>OY776679.1:83314575-86133325 GCA_963675555.1 Leptura quadrifasciata | reverse complement strand
ACGTAAAAACACAATTATCTTCAAAGCAGTGTAATGCAAAATTAATGCTAAATGGTCAGTTAGGCAGTTCAGGTTATTCTTTTCGATTATTATTCCACTGGCAGAAAAATAGGGCATTTACGGTGTTTACGGAAAATAATCAAATACAATCAAGTGACAAGCATATAGATGAGTGCAACTTAGGTTAGGTCAGTGTGCCCCGGATTGGCAGAATAATAAATATGAACCTTGTTGGTTTCAAACACCCCAACTCCAAGTGATTTAAAATATATTCATTCTGATTTCACGCAATAAAAATAACGAAACCGAAAGTGATGAAGGTTTGGCATTGGTAGAATCAATCACCGATGATAATTAAGATTAAAACATTATTTCCATGATTTATGATGTAACAAGTAGTATAACTGTTTAAAAAATCATGTGCCTGGGCGACAGTTTACTTTGAATTGAAATATTAATTACTCATTATATTATTTTTCATGACAAATGGCGTTCACTACAATTTTACCTACCATTTGGATAACTCGGACAATTTGATTTATGCAGAACCTTTATTTATTGTGCTATAAGTAAATAAATAAAATAAACACCACAAGTGAACCGAAACCAGACTGCAACCAACAGCCCAGTCAGGCTATTTATTTTTCGATTGCCACAGACACTGGACCACTAGATGGGGCCTGCTGACTATTTTACATGTCGCTATCCCAATGATACCGAAATGTACTAAACAGTCAAGTGATCCTCGTGTCGGTCGTCATATGCCTACCTTGCACTGACGTAAACCAACAGCTCAAAACTGCAGTCTGGGGCGAGCGTAGGTGCGTCTATACTATGTACATACTTCGGTATGCGATGTAAAGCAACGACAGGCCCAGTTAGTACTTGGATGGATGACCATTCCAACAGAAACCGCGTCCTCGCCTCACACCTCTTTCAGCGGCTTGTATATCAGTGTATGCGCGGAAGCTATACAATCGTAGGCGAGGGTTGTATAGGAGATATACCATCCTTTGGAGGGGATGTAAAGCCGTCGGTCCCTTGTCTATCAAATGTTAGGCAAGTAAAAGATCCCTACTCTTCTTAAGGGAAGAGGTTCGGCAAAATTCCTGGTTGGGGGTAGTTCGTCTACAGGCGTCGGTGTTAGGCCTCAGTAGCGGAAATAGGCCGACGTTAAATAAATGTATAAAAAAAAAACTGTAGTCTGCAAGTGGTGTGGGACGACTGGCACGAGAGCTCCTTTAAGTAGCTTTCGGCTGGTGTTTGTTGCAATCGAAGCATTAGCGTTTTGATGGTAATATGCAATGATTACACTTAACGCGCCAGGCTTGTAACTTGTAATTCAGCGCTCGGTGAGGCACATAGCCCGGAGAGTAGCTGTTGGTTACAGTCTGGTTACGTGCCTTATAGTAAAATAAAGATTTTATAGAGGAATTTTCGACTAAAAATATTATGTTTTAATATTCCGCCCTCTAAAAGCACATTTGAACTTATTTTTATTTATTCTATTATTTTTTATTTATTATTCATTACCGTTTTATTTTTTCTTGTAATTATGTTTTTCATTTACCCTGTAATTGGGTCGCACCCATGATAAATTATTGAAATAAATAAATAAATAAAATACGTTTTCCTACATATCTAACGCCATTAATACTTGCTGCTACTGTGCATGTAGTTTCAGAAAACAAAACACCGCACATTTACAGTAGCAAAACCACAAAACCTCATCTATATAAATTATACCAATTTATTCAGTCATAATTGCCCTTGTCTGTTATCTAAATGCCACAGCTATTCGTGACCCAAAATGGAAACTTCTTAAAAAACCTTACACCGCATTAAAAACCTATCAAGCGGCCCTAGAATCCATCGATTGTTAAAACTTAACAAACAAACGCTGCATGCGGTTCCCTTTTTTGACTCTCTCTATATCTCCATGAATTATAAACTGTATACGGAACGTGTAATGGAGGGAATCCAGGGAGTTACATGATGGGAAGGGTGAGGCATGGCGCGTGATATTTACGGCCCGGCTCAACCTTTAATATTAATGTTTGTGTACGCCAAAGGTATACGTGACGTACGAGGCCTCAGCATGTCTAGCGATGTATGTCGATTCGATATGTCTTCGATACTGACAGCGACCTCACTCAATAAATTCTCTTTGTGTATTGTTCTTTGATTTCTGTCCAATTATGAGCTCAAAACAACGTGTGTCGGCCCACTTCAAATTACAACATATTAATAACACATTTCATAATAATTTTAACATCCAGGAGTTTTTTATTACTTACAAAAAACATGGATCAAGCGTTGTCAATAAAATAAACATTATCTGAAGATAAGGTTATCGTATAGAGTTAATTGTTTTAATGCTTGTTCGATGACGTATCAAGGACTTCTAATTTCTCTACTTATGTTCTTTCCTCTGATATTTTTTTAAAAAATTTTATTATACCTCTTGTATTTCTTAAATATTTAAAAAATTCCAGGTAACTGCTTTTATTTATTTATTTATAATCGAAACTTTGGATAAAAGGTGACATCTCTGTTTTAAACTTAATAGTTCATTCACATGCTTTTGACGCCATTAATCATGAACTACTACTTACTAAGCTGCAATATTATGCCTTAAATAAGGTAATTCTAAATTTTATAAGGTCATATCTAAATAACAGGAGGCAAAAAGTAGTAATTCAAGAAGGGCATTCACAACTCATTAGTATTATAACTGGTGTGCACCAGGGGTCCATACTAGAACCTTTACTGTTGGTTATCTACGCTTCTGATTTTCAAAAAGAACTTGTTAACTGCAATATGCACCAGTATACTAATTATACAAAATTATTACAAACATAGTGAGACATGCTGATCAAATTAATACAGATCTCCAAATTAACAAAAATTTCACAGAATGACGCTCTTAAAATAAAATCAACAAAATCATCTGTAATAGTTTTTTTTGTAGCCTTAGGTTTCGTGGTGAGGTCATGGACCACGTTAAAATATGTATATCGAAGGACTGTAGATTGAACACAAAGCACATTGTAAAAAATGTTGGCTTAGTCATACATAATAAATTACGTTTTAAACAACATATAAATACAAATATTCAAAAATCTTATTCAATCTTAAGACATCTATATTGAAATAAACATTTTCTAATACAAAAAATTAAGTTTATTTTCTTTCTCTTTAATTATTGTGATGTGGTCTATGGTTCTTGCCTCGAACTTGTCTGTATTAATAGTGTTACATGGCCTATGTCCATTTAGCAATTTTATATAATAACTGGTATTTTACTTATATTTAGCACGATCTATATAGCATTCTGATTCTGCTTCAACTATCAGAATTTTCTTTGTATAATTGCTAAATTATTTCACATTGTTTTATGTACCTATTTTTGTATCTTAGGAATTCAGTCGTGTTTTAACACACAATTTTAAATTATATATCTTTGCTCGATGGAAAGAACACTACTCTAGCATTCTTAACCAGCAAAGTCAAGCCGATCACGATATTATAAATCTTATCTCTCAATATGACACCTTCGAAGACTTAGATAAACCACTAACAACGGAAGAGATCTTAACCGCCATTGGGCAGCTAAAAAATAACAAATCTCCCGGCGCCGACTCACTCCCAGCTGAGATCTTTAAAGCTGTGTCGCCAGAACTCATACCCTACCTCAAAAAACTGTTTGATGTCGTGTGGGAGAGTGGTCAAGCTCCGCAGGAGTTTCGTGATACACTTTTAATCAACCTCTTCAAAAACAAAGGGAGCGCTGCGGACTGTGGAAATTACAGGGGTATAGCTCTCTTGGCTGTTGGAGGGAAGATACTCACTAAAGCGATGGCAAATAGGCTAACACCTGTTATGGAAAAGTTACTTCCTGAAACACAGAGTGGCTTTAGACCAAACCGAGGCACATCAGATTTAATCTTCACACTTAAACGTCTTCAAGAAATTCTCATGGCCTTCATTGATTTAACCAAGGCGTTTGACTCGGTGGACAGGGAAGTGCTCTGGAAAACTATGTTCCGCTTAGGTATCCCTAGAAAATTTGTGGAAGTATGTCGCAGTCTACATACAAACAACAACGCCCAGGTTATGTATAATAATGAGGCAACCGAACCTTTCCAAACCCTCACTGGAGTTAGGCAGGGATGTGTCCTGGCACCCCTACTTTTTAATTTGTTTACCACTGCTCTAACAATTATTGTTGACAACAAACTGACAGTCAGAGGAATAGGTCTCAGATACCGTTTTGATGGCGGTCTCTTTAACATAGGGCGCTTTAGAGCTTTCACGAAGACACGCACACGATTCATTTGTGATCTCCAGTATGCGGATGACTGTGCACTTTTAGCCTCTACGCCGGAAGAGCTTCAAGAACTTTTAGATGTGTATGCCCAGAGCTATGATTCCTTGGGACTTAAAATCAACATTGGAAAGACTAAGATTATGTCAACTCCTCATCAAGTGAACCAAATAGACATTACACTTAACGGAAATTCTCTTGAAGTGGTGGATCAGTTCAATTACTTAGGCAACGTTGTTAATGACAAAGCAAACATGGACAGCGAGATTCGCAATAGAATTAACGCTGCATCTAGAGCACTCTGGGGACTTAGAGAGAGAGTATTTGACAACCACGACCTTGCTTTGTCAACGAAAATGGCTGTCTACAGAGCAGTTGTCATTCCAACACTGCTATATGGATGTGAAAGCTGGGTCACTTACCGACGTCATGTGAAAGAATTAGAACGTTTTCAGCAAAAACACCTCAGAAGTATGATGAAAATCCGTTGGTTCCATCACATATCAAACGTGGAAGTACTCAGGAGAGCAAACAGCCTTCCAATTGAGGTGCTTATTTCAAGAGCACGCCTAAGATGGGCAGGTCACGTTCATCGTATGCATGATAACCGCCTTCCTAAATGTACACTTTATGGTGAATTGCTAAGCGGTAGAAGAAGGCGTGGCGGTCAACGAAAGAGGTTCAAAGACGCTCTCCATGAAAATCTAAAATCCTGTGGTATTGCAGATGAGCAATGGGAACAACTTGCAGCGGACAGAACCGAATGGCGAGGGGTTGTGGCCAGCTATCAAGGAAATGTTGCTGCAAGAAGGCCGAATCCAAGACCTAACCAGGTCTATGTTTGTCCTGACTGCGGTCGACATGTGCTCGCCCGAATTGGCCTCTATAGCCATAGTCGTGTGCACCGTAGATGAATGGGAATTACAATAGACTACACCTTTTACTTGTTTTTTATTGTACACAATCTATCGACTGTAACATTTTTATACTCGGACTCGAGTAACGGCTAATAATAATAATAATAATAATAATAATATATCTCTGTTACAGCACTTCAGAACTAATTGTCTATAAGTCTACAAAACATTTACGTTCATTTATATTTCATTTTTATACTTTGTTTACTATGTACATGTGGTTAGTTTCTTTACCTTTGAAACTTGCTCATTCTCTTGTTATATAGTGTATCCTATATGATATAATGTATTTAATGGATCTTTACAAAACAGTTTGTAAACAATTTTACAATTTATTACGACAGCTCGTATTTTTGGTTATGTATACAAGTTGCAAAGTAACTATCTAATCTGTGGTCTGCAACTAATGTCATTATTGATTGAAGATTCCTTTTATCGATTGTATACCTGTCACTATTTTAATTGTGCGCTTAAGTCCCCCATCAACAGATGGCACCACTTGTACCATTTTACAGCTTTCCATTTTATTTAGTAAAACTATATTTTTCAAGTTTGTATATTGATACTATATTGCAGAAGGTAATATAAAAAAGTTTACGTTATTAGTTAACATCACGAAGGGATCATTGGCCTGCTCATACATTAAATTCAAATATTTTTAATTCAACAAGTAATTAAAATACTACGTGTTACCACATGGTAATAAAATATTCTTTTATTTTTAATTTTTGGCAATTTATAGTTTGCAAATCAGCTTCTAAATTTATATTAAGTCAGCTTATAAATTTATATTAATTCAGCTTCTAACTTTACATTTATTCTACACTAAATTTATTTTACTTCTGCTTCTACATTTAGTTTTGTGTATTAAGAAATAATGCATATTAATTATTTTTACGTATTAAGCAGATTTATTTAGCAGTCTTTTGCCATTTACGTTTAATTTTACATAATTTTGCATTTACGTTTGCGATTATTACTTTTTCCAAGCCGCATGATTGGGTAATATTTCTTTGCTTTGTTAAGGCATTTAAGTCTTTGATTTTGTATAATTTCTACAATCTTCACACATAAACTCCCCGTTGAAAAACGCCGTCTTGCAAGAATAAATTGCCAAAGATATTTAGATTCGATGGACCAGAGACAATTGGGGCCTGAATTGCAGCACTAGAGGTTTCCACCTTCAACCATCCCAGTTTGGAAATCCAGGAGTTTGGTATAATATTCACTATTAATTTTTTTTATTAATTATTCTTTGCTCGCTAATACAATTTTATAAGCATAAAATTTCACCTAAATTTATATTTTAAATAACTTCACATTATAAAATTTATTTATTTATGTAACATATTTTATCATCCATTTTGTACAATTTTTTTAATTTCCTTTACCAATAATTTCAGTCTCGTCTATAATAGGAGACTGGTTTTACGAGAAAGGGACAACTCAACTAATTATCAACTATAGATGATGCCCAATAATATCAATTTTTCATTGTCTCCTTTTCTCGAATAAAACAAAAATTTGTCTTTTATGTGATACATTCAAAGGGGGTAAGTTACACATCTCTTACAAGTACTCCGAATCTACGACTCTTTGCTCCAGCTTACACCAGCTAGTCGTCAGCATATATTGCCTCAATGCTTTCCCAAAAATATATAATCAGAGAAATGAGGTAACAATAGAATATAAAGTATACAAAATACATGTATTATGTTTATATGGCCTTAGTAGAAAAGAGCAGGTGTTACATAAAATTAAAGAAGCAAAATGACGCAAACTTCATCTATCCAATCTCACACAAAATTATTACAGAAATGCTTCTTATTTGCGGAGAATGTAGTAAAATGGAAAGCCCGCACACGAGTAAAGATTTCTGGAAAGAAAACATCCATCCCGTCATTATTTTAAGAAGCTGGAAAGGAAAATGCGGCGGGAACCAAGGGTGTGCACCCCAACGTTCGTAGTAAATTAGGAAATGGAAATTAATTTGCTATGCATAGTAAACTATGATCTAACTGCTTCTACGAGACAAATCGCGGGGGTATTGGATACAAATAAGGAGACAATAAGACGCACATTAAAAAAACACAATTATAATTCTTTTAAATACAACTTATACCGGCATCTTTATGAAGGCGACAATGATCGAAGGGTATATTACTAGTAGTGGTTACTTAATAAATGTGAACAATATAACAGATTTTTAGAAAATGTCTTATTCTCAGATAAATTTATATTCACGAATAATGAAATGTTTAAACGACAGAACACTAGATATTAGTCTCAAGAAAAATAACATAACATAAATGTATAGGCTGGAAATTATAGACACAGAATAGTTGGGCCTATTTTGTTTCAAGGAACATTAACGGGTGATAGATACCTCGAGTATCTACAAAATGAGATAAGGGATGAAGACGCGGAGTTACCATTAGTTCAATTTAGAACTGATACGTTCAACAAGATGGTGCTCCTCCGCAAAATAGCAGAGTTTTAAATCATCTCACTGACACGTATGGTAAACAAGTGATAGCAACCCATGGTCCCATAAGGTGGCCTGCCAGGTCCCCGGACTTAACCTGTTTGAATTTTTATTTCTGATTATATCTCAAGGATAAAGTGTACAGGACACCATTTGTGACAATCTAAAAACAGAATAAAAACTGCATTTAATATTAATACACTTGAAATGTTGGAAGATGTCATTCGAGAGACGGAACATCGAGCAAGACAGTGTATAGCTCATGGGGGAGGCCACTTTGAACAATACTTGTAATTTTTGTTAATTGTCAATATTTTAATTTTTATTTAATTTTGTTACAAAGTGTTGTTATTTAGAAGTTTTGATTTAGAATTTTAAATAATAATGAATAGAAATACTTTTTTCTTTAAAATGCAAAGGTAACTTGATGCGAAATTTCTTGATAGCCCTTATAATAACTGTAGATCTAAAATAGTACACAAGTGCAAGCTGTTTTTACACTTTTTTTAACTAAATGTCAATAAAAATCTAAGTATAGTGGTATCAAGTGGATTCGTAAAAAAGTCAATTTATTTTAAGAAAACTAGATTACTAGCATTCAAACGCCTACAAAATTGCTAATAATAGTAATTATGTATACATATTTTTTTCCGTAAAAACTAAAATGACAAAGTGAGTATTTTTTTATTTCATAGCTGTCTAGATCAAAATGTATAATTGCCATAAAAAAATAACAACTGGTCAGCAATTTATAAAAGTCACCACAAATGTTCAAAAATTCATCCTGAATCAAAAAATGTAATAATATACAGGGTGTCATTTGAAAACCAAAATTTAGGGTCATTTCCGGTGAAACCGGAAATGGTATCAAATTACTTCGTATTACTATGTAATGTAAACATGAAAATTATATTCCATTTTTAAATTTGAAAAGTACAGCCCCTTAAGGTGTTGGGCCAATAAATATTATGTATTATTTTAATACAAAGAAAAGAACTGTTTATTTATTTAGATGAAATGAATTTATGTTTTATTATTTGATTGACGACTTGTCTAATTAATTTCAAGATTTGAGGTTAATACGGAGAATATACAAACGCAGCTTTCTCTAGTAATACAAAATTTACTCTCCTCTGACATTGTTACTTAGAATACTAGCAACTTTGACAGGAAAAACTAACTTGATAAATGAAATTTTAATTTTTAACTTA
Source organism: Leptura quadrifasciata (assembly GCA_963675555.1). Lineage (NCBI taxonomy): Eukaryota > Metazoa > Arthropoda > Insecta > Coleoptera > Cerambycidae > Leptura > Leptura quadrifasciata. Next base: position 86,124,385 of record OY776679.1, on the reverse strand, counting down.
GGATTATGGAAATTTTCTCTTTATTTTTAAATAAACTTCGTCCTTTATTCTCCGCAAAATTAGGATCATTTTGATACCCCATATGGCACTCTTCTGAGAAAATTAACGAAATCAAATTGTTACATGCGTAATGCATATGAGACTCGCATTACACGTTTGTGTTTCGCTGGCCGCATGTCGCCAAGCCGCTAGCCACAGTTATCGCCAAGCCGCGAACCGTGGGTGGCAGAAATTTGGTTTCCGTCCGCTAGAGGGCGGTCGCATACTACCTTCCAGCTGCTAAGAACGGTGACGTGACTTCCGTCTTGTGGAAAAGGACGTTGGCTCCTGTGTGCGTGTGCGCTGCCGAGAGTCCTAAAAGCTTGTTATTTGAGCCATCTTTATGGATTTTGGATTATCGACAACAGTAAAATTTCCTTTATTTTATGTTGTTGCTGTTCGTCAGAATATTTCGTTGCTACGGAGGGAGTTTAATCCGCATCTGTGCGAGATTTATGTGTGCATACGTCAGTACCTTATCCTCGCCATCATTTTTCCTACCTTACCCACGTATTTCAAATATTTATAGGCTGGTTGACCATTTTCCCTTGGAAGTATCTTCGTTATCAATTGAGCTGCAGCATTGTACAAGAATTTTGAGTGGATTATATCCGAGATTATATCCCTCAACAAGTTAGAGGTTTGTATGGATTATATCTGTTTTCAGTTGCCGTCATTAGGCACGTTTTACGTGCATTTCCGGCTTACAAAATAAATGGGAATATGTTAGGGTCCCCGGACTGGATTAGAACGTTCCCCGGACGGGGTTAGAACGATCCACCGACGAGGTTAGAACATTCCACGGTCTAGGTTAGAAAGGTCCACAGACTAGGCTAAAACATTTTAGGGAGGCTATACACCACCATCGTCTGTTCCGAAGTTACCACCGTAGGGTTGCAGTCTCATCACTTGTTGACATCTGGGTATCGTACCAATTTTGTGATAAGTGTTATTGTGTCCTCCAGCAAGAAACCACCTTCAGTGGTTCTGTGTAATAATATTTGTTTTCTTTCAACTTACGTTGTACATATTTAAACAAAGATTTTATTCGCTTATATTGATTAAATAAGTTCTCTAATTTAACTTGTTGCGGCGACATTTTATTTTAGTCAACCCTTGTAAACCAAGTAAAGCTACACGAGAGGTATTTGCCGTTATTTTATGCTGTAACATATTTATCTGAGTATAGCCACATAACTAAACATCGTCAGGTTCATATTAGAGAACCATAAGTTGAAAATATTGTAATATAGTACATTTCATGTTGAATGAAAGAGTCATTATTTCGTCGGCGACCACTACGAAATAGCGATTTCAGTGATTTTATGTTAAATAGGTAAGAAACTTCTAATAGTTTATGTTAAACTTGGGCTGAACGTCCTGAGATTTTTGAGCTATAGAAATTTTGTCGTGGGAACGTTACATCACTTATCCGAGCTAGATAGTGTCTGCGATCTGCTACGCCGTAGCAAAATTTCCCATAACATTTTACACATTTTATCTTAAAACTAGCTAAGTACCTACTAAATACCACATAAATCAGTAATTAGCACTTAATTAAACTTATTTCTAACATTATATAGGCTTATAATACAATGCCTTTTTAAAATAATTAACACACATTTAATAATTTCAGCCGTCACCCCGACAAACTTTAGGGCTACCTGCTAAAATAATAAACATTGGTGTGCCAATCACAATGAAAATTGTTCCTTGAAGACTATTGATGAGATTTTTAGCATAAACACTGCTGGAGGAATTGAATTATAATGTTTATTAAAGGAAGTTTCGTCCATGCGTAACTACCTTGACAAATGTACCCCCATGGACTTATATGTCACTCAGATTAATGTCATCAGACATGTTTAATTACACTTATTGTTCATATGTTCATGATTTATAGAGTTTTCTAGTCTATTTAAATTTTAACACAGTTTTTTTTATCACTTTTAGGGTCCTAAGCACGCCCAGAATAAACTGTGGACTTATGTCCTTGTACAAGTATTCTCAATAAGAAATTTGGTGTAGGATGCAGCAAAAGAGTCATTCTATAGATTTTATACTCAATTTAAATGGTTTGGATTTGTTGCATCCTAGGATTGTGTGGATTTATCTGGTACGATTTATAAACATTTCTTATTTCACATTTAAACATTTGATATTTTTATAGACAAAAACTTAAATTATGTATTAACGTGATGATCTTTAGATCAGAATTAGAATCTGTTGTATTATATACATAAATGTGCAAAAAATTTTCTAATTAAATCTAACGAAAAAAAGATCAAACCATGGATTACCTGCGGGCTAGTAATTTGTATAAGAAATAAGGATAAACTTAAATTACAATTAAATAGAAATACTTTCGCAAGAGTATAAAAGATATAGAAATAAAGTTAACGAACTTCTCAAAAAAAAACAAAAAGAGAATTTTATTGTAACAAAATTGCAGAAAACAAAAATAATATAAGAAAAATTTGGGAAATAATAAAAGATGGTCTAAATGAAAATACTAACTAACAAACATTAATGTTAAAACATGATAATCAAATTATCATAAATAAAAATCAAATTGCAGAAACATTCAATGATTATTTTATAAATATTGGAAAGGAAATGGCAGATAAAATAAAAGTAGATAAAAAGTTAAATGATAGAGATATTTCTTACAATAACATGTTTCTTAATCCAGTAAGCGAGGATGAAATTTTAAGGAATATTAATAATCAGAAAAACAATGCTGCCTCTGGTTATGATAAAATATCAGCAATAACATTAAAAAAAATTGGCACATATATAGCAAAACCATTAAATTATATCTTTAATCCATGTTTTGAGGAAGGAATATTCCCATCCGATTTAAAAGTAAGTATAGTTACTCCCATTTACAAGAAAGATGACAGGACTGTAGTAGATAATTATAGACCAATCTCCGTAATTAATAATTTGGGCAAAATCTTGGAAATGTGTATCAAGAGTAGATTGGTGGAACACTTAAACTATAACAAAATATTATCTAATAAGCAGTATGGTTTTCAAGATAAAAAAGTACAGAAGATGCAATATACGAGGTCACCCAAACACTATATAAGTCAATTGAAAATAATGAAAAACAAATAGCGGTATTTTCAGACTTGGCCAAGGCCTTTGATACTGTGTCATATAGTAAGTTAATAGAGAAATTTGATAATTATGGTATTAGAGGTGTACCTAATAAACTACTTGCTAGTTATCTCAAATCCAGGAGACAACGTGTAAAAATTCGAAATCAAAATAGTTCTTTAAGGGAAATAAACATGGGCATACCTCAAGGGACTGTCCTTGAACCACTCCTATTCATCATTTACGTCAATGAAATGCTATTTCTAAACATCAATAGTAAAATTATTGCATATGCCGATGACACTGTTCTTCTGGTTGAAGGAGATACCTGGCAAAATGCTATGGAAAAAACCGTAACTAAATTCGCAACATTGCAGCAACGGCTCTCAGAAAATTTATTAACAATTAATCTTGATAAAATAAAATTTATATGTTTCAGCATTTATGATAGAAATTCGCCCAATATTAATACATTAAATATTGTCTGAAAGTTATTTGTGGCATTCTTCGAATATTCTTTCCTATTATTTGGGTTTTCTACCACATACACAGCAAAATAAGAGTTCTTCCAAAAAAAAGCTTTGAAAACGGAAAGAGATTACTTTCCGAAACGTCATCTAAATACATTATGTGTGTTTATTCCGATTTATATTATTTGGAAAACATAACCTCTGACTTTTCCTTTGGCGTAAACGTCACGGGCGCAGAGGCTTTTTTCCAATAATTCTATTATTTTGTAGATTCGGTGATTTGTTTTGAAGAGGATAATAATACATGTGGTAAAAAACCCAAATAATAGGAAAGAATATTAATACATTAAAATTACATACTGTTAATTGTCTCTTACAAAATAAAACCGATTGCGACTGTACTGGCGAGTTAAAATCAACTGATAGCATAAAATATTTGGGAATCACTATAGACAAAAATATAAAAGGAATGGGCAAATAAATAACTTAAACAATAAAATACGATTTTTTTTTTTTTTTTTAATGCCTTATTTATATTTACGTCCTGGCGGAGTTTAGCTACAGCTACTCTTCCACTCAACCAGGACGGCGAAATGAGATGCCGTTCACCCATAGAAGTGACGGCCTCGACCAACGCTGCTTCACTTCGCTGATCGAGGCCTCAGCGCTTAAACCGATGACGGTACCTCACTTCACTTAATCTCCGAAATATAATGCCTAATTACATATTAAAACATTGTATTATGCCTTGGCCCAGTCTATAATCCGCTACGGGACAACAATATGGGGAGGAACTTACCGCTCTAATTTAGAACCCTTAAAAATTTCGCAGAAATATTTAATTAAAGTAATTTTAAAAAGAAACAAACAATACCCTTCCGATCAATTATTTAATGAATTCAAAGTTTTTGACATTGATATGTTGTATGTGAAAAGTGTCCTCATTTTTACTTTTAAAAATAAAAGTTTATTACACACCACGGTCAATCATGATTACAGCACCCGCAATAAAATAAATTTAAATTTCAATCTGCCCTAAATATCACGCTCAACCATCCAAAGATCAACTATTTACTATATCCCTAAATTTTACAACCTCCTCCCAATTACGATAAAAAAAATTAACAATATCAAGTTATTTTCCAAGAGGTTAAACACATTTATTGAGGAAAATAAATCTACTTTTATTCGAATTCCTGTTAATGCTTAGAATATTTATATAAAATTATATTATTTCATTCATAAAATATGTTTTTTGTTAAAAGATAATATCTATGCGATATGTACAGTATACACACACAGGCTTCTAGCCTAGAGTGTATAAACCCGTAACTATTAAGTATACAGACAGATTTAGATTTAGATTATAATATTTCTCTTGGTTCTTTTGATGATGTATCTATTAAACCTATGTTCACACCAAATGATAAATAAATTTGATTTGATTTGATATGATTTGATCTGAGTCCTGAATTGACCTATACTGAAAGCTATTACTTTTTTAACAGATATCATTAAGTATCGATTTGTCACATTGAAACGATAACTTCTAAATTGTTTATTTTTTATTTTAATTGTGTGTACTATATTTGTGACAGAGCAGCATATCAAAAAATACAGTTTTCTGTATATATAAGTATATGAGTGGACCACTACATTGCGGCGCCCGGAAAGTAAAATGGAAAACCATTTAAAAATATTTAATTAAATAATTTTAAAATTGAAGCTAACAGGTCGTTATTTTTAATCATCTAAAAAACGTTATAAAATCAGGCAAACGCACCAAGCTAACACTTTATTTTATTCCTACATATAACAAAAAAATAGCCATACAGTTATCAGCGCTCCATACATCAATGCCTTCTAATTTTCCTGTACTTTTACTAAGGTCTCATTAAGGGCACGGTTTAACCTCCTTTGTGGGGACCATTAACCCAAACTGCAACACGTACTGGATTAAATTGGATGCGTATAATTAATATGGCTTAAATAGATGAAGTAGGATATAGAAGTACTTAATTACTTGTTGGTAGTTTGATGTTTTGCTAGAGATCAGCATCAATCATTCACAGCGGAACGCTCAAGATCTTTCCACTAAGAAAGCGGTGCCCCTCTATAAGCAATAATGAGGTAGAGAGGCTTTAGGAAACAGAAGTCTACATAGCGCAATTAGATATAAATTAAAATATTACGATTCATTTTTTTTTCCGGCTTCTGACTTGTATAGAAAAGGAAATAGCGAATTAACTTTAATCATTATGACAACTGCGGATTTTCAAACAATGTGCAATACAGACAAAGTTATTAAATATTTAAATTCCAGCAAGAGCAATTTTATCAGATCGGATTTCCGTCAAATAGTTTAGGCTAGTGAGTGTTTGCCTAATAAATCACCTTACTTTCATTTTAATTCGTGCTCTTGCCACTTCAGTATTTCCTGAAGCGTGGAAATAGGATAATTTTCTAGCTTTTGCCAAAATTCCTAAACCTACCGAACCAATTAATGTGCTTCCCATGTTGTCGAAAACTTTCGAGTGTATAATGAAAATGCAAATAACGAACTACGTTGTAGAAAATAATATAATACCCACTTCACAAACGGGTTTCTGTTAACAGCATACACTACAACTTTATCCGCTATCATCGATGATTTGATTAAGGTTATCGATGAAGGTGAAATAAGCTGCTCAACTTTGTTAGGGGGGGAGGGGGTCCCTTTGCAAATCTGTAAGAATATTATTTTATGTGCTGTGTTTAAAAATGCAGCCTTATGTTATATTCTAAACACTTACTACTTGCACAGAAGTGTTGATGTTTTGGCAATTTCCTTATTTTATATTGATGTTCTACATCTAAACGTACTATTATTAGACCTGCTTGCCTTTTTGTCCGGAATCTTTAACACATACAGGCTGTCCAGTTTATCAGGGCACTGGAGAATATCTCACTTAATATCGGTCGTAGAAAAAAATATATTTTTACGAAAATTGTGCCGATTTATATAACCTACAAAATGGTTTAAAGACATTTGAAATCCATGGCCTACTTTAAGAATTATGGCGGAAAACGGCTAGACCAAATATCTCCGTTATTTGAAGAGATACGAGAAAAATTCTAAGGCGAAATTTTTTTGCAAAACAAAGTGTTTCAACGAGGTTTTATCTAATTTGTTTTCAAAACCTCTGTATTTTGTTAAAAAAATTATTTTGAAACGGGCGGGAAATGGCGCCATTAAATATAGTATTTTCCTCCCTTTTCAGCGATATATCACATGCCATATTTATTCATTGGTACTACGTTAGTAATTATAAAAACATTTTTTTAAAACCAATAAAATTTTTTTTAACAGGCATTACACTTGCCGTGGAGAAGTATGATTAAATAAAACGATAAAATAATTCAATAAATTGTTCAAATCTTTGCTATAATAAAACATTAACACAATTAAGAAGAATAAAGTAAATTCAGGTAACATAAACAAATTAATAATAAAAGGAATATAGCACACAGGACATTAATATTTATCTAATCCTCAAAATAATTTTTAAGATATCATATCAAGTGTTCAAAGTGTCCGCCGCGATTTCTTATGCACAATCGAGCGCGGCGAAGCACTGCATTTAAAACATTACTCAGCATTTCGGGGGTAACTGTAATACATGTCTGTTGAATTCGAGCTTTTAGGTCCTCTAAATTTTGCGGTATCGTCGAAAAAACCTTATCTTTAATATACCCCCATAGAAAAAAATCCATGGGGGTTATATCTGGAGAACGAGGGGGCCATCGAATAAATCCATTGGTACCTATCCAATGTTGAGGCAAAATTTCGTCTAAATAATCTAGGCAAATCTGGGAATTGTGGGGAGGAGCTCCATCTTGTTGAAAATATTAAAAGTTGTGTCGATTCTCTAAAGGTAGGTCATCTAAGAATTCATTAAATTCATTTCTAAAAAATATTAAGTTAGCTTTGACCACTGAGGTGACCATCATAAAAATAAGGACCTATTAAATTGGTGCCTAAAATACCTATCCACACATTTATTGAAAAACGATTTTTAAACCTAGTCGGCTATGCCAGTATGTATTTTCAGAAGTCCATTTGCAATGAATATTGTGATTAAAAAATCCATTATTGGAAAAATTTGCCTCGTCGGACCAAAGTATTTTACTACATATTAATGGATCGGCATGATTATTTTCCAACAGCCTCCTTGGTTTGTCCCCCGCCTGTAAATTGTGAACTTTTTTGGCTTTATAACACCGGTAACCATTTTTCTTTAAAATTTTTCTAGCACTTGCTTTATTTATATGACAAGCAATTTGAATCTCTCTTAATGATGTTTCCAAATTTTCTGTATTTTTATTTCTTACATATTTAATAACTAGGTTTACCTTATTTACATTATCAGTAACACTGTTCAACCTTGTCTTCTTCTTTAAAACTGAACCATTCTTTTTTCAGTTTCGTTTTCATATTATAGCAAAGATTTGAACAACTTATTGAATTATTTTATCGTTTTATTTAATCATACTTCTCCACGGCAAATATAATGCTTATTAAAAAAAAATTATTGGTTTTAAAAAATGTTTTTATAATTACTAACGTAGTACCAATGAATAAATATGGCATGTGATATATCGTTGAAATGGGAGGAAAATACTCTATTTAATGGCGCCATTTCCCGCCCGTTTCAAAATAATTTTTTTAACAACCTGAAGAGTAAATCTCAAAATACAGCGGTTTTGAAAAAAATGAGATAAAATCTCGTTGAAACACTCTGTTTTGCGAAAAATTTTTGCCTTAGAATTTTTCTCGTATCTCTTCAAATAACGGAGATATTTTTCCTAGACGTTTTCCGCATTTTCGATATTTTCCGCCATAACTCTTAAAGTAGGCCATGGATTTCAAATGTCTTTAAACCATTTTGTAGGTTATATAAATCGGCACAATTTTCGTAAAAATATTTTTTTTCGTACGACCGATATTAAGTGAGACATTCTCGAGGGCCCTGATAAAATGGACAGCCTGTATAATAAATTTCATGATATCCAATAACGATCTACAGGGAACAATGTAGTAGCAAATCTGTCAATATAGTTTATTACCAAAATATTTAGTTGGTTGCATTAGCTACAATGGTAGAGTAATTTTGATCTAAATTATTTACATTTTTATTCGAACATATTATGAGATAATATGAAATTAAGCGATACACCTCTCTATAGAGGTTGTGAACAGGAAGATGAGACGGTTCATCATGTACTCTGTGACTGTTCCACTGTCTCATCAATCAGAGAATTCATTTTGGGGGAACGTTGGCCTACTTTGGCCGATGTAAGGGAGATACCCCTAGGCAGCAACACCACCTATTTCGCAAGATTAGGTTGGTTGGAGACCTGGACGAGGATCTGCCTACAGGGAGGATATACAAGGGGCCCAATGGGGCCTATATGCTGTGGTTCAATAATTTTATTGACCACCCTACCAACAAATTCCAGATTCGAACATTATTAAGGTGGTGTCATTAGCGAATAGGATTTGTTTTGAGACAAATTTGTATAAATTATTGATACAAGCTATTAAGAGCAGGAGTCCAAGAACTGATCCCTGGGGCACGCTATATTAATCTTAACTTAACTTATTTAATTAATTAACTTAAAATTAGTATTTATACTACTATAGTTGACGCATTGATGTCGGCTTGTTAGGTAAAATTTTATAAGAGGATAGACTGTTCCTCTTACTCTGTTATAAATCAGTTCCTCTAAAAGTAATTCATATAACACGCAGTCACCAATTTTGAACGCGTGAACTCTTGTCAAGGCCATAGACTATATTCTCTACAACTCTTTCTACTACATGGAAGGTCGATCTATTTTTGCGAAGGCCAAATTGGCTGTCGGTTAGAAACAGATTTAATACCAATTAAATTAAAAACCTTTGTTTTAATATAATTTCGACAACTTTTACAAAAATTTGCACTACAAATATAGGCCGTACTTACCAACATAAGAACTGTCACTTTTTTGAAAAGATATGACTTCAGAGTGCTTACAGATGTCAGAGAATGGTAATATAACTTAAACTTGAAAACAAAGTGTTTACCGGGGAATTATGTATAGTAGAAAATTAAGGTTATTACTACTTTTGAAATGTATTATTTTAGTTTTCATCGTAATCTGTACTATTTTTTTTAATGAAAGGTGTAGTTAAAATGAGTACTTGCTTTTTTTAATCTGTTAAGAAATAACGGAGGTAAAATTTGGTCAAAAAAGTCGTGCGCCGCCATCTCTGATCCGCCATATTTTTTATAACAATTTTCCAAAATACCAACCTCGAAAAAATGGTTATATTAGGGCAGTACTGTCGTGAGCAGAAAAAAATACGACAACTTTTTTTTTCTAATGTAAATCTGTCTCTATTTGAATATGTAATGAGTAGCCGAAATAAAACAGATATCACTTTTAATTTATTTTTTATTTTAATGCTGTAGTTATTGCTATAGTAAATGATGGATGGTTAATGAGACAAATTGCACTGCGTTATAACATTAACAAAAATTTGGTGTGTAACATTTTAAGAAAGTGGAGAATAAACGGTACGATTAGTAGAAATCCTGGATCAAAGGACAAAGGATATCCTACTTAACAGGAAACTAACTATTAATATTTCGTTATTGCACCATTTCTATTTATAACTTCTATAAGTCTGTTTGGCATAGAATTAAATAACCTTATACAATAATCATTAGTAATAATATTTCCCCATGCATTATTTACTATATCCAGTAATTCTTCGGCATTCCGTGGTCTCACATTTAATTTTTAGATACTTCTTACGAGTAGTCCCCATACTTCTTCTACAGGGTTAAGATCTGGACTATGACTGGGCCAGTTAAGAACATTGATGTTGGTATCTTGAAACCAGTTAGTTACGGTATGAGCAGTATGAACGGAACAATTGTCTTGTTGAAATATGAACTCATTATTAGGAAATAATTGTGACCCAGAAGGGAGCATAATATTGTCTAAAATCCTAATATACGTTTCATTATTAAATCGTTCCTCAATATGCCACAAAACACCGGGACCACGTGCCGATATCCAAGCCCACATATTGACGGAAAATTTACCATCATTGTTAGATATATATTTGTCATCGAATCGTGTATTCGGAGGGCGGTAAACACGAATACGACCGCTGTATGTTGACTGGAAAGTTTTTTCGTCTGTAAAGATTACATTGGTCCAAAAATTTACATCATGCGCTAAAATTTCAAGCGCAAATCCTACTCGAGCTTCTTTATGTTCAGCTTTAAGTAAGTATTTCTGTGCTGCTGCATGACAGCGCAGCTCCGATTCTCTGACTCGCCGGCGACCAGTACTACTCGATCCAGGAAAATTCGTTTCTTCAGCAGTCTGAATAACTGAGTAAAATGGATTTTCCACTAAAGGATTTACCAATTGCAAATCTTGTTGAGTTGATCCAGAATTTCTACTAATCGTACCGTTTATTCTCCACTTTCTTAAAATGTTACACACCGAATTTTTGTCAATATTACAACGCAGTGCAATTTGTCTCATTGACCATCCATCTTCTGCTTTAGCAATAACTCCAGATTTAACTAAATCGCGTTATATGAGGCATATTAGTTTTTTGCACACTTGCAATAAATTATGACAACTAACTGACAATGTCACAAAAATTAAAGTTAGATGTACACAACTAGATTTTAGCAAAATACAGTTATGGGACTTGTCCTATTTCTTTTTGCTCACGACCGTACTTTTGTGCTCTGGAGGTTTTTTAAAATTGACAGAGCATCCAAGCGATACGTGATTTTTGGCTATATAAGAATGGACTAAATATAAAATAAATAAAAAAATATTACCAGTTATTGATTCATATCTATCTATTCGTTATTTTCAAGATTCCCGGTTTTGAATATTTCATGTTCCACCTTGTTTTCCAATTAGACTCAGGACCATACTCTAGTTTATGTAATCTGATATTTGCCATAATTTAGTTATTTCTGTGTTATTATTTAGTTGCTGAGTTCACACAATAGAAGAAAAATGGAACGTGACTAGACGTGTATTAAATTCTCTCAGGCGATTTAGATATATGAACACAAAGCCCATCAATTCACTTCCTCGGTTTATTATATTTGAAATATATAAAAATGGTTTTTTGATCTTGTATGCGGCTTATAGGGAGGGATTGAATAAATCGTTATGGATAGTATTTTGAACCCATACAAATGCCTGTATTTATATTGTAATATAGTCAAAGATTTGTATTTAGCATATCTATTGAATGGCCCAGAATTGCCATGCTAAAACAATATATTGAAGTCGGGGCTTTTGGAGAAATATTGAATATTGCAGTAGAGATGCTTGAGTGAGCTGAGAGAGGAATTATTTAAATGTGTGTAAAAGGCGGCAGTGGTTGTGAGATTTCAGTGCTATTATGTGGACTTGATTGAAATATCGAGAAATAAGTATTTAACTACAAGTTGGGCGTAATTCTACCATGTTAATGACTAATACTAAATATTAATGAGATAAAAGAAAACTGGACTGATATAATGAGATGACATACAAAGAGTTATAATTAAAATAAGACGTCTCAATTTTCGAATAAACTCTTCGAAAATAGCTGTCAAACGTACCCTCTAGTGCGAGTGAGAGTATTAGAGTACTTTATTAGACATATTCTGTTTGGTCGAGAGCCGAGTGGGTTAAGGCGCGAGGTAGCAATCGAGATTAATCACACGGAAAACGCACCACCGAGGGCCGTATTTTCGAGCTTGACCGAGGCGATGTGAGATTGTCGCATGAAAATATACGTTTCGTATTTTCGAGCATTATGAACTCGTATGCGAACTTTCCGCATGCGACTGATTTCGGGCGAGATACAACGGATGGGGGTTTAATACACGATAAAGCGATTTCGTGTACGAATGTATTCAAAGTGATCATTTTGGTTTGTTTTATTTCGTGCCACATAACCTCTATGTCTCAAGTAAGATTTCTAGGTTTTTGCCGTAGTTTTTTTATTACTTAGGGACTTTAAAGTAGACTTATTTGAACAAATTTTGGAGAGTGAAAATGGACAATGACAGCGTGAGATGACTTAATACATTTAGCTGCTATTAACACCTTGGGACAGGCAGAAGTTTCGGCAGAAAGCGAACATGGAAGACAATTCCATGCCTATGATAGTCCATTTAAAGATTTAAGGGATGGCAAATTTGTCAAATGTATCGTTTGACAAAACCAATGACAGAAGGATTAGTTGACCACTGCTTTTAGGAGGGCGTTTAGTTTCAGGGATAATTGTGCTCAGAGGGCTTAGTCCATTAAAGGAGTCGGACGAACTACCGAATGTTTGCGCCTCGGACTAGACAATGTCCCCCCCCCCCCCCACGAGGGTGCTGAATTGATTCTCGAGGTTAAACCAATTTTTTGCACCTCGACAACCCCTTCAAATTTATCAAAAACCACCCCCAAAGTCCCATTTTCCGTGAACCGTTTATTTTTCCCAGTTTTTCGACTAATTGTTGTTCCCTCAAGTAGAACGGAAGGTTCCTCGAGGGATTTGACCTCAGCCACCCCTATCCCAGGCTTCCAACCTTTGTAGGGGGTGGAAAATTAATATTTGTTTTTGTGAGAAAAAATTAATATTTTGTAGGAGACGTTTTTTTGAGGAAGGTGGTAGGTGACGAGGATTGTGTAACCACCCCAGGGGTTGTTTTCACCCTTCAAGGGGGTGGAATTTTTTCCCCATATATTATTGAAAAATAATATAAAAAATGTGTTTATTAAAGTGTTTTTATATATTGATTTTTCAGCCCCTTTGAAGGGTGGAAACAACCCCCGGGGTCGGTTAAACAACCTTGGTCTCCTACCACTTTCCTCAAAGAAACGCCTCTTACAAAATATTAATTTTTTCCCCAGAAAAAAAATTCTGCTCCCTGGAAGGGAGAAAACATCCCCCGGGAGTGGTTACACGACCCTGGTCACCTACCACCTTCCTCAAAGAAACACCTCCTATAAAATCTAAATTTTGTTCTCACAAAAACAAATATCAATTTTCCACCCCCAACAAGGGTAGGTAGAAGGGGAGGCTGGAGGTCAAATCCCTCGAGGGACTTTCTGTTCTACTCGAGGGGACAATAGTTAGTTAAAAAACTGGGGAAAATAAACGGGTTCACGGAAAGGGGACTTCAGGGGTGTTTTTTTGGGCAATCTGAGGGGGTTGCTGAGGTGGAAAAATTGATTTAACCCCGGGAATCGATTCAGCACCCTCGAAAACGTGGGGGGGACATTGTCTAGTAAGAGGCGAAAAATTCGGTAATTTCGTCATAAATCCCGATTATTTAAATGGACTAGCTTGGCCATTTTTGAATGTGAAATTTGTGGTAAATTTATCACTCTACAATTCCGGGTCAGATTCAAGAAAATCCACCATTTCCTTTTTCTGGTCTGCACTAATATATCCCACCCGCTTATCCGCTGATTGCTGATGTATATAATATTCAGTCTTGTAATTTAATCAACACATATAACAGCTGATTACTGACATTAGTGTTTTCTAGGGGTTTCAAGTCCATTTGGTTGCACAAAAAAGCGTTTCCACATTTGCCATAAGACATTTTCACGTGTGTGAAAAACAAAACTCGGATGGTGTTCGAAAATACCACCTCAGAACTATAAGCGAAATTTTTTAAACGAGTCGGGTGCCTAGTATTTCGCATGCGACAAATATCGATTGAGCTCGGCACTGGCACTGTCGGAGGAAATGGTTGTATGTTCGCGTTTTTTCAATGTGTAACTCCCTTCCGCACAAGCCCCTGGCTTCTGGAATTGGGGTTGTCTAATTTCTGTGGTGTTTATTCATGAAATTTAAATTGTTTATTTGTCTTGGTGGAATTTTTTAATACTTATTCAATATTTTAATGCTTAATTAAAAAATAGTCACCCAAATAATATATATAAAATTCAGGCTTACCACTATAAAGTAGGTACCCAATTTTATCTGCAGCTTTACAGCGTCTGGCGGAAGTTTGGGCATAATAAATGTTGGTTCTTAATAATATTGTGTAAAACATATATAAAAACCAGCTATGCTACTTTAACGTAAAAGAGTAATTAAAATTTTTATTGACTCTCAGCGCCTGTTATCTAAAAATCTTAGCTTTACAAAAATCACGTAGGTCTTGAAGGCTCTGGGATCTTACTCTATAAAGAAATATTCGTATTAGGCTAATCGAGCCGAAATACATCTCGTACAAAATATAGTAAAAAAAATTAAAGAACCTTCAACCACACGCGTGAGAATCGGGCAACACAACCACTACATCACGGACGACTTTTAATGAACTTACATACTTTTACGCATTACACATTTATTGTGAAAATCTAAGCTTTGCTAAATTGACGTAGGTCTGGCGGCTCTGGGATCTTGGACTATTATTTTAACCAGCAGTTGCCAGAAAGGAAATACTTTCTTTTTTAAGGGCATCGACTACTTCGGTCACTAGCCCTATCATAGTGTATCCTTATTGGATATGTAAATTTATTACCAAGGTGTAAAAAACCTGTGGCAACAACATGTGCTATGCTTCATCTCAATAAGGTGTCATTCATCGCATACGTGTTTACGTGTGAGTGGGCATCGAGTAATACGATGTGAATACAGAAGAGAACGAAAACAGAAGCAATCAGGAATTGGCTGCATTCATTAGATCCGACGTAGTAAGTTAGACTTTTCAAAAAATTTTAAAACTTTCCGAGTTGATTCCTTGTCATTCGCTAAGGTTTGCTGTAGTTGATTTGGAATGTCCAACTGCGATCGTAAGTCTAAGTATCTTTCACATTCTTGTAAGATATGTTTTACGGTGAGTTGCATTCCGCATGTTTGGCATATCGGTGGTTGTTCCCCTCTTAATAGATGGACTGATGTAAGGTTGGTGTGCCCTATTCGAAGTCGACATAATGTGACTTGTTCCCTTCTAGTTAATTAACATGGCAAATTCCACTTATTAACAAAAGGTTTTATAGGTTTCAATTTAGCATATTATGTGCTATTCCATTCTTCTTGCCAGGCTTCCTTAATTTTAGTATCCACATGCGTCTTCAGGTTTTGAGGATGTAATGGTGTGTGATCTATTGTGTCTTTTTCAGCTGCTTCGCGTGCACCTCTATCTGCGAGATCGTTGCCTCTGATGCCCGCATGGCCTGTCGTCCAAACGAAGGTAACTGTTTTATCGTTAGAGTGTAACCAATCAATTAACGAAAGTATTATTTGCTGCACCAATGGATCTTCAGAAAATCTGTTTTTTATGGCCTCGATGGAACTTAGCGAGACAGAGCATATCAAAAATGTATAGTAGTTCGTCATATCGCAGTATCGTAGAGCCTGCCAGATAGCATAGAGTTCGGCAGTAAATACGCTGCATGCTTGATTTAGTGTCCACGAGTAAACTTGATTTGATACAGAGATAGTGCTGCCAACTTCTCGTTCTGTCTTTGACCCGTCGGTGTAAATTTTAATATAATTTGGGTATTTGCAAAGAATTTCATAAAATGTTTTCTCATATATCACATTACTCGTTTCATTCTTCCTGTGGTAGGTGCATTCTAGATGACATTTAGGCAAATTTATGGTCCAGGGAGTCGTTCCGTATTGTCCGCGTGGAAGTATATCTGGTAGTGTAATTTTGAGTTTTCTTATGGCTTCTTTGCTCGAACACTTACCGGTCGGGTTACTGTGGGTCTCTGTAAGTAGGTAGTGTATAGGTCTTGATCTGTTATGATGGCATAGTTTGGATGCGTAAGTTGTGAGCGAATTTGAATTGCGTAGTTGATAATCATTTGTGCTCTTCTCTATTTCAAAGGAGACATTCCTGCCTCACAACATAGTGATGATAGAGGTGATGTGTGGAAGGCTCCAGTAGCCAGTCTTAGCACAGTGGAAGGAATCGATTCTAGAGCATGTAGATGCGTGGCACGGACTGAGGAGTACAATACACATCCATAATCCATCTTCGCAAGCACAAGGCTTCTATATAGGTTTAGTAGCACTTCTCTATCTGCTCCCCAGGAGATATTATATACACATCTAATGACATTAACGGTTTTCTTGCATCTACCGGTAAGGTTTTCTATATGTGGCCCCCATAAGAGTTTCGTTGTATCTCTACATTCAAGGCGTGAACCTTTAAGGAAAAGTTCAGGGTCATTGTGTGGTTTACGCAGCCTACAGAAGTGAACACAGTGTGTTTTCTCTGTAGAGAAACGAAAGCCTTTTCTTTCTGCAATAGCCGCCGCAATTTCATCAATCCCTCTCTGTAGCGTGTGTCTCATATCATCCATACTTTTTGACGAATAAAACATTACCAGATCATCAACATCGATACACTTTTGTAATTGAAGAGTTATCGTCTCTGTCAGGTCATTTACAGTGATAGCGAAAAAGTGAAGCTGAGGGTGGATCCTTGCGGGACTCCGTTCTCCAGCTTGTAAACGTGAGATTATTTTGTAAGTTGTCAGCCACCAGTCAATTACTTGACAATTGAGAGAAAGATAGACCAGACATAAATATTATATTACTATAATAAACAAAATTCAAAAATTCGTCATGATTATAATACCATTTCCGTTATCCTTAATTACCTATCTGTTTACAGTTACATTAATCTATTCAGTAAGTCATTTAAGCAGGTGCCAAATTTTATTCTATTTCGAATAGTTAATTATTTAATAATGTCTTAATTGTCGAAATTGCAGTCACGAATTCTTATTTCTGTTCTGTTTCTTATATTTTTATCCTTCGTTTCGTACATAAAAAACATTCCATGTCATTTCATTGACCTAAAGTCGCAGCCAGATGAGGAGGTCATTTCTCGGTGGAAAATATTTCAGTAAAAAAGGAAAAATGTTACAGCGAACACCCCATTGTAATAAAGCCTTTCTCTAATTTAAGAGAAGCTTGTAATAACTGAATAAAAACTGACAAGAAATATTTAAAATAATAAGGGTTTAGGGAAAAGAAACAGAAACGTATCCTATTATGGTGCAATAGAATTTTAATAAACCAATTACTTTTATCTTCTGTGTGCTTTCTTTCCTATTAGAAGTGAAGTGCTCTCGTATCAAATAATAATGATTACAGTGTACTAGATCTAGAGACATAAGTATAGAACTAGAGTTTTATGCTTGGTAGTAATTCAACATGTCATTTATTATTTATTCAGGAATATATAAATGCACGAGACGACTATTTTATAAAAGAATTCTTTGTCTTTTTAGAAGTGTTAATGAAGTTTTCACTTAATTTTATGAAAAAATTGAATTCTGTATTCTGGGCATTCCTAGAATAATTCTTAAAAATGCATCATGTCCCTCATGATACAATAAAACTATTATAAGATATTATGGAGGAGTTTTGTTTATGGCAATTGTATGACAATAAACGTAGTTTATACTAATCAGCTTAAATCTTTGCGTGACAAAATAAAAGGGAATAGAGGGCACATAAAAGACATTAGAAATGCATATAAAAACAAATTCAAGCAGTATTTGATAATATTATAATAATATGAGAAATACAACCAGTATGTCGAATTCAATGAAACAACAATCTTTCATTCAATAATACTTAGAGTATCATCAATATATTTGCCTATATCTAGCAGAATCTACATGTAATGTGCGTCAGTTACACATTCCAGTCATTACTGGACAAGATATTCTGTAATAGAAAGAGCCAAAAAGAACAACGGATAAAATGCAATATATAGTAAAGAATTGTTTATTCAATATGGTGTTCCACAAGAGACCGTGTTGGGACCTATCTCATTCAAGCTGCATATAAATGAATTGGTCTACCTGAATTCCAGTGGAAATTCTTTTTTCCGACGATGCCCATCTTTTATATGGCTTTTGGGTAAAATTAAAAACTAAAGCTGGAATAAATTTAGAAAACAAAATAATTTTTCGGTAGAAGCTTTCAACAAAAATTTTTGCCACTCTGTAGCAAAGATTTATCCAAATTTTTCCTCGATACGCCGCTCTAAGGACCAACTCGTTAATGAAGTGGTGGTAAACCAGATTCAAAAGGTTTCTTCCCAAGATCTGTTCCGGTAGGATTGTTTGCGCCCTTTCGGATCCGGACTCCAAGGCGTTCCAATTGTTGTTTCACATCTTCACTACTGGCAACCAGAAGAAGTGTATCTACAGTTTCTTTTCAGGTTAATGATGGGAGTAATATCCCAGTGAATAACGGCAGAATTCAGTTTATGGTCTTTAAATGCTGCTTCTAGATTTCCGGCTCGTCCTTTGCGTAAAGGCCTCCGGTAACTCCAAATCGAGGTTCTGTTGAGTACAATATTATTAAATCTTTGCACGTTCACTTATCTGGGATCAATAATATTGTATACACTTAATACTTATTAGATGAAAGTTTACTTCCCGTCATTTCATGAACGCAATGCCCAAGAAGATATTCTAGATATCTAGAGTAACTTCCGCCTTATTTATATTGAAAACTATAGGTGCTTCTTATTGTAAATATTCAATGTAAAATCGCTGAATTTCACTGTCACTCATGACAGACAAGACAGTACGATCCTGTTAAAGCCACAACAAACGCTTTCAGATTATTTCCTGTCACACATGTACTCCGATTTGACTCAAATTTTCCAGAGGTTATTTTTTTGGGAATTGAAATCATTATGTGGGTGCCTCAAACTAAGCTGAACATTTTTTGTCGGTTGAGTATAAATAACAGCCACCCCACTTCACCTTTCTTTTAAATTTACTAAAATATTTTCTCCCTAACTTCCCGAAATGACTTGAATATTTTAAAACTTCCGAAGTGAAACGAAACAATTCGGAATAATAACTTCATGAAGTTCTCACTCAATATAACTCTGATATTGTATGTGTTAATTTAAACTGATTGAATAATTAACGCGAGAGAGAAATAACTTCGTATCAAACAACGTCAATTAGAGAAAAGCACTGAAACTTCTTTATTGTCATCGATTAGGTATAGTGGCTATATCAATTGAATTTTAATGGACTTCTGTTACACGTTGTGAATTTCAATACAAGATCCATTGTGTCGAATCGAAGATTAACTATAACTTTTAGCTGCGAGCGGAGTTTCATGAAAACGTTTGATCAAGGAGACAGAAGCAATTACTGAATGAATTAAAATATAAAAAATACATACAGGCTATACAGAGAACCCCTCTATTTTACATTAACGACTATAATTGACAAAAAAGAAACTCGTTTTAAAGAGACCACGCTTTAACATGAGCTTGGTGTATTCCTGGAAGTTGCAACATTTTTACTAAAAAAATATGATATTCTAGTTCAAAAGTTAAATATGGTGAAATCTCATAATGATATAGGGTGTTTTTTAAATACGTACATATATTTTAATCTGTGATTCCTTATGTAATGCAAACCTGAGGGAAGTTTTTAAATTTTAAATTGAAAAATAATGGATTCACATGTAACTAATCCAGACAACTATCATATAAGTTATTCACTTTCATTACAGATAATATTACACTGTTTCCAAGTCTGTACAAAAATTTCAAATTAAATTTAAAATTACTTAACTAATAATAGGTACTTTATACGTATACGTATTCAAGTTAACAATAAAACTGCAATTGATTATGTAATTACAAATTTTAACGATATTTTGGTAGAGAGAGATATTTTAGATACAGGTCTGTCAGATCATACCTGTCAAAAAAATTATCTTTGAGGTGAATAAACCAAAAAAATAGTTATCATACTTTTAGATCCTTTTCTAGGGTAAATATTTCAAAATTTAAAAATATTTTAAGTAGTGAACTGTGGCACAATGTTTTAAACAGGCAATCAGTAGAACATAAATATATTGAATTTCATAACATTTTATATTCTTATTATAACACATCATTTAAATTTATACAAGGAATCTTGATGAAAAAATAATAAGTGGATAACTGCCGGAATTAAAATTTCATCAGTTCGACTTAAAGAACTTTATAAATTACAAAAAAATAGCATAATCACTGTGGATTTTTATAAATCTTATAAAACTATCTACAATAGAGTTATACGTCAGGAAAAAAAATGTATTTTGATAACATTATAATAAACTCATCTAACAACTCAAGTGCTGTTTGGAATGTAATTAATCAATCAGTAAAAAAAATAGACGGGCTAATATTAAACCAGAACTAGAAATCAACAATGTAGTAACTACAGATAAAATGGTCATTGCTAATGAATTCAATAAATACTTTTTAAATATAACAAAATCCTTAAATATACCAAATGATAATTTAAATAGCATTCGACCTGCAGCACGTATGATTCAATTCAATCTATTTAAAGCCTACCAATACATCCGAGGTTATTAATGTAATAAATGGTCTAAAAAACTCTAATTCAATTGGGCCAGACTTTTATTATTATTATTGTATTATTAAAGAGTGTGCAAATTTACAAGCGATACCTTTAACTGACATCATAAACCACTGTTTCACCGAAGGCACTTCTCTCGATTTATTAAAATTATCTAAAGTCATCCCGTTATTTAAACAACGTGATCGTAAGCAACTCTGCAACTATCGCCCAATAGCAATCTTATCAGTTTTTCCAAAAATTATTGAAAAATTAATTGCAATAAGATTAATCCATTATTTAGAATCAAATTCAATTCTTTCTCCAAACCAACATGGTTTTAGAGAAAACAGATTCACCATCTCGGCATTAGTTAATTTTCTTGACTTTATCTATAAAAATGGGGGCGAGCGTGGGTGCGTCTTTACTATGTACATACTTCGATATGCGATGTAAAGCAACGTTAGGCGTGGTTAGTAGTTGGATTGGTGACCGTTCCAACTGTTGTAGGGTATGTCCCCTACAAGTCAAAATACAAAAACAAAAAATTCTAAAAATAATCAAAAAATTCAATAATCTCATGCCACTTGGCAAACTAGATAAAAAAAGTCCATCAGACACCGTTAGCACCAAAAAACCACAGTTCAATTCAAAAAAGTCTGAGAAATTAAGCCGATCACCGATAATTCACAATTAACCTAAATTCACCCAAATCTAAAGTCAAACATTCATTTACACTCATCCGTAACCAATTCATCCCAAAAAACGTCACTTAAAAATACAGCCCCCGTATATTCATCAAACTAGTCAAATTCCCCATTCAAATCCAAATTCTCATAATTTTACTTCAACGCGTCTCAATTTTATAAACAATTTTCCTTTTAAAAATATTCGAACTTCTTGACCACCCCTCGTATACGTAACCCCCTTAAAATTAACCGTC
Organism: Leptura quadrifasciata; assembly: GCA_963675555.1. Lineage (NCBI taxonomy): Eukaryota > Metazoa > Arthropoda > Insecta > Coleoptera > Cerambycidae > Leptura > Leptura quadrifasciata. Next base: position 86,102,413 of record OY776679.1, on the reverse strand, counting down.
GAGTCCATTTCCCCACGTTCTTAAAACAATTTCGTAATTTTTCTATTCTTACTTTCCGATCAACCCCTGTATACAAAAAATCACGTTCAGTGCCTCGAGTCTCAAAAGTCCCCCATATCTTTTCACCGAATTTTCCCATCAAATTGCTATTATACTCTTTCCCCATTTTTCGATTACCCCTGTATAATAGCAGACACCCATACTATATCTCCATTCAGCTCGATTCATACCCGTATTGTACCTTGTTAATATCTTATCTTTTTATCTAACGCACTAACTGGAAACTTCTTAACGGAGTTACAGATTGTTAACCGCGAACCTTTGTAATACATTACGGGGTCGAGCCAGATTTTGCCCATAAAACTTCTCATAACTTCCAAACAAAAATAGATTCAGCTTTCGTACAAATTTTAGTAAATTCCCCTTCACATCGCCGATCTGCCCATATAAAAATTATTTCAAAATTCCAAAATTTTCAAGTATTGCGCAACATGATGCAATCGATGACTCATCCTTGCCCGCACTGAGCGATTCCAAGCCTTTCCAGCTCTCCGCGAGACTACACGGGGCGAGAAAAACGAAACTTTTTCAATTCAGTATAAATACCGGTGCATCGAAAGCCGAAGACAAGTTCAGTTTTGGCAGTGAATCAAGTGTAAAGTTCGCGTAGTGTTTTAGTGGAAATTAAGTTTCAAAGTTAGCTTTGTGTAATAGCTGTTGACGCTGGGTCCGGTTCCTATTTAATTTTATGTTGTAGATACCCGCTCGGCTAGGTTTTCTTACTCCCTATTCCTCGCAATTTATTCGTGACGAGCTGTTCCATTCTAGCTTCCCAGGCCGAAACCTGGTTAAAAAGAGCTAGTTTTTAAGTATTTAAATTTCGATTCCCGTCCAAAGTGACACACCAATTTTTACCGACCAGGCTACGTTGAAAGGACATTCTTCCGGATATTTTCTCAGATTTATTAACTTTTAAAAAAATACATCTTTATATGATAACCACAGACAGAATTTACGTGTCGAATAGTTTCTACATTTAAAAGAAACTTGTAAAATAAAATAACCTATTCAAACTTTGTTCATTATCCCTTCAATAAATATTTTGTATTCTCTTTTAATTCATCGTCTCATTATTTTTTCTTAAATAAAAAACCTACTACAACTAGGGTGTAACCGTTGACCCTACAATAGCTATTTAATAATAAATTAAGTGCAAAATTAAATAAAGTGATAGCAGCCAGTGCCAACTACGATATACAGGGTGTAGCATTCAACCCGCAACAGCACTTACTAAACCAACCCTGAGACTCAACCCAACTCGAAAATAAGTGCACGGAAGCCTCTGGGGTCTCAGCTCTCAACCCCCCACTACCAATTTTTTTTATTTTTCAACGATCAGAGGTCTAAACCGTGTTCATGGCGCCCAACTAGGTGGCCTGTAATCTGTGAAGAAAATTTCGAACAGTTATAGTGCCGTCGGACTCACAAGTAAGTCAATTTTTTAATTACTCTCAACGTTAAAGATTAAGCACGCCGAACAAGACGTAGTATTACGATTGTCTTAGCGATCTCGGATCGAGTAGGGAAAGCGACGATAAGAGTATATTACGCACGGCTGAAAAACCCGACAAAATGGACCCAATCCTAGAGGACTCTTTTGAAAGTCAAAGAGAAATTTTTTATAACACTCAGAGAGAAAGACAACCTCGAAACCCGATATTAGAACCATCTATGTCAAGTCCCCGAAATCCCGCCACCCCAGGACGTGGAAATTCGACGCCGCCTCCAGCCGCCCCCCAATTCGACATGAACGATGTCATCCATAAACTTACCCAAGGCATCAGAGAGGCAATACAGAGTGCTACACATTCGGTTACGACACCGCCCCCGCCGCCTCCAAGAAATCAAATTCAAAATTTCGAACCAATCGTAATCCCGGACATAACAAATTCACCCCGCCATATTTTTAGTGGACTCATCCATGAGAGTGTCGAAGAATTCATATTAAACATGGAACAATATTTCATGAGGAGAGGAATCACTGAAGATACGGACAAATTAATATTTTGTACCTCACAGCTACGTGGACAAGCGCAAGCTTGGTGGGAACCATATAAAACCCTGACTTTTAATTACACAATGTTTAAACACCGCCTCCGGCAAAATTACGAATCTACTACTAAAAAAGCTGCCGCAGAAACATTACTACATACTTCAATGCAAGAGAAAGGAGAGCCCGTAGATTTATTCATTTCTACAAAAATAGGACTTTTTAATAGGGTCGATCCACTCCGGCCGCCCCTTGAAAAGGCTCGCCTCATTTATAGACAGCTTCTACCAGAGATAAGAGACAAAATCAGATACCGAGATTTTACCAACACCGACGAACTACTAGAAATTGCAATAGAAATCGAGGAAACCCTCACTTATTCCCCAGGACAACGACAAAATACGTATAAACCTCCACCCACGACATTCCAGCCACAGCGACGTACAAATCTACAACCAAATTTGAATACCCAAGAAACGACGTACAGAACCCCACAACGCATTCAAACTGAATATAGACCGTCTACAGTAAATACACAGACAACAAACAGGGCACCGAGACAAACGGAGTCCGTACAAAGACAATACACTGCACCAGCAACAACGTTTAAACCGTCCAACCCACCTAATATATCTAATAGACCGCTCAACGTGAATGCCACAGCGACGACGTCCCAACCTGCGATGCGAGCAGAAATCACCGCGAGACCGCCTGTCGCTCGAGCAAATGCAAATAATTACCCTCAACAAAGTAACGAGCCAACGCGACCATGCCGTTTCTGCGATGGGAACCACTGGGAGCGAAATTGCCCTCAACATCCCTATAAAATTAACAACTACCCAAGACAGGACCAAGGCAAGGACCCTTACATTAATTTAGTTACTGAAAAGGACGAAAATACCGACGAGGACATAGAAAAAATCACCGAAATACACCAGGTAAAGTCAGATTTTACCATAATTTCAGAAACCAACACCGAATCAGACGAAATCCCCTCAGAGGAAAATTCCACAAAAAATGTAGTAATCAGAACTCTTTCTATTCTACCAGACTGTGAAGAAATAATTCCCGAAACTCAAAGGGAAAGCCCAAAAAAGACAATAAATACCTACAGGGTAGACACAAATGATTGTACGCAGAAGGAATCCACGACGTCCAGTCTCCCCGCCGACCCGTTGAAATTACATAAAAATACTGTCATCGGCAGATGAGAAAAAACCGCGAAAAATTCGGGACCAAAATTATTTTTTCCACACAAAATTCATTATAACTTTCTAAACATTAAAGTACGCGCATTCACAAAGTCATTTTCGAAAACTACAGGAAAAGACCTTTCATTTGGCGTATCGTACAGCTCGATACGATAAACACCAAAAAAGTTATAGGGCAAAACAACCCCAACACATAGCACAAAATAGCCACGTGGCGAGGCCCTGCAGCGCAACAGCTCGCGGCCGGCAAAGCCCGTGCTACGTCACACCGCCGGGAGACTATAAATATGCGCACGCCCGCTAGCCCTGCATCAGTTCGTTCGTGACCATCCTCCAGTAAACATCGATCAAACAGTTCGCGCCTGCCTTTGACACCTCTACCTGAAGACTCTAGTGAATTATAGTAAATAGTTATTTTATTCCACAACCTGCCTAATTAGTAGTTTGGAGTGCACAGTAGTGGTGAAAAGTGAAGTGGGTGTTACTATATCACAAAAGAAATCGTTATGAACACCAGGAGTCGATCTAGGCAGAGGGACGGCGTCCCATCTAGCCAGGTAGACTCGCCACCAACACAGAGCCGTTCGCCCCAGGTCCCGGACGCTCTCGTTACTAGTCAAGAGGACTCAGGTCTGGTAGGGGAAATGGTGAACCCCTTGTCGCCCAACGTCGCGGCCCGTCAAATCTTCATCAGTCAAGAGGACTCAGGTCTGGTAGGGGAAATGGTGAACCCCTTGTCGCCCAACGTCGCGGCCCGTCGAATTTTCATCAGTCAAGAGGACTCAGGTCTGGTAGGGGAAATGGTGAACCCCTTGTCGCCCAACGTCGCGGCCCGTCGAATTTTCATCAGTCAAGAGGACTCAGGTCTGGTAGGGGAAATGGTGAACCCCTTGTCGCCCAACGTCGCGGCCCGTCGATTTTTCACAGGTCAATGGGATTCAGCCCCGGCCAGCCAGGGGGCTGCCCCTAGCCCTAACGTATATCCAACCCCGGGAAGGGGACAAGAAGCACAGCCCTTCCTCACACCATCCACTAGCCAACGCCGACCTACTACAACCACGGACTCCACAACCAGAAGCCTTCAAGGAGTGCAGCCACCGCCATTAGTGATGCCTGCTACCCCTGCTCTCACCCCAAGTGGGAGGAACCCAAGCCAAGCTGATGCAGTAACCCAGGCACTCACACAAGCGTTGCAACAGCTAACAAACACCACAGAAATACTCCTGCAGCACCTGGCCCTACAGACGAGGACAAGCCACGACCCTCCGGCTTCGCCCCGGGCCACTTCGGGCCCTATGCAAACAACCTCACAGCCACTTCCGGAATTGGAAGTAGAACATGGCATACCACCAATACAACCACAGCCGGCATCGTACGGGGCGGAAACGGGCCCGGCTCACCAAACAGCCGCAGCAGCCCCCGTTCGTAGACATGGCTCCCAGCAACGTGGGGCTTCAAGAGCTTCCACACACGCAACGGAAGGATCCCTGGATGGGGATGCTCATGACCCTGAGCACAAATCAAAACTATCAAACAAAATTCTGGGAGAACAAGCCCAGTGGCGCCCAACTGTACAACAACAAGGTCCCACAAACCAACAACAACCAACGGTGCAGCTAGTACCACAACAAGGTCCCACAACCCAACAACAAACAACGGTGCAGCTAGTACCACAACAAGACATCACCAACCAACAACAACCAACGGTGCAGCTAGTACCACAACAAGACACCACCAACCAACAGCAACCAACGATGCAGCCAGTCCCGGCCGAACCTCAAGCAGAGCAAACCACACGACCAGCTCCCCTGATGATGCCAACAGTGGAGTCGGGGCCAACAGCGCAAACGGTGCTACAACAGGCCATGCACAAGCAACTCATGGAAGTCGTGGCTACGGCAACAAAAGCAGCAGTTCAAGCGGCCACGGAAGCTAGGACTGGGCAGCTAGATGTAAGGACCCTACCCACATTCGCAGGAAGGGAATGGGAAGACCCAGAAAAATTCCTAAATACATTAGAAGAAGCCATGGACAGGAACCAAATCCAAGCAAGAGACAGGGTGAGGATCACTCTTGGACAACTGGAAGGCCACGCCAAAGGGATGTTTGAGGTGTTCCAGCCCCTCAACCTGGACTTCGAAACTTTGAGGCACCGCTTGATCCTCAAATACAACGATCCTTCCCTCTTGGGAAGTTTGAGGTCTCGCCTGCACGGCGAACGACAAAAAGAAGACGAATTAGCTGCAGTGTTCATTCAACGCAAGATGGGACTGCACAAAAGAGTAGAGCCGTACACTTCGGAAGAACAAATCACATGCGAGGTACGGGAACTGCTTCGACCAGAAATCCGATACGCTACCAGGACCATGACAATCAAAACCCTAGAGGACTTAGGTCGGGCCGCCGACTGGGCCGAGGTTGATTTCCAAGAGCTCCAACGCCACCTGCGACCAATACCAAGGCCAGCACCACCTACAACTCGACCACCCGTCAATCGTCAACCGGAACTACCCCAGGAGCCCCCCAGTCCATGCAGAGGATGCGGTGGATGGCACTTCCACCGTGACTGCCCAGTACTCAAAGAACAAATAAGGCAACGTCAGCAACAGCCACCTCAACAACAGCAACAGCCATCAAGACCGCCACAGCAGCAGCAACAAGGACCACAACCTGGGCCCTCCAACGAAGCAGCAAGGAATCAGGGAAACGCGAACAGGGTCGGCGCAAGCCAGGGCGCGCGACCCCAACAATCATAGACGCCACCATCAGCACCACATCCGCCATTGGCCCTTCATCACGGATATGGACGGAAGTCAATGGACGTAGACTACTGGCACTACTGGACAGTGGTGCCACCCATAGCTTGATAAAAAAAGAGTACGTACAACCCGAAGTAATCCAGCCCACCCAGATGCGCGTACGATTAGCTGCCACTGACCAAGTTTACTACTCCAGGGGAAGCATCCAAGTTAACCTGGTAGCCGGAGAGTACACAGCAACCACAAAATTCCACCTCCTAGATGCCATCACCGAGGACGCCATTCTAGGACAAGACTGGCTACGTCAACACCAGGCGATCATGGATTTCCAGCGAGGTTGCGTTCATGTGGGCCTGCACCAGAGGCACACACTATTTTGGCTCATGGACCGTCAAGCACCAACCCAAGCTAGCGAGTTCGACGTCAGCCCTGATCAGCTACCCACCACCCACCAGGAAAAATACATTCGCCTGATCCACAACTTCCAGGAGGTCTTTGACGAGGCGCTTCATCAACCCACAACGAAGTTGGCCATGCACGAGATCCGCCTGAAGGAAGACGCTCCTTTCAAGATTCGACGATACCAATACTCCGCCAACAACAAAGCAATCATCACGGAAGAAGTGAAGAAAATGTTAGCCGCTGGGGTCATCCGACGAAGCCACAGCAGGTATTGTTCGCCAATAGTCATTGTCAACAAGAAAAACGGCCAACCAAGGTTCTGCGTGGACTACCGTAAACTGAACTCCCAGACCTATGAGGAAGTGAGTCAGCTGCCGCCCATTCGAGAGACGATAAGGGAACTTGGAGCTGCGAAGATATTCACCTCCCTCGACCTCAAGAGCGGGTACTGGCAGGTACCCATGGCCGAAGCCAGTATACCCCTCACCGCATTCAGTACCCCGGACGGGGCAACGTACGAATTTTTGGTGATGCCATTTGGACTCCGTAACGCACCCTCAACATTTCAGAAACTGATGACGGAAGTACTCGCCGACTACGTGGATGTGTTCGTCAAGGTATATCTTGATGATATAATTGTCTATTCTGAGACCCATGAAGACCACATCAGACATTTGACGTTAGTCCTGGAGAGGCTCCAGATCCACGAGCTGCACTGCGGAATTCAGAAATGTCGCTTCGGGGCAGAAGAACTGGAATACTTAGGGTATCGAATCACCGCAACAAAGAACACACCTCAAGAAAAGCATGTCATCCAGATCCAGGAATTCCCCACACCCAAGACTAAGAAGGAACTGCAGGCCTTCCTAGGAACCGCAAACTGGCTCCGTGAATTCGTCCCGGAATTCACCGAAATCACAGCACCCATGACAACCCTCACCGGAAAACAGCGCTTCCAGTGGACACCGGAGGCAGACGCAGCATTCCAGAAGGTGAAGGAAGTCCTCTCCAAACCACTTTCGCTCTTCAGACCAGAACCAGGGCTCCCCTACGTCCTCCAGACGGACGCCAGCACCATGGGGATGGGCGCAGTCCTGTTCCAGCGTACCCCGCAAGGTGAAAGGAGGATCATCTCGTGCTCCAGTGCCAAATTCACAGGACCAGAAAAACGATATCATGCAAACGAACAAGAGACATTGGCAGTAGTGTGGGCGTGCCGGAGGTACCGCCACTGGCTGGAAGGCCAGACATTCACACTGGTCACCGATAGTCGAGCACTCACCTGGCTCAACCAATTCAAGGATGAACGTGCAAAGCTAACCAGATGGGCGCTCCAACTCCAAGAGTACAACTTCGCTGTGGAACACTGTCCTGGTAAACAAAATCAACTCCCAGACTTCCTGTCAAGACACCCCAGGGAGCCCATGCCAAGCTCCATCGGCGACGATGACCGCCTGCTACCTCCCGAGGACCACCACGACGTCCCAGCTACCATGGCAGAGGTCATCCCCGATGTCAACGGCTACACGATCCCAGGGAAAATCAACGCCGCTCGCCGAGAACCCCCCGATGTTCCCGAGGTAATCTTCGATTCGGACGACGAAGAAGACGAGAAGCGATCGTACTCCACCACGGACACCGAAACCAACTCAGAGGAAGACGACGAGGAGGACCTACCTAATCACAGCCCACCTCAGCCCCCAGCTCCAAGGCCAACTGGCGAACACGCTCCGCTGCAGGAAGCAGCGCTGAACCAGGTCGAGGAGCACAACGACGAGGACAACGACGAGGAGGCTAACGACGAGGTCAACGACGAGGAGAACAACGACGATAGGCCAGCAAATCTTTTCCAACAAGTCCAGCAGGAACAACTCCGTGACGAGACCATCTCAGCCGCTATCCATTTCTGGCGAGTCTTCCAGCAGCAGGACCCAGACATACCAGTGGAACCATGGGAGAGACGACTGCGAGACGACTTCATCGTAGAAGACGGCCACCTCTGGCACAAAACAATGGACGATCGAAGGCAGCTCGTAGTACCAGAAAACCTATGGGCAAGAGTTATCCACACTTACCACGACTCCGTCTTCGCAGGTCACCCAGGTCGTGATGAAACCTTCCGAGCCATTGACAAACTCTATCACTGGACAGGAATTCGCCGCCACGTACGATCCCACGTCCGCCTGTGCATGGTATGCACGGCAACCAAAAGAGGCCCACTCCAAGAAGCCGCCCCACTGCGTCCCAGGCCACCGACCAGGCCGTGGCAAGTCCTCAGCATCGACGTCATGGGCCCTTATGTGCCTACTGTTGCTAAAAATCGCTTTCTTATTGTTGTTACAGATACCTGCTCAAAATGGGTTGAGGCCAAAGCCGTTCCAAATGCCACTGCAACTACCATCCGCAACTTCCTGGAGGAAGTCTGTCAAAGATGGGGATACCCAGAAGCAGTCATTTCGGACAACGCCACCGCCTTCCTCGCCAGAGCATTTTCCAAATTTCTGACGGACCACGGTATCCAGCAGTATACATCCCCAGTATACCATCAAAGAGCCAACCCGGTCGAACGTCGCTGCCAAGAAATCAAGAAGGCCCTTAGGGAGAAGCTCCGCAACAAAGACGCCAGAAAATGGGACGCAGTCGTCAACCAAATCCTTTTTACCCTCCGGAACAGGCAAAATGCCGCCACTGGATACTCGCCAAGCGAAATGTTGTTGGGAACGTCATTACCTAGGCCAGGCGAATGGCAGCATCCTCAGCAACGCCAGCCGTTACCAGAGCCCAAACAAGCCGCCGAGGAAAGAAGGAAACAAGCCAAACGACGCCAGATAATATTCCAGAGGAACCTCTACCCCAGGCCCAGACAAGCCAAAGTCCATTTCGAAGTAGGAGACATGGTAATCACGAGAGGATTCAAGGAAGCTCGGCCAGCCTTCGGCCCAACATGGGAAGGTCCATACCCAGTTGTGAAAGTGTTGGGAGATAACACTTACGAAGTAGATCGCAACGGAATCCAGGCCCCAATCCATATCGATGACCTCAGGCCGATGCCCAGACCACAGCAACGTGTCCAGGTACCTCCCGAGGTGCAGCAACTTTTCCAACCCGAGGAAGGAAACGCCGAGTCCGACCAGGACGAGGCGCAACATGACCCTGGGGGGCAACCCTCAGAAGACGGATTTCAACCCAACCCTGGGGGAAAGGGACCCTCAGACGAAAGGCAGCCAGAACCAGGCCCATCCCGGAACCAAGACCTCACCCGCGACATCCTTGCGATTTTGTGAGCAACCCAATCCAACATATTTATTTTTGTAAAATGAAATACATTAGTTTAAGTTGAGTTACATTAGTTTAAGTTGAGTTACATTAGTTTAAGTTGAGTTACATTAGTTTAAGTTGAAATATCTTAATCCTATCTTATCTTGTACCTTATCTATTACTCATATCCATGCCTAGGGGGGGTGGTGTCATCGGCAGATGAGAAAAAACCGCGAAAAATTCGGGACCAAAATTATTTTTTCCACACAAAATTCATTATAACTTTCTAAACATTAAAGTACGCGCATTCACAAAGTTATTTTCGAAAACTACAGGAAAAGACCTTTCATTTGGCGTATCGTACAGCTCGATACGATAAACACCAAAAAAGTTATAGGGCAAAACAACCCCAACACATAGCACAAAATAGCCACGTGGCGAGGCCCTGCAGCGCAACAGCTCGCGGCCGGCAAAGCCCGTGCTACGTCACACCGCCGGGAGACTATAAATATGCGCACGCCCGCTAGCCCTGCATCAGTTCGTTCGTGACCATCCTCCAGTAAACATCGATCAAACAGTTCGCGCCTGCCTTTGACACCTCTACCTGAAGACTCTAGTGAATTATAGTAAATAGTTATTTTATTCCACAACCTGCCTAATTAGTAGTTTGGAGTGCACAGTAGTGGTGAAAAGTGAAGTGGGTGTTACTATATCACAAAAGAAATCGTTATGAACACCAGGAGTCGATCTAGGCAGAGGGACGGCGTCCCATCTAGCCAGGTAGACTCGCCACCAACACAGAGCCGTTCGCCCCAGGTCCCGGACGCTCTCGTTACTAGTCAAGAGGACTCAGGTCTGGTAGGGGAAATGGTGAACCCCTTGTCGCCCAACGTCGCGGCCCGTCAAATCTTCATCAGTCAAGAGGACTCAGGTCTGGTAGGGGAAATGGTGAACCCCTTGTCGCCCAACGTCGCGGCCCGTCGAATTTTCATCAGTCAAGAGGACTCAGGTCTGGTAGGGGAAATGGTGAACCCCTTGTCGCCCAACGTCGCGGCCCGTCGAATTTTCATCAGTCAAGAGGACTCAGGTCTGGTAGGGGAAATGGTGAACCCCTTGTCGCCCAACGTCGCGGCCCGTCGATTTTTCACAGGTCAATGGGATTCAGCCCCGGCCAGCCAGGGGGCTGCCCCTAGCCCTAACGTATATCCAACCCCGGGAAGGGGACAAGAAGCACAGCCCTTCCTCACACCATCCACTAGCCAACGCCGACCTACTACAACCACGGACTCCACAACCAGAAGCCTTCAAGGAGTGCAGCCACCGCCATTAGTGATGCCTGCTACCCCTGCTCTCACCCCAAGTGGGAGGAACCCAAGCCAAGCTGATGCAGTAACCCAGGCACTCACACAAGCGTTGCAACAGCTAACAAACACCACAGAAATACTCCTGCAGCACCTGGCCCTACAGACGAGGACAAGCCACGACCCTCCGGCTTCGCCCCGGGCCACTTCGGGCCCTATGCAAACAACCTCACAGCCACTTCCGGAATTGGAAGTAGAACATGGCATACCACCAATACAACCACAGCCGGCATCGTACGGGGCGGAAACGGGCCCGGCTCACCAAACAGCCGCAGCAGCCGCCGTTCGTAGACAATACGCAGGTACAACGAATTACGCATCACTCTGCTTACGACCCTGCCACCGAGAACGTCTCAAGACCACCGAACAAAATTCAAGTTAGACATCACTCAACTTGCGACCCTGCTACAGAAAATATCTCAAGACCACCGAATAAAATTCAAATTAGACATCACACCGCTTGCGATCCTGCAACAGAAAATATCTCAAGACCGCCAAACAAGATTATGGAAGCCAACAACGACATATATAATTTCAAGCCTGCACCCGAAATCGCTACCTGGATAAATGGACATTTAATTTGGACCATAGTCGACACAGGGGCAACAGCCAACATAATTAGCTCGCGATTAGTGGACGAATTACACTTACCTGTGGTATCCAAAGAAAAACTGTTAATGAAGACTGCCTGTAAGAACATAGAAGTTTATACGGAGGGAATTGTAGAAGTCATGTTAGGAGTAGCCACCATGGAACTTCCTGCTACTTTTATAATAGTGCCCAACTTAATTAATTCAATGATATTAGGAATGGAATTTCTAAAAAGAAATCAAGCAGTAATGGATTTAAGCAGCGGATATATGTTGATTAAAGGACAGATAGTGCAACTACACGACCCGGATGAGAAGTGAAATTCAAGAATGCCGGAGAATTTTTTAAGAAGCATCGATTTTTATTTTATTTATTTTCAGAACTAAGGAGGAAGACTGCCCTTAGGAGAGAATTTTATTTTATGCCTTTTTTATGTTTTTCAGGAGAAGGAGACCTGCCCACTGAATATTATGTTTTTCTTTTTACATTCTTTTTATATATATGTATACATGTTATGTTGTTAAAAAATAAAGTAAATCTTTTTATTTTTATAAAAGATAAATAATAAAATAAATAAATAAAAAATAAAACAGAAAAAAAAAAAATAATAAATAAAACACAACAAACAAAAAATTTGAAATTTATTAAAATCAGTGGCAAATCCACGCCAAAATTTTTTCCGGTAACAGCATGTATGCGTATGTATATTAACCATTAGTTTTAAGCTTTATTATAATTAATCTTATGTTTCAGAAGAACCCAGGGTATTTTGGCCATTGTATAACCAGTTTTGAGTTCCAGCCGAGCCCAGGTTCCAATCTTTGTAAATATTTAGTTCATAAGTACATTGTACAACTATATCGACACCATAAATTCCGCCTCCGAAAGAAGGGGGGTGTTGTAGGGTATGTCCCCTACAAGTCAAAATACAAAAACAAAAAATTCTAAAAATAATCAAAAAATTCAATAATCTCATGCCACTTGGCAAACTAGATAAAAAAAGTCCATCAGACACCGTTAGCACCAAAAAACCACAGTTCAATTCAAAAAAGTCTGAGAAATTAAGCCGATCACCGATAATTCACAATTAACCTAAATTCACCCAAATCTAAAGTCAAACATTCATTTACACTCATCCGTAACCAATTCATCCCAAAAAACGTCACTTAAAAATACAGCCCCCGTATATTCATCAAACTAGTCAAATTCCCCATTCAAATCCAAATTCTCATAATTTTACTTCAACGCGTCTCAATTTTATAAACAATTTTCCTTTTAAAAATATTCGAACTTCTTGACCACCCCTCGTATACGTAACCCCCTTAAAATTAACCGTCGAGTCCATTTCCCCACGTTCTTAAAACAATTTCGTAATTTTTCTATTCTTACTTTCCGATCAACCCCTGTATACAAAAAATCACGTTCAGTGCCTCGAGTCTCAAAAGTCCCCCATATCTTTTCACCGAATTTTCCCATCAAATTGCTATTATACTCTTTCCCCATTTTTCGATTACCCCTGTATAATAGCAGACACCCATACTATATCTCCATTCAGCTCGATTCATACCCGTATTGTACCTTGTTAATATCTTATCTTTTTATCTAACGCACTAACTGGAAACTTCTTAACGGAGTTACAGATTGTTAACCGCGAACCTTTGTAATACATTACGGGGTCGAGCCAGATTTTGCCCATAAAACTTCTCATAACTTCCAAACAAAAATAGATTCAGCTTTCGTACAAATTTTAGTAAATTCCCCTTCACATCGCCGATCTGCCCATATAAAAATTATTTCAAAATTCCAAAATTTTCAAGTATTGCGCAACATGATGCAATCGATGACTCATCCTTGCCCGCACTGAGCGATTCCAAGCCTTTCCAGCTCTCCGCGAGACTACACGGGGCGAGAAAAACGAAACTTTTTCAATTCAGTATAAATACCGGTGCATCGAAAGCCGAAGACAAGTTCAGTTTTGGCAGTGAATCAAGTGTAAAGTTCGCGTAGTGTTTTAGTGGAAATTAAGTTTCAAAGTTAGCTTTGTGTAATAGCTGTTGACGCTGGGTCCGGTTCCTATTTAATTTTATGTTGTAGATACCCGCTCGGCTAGGTTTTCTTACTCCCTATTCCTCGCAATTTATTCGTGACGAGCTGTTCCATTCTAGCTTCCCAGGCCGAAACCTGGTTAAAAAGAGCTAGTTTTTAAGTATTTAAATTTCGATTCCCGTCCAAAGTGACACACCAATTTTTACCGACCAGGCTACGTTGAAAGGACATTCTTCCGGATATTTTCTCAGATTTATTAACTTTTAAAAAAATACATCTTTATATGATAACCACAGACAGAATTTACGTGTCGAATAGTTTCTACATTTAAAAGAAACTTGTAAAATAAAATAACCTATTCAAACTTTGTTCATTATCCCTTCAATAAATATTTTGTATTCTCTTTTAATTCATCGTCTCATTATTTTTTCTTAAATAAAAAACCTACTACAACTAGGGTGTAACCGTTGACCCTACAATAGCTATTTAATAATAAATTAAGTGCAAAATTAAATAAAGTGATAGCAGCCAGTGCCAACTACGATATACAGGGTGTAGCATTCAACCCGCAACAGCACTTACTAAACCAACCCTGAGACTCAACCCAACTCGAAAATAAGTGCACGGAAGCCTCTGGGGTCTCAGCTCTCAACCCCCCACTACCAATTTTTTTTATTTTTCAACGATCAGAGGTCTAAACCGTGTTCACAACGAAGACCACGTCCTCGCCTCACCCATCTTCCAGCGGCTTGTATATCAGTGTATGCGCGGAAGCTATACAACCTTAGGCGAGGGTTGTATAGGAGATATACCATCCTTCGGAGGGGATGTAAAGCCGTCGGTCCCTTGTCTATTAAATGTTAGGCAAGTAAAAGATCCCTACTCTTCTTAAGGGAAGAGGTTCGGCAAAATTCCTGGTTGGGGGTAGCTCGTCTACAGGCGTCGGTGTTAGGCCTCAGTAGCGGAAATAGGCCGACGTTAAATAAGTGTATAAAAAAAAAATCTATAAAAATATTGATAGTGGTCACAAAGCTGTAGCATTATTTATTGACATTTTTAAGGCATTTGACTGCGTAAACCATGAGATTCTCCTAGATAATATTGAGAATTATGGTATGCGTGGTCAATGCAAAACACTGTTAAAGTCATATTTATCTAACTGGAAACAATATGTTGATATTCTTGGTTCAAAATCCGAAACGCAAACAATAGATATTGGTGTGCCCTAAGGCAGTGTCCTGGAACCATTACTTTTCCTCCTTTACATCAACGACTTGGATGATTCTTTAATAAATTTTTTTTGTGCATTTGCTGACGATATCTCTATTGTTGCCTGTGACAAAATTCTAGCTAACGTAATTGATAAAATAAATTCTGCCTTGATTAATATAAATACCTATTTTTATGACAAAAAGTTAGTAATGAATCAAGAAAAAACAGTATTCCTTGTTAAAATTAAACAGAAAGTCAACTGAACAAGTAACTACCTTTAAGCTCTTAGGCATCAACATAGATATGTCTTTAGATTGGGAATCACACGTCTCCTTTATTTGTAGCAAATGTGCTTGTAATTGTTTTGCGTTAAAACGATTGAGACACATAGCAAACATTAATACTGTTAGAATATTCTATTTTTCTAGTTTGGAGTCTAGACTGCGGTATGATATTATCTTTTGGGGAAATTCATCTTCAGCAAGTCGCATATTTGTACTACAAAAAAGAGCTATCCGTTGTATGTTTGGTTTAAACTATAGGGAGTCGTGTAAATCCACATTTATCAATCAAAATATTTTAACATTACCTTGTCTTTATATATTCAAAATCTTAAAATTTGTTAAAAATAACTTGTCAACTTTTAATTCTCTCAAATGTAAATCATGATTACCCCACACGGCATGAATATAATCTGCAGTACAATATACATAGACTTGAAATATATAAAAATAATCCATATTACATGGGATGTACACTCTATAATAAGCTAAGTATTGATATAAAAATTATAAATAATACCAAAAAAAATTTCTCAAAATTAAAGAAATTTCTTTTAAGTAAAGCATTCTATTCCATTGAAGAATACTTAATACATTAAATTTTCCTTTGTTTTCTCTCTCGTTAGTTTAGTTTCTCTTTCATATTTCGCTCATACTGTATTCTTTAGTAGTGTAATTCTACATTTGTACCTTGACTTGTCCTATATCACTTTGTGATCTATTGGATGAATAAAGTATTATTATTATTATTATTATATATATAAAAATATACAATGAAGTATCGTGAAGTATATATGAAGTATCGTGAAGTACCAGTGCAGCAGGATGAAATATCATGAAGTATGTATGAAATACTATGAAGTATGATGGAGTATATTGCGTCGTGAAACGATCTCGGTGTTCGACATTGTTTTCCAGCAGTAAAAATTCCCCGTGAGTGGGATTTTTCAACACAACCTTTATTTCCACGTTTTAAATAACGTGTTAAAAGTCCCAATCGATATCGTGCCGGAGTTGCAAAATATACGAGATCAAAGGTCTCAAAAAATGGTGTTTCGCAAACATCTCGCTTCCTATGGCCCGGATATCGATTATGAAAATTGTAAATCTTCAAATTGCCTACAAAAAGAGTTCTATACATTTTTTTTACAACCAACCGTTATCGTGGTATAAAGCAAAATAGGTATATCGATGCAGTGTAATGCACTTCAGCGCAAGACATATACTTTACTTAATCTATATATAATAACATTATTATAGTACGTTATAATCACGTAGATGGGGACAGAATATGTTTTCTTCTGGCGATGTATAGTGCTCCAAAGTCAGAAAATTCAGTAGACAAACTACAACTTTCATAACAACTTTAATCGGCCTCTAGGCTGTAGGGAGCGAGAAAACATTATTCGTGACCTTTGACCTCTAATATCTCACAATGCTGACACGATATCGATTGGGACTTTTAGCATGTTAATTAAAATATAAAATAAAGGCGTATACAAAAATTCAGCCCCGATGCCAAAATCGGTTTTTATTGCAGATACCCTTAGCCCAAGACCATCCCAAGTAAACATAAACAGCAAAAATATGAACACAAGTAAGTAGCCGAGCATAATATTTCAAATTTTACAATACTGCATTATAATATATAATGTGTGACTAACAAAATTGATGAAATTAATATTTGGCTTAATCACATTTTGCCACAAGAAAATTCCATCATCGACTTAATATGTTTCTCTGAAACTTGGATGAAATCTGAACAAAATACTTTTCTTAACATAGATAATTATGAAACAGTAGGTCTTTATTGCTGACAAAAAAAGGCACACGGCGGAGTTGTAATATATGCCAGAAATTGTAGTGATTTTATGGAAGTAAACAGTTTGAAAACAAACACCAGCCGAAAGACTGATCCTACTTAAAGGAGCTCTCTTGCCAGCCGTCACACACCACTTGCAGACTGCAGTTTCGAGCTGTCGTCAGTGCAAGGTAGGCATGTTGCAATCGAAGCATTAGCGTTTTGATGGTAATATGCAATTATTACACTTAACGCGCCAGACTTGTAACTTGTAATTTAGCGCTCGGCGGGGCACATAGCCCGGAGAGTAGCTGTTGGTTGCAGTCTGGTTACGTTCCTTATAGTAAAAAAGGATTTTATAGAGGAGTTTGCGACTAAAAATATTATGTTTTAATATTCCGCCCTCTAAAAGCACATTTCAACTATAATAACATGTTCGGCAAGAACCTCTAAATTTAGCGAAGGCCTTTCACAGGATACATATAAACGCAAAATTCTGTTGGCTGTTGTTAACCAGTGAGAGTGAGCTCTTTTTACTGGGTTCCTTTTTGCTAAGTCTTGCGGAAATATACCGCTTGACATCACTTGACAAATTTCAAACAAGTACTTCTGGTTCGTATTTAAATCCTCAAAATTAACTTCTGGCAGCTGAGATTGAACTCTTTTATAATGTATAATTTCCACATCTTCCCATTTTTCAAGTTGCTTTACTATTAGACCAGAAAATCCTTTAGCCCCCTTAGTTTGCCCATCGAATTGCTGAAATAAATGGCTTAAGACATCACTTGACAAATTTCGAACAAGTACTTCTGGTCCGTATTTAAATCCTCAAAATTAACTTCTGGCAGCTGAGATTCAACGCTTTTATAATGTATAATTTCCATATCTTCCTATTTTTCAAGTTGCTTTACTATTAGACCAGAAAATCCTTTAGCCCCCTTAGTTTGCCCATCGAATTGCTGAAATAAATGGCTTAAGATAAGCTCGTTTTCATGTAGTAAGTAAATTATCCATTGTAAGGGTTTTTTTAGTTTTGGTTCCAATATTTTAATAACTCCAGATTTACATCCTGTATGGACGACAGTTTCGTCGCACCCAATAAGTTTCAAATTTGAATTATTAATATTATTTCATTCACCTTTGCATAAGATTCAAAATGCACTTTTCTCCGTTACACGACTTCAACACTTCGTTATTTTATGTTTTGCATAATATAAACTTATCGATATTGTCAAAATGGCGTTAATGTAAAGATTGTTTTTTTCTTGCTTTTTTTACATATCATGCTTTTCGGCACTGTTAAATATTATTTGAAATTTAAAAGCTAAATATTTTTGTTATACGGAGTTAAAAATGAAAAGTATTTTCACTATTAGAAAATAAAATTTGAAACTTCGTTTATAAGTTCCACCCTACTGATATGCTAGTAGCGTCAGTGAAAATATTTCTGTACGAGTATTTCAAGACCATCGTACGTAGTAAACTAATTTTCTGTTTTCACAAGGCAGTCAACAGAAGCTCAAAGACCAAAGAACTATTCTGTCAGAATGTTTCACTGTAGTTTTATATAATCTCCAACCCAATGTTCTCATTTATTTTATTTTCTATGTATGTTTGCCCTTTTAAGTACAAATGCTTTCTGTTGTCGACGACAAATACATCATTCGGTTACGATATGATCGATGAGGCAAATGGCTAACATAAATTTTACACAAGAGGACTTGTTTACTTACTACCTACTGTTTATTGATTGAAGTGAGGATTACGTTTTTAGGTATAGGTTTAATATTTGTCTAGAAAATATTGCTTGTAAAATAGAAAATTTAAAAGCATGAACATTAAATAGGGAATATTAATCTAGGTATTATCCAAATAAACATATTTGATGCTTTCAATGGACAATAAGAAATCAAAGAATTGTCGTTTGTATTGCCTGAATCAGGGAATGCCATCATACATGGCAAGACCTAACAAAGGGCACGTGATCATAAGAGCGAGGCTCCAGTTGCTTCTTTAGGCTATAGAATTCGATTTGTGTCATCTCAACCTCAGATTATCGTAGAAATTGATATGAACATGTGAACTAATATGTATAATTTGTTAGACATAAATAAATGGTGTCTTCTAAAAATTATACAAAAAGAAAATATTTTTTTAATCGAAAGCACAAATTATCTGAAACTAAGACTGAACCAGCGACTGAATTGTCACACAAAGCTACCTTAACATGTAAGAAGTAAGAAAATAAATTGAATATCAAAGAGTTAATAAATACTATTCAAATATCTGAACATTTTTGTTTGAACTTTCCATCAATTTCATGGTTATAAGTATACTAATAAATAACGAAATAGATAAACCAAAATCTGAGGAAGGAAATAAATAATTTACTTAAAACGAGTTATAAAAAGATGAAAAAGTACAAGAAATAATTGTTGATTCATACTGAAGCCCTTAACATCTTCAAGATTGAACACAATATTTCCCTCAGCACTCCAACCCTTTTTGAACAGATATTTCATTTTCCAAAGCAACTACTACAAACAAGTGAGAGGAGCACCAATCACCCCTATCTTATGGACAACTCCGAAACCCATGCCTTTAATTCATTCGAACTGAAATCTGCGTGCTGGCTAAGATACGCGGATGACATTTTTGTTATCTAGCCATGTGGTAAATATTCTCTAAATACAATTCTATCTCACATTAATCATGTACACCCCCAGATCCACTTTACAATTGTTCTCCTTTCCTAGACGTTCTTATTACGAAACAAAACGAATATGAATTCTCCTATTCTATGTACAGAGAACCAATCCACACGTTACCTCAATAATTTAAAATCGCATCACCATCCATCACAATTAACTTCCGTTGTCAACAACCTTGTAACCAGATCCCTCATAATAAAGACAATCACAACAGAACTACAAACATTGTAACAAGCACTTCTAAAAACCAGTTACGATAAAAGGCATATAACACGATTCATACACAAAGCATAAAAGCCGTCCCAAATACAACATACAAAAACTCCTGATCAGTAAAAGGGCTTCCTACGATACATCAAATATGTTACAGATAAAATGTCGAAAATTCTAAAATCCAATAACATACCAAACCAACGAAACAATTTAAAATTTAATTAGAACTCCAAAAGACCAATTCCCTAGTGATTCCCACGGTGTATACGATTTCCTTGTTCAAACTGTGCCCAAACCTACATTGGGCAATCTAACAGACGGTTTAACATGAGAATATATGATCATTGTCTTGCAGTTAGCAAATTTGATCCTACATCATCGCTTGCCAAACACCGCCCTCTAACAGGTCATAATATAGAATTCGACAACACCCAAGCCATCGTATTTCCAGGCTAAGAAACTGAGATCGAAAAAAATTCCAATTGTCTAAGGGATATGGTCTTGGACTTCCAGTCGCTTGAAAATCGTTGATTTTTAGATTAGCCCCACAACCTTCATCTAGACCCCATAATACGTCAGCTTTAACTTTACAAAAGTGGCAGTACGTGCAAAATTATTTTTTGTTTGCGGGAACATTGAAATATAGCATACGCGATTGGTTTTCTGAATGCGTTTGTTAGTTCAGCATAATTGAGATATGGTTGCATGCGCTAACGAGGACAAATTCCACGTTATTTTGATTTACGGAGAATCTAGAAAAATATTCCATGAAGACAATTTGCCGCAGCCAGATCATAAGAGCTTTATTCCTCTAAAGTAATTAATTTTCTAAAAAGTTGAAGCGTAATAAACAGCTAACGGCTACAGTTGATGCAAATTCTGCTTTAGTATAGAACAAAATTGTAAATAATCTCAATTTATAATAATAATAATAATAATAATAATAATAATAATAATACTGTCTTTATTTACCAGAATTTACAATTTACATATAAATTTAATATGATTTATGGTATAGGCGAAGTTCACCTGTAGCAAGCGCTAGGTCTTCTTTACGGAAATTGTTCTCTTCTCAAACAAGTATTTTCTACTCTTCTCGCCAAAGAATTTTAAAGAGAAATAAGCACCGTCCCTATAAAATTCTTTATGATCATCATTTAAGTCCAAGTGATTTTGAGCGTCTCATAAATTTTATTGCTGAATTGTCAGTATTAGGTGAAGAAAATCCGAATTATTTGGAAAATGTGTTCTAGAGCGATGAGAACGCTGCTTCCATGATAATGAGCTTGTGACAACACAAAACGCTCGTTATTGGTCACGCCTCAAGATAATCTGAGTTAGGTACGAAGAACCGAAACTATCAAACACTATTTAAAGCAAATGTTTGCCGTGCAATATTAAACCTATATATGGTCGGACCTTACCAATAATAAATGGTCTTAGATATTTGGGTTCTCCGCAAGAAGAGTTGCCAGATTTATTTCTCATGATGGGCACATACACTGATTTCATCAAGATGGAGCACCGGCACATACTTTAAGTAAAGTAGTTAGATACTTGTAACAAACATATTCTATAAGATGGGTTGGAACTATTGGAGTAATCAGGTGGCCTGTACGGTCACCTGGTATAGCTCCGTTAGATTTCTTCTTATGGGGACATCTAAAAAATTTAGAGTGAGGGAGAGAAATGTAATAACTTGTTTAAAAAGTACTTTTTTAGATTAAGTACACATGTAGTACAGACTTTATATATCAATATTTGCCTTTTGTAATACGATCAACACGACCGAAGATAACGGATAAAAATATTTTTTCTTAAACTCAACAAAAGAAAACGAACTAATTCCTGACTTTGTCCGACCGACGCCGACGCCTAAAACTTAAGTCATCTTTATTTGTATACTTCACATTTCATCAAAACAATTCCCCTATACACAGTTTCGTTATCTCCATTAGCTTTATTTTTGGCAAGATCAAGTATTTGATATCAGCTACACGCATCAGAAGTAGGATAAACACTGACCTTGACAAGCTTTCTGTTTATTTTTCAGAAATTGCTAATATGCATGAGTATGATAAATATTATTCCAGCTACACTAATAGCAAATATTTTAAATAAATGATGACTCTGAATAATTATTGCATTTCTGTGTGTTTGCATTATGTTATTTGCGACATTGCGTACTCAGCATAATTTCTAGTGTCTACATTGATACAAACATTAATTACATATAATAAATTGGGATGTGCATTATGTTTTATTATTGTTCATTACATTATATTGCTATTATAACATGTCGAGTGGAAATACACCTATATAATATTAGTTCAACTTTATTCCAATTATCAAAAGTGAAATCAATATAAAATATAACTTTCATTTTTAAATTGTATCGCATTTTCGACACGTAGTTGTGACAGTGACAGTCTCCTAAGAACAAGTACTTCTTATTTTATGTTTTATGACTGATGGTCGAGAGGTAAGTGCACATGCCTCTCACCCAAAAGTTTCGGGTTCGATCCCCGGTCGTGGTAGTGGAAAATACTGTGAGAGGGATTTTTTTCACTATACACTGATATTGGGTGTGTGTCCCTTGTCTCTAAATGTGTAGCCCCCTCCCATACAAAGCTCTTTTAGAGCCTTCCGGGATATAGGGGGTCGTCATTACATGTGGTGTATTTATTATTATTATTTATTATTATTTGTGGTCTTATATACTTATAATACATTTAATCTGTCAATTGAGACCGACAAAATTGCAGATAAGCTGAATTTTTACCTAAAAAATATTGTTGAAGAGTTACGGCCAATAAATATGCTGCTCTTTTGCGAAAAAATCCTGGAATTAGGATTTAGAGGAAACCACTCATGTGGAACTGCTCTTCAGTTTGTGATCTCAGACTGGAAACATAAAATTGATGAGAGAAGCTTCGGAGTTTCTGCAGTATTTATCGATTTGAAAAAGGCATTCGAAACTATAAATCGAGATATATTAATACTTAAACTTAAAAAATATGGATTTACTGGAATTGTTTTAAAGTGGTTTGAAAGTTACCTTTCTAGCTATTTCTCTACGAATTATTTCGAATTCGAATGAAAACACTTGTTAAATAAAACGACATGTATTTCTTAAAAACTAATCAAAACACAAATAAAAATCAAAGAATGTGCTCAAATTGCTTGCGACCAAGTCAAATGCAAGCGCGGGATCTTTTTAAATAAGATCTTTTTGCACTTCCTGGGACATATTTTTGTTGTGCGGCTTTATTAATACGGTGTCTCAGTTGATTTACATTATTTATTGGTTTTGCACAGCAAACGAGGCAGCGTAACATCCTGAAACACAATAACAAAGGTATGCAGCCCATGTTCAACGGCGTCACTACCCCCCTCATTCTTAAACCATATCAAATGGCGCCACTATCTGTCTTAATCTAACGATGGGTTTACACTACGCAAAACTTTAACGCGCATAGAATAGCAGCGCTACAAGCCACTCAGATTAGTTATTGAAATAATTTATTAGGGTTAAAAACGGGCATTACAATAAAAATAATAATAATAAAAAACCAAATTGATTAAGCAAAATTGTAACGCCGATGATGGCTCTAACCAATCTTGATTGACTAGGGAAGAAGCTCTTGCTGACTAGCTTCTTCTAGGGGTAGTAACAAAAAAAATGTTTAAAGTGCCCCTTCCGGATACAATTAATCTATTTTTTTTTAGTGCGGAAGCGACACTGGCTAGCTCAGTGGGCGGTGGGGTGAGTCAGTGGTTTATGGGGTGGTAAATAACTCTCAACAAAGGGTAAAAAGAAAATATATATACATGTATTCAAACCCCTTGAAATTTACAGTGAATTTTTCACACTAAACAAAATATTAGGAGCAATTGACGCTCGGGTACCGTGAGTGATCACCACTTCTGATAAATTGAAATTAAATCTGAGTTAAGTAACTGAATAAACTAATTAACCGATATATATGACAATCTCCAAATAAATTATGACAACCGTGACCAAAGTTAACCTACTCGGTGAATATGCAATTTAAACTTATCTGTGCGGTAGGCAGATGCCTGCTGTCAACGCTCAAGGGGAGAATTCCCAAAATGGCAGTCGTCACAACGCCCTCAGCTGTCGCCAGACGTCAAAAACTGTTCGGGATACAGTGACACTACGATACCAGGAAAAAGAAGAAGAAGAAGAAGAAGCCCTAAAAGGATAATATCGTTGTATATAGGCTGGCATGATCTTAATTTAAAATTACGTAACAAGGACAATGAATGATTAATAGAGATTTAAAAAAAAAATGTAACTAATATTTGTTTATTAACAAATACATGAGAACAAGGACTTTAACATACCGGGGTTGTGTTAGGCGGGCTTTTATTAAGTGTGCTGGTTCCCTTTTTCGAAGCTTTGCTTCTGGTGAGTATACGAAAATGATCCCACAAAAAAAATGGATAAGTTTGTGACTTTCCCAAAATCTTCGACTCAATAAGCCACAACTTAATTGTAGTGCAATTCTTTTATCCTGATTCCAGAAAATCTTGAAATTTCTAAAATTGCACTAGCAAATTCCTTCGTATAACTCACAGACCACATGAAAGCAAAAAGAAAAGAAAAATGACGACTCCCTAATAAAAAAACACATTCCTTTCTTTTTTTTTGTTGTTGTTGTTTCAGAAAGTTCTATGCGCGATAGAAAATATTAAAATTCGAACTATAAGATCATGCGCCTATATCGTGGAATAATTGACCTATTTAAAAACCTGTTTTAGCGAGGAACTTCTCCTATTACCGAGGCAGGTATGCCGATAAATTATTTTTAAGGTGACAAATTGAATTAGAATGAGGATTGAATGCTACGCCGCAATTTAACTAGAGTAACTGTGGTTTCGATGGTCCAAAAATGTAACTTGTTGCTGATCAAAACTGGTACAGCAAGCCAATATCTGCGATTTCAATAATGTCACCAATTAGTATTTGCATCGCAACAACGTGACTATTGAGTTCTACTCTAGGTTTGTTTGGTATCCTAAACCATAGAGAATTAACCTAACAATATATACGTGCATGCAGCCACAGTTTGTTTATGTAGTAAATTATGAGGACCCCAGTTACTCCAATTCAAACGACAAGGTAGGTTGAAGCACATAAAATAATCCAGTCCATATTCTAGTTAACTACGTACAGTTATTATTCAATCCTCAACCCACGATTCATTGCCCTAATATTGTGCTGCCAAAATAACCTGTAACAAATTTCACAATGAGCTCGTAACAAAAATTAGAATCTTAAAATATGGAATTTTGTAGCTGTGGCATTCGAAAAACTGACCTAAGGTGTCGATTTTCACGAAATGACTTTTAAAGATCATATTTCAATATTCTGGTCAGTCATGAGTAGGCGTATCAGCCCTCCAAGGGATGACGTGAACGTTTGGAACACCCTGTATATTGTTTATAACTTTCCTCAAGTTTCCGAATTGCAGCAACTAAAATTTCTTGTTAAATAAGCACAATTTCTGTTAACAAAATTTATTTTTTATACAGGGCGCTAAAAAATTTCCAAAATTCGAATTTTTTCATTTCTAAGATATATAAATGTATCAACCTTGACTGGCATCTACATTTGACCTGCCAATCTGTTGGCGACCTTGTCGACTGTGTAGCCTCAGTCTTCCCAGTTCATATATTTCGATTATTATTATCGAATTAAGAGCAACAATTGTTCAACGCAAGGTGTATGCAATAGCACGACTATAATCGTATTTTTAATTAGAAAACAGCTACTCTCATCCACATTTAATTCACCTTTTCGAGGAAGCTTTAGTAGAAAGATTGTATTTCTAATGTAATCTAAACAAGAATATTTGCCAACACTTACCGACACTCATTGGAGAAACTGTGATTTGTTGCCGGGCATACCGCTTAGCATGCCAGTGCTGAAATCCACGCGGTAAAATGGTACGCTGTGTCCATCGCGCTAACCTCTAATTAATGTTGATGCTCCGCTACAGCGATTCTACTAATGACGCCCGAATTAAGGGTTTCATTTTCCTTGTCACAAAGGTTTATCTCACGTTCTTCTTTTGGTAATTAAACTTTTTATTGCTGGTTTATTTATTGATCAAATTTATTTTAGTTTCGGAGTATATTTTTTGTTTTTAAAGGAGTCCTAAATAGATATAGATTTAATTTTGATTATTGTGGCTAATTCTAGTTAGAACTTAAAACCATCCTGTTTGAAATAATATACGATATCATCGATGTGAGTGATAAATTTATTGATTCTCAATGACAATTTGTTATGACTTTTCAACACTCATGCGCCGCTCAGAAAAATAAAATTCACTAAAAATTACATTCCATAGGGTACTGATAACATTCAGTTAGATTACACTGTCTTAAATAAAAAAATAAATTAACGAAAATTCATTATGCAGAGCAACCCATTTGTCAAAATGTTTATTAAGTGGTCGAGTTTCACCGTCAGCGGCAGACAAAGTCCAAAGCCTACTACGTCAGAATGTTTAATTATTAAATAGACGGTATGTCTCAGTTGGAGTGTCCCAATTAAAGGCAGCGTCCCCAAATGAGGAATTTCTCGAAAATTTTACCCGAACTCAAATTACAATATGGTACGTCTCAGTTGGAGTATCCCACTTAAAGGCAGCATCCCCGACTGAGACTTTCACGGACAATAACCCGGTGTAACTACTATTGCACAGAAAATTTATATAACAAGCAGGCTCAACCTTCAAGTTTTACTTTACTAGATATTGATTTGTCTTTGCTTATTACGATTGTGTATGGTGTTAATTTGTTACAGCTCGACTCAGGTGGAGTGTCTCACTTAAAGGCTGCGTCACGGGAAAATAGTCGTTTGGCAATATAAAAATCAAATTGAAATTTACAGTATAAAATTTCGGGGTAACACCTCTGGAGTTTTCCACTTAAAGGCAGCGTCCCCTGAGCGTATTATTCACGGTAAAATGTCTTCCCTGATTTACTAGACACGATCGGTTAATTTAAAGTTACTACAAGCTGTTTAGGGCAGAATTTATCAAAATATAACAAAGACAAATTAAAATTAAAAATTACCACAAACTAGATATGAATTCAGAGTAGTGAATTCTCACCAAAAAGCCGACTGGTCAGGCCGGACGTGGGAAACCAAAGAGGCACTTAGCAGCGGGCTGTTGCAGGATATCCCCGTGCTGGGCGCTAGAATTTATCCTGTCTGGCGCACATTGTGCGGTCACGTGTCACCCAGGCAGTCATGAATCGAAGGCGTATAGTCCCCAGTACAGCGTCCTTTTTTTGAAAATTATTACAAAAGTGGTAAAAATGGTCTTAGCGGCTTCATTTTAACGAGTCTACCAAACTGTAAAATTTTCAGAGTAAAACATGGGCGCTTCTCCGCACGCACAGCACCTAAACCTGTCGTTCTAGCTCAGTTACGATTTTTCATTACAAAACTCAATTTTTTAATTTTAATTGAAAGATTATGCGTCAAATCAAAGGAAAAGATTTTTTGTCCGATACAACACAGGGCGCGATTGTCGAGTCCGACACCTGCAATATGTTACTCTAGCGCGGTACCGTTTAGTTATTGCACAACACCTAATTTTCAATTGCAATTGCTCATAATTGCCTAAAAAAAAATAGTTCATAACTTGTCCGATACATTTTCTGTCTCGTTTCTTCGGTCCGACAGCCTGAATATGTCAGTTATGGCAGGTTATGTTTTGCGATTACAAAAATTATAATCTTAATTTTTTTCACTTTCAAATAAAATATACATATTAAAAAAATAGGCGTCCGACAAAAAATGACGCAAACTTATAAAAAGTAATTGAATTTTTTTTTTTTTTTTAATTTAATTTTTGAAAGTAGTGCCAAAGCGCTCACACTAAACTGTGCTAAAGAGTGTGCGCGGAAAGAGCAGCTGATTATTCATCGCCTCATGGTCCGCCAGGCTCCATTTATATATATACGCTTTGCTTTGCCGGCTTCGTTCACATTTTACTCCGTGTGACTTTTATAACAATCAAAGTGTTAATCAAAAAGTGTATTGGTGTATTTATTTTTTTTAATTATAGAGTGCTTCTTGTGTAAAAGTCGGTGTGAAAATGAAAATTTCCGCCAGATACGAGAGAACACTAAAAAGTATGATACAAAAATTTTGGAACTTTGTAGAATTTTTTTGAAATATGGTTGATTATATTTCATAATTGTTTTAATAAAAATAACTCAAATTAACCGATATATAATAAGTATTTATTCATTTATTAGTATTTATTTACTACATTGCACAGTTTTGCTCTATAAGGGTATACATTAAATAAAATATAAAAGTTGTAATGAACAAAATTTGGCCTGATTACTTTTCATAATTTTTTTCACAAAGAAAACTAAAATTTACTTGAACTGAAAATCAGAGCTTTTTTAATATTTATTCATTCTTTAATTAGTATTTATTTATTAAGTTGCATAATTATCTTCTCTAAAGGTATAAATTTAATAAAATATAAAAGTTGCTATGGTCAAAATTTGGCCTGATTAATTTCCATATTTTTTTTCACAAAGAAAACTAAAATTTACTTGAACTGAAAATCAGTGCTTTTTTTAATATTTATTCATTCATTAATTAGTATTTATTTATTTATTAAGTTTCATAATTATATTCTCTAAAGGTATGAATTTAATAAAAGATAAAAGTTGTTATGAACAAAATTAGGTCTGATCATTTTTCATGATTTTTTTCACAAAAAAACTAATTTTATTTATTAATTTATTTATTAGTACTTATTTATTTACAATACATTGCACAATTATCCTCTATCAGAGTATAAATTAAATAAAATCATAATGGAACATGTCAACATTAATTTGCATAACATTTGCAGCTAATTATAAACGAAAATAAAAATTCGATTAAGGATGCATCGTATTAACCTTTTCTTTTTGTCGGACTGGTAATATGATCCATTATTTTTGTCGGACAGTGCTATATTTAATTTTGCAATCGCAAAATATAACCTGCCATAACTTACATACTTAGGTTGTCGGACTGAAAAAACGAGATGAAAATTTGTTGGACAAGTTATGGACTATCTTTTTTAGGCAATTATGAGCAATTGCAATTGAAAATTAGGTGTTGTGCAATAACAGAATGGTACCGCGCTAGAGTGACATGTTGCAGCTGTCGGACTCGACAATCGCAACCTCTTTTTTTCGGACAAAAAAATCTTTTCTTTTGATTTGACGCATAATCTTTCAATTAAAATAAAAAAATTGAGTTCTGTAATGAAAAATCGTAACCGCGCTAGAACGACAGGTTTAGGTGCGGCGCGTGCGGAAAAGCGCCCATCCTCTACTCTGAAATTTTACAGTGTGGTAGACCCGTTAAAATGAAGCCGCTAAGACTATTTTTACCACTTTTGTAATGATTTTCAAAAAAGGACGCTGTACTGGGGACTAGTACCGAAATGTTTATAACTGATAGCGTAAATTAATAGAAATAATAATTTCTGGACAATTTAGATCACTGAAATCGATTGCAAATAAATTACTCATGCTATTTCGGAAAAAGATTTCTGCATTTGGTTTACCAACCGCTCCGCAAATTTCTGACAGGTGGGAGAATTAACATTTAGTTCCGTGAGCTATTTTCATATTTCCAAATACACAATATCAGGACGGCTATCTTGACCAGTGTCCTGGGTAACAGCACTTGGGACTCATACTCAATATCACGATATTTGATCTATTTTCCACTTTCCATTAATGCGATATTTGTCTAAACAGGTGCTAAGAATTCGATGATATTCCTCACTTTCTGGTCTAGTACTTGAGGAGTTTGTTGTTACATGGCCTATATCCATTTAAGAGTTTTATATAAAAAAAACTAGTTTTGTTTATATTTAGCACGATCTGTGTAATATTTTGATTCAGTTTTTGTAAGTGTAACTGCTAAACCATTTCACACTGTTTTATGTACATATTTTTATATCTTAGGAACTCAGTTATGTTTTTTTACACTATTATGTATTTCCGTTCTATACAGCATTATCCCAGGAAACAATTGTCTACAAAACATTTATTTGCAACATCAGATACCTATATTTTTATTTTTATATTTTTGTTTACTATGTAAGTACATATGGTTATTTTCCTTACCTTTTCTCGTTACTATATATAGTATATCGTATAAGATGTAATATATTTACTGAGTTCTCACAATAGTCACAGTTTTTACTATTTATTTACAGCTGTTCATATTGTCGGTTATGTACAAAATAGAAATTACAAACTGAGGCAAAGGCAAATCAGCTGTGGTATGGAAGTAATAAAAACTATTATTATAGATTCCTTTTATCGATCATATGCCACTATTTTAGTAGTGAGTAAAGGAAATTGTATAATTTGACCTGCAGGTTGTTGCGCTTAACTGAACAATTGACAGATGGCCATACCTGTACTATTTTTATATTTTAAAGCTTTCAATTTAATTAGGGAATTAGATTTCTCAAGTTTATTTGGTAGCATTATTTTCCAGTAAGTAGGATAAAAAAAGTCTACCTTATCAGTAAAACTCACCAGGAAATCATTTGCTTGCAGCCTTTGTACTGATTCGAACGTATAAATTTTAACTGTGGACTTCAGTAATTGATATTACATTTTTATATCCGCGTTAACAAGTATTTAACATACAGGTAATTTCATTTATTACTCATTTAAAATTTAATTAATCTTCAATTTTTGTCTTTGATGTAATTTCAATTATTTTTAAAAATAAATTTAAATTCAAGGTCAATTCTTTTTAATTTAATAAGTAGTTAAAATACTATATGTACCACATGATTTTAAAATATTTTTTCCTTTCTTTTTAATTTTTTAGCAATTTATAGTTTATGAAATCACCTTAG
This sequence comes from Leptura quadrifasciata, assembly GCA_963675555.1. Classification (NCBI taxonomy): domain Eukaryota; kingdom Metazoa; phylum Arthropoda; class Insecta; order Coleoptera; family Cerambycidae; genus Leptura; species Leptura quadrifasciata. Next base: position 86,071,577 of record OY776679.1, on the reverse strand, counting down.
ATGATTATATCCATAGATGCTTAGATATTTAAATTCTTAAATACTTATATATTTCTATCTATTTATATGTACTTATGTACTTATATGTTTATGCACGTATATACTTATACATTTCTGTATACGTTTCTGCATAGCTTCTTCATTCCTGCATAGCTTTTGCACAGCTTATCTTTCATATAGAAAAAATTTCGTTAACTTTTCATAAACCACCTAGGTGGTTAATTTTCCTACGATTTTTCATTAAGAGACGTAAATTGCTAAGGAAATTATTATTATATATATAAATTATATATATATATATATATATATATATATATATATATATATATATATTTATATATTTAAATTTCAATTAGCCTTTACAAACCGATTTGTCTATTATTAATGTAATATATTTTAACATTCATGTTAAACAATCTTTTTATTTCTCTTACCAACAATTTCAGTCTGATCTATAGTAGACTGGTTATTCGAGAAAAAGAGACAATTCTACTTATTTTCACTATAGATGGTGCCCAATTTAACATCAATTTTTCTTTGTCTCCTTTTCTCGAACTAAACAGAAATCTGTTGCTTATGCTGTACATATCAAAAAGGGTAAGTTTCTCCATTCCTACGAATACTCTGGATCCACGGCTCTCTGCTCCGCCTTAAACCAGCTAGTCGTCCGCATATGTTGCCTCAATTCTTTCTCAAAAATAAATAACAAGGGAAAGGAGCTAACACTGGCGGGTTTGTTGGTTTGAATTAGTCGGGCAGTGGAGACCGAGAATGTCCAGTAGTATAATTACACTACTTTAGTCAAAAATCGTCACTACCGTGTATGAAATAATCAACAACACTCGCATTGTTATATCAACATAATCCTTAGTCGTCGTTTCGTACAAACTATTGTGTACATGATGTAAAAAACGTTTCCGATTTAAAAACGCTTAATTTTTATCTATATGAGTATGATAAAAGTATTATCTCACGGGTTTACTTTATTTCCTTCGGGAAAGCGGAAGAATTAATAGGGTCTTTTGAGGAAATATTTATGTTGGAAAAGGGCTGTCAGGACTGGCGCGCTCTGCGGCCTAAAACAAAACGCTTTCACACGCGTGTTGCCATCAAGAAAAGTATGCCAGTATTGTGACATCTCAAAGTGAAATATTGCGCTTTAAGCGAAGTGAAGGAACGTATAAAAGCTTTTTTCTTATGAAAAAAGCGCTTAGTCTATTAAGTACTCCAGTTACGTTTATTAATAAATTATTATGATGAGTATTATGCGCCTGACATTCTTCTAAGGTGGGAATAATGAATCAAGAGTAGCAGGATGTCACCTTTGGCTGCTATACGATTATTAATAACACCGGTCAACAGTAATTGTGTGCATGTTGTTGACTTTTATTACTTTTATAGTTGTAAATAAGAAAAATAATTCAAAAAAAAGTTTGTTTTTAAAAGAATTATAATACGAAATTAAAAGAAGCGTGGAAGAACTTATTGAAAGAAAACGACTTGTATTATACATCTTATAATGATTTTGTTGACTAAAAATGATAATGTCTCTCAAACTTCATAATCACTTTGAAGAACCAGAAATGGGGGGATAAACTGGCAGCGTTAAATCCTCATGACAACATGCTGTGGAAGCTGATGAGGGCCTTAAAAAGTACGCGGGAAGCTATACCCGCATTGACGAGTGCGAACGGACGGACGTCGATGACAGACGCTCAAAAGGTGAGCGACTTAGCTACTCATTTCGAAAGCATCCACAATAACAATATACCAAACAATTTAGAGCACAACCGCATTGAAAATGACACTAACAATATCATTGGTCATGACATACAAATGACGAGACGCAAATTTCTGAAGGTCATGACCAAGCCCTCGGAAATATCAGGAATTGTCAAGGACTTACCGAATAACAAAGCTCCGGGGAAAGACGGCATCGAGTACAAGCTGCTCAAATATCTCCCGAGGAAAGGTATTGTGCAACTGACGTACATCATTAACGTGATCCTGCGGCTAAAGCCTAGGCAGTGGAAATGCGCCGTGGTCGTTCCGATCCTGAAATCAAACAAAAACGCGAAGTTCGTTGGCAGCTACAGGCCCATCTCGTTGCTGTCGGCGATCTCCAAGTTGGTGGAGAAGCTCATCCTGATCAGACTAGAAGCTGTTCAGGAGAAACTCCATATCGACGACGAGTCCCAATTTGGTTTCAGGAGGGGTAGGAGCACGGTGCAATAAGTCGTTAAGATAGTTAACGACATCAAAGTACAATACAACCTCAGGAAGAACATCACCATGGTGCTCCTCGATATTGAGAAGGCGTTCGACACCATCTGGGATTACTGTACAAAATGCATCACTATAACTTCCCGACTCACTTCATCAAACTGATTCATTCGTTCCTGACAGGCAGATCCCTGCAGGTTCGAGTGAATAATAAACTGTCAATATGGCGGGATATTCGCGCGGGAGTTCCACAAGGATCGTGTCTGTCGCCGAAGTTGTACAACTTGTACGTCTCCGACTTCCCAGAGTTCCCGAATACGAAACTGGCCAAGTACGCTGATGATACAGCCATGTACGCGCATTCTCATAACGCAGAAGCAGCGAATATGCTGCTGAAGGAGCACATGGCTCGTGGCACGGCTTATTACGACCAGTGGAAGATTCGGGTAAACGCTGAGAAATCCGAGGCGATAGTCTTCACGCGTCGGTTCACTGAGAACAAAATCATAACACCCATTTCGATCAGGGGAAACAAAATTCCAACCAAGAGATGCGTGAAGTACTTGGGGGTGAGACTCGACCAAAGATTCACGTTCAACGCCCACATAAACGAGACAATACGGACGGTCTATTCCCTCTCCAGGAGTCCGTATCCGCTCATGGTCAGTGGTAGCAGACTTAACAGACAAAATAAGAAATTGTTGTACACAATGGTAATCAGGGCGTCCATCACATACGCAGCGCCGGTGTGGTGCAGCATACCGGTCACGACAATGAAAAAACTTCAAGTGCTTGAGCACAAATTTATGCGCCTAATTTCAAATTCTGAAAGGTACACCTCCCTCAGAGATCTATACGCACTTTGCCACGACATAACTCCGATAGCGGACTACGTCCAGCGCGTCTCTCAAAACTTCTACTCGTTCAAGCTGGGCGATAGTCCGCTAACAAGACACATAACACAAATTAGACAGCATAATGCACCATCTCGAATTAAACACCCCTTGCCGTACCAGACGTTACCGATTTTCCGGCAACCTCTGTAGCCAAGTTTCACCAACTATAACTTCCGCTTACCCTATCCACCTTTACTGATATTTCATACCTTTGTCTATCTTTAAATCTTACCTGTCCCCTTCTTCCTTTTTGTTTGTACCCTTTTTATCGCATTTGTTTTTCTCGTTCTCTTTTTGTACATTTTTGTTTCTAAATTCATTTCCATCAAAATTTCAAATAAATTATAACTTTCTTGAAATCCAAATGTTTAAAATCACAGGTTAGACCAGCCTGTGTGGAGCCCGACGTTACACACGCCTCGCGGAAGGCTCCTCGTTTTAATTTGAGGTGCTAGAGTCAACTACAAAATTAAAAAGTGTCTTGTGCGAGAGTTCCCTAAATATAGTGTAGTTTTTAAGTTTTGCTAAATCTGTCTTTTTGATATTTTTTAATTGCATCATCTATTTTTTATTTGTCCATTGCACAAAAGGAGTTTAGGTTTAGTTGTTCCCAATTATCGTTTTCGCCGACCCAGACTGTCTCGCCCGATCCTGCAACCCGCCATTGCATCAGCGCGGTGGTTGCACGATCGGCCTCGGGACAGATCCTGGCTAGGCAACTGTTCTGTACCAGTTAAATATAATAAACGTATTTTGAATTGAATTTAATTGGCTAATAATTTTCATCGTAATCAGCTGGATCAGCCCTACTTCTCACAGGCAAAGATAGTAGGTATATTTAGTGTATCCCCCTTGCATTTTACTTGAGAACCTACCATTGAATTCTCCAATGACTTCAATTGTATTCCTTGAATTTTATTGCAGCTGACAGTATTTTAGCTCGCAATGCTCGTCTATTAATTTGGCACGCAAGTAAAAGTGGTCAAATTGCTATAATTTAATTAAAAATAAATTTCTTAAACACCCAACGGCATTTAATGTTGTAGTTTTACATAGAAAATCAGAAAATATGGAAGAAGTCTAATGCGCAAGAAACTTTTTGTAGACCAACGTAATCTATTATCATCTGGTTGAAGAGCAAGTACACTTATTTTTATTGTACTAAATCATTTATTTTTTGGATCTTTACTATTTATAATGCATTCTCTGGGAGCCCACATGCATGAGCCGTTGTTTGGTTGTTTGGCTCCCAATTTATATCTTATTCTAGGAAATAATAGTATTAATATCTTGTGTCTGTTCAAGCTGTTTGTTAAAGTTGTTCTTGAAGAGACTGACATCGAAAGAACAGGAAATTATCCATTATTGTGACAGAAACTATTATTAGTAGAATGAAACTACAGCTTTTTGGAAAGTGTCAGATAACAGTAATTTTCTTTTTCATTCGAATCTAAATGTCAAAGTAAACGTATAATTAACTTTTGGAAAATCTGTCCATAACTTAGCTTTCATTAAATATTTCTCAGACTCTATTAGTCGTATTACGGTTAAAAATACAGGTATTCCTAATAAAACGACGGACAAAGTTAAAGTTATTGCGCTTCAATTGAACATCTAATGAAGATATGTCAACTGATTCATTTTGTATTTCGGCAAGAAGTCACAGACCAACGTTTCTATTAAATGTTCATAGAAGGTTAGGCACTGTCATCGATATGAAAATACCCAATTTTATTAAGAAATATTTAATGAAAATTTATATCATAGACAACTTAACTTCTTCATTAAAATTATCGGAAGTCTTACTGATACCATATAAAATTACTGATACCATATAAACCATGCCACACACTATACTATAGACCATAGTATACCATATACCATACCTTATGCCATACAATATACCATACCATGTATCATATCATATACCACACCATGTGAAATACTAATACCAAAGAAATAAATATATTTTCATACGAACGTTATAAGACTGTTTCTTTAAGGCAAGTTGGGTTTGAATTGGACATCAGTCACTAAACAGTAAGCCGAATTTTGCACAAATACCACTATAAATCTTTTAAATACCAATTGCACTAGTATTTGTACGAAAGTGATTACGAACGTAGGATGGAATATTGCAATTGGATTTTGTATAATAACGTGCAGCCAAACAATAATTTTTTGGGTCCAATAATATTTGAAGGACCTCTGACTGGTGCCAGATAATTGAGATTCCTGGAAAATGAGATTGAGGATATTTTAGATGAGCTACCTTTAGATTTAGAGCAAGGAATATATTTCCAACAAGATGGCGCTCCTCCCCATAATTCAAGGATAGTAATTCATTATGATTCGGAGAAAACGCAATTTCGACGAATGATCCTGTCAAGTGGCCTCCAAGGTCACATGATTTAACGCCCCTTGATTTCTTTGTTTGGTTCATTTAAAAAATATTGTCTATGCAACCGCCGTTACAACCCATGAAGACCTAGAGATACGAGTAAGACGAGCAATTAATAGCATAACGGCCCAGCAATTGGCGAACGTTCTTCGAGAAACAGCTATGCGAGTTCAGAAGTGCATTCAAGTTAATAGACAGCATTTTAAACATCTGTTGTAATAGTTCAAATGTGCTTTTAGAGGGCGGAATATTAAAACATAATATTTTTAGTCGCAAACTCCTCTATAAAATCCGTATTTTACTATAAGGAACGTAACCAGACTGCAACCAACAGCTATACTCCGGGCCATGTGCACCGCCGAGCGCTGAATTACAAGTTACAAGCCTGGCGCATTAAGTGTAATAATTGCATATTACCGTCAAAACGCTAATGCTTCGATTGCAACAAACACCAGCCGAAAGACTGATCCTACTTAAAGGAGCTCTCGTGCCAGTCGTTTCTTGCAGTAAAATAAGGATTTTATAGAGGAATTTGCGACTAAAAATATTATGTTTTAATATTCCGTACTCTAAAAGCACATTTAAACTATGCTAAGCCCAGTCAGGCTATTTATTTTTCGATTGCAACAGACACTGCACCGTTAGATGGCGCCTGCTGACTGTTTTACATGTCGCTATCCCAAAGATACCGAAATGTACTAAATGGTCAAGTGATCTTCATGTCGGTCGTCACATGCCTACCTTGCACTGACGAGAGCCAACAGCTCGAAAGTGCAGTTTGCAAGTGGTGTGTGACGACTAAAAATATTATGTTTTAACTGTTGTAATGTTTTGTGTTAATTTTTTGTATTCTAAAACCACCTTATGTGTAACAAGGTAATTAGAATAAAATTGCATTTTCTTATTTTCTTTTAGCTGTAATTTTATTCGTATTTATCGCACAATTTAATACGACATATGAATAAATTACTTATTAATAGTACTAATAAATGGTATCACGGTCCCGATATGGTTCTATTTGAAAAAATTTAGTTTTGCCCCAAAAACAATTATGGTGAATTTTATTTGCCAATAAATCACGTAATTTAGTGTTCTTAACGGGATTTCGATTTTTGTAGCATTACACGGGTCATTTAGAATAAATCGAAACCGTCATGGCACACTTAAATAGAAAACTAAAAATTATATTATAAAAAAAATTGATGTTTGAAATGTCACTTATTTGGCATCGTTGGATTCAGAAAATCATGCAGAATCCAAAAATGCAATAATATACAGGGTGTCCCATGTACAAATAGAAAGTTAGTGTCACTTCTGGCGAAACCGAAAGTGAAAAAAATCAATTGTATGTCAATAAGTGCCACTTATTATGTACCTAGCATATCCTAAATTTCAATCAATTATCTTCTAAAGGGGAAAAGAGGGTATACCATAATACTGTTACACCCGGTATATTAATCGGCTCAAAATAGAACCCTGTGGGACACCTTGGGCTATATTTCTATGATTACTTGTGGTATGGCTTATTAGCACAATTTTATCTCGATTACTTAAATATGACGTTATGAAGTCTAATGGCGATTCTATTTCATATTTACAAAGTTTCTCTAGAAGTAATTGATGATACAGTCAAATGTATGAGAAGGGAAAGTCAATAAATAGACCAAATTCACATTTTTTTTTTGTCAAAATTACTGTATCTGCACTTCTATTTTGTGACTTTTGAATTTTATTATCCGCTAATTGGCTAAGTTCAATTTCTGAATCTTAGCAACAGGAAATACTTAGGCGTGCGTACTTATATTTTCAAAAATTTAATGGCTCCAAGGTATATTCGAGCAAAAGGGGTAAGACGAATTTTTATTTATACTCCAGTTTCACCCGAAGAAAATTAATTAAAATTTGAGAGATCTCCCAGTTGTATGGTCGCCTTGTCAGTAGATACTTCTAGAAAAGGCGACTATACTGGCCCTTAAACTGGAGAGTAACCATGATAAGCAATCGGAAATGTTAAAACAGAGCACCCTGTACAGCCCCAATTTTTACAACGACCGTAATTTCGGTTTCCTAAAATTCATCTTGCAACTAACTGCAGCATGCCGATTATTTAGGTGGTAATTGTTTATATGCAGCGTACTGCAGAGACATTTCAGAACAATGGTATGTTAATAACTCCGCACAATGCACGAACCACTCAAACAAATTGCTTTGTTCCAATAGGAGATTTATGTTAATCCAGTGTAATGTAGCGTGACTCTGAAATTTAACGTGTGTTTTTATTTTTCCGGCATAACAAAGGTTTCTCATCTAGTTTGGATTATTTAAATTCTGGTTTTGTTTTATTGGTGCAACAATTTTACGACGCGAATGTTGCGATGTTGATATTCATAAAATTCGTTCTCAATATTTCTATTGGGAATGTTCATTCTAAAGTCGCAGAATCCATAAATAACACAGGAGCATCGTAATGAAATGTGAGGATGCCGGCGAGCGTATTCTTTAATTCTTCCAAAGTTTTTAGTCCGTATTTATTCCCAAGGAAGGAGATTTTCACGGGGTGTAAGGGCATAGTGGTTACGTACACAATAATTTTTAAATGACCCCAAGCAAAAATCTAGGGGAGGCAAATTAGGTGACCTTGGAGGCCACCTAACAAAACCATTCATCGAAATGACGTTTTCTCCGAATATCTGTTGAAGGGGGTCAGTTAATATTTTTGAATTATGGGGAGAAACGTCATCTCGTTTGAAATACGTTCCTTGTTCTATATCCAATGGAGCATTTTTTCGAGGTTAAGATTTACAGGATGTTACATGGCCTATGTCCATTTAACAGTTTTATATAAAAACTAGTATTTTCGTTTATACTTAGCACATTGTGATTCAGTTTTTGTAAGTGAAACTGTTTTCAACTAACAGAATTTACTTGTATAACTGCTAAGTCATTTCACATTGTTTTATGTACATATTTTTATATCTTAGGAACTCAGTTATGTTTTTTTACACTATTATGTATCTCTGTTCCGTTCTATTATAGCATCCCAGGAAACGATTGTCTACAAAACATTTATTTACACTCATATACCTATATTTCAATTTTTATATTTTTATTTACTATTTGGTAAGACGGTGACCTTCAGCCCTGCGATGTCTTGTGTATAGTAGCATTAGACCACATGAGAGGATTCACTTACCTCTCACCACTATATCATATATATATATATATATATATATATATATATATATATATATATATATATATATATATACATATATATTTAATTTCAATTAGTCATTGTTAACCGATTTATCTATTCATGTAATATATTTTAACATTTATTTTAAACTATCTTTTCATTTCTCTTACCAACAATTTTAGTTTGATCTATAGTAGACTGGTTATTCGAGAAAAAGAGACAATTCTACTTATTTTCACTATAGATGGTGCCCAATTTCACATCAATTTTTCTTTGTCTCCTTTTCTCGAAATAAACAGAAATTTGTCATTTATGCTGTACATTTCAAAAAGGGTAAGTTTCTCCACTCTTACGAATACTCTGGATCCACGACTCTTTGCTCCGACTTAAACCAGCTAGCCGTCCGCATATGTTGCCTCAATTCTTTCCCAAAAATAAACAATAAGGGAAAGGAGGTAACAACGATACCTACCAATCAGAGTCTGGTATTTAATTAAAAATTATTTCCTCAATAAACATGAGAAAAAATTGTCTTGATTCTTTTGTTTCGCAAATACAGGGTACGATATGAGAATTTGATTTTTGAGGAATTTTGAGCATTTCTTTGAGGTCATGGATGACCTGAAATCTACATAATGAATTCTGGAGTCAAATATCGGTTTAGTTAGTAAAAAAACAGATGATCAAATGCTTGCAATACACAACTTGCAATATATAATAATGCCTGTTATTCGTATTTGTTAGCTATTTTTGTAGATTATCGTAAAATTATTAACTAATTGGCAAAAATACATACGAATACACTAGTGGAGTACCCCGGCCAAGGCATTTCTTTTCAAGTGCCTGTATAATTAACTTGTCCACGTTTTCATCTCACTTATAGAAATTTGTGCTATTTTGAACAAAATTAACAATAATTTTAAACAATTTTTAAAGGCACAATAAAAACTCCGGAATACCTACAAATGTTTGATGAGCTAAATACACTTCTCCAAGAAATTAACGCACCACCAAAGAATAACCAAAAGTTTGAAGTTAATTTTTGTCTAGACATCTTGTCCAATTTCGATAAAAAAAATTTTTATGATAGTTTCTTTATTCAAGAATGTGAATGCTCTACTGTTTTTCCAAAGAAGTTTTTGTTTGGGACGTCTCCGTGTATATAGACGTCCCAATGCACGGTATGCTCAGTGCAATTTCTCCAAAACAGTATCATTTGGGGGTGGATCTGTGATGGTGTTGGCAGGAATTTCTTTGGTCGGTTGTACGGAAATTGTCGTCATTAATGGAAGCCTTACAGCTAAACGGTATATACAAGACATTTTAGACAACCACGTGGTTCTATATGCGCCATATATAGAGCAAAGCTTTATGTTAATGCAGGATAATGCCAAACCTCATGTTGCTCGAGTTGTGCAACATTATCTGGCAGAAGTCGGAATTTATACCATGGTATGGCCAGGTAATAGCCCAGACTTAAATCCAATGGGAAAGCTCTGGGATAAACTTGGTAGAATATTACAAGAGGTACGTAATCAATTAGACACCTTAGCAGACATTGGGCGGAAATTGGTTCAAATATGGGAAGAATTAGGCCAAAATGAAATAAGGTCGCTTATTTTAAGTATGAATCGGCGTTGCCAGGAAGTTATTCGTGGTAGAGGCGGAAGTACTCGCTATTAACGTTCCTTCTTTGCATCTTGTTCATTTCCATTTAAATCTTTATTTCGATATTACTTTTCAGTAAAAACATGTTACAAAAATTGTGTTTTTCTGGTACTAATGAAGATAATGAACTGAATCAAAAAAGATAATGTTAAGAAAAGATAAGGCTAGAGTACGATTTGAATTCTAACTTGCTGGTGTAACTGTTGAACTCCGCAGGGTGTAACAAATTTTATGGAAAAAACATGTCGTAATTGTTACACCCTGTAATGAATAAACGTAAAACAATAGAACATTCACATTCTTGAATAAAGAGGCTACAATACAAAAAAAAAACATCGCAATCGGACAAGAGGTCTAGACAAAAATTAACTTTAAACTTTTGGTTATTTTTTGGTGGTGCGTTAATTTCTTGGAGAAATGTATTTCATGGCTTTCAATAGTCGAATCATGTTTATATGTTTCAAATATTTTGTGGGCATTTGATTTTTATTAATTGTTGTCATGACATTAACATTATTATCGATAGGTAAATTTTCATTTCAATGTAAACTTTAATTAATGTCAATTTTAACTAGACACAATACACAATAAAAAGCTTTGTTTGTTTTCTTAAAAATGTTTTGTTTTCTTAAAATGTTTTCTTAACCGCCTCTCAAGTTACCGAAGTAACCCCCTGGAAGATCTCAAGGATCTTGTGCTAGGTAAAGAGAGACGAGGCCCTACAGTTTAATGTGGACTCCGAACCACTCTTGGGGCAATTTTTTTAATGAAAAATTGTTTCGCCTTGTGGGTATCGAACCCACTTCGCTAGGCAACTCAGTTTGCTAGCCAGACGCTTTAACCAACTGAGCTACCATAAACATACATTATATTAAAGAGGCTATAATTAAATTAATTTTAACAGATAATATCCCCACAGCAGCCAACAGGAATGAATTTGATTGTTATTAATATGTAACTGAAAACTAACAATCGCACAAGCGAGTCTTCGTGAATTCCTACGGTAGCGTCTTTCAACATATTAAAATTAATTAGCATATTGAACATCCGTACCTAATTAGATTATAGTGTTTTGAAGGCAACTCAGGAAATAACCCAAAGCCCGACTATGCCTATTTAGTGTTACCTATTCGCCAAATTTGCTTCTATATGGCGTTTTCAGTTGCTAAAGTGAGTTTGGCGTAGCCGTAGAAAATCAAAGATTATTAACATTCAGTTTCTATAGCTCATTGAATATGCAGAACTAATTTAAAGTACATTACCGTTACACAGAAACGTTTGATTCAGTAAACTATCGAGGATATTCAATTCGGTAGAGAGGTACTTAATTCTTGTACTACCGCATTTTTAAAATTGGGCGATTAAATTTTAATATAATTTCAATACTGGGAAGATTTACAAGCATATTTTAATTCTAATCGTTTCATAATATAACATCTTGAAAACAGATCTGTCTAGCGACGAAAAATTCATTTCCAAGGCAATCGACAATATACGTTAATTATATTATAAAATCCTGCTTATTTGTAAACCATACACTAATACCTGGATTTTGGCTGTAATTAAGATGAAATGAATTGTGTTAATTGATTTCTAGAAAAAGAGTAAATTTTTGTTTTTTATAGGCAACATTTCTTGTTTATTTATAACTATACAAGGTGTCTCACCGGCAACTGAATCGATCGATATAAAAAAAAGTACGCATCAGAAAATTTCGAAAATTTAGATAATTACTCATGTCGGTGTGGCCAATCCAACTAAAATAATTCCAAGCAGCTGGAACTTCCGCTTATATCGGAAGTCGATACCAACTTGCTTATTTCAAATGGAACACCCTATATATCTTAGGGTTTTCGAAAAGAGCATAAAATTCTGAGTCGAAAACATGTAGCATATCCTATACCTAAACCTAGCCGTTTCAGAGACATTTGACATTTTATAGAAAATTTGACAGATGCAATGGTTTGCAAGAACCGTTATAACTTTCTTCCTGTAAAAGATCCTCATTTGCTTCTTGTCACGTAAAAAGAACACAAGGAGAACTACGTTCTACAAGTGAAATAAATTCAATAATATCATACCAAGTGTTCCGTTTTTCGCGTTACATTTTGTCAACTTCAAACCGCGAAAACTTGTTTAGGTCAAATCGAACACCCTGTATTTGAGGGGGTTAAAGTTACAACTTTTTGAAATATTTGCAATTTTATTAGAAATTCATGAATTGTTGTAATCATTTCATCAAAATAGCCATGATTAGAAATAATCAGTCATTATCTTATGCCAACAAATGCCAGCACGTTTAAATTACACCCACCAAGACTTTTTAAATTTGTTTATTATTTATAGAGAATGTGATAAAGTAATATCAAGAACTTGCAGCACATTTGCTACTCCATATCCAGAAAAACGGAAACCGTCACCAAACACTGTAAAACGCATACTGGAAATTTTTTTAAAATTATGGCTGTCAAGGCAAAAATGCAAAGAAAAAAGCCTATTGTTGATGACGAAAACATTGAAATAGTCGTTCTGGGATATTTTCATGCATTTCCAAGGATGTCATTAAGACAAGCTGCTGTGGAATCGGGACTATGCAAGGATTCAATTCACAGAATCTTGTTAAAACATACGTTTGACCCGTTTTCATTCCATATGGTTCAAGGATTAAAAGAAACAGATTTCCTAAGAAGACAGAATTTTTGTGAGTTTATTCTAATAAGGTCTGAGGGTCACGATTCTTATTTGGGAAATATTATATGGACAGATGAAGCAAAATTTACTAAAAATGGACTTTTTAATAGACACGATTCGCATTATTGGAGTGACTCAAATCCTCATATGTTCAGAGAGCGAAACTTTCAGGAAAGTTGGCAGTTCAACGATAGAGGCATTACAATTTTATCAGGAAAATTTAAACGGTAAATTAAATTTTCTCTTCTGCTAATATGTATAGGTAAATTATAGGTTTTTTTTAGATGAAAGATATCTGAATATCTTACAAAATTTGAGTAATAACTATTTAGAAAATTTACCTCTCGCCGAACATTTTTATCAGCACGACGGTCTCCCCCACATAACCCATATTTAATTAGTAATTATTTACAAGAAACTTTTTATGATCAATGGATTGCCAATAATGGACCTTTCTTATGGCCTCCTCGCTCACCCGATTTATCAGTTCTGGATTATTTCATTTGGGGAACTATTAAAAATAAAGTTTATGAGAGCCCATTGAAGATTGTATGCAAAGAGTAAGAAATCCATTTCAAAACATATCACAGGACTCAATTAGAAGAGCTACCCATGAGGAACTAATCCGAAGGTGCGAAAAATGTGTCGAGGTTCGAGGGCGGAATTTTGAGCAATTATTAAATTAAAATGAAATCATATTTTAAATTGATTTTATCTCTACTATTTTAGTTCATGCCATATCTTCAATTCGATTAATACGTTGCATGTTACAGTGTTAGTGTTATTTTGCGTTTTTGTGGATATCGAGTAACAAATGTGCTGCAAGTTCTTGATATTACTTTATCACATTCTCCATAAATAATAAACAAATTTAAAAAGCTTTCATTGGAATAATTTAAACGTGCTGGCATCTTTTGACATAAGATAATGACTGATTGTTTCTAATCATGGCTATTTTAATGAAATGATTACAACAATTCATGAATTTCTAATAAAATCGCAAATATTTCAAAAAGTTGTAACTTTAACCCCTCCCAATGCTAATATCATAAAAAAGGGAATTCAATTTTACACAACTTGACGTAAAAAATACAGGGTGTTCCATTTGATCTAAACAAGTTTTCGCGGTTTGAAGTTGACAAAATGTAACGCGAAAAACGGAACACTTGGTATGATATTATTGAATTTATTTCAGTTGTAGAACGTAGTGGTGTTTGTTGCAATCGAAGCATTAGCGTTCTGTTGGTAATACACAGTTATTACACTTGACGCGCCAAGCTTGTAACTTGTAATTCAGCTCTCGACGCGGTATCATAATCCGGAGAGTAGCTGTTGGTTACAGTCTTGTTATGTACGGATTTTTTTATGTAAAAATTAATATCTATGATCTCATATGTTTGATTGGACTTCGCTTTTTAAATATTCACTTAGTTGTAATTTATTTATTTTATTTGTATATTAACTTATCTTGTTCGACAGTTAAATTATGCATATATTTATATGTGTATATTTGTATATATTTATATTATGCGTTTGTATGTATATATTCGTGTGTTTATATTATGTGCTTGTTTATTTTACAAATAATATAATTGACGTGCCATATGTACACATTTGTATCTAATTCTGACCAATCTGTCAATCAGTCATAGAAGTTTCCTCCCTATTTAAATGGACATGGATTTACGTCCAAAAATTTCGTCGAATGCATTATTAAAATGTAAGTGCAAAGTTTGCGGGCCAATATTTAAAAAAAAAAATTGAATCTACAGGTCATGTTTATGCGTAGAATATTACGGTTAGATTATTTACTTTAAAGTGGTAAATAGATTATTAGAATTCTTTATCACTAACATAGCGTATTCGAGTGAATTGTTCAAGATTTTTGATGTCTATGAAAACTGCATCAGAGATAATAGACGTATGAATAAAAAATTCGCAATGGACTGTCCTTCTTTAGCATTTAAAGAGGCCTTTTTCACTACATAGTAATTCGTTAAAGCGTAATATTACCTGGATACGTATCCTGTACGCTTCAAGAAATTCTAAATATTGTATCGAAACATCATACTCGATGACCATTCCAGCGGTTTACCTTGTTGGCGTTAATTCGGTCTGTTATTAAAAGAATGTGTTCAATTTCACAGCAGGCATTACCACCTAATTATGGCATTAGCTTTGTTACTGTTTGTGTGTGTCAATTAAATTTCCAATCGGTTGGCTGTGGCAAAAGTGAATAACTCGAAATAACATGCGTTTGATCGTGAAATGAACATGCTATAATTTACAAGGCAAAAGCAAAATTGAAAATCATTTACAGAAATAATTACGGTGAACATTAAACGGACTTATACAGGGTGATTTTTTTAAGGCGGCCATTAGAATATTTCCCACTTGTAGATGAGATAGACATTTGAGATTTGGTACCCTACAATAGTCCACCACTGTGCGTCCGAAAATAATAATTTCAAAATGGCGGCACTTCCGGAAGTACCGAGAGCCGATACCAACTTGCTTATTTTAAATGGAACACTATATATATTTTTGAATTTTCGAAATGATCATAAAATTTTTAATCGAAACATGTCGCACAACCCATACCTAAATCGAGCAGTTTCGGAGATACCTGACAGGTGCAGCGGTTTGCATGAACCGTTATAACTTTCTTCGTGTAGGACATCCTCATTTGCTCTTTGACACGTAGAAAGAACACAAGATGAGCTACTCTCTACAATAAAAATAAACACCATTATAGTATACCAAGTGTTTTATTTTTCACGTTACATTTTGTCAAATTCAAACCTCAAAAACTTTTTTATTTCAAATAGAACATCCTATATTTTAGTTATGTAAATTTAAATTTCCTTTTTTCTAATATAAGCATTGTGGGGGTTAAAGTTACAACTTTTTTAAATATTGGAGATTTTCTTAAATATCCAAGATTTTTTTGTAAAAATTGCCATCAACATACCCATGATTAAAAACAATCATTAATGTCACGCATTCTCTTATGTCAAAAAATGCGAGCACGTTTAAATTACACCCACGAAGACTTTTAGATTTTTATTATTTATGGCGAATGTGATAAAGTAATACCAAGAATTTTGATTTGCTGCTCGATAAACACAAGAACAGACAATAGAAACAAAAGAACACAAAATAACAACTAAACTTAGATAAGTGTTTAATACAACATATTATGTAGATATCTACCCACCTAATTTTTTTTTAATGTCTTTGGATCATAGACCATGCAGATAGTCACAAGAGATAGGTATACTTGATCTAGCGTAAAATGACTACTATGTGTGCAGAAGATACTCGATATGTGCACCGTTTTGGTTCAAACACTCAATAGTCCCACGCTGGATGGCTGTGGTAACATTTCTTATTTCATTGCCATCAATTTCATTCATGGCTTGTGTTATTTTTAGTCCCAAGCCTTCCCTAATCGCGGGTGCAGTTTGATAAACCAGATCCTTAACTCGCCCCCATAAATAAAAATCTAATGGTGTCAGATCCGGTGATCTGGGGGGCCAAAGAAATGGACCTCTGTTACTCCACCATCTGTCTTCAAACAGTTCCCTTAGTCTTAAATCTACAGCATTTGTTGAATGTGCTTCTGCTCCATCCATTTGATACCATAAATGGACGGCATGCTGCAATAGAAAATTATCGACAAAATTTTGAACTACATTATCAATAATCTCTAAATATTTGTCCCCATTCAAATTTTCCTCATACATGTACCAATGTAACCGATTATCCATTACTAAGCAGGAAACATTTAGGAAAATTGAATTTGATTTTCAACTTCAAAGATTAGGTGAGGTTTTGCGACGGCCCAAAAATGTCGATTTTTTTCTGTTGAAAACTCCCACCTGTAGAAATTTTGCTTCATCCGTCCAAATAATTCGTCTCAAAAAATTGGGGTCTTCCTGTATTTTCATTAAAAGAATTTACTCGTCTGGGATAATCGGTTGGTTAAAGCTTTTGTAACCGTATGAAAGAGTAGGCATGTCTTTTATGTTCATGTAAAATACTCTACACAGAGGAGTAACTCAATCCCCAATCAAAAGTTGCTGCTCTCATCGATGATCTTGGAAACGCCTTAAAATATTCCAGAACGTTTATTTGATTGTATTCAGATTCCCTAACAGATTTAGTTCTTCTTCTTGGAGGATGAATGTTTCCGGCACGATGAAACTTGTTTTTCAGTCTTCAATACTTTTGTTTATTCATCCATGGCAAATTGGGAAATTTGACATTAAATTCGCGACAAGTTCTTGCAACGATTTTCTGGCAGTTGCCGTGTATCACAAATAAATCAAAAATCACTTCATTGGAATAAGAGGCCATTTTCGTTTATAAAAGAGCAGCAAATCGTAGTTAACTACAACTAAAAACTGACAGTTTAAAAGTCAATTTGTTCTTTTGTCTTTATTGTTTCAATTATCTCATAGGCTATTATGTTTTTTTGGATACATTATAATTCTCAACAAAAACCTGTGAATAATTCAAAAAGTACGTGCCAGGTCTCGGTTTGGTCCAAACCGAGGCACATCGGATTTAATCTTCACGCTTAAACAGCTTCAAGAAAAAGCACTCGAACATCAAGGAGAAATTCACATGGCCTTCATTGATTTAACCAAGGCTTTTGACTCGGTGGACAGGGAAGTGCTCTGGAAAATTATGTTCCGCTTAGGTATCCCTAGAAAATTTGTGGAAGTATGTCGCAGTCTACATACAAACAACAACGCCCAGGTTATGTATAATAATGAGGCAACCGAACCTTTCCAAACCCTCACTGGAGTTAGGCAGGGATGTGTCCTGGCACCCCTACTCTTTAATTTGTTTACCACTGCTCTAACAATTATTGTTGACAACAAACTGACAGTCAGAGGAATAGGTCTCAGATACCGTTTTGATGGCGGTATCTTTAACATAGGGCGCTTTAGAGCTTTCACGAAGACACGCACACGATTCATTTGTGATCTCCAGTATGCGGATGACTGTGCACTTTTAGCCTCTACGCCGGAAGAGCTTCAAGAACTTTTAGATGTGTATGCCCAGAGCTATGATTCCTTGGGACTTAAAATCAACATTGGAAAGACTAAGATTATGTCAACTCCTCATCAAGTGAACCAAATAGACATTACACTTAACGGAAATTCTCTTGAAGTGGTGGATCAGTTCAATTACTTAAGCAACGTTGTTAATGACAAAGCAAACATGCACAGCGAGATTCGCAATAGAATTAACCCTGCATCTAGAGCACTCTGGGGACTTAGAGAGAGAGTATTTGACAACCACGACCTTGCTTTGTCAACGAAAATGGCTGTCTACAGAGCAGTTGTCATTCCAACACTGCTATATGGATGTGAAAGCTGGGTCACTTACCGTCGTCATGTGAAAGAATTAGAACGTTTTCAGCAAAGACACCTCAGAAGTATGATGAAAATCCGTTGGTTCCATCACATATCAAACGTGGAAGTACTCAGGAGAGCAAACAGCCTTCCAATTGAGGTGCTTATTTCAAGAGCACGCCTAAGATGGGCAGATCACGTTCATCGTATGCATGATAACCGCCTTCCTAAATGTACACTTTATGGTGAATTGCTAAGCGGTAGAAGAAGGCGTGGCGGTCAACGAAAGAGGTTCAAAGACGCTCTCCATGAAAATCTAAAATCCTGCGGTATTCCAGACGTGCAATGGGAACAACTTGTAGCGGACAGAACCGAATGGCGAGGGGTTGTGGCCAGCTATCAAGGAAATGTTGCTGCAAGAAGACCGAATCCAAGACCTAACCAGGTCTATATTTGTCCTGACTGCGGTCGACATGTGCTCTCCCGAATTGGCCTCTATAGCCATAGTCGTGTGCACCGTAGATGAATGGGAATTACAATAGACTACACCTTTTACTTGTTTTTCATTGTACACAATCTATCGACTGTAACATTTTTATACTCGGACTCGAGTAACGGCTAATAATAATAATAACGTGCCAGGTAGGACATGCCACCTCAAATTTAATTCTGCATCGATGGCCATAATAAAATTTGGCACGTGACATTTGACAGAGCCGAATATGTCTTCTAAAATGATCCAATATGCGTTTTACAGTGTACGGCGAATGGTTTCTGTTCTTGTGGGTATCGAGCAGCAAAACAAATGTGTTACATGTTCTTGGTAACACTTTATAACATTCTTCATAAATAATAAACACATCTAAAAGTCTTCGTGGATGTAATTTAAACGTGCTAGCATTTTTTAACATAAGAAAATGGCTGACATTAATGATTGTTTTTAATCATGGGTAAGTTGATGGTAATTTTTACAAAAAATTCTTGGACATTTAAGAAAATCACCAATATTGAAAAAAGTTGTAACTTTAACCCCCACAATGCTTATACTAAAAAAAAGGAAATTTAATTTTACACAACTTGAAGTAAAAAATATAGGGTGTTCCATTTGAAATAAAAAGTTTTAGAGGTTTGAATTTGACAAAATGTAACGTGAAAAATAAAACACTTGGTATACTATTATGGAATTTATTTTTATTGTAGAGAGTAGCTCATCTTGTGTTCTTTCTACGTGCCAGAGAGCAATAAGGATGTCAAATATCTCCGAAACTGCTCGTTTCAGGTATGGGTTGTGCTACATGTCTCGACTCAGAATTTTATGGTCATTACGAAAAGTTGAAAATATGTAGGGTATTCCATTTAAAATAAGCAAGTTGGTATCGACTTTCGGTATCTCCGGAAGTGCCGCCATTTTGAAATTATTATATTCGGACTCGCAATGGTCGACTATTGTAGGACAAAAAAATCGCAAATGTCTATCTCATCTACAAGTGGGAAATATTCGTATGGCCGCCTCAAAAAAATCAACCTGCATAGCTCGACACCAGTGACTATAAAGGGTGTCTCACCGGGAACTACATCGATCGATATACAGAAAAGTAAGCATCACAACATTTTGAAAATTTTCGTAATTCTAATGTCGATGTGGCCAATCCAACTAAAATAATTACAAGCAGCTGGCACTACCGCTTATACCGGAAGTCGATACCAACTTGCTTATTTCAAATAGAACACTCTACATGTTTTTGGGTTTTCGAAAAGAGCATAAAATTCTGAGTCGAAAATATGTAGCATATCTTTTACCTAAACCTAGCCGTTTCAGAGATATTTGACATTTTATAGAAAATTTGACAGGTGCAACGGTTTGCAAGAACCGTTATAACTTCCTTCGTGTAAAAGATCCTCATTTGCTTCTTGTCACATAAAAAGAACACAAGGAGAACTACGTTCTACAAAAATAAATTCAATAATAACATACCAAGTGTTCCATTTTTCGCGTTGCATTTTGTCAATTTCAAACCGCGAAAACTGAGGAACTAATCCGAAGGTGCGAAAAATGTGTCGAGGTTCGATGGCGGAATTTCGAGTAATTATTAAATTGAAATGAAATCATATTTTAAATTGATCTTATCTCTGCTAGTTTAGTTCATGCCATACCTTCAATTTGACTAATACGCATGTTACAGTGTTAGTGTTATTTTGCATTTTTGTGGATATCGAGTAGCAAATGTGCTGCAAGTTCTTGATATTACTTTATCACATTCTCCATAAATAATAAACAAATTTAAAAAGTTTTCGTTGGTATAATTTAAACATGCTGGCATTTTTTGACATAAGATAATGACTGATTGTTTCTAATCAATGCTATTTTGATGAAATGATTACAACAATTCATGAACTTCTAATAAAATCGCAAATATTTCAAAAAGTTGTAACTTTAACCCCCACAATGAGAAAAAAGGGAATTCAATTTTAAACAACTTGACGTAAAAAAATACACAATATGTAACGCGAAAAACGGAACACTTGGTATAATACTATTGAATTTATTTCAGTTGTAGAACGTAGTTCTCATTGTGTTCTTTTTGCGTGATAAGAAGCAAATGAGGATCTTTTACATGAAGAAAGTTGCACCTGTCAAATTTTCTATAAAATGTCAAATATCTCTGAAACGGCTAGGTTTAGGTATAGGATATGCTACATATTTTCGACTCAAAATTTTATGCTCTTTTCGAAAACCCTAAAATATATAGGGTGTTCTATTTGAAATAAGCAAGTTGTTATCAACTTCCAGTATAAGCGAAAGTGTCAGCTGCTTGTAATTATTTTAATTGGATTGGCCACACCAGCATTAGTAAATATCTGAATTTTCAAAATTTTCTGATGCATACTTTTCTCTATATCGATCGATTCAGTTCCCGGTGAGTCACCCTGTATTTGTTTTGAGTATTAGTTTAAGAAGCGATGTAAAATGTAAATATGTTCACTACATTTCTTATTCTTAAACTTTTTTTAAAATTACGCATATCGTGTAGCTTCTAGTGCTCATAATTACTGAAACCCTCCATTGTCGGGTATCCATATACAGTGAGCATGAAAGATTGGAATAAATTCCTTAAAATCTTTACAAACGCAAGTAACAAGAATTTGCTCAGATGCGTTGACTTTTAAATATATATATGTAAAATCAATATTTTTCAAGCAACTTATTTGCTGTCATAACAGAATTAGAATTATCATAAAAGAAAAAATCTTTATCTTATAACCAAATCCCTTTTTTTCTTTATGTACTGTATTGTCTAATTTCTGTGGTGTTTATTTATTATTATTATTTATTTTTATCAAACTATAAATACGCATAATCAATGTTGTTTGTTATACCAGCATGACAATTCTCCCCTTACCCACCTCATGAAATGATTAAATAGAAACAAGTGAATTTAAGTACCGAAGTAGCCAAGGCAGTAGTTTACAGTTCCGCAGTAACAGCCAATAGTTAGCTATATGGGTCGTTCTGAAATATGTTCGTATTAACGGAGCAACAAATGTTACATCCAGTAATCCGTTATTTAGTGCCGACGAAGTGCTGTCGACGACGTGCACCAGGCCGATCCGATAAAGTGTCATTTGCAGGCCAAACACATATTAATTCATAGTTTGCAACCACCTACTTCGGCGACCTTTCTCAGGCAAGGTGAAATAATGGAAACTTAAATTAACTTCGTGAAGGCCATTGAGACTGATGGAACGTTTATTAGCAGTTGAGACTCCGTCCACTTGACGGCGGCCGGAAGTTCAGGGGGCTCGTGCTTTAAGATCTAATCGATTCGGGAAGGTATAGAGTGTGGTGATAAAGTGTGAAAGAAATTATTATTGTAAATCGATTAATTTCATAAGGAATCCTGAAATAAATAAATTGTCATTTGGAAACTTTACATTTAGGGATTTTTAGATCAAGACGAATTCTCCAAAGATGCTCGCTCAATTCTTTGGTGTCGTATTATTATAATAAATAAGACTCCTCGTCCCTATAAATCAGCACCATTGAGGAAATGATAAGCCTGAAGAATACGCTTTTAAAGTAGTATAATAAAATTAATGATCCTTTGGAACAAAATTGAAGGTGAGTTCTCTTCTCCTCCGATGCAGGTCCAATCCGAGATAATGCATTAGACAATTCCTAATCCTCAGTTTATTGGCAGCTGGCATCGAGCAGTTTTCCAACTTAAGAAGGCTATGAAGGGATGTATCTTCACTGGGGGGTTGAATCTAGTAAAACACTAAGAGCTGACTCTAGTATCACATGAATCTGTATCGCAATATAAACAGTTTTTACAAACATTTCAAATTTCTTGAAGCACTTTGGACAATCCTAAACAATTCATTAGCATTCATTCATTCTTCGTTCCTTTGAATCAATATATTTTTACCTGTAAATCTTTTCAGACATGCAACATGAATATTTACTCCAGAAACTGCAACATCATGGCTTCTACAGCTGTGGCCGGCTTCATTCATATCATCTGCTTCTTTTTGCGAAACTTTAACTACTTCTAGTTAAAGATATAAATGTTTCAGTTTGCTCGAACTATAGAGATGATCCTCGCAAGCTCCGGTACAGCCTTGCTTTATGAAGCACGCATAAAAACGAAAAGTGAAATATGAAGTGAAATTCAATGTCCAGATTATGTCTAGTCATCAGTCTAGAGATATCAAATATTCCAACCCCCTTCAGTATTATTTGAAAGTATTAGTTTAGTGACACAGTGCATAGTTAAGCTTGAGACCAAGGAATCCCGAGCTCGAATCCTGGCAATGGTATGGAAGTTTCTGGCGTGTTTTCACTTGTTGCTGCGACTGTACTGGACTAGCCCATTGTTGTATGAGAGGCAACGCGTTTAGTCGCTCTCTTCTCCTCAGTTTGAGCCTCAGCTGGGAGATGACATTGTTGCAGGGAATGGTTGTTGTGTAATTGTTTTGTTTTTGTGTTATATGTCCTGGTTGAGTGGGATAATAGCTGAGGCTAAACTCCGCCAGGAGGTTAATATAAATAAATCGCTTAAAATAAAATAAATCAGAACGCTCAACATTTATAATAAATAATATTTTAAATCTGAATAATTTACGCACTATTTACAAAAGTTATATTTGACTTCATATCTGTCATCACAATGTATAAGATTCACTGAATTGGTTATCCAACTTTGATAATAGACCATTGTGACGCAACAGACTATTATTCAATTCAATTTTAAGACGAGACTGTTGTTAGATGTAACATAATCCTTTGATGGTAGTAATATGCTCCAGAAAATCGATATAGCTGAATAGTTTACGATCAAAACTGTGCCTGTGGGAGGTCAATGTAAATGTAGGAGTTTTGTTTATGAAATAAAAAAGGTTAGATTACAAAATCCTTAATATAATGGAAACTTGTGTATTTCACAAAAAAAAAAGTCCAACCAAAAAAGTATGCATGGATGTCAGTGACGTCGCAAATAGTGTACAGATAGTAAAAAAAGATATGCAAAAATGTAAAATATAATGATGCCAAGACGTGCAAAAATTTTGTGCAGAGGAATAGGTTGGAGGATAATGTGATAAGAACATAAGAAAAGTTCAAATGTGCTTTTAGAAGGCGGAATATTAAAACATAATATTTTTAGTCGCAAACTCCTCTATAAAATCCTTATTTTACTGTAAGGAATGTAACCAGACTGCAACCAACAGCTACTCTCCGGGCTATGTGCCCCACCGGGCGCCGAATTACAAGTTACAAGCCTGATTCTGTTACATGGCCTATGTCCATTTAACAGTTTATTTAAAAACTAGTGTTTTGTGGATAGTTAGCACGACCTGTATATTTTTTGGATTCAGTTTTTGCAGGTGAAACTGTTTTCAACTAACAGAATTTTACATGTATAACTGCTAAACCATGTCACACTGTTTTATGTACTTAATTTTATATCTTAGGAACTTAGTCCTGTTTTTCTACTAACACTATTATGTATCTCATATCCGTTGTAATACAGCATTATTATCCCAGGAAACAATTTGTCTACAAAATTTAGTTACATCAGATATCTATTTTTCAATTTTTATATTTTTGTTTACTATGGAGTACATATGGTTATTTTCCTTACCTTCTCTCATTCTATATATAGTAAATCCTATAACATGTAATATGTTACTGATTTATCAATAATATCAATACGTTTTACTACTTATTTACATCTGTTAATATTTGTTGTTATGTATAAAATAGAAATTGCAAAGGCAAAAATCAGCTGGCATGGAAAATAAACTGTTATTATAGATTCCTTTTATCGATTATATGCTACTACTTTAGTTGAGTATGGGAATCTACAAGGCAAGTTGGTGCGCTTAAATTAACCACTGACAGATGGCCATACTTGTACGATTTTTATATTTTATAGCTTTCAATTTCAATAGGGAATTAGATTTCTCACATTTTTTTGGTAGCGTTGTTTTCCAGTAAACAGGATAAAAAGTTTACCTTATCAGTAAAACTCACCAGGAAGTCATTTGCTTGCAGCCTTTGTACTGATTCAAACATTATAATTTTTAACTATGGACTTCAGTAATTGATATTACAATTTTTATATCCCAGTTACAAAGTGTTGAACATACAGGTAATTTCATTTCATTATACTCATTAAAATATTTTAATTAATCTTCAAATTTTGCCTTTGATATAATTTCAATTATTTTTAAAATAAATTTTGAATTCAAAGTCAATTCTTTTTAATTTAATAAGTAGTTAAAATACTATATGTACCACATGGTTGTAAAAATATTTTTCTCTTTCCTTTTCATTTTTTTGGCAATTTATAGTCTAAGAAATCAGCTCACTCGTGCATAGCTAATAAAAACTCGTGCATAGCTAATAATAATTCGTGCATAGCTAATAATAACTCGTGCATAGCTAATAATTACTATTGCATAGCTAAAATTACTTTTGTACTGCTAATCAGATTACTTTTGTATAGCTTAAATTAATTTCCTGCAGCTTTGTATAGCTAGCTTAATGTTTCGTGCAGCTAATTCAAATATATTTTGTACAGCTAACTAGCTTATATTTGCATAGCTAACATTGCTTAAATTTTGCATAAATAACTTGCATAAACTTTGTATGTGCTTATATTTGGTTAAATTTCCTACAATTTTCACCCCATTCATTGAGAGACGTAAATTGCCAAGAAAAATTTAGAATTCTTGCAATAAGAGACAATTGTGGGCCTGGATTGCTGTCCCAGAACCAGCCACCTGAGCCATAAACCACCTAGGATACTGGTATCAATTTGTTTTTTTATATATATATATTTTTTTCACATTTCAATTTGTCTCAAACCGATTTGTCTAATTTTTTTATGTAATATATTTTGTCATTCATTTTAAACTATCTTTTTATTTCTCTTACCAACAATTTCAGTCTGATCTATAGCAGACTGGTTATTCGAGAAAAAGAGACTATTTTGCTTATTTTACTATAGATGGTGCCCAATTTAACATCAATTTTTCTTTGTCTCCTTTTCTCGAAATAAACAGAAATCTGTCGCTTATGCTGTACATGTCAGAAAGGGTAAGTTTCTCCACTCTTACGAATGCTCTGGACCCACGGCTCTCTGCTCCGGCTTAAACCAGCTAGTCGTCCGCACATGTTGCCTCAATTCTTTCTCAAAAATAAATAATAAGAGAAAGGAGGTAACATAATTGGCGACCAACGTGTGGGGCCCGAAACAATATAATTGACGACAAATGTGTAGGGCTCAATTCAATAAACATATTTATATAGTAAGAGTAGTAAGAGAGGTGAAACCCCAATTTTTGAATGTATTGCATATGAGACAAATTTTTAAATTTTTGGTAAGAAAATAATTTTTTTCTTAAGTCGAGTCATATTTTTGCTTATATTTCATTTTGTCTAAAATTTTTTATTATATATATTTTTGCATATATTTTTGCTTACAACAATTGAATTCTATGGTATACAGAAAATTTGCGTCCTTAAATATTAAATATTTTACTAGTCCAAATATTTTCTTAAAATATTCTTATTAGTGAAAGTGAAGTTGTGGAATTATACCTACCTGAAATATTTTTTTTGCCTGCTTAAAGTGTTTAATTTGATTTATTTCTGGAAAGTTAAAATTGAAATAACCTTTTTAGTATAGTTTTTTTATTTGATAGATAAAATTGTTTGTGTTTTTTTTTATCTCTTGACAACAGATAAGACTACATTCATTTGCTATTTTAAACATACAATTTATTGCCAGTTGGGTTCTTAATAAAAACTTTTAATTTACTTCTTTACATTTCTTGTTAACATGGAACTTCCATTTTGTGTAAGATATTTAACGGAATCTGAGGTAGATTATGAACTACGTATTCGAAATGTTAAGGCATCTAATAAAACTTTAGATATAAAACGGATGATATTAGACAATTTATTAAAAAAGCAAAAACGCGAATTTCAATCATTAAAAGATCCTAGCTTCAATGTCGAAACAGAAAAAACTGCAATCACCAACACTATCGCTGAACTAACTGCTTTAGTTCACGATTTTTCAGCATGCAAAGAGGACACATCCTATTTAATAATTTCAAATCGTTTAATATGCCTAACAAATCGAGTGCATAGATTCGTGGTTCCGGAAGAACCAACAGAGTTAAATATTAACTTACAGGAATTTAAAGATGACGCAGTTGCATCCTGCGAGGAAATAGACGCACGTTTAGAGGTTAATGTTATTCCTAAATTAGAAAATATTTCACCTATTAATTACCCAATTGACAAGAAATATGTCCCAGTTTATAAATGGGGAATTCAGTTTGACGGCAAGTCAAATTTAAAAGCTTTTCTGGAACGAGTGAAAGAACTTGCTGCCGCTAGGAATGTATCGGAACAACAATTATTTGAGTCTAGTATTGATTTATTTACTGACAAGGCCTTAATTGTTTATCGGTCAATCAGATCTATAGTATCCAATTGGCAAGAGCTTGAAGAACAGCTTAAAATCGCTTTTTTAGTATGCGATTATGATGAAAAATTGTTAGATGAGATAAAATCTCGTAGACAAGGACAGTCAGAGTCCATAAATATTTTTGTTGCTACAATGCAAAATTTATTTAATCGTTTAGATACTGTTTTAAGTGAAGAGGAGAAGTTAAAAATAATTAGACGTAACATTTTGCCTAAATATATTCATGCATTAGCTTTAACAGATATTAAAAATACAGCCGAACTATTAACTTTATGCAAGAAAATAGATTTGGCCACACAAATGAAAAATAATTATTATTCTCCAACTCCTAAAGCATGTGTCCTCGAAACTGACTTGGCATATGTAGAAAATCTTCCATCACCTAAAAATAAAAATAATTTCAATTCTAAAAGCAAAAGTAACAAAAATATTAGTCTAAATAATAATTCGAATCAAGAAAATGCTGTTCCGGGTACATCAAATAATAATAAATTTTCTATTTCTTGTTGGAATTGTCAAAAGAAAGGTCATAGCTTTCACGAGTGTAGACAAGCTCGAAATAGGTTTTGTTTCCGATGTGGAAAACCTAATTTTACTTCTAAGACTTGCCCAGAGTGCAATCCAAAAAACTAGAAAGGTTTTCTGCTGTTTTATCAGGCCCACGGCAGAAAAATAATCCTAGAGGCCGAGTAATTTTTAATTCTAAGTTTAAACAGCATTCCAGAAATGACTCAAATAAACATATTTTCTCAAATTTCAAAGTTAAACCTAAAACTGACATTTTTGATTGGGAGAATTGGAAAAATACAGTTCGTAATTTTTATAAAAATCATAACTTTTCTGAAATTTCAACTACCTTAATAAAAATACCTATTTTATGTCTCTTGATTTTTTTGAGTGCTTATTTTTGGCAAATTTCCTTAAATTATACAATAATTATAATAATTTTTTGGTGCAGAGCCACCAAAAACAATTTTTTTGGTATACCAGTAAGCAAAGCTTACGCAATTTCTTTTTGGTACTAGTACGTACCATCGCGTGTCGATAATTTTTTGCTTCGTAAATCTCTAACGATGGGATTTATCTGATTAACTTTCAAAGTTAACTATATTTTGAGTGAATTGTTTCACTCATCCGGAAATTAAAAAAAAATTCCTCCCGCTCCTCTTTCGAGGATGATTCTCTTGTAAATTTTGTATATAAAATGGCCATTATTCTTTAAGTCCTTTAAGCATTATTAAGTTAAGTCCTCTATCCATTATTCTTTAAGTCCTTAACGCTTTATTCATTAAGTCCTTCGTGCATTTTATTCACTAATAATTCATGCACCCCTTAATTTTAGTATCACTGAATTATCTACATATCACATATGTTTATCATTCATTACTTAAGTACTGTACATATTGTAAATATTAGTTTAATGAAGTTGTAAATTAGTAAAAATATTTAGCTATATTTTTCTGGAAATATTTTCTAAAAATATTTTCTTCATTAACAATTTTTTTGAGATCTGTTTATCAAAAAGATTTCTTTTTCATATCTTACCTATAAGTTATCTTACTTGTGAGATATACACTGCCCTAAATTGTTATTATGTAAATATTTTCTTTAACGTTGAGAAAATTTTCTCAAATACTAACCTTTAATAAGTACGTTTCCTCACCATCGCTTGCTAGCCAGACTTTTTCTCCAGTGAGAATGCGCGGGTCAATCTTTTGCATAACGTACAGTATTCATTATTATCGTACAGCGGTAACTTTAGTAAAATGTTATTTGTTTTTTATGTATTTTCCGGCTGGATCTATAACTTTCTATTCCTTCATTCTTCAGATCCACGAAGGTTCAGGGGTGGGAACAAAATAACATCCGGTAGCTTACGTTACCAGATGATGAGAACCTACAAATGTAAAAATATTATAATTATTTCTTTTTCCTTTGTTCAACTTTCTGAACAGGAGTACTTACCTCTACTTATAATTTTACTTGTGGATTCTCATAACGATAGACAACAACACCGTCTCTTCTCTTCTTTTGTGTTTGTATTTTTCTTCTTTCTTTTTGTGCTTTCTGTGAATCCCTATACGATTCTTTACTTCAATTTGGTTTAATCTTTTCCTACCACCTTGGATAAGAAGCCATAACCTCAAAACTTTGACAACTAAAAGTTTAAAACCATAAGTTTTATATTTTTACTAGATTATTTTAATCACCTTTCTGAAAACCAGCCTTATGGGTATTCAGTACTTTCCTCTTTCTTTTCTTTCTTGTTTATGTTTCTTCTATTTGCCGTAATTAATAAAATTCTCCTACCTAGGTAAATTTAATTTTTTTCTAGCTTTTCTACTTCGCTTCACGATTTTAACTTTGATTTTTGAGAACAATTTTTCTCATTTAACTATAGTACATCTTACATGTACTATCTGATTTGTTTTGAACTATCAGTTTTAGCACTCAACGGCTATACACTTGAATTATAGGTTAACAATACCACAAGTTTTCACTTCTTGCTAATCTATATTGGCATGTAATATTACATTACATGTATCGTGGTATTAGTTTGATAAACTTCTACCAATTTTAGTACTAGCAACGGCTTCACAGTTGCTCAGACGTTATAATGTCTGTAGGATTTCGACATTAAGTCGTCTCCTTAAAATTAATTTTATCCATTTTTTTTGTCAATTTTTAAATTTCACAACACAACTTTTCACATTTTTTTCATTACTTAGTTCCGAAGATTTCTTCAGTTTAGGTCAAACACTTGCTCCCTGTACGTAGAACTTCTGGTAGAGAATGTATTTTGTCACTCATCCTTCGCTCGCTTTCTCAATTTTGTATTTTATGTTTCCTACGAGGAATTAATAATATTAAAGTATTGTTTACTTTCATAATATGTTTACGAGTAAAGCAAAGCAAAAATTTTTATAAGTACCTTAAAAAAAAATTTTTTTTCGCCAGAAGGGAGGCATTCTGTTACATGGCCTATGTCCATTTAACAGTTTATTTAAAAACTAGTGTTTTGTGGATAGTTAGCACGACCTGTATATTTTTTGGATTCAGTTTTTGCAGGTGAAACTGTTTTCAACTAACAGAATTTTACATGTATAACTGCTAAACCATGTCACACTGTTTTATGTACTTAATTTTATATCTTAGGAACTTAGTCCTGTTTTTCTACTAACACTATTATGTATCTCATATCCGTTGTAATACAGCATTATTATCCCAGGAAACAATTTGTCTACAAAATTTAGTTACATCAGATATCTATTTTTCAATTTTTATATTTTTGTTTACTATGGAGTACATATGGTTATTTTCCTTACCTTCTCTCATTCTATATATAGTAAATCCTATAACATGTAATATGTTACTGATTTATCAATAATATCAATACGTTTTACTACTTATTTACATCTGTTAATATTTGTTGTTATGTATAAAATAGAAATTGCAAAGGCAAAAATCAGCTGGCATGGAAAATAAACTGTTATTATAGATTCCTTTTATCGATTATATGCTACTACTTTAGTTGAGTATGGGAATCTACAAGGCAAGTTGGTGCGCTTAAATTAACCACTGACAGATGGCCATACTTGTACGATTTTTATATTTTATAGCTTTCAATTTCAATAGGGAATTAGATTTCTCACATTTTTTTGGTAGCGTTGTTTTCCAGTAAACAGGATAAAAAGTTTACCTTATCAGTAAAACTCACCAGGAAGTCATTTGCTTGCAGCCTTTGTACTGATTCAAACATTATAATTTTTAACTATGGACTTCAGTAATTGATATTACAATTTTTATATCCCAGTTACAAAGTGTTGAACATACAGGTAATTTCATTTCATTATACTCATTAAAATATTTTAATTAATCTTCAAATTTTGCCTTTGATATAATTTCAATTATTTTTAAAATAAATTTTGAATTCAAAGTCAATTCTTTTTAATTTAATAAGTAGTTAAAATACTATATGTACCACATGGTTGTAAAAATATTTTTCTCTTTCCTTTTCATTTTTTTGGCAATTTATAGTCTAAGAAATCAGCTCACTCGTGCATAGCTAATAAAAACTCGTGCATAGCTAATAATAATTCGTGCATAGCTAATAATAACTCGTGCATAGCTAATAATTACTATTGCATAGCTAAAATTACTTTTGTACTGCTAATCAGATTACTTTTGTATAGCTTAAATTAATTTCCTGCAGCTTTGTATAGCTAGCTTAATGTTTCGTGCAGCTAATTCAAATATATTTTGTACAGCTAACTAGCTTATATTTGCATAGCTAACATTGCTTAAATTTTGCATAAATAACTTGCATAAACTTTGTATGTGCTTATATTTGGTTAAATTTCCTACAATTTTCACCCCATTCATTGAGAGACGTAAATTGCCAAGAAAAATTTAGAATTCTTGCAATAAGAGACAATTGTGGGCCTGGATTGCTGTCCCAGAACCAGCCACCTGAGCCATAAACCACCTAGGATACTGGTATCAATTTGTTTTTTTATATATATATATTTTTTTCACATTTCAATTTGTCTCAAACCGATTTGTCTAATTTTTTTATGTAATATATTTTGTCATTCATTTTAAACTATCTTTTTATTTCTCTTACCAACAATTTCAGTCTGATCTATAGCAGACTGGTTATTCGAGAAAAAGAGACTATTTTGCTTATTTTACTATAGATGGTGCCCAATTTAACATCAATTTTTCTTTGTCTCCTTTTCTCGAAATAAACAGAAATCTGTCGCTTATGCTGTACATGTCAGAAAGGGTAAGTTTCTCCACTCTTACGAATGCTCTGGACCCACGGCTCTCTGCTCCGGCTTAAACCAGCTAGTCGTCCGCACATGTTGCCTCAATTCTTTCTCAAAAATAAATAATAAGAGAAAGGAGGTAATAGTGCGTTAAGTGTAATAATTGCATATTACCATTAAAACGCTAATACTTCGATTGCTCCTTTAAGCAGGATCAGTCTTTTGGCTGGTGTTTGTTGCAATCGAAGTATTAGCGTTTTGATGGTAATATACAATTATTACACTTAACGCACCAGGCTTGTAACTTGTAATTCAGCGCTCGGCGGGGCACATAGCCCGGAGAGTAGCTGTTGGTTGCAATCTGGTTACATTCCTTGCAGTAAAATAAGGATTTTATAGAGGAGTTTGCGACTAAAAATATAATGTTTTAATAAGAAACGTTATGAATTTTATGCGTCTTTATTGGAACACACTGTATAAGCGGCTCACAACGTACCGTCTAATACTACAGATAAACCGCTCTCCATTTCACAACGAATACAAAAACACAGGGAAATAAATTCCCATTAGAAAAGTTTAAAAGTAGGATTGCATCGCTTATCAATCAGCTAATTTCACCGATCTGGAAAAACAAACTTAAAGATAGTGGAAGTTTGAACGTTTCTTAACTGCCGCATTCGCAAGGCCAGCGCTTTTAGAGACAACCTGATGTTGCAAGGAGCATACATCATCGAGAAATGTTAAAAAGAAATTTAGATAACTCAGGACAGCTTTCGGTATATGCATTTGACATTTATGGAAAGAAAAGTCAGGGTATTTCAAAGTTTCTAACTATCCAACTATGGATTATGTCCGGGCCATATTTGAGGCAATCGGACTCTGAAACTTATTGGTTAATGACTCTTGGACAGCAACCTTAATGTATTTCTCCGCTTTATTTCCCTTCGTTATTCAATTCAACGTTTTAACTTTTTTGTTGGAGGCGACTAGAAAACTTTAATCTAAAAAAACACATAAATCATTCCTCGTCACTTTTATTTCGGCACTTAAATTAACATTGATATTATTTAATCTTTTGGTCGTCAATATTTTAAGTACTTATCATTTAACGAAATCGTAAAACTTTCAGATTTGAAAAGAATTAAGTAAGACTTTTACTGCGTCTGGATAATGAAGCAATGAGCAATTTTATTCCTCGTTATATGAATTGAAACCAACTCGTCAATATAAAATTTGTCTATGATCAAATTGTAACTAGTTTTTTTATCACATGATGTGCAGACCAACAGTCGTCAAAATATTGTATTAGAAGATTTATAAGTAGACAGAGACCCAGCTATTTATTTATTTATTTATTTATCTATTTATTTATATAATTCATCCAACGGGTGAAACCCAATTACAGGACAAATAACAACAGATTTAAATAAAATATCGATAAATAGAACAATATGGTGTAAGTAAAAGGTACACAAATGACACAAATATAAAATGTAACAACTACAATCAAAATATATACTCTAGTAAAATAAATATATATATATACACACATATATACACACATACACTAATATACATACATACATATACATATATACACATACACACACATATATATATATATATATATCACAAGTGTAACACAGAAATATAGACAAGAGCGTGTTTAAATGGGGTTATAAGATAAAAGTAAAAATCATATACCTAATACACATATAGGAAGGGTATATTACAGTTTGTTACATCCGTTTGTAGTAAAAATTTATGAAAAATCGTATTTTTTGGGAGATCACTCTATATTCACCCCCCCCCCCAGTAAAGGGTTGAAAGCCGTTTTAGACGTTTGCTGCCAAATTCGTGCTCTACGATTTTTTTATTATTATTATTATTATTATTGTGTTTAATTGGACGTCCTGAATAATACTTGGTAGTTACGCCACGATACACCTGGAGGAATTCGTGAAAATCGCTTCGGAAGATCGCGGAAAATGCGTATTCGCGATTAACTCCGTTTTTATGGCCCAAAACGGGAACAACACCTATTATGGAAATTGTTCATCTGTAAATTTTCTACCTTAAAGGTCCTATACATTTTTTTCATACGCCTAAACGTTTTGGAAATATGATGCGAAATAAATGAAAAATGCATTTAGTTTATTTTTTAATATTTTTTAAATATTTTTGTTATATTGGACAGCACAGAATTGTTGAGACCTTCAAACATGGTTGGGAAAAGACACTGATCTTGAGCAGTGGAGCTGAATTAGGAAGAATGATATTTTGCAGTCAGTACCAAAGCAGCTACCACCAGGACCAGACATATTGTTAAATTAAATTTTTTGCAACTGTACGAAGGGATGTGCAGGAAAATGTAGCCATAGGAAAGTAGGACTGAATTGTTCAACAGCTTGTGGACATTTTCACGGTCACGCCTGCTTGAATACCGCACCTATAATTGCTATGAATAAGGAAATGGACGACGTAGAATCTTACCAGAATGAAAGTAATAACAACGATTTGTCATTGGGCAATAACGTTCCAGATACCGAAGAAGTCGCAAATATTGACTAATTTAAGATCCGGCATGGATTAAGGCTCCTGGGGAAACCATCCCAACTAGCAATTTGGTGTTTTGTTGAAGCTGAATGTTTATAAAACAAGATTGTTGATATAAACATTTCTAAAACGTTTATACAACGCTTATAGACGCAAAATGGGCACAGATTATAAAACAATGTAGTTCTTTAATTTATTTTATTATGGCTGTCACAGGTGTTATAAAATAATTGTGTAAACGTTTACATACAATTTTAAAAAATGGTAGACGATAATTATAAAATGGTTTTATAGCAAACAGTTATAAAATTTAAACCTGTTTTTGTAATATATCAATTATAAAATTTTATAAGCATTGGGTTATTATCATCATTGCTACTTTTTTGTTATGTACAGCAACAACAACAGAGGTTATTTATTTTTTAAATATTTTTGCAGACAATAATAATTCTCAAAATAGTTTTAAAATATTACAAATGTAGCTAGATCCTATGTGACTATATATGGCGGCGTAACTAACAACGTATTTAGTGAAACATGAGATAAAAGTTAACTGATTAAGACTTCGTTTCGCCAATAGCAAAGCGATTTTGAACTGCGAAGAAAATTTTTCTGTGAAATATGTGGTATATATACAATGAAATTTTTAAGTGCCTTAAAAATAACGAATATTTATCAAAATTTAAAAAATAAAGTGAAAATACATTTTTTGTATTTTATCTTTTTGTGGTGTTGCACCAATTGTGTTTCGCAGACGTATTTCACAATAATCGATTATTGCTAAAATGCTTATATCACAATAATTTTTATTTTTAAACTATTTTTATTTTCGAAAATTGCCGCTATAAAAATAGTTTATACATAACAACATTATGGCGTCCATCTTATAAAGCATATTTATAATTATAAAAACACTTATAGAACAAAGATATTTTTCGAAGAACCGTTATATATCAATAAACTGACAGTCTCCGAGGCAGTGCTTATGGAAGTTTAAAAAAATATAGTTGCTCCGAAAGAGCATCTTATAAAACATATATACAGCAACATGTTTTAATGTATTACAAAAACTCTATTTGCAATACTTATAGAGCAATACATTCTGAAGCGATTCTTAGTTGAGCTAAATAAACGGCAAATTTGTATCTCAGGGATCTTTTATTCACTTGTTTTGTTTGTCTTTAATCCAAGTACGTAATATTGTGTACCTACATATATAGTTTTAACTTTAGATGTGAGACACCCGTTGATGGGCGCATAAACACCTACCCATGTTTTATAAAAATGGTAACAAACATTTTATAGTCTTTAAAGACAATAATGAGGGGCGGGCGTAGATGCGTCTTTACTATGTACATACTTCGATATGCGATGTAAAGCAACGTTAGGCGCGGTTAGTACTTGGATGGTGACCGTTTCAAAGAAGACCGTGTCCTCGCTTCATATATCTTCCAGCGGCTTGTATATCAGTGTATGCGCGGAAGCTATACAACCTTAGGCGAGGGTTGTATAGGGGATATA
The DNA here is from genome assembly GCA_963675555.1 of Leptura quadrifasciata. NCBI lineage: Eukaryota > Metazoa > Arthropoda > Insecta > Coleoptera > Cerambycidae > Leptura > Leptura quadrifasciata. The sequence continues at coordinate 86,035,288 of OY776679.1, read as the reverse complement.
CCATCCTTCGGAGGGGATGTAAAGCCGTCGGTCCCTTGTCTATTAAATGTTAGGCAAGTAAAAGATCCCTACTCTTCTTAAGGGAAGAGGTTCGGCAAAATTCCTGGTTGGGGGTAGCTCGTTTACAGGCGTCGGTGATAGGCCTCAGTAGCGGAAATAGACCGACGTTAAATAAATGTTAAAAAAAAAAAAAAAGACAATAATGTTTAGTTTATCAATTATTTTATAAATGTTACATGACAGCAATACGTGCTTCCTTGATATAATAATTGTTTAGCAGTTACAGCAGAATACAATATGTTCCCTGAAATATTATGTGTTATGAAGAATCCTAGTAAAATTGTTTTATTATTGCTTAGCTAGACTTTTACAGAATAGTTTTATAGGCGTTTGTCAATTGGCCAATAAGTGCTAGGAGTCATTATTATAAATCAATTTTGTTTCGTGAGCTAAAACATCTTATAATAATTACGTTTATAAAACAGCGAAAAACAAATTCTACAAAATGTTTTATAATTTAGCTGTAAGAGCATTCTTAGCACTTATATATATGTTAATTTAGTTGTGAAGTCTAAATATCACCTTGGCAGTTTTAATAAAACAAAATAACTTTTACAGAACAGTAATGCAATAGTAATAAAATAAAATTATCCTATTATTTTTAATAATAATAATAATAATAATAATAATCTCTTTATTTCCAACAGGTAAGCACCCAATTACAGGAAATACATGAAAACACATATCATTTATATATCAATAGCGAATAAAAAAGAAAAATAATATTGACACTTAAGTTACAAACAAAATTAAACCTACTATTCAGTAATAATTATATGATTTAATATACTGCCTAGACTATCAAAATTAATATCACATAGATGGGAGATTTTATTAAAATTATTGCACATTACATAAATTGGAGATCTCACCATAATATTTGTCCTATAATTCTTGACATAGAAGGTTGTGTGACGGCGGATTTCAAGTCTGGGTATGTGGAAATTGATTTTATCTAACAAAAAGGGACAATCAATAGTGTTGTGAATTAAACTGAATAAATATTTAATGGAAATTATTTCGCGACGAGTTTCTAATGAAACGATATTAAAACGGTTCGTTAAAATGGACGTATTAATTCCTCTCGGCGGGTAAATGCCATCCTCCTTAAAAAACAAATATTTTAGGAACTTTCTCTGAACTGACTCAATGTTATTCACGTGACATGTGTACCACGGATACCATATGATGGCACCATATTCCAATCTTGAGCGAACGTATGCGTAATAGAACAACATTAGGCTAGAAGTTTTGCTAAAACACTTGCAGTTTCTCAATATGAAGCCTAGCATTTTATATGAATTTGATACAGCACTATTAATATGGGCTCGAAATGTTAACTGGCTATCGAAGATTATACCCAAATCTTTGATTTCTGTACATCTGGTTATACTCTCTGAATTTATTTTATAATCATATTCTTCAGGTTTATTTTTCCGAGAAAAAGAGATAACGTAACATTTTTGAACATTAATGCACAGATGGTTCGCACTACACCAATCAGATACGGCTTTAAGGTCATTTTGGATCATTCTACAATCACTTATCGTTCTTATCTCTCTATATATTTTCAAATCATCCGCGAACATTAATTTTGAACAGCTAAGAACATCATTAATATCGTTAATGTAAATGAGAAATAGAATAGGACAATTTTGTTAATTGGGATGTAAAAAAAAGTGTGCCGAGCATTCTACCTCTAAGGTGGTGCGGAAATGAATGCATTTTTTGCCTTATTCACTGTAAATAAATGTAAATAAAATGTATAAAATATTCTAGTGGAGAATAAAGATCACCGAGCTATGTAATAGCAATATTGAATATCCATTCTGAGACATAGAAAGCAAGACAATTGCGAAATATGTGGTGCAAAAGAGGTTTGGCGGAACTAAATGCATTTTTCACTTAGTTCGCGACGTATCTCCAAAACGTTTAGTCGTCCGAAAAAAATTTATAAAACCTTTAAGGTAGAGAATTTATAGATGTACAACTTTTATAATAGGTGTTGTTCCCGTTTGGGCCATAAAAACTGAGTTAATCGCGAATACGCGGTTTCTGCGACCTTCCGAAGCGATTTTCACGAATTCATCCAGGTGTATCGTGGCGTAGCTACCAAGTGTTATTCAGGACGTCCAAATAAACACAATAAAAAAAATTCGTAGAGCACGAATTTAGCACAGAGGTCAATTTTACAGCTAAAGCGCCTGGAGTATTATCTATTAAGCATAAATTTAAAGAGAAAATGAAAATACTTTGACAATTTTACCCCAGCATCAAAATCTCGTCTTCTGACTAATGTAAATGTATCAGTATATTTATATGTATTTAATTATCCAGGAAGATTCACTGATATAGAAAAAAGTCCAACTAAACAATGAAAATAAAATAAAAACATCTTACTTAATTTCAAGCTTCAATAGAATTCATTTCATCATCATACGTTACGTATGCGTGAGCATCTCCATTCCTATTACATTACCGATTCTAAAAAATGAAAATCAAATCAATATTCTCAGATTACTCCCATATTCTCTTCGAAAGCACTTCATCCTATACCAATATATGAGAGACTGCGGCTCCAGATAGCCGAAGATAAAGTCTACGATTTGAATAGATTCAGTCGACAGTCTAATCTACATTTAGCAATGACAGATTAAATTTCTCTATATGGAGAGATCCCATCTCGCTCAAATGTGCTTTGTTCTATTTTGCTTTGAAAAAATACGCTAGCGATATTTTCTAGAGAGCACAATGGCTTTGTTGATTAATTTTGAAAACTAAGTAATAAATTTCATATCTCGAGTGGTATTGTTTCTATGTTTCATATTCAAACGTCGATACTGATTTTTTAATAAAGGAGGGAAGTTTAGCCGCTATTCGCATTCAATACAAAACTTATGCAGAAAATAAATAAATATTTTGACTACTAAACAAATCTAGAGCATTTTATATATTATTCCTTAACTGAAAAATACTCCTTAGAGTCTATCGCTACTATTTGAAAGCAAATTGTAACTTACTTAAGCTTTTTATCACTGAAGTTCCTGACTTTCAATCAGTAGGGAGAATACATATATAAAAGTATATTGTTTTATATGAAGTAAAGGTGACCTTTCTTGTATCGAGAATGTATAAGGTAAATCCTCAAGTTTCAGCACTAAATAACTTCATGAACTTTCTTAATATATCTCAGCACAACTTTATGATCATAATAGAATACTGGTCTTGTCATGTCTAATTGCCAATGTTCTGTAGAAACACCTGAAGATATATTATTAATGGAAGATGTACATCATCCTGAACTTGGAGTATCCCTTAACCTAAAAAAGAAAAGGCAAACAACACCCTTAACATAAACCTCCTTAATACTTATAATTTTCGCAAGGCAAATTTTCCCCTCTTATATTATCAAATACTTCATATCAATTGGGACCTCTTACTTCAATTCCAAAATGTTGATGATGCTTGCTCTGCCTTCTGCAGTGTTCTAAATGAGATATTTGATATTCGTGTTCCAAAAATTCATATTTCTAGTAAAAGAAGCTTTCCCCCATGGTTTAACGCAGATATAAGGAAAAATATTAGACTGAAGGAAAAAACTTGGCCGGTTTATAAGATATCTAGTAGTATTAACACATTATCAAATTATATATATGAACTAAATAATGTTAATTTCATGGTACAGTTTCTAAATGAAAACATTATATCGATTTTTAATATTATTGCACCTATAGGAACTGCCAGAGTGACAAAACCTCCTGCACCACGACTCATCTATAATATATGAGAGATGATGAAGGTAAGAGATAAAGCGTTTAGTAAATATAAAATATCTAAGTCACTCGTCCACTGGCAATATTATAAAGAGCTTAAACATCAAGTAAAATATGCTAAACGAAGGGAGAAAAAAACCTACCAACGAATTTATGTTTGCATAAAAGGGTAGTAGAAGCACACGGGATGCACTCAGATCATTAAAAATAATAAGTAAGAGCAATAAGTATAAAATACCAAATAACTTATTGGATTTAGATTCAATAAATATTCATTTCACAAATCCACACCTAATTAATAAAACTGCAACACAAATTAATAGTTCAGAACAATACAAAAATTCACAAGAGTCACAACCTCCACCGTTTGAATTTACTAGCTTTGAAAAAAAAAGGGGTTATTAAATGTTTAAATTCTATTATGGGCAATTCAGTAGGCGTTGATCTCATTTCCCTTAAAATGATCAAACTAGCAAGCATTTATTTAATTGATCATCTTACCTTTATTATGAATTGTGCTCTTACCACTGCGGTATATCCTGAGGCTTAGAAACTGGCTAACGTTCTACCCTTTGCTAAAATCCCTAATCCAACAGAACTGGGTCATTTACAACTAATCAGCGTGCTCCCCACGTTATCGAAAATTTTAGAAAGTTTAATGAAAGATCAGATCACCCGTTATGTTATTCAAAATAATATAGCGCCCAGCTCACAGTCAGGTTTTAGGGAACAGCACAGCACGACTACTGCATTGGCTGCAATAACAGATGACCTAATCCGAGCAACAGATGAAGGCAACATAAGCTGCCTGATTTTGTTGGACTACAGCAAGGCGTTCGATACTACGGATCCCAGCATACTATGCAATAAACTATCATACTATGGCTTTTGTCATAATTCTGTCAACCTTATTAAAGGCTATTTACACAATAGGCATCAACGTATAACATACGATAATAATAAATCTGAATTACGCCATGTTAATTTAGGTGTTCCTCAGGGATCCATACTTGGACCCTTGCTATTTTCAATATACATATCTGACTTTCACAAAGCCATTAGAAACTGCAACATACATCATTATGCTGATGACACTCGGGCTTTTTTCCTTTACCGCTGATGATAGCTTACCGAGTCGGCAGCTCATAATCTTAAATTAAAAGCTAGCAAACCATATGTTATGTTGGTTGGACCAAAACATAAAAGAGGTTATGTAAATCATTTTTAAATAAAAATAAAAGGGGAGAACCTACCTATTAGAACTGAGGAAAAAATCTAGGCCTGTGGCTTGACTCTTATATGCGATTCACGAAACACGTAAATTACTTATGTAAATCTTCATATAACATACTTAAACAACTTTATCCTTATAAACAAATATTTAATTCAAAATGGAACCTAAACATATGCGAAGCCTTTATTATATCGAAATGGTCATATTGTGACGAAATTTATGGACCAGCTCTTCTAAAATTTGATAGACTACAGAAAATCCATAACTCATGTTTCAGATTTGGCTATGGTAAAAAAAAAATATGAGCATATTAGTAATAAAATAGCTGTAACAAAAAAACTAAAACTTGATAAACTCAGAAATGTTCACTTGTTGTCTCTGGTGCGCAATGTATTGCTATCTAATAACCCATATATTTATCATACAAATTAACCCGGTATAGAGATGGAGTCCCAGTTTGGCTTCAGAAAGGGCAAGGGCACGGTACAACAAGCCGTTAGGATAGTTAACGACGTCAAAGTAATACAACCTCGGGAAGAACACCACTATGGTGCTCCTCGATATTGAGAAGGTGTTCGATACCGTCTGGATCTCGGGATTACTGTACAAAATGCACGACTAAAACTTTCCGACTTATTTCATCAAACTCATTAACTTGTTCTTGACGGGTAGATCCCTGCAGGTTCGACTGAATAACAAACTCTCAACACTGCGGGACATTCGCGCGGGAGTCCCGCAAGGATCGTGCCTGTCACCAAAGTTATACAACCTGTACGTCTCCGACTTCCCAGAGTTCCCGAATACGGAGCTGGCCAAGTACGCCGATGACACGGCCGTGTACGCGCATCGCATAACGCCCAAGTAGCGAACATGCTGCTGAAGGCGTACATGGCTCGTGCCACGGCGTATTACGACCAGTGGAAGATTCGGGTAAATGCTGAAAAGTCGGAGGCGGTAGTCTTCACACGCCGTTTCACTGAAAACAAAATCTTAACACCAATCTCGATCCGGGGAAACAAAATTCCAACTAAAAGGTGCGTGAAGTACTTGGGGTCAGACTGGACCAGCGACTGACGTTTAAGACGCATATAAATGAGACAATACGGATGGTTTACTCCCTGTCCAGGAATCTGTATCCACTAATGGTCAGAGGTAGCAGACTTAACCGACAAAATAAAAAATTGTTGTACACAATGGTGGTCAGGGCGTCCATCACATACGCGGCGCCGGTGTGGTGCAGCATACCGGCCATGACAATGAGAAAACTAAAAGTGTTTGAGCACAAATTTATGCGCCTCATCTCCAATTCTGGAAGGTACACCTCCCTCAGAGACTTATACGCACTTTCCCATGACATAATCCTAATAGCAGACTACGTTCAGAACATCTCACAAAAATTCTATTCTTTCAAGCTGGGCGACAGTCCGCTAACAAGAAACATAACACAGATTAGACAGCATAATGCCTCATTTCGGATAAAACACACCCTACCATACCAGACGTTACCGATATTCCGGCAAACTCTGTAGCCAACTTCACCAACTATAATTTCCGCTTATCCTATCTACCTTTACTGATATTTCATACCTTTTGAATCTTTCCTGTCCCCCTCTTCTTTTCTGTTTGTTTCCTTTCATCCCGTTTATTTCTTGTATTCTTTTTTTGGTACATTTTTGTCTAAATTTATTTCCATCCAAAAATTTTCAACAAAAAAACCAAAATTCTCGAAAAACCAAAAATTTATCACAGTTCAGGCCAGCCTATGCGCAGTCCGGTGATTTCACACCCCGCGGAAAGCTCCTCGTTTATGTTGAGGTGTCAGTGTCAAAATTACTTGGTGAAAAGTGAAAGTGTTTAAAAATGTATAGTTCTTAAGTTTTATAAAATCTGTTTTTTTAGATATCCAACTAATTTTACTACCTTTTTAATCTGTTTGTTAGCAGAAAGAGTGTAGGTTTTAACCGCCAATCGCGCGGTGGTTGCACGACCGGACCCGGAGTGGGTTCTGAGGAGGCAACTGTAATTAAAATTGAAAATAAAATTATATTGAATTGAATTGGTATAGAGATGGGAATAATCTCAATACTCGCGACCAGTTTGTACTAGTTATACCTAGACACTCCACCGCCATGTTTAAAAGATGCTTCACGTATGTAGCATGTAAACTGTACAACAGCTTATCTGCTCGGTTTCAGAATTATTCTATAATATATATATTTTTTAAATTAAAAGCTCTCTTTTTGGAAAAATAATTGTTGCTATGATATACAAACAGACCTTATTTCTCATCTCGGTTACCTACTCAGAATTACATTAATTTGTGAAATACTTAAATATAAGATAGCTGGGGTAATAATTACATTGCATTCATAGGTTAAATTGAAAAACGCTTTTCGAACGATAAATAATAATAATAAATCATAATAAACACCACAAATATTAGACAATTCCAGAAGCCAGCGGCTTGTGCGGAAGGGGGTTACACATTGAAAAAACGCGGACATACAACCATTTCCTCCGACAGTGCCAGTGCCGACGTTCAAGTATTGACAAATAGTGAAGCAACTTGCCCGAAACAGGATTCGAACCCGGTGGTGCAATGTCCGTGTAATTAATCGCGATTGCCACCTCGCGCCTTATCCCACTCGGCTATCGACCAGACACGATACTTCGCCTTTTCATAATTTTCACATTATTAGTAAATTATAGTAGTACAAATGAGTAAAGACGTATTATTATTATTAAGCGTAGAATTAGCCTTCGCAGTAAAGAAGTTTTTAAATCGTTTGACCTTTTATGGTTATTTTTATATCCAAAAACGGATTTCTTTTTAATTTACATAACGAAATTGCAATCAATCATGTGTCAATTATTCAACAGATGATTTATTACGTTTTTTTTTTACTTTCACTAATGTGAACCCCACCTAAATATTTAATGCATGTAATTTACTTTATGCATCAGGCAAATGCCAAATGGGTGTGCTGCGTGGAAAATGGCTTTTAGAAAATGTATTTTAATCAAATGTAAGGAATCGACTAGAAAAAGGTGGCTTATAGACAGGATACATTATATTAAATGACTTCTATTTTTGGGCCTTCCCAGGAGCAAATATACAGGTTGTTTTCAACAATCAATTGGTAAATAAAAGACCTGGAAGTTGTTTAGTGATCTCGAGCAGTTTGCATCAAATCGAAAAATAAAAAAATAGGTGTCAAAAATGTTTCAAGAAACTATCTACTGATACCAAAACGACTTCCCCACCCACCACCCTGTGGGTGGGGCGAGGGGCAACTTTAAAATTTCAAATAGAAACCCCTATTTTTTATTACGGAATCAGATTCTACGGCAAAAAATACGTAAATTCCGATTCTTGCATGGTGTCGCTGTAATCGCAAAAAATGAAAAGAAAACATTACTGTTTCAAGAGTAGCGTCTTGTACCCATAAAAAAACTGAAAAACACGTATTTTTTATTTTTACGAAATCTATCCAATGACATTGGATTCGACTCTCCCACCCCTAACGGGAGTGGGGCGGGGGCAGCTTTGAAATTTGTAATGAAAATCCCTATTTTTTATAGCGGATTCGGATTCTTCGGCCAAAAATACATGAATTTTATATCGGGCATTTTTTTCGATTCTCGCATGGTGTCGCTGCAATCGCAAAAATTGAGTGAAAACATGAAAGTTTTGAACGCATACTTACAAAAATACGAAAAGTAAAACTATTGATCTCAGTGTGAATGATTTCCCGAGCTATTTTGAGAACAGTGATTTTACACGGTCGTGCGGAAATTACAACAACTATTAACATTCTGTAAATTTATTAGCAGCTAGTAATTTTTAATTTACGTTTTTTACAGGGCAATAAAAAACTCGATTTTAAAAAAGTAACAGTGGTTTTACCTCTTAATTCAGCCACTTCAGACAAGTTCTTGATCCAAGCCAGTGAAGGCAAGGAGGTAACTCAGCCATTTAAGGCAAGGTGAGGATTTCGGCCAGTTGAGGTAATTAGTTTACAGCTTAACTGCTACACTAGCAGGTTTTAATTTCAAGATTATAGCAGGTGTTCAAAATGCTGCCCATGGACTTCTTGGCATTGTCCGAGACGAATGTAAAAATTTTCAATAGCACTTCTTATCATTTGAGGTGGTATTTCTGCAAAAATGTTTATTATGCGTTACCTCAGCTCTTCCAAATCACGAGGTTTAGTGAAATAAACCTTACCCTTCACGTAGCCCCAAACAAAATAATCAAGTGGCGCGAGGTCGGGAGATCTTGCTGGCCATTCAATAATTCCTCTTCGACCTATCCATCGATTTTCGAAAGTACCATTCAAATAGTTCCTAACAATATCCCGATAGTGTGGAGGAGCCCAATCTTGCTAGAACCAAACATTATCGAACTCATCACCAGCAATCTCTTGTATTGCGGGAACTATTTGATTTGTCAACATTTCCAGGTATTTTTCTCCATTCAAATTTCCATCTATTAAAAACGGTCTTATGATTCGATCCCTGAAAACTCCTGCCCAAACATTTAATTTTTGTGGATACTGCGTGTGCGTTTCAAGCATCCAGTGAGGGTTTTCGTCACTCCAATATCTGAAATTATGTCGATTAACTTTTTCACTGAGTTCGAAAGTTACTTCATCTGAGAAGACAAATAGAGATGACAAAAAATTTGGGTTTTGGTTACTCCTTTCCATCATTAATTCACTAAATTCAAGTCGCCGATCAAAATCATCTTCATTTAATTCTTGGTGAAGGTGAATTTTGTAAGGATGAAATTTCAAAAGTTTCAAATTCTTATGAACTGAAAATGCACTCATATTAAGCTGTTGACTGGATTTTCTGATTGATAACCTTCGATTTTCAACAAATGCCTGGGCCACTTCCATTTGTCGAGCTGTTTCAGATTTTAGTCTTCCAGATTTTGGGTATTTGTCCTTGTATCTAGGAATCGTTTGATGGTACGGGACACAGTAGATTTCGAAATTCCCACTTGATCTACAAGGAAAGTTTCGTTGAATAGAATCACAACTTCATCATAGGACCTTTCTTTATCGCCCCACCCTCGCATCATTAAAAGAGAAACTCTCTCTTCCTCTGTTAAAGTAGCCATTATGCAGAAAAAAACGCGAGAACTAATGAAAAATTAAATAACTTTTTCCGTACAAAAGTGCGCTCCTGCCTCTACAAAAGTTGGACGGAACAGAACGTTCTCGTAGAAATTTCACAAAACAAATACTGTTATTAAGAACACTTTAAAAAAACCAAGATATCACAGATATTGTTTTTTAAACTGATGTTTTTTGTCAACACGAGTAGCTAGAGTTTGTAAATATTTACATACTTATGGACGCTTAAGGTTTATTTCAATTTTGTGCGATTGCAGCGATACCTTGCGAGAATCGAAAAAATGCCCGATATAAAATTCACGTATTTTTGGCCGTCGAATCCGAATCCGCTATAAAAAATAGGGATTTTCATTACAAATTTCAAAGTTGCCCCCCGCCCCGGGTGGGAGTGTCTAGTCCAATGTCATTGGATAGATTTCGTAAAAATAACAAATACATGTTTTTCAGTTTTTGAATTGGACGTTTTTTTATGGGCACAAGACGCTACTTTTGAAACAGTAATGTTTTCTTTTAATTTTTTGCGATTACAGCGACACCATGAAAGAATCGAAAAAAATGTCCGGAATAAAATTTACGTATTTTTTGCCGTAGAATCCGATTCCGCAATAAAAAATAGAAGTTTCCATTTGAAATTTTAAAGTTGCCCCTCGCCCCACCCACAGGGTGGTGGGTGGGGAGGTCATTTTGGTATCAGTAGATAGTTTTTTGAGAAATTTTTGACAAATACTTTTTTATTTTTCGATTTGATGCAAACTGTTCGAGATTTTCCACCGTTCCCATACTTTTCTAACACCCGGTATATCAAAATGGCAGAGCTACTAAAACTATGCTAAGGAAGTACTCAATGTGTTAAGTTGAAAGGAGAGCATTTTGGATGTTTCAGGTCTTGTCTGATTTATGAGTATGTATCTATAATGTGTTGATTTAAGTGCTATCAGCACAATCATACAGCTAGTCAAGTTTTTTCACTCTCATCCGATATCCTCATTATGGTACATAGACTATTCAAAATAAATACTACTATTATTATAAATCAATATGAAAAATGGTTGATCAAAAAACAGCCTGACATTGACGTTACAATATTTAATTCATTTGACAGAGGCAAAAAGATACAAGTAAGTACTTTAATAATAATCACCATAGCTCCATCTGGTATGCAGAAATGACATCTTTTATTTCTGCTGCAACAGAAGCAGAGAGCAGTACTTTTAAATGAATTTGAAGTGATATTTTAATTTTATATCCAAATCCTAATTACGGTAGTATGAATAAGAAATTTTTTTAACTCTACATTTTTACATGCGCTACGGTTTTGCTTCCTAGATCTGGACTTATTTGATTCATATGGAGAGTGATTTATGTGTCCGAAATCGAACAAATTATATTTTAATTACATAACGATCTTACAACCTTCTTGAATAAAGCTGATTTGCTAATGAATTTGTTCAAAATTTATTGACGTTGGATGAAAGTTTTTCGGTGCTTAATAAGCAATGTTACCTGTTATAAAAGTTCCTGAAATATTTATGACAAGTAGAACTCATATATTTTTAAGCGGTATTAGCCAGAAGTTTTAAGTTTACAAGAGCTTTCTTACGTGCGATGGAGAATATAAAGCCGCAGAGCGGTTGGTAACTTTCCTCGTAAATTGGTTCTGGTGAATATACTTGCTTTTTTAATCTATCAGCCGCTATTCACGAACGCGAATTCATTTGAATGCCCATTGACTTTTGGATCAGCCGCGGGTTCGGCCACGACAGCAATGAATTATTGGTGTTATTTATGGCAATATTGAACATTTCACGTTTCTGCAGTTGATGTATATGATTTTTTTACATGTGTTATACATATTCACTCACGTTAGCGATGCAGAATTGGTCATGATTGAACAATATAAATAACAATATTAAAAAGTCAGAAATGAGCTTCGAGGTTAACAGATCAAATCCGTAAGGTTTACACGGACACACGATTCTGGTAGGTGCAATCACTAAACATGGTGAGAATATTTTAGTTGATTAGATCTGTTGTTCTTCTTGTGAGGGGAGGAGTACCCGATATCGAGCAACCACTAAAGATTAATCAGATTTATTTTTTTATATATACACAAACCTGGCTATCTGGCACACAAACAATGTCGCCTATTAGTAGTTGTCCGGAACTACAACTAAACTACGACTTTTATAAATGATATAACAATCCAAAATAAAAAATCATGAAATGTAATTCTATAAAAAGTTAAAATTCTTAATGACATTTGGAATATATTAACTTTTCTTTTGAAAAAACCTGTTTTACAAATATTTTCGAAGTAATAATAATAATAAGTGCTTTGAACAGAAAATTTCAAGAGAAATGTGTAAGTTTTTCAAGTTTTTCTATCCATTTTATCGATTGAAAAAAATTATATATTATGAAACAATTTAATGAGTCCGGTAGAATAAAGCACATCTGTCAAGTTAGCATTACCATATCGAAAATGTCAATATATGTATTAATTGTTGTTTTTGTTTTTACTGTGAAAAGATAAAAATTGTCGCGCCTCATTTAAAAAACCATGGTATGCCAACTTGATGGTCAAGTTAGCATTACCACATTCCGAAACGGGCTAAAATGGTGGAAAATAGAGCTCTGAGAATGAAAATAATTTGTCGTTAGCAAATAATATGCGAAAAACCGCCCCTTGATGATTTACGGGGGTGGTAGTGCTCAGTACAGAGAAAAATGTATTAATTCTCTTATTTCTGTGTAACGAAAATTCGCGACAATTTGTTTTCTGACACGACAAATTCGTAGACTCCTGACGACAAATTCCTAACAAAGAACCAGTAGAAAAAACCACCCCTTGATGATTTACGGGGGTAGTAATGTTGATTACAGAGAAAAATGTATTAATTCCTCTAATTCTGCGTAATATAATTTTGCGACAAATTCCTGATAAAGAATCCCCAAAAAACTACCCCTTGATCATTTACAGGGGTAGTAGCGAGTATGGAGAAAAATGTATTAATTCTCCTATTTCTGCGTAACGAAAATTCACGACAAACTGTTTTCTAGCACGACAAATTCGTAGGCCACTCACGACAAATTCCTGAAAAATAATCAGTCCAATAAAACGAAGAGCTTTAGTAAAAAGAACCCATGGTAATGCCAACTTGATAATCAAGTTAGCATTACTACATCCGGAAGAGCCTAAAATGATTGCGAAGAGGGCTCTGAGTATCAAAATTCGTGAGCAAATAATATGCGGAAAATCACTTGATGATTTACGAGGGTGACAGTGCTGAATTTCATGAAAAATATGTTAATTACCCTATTTCTGTGTAATACAAGTTCGCGAAAAATTGTTTCATGGAACGACAAATTCCTGAAAAAGAATTAGCTCAAAAAACCATCCCTTGAATTACTGGGGACGCAGTACTGAGTCCGGACAAAAACCTATTAATTTCTCCATTTCTGTGTAATAGAATTTCGCGACAAATTGTTTCAAGGCACGACAAATTCCTAGGTCCCTTACGGCAAATTCCTGAAAAAGAATCAGCTCAAAAAACTATCCCTTGATGATTTACGAGGGTGGTAGTACTGAGTACCGCAAAAAATGTTTGCAAAAATAGGAAAATTAATACATTTTTTTCGGTTTTGATGATTTACGAGGGTGGTAGTGCCGAGTACCGAAAAAAATGTATTAATTTTCCTATTTTTGCAAACATTTTTTGCGGTACTCAGTACTACCACCCTCGTAAATCATCAAGGGATGGATTTTTTGAACTGATTCTTTTTCGAGAATTTGCCGTAAGGAACGTAAGAATTTGTCTTGCCACGGAACAATTTGTCACGAATTTTTGGTTTACAAAAATAGTTAAATTAGTACATTTTTCTCTGTACTCAGCATTACCATCCCCGTAAGTCATCAAGGAGTGGTTTTTTTGGACTGATTTTTTTTTCAAGACTTTGCAGTAATGGACGTAGGTTCCAAATTTTTAGTTCCAAAAATATGAAAATAAATACATTTTTTGCCGAACTCAGCATTACCACCCCCGTAAATCATCAAGCGATGATTTTCTTGGACTGATTATTCTAAATTTATTTCTTTTGATTGCAATCAGTCTGATTTTGAGAGAGAGGATATTATAAAACTGAGGGGCAAAATAGGTTATATACCTTTCAGTGTGTGATTTTGTTTGACGACGGGTCTTAACTGATAAAATTTATTAAACAGTTTACGAATTTTTGCTGCTATAAAATTACTATGGTGGGCATCTCAGATGCTGATCAATAATAACTCATAAATATTTAGGATTTTACATTTTTTATTTCAGGGCAGTTGCAATTGATATTGCAGTATTTTTTGTGAGTTTTTAGTGAATTTTGAGCAGGTTGATCAACAGCTGAGGTGGAAAAAGCTGTTTTTTATATTTAAAATTAATAAACTAAAATCTAGTCAATTTTTCATCAACTGGAAACCTGCTTCTGATTTCTCGTATACCTCTATCCAATTTGCTCCTGTAAATAAAATAGCGGTGTCATCTGCATATGAGATTACAGTTCCATTATTTGGTATGTTTCCAATTTCGTTAATATATACGAGAAATAGCAAAGGCTCCAACACAGTACCCTGCGGTACACTCATTGAGACTGTCTGAAAGTTACTGAAAATTTCCTCTATTTTATCTTTTGCTTTCTGTCGGTTAAATAATTTTCAAACAACCGCAATGTGTCTCCTGTAACTTCAATATTTTTCAGTATATCAAATAATGATCTGTAGCATACTGTGCCAAACACCCTTGCCAAGTCTATATATTAGATTTTGGATTGTTTGATTAACTTTTTAAAAAGATTTATTCACTAATAATGGAGTCAGTGCTGACTCTGTGGAGAAATAACAATAATAATATTTTGACTGGTTTATTCCAAAGGTGAGTATAAGACTGAGGTTTACAATGACTGTGGGTAATATTTATAATATCTGGAGAACAAAGAACATTGGATTTGCAATTCAGCATGATAACAGATTACTGAGAAAGAAATATTAAGCTCGGCTAGCGTGAGCGGTTGTTAGAGAAGAGCTGTTACGCAATTTGCAATATGATATGTTTGAGAAGGTTAAGCCTGCCTCGGTGATATTATATATCATAGTATATTTCTAATATAGCTTCCCCCTTATAAAAAAAAGTTGGTGTTTTATGCAGCAACTTTTGAAATGAGTATAGAATGTATATAAAAGGTAATGGTACAATTTGGAAAAATATAAAGAGTACAAAATGTTAAATCGTAAGGTTTAAAACATATAATATAACCTTAGCGTCTAAAATATGAGATGCAAGCACAATAAGATTCATAAAATAACATAAAAATGTTAAAAGTTAAAATATAGCTGTAGCAAGAAAGCGTAAAATACAAACATAGTAAGTTTGAATTGTAAAATGGGATAAAATATTCCCAAGGTTAAAATATAGCTTTACTGTGAAAGTATAAAATATAAGCATGATAAGTTTGAATGAAAGTGGCTAAAAATGTTAATAAAATTGAAATTAACAAAGAAAAGAAAAATAATGATTAAATGAATTAAATAAAATTCACTGAAGAGTCCAGCACTAAAAGTTAGTAAAAGGCACAAAATAGTTCGTCTTTAGGTAAGTTCTATGTCTTCAGCTTCGTTGTCTTTTCTCATTAAGGTAGGTCGTCTTCGTGAAGGGAATAGGTTAGCAAATGTCCTGTAGGGTTTGCTAGGCCTAGATGGAGATGGGGGTGATGCAGAAACATTGATGGCTAGTCTTCGTCTTTTTGTTTTGCATTTACAAAATAGGTACAGAAATAACAGTACAAGTATTAGCACAATTATGAAGTAGGTGAATCAAGATATGTGTTTTGTTATGAAGGGTTTGTTGATTAAATCGTCTAGATCTCTGGAATATTGGTCCAACTTGTGTTTGGCAATTTCGAGATCTTCTGTGTTAAGGTTGTTTAATTTTAATGGTTTAAGGTTTGGTACTCTAATATTGTTTGGAATTTTGTTGCAGCATTCGAATGGAATTTGGATGGGATGAGTGTCGTCGTTTACGTCGGTTACTTCGTTGGTACTGGCTTGGATTTTTGTGATGCCTATAAAGGCGTAACAATTGGGTTGTAGTTTTATTAATTCGCGATATATTTTTGAGAGGTTGACAAGATATGATATAAGCCAGTTCTATTATCCAAAATAAGGATAGGATATAATTGAAATACTGAATAGGTTTGAGGGTCTACCAAAGGTATGTCTAATACGAATATTAAATCTGAATTTGTTTGAAAAGCTTTTAGTTCTATAATGTCTAAGTACTGGGCAACTTTTGATAATTCAATTGGAAGTGGCAAATTGTTCCTTTGTAGGTTCTGTGAAATTTCCTGTAAGGAATTTACCAAATCTGTTGGGTTTATGATTGATGTATGAATTATTTTAAGCCTCGCGAACGTGATAGAATTCAAGATATCATTTAAGTTATCTTCGATAAATAGATAGCTTGCCATAAGCTGTTCGCAGATTTCTATAAGTTTTAATTTTAAGAACATTTCTATGTCCTTAGTCATATCTAACATTGAAGTCTCGATTTCTTTAATATCTTTATTGAAAGTTTCTTCATCAACTTGTAATTTTTGAATGGTTGCGTTGAAATTTTTGATTACTGAAGTTGTGACAGATATTTGATTTTTGATTAAATTTTCGAGTTGGTGCTCGTCATTATTTAATTTGTTGATGCAATCAGAATAATACTGACCATCTTCTGCATCTAAATTTCCAATTATTGATTTGAAAATTGTTACAATGCCGTTTAGAATTCCTCGTTTGTATCGTTTCGTGTTAACGTAAATTTGTATCAATAAACTGAGGTGAGTTTTAACTTCGCCTAGAAAGACGTTCATGTAATGGTACGTTGGGTTGAGTGTGAAGAATTTTGTCATTATTGTCGAAAGCTGTCTTAAAAGTGGAAATAGTCTTGTGTACAAGTGGGTCCATTTTTTGTGAGAAATCACAATGTCTGTTTCTCGGTGATAGTATAGTCCGATTGTATTGTTAATTTTAAATTGAGCAAGTGCTGATCGGAACAGAAGGAAAAACATTAAAATTTCCATTCTACAAGCCTGGATTGAAGTTGAGTGCTGCTCCGTGAACCTTGTTCACGCCAGGGGCGTTATCAGGTATTTCTTCCACAGAGGTCTCCCACACTCCCGAAGACACCAACTTCTTGACTGGGATGAATTCTTACTTGCCAATTTGTTGATTGGTTGATATGTTGCTTGTTGAATTATTATTATTGTTTCTTGTAATTGTTTGTGTATGTAGGTTCTTCTGAATAAAGGATTGAGATGCACCACGCCAGCCAAGGAATTTCTCCTTTTTCCAGGGGTTCTTTTCTTCAGGTTAGGCACCTTTTCCAGATGAACTCCTTGTTCCTTCCGATATGTTTTCCACTGGTTAGGCTCCCGAACTGTGCGTGTTCTTCAGATCCTACCGACTGCGCCAAGTTAGATTTTGCATTGTTTGATTAACTTTTTAAAAAGATTTATTCGCTTATAATGGAGTCAGTACTGACTATAACAATAATAATTTTGACTGGTTTATTCTAAAGGTCAGTACAAGACTAAGGTTTACAATGACTGTGGGTAATATTTATAATATCTGGAGAACAAAAAACATTGGATTTGCAATTCAGCATGATAACAGATTACTGAGAAAGAAATGTTAAGCTCAGCTAGCGTGAGCGGTTATTAGAGAAGAGCTGTTACGCAATTTGTAATATGATATGTTTGAGAAGGTTAAGCCTGCCTCGGTGATATTATATATCATAGTATATTTCTAATATAACATATATACTACAAGACTCTTTTTATTCTCATTTAGATTATTTATTACTTCAATACTTAGATCATAAATATAGAAAAATATATCAATTTTTTTCAGTGTTCCCATTATCAATTACCTTGCTCTAGTTTTTAACGGGTCTGCCCCTACCTTGTGTCCACAACATATAGTTTTTTAAATTAAATTCATCGAGCGGTTTAAAAGATATAAATAACTTTTAATATTTCTAATATTATTTATAACGCCTAAATGGTTATGTATTAAGGACTAATATCTGACAAAATTGTAATAAGTGTCACTGAGAGCAAACAGTAGAAAGAAAATATTTTTCTTTTATTTTTCTTTTATCATGCGTGCTGTGGCCGATGAGCCATTCCTATCGTGATAATATCTATATTTATCGAATTTATCCACATACATGATTTTCAGCAGGAAAGAGCAACCGGTACTAAAAAACTTGTAGATAAAATGCAGTTTAATGCCTCAATAAACAAAAGAATAAATATTATAAGACGCCACCTATAAACTTCCAAGATACAACATCTGCAGATCCCAAGAGATTCTAGTAATTTGATACACCGAATAAAAAAACAGTAAAAGTAAAACTACTTTTGAAGACATGTACGAGACTAGAAATTTAAAAGTATTGTTTCTATATAGAGGGGACTCAAATAATTTTTAAATTAGCTGTCATAAGAAACTCCTTTCATTATGTGTTTATATCGATACACTATCTCACATGTTAATGACACAATAATATCATAGGTAAACTACATATGAAATAATATAAATAATAAAGTCAACATATAAATAAAATAGTATAGGAAGAAAACATGCAAAAGTAGTCATTACAAGTTTTTAGGGGGGAGATTAAATTCCAGTTGAAAATATCGACAGTTCCATGTCGGTTACTGCAGAAGTTACAGACATTATGCAAAGCAGAGTGCTTTTTTATGTTGGTTCCGGTTGCTCATGGAAGAAAAGTATTATTTACCCTCGATAAAGGTCTAAGTATAAGGAAATTAAAAATACTAAAACAACCCTTTAAATTTCATTCCTTTCCAGGAGGTGAAGGTGGCAGAAAATTTCAAGTTTGAGGTAAGATTTATGTAAAAATTGATCTAAATTGACATTAAAAACATTTTATATATATTTTTCCAAATAATGAATGAATAAAATGAAAATTTACATAATTGAAATGATAGAGAAAATTATATTTGATATAATATATTATAAATTAAATGACGAAGTTTTTAATTAATATTAATAAGCTATAAAAAACTTAAATATTTTACCAAATAGGGAACAAATGAATGAAATGTAGACTAATATTTTTTAATTACTTCCACATCCATTGGAAGTATAGTAGCGCAAACAAAATTTGTTGAAATAAGCTTAAAATGTCATGAAACGTCGAGATTTTAAATTTGAGCGAAAAAAATTTTCTGTCTGTCGGTCTGTAACTTTTTTGCGCGCACGTTTATTCTGGAACTGTTTATGTTGACTTGAAATTTGGTACACTTACGTATTATAACGAGATCTGGAACTAGATTATATTTTGATCTAATTCTGTTGAAGGGTTCGGGGGTAAATGGGGTAAATAAGGGTAAATAGACAAAGCAAGCAGGTAGGAGTCCATAAAATTGAAATTCAGGGCATGTACGAAAAATCAAGGTCGCAAATTTTTTTTGCATCAACCACCCCCCCACTATCACCCCCAATACCACCCCCACACTATTATGGAAGGGAGTAAAAAATATTAAAATGTGATTTAGTGTGTATACAAGATTGCCACCCCCACCTTATTAATAAAGGGAGTAAAAAATTAAATCAAGGAACTCTAAAATGTTTTTGGCATTAGCCATTGGATCTATGTCTTCATCAATATCTGCACTACTTTTGCTTTCTTTAGTCTCGGCGTTTAAGTATGATTGTCCGCGGTTAATTCCCGCATACTGAAGAACAACGGAGACCTATTTTTCTGCAAGCGAAACTCGCATGACACCATTCAATGCAGTTGCAAAATATATTATTTATTAATTGATCAGGAACCACCGACGAAAGATTTTGATTGGGTTCTATCTATCGTTGTTAATCGTCCACCCCCAATCTTCAGGAATTAATTTGTTATCAAAGCATTTTTGGACCTTGAGGTAGACTCTAAGTAAATGCTGTTGTCATGTACTGAATGTAGGTGGTAAAATGGATAATCTTACTGCTTTTTTAACTCTGGTTGCTTTTACAAACGATTGATATCTGTAATTATCAATCGAAGATTGCTAGAATTAAGCGAACTCCATTGTCAGCAATTATTTATGTTTTCAAAATGCCACATGCATTTTGAAAACTTCAGCGCAATTCTGTAAATTGTCGTGATCTTGAAGTAATTTCATAACTTTCTTCTTTCCAATCTGAAATAGTGCATATGCAATCTTACACCGTCTAATGACATGGATCAATAAAATATAATTTTTACTATTAGAGTTATCCGAGCTTTTGGATGAATATACTTTTGTTTCAACTTTTCCTTTCCCTGGTTTTGAATAATAAATCAGGTAATGCTCTCGCAATTAAAAGAACCCACAAATCAATATCCTCACCAACTACTATTGTTTCACTGTTAGTATAAGAGTGTTCCAATGCAATTTTTATTATGAGTACATCAGCGTCATCTTCAGCTTGTTTAACAGAAATGTATGCAGCTTCCAATTTTTCTTTCAATACAGAAATTAATCAACTTTCATCAACGTTTTTTTCCTTGGTTAAAATCGTATCTTGTCTCATAGGAACATGCATGGATGCATCAAACAAAACATATGCAGATCGAGGGTGTCTTACCTGTCCACCTTGCTTCATTGATTTTATACTTTTCGTTATAAATGTTGACAATATATATTTAGCCGATAGCCGTGTTAGTTAAGATGCGAGGTGGCAATCGGGATTAGTCGAATGGGTATCGCGCTATCCCCAATGCCTATGTTTAATACTAGTTATAAAGGCCTTGAGGGAATTTATGAAATTGCAATAAGTTTATCTACATTATTTGTAATTAAAATAATTAGTATTCGTTTGTCCGATTATTGCCTAAATATAACTAATATAACTTTGAGATAGGTTTAGCCATAAATATCCTCAGGTCATCATAAATCTTTTTCTACGTACTTATGTATTACAAACTTGAATATCAAACTGCGACCAAGCTGTCACCCTGGAAATAAGTAATAACGGTGTGAAACTAATCAACAATAGAGGCCCTGATCAACAAAGAACAATGTAAAATAGAGAAACTGAAATACCTAGAAACATATCCGACAAACCAATTGAAAATAAGAAGAAATGTAAAGGAAATAATTAAAACTGCGCGACATTCAGTGCTACAAGGGCAATACTACCTTTCATCGAAAAAATAAATCAACATGGAATCTGACCAAATGGACAAAGCCCTCGTCTTACCGAAGGAAACTCATTATTCCATTTACCAAGTCCCAGAACTAACGGTCAGAAATTCTCAGTACTAAACAAAATGTATGAAAAATTATAATAATCTATCTTCCAGGGCAATGTAGCTAAGTAAAAAAATTAACTGTATCATTTTTCTTCTTTGCTTCTATATCTGTATGTTACATTCTTATGTTTCTAAATTACTCTGTTTTATTAAGACATAATATCTTTAGTCGCAAACTTCCCTATAAAATCCTTATTTAACTATAAGGAACGTAACCAAACTGCAACCAACAGCTACTCTCCGGGCTATATGCCCCGCTGAGCGTTGAATTACAAGTTACAAGTCTGGCGCGTTAAGTGTAATAATTGCATATTACCATCAAAACGCTAATGCTTCGATTGCAACAAACACCAGCCGAAAGACTGATCCTACTTAAAGGAGCGTTTTGATGGTAATAAGTAATTATTACGCGCCAGACTTGTAACTTGTAATTCAGCGCTCGGCGAGGCACATAGCCCGGAGAGTAGCTGTTGGTTGCAGTCTGGTTAGGTTCCTCATAGTAAAATAAGATTAATTTTATAGAGGAGTTTGCGATTAAAAATATTATGTTTTAATATTCCGCCCTCTAAAAGCATATTTGAACTATGCTAAGCCCAGTCAGGCTATTTATTTTTCGATTGCAACAGACACTGGTAGGCTAGATGGCGCCTGCTGACTATTTTACATGTCGCTATTGTAAAAATACCGGGATGTACCAAACGGTCAAAGGATCCTCGTGCTGGTCGCCACATGCCTACCTTGCACTGACGAGAGCCAACAGCTCGAAACTGCAGTCTGCAAGTGGTGTGTGACGGCTGGCAAGAGAGCTCCTTTAAATAGGATCAGTCTTTCGGCTGGTGTTTGTTGCAATCGAAGCATTAGCGTTTTGATGGTAATATGCAATTATTGCACTTAACGCGCCAGACTTGTAACTTGTAATTCAGTGCTCAGCGGGGCACATAGCCCGGAGAGTAGCTGTTGGTTACAGTCTGGTTACGTTCCTTATAGTAAAATAAGGATTTTATAGAGGAGTTTGCGACTAAAAGTATTATGTTTTAATATTCCGCCCTCTAAAAGCATACTTGTACTTTGTTTTATGTTTGTAAGTACTTATTTTTAATCTTCTATACAGTAACCGAAATGTTTTGTTGGGCCGTTTATTATTAAATAAACCAATTCCGATTTGTGTTGTCTAAAATTCACATGTAAGTTAATTAATGCAACCGCAGCCTAGTAGTTCGATTAAATGGGAAATATGACCTTATGAGGAACAGAAAGAACTGCGAATTGGAAAGAAATTGACCTGCTATTAAAATTGATCTCATCCGTCCACCTTATCCTCATTAACGAGTTGGTTCCATTGCATAGAGAACGTATTACTGCCATATGTTTCTAGCATCTTTTTATTTCCCCATCGTGTTGAGTTCTAATAGGAGTGCATATATACGTGTACAAATCATCAACATTGTGTTTTTCTAATTCTGCTCATGCATTTTTATTTGAAATTTTCCTCGGTCTTGATTACCTGTTTGATGAAACGCGGAGGAGTAGTCTGAACAGAAATATTTTAATAAGGGTTGTAAAACAAAGCATCGTGTTATAGTAAAGGAATATTTGCATATATATTAGTGTCTAATTTAGGACACATTAGGGTTAATTTTGTAAAGTAAACGTTACATGTGCTCATGTATATGGAAGAGGGTAAGTTCGCTGTAATGGACAGCTAGTCTTAATATTATGGAATGTAAAATGGAGAGTTTTTTTTGTGAAAATCATTTTAAGTAATTGCATTTATAATTTTCGGTAAAGTAAATTTCATTCATCTCTCTGAACGACTAACTAATCATGAATGTCCATTGTGAAGGTTTGAACAAATGAACGTCAAATTACACAATTTTGGATTAGTGTAAATTACCGACAAGTTCTTATCTGTTTGAAGATACATATTTGTATTATACAGGTGTTTCACCAGGAACTGAATCGATCGATATAGAGAAAAGTACTAATCAGAAAATTTTGAAAATTTAGATAATTACTAATGTCGGTGTGGTCAATCTAACTAAAATAATTACAAGCAGCTGACACTTCCAATATTACTGCTTATACCAACTTGCTTATTTCAAATGGAACACCCTATATATTTTAGGGTTTTCGAAAAGGGGCATAAAATTTTGAATCGAAAATATGTAGCATATCCTATACCTAAACCTAGCCGTTTCAGAAATATTTGACATTTTAGAGAAAATTTGACAGGTGCAACGGTTTGCAAGAACCGTTATAACTTTCTTCGTGTAAAAGATCCTCATTAGCTTCTTGTCACTTAAAAAGAACACAAAGAGAACTACGTTATACAACTGAAATAAATTCAATAATATCATATCAAGTGTTCCGTTTTTCGCATTACATTATGTCAACTTCAAACCGCGAAAACTTGTTTAGGTCAAATGGAACACCCTGTATTTTTTTACGTCAAGTTGTGTAAAATTGAATTTCTTTTTATCTGATATTAACATAGTGGGGGTTAAAGTTACAACTTTTTGAAATATTTGCGATTTTATTAGAAATTCATGAATTGTTGTAACCATTTCATCAAAATAGCCATGATTAGAAACAATCAGTCATTATCTTATGTCAAAAAATGCCATCACGTTTAAATTATACCAACGAAAACTTTTTAAATTTATTTATTATTTATGGAGAATGTGATAAAGTAATTTCAAGAACTTGCAGCACATTTGCTACTCGATATCCAGAAAAACGGAAACCGTTACCAAACATTGGAAAACGCATACTGGAAAATTTTAAAAATTATGGCTCTGTCAAGGCAAAAATGCAAAGAAGAAAGCCTATTGTTGATGACGAAAACATTGAAATAGTCATTCTGGGATATTTTCAATAAAATTGCAAACATTTCAAAAAGTTGTAACTTTAACCCCCACAATGCTAATATCAGAGAAAAGGGAATTCAATTTTACACGATTTGACATAAAAAATACAGAGTGTTCCATTTGACCTAAACAAATTTTCGCGGTTTGAAGTTGACAAAATGTAACGCGAAAAACGGAACACTTGGTATGATATTATTGAATTTATTTCAGTTTTAGAACGTAGTTCTCCTTATGTTCTTTTTATGTGACAAGAAGCAAGTGAGGATCTTTTACACGAAGAAAGTTATAACGGTTCTTGCAAACCGTTGCACCTGTCAAATTTTCTATAAAATGTCAAATATCTCTGAAACGGTTAGGTTTAAGTATAGGATATGCTACATATTTTCGACTCAGAATTTTATGCTCTTTTCGAAAACCCTAAAATATATAAGGTATTCTATTTGAAATAAGCAAGTTGGTATCGACTTCCGGTATAAGCAGAAGTGCCAGCTGCTTGTAATTATTTTAGTTGGACTGGTCACACTGACATTAGTAATTATCTAAATTCCCTGATACGTACTGTTCTCTATATCGACCGATTCAGGTCCCGGTGAGACACACTGTATAGTTGTGTTGCGTGTTTACACCATTGATTTATTAATCATTAAATTACAATAATTAGTCCTTATCATAACACACTAATTACAACATTGATCTACTATAGACATTAATATAATTCACAACTTATTACCGTTTTTATTTTATCTGTTCACTTGTTCATCTAATATAAAACTGTACTTTGTGCGCGGGATCCACTCCTTATTTTCCTGTGGCGCTTTATTCTTGATTATTCCAGTCCATGACTTGAAATATTTCTAGTCCGTCTAGTACATTCCACAGTTTTCTCGTATCTGGAATACATGGCATTGTATCCGAATCGAGCGATTCCTAGTGTAAACATGTTTTTGAATGTTTATCGTCATGTAAATAATAGAACCCATAGTTTTTCAAGAAAACGACGTAACGTTATAGCAAATGAGGAAGAAGATCTTTATTTCTATTATTATTGAAAATACCTACCTATACCTATAGTTTATTGAAACGTGATAAAAAACAATATCATCTATAGGTCACGTGATATGAAATAAAGATATGTTTTTTTAAATGCAACACTCTATATGTTATTGCATTTTCGAGAATCCCTTTTTCCTCCGATTTCAAATATTTAATATTTTATAGGTCTATCTTAAATACTTCTTGACATATTTGATATTCAAAATGCAAATGAGCTCCATGTTAATAGTACTAATAAATGGTACCACGGTACCGAGATGGTTCCATTTGAAAAAATTGAGCTTAGCCCCAAAAACAATTATTTTGGTGAATTTTATTTGTTCATAAATCACGTAACTTAGTGTTTTTAACGGAATTTCGTTTTTTGTAGCTTTACACGGGTCATTTAGAATAAATCAGTACCGTCATGGCACACTTAAATGGAAAACCAAAAATTATATTACAAAAAAAAATGATATTTGAAATGCCACTTATTTGGCATCGTTGGATTCAGAAAATTATGCACAATTGAAAAATGCAATAATATACAGGGTGTTCCATTTAAAAATTGAAAGTTAGTGTCACTGTTAAAGAACACGCCAAAACCCTCCATGAACTTTTCGAAACTGTAACAAAATCCGACTTTCATGCGAAACATTTCGCATGAAAAGCGTGCTTCACGTAAAAATGCCGTTGGAAGAGGTTTTTATACATTCAATCACATTTTCCCTCTACAGAACCTTTTTTATGCAAAAATATTAGAAACTCATCAAGGAGTGTAATTTTAGAAAGTATACTAAATGTCGCGGCATGGGGATGTAATGTCGCCCCGACCATAACGAAAACCGGAAATTTTAAAAATAAAAATCTGTTTACGAATCCACGTTGCTAAGCACTGCAACTCATGCGTTGTGTTAAATATGAGGACAAGTTCATCCAGTCTCTAGTCAAAGTATTTCGAGAGTTTTAGAGAAAATAGCCCTTAACGTCGAGGGTGCACTATCATTTTCTAGCAGTCGATTTTGACGGGAAAATGATGGGTTTTAACGGGATTTGTCCTAAACCGGTTCCTCAGTGATTCGGTGTCAGAAAAGTATAGTTACCATGTACTCAGAACGTACATTTGACCACCTTGCCTGAACGTATGAATCTATAATTGCAAAATATAATTCAAAGTCGTTGCGATTCAAGCATTTTTAAGCACAGAGGAGCGACCAAAATTGATACTGAACTAAAAATACGTCAATAGACAGGCAAGCAAAAGCCCACCAAAAAATTATAAACATTGAAATTTTTACTGAATCATTTTGTGTAATCGTTAGCTAAAAATTAAACATTGGATGGTAGTTGGTACATTATAAGTCGTTCCGTTCCTCACTATGTGTTGTACACGGGCCAGACTATAGTTTGTCAATACATTTTTCTTGAACGTTTTGTAAAAACATAATTTTTTAAAAGATTTAATATATATTTTTGAACTTTATATTGTCTTTTTCTTGTTTCAAAATTCCTTTTCAGGTTTAAATTTAAGAAAGTGTTAGTATTTACTGTGTTACGACGTCCAATTGGTACCATCAGTGAAGCAGTTAAGCAAAAACGAAACAGTAAGTATAGATTTTGTATTATTCTCTGTCTGAAACAGTCGATTTGAACCCTTCTTTGTGAACATTTAATATCCACTTTGGAAAATATAATAAGAGTCCTTCAGACGTGTAAAGATGGATCGTTCACATCCTGTTACACCCGGTATAATGAATAACATTGTATAGAGTTTCTACGAGAAATTGTATATTAATTATTAAGTATGTTATACTACTATGTTCAGAATGAAATGGGGATTCGTTTGCATTAAGAAAAGTGGGGGTGCAATTTGAAAAACAAAAGTTGGTGGTGGTTTCCTGGGGCTTGAAAAAAGCAAGGGGGCAAGTACACAATCAGTTTCTTTCGATGCAATATAAAATAGCTTTGAGTTCACCTCTTTATCTTTTTAAATAACGAAGATTTTGTCTGTAAAATATAATAATCTTGTATATTCTGAGTATGTTTTTGGTGAATGAATTGTTAATATTATTATTGTTATTCTTGAACGTTCCTTCCAACCGAAGTAAATTTAAGCAACGTATCGTCCACAATTTCAAATTACATTCCACTAGGTACAGTTTTAAAACGTTCGTTTCCTTAAATTAAATTCCATCTGAACATGCAAATTGTGCAAACTTTTAAGTATTTATTTCACAAATCAACGAATTTATTTGCTTAGAGTTTGCGATACTCCAAGTTTGTTTAAACCTCGCAGACAAGTGTCCGTTTTTATACAAACTACAATTTTCGAGACGCTTTTTTTGTTTTGCCTTTACTTCACTCTTAATAGCCTGGCATGTACGTAACTAGTCAGTTTTGTTCCCATTAAAAGTTAGGTAGAAAGAGCTATTAAGAAAATACACTTCTTGCAGTAATGCTTCTGTAAATTATTTTATTGAAAAATCCATAATATTCCAAATAGTGTCTTACTTGAGGTGTTGAGACAAGGTGAAGTCCGTAAAATTTTGCGTAATAATAAATAATAGCCTTCTTTATATGTCTCGTAATCAAGCAATAAATAACAAATTTGATCTGTATTTTGATCTAAATGGCCTCTCTAATGAACTGCTTCAGTTATTTGAGTCATATCTAAGCGGTAAAACCAATTTGTACACTACAATGGCTATAAATCTCATGAAATAACAGTCTAATCTGGAGTTCCACAAGGATCAGTACCGGGACCCCTGTTATTCAATAGATTTGTAAATGACATCAATAAAAACCTTAATTGTAATACCCTTCTCTATGCCGATGACATGAAACTATTTACATACATTCGAAACTCTAATGACTGTCTAAATTTGCAAAGTAACCTCAGCAGATTAAATACATGGTGTGTAAGCAATGGCTTACACCTTAATGCGATCAAATGTAATGTTCTTACCTTCAGTAGAAGTCCGAAAAAAATCTGATACGTTTAAAGATCTAGGTGTTGCCTTTGATAGTGAATTATCTTTTGTTCCTCACATGAATCACATAATCCAGCAATTCTTCAAAACGTTGGGCTTTATATGCAGAATTGGTCGTGGTTTTATAAATATCGATACTATCGAAATGCTATTCAATACGTTCGTAAGATCTAAATTAGAATACGTGTGTATAATTTGCAGTCCAGGATATGACACTCATGTTAAAAATTTAGAAAATATTCAAAGGCGATTAATGAAAATTTTCTTTTTCTACTTCTATGATTTATACTACTAATTACTATATTGTTATTATGTATGTTGTTATATATGTTATACCGGGTGTTAGAAAAGTATGGGAACGGTGGAAAATCTCGAACAGTTTGCATCAAATCGAAAACTAAAAAATACGTGCCAAAAATTTTTCAAAAAACTATCTACTGATACCAAAATGACCTCTACTCCCACCACCCTGTGGGTGGGGCGAGGGGCAACTTTAAAATTTCAAATGAAAACCGCTATTTTTTTATTGCGGAATCGGATTTTACGGCAAAAAATACGTAAATTTTATTCCGGACATTTTTTTCGATTCTTGCATCGTGTGGCTGTAATCGCAAAAAATGAAAAGAAAACATTACTGGTTCAAGAGTAGCGTCTTGTGCCCATAAAAAAACATCCAATTCAAAAACTGAAAACACATATTTGTTATTTTTACGAAATCTATCCAATGACATTGGATTCGACTCTCCCACCCCTAACCCAATGGGTGGAGCGGGGGCAGCTTTGAAATTTGTAATGAAAATCCCTATTTTTTATAGCGGATTCGGATTCTACGGCCAAAAATACGTGAATTTTATATCGGGCATTTTTTTCGATTCTCGCAAGGTGTCGCTGCAATCGCAAGAAATTGAGTGAAAATATGAAAATTTTAAACGCACACTTAAAAAAATATGAAAAGTAAAACTACTGATCTCAGAGTGAATGATTTCCTGAGCTGTTTTGAGAATAGTGATTTTACACGGTCGTGTGGAAATTGCAACAACTATTAACATTCTGTAAATTTATTAGCAGCTAGTAATTTTCAATTTACATTTTTTACAGGGCAATAAAAAAACTTGATTTAAAAAAAACTAACAGTGGTTTTACCTCTTAATTCAGTCACTTCAGACAAGTTCTTGATCCCAGTCAGTGAAGACAAGGAAGTAACTCAGCCATTTAAGGCAAGGTGAGGATTTCTGCCAGTTGAGGCAATTAGTTTACAGCTTAACTGCTACCCTAGCAGGTTTTAGTTTCAAGATTATAGCAGGTGTTCAAAGTGGTGCCCATTGACTTCTTGGCATTGTCCGAGACGAACGTAAAAATTTTCAATAGCACTTCTTATCATTTGAGGTGATATTTCCGCAAAAATGTTTATATGCGTTGCCTCAGCTCTTCCAAATCACGAGGTTTAGTGAAATAAACGTTACCCTTCACGTAGCCCCAAACAAAATAATCAAGTGGCGCGAGGTCGGGAGATCCTGCTGGCCATTCAATAGTTCCTCTTCGACCTATCCATCGATTTTCGAAAGTACCATTCATATAGTCCCTAATAATATCCCGATAGTGTGGAGGAGCCCC
Organism: Leptura quadrifasciata; assembly: GCA_963675555.1. Taxonomy (NCBI): domain Eukaryota; kingdom Metazoa; phylum Arthropoda; class Insecta; order Coleoptera; family Cerambycidae; genus Leptura; species Leptura quadrifasciata. The sequence continues at coordinate 86,005,229 of OY776679.1, read as the reverse complement.
ATCTTGCTGAAACCAAACATTATCGAACTCATCACCAGCAATCTCTTGTATTGCGGGAACTATTTGATTTGTCAATATTTCCAGGTGTTTTTCTCCATTCAAATTTCCATCTATGAAAAACGGTCCTATGATTCGATCCCTGAAAACTCCTGCCCAAACATTTAATATTTGTGGATACTGCGTGTGTGCATCCAGTGAGGATTTTCGTCACTCCAATATTTGAAATTATGGCGATTAACTTTTCCACTGAGTTCAAAAGTTGCTTCATCTGAGAAGACAAGTAGAGATGACAAAAAATTTGGGTTTTGATTACTCATTTCCATCAATAATTCACTAAATTCAAGTCGCCGATAAAAATCATCTTCATTTAACTCTTGGTGAAGGTGAATTTTGTAAGGATGAAATTTCAAAAGTTTCATATTCTTATGAACTGAAAATGCACTCATATCAAGCTGCTGACTGGCTTTTCTGATTGATAACCTTCGATTTTCAACAAATGCCTGGGCCACTTCCATTTGTCGAGCTTCCGCTGTTTCAGATTTTGGTCTTCCAGATTTTGGGCGATTTTTATTTGTCCTTGTGTCTAGGATTCGTTTGATGGTACAGGACACAGTAGATTTCGAAATTCCCACTTGATCTACACGGAAAGTTTCGTTGAATAAAATTACAACTGCATCATAAGAACTTTCTTTATCGCCCCACCCTCGCATCATTAAAAGAGAAACTCTGTCTTCCTGTGTTAAAGTAGCCATTATGCAGAAAATAACGCGAGAACTAATGAAAAATGAAATAACTTTTTCCGTATAAAAGTGCGCTCCTGCCTCTACAAAAGTTTGAAGGAACTGAACGTGCTCGTAGAAATTTCACAAAACAAATACTGTTATTAAGAACACTTTAAAAAAAACATTCATAAAAACCAAGATATCACAGATATTGTTTTTTAAACTGAATGTTTTTTTGTCAACACGAGTAGCTAGAGTTTGTAAATATTTACAAACTTATGGACGCTTAAGGTTTATTTCAATTTTGTGCGATTGCAACGACACCTTGCGAGAATCGAAAAAAATGCCAGATATAAAATTCACGTATTTTTGGCCGTAGAATCCGAATCCGCTATAAAAAATAGGGATTTTTATTACAAATTTCAAAAGTTGCCCCCGCCCCACCCACTGGGTTAGGGGTGGGAGAGTCTAATCCAATGTCATTTGATAGATTTCGTAAAAATAACAAATACGTATTTTTCAGTTTTTGAATTGGACGTTTTTCATGGGCACAAGACGCTACTCTTGAACCAGTAATGTTTTCTTTAATTTTTTGCGATTACAGCGACACCATGCAAGAATCGAAAAAATGTCCGGAATAAAATTTACGTATTATAATTTTCGGGACTATTTCCTGCTCTGTAATTGGATTGTAGTAATCTGTAGAGCAGTGTAAATAAATAAATAAATAAATAAATAAATAAATAAATAAATAAATAAATAAATAAATAAAAAATTATAAGCAAGTGAAATATAAAAAATTCATTGGCATTAAATAAGCAAAAAACAATATCTGTCATTAAAACATAATATTTTTAGTAGCAAGCTCCTCTATAAAATCCTTATTTTACTGTAAGGAACATTACCAGACTGCAACCAACAGCTACTCTCCGGGCTGTGTGCTGAATTACAAGTTACAGGCCTGGCGTGTTAAGTGTAATAATTGTATATTACCAACAGAACGCTGATGCTTCGATTGCAACAAACACCAGCCGAAAAACTGATCCTACTTAAAGGAGCCTCTCGTGCCAGTCGTGCCACACCACTTGCAGACTGCAGTTTCGAGCTGTTGGCTCTCGTCAGTTTTGCATGTCGCTATTCTTTGGTTACCGAAATGTACGAAATAGTTCAAGAATCCTCGTATCGGTTGTCACATGCATACCTTTAAAGTACCTTATCAATAAATGTTTTGAAACAGGTAACTGTCCATCGACATTTAAAATAGCTATAATAAAGCCTTTCTACAATAATGGTGATAAACTGGACGTGACTACCGGCCTATTTCCCTTATCTCCACCATGGCTAACATTTTTGAGAAAATATTTAAAAACAGAATTACTCTAGCTTTTTAAATAGGTTTAATATTTTGTCAGAGAAGTAATTTGGTTTCAGGGAGAAGAAGTCAACGCAAGATGCAGTAGCCCATATTACTACAAGGATTTATAAATATGTGAATATCAGCAAACCAACGCTGTTGTATTTTCATTGACCTCGCAAAAGCCTTCGATACAGTTAGCCATGTTCAATTATTGCAGATATTGGAGGGTATTGAGTTTAGGGGCATCCCACACATGTTAATAAATAGTTATCGGTCAAATAGGCAATGTGTGAATATTGGCAACACCTTCAGTAATAAAATGACGGTAGAATATGGTGTACCACAAGGAACTGTCTTAGGACCAATTCTTTTTAATATATACGTGAATGGTCTATTTGATTTACCCGTGGCTGGTGACATAGTAAGTTTTGCTGATGACACGGCCATAATATATTCTGATAGTAATTGGAGGAGCCATAAAGAGAAAGCTGAACTCGACTTTAAAAATATCATCCACTTCTTTAACAACAGGTTATTAACAGTTAATTATTCAAAACCTGAAATTACCTAATTTCCAGTGATTAAATACAAAGATAGACAATAATGAAACTCATATTCAAGGCTCACAAAATGTTAAATAGTTAGTAATTTTTTTGTATTTTTATAAGCTCTGAAGAATAACTGTAGATCTGCGTACAAGAATTCTTTCGCAGAAGACAGTTTATTCCACACGAGGTTCTTTGTACAGACATACGATATGTTTCATTCTGGCTTGCAATGTCTTATATATTATATATTACATTAGGAACAAAACTTACCTTATCTACAAGTCTCGACTTTGTAGATTATTCATATTTATTTTTTGCAACTTAAAATAAAAATTATGTATATGTTATAATTGTTAAAGCATAAATAAATATATATTCTGTTTTATTAGAAATGAAAGTCTAAATTCAGATGGTCATACACAAATTAACATAAGGGGACGGTAGCTCAGTGTGCTAAAGCGCCTGGCTATCAAACTGAGTTGCCTAGCAAAGTGGGTTCGATTCCCGCTAGGCGAAACAATTTTTCATTTAAAAAATTGCCCCAAGAGTGGTTCGGAGTCCACATTAAACTGTAGGGTCTCGCCTCTCTTTACCTAACACAAGATCCTTGAGATCTTCCAGGGGGTTACCTCGGTAACTTGAGAGGCGGTTAAGAAAACATTTTAAGAAAACAATCATTTAATGCTACTGCTCTAAATTTAAACTCATCCTTTAGTTTCTTATAAATTATTAGTAGGTGAAATTTAAATATCCTATAATATAGGCTACGGGTTACGCGTAGTATTTAACTCAAACTAATTGAATATTACATTCATATAGGTATGGTAACAAATATATGCTTCAGGATATTTAATAAATTTGAACAGATTTTAATAAAACTCCTAAAAGAGTGTCCGTTATTTATAGAAAGTTCATTATCAGATTGTACCGTGGGTGTTTTCAGTATTTAGCGCTGTCAATTACTTATTGTAACTAAAAGTTAATATATAACTTCGTACTTCTTGTAATTGCGGAAACTTTTTTAGGTTTATAACGAATTACGAATAAAAGAAAATGGCTTATATGAAATATTTAAGCAAAAAATACTTTCCAGCTTTATTAATTAAAATTTCAGAACGGTTCTTATTCAAAATACTTTTATAAAAAAAAGTAATATCGCTTTGCTTATGTCAGAATACGTCATTAACCAGTCAGTAACAAACATTCGTAACTGTTTAAAAAAAAATTAATATATACTACGTTAAACATAGGACCTTCCTAAAAAAACGACTTTATGAGGGCTTTATAAATTGGAATATTTTTTATATAGAAGAAACAAATTTCGCCAAAGATAGCATCATTCGTTTAGCAGGGAAATATTCTTTAAATTATGAAAAATATGTCTCGTGGTTTGACCAAGTTAGTTCAACTAAAAAAGGTCGTATTTATTTTTGGTGGATCTGACTCCGTCATTGTCAATATTAATAAGTTTGATAAGGAAGCATCCTTGGCAAATAGAATAGGACTGGAAAATCGTTAAAGAAAAAGGGGGTTTTAAAAAATTTTAAGTAGCTAATTTAACATTTACAACTTAAATTCCCATCAAGTTTTCGTTAGCGTAATTTGAGAATGCCAAATCATATTTTAAATATGAACCATTCTTTCCATCATTTCTATTTGATGTTTTACTAAGGTTGTGGAAAGGAAATAAAGTTTCCCTGGCAGAAATATTGGAAACGGGAGCTGAGTGTAAGGAAAATCTCCCGAGTCAATTTTTTATATGATTGATAGAGGCAATCTATAAAGTGGTTTGTCTGGCATGATTAGTAACGATCTGTATGACATGTACATTAAATAATACAGATAATGGTAAAAGCAGTTATGGTATTTTATGGTTACTCCAATGGCTGCAAGATAGGCTGACTTTCTCACAATTAATAATAAAATACTATTCGTTGATCAATGTAAGCAGTATTTACAGGAAAAGAATGCTGCTCTTCAAGCCACGAATGATTAATTGTTATAGCGCTTTTACAAACCTCTTTGTATGATTTTTAACTTAATCTGAAATACTGAAATTTTCCCTGGTACAAGGAAACAACCTAAAATTTGTCTAATTCGATTCAATTCAAAATTACTCAATTAATATTAAGATATACAACAGTTGCCTCACCAGGACCCACCTCGGGATCGAACGTGCAAACACCGCGTTGACGCGGTGGCGGATTGCAGGATCGGGCGGGGAAGACCTAGTTCGGAGAAAACAACAATTAAAAACAATAGTTAAAAGCCTAAACTCCTTTTTACAAATAAAAAATTAAAATGGTAATACCTTTAAAACATGTCGATAGCCGCGTGGGTTAAGGCGCGAGGTGGCAATCGCGATTAATCACACGGGCATTCACCACCGGGTTCGAATCCTGGCTCCGGCACACCGTCGGAGGAAATGGTTGTATGTCCGCGTTTTTTCAATGTCTAACCCCCTTCCGCACAAGCCCCTGGCTTCTGGAATTGGGGGCTGTCTAATTTCTGTGGTGTTTGTTTATTTATTATATTTATTTATATAAAAACTTAACTAAAACCAACAAAATACACAGTTTTTAAAAGACACTCGCGAACTTCACTTATTTAAATTTTGATTTTTGGACGCTGGTACCACAACTCGAACAAGGTGCCTTCTGGGAGATATTCCAATGAGGGGCTGCGCAGGGCTGGCCTAAACTTAACTGAATTTACAAATTTTGATTTAAAAATTGTTTTGGTTCGATTTCAAGGTTAATGATGGAAAGTGAATTTAGAGACAAAACTGTACAAAAAGGAACGAAGAAGATACAAACGCAACAAATATACACAAACAGAAAGAAGAGGGGGATAGGAAAGGATTAAAGATGAGTGAAAGATATGAAATATTAGCGAAAGGTGGATAGTACAAGAGAAGGCATAGTTGTTGAAACTTGGCTATAGTGGTTGCCGGAAAATTGGCAACGTCTGGTATGGTTAGGGGTGTTTGATCCGAAATGGGGCATTATGTTGTCTAACTTGCGTTGTGTCTTATTAGCGGACTATCGCCCAGTTTAAACGAATAGAAGTTTTGAGAGATATGTCCGGTCTGTTATCGGGGTTATTTCGTTGTAGCGTTCGTAGAGATCTCTGAGGTAGGTGTACCTTCCTGAATTCGAGATGAGGCGCATAAATTTGTGTTCGAACACTTGAAGTTTTTTCATCGTCGTGGCCTGTATGCTGCACCACCGGCGCCGCGTATGTGATGGACGGCCTGACCACCATCGTGTATAACAGTTTTTTATTTTGTCTGTCGAGTCTGCTACCCCTAATCATGAGCGGATATAGACTCCTGGACAGGGAGTAGACCGTTCGTATTGTGTCATTGATGTGTGTTTTAAACATCAGTATTCGGTCCAGTCTGACCCCCAAGTACTTCACGTAAAATTTGTCCGATATTTAAAATTAAAAAAGGTAGCAATAACGGAATATAAAATCGCCGTCCTATTGCGGTTTTACTAAAGTGTTTGAATGTCTTAGTACAATCAATGAACCGATTCACCTCCGAAATCTGATCAACTCAACCGATTTGTTTGAAATTTTGACAGTAGCTCAAAAATGATGCAAATAACAAACCTGACTTAGTGCCGATATGTGCTTCCACTCCGGGGGTGAATGCCACCCTTTCTCGGGGGTGGAAATTTAAAAATTCAAAATGACACCGGGTATCTATAGAAGATCAAATTGTAAGAAGAAAATGTAGTATAAAGTTTTTTCTACAACCTAATAATTTCTGAGTTATTCGCGATTGAAAATTCCAATAAAGAACACGTTTTTCAACAGTTTTTCGTGAATAACTCGAAAATTAAACGTTTTCTGGAAAAAACTATTCTTATCAAAATTGAAGCTTATGAAAAAAACAAAAGCGATTTGTCGTTTTTCTTTAATGTTTTAGGTCATATTAAGCGACTTATGAGTCATTGAAGACGAATTTTTGTTTGTCGTAAATTTATCTAAAGATTTAAACTCAAATAAGGGAAAATTGAGTAACTTTTCAGAGAAAATGTTCATAAACTTTTTTAAAGTGCTTTATTAGACCTTTAAAATAAGCTTTTATAAAAGCCTCTAGCATAAAAATTAAGGAAGTTATGACGAAAATAAGTTAAGTCTCTGGAATTTTTGGAAAAAAATTTACAATAAAATTGGCGCCATGAGCGGCAAAATTAAAATTAATCGTAGCCCATGAAAAATTAACTTTATTTATATCCCAATAACACGTTCCAAAAGTTTGAATAGTTTAGAGAATGTAAATTTTGAAAAAAGTTGTTTTAAGTTTTTTTTTTCAATTTTTCAAAAAATACGTTGTTTTTTCAGAATAACTCAAAAAATAATGGTTTTACGAAAAAAAGTGTTCTCAGCAACAATTTAGCTTTCTTTTTACTGAAAATTTTGCTTTTTTTTAAATTCATTCAGATATGGGCATTTAAAGCTTTGATTTATATGCGAAGGAAACCTCTTTTTAGCCCTTCAACCTCAAAATTCTCTGAACGAAAGGGTGTAGAAATATTGCAATCATCATGACTTTATAGCTTATGAAATTCTCTACAAAATGATGTGTGGGTGAATGCAAAAAGCTTAAAAGGAAGCCGAGTTATCGTTAAAAAACTAAATACATTTTTCTAGAGATAACGTAGGAAAATTACGGAGCGCCTAAATTTTGAACGTTTTGGAGCATTTATTCTTCTTTTGTACATGCTGTGTCTTCTTGATACATACATATCTGGATTCCCACATGTATAAACACATGCATAAAAAGATGTTATATAGATAATATGAGTAAAAGATAGAAAAGGAAAGGTGCGCTTCTCTAGGCGAAATTCCTCTGAAGGGTTATATTGCAATGAATCTTGCGGCACTTTCTCAGGTGACAGTTGCCAAAATTGTCCTCCAGTCGACCAAGAAGAAAAGGAAGTTGATAGTGAAGAAATGGATGAATTTGAAAATTAAAATTAAATTGTTAATATTCACTTTAAAAATCATCTTAATATTGTAAAATAAATATTTTTATTATAATTACAATGTGAAGTTTTAATAGTTTAATTTCCCTGAAAGGGATGTTTTTAAGGGATGAAAATTTTAGAAAAATTTCATTATATCATAAGCAGCAATTTATTTTCATTTTTTTACGCATTTCACTACTTGGAGCTTTCAAAAGGATTTTTTCCCTAATTTTTATTGTAATGGGTGGTTTTTAGGGGTTGAATCATATTGAAAAATGATGTATCAGGTCGTTTACCCTTAAAGAATATATTTTTTCTATTCAATATCCAAAATAAAAAGATTTTATTTATTTTTAAACCGTTTTTTTAATAATTGTGTGAGGGGTAGTCTTTAAGGGTAGTTACATAGCAAAATATCGAAATATTAGTTACATTATAAAAAACAACAGATATTTAACATTTGAACATAATGATAACCTATCACTGCTTCCATCTATTAGTTTTCAATTTTTCCTAAGTTTTATTGTTAGGGGTGGCTTTTGGGTGTTGCATCATTAAAAAATGAGGTATCAGATTTCTTATACTTAAAAGGAAAAATTCTCCTATTACGATGCAAAATAAAAAGGTTTCATGCTCTTTAAACACATTTTTTTATTAATTTTTCATGTGAGGGGTTGTTTTTAAGGGTAGTTAAATTGTAAAATATTGAAATATTGGATCCATGATTAAAAACAATTGATATTTAACATATTTGAACATAATTATAGCCCATCACTGCATTAATTTATTAGTTTTCAATTTATTGGAGTAAGGGGTAGTTTTCACTCCTTAAAAACAAAAAGCACACTTTGCGACCAAGTCAGGTTTGAAGAGGAGGGTAAGATGAACTTAATTCTAAATTTTCAAGAAGATCGGAGCAGTACTTCAGGTTTCGGAGATTTGGCCCCTTTTTAACGTTTGATGACTGTACTATCTGTGCATACTGAAAACACATCAATTGATGAGATGAGTAGCTTAATTAGACGGCAGGTAATAAATTTAATAGCTTATAAGCCTGCAACCAATATGTTTATATTAGTATTGATATCAACAGAGACATATTTAACTGTGATATTGCTGATATATAAAACGTTTGAATTCCATTTCAAAACTATTTTACTATTACTTTTGTTTTTAATCGTGATATATTAGTTTATTTTGCTGTGTATGTTCTGTTTGTTTGTGGTTATATTACATTTTTCGTTCTTCTATCTTTGCATAATATCATATTGTATTATTTATGGACACTGCACGTTGGTAAAATCTGTTATTCTTCCTATAATTGGGTGTTACCCGTTGTAATTATTAACATAAATAACTAATTGAAAAAAGAAATCTTCTAAGTTAGTATATCATATTACAAACTTACGTCAAACATTTGATTGTTGGTATCTATAAATATACTTCCCTCGGATTTATACCGTTAACCCAATTTTCGAAAACTGAATGATATTTTTAATAAAGCTTTTTTATTAAAGCCCATAAATAAGGCATTCTTTTTAATCATGGCCATCAAACACAGAGTATTGAGTTACCAATAAAAGTTTTATTAAATTTCATTTATTAACTTTATAAGAACTTTTTGTGCCATCATATTTTTTATTCCCCTTAATACTTTGATAAGTACAGGGCTTAGAGTAAGAGGAACTTTATTTTATTGCCGTAATTAAGACATGCCGGCTTGAAAAGCAGACTGCGGTCTTTATTCTTATTTCGTTTTGATGACGACTGGCATCATGTTTCTCTACAGAACCATGTAATTAAATTATCAATTAGGAGACGGGTATAGGACAATTTTTTATAGGATGAAATCTCCGTAAAACTCGAAACCAAATTAGCTTGTATGATTCTGTACGAGTTGTTGCTTTATTCTGGATGAGCAGTTATTTTAAATGTACTTCTGTCACTTTTACTCACTGAATTAATGGACCTTGTGGAAGGAATTTGTAATTTGCTTTAAGTTTATTCTAACTTTTCACATAAGATCCCACTTCTCTGTCAAATTATTTGTATCGGTCTAAAATCATAATATTATTCACAAAATACACTTGTTATAGTTATTAATTATTATAAGGGGATTGTCAAGCCTTTAATCTATGAGAAAAAAAATGTGCACTCGATGCGCAGCCGAGAGTCGCATTTTTTCGAGTGGATTGAAGGCTTATTAATCCCCGAATGTAATTCAACGTTTTATCCACGACCACGGCCAAATTAGCAGCGTGAAAGCCGTATGAGAGTAGGTGAAAAATTCTGATTTGACAAGTTTATTTTAATTAAGAATCTTTTGATTTTGAGCAAAAAAATAGAAGGTCTTCGAATGATTTCTATGACAAAGGTTGACAAAAGCGAAAAAATTTACAAAATCGACAGAAAAAATGAGGAGAATGCTTCCAGTTCTTATTCAGAAACACTCTATGTAGTGAATTTGATTAATCCCGGTCAAAGTGACGAGAAGATCGTTCTTGATATAAATATTAATGTATTTTTTTACACATTTATTTAACGTCGGCCTATTTCCGCTACTGAGGCCTAACACCGACGTCTGTAGACGAGCTACCCCCAACCAGGAATTTTGCCGAACCTCTTCCCTTAAGAAGAGTAGGGATCTTTTACTTGCCTAACATTTAATAGACAAGGAACCGACGGCTTTACATCCCCTCCGAAGGATGGTATATCCCCTATACAACCCTCGCCTAAAGTTGTATAGCTTCCGCGCATACACTGATATACAAGCCGCTGGAAGATGTGTGAGGCAGGACGCGGTCATCGTTGGAACGGTCACCCATCCAACTACTAACCGCGCCTTACGTTGCTTTATATCGCATATCGAAGTATGTACATAGTAAAGACGCACCGACGGTCGCCCCAATATTACTGTTAATATCAATAATAATTCTAAACAAAATTCTATAAAATCGAAGCGTGGTATTATGAATTCTAATCCACTAGTGTATTAAAGGGCCTTTAATCCATGGAAAACAGACGTATTAAATCTTCCTAATATAGTGGTCGTGGTTAAACTGTTTTTATTAAGGAGGAAAAAGTAATTTTTCAATTCAAAATTTTTTTTACAAAAAAATAAAATATTCATCATCACGACTAATTTTTTGTTAACTCTATCTTCCACTTAATAACATTACTGATAACATATTATTTTCTGGAGCTATTTACATTGAAACGATTTTCTGGGATATTACATTGCAATGATTATATACAGATTATTAGAAGAGGGGAGCCTTATTTTTCAAAGCATTATAGGACATATCTTCATTAATAGTTTTATGCTTAAAATTGGCCATATAGTCTAGACGCTAAAGGGAGGTTGCGTTGGTTTTATGACCACCACTCCCCGTAGGTGACCCCCCACATCCGCATGACCCTTGCAACTGCGACACCAAACCTCTTATGGCTAAACTTATCCAGTATAATCGTTCGCGTACTCTAGCCAAGGTTCTATTTTTACCACCCGGATATTCCTTCGTGCCCTCGCCGAAATACTATTGGTACCTGGCTCCTGGGTATCACGAGCCGCATGGTAACTTCCTTCCCATCCGGGCTCTTCCATGCTCTTCGTAATAGTCCATCTGCAACCTTTAGGGAATCCCATTGCGCCCATAAAACCTTCGGTCCAACACTTCTGCTAGAAACGTCGTTCCTTTCCGGGCGGATTCATTTTTCTTTTGCCTTCAGTAGTGGTCCAATCTCGTCGTCAATCAGTTGTTCTTTCCTTACAACTTCCTTTGTCCAGCCCTTCGGAACCTCTACCTTAACCGCCGTAGTTTGTTGCAATCGAATCATTAGCGCTTTGTTGGTAGTACACAGTTATTACACTTAACTCGCCAGGCTTGTGACGTGTAATTCAGCGCTCGGTGGGGCACATAGCTCGGAGAGTAGCTGTTGGTTGCAGTCTGATTACGTTCCTTATAGTAAGCTAAGGATTTTATAGAGGATTTTTGCGACTTAAATATTATGTTTTAATATGCCCTCTAAAAGAACATTTGAATTATGCTAAGCCCAGTCAGGCTATTTGTTTTTTGATTGCAGCAGACACTGGACCGCTAGATGGTGCCTGTTGGCTATTTTGTATGTCGCTATCCTAAAAATACCGAGATGTACCAATGGTCAAAGGGTTCTCGTATCGTTAGTCACATGCCTACCTTGCACTGACGAGAGCCAACAGCTCGAAACTGCAGTCTGCAAGTGGTGTGGGACGACTGGTACGAGAGCTCCTTTAAGTAAGATCAGTATTTCGGCTGGTGTTTGTTGCAATCGAAGCATTAGTGTTTTGTTGGTAATACACAGTTATTACATTTAACGCGCCAGGCCTGTAACTTGTAATTCAGCGCTCGGCGGGACACATAGCCCGGAAAGTAGCTGTTGGTTGCAGTCTGGTTACGTTCCTTATAGTAAAATAAGGATTTTATAGAGGAGTTTTGCGACTGAAATATTATGTTTTAATATCTAAAAGCACATTTGAATTAAGTTCTGGAAATGTTCTCAAAATCTCACAAATAGGTCTTATTTGATGCCTATATCATTTTCCAGTTGACAGAATTTAGCTGACTGCACTAGTTTCCTAGTAGAATGTTCTGGAAATTTCCTCACACTAGCGCAAATAAGTCTTGTCTAATGTCTATATCACTTTCCAGTTCAAAGCATATCTCTAGTGGTTTCCAACTAGAACAGTATTGAACTTCGTTGAATTCTTCAGAAGCCCTGTTGCAATTCCGCTTCTGGCACTAATTGTTATGTGTTTACAGTCTCCAGTAAATACCCTGTACGTAGCTTCAAATAATTGCAACAAGAAGTTTCACTAACAACTATTTTATATAATACATAATTACAATAATTAAGTCCTTATACACATTAGTACACACTAACATAAGTTCCATCTACTATAGTTTCACTACTATAATTCACAACTTATTATTGTTCTTATTCCACATGTTCACTTGTTCCTCTCATAACTGTGCTCCGTGCGCGGAATCCACTCCTTATATGTCTGAGGCGCTTTATTCTTGAACGTTCCAGTCTATGCTTTGCGGCGTTTCTGGCTCCTCTCGCATATTCCATGAGGCAGTAGCGTAGGCGTACACATAACAGTATCTTCGCATTTTCTTTTGAGACGTACGGGAGCATGTTAGTATCCGTACTCATGTATTTTCATACGCTGGATTTTGTCAATAAATCGAAATTGGGCACTTTTAGGATCTGAAATTCACGTCAATCGTTCCAGCGTAGTAACATACATAAGTATGGAGTCGAACATGTTGACATTCCAGCATGAGGTAATTCCGAGAAAATACCATTTTTGACAATTTCTCGTGAATAATATGTTATGAACTCATTTTTTACTGGGATACACGTCAACCAATCCTGCGTGTTAAAATACTGTTATGTGCCGCCCTCTTATGGAAAGAGGCTTAATCCTTAGTAGCCAGAGTAAAACAAAGCCTACCTAATGCTCAACCAGAAAAACAATAGTTCGCCAGTAGACCCAGGATGACGCTGGCTCATAGAGTATTCCGGAAGATGTAGAAACATCTCGAAGGACAGACTAGATTATTCGAGAATAGCGGCACGGATATATAAGAAGCGGATCCAACGCACGGAGTGAGTTATGTATTAGATAAGCAAGTGATACTTAAGTTCAGTACAGTTCTGAATGAGATGAAAAGTGGTCGGATAAAATAAAGAGCAGTAATAAGTTGTGAATTATAGTAGTGAGACTATAGTAGATGAAGGTTACATCTAGTGTGTTATTGTAAGGACTAATTATTGCAATTATTGTAATCAGTGGTTAGTGAAAATTCGTGTTGCAATTATTGAACCTACGTTTGGAAGTGTTTAATACAGGGTAAATACATAACAATACTTAAAAGTGAATACGAACATTTTAACATGTCTATATACCTCAAAAGAAAATGCAAGAAAATACTATTTTTAACAGTTTCTCGTAAGTAATTTCGAGATAGGGCCAGTTTTGTGATCTGGGACGTAGGCCAATTGATCCATAGTATCAAAATACATAAAATTGAATACCAACATGTTAATATTTCTGTACTCCAAAAAACAAAATGCGAAAAAACACCATTTTTATCACTTTCTCGTAAGTAGCTCGAAATTGGACCACTTTTGGGACAGCTGGCGCGGCGGACCTATACCAATCGATTATATGGAAAAGAATATGTCGATAACGATTATAAAATCTGTTGGACGTCTTAGAGCCAGCAAAACCCCCTTCAGCATCTAGACTAATATAGTCACCTAATAAATATTCTTAACTTATTTAGGAAATACCTTGTATACGTAAAAAATATCTGACATTCACGACGATCGAATATAGGGCTTTGAAAAGTATAAATTTTACACCGTAACGCTGTTAACAGAACAAACTATATATAGACTTACTGTGAATTAATACGCAATGAATTTCCAAGTATGCTATACCAGAAACAACGAAGAGGTGTAAGGGTAAGGGTAGAAAAACACTCACAAGAACATGTGTTGTACAACCTTTTAAACAACTCGAACGTTATAATCCACGCATTACGCAGGCGATAATTGAGGCACCCTAGATGGCAACTCGAGTTTTTAACGTAAGAGATGAGAGGAAAATGTTAATATCTGCTTTATCTTGTAAATACACACTTTGGTTTCATATTATAACTTGTCCGCATTTTTAAACATTTTACAATGCATTAATATATCTAATGGTCCCACTATGTATCGGAACAAGAGGATTTTCTTTGCTTTAGATCATTCAATTATTTTTCTCTTTGAAATTTGGTTGAAAATCAATGTTTACAGTTTAGAGAGTCCTTACTACGAATGCCTTACAAATTATCGTTCAATAAATTAAGTATTTAAAGTACAAAAAGAAAAAATAACTTATTAACATGTAACTAACTCACACAATGTAAAACTAATAAAAATAAAGTAGAATATAATTTTGTTTTTTGACATTGGAAATTTTTTTGGACGTATTTTTTGAAGAAGGGATTTTACCTTCTTGAGGAGTGGTTAGAAGGGGTAAATAAAACATCTCTTCTATCAATATATATACTGTTATTAGACATATTAATGAGCCCAGATTGGAAGACAGAAATTATGGATTTAGACCTATTTTTCGCAATTTTCTTAGTTTTATTTTATTTTTCTATTCTAACGCCTTATTTAGATTAACGTCCTGGCGGAGTTTAGTATTAGCTATTCCACCACTCAACAAGGACACATACACATAACAACTCTACAACGACCATTGCCATCTGCCGCAGCTGAGACTCGAACTCTGCAATATTACAGCAACTAGCCGTGTTGTATCTCACAAAACCTCATCTAGTCCACTAAACACCCATACCCTAGCCAGGATTCGAACCCCGGGACTCTGGCAAAAATTACACGTAAGCGTTAAACCACTGAGCAAGTTTGAATTTAAGAGCACAAACTTGGAAATTTTGGTGATTGTTTCATGAGAATAACATTAAAATGGCTGCATAAAATTGTCCGCCATGTTTGTTTTTGAAAAAATCAAATTTAAATTTAAAATTCTTTTTCTTTCGTTATTTCAGTTTAGGCATTTTTACAGATGCATTGGTGTTAAGAGGTTATGCTATGCTGCCAAGTGTTAATGTCTAAAGATTATATTTAATTCACGTAAAAATTCACACAGGTCACTAAATTAAATGACTCAAAATAAATTGGAAAAATGCTTATCTTCTTTTCTTATCTCAACTATTATATGAGTTCCACAGTGATAGTAATAATAATAAAAATAATAATTTATTAATTCCAAAAGACTAAAGTACAGAGGTATAGGAAAAGTCATCGGTACAAATATACCATTTGAAGAACATGATAGTGTTATCGAGCTAAAATACAAAAGTATGCAACAGTAAACAAATAAAATATTAAATAAGTAAACAACTACCATAAAGAACACGTTAAAATATATATATATATATATATATATATATATATATAAAACAGTAGTGCTATTATAGACAAGTATACAATAAATGACAATAAATGACAATAAATGAAATAGGAACAAACAAAATACACAAAATATATAACAACCGTAAGGAACACGTTAAAATTAATTTAAAAAAAAACTATGTAAAACAGTACTATTATAGGCGAGTAAATAACCAATAAATATACAATAAATAAAATGAGAACAAAAAAATTACAAATTAGCATATTGGAAAAATCAGAACAATTATTTAATGATCTAACAATTCTGCAACACTATAGAACATATTATCATGTAAAAATTCACAAAGGTTCTTTATAAATACTCTAATATTTTTTATAATTTTAAGATTATTTGATAGCTTATTAAATCACTTTATTCCAACAAATTTTGGTCCTTTCTTCAAATACTGATAAATTATGAACTGGTGTCACCAAATTTATATAATTACGGGTATCGTGGTTATGTAAATCACTATGGGTAATGAAATCGGATAAGTTACTTTTTACGTACACTAATATTTCGTAAATATATATGCATGGTAAAGGTAAAAAGTTCAAATTCTTGAAAATAGGTTTACAAGATTGAAGTCTAGTTGCACCAACAATGTTTCTTACTGTCCGTTTCTTTAATTTAAACAGTCGAGATGCATGTGGAGAAATACTCCAAAATATTATTCCATATCTCAGCCTGGACAAAAAGTTAGAATGATAAAATGTTAAGCATATAGATCTTTGTATTACTTCTCTAAACCTGTATAGTGCGAAACATAATGAGGATAGCTTATTTGACAAATTGTCGACATGAGATTTCCCACTCAAAATGTTGTCAATATAGAGACCAGGAAATTTTGCGGTCTTAATGATGTATGGACCGCCTTAATTAAACAGCTTTCATATATTAAACTATTCCTTGGTGTGAAATTGATGAAGACCGTTTTCGATACATTTAAATGCAGTTTGTTGGAATAAAACCATTTAATAAAGCGAGCTACCATATCTTGTAGCTTAACTAAAACTTCAGATTTTGATTCATCATAACATAAGTAAGTGTTATCATCGGCAAACACAACAATATTATTTTCAGGGTCAAGGTTCGGCAAATTGTTAACAAATATCAAAAATAAAAGTGGTCCCAGAATGGACCCTTGCGGAACTCCGATATTTATATTCATTTCACTCGCTTTCATACTGTTAATATCAACGATCTGTTTTCCTTTTGAGAGATAGCATGATATCCAATCATTAACTTTACCCCTGATACCATATTTACTAAGCTTTTCAATGAGTAATTTATGATTCACAAGGTCAAAAGCCTTGCTTAGATCCATAAATAAACCAATACTTTTGTTGTTGTTGTTATCTAAATTATTATTATTTTTTTTTATACATTTATTTAACGTCGGCCTATTTCCGCTACTGAGGCCTAACACCGACGCCTGTAGACGAGCTACCCCCAACCATGAATTTTGCCGAACCTCTTCCCTTAAGAAGAGTAGGGATCTTTTACTTGCCTAACATTTAATAGACAAGGAACCGACGGCTTTACATCCCCTCCGAAGGATGGTATATCTCCTATACAACCCTCGCCTAAGGTTGTATAGCTTCCTCGCATACACTGATATACAAGCCGCTGGAAGATGTGTGAGGCGAGAACGCGGTTTTCGTTGGAATGGTCACCAATCCAAGTACTAACCGCGCCTGTCGTTGCTTTACATCGCATACCGAAGTATGTACATAGTAAAGACGCACCTACGCTCGCCCCCATCTAAATTATCATATAATTTATTTATTAAACTTAATATGGCACTACAGGTGTTTTTTCCCTTTCGAAACCCATGTTGAAAATTATTTAGTATGTTAAATTTGCTGAGAAAATGTGTAATTTTGTTAAAGACGATCTTTTCTAAAATTTTTGATACTGCACTTAAAACAGATATTGGTCTATAATTTTCCATGTCATTTTTACAATCCTTTTTATGTATAGGTACGATTTTGGCTGTTTTGAAAATATCTGCAAATTTACCGTCAGCTAATGACCTGTTTATTAAAAAAGTTAGTGGTCGAACAATAAAGTTTTGCTTTTAATAAGTTTGACGAAATTCCATCTACTCCAGATACATTTGACTGTTTTAGACTTTTATTGCAATTTAGGCCTCATTTTCTAACACAGATAAAATACATTGTTGGGAATTGTTTATCGGTTAAACTGTAAATATTATCCTCGGTTGAAAATTTTGAAATTAAAGAGTGCGATTCTCCAATAAAAAACCTATTAAAGTTACTAGATATTTGTTTAGCGTCTGTTATTATATTATCTTCAACGTGAATTTTTGTGATTTTATTTTTTATTTGACTTTTCCCTATAGTTTTATTAATTATATTCCATGTAGTTTTGCTTTTATTATTAGATGTATCAAAATATCTTTTGTTGTCTAGTGCTTTTGCAGCTTTTATAAACTTTTTGTAAGTTTTTTTATATTTTTTATAAAAATCAATGATGTTCTGATTATTCGATACAATTGATAGTTTTGAAGATCTTTCAACTTCTGAGATGATTTTCTTATTCCTGTAGTTACCCACTGTTTGTTGGTTTTTGCTGTATTTTTTAATTTTTTTAGAGGAAACGAGATGTAAAAATAGTGCTGCAGAATATTTATAAATTTAGTGGATCCATCATCAACAGAATGACTTTGATAAATTTCGTTAAAAGTCTCATTACTAATTAGGTTTAAAAATACCTCATAGTTACTATTACTAAAAATTCTTCCATAACCAAGGTCAGTCCGTTTAGGATCATATTTTATTCTTAATGTTTGAGCTAAATGATCTGACATACCATTTTCTCGAATAGTGTAACATTTTTCATCATCTGACATAGTGGATAGTGATGAAACTGTTGTGAAACTTAGATCTGTTATTAACTATTTTTACGATCGCCATCTATTAGAATTATTGAAAGAATAATTCGACAAAAGGACTAACACACATTCCATTTTTGTAAGTATTCAAATATGACGCAAAGACCCCAATGTTAACATCATTTGAATAAATACATTGTATTATTATTTATATTCAAAATGGCCCAAAATTCTTTTCGTATTTTTCGAATAATTATCATCGTCTAATCAAAGCAAATGGTTTTTGAGTTTCTAGAAAAAATCGGCTCCTTTATTCGATAAAAGAAATCTAAAAATAATTTTTGCTGCATCTGACTCACAAGAACGATAAATTTTTCCTAAAAGAATTAATAAAATCAATGAGACATTATCCATGCATAGCAGTCGCTTTCTGGATATTGCCCATGTAAAAAGGCGTTATACTCATTCGTATTCGGTAGGAGCATTTTCCAACGACAATATGAAACAATCAAATTCCTGTCGGCGTCTTCAATGATCCCCAAAGCGAGGCATTTCCGCTGGTGCTCTCGCAAATAGTTATAAACATTCCAACTCCGTGTAGCATGTAAATCATTGCGGTGAATTTCCAACAGACTAGGCCGACATGTTGAATAAGAAAGCCACATTCGTAGAACACTGCGGATTTGATAAATCTTAAGGCATCTCGATATTATCTACATATTTTATGTATTCGGAACGATAGGGAAAACAACAGAATAAGTTTAGCATTTTTGTAAGTTACAGCCGGAAAATAATCACATACAGGGTCAAAATTGTTCTCGCGGGAATTTCTTGGTGATGAACTTGAATTAAGGTGATAAGAACTTTTTCTTGGCACGCGGGGAATTAGGTAGAAGAAAATATTGGAGTTATTTTTTATAACAAGTTGATCATTATACAATTTTGATGCCGCCTGAAAGTAACCATAATAATTCAAATGTGCTTTTAGAGCTGAATTACAAGTTACAAGCCTGGCGTGTAATTCAGCTCTCGGCGGGGTACATATCCCGGAGAGTAGCTGTTGGTTGCAGTCTGGTTACGTTCCTTACAGCAAAATAAGGATTTTATAGAGGAGTTTGCGACTAAAAATATTGTTTTAATATTCCACCCTCTAAAAGCACATTTGAAGTATGCTAAGCCCAGTCAGGCTATTTATTTTTCGATTGCAACAGACACTGGACCGCTAGATGGCGCCTGCTGACTATTTTACATGTCGCTATCCCAAAGATACCGAAATGTACTAAATGGTCAAGAGATCCTCGTGTCGGTTGTCACATGCCTACCTTGCACTGACGAGAGCCAACAGCACGAAACTGCAGTCTGCAAGTGGTGTGGGACGACTGGTACGAGAGCTCCTTTAAGTAAGATCAGTCTTTCGGCTGGTGTTTGTTGCAATTGAAGCATTAGCGTTTTGTTGGTAATATGCGATTATTACACTTAACGCGCCAGGCTTGTAACTTGTAATTCAGCGCTCGGCGGGGCACATACCCCGGAGAGTAGCTGTTGGTTGCAATCTGGTTACATTCCTTATAGTAAAATAAGGATTTTATGGAGGAGTTTGCGACTAAAAATATTATGTTTTAACCATAATAATTAGGGGCGAGCGTAGGTGCGTCTTTACTATGTACATACTTCGGTATGCGATGTAAAGCAACGACAGGCGCAGTTAGTACTTGGATTGGTGACCATTCCAACGGAAACCGCGTTCTCGCCTCACACATCTTCCAGCGGCTTGTATATCAGTGTATGCGCGGAAGCTATACAACCTTAGGCGAGGGTTATATAGGAGATATACCATCCTTCGGAGGGGATGTAAAGCCGTCGGTCCCTTGTCTATTAAATGTTAGGCAAGTAAAAGATCCCTACTCTTCTTAAGGGAAGAGGTTCGGCAAAATTCCTGGTTGGGGGTAGCTCGTCTACAGGCGTCGGTGTTAGGCCTCAGTAGCGGAAATAGGCCGACGTTAAATAATTGTATAAAAAAAAAACCATAATAATTGTTTCATTACATATTAGTGCCCGATTATGAAATAGAGTCAAGAAGTAAAGAATCAATTAAGACTTATTCAAACAAAACTTGAATTCTATTGTGTAATTCAATTCTTTCTAGTATTAGCTAACATGAGGTAGCTGTTTTAAGAGATTGTACAATATTTTATTTTTTAAATAAATTGTTTGTTAATAAATTATTGACCAATATTTTATATGCTGACGTCAATGAATCTCTCATTTTGCTCAAATTCCAATAATTTCTTTGCAAAATTAGTTAATTAAACCAATTATTACATATTTCATCACAAAACATAATAAAAAAGCCCATAAATACTTTATTTTCAACCAGAAAGATCTATAGCAACAAACAACTCTACTTATTTCATGTCAAAATCAATTAATTACTCAACCAATAACTTTTTAATCGATCGCTAATTCAAAAAATCATTAATATATAATTAATAATCATTTTTCAGTATAGTTACGAAAAGGTAGTTATTACAGTTCCAAAATTCCTAAGTTTTTATTCCAGTTTCGAAAACCTTAAATTTTTGTTGCAGTTTGAAAATTTCTAGTTTTTTGTTGCAGTTTCGGGAAGTGGTCGTTTGATATTCCGTCCGCCTCGATTAACCAAATTTATTTGGCGCCCATAACTGTGATGTCTACATGCCATCCTACAATTAACCCCATCCTCAAAAAACAAGCGTTTTTTTCGTAAATAAGAAACAAAAAAATGTGTTACAGAATTAGCCCAGGCGGTATTTGTTTTGGGAATTTTTAGTAATTTTTTCACATTTTGTTTAATAAAAAAATTGAGCCCACGTTTTCAAACTAGCGCATAGTGAAATTATCATTTTTTATAATTTTTAGGAGTGATTAGCCAAAAATCTGCCATACTACCAGATTCACCCAAACATAGGTGATTTTAAGTAGATACCGCCTGGGATAAATACTTTAAATTGAAAAATGTGTAGTTCTCTGTTAAAGTATATTCACAAAGGGTCCTTTGAATAGTTTAACACATACAAATTCCAACTGTATCATCAGTTTGTTACTAATCTATTTGTTACTACTCTATTAAAATTAGTTGATCTTTGGATTGTAACTTGTTTGTGATTGTTACCAGAGAAAGAGCTTTATTTCACAGAAACAATGTAATGCGACCCCTATGTTACTTCTTTAAATAGTTGTAACCACTATGAGTTTGATAATGAAACTAAACCCAAAGTGAATACTTTACTTAAAATGTATTAACTGCGGAGTAATGCTTGGTTTTGAATTTTTGTTTACATTCTTAGCAGTTTTGTTTGTTATGTGGTTGTAAACTGAAATACCAAACGCAATTTTTAAACACATCTGTGGTTTAAAATCCGTTGAATACTTTTATTCGTAAACAATATGGCTTTGTAGATGAATATATGTACTGCGTATACAACACATTCAAAACCACAGACAGAGTAATATATTAATTAAAAATATATGTTGTACTAAAGTAGAATTTAAATAGATTTTCATGTAGGTTATATTTTAATAAACATATCTTTAAAATAATTGTGAAAATAACTGACATACTAGTATCAAATGTTGGATTATTGGTTAGATCTTTTCGACATGGTTTTCACCATCGGCAACTTATTCTTTGAGGAAAGTTTTAGTTGTATAGAAATGTCCATGACAGGATGAGATCTGAAAACAAATGTTGAATAAAACTGCTGATGCACAAATCATTCAATGTGTTGCTATAGAGAATATAATGCCGCATCCAAATCTGTTTGTATTAACTCCTCATAGATAAACGACAAATATTGTCAATAAAGAAATAATTTAACCCTGTTATAATGCTGTTAATTTCGACACGGATTTGAAAATCATCAAGCTTACCATAATCAATAAATTTCGTAAGATCATTAACAGATAACAGAAGTAAGAAAGATTCCAGATTTATTCCTTGAGGGACGACATCTGATCTAACCAGAGATATTAAAAACTTTTCTGGTAACCTGTAGAGTACTATAATTTTTTATAAAAAAAAGTAGCATGGATCCCGTCTAGTTATATTCTTAACAGATTTTAAAAATACGAAAGTAAAGCTTATAAGTAAAAAACTTACCCTACGTGTCTCACTTTCATAATCGTAATCTAAATTTTAGAAAAATATCCATTTGAATTTAGAGAGAGATAGAGAGTCGATTAGGAAATATTTATTATTTTTGCCATAACTTTTTTTAATACATATATTACCAATATATGAATTAAAAAAAAAAAATCGGCAGCTACTGGAAGAGGCTGGAACCTTCCCACTCGGTGGATCTTTGAAGCAGAAAAGAGCATTAAATTGTGTAACAAAACGGCACTAAACGTAATCCGATCTCATCCAAAACCTTTTCAGATCTTCTGGGGCACTAAAAAATCCTCAACTTAATGAATTTACAATCATCTATGCGAGTTATTACCTACATTATCGCTCGTTGAATAATATACTATTAGGATATTAACAACTTTAAAATCACTAGAACGACTAAGAAAGTCTAGTTATCCGAAATACTACAGATTTGTAAAGCAACAAACTGAAAATTGGTAAAGTGATAATCTATAATAAATTTACCAACGAAGGTACAGAAAGCATATGATATTGAAATTGTTACATCTACCTTTAAAGTTTGTGACAATCGACTAAAAGTTACAAATGTGCCGAAATCTTATTAACATGACATGACACCAACGTTACCGGATGACAAACGATGACAATGGCAATCATCAAAATTTGCTCATGGCAATCCGATCGCTTGCGGCTGTCTTTGTTAAATCAAACATTAGCATTTCAGTAATTTTACTAGATTTTAGAGGAATATTTGTAGTTTAATTCTTCGATTTGTCTGTATATATATTTAAAAACGGCACTAAACGTAATCCGCTCTACTTCTAGAGCAGTGAAGAAACCCTCTCATGTGAATTGACACGTGATGTGACCAGTTTCACGATGTAACGGCTACGCGCATCGATCATGTCATGCGAAATGCGATCTATGCCATATTTGCTTTGTTTTTAATTTTTTTCACGGAAACCAAATCGAAAGGGTGGAAGTGTGACATATCGTTGAAATCAGAATTTTAACTGCTTTTCAACGGTTCCATTGCAAATTGAAAGTAAATATAAAATAAACAACTTGTTGCATCAAAATGGCACTAAATGTAATCCGATCTCAACCAAAACCTTTTCAGATCTTCTGGGTCACTAAAGAAACGCACACGCAAAGTTTCATTCAAATCCGTTCAGTAATTTCGGCGCTATCGTGCTAACACACATACACACATACACACACACAGACATTTTTCAAAAACCACTATTTTGGGTTCCTAGAATCTCAAAACGTAAAGATTTGATGTTATCTCAATTTTCGTTTTTGAACCAATTTTAGTAACCTCTCACAATTTTATTGTGGAGAGGTTAATATGGCCAAAAATAATAAGTATTTCCTTATCAAATCTTTCTCTCTCTCTCTCTCTCTTAGATATGCCCACCTTAAATTATTGTTAAGAATTATTTTAAAGTCATCGCCTTCCAGAATTAACTTCTTATTTTTACTTAAAAGTAACAAATGACTTTATTTTCGTTCAAATTAAAACCATGGGATTTAGCGACACCAGAAATTGCGTCAAGATCAAAGTTTATTCGCTCTACAACAAGATTTATATGTGTTAGACAAAAGGAGTAGTATATTTGAGTGTCATCAGCATATTGGTGACTAAAGCAAATATCAAATAATATAAACTAACTCAAATATACCACAACAAAATTAAATTCATGTGTGAAGAAACAAAAATTCTCCCTATTTATAAGCATTAGCATAAATCTTAACATCTATGCCAATTTAAGCTTCTGGCCGATAGCCGTGTTGGTTAAGGTACGAGGTGGCAATCACGATTAACCACCGGGTTCGAATCCCGGCTCCGGTACTGGCACTGTCGGAGGAAATGGTTGTATGTCCGTGTTTTTTCAATGTGTAACCCCCTTCCGCACAAGCTTCTGGCTTCTGGAATTGGGGATTGTATAATTTCTGTGGTGTTTATATATTTATTATTTATTTATTTATTTATAATAGTATTAAATTTAATATTGTATGCAGAAGCGGTATAAATTCACAAATAAAACATGCCTAAAAGATAAATGAGTATACAAATAGGAAAAAAAGGCAACAAAAAATATAAGTGATAAATACATAATTAGAATTTTCAACACATATCATATCACAATAAAATCATAAATTACAGATCACTTAAAGAATGTATTTGAATTTCGTGACTATCGCCTCCATTAAGCAAAAATATTTTACCATTAGCAGATCATACCTTGTACACTCCATATTTTTTCCTTTGCAGCCTTAAGGAGCTCATAGCGACGCTGTATTAGATCTTTGTAAATGGAATAATTAGTCTTATTTAGTAATTTTGAGTGCGTTTAATGTTGCTAACAAAATTCATTAAAATAGCCGGCAGGCTTTCTGGATTGATTTGTTTGCCAATTCGAAATATCTTGGAGAGAACTTTCAGCATATTCTTTATGAATGATACTATAATATCAACAACTTCATCATTGCTCTTCTCAATGCCAAGGAAACGCTTTATCACATCATTACTTTATTTCCCCCCACGATACTAAACACATTTGAAACATTTTTTCTGAAACTCATTGGTGTAGAGATAAATAAATGTCTCAACTTAGATGCCGCACCCGGTATAAAACGTTTTGCTCATTTTGTAATTTATTTTTACCTCATTAATTATATGATGTTGCATTTTCTAATATATTGTAATAAGTAAAATTTTCAGTTTAGGTCGATATAATATAAATTAGATTTTTTTGATAGACAAGATGACATTGAAGGAGTATAAGGGTCCCTTTTTTCTGTCAAGTAGGATGGGAAATAAAGTGGTGGACGAAGGACATGTCACACGTCCGCCTACAAATTGAATCTTGGTATCCATCATTATCTCCCTGATATCTTTATTCTGTATAAAGGTGCATGACTTGCAGGAAAGTCAGTAGACATACCAGTTTCGTGATTTGAGAAGTATCTAGTATAGTTACATAGTCATTACATTAATTCAGTCTACGTTATTGTATTTCAAAATAAATTAAGTAATGTATTTGTATGACTCTTAATATAGGAAACTAGAAAACTTGATATTATTGAAGCAAAAACCAAAAGGGGAGGAGTGAGTAGATTTTTCCTGAATGGAAAGGAAAAGGTATATAATGTTGGTAATAATAATAATATACGTTTATTTACGAAGAAAAAAAAATTACAATAATTGTAAATAAGTATTGTTACCCAGTAAGTGACTTAACACTTGTTTTGGTGAAATGGGTAATAAAGTGCAATTTTTAGTTGAATTGAATAGATTGAAAGATGCGTGATATAAACT
Source organism: Leptura quadrifasciata (assembly GCA_963675555.1). NCBI lineage: Eukaryota > Metazoa > Arthropoda > Insecta > Coleoptera > Cerambycidae > Leptura > Leptura quadrifasciata. The sequence goes on along the minus strand of OY776679.1, from coordinate 85,979,295 downwards.
TTTCGGAATTACTTATCGAATACTAGCTTATCGTGTAGGCCTTAGTTTTATAGGAGACTAAAATACTAAATTAAAATACTAAACTAAAATAATAACAATAATAATAATAATAATAATAATAATAATAATTTTTTCACAAATTTGTAGAATTTTACAAAATAGCTATTAAAAGCACAATTAAATAAATTTATTAAAATAATTATATTATATTTAACATCCATTTTAAGTTATAAAAACTTGTATATGGATGGGTAGTTTTAATTAATAATAACAAAAAATATAATGTAGCGTACCTATGTAACATATTATGCCTATAATTACATCATATTAAATTTATCAAATTATTTATATGAGATCTGTCTTGTTCCCTCAACCATTTATTAATTAGTCTTTTAAAGATAGCTAAGCTTTTACTGTCTCTTATGTTTATTGGCAGTTCACAACCTTCGGGCCAAATAAATGAAGTATCTTCTACCTATGTCCTTTTTTGCCACATCAGTTTTTATTAGCTGTTTGTGTATTCGTCTAGTACCATATGAATGATCAATTTGTTTTAAAAGTCTTTTGTTTTTATAAAAGTGTATTAATATTATTTTTGAATATATCTGTCTAATGTCTAATATTTCTGCTTCTTGGTATAATTCATCAGAGGGAAATCTAATATTTGAACATTATTTTTAAAATTCTTTTTTGTAAAATTTCTAGAGGCTTTTAGTGACTTTTTTTTACGCCACCCCAAACTATTATCCCATATTGGAGGATGGATTCAACAAGAGCATAATATATTATTTTAAGTTGCTTGATGTTTGAGAAGCTTCTTAGGATTTTAAATTTATAGGATAAATGCCTGATTTTCTGCATACTATTTTGGTTTTGGACATCCCACCGTAGATGGTTATCGATTGTTATCCCTAAGTATTTAATACTTGTAGTGGAACAAATTTCACGGCCATCTATAGGTATCGTGTTAAAGTCTGGTAAGTATTTTTTATAAGATGTAAATGTCAGGTATTTCGTTTTATCCCAGTTTAGTGTAAATAAATTTTTATCAAACCACTTTTTAATTTTTTTTAGTTCCGTTGTTACGGCTTGTTGTAATTCGAGCCAATTTTCACCCACAAAAAATATTGCTGTGTCGTCAGCGTATGAGATGATATCCCTTTCCATGGACAATGCAAGTAAATCGTTGATATAAATAGTAAACAAGGCAGGTCCTAGAACTGTACCTTGTGGTACTCCATAAATCACTGTTCTTTCATTGCTTGTTACATCTTCAATCATAACCCTCTGTTTACGATTAGTTAAATAGTTTCGAAACAGTTCTAAAGAATTTCCGCGGATTCCAAGTTTTTCTAATTTTTCCAACAAAAGTTTGTGACTAACTGTGTCGAACGCCTTGGCCAAGTCTACAAACACGCATATCGCTGGTTTACTATGGTCAATTGCATTATATATTTTGGAAGTCAAAGCGCTTACTGCATCCTGAGTGGATTTATTTTCACGAAATCCAAACTGCATGTTATGTAGTATTTGATGTTTATCCAAGTAGTTACATAGTCGCGTTTTTATAATTTTTTCAAAAATCTTTGCCAATGCTGAAACCAGAGATATGGGTCTATAGTTAGACATTTTTGAATGGTCGCCTTTTTTTTTAAATATAGGTTTAATAACCGCTGTTTTAACATTGGTTAATAATATAAGTAAGAGGTTCTGTAATGTAGTTGACACATTTTTTCAGAAGTTCATCTGATCTAACCCCGGTGATTTCCCATTTTTTAGACTGATTATAATACCATGTATTTCTTTATCATTAGTTGGAAATAGAAACATAGAATTCGGTGTCTTATTTTCAATGTTTATATAATCATTATCGTTATTAATAGGGTGATGAATTTTATTCGCCAAAGTTTCCCCGATGTTTGTAAAATATTTATTAAAATTATTAGCAATTTCTAATTTATTATAAATTTCTTAAGAGTTAACCAAAGTAATGTTATTAATTGTTTTTTTTTAAGTTCCGATTGCCAGTTAAGCTTTCATTAACTGTGTTCCAGATGTGTTTTGAAGACTTACTATTTTGTTCTATTTTATTTTGAAAAAAATTATTTTTTATGATTTTTACTAGCGAGTTTATTTTGTTTCTATACCTAGTGTACTGTTGTTTTTTTGTTCGTTTGTTGGGTTTTTTAAGTATTCCTGGTAGAATTTGTCCCGAACTCTCATTAATGAAATAATTCCCTGAGTAATCCACGGTTTTCTTTTTATAGTTTCTTTTACTCGTATAGTTCTTGTAGAGTTAGTGACATGTTATTTAAATTTATCTATAAAAAATTTAGTTGCACTTTCCACATCATTAGAATTATATATTTCAAACCAGTTTTCATATTTTAATAGGTTACATAATTTTATGTCATCAATTTTTTGTATGGTTTTGTAGTTAACACCATTGTGTCTGGTACCTATGTTTTTTAGTATAGCAACCACTGAATAGTGATCCGTAATGTTACTTTTAATTACGGCCGCATAAATGTTGTCGATGTTTTCATTTCTAGCTTTCAGAAAAATGTGATCGATGCAAGATTTAGAATTTTCGTTAACTCTGGTATATTTATTAATTAATGACTTAAAACCATTTTCACTCATGACATTTAGATATTCATTGGCGTAATCTATGTATTCTGAGAGTATATCAATGTTTATATCACCAATGAGAACATTATATTCAGAGTTTTTATTCCTTAAGAATGTCGACAAATGATCAATAAAAGAGAGTGGACACGTTGATGGGGATCTATATATGTTATATGAAAATATACCCTGTATCTCTGAGACATTGGCCTCACCACTCTCAGCGGTATTATATTACATAGATATCAAATAACGACTCCTCTCAGCATCCGCTCTCCCGAGAATTAGATAAGATTGTATTCTTGCAAAACTGCATAATTGCAGTTCCTTTGTTCCCAAAGGTTATAAATGGGAGTAGTGTACTTTCAGACGGTAGTCTTAAACTCATGTTGGAATAAACAAGTCAAAATTATTATTGTTCTAATTTATAAAGAGTCAACGTTGACTCCATTAATAAATAAATAAAGTTTTTAAAAAGTGATTTCAACAATCGATTATCTAACATTGGCGCAGTCGGTAGGATCTGAAAAACACCCTGTAACCCAGAGGTGGTGGATTTCAATCCTTCAATCAGCAAAGAATCTACGAGAAACAAGAAAAATACAATTTCAAGCAGACAAGCAACGTCTCAACAAGCTCACAAGAAGCATCATATACACATCGAGAAATAATTAGCAAGTAAGAAACATTCCTGGCCCCTGAAAGTCGGTGTCTTCGGCACTTGGAACACGTCACCGTGGATAGGAACACCTAGTGATACCCCTGACGGTACATCCCAGTGTAGCAACGCTTACGAAACCGCATTCGACCTTCCATCTGGACCCCAGGCATGAAGATAGTAATGTAAGTAATTTAAGAATCATCTCGATTTATTTTCTATTTCAAACTGCACTAAACATTTATATTTTATCATTCGTACATTGCATTCACATTTGCATTAAACCCACGACAGTTCTGCAATCTAATTTAGTTGAATATATTATCTAAATATCGTATTACTTTAGCCGATATTTTATTTTATTTTAACACATAAATATTTTCATTGCAATCAATATATTAATTTGACATATATCAAGTTTAATCTTTATCTTGTAACGTTTTTATTGCAATTTAATACTACTACTACTAATAAAGGTTAACGTATTGTTTATACCATATGACTATAATATCTGAATAAGTGCAAATACCATCGCAAAAATAATTTGTTACATACTTTATACAGAAAAGAATACAATTTCGTTTCCTTTTATTCATTATTATTGCCAGTGGCGTACTCTTGCACCTTTTACAATTAATTTTTATTATTTTTTGTGTGTACCAAATTAATTTTTGTTTGTTTATCTGAAATTTATATACAAATCTTAATAATACAAAATGGCGAACCAACCAAATACTACAGCAAATAATACCAATAACGCTGACGAAACCCTTACCATAGAACCCTACAGGTTAAGTGAGATTTTCTCAATAGTTCCAGAGTTCGACGGGAACCCCATTCTCCTACAAACCTTTATTTCCGCGTGTGTTTTCGCGAACGGAATGTCTATAGAGGACCAGCGTATTTTACTTACTCTACACATAAAAAATAAACTTCGGGGAAAAGCTGCCGAATTAATAAATTCGAGGAACCCTGCCACTTGGGCAGAAATTAAAAGCCTACTTGAGGCCCACTTCGGTGATTCACGCGACTTGACAGCCCTTATACAGGACTTACAACGGATTCACCAACTACCTAATGAAACTGCCCTGACATTCGTATCTCGTTTACAAACACATAATGCCAAAATGCACGCTGCTGTGCAAAAACAGACTTTGACGTTGGAAGAAAAGACAGCCCAATCATCCCTAATTGAAACCATGACTCTAACAACACTACTTACCGGACTAGAACCCAAACTTGGACAAATAATCCGTGCCGGAAATCCCAGCGACATGCTAGAAGCAATCAATAGAATCAAACGCGAACTCCAACTGTCCTACTTCGAGTCACAAAAATTCCCAAAACAAACTATCAACAAAAACCCCATCCAGAACCAACAGAGGCGTCCCAACTCCCAACAATTCTGTAATTTTTGCAAACGTAACGGGCACAATTTTAATGAGTGCCGTACAAGACTACAATTCTCACAACAAAATCAGAACTTTAGACAAAACAATTTTGCCAGTCCTCCACAATTTTCTAGACCGAATTTCCAAAATTCTCCCAACCATCAATATCAAAGAAATTTCACGCCGCAACAAGATTTTCAACAGAATAGGCCTTCTGTAATAAGACCTAATCCGAACTTTCAGAGATCCCCAAATCCCCAATTATGACGATTACCCCCATTTCCCGCAAAATAACGACGATAACATGCCATACCAAAATGAGAATTATACAGCTAATTCTCAGATGTCGCAGGATTATACTGCTACTCCTCAGGATTTTCCATTAGGCCCGGAGTATTCAATGAATACTCCAACCCGAGAAATAAATTTCGAAGTGGACCAAATGTCCAACCAAATCCAAACATTAAACCTGAACGACAATTACAACCCCCTACTGAATTTCTCAGACCAGAACTTCGCTTAAATTGGCCTACACACACACTATTGACCGTGAATTCTAGTAATCTTTATTTCATAAATGACATTTCGAACAAATTTAAACTCTTAATTGATACTGGCGCAGGTATTTCGATTTTTAAGCATAAGACGGCGGAAAATTTTAAAAATAGATCTCCAGAAAACGCGATTATACAAGGCATAACCGACGAAAAGATTAAAATTAGCGAATCTGTTCTTATACCATTTAACGCACGCGACCCGCACAGAGTCTATATTCACGACTTGGACATAGACTTTGACGGATTATTAGGTGCCGACTTCATGGAACACTACGAATGTAGAATAGATTTCAAAACCAGGCAACTAATTACAAATTTTAAAACATTGCCCATCTTCAAAGTAACTGACGATTCCCCAACACCCGAAATCAACAAAATCCGACAAAATTATAATTCTAGCCAAAATACCATCCAAATTGACGGTCGCACGGAAAAGGTTTACAAACTAAAATGCAATCTTAGAAACACTGACGCTGTACTGTCAGCGCAGGAAAACGAAAAAGTTCGTTTGCCTAATGCTCTTGTTAGGGTAAACGAAAATGGAGAATTTTTGACAACCGTAATTAATGCAAACGCCATTCCGAAAATTATAAATTTTTCTAATCTAAAATTAGAACCATTGCAAAAATTTAGATCGATTTTTAATTTAAATGTTCAAAATTCCGACTCACACATACAGACCGGCCGATCATCTGAAATTATTAATCAGTTACGTTTAGATCATCTAAACTACGAGGAAAGTGAACTAATTACGCAAGTTTGCCTAGACTTTTCTGAAATATTTTACCTGGAAGGAGACAACTTGACTTTCACTAACGAGATTAAACATTCAATCGACACTAACAATTCTAAACCTGTATTTACAAAATCGTATCGCTACCCTCAATGCCATAAACAAGAAGTCAAAACACAAGTTTCTAAAATGCTGGACCAAGGCATAATCAGACCTTCAATTTCTCCCTGGTCATCTCCCGTTTGGGTTGTACCCAAAAAACTCGATGCCTCTGGCAAACAAAAATGGCGAGTCGTAGTAGATTACAGGAAATTAAACGAATTGACTATTGACGATAAATACCCTCTCCCAAATATTTCTGACCTTTTAGACCAACTAGGCAAATGCCAATATTTTACCACACTAGACTTAGCTTCTGGATTCCACCAAATAGAAATTGACGCGAAAGACATTCAAAAGACTGCTTTCACAGTCGAAAACGGTCATTTCGAATTCGTTAGAATGCCATTCGGTTTAAAGAATGCTCCATCAACGTTTCAAAGAGTGATGGATAATATCTTGTTAGGAATCCAGAATGAACGCTGCCTTGTTTACATGGACGACATTATCATTTACTCCCCTACTATTCACGATCATATTTCCCGACTGACAGAAGTATTCAAACGCTTAAGGAAAGCTAACCTCAAAATTCAACCCGACAAGTGCGAATTTCTACGCAAAGAAGTCGCTTATCTAGGACATCTTATAACAAAAGACGGTGTTAAGCCAAATCCCAGTAAAGTAGATGCCATTTTAAACTTTCCTCATCCGAAAAATCAAAAGGACATTAAATCTTTCTTAGGTTTAGCGGGCTATTATAGACGCTTTATTCCAAATTTCTCTAAGATTTCAAAGCCCCTGACCAAGCTACTACAAAAAGACACTCCCTTTAACTTTGACAATGATTGTATGAATTCGTTCGACAACTTAAAGCAAACATTGACGACGACTCCGATATTAATATATCCTAATTTTGATGAGCCTTTCATCCTAACTACCGACGCGAGCGCATTCGCCATCGGATCGGTACTCTCTCAGGGAAATATAGGCAAAGATCTACCAATTGCATACGCTTCCCGAACTTTATGCGGTGCGGAAACAAAGTATTCCACCATTGAAAGGGAATTATTGGCCATAGTATGGTCAGTAAAACACTTTAGACCATATTTATTCGGTAGAAAATTCAAACTAGTCACCGACCATCGACCACTTACCTGGTTATTCTCAATAAAAGACCCAGGAAGTAGACTTGCCCGCTGGCGACTCAAATTAGAGGAATACGACTACGAAATCGTTTACAAGCCCGGAAAAATCAATAAAAATGCCGATGCCCTCTCTAGAATCAAAATAAACCATTTTTCCAAATGTTCTAAATTCCATTCCAAAATCTTAGCCGCGAACGAAGACACAGACGATGACGGAAATCCAGACAATGACGATGAAATCACAAACAAACAAATAATTCAAGAATTTAATACTTTCTCCCGACTATACAAGACCAAATCTTTAATTGACTACTCTAAAATTCAAACTTCGAATAAACAACTCCTAGACCGAGAAAACAAACACATCATAACTTTCTTTCAACAAAATAACCTAAGAGATTTTCATCACCAAATTATTGACGACATTTTCGAGGAAAACCCTGAATTTTACGACGACAAAATAAATATCCTCTCTAGTAGATCGGTTAGACATAGGAAATACTATATCATTCCTCTACCCTTTGACCCTGAATCTGTAGTAGAACATTTGTTCTTAGCAATATACAAAAATCAAAATGAATTAGATCTTTCTAATACTTATCATGTCGAAAATAACTTAGACCTCCCCATACTCGAAATTCTGTCATTTATCTTCGCAGAAAAGGACCTAAAGCTCATTATCTGTCAAAACCTAGTACAAACACCTGACGAAGACCAAAGACCGATAATTCTTGACCAAAACCATACCGGCAAAAACAACCTACATCGCGGAATAAACGAGACGATGCGTAGGATCAAAAACAAATACAATTGGCAAGGACTAACCAAAGATGTTGAAAATTTCATTAAAAATTGCGAAATTTGTCAACGGACTAAAGTTTGCCGTAAAAATCTTAACAACCCTCTAGTAATCACTGAAACCCCGAGAACACCTTTCGAAAGAATTAACATTGATCTATTCGAATTTCCTACACGAAATTACGCTCTAACTATCCGCGACGAACTTACAAAATTCACACAAGCCTACGCAGTACCGGATAAAAGCGCAAAATCTGTGGTAAATACCCTATTGTTATATTTTCAACATTACGGTACCCCACTAAGGATTCACTGTGATTACGGCGGTGAATTCGACAACAACTTACTAAAAGACCTCTGTACCCTCTACGATATAAAACTGACATATTCTAGCGTAGGACACCCCCAATCTAACGGTTCTATAGAACGCTTTCACGCTACCTTAGCCGAAATGATCCGAATTCACAAAACTGAAAACCCAAATGAACACCCTTTTACCATATTACCATATGCAGTAATATGCTATAACAATTCGGTTAATAAAACGCATGGTTTTACACCATACGAACTGGTTTTTGGACACACAGCTAATAGACCACCAGAGACCCTGTACAACCAAAAAGACCTAATAACTAAATATGTTAGGGACTTAAATAATAGGATATCTCACTATTACCAAATTGCACGCAGTCGGACCGAAGCGCAAAAACAAAAAGCTAAAGTCAGATTCGACAGAAATATCCCAGAAAATCGCCCCACGTATAACGTTGGAGACGAAGTATATGTAAAGGAATCCCAAATCAAAAGTAAGTCACAAAATAAATTCAACGGCCCTTTCGAGATCAAAGAAATTTTCCAAAATTCTGCCACTTTGTTAAATCCCGAGACAAATCAAACAAGTAAAGTAAATTTTGATAGAATGAAACCATATACTGAAGATTAAAATTTATTTTCAGGTTTCTACTGCTGTTCGGATCAGCATTTTCTCAATACGAAATAACACCAATAAACAATACTATCGGTGTTTACTATCACAAAGACACGGACATTGTCATCTCACACAAGAAATGGACGTTACTCGTACATAAAAATATATCGACCTTTAAGACAGCTCTTGACAGAAACGACAAAATCTTACAGACAATCCTTACCACCCTTGACCCAGCATACAAAAACATGAACGAATTCGCGAGTGAGGTTAAAACGCATTTAAGCCTCCTAGGACAAATCTCAAAATCCATACAAACTAAATTTGACGAAATACATCTCGACACGAAACGCTACAAACGCGGAATCATAAACGGAATTGGTTCAATATTCAAAGCAATTACCGGAAATTTAGACGCAGAAGACGGTAAATACTACTCTGACTGTATCAATAAACTAAACCAAGACGAACGTCAGATAGAAAATTTGATGAAAAATCAAATATCAGTTACAAATTCAGTTATTAAAAATTTTAACACGACAATTCAAAAACTACTAATAGACGAGGAGACATTCAACAAAGACATAAAAGAAATCGAATACGCAATCTTAGACATTACGTATAACGTACGAGCAGTTGAAACAAAATTAAAATTCTTGGAAATTTGTGAACAACTCATGGCGAGCTACCTATTTATAGAGGACAACCTCAACGATATTTTAAATTCGATCACTTTCGCGAGACTCAAAGTAATTCATACGTCTATCATTAATCCCCAGGATTTGGTAAACTCATTGCAGGAAATTTCACAAAACCTACAAAAGGACAATTTGCCACTCCCTATTAAACTTTCAAATATTGCACAGTATTTAGATATTATTGAATTAAAAGCTTTCCAAATGAACTCAGAATTAGTATTTGTATTAGATATACCCCTAGTAAACCCTCAAACGTACTCTGTTTTCCAATTATACCCCATTCCTATCTTAGATAGTAGAACTGGTCTGTATCATATTTTGTCAACTTCTCAAAAATATATCGCGAGAGATGATGATTCTTTGATGTACATACCCGTTGCTGACCTCAGAGAATGCAAGCCACTCCATACCAATACTAAATTATGTCCAAATTTGTTTGCATATCCAATTGACAACAACGCCATATGCGAAGCCCGCCTTTTCAAGGATCTACAAACCCTACCAGAAAACTGTCAAACGTTAACTATCATCGGCCAAGGATACAACATCCAAAAACTAGATGAAAACGTGTGGATGATCATCAATACAGAGCCACTACAAATGAATATCAATTGCCCGAAGGAGACTTCAAAAACCGACACCATCTTCAAAAACTCTATAATTAAATTACAACCAAATTGCTACGCCTTCATAGGCATCACGAAGATCCAAGCTAGCACAGACGAAACGACAGACGTGAAGAACGACGCTCACCCCATACAAATCCCTTTCGAGTGTTGCAACCAGGTTCCGGACAAAGTTCGAGTGCCCAATCTGAAACCACTAAAACTAAGTGATCTGAACACCGAAGACCTCGATATCGCCAGACACCAATTAGACCAGTATTCAAAAGACTTAGACGACCTAATCAAGGAACCCTTCATCACGAGACACATTTCTTGGTTTACCTACCTTACCATAGTGCTAATTTTCGGACTCTTATTCTTGTATCTATTCTGTAAGTGTAAAGCAAGAAGACGAAGACTAGCCATCAACGTTTCCACGACTCCTTCATCTCCACCAAGGCCTAGTGAACCCCTCAGGACATTTACTAGCCTATTTCATCAACGAAGACGACCCCCACTAAGAATAGAGGACGAAGAAGGTGAAGACATCGAACTTAATTAAACCAGACTGTTTGTGCCTTTTACTGACTTTTTGTACCAAGACTCTTCAGTGAATTTTTACTTCATTTCATTGTTTATTTAGTGTATTTTATTATTCCTATTTTTTTTGTTAGTTTCAAATGACTAACATTTTAACATGCTTTTCGTAACACAAACAAGCTAATACGCTTGCGTCTTACGCCTAGCATTTTTTTACATTTTATGCTTTTACATTTTACGCTTTTTGTATTTTTACATTTTATATTTTACATTTTATATTTTTATATTTTTCAATCTTACAATTTTACCATTTTACATTACTTTATATTTTTGAATTCTTGTTAAATCACAAATTTTGTTCAACTTAAAAGTTGCTGTATAAACAACAACTTTTTTTATAAGGGGGAAGTTGTTATATGAAAATATACCCTGTATCTCTGAGACATTGGCCTCACCACTCTCAGCGGTATTATATTACATAGATATCAAATAACGACTCCTCTCAGCATCCGCTCTCCCGAGAATTAGATAAGATTGTATTCTTGCAAAACTGCATAATTGCAGTTCCTTTGTTCCCAAAGGTTATAAATGGGAGTAGTGTACTTTCAGACGGTAGTCTTAAACTCATGTTGGAATAAACAAGTCAAAATTATTATTGTTCTAATTTATAAAGAGTCAACGTTGACTCCATTAATAAATAAATAAAGTTTTTAAAAAGTGATTTCAACAATCGATTATCTAACATATATACCTAGAATATTTATTATTTATTTATTGAATTTAATTTTTACCTCTAAAGCATTAATATCACTAATCTTTACTGAAATACTAGAGAAATTAAGATTTTTTTTAATATACATGATTATCCCATCATTCTGGTTAAATTGATTTTCATTGTAGATTATTTCATAATTATTTATTAGGTATAAATTAATATACCTAGCCAAAATGTTAAAAAACTATTTTGATATAAAAACTAGTGTTAAAGGTGAACAAACAAGGGGAGGAAAAACTTGGACTGTTAATATCTGCTAGGAATATATGTAAGTAGTCGGCGAATCTGTTGAATGGGATGACTTCTATCTTTGTTGTACTGCAACGTAGGGCTGGTTCCCCTCGGCGATCCAACCAGCAAAGCCATGAGTTCTAATTATTCTTTAGGTCGATGACGTCGTTGGCTAAGTTTCTAGGGTTTTCTAATATATGCTTTTTTAGTAGCTTCTTGAACTGATGTGTTTTTGTTACTCTTTGTAAGTTCTTGGGTAAGGTGTTGTAAGCTCTTGGGGCTAAGGTATAAGATCTTTATCCGATTGTCTTTGTCATAAACAGTATAATGGATTGGCTTCTCTGTCTGGTGTTGCGCTCGTGTGTGGGAACTGATTTTATATGTTTTGTACTCTGATATTTTATATTTATGTCGTAGTGGTATAATTTTCTGATATCAAATAGTTTTGCCTCTGCGTACAGCAAGCTTGTGGGGTATTTTGGGTCCTTGGACAACATTATTTTTATAAATCTTTTTTGTGTGGTTTCCAGAGAAGTTAGGTGAGTTTTAGCAACGTCACCCCAGTCAAGTATGCAACATTCAGGTGAATCTCTACAAGAGAATGGTAAAGTATTTGCAATTGATTGAATTCTATAATATTTTTTAAGTATCTAAATCTGTATATAATAATAATATTTATTTAGTCCAAGACATCGTACAAGGAGTACATAATTTGTATAGGACACGTCAATTACATACATTTAGAATAAACAAGAGTTAAAATACATTTAGAATAGACAATAATTAGAATAATCGATACATTCAGCACTTAAAATTGTTAAAATAATAATAATATAATAATACAATATTGTTACACAAACCTATGGTTAAAATAGTCAGAGAAATTATAGAAGTTTTCTTGTTTGAGCAAATTAAAAACTTGTTTCTTAAATAATTTGATATTTTCAGTGTTCTTTATGTAATCAGGTAAATTATTATATATTTTTATTTCCATATAGGTAGGATTACTTTCAGTTAAATTTCGATTGTGCAGGTATAGATAGATCATTTTTTCTCCGGGTATTATAGTCATGAAAAAAACTATTTGAATGAAATAACATGTAGTTATGCTTAACAAATAATAGCGTTTCCAAAATATAAATTTCTGTTATAGTTAATAATCCTAATCATTTAAATAGTGTTCTGCAAGAAGTCAATATCGATATTCCCAGTATCGATCGGACTACCTTTTTTTGTAAGCGAAATATTCTTATTGAATGACACGAATTGCCCCAAAACAAAATTCCATATTTTACTCTACTGTAGAATTGTGCATAATAGTATGATATTAATATCTGGCCACTGCTGAGTTCCCGTAATCTGTATAGCGCATAACAAACCGGTAACAATTTTCTGCAAAGCACATCTACATGTGTTTCCCAGCCTAAGTTATTATCTAAATACACTCCCAAAAACCTTGTGTTAGATACTTGTTCAATAGTTTTGCCCTTTATTCTGACTATGTAACTTTTGTTTATTACATTTGATTTTGGGGTAAAGTTAATGAAGACTGTTTTGTCTTTATTCAGAACCAGTCTGTTGCCGTTGAACAAATTAATAAATTTATCAAGCATAATTTGCACCTGTTTTATAGCCTCAGATCTGATATTATCGTAACATAAGTAACTGTTATCATCCGCGAACATGACAAGGTTACTATCTTGATCAATACTGGGGAGATCATTCATAAACAATAGAAATAATAACGACCCAAGGACAGAACCTTGCGGCACACCGTACTTTATATGTAGTTGTTCCGATTTAGTACCTTCTATTTCCACTATTTGCGTCCTCTCAGTAAGATATGATTCGATCCATTTGTTTATATTACCCCTGAGTCCATACGCATTTAATTTGCCAAGAAGTAGCTCATGATCAATTAGATCAAACGCCTTACTTAAATCCATGAATAAACCCACTGATTTTTTGTTTTTATCCAAATTTTTGTATAAAACATTTATAAAATCGAAAATGGCTGATTATGTTGATCTAGATTTTCTAAAGCCATGTTGGGCATTATGTAATATATCATATTTTGTAAGAAAATTTGTTATTTTCTTAAAAATGACTCTTTCCAACATTTTGGAAATTGTGGATAGTAACGAAATTGGTCTATAATTTTCAACACTTGAAGGCTCACCTTTTTTAAATAGTGGTATGGGGGCGAGCGTAGGTGCGTCTTTACTATGTACATATTTCGATATGCGACGTAAAGCAACGTTTAGCGCAGTTAGTAGTTGGATGGGTGACCGTCCCAACGAAGACCGCGTCCTCGCCTCACACATCTTCCAGCGGCTTGTATATCAGTGTATGCGCGGAAGCTATACAACTTTAGGCGAGGGTTGTATAGGGGATATGCCATCCTTCGGAGGGGATGTAAAGCCGTCGGTCCCTTGCCTATTAAATGTTAGGCAAGTAAAAGATCCCTACTCTTCTTAAGGGAAGAGGTTCCTGGTTGGGGGGTAGCTCATCTACAGGCGTCGGTGATAGGCCTCAGTAGCGGAAATAGGCCGACGTTAAATAAATGTATTAAAAAAAAAAAATTATCATGGCTGAAATTTTTATAATTACTATATTTGAGACATTGTATTTAATGAAACAAATAGTCAGCTGACGATCTGATAGGGGGAGATCGTCAGTTAAGCAGTTAATTAAATTACTCGAGGCTTAAATGCCATACCCGCTCGAAACATATAACCCCATGCTGACGGTCTTGCCCCCACAGGATGCACAGCTGATTATTGTTTTTATCATTAAAAAAATGTCACAAACACGCTGTATAAGTTTCGTGCTTGCTGAAATGAATTTGCACCCTCACTTTTTATGACCGGTTCATTAGGGTAGCTGACGAGTAATCCCCCGTTTTAAGTGCAGTTATTTTTATAATCTTTATTACTTAAATATAAATTCTTCAAATTTCCAAGTTTGATGAAATGGCTATATTTTCCTTTTTTTACATGTTTCGAATTTTCCCACAGCCACCTCCACCACTGCAGCTGACGCTGAAATCTTTAAACAATTATGTGAGAAAAAACATTTAGACTATGAATTTGATTTTATGAAATGATTTATTCATTTGCAACGTTGCCTTCATGACTATTAGGTAACAGCTGTTTAGCGAACCATCTTTCAAACAAATCCGCGATCATATTTTCGTGATAATCAGCAGAACACTGTTTTATATTTTTGGCTGACAAGAGCAGTGCGTTGGGTACGAATCCATTTTTACTTCAGACCTGCAGAATTATTATACGTTTTCCCCTTTCCCCATTTAATGTACAATTTTGAGTTGTGCCTACCCGACCATAATTATCAGTATCATGCGTATCAAACCACGTCTCGTCAAGATATATTACCGTCCTATTTGATTAGCTGTACTCTTTTATTTTACGCAAATATTCCTGGCAAATTTCCACAATACGGTGTCATTCCATTACTATTAAACGGTTATTAATTTTTTTATATTTAAATCCTCACTCTAATAAAATACCTCTTAAAGTTTCCAAAGATTAATAATTTTAATCAGGATGCTCGCGCAATTTATTAGAAATCATTTCCAAAGTAGGGACTTCATTTTCTTGATAAAAATTATAAACTGTTCTTCGGATAACGTCTTTTATGCATCGTCAGTTTTTCTAAATTTTTTATTTTTCCGTTTTCTTTTAACAGAGTGATCTACAGTAACGCTTTTTTAATAACAAGATTAATAGTAGAAATCGGAATCTTAGTTAATACAAACATTGGAAACGCAAAAGTTCATTTTCCTAAAATTGATCCAGCATTCTATATTTCATTAAAGTACTGAATACAATCATACGAATATAACTAATTGCAATATAAGAAATCTATTCATTGTTATCAGCTAGGAATTTTATTGTTAAATAGAGGTAGATATTCTATTTCTACAAAAAGGAATCTTGCTAGAACGGAATGCAGAATTGGTCAAACAGTGCTTCAAACTAATATATCGTATGCGTCGTGACGCCAACGTCAATTGATTGAATACGAATCCAATATTCTTATTTGAAAAATAGAATTCTCTACAGCACGATATATCATACTGAGGTATTTTCTGTTTTATTGGCATTTTTGTTTTGAAAAAGTCTAATGTAAACTTTTTAGGTTTCACAGGGAATGTGATTTATTGTTAAGTTTTATAATTTATGTGAGGCAATGCAACACACAATTTGGTCGTCGGGTATTTTTATAGGTATATATGAGGTGATAAATAAGTTTGAATAAAATCGTACAACGATCGAATACATTGTTGTTCCAAGCATTTATTTCACTGAAACTAATATTATAGATCTGTTGTAAACAAATAATATTAAATACAAAAATAATGAACGTGTAGTAAAATACATATTATGGAAGTCCAAATATTCCACTGTTCCTAAGAAAGGAAATAAATTCATTGCCACCTATCAAGGTGCACAGTGTGCGTTTCCAAAACGATTGAAAACAATATCCTATAGCTTGCGACATAGTATGTCTTCAATCTAAAAACTCAAAATAAAATCTGCTGACTGCAATAAGCCCCCAGCAGGCAGATTAATCCTAAAGAAAGGACTACAGTGCAGGATCGTTGTGTATCGCCAGTCGCAGACTAGTTTCGAGCTTGTTAGCTCTCATTAGTACGACATGTGAATGCACAACAATTCTACACTGTCCCTTTAGTATATCATTTACATTATCATAGGCGAATGCACAACAACCCTTTCCTCTAGTCTGTCATTTATAGACGAGAAAAGCGCGCAACTTGTCAAATAGCTCCATCTGGTGGTGACTTATCGCAATCAAAGTTGGCAAAGAACTTGGGCTAAGTTATATTAACAAAAATATAAGCCAACGCAAAGTGGTTTAATCGTCACAAAAACAATGAATGTGTAGTTAAAATGAAATCACCCATTAAGGCATACAATGTATAACCAACAAAATCTAATTTCATTTTTTTTTACAAGAAATAGTATACCCCAGTGGATAATGAAAAAGTGACAGATTGAAAAAGTGGGGATTGCACTATGTAATAAGTAGTTAGATAAGAATTCTGTAGAATTATTAAAGAAACATTTTTTTTCAATTCATTGTTCAGTCTGTCAAAAGTTTTTGAAGAATAAGCATAAGTTAAAGGGGGGAGGGGGAAATGACATGTTAAATGTATGGGAAAATGGTTTTACGAAAATAACTCGGCGGCCTTTGATCTGACCAAAAAAATCTTCAGGCCAAAATGAAGAGCTCACGAAAAAAAGCAAATTTTTTTCCCAACCTCATCGACGTCAGACCATTGATTCGCGAGATATCGTGAGTCCAAGGTGCAAAAACTGAATTCATTTTTTATCTTGAAGGAGTGGAAATGAGGACTCTTTCTTTTAATAGAAGGGTATGCTTGGCACTTTTCTAAAAATAATTAACTAGTGGTGGATTGCAGCGTCGAGCGTAACAAAATGCACGCTAGCTCTAGCCGTTGGGGGGGGGGGTTACGTATATTAGGGGCGCCACTGGTTTCCTCCTAGCTGGTTCAAACCAGAAGACCACCAGATGTCACAAAATAAAATCAAAATTAAATTAAAAAAGCGTGGTGTCCTGATGGGAAACCATCTTATATTCCTTATACTAAAAATAAAGACTTTATAGAGGAGATTGTGACTGGAGTATCACGTTTTACGTTTTAATATTCTGCCCTCTAGAAGTACGCTTGATGTTATGCTGAGCCCAGTGAAGGTCTTTTATTTCGATTGCAACAGACACTGGACCGCTAGATGGCGCCTACCGACTGTGTTACATCTCGCAATCTTAAGGATTTTCTGGTATACCAAATAGTTGTAGGATCCTTCGGTCGTTACATCCTATGTTGCACTAAAGAGAACCAAAGCTCGAAACTGCAGTCTGCAAGTGCTGTAGGACGACTGGCACGAGAACTTCTTTAAGTAAGAATTAGCCTTTCGGCCGGTGCTTGTTGCAATCGAGGCATTAAGCGTTCTGTTGGTAATATGTGATTTTTACACTTAACACGCCAGACTTGTAATTCGTAATTCAGCGCTTGGCGGGGCATACATCCCGGGGAATAACTGTTGGATGTAGTTTGGTTGTGTTCCTTATACCTAAAATAAGGAAGAGAAGAGAAAATCGTATCTTACATCCGCCATTCTCTATAGAAATGTCCTGGCGTACAGACATACACTGATATACTGCTAAACATATTACTCTTTTGTGTGCTACTATCTCGGAAAATGTTTTTTTTTTTAATATATACATTCTGCTAATAACTGAGTCAACTACCTTCATTTGAAATTGAACGTATTTGGTTTAAATCTTAGGAAATTATAAGATTTTTTTTTTGAGAAATAATTATATTTCCCGAGATATTTAACGATAAATCATTATTTACACTTTACACCTCCGAAACATCCTTGCACGCCTTTTGGTTTCGTTAATTTTATATTTTTTTAAACCAATTTGTCCCACTCTATATATTATACTTTGAACGTTTTTTTAACATGTATCTTCTCAAAATAGTGTTCTAACGCCCGCTACGTAGGGAAAACAATAAGCAAACCATTAGTACGTTGTATCATTTATTTCGTCTGGAAAATCTGATTTGATTGTATCTATCGTGACGTTCACGACAGAGATTAATCGCCAAGCTGTATTAAGTATTTTTATCTGTTTAAACGGTGTTTTCCCTTGCTTAGCGAGTTAATTCGAGAAAGCAACTGTTAACTTAGCGAGCACCGAAATTAAAGTAATTAAGATTTATTTACATTTTCTGTATACATTTAAACATATAGAGAATTTAAATTTCTTTCTCATTTATAATATTCTAGATCTTTGAAAGATAATGAGAAAAGAGTTATTTTCAGGACGTCACACAAGCGGGATGAAAGCAGATTTTGCACGACTCAAAGTATCTTACTCATTAATTAGTTCCCGACAGATTCCTTGTTAGTCACGATTTATACCATCAGCATGTTAAGGATGACCTATTTGTTATTTGCCTAAGAATATAAATAACTCTTTTCAAAATTATGTAAACCAATTATTTTCGTAGTAATAACTTTAGTATTCTTTCCTATTATTTGGGTTTTCTACCACATGTACTATTGTACATGTATGTACTAATAGTACATGTGGTAGAAAACCCAAATAATAGGAAAGAATATTCGTAGAATGCCACAAATAACTTTCAGACAATATAATAACTTTAGTATGGCCATTATTTTTATACCTCTAGCTCTAATCATTAAAGATCTTGTGAAGCAATACTTGCTCATATATTGTTATATACAGGCTGTCCATTTTATCAGGGCCCTCGAGAATATCTCACTTAATATCGGTCGTACAAAAAAAAATTATTTTTATGAAAATTGTACCGATTTATATAACCTACAAAATGGTTTAAAGACATTTTTTGCAAAACAAAGTGTTTCAACGAGATTTATCCAATTTTTTTCAAAACCGCTGTATTTTGAGATTTACTCTTCAGGCTGTTAAAAAAATTATTTTGAAATGGGCGGGAAACGGCGCCATTAAATAGAGTATTTTCCTCCCCTTTCAACGATATATAACATGCCATATTTATTCACTGGTACTACGTTAGTAATTATAAAAACATTTTTTTAAACCAATAAATTTTTTTTTAACAAGTATTATACTTGCCGTGGAGAAGTATGATTTAATAAAACGATAAAATAATTCAATAAGTTGTTCAAATCTTTACTACAATAAAACATGAACACAATTAAGAAGAATAAAGTAAATTCAGGTAACAAAAACAAATTAATAAAAAAAAATATATAGCACACAGAACATTAATATTCATCTAATCCTCAAAATATTTTTTAAGATATCATATCAAGTGTTCAAAGTGTGCACCGCGATTTCTTATGCACAATCAAGCGCGGCGAGGCACTGCATTTAAAACATTACTCAGCATTTCGGGGGTAACTGCCACAACATGCCTGTTGAATTCGAGCTTTTAGGTCCTCTACATTTTGCGGTGTTGTCGAAAACATCTTATCTTTTACCCCCATAGAAAAAAATTCATTGGGGTTATATCTGGATAACGAGGGGGCCATCGAATAAATCAATTGGTACCTATCCAATGTTGAGGCAAAATTTCGTCTAAATAATCTAGGCAAATCTGGGAATTGTGGGGAGGAGCTCCATCTTTTTGAAAATATTGAAAGTTGTGTCGATTCCCTAAAGGTAGGTTATCTAAAAATTTATTAAATTCATTTCTCAAAAAGTTACCCAAAAAGGTACCTTTGACCACTGAGGTGACCATCATAAAAATAAGGACCTAATAAATTGTTGCCTAAAATACCTATCCACACATTTATTGAAAAACGATTTTGAAACCCAGTCGGTCTATGCCAGTGTGTATTTTCAGAAGTCCATTTGTAATGAATATTGCGATAAAAAAATCCATTATTGGAAAAATTTGCTTCGTCGGACCAAAGTATTTTACTACATATTAATGGATCGGCACGCTTCTTTTCTAACAGCCACCTACAAAAAGTCGTCCTCCTGGGTTTATCCCCCGCTTGTAAATTGTGAACTTTTTTGGCTTTATAATACCGGTAACCATTTTCTTTAAAATTTTTCTAGCATTTGTTTTATTTATATGACAAGCAAATTGAATTTCTCTTAATAACGTTTCCAAATTTTCTGTATTTTTATTTCATACATAATTAATAACTCGGTTTACCTTATTTACATTATCAGTAACACTGTCCAACCTTGTCTTCTTTAAAAATGAACCATTATTTTTCAGTTTCGTAGATAATTTTCTGAACAGAGTTTTATTCGGCTGTAGTGCTTGTGGAAATATGTTTGTTTCTATATTCTACTTGAGCTAATCCAGAGTTATAATTGCATTGGCAATATGTAACGAACATATTGTAACGATCAATGTGAGTGAAAATCATTTTTAAAAATTCTTAAATGAGTGTGATTGAGTGAGAGTTTAAGTGTTAACTGAGATGATCTGTCAAAAAATTAAATTGTCAAGTTTGTTCATAGCCAACTATTTTAAAATAATTGAAATAATAGTGAAATCATGAAATACAAACAAATGGATATTATACTTAAATTAATTGGTAAAGACATTTTAACTTTCTGAGCAAGGAGTGACGCTTTTATGGAGGACCTCTATACATTGGCATAACTGCGAATACTCTTTCCATAATTGCTCCATGCTGCTTTCTTGATTATTATTTTGTTTGTGTTACCTGAATTTACTATATTCTTTTAATTGTGTTAATGTTTTATTATAGCAAAGATTTGAATAACTTATTGAATTATTTTATCGTTTTATTTAATCATACTTCTCCACGGCAAGTATAATGCTTGTTAAAAAAAAATTATTGGTTTTAAAAAAAAATGTTTTTATAATTAATAGCGTAGTACCAATGAATAAATATGGCATATGATATATCGTTGAAAAGGGACTCTATTTAATGGCGCCATTTCCCGCCCGTTACAAAATAATTTCTTTAACAGACTGAAGAGTAAATCTCAAAATACAGCGGTTTAGAAAAAAATTAGATAAAGCTTAGTTGAAACACTCTGTTTTGCAAAAAATTTTCGCCTTAGAATTTTCCTCGTATCTCTTCAAATAACGGAGATATTTGGCCTAGACGTTTTCCGCATTTTCGATATTTTCCGGCATAATTCTTAAAGTAGGCCATAGATTTCAAATGTCTTTAAACCATTTTGTAGGTTATATAAATCGGCACGATTTTCGTAAAAATATTTTTTTTTTTGTACGACCGATATTAAGTGAGATATTCTCGAGTGCCCTTATAAAATTGACAGCCTGTATACAGGGTGTTGCATCATGAGAGGGACATAGCTTAATAGGAGGTAGAGAACATCAGTGGTAACCGGAACCTCCCATAGAAATGTCTCACTGGGCCTTCATTACGAAGTTACAGGGTGTTAAATAATTTTTGGCCAAACATGTTTTTTGTCATAACTTTGACAGGGAATGAAATAACGGATTCATATTTGGTACGGCTAATGTACTAACGAGCCCCAAGAGGTACATGTATAAAAAAAATATATCCAGGTCCGGACTCACTATAATTTATGTTTCTTCTTTGCATCAATAAAACATCACCCTGTGTATATTTTTTTGAAATTTCGATACGATATTCGAAAAGAGCAAGAAAAAACAAACAAAATGGCCTATTTCATTTTTTTGTTACACCTTCGTGGTTATTTAAATACGTTGTTAAATGTGCAAGAAAATGGATTACAGAACCCTATTAAATGAGAGGCACGTGAAATAAATAGTTTTATAACTAAAATTTGCAAAAATTCTATTGAGCCTAGGTGGTCTGGGTGAATCCTAATTCCGGCACGTTTTAAAGGTCCATTTTGGTAAAAAACTGTGGTCCTAATAAGTAATCGGGTATGAAATAACAAAATTTTTAATCAATCACAGTAGGCTTGTTCAAAGTGACAGATAATAAAAAGAAATCTCCTAAACAGTTGAATAATTGTTTGTTAGTAATTTAATGTGTCAATAATCCGCATTTAGTTAGTGAAAACTTGTGAAAATATTTTAACTATGCCAGTAAAATTTACAAACGAGGAATATGCTGACATAATATTCATCTATGGTTTCTGTAATGGAAATGGTAGGTCGGCGGAAAGAGAATATCGGCTGCGTTTTCCTGGTCGTCGATGCCCTAATCATAAAACCTTTAGTACGGTGTTCCAGTATGCAAGACAACACGGAAAGTTTCCTAATTCTGCAGTTGTGGAGCGTGTTTTACAACAAGGTGTGCAGGAACAAAACAATATTATAAACGTAGTTTAAGAAAACCCAAATATGAGCACTAGACGAATCAGTTTGGCAACTGGTATTCCTCATTGGCGAGTATGGAGAACCCTAAAAAGAGAACGTTACCATCCATATCATATCCAGCAGGTACAGCGTCTTCAACAAGGCGACGATATCCCCCGCCTGGCATTTTGTCATTGGTTGTCTAACCATCGCCCAGTCATTTACAGAACCTTATTTACGGATGAGGCACAATTTACAAGGGATGGAGTAAACAATTCACGAAATAATCATAAATGGGCACAGGAAAACCCACATGCGGTACGCCAACGCCGTTCGCAACACAGGTTTTCTGTAAATGTTTGGGTCGGACTTGTGAATAGACATTTGATAGGGCCACATTTTTTTGAAGAAAGATTGAATGGTGAAGTTTACTTTGATTTTCTTCAAAACATTTTACCGAATATGTTAGAAAATATCGGTATAAGAGGCATGTTGTTTCAGCATGATGGGGCCCCCACCACATTTTAACCTTCAAGTAAGAGAACACTTAAACAATGTGTATCCTAATAGATGGATTGGACGCGGGGGTCCACATGAACGGCCACCAAGATCTCCTGATTGTAACCCTTGTGATTACTTTTTATGGGGCCACTTAAAAAACGAGGTTTATAGCATTGAAATTGAAAGTAGACAACATTTAATCCAGCGCATCGTTACAACCTGCGACGAAATACGGAATAATCCAGAAATGATGCGTCGAGCAATTGGTGACCTTTCTAAACGCGCAAGAAAATGCACAGAATGTGGGGGACGACATTTTGAAAATTTACTTTAGTGTCAATTACGTTTTATTTTTAAACACATTTAGTTATTGTTTTGTTATTTATTGTTAATTGAATGGAAAATATTTTATTTATTTAGATTTTAGTTTGTTCTCTTTTCCAATTTTTATTAAGTATAAAATGTTGATGATTTTCTTGATCAAAGTAACTGGTTGCTTAGGCCTAAATGGTTTAAATTATCTATCACTTTTATTCTTTGAACAAGCCTACTGTGATTGATTAAAAATTTTGTTATTTCATATCCGATTACTTATTAGGACCACAGTTTTTTACCAAAATGGACCTTTAAAACGTGCCGGAATTAGGATTCACCCAGACCACCTAGGCTCAATAGAATTTTTGCAAATTTTAGTTATAAAACTATTTATTTCACGTGCCTCTCATTTAATAGGGTTCTGTAATCCATTTTCTTGCACATTTAACAACGTATTTAAATAACCACGAAGGTGTAACAAAAAAATGAAATAGGCCATTTTGTTTGTTTTTTCTTGCTCTTTTCGAATATCGTATCGAAATTTCAAAAAAATATATACAGGGTGATGTTTTATTGATGCAAAGAAGAAACATAAATTATAGTGAGTCCGGACCTGGATATATTTTTTTTTATACATGTACCTCTTGGGGCTCGTTAGTACATTAGCCGTACCAAATATAAATCCGTTATTTCATTCCCTGTCAAAGTTATGATAAAAAACAGGTTTGGCCAAAAATTATTTAACACCCTGTAACTTCGTAATGAAGGCCCAATGAGACATTTCTATGGGAGGTTCCGGTTACCACTGATGTTTTCTACCTCCTATTAAGCTATGTCCCTCTCATGATGCAACACCCTGTATATATAAACTATATATTAAAAACCACTCACCCAGAAATGCAAACAATCCAATTAGAATAGCATCATTATGTTTACCTGAAACAAAATTAAAAAATGTATATATTCCATCACGCAAGCCAAAAATATTTATGTACATAAAATGTAAGATTTGTCATTTATTCATGCGTTTTTGCTTCTTTTATTCTATATTAAACGCCGGCGGAATATCAACCTATGTTTAACTTTACTTAGAAATTAGTAGATAATTTCCCTGGTTTTTACAAATCTATGTGATAACTTTAATGTTTCTTTGCGCTAAATTCAAATAAAAATAATTTGAAAATTTTGAATATTTTTTTCATTGACATCTCGATCTCGGGACAAAATCAATTATTTTCCATAAATGAGTCACTTTAAGACAAGTATTATTGGATTTTTGGGATTTTTATAAAGTACAGGTTTGTCAAATGCATTTGGTAGAGTAGATCATGAGCTTCTACCACAAAAATTGTCAGTATTCGGATTTACTTTAGAGTTTATATGCTTGTTTCAATTATATTTTAGTAAAAAGAACGATAAATGTGAACTGTACAGTATCACGGATTTATTGAAGTGTCAGCAACGTCAGGAGTTCCGCAATGTTCCGTTCTAGGGCCCTTGTTATTTATGATACTTATCAGTTATATCTGCAGGGATATTGCTTCTATAGTATGTCAAGTATGTCGATGATGTCAAATTGTTTTCACCTATTAATTCTGAGAATTAATATAAATTGATATATGGTGCCAAAATAATAGATTGAGAACAGAAATTAGGAGTTGCATTAACAGAGATTCACGAACATTGTATAACCATGTATTCAGTTTGAGCAACGAGGAGCAGCAGTAGGCAGTTTTCAGTGAGAACCTGCCACTGGAACTCACAAGCGTGGTACACAACTTGTCCAACTATCCTCTTGATGAGGTCGCTTTAAATGTCCTAACCAAAGGGTTTAATTTCGCGATCGCACCAGCTCGCGTTCCAGTAGAAGATATAATTTGTGGAGTGGAATCAGCAATTTATAATATGGATAACAACATAGCTGAAACTATACGCCAAGATGCATCACGTATACTAAGAGCAGCAAGGGCACCAAAAAGAAATCTATCACGTGACGAATTAAGAGCATTGAAAGCATTACGACAAAACCAGGACATCCTAATCTTTCCAGCAGATAAAGGCAATGCCACTGTAGTAATTAATAGCAAGGACTGCCACAGTAAAATAAAAAACTACTGGAAGACACCGCATACCAAGCGATTACGACAGATCCCACTACGTACCTGGAGAAGTCCACCAAATCCAAAATTAGAGCCAGCCCTATCGACGATCAAGTGAAAAACTAGATTATACCGAGAGAGAAATCTTCAAGATGTTCTAAATTATATGGCCTACCCAAGATCCACAAGGAAGAAGCCCCATTAAGACCTATTGTTGGCTCTGTAGGGTCACCGTTACAGGAGTTAACGAGATATCTGGCTAGACAGATGCAGCCACTAGCAGAAAAAGCAGTCTTATATGAAAAACGCACAACATTTTATCGAGTTACTAAACAACGAGACTGTCCAACCAGAAGGTATTCTAGTGAGCTTCGATGTAGTGTCACTATTCACTAACGTACCAATAGAGGAGTCACTCGAATTGATCAAACGAAAGTATCATCCAGAGGAGCATATTCTTAGCCTAACTAAACACTGTTTAAACAACACATACTTTATATACAATGACCAGCGCTACAAGCAAACGGAAGGAGCACCGATGGGTTCACCGTTATCTCCAGTCATCGCTAATCCCTTCATGGAGGACTTAGAAGTTCGTGCAATACAAACGGCATCACTCAAACCAAAACTTTGGTTGAGATATGTAGACGGTACATTCGTAATCTTGCTTCATGGAAGAGAACAACTAAATAGTTTCTTAGACCACCTGAATAGCATTCATGATAAGATCAAATTCACCATGGAGGTAGAAACAAAAGGCAAGCTTCCATTTTTAGACGTATTAGTGAAAAAGAAACAAAACAGGACACTAGGTCACACAATATACAGAAAACCCACTCACACGGACAGATATCTAAATGCGGCATTACATCACCATCCAGCACAATTAAATTCAGTAGTAAAGACTCGAGTGACACGTTCTCAGAGGTTGGCAGACGTCGACCATATCAACGAAGAGATGTCGTCACTTCAGAAAGCACTAATGAAAAATGGATTTTCGAGGTACACAATACAGAAGTCACAGGGGCCATACAGGCAATAAACCCAGGAGGGATCCGAGAAACAAGTGGCAAAAGCTACCTTACGTGAAAGGGACGACAGATAAAATTGGCAAACTTCTACGTAAACATAACACAGAAACAATATTTAAAACAGACCGAAAAATCAGTGAAGTCCTCCGTAATCCAAAATCAAAAACTACCCTAGAACACCAAGGAGTATACAAAGTCTCTTGCCAAGATTGTAACAAATAATACATAGGACAGACCAATAGACGTATTAGTGTAAGAAAGGAAGAACATATGAATGCAGTACGGAAAGATGAGAAAACATCGTCCCTAGCACAGCATGTAAAATCCACAGGACACAAAATAAACTTCGACAACACCAGAACAGTAGCTAATATCGAGCAATATAGGTCAAGGATTACCAGAGAGGTCATAGAGATCGAAAAAAGACGACAATATCTTAATAAAGGAGATGATACGCAGAGATTGCCCAGTTCTTGGAAGCCCGCTCTTGTGGGAAGATACGTAACCGAAAACACACGACGATCCACCAATCACGATGAGGTACGTTCAAGTATTGACAAATAGTGAAGCAACTTGCCCGAAATGGACCTATCATGAGGAGTCAGAGTCAAGCGCTGTCCAATCAAGTAGAACCACGGCATTCTGCGGCACCGATTGGACACAAGGATGCCTGACCACCAGCGAGAAGTCACGTGGAGTGTAACGTTTCAGCAAGGTCACTTGTCGGGTTGGCTCAGGCACCCGCTACTCCTAGTGGTGGGGGACCGGTAACACGTAACCAAATGCGCAGGAGCGCCCTAGTCTGCAGCATATATAAGAAGCCGCACAACGCGGGGAGCGTCAGCTCAGTTCGAGCAACGAGGAGCAGCAGTAGGCAACTTTCAGTAAGAACCTGAAGATGGCAGATGAGATTCTGCCGAAACGTCGTTTAGACAACCATGACACCTGGAGGAGTCGACCATCGACGCCCCCCTCCCCATTTTCGAGGATGCTGAGTACGATGGTGCTGGTAGAATTTCTCTTTGGAGTTGTACAACCTCCCAAATGGCCAAAAATCACCCCCAAAGGGAGTTAAACGCTTATCACACCTTTTCCAACGGTGAAACTTAGCGTATCCCCCCGTTTTCGAGGATGCCGAACATGATGGTGAATGTTTCTTCCGATGCCCTACAACCCCTCTATCGACTAATTAACACCCCCGAAAGGGGTGAAAATCTCTTTTTTATATATCACCGGCAAAATACATGTAACGTTCGTTTTCGAAGATGCTGAACACGGTGACGATGCTGAATGTTTTTTCTGACACCCTCCAACCCATCTAATGGCTAACAAAACACTTCCGAACGGGGTGAAAAACTGTATGTGCTGCCCATTTTTGATGATGTTGAGCACGGTGGTGATGCTGAATGTTTTTTTTACCCCCTCCAGCCTCGCTAATGGCTAATAAACCACCAAAGGGGTGAAAATCTCTTTTGTGGGCGGTATATACATTTTTCCGGTGATATAAAGGGAATTATTTACAGCCTTTTCAGGGGTATATATTATCAATTGTTGAACTGCTTTTTTGGAGCAAAAAACGCCAGTTTCCTACAAAATCCAAGGCCTACTGCGTCAGTTCTTAAGATTAAAATTTGTATAATTAAGTTGAAGATATCTTAGAAAAAAATCTAGGCACGCCACTGGATTCAGCGCCCCTCAATACGGGCCTGTACTAAATTTTGTCGAAAACTTCAAGTAATAACGTTTTTCTAGACATTATTAAAAATGCACAGTGCGTCACTTCCTTAAATTTATTCTAAAAGTTAAATTATCCATGAGAAAAAATTTTAATTAAAATTAAACACTAGTAACATGGTATTATTATTATTATTCTTATGCCTAGTTTTGATGAATCAGAAAGAAATGGAAACTTATAACAAAAAAATACGGAATTCCGTTACAAAAACTGCAAGATTATCGTCACTTCTACCTATCCACCATTTATTTCAATACACTTGTCAATCGCTGGGAAGTTTTATTTGAATCATACTGTATAATTTAAACGAATAATTGAACACCATTTATTTGCCTCATGTATGAGATAATATTTAAAAAGAAATATGTCATTCCTCTTTGTTCCCACTCAGTATGTGTTACGAGCCATCAGCAGTGCATTTAGTCCAAATAGACCAAAAAAGACCCGTCCACATGTTACTACTTTAATATGCGTTTTTGTATTTACTATTTTACACTGAGCGCATCATAAACAACAACTTTGTACTGTGAATATGGGCAGCGAACAAATATAAACAGATGTGTTGGTGTATTAAAGTGTTTTTTCGGGTTTTTGGCAATTTGACTGGCAGAATTTTTAGGAATACATTGGATGCGTGTTATAAAATGTGCGGCTTCTGTTGCTGTACCGGAACACATATCAAAGACATCGATGGGACTCATATTGGTAATTATTTATATTTATTTTGTCATAATATATAAGTATCTATTCAAACAATAAATTTGCAACAGTAAAGTAACTATACGTAGGTATTACAAAATACAAATTTCAATAAAAATTTCAAATTAGAATAGATATATAGATCAAACTGCAGCATTTTAAGGGCCGGTTGAAAAGAATGAATATTTCATAAATTACTAAAATTAATACAAAGTATAATTAAAGCACTATTTGCAAAAAACACATTTTCTTCCCCTTCTATCAATTAATCAATTAATGAAGATATACTTTAGTGTCTAAGAATGATATACTCTTACTGACAAAGCTATCTATATAAAATATAACATAACATATACAATCATAGTTAATTTTAAATTTTAATTAAAATAAAGTAAGGTAGATAATATGTGGGTAGGTACAGTAAAAGTTATGTACACAGATATATACAAGGATACAATAAATAAGAAAACCAATACAATAGTATTGAACAGCAGATATTTTTACACCACCATATCCATATCTAACAAATGAGTTCATGTCGTAGCTGAGAGCAGACATATAAAGAAAAATATGTAATCAAATAGAATAAATTACTAGAAATACCAATAAAACACAATATATACAAATAAACACATACATAGAAGCATCCATATTGCTATGATATTCACTTATACTTAATTACAAACATGATGAATATGTTTTCTAGTGTGTGGAATTAGATGAATACTCTGCATTATACACAAATTATTATTATCTTTGAGTACTCTTGGTATTCTTTGTAGGAATTCGAGTCTGTAGATCGCAATACACTGAAAAGTGTTTTCAGTTTATACTTTCAATGGGGGTTTTTAGTTTTAAAAAACTTATCTTTATCGGTATTTTAATTTAAAGTATTTCTACTTATTGCATGTTATCTATTATATTTAACTTACCTTTGATGGGATATTGTACTGGGTTTTATTATGGTAGATAGCAAGAAGGACTGGTATAGATAAAGAGAAAGGAACAAATTCATATTTTATAAGCAATGGAATGAATTCGAATAAATTCTATAGTATATTGTGTTTGTGATGCAAACCATTTTGATTAGGGAATCTGTATGGATAATTATTGGGTTTTATTGCTATTTTAAAGCAAATTTTACCAACTAGAGATTATATAAACTGTTTATAAGAAGAGTTGAATTATGATATGAATAGTTTTTATACATCTGGGTATCTGTATCGGACAGTCATAAAACTGAGATTACTCAAAATCATCGTTAGTGATCATAATTCTACTTCTAAACCATCTCTAATTGTTTATTGCATTTTTATTGTTCTATTACTTTTAAATTTGTAAATTAATTTGTGCGTGAGTGCGAATTTTGACACAAAAATTATCTAAGTTTTACCAGGAAATAAATACTCACAGAATAAGATTAAAATTAGCACAAAAGATGTGTAAGACTCTCGGGCACACATTTTATTAAGGAATGTCAACCTCAATTTAAAAGGGGCAGATAAAAAACGTATTGTTAGAACTGTAACATTTGCGTTGCTATGGCAATAT
Source organism: Leptura quadrifasciata (assembly GCA_963675555.1). Taxonomy (NCBI): domain Eukaryota; kingdom Metazoa; phylum Arthropoda; class Insecta; order Coleoptera; family Cerambycidae; genus Leptura; species Leptura quadrifasciata. The sequence goes on along the minus strand of OY776679.1, from coordinate 85,948,747 downwards.
TAAACGTCAAACCGACCCTATATAAAGAGCTGCAGTAGCTGAAAAAAATGTTTTTTTCAATTAGACCACTAATCTGAAAACATGTAACAACGTAACCTGAAAATTGGAGATTTGACAAGAGTTGTCAAAAATATAATTTTGAAGAAAAGTCTAAACATTTTGAAATTGGTATCACAGAAATTTAATATTGGAGTGGAAACAAAATAGAGTTGGAGTTTTTTTTTAATTAATAATTTTGGAAAGCCAGGAGAGAGTACATAGACGTTTGGAATTTATTTTGAAATCTAATATCCTTTTAAAACATTCGTGAGTTTTATTAATTTTAGTACTGAACTTTTATCCATTTGTTGTCATTTTTATATTTTATATTTTAAGTTAGATCAGGCAGATTAAGTTAATATTGTTGTTTTTATATTTTACATTTTTATAAAAATACAATATATTGTTAGATTTGAATTCGAATTTGTTTCTTTGTGTGTATGTCGAGTGTCAAATTTGAAGATCAGAATTCATGCTCTGAGCATTAGGAGTGTTTTTGTTAATAATAATTTAGAGTGGGAATATAATTCCAGCACATTAATAAAGGGATTTATTTATATTTTTTTTGAAAGGGTTGTACAGGTGTAATTTGCATTTCAGATTTAAAAGGGTTGTACACGGCAATATATATATATATATATATATATTACAAAAGGAAGAAATTAAGAACCAAAACATTTTAAAATGAATCGTCATAATATTCACTAAGATTATAATAAGTTTTCTGGATCTGGATCAATATGTCTTTCATTGCCTTTCTGAATGTCTTTAATTGAGTCATATTTCTAAGAACAGTGGAGGATCGGTATGTAATGTGCTTAGCATTTTCTTGTGTATTATAGGCATACTATTTCTAGAATAAACATTCATGTAAGCGTTAATATTTTGTGAACGAGAAAAAGAGGTTTACAATGATCCCTTGGCTTTGCTTTACATAAGTATCTTAGTGCCCTTTTCTATAACACAAACACAGTGTTCAGAAGATGTTAAATAGACATGCCCCAGAAAGGGATTCCGTATCTTATATGGGACTCAAGGAGGGAAAAGTAAGCGGTTCTTGCAGCCCTTAAACTCAGTTCATTTGAAGTTATTCTTCACTTCATAACAACCGGATGCCAATTGTTACTTAAATTAGAGACATGTTCTTCAAGTCTTAGCTTCTCATCAGTATGTAACTCAAGAAATTTAGTATGGGGTTTATTCTTTACAGGTTGGTTATCCAAGAAAAGTTCAGCATATGTAAACTTGAAGTATAATGGTTTTATTTATATTGAATACAAGCGAATTAGAATCACACTATTTTTTTACTTCATATATAATTATCATATTTATATCTCGTAGATTGTTAACATTTTTATAATGCCACAGAATGGTAGTATCGTCTGCTAAAAGCGTAAAAGTGCCTTGAATATCAATAGTGGCTAAGTCGTGTATGTATAACAAAAATAAAATGGGCCCTAGTACAGGTCCTCGTGGCACACCACAGTTAATATCTGCCACATCCGATATATCGCCGAGAGAACTTGAGTACGCTGAGACAGGTACGATTTATTTTTCATTTTTTTTATTTTACGAATACGGCTGCCCAGACAGATATGCATCCAATTACAGGGCAGGAAATATACAAAGGAATATATTTATACAGTACAGAAATAGAAACTTAATACTAAATAATTTACAGATGAATAATTACTATTAAAACTAAAACTAAAGAGAGGAACAACAAAAAGAAAAATATATATGAGGACATAGTTTAAACAGTGGCGTAGTAGAAAACTTACATTGTTTTATATTATTAATGCTACAATTGAAAATATCGAGCTTCGCCTGATAGCTTAGGTAATTTGAGCACATATTGTGAATAGGAGAAGATTTTAGTACATTTGTTCTTAGTATATCCAAATAGAATAGAGCGTATGAGCGCGTTTGGAAAGGTGTAATATTAAATTGGATTAAGCTAAGAATATCCGGGCAGTCTGTCTGACTTGTTAAAAGTTTAAATAGGATTTAATTCAATTTAAAAACTCACCCCTAAAACCATAGCACAAAAGTTTTCTAAACAGTATTTCATGATTTACGCTGTCAAAGGCTTTCGAAAAATCGCAAAACACTACAGATCAAATGTGTCCTTGAAATGTTGAAAATCGAATTGATTTTTGTTTAATATGTTATGTTCATTTAAAAATTTTACCATTCTCTTTTTTACAAGTTTTTCGATTCTTTTTGACAAAGTGGGCAGTAATGATATAGATCGAAAATTTGATGGATCATCTACTTCCCCACCCTTATGGAGAGGGATGACAATTGCTTATTTTAGGTCTGATGGAAATACACCCGTTGGATTCATTGATTGCTGTCACTAATACAGTCAATGTGCAGTCTGGTATGATTTCAAATACCCTTACTGACATATCGATACCAGATGAAAGTTTAATTTTTATATCTTTTATGGTTTCATTTAGTTGGCTTATAGTAACCGGAGTTAATGTAAAATTCGCTATTATATGAAAATTGTTAAGATAATCAATAGAGTTTTGTTGTGGTATGATATTTTCAGTTAATTTTGCGGCAATATAACAATAATAGTTATTAAAATATTTTGGAGTTACATTCGGTTGAGACCAGCTGATTTGTTTTGCCTCTAAGATCATTGACAATGGTCCAGCTTTCTTTCATTTTATTTTTCGCTTTTTGTAATCTATTCTCATAATCAGTTTCTTTGGCACGTTTATTAACCCTTTTGTATATACCGCGGTATCTATTAAAATAGTCTATGAAGAATTAAAACATAATATTTTTAGTCGTAAACTCCTCTATAAAATCCTTATTTTTCTATAAGAAACGTAACCAGACTGCAACCAACAGCTACTCTCCGGGCTATGGGCCCCGCCAAGCGCTGAATTACAAGTTACAAGCTTGGCACGTTAAGTGTAATAATTGCATATTACCATCAAGCGGTCCAGTGTCTGTTGTAATCGATTGCAACAGACTAGATGGCGCCCGCTGACTATTTTACATGTCGCTATTGTAATAATACCGGGATGTACCAAATAGTCAAGGGATCCTCGTGTCGGTCGTCACATGCCTACCTTGCACTAACGAGAGCCAACAGCTCGAAACTGCTCTCTGCGAGTGGTGTGTGACGGCTGGCAAGAGAGCTCCTTTAAGTAGGATCAGTCTTTCGGCTGGTGTTTGTTGCAATCGAAACATTAGCGTTTTGATGGTAATATGCAATTATTACACTTAACGCGCCAGGCTTGTAACTTGTAATTCAGCGCTCGGCGGGGCACATAGGCCAGAAAGTAGCTGTTGGTTGCAGTCTGGTTACGTTCTTTATAGAAAAATAAGGAATTTATAGAGGAGTTTACGACTAAAAATATTATGTTTTAATATTCCGCCCTCTAAAAGCACGTTTGAGTTTATGAAGAAGTTATTGGACATGTATTTTATAATGTAATAATGCAATGAATGCAAGTTTGAGGCGGATGTTTTAATACCTCATGTGATCCAAGGCTTATTTTTTTTTTTTTTTTTTTTTAATTTAAATGCTTTACAGAAAGAAAGTTTCAGTTAGTAATTTATGGAAATTATCAAAGTTTGTTTCAATTATTTAGTAACGTCCTAGTTTGTATTTTGGCAATACTCAAAAAGCCTATCATAATTCCGTTTGCTATAAATAGTAGAATAGTTTGACTTGCTTTTTTTATTTTTAATGATATTAACATATTACAGTCTATTATAATATATATAAAAAAAAAGAGTAAAAGAGCTACTCCTCTGCAATTCATTTTATTCTTTATTCTATAAAAGACTTTCTACAAATGAGACCTTAACTATAGAACACTGCTGTTTCTCGGCTTAAACTAAATGCCTGCTTAAACAATATTATTCTTCTGTATGATTTAATGTAATTATAAAATTGCGATAACAGCACAGTATTTCACCTTGTATGTTTTGTGTGTATGTGATATTGTATAGATGTACTATTTAAGTTGTGCTTTATCTGTTTATTTTATAGTTATATTTATATTCATGTATATACAGGGTATTCCACTTAAAACTCCCAACGCCAATTACTCGAAAACTGAAAGAGGTAGTAAATTTCTGTAAATGGTTGATAATTGGTGTGATCATATGCTAACAAAATTTTCGATAGCAGGAGTTTGCAAAAAAAGATACCAATAGTACTTTTAATTCTGAAGTTTTTTTATTATTACAAATTTTTTTATTTTTTCGTTCGTTTCGGAGTTATTTGAGTTTGAAAGTGTAAATATGCTTTATTAAAATTTGCCAATTTAATAAATTGTCTGCATCTAATAGGCTGTGACTATTCTGTTAACCTTAATTTTAACTATCAAAACTGTTGTCATTAGTTAAAAACAATGTTAATTTTTTATTTTGGTGTTTATTTTCAAGTAGTTTTTTAATATCTGATTAACTTTTTAGAACAGAAATTGGTCAATACACGAAACAGGAAAAGCTAGACATGGTGTTGGTTTACGGTGAGTGTAAGCGAAATGCATGGCAAGAGAAAAGTGTTTACGCACAGCGTTATCCTGGTAGAAGAAAGCCAGATCATAAAACAATTTTGAATTTATGTAGAAATTTAGTGAATTTCGGTGCTTTTGAAAAGCCAAAACGGGAACGATCAAACCCAGCAACAAATTGATTTTAACGTTGCATTGGTTCTCCAACAGATTAATGATAGTCCGAAGATGTCTTTGAGAGAACTTAAGAGAAATAATAATATCTCAATAAGTTCTATCAAGAAAAATTCTTAAGCAAAATAAATACCACCCTTACTGAACGAAACTTGTACATAAGTTAGAGCCAGGTGACCCCGAAAGGCAAGAATTGATTATTTACTTTACCGTGATGAAAATATCTTTAAAAAATTACTTTGGAGCGATAAAAGTAGATCTCACAACAATGGAATTGTGAATAGACACAATTGCAGTTACTGGGCACAAAACAATCCCCGTTGGATTACTGAAAGAGATAACTAGCTCGTTTTTGGTATAAATGTATGGTGTGGTATACTCAATGGTTATTTAATAGGACCTCACTTTTACGAAGGTACTTTAAATGGTGATCGTTATCGGAGTTTTCTTCAAAGATTATTACCTCAACTGTTAGAAGATGTCCCGATTGAAACTAGGAAGAACATTATTTTTCAACAAGATGGGGCCTCACCTCACAATGCCCAAATTGTAACAGATTATTTGAATGTACTGTACCCCAATCGTTGAATTGGGACATACGGTCCACTACAATGGCCAGCACGGTCACCGGATTTGACCCCTCTCGACTTTTTCTTTGGGGTCATTTGAAAAACACTGTATATGTATAGCCTATTGAGGATGTTGAGGATCTCCAAAATAAAATAACTGCATCTTGTGCAGCTATAAATAGAAGAATTCTGTTAAGAACTGCAATTTTGAGTTAAGACGCCGGTACGACTGCTGCGTTCGGGCAAGTGGAGAAAACTTTGAACAATTGCTATAAAATATTTTATTTACTTTAGATATTAGATTTTTAAAAATGTCTATGTTTAAAACACTTATATTTTTTTCTGTTTAAATATTGCAACGTTACTGATCTACTTATGTAAATAAAAGTGATATTCACTACTTGTCTTTTAATCTGTCTGTTTTGATTGTTAAATTTTAGGTTAACAGAATAGTAACAGCCTATTAGATGCAGACAATTTATTAAATTGGCAAATTTTAATAAAGGGTATTTACACTTTCCATGTCAAATAATTCCGAAACGAACAAAAACATAAGAAAATTTCTAATAATAAAAAAACTTCAGAATTAAAAGTACTACTGGTATCTTTTGTTTTCCAAACTCCTGCCATCGAAAATTTTGTTCCGGTCGTCGCGACGCCTAAACCGTTAAAGGCGCCGGCGTCTATTATAAGTCGAAATATAGCTCTTGACCACACCAATTATCTGCCATTTACAGAAATTTACTACCTCTTTCAGTTTTCGAGTAATTGGCGTTGGGAATTTTAAGTGGAACACCCTGTATATATTAAAACGTAATATTTCAGTCGCAAGTTCCTCTATAAAATCCTTATTTTACTATAAGGAATGTAACCAGATTTGAAGCAACAGCTACTCTCCGGGGTATGTGCCCCGCCGAGCGCTGAATTACAAGTTACAAGCCTGGCGCGTTAAGTGTAATAATCGCATATTACCAACAAAACGCTAATGCTTCGATTGCAACAAACATCAGCCGAAAGACTGATCCTACTTAAAGGAGCTCTCGTGCCAGTCGTCCCCAGTGTGCATCGAGAGGTGACCGAGTGCAGACGTACCGAGCCAAGAAAGTGCACAGTGAAGTGGCAGCCCCACAGTTAGTGTCGTCGTCGACAGTTCTAAGAAGAGGAAGTACACACGTCCCTTGGAGACACCATTTTTACTGTTATTAATCATAACTTTTTCCCATAATATAATAGGTATTCCCTTGCAGGACACCCACAGCGACGTTACCGTGGAGGACGGTAGCATGGACTACAGCGAAGACAAAACGTCCCAGAGCGGTAGCTCCCGAGGGGGTACCCCAACCCCAAGGGATGACAAAGAGACGATAAAACGTCTCACAGAGGAGAACAAAACCCTCAGAAAGAAAATAGAGGAGCTCACCGAGAGGTTGGAGCTAATGCAGAGGGAGCAAAAGTCCCAGCACGAAGAACTTCTGCGTGCGATTCGAGGAGAATCGCAAACGCGGAAGCGGAAAAACCCACCCGCCACTAATACGGACTCCGACGAAGAGGCCCCTAAGGCGGCAAAGAAGGTGGCTGAAGAGCCCCTCAAGTGCCCCCCAGAGCCATCCAGACGAAGCAGATCGGGATCTAGAGCTCCCCAGCAGGAGGCTAACGTCCCCAGACAAAACGCCAGGACAGAGGAGACTGAGGCCCCTCAAACAAAAACAAGAAGCCAGCGCATACCGCCGGTAGTGCTGAGAAACAAGGAGACATGGACAACGGTGAGCCGTCGTCTAACCGAAACCGGCATTAACTTTAGCAAGGCTAAAGTTACCGCGGAGGGAATCTCCATCGAGCCCGCGACATCCGAAGATTATCGCAAGATGACTAGGATGTTCGCAAACGAGAAAAGGGAGTACCACACGTACACCCTGCCAGAGGAACGGCTGCTACGTGTAGTCATCAGGGGGATCCCGAGCGGCGTTACTTGTACAGAGGTGGCAGAAGACCTCCAAGACCAAGGTTTCGCACCTACCGCAGTGCAACGGATGACGTCCAGACGGACGAAACAGGAGGTGCCACTCGTACTTGTCCTAGTCCCACAGGACCAGGACAAGATACTCCAAGTCACGAGGTGCTGCTCTCTAGTCGTAAGGACAGAGAGACAGAGAGCCAAGGTAGCGGCATCCCAATGCCACCGCTGCCAGCGTTTCGGCCACGGACAATCCAGGTGTACCGCGCAGCCGAAATGCGTGAAGTGCGGCGAGGCACACCGGACGACTGACTGCAAGAAGAAGGCAGACGAACCGGCCAAGTGTGCGAACTGCCAAGGGGCCCACCCGGCCAGCTACAAGGGCTGTCCAAAATACCCCAAGCAATCAGCCAGCGCCACTCAAAGGCCGGTACAGAGGCCGACGACGACCTCAACAAAGAAGGGCGGCGTAGCGCCAGGCACTAGCTACGCAAAAGTAGCCCAGAGCAAGGCAGGACAGAACACCGTCCCTGCCTCAAAACAACAAGCATCGCCAGAGGCCAAAAACCTCACAGCGGTGCTAGCACAGATGCAACAAATGTGCTCAGCGATGAGTGCATTTTTTGCTCAAATGCCAAACTTTACTAATCTGTAATGCCTTTACAGATTAAACCGGAATTCCTGCAGATGGCGGCCTGGAATGTAAACGGCCTGCAACAAAGGAGACTTGAAGTCGAAGAGCTCCTGACCAGGTACGATATAGACGTCATGGCACTGCAGGAAACCAAGATGACCCCGGCCAAGGAGATCAACTTCCCAGGATACCACACGTACAGGATGGACTGGGTAAACATACCTCGGCGACCCGCAAGAGGAGTGGCTCTACTCGTTAAAAAAACCATAGCCCACCATCCGACGGTACTACCTGAGCTAGAAAATATGAATGCCACCGCCGTAGTAGTGTCCACAGCACGAAACGGCGACGTCCAAGTGGTTTCATGTTACCAGCCACCCCACAGCACGCTAACCGAGGGGGATCTGGACGCAATTCTACCCGCTAGGACACAGGTCGTCGCAATTGGCGATTTTAACGCCAAATCCCAGCAATGGAACAGCGGCGTAACCAACACTCGAGGACGAGAACTGCTGCGGTTCCTGGGACAGCACGCCGGCGAACTGCTGGTGGTAGGACCAGTCCAGCCCACCTTTGACAACGGTAGAAACAGGCCAGACGTACTGGACATAGCCATCCTAAAGGAGATGACCCTCGAAGCGGAGATCTCCACCAGAACGGAGGGATCTACCGAGCACAACCCGATCTTCCTAACTCTAGGAGGACAGGCGGGTGACGACAACGCTACCTTCACGAAGCGACGAACGGACTGGGAATCGTACCGGCTGCACCTGCAGCAGTACATTGCACAAATTCCCAGGCTAGATACCGTGAGGGACGTTGAGAGGGCCGTCATTACCCTTGAGGAGCAGATCCTGGGAGCAATAAGGGCCATCACGACAGAAACAGAAGTAAGAAGACACCCAGCACCGATGGCGAACCTACAAGAGGTCACCAGGCAGCTGATAAGGGATAGAAGAAGCGCCAAGAGACGGGCTCAGAGGACGAGGCCGACAGAAGGGAGTATAACGTCCTCAGCCGAAGAGTGAAAGCCGCCCTCCAAGAACACCGTCAGGAGGGGTGGCAACGCCACCTTGAGTCACTCGATCCACAGGACAGAAGTATGTGGAATACCCAACGTGCCCTGCGAAACCGGAGGAAACCTATACCCCCGATTCACGGAGAGCGAGGGAGGATCGTCTACACTAACCAGGAAAAAGCCGAGGCGTTTGCCGACAGCTTAGAACTGCAGTGTAGAGAGAACGAGCTCGATGACGAGGACGAGGACTGGGTGGACGATGTCGAGCGCAGAGTACGTAGGATCCACCGCCTGCCTGATGACGACCACATCCGCCCGACTACCCCCGAGGAAGTCAAGGAAATCCTTAGGAGCCTAAAGCCGAGAAAGGCTCCGGGATGTGACAAGATAGGAAACATCGCTCTCAAAAAGCTACCCAGGAAAGGAGTAGCGGCGCTAGTCAACATCGTAAACGCGATGTTAAGGTTACGGCATTTTCCAGCCAGGTGGAAAAAGGCCGACGTCATTATGATCCCTAAACCAGGGAAAGAACTAATTTTCCCGTCTTCTTACAGGCCCATCAGCCTCCTCCCAGCCATGAGCAAGGTTGCAGAACGGGTCATCTTGAAGAGGCTCACAGAAAAGACAGAAGAGCTGAATATCATCCCGGATGAACAGTTCGCGTACCGAACAGGACATTCCACCGAACTCCAAGTACTTCGCCTCACCGAGGAGATTACTAAGGGGTTCAACCAGCGGCAAGTCACCGCGGCGCTGTTCCTAGATGTTGCCAAAGCGTTCGACAGGGTCTGGCACGACGGCCTCCTAGCTAAAATGATGAGTATGGGTTACCCCATCGAACTCGTCAAACTAGTGAGGTCCTACCTGCACCGCAGACAGCTAAGGGTCAAAATCTCGGACCAACTCTCCACTTACAGGACCGTGGAGGCGGGAGTCCCGCAAGGTTCGGTGCTGTCACCGCACCTGTTCGCTATCTACACCTCAGACCTCCCCAGGACCGACCACACAGCCCTGGCCCTGTATGCAGACGACACAGCAATAATTGCCAGATCCTGGAAAGCCAGGAACGCAACCAGAAAACTCCAGGAAATGGCCACACTCCTGGAAGAATGGTGCACGAAGTGGAAAGTCGCCGTCAACGCCGACAAAAGCCAAGCCATACTCTTCAGACGAGTGCGGAAAGAAATTCCCACAGGACACCTCTCCATGAACGGCGAGGACATCCAATGGCACGACACCGTCAAATACCTTGGCGTGGTCATGGACAAAAGCCTAACGTGGAGACAGAACACGGACGCTATTACAGCCAAGGCGCGGCGCACAAGAGCCCTCATCTACCCGATGATGGGAAACGGTAGCCGTCTCAACCTGAGGAATAAGCTCACGCTTATCAAAACCCTCATCAGGCCGCAGCTGACGTACGCCTCGGTAGCGTGGGGTTACCAGGCAAAGTCCTACATGAAGAAAATCCAGGCAGTGGAAAACATCGCCCTCAGGACGGCGGTCGACGCACCATGGTACGTGAGAAACGCAGACATCGTCAGAGACCTGGAGTACACCACGGTCACTGAAGTCATCCGGGAACGAGCGAAGAAGCTGTACGCCCAAGCAGAGGAGCACGGGAACCCGCTAATCAGACAGGCCACTGATTACGACCCTGCCGACGCCCCGAGGCACAAACGGCCGAGGGTACAGCTTCTGGACAACGGGTGAGTATAACTTATATTTCCCGCTAACCGATCTGTTTCAGATACCCCAGGACGGACCACCACTACCAGAGACATGACGTTTTTCTACCCAAACCCAACCTCCTTGCGGGCGTCGGACAACATACCGTCCAACGCCCGTTGTCCTACCTGCTCCGTGGAGTCCGAAAGTGCTAAAAAAGCACTTAGGGTCTCCACACTCCCGAGCTACACAGCTCATATCTTTACCTTTCCGATGATCCGGGGTAGGACACACCTTTACTGTGTCCTACGTACCGGCAGTCAATCCCAGCCAAAACTTCCTAAAACCCAACTAGACCGATGACTACCCACGGGGGTGACAAGCTGGCGAAGAAAGAAAATATCAAGACAAGAAGAGCGCCAGAAGAGACCTCTGCCAGCGAGGTTGAAGAGCCAGGACCAGGGGAGGTCCGCAGAAAATACCACGACACATCTCGCATTTGCGGGCTGGGTCTGGTAGAAGTAAGCGGGCCCACCTATCACGAAGGCCGGTCCAGGTCTACAGAGATAATCTAGGAGCAAAGAGTAGTAGTCCTACTCGGCCCTAGTTATCGAGACCGTCATCAAGCCAATGGATATTGGCGCGTGCCAGTCGTCCCATACCACTTGCAGACTGCAGGTTCGAGCTGTTGGCTCTCGTTAGTGCAAGGTAGGCATGTGACGAACGACACGAGGATCCCTTGGCTAGTTGGTACATCTCGGTATCTTTACGATAGTAACATGTAAAATAGTAAGCAGCCGCCATCTAGCGGTCCAGTGTCTGTCAGTGTATATATATATATACACTTCTTTCTTGTGATTTACCTCATACCCCATGGTATCACAAATGGCTAATAAGTAAATAAATAAAAAATAAATAAATAGTAGTTTTTGAGTATTGGGAAATACAAGTACAGACGATGTGTCCACGGCAAAGCGGTATTATAGGTGTAAATGACAACTTTTTTGGATTACAAACACAATTTTGTATTCTGCTAAAACTACTTCTAGTATGTTCGACTTTAAAAAATTTATAGAGGGCGCTGGTAATAGCTGAAAAATAAAAATTGCATCAGGTAAAGTGCCTTTTCTGAGCGAAATATTGAAAAATGTTGTTATAAAACTTGGTCAGGTTTAAAAAAATGACGTACCGAGTTACAGAACTAAATACATTTTTAATTTATAAAATTTTAATATTATAAGAAGAATATACCATGGAAACAAAAATAAAAGTGATCCGTCTTTGTGTCAGAATAATTTATTGTTTGTATTAAAAATGTCGACGTTAAAAGAAAAAGTTTAAATTAGCATTATATTCATATTTTAAAAAATTAAAATTTGTTTTCTAGTTACAACGTCTTAAAGGTTTATTAACAAGAAATCATAAAAGTTTAATTATTAACTGTCAATCTAAAATAGATTTTAAAATATTTCTCCATAGGTTTCCAGACATTTTCTAGCTCGTTTACGAAGTTAGCGTGTGGCTTGCCTGAGTTCATCTTGTTGTTCCCTTATGTGAGCTACAGCATTCATAATACGAAGAATTAATGCATCGCGATTGTCCATTTTTAATTTGTATACTTCACTCTTTAACCATCCCCACAAACATAAGTCGAATGGTGTGAGGTCTGGAGACCTTGCCGGCCAACTAATAGGACCACCGCGACCAATCCATCGTCCTGGAAAATTCTTGTAAATGCCACCTGACCAGATTAGCATAATGTGGAAGAGTTCCATCCAGCTGATAATGCAAATCTTGTCTGATGCATAAAGGAATATCATCTAATAACGCTTATAAATCATTTTGCAAAGATAGCAAGTAATTTACCCCTGATAGGTTATTTTCAAAAATAAAAGAACCAATTAAGTAATTATCAACGATACCACACCAAACATTAACCGAAAAATGATGTTGAAAATTTATTTCTACTGTTGCATGTGGATTTTCATCAGACAATCTAAGAGAGTTATGGATATTGTCGATGCCGTTTCGAGTAAATCTAGATTCATCGGTAAAAAGTATACAAGGAAACAAGTTACGATTAGTATTTATCCACCGGTAAAATTGTACGCGTCTAACATTGTCTTCGGGTTGCAGATGCTTACCCTCTGTATGTGGTATGGGTACAGGCCATGCTCATGTAAAATTCGAATCACTCTTGTCTGAGGAATTTCAAGTTGGGCGGAAATTCTTCGTGAGCTAGTGCCGCGATTCTCTTCCACCAAATCAAGAATGTTTTCAACTTCAACTACTTCTTGTCTTTCTAGACAAGAACGTTAGGATCTGATGCGCGTACTGGGAAGTTCTCAACACAATTTGTTGAAGACTGTTACAAAAACTGTTCTACATGGCGTAGAAATCGCTGTCGATATTCTCTAAACCGCAGAACGAGCATTTCCATTACAAAAACCATAAACAAACACCATATTTGCATATTCACGATGCGAGTAGATGTATGGCATTGTTTATCACTTTTAAAAACCGTAAATAATGACAAGTGGTTGTTTGACGTTTCAAACGTGCTAACCTACTTGATTAAACTTATAAAAGGCAATACTAAATATTCGCTATTTCTTGTTATGAAACCTTTAAGACTATGTAACTCGAAAACAAATAAAAGATGGATTACAACTTTTTCGTTTTTTAGCCATATATTTATTTGTGCTATACTCTCCCGGAGTTTGGCATTTTCCTCCCGACTCACCCTTCATAAGAAATGAACACAACGCCAATACTTTATTAAATAGTACATCGCACTAAATAAGTACATAGCATAGAATGTAACAAAAAACTACTTTCCCAACAAAAGCATTCCCCTTCGATTTTCCATGTTCCCATTCAATTATTTATAATTGTCACAATAAAAGAAACTGTTCTTTTTCAGAGTTAGTCAAAGAAGCGACTGAGGAATTCTACAAAGAAGTAAGTAGAGAAATGGTTGAGGACTTGCTAGAAAATAAACAGAATGGAACATTCATTATAAGACCTTCGAAAAATTCCAATCTGGGAACGTTGTCGGTTATCCAGGATAATAAAATATTTCATCTGAATATAAGAAGGCGGCAAGACAATCTCGTAGCGCTCGGCAACGAAAAGCCCAACGAGAAGTATTTCAAGGATCTAAATGGTTTGATAAATTATTACATTAGTAATTATTTAGTGCTGTATTCGAACGGTGAGAAGCGCCTTACCCTGTTGTTGCCTTACAGAGAGAAAAATATAATACTGTGAATTAAAATTATCACTCTTTTATTTATTTATTTTACCATATAGTCCAGTCGACCATGGGTTTCTAAGCAAGCCTTTTAAAACAGTTCTTTTCACTTCGAGGATTTGTTTGAAGGTGTTTGGTGATGAATATACTGAAAATACCTGAATCTATTAGCTGAGCTAAATCCAGGCTATCGTAAAATGTTTCGAGAAACGTGAAATAACATCTTTTGTGATACTTTCTTTTGTGAGATGGTTATATCATAACATAAATGCTATGCATAGTGTAAGCATGTATATTAAATATACATATAATGAATTCTAATGTTACATATTGGTTGAATAATACTTTTGTTTTCTGGTGTCGAGGATAAACTTGTGGATTGGCTAGCCCTCGATTCCGTCCAATCCTCTCTCAGTTTCTCGCATTACATCTACAATCGCAGTAATTTATCGTTACGTCTGGCCGACATCCATAACAATATACTCTGGAACTATTTTTCGCGTTCTGTCTTCTACCATTATTGTTTAAATTTGTTCCTTCATCTCTTCCGATTTGTGCTATCTCGTTATCAGGATTACTACCGTCATAATTTCTCCCTTCCAACACCGACGGTCCTTGACATCGACTGCCTCCATTCGGCATATTGCGTGGACTCGGCCTATTATTATTGTTTCTGCTCCGAAAATTATCATTCTTTCCATGTACGTTCCAGTTCCTTGTCGAATACCCATCATTGATCTTCCATTAATTTTAAGAAGTTTTCAAAACAGCGAAGTCATGTTTTTATACGTAATATTTATAATTAGGGTTTATGTTCTTATAAATGACATTTAATTCTTTCTCTTTGTCATAACCCCCATGTCTTTTCATCATATTTTGCATTTCCAATACATAATTTTTTCCTCTTCTTTCGCCATCTTTCTGCTTCCTTTGGAAAATTTCATTTTCCAATTTTTCGGTATAATTTTCAGGAAAATTGAATTCATTAAATTCTGCTAAAAGTACAAACCACGATGTGCAACGTTCTTTGTTTACTTTAAACCATATACTTGCTTTATCCTTTAGTAATTCAAGTATCGCTCTTAATAATACTTCCTCACTGATTCCGTATTCTCCCTTTAGATCAATCAGTTTTACGATGAATAATATCGCTTCTCGATTAGATTTTCGATTATAAAATTTGCCACTTTCGAATCTGGTTGAGAAGCTCTCGAATTTCCTTCACATCTTGCTTTTCTACTGACTCAGTTCTCCTATGGGTATATACATCTGTTGATCGCCTATTACGAATGGTCTCTACAAAATTTCTTAAGCATGCTCTCAAATCTTCAGTCTTTCCCCTAGTTTTTATATCCCATTTCTTAAGTTCACTTACTAATTCGGCTCGGCTTAATCTGTGGATCCATAAAATGTGCGAATCTGATGCTTCCGTATCTACTCGCACTTCGTCGTCCGCCAATTTTGTGACCGTCTCGATGCCGTTTTTAAATTTGACCTAACTATTTTCGTTTCCGAAATATTTTCAAAAAACTAAAAAGGTACATTTTAAAAACCTTCCCGTATTTGTCTAATTTGATGACTGGTGATATTTTAATAAGTATCATTATTTGGACACCTTTTTAAGGTTCTTCCGTTGACGTTACCAAAAAATGTCTACCGTCATTTATTTCGCAGTCAATGCCACTAACATTGGTTTTCTTATTGACGCCATATTAGAATTTTTGTATGTTCAATAGTGCTCTTAATTCCTCTTTCAATGATGTTATCACAATGTCAGGAATAAATTATTTACCGGTGTAAAATATGTAAAAATCAAGTTTTCTAAGTAGACTATGAATAAAATTTATTTTATAATAACCCGATTTTATTAGCTTCAACTTAAAACTAAAACAAATTAATTGAAAACTTAAAAAAATTGTTCAATATGTCATCCTTTTTCATTAATGTACTTTTGACATCGCTTTAATATTGAACTACACGCTCTCCTTAAAGTATTTCTGTTAAAAGCAGCCAAAGTATTTCTTACACGTTCTTCTAAAATTTTAATACTTTCTGGTAGTTCAAATGAATAAACTTCGTTTTTGTATGCCCCTAAAGAAAATAGTCCAACGGAGTGAGATCAGGAGACCTGGCTGGCTATAGAACGTTGCCATTATTTGCAACTATTTTATTATCAAAAGTCGCTCTTAAGAATTCTGTTACTATGCCGCTATTATGTGCTGAAGAATCATCGTGATGAAACCAAATCTGGTTATTATCTTCTACAGCAAGTCTAATAGTTGGTATTATTTAATGGTGAGAGGTAAGTGAAACCTCTCATATAGTCAATTGCTACTATACACCATAGATCCCTCCATGGGCGTATAGCAACTTGCGATTCTGCAAGTACCTGAGAGCGGCGACCTTTCAGTCCTAGGTGAACTTAACCTACTGTTATAATATATGATTTGCAGGAAACAACTACTCAGCGGGCAAATATCCCGACCTGCATTGAATTATACCTTACAAATCATGAAAGAATGGTAGCCAATATCATTT
Source organism: Leptura quadrifasciata (assembly GCA_963675555.1). NCBI lineage: Eukaryota > Metazoa > Arthropoda > Insecta > Coleoptera > Cerambycidae > Leptura > Leptura quadrifasciata. Next base: position 85,932,413 of record OY776679.1, on the reverse strand, counting down.
GCTAATTCCCTAACCAGACATAGACCGATTTCGAACTTATTAGTTCTCATCAGTATGCCATAGGTCATGGAACGGACAAACGATAGTGGCCAACCTGCTAGTTTAATACAAACTATAGTAAATTGAGTAGTGGTGAGAGGTAAGTGCAAATCATATATTCTAACAGTAGGTTAAGTCCACCTAGGGACTGAAAGGTCGCCGCTTTCAGGTACTTGCAGAATCGCAAGCCGATATACGCCCATGGGGACATCTATGGTGTATAGTAGCAATTGATCATATGAGAGGTTTCAATATGTAGTTTTCGATGATTTTGCTAGTGAAAAGAAACATGTAGAATATGGTGTCCCTCAAGGAACAATACTTGACCCCATTCTCTTCACTTTATATATAAATGACTTGCTACAATTACCTAGTGAAGGTAAGGTTCTTAGTTTTGCTGATGATACGGCGATAATTTACAAGTCCAATGACTGGACCAACCTCACTGAAAGAGACCTAAAGAACATCAAGAATTGGTTTGATAATAACCTGCTAACGATAAATTACAATAAGACCGAATATCTGCCTTTCACTTCGAACCTAAATAACCTACCTAATCTGGGCCCTCTAGTCATTAACCTAGGACTTAATAACACTATAAATATCAAAGAGGGAGACTCAGTAAAATACCTAGGAATAATAATAGATAAGCACTTAAGACGGAACCTACAAATAAACAATTTAATAAAAAATTAAGAACACTTGCCAAAAGTTAAATACCTTAAGCAGTTCCTAAATGTATCACAGCTTTAAATATTGTACTACTCACTCCTACGGCATAATTGGATGGGGCGGAGTAAAAAACTGCTATTTGAAAAATTTGGTCACAATTCAAAAATGGTTCCTAAAGATAATTTACGGGAAAAGCAAAACCAACCCGAATTTTCAACCATTTACCCGACTATATAAAGTCTAGTGAAAATATAAATTTATTTAAATCTAAACTTAAATTGTTTTTGTTGGAGCAATGTTTTTATACAATATCAGATTTTTATCTGTTTACACCTGACTAAATTACCTGATGTTATTTTGTCTGTTTTTACATAATTAATTGATTTTACAATATCAATTTTCTTTTTTTTAATTTGTAATTACCTATTGACTATTCCTATACAATTGTATATTGTCTTTTAAGGAAAATAAATTATTATTATTATAACCCCACAAACGAACTCTTCACGCTATCCAAAAAAATGGACATCAGACAACTATTTTGCCAGAGAGTTCTCCTAGATCTGTTTAACAGATTAACACAAATGATAACATAAAACGGTGATGTCTATTTACAGATGTAAAATATTTACCGTATACAACCTACTGCTACGACAGATTACAAAGAACTATTGGTAACGGAACTAGCATTTCCAAGAAAATAAATGGATTTATAGACAGTTATTAACCCGAAAACGACGAATTGCGATGAACGGTTATAAAAAATATGGCGTTCGTTTGCTTTAATAATCTATTTACAATTGTTTTAAACTTTGAGAATTAAACTTTGACACTTATTATAACAACTGTTACTTTTGACATTTACTATGACATATGCCACTTTTGAAAACTATTATGACACCTGTCACTTTGACAGTTATTATGGCATGATGAATCCTAATTTTACTTATTGGTTGGTAACTTAAAGTAAGTTGGTACGGTACGTACGAACAAAGATAAATTAATCTCTATAATGTTCATATTTTCATAATGGGAGAGTTCAAAGCAAAACCAATATTAAGTAAGGGAAATGACATCTAATCTAGCATCGTATTAATTTATAATTTAAAACTATTGATTTGAAATTTACTAATTTCAATAACATTCCCACATTTATTAATTATTAATAATTGCATTTCCAATAAAGCTTCCGTCGGTGTAATAAAGAATTAAATATATCAGAGTCGTACATCATTAAAAAAGTGATATTAATGTCCAGTGGAGCTATTTCCTTGCTAAAAATTTACTTCACAACATAACAAAGTTCTCTAAATGTTATTAGTACAACATACTTTTTAAAGGATTTCTTAATACATAATAATAAAGTGTGGTGGGGTCCAGCCTAAGGACTGCTCAGAAATACACAATATATAGATAAATTATATGCATTTGACAATACGAGATAAAAAGAAAACAAATACATATGTTTGCTTCTATATCTTTGTTCACTGGTCAAGAAAGAATGTTTTGTAATTAATTTTATAAGAGTTAAACGAGAGTTTCTTGATGCTAGCAGGGATGGTAAGATATATATATAAGTTTACAGCAGAGTATGTAAAAGTTTTTTTAAAGAAAGTTGTCGAATGATGAGGAGTTGCTAAATATTCAGTGTACCTTAAGTCGCAATCGTGAATAAGGGATCTGGGGATCAGTAGTTCTTTTAAATATTGGGGATTTCCAGTATAGCTTACGAAGCATGCAAGATGTAGTTTTCGTCTAGAGCCCATATTTAACCATTTTAGGAATTTTAATTTATGGGGCACATGATCAGTCTCTTTCAAATTAAAAATGAACCTTAACAAATATTTTGGACCTATTGTATCCCGCAAGCATTAATTTGATTTAAGCAAGGACCATAGACGATATCACCATGGTTAAAAAATGATAGAACGAGTGATTATGTTAAAATTATTTTTAATTTTTCATTCTAAGCTAATTAGAATTTTTTCATGAGGTTATTAATATGCGGTTGGAATTTGAAATTATGGTCAAAGAATAAGCCCAGGTTTTTTATTTCATTCTTAAATGTTAATTTTCCAAAAAGATCTCAGTATTATGTCTGATAAATTGTCTATCACTTACCTTTCCAAAAACAGTAGATTTAGCTGCATTATAATAATAAATAATAATAATAAATACACCACAGGTAATGACGACCCCCTTTATCCCGGAAGGTTCTAGAAGAGCTTTGTGCGGGAGGGGGCTACACATTTAGAGACAAGGGACACACACCCAATATCCGTGTATAGTGGAAAAATCCCTCTAACAGTATTTTCCACTGCCACGACCGGGGATCGAACCCGGAACTTTTGGATGAGAGGCAAGTGCGCTCACCTCTCGACCATCAGTCATACATTAATTTGCAAACAATACTTATAAGAATATTTCACAAGGTTATCTATATCCTGATTTATGTTTTCAACAGAGTGCTCAGTTTGTACTTGTTCAATAGTTTAAATCTGGGTATCATCCGGGAAAAAATGAGATTTACAGATTGTGAGGGCAGTGTAGGATAAAAAATAAGGACCCCAAAATAGATCCTTATGGGACACCCGATCTCAGCACTTTTGGGTCAGCTACAGAGGTATTCATGACTATTACTTTTTCTTTGCGGTTAGTAAAATAAGATTTATCATTTTCAGAGTATTGTTGGAGAAGGCATAATATTTCAATTTAGATAATAATAATCCGTGGTTAATAGTATCGAACGCTTTAGAGTAGTCAACCAGCAATAAACTAGTCGTTTTGCCTTTATCATAGCCTCCAATTATGTTGTCGGATACTTTGAGAAGTGCACTTGTGGTGCTATGGCCTACCCTAAAGCCCGACTGACTTAAAAGGATTATTTGATCGCGTAACTAATAATCTTATCATACGTGAATCTTTCTATTATTTTTTGTATAACTGTCAGCAAACTTATAGGACGCAAATCAGTGAAATTTTGACACATTGGTTTATTATGAACGTTAAATAAACCAGTAGATCTGGATTACTAGTTAAGGTAAAGTATTCATTTAACTCGTTTGGATCTGAGAGGCGGGGTAGAATCTGAGTTATATCCCTAAAATTGGTTACATTCATATTATCTAATGTCCGCCAAAACTCTTTAGCGTACTTCGAATTTTGAACGAAATTTAAATATCCCTTTTTGCTTAAAATTGGTGACAATGAAGACCCCATTGTCACACCAAAATTATGCTGATATAACTCATTTTCCAATTAAAAATAGGTTGTTTTTATACATATTGTTAATAGTTCCATTATGCTATTTACACCTAATTTAGTTCTAGTTTCCAAATTATTATCATTCAGCAACCTATCTTTAACTATTTCTAAGGTTTCAGCTACCGGAACATTGGTAAGAATATTAGAAGTAGAAAGTAGGAAAGAACTACCGTTTTTAGATAATAATAATAAATAAATAAACACCACAGAAATTAGACAACCTCCAATACCAGAAGTCAGGGCTTGTGCGGAAGGGGGATACACATTGAAAAAACGCGGACATACAACCATTTCCTCTGACAGTGCTGGAGCCAGGATTCGAACCCGGTGGTGCGATGTCCGTGTGATTAAGCGCGATTGCCACCTCGCGCCTTAACCCACTCGACTATCGACCAGACAGATGTTTTAATAAAACAAGCGTTTATAGAAAACCAACACGTACTAATAGATATCTAAATTTTAACTCAAATCAATCAATAAATGTTAAAAGGAGTGTTGTAAAGTGTTTATACGATAGGGCCAAAGTAATTTCATCTAATAAAGAAATATTAAATAACGAAAAAAAATTTATCAAAAAGGTTCTAGTACAAAATCAATACCCTGAAACCTTTGTTGACAGAGTTTTCATAAATGTTGAAAATAGGGACAATCAGGTACGATAAAAACCTGAACATCATTTATACAGTAACAATTCCATATGTATATGGACTATCGAAGAAGCTACGCGGTATAGGTGACAAATTTGATGTTAGGACGATATTTCAAACGGGGAACACTTTGAGATCTATTTTAACAAAAACAAAACTGATATATATTTGAGTAGAATTCAAAAAACTGTATTTACAATATCCCGTGCGAATGTGATAAATGTTATATGGACGAGTCATCCAGACCTTTCAGTGTGAGGTTGGATGAGCACAAGAATTACATTAGAAAGAATGAAATTCAGAAATCAAAGATTTGTAAACATGCTTGAGAAAACGGACATAGAATAAACTGGGAGGCAAAAATTCTAACAAAAGAGGCAGATAACAAAAAAAGAAAAATTAAAGAATCAGCAATAATTTTATTAAATGATGATAAACGCGTATCAAATTGTTCTGAAACACAAAACAATTATAATATTTATATTTAAATTTATGAGTTTGTTAAAATAAAAATGTAATTAGATATTAAGAATAATCTGTATATAATGGAAAAAAAAATTATATAAAAAAAATAAAACAAAATAAAAAAGGGGAAAAAATGTATAAAGTATTAAAAAATTATGTATAAAATAAAAATAAAAAAAAGGAGCAAAATATATAAATAAGAAATAAATTTTAAAAAAAAGAAAGGGAAAAAAAATAATAATAAAAAAAAATTAAAAGAAAATAAATAAGAAAAAAAATGATAATAATAATTAAGGTTTTGTATATATATATATATATATATATATATATATTAGATTTGTAAGGGGAATATTATACTTAAGTAAAATAAACAAATAAAAGAAACAACGTAGTCAGGCTAATAGACTTTGTTTCTAAGGCCAAAAGCAGGTAATTAAAAAAAATAAAAAATTGTTCTCTAGATATTTGTACAACCTGGCTACCAATGTTAAAAGAAGAACTTAACAAACTCAACATTATCTAAAAGAAAATATCATCAGTTCTGTGTAAGTAGTAAGTATCTATGGAAATAACATAAACAGAATCTTAAAGCTGTGTATTTAACATACACAACAAATAAGAGTTCTTCGAAAAAAGCTTTGAAAACGGAAAGAGACTACTTTCCGAAACGTCAGCAAAATACACCATTTCTGTGTTTATTCCGATTTATATTATTTATAAAAATTAATCTCTGACTGTTCCTGTGACCTAAAGGCCACAGAGGCAGAGGCTTTTTCCAATAATTCTATTATTTTGTAGATTCGGTGATTTGTTTTTGAAGAGGATAATGCAAGTGGTAGAAAACTCAAATAAAAGGAAAGAATATGAAAATCAAATATTACATTTAAAATGAGGATGAGTTTATAAACTGGCGTAACTACGTATAAAGTATTTTAAAACCCACGGGACATCTTGTATTAAGCAAGTTACCACGCGTCAAAACAATATGAACTAATCAATTACAAGGCTTCTTGTTTGCAATAGAGAAACCATGTAATGATTCCAGATCACGAAAACATCTAAAAAACCCCATTATGTGGAAGCAGCCCAGTAGATTACAAAAAAATCTGTTTTCATGTTGCATTTTTTGTAAAGACTATTCATAATTTCTCGGCTAGACATGTAATTATCCCTACAAGCCAATCAATAACCAGCTGTTCGACCAACGCAATGTCTCAACCCTACAGGGCGAATTAAATCTGATACTATGTAACTACGTATCTTCAGCCTTCCCGTCTCTGTAAAGTAAAAATGAGGTTCATTTTCTATTGTTGTGGTAACGAAAACATTTTCTCGATCAGGTGCAAAATTCTGCAACTGTTTTTCACAGTCAATTTTCATCTTAATGGAGACTGGAAAAGTTAACTATCTGATCTTTGCGGTCTCGTTAAATATAAGAACCGATTCTCCGTTCAATGAATCGTTGCATCATGCACAACGCAGAATTTAAATGCAGTCCTTTGAAGTCCGATCAATTCAAGAAAAAGTTGCATGAACCTGTTTCACTTGCTTTTACCAGAATCTAGTTCTCTGATGTGTAAATAATGCGCGAAATTTGAAGTGGGATTTCGAGCTCGCGTCAATCACCTGGGATGCAATTCCAGAGTAAATTCGTCAGAGTTTATCCATTTTAGATGCAAACACATTTTTGAGAGTAATGGTGACATTATTTTCACGCCTCGTTAAAACTAATTTATGTTACATATATTTCTATATAGATTTTCTTTTCGCTTTGATAGACGTCTCGATTGAACTTCACGTTACACATAGTTATGCGAAATACATTATTTAAAAAAATAAAGACTAACCCTATAGTTAGAAAGACGGTGACAATAAATGCCTTAGTTCGCTGGACACTACTCGCATTCGATTAACCGCCCCAAAAAACATAGGGAGAGATTTGACTTGGCTGTATTGCCATATGAAATTTTACGCTCTTATTACTGAATTGTGACGGAAAATTATTTTTTTCAACATATCAAGTTGAAAATTGGCCGTTCATATTTTTCATAATTATGTTTTTTTGATATAAAACATCATTTCCATTAGAGAACGGACATTAGAAAGTAACAAAATTAGCCTAAAAAATACGCACAATTGAAATGCAAGTACTGGAATATTCAACGATTAAAACGTCCGTTTTTACTTTTTTAATAATAATAATAATAATACGTTTATTCTCAACAGGTTGACACCCAATTACAGAAAATAATGAAGGAAATATATAAAAATAACAATAATGGGATAACAATTTACAAAATTACATTAATTTACATTAGATTACATAATACATACATGCATACATACAAAATACATACATACATTACATAATTATATTAATTTATTATTTATTAATTATAAAAAAGATTAGATAGATATTATAGATTAGATGGTTATAATTAGACTTAACCAGTTAAATGAAGCTCTGTACATATGAATAATGTGGTTTAGAGTATCATACTTGAGGTCGCACATATGAGCGACTTCATTAAATATCTTGAACATGTTGAATATTGGAGACTTTACCTGAATGTTAGTTCTGCTCGTATTGACGTAAAATGCATTGTGCAGACGAGCGTTCTGCCTTGGAAAGATAATTCTATTTACTAAGTGAATACAATCTAATTGGTTATGCAGTATTTTATATAACAATTGTAGTGCTGTGCAATTTCTTCTAAGTTCAAGCGAGTCAAAATTGAATGAATTTAGTAATGTATTGTGATCAAAGCGCCTAACAGGATAGGACCCTTTGGATTTGAAATAAATATATTTAAGAAATCGTCTTTGTACGGACTCAACTTGCATTTTAGAGTTTTGATAAACAGGTGACCATATGACAGAAGCATATTCAAGTTTGCTTCGTATAAATGATATGCATATTAATTTCCAAGTGTTGATATCCGCAAAGCTGCCCCAGTTCCTTATACAATACTCCAGTGCTTTAGAAGCCAAAGTAACAGGTGTGCTTATATGAGTAGAAAAACTGAGCTTGGAATCGAATGTTACTCCAAGATCCTTAAAATTTCTACATCGGTCAAGAACGGTATCATTATTCGTATATACGAATAAAACTGGCCTTTTGTTATTGTAGAAGGACATTATCTTACATTTAGATGTATTTAGTTTTAAGTAGTTATTCTCGCACCATTCGTTAACTGAGTCTAACGCTATTTGCAAGTCACAACAGTCATTTGGCTTGCTTACTTCAGAGTAGATTTTCAAATCGTCCGCGAAAAATAAATGGGTAGAACTCATAGTGAGGGATAAATCATTAATAAATACTGAGAAGTGGCCCTAGGTTGGACCCTTGAGGGACTCCGGATGTTGCAAAAAAAAGTTGCGAGAATTATATCCACCGTATTCCACGAACTGTGTTCTATTAAATAAATAGGATTCAATTAGGGATAGCAAGATATCTGACACTCTAATTGCATTGAGTTTAGAAAGGAGTAGAAAATAATCGATTTTGTCGAAAGCTTTTTGAATGTCAGTATAAATAACATCGACTTGGCCTTGTGTGTCCAATATGTCCGAGATATACTGTGTAATACAGGTCAGGTTCGAAGTGGTCGATCTTTTTTCCATAAAACCATGCTGATACGGAGATGTATGACATTTGATTTCACAATATATATTTTCGTAAATGATAATCTCTAGGATTTTGCCAAAATTGCAAAGGATAGCTATAGGTCTGTAGTTTGTTACTAGGGAGGGATCTCCTGTTTTGAGGATAGGACATAGTTTAGTTGTTTTCCATATATCTGGAGAGGTACCTGTTACTAAAATAAGATTAAATAAAAAGCGCAGGGATGCTGCAAAAGTATCGATACAGTATTTAACAGTCTTTTTTATCGTAGAGAAACTAGAAATAAACGAGAATTGTCGGAACGGACATTAGGCAATGACAGGAAGTTCCACCTGTTCCCAGTTTTCAGTATTTAACCCTTTATATCTTGACGCAGCACTAAATATTTCCGTTTTCATTTTCTCCTCAAACTATGCACATTTATCAACACCAAAAAATAGTAAACGGACATTAGATGATTACTCAGATGACCCGTTTTTTGTACTTATTGAAGGATATATTTCAACCTTTTCGCGACGCTAAAAATTTCCGTTGCCCTCAACTTTTTTATACTTATTGAAAGAAATGAACATTGGCGCGGGACATTTTGGTTACGGGCTGCCGTACTATAAACAGTTCTATCTAAGTAGTAAGTACCTATGGATACGACATAAACACAATTTGTTTTTTTATTTACATACATTTATTTAACGTTGGCCTATTTCCGTTTAGACCTACTAGTCCCCTGTGGAACTGCAGAAAAAGACGAAGAACATTAAAGCAACCAATTTAGCACAAACCACCAGTTTATGCAAAAACACCTTCTTTTCTGGTTGTTCAGGTCTGAGCGTGCGAGGGCTTGCCGGATCGGGATTTTCTTGGTTAATTTCAATACATTGAGCAACTATCGACGACAAGCCACCTCGCCCGACCCCAAGGTTTCAAACCACGCCCTCAAAAACTCCCCCGATTTCGAGGGAGAAAAACACGATGGTGGCAATATTTTCTCAACCACCCCGTAATCTTTAAAAATCTGTTTATTTGGTAGTGTCCATTGATTAGCTTTGGTGCGACGAATCATAACGCATAAGAACTGTTGACTTTTCCCACAAAAATGGTTCATTTGGCAACTACTTGTGTGTGTACATCATCTTTATTGAAACTATTTCTGTAACACAACGGTAAAATAACAATGCACTTAAATTCAGTTTCATAGATGGGATGCAAATTGCTACCATTATTCAGGAGCTTTAAAAATATATCAACTTGTCGCCATGGAATAGAATGTTACCCAACAATGTAAACATCTGATTATCAAGTTGTTGGAATAAAGGTGTCTTTAAGCTTTATTGTTGTAACGCTCAACATGAAGTTAGACAGAAACATATGCTGATTCGGTAACGTCGCATCGAGGTTATATGCTCTTATACAGAGAGGTCCATAAACAATGGATAAATTCATTATATACGTAAAAAATATTACGCTTTTAATGCTACGAAGTAAATAAAAGAACATGAAACAATTTAAATTAAATGTTCAAATTGGGCGCCCGTAGTTTCTCGACAATAATGGAGGGGTTGCTTATAATCTTCTAAAACATTTTCTTTCTCTTAAATCATCGACGTTATTTGGTCTGTTGAAGTATACTTTCTATTTTAAGTAACACCATAAAAAATAATGAAGCGGGGTCAAATCAGGAGAATGGGCAGGCCACTCAATTTCACCGCGTCTATCTGAGAAGGTAAACGTTTGGGCTGGAATTATAAATTTTTAAATTATCCAACCGTATTTCTTTGATAGCGCATTAACTGGAGCGCGTTGCTTGGATTTCTCGCAAAATTTCTAAAAATCCAGAGTTAAGAATACTTTTCCCAGATTATCACAATCCTAATGAAATTGATAGAAATATTTGGTATCAGCAGGACGTAGCTACACCGCAATTTGCATTGGAAGTAAGAACCTATCTCAATCAAGTTTTTGCTAATAGGTGGATAGGTAATAGTATTAATTACATATTACGATAATAATTATTTCTCGATTTTAACGTTCCTAGTTATACATATCTTTCATTATTACTTAAAGATGAAGCTCCTTTTCTTACAAATAAAACTTTTTTGAATTTCTAAATTAGGTGGTATATAAATTTTGAAAATAACTGTAGATGTTCGCCTCAAAAGCTAACTTTAAATATAAAGAATCAGTTTCAGGTATAGAGAGAGCATTTGAAAGTGAGCAACTGAGTTGCAATTAATTTATTAGCTGCTACTAGTACTCTACCCCCACCTACCTCCACTATTGTTGTCTGAGAATAAAAATTATATATCCGCTGCGATTGTGTGGTTTCAGCATTACAATCCACATATTGATACTCTCGCATGTACAGCACAAGCTATTCAAATTGCTGTGTTATACTTCAGATGGTGTGTACCCGCTTATTGGCCCACCTCAAAATGAACTGGTTAGTGAGGACGATCTTGCACAGATTCTCTAAAAGGAAGTTCACAAGGGGTATAGACTAATCAAGATATGAAAAGTTCAATGAACATTTTCGTTTTTATTCCCTTAACCGATTCAGTCAATCAAGATAATTTGTTTCTTCCTTTAAAACTAATGAAATTGATTTGCATCACTTGATTGGTCTAACAGTTAGTATTTTTCTAAAAGGCTAATCATTACACTTGGTTGATCTTGGTTTAAATTTTTTTTCTCATTTATCGCGCCCTTCTGTACTATAATTATGTAACAATTCTTTAATGAAGATGAAATTGAACATTTTATTTTAGATAATTATAAAGTAACATTACACAAAAAATTATTATAAATGGCGATTTTAATATCAAATTTAATAATAAACATAATCCAAAGTATAATATATGATTTGCAGGAAACAACTACTCAGCGGGCAAATACCCCGACCTGCATTGAATTACACCTTACAAATCATGAAAGAATGGTAGCCAATATCATTTGTCAATTCCCTGACCAGACATAGACCGGTTTCGAACTTATTAGTTCTCATCAGAATGCCATAGGTCATGGAACAGACAAATGATAGTGGCCAACCTGCTAGTTTTATACAAGCTATAGTAAATTGAGTAGTGGTGAGAGGTAAATGAATCCTCTCATATGGTCAATTGCTACTATACACCATAGATGTTTCCATGGGCGTATAGCGACTTGCGATTCTGCAAGTACCTGAGAGCGGCGACCTTTCAGTTCTAGGTGCACTTAACCTAGGTTAAGTCCACCTAGGACACCTTAAGTATAACAATATATCTAGATCTTCTTCCTGTTTTGCTGTAACATTACGTCGTTTTCTTGAAAAACTATGGGTCCTATTTATATGACGATAAACATTCAAAAACGTGTTTACACAAGAAATCGCTCGATTCAGATACAACGTCATATATTTTCTTCTTGCGGCACATTTATTTTTATTATTTTTCACATAAAGGGAAACCATTTCGATCTTTTCAGCCTCACTAAAACCCATTTTGATTAAATAAATGTTAATAATGTTGGTATGAAATGTTAAAAATGAATAAACACTAAAATAATTATTTTCGTGGCCTACCTTGTTATTTTTGTTACACTTATGTTTTGACATGCATGGCTCACTCTTCTTGCAATAAAGCAGCTCATTTGCATTTTGATTATCAAATATGTCAAGACGTACTTAAGACCTATACATTATAATATATTTGAAATAATAAAAAGTATTTTCGTTCTCTTTAGTCGTTATAAAAATAATAACGTTCATTAGTAATTTACCTGCAACGAAATAGCTAGCTTCAATCTTTAAATATTCGACGGAAAATGTTTCATTGTAGCACGTTTTAAGTAATGCTATATGAATCTAGAATACGCTCTATAATATTTTGCCAGTCGATAACTCTGATAATACCCCAAGGGGCTTCATCTACAATACTTATCTTTAAAAAGTCAACTAATGAGAATTTACTTCCTACCACAACTTCTCCTTTTATTCTTAACTCTTTCCCTCTCAATATCTTATAGTTAAAGTTTAGAGAATTTAAACCTCCGTCTCCTTACGTACGGCTTACCCCCAAGACAAATGTACAATTTCCTTTTTAAAATAATATCTCTACTTCGCCCCGAGCTTTTCATGTGAGATAAAGAAAATAATATACATAATTTTGTAAAATTATAATCTAAGGTTCTATTACTGTAATCGTGAGGACTACATTAAAACTTTTAAGCGTTAATTACAACCCTAATTAGCTTTTGCTTTTTGTTGGATGACCTTTTGCCATTTGCCAAGTTTCATAACTTACAGATTCAAATGTATTCTGTATATATTTTAATCGGGGGTATTTAATGGTTAAGCAGATAGGCTCCGGTAGTATCCAGATTTTCTTCCTCTTTGAGTGCCTAGCAAATAACTTTATAATTATTACCAGCTAACTGTAGAGGGTTCTAACATAAATTAGTTGTAAAGTTATTCAATTATTTGCAACAAATTCAAGAAACCCTCAAACTACTGCCTCCTCGTTATTACGAATTGATGATGTTGGGTAATTGGATTATTATGTTATTTCTTTTTGTGAATCTCTTAAGCGTCCATTATTTATTTTATTGCATATTGAAACTTTACTAGAGACGAAAAGTATAAATATCATTTTATGTTATAATCAATAAAATAATTTCTAGTAATAAATCTGTATTGGTGTTTTACAAGGTTTACTGTTAGAACCGCTCGTTTTTATTACTTGTAAATGATTTGCCATTACTCATAAGTGTAAAAAACCTCACCATATTTGAGAAAGATAACCCTTTCAAATAAATAAATACAATAAACAAATCTTTGCTGTCGTAAATTCGAGAAGAATATTGGCATTATCAATAAAAGGCAGCAAAATTCGTGAGGTATTTACATGCATACGTATACAAAAACGTATAGAATTCATATCACAATAAAAAATATACAGATTATAATAAACACTTACATGCATTTAATATATTATAAAGTTATATTCAGGTCAGAATTACGATATTATATATCAGTTTTATAAGTTAACATACTCGTTAAATGAGTAAAAACATTTGCTAATAAAAAATTGCTTGGTTTTGTTCTTAAATGTAATATGATAGTTATTGCCTTAAATTCGGGAGGGAGATTTATTGTAGGCGATTATATCTCTATGGTGCACAGCTATTTGTTATCTACTTGTAGAATGTTATGGTATCCTTAAGTCACAGTCCCCTCTAGTAGCCTTAGCCTTACTACTAATTACGTTATTTTTTAAAAAGGGATGCATGTTAGATTTAACAAAGTTAACTAGGCTGTAAATATACAATGAAGAAGGAATAATATACCCAAGGTGATAAAATGAAGTTTACATGGTGTTCGATTGGGTAAATCTAGCATACATCTAATGTATTTTTGTCCGCACTCCAGAACATGAGGCCATAATGCAGGTGAGATTGTATACAGGCTGTCCATTTTATCAGAGCATCTCACTTAATATGTCGTACAAAAAAAATTATTTTTACGAAAATTATGCCGATTTATATAACCTACAAAATGGTACATTTGAAATCCATGGCCTACTTTAAGAGTTATGGCGGAAAATATCGAAAATGCAGAAAACTTCTAAGCCAAATATCTCCGTTATTAGAAGAGATACGAGAAAAATTCTAAGGCGAAAATATTTACCAAAACAGAGTGTTTCGAGGAGATCTTACCTAATTTTTTTCAAAACCGCTGTATTTTGAGATTTATTTGTCACGCTGTTAAAAAAATTATTTTGAAACGGGCGGGAAATGGCGCCATCAAATAGAGTATTTTTCTCCCGTTTCAACGTTATATCACATGCCATATTTATTCATTGGTACTACGTTAGTAATTATAAAAACATTTTTTTAAAACCAGTACATTTTTTTTACAAGCATTATACTTGCCGTGGAGAAGTGTGATTAAATAAAACGATAAAATAATTCAATAAGTTGTTCAAATCTTTGCTATAATAAAGCTATTAAGAAGAATAAAGTAAATTCAGGTAACAAAAACAAATTAATAATCAAGAAAGCAATATGAAGCAATTATGGAGTATTCACAGTTATGCCAATGTACAGAGGTCCTCCATAAAAGCGTCACTCCTTGCTCAGAAAGTTAAAATGTCTTTACCAATTAATTTAAGTATAATATTCATTTGTTTGTATTTGATGATTTCACTATTATTTCAATTATTTTAAAATAGTTGGCTATGAACAAACTTGACAATTTAATTTTTTGACAGGTCATCTCAGTTAATACTTAAACTCTCACTCAATCACACTCGTTTAAGAATTTAGAATTTTCAAAAATGGTTTTCACTCACATTGATCGTTATAATATACGAAACTGAAAAATAATGGTTCATTTTTGAAAAAGAAGACAAGGTTGAACAGTGTTACTGATAATGTAAATAAGGCAAACCGAGCTATTAATTATGTAAGAAATAAAAATATAGCAAATTTGGAAACATCATTAAGAGAAATTCAAATTGCTTGTCATATAAATAAAACAAGTGCTAGAAATATTTTAAAGAAAAATGGTTACCGGTGTTATAAAGCCAAAAAAGTTCACAATTTATAAGCGGGGGACAAACCAAGGTGGACTGGTAGGTGGCCGTTGGAAAAGAAGCGTGCCGATCCATTAATATGTAGTAAAATACTTTGGTCCGATGAGGGAAATTTTTCCAATAATGGATTTTTTAATCGCAATATTCATTACAAATGAACTTCTGAAAATACACACTGGCATAGACCGACTGGGTTTCAAAATCGTTTTTCAATAAATGTGTGGATAGGTATTTTAGGCACCAGTTTAATAGGTCCTTATTTTTATGATGGTCACCTCAGTGGTCAAAGATACCTAAACTTTTTAAGAATGAATTTAATAAATTCTTAGATGGCCTACCTTTAGAGAATCGACACAACTTTCAATATTTTCAACAAGATCTTGCCTCAAGATTGGATAGGTACCAATGGATTTATTCAATGGCCCCCTCTTTCTCCAGATATAACACCAATGGATCTTTTTCTATGGGGGTATATTAAAGATAAGGTGTTTTCGACGACACCGCAAAATGTAGAGGACTTAAAAGCTCGAATTCAACAGGCATGTATTACAGTTACTCCCGAAATGCTGAGTAATGTTTTAAATGCAGTGCCTCGCCTCGCTCAATTGTGCATAAGAAATGTGGTGGATACTTTGAACACTTGATATGATATATTAAAAAGTATTTTGAGGAATTGATAAATATTCATGTTCTGTGTGCTATATTCTTTTTATTATTAATTCCTGAATTTACTTTATTCTTCTTAATTATGTTAACGTTTTATTATAGCAAAGATTTGAACAACTTATTGAATTATTTTATCGTTTTATTTAATCATACTTCTCCACGGCAAGTATAATGCTTGTTAAAAAAAATTAATTGTTTTAAAAAATGTTTTTATAATTACTAACGTAGTACCAATGAATAAATATGGCATGTGATATATCGTTGAAAAGGGAGGAAAATACTCTATTTAATGGCGCCATTTGCCGCCCGCTTCAAAATAATTTTTTTAACAGCCTGAAGAGTAAATCTCAAAACACAGCGGTTTTGAAAAAAATTAGATAAAACCTCGTTGAAACACTATGTTTTGCAAAAAAATTTCGCCTTAGAATTTTACTCGTATCTCTTCAAATAACGGAGATATTTGGCCTAGACGTTTTCCGCATTTTCGATATTTTCCGCCATAACTCTTAAAGTAGGCCATGGATTTCAAATGTCTTTAAACCATTTTGTAAGTTATATAAATCCGCACAATTTTCGTAAAAATAATTTTTTTGTACGACCGATATTAAGTGAGATATTCTCGAGAGCCCTGATAGAGTCTACAGCCTGTCTAAGCGAAATAGTAGACTTTTAAAGATTCCAGTGATACCTGTTGATTTATCAGTCGACAGACATGGGTTGCACTTTAGTTTAGCTACCAAGCTATCAATATGGACTTACCACGACATGGTGTTTTGCATTGTTAAACCTAGAAATTTTGTAGACTGAGAATTTTATACACATCTGGAACTTAGGCTAACATAAACAGATTAGGTATTGTTAAAAGTTTGATTGGAGACCATTAAGACAGTTTTATATTTATATTTAAGTGAATGGTGTTATTCCTAGACCAATCCTGCATTCTTTGAATGGCATTGTTACATTTAATCGAGATTTTTTAATGGTGACACGGTTTAGTACTACCGTGCTCTCGTCCTCTCGTCTGCAAACTGGTAAAATGAGACAAGCTCGACAAAAGATGGAATATCATTGACATATAGTAAAAACAGCAAGGGGCCCAAAATAAATCCTTGTGACACCCCTTGCGATATTATTACCTTTTCTGATAAAATATGTTTCACGGTTTGTTACCCATACGGTCATTTAGTACATTTTTTAGTGAAACTTGTTGGGTTCTGTTACTTAAATAAGAACGGAGAACGTCAAGATATATTAAAACATATGTCAGTCGCAAAACTCCTCTAAAAAATACTTGTTTTACTATAAGGAACGTAACCAGACTGCAACCAACAGCTACTCTCTGGGCTATGTGTTCCGCCGAGCGCTGAATTTCAAGTTACAAGCCTGGCGCGTTAAGTGTAATAACTGTGTATCACCAAGAAAACGCTAATGCTTCGATTAAGACAAACACCAGCCGAAAGACTGATCCTACTTAAAGGAGCTCTTATGCCAGTCGTCCACACCACTTGCAGACTGCAGTTTCGAGCCTTTTTCTTCTGAAACACTTCTGTATGTACCTATTATATGCTACGGAGTTACTAAATTCATTGCGATAATATTTTCAGATTTCAGAAAAAATGTTCAAATGATTGAAAATCCAACAACTATTTTTATATCCCTTAGCAATCAAACATAATAACATCCGTCTAAAGTTATTTTGAACGTACATATCCTTAAAAGAATAATCAGTGCCCCAATTCAACCTTTCTGACACTGTTACGCCCTGTAAGGAAACTCTACTGAAAGTAAAGTGGGTCAAACCACTTTTCATAAGTTGCCAAATAAAAACTCACGTACTGTCAACATAACTAATGAATGGGTTAGGTGTTGTCGTTAGTCTATTGACCAAGAAGGGCACTGAAAAGCGTCAGGGATGCCAAAGTTAGGTAGAAATATAATGGGTTTAGTGTAGTAGGTACCTATTCATAATTAAAAATAGTGCTATCTAATCTAATCAAAGTTGGAACAACAAATACATACAAAATTATTGGTTATAGAAATCCAGAATAAATATAAAGAAATATTCAAGATTCTCGTAAAAATTAATTAATTTCAAAAATACCTGTTTAAACTTTCGGCCCTGCAGATCAGATTTAAGAAACGGTAAATCTATGTAAGTTTTCCCATTTTTGTGTTAAGATTGATTTTGAAGAGAAAGTGACATACTGGTATAGTTTCATCAAACCGCGTAGTCTTAATAGCACTAGCGGTCTGTAAATTCTCTGAGAGTTTAAAAAAATATATATTAAAAAACTATGTGATTTAGGGAGATCTCCGTACATGCCGATCACAAGACAAAATTCCACAACGAAAATCGCATAAGAGCTGGTAAGTAATTACACAATTCATATCTGTGTTATTTTATGATAACAATTTTTTTATTAGAGAAACATGCGGCAAAGCTGTACATCATTAAAAACCACATCAAAGCGTTTTTCGGATATATATAATGGACCCGTCGCTAGTATATAAAAGATAGAAAAAATCTTATCTACCTCATATATCCTATCCGCGACCCAGGTTTTGCTTAAATCCCGCAGTAGGGCTCCAACCATAAAAGAACGTCTTATCACTTTTGTCTTGAAGGGGATTTGTAGTGGGGCTTAAAGAGTACACATATCAAACGAGGATATGTTTTAAATAAATGAATATAAATTGTTGGTAAGTAGCTTACCTTAATCTAGCCCAACGTAAATGTGGCGAAGCCTGCTGTACTTAATATTTACTTGGTGTAGTCGTCTTTGTATGTAAGACAATTGTTATTTTTCGGTAAATTAATAGGGTCGTTTATATTCTTTAAATTTCAAATCTATAACACACATGAGTACCGAAATTCAAGTATTACCATAACTTTGTTACATTTTTATCAGTTGGTATTTTCCAAAAACAATATTTCAAAATTTAAAAAGGCTTTAAATATGGAGACGTGGTGTAATGTTTATAACAACCAAACAGTGAAATATAAATACTCAGCTTTCCATAATATATTGCAAAGTCACTACGATCTATGTTTTAATTTTGTTAGTAAAAATCTTGACTCTAATAATGATAATAACTGAATAACACTAGGCATTAAAGTAGCATCGGTGCATTTAAAAGAACTATTTGCGTTACAAAAAAATGGTATAATTCCCACCGAATATTACAAGGATTATAAAAGAATTTACAATCAAGTCATAAGGCAAGCCGCCAAAAAGATGTATTTTGACAACATAATAAAAACTCTACGGATAAGTGACTGAGACTTAAATAATTTAAAAGATTCAAATTCATTAGGCCCTGATGATATTTCTATTAAAATAATAAAAGTCTGTCCCCATCAGATAGCCGAACCGCTAACTCATATCATTAACCAATGCTTTAAGGAGGGTACCCACCCTAACTTAAATTAATTAAAATTATCTAAAGTTATCTCCCTATATGAAAAAAGCGACCGCAAAAAATTTGTAATTATCGACCGATTGCGATATTATCAGTATTCTCCAAGATATTCGAAAAGTTATTATCTAAACGCATAAAAACATTCCTAGAATCTGGCAACATTTTATTATTTTGGACTTCATATATAAAAACTTAGATCAAGGACTCTAAGGCTTTTGCCATTGTGGGCCATGACATTCGTTTGAAAAAATTGAATGTTATGGTATACGAGGTTTATGTAATAAAATCTTGAGATCATACTTAAACAACAAGCAGTATGTAGATTTTGTCGGTGCTAAATCTGAGGAGCTACCGATCGAAGTAGGCGTACCACAGGGTAGTGTTTTGGGACCATTGCTGTTTATTCTTTACATAAATAACTTAGATAACTATTTGTCAACATTCTATGGTGCTTTTGCTGAAGATATTACGATTATTGCAAATGATAAATTAACAAATGATTCTGTCCACAAATTGAACTCAAACCTTCTTGCGTTATATAATTACTTCAAAAACAAAAAAAATTGTAATGAACCAGGATAAAACCTTTATTATGTAGTTATGCGCATCCTGTTGGTAAAAAATATATATCGAGTATACTAATTAAGAACAATAATTCACCAAGTAACATCACATAAAGTTTTAGGAATTAATATAGATCTATCCTTAGATTAGAATACCCGTATTACGTTTATAAGCAAAAATTGCGTAAGTATTTGTTTTGCATTAAAATGATTGCGCCACATCACCAGTTTAGATACTCTTAAAATGCAATATTTTTGTAGTTTTGAATCACGAATTCGATACGGTATTGTTTTTTGAAGTTACTCAGCATCTGCGATCAGAGTATTTATTTTACAAAAAAGAGCCATACGTTCCATGTTTAGAATGAATATAAGAGAAATTTGCAGCATGGCATTTGCCCGAAATAAAATTTTAACATTGCCTAGTCTGTACTAAAATTTGTAAAGAAAAATGTGGATAAATTTAATACACAAAATATGTTTCACAATTATTCTACAGGTCATGGCTCTGATCTGCAGTACGATAGACATAGATTAGAGTTATATAAATCCAATCCATACTATATGGGATCAGTGTTATATAATAAATTCAGTGCGAATACATGAAATATTGTAAATGTAAAAAAATCTGTCAACTTTAAAATCATTCCCTGTGGCAAATACATTTTATTCTGTGGAATATTTCCTAAATTATACTAATTAAAGTCTGTTATTTGTAACATTTGGTAGTGAACAATACAAATAATAATTACTTGCTATTAACTAATTTCCGTAGTTTAGTGAATGTGTGTGAGAGACTAGTTGTTGTATATATAAGTATATAGTTTAATGTAAAATAATTATCTACTATTGTATTTAATTTGATCAATTGAATTAATAAACGTATTCTATTCTGTTCTGCTCTGTTCTATTCTATTCTATTCCGTTCCGTTCCATTCAATTCCTATTCTATTCTATTCTATTCTATTCTATTCTATTCTATTCTATTCTATTCTATGCTACCGTATCCTATCCTATTCTATTCTATAAATGAGACGTGCGATTATTAACATTATTTTATTATAATGACAAACTACCAAAATGAAAACCGTTTAGCAATGTATCAAGATAACATATAGACTAATGTATTATCTTGCAATTACATATAAATAATGAATAAGCATTATAAATACCTAGTAGAGTTAAAGAAAACCAAAATTAATGCTCATGACAGTTACATTTTGCACGAAAGCACAATTAATATGTAACCTTCCTCAAGAAAAATTTTTGAAAAATACTTGCTTAACAGTAACGCCGCGCCGGTGGCATAGCACTGAATTTACTTTTTCTTAAGTTTCTAACATTCAAATGCTTAATATACAGGGTGGGGCACTAGTGCGTCGGACCTCGATATCTCGAGGTCTCCTATACTAGCATTGAATATCTCATCTGAATCACTTGGATGTAATGAATTTTTTTGTTGAAATAATGTAATCTGCAGATGGCTATTAAAAAAATCACCATAGTCACAATTATTATAGGTTTTAAGAAAAACTTATGTGAATACCAGCTACGAGATATCTAATTTATGTTTTTGAATCATTTTCATTTCCTAAAAATGTACAGGGTGGCCAAAAACTATTTTTCAATTAAGAACATTTTAAATTGAATTTTCTCAATTTTTTCGAATGGAACACCCTGTATATTTTTCGACGATGTGATGTAGAAATGAAAAATGAACAGTTTTTATAAGTACTTCCCTAGGACTAATTGTAACGAATTTCGTTTTATTGAGCAATAATTACAAAATTTAAAAATAAACTTTAAAAAAGAGGTTTCTTCAAATAACTCAGTAGAAAAAATTATAATAAATGTTCCACATGTCGCCCATTTTGATTGACACACATCTCTATGCGCTTTTGAAATGAGGTTCCCACTGTTCCTACAACTGCCGGTATGATAGATGTACAGGCAGTTATTATTCTTTCCTTCATATTTTGTAATATTGTTGGTACGTCTCTATAAACAATTTCTTTTACGTATCCCCATAAAAAGAAATTCATTTTTGTAAGATCTGGGGATGTAGCACGCCATTTAGTGGGTCCATTTCTTCCAATCCATTGATTAGGGTAGGTATTATTTAAGTGGTCTCTAACTGCATTTAAATAATGTGGTGGAGTGCCATCTTGCTGAAACCACGTTCTATTTCGAATCCTTTCAGGGAGATTTACCAATAATTGTGGCAGATAGTTTTCCAGAAAATGAAGATAAATAGCTCCAGTCAATGTACTATCAAAGAAATGTGGCCCTATTACATGTTCTCCAATAATTCCTCCCCAAACATTTATAGACCATCTGTATTGGTTATCAACTTGCATAAAAAAGTGAGGATTTTCCGAAGCATAATAATGGAAATTGTGCCTATTAACAAACCCATTTTTAAGAAGTTGACACAATTACAAAATTGTAGGCGCTTTTGAAAATCGTCATCAGATAATTCCTGGTGCATTTGAATATGACCTTATTTATTTTCAGATTCAACCGACAGACCGTTTACTTATTCCTACTAATGAGCTCACTTTCCTTTGACTAACATGGGGATTCTCAACCGTTGCCAGCATCACAGAAAACATGTTAACATCAGGAATCCTTCTTTCAGGATAACGTTGGTGACAAATTCTATTAGCAAGTAAACAATTTCTGTCTGACTCGCCCAAAACAAAAGTCATGTCTACAAGTTCCGCTTTATTAAAATTCATATTGTAAAATTCCAAATATTTTAAATTCAATAAAAATTGTAATGACCGATAAGTGTGATAAATGCTCCTTTGTACACGACAATTTATACCAAACTAAGGTTTTATTGCTTGTCGAATAATGAAAACAGCAAAAAAATGTACAAAAAAATATTACAATAAAGGACCGGTTAAATACTATTTACTCATTTCAATGGATTAGAAGAAATGGTCCCACTAAATGGCTTCATTCCAAAATTGAATGAAGACGTGTGTCAATCAAAATGGGCAACACGTCGAATACCTATTATAAATTTTTCTAATGAATTATTTGAGGGAACCTCTTTTTCTAAGTTTATTTTTGAATTTTGTAATTATTGCTCAATAAAACGAAATTGGTTGCAATTAGCCATAGGGAAGTACTGTTACCTCCTTTCTCTTATTATTTATTTTTGAGAAAGAATTGAGGCAACATTTGCGGACGACTAGCTGGTTTAAGTCGGAGCAGAGAGCCGTGGGTCCAGAGCATTCGTAAGAGTGGAGAAACTTACCCTTTCTGACATGTACAGCATAAGCGACAGATTTCTGTTTATTTCGAGAAAAGGAGACAAAGAAAAATTGATGTTAAATTGGGCACCGTCTATTGTAAAATAAGCAAAATTGTCTCTTTTTCTCGAATAACCAGTCTACTATAGATCAGACTGAAATTGTTGGTAAGAGAAATAAAAAGATAGTTTAAAATGAATGACAAAATATATTACATGAAAAATAGAGAAATCGGTTTGAAAAACAAATTTAAATTTAAAATATATATATATATATATATATATATATATATATGTATATCAAATTTATACCAGTATCCTGGATTGATTATGGTTGAGGTGACTGGTTCTGGGACAGCAATCCAGGCCCACAATTGTCTCTTGTTGCAAGAATGAATCCTAAAGTTTCCTTGGCAATTTACGTCTCTCAATGAAATGGGGTGAAAGTTGTAGGAAAATTAACCAACTATGTGGTTTAATGAAAAGATAACGAAATTTTATCTATGAAAGATAAACTGTGCAAAAACTATGCAGGAATGTAGAAGAAGTATCTCAGAATTTAAGTATCTAAGAATATAAGCGTCGAAGCATGTAAGCATGTAAATATCTAAGCATGAATGCATGTACAAAATTTAAGCAAGTTAAAAGTACATATATAAGCAAGTTAGCTGTACAAAATTTAAGCAAGTTAGCTATACAAAATTTAAGCAAGTTAGCTATACAAAATATATTTAAGCTGATTTCATAGACTATAAATTGCCAAAAAAATTAAAAGGAAAGAGAAAAATATTTTTAAAAACCATGTGGTACATATAGTATTTTAACTACTTATTAAATTAAAAAGAATTGACTTTGAATTCAAATTTATTTTAAAAATAATTGAAATTATATCAAAGGCAAAATTTGAAGATTAATTAATTTTTTTTTAATGAGTATAATGAAATTACCTGTATGTTAATCACTTGTTAACTGAGATATAAAAATTGTAATATCAATTACTGAAGTCCACAGTTAAAAATTATATACGTTTGAATCAGTACAAAGGCTGCAAGCAAATGACTTCTTGGTGAGTTTTACTGATAAGGTAAACATTTTGTCCTGTTTACTGGGAAATAACGCTATCAAAAAAATAAACTTGAGAAGTTGAAATCCCTAATTAAATTGAAAGTTATAAAATATAAAAATAGTACAAGTATGGCCATCTGTCAATGATTGCGTTAAGCGCACCAACTTGCCTTGTAGATTCCCGTACTCACAATTAAATTAGTGACATATAATCGATAAGAGGAATGTATAATAAAAGTTTTTGTTCCATACCAATGCTTTGCCTCAGTTTGTAATTTCTATTTTGTACATAACCAACAATATGAACAGCTGTTAATAAATAGTAAAACGTATTGATAACTCAGTAAATATATTACATCTTATAGGATTTACTATATATAGAATGAGAAAAGGTAAGGATAATAACCATATGTACTCCATAGTAAACAAAAATATAAAAATTGAAAATTGAAAAATAGATATCTGATGTAAATAAATGTATTGTAGACAATTGTTTCCTGGGATAATAATGCTGTATTACAACGGAAATGAGATACATAATAGTTAATAGAAAAACAGGACTAAGTTCCTAAGATATAAAACTAAGTACATAAAACAGTGTGAAATGGTTTAGCAGTTATACAAATAAAATTCTGTTAGTTGAAAACAGTTTCACTTACAAAAACTGAATCCAAAAATGTTATACAGGTCGTGCTAAATATACTCAAAATACTAGTTTTTAAATAAAACTGTTAAATGGACATAGGCCATATAACAGTACTTTTAAAAAATGTTCGTTTTTCATTTCTACATTACATCGTCGAAAAATATACAGGGTGTTCTATTTGAAAAAAAATTAGAAAATTCAATTTAAAATGTTCTTAATTGAAAAATAATTTTTGGCCACCCTGAACATTTTTAGGAAATGAAAATGATTCAAAAACATTAATTAGATATCTCGTAACTGGTATTCGCATAAGTTTTTCTTAAAACCCATAATTGTGACTGTGATGATTTTTTTAATATCCATCTGCAGATTGCATTATTTCAACAAAAAAATTCATTACATCCAAGTGGTTGGGAGATATTCAATGCTAATATGGAAATGAATGAGTTATAGACTTTTTTATCTAGCTTACTTGCAATTTTTTAAAAAATTTCTAGCTATCGTAGAACTCGAGATATCGAGGTCCGACGCACTATCGCCCACAATCTATTTAGTAACTTAAAAATGACTAATCGTAATAACAATTTTTTAATAGCGACATCCACATACCACGATGTTTTTATTATAATTAAGTATATGCCATTTTGCAAGATGGCTACACTAGTTTTCAAATTGGCAACAGATCTAAGAGTTTGTAATCAGCACAAATAACTCGAACCAGGTAAAAATAATATTCAAGGAAGTTGGAGTAACTGAAAAACCCTCGCATAAATCAATTAAATGTACAACACGCATTTAACAAAACTAACTATTAAACAAAACAAAAGTTCTGTCAACAAGTCCACCAAATATTTATCATCACCCCCACAATGTAAGCCCGAAGCCACTACAATGAAACTGAACTTCACATAAATGCTCTCTGACAAACATGAAATGTCCCTTGGCAATACGTCTATTACAGATTACAGCTGTATTTGGCCATTCAAAAGGAATACTTTCTAGATTTGAAAGAGGATCGGGTTATCTGTACCGTCCCCCATTTTGATTGGCCTATCTTCGTTATATATGAATGGGCTCTGTCAAAGCGGAGCTATTTGACTCTGATGAGATAGTTCAGGTGGAGCGGTAGTAAACTACATTGTTTTAGTTATTGGGATGTCAATAAAATTTATGGGTGAACGAGGCAGAAAGGGAAACCCACATACAGAGTGTTTTTTTTAAGGCTACAAACGTGTATCACATGATAGTAAACAAAAAATCAGGCATGACGTAGAGAATAATTTCTAGTAGGTGGATTATATGGTAGAGATTAGATAATAACAGTAATAGTAAGATTGTTTAAAAGTAACTTAATACTAGCGTAATATTTCTAAAAATAAAATATTTATAAGGATAGCGGTAAACTTAGCAATAAAGCAGATTTTTATTTATTTATTTATTGATGTAATACAAACAAAAACAAATATCTAAGTTTGCAATTAAAAACTATCTATACAGAGTATGTATATAGAGAAACTTATTATACAGGATGGACCATTAATAAGAGGCCATAGTTCAGGGGTAGATTCTTTGGTCAAAATAATATGTTGCTATGGAGAATATATAGGGTGTCAAAGTTCAAATAATTTTTTCGTTTTTTTTGCAATAACTCAACAGCCTCTTGATTGATCTTCGCCAAATTTGATAGAGGAACTTTTTTATCCTAAGAAACAATAATTTATGTATTAGATCACGTTAGATCATAGAGGGCGCCGCAGGACCCGTATCTGATGATGAATTTTTTTGATGAAACGTTGTGGTACTTCTGACCAGAAAATCTGATGAGGGCATCATTTCCACGTATAAAAGGTACACTTGGTAGGTAGAACTTGATAATTTCAACCATTTTCGAGGAATGTGCCGTTAAATATTTCAATAATTTTTTGAAAGACTAATTCAAATTTAATGAAACAAAGTGTATTTATTGAAAAGTGTGCTTTGGTTACGTTTTAGTTCTGTCATTAACGTCATTTAATGATTTTATTGTGTTCTTGAGTTCCTTATTTAACTTCTTTATTTACAATGCCTAGACATAATAATTTTTCAAATAGGGAAATGTGGGATATGATATGTATTTAAGCGCAAAATAATTTTAGCGGACATGCTGCAGCGCCAGCGAGGAGATACTTATTGCAATATCCAAATAGAATACAGCCTGACCATAAGATTTTTCAAAGATCTAATTCGTCGTCTGGGAGAAACGGGTTCATTTCGCCGATGTAGGACGACCGAAACGAATTACTCCAGATCAAGAACTAGAAATTTTAATTCGTGTGCATGAAGATCCTCAAGTCAGCTCAAGTCGTTTAGCAGCGGCAACAGGAGTGAGTAAACAATCTGTCCTAAAAGTTTTACGTAAAGAACGCTTTTACCCATATCATCTCACTCCTGTACAAAACTTACTTCGAAGGGATCTTCCACAAAGGTTAGGTTAGGTTAGGTTTTGCCGAACCTCTTCCCTTAAGAAGAATAGGGATCTTTTACTTGCCTAACATTTAATAGACAAGGGACCGACGGCTTTACATCCCTTCCGAAGGATGGTATATAACCCTCGCCTAAGGTTGCATAGCTTCCGCACATACACTGATATACAAACCGCTGGAAGATATGTGACTCGAGGACACGGTCTTCTTTGAAATGGTCGTCCATCCAAGTACTAACCGCGCCTAACGTTGCTTTACATCGCATATCGAAGTATGATGTACGACGACCCAAGCGAATTACTCCAGATCAAGAACTAGAAATTTTAGTTCATGCAGATGAAGATCCTCAAGTCAGCAGCAGCGGCAACAGGGATGAGTAAACAATCTGTCCTAAGAGTTTTACGTAAAGAACGCTTCTACGCATATCATCTCACTCCTGTACAAAACTTACTTCGAAGCGATCTTGCACAAAGCTACAATGTTGTCTATTTGCTCTAAATAAACGCAACAGGGATCGAAATTTTGTTAAGAACACTTTATTTACCGACGAAGCAACTTTCACTCGCCGAGGCGTTTTTAACTGGAGAAATAGCCATTACTGGGCAGTAGTAAATTATTATGCCGTTAAAGAAAGGCATTTTCAGCAAGAATTTAAGATTAACGTTTGAAGTGGTATCATTGGCGATCAATTATTGGGACCATTTGTCCTTCCTCCAAATTTAAATGGACTGTCTTATCTGTTTTTTCTTTAAAATACTCTTGCTGATATATTACATGATTTTATGCTAGACATATGAAACAGAATGTGGTTCATA
Organism: Leptura quadrifasciata; assembly: GCA_963675555.1. NCBI lineage: Eukaryota > Metazoa > Arthropoda > Insecta > Coleoptera > Cerambycidae > Leptura > Leptura quadrifasciata. Next base: position 85,904,242 of record OY776679.1, on the reverse strand, counting down.
CAAGATGGAGTTCTCCCTCATTTCTCCATTGAAGTCAGAAATGATCTTGATGAGATTTTCCCACGCAGATGGATCTGTCGAAGAAGTGAGTTTACTTGGCCACCAAGCTGTCCTGATTATAATCCTTTGGATTATTATCTGTGGGGACATATGAAGTCCTTAGTCTATGCAAATACTATCAACTCAAGAGAAGAACTACGGAGCAAAATACAAAATGCAGCGAATTTTATTAGAGGACAGGAAAATGTGTTTTTCAATGTAAGATAATCTATTATGAATAGAATTAGAAAAGGCATAGAAGTAGGTGGAGACCATATCGAATATTTACTCTAAGTTGCAGTAATTGGGTTTTGCATGGGGGGAAAGTTTATAATGTCATTAAGTCAACTTTTACGTCATTTTCTTGCTCTTCTAATAAGATTAGATCCTTATTTTAGACAATCTTTTGATTTATGTATTTATCTCAATACCATGGAAATAATCCATTAGTTCATAAGAAAGTGAGAAAGAGTTTACGCTGTTATTAGGATTTTGTTTTCCCTTTTACGTTTTGTACTTTTTTCAATAAATACTCTTTGTTTCATTAAATTTGAATTTGTCTTTCAAAAAAGTATCGAAATGTTTAACGGCGCTGTCCTCGAAAACGGTTAAAGTTATCAAGTTCTACCAAGTGTACCTTTTATACGTGGAAGTGACGCCCTCATCAGATTTTCTGGTCAGAAGTACCACAACGTTTCGTCAAGAAAATATGAAAAAAAATTCATCATCAGATATAGGTCCTGCGGCGCGCTCTTTGATCTAACGTGACATAATACACAAATTATTGTTTCTTAGGATAAAAAAGTTCCTCTATCAAATTTGGCGAAGATCAGTCAAGAGGCTGTTGAGTTATTGCAAAAAAACGAAACAGTAACATTTTACTACAGCATATTTGGTTATATCCTCATATTTTGGCCCAAAGAATCTACCCCTGAACTATGGCCTATTATTAATAGTCCACCCTGTATAACAATTATTAAACTAAGTATTGCCTATAATTATAAATATGTAAGTATCACATACAGTCAACTTTATTATTTTAATTAAAAATTAGAATCAAAAGGCAGAAGAACTACATTATTCAGTATCTCAGAATGTTTTGTTCTATATATTTCTTTAGTTTACGTTGTGTTGGGTTAAATAAGTTAAAATTTGATTCATGACAGGCACAGTTTACAACGACACACATTCTCACAATTGGCGTGTGTTTTCTTATATTTTACTTATAATACCAATGGAACATAATTAGTCGGGTCTTGAGTCTGGATGGAATATAAAAATTTAGTATTAGTAGAATATCCTCTGATGGTATATATCCGTTTATTATTTTTCCTATAAACAGTACATTACTTACTTTTCTTTTTAATGACAGTTTGGCAATATTAAATTGTCTTATTATTGCATAGTACTATGTAAGCTAAGAAACTCTTTTGAATAGTAGTACTGCAGTTTGTGAAACAAATTCTAATTTTAATGTTACAAATTTGAAATAAATCATGCTAATTGCTTGCCAACTGAATTGAGATGCTTTCTTTACTATATTTCCAAACTCTTTTTGTTTATATGCCACATTTTACCGGAACATAAATAAATATATACGTTGGATAGTAAGGGTTACATGATATTACAGAAAAGAAACTCACTTGGGCTGCTGTGGCGTAGCAGATCGCAGACACTACCTAGTCCGGATAAGCGATGTAACGTGCCCACGATAAAATTTCACTAGCTCAGACTATCTCAGCGCGTTAAGCCCAAGTTAACATAAACTATTATAAATTATTAATTTACTTAAGTACACAAATCTCTGAGGGTTCCATTCGCAGTGGTCGCAGACGAAATAATGACACTAACTTCAAACATTAAATGCTCTATATTACAGAATTTACAAAATAATGTCTGATTCTCTAGCATGAAACCTGGCGATGTTCAAAAGGTGTAATAATATTATATTATATAAATAAATAATTATATTATATATTATAATTATTATATTAATTTATTATATATAATATATATAATTAAATATATATTAACAAAAAAATTTAAAGTTGAAAATTGTACTTATTTTCCAAGTTATTCGAAACATCATTTGCAGATACTTTTGAGGAACGGGCTCAAGTATATGATACAACTAATGGTGGATGATGCGCGTCTCTGGGTACGATAGATTCATTTTCTTCCTCTTATTTCCAAATTGACATTGCTAATAATTAGGTCTAATGTTCCATTATTAATATTTCTAATGTTATTTTGTAATTTGAGGCTATACGGCTGCATAAAATCTCCAAGGTGTTTTGTAGTGGTGTTGCCAGCATACAAATTAAAATTGCTGTGGGTGATAATCGATATGTTAAAGTCACCTAATATCGAAATAGTTTTTTCCGGGTCTTGCCGTGGTTGTTGAACTTGACTTGACGTTTCGCTGATCATCCTGTCAGCTTCTTCAGAAGGATTGTAAAGACTGAATTTGTTGTGTTACGGTCCTCGTTATATATCTAGGCTATACCTGCTACTAAGTCGATACTCATCCTCTATGTTAAATTTGTTCACGTTTTTCATAATTTTCAGTGATTCCCTATTGATTCGCGAATAATAGTGCGTATTCCTGTCTAATTATTGACGTTCTCGTAGTTGATTTTATGGTTCTCGTTATTATGGACATTCTCTGATATCGCCGACTTATCTGTGTATCCAAATCTGGTATTTCTCTGATGTTCTTTGATTCTACACTGGATACTCCGTCCTGTTTATCTGATGTAGCTCTTACCACATATGCACTTCAACTGATAAACACCTTTTGTTAACAATTTGGGGACAGCGTCTTTGATTGAGGGAAGCACCTGCTGTATTTTCTTCACCGTTTGAAACCGTACACCCACTTTCTTTTTGGATAAGATCTTCTTCAGCCTATCTGTGACTCCAGCGATGTAGGGTAGTCATGCATACGTTGTTGGTTGTTGCTGTTCTTCTTCTGTTGTTATTCTCTGGTTATTTACTATTCGTTGTATATTGCGTTTACTGTATCCGTTTTTCTCTAAAGCTTGTTGGACATTCTGTAGTTCCTCGAGTTTGTCATCGTCGTCGCATATTGTGTTGGCTCTGTGGACCAATGTTCTGATTAACACTCTCTTCTGTTGTGGATGGTGGTGAGATGTCGCATGTAGGTAACGATCGGTGTGTGTTTTCTTTCTATAGACGCCGGCGCCGTGGGCCAACTTGCCATTGTATGACCTTTTCACTAATACATCTAAAAAAGATAAAGCTCCATCTTGCTCGGTCTCCATTATAAATTTGATACTTGTATGCTGTTTATTCAAATGGTCGAAGAAAACAAATAAAGATAATTTTCCATATGGCCGTATGATGAACGTATCGTCTACCTAACGTAGCCAGCACTTTGGTTTATTCTCATTGCAGCGTATAGTTTCTTTTAGGGAAAGCTTCCATGAATAGGTTGGCTATCACAGGTGAAAGTGGTGATCTCATGGCTGCTTCTTGCTTCTGCTCGTAGCAGTCTCCATTCCACAGAAAATATGTTGTAGACAGGCACAATCGGGCCAGATCAAGTATGTCTTCTCTTAATCCTTTAGTTACAAGTTACTGGCGTATCAGGTTAATTGTTTCTCGATTGGTACATTAGTGAACAAAGATTCGACGTCATATCTAACCATGATGTCACTACTCGTTATTTTTAAGTTTTCCAAAATTTCTACGAAGTGTATGATGTTCTTTACGTGGCTACTAGTCTTGCCTATATAGGGTTATAGTGTGTCTGCGACGTATCTGGCCAACTCATAAGTTGGTGATCCACCTCCTGACGATTGGTATTAAAGGATTATCTGGTTTATGAATCTTAGGTAGGCCGTAGAGGCGTGGTGGTAAGGTTTCACTTGGCAGCAGGCGGCGTTGTTCTTCTACTGGGATTAATGATTTATTGATATAAGCAAATTATCACTATTATTCAGAACCTATAAACTATATCCTCTTACCCCTCTCAAATTTAGGTAAATTATTTATTGCACATTACACATATTAAATAAAAAATATATACGACATAAAATGGCCATTAACTGAAATATTAATATCTTTATTATGTTAACGGCCACTTTTTCTTCTAAACGGTCTGTTATAACTCAAACTTTCGTGGTCTTTCCCAAACAGGCCATTTCCCGCTACAGCCGTGATTTATTTAAATATAATTTTATGCCTAAAATTTAATTGCTCGTAGGGGGAAGTGTACGTTTTGGCTTGTGAAATAACCGTAATAAATTGTAATTTCGGTTCTGAAATTGCAAATTGTATGCATAAAATAAATCGTTCTAGCGTTAGTATTTATATTTATGTTGCAATTTGGGTTATTTTTCCTATGTGTGAGTGTTTTTTTGTGGCCAACACTGTGCATGTTTTTGTTAAAATGAGTGATGCGGCGAGCGATTTACATTTTAGTATTATTTAGTTTTTGTTAATGTAAATATAACGTACCGGAAAATTAAAATAACACAGAAAATGCCACCGAAATTATGAGGATTATCTGACGTACGAAAATAAAAAGTTATATAAAAGTGGGTGAACGCAAACATTTCTGGTTAGTCTTATATTCTTAATCCATTTTTGTAACAGAAGGCTCTACATTTTTAGAAGATAGGGCATGGTGTATATATACATATACATACATATATATATATATATATATATAAAGCCTTACATAGTAAGAATATGATATTGTCATACGCATCTTACGGTATAAAAATAAAAAAGTACAAAAGTAATAAATATAGATATAAAATTGCATACAGTAAGAGTTAAAGTAACAACACATAATAAAAATATAATAACAAAAAACAAACAACAATAATAACAAGCCTAAAGAATCTAAAATACAAATACTTATAAACCCGACGTTACTATTCCACATTGGGACAATTAAGGTATTCAGATACTGAATAAAAACCGTATTTTAAAAGCATAATCTTTACTCTATTTTTAAACACTTTGTTGCTAGATAATGTTTTTAGAGACAGGGGTAGTTTGTTGAATAATTTAATAGGCATTATCAAAGGTCCATTAGCTACCGATGAGAGTCTATGATGGGGTATGTCTATATTGTAAGTGGGCCTTGAAGAATAATTGTTTATTTCTGATCTGTTGGTAACAAATTCATCTTGATTATTTTTTAAATAGCAAACACAGTTAAAAATATATAGACTAGCAATTGTTAAGATGCCAAGTTCCGAGAATAGATTCCTGCAGGAGTAACGTGCATCTTTAAATGTCATGGTTCGAACAATTTTCTTTTGCAAGATGAAAAGTTCCCCAACTCTACTACTGTTTCCCCAAAATATTATACAATAGTTCAATCTTGAGTGTACATATCCAAAATAATACATTTTCAAAATATTTAGACTGATATTGTTTCTTAATTGCCATATAGAAAAAGAAGTTCTGTTAAGTTTATTTGTTAAAGAATCATTGTGATAACCCCAGGATAAGTGAGAATCGAGGTGAAGTCCTAAAAATTTTACTGTGTCATTTTGTTTTATACTTTGTCCATTGATTCTTACAAGTACACTTTCATTGAGATTTTTAGGTGTACACAAAAGGAAACTAGTTTTGAGGCTATTAAGTGCAAGGCCATTTTCGACACTATAATTTTCAATAGATGAAATAATTGCTATTAATTGTATACTTATGTCTTTAAAGTTATTAGCGGAAACTGATGTTGTAGTATCATCTGCAAATAGAGTCATAAGAGTATTGTTATATTGACATTAACTAGATCATTAATAAATATTAGAAATAAAAGAGTTCCCAATACGCTTCCTTGGGGAACTGTGTGAGTAAAACAGGCAGAAGATTTAAATACTTCTCCATCATGCTTTAAAAGAACTTCTTGTGACCTGCCGTTCAAATAAGATTTAATCCAGTTTAGAGGAGCACCTCTCATTCCGTATTTTGAAAGTTTATCCGCCAGCAACTCATGATTTACCGTATCAAAGGCACGAGGTAAGTCAAAAAAAATAGTGGCTGTCTTACGTTTTGTATCAAAATTATGTAATATAAAATTGTAAAATAATAAAACTGCATCTTGTGCAGACATACCTTTTCTAAATCCAAACTGATTATTTGTAAGCAAGTTTTCAGCTTGTAAAAAGTTAGACAATCTTATGTAATAAGCCTTTTCATAAAGTTTAGAAAAAATTGACAACAAAACCACTCCTCTATAATTAAAAATTTGGGACTTATCACCTGTTTGTGAATTGGTATCACAATAGATTTTTTCAAAATACTTCAAGATACATTTATTAATATACTAATGGGAATACAAATATAATCAATTATATTTAGTAATAATGACCCAGTAATGCCGTCAAATCCACAGAAATCCTTGGAGGTTATAGACCTGATGATGTCCCTAACTTCATCACTCATAACTGATGTTAAGAAGAGTAAATTAGGGTTGAATCTTATGTATTTAGAACTATTTTCCACAATCATACTGTTAGTCAATAATTTTACCGACTTGATGAAGGACTCATTAAAACTTTCCGCAACACAATTTAAATCTGTTAAAATATTACCTTCCGTATCCGTCAATGATAATGTCATTTTGTTAACCAATGAATGATTATTCGATTATATGATATTCCACGCCGTTTTGGATTTATTATTCAACATTATAGAATCATAATATGCTCTCTTAGCATGCTTAATATGAATACTATGATTTTTTTTTAAAGTTCTATATATTTCATGTACTTCATCATTGGTAGTATTCTTATATAATTTTGGTGAGGACAATCCACTAAATAATTTTCTCCATGTTTAGGTAAATCACCTTGTATAATAGTGGACACACAAGCTTATTTTTCTGAATATATAATTGTTAACAAAAGACTGCCGGTAGTAGATCACGTCCTCAGCCTTGTTAACCGCTGCAAACGACGGTTCCTCACTGCAGCTACCTTGTGCCCCTATCATCTTGTTGATAGAAAAAGTGATGTTCCTAAACTTTAAAAATTGACGCCTAGGACAAAATTGGTTCTACTTAAAATGGGATGCAGATTTGCAACATCACAGAACAAAGGCATGAATTTATTTTGTAACTATTATTATGATTGCCGCTCATACGACCGTTACAGTATTCTTGATGTAAACACAAATTTAAGTAAAAAGTTTAATAACCCGACGATGACAATTTAGTTCACGAAGCATACACCGTCTTTAGATTTCATTGGTATCGTTGTGCTGACTCCACTGCAGTTATTATTAGTTTATGTGATTTAACCGCTTACTAATGATAAGCCATTTTCCAATTGCAATGTTAACAATGTCTCCTAATTATATTCCCCCTGAGGCAGACAAATTTTTAATGAATCTGATTGAAAGAGACATAATTAATAAAGCGCACTAGCATAATAATATTACGGAGCTGAATAGGTGTCGCAAGATAATAATTCTAATAAAATGCAGCGAAATGTCAGCAAAGAATTCTGAATTAATTAGAGTAACATGGCGTGTTTGAGAACCGCTACCATTTTATGGCACTAATTAAAAATTATTGTCGCTTAAATAGAAAATACCGTCGAGGAAAGATTTGCCCGTTCCATTAACCTGAGCCTTTGGTAAAAGTAACTGGATTATTTCATTTGTATGAATAAGGTCAAAGTTAATAAGCAGATAAAATCTAGTATTCTTTAACTTGGCGTGTGTATAAGTTAACATCACGCGTACCAGTTTATTTTTTCTTGTACACAAAGTTGAAACAATAGCCCAGAAACATTCTTCACGTATGTCTACCATGCTTCTCTATCGCCTCTTTTGAGACGGAAATATGAAATATATACTGAAGAGGGAGATAAATAATTTCTCGACAAACTACTCTGAAGATTTGTCCATCGTTATTGTGAAGTATTATTTATTTGAGTTAATTTGTCGTCGCATATTGAAATTAAATTCGTCTTTATATGAAATGATTAAGTTATTTTCAGTGGAAAATAGTGGATAATCGTCCGACAAACCACTAAAGGTATTACAATTTTTTAGTACCTACATATGACACGTTTTATAGTAGAATTGTTGTTCTCATGTAGCTCAGTATGTAAGAAACTCGAATAGCAATGGAACTAGTCGGAAACGATAATTCATTCAATTCAATTTCAATTCAACTTTATTAAATATAAAAGGTTTTACAAACTTACATTTTGATGCTAATGTTTACAACATTAGTCATTTTGATTTCTTTATGATCTGCCTAAACTATGAAAGTTTGTTTGCAGTATCATAAAGGAAACCGAGAACACGTTTAAACAATATAATATATAATGTGCAAAGGAGAATAAAATATATATTTTAGACCTATATCTATTCTGTGCAATTTTAGTAAAACTTTGGAAATCTTACTACATGATACTATTTACTTCAGTGTTAGTGCCCAATTATCGGTGTATCAACATGGCTTTATGAAAGGGCGCTCCGCCACCTCTAATTTAACTTGTATCACCTAGTATATCTCAGAAGCCATTGACCAGCGTAAGCAAACGGACGTAATATATACTGACTTCTCTAAGGCATTCGACAGACTGGATCACACTATATTGCTAAATAAATTGTCTGATTTTGGATTCTCTTTTCAACTCATTTCATTTTTTCACTCCTACCTGTCAAACAGGAAGCAATATGTTGCTTATGGTGGGTTTCGGTCTGTCGAATACGGTGCAACATCTGGTATTCCGCAGGGATCAATTCTTGGACCCCTGTTATTCAACATCTTCGTAAATGATATCGTGAATTGTATTCAAGTATCCTGTTTGCTGTACGCGGACGATCTTAAAATATTTAATACAGTCTCATCTCTGGAGGACTGCGTCACACTGCAGGATAGTCTAGCACGCATATGCAACTGGTGTACTCGAAACAATTATATCTAAACGTGTCAAAATGTTATGACCTACACAACTAGTGCAAGGCCGGTTATTATCGACTATAATGTAGACGGCGCAGTGCTTCAGAGACCTGATGACCTTGGCGTAATCTTCGATAAAGAGTTAACATTTGTACCGCATGTAAATAATGTTGTAGCCAAATCTTTTAAAACTCTGGGCTTTATAATCAGAATGGGCAGAGATTTCTCAAACATTTGTACACTAAAGATCCTCTATTTTGCTTTTGTCCGGTCTAAACTAGATTATGCATCTCTCGTCTGGAATCCCCATTACGATATTCACATTGGCGCCTTGGAGAGTGTGCAGAGACGATTTGTAAAATTGCTCTGGTTTAAGTCGGATGGAGTATACCCGGAGGTTGACTTCCCGTAGCAAGACCTCCTAGCTAGATTTTCTATAAATTCTTTGGTTTCCAGACGCGAATACTTTTCTCTCGTATTTTTATACAATATTGTTTACAGCAATATACACTATCGAGACATTTTAAGTCAATTAAACTTCCGAGTTCCGAATTTGAATTCCAGAAGTTCACAAACTTTTTACCTCGGCATCCCACATTCTAATGTTTTAAAATTCTCTCCTCTCCATACTATGTGTAACAATTACAACAAAAACTGTGGACTGTTTGACATTTTCCACAGCTCAATCAATGATATTAAAAAACTATTTAACCCTACTTGAACCTTTGTTTGTCCTTGGTTGGTAATTTCATTTTGTACCTTTTTGTATTTTGTATTGTGTATTTTTTTGTATTTTTTTTTATATGTATTTTTTTTGTTTGTTTTGTACCTGTACCATACTGCTATGTAATGCTAAATTTGTGTATTTGTCCTGTCCTGGGTTTACCTGTTGAGCAGCGTATGTAAATAAATAAATAAAAAAATAAAATATTAATTATTGTTTTTTAATTTCATTTGATTTATTTATTTATTTTAGAAATAGTAATTGTAGTTTTTAAGGAAGAAATGTGTTATTAATGTGGCAACTGAACCAAGAGATAAGTAATCTTGTGTAGTAATCACATTAGCAATGCATTTTTTTAATATTATCAAAGTTTTCAATAATAAATAATTTAAATTGTTTCTTTAATTTAGTTTCATTAATAATTTCTTTCAGATTTTTTGCGAGCATGTTATATAATTTTGGCTCGTAGTAAAATATGACTCGTTGAGTATGACTTTTGATACATAATGGCAATTTGATGGATATGTTTTTTTTTTTTTTTTCAATCGTGTTTCGTAGTCATGGGATTGTTTAGGTAATTTTGAATTATTATTTAATGTCTACTGTAAAGCGTGATAGGTATATTGTTCTCACACTGTAAATAGGCCTAACTCGTAGTATAACATTTTAATAGGATAACTGTAGCTCTTATTAAACAATATTTTTAGAGTGGTGTTTTACCATTTTTTCTAGACAATATATAGAACAGTTTAGAAGACCAACCAATATCAATATACAATATTTAATTATGGATTCACTTAAGACATTATAAATTATCATTAATAATTTTTTGTTTAGAATATCCTTTATTAGGTAAATTGTATGCAACAGACTTCTGAGTCGTCCTGCTATACACTCAGCATGATCTATGAATTTATTTTCTGAATAGCTGCGCATTTACAGTTTGCTTGTTACATGGCCTAGAGTGAATTTTTATGTTGTTTAATTGTGGTTGATCAGTAACTGTGGATGAGAATGTTACAAATTTAGCTGTGTCAACATCCACACTCAGAGACAGTTATCCAGCCAAATCTTAAGTTTTCCCAATCCTCGCTCGGCATTTTTATATACATTTAACGAGGACTCAGTTACGAATATAATAGTATCATTGCCAAATGATATAATTCTCCTGTATCTACTTACTATTTGTGAGATAGAGCTGATATAAACTAAAAATAAGATGGGTCCGATTACAGTACCCTGGGGAATACCCATTGTGGTGAGTTGGGGGTCATATTTTATTACTATTTACTATCTGATTTCTCCCTCTGGGGTAATCCTGAAAAATGTTTAATTGTTCGCCTCTTACACCAAGGGATTCCAAAAATTTCAATAATGATTTATTGTTAGCAGTATCGAATGCCTTAGTTAAATCCAAAAATATTGCCAAACATTTTTAATTTTCATTAAAACGGTTTACCACTTAAAACTCTATAATTGCATCTTGCGTACCTAGATTTTGTTTGAAACCAAATTGTTAACTATTTACTAATTTTTTACTTTCTAAAAAATTTTCTTGACTTGTTTAAGACACTTCTCTATTAATTTTGCAAAATAATTTATGACGAATATTGGCTTATAGTTTGTTGCCAATTGTTTATCTCCTTTTTTATGAAGTGGATTTGTGATAGACTGTTTCCTTGCTAGAGGTATATGTCCTTTGGAAATAATTTGATTGAATATAAACGTAAGATGATGGATATTTAAGTATATGGATTTTATTGTTTTAACAGATATTCCATCAAGCCCATTTGCAGAGTTATTTCTCAGTTGAGAGATGTACAATACAAGTTCTTTTTCAGTAACGGGGTGGAGAAAAATGCTTTAATTAATATTATCATTATTATTTTTAACGTTATCCTTATTGTTATTATTAAATTATAATGTTTGCTGCCATGTGTTCACCAATTTGGGACAAAAGTTATTTAAAAAAGCGGCCATTTCTTTGTCATTAGATATAATATAATAATAATAATAATAATAATAAGTTTATTCATCAACAAAACAATCAATATAGTTTCATTATCATTATTTATAATATTAAACTTTTCATGTTTAACTTTCTGATCACTGTTAGGAGCCTCATTTACTCATCCAGATTTTTTAAAGTTATTATTTCCATTTAATAGTTCTTGTTTATAATATTCATTTTTGGTTATTTAGCATATTACGATACTGCTTGTATTTTTCATGAAGTTCATTATTATGATGCTTTAATAGCTTTTTTAGGTATCCCTGTGTTTTTCAAAAGCATTGTAACATATCTTATGGTGGTTATATTTGTAAATTTAATTCCATGTTTCGGATTTTAAATAATTGTTTAGATTTGTAAAATTTATGTTGTTAATATGTTTTATTTTATTAGGTTACAAATTATTTAACCTGTGTTTTGGCTGTATAGAAAGTAAAATAGTGTAATGAACAGCTACAGAATTTTTAAAACAATGAAAAAACTGAATGACTTAGAACACAAATTTATGTGCCTCATCTTGAATTCTGAGAGATACGGCTCCTTCAGAGACCTCTGCGCACGCTGCCATGATATAACCCACATAGCGGACTACTTCCAAGAGATATCTCAAAAATTCTACTCTTTCAAACTGGGTTATAGTTGCCTAGCCCGAAATATAGCACAAATTAGATAAGATTATAAACCATTTTGGATCAAGCACATACTGTCTTACCAAACGCTGCCCATTTTTCCGATAATCTCTATAACCACACTTTCAACTACTATAACTTAGATTAGATTAGATTAATAAAGGAGCTGGTTGTTTAGCCTTTACCACCGCGACCTTTTCAGGTCTATTGTGATGCTCTCAGGATATCTTCCTTATAGTACCTCATCCAGCTTTGTCCTTTGTACTAGACTCCATAGCTTTGATAAAGGCCCTTTTATATAGCTGTCCGTCCTTGGTTTTTCTTCTCCGAGTACTTGGAATCTCAGCCTCACCAGGCCTTCACAGTGGCACAATACGTGAACTGAGGTTTCCTCTTCCTCTTGGCAGAATCTGCATGTCGCGTCCTCTGCCAGGCCCATTAGACTCATGTGTCTGTTGAGCCGGCAGTGGCCAGTTAGAAAGCCTACTATTACTCTGATGGCCTTCCTATTCTGGCTTAGTAGGTCTTCCGTAAATTTGGCCGAACGTTCTTTAATGAACTCCTTGGCCTGTCCCTGTCTTGGGAGATTCCTCCACCATTCCAGAGATTTATTTTGCACCTATTCCTTAATGGCTGCTCGTATGCATGGCTTTGTCACACCACAAAAGGGCTCAGGTCCTATTGGGGCTTCAAGTGCGCCTTCCTTGGCCAGTTGGTCAGCCTTTTCGTTTCCTCTGTGTCCCTCGTGTCCTAGGGCCACTTTGTTCTGACTTCCCAGCTCTGTAAGGGCCGTCAAGCAGTTTCACACCAATCTTGAGTTGATTTGCATGGAACTGATTGCTTTTATTGCCGCTTGGCTATCAGAGAAAATGGCAATTGACTGGTTAACAGTACCTTGTCCTATTATCTCCCTTGCGCAATAGTATATGGCGATCCCTTCAGCCTGAAACACCGTTGCGTATTTCCCTAGACTTATCGGAATATTAGCTTTTGACCTTGTAAATCCCGGCTCCGATTCCTTGTCCTGTCTTGGAGCCGTCAGTGTACCAGACTGTTTGTGCTGTTATGGGAGGACCGTTTTTCCAATCCTCCCAGTCTGAAAGTTCTTGTTGAAATTATACCTTGGGACCATTACATCCGTGGGCATTCCTAGAATGGGATCTGCCCTCATCTTCGAGTATAACTTCTGGTACTCCGTCCCGTGCTGCTGGCTAATTGGCGTTTGGCTTTACATTAATCTGTGCACCACTGACCGAGTTTCGCCTTGTATGAATTCGTGTAAGGGTGGCAGGTCCAAGAGGACCTCAACTATACTTCCTCTTACCGTATCCACATATCCTGATATTTCATACCTGTTAATAACGAATCTTTTCTGTCCCCCATTGTCCCTGTTTGTTTCTTCTGTCTTGTGTGTTTTTCTGTTTGCTGTTCATCTATTCTAAATGCTTCTTCATCGTCTGAAATCCCACAAAATTGTTTAAGCCCGATATTAGAAAACGAAAGATTAGGCAACTTCAACACAGCCCGTTGCTGGAATTTCCGTAAGGGGTTCTCCCATTCGGATTGGAGTACCCGCACCAGCAGCTAACGTATCTTAATTTTATTGTAATAAAGTCTTGTTCAATTCAATTTATTAGCAATGGAATACATGCAACTTCAAATCCTGTTGACTTCTACAGATTTTTTTTAAATATTTTATTCATTATATTCGATGTTCATTATAATTTTTATGTACAGGAATATCAAGGCAAACTATTTTAATGTCTTCTTTGAATATTTGTTGTTAGAACCTAATTATTAAGAGGGTTATAGTGTACATTATTTCAACATCTAAGCATAAGCAAGGCAAGCAAGTTGAAAATAAACATGCGCATATCTAGTCGACAAAACCTCAGTAGGATATGTATTTGCGACAACTTCCTAATTCCTAATTTCTAATTCTCTATTTTCATAACACTATCCTCTAAATAGTTTTCTGGTGACTAATTTAATTAATTTGATATATATTAATGTACATAGATAGTAGTTACATGCAGCTACTTGTAACATCCATTAAGTTTTCTCAAGCTGCCTTTCCAAAACAGCCTGCATTAATAGACATAGCTTTTAGTTGGATATTGTGGTCACGAACTGTAACTTTTAGATTTCTGTCAATTCCATTTCTACTGCGTTATGAAAACGTTTATTTTGTCGTTTCTTTTGTTATGTTTTGCTGGACTGATTGGTTGAATACACAGAAATACTTTCGTGGAGAAAATTTTAAAGGCGGTTTTCTTGGGACGAGCCGGATTTGGATTAGGGGGTGTATTGATGTCATTTTAGTGCATGTTTTCTAGCCATCGTGCCCTTAAAGTATATAACAGAATATCTTTCTAATACACTTTACAGTTTGCTTGACATTACATTAATAATTATATGTACAGTGTGGCCATATCTTTTATGGCTTAGGTTGCGACAATCTTGTTATTACATAAGTACATCATAGTAATCGGAGAAAGAGAGAGAGAGAGAGTGTAACATATTTCCTCTATGTACGTCGTCGTAACCCCAATTCTCTAATCGAAGTTCCAGGACATAACAGACGCGACTAAGAAATCTGTTTCAGGAGAGATCCAGTTCAATACACTCGAATCAATCTGACAGGAGGTCCAGTTCAACGCACTCGGATCCTCCCTAACAGATACTTGGCCAGCGGCTGCCATGACGCCGGAGAAACTTGAGCTTCCGGTTATCTCAGTTCAACACACTCGAGAAAGGTGAAAGTCAAGCTCTGAATTTACTGGTTTCTGGCTAGCTATTTTATACCCAAAAATCACGGTCACGTGGTTTTGCACCCGGCACGAAATGCACACGGCACGCAAGTTGCGGCCTGGTGAAGTTAGAATTAAAAGTTAACAAAAGAACTAATCAGGTATTGAACTAATCTAAAACTGAACTACTTGATCCATGCATGATTAAAATAAGTTAAACTGGAATGAAAGTATACAGTATTCCTGTAGTATTGTATACTTCATTACAATTATAGATATCCGTTTGGAATGAGAAATATCCGGAAACATTTCGATCATGTGAACATTGAAAATAAAAAAAAAAATTTTTAAATCAATTATGAAATTTACCTATTAGGTTTTTTCCAAAAAATATTAATGTAGCACGCGTACAAATTATTATAAAAACTTCCTTATTTCAATAGCTATCTAACTAGGTAGAAATGTTTAATGTACCCTTGATAGTTCTAATAAAAAATTAGTAAAGATAATGCTGGTGGCGGAATTCATTAAACGACTAATCGTTCATTTTCATTTAAGTCAGTCAGTCCTTGACTTTGACGTTTGTGCATATATGTCATTAACTGACATTCTTATCTCCGTGTCCCTTAAGTTTGTTGGTCTTGTTAAATTAGTTATCGAAGATTTTGATTTTGCTCGTAGTTGTTGTTATTAGTTGTTGTTATTGTATTTTCTGTGCCATGGCCGCGTATGCCAACGCAGAATACGCTGATATCTTGTTTGTCTATGGATACTGTGGCGGCAACGCTACTGAAGCTCGCCGAGAATATGGTCTTTGGTACCCTAACCGCCGCTTACCAAATGCACGTGTATTCAGTACGGCATATCAAAATATCGCTGAAACTGGCTCTGTGAAATGTAGAAGAAGTGACGCTGGTGCTCCTCCCGTTTATGAACCAGATGATGAGGAAGAAATATTGAGGTATTTTGAGGAAGACCCAACTATTTCAACTAATAAAGTCGCAAGATTAATCGGAGCGTCACAATGGAAAGTTTAGTCTACGATACGTAGAGTTGGATGTCATCCTTACCACTATACCCCTGTCCAAGGATTGGAGGAAGGTGATCCTGGAAGGAGAGTGGAATTCTGCCACTTTATGTTAAATTCAGATGCAGAAAGTGCAAATTTCCACAACCTACATTATTGGGCAGGGGAAAATCCCCAGTTAACACGTGAAACTAGTTTCCAAACGAAGTTTTCTATTAATGTGTGGATGGGAGTCATTGGCCACTATTTAATAGGGCCACACTTTCTTCCTCAAAATTTAAACGGGGAAATCTATGAAAATTTTTTAAGAAATGATCTGGCGGCGATTTTAGAAGATGTTCCTCCCGCCGTCAGACAGTGAATGATGTTTCAGAACGACGGTTGTCCAGCACATTATTGGCTGACAGTACAACAGTTACTTGATCAATGTTTCCCTAACTGTTGGATTGGAAGAGCGGGCCCAATACCTTGGCCAGCGCGAAGCCCTGACTTAACACCCCTTGATTATTACGTATGGGGTCATATGAAGGAGATGGTCTATGCCACACCAGTCAATACTATAGAAAACCTTAGACAAAGGATAGTCGATGCTGCCCAACACATAAGGCATAATCTGACAACCAGAGTAACAAGGACGGAAATAAGAAGACGCTGTCGTGTTAACGGAATAGGGGCTCCCATTTTGAGCAAGACATATAAAAAATAAAGTACAACTTTGAAATTAATGAAGAATTAAACTCTACTTTTAAAATGGTTTTTACTGTTTATCTAAAAATAAAATTCGTACTACTTGTGTTATTTTTACTAGTATTTTCTTAGAACTATTAAGGGTACATTGAACATTTGTACCTTGTTAGATAGCTATTGAAATAAGGCAGTTTTTATAATAATTTATACGTGTGTTACGTTAATATTTTTTTGAAAAAACCTAATAGGTAAATTTCATAGCTGATTTAAAAAAAAAAATTTAAGTTTTTATTTTAAATGTTCACATGATCGAAATGTTTCCGGACATTTTTCATTCCAAACGGATATCTATAATATTGGACAAGTAATCCAGTAAAAAAAAATTTTAAAATGTCAAATAGATTTTTCGAAAATTAACTTTTAGGACATTAAGATCTACTTTTTCAGAAAAACAAAAAAAATTAAATATCTCAAAAACTATTGAGTTTTGCATAATATATGTTGGGGCTAAATTTACTTCTTAGATCATGCCCCATCACATCTCCAAAGGAATGTATCGAATTACCAGTAACCCTTATAAAAGTGGGAGTCTAAAGTGAATGACTTGGGAGCTACATAATTACATATTTTAAAAAAGGTTTAGGATAATGAACGGCACAATACTAAAAATTGCTTTATTAGATAACGATATAGTTGCGTTTCAAATGCCTAACGTCTAACATTACTAAAAACTTGTGGCGTTAAATGTGCACATTCTTGAACAACTCTTTGTCGTAAATCATCTAGGGACTCTGGTTGAGTTGCATAGATTTTTGTCTTTTTAAAATACCTCCCTTAAAAAGTCTAAAGGAGTCAAATCTGGTGGCCGAGTTGGCCGCTCCATTATCAGACTTGTTCTACCTCTCCAACGTCCATGAAATATATCGATAAGAAATCGACGGATAGTTACAGGAATATGTGGGGTTGATCCAACTTGTTGAAATGCAAGGAATTTTCAAAAATGCTTTCCCTACAAGACAAACAATTTTTTCTACATAAGTACATCATCTGCCTTTTTAGTTCGTATTTGTCAGATAGGATTCGGTGCGTCAGCTTTAATAATATCTCCTCTAATTTCGAGGTTGTAAAGCATGGTGGCCCCCAGGGTTCAACCTTGGGGCCATTACTGTTCATCATCTATATAATATGTAACTTCCTTTTACTTAGTAATTGTGTTCTATTTGCAGATGGCTCAACATTAATTTGTGCAGATAATTAGTTTAATGATTTAATAATTTTGCGTTTATCTCTTGTATTTATTGAATTTACTAATCCGTTTGCTATCCAGCATTTTCTTTTAAATTTATTCCTTTTCGGTTTAATTGTTTTGTGCATTTATTAATTTGTTCACTTAATGTATTAATAAAAAGACTTGTTAATTGTAGTGCATCGTCCTTACTATAAAATGTGTCCAACCGTAATTTTTTAAATTTGATTTTAGGTCATCATAATTAATAAATTTTAAGAATTTGTCAGATTTATTTAATTCATAATCAATTTCTAGGGGTAAATTAATAATTGTCATAAAATGATCGGCAATATTTGATTTTATAATAGATGAAAAACTTTTGTTTATTAAATATTCTTTGCTGTTTAGCAAAATATGATCTATACATATAGAGCGTAGCTCAGAGAATATATCTTATAAATCGAGCATCGAGCTGCATTGTTGTTTTTCTCTTGAAGTATAAGGCAATAATTTGTTTCTTTGTTTAATTATTTAGCCTCATAAACCCCCATCATATTTTACTTAGTGTTTGCCAGGTGGAAATAGAGCAGTACACATGGAGCTCGTCGTACTGATTGCTCTCATTTGAGGCCCTAAATGTGGCACATGAAGTATGAAAGTACAAATCGAGTACTGTGCACTGTACTTTCCGACCTTTGTTGGTTTTGCTCGATTTATAAGATATATTCTCTAAGCTACGCTACGCTGATGAGGAGCAATAACTCCGAAACACGTGTCCGTAGCTGCATTGTTGTTTTTCTCTTGAGGTATAAGGCAATAACTTGTTTAACATGTTAATTATTTATGGTGAAGCCAGGACAGAGGGATTGCACCGCCAATCGTTTTTACAATGGGGTTAATCATCGTTGTAAAATATGGTTAGGTCTATTATCTAATCACATATTTACTGTGCATTTCGTTTAAATAAAAATGTTTAATGTTATATTTAAAAAACCACAAATATTCATTTAGATAGTACAACAGTGTTGGCGTTGAATTTTGCTACTTGCTTTGACTAGAATATTACAGGTTTATTTTATCATGTAATTAATTACTTGTTGAGTTCCAAATATTTTTCTAAACCTCACCACACGCATCCTGGGTAACCATGTTTTTGCTTCCTGTCCATTGTGGTTAGTTAATTTTTTATCGGCCAATTTTTCAATTTCTTTGAAGCTTCTTTAATGCAGCGTTCCGCCACACCACCTTCATTCGTAATGTGTTATACATTGCTAATTTTAATATTAGAACTGAGTTCGAGTAGCAAGGAATGGGACCATAGGTAATTGTACATAACATAAAATCTTGGAAGGCTGTGAGGGCGAAAACCATATGATAATCCCTATCACGGCAAGAAATCAAAATCTGGCGGTATATTTGCTGAATGTTTGCCAGAAAACAAACTTCGTGGATGCAAAAATTCCATAAAGTAGTCAAAATATTATTTTGTAATTTTATACCGACATATAAACAATCCTTTAGCGAATGCTGATTTGGAAGGCTTGCTGAAGCGTTAAAAACCACCCTTAGCTTAGTCGATCCACTGTTTGGTTTTACAACACAGTGGTGCAGAATATCATCATTCATAGCTTCCATATGTCTAAATATGTCTGCATAAAGTTGCAGTATTCCTCATTCAAATCAGGCTCTCAATAAACCAGTCAAGTGACGTTCTAGCGCAAAAAATCGTTTTATAGCAAGTGAGCGTATTTCTGAAAAAATTGGATACGACTCGCGAAAAAAGAGTAAAAAAATAAATCGTCCATTGTCATCTCGTTGACAGGACTATACAAAAGAAAAATCGAAAAATGTATCTTCCAGAGATAAAGGATGTGTTTCAGATACGTTTACAATTTCCAAAAAATAATAATAATATAGGACATTCAGATGTAGTAACAAAAGAAATATTAACATTTGAAGTATAGTCACTTTATATCCATAAGAATTTATATTAAATAATATAAAATAAACTTAAATAATGGGGCGGGGATAGTAGCTCAGTATGCTAAAACGTCTGGCTAGCAAAGTGAGTATGCCTAGCGAAGTGGGTTCGAGCCCGCAAGGAGAAACAATTTTTCATTATAAAAATTTGCCCCAAGAGTGGTTCGGACTACACAATAACTGTAGGGCCTCTACTCTCTTTACCTAGGTAAAGAAAGATCCTTGAGACCTTCCAGGTGGTTACTTCGGTAACTCAAGATGCGGTTAAGAAACTTTTTTTTAAGTGCGGGGCTTTTTCAAGTGTACTGTAGGAGGTGAACATTTCATAGTTATGCAATGGGGTTTTTAACAGGGGATGATATATAGAAACTTGAATTGAAAAGTAGTAAATTGTACTCCTTGTCGCTAAAATGAACAAATAAATTGATGTTCCGTTCATTTCCCAAAAAACTCAATTAACTGAAAATACATAATTCACGATTATTACAACGAATGCAAATGAAGATTTACCATATATTTCGCTGATAATAACACTGCCATATATTTTATGCCGTTAGTAAAAGTCGGTAGTAAACCGACATGTTTCGAACGCGCACAAATTATTTAATAAATATTAATCCCGTTGATATTAAATTATCATTTATTCAGTAGACAAAATGGAAAATTATTCCGATCTAACCAGTCCGACGGAATATTCACCGCTTGTCAAATGTTACTGATTACGTGGACCATGAAACATCACACCTAAATGCGAAAGGTTAAATGCTGAATTTATGTCTGCGTTCATGTTATCCATGTTTACCTTGAATCATCTTCGTACGGTCCATTACGGAGTTTAATTACAAATTTAATTGATTTAAGAGAACGTGATAGGGCACTAAATAAATATAACCTTCTAAAAAACTGAAGCTGATTGGTTATATTATTAAGAGATAAGAAATTTTAAGCAGAGAAAAGGAAACATACTTAAATAGGCTCTTTAGAGTGTGTGGTGATAAGAGATCTTAGAAGGGATTAAGAGAAGTAATAATTCATACCAAAAATAAAAGAGTTTTGGTTTCAGAGTTAGCTATCCCTGTCAACATTAATGATAATTTTTCTGATTTTGTTGAGGAAAATAATAATCATTGTCTTAGTACTGCTTACTATTACAAATAAAACAAAATGAGGAGAAAATGAGCTTTACACGATTTCATGAATTTTTAATTTGTATCAGAAAGTAAAGCTGGTCAGAAGGTGCAAGGGACTACGACAATGGTAAAGCGCTTTTTGTTATTGTCTTCCAGTTTGGTTTAAGTAAAGATTATTTGTTCATCGTAAAGTACATAGTAAAAAAGATAAACAACATGATGCATGGTCAGGGGGTGCGGGGAAGCCACACAGAAGATTAGCTTGTAGTTTACATTGGCTGGAAGTGTTGGGGGGGGGGGGGTAGATGTCAATATACAGGAAGAATTATAAACACAAATAAAAATAAACATAAGGACAACCTACAAAAGTTTCTGTTGAAACATAATGATACCACCAATGTTTACTATAAAACTTTAAGGCCTGGACCTTAACGAGCAATTACACATATATTACATGTATTTTTATAGTTTTACTTTAAATGTTTTATATTGTTTTTGGTTAGTTATTTCAGTTGGCACTGATCCATATAACTTTAGAGCAAGGAAACTATAACAACGTTGCCTTATGGTTTTGCGCCTTATAGATATTACGTAAGTAGAATTTCTTACTCTTGTGTGATAAGTATGATTATAAGTATATATAGATAAGTAGCTGCCCAAGAGTAAAAATATATAAGATCTGGATGATAAACTGTTTGGAACCTGGGAGCTGAGGAGGAATAAAGTCTGTCAAGAGACGAAGATATAACCTTGTAGCAAAGGTCGCATATTATAATTAAAACGTTATATTCTCTGATCAGAAATACATTTGAAATAAAGTTTAATAACTGTCAAATATTTTTCCTAACCTAAAAGGCACTTTGACAGAAATTTTCATAACCTCAAAAGAAAATTTTCTGAAATTTTAATTATCAAAAAGACAAGACATTCCAGAACACGTGACTTTGACAGATCTGCCATTTTGTCTGGGTGGCACACAAAGCGATTATTTTTCGCGGGTTTACATTCGCTTTTGTGTTTTGTTGTACTGTGGATTGAGTGTATATTATGTAACCCTCAAAGGTGATATTAAGTGCAGATATGATAAAAAAAATCGAGATTATTGACAATATTGACCACTATGCAATTCCTCCTGAAGAATGCAGGCTTGAAGTTTATAACATTACCATGATGGACTTTGTGAATTATTTGATACTAACTCATAATTATTATGCTGGTCAATAATTTAAGACTTGTAAAAGCTTGCAAGCCTACAAGCTTTACGAATCTGGCGCTATTCAAGGAATTTTGGCAAAACAAATCAGTGATGAGGCATTTGTTGTCATTGGGAAGGTAAGAAGCCAAAGTTAATGCGTAATTTTACATTACAATTACATTCTATATGTTAATTTATATAATTGTGATTATACCACACATGTTTTAAACTTGATTAACAATTTTTTAATCTTTGTTGTAGGTTAAACAACCTCAACGAAAGAGGGAAAAGTTACTTCAAGTTTGGATTATTATTTTAAAGGACACCAGCATTTTCAGTGCTCACTGTACTTGTATGGCTGGTTTATCAGATGTATGCAGTCATATAGCCACAGTTCTGTTTTATCTGCATGCTTTTCCAAAAACCATCGAAGACAGTGATCTTGGTCCAGCGTCCACTGAAAAGCTTTCCGTTTGGCCAGTACGGTCGTGAGCAAAAAAAAAATAGGTTAATGAGACAAATTGCACTGCGTTATAATATTGTCAAAAATTTGGTGTGTAACATTTTAAGAAAGTGGAGAATAAACGGTACGATTAGTAGAAATCCTGGATCAGGGTGACGAAGGATATCAACTCAACAACAAGATTTGCAATTGGTAAATGCTTTAGTAGAAAATCCATTTTACTCAGTTATTCAGGCTGCTGAAGAAACGAATTTTCCTGGATCGAGTAGTACTGGTCATCGGCGAGTAAGAGAATCGGAGCTACGCTGTCATGCAGCTGCACAGAAATACTTACTTAAAGCTGAACATAAAGAAGCTCCAGTAGGATTTGCGCTTGAATTTTTAGCGCATGATGTAAATTTTTGGAACAATGTAATCCTTACAGACGAAAAATCCTTCCAGTCAACACACAGCGGTCGTATTCGTATTTACCGCCCTCCGAATACTCGATTCGATGAGAAATATATATCTAACAGTGATAAAAGTGGTAGATATTCCGTCAATATGTGCGCTTGGATATCGGCACGTGGTCCTGGTGTTTTGTGGCATATTGATGAACAATTTAATAGTGAAATGTATATTAGGATTTTAGACATTATTATGCTCCCTTCTGTGTCACAATTATTTCCTAATAATGAGTTCATATTTCAACAAGACAATTGTTCCGTTCATACTGCTCATACCGCAACTAACTGGTTTCATGGTAACAATATCAATGTTCTTAACTGGCCCAGTCATAGTCCAGATCTTAACCCTGTGGAAGAAGTATTTGGACTACTCGTAAGAAGTATCCAAAAACGAAATGTGAGACCACGGAATGCCGAAGAATTACTGGAAATAGTAAATAATACATGGGAAAATATTATTACTAATGATTATTGTATAAGGTTATTTAATTCTGTACCAAACAGACTTATAGAAGTTATAAATAGAAATGGTGCAATAACTAAATATTAATGTTAGTTTCTTGTTAAGTAGAATATCCTTTGTCCTTTGATCCAGGATTTCTACTAATCGTACCGTTTATTCTCCACTTTCTTAAAGTGTTACACACCAAATTTATATGTTATAATGCAGTGCAATTTGTCTCATTAACCATCCATCATTTACTATAACAATAACTACAGCATTAAAATAAAAAATAAATTAAAAGTGATATCTGTTTTATTTCGGCTACTCAATACATATTCAAATAGACAGATTTACATTAGAAAAAAAAAAGTTGTCCTATTTTTTTCTGCTCAATACAATTAAGAACGTAGAGAATAAACGGTACGATTAGTAGTACTTGAGACTTGAGTTTGAAATGTTATGAACATATAAACATCGTTCTTACATAACTATTCAAATATTTTCATTAAATCAAACACAAATATTCAAATCGAGGATACAGAGAAAGTGCGGCCATAAAAGCCCTACCATAAATTATTATTTCCTTGAATAAAACAAGTTACTAGTTAAATGTTAATGAATTTTGTTTGATTTTACTTAAAATCCACCCCTTCCGCCTTTCCAACATGTAAATAAAGTTATTTTGATTTTAATATTAATGCCGAATGGGGGAAATTAAGTTCCTTGATGGTTCAGCAGGGCTGTTAACCTCAGTTTTAGTTATAAATAGACGTCTGCACCGAAGTTGAAACTTTGTACGAGAAGAATGTGGGTGGAATGCTAATTTTCATACTCTACCTATCACAGACATAATCTTAATAAGTCGCAATCACATAACATGGGAAATTTTAGGTATTAAAATAAATACGAATTTAGAGCTATAAAGTAATTTCGTCGGTGAAGAGTGACAATCTTTAGAAATATTTGGAACCTTTTACTATAAAAACATTCAGGAAGTTTGATATAAATCGTTTCTAACAGACATTAGTGACTAAAACATTTGCTTACTATGCAGTGTATGCCATCGGCAAACTATAAAGGCAATATCCTTTTTTGTGAGGTTGCTATAGCTTGTATAACAGTGGAGCCAATCTAGAAGGTTTTTAAAATCAGTAAGAATTTTTTTTAGCGCAGGCTATTTTCTTTAACTTATAAACATAAAAAATACAGGAAAAATACGTTTTCCGGTTCCGGGATATTCTGCGCGTTTTCCCACTCACGTTTTTCTGACAATATGGCTGAATTATGTCGTTTTCCATGGCTATTTTTGAAATACCTTGGCTTCTATTGGACAGGTTGATCTAAACCAAACGGGAAATTCTTTCTTTGTAATTTTTATTACGTAATTTTTTACATATAGGTTTCAGGTTTAAATTCAAAGGACGTAACCTTAAAATGATCTAAGAACACATAAAACCTATATTATTTAATTTTGATCTACAACTCTTCAGATAATGAACCAATTTTACTGAAATCCCGGAAAATAATGTAGTTGGGGTTATAAAAATGTGTGCGAAATTTCAAGATATTACATAACCTATAATTGCTCATCCGTTTTATGTAAACGATTTGGATACGGTAATTAATAGTGGTACAATTAATGCAGATCATGTATCTGACCACAGCCTAGTTTTTTGCAAATTTAATATATTTTATTTTAACATCAAAATAAAAAAATTTTACCTATCGAAATTTCAAATATCTTAATTATGATTTAATTTCTGTTTGTAAGTAAATACAGTCACTGAGACTATTTATATGTGTAAAAATTTTGAGATCATCTGCAAAAAGTAGATGCTCACAACTAATTACTGATGTTATGTCATTTATGAAAATCAAAAATAGCAGGGGGCCCCAAGTTGGAATCCTGAGGGACGCCTGACGTTGCTGTATAATTAAGAGATCTGTGACCGCCGTGTTCCACAAATTGCTTCCTTGAAAACAAGTAAGATGTGAAAAGCAAGGTTAATTTATCCGAAAATCGAAAAGCTCTTAACTTGGATAATAACAAATAATGATCTATCTGGTCGAAGGCTTTTTGGATGTTCGTGTATATGACATCCACCTGCCCCCCTGAGTTCAGGCTGTCACGTATGAATCGGGAAATACAAACCTGATTTGTTACTATGGATCTTTGTGCTATGAATCCATGTTGCATGGGTGATATGGACGATTTTATTGTGCTGTAAATATGGTTATACAAAATTATTTCCAGTGCTTTCGCAAAATTGCATAAAACGGCAATGGGTCTGTAATTGATTATGGACGATGGATCGCCAGCTTTTAAAATAGGACATATTTTGGTAATTTTCCACATATTCGGAAACTTGGACGCTGTAAGTATCATGTTAAAAATAATACGCAGCGGAGTAACAAACACCGCAGCACAGTCTCTAACTACGAAGCTGGGAACATCGTCAATACCGGCTGTCATTTTGTTTTTCAGTTTTTAATGTTGAAAATGGTTTAAAAAATCTAGATTAAATAATTTTAAAACTAAGATAAAAACTGATTTATTATAAGAACACTAATTTTGTTATATTGTGCATATAGTGTGGGTAATATGTGTGGTCTGTTGTAACCTGGCTTGGCCTCTGTACGGGCTGTTGATTCGTGTGTGGTTCTCTTTGTGTTGCGCGCATGACTGTTGCGATTGTGTCGAAAAACTATACGTCTTTGATATACATTATCAAGTATTTTGTTATCTTATATTTATATAACTTTGCAATATTTCATTACTTAATAATTAAATTCTAACATTATTATTATAAAGTATACTATTAATACTTTGAAAGTAACATTTATTGTTCAAAAGTAGCATTACCGGTATTATTATTATTATTATTATGATACTAATTTACATATTATGCTATTCTATGTATCAAATTTCCTCCCGAAACTAAAGAGCCGACCCCGACACAGTCCGTATAAAATAGTAATTAACTTCTTATATGTGACAGAAAAACTCCCTATAAATAGAACTTCGTTAAGTTCCAACTTTTTACACTCCATAAACCGTCTCGTAGTATCATAAATTTTATTCTTCGAGAGTAAAATAGTGAGTCGCTACATAGACTAGAACTATAAAATGGATAGGTGTACTTAAACGAAACAAAAAGGAACTCTTAAGATCTGGAAAATAAGATACGGATAAGCAAAAGTAAAGACTCCTTGTTTATAAATAAGAACACAAAAATGTAAATACATTTCTCTCTGACTGCAGTAGGACATCAAGGGGATATCTCTCCATGCTTATTTCGTTTAAAGAAACATAAAAATAAATTGGGGACAAGCTTGCGCTTAGGTATATTTCGTTGGAAGGAAAATGGAAAAATTCTTATTTAAAATCATGTTTTTTATGCGACAACTGTAAAAGAGTTCTTCTGTATTCATTTGCTTTAACAATAAGAGTGACGCTGAAGTAGGTATTTATGATAGAAGAAAATCAGCTGTAACTATAGCATTAAATGATTAAAAAAATACAAGCATTCTTTTTCTCGTTATTCTGTGACTAACTTCTTTGCAGACTATAGTGATGACGCATGGCCGTTTTAAATGGACCTATTTTATTAGCTGGTACTATATTTACAAGTTTTATAGTTATGTTTAAAATAATTTTTTAAGAAGAAAGGTTATTGTTTAACACGCATTCTACTAAAATTCTCATTTAGTGCAACAACCCAATTAATGCCAAATTTGAGCGATTGTTAACATCACTTTTAAGATCATTATATTGCAGTATTTCTTTCTTACCGATATTTTCAAACAATCCTCCCGGCTTAAACGTTAAAATTTATGTTCATTTTGGGGTTTCCTTCTCTGCATTTACCCGGGTATCACCTCTGTTGCTCCTACCGCCGTTTTTGCTGTGTGCCCGTATTAATATTCCAGTAGTTCAATTTACAAACTAGCACAGGGTTAAATGTTAGACCCTGCCGAATGAGAAATATAGCTGTTCCGCAGAGAAAACGTCGGCTGTATGTAAATTACGAATTATACAAATAAATTTCACTCTGTGTCTGTGTACTGGGCGATTCGCAAAACGTGTAAGCTGGACCTTTAGTTAATGTAACTTCCATTTAGTTTATTTAGACATGAAAACGGTCTAGCAATAAATTTGTCTAGTTTGGGTGCAGGAGTGAGTAAACCTGGGTAATCTCTATATATTTTCCAGTGGAATAACAAAGTTTGACTGTTTCTATTTGAACTTTCAACTTGGCTCACGCTCACGCGATCTCTGGTTTGCTAAATAATTTCACTAAAATAAAAGAAATAAAAAATAACCAATCTGATAGGGTAACACTAGTTCACAATCCTACCATTCTTTTTATGGTTTAATAATATACCGGGTGTTATAGGATCTAAATAAATTTTTTAAAGCTTTTTGAAGTTTGAAATTATTATTATTACGGGCACTGTGATTATGTTTTCACTGAAGAGACGTGGGAATTTAAATGCCATCCTAATATCAAATTTATCAACCATACGGCGTAGTTTTTACGATAATTTGTATACATAAGTACTTAATGTTGTGTAATGATGTTCATCTCTATGCAGTACTTGATTATTTATATTTTCAATACGAAAGTTCTATCAGCAATGCAGTATGTTGGTTGTTTATTAGAACCTCTTAGATAAATTGCTTCTCGTTGTTTAATATTTAATTTTTGTTATTAATGTCGGCCTATTTCCGTTACTGATGCCTAACACCGACGCCTGTAGACGAGCTTCTCCCAACCAAGAATTTTATCGAACCTCTTCTCTTTCGAAGAGTAGGGATTTTTACTTGCCTAACATTTAATTAACAAGTAACCGATGGCTTTGCATCACCACCGAAGGATGGTATATCCCCTACACAATCCTCTCCTAAGATTGGATAGCTTTCGCGCATACACTGATACACGCCGCTGGAAGATGTGAGAAGACGACACAGTCTTTTTTGTGAACAGTGAGGACCATTGGGTATTTTTTTTAAATAATACTTTTGAGCTGGTGAGCTTTGGTAGAGTCTTAGAGGTCCTCGTTCAATTTATTTTTTGATTTGAAGAAGTTTGTGGGTTGCTCCAAAACTTCTGGTCAGGGTCAATTGCTATACCCTGTATATGCTTTTAATTTAATAGTTTTTTTATTCACCACTGAATGTTTTTAATGTCTTTGTTACTTTATTTTAAAACGAATGAGTAATTTATTTAAAATAAATTGCGACTTTGGAATAAGATTAGTAAGGTAATGAATAATAGACAGAAAAAATCGTAAATTTTAAATAAAATTCTGAAAAAATTCGCTTTGTAAATTCTGCGCTGTTTAAATAAGTAATGGGAGCTTTTTACTTGGTACAGCCAAGGAAGCAATCGCAGCGTCGTAGCTACGGGGAAATTCTTATGGCACTACTAAACAGACGGTGCTAAATTAATTTAGAATTCCGACGAATTACTAGTATATTCGCTGTAAAACTTATCTAGACAGAAGGAACTAAATCTATTATAAGAAAGCCTAACAGTATATTCACTTATTATAACTTATCTATACAGTAGAAACTAAAACTTTAGGAACCCGAACAGAATTACTAGTATATCACTAATTACAATTAAAAACTATTTTAATTAACTATTCGAACACTACTTTCAACTACTGGTAAGTACTTTCTACCTAGCTTGGGCTCGCTGAGTTCGGCCTTTTATATATTTCATAGCGTTTCGTTTATCGGGGGATTAGGGCTAGCACGAACCTTTTTACCCCCTACCTTTAGGTCTAGAAATGTCTGGAAAAGGTCCCCAGCCATTCACTTGGGCCCGATTGTGCAATATTGCACAATATTGCATTAGACATTATAAAAACTTAAATATTCGGGACAAAAATTTATATGATGAAGTGGGCCATTAAAATGGGAAATTTTTTTATGTATAAACGAAGTTTGAATCGATTTGGATTTGGAAGTTATTTGCAATAACTGTCGGAAGAAATTCATTAAATTTCTTTTAAGCTATGTTGACATCATCTGAGAATGAATGTTCCTATAAGTCTGCATCGAAGTGAAGTGGAAGTAAGTTTTGATGGCACTGATGCCAGCATTTCGGGAAGTAAGTTTTGATGAATGCGGTGCTGGCACCTCTATGGAACATTGGGAATGTGAATGAAGTGTATTTCATTGCGAGAACGTAAAATTGAATTGGAAGAAGAGAAGTGAAGAGAAAAATAATTAATAAGAAATTTGTGGAAGCGAAATAAAATACTCTGACTGGGGGGCGTAGAAAGTAGGTTTGATATGATAGTCTGAGGGCTGTATTTTTTAGGGCAGTAATTTGTAACGTTTGAGCTGTAAATTGGTTAATATGAATGATTGATGGACATTGTTGATGAATTTGGACTATTATTGTTTAAAAAACTAAGTTTCTTTAGTTTTGCTCCCATAGTCATATTAGCTTAAAAATGGCCCAATAGAAAAAAAATATATAAAGTTTTGTTTTGCCACTTGGGAATTAAACTTGTCAAGGGATGCACTTTCAAAATAAAAAGTGTTCCCAAGCAACAAGTAGGTGCTTCATTCCTAAAACACACCTCTAACGTGCAATTCGGTAGTTTTTTGCGATTTTCTCGAAAACCATTTGTCCTACAAAAAAAATTATACTCATAAAAAATATTCCCAGTAAAATTCTCCATAGAAAAGTGTTTATTACCTAAATTGTTTAGAACAGAGGTTTTCGAGTGGAAACGAGTGCTCTTGTATAGATTGCAAAACTGTTATTATAAACCCCTTTTCTCCACTATAATAGAACCTTACATTAAATCCTAAAGTTCCAAAATTATATTTAAAATACATGATTACTATGTTCGTAAATCTCTGTTAAAGTAACCCCTAACTTCAATAGCTGATTTCTGAAAACCTCTGCTCTAAACAATTAAGGTAATAATCACTTTTTAATGCAGAGTTTTACTGTGAACATTTTTTGTAAGTATTTTTTTTTTTGTAGGACAAAACGGTTTTTCAGAAGAACGCAAAAACTACCGAATTGCACTTTAGGGGTGGGAAAGGCATCAATTTGTCCGCTATAGAGGATTTAAGTCCAACGTAATTTATGCAAAATCTGGTATACCTCAAGGTTCGGTGCTTGGGCCTTTACTTTTTAATATATTTGTAAACTAGTATTAATAGCGAGAACGACACACAAGAAATTACAAAATGACTTAGTTAACCTTCACTCATGGCGTGACAAAAATGAGCTCCCCGTAAATATAGAGAAATGCTACACTATGACTTTTGGTAGGAAACATAATCTTTAATTAAATGAATATGTTATCAATAATACGAAAATACAGACATGCGTCAAACTGAAAAACCTTGGCGTTTTACACAAACTTATTAATTTCAATTTGATTCGGTAAATGTTCTTTTTTTTATCGTCTCTACTCTACTGGAATGGCGTTTATTGACTCCAGATGTGTTCAGAAATGTTCGTATAGGATTTAAAAACAATAACATACGACAATTTAAACTGCTTCTTTTATTTTTATTTCCCGAACCTAAAATCATGAAACAATTTATTTCTCATGAACGAAGCGATAAAAGTTTTAAAAAATGCACAGTTATGTAGGGAATTGAAAGACCTTTCAAAAGATGTATCACTCGACCCCCTTGTCATTTGAATTATTTGAGGGGGTGGTCGTGTAGGGTAGAGAGATGATGATAGGTATACAAGTATTACATTAAAATATGTCCCCCTTGGAAACAAGGTTGACGTGTTTCATCAATTTTTCAAAACATTTTTATCTCCAAAGTTATTCAGGGTGCCTACTTTTGGTTGGGACACCCTGTATATGTGTATATGACCCGTAATTGATTTTCCTGTTCTACAATTGCTTTTTGAATTTCATTGAAATTTTGGGTGGCAATAGAGTACATATAGTAATTTTTAGGGGTGGTTACACGATAGCAACTTTGTGAAGGAAATTTTAGAATTCATTTTGGTAATTATTATTATTTAAAAGGCCTCTAGTAAAATAAGTGTTGAATATTGTCCACTTTAGTAGTTTTCACATCGTCTTGGGTCCACATTTTTATGGTATTTACTTTATGAGAAATTAATTTAAGAAAAAAATTACCATTTTTTTAAATACATTTTTAAGTATCCCCGAACTACTCAATTTATATCTAAAAAATCAGTCACGCTGTTTTATCATTGCTTACCTACACATACATAGGTATTTACAGAGCTTCCTCTAGGGGCAGATCGCTTAATCTTATCTGGCTATACTGTTTCATAAAAAGTAAATTTCTTGCTATACTTAAATAACTTACAAAAAATGAAAATAAACAAAAATGTATAATGGGAGTCATGTTCTGGGCACCAACCAGGCTTTGATAAATAAATTTTAGTAAAACTGTGCATTTATAATGAAAAGACCTTATTACAAGCATATTCAAACCGGCTGATAATCCTTCATAATCGTGTGTCAGATTTTCCATTACACGTTGTTTGGAGACGTTATTTGTAGAATGGATCTGCAAGCGACAAGTTTGTATGATCGAGCGTGTATTAAATCTGTGTATATTGTTACATACGCGAGTGTAGGGATATCAAAGGTTAAGTTATGTATCTCACAGTCTTCCGTTTCCCAAGTAAATTCTGCAATAATCATTTCTTGAATATGTAACATTGTATTGGCAAAACTTGGTACGGTCGTGAGCACAGGACAGTCTTATAACGGTATTTTGCTAAAATCTAGTTGTGTACATCTAACTTTAATTTTTGTAACATTATCAGTTAGTTGCCATCATTTATTGCAAGTGTACAAAAAAACTAATATGCCTCATATAAGCGATTTAGTTAAATCTTGAGTTATTGCTAAAGCAGAAGATGGATGGTCAATGAGACAAATTACACTGCGTTATAATATTGACAATAATTAGGTATGTAACATTTTAAGAAAGTGAAAAATAAACGATACGATTAGTAGAAATCCTGGATCAGGGCGACGAAGGATATCAACTTAACAACAAGATTTGCAATTGGTAAATGCTTTAGTAGAAAATCCATTTTACTCAGTTATTCAGGCTGCTGAAGAAACGAATTTTCCTGGATCGAGTAGTACTGGTCGCCGGCGAGTAATAGAATCGAAGCTACGCTGTCATGCAGCAGCACAGAAATACTTACTTAAAGCTGAACATAAAGAAGCTCGAGTAGGATTTGCGCTTGAATTTTTAGCGCATGATGTAAATTTTTGGAACAATGTAACCTTTACAGACGAAAAAACTTTCCAGTCAACACGCCGTGATCGTATTCGTGTTTACCGCCCTCCGAATACTCGATTCGATGAGAAATATATATCTAACAATGATAAAAGTGGTAGATTTCCGTCAATATGTGGGCTTGGATATCGGCACGTAGTCGTGGTGTTTTATGGCATATTGAGGAACGATTTAATAGTGAAACGTATATTAAGATTTTAGACAATATTATTTCCTAATAATGAGTTCATATTTCAACAGGACAATTGTTCCGTTCATACTGCTCATACCGTAACTAACTGGTTTCAAGATAACAACATCAATGTTCTTAACTGGCCCAGTCATAGTCCAGATCTTAACTCTGTGGAAAAAGTATGGGGACTACTCTTAAGAAGAATCCAAAAACGAAATGTGAGACCACGGAATTTGTCCTATTTTTTGTCTGCTCACGACACTATATAATAACAATCTGTCGAATATAAGTAAGAAGTTCGAAGTTGTATTAGATTTTATCATGTTTTCATTGCAAGCAGTTTTTGAGTTATACTGCTTGCCTTTCTTATATCATGTCTATTGCTAATTTTATATTATAAGAATATCTTTTTTTACAGCTACAACAAGGCAAAATTAATTCGAAAATTCCAACGAGAAAATTTTCCTCTGTCCTATATTTGGAAATCCCTCCGAGATGTCTCAGTTGGTACTTCTTACAAATCCGGACATAGTTTGACACTTTCTTTACTGCAGAAATGAGACAAAATGTCTAATGGTAAAGAAAGATCCTCCGGTTTCATTGATTGCAACACAGGTCGCCAATGCGATGATGTTGATGTAGGAAAAATCATCCATTCCCATAATTTCATTTTAAAAAATTGTTGAAAAGATAAAAAACTTAATAGCGATTACAGGACAGTCTTTAAATCATATAAAGGTAGAAAAGAGTATGAGAGTTATCAAGAAAAGCTTAATGTAAATGGATGCAAACTCTCTTATATCTGCAAATGCAACAATTCAAACTTATGTCGTTGTTCAATAAAAAAAAAAATCTGTCTAGAGAAACATCATTTTTAACAGATCAGCGAACAACTAGAATTATGATTATAAGACCAATCGATCAAAAATATCAAACTTGGTGATTTGGTTAAATGATATATTCGATATTATTTTGAAAATAAGTAGCTTGCGTACAATAAACTTCAAATCAAATTGGAAGGCAAGCTTGATAATTAACAAAAGGTTGTTAAATAAACAAATGAAGTTGATAATAATTGTTAAATCAATTATAATTAATACATCAGACTGTAAAGTTGCTTCTTAGAATAATTAAAGTAATAATTTCGCTGATTGTAAACTAAATTGCCAAAGGAGATAGAAAAAAATAGTTTATTACCATGTGGCTGCATGTAGAATTTCTGTTATTTATTGAATTGAAGAAATTGAATTTAATTTATTTAAGAAAATGAAAATGCATTAATAAGATAATAGAAAATTATTCAACTTGAAATATACATGATGGTGTTCAAACACAAAGAAATGTGACGGATATGTATGTAATAAGACCTCGCAATCGAAATTTCGTGGTGTCAATAAGATCAGATTTGGAAGACATATAGCCACTTCGGGATTTTAATATGGTAAACTTTCTTTTTAAATGCGGTACCAATATACAAACTTTAAAAAGTTAATTTTTCCTAAATAAAAAGAAAGCTGCAATATTTTACCAGTGTCACCATCTGTTGATGGGCGACTTAAGCACGCAACCGGGCTTTTCTAGTTAGTTTTCTATTCGCAGTTAAATTACTGACAGGTATAAAATCGATAAAATGTATCTTTAATCAATGATAGTTTGACATTAAATTGCATACCACAGATAGATCAGATAGTTAGATACTTTGCATACATAACCAAAAAATACAAACTGTTCAAATTAATAAAGTATATTGTTTTCTAACTGTACTGTAGTGATCCAGTAAATATATTACCTTATATAAGATACACTACAAAAAAGGTGTGAATGAAATGAGGTAAGCGAAATAACTACATGTACAAAGTAAACAAAGTTAAAAAATGAAATTTTAAACGAATGTAAATGTTTTGCAAGCATGGTATAGACAATTACGGAACCTAAAGTGCTGTAGCAGAAGTACATATTACATAAATTAGTTCCTAAGATACAAAAATAACTATAATGTATAAAATGTGAAGATATAGGCAATACAACAGCTAAAGCAAAAAGTTCAAGAGAATTTGAGTGCACTAGAAGAAACCAATTCTGTAGATGTCGCTGCTACCTGGACACAAATTAAAGACAGTTTAAAAAGTGCGAGTGAGGAAATTCTTGGCACTGCAGCAAGTAAAAAACAGGAGGACTGGTTCAATGATAATGAAGCTTTTATACAAGAACTTCTTGACCGCAAACATACTGCCTTCCAAAACGCTATCAACCACCCCAACGACTCATCAAAAGCAGAAGCTTTTACCCAATCTAAGTATGAAACGCAACGCGAAATCAGAAGAATAAAGAACGAGTGGTGGGCAAGCAAGGCCAGAGAAATTCAAAGGTACGCCGATTCACACGACTACAGGAATTTCTTTCAAGGAGTAAAAGCAGTGTACGGCCCCAGTCGGAAAAATATGTGCCCTATTAAAGATTTAAATGGAAATCTCCTCAAAGAAGACCAGGAAATAAGAGCCCGATGGAAAGAACACTACTCTAACATTCTTAACCAGCAAAGTCAAGCCGATCACGATATTATAAATCTTATCCCTCAATATGACACCTTCGAAGACTTAGATAAACCACTAACAACGGAAGAGATCTTAACCGCCATTGGGCAGCTAAAAAATAACAAATCTCCCGGCGCCGACTCACTCCCAGCTGAGATCTTTAAAGCTGTGTCGTCGGAGCTCATACCCTACCTCAAAAAACTGTTTGATGTCGTGTGGGAAAGTGGTCAAGCTCCGCAGGAGTTTCGTGATACACTTTTAATCAACCTCTTCAAAAACAAAGGGAGCGCTGCGGACTGTGGAAATTACAGGGGTATAGCTCTCCTGGCTGTTGGAGGGAAGATACTCACTAAAGCGATGGCAAATAGGCTAACACCTGTTATGGAAAAGTTACTTCCTGAAACACAGAATGGCTTTAGACCAAACCGAGGCACATCGGATTTAATCTTCACACTTAAACAGCTTCAAGAAAAAGCACTCGAACATCAAGGAGAAATTCACATGGCCTTCATTGATTTAACCAAGGCGTTTGACTCGGTGGACAGGGAAGTGCTCTGGAAAATTATGTTCCGCTTAGGTATCCCTAGAAAATTTGTGGAAGTATGTCGCAGTCTACATACAAACAACAACGCCCAGGTTATGTATAATAATGAGGCAACCGAACCTTTCCAAACTCTCACTGGAGTTAGGCAGGGATGTGTCCTGGCACCCCTACTCTTTAATTTGTTTACCACTGCTCTAACAATTATTGTTGACAACAAACTGACAGTCAGAGGAATAGGTCTCAGATACCGTTTTGATGGCGGTCTCTTTAACATAGGGCGCTTTAGAGCTTTCACGAAGACACGCACACGATTCATTTGTGATCTCCAGTATGCGGATGACTGTGCACTTTTAGCGTCTACGCCGGAAGAGCTTCAAGAGCTTTTAGATGTGTATGCCCAAAGCTATGATTCTTTGGGACTTAAAATCAACATTGGAAAGACTAAGATTATGTCAACTCCTCATCAAGTGAACCAAATAGACATTACACTTAACGGAAATTCTCTTGAAGTGGTGGATCAGTTCAATTACTTAGGCAACGTTGTTAATGACAAAGCAAACATGGACAGCGAGATTCGCAATAGAATTAACGCTGCATCTAGAGCATTCTGGGGACTTAGAGAGAGAGTATTTGACAACCACGACCTTGCTTTGTCAACGAAAATGGCTGTCTACAGAGCAGTTGTCATTCCAACACTGCTATATGGGTGTGAAAGCTGGGTCACTTACCGTCGTCATGTGAAAGAATTAGAACGTTTTCAGCAAAGACACCTCAGAAGTATGATGAAAATCCGTTGGTTCCATCACATATCAAACGTGGAAGTACTCAGGAGAGCAAACAGCCTTCCAATTGAGGTGCTTATTTCAAGAGCACGCCTAAGATGGGCAGGTCACGTTCATCGTATGCATGATAACCGCCTTCCTAAATGTACACTTTATGGTGAATTGCTAAGCGGTAGAAGAAAGCGTGGCGGTCAACGAAAGAGGTTCAAAGACGCTCTCCATGAAAATCTAAAATCCTGCGGTATTGCAGACGAGCAATGGGAACAACTTGCAGCGGACAGAACCGAATGGCGAGGGGTTGTGGCCAGCTATCAAGGAAATGTTGCTGCAAGAAGGCCGAATCCAAGACCTAACCAGGTCTATGTTTGTCCTGATTGCGGTCGACTTGTGCTCTCCCGAATTGGCCTCTATAGCCATAGTCGTGTGCACCGTAGATGAATGGAAATTACAATAGACTACACCTTTTACTTGTTTTTTATTGTACGCAATTTATCGACTGTAAAATTTCTATACTCGGACTCGAGTAACGGCTAATAATAATAATAGGCAATAGTTCAAGGGTAGATTCTTTGGGCCAAAATATGAGGATATATGTTCCTCGAGCTAATTTCTTTAACTTCTTTATTTACAATGTCTAGACATAATAATTTTTCAAATAGGGAAATGAGGGATGTGTGTTTATGCACAAATTAATTTTAGCGAACGTGCTGCAGCGAGGAGGTACTCATTGCAATATCCAAATAGAATACAGGCAGACCATAAAATTTCCAAAGATCTGTTTCTTCGTTAGGAAGAAACGGTTTTTTTAACGTTTATTTAACGCCTATCTATTTCAGCTACTGAGGCCTATCACCGACGCCTGTAGACGAGCTACCCCCAACCAGGAATTTTGCCGAACCTCTTCCCTTAAGAAGAATATGGATCTTTTACTTGCATAACATTTAATAGACAAGGGACCGACGGCTTTACATCCCTTCCGAAGGATGGTATACAACCCTCGCCTAAGGTTGCATAGCTTCCGCGCATACACTGATATACAAACCGCTGGAAGATATGTGACTCGAGGACACGGTCTTTTTTGAAATGGTCGTCCATCCAAGTACTAACCGCGCCTAACGTTGTTTTACATCGCATATCGAAGTATGATGTACGACGACCGAAGCGAATTACTCCAGATCAAGAACTAGAAATTTTAGTTCATGCAGATGAAGATCCTCAAGTCAGCAGCAGCGGCAACAGGGATGAGTAAACAATCTGTCCTAAGAATTTTACGTAAAGAACGCTTCTACGCATATCATCTCACTCCTGTACAAAACTTACTTCGAAGCGATCTTGCACAAAGCTACAATGTTGTCAATTTGTTCTAAATAAACACAACACGGATCGAAATTCTGTTAAGAACACTTTATTTACCGACGAAGCAACTTTCACTCGCCGAGGCGTTTTTAACTGGAGAAATACCCATTACTGGGAAGTAGACAATCCTTATGCCGTTAAAGAAAGACATTTTCAGCAAGAATTTAAGATTAACGTTTGGTGTGGTATCATCGGCGATTAATTATTGGGACCATTTGTCCTTCCTCCAAATTTAAATGGACTCTTATCTATTTTTTCTTCAAAATACACTTGCTGATATTATACATGCTTTCATGCTAGACATATGCAATAGATTATGGTTCATGCAAAGTGGAGCTCCCCCAATTTCTCGATTGAAGTCGGGAATTATCTTGATGAGACTTTCGCACGCAGATGGATCGATCGAGGAAGTGAGTTTGCTTGGCCACCAAGGAGTCCTGATTATAGTCCTTTGGATTATTATGTATGGGGAGATATGAAGTCCTTAGTCTATGCAATTCAAAAGAAGAACTGAGGGACAAAATACAAAACACACCGAATTTTATAAGAGGACAGGAAAATGTATTTTTCAATGTAAGAAAGTCTTTTATGAATAGAATTAGAAAAGGCGTAGAAGTAGGTGGAGGCCATATCGAATATTTGCTCTAAGTTGCAGCAATGGGGTTTTTGCACGGGGGAGGGGAAGTTTATAATGTCATTAAGTCAACTTTTACGTTATTTTTTGGTCTTCTAATAAGATTAGATCCTTATTTTAGACAATCTTTGGATTTATGTATTTATCTCAATACCATCAAAATAATCCATAAGAAAGTAAGAAAGAGTTTACGCTGTTATTATGATTTTGTTTTCTCTTACATCTTGTACTTTTTTCAATAAATACACTTTGTTCCATTAAATTTGAATTTGTCTTTCAAAAAATTATTGAAATGTTTAACGGTACTTTCCTTGAAAACGGTTGGAGTTATCAAGTTCTGCCAAGTTATTAATAATGGCTCACACTGTATAAAGTTGTCAAGGCCATGTAACAAAACAAGATTAAGAAAAGGGTTTTTTATGTAATCAGATATCAGTAATTTATGCTACCGGAAGCAGATACGTGGTATGATTCCTTAATTTAATTTTTATTATTACGTCGATTTTTCATATAAATTTCATATCTATATCACTTTTGTTGAAGCGACCTTAGCACGGAATGACTATTTATGGTGGGCATTAATTTTTTTTAAATTTTCATTCATCTACAACGCATGCAAAAATTCACGAAATTTTTATTTAATTAATGCTTTAAATGCAAACCTGTCTGTTAACGCTGTACTAATTAAGAATCTTACCTAACGCTTATAAAAAATATAAATTAAATGGCTCGAGCATCAAAATAAGTTAATTTAACATAATTGGATCTCCTTCAACTAACGACAATAATGAAGTTTAATATAAAATCGACTCTCTCCAGGCTTCCGTAATAATATTAAACCAAACCAATTTGATATAATTTATACTACCGGTTTTAATAAAAATTTTATTAGATATTAACATTAACATTAAGGCTCTCCATTTCCTTTTCATTCTACAAATGCCTCGGTCTCAGTCACAAAATATACGAGCCGACTGAGTGAAAAGACTGTTAAAAAATAATAAAGTTAAATGAGGTTTTCCTTTGTGCACATATATTTTTTGTAAGTTTTCCTCATTTTTTTCTTATTTGCCTTCTCGCTTGGCTTGGAAACAAATCAATAGATCATAATTTTTTACAAGCTTGGGGAAACTGAGGGAGCACTAATGATTACTCTAATCTTGTTACCCGCGAAACAATCTTGGTGTATTAAAGCACAATACACCACTCTGCCAGATCGTTGGAAAGCTTGGAAATTGGGGATACCTAATGATGTCGTTATTGCATTACCACTAAATTCTTTCAAGGAATTTACATACAACATTTAGATGACACAATATTTTTTTTTAAATGTGAATGAAAAATGGACTTTACCGGGCAGTAAAAATATCGAGAACGTAATGTTTTTGTAAATATATAGTTTAAAAGTATAAAGAGTAGGTCGAATTCGATGAATCTTGTGAATATTGGATATAAAGAGTGAACATACAACAAAACTGATATATGTAGTCTTTAAATGTATAATAAAAAATATTTACTATATTTATTTTCTGTAACTTATCTTAAAACTTCCAAAATTCCATATCATTCCATAATCACACATACAGGGTGGGCCACGGTGAGGGGAGTATTAAAACTACATGGAGAACAGATCAACCGATTGCTTTGAAATTTTGGTTACCAAGATAAAAATTTTCTGAATTCGTAGAAACTTTCTGTTGTTCATCTATGGCAAATTCGGATATTTCTCATTAAATCTCGTACAAGTTCTGCTGATAATCTTATCGCACTTTCCATGGATAATAAACAAATCGATTAAAACTGTGTTTGTATAATTATTTTCTGCCATATTTGTGCTACAGCTATTCAAATTAAGCACTAGCGTCAAATTTATTTAGAAAATAGCATGGCCCACCCGTTATGATATACCAAGAGACTAATATTCTTGGTTACAGAAAAGTGCCCATAAATCGAAAATGGTGCGCATTAAGTATAGGGTATATACCTTTTCAAATAGATAAATGTATCACCTTTCCGAATCAGTAATAATATACAGGGCATTCAATTTAGAAAAATTGATTTTCGTGCATTTTTCCAAGTCACTTGTAGAAAGTATTCTCTAACTCACCCTGTATGATATTCGAAACATTTGATTAATGAAGGAGATGCCTCCAGGCCTTGCCTAGCCGCAACTAAAAAATTATCTTTCAATTGCTGCATAGGTAGGAGAAAACACGATTTACTGAAAGTCAAATTTTTGGCAATAAATTCAGAAAAGAACTATTATCTCGAAAACGGCTTAAGATAGGTATAGGGAAATATTAACAAGAGTTACTAGAAAGAGACGACGATCCAAAAAATGCAAAAATATACAGGGTATTCCAACGAAGATTTTGTCAGTTTTACTGTTACCTCCTTTCTCTTATTATTTATTTTTGAGAAAGAATTGAGGCAACATGTGCGGACGACTAGCTGGTTTAAGCCGGAGCAGAGAGCCGTGGGTCCAGAGCATTCGTAAGAGTGGAGAAACTTACCCTTTCTGACATGTACAGCATAAGCGACAGATTTCTGTTTATTTCGAGAAAAGGAGACAAAGAAAAATTGATGTTAAATTGGGCACCATCTATAGTAAAATAAGCAAAATAGTCTCTTTTTCTCGAATAACCAGTCTGCTATAGATCAGACTGAAATTGTTGGTAAGAGAAATAAAAAGATAGTTTAAAATGAATGACAAAATATATTACATAAAAAATTAGACAAATCGGTTTGAGACAAATTGAAATGTGAAAAAAATATATATATAAAAAACAAATTGATACCAGTATCCTAGGTGGTTTATGGGTCAGGTGGCTGGTTCTGGGACAGCAATCCAGGCCCACAATTGTCTCTTATTGCAAGAATTCTAAATTTTTCTTGGCAATTTACGTCTCAATGAGTGGGGTGAAAATTGTAGGAAATTTAACCAAATATAAGCACATACAAAATTTATGCAAGTTATTTATGCAAAATTTAAGCAATGTTAGCTATGCAAATATAAGCTAGTTAGCTGTACAAAATATATTTGAATTAGCTGCACGAAACATTAAGCTAGCTATACAAAAGCTGCAGGAAATTAATTTCAGCTATACCAAAGTAAGCTGATTAGCAGTACAAAAGTAATTTTAGCTATGCAATAGTAATTATTAGCTATGCACGAATTATTATTAGCTATGCATGAATTATTATTAGCTATGCACGAGTAAGCTGATTTCTTAGACTATAAATTGCCAAAAAAATGAAAAGGAAAGAGAAAAATATTTTTACAACCATGTGGTACATATAGTATTTTAACTACTTATTAAATTAAGAAGAATTGACTTTGAATTTAAAATTTATTTTAAAAATAATTGAAATTATATCAAAGGCAAAATTTGAAGATTAATTACATTTTAAATAAGTATAATGAAATTACCTGTATGTTAAACACTTTGTAACTGGGATATAAAAATTGTAATATAAATTACTGAAGTCCACAGTTAAAAATTTTAATGTTTGAATCAGTACAAAGGCTGCAAGCAAATGACTTCCTGGTGAGTTTTACTGATAAGGTAAACTTTTTATCCTGTTTACTGGAAAACAACGCTACCAAAAAAATGTGAGAAATCTAATTCCCTATTGAAATTGAAAGCTATAAAATATAAAAATAGTACCAGTATGGCCATCTGTCAGTGGTTGATTTAAGCGCACCAACTTGCCTTGTAGATTCCCATACTCAACTAAAGTAGTGGCATATAATCGATAAAAGGAATCTATAATAATAGTTTATTTTCCATGCCAGCTGATTTGCCTTTGCAATTTCTATTTTATACATAAAAACAAATATTAACAGATGTAAATAAGTAGTAAAACGTATTGATATTATTGATAAATCAGTAACATATTACATGTTATAGGATTTACTATATATAGAATGAGAGAAGGTAAGGAAAATAACCATATGTACTCCATAGTAAACAAAAATATAAAAATTGAAAAATAGATATCTGATGTAACTAAATTTTGTAGACAAATTGTTTCCTGGGATAATAATGCTGTATTACAACGGATATGAGATACATAATAGTGTTAGTAGAAAAACAGGACTAAGTTCCTAAGATATAAAATTAAGTACATAAAACAGTGTGACATGGTTTAGCAGTTATACATGTAAAATTCTGTTAGTTGAAAACAGTTTCACCTGCAAAAACTGAATCCAAAAAATATACAGGTCGTGCTAACTATCCACAAAACACTAGTTTTTAAATAAACTGTTAAATGGACATAGGCCATGTAACAGAATGCCTCCCTTCTGGCGAAAAAAAATTTTTTTTTAAGGTACTTATAAAAATTTTTGCTTTGCTTTACTCGTAAACATATTATGAAAGTAAACAATACTTTAATATT
This sequence comes from Leptura quadrifasciata, assembly GCA_963675555.1. NCBI lineage: Eukaryota > Metazoa > Arthropoda > Insecta > Coleoptera > Cerambycidae > Leptura > Leptura quadrifasciata. The sequence continues at coordinate 85,860,877 of OY776679.1, read as the reverse complement.
ATTAATTCCTTGTAGGAAACATAAAATACAAAATTGAGAAAGCGAGCGAAGAATGAGTGACAAAATACATTCTCTACCAGAAGTTCTACGTACAAGGAGCAAGTGTTTGACCTAAACTTTAGAAATCTTCGGAACTAAGTAATGAAAAAAATGTGAAAAGTTGTGTTGTGAAATTTAAAAATAGACAAAAAAATGGATAAAATTAATTTTAAGGAAGACGACTTAATGTCGAAATCCTACAGACATTATAACGTCTGAGCAACTGTGAAGCCGTTGCTAGTACTAAAATTGGTAGAAGTTTATCAAACTAATACCACGATACATGTAATGTAATATTACATGCCAATATAGGTTAGCAAGAAGTGAAAACTTGTGGTATTGTTAACCTACAATTCAAGTGTATAGCCGTTGAGTGCTAAAACTGATAGTTCAAAACAAATCAGATAGTACATGTAAGATGTACTATAGTTAAATCAGAAAAATTGTTCTAAAAAATCAAAGTTAAAATCGTGAGGCGAAGTAGAGAAGCTAGAAAAAAATTTAAATTTACCTAGGTAGGAGAATTTTATTAATTACGGTAAATAGAAGATACATAAACGAGAAAGAAAAGAAAGAGGAAAGTACTGAATACCCATAAGGCTGGTTTTCAGAAAGGTAATTAAAATAATCTAGTGAAAATATAAAACTTATGGTTTTAAAGTTTTAGTTGTCAAATTTTTGAGGTTATGGCTTCTTATCCAAGGTGGTAGGAAAAGATTAAACCAAATTGTAGTAAAGAATCGTATAGGGATTCACAGAAAGCACAAAAAGAAAGAAGAAAAATACAAACACAAAAGAAGAGAAGAGACGGTGTTGTTGTCTATCGTTATGAGAATCCACAAGTAAAATTATAAGTAGAGGTAAGTACTCCTGTTCAGAAAGTTGAACAAAGGAAAAAGAAATAATTACAATATTTTTACATTTGTAGGTTCTCATCATCTGGTAACGTAAGCTACCGGATGTTATTTTGTTCCCACCCCTGAACCTTCGTGGATCTGAAGAAAGTAGAAATAGAAAGTTATAGATCCAGCCGGAAAATACATAAAAGACAAATAACTTTTTACTAAAGTTACCGCTGTACGATAATAATGAATACTGTACGTTATGCAAAAGGTTGACTCGCGCATTCTCACTGGAGAAAAAGTCTGGCTAGCAAGCGATGGTGAGGAAACGTACTTATTAAAGGTTAGTATTTGAGAAAATTTTCTCAACGTTAAAGAAAATATTTACATAATAACAATTTAGAGCAGTGTATCTCACAAGTAAGATAACTTATAGGTAAGATATGAAAAAGAAATCTTTTTGATAAACAGATCTCAAAAAATTGTTAATGGAAGAAATATTTTTAGAAAATATTTCCAGAAAAATATAGCTAAATATTTTTACTAATTTACAACTTAATTAAACTAATATTTACAATAATATGTACAGTACTTAAGCAATGAATGATAAACATATGTGATATATGATATAATTCAGTGATACTTAAATTAAGGAGTGCATGAATTATTAGTGAATAAAATGCACGAAGGACTTAATGAATAATGCATCAAGGACTTAAAGAGTAATGGATAGGGGACTTAACTTAATAATGCTTAAAGGACTTAAAAATAATGGCCATTTTATATACAAAATTTACAAGAGAATCATCCTCGAAAGAGGAGCGGGAGGAAATTTTTTAATTTCCGGTTGAGTGAAACAATTCACTCAAAAAAATGAAGTATGTAGAAATGGTAGCAAGCCATGTCTACAGATATAGTTAACTTTGAAAGTTAATCCAATACATCCCTTCGTTAGAGATTTACGAAGAAAAAAAATATCGACAAACGATGGTACGTACTAGTACCAAAAAGAAATTGCGTAAGCTTTGCTTACTGGTATACCAAAAAAATTGTTTTTGGTGGCTTTGCACCAAAAAAACATTATACTTCTTGTATAATTTAAGGAAATTTGCCAAAAACAGACACTCAAAAAAAATCAAGAGACATAAAATAGGTATTTAAGTGAATCGTTATGTTTATCTAGTTTTTTCTGTTTCAACATTGAAGCTAGGATCTTTTAATGATTGAAATTCGCGTTTTTGCTTTTTTTTAATAAATTGTCTAATATCATCCGTTTTGTATCTAAAGTTCTATTAGATGCCTTAACATTTCGAATACGTAGTTCATAATCTACCTCAGATTCCGTTAAATTTCTTACACAAAATGGAAGTTCCATGTTAACAAGAAATTTAAAGAAGTAAATTAAAAGTTTTTATTAAGAACCCAACTGGCAATAAATTGTATGTTTTAAATAGCAAATGAATGTAGTCTTATCTGTTGTCAAGAGATAAAAAAAACACAAACAATTTTATCTATCAAATAAAAAAACTGTTGTTTCAATTTTAACTTTCCAGAAATAAATCAAATTAAACACTTTAAGCAGCAAAATAATATTTCAGGTAGGTATAATTCCACACTTCACTTTCACTAATAAAGAATATTTTAAGAAAATATTTGGACGTAAAGTATTTGATATTTAAGGACGCAAATTTTCTGTATACCATAGAATTCAATTGTTGTAAGCAAAAATATATGCAAAAATATATAATAAAAATTTTTTTTTAGACAAAATGAAATATAAGCAAAAATATGACTCGACTTAAGAAAAAATTATTTTCTTACCAAAAATTTAAAAATTTGTCTCATATGCAATACATTCAAAAATTGGGATTTCACCTCTCTTACTACTCTTACTATATAAATATGTTTATTGAATTGAGCCCTACACATTTGTCGCCAATTATATTGTTTCGGGCCCCACACGTTGGTCGCCAATTATGTTACCTCCTTTCTCTTATTATTTATTTTTGAGAAAGAATTGAGGCAACATGTGCGGACGACTAGCTGGTTTAAGCCGGAGCAGAGAGCCGTGGGTCCAGAGCATTCGTAAGAGTGGAGAAACTTACCCTTTCTGACATGTACAGCATAAGCGACAGATTTCTGTTTATTTCGAGAAAAGGAGACAAAGAAAAATTGATGTTAAATTGGGCACCATCTATAGTAAAATAAGCAAAATAGTCTCTTTTTCTCGAATAACCAGTCTGCTATAGATCAGACTGAAATTGTTGGTAAGAGAAATAAAAAGATAGTTTAAAATGAATGACAAAATATATTACATAAAAAATTAGACAAATCGGTTTGAGACAAATTGAAATGTGAAAAAAATATATATATAAAAAACAAATTGATACCAGTATCCTAGGTGGTTTATGGGTCAGGTGGCTGGTTCTGGGACAGCAATCCAGGCCCACAATTGTCTCTTATTGCAAGAATTCTAAATTTTTCTTGGCAATTTACGTCTCAATGAGTGGGGTGAAAATTGTAGGAAATTTAACCAAATATAAGCACATACAAAATTTATGCAAGTTATTTATGCAAAATTTAAGCAATGTTAGCTATGCAAATATAAGCTAGTTAGCTGTACAAAATATATTTGAATTAGCTGCACGAAACATTAAGCTAGCTATACAAAAGCTGCAGGAAATTAATTTCAGCTATACCAAAGTAAGCTGATTAGCAGTACAAAAGTAATTTTAGCTATGCAATAGTAATTATTAGCTATGCACGAATTATTATTAGCTATGCATGAATTATTATTAGCTATGCACGAGTAAGCTGATTTCTTAGACTATAAATTGCCAAAAAAATGAAAAGGAAAGAGAAAAATATTTTTACAACCATGTGGTACATATAGTATTTTAACTACTTATTAAATTAAGAAGAATTGACTTTGAATTTAAAATTTATTTTAAAAATAATTGAAATTATATCAAAGGCAAAATTTGAAGATTAATTACATTTTAAATAAGTATAATGAAATTACCTGTATGTTAAACACTTTGTAACTGGGATATAAAAATTGTAATATAAATTACTGAAGTCCACAGTTAAAAATTTTAATGTTTGAATCAGTACAAAGGCTGCAAGCAAATGACTTCCTGGTGAGTTTTACTGATAAGGTAAACTTTTTATCCTGTTTACTGGAAAACAACGCTACCAAAAAAATGTGAGAAATCTAATTCCCTATTGAAATTGAAAGCTATAAAATATAAAAATAGTACCAGTATGGCCATCTGTCAGTGGTTGATTTAAGCGCACCAACTTGCCTTGTAGATTCCCATACTCAACTAAAGTAGTGGCATATAATCGATAAAAGGAATCTATAATAATAGTTTATTTTCCATGCCAGCTGATTTGCCTTTGCAATTTCTATTTTATACATAAAAACAAATATTAACAGATGTAAATAAGTAGTAAAACGTATTGATATTATTGATAAATCAGTAACATATTACATGTTATAGGATTTACTATATATAGAATGAGAGAAGGTAAGGAAAATAACCATATGTACTCCATAGTAAACAAAAATATAAAAATTGAAAAATAGATATCTGATGTAACTAAATTTTGTAGACAAATTGTTTCCTGGGATAATAATGCTGTATTACAACGGATATGAGATACATAATAGTGTTAGTAGAAAAACAGGACTAAGTTCCTAAGATATAAAATTAAGTACATAAAACAGTGTGACATGGTTTAGCAGTTATACATGTAAAATTCTGTTAGTTGAAAACAGTTTCACCTGCAAAAACTGAATCCAAAAAATATACAGGTCGTGCTAACTATCCACAAAACACTAGTTTTTAAATAAACTGTTAAATGGACATAGGCCATGTAACATTACGTATAAGTGGCAACACCGCACTTTAGGAAATATTTTAGTTTTAGAGATCATACTCGACTATCTTGGTAACCAAAATTTCAAAGCAATCGGATGACCTGTTCTCCATATACTTTTAATACTCCACCCACCGTGGCTGGAGAAATTTACATTACATGAGTGAGTAAAACAACGAATCAAAAATGACTATCCTACTTATATCTCGAGTGTAGAGGATAACTTACAACCAATACGAAGTCCTTCTGGTTATCCATTTCTAATCCGGTAAAACTGATGTATAAGAGTGTCGACAAAGTAAATATTACCAACTGTAGACTTATCTCTCTAATAATCCGTCTAGCTAAAGTCTATGAAAAAGTATTAAAAGCAGAATAAGATAATAAGGATAATTTTCTAGATAAGAACAACATAATTTCGGTAAAGCTGTTTAGTTTTATAGAGAAAAAATCAACACAGGACGCCATCGAATAACAAATATTTATGAAACACTAGATGTTAGTTCATCAGCTATGGCATTCTTAAAAAAGGCCTTTGATGTAGTTGCTTCTTGAAGTCTTAGTACTGGATTTAGGGGCATCCCAAATAGATTGATGGAGGACTATCGCAGTGAAAGAACACAAAATGTTATAACTCGGAACACCTTCAGTGATACTAGAATTGTACAATATGCAGTGCCACAGTAATAGGAACTATATTGTTCAATATATATTTAAATGATTTGTTTTTGCAGATCACCAATGGGGATTTAGTAAGCTTTGCGGGTGATAACGTCATTTTTCAAAGGATAATATTGGTATTCTTTAAAAGAGGAAGTAGTTCAGAAATGGAAAAAATAATTCAATACTTCAATAATAATTTATTGACGGTAAATTTTGATAAGAACCTGCTACATGTCATTAATGTCTTACGTTTCTGGATTACCAGATCATACAAATTTAGAGATAAGTAGCTCATGTACATCAGAATGTTAAACTACAAAGTGTTTCCAGTCTCAAATATTTGGGAGTTTACATAGACAACCACTTAAAATTAAATGTACACATACGTTATATGTATAAGGTAAAACTTATGGATAAAAATTCTTTTTCATCTTTCATTTAGTGCCCTGTAACTGATAACGAAAACCTCTTGAAAAAAAAAATGAAATATTGGCATTACTTTGACCCAATCTGCGACACCCTGTATTCTCCAGTTTCTAGTCATTGAGAACAGCTTAGCCAATAAAATAAAGTTGAAAAACTTCCATCATACTCCACTTTTATTCAGTGTTCTTTGTCTAGATGGCCTGGACTACAAGACGGGTAGCGCAAAATCCGGTATTCTTCGCCACCTCTAGTGTGCATTGTAAATATTCTGAAAAGATAAGCTCGGGAGTAAAAATGTCCTGGTTGAAGCAAACCGTACCGTGACTAACTACGCCTCAGCTGGCACTTTTAATTTTCTTGTGTTTCCACTCCAGTCGTCGAGGCGTGAAAGAGAAACGCAAAAACAACTTGATTAATTAGATTTTTTCTCGTCCAAGGTAAGTGGCAAGAGATAATTCCCAACGCGTTATGTTTTAATAATAAAATATTCCATCTGTTACCTTAATGAATTTTAATTGAAGAGGCATGTTCCGTATTTCTTTTTACGGGATTAAACAAGGGTTCCACTTTTTAAATGCGGAATCAATATTCATTTTTCGGAGGACGAAGATGCCTGTGCCGGGGAGCTCAATGGCGCGATTCTTTCCGCATCGGATCCATGAATTTGAAATATAGATTTAAGAGCTTTTAATTCCACCCCTAAGAGTGTAATCTATCATCATCGTTATCTATATTACATTTTATTAATCCTTTTCCATTCTTTTATTTGCGGTGATTTATATCAAGGCTTGTGACAGTTTTTTGTAAAAAGTGCGAAGATTAGGACTTATCTTTTGCATAAATTACTTGTGCCGAAGAGTGTCTCATCGATTGACGGTATTATTTAAAATGGGAATATTTTCATAAATAGGCTAGTCATTATAGTAAAAAAGGTATGAAACATTGCGATAGGTTTTAAATTTTGAGACAACATTGAAGGAGGTAAAAAAATTACAAATCCGGCTTTTACGCCCTTTTCCGCCCCCGAAACTTTGTTAAATTAACAAAAAACGTAAATTTGTAATAATTATTTGAATAAAATTCCGAAATTTATGCAAACCTTGGAAAGCATTTTAATAACTATTAGACATCTTCTATCAAGTTTGCACCCTGCCACGATGACAGGAACATTGCAAATAGTTGCTTATCAAGAAAACCCGGTCGGGTTTCTCAGCTAATTTTCCCTCTATGTCATGCGAAAGCGAAGGGATTTGAAAACATTTTAATAACTATTAGACATCTTCTATCAAGCTTGCACCCTGCCACGATGACCGGAACATTGCAAACAATTGCTTATCAAGAAAACCCGGTTGGGTTTCTCAGCTAATTTTCCCTCTTTGCCATGCGAAAGCGAAGGGATTCATATACAGCAAGATGTTGCTTTCTGCGCTATCTGGATATTTCTTTTCTTTTATATAAAAAAAAACATAATCATTTAACATGTGAAACGAGTTGTAGTTTCATCTTTCAAATAAATACCTGTCTTTAACTTGCCATCTTATTATGGCATTGATATTGATGTTTCAATTTTGAGATCTGTCATTCCGGTTACATTTGTGTACTAAACAGACGTACGTCTTCAAAAACAGAAGTACGACGTCGACGGATGCGGAAATCGCTTAATGTAATTCTGTGACAGTGATATTTGTAAATAACGTGAATATAGACACAAACAAACTAGTATAAACATAACCTAAAATATTTTAAAGATATAATGAAGTTAGGCGAGAGTAGGTTCTCTAACCTCTAGCCCCCCCCCACGGTCGAATCCGGTCGGAGGTACATAACCTCAAAGAGGTTTAGAACAATTTTTAGAGAAAAACAGTCTGCGTTCTCCGAGTACAGGCCGGGACATTATCTACGAGGATCCGAAAGCGTAAAAGGTCGGGTGGGGTAGCATTTTCGACTATACCGACCACGGGAATCGATTACGACGGTTATTGAATCGATCCGATCACTCCCGAGGGTGTTATTCACCGTTTTATCAACGACTTGGGGAATTAAAAAACCGAAACAAGTTTCAGAAGAATCCACACGTTTTGAAGCTAGGATTTTAATAAAAAATCAAGTCGATCACGCGGAATCGATTCCGACCATTACCGAATCGATCCGACCAACGGTTCCGGGAAAAAGTGTGCTGTGACCAAACTAAAGGTCAAAAATAAGTAAAAAGTTGCTGTAGGAAAACTAGGACTTCGATACACCTTTTGCACCACTTCTGACCGATCGCCCAAATTTTGACCGGGATACTTAGTTACTCTGGAAAAAGGAGTTAAAGGCAATGCGAATCCTCGCTTTCGAGTAACTTGAAATCATAGAATCGATTGCCAAAATTAGAAATTTATGAAATCGTGTAGAGGTGATTTTTCCCTTATTCATTTTAACAGACTAAGTTTTTTTCTATTTTTCCTATTAGTATAGACTGATAGATGGTAACGAATAAAATATCATCGATCAGAAATTTCTAAAATCGTGTAGAGCTTATTTTAAACCTGATTTATTGTGAAATACATTTTATTAATACATAATGATAGCCAAAAGCAAAATATTGCAGGTTATAAATTGTTGAAATCATGTACAGTTAATGTTTCAACATTGTTTTCATAACAATATAACCAAAAATCTGAAACTGGATTTCCCAGTTGTAATGTAACACGGGACTTGTTGGAGTAACTTTATTTTCCAAACGTAGGTAAATAATTGATTACTTTACTTGATTTTTTATTTTGTCTTTACTTCTAGTAGTACTACCGTAGTAGGGGTAGGGCTGGGATACCCATTGAATTATGCAAGAAAAGCAGCAGCACAAAACACATTCGATATCTAATAGAAAAAATTAGCGCTACCCATTTTTTCACTGTACTTGTTGACCTGATTAAAGCATTATTTTTATTTGTAATACATTCTATTTATATACTTTTTCCGTCGACCTTGTATTAACGAGTTTGATTAATGTATGCAAAATCATTTATTAATGACCCCTATTAATCCATGATTTTACTAATATATAAATAAATAATAAACAATTTTATTATAAGCATACATAAAATCAAATATCGAAATTAAGACGTCGTGTCATCAATATATCTGTCACTGTGAAGCTTATAATTTCTGAAACCTGTGTTATAATATAAATATTTAATAACACAGATCAGATAATACTAATTAATGAGTAATTGTATTTGGTTTAATCAAATCAAAAACTTAAAATCAATGAATGATTTCAATATTAATAACGATTTTAGAATAAACACCCAAAAATATATAAAATGAAATATACAAATCAAGAGGGCATGTCATCAATATTTGTCACTGTCAGTTTAATGGATAATTGAATTTTTTTTATACATTTACTTAACGCCGGCCTATTTCCGCTACTGAGGCCTAACACCGACGCATGTAGACGAGCTACCCCCAACCAGGAATTTTGCCGATCCTCTTCGCTTAAGAAGAGTAGGGATCTTTTACTTGCCTAACATTTAATAGACAAGAGACCGGCTGCTTTACATCCCCTCCAACTACTAACCGCGCCTTACGTTGCTTTACATCGCATATCGAAGTATGTACATAGTAAAGACGTACCCACGCTCGCCCCAAAATAAAAATTTAAAATCATATTTTCTCCATTCTGTCAAAAATACTGTGGACGGAAAAATTTTATAACTAACTCGTATATTAAAAGGCGATTAATTAATAATCATGACTGGAAAGAGTGTTTAGTTTTTAAATAAAAATTTAGCCATTAGTAAAAACAACTCAATTTAAAATGGATATTTCATTCTACCCTACCCGTTATTTATATAATTTACCCCCTTTTCACCCCTAAAGAACCCAAGGGATAAATTAAGGATACTTTTCAGGATTTCATTGCAACATCAATAATCACAATAATCTAGCCTGATCAAAATTTTTATGATGTCAAAGTCTAATTTTACTAGATTATTCTTTTGTCATTGAGAAGTTTGTAGGCCTAAGTATCTAATTATTATTAAATCGAATATATAATATACAGGAGATATTTTCGTTTAAATTAATTTCCCTGTAAATGATGTAAACGAATTGGAACAAACCGGAAAATGCACCATTTGAAATTGCAAAATGCAATGAAACAACTGCTATCCAATTAAAATGTTATTAAATTATTTATCGTTAGTCGGCTCAGTCCCGTATTGCGACCCAGTTTTGACGAACGAATTATCAGCTTGGAAAGAATACTTGTTAAACTCGTCATAGTATCATATTTATAGATGGCAGTAAAATGCACATTATGTTTTGTAATTACTGCCTTTCACGGGCGCAGCCATAAACCTTTACCCCAGTTATTATGTCTAAATGGAATGCCGCATGTACCTTGTGAAATATAGTTCCCAATTTGTTGGAAAAAGTAGTGTGGACAACGCCAAATCAACATACATTACTCGATAGGACTTTTCACTTTTATTGTTTCGCTTTTCAATTTTCACGGCTTCAATTGCATTTAACTTTTTTATTTCGTAGCGATTGACGTTTTAAATACTAACTACGCTTAATTTGTACAGTTCACTTTTTCCACAATATCTCCACAAATACGAAAAACATGAAAAGATCGTTTAGACAAAATGAAAGACCAGATAATTCTACACCAGAGGCTGTCATTATTATTTTACACAGTATTATTTTAATAGTATGTTTAAAGTTTTTTTTGTTATTTATTCAGAACGTTTGATAGCCTTCATCTTGGATAAGCATGTGTGTTAGTCATTTATTTAATAAAATATACGTATTAATTGAAAATATGTTTACATAACTTTGTTTCTTCTTATTTAATCTCTTGTTAAACTCCTGAACGGTGGGAAATGTTCACGATATGCCCGTACATAGAAGAGCTTAAATCTGGTATAGTAAATTACAGAATAATTACAACAATAAACAATGTTTTTAAATTGTTTGAGCTATCACTAGATAATTTGATATTTCTCCAAATGAAAAACGAATACAATAGATAGAGGGACACAGGCAGATTTCTTAAAAGCTTTCGATAAAATTGACCGAATATTCCACTTAACAAGATTGCCTCATAGTTTTTCAATGGCACTTCTACATTTTCCAAATCATATCTATATATCTATATTTCTACATATGTTTTCTTCATTGATTCGGAACTTTCGACCTTGACAATTAAATTTAGAAATTTTATTGTGTGGTATTTTATCTTCATCAAGTGAGAATATCCTAGCAATTGTCGTTTTGGCCAACCTGTTCTCCTACCTGTTATAGGTCCTGACAAATCCAAACCTATCCGTAAAGAAAAGAAAGAGTTTAATGACGAAAAGTGAGAATACGTTTCGAAGCATTCAAGTGAAGACACGTGTATACGCTTGATTGGCGAATTTTACTATAATTAATCAACAAGTTAATCTATTGTGGACAGTGCATCCTAGATTTTCCTTCAACCCACCCCAGAAGGCGCTTCACCACTATCAGGTGGATCAAAACTGCATATTTCTTAAAGTGCCTATGATTTATAAATCATATTTACCTCCAATTAGATCATAGGTTCTCCTATACGAGTCTTGGAAATTGTAGCTAGTTACATGGCATAATTTTTTATATAAAATTTTACACACTAAAATTGATTGGCTGTCATTACTGGAATAAATACGCTTTCTAGTCCCCACTGCCTCAACTTGTGCATCAAGTACATTCTGTCTTAAAGCCTCCTGTCGTACTCTCCTCTATATTAGCGCAGTCGGATGAAACCTCGAAAAATATGAATTTTTCTTAGCCTAACGAGACTATGCCCCCCCCCCCCCCGTTTCCGAAGATGCTGAACATGATGGCGGTGGTTAAATCTCTCTCCGTGGTTACTCCACCCCCCAATTGTCCAAAAACTGCCCCCGAAAGGGGTAAACCGCTCATCCGCCGTCTCCTACCAGCCAAACCTGAGTTACCCCCGTTTGCGAGGATGCTGAGCATGAAAAAAATATCGTGACCTCTCCTCGCTCAGCAAATGGACAAAAATATCGTTACACTCTTACTTCTTACTAAACGGGAAAAATTATCATCATACTCGTACTTTTTTGATTTTTATATGGAATAATTTCATTCAATTTAATTTTAGCTGAAGATACCTGTAATCATCATCCGGTAAGTACTCAAAGATCTGTGACTTAATCACTTACTTCATAAAACCGCGTATCAAAGGGGTAGTTTCTGTTCACTTGAGGGGTCGGTTCGCCTTGTGGAGAAGATTTAGATAACGGGGGTAATGTAAACGATCCATCTTTTCGAGTCTGAAGGACTTTTATTATACTTTCCAAAAATTAATATTAAACATTCACAAAGAAGGGTTCAAAGCGACTGTTTCAGATGGAGAATAATACAAAATTCATACTTACTGTTCGTTTTTGCTTAACTGCTTCACTGATGGTACCAATTGGACGTCGGATTTTGTTACAGTTTCGAAAAGTTCATCGAGGGTTTTGGCGTGTTCTTTAACAGTAACATAGGTTTGGCTGGTAGGAGACGGCGGATACGCGGTTTACCCCTGTCGGGGCTGGTTTTGGGCCGTTTGGGGGGTTGGCGGGGGTCGAGGCGGGGTCTCAACGTCACCATCGTGCCCAGCATCCTCGAAAACGGGGGTATCGCAGGTTTAGCTGGTAAGAAACGGCGGATACGCGGTTTACCCCTTGCGGGGACCGTTTTTGTCCGTTTGGGGGATGGGGTGACCTCAGAGAAAGATTTAACCACCGCCATTGTGTTCCGAAAACGGGGGGGTTTCGTTATGGTAAGAAAAATTCATATTCCTGTCCGGCTTACAGAATGCACTATATGCTGAAAGTATCACGTCGAAAATCAAGTTGATATATATGTCATTGCAAGATATCTAATATTGTAACAGTGTTATTGGATTTAATACATTTCTCCTGATATTTTGTCCATTGTTAATGTAATGAATTACTCGTAAGGTTAATTTTTTGTTGATTATATTTCGACTCTGTAAATGGGACATTGCCTATAAGCAAATAAATTATAAATATTGTATAACATATGTATTTCGTGCGTTTTAATTTAAAGCACATCTGGTTCAGCATTTCCAGAATCATTTACCTATCTGTGTATAACAGTAAGTGTTAAGAAGATACCTGTGCATAATAATGTTACAAAAACAAGAGCTTTGACTTAATCAAAGTAACATGCCTAAATTGTGTATTAAGTTGGAGTCCTGTACATTGAGAAGTTTTTTTCTGAATATTGGAGAAAACTTCAGCGAGCTATATCTCTTCAGGGGTGACTTGATGTAAAGATAAGTTATGTTAAATTGCCATATTTTAATCTGATCTGTATTTAAATTCCATTTATTTATGAAACACCTGTAAATTCTAAGTAAAGTTAAAATAAGAGTTTTAAAAGCAGGACGTCTCGCCGGATATTAGGTAATATTGACTAATCCTGCAAAAAGAAACCCATTTACTAATGCTACTACCACTGCTTATCATTTATTCCATTAGATATAAAGTTAAAACAGCTACCATAAAATCTTGTGATTAATAAATAATGAACGACATACGGGCCCCCCAAAAACCAAATCGAAAAGGTCTCTTTGATCTGCCTTAGAACCCACAACTGTAGTCCCTAATCCTACGCGATATAACAAGCAATATATTCAGTGACGTGGCTCCCCTGCGAGTTCTCAGCCTCGGAAAGGCTGTTCGGTAATGATGAACAGTAATATAAGTACTTAGAATACTTCAGTTATATTACGTTCATATATTAGAATAATACCTACAGTATTTAGCTTCATTTTATTATACGATAGATTGACTGGTGATTGATAGAATGCTGCCAACTAAATGGACAATATTATAGTGCATTCGGTTGAAAATCATAAAATTGTCTTTATTGAAGTGGAAATGTCTTCGTTCCAGCGATTGAAAGAATTGGTTGACTATTAAGAATTGAGGACACTTCATTAACAGCTATACGAAATAATATTACAAATTTCAATTAATTACATTAAACAATAACAATTTTATCGTAAGGATGGTCAATTCCCAAGTAACGATTTCAGTTTTTTTAATAACCTACGGAACGGTAGCTCAGTGGCTAGCAAGCTGAGTATGCCTAACGAAGTGGGTTCGAGGCCCGCAAGGCGAAACAATTTTTCATCAAAAAAATTTAACCAAGTGTGGTTCGGACTCCACAATAAACTGTAGGTCCTCGTCTCTCTTTACCTAGCACAAGATCCTTGAGACCTTCCAGAGGGTTACTTCGGTAACTTGAGATGCGATTTAGAAAACATTTTAACAAAACATTCTTTTTTAAGAAAACTTTCATAAGAACTGTTTATATAACTACTGATAAATCTATATTTCTGTGACAGTAGTCATAGGAGTCTAATAAACTCAAAAAGGGCTCAAGGAATAAGGATCTTTAGGAAATTGTTAATGCTAAATGCATAAAACTATTATAAAACTTATCTTACTCACGAAGAACTTACCAAGTTATCTCTGTGAAAACGTAGAGAGCTTGATAAAACCTATGATAAGCGCATTTGGTCATAGATGAAAGGGTTTATTGACACTTTCATGATGCTATGAATAATGCCTTGAATAATGATCGTTAAAACTGTATTATTTTAGAATATTTATTATTCCAATGACATTCCAGTTTATTGTTGCCTGTAGTAAAACAGAAATGTTTTACAGTCAACGGAGAAGATTTAATAACATGAAACATATCAGGTTAATCAAATTATGTTGTTTTCAATACGTTTTTAGAAAGCCGCTAAATGATGGTACTTCCAAAAGTTTCAAACGCAAACAATTTACTGTTGAAATGCATGACACTAGCTCTAATTTTCAATACCTCTCAGTAATTTTTTAATTATATACAAATTTTTAAATTTTATAAAAATAATTTAAAAAAATTAAAAACTCACTTTTCTGTAAAAAGTCGTACTAAAAAGTAGAAAATAAAAAATGTACGAATGCAAGAAATGCATGGCGTGCGAACTTTGTATGATTGTACGCATGATTCTATGAAAGGCATAGAATCGTTGTTGCCTTCAGTCGTGCGTACATAAAAATGATACATATACTTATATATAAAGTCCGCACGCCTTGTTTTTCTCGCATTCGCATTAGTATTTTTTTTAATTTCTACTTTTTAGTCATACTTTTTGGTGGGTTAACCACCCCGCCCCCCAAGACCATTCAGTAAAAAATCGTCTCTTAACGATTTGGTTTTTATTTCTCACTCCTTCGTTTTGCTGATTCTTCAATTTTCACCCCCGCGCCCCCTATGTGCGGATATTTGCAAAGGTAACGGTAAAATACCGTATTGTCATCCGATCTTAGTAACCACGCAAAATCTTATCAATTGATTATGTCAGGAAGTGTGTTAAACAAAGGACGCAGGATTTGAACATAAACTTTGTGCACGCATTGTGGGTTGAAGAAAAGCAAGTAAAAAAACTGATTTCCAATGAAAAATCAATTTTTGACTTAGTTAAAGTTGCCGACGTCGACGCGACGAAAAATTAGAAAAATAAAAATTGCGATATTGAGATCGCAATGACATCGGACGCATTTTATGTGATTTTACCGACACTGTAAATGAATAAAAGTAAATTAACATAAATTTGCAACCCCCAAAACAACCCCTAGAATTCCTAGGATTGTAACTGCTACGATATTTAGTTTGCTAATACGGCACAATGTTTTTGATTTTACAAAATTTAGTTCGATGGGCCAAAAGGTTTTACAACCCTGAACTAGCCGAAAACTGCCCCTAGCCCTCATCACCCCAACCAACAATATTCAAAAATTTATAAAAATTAAACGAAGGAAAACACAAAAATAGCGCAATGATTTTTGTGTTTTTGAGAGGTCCTCCTGAGTCTCCAGAAAGTTTCGTGGCAATCCATGTGTCGGAAGCCACCCCTACCAACCCCCTCGTATAAGTAATTTCCAAAAATCCGTACAAACAAAACGAGGCGAAATACAAGAATCGCGCAACGATGTTTCTGCTTCTGACAGGTCCCTCTACACCTCCATAAAGTCTCGTGGCAATCATGTGTCAGAAGCCATCCCTACCTACCCCTTCGTATATATTATTTTCAAAAATGTATAAAAATTGTTCTATAGTTCTTTATTTCCTATTGTCTTCTGATATTTTAATTTCATTCCGTCTGCATAATTTGCAGACATACGGATGAATTATCGGCAAAACATTTTTCTTTTCATTTTTCTCTGTAATTTTTTTACTTTCTTCCTAAATCGATTCATCCTCGTCTTCTTCGTCCTCAGAATCATATTCACCTCTCTTCGTGCGAAATGACACCAATGATGACATACTGTACATACCGTTATGTCATTATCTTTCTCCTTGCCAAAGCAATATATACATATTTCTCTTACATTTTCTGATTTTTATCAAGGTTTCGGTCATGTTTTCTCTGAATTTCACAGGATTAAAATTGACATCAAATGGCTTATTTTTGGCTGTGCATTCTACGTAGTACGTAACATACGCTCCACAATTTGTAGAATCGCCAATAGCCTGATACGGACGCATTGGTTCCTCTTTGACTGTCCATTCAGTTTTCCGTAGATTGCTCATTGTTGATGTTTTATTGCTTGCTTTGAGAAATTGCTTAAATGCTTCGATTACTCTGCTCTCATCGCTTGACTGTTTGTATGGATTCAAAAATGCCAATAACTTTTCCTCCACATCAACTACGAATAAACGCCAATGACCAAAATACATGTACGGCAATAGTATTTTTCCAAATAATGGACGAGAAATATTGTAAATTGCACACGAACTTAGTTCTCTCGTTTCCCAGTTGTTTCCAAGAATGCTACCGGATAAATACATTACATTTTTCCACTTGTCGATATGCGTTATCGTATAGCAGTCAATTACCAGTCCATCTATCCACCTATTCGGACTCAATGTCAAAAATCGTTGCACGATTCTTGTGTCTCACCTCGTTTTGTTACAAACTTTTGGAAATTACTTATACGAGGGTGTAGGTAGGGGTGGGTTGTGGGTTTCGACACATGGATTGGCACGAAACTTTATGGAGATGTAGAGCGACCTCTCAAAAGCAGAAAAATCGTTTCGCAATTCTTGTGTTTCGCATTGTTTTGTTTGTACGAATTTTTGGAGATTTCCATGAAACTTCCTGGAGACGCAGGAGGACCTCTCAGAAGCACAAACATTATTGCACTATTTTTGTGTTTTGCCTCAATTTTACCTTCAATTTTTATAAATTTTTGGAGATTGTTTGGTTGGGGTGGTGAGGGCTAGGGGTGGTTTTCGGCTAGTTAAGGATTGTGAAACCTTTTGGCCCATCAAACTAAATTTTACGAAACCAAAAAACGTTGTGCCATATTAGCAAATTAATTATCGTGGCAGTTACAATCCTAGGAACTCTAGGAGTTGTTTTGGGGGTTGCAAATTTATATTAATTTACTTCTATTCATTTACAGTGCCGGTAAGACTACATAAAACGCGCCCGATGTCATTGCGGTATCAATATCGCAATTTTTATTTTTTTAATTTTTCGTCGCGTCGACGTCGGCAACTTCGACTAGGTATTTTTTTATTATTAACAAATCTCCAGTAATATAAATTGTATATATTAAACTAAAGTTTTTACATAGGATATAGTAGAATATATTTGATTATACTTTTCTTAAAAAATAGTTCAAAATGGACGTTGCATCGTCGAAAATGAACACTATAGGAAAATGGTCGCTTTAGAAATAAAACTGTTCTATTTTTGTTAAATAATTTTTAAGATCTTCAGCTCATATGAAACTGATAAATAGATCATTAAGTACTTGCATAAGTATAAATAGACTCAATTTTTCAGTGCCTCAAAGCGTATACTTTAGGCTTGAGATCAAGGAGTTGCGGGATCGAATTCTGACGGGTATGGATGTTCAGTGACATTTTTAATGTGTTACCAAGTTGGTAACAGTGGGCTACACAGAGTTGTGAGAGAGACAACACGGCTGTACTCGCTGTACTATTCCTGAGTTCGAGTCTCAGATGTAGCAAATGTAAATTTTGTAGGGAATAGTCGTTGTGTAATTATTGTGTGTGTGTATGTGACCTGGTTGAGTGGTGGAATAGCTAATGCTGAACTTCGTTTGGACGATAATCTAAATATGTCGACCACATTTTAAAAAATAACTAGAAATGGCCTACGGCCATTTCTAGCTCTTGCAGAGGCATTCGCGCTTCGCGCTCATAGTGGCGCCTGCGGCGCCACGCGGGGATGCTCCCTCCGGTCGCATCCCCGCAGTTGAGGACGCATGAAAGTCGGAGATATGTTCAAAATTCTAGGATCGGTCCTCGGATTAGCCTCAAAATTCTAAGGAATTGTCCCTGAATGCGCCTCAATATTAATCATTATTATTATCAATATCAGAATTAAAATCAATATCAAAATCGACATGAAAGGATGTCGAAATGAACATGAAAGAATATCAAAATCAACATCAAATTCAGTATCAAAGTCAATATTAAAATCAATATCAAAGCCAATATTCAGTATTTCATTTTTCAGCATTTCATTTTTCAGGATTTCATTTTTCAGTTTTTTATTTTTCAGTTTTTCATTTTTCAGTACCTATTTCATTTTGCAGCATTTCATTTTTCAGTTTTTCATTTTTCAATATTAACCGAACATATATTTTAAGTTCGTATACGTTATAAAATATTGAAACGACATTCCCCGAATCGTTCGAGGCACGAATTCATGAAAGAAATATCGATAAAATGTAATGAAAGATGAGGAAAATCTATTTAAATTTTTTTCTACTCCCTTGCGTAAATTTGCCGTTTGCCGAACAGTCTATAGAATGGATATGAAATCAGTCAATCACAGCTAATCTTCCCAAAAAACGGTATATCACTGAAAATATTTTTTAAATCATTATACAGACAAAATTTTAGATGTACGGCAAAAAAAAGGAGCTGTGGGTGAGGATGGAACCAATTACCAATTAAAAGCTTTTTTTATTGTTTTCTAAGTACAATTCATTCTATTTATATTGATTTTTCCCTGAGCTAACGTTTTTATAAACCTGCACAATGTGCATACAAAAACTAATTATCCTGTTCTAAGATAGGTAGTTCCTCATAGATACAGGTTGGCTGGTGGTAGCCGAAATCAATATGCTTTAGATTTATTTATTGTTGTTTTAATTTATCATTTTATTGTGTAGGAAAATTTATTCAAACCTACTTAAATTAATCATTAGTTCTAAAAATAAATAAGGGTATTCTATCTGTTATATACATAATAAGGTTAAAAATTTAAAAGACAGAAATAAAGATGAATTTTCAATTAAGATAAAATGTACGGCAAAAAAAAAAGAAGCTGCTGTGGGTGAGGATGGAACCGGGGACCTGCCGCTTCCAAGCGTCGACTATAACCGTCCGGCTACCGCGTCGCCTTTCCAAAATGTTTCACGTACATCATGAGATTCAGAAGGAATTATTTGACGGCAACAAAATATTCCGTTTTACTATAAAGTAGCATTTTCTAAAGGCCACAACTTTCTTAATATTTATAGTAGAGAAATGAAACTCTGCATAGCGGTAGATAATTTATTTAGCTTTATTTTCGTTAGGTACGAACATTTTCGCCGAAAACGGCCTATTTGCCGAGATATTCGGCTTTTAACGAAAACGCTACGTATTTTGGCCACCCGACGTCGTTTCCTTCAAAACGCTCTAGCTCGAAAACGGTTCGTCGAAGGTGATATCTGAAAAATGGAAACGATTCCTCATTAAATAACCTTGTCCTTTGGGAGTTTTTATTTTTAAGAAATTTCCAGCGGTTTAGAAGTTATTCAAGGAAAACCGAAAGTGTGCGTATTTCGCCAGAATCGTGAAAAACCACCAAACACGCAATTTTTAAACGCTCATATCTGGCGAAAAACACCTCGCAGACGGCCGTACGATGTCGATACGGAAAGTACATGAATGGCAATGAAAGCAAATCGTAAATCCCACCGGCATAATCGAACTATAAGGCCGCCAGGAACGAAACAAAAACGGAAATTTTTGACGTTTACCAAAATAAGCGGGCGCCTACGTCATCAAAAAGGAGCGACGCAAATTCATTTTGTGGGTCGTAAAAGCGTGTAGGGAAAGAGATGGCCGACATTATTAGCCTAATTAAAAATATCAACCCCGAAAGGCACTCGTCGCCAATATGAACTTGGGACGTAGTTCGGCCTCCCGCTTCCGCTCGTCCCGCTCCCGACCTCTGGCTCTGCCGCAAACCGGAGAATATGCGCCAGCAAAATTGCAAAATGCAAGGGGCACGCACCAACACGATTTTAATATATATTGATAATAAATTATAGTGACGTGAATAAGTTACAGTTCTTACCATTTATAAGCATTTATATTTTTTATATATTTTTGACGGTCATGACTCAAATATCGACGTCAATAATAAGTAACGAAAAGGAAGCGGAATAAAAAATATTACGTATCAGGATATTTTCAAAACATACCAATAATTTTCCTAATTTATTTTATAAGCAGTTTATATAATGTTCAGTGTATATTACAAATATAAATACATAATTGCAAAACGATCAGGCGTCTATTAAAAAATATTCACAATAAGCTTTCATATGTTTGAAAATTGGGTGTATCTTTTATGAGAAATTCAAAGCCATTTAAGTCTCCAAGCTTGACATCTGATGTCATTATTATTGCAAACACGTAGAATACACATATAACGAAATATGGGGCGAAGACCTAATTTAAACGTGCTTAAATTGGTTTTTTCTATTTTTAGCTCGTGGTGATTTATTCAGGCATCTTTATGTATTATGTAATGTGTTTTGTAGAAGTTATTTAGGTGAAATTCTTTTCCATTGTCGAAATTGGAAAGTTTGACTTGAATTGAGCTTTTATGCATTGTTATATTATCATACACAGCATGTGTAATTTCTACACTAAAGCTTTGATGTAAATCAAGTTCTAAAAATATTTTTTAAGTTATTTGTCACCCTAATTAATTACGAAATTTTCTTCAGATGATGTTACATCTAACGAAAGAAGAGGCTGTTATTTGGAAAACATATAACGCATAATACTCATTATAAATCTATATTTAGATTCACTTTTTTGAAATAAAATGATTATATTATGTTCTTGCTAAAAAAATGTAATTGTATGTATGATTTTGTTTAACATTTTGCTTACTTTAGGATAGTACTGGATATTCTTTTTCCTGATTGTTACATATTCTGTCTATTTCTCAGATTAAGAGAGAAACATAGATAAGTAATCCCATTTAATATACATTGAAGAAAAGTGGCTCATTGATCATGTTGAGATGATGGATACGGGAAAGAGTGGGGAGGAGGTTTTGATAAGCACTAGATAGGCAAAAGGGTTATAAATTTAAAAATAAAATCATTAATATTTTTTTATTATCAATATGTCAAAAAATTTATAATTATAATAAAATTTGGGCTGCTGAATAAACATTGAAATATTTTAATAAATATATTTTATGTTCATTCTAAAAGCAGGATGATCCTGGAATAAATTGTGCTATATTTTAAGTAATAAAGAAAATGAATAATTTAGGAGTAGAGGAAGTTAGCCGTAGGTCGGTCTCCCCCCACCACTGACCTTGACCTTGACCGTGCACCTGTGGTCCGTTCCTTCAAGGCCACGGTGGCATCGTAGGTTCGCATAGCATATACCGTGACCTTGACCTTGGACGGCCGCAGTGCGTTTCGACTTCAAGGGCGCAGTGTTGCTGTTACCCAGAACGATCACTTGCGGTGACCTTGGCCTTGGCTAACACTATTAGAGAATGCAAGGACGGAGCTTCCTCCTTGCCACGCAACTCGTAATGTGCCGTGGTTTGATATTTTGTGACGTAGTATATCTTTTCTATAAAAGAGTGAAAGGAGTTAATATGGGATCATTCTTAACGTCAATTTCCTAGAGTAAAGAAGCAAATATGTATTCGTGCAGTTTTTGTGGTGCAAGCTTCACTCGCAGTGACAATATGCGACGTCATCAGAGGGAGGCGTGTAACAGTTTAAATGGTAATGGACCGCCAGCAAAGAAAGTGAAATTGGATTCGAATCCATCAACATCGGTAATTATGCAGACGTGTTATAGCTGTAATGTGACTTTAACAACTAACCAAATGAAGTCTCATAAAAGAACACTACAACACAGAACAAATTCATGTGTACGTTTGATGGATGGTACAGAAATTGTTCGCAGTGCTTTCAAATATAGAATCATAACATACCGAGTGCATAGTGATAATGAGAAACTGGACTATATAATATTTTTCAACGAAATTCGACATAAAATATTGAATTTACTAGAAGAAATATTATTACTTCATAAAACTGTGAAAGTAAACATGGAGACATTTGCCAGCTATATATTACAAGCACAAGAAATAGCTGAAATTAAATCGTTTAATACGTGTAATAAAATATTGGATCAAGGTGTGGATTTAAACATTGCACTCGACACTTTTATAGACATGATGGTTGCGCAAACTACTGAGTTCCAAGAGCGTGATTCTGGTATGTAAATATCTTCTGGTATGTGGAATAACAATTGACATTTTTTTTTTTATTTTTAGGGTGGGCCCTCGAACAAATAAAATTTGTTGAAATTAATATAAACAAGTACAGTCCAATGGGTGGTTCATCATATATCAAGTTACCAAAGTTCATCGCAAATAAGAAGGCCGTAGTGAATATAGAAAACCAGGACCAATACTGTTTTGCTTGGGCAGTCACTTCAGCATTGTATCCTGCAAATGGTGGTACATCTCAAATGTCATCTTATCCACATTATTCAAGAGTTCTAAATTTGACAGGTATGGATTTTCCAATGAAATTGAGAGACATTTCAAAATTTGAGGAATTGAATAATATATCTATTAATGTGTATGGGTTAGAAAAGAAATTCGAGAATAATAAAGTAAAATATGATGTTGTCGGACCTTTGCGTTATTCTCAGAAGAAACTACGTATTCATGTTAACTTATTATTAATTTCCGCGGAATGTGATCAGAATCATCATTGTAAATCGGATTGTGCTAAAACTCACTATTGTTGGATAAAAAATTTATCTGGATTAGTATCAAATCAAATATCCGCTCACGGACATAGAAAATATTTTTGTGATGGGTGTTTGCTGTATTTCTGTAACGAACGTCAGCTAATGTCTCACCAAACAAATGATTGTAATCATATTTACACTACAACACCATCGACACAATTTCGGGTTGATAAATATGGGAAACGTGTACCGGAAAATATATTAAAATTTGAGAATTTTGACAGACAAATGCAAGTACCATTTGTAGTATATGCAGACTTTGAATCCATTTTGAAACCGATAAATACTTGCGAGCCAAATCCTGAACGCTCTTATACCAACAAAACGTTTATTCATGAACCTTACTCTTTCGCGTATTACATAAAATGTTCCTTTGATAATAGCATTTCTAAATTTGAACTATATCGCGGATCTGATGCAGCAAAAGTATTTGTATCATGTATAGAGGCTGATTTAAGGGAAATTTATAATAGATATATGAAAGATGTAATCCCCATGTCCCCGCTTACAGCGATAGAAAGAGAAAATTTTGACAATGCAACCATCTGTGGTATATGTGAGAAGCCTTTTGCAGAAGGTGATATAAAGGTGAAAGATCATTGCCACTTAACTGGTAAGATACGATTCGGTGCCGCGCACTCGATCTGTAATTTAAATTATAAACTACCAAATTTTGTACCTATCATATTTCACAACATGAGTGGATACGATATTCACTTATTTGTAAAAGAGTTATGCGCTCATAAAGATAAAGTTGACGTAATACCACAAAACAAAGAAAAATATATATCTTTTACAAAACATCTTTACATGCATGATTACGTTACTGACAAGGGGGAAACAAAAAATAAATATTTGCGGTTACGTTTCATCGATAGTTTTAAATTTATGTCAGCATCACTACAAAATTTAGGGGAAAATTTAAATGAAGGTCAAATGGTTACAATGAAGAACTTTTTTACCGATAATGCAAAATTTATTTTAATGCGACGGAAGGGTGTATTTCCATATAGTTTCGTAGATAACTTAGAGAAATTAAATAATCGTGTTCTACCCACCAAGCAGGAATTCTATGACAGCCTAAATGAAACACATATATCAGATGACGATTATGAAAGGGCTAAAAATGTGTGGGAATTGTTTGAGTGCCAGAGTTTGGGTGACTATTCAGACCTGTATTTAAAATCAGATGTCCTTCTTTTGTGTGACGTATTTGAAAATTTTCGTAAAATTTGCGTGAATAAATATAAATTGGATCCAGCTCAATATTACACAGCTCCAGGTTTATCTTGGGACGCTATGTTGAAACTAACAGCGGTAGAACTTGAATTGTTAACAGATATCGATATGATACATTTTTTTAAAAAAGCTATACGCGGTGGTGTCAGCCAGTGTACAGAAAGGAAGCATATCGCAAATAATAAGTTTGTACCCAATTATGATCCCTCAGAACCGTCGTCATTTATCACATATCTTGATGCTACGAACTTATACGGTCATAGTATGTCCCAAGCATTACCAACAGGGGGATTTGAGTGGCTGTCCGAAAGAGAAATTATCGACTTAGATGTTACTAATATTTCAGACGAGAGTCCACACGGGTATGTTTTTGAAGTAGACATACATTATCCGCAAGAGTTACACGATTTACATTCAGATCTCCCTTTCTTAGTAGAAAATATTATACCCCCCCAATCAAAATCAAAATCACCAAAATTAATCCCAAATTTGAATGATAAGAGACGATATGTTGTGCATTATAGAAACTTGAAACAAGCCATTGAAAATGGTTTAATGGTGTTAAAAACCCATAGAGTACTTAAGTTCAAGCAGTCGCCCTGGTTAAAAAAATACATCGATTTAAATACGCAAATGAGAAATTCAGCGACCAATAAATTTGAAAAAGACCAATATAAATTAATGAATAATGCAGTATTTGGTAAAACCATGGAAAATGTTGATAATAGAAGAGATATAAAGTTGATTACTCATTGGGAAAATGTTAGAAGAACTATAGGTGCAAACGCATTAATCGCTCGTCCAAATTTCAAATCTTGCACAATTTTTTCTGAGGATTTTGTAGCGATTGAAATGAGCAAATTGCAAGTAGTCTATAACAAACCAATTTACGTAGGATTTTGTATTCTTGAATTATCGAAGACGGTACTGTATAATTTTTTTTATGGTGTTATTAAACGTCAATTCGGTGCTAATGCTTCTTTGTTGTACACCGACACCGATTCCTTAATTATGAAAGTTTATACAGATAACTTCTATGACTTTATTGTACAAAATCCAGAAAAATTTGATACTTCTAATTACAGGGAGGGAAATAAATTTAATATTCCAAAAGGCTCGTCTGTGCTTGGGAATATGAAAGACGAATTCCCCGAAGATCCTATTATCAGCTTTTATGGTACTGGAGCGAAAGCGTACTACGTGCAATCGGTCGGTAATGAGTTGAAAAAAGCCAAGGGAGTAAAGAAATCTGTGATTGAAAAACAACTTACAATAGATGACTACAGAAAAATTGTTGAGCAGGGCGGGTTAATATTTCGTAAAATGAATACTTTCAGAAGTCACTTGCATGATATCTATACAGAGATGCGGAATAAAGTTGCTCTTTCTTATTATGACGATAAACGTTTTGTGATTCCCAATACCACTAAAACTCTACCCTGGGGTCACTCAGACATAACATTTTTTCAGAGTGAACCAGAGCAGAATTTAAAGTGGTTAATATCAGCCTTAAATAGTGTCGTTGAACGAAATGTTTTAAAGGATGATGATAAACTAGATGTGTTACTCAAAGCAATGAATGAGTTGAGTGATTAATTGTTAATAATGTTTCTACTTGTTAACGCAAAGGTCGACAATTATAATATTCAATTGAAAAATTCATTGTGATATTTCATGTTATGTGTAAGTCGAAGTAAGAGATATTTGTATGAAATAAAATGTTAATTTATAAATAAAGATTTAAATTACTCAATGGTATTTTTATTGTATGAGTACTGTAGGCAATAAGATAGAAAGAGACGATAGGAAGAGTGGGGTGGGAAGTAGGGGGTTAGTTAGAGTGTGTAGGGAAATAATTTGAACCAATAGGAACAAGAGTGGTAGGGAGTGGAGGGGTTAGTTCAGCGTTATGGGCTTCAGAGATGCTACAAAGATTCTTTCCGTCTCCAGCTCTCGAGTTGTAAGGAAGTGTGCAAAATAGTGCTGTCTGCTCTATTCCTAGCATTCTTTGTGTTCTGTGTTTTGTGTTTCGTGCCCGTTTCTCGTGTCCGTTTTGTGTTTGTTGTGACAATGGTAGGACAAAAAAAGATTGGTGTTTCTGGTGGTAGCGGTAAGGGAGGCGCTTTGTTGAGTGCTGTGGCTGCATACTTAATTAATTATATGCCAGGGCAAGACGACAATGGCGACGCTTGTCCGGGTAATGGTGTGGCGAACAATGGCGACGCTTGTCCGGGTAATGGTGTGGCGAACAACCAGACGAGCCCTGGCGTGGGTGACAATGGCGACGCTTGTCCGGGTAATGGTGTGGCGAACAACCAGACGAGTCCTGGCGTGGGTTTACTACCGGATATTGAAATCCCGACGGATTTGACCGATTTGAACGATGATTTGCTGGGTGATTTCGATTTCTCCGAATTGGACGCGCAGGCTTTGGCTTCAGATGAAGCCAGAGCTAGTACATCTAATGGAGAGGCCTACCCGAACGCCGCGTGGTCTAGGTTCCCTACGGTTACGGAGACAAATTCTGAGGACGAATTTCAACCTGCGCAACCAAAGATTTATTCGCAGAAAGGCCAAAAGAAGATGACGACGCATCCTTCAACATCTACAAAGCAGACGCAGGTAGAGAATACCGAGAAAGATGATGACGTGTCGATTCTTAGAAGAATTTTATCGGCGCAAGCATCTGTACCTGCTCGCCTGAGCCCTATTCCCGATGTTGGCTCAGACGAGGGGCAGGTAGAGATACCTGAAAAGCCTAAGAAAGCAGCAGCTAAAAATAAAAAGCCGTTATCGGGAAGGAAACCGGTGGTTAAAAAAGCTGCTGCAAAAAAGTCGGTAGCTAAGAAACCGAAAAAAGATGCTGCAAAAAAGCCGACGAAAGTGCAACCGGTATGTTCGAGCGCGCCGTTGCCAGGATGCTCTCATGCGGTGTTGCCAACGCAGGAACCCCGTAACCGTGCTCTGGTTGTGAATGAAAGTGATTCTGATTCACAATCGGAGTTATTCTCCCAAGAAGAGCAAAATGAAACTTTCAAAAATTTCTTGAACATGTATGAACAGTTGCAGCGGGAGGATAGGGAACTTAAAAGTGCAACTGATGATGACAGCAAATTAAAGGATCACGCGCAGTCCCTCAAAAGGAAGGCGGAGATGTTGAATTCTCGGGCCGATGAAATGCTCAGAGGCATTGCGAAGCGTCGCAAAGCCTCTGAGAGATGTACAAGGAAGCTAAATGCTATAAAAAAGAAACTGGGAATAAGGTAGTGCGTAAACACACTACAGAATGTTGCATTAAAAATGTTTGTACATAAATTTAGTATTAGGTTAGGGTTAAGAGAAAAAATGTAAAAAAATATAAAAGTAAAAATGTAAAACTGAAAAAAAATGAGGTTAGATTAGGTTAGAAAAATGTAAAAAATTTAAATGTAAAAAAATAGGTTAGGTTAGAAAAAATGTAAAAAAAAATTTAAATGCAAAAATGTGAAAAAAAAATTAGGTTAGGTTAGGTTAGGTTAGAAAAAATGTAAATGTAGAAAGTAATAACACCCCCCCCCCCCAACCCCCCCCCCCGCGTCACGCGCTGGGTTATGGTTAGTTCAGGTTTATATATTAAAAAAAAAAAAAAAAAAAAAAAAAAAAAAAAAAAAAAAAAAGCGGGTCAAAAAATTAAAAAAAGGTTTATGCGGGCGAAGCGACCGAAGGCTGCAAGCGTCGCCCCCGCCTCTGCCAAAACCCCCCGCGCCCACCCACCCACCCACCCACCCGGGGGGGGGACCAAGGTAGCGCAGTGGTATAGCGGAAAATTGTTATTTAATTTTATAATTATAATTTTATAACTCTATAATTTTATAATTATAATTTTATAATTCTATAATTTTATAATTCTATAATTTTATAATTTTATAATTTACGTGTTGAAAAAAATCCCTGCAAGTGCTAGGGATTGAACTACCAAACCTTCGTTCACAAAGTTTACAAAGCAAGCCACGTTACCACTGGGCTACCTTGGTCCTAGGAAACTCTTATACTTTACTCTTATACTTACCTATAACGCGAGTTTATATATATATTTCATGGAATTTTTGGTAAATTGTGTATTTAAGTATATAATTAGATTAGAACTGTTGTATTCATCGTAGATGAAATAAAAAATAAATTTTAATACATTTATTTATACACAAATATTGGACAAAAAAAAAAATATATATATATATATATATATAAACAACTGAAAAACTTCCAAAGTACACTCAGACACGCGTAAGGGGTCATTTTCGACTAAACTGACCACTGGGAATCGATTCCGATAATTTCCGAATCGATCCGAACACTACCGAACGCGTTATTCACTGTTTTGTCAAGGATTGGGGGAATAAAAAAATCAAAACACGTTTCAGGGGAGTTCACACATGCAAAGGCTGCAATTTTAAGCGAAAAGCCGAACACTCCCGAAGTTTCCCGAAGCCACCCGAAGACGCCCGAGGACACGCGAGGTATCGTTTTCGACTAAATCGATCACTGGGAAGCGATTGCAACCACTTTCGGAGCGATACGACTAGCCGTTCCGGGAAAAAGTCTGCTGCGGCAAAACTAAAGGTCGGAAGTGAGTAGAAACGGTACTGGAGGACAACTGTGACCTCGATACACCTTTTGCAACACTTTTGACCGACAGTCCAAATACGAATAACCAATTTACTTAAATAAGTACCCCGTTATTTCTTATATTAAAGCAATTTTTTATTCTTTACTTTACTACTGTTATTTATTGTATATGAAATGAAATAAAAAAAGAATAACTCTTAATACATTTATTTATAAATAACAAAAATATATATACATAAAATAAAACAGAATTATCCGTCCGAATCATGCTCCACCAGAATGACTGCATCCTCATCTTCATCGGCAGATTCCTCCACCAGAATGGCTGCATCCTCATCTTCATCGGTAGATTCCTCCACCAGAATGGCTGCATCATCTTCCGAGTCAGACGATTCCGCTGTGTCCGTCGATGATTCCTCCAGAATTACTCCATCCATCTCGTCTTCGGAATCATCATTGGGCACAGTGTCCATCGACCATGTGGACGGAGACCTCTCCAATGGTTGGTATCCTTCTGGTGAGGTGGTGCTATCTGCTACACCACCCCTTGTCGCCTCTCTAACGCGCTGCAGGTAGGCACGATACCTTTCGCACAAAACGAACATGGTTGAAGTGGAAGATACAGTATTGTCTTGTACTTCAGACATGTTGGAGCGTAGAAAGTAAACTGAGGGTGGTGAGGGCTTTCTTATGTATATATAGCCCCTACCACCACCCCCACCTCATCACTCCCCACCTCACTACTCACACAAATAAGAGTAGAAAGTGTCCTAATACTCATATTTTTAACACCATCAATATCAATAGCACTGTCAACATAAGCAATAATCGAAGTGAAACACAGATTTCTCTAGTAACATTGTGTTACTTACATTTAAATATTTAGTAAATAAAACAAAAAATAAGATTCAATTTAACGTTTATTTAACACTTAAACTAGTTATATAATATTTACAATAAACTAAAAATTAAATATATACATTTATTTATCACTAAAACTAATTACATAATTATTTACAATAAACTAAGAGATATATACATATTTACAAAAAAAAACTACAAATTATCTGTCCATATTGCAAATATTGCAGATTTCCACTCGCCTAATCTGATAGAGTGGATCTCTGCAAGATTTGCAATATCCCCGCCTGCCTCTCATTATCCTTGTAGTGGCATGGTAGTCCACATGACGATGTCTCCCAGGATCCACCCTAGACTGGTATCCCAGAAAACATCCGTGGCAAAGATTGTATTCCATACCACCCACTACTTGGACCGCAACAAAGGTCATGGTGGTGCAGAAGATGCCATCCATCGGGTTCACCCTTGCTAAATATTCTGATGTTATCCACCGCTGCCCTCTTTGGTGGGGAACATCTACGACGATACCCTCATCATCACTTGAATCGTCTGCACCCTCTTCAGCGTCAAAAAATTCCTCATCGTCTTCCTCGTCGCTTTCCTCATCGCCTTCCTCATCGTCTTCAACTTCTACCTCGTCGTCTTCGGGAGCAGCCAAGTCGTCCTCTACCTCTTCAAGGTACCATATATTGTTGAGGACATCTAGGGATGCTAACCAGTCCAGGAATCTGAGGTTAGCCCAACCAGCAGGTACAGCAGCCATATTAATACTTGGAAACGAATATATAAGACAGTAGACGAAATGATCAACGTTGAAGTTTGCAAAGCAACTGATCTAACGTGGAGTTACACCTCCTCTTTTAAACATGTTGCTGGTGACGTCACATCATCTCTAACGACATACCATGGCTCTAATATCGGCAATTCCAGCGACTACTTAAACAAACAAGACCATGAGGAGGAACTCAGTTATTATTCAGCTGTCATACCGTACACTTGTTTTTAAAACAGCAATGTCTTGTCCAAGAGAGTGGCAATCGAAACCAACAATCGCCGTATATCCATATAGTATGGATGGTGCAATTCTGTGCTATAATTGTTCCCAATTCTGGGCAAAGCAGCAAATTAATCCATGTACTGGACTATGTTCAAATTGTATAAAAGAAAATCCAGTGCCAGTGAATACCGTCCGAAAAGCAGCATCACGTGAGCGTCTGGAGCAAGAGTGCTACAAGTGTCTACAACCCACGACTCGTACAAATTTTGGAATTATCCGAGATGTTTGTGAGACATGCAAGGTGGAGCACCCATTGAGGCAGCGGTGTCTGGTTTGCAACAAGTACACTGGTGATTGTTGGAACAATATTTGCAGCAAATGCAGAGACGAGAAGACATACAGTGTTTTACTTTGTGAATATGTTGGACATATTTATGGAGGTGTGATGAAACACAACAGAGAATGTTTCTGTCAGGAAGCGTTACTGTCGAGACGGGGGGATTTCATCTGATTAATTCCATAAATATGTATTTGTATTTTTTCTGTATTATATACGTTTTAAATAAATATATTTAATCTATAATTCGTTGTAAATATTTTCTTCTCAATAAAATTTATTAAAATGATTTTCTTGATTTCATCTAATAATTTTTAGGAGTAAAAATTAATTCAAAAATTTTAACAAATTTGCATTTGTATATATTTTTTCGTTAATGTGTATATAATTACTAAGGCTTTGGAGTCTTATATGGGGAAAATAAATAAAACAAATATTAATGGAATACACACATTTTATTATGAAATTTCTAAACATAAGTAAAATATTAGTTGTTATAAATATACACATTTTATATAAAGAATGTGACAATATTAAATAAGAGCTGCTTCGTTAATCCAAGAGTTGTGGTCATTAGAGAATCCGAGCCACTTCACAAAAACCTTGTTCCCTCTCCTTCTTAAAACCTTTTCCACCAAGTAGACATCAGGGTATTTAGCTTTTTGTAGCTCCATTTCATAAAAGCACCCCTTTATTGGTTGGCCATGAATGTCCTGGAGTGTATATGTTGTGGGATTTGTTACATTTATTTTAACGATCTTGAAAAGTTCAGTTGAAAAATTTGGTGTGAACCCCTTTTCAAATATACCTTTATATTTACTGATTCGAACTATATCGCCAATACGAAATTTAGGTTTCAAAGCAATTTTAATGTGATTATAAGCATTTAAACGTGTAGTTGGTTTAACATCAGCAGGTTTCATACCAGTCGTACGATGTATTTTATTATTGTACAATTTTGTAATGTCGGATAGAATGTCAACCCATTTGTATTTACCTCTAGCTGAGAATTCTTTATATAACCAGGTTTTTAATGTTCGTATTACTCTTTCTGCAATTGCTGCTTTTTTCGTACTATACGTGGAGTAATGATTAATGATGTACTGTTTCATTAAAGCAGAAAAGTTTTTGTTGTAAAATTCCGTACCCTGATCGCTTTGTAGATTTTTAGGAGAATAATTTGATTCTTGTAAAATACTTCTCATAGCCTTAGTAATTTCAACACCAGTTTTATTTTTTAGAGGTTTAGTCCACAAATATTTTGAGTAACAGTCGATCACTACGAGAATGTATCGATAACCATTGTTTTCATCAGCGTATGGTTGCATTTCAGCTAAATCCATTTGCCATAAATCACCATAACCTTTGATTATTGTTCTTCTTCTACGGAAATTTCTCCTACAAGCTTTATGCAATTCGTTAACAACTTGTAATTTCTCATTACTAATCACCATAATTGAAGTTTAAGTCAGGCGTTTATATAGATAATTTAGGTCTGTTTTTTCACTTTTTTCCTAATGTAGCAGCGTTGTCCGTGACTTCAGCCACTATTTCATCTATCACTTGTTGATTACGATCGTTCCTCCCAGCTTGTGCCACAATATTTCCAAGTGATTTCTGTCGCACTGTCATACCTTTCAGACGGGATTCATCGAGAATGTGGTGCACTTTGCTTATTGCATCATATAAAATAGTATAATTGTCCTCGGTTAATTTCTTAACTCCAGAAATTTCTTTATTAATGTGTTGCAGAGCGTCATTAATCATCTCGGTAATTTTGCTGTGTACAAACTTACTATATTCAGTCCACTGATTCTCCATAAAAGCAATGTGTGACTTTTTAATGTCTTTCATACATTTATCGATATTTTCGTCTACATAGTTACGAGTTACACCATCTTTTTGATTTATTGGTTCACCAATGTTCAGTAAACGCTTATTTTGCATATCAAATTGATTATCTGCGGTAAGTTTAAAACCAATACCTGGAGGTCCATGTACGATAATCGATTTATTATTATTACTTCTTCGTCTACCGAACTTGTCAATTGTGTTGTTTACAACAGCCATTTCTGTTTACGTCTGACCCCGTTTAAGCATTTCACAATATTTTATACTAATTAAATAAGTGTGAAATGAATTTTAACTTCACTAATAGATTATCCTTTCTTCCCTCATTTCTTCCAATAAACTGACTATTTCGTTATTGACACCATTGTTACCAACCATTTTTGAGCTATAGAGCAGGCGTAGGCGGTCCACCAGTTCTTTCGGTTTATTCCAATATACATAGTCAACACCTCTATTATTGTATAATTTATTAATAGGAACACCTAAGCCAGTTTTAGATCTCGTCACAACTGTAGAAGATACCAATGGTTCTATAATATTAGTGAATTTCTTCCATTTAGCTTTATTCAAACCCTGTTTCATATCATAATTTTTATATGGTGCTTTTGTCTGTTTTAAAATCCCCCCATATAATTGACACTCTTTGTCGCCAATAATAGCCTCATTACTACGCGAAATTTGTGGTTGTTTCATAAATATCATATCATATAACTTAGGACTGCCAGAATACGTCCCCACCTTCTTAGTTCCACGCCACAATGTGATATTTCCATTAGAAAAGCGTATTTCAGCATTACCCATTTGTAGTTTTTCTGTATGGGGGTCTAAACGTACACCGTATATAGTATCATACCTAGCATTGTCGAATTTCAGATTTTCTAAATGTGTTTGCACTATATCACATTTTCCTTCTGCGCCACTAATAGAACTTTCTGAACATGGAGTGCTCATTAACGACGATCCCGGTGGTGTTTCCAAAAAATATTGTTGACTTGCATTTTTGTCACCATCTTCATCACTAGTTTCAGGTGTTGCTTTAAATGTACTAGTACTAGCTCTTGCACTTTCTATCGGTTGTGTTGGTTTCTGAGGTTGTGTTAGCGATTGGTTATGTGAAGCAGATGATATAACCTTTAATGGTTTTGTTATGGGTTCATAAATTTTTTCGAGTGTTAACTGATTCTCAACGTTTCTTCTCTTCACAGAGTTGAATTTTTTGCGCACTGAATCGGTGGCCTCAATCAATTCACGTTTCAGTCTTATTTCTTCTCTCATGTTTCTACCTATAGCACTACTGAGTTTATTCTCACCATTGTCATTCATGTCTAACAAATGCAGCCTCACTGCTGAAGTTATCCCGATGCTATCTGTAGACCAATTAAAATTTTAATTACAATACTTCATGGATATATGAAACTATCAAGTTCTTTGCGATATCTCCCTTCATTTACTTCTCTATCCTTGTCAATTACAAGAAACCCATATTTGTCTTTCCAGCACTCTGCACACATTTCTTGAAATTCTTTATAAGTCACATCCGGTGAGACATGGTCTGAGAAAATGTGGTGTAAATTCATATCATCCTGCTTAAAAATTGCTATGAAATTACTATTATCCCTTACCAACTGTTTAGGGACGCGGGAATACGTTTGTGCCAAATAGAAACAATCTACATGTTTATGACGCCCCATTGAGAAGTATGCTCGAATAACATCTTGCTTTTCACATATAACATCATCAAATATAAATATAGACTCAGGCTCAGCGTCGGATGGTTGCACTATTTCCGCGTTGTTACTGAAGGTGTAATATCCTAGCCCCGTAATCGGTGCTAATATATCGCGTAAATATTCATACTTGGGTTGATGTAAGGACTTTGAATATAAGTAAATGTTTGAAAAACGTAGCCCAAGTGGATGAGTAAGCAAAGTTATTAGTAAATTTGTTTTGCCACAACCACTTGGACCTATTAAGAGTCCGCGAATAGTTGAGGGAAGTAGCGGGCCATGGCGTGATTCGACTTGTAGTCCACACCCTACTTTTTCATCTAAATTATCTACAGCAAGTTTCTGTTTCTGCTTCACAATGCGCATCGTAGCACGGATGGATACTATATAAATAGATGTACGTATTGTGATTGTTATTTAAATGGTGTCAACCGAGAAGCACACACGTGAAAATCGTCGTGGTTTAAAGATTGGTAAGGGGGTAGTCAATTCTCTAATAAATAAGCTCCCATTTGAACTACACTTACCGGGAGGTTACCAGTATTGTGGTCCAGGCACCAAATTACAAAAAAGATTAGCCCGAGGTGATCCAGGCATAAACAAACTCGATGCTGCATGCAAGCAGCACGATATTGCATACGATCAAAACACCAGTAATTTAGCAGCCCGACACAAAGCAGACTATCAACTTGAACAAGCTGCCTGGAAACGAGTTAAATCAAAAGACGTAAGTTTCAAAGAAAAGGCCGCCGCGTGGTTAGTTACAACTATAATGAAGGGAAAGCAACGTCTTGGTATGGGTTGTACGTCAACAACACCCCGTACTACAAAGAAACGTATAATTAAAAAGAAAAACAAGAAAAAAACTAGAAATATAGCTTTTGGTGCTGGAATAGTACGTAAAGTACGTGATGACATACGTAAAGCCGGTGGTAAACGAAAAATCGCTAAGGACACAAAAAAAGTTACGCAAATTGCGCTTCAAGCAGCACGACGACACATGAGAGCAGCTGGTGGAAAACGTAATATTCGTACACCTAGGATAATACCAATACCGAAAGTGGGTGGAATTCTACCATTAATACCCATTTTTGCTGGATTATCAGCTTTGGGTAGTTTAGCTGGCACTGCTGCTGGTATAGCTAAAGCTGTAAATGATGTTAAAACGAGTAGAGAGGAATTAGCTGAAAAAAATCGCCATAATAGGCAGATGGAGGCGATTTCTATAGGAAAAAGTGGTAAAGGGCTATATTTAAAACCATATCGCAAAGGACTAGGACTTTATCTAAAACCACAAAGTTCAAAAAACTTCTAGATGCTCTACCCCGAAAACCTCTCACTAATATCGATCTTAAATATTATGCAGAGAAGATGAAAGTGCCCTATTTTCGGGGGATATTTATGCGGGACACTCTACCATATTCTGGACCACGTCATAATGAGTCGGCCATCATAAATCTAGACAGTATAAATGGCCCTGGAACACACTGGGTTGCATTTAAAAAACGTGGTAGTTTAGTCACATATTTCGATAGTTTTGGTGATTTACCCCCACCGACAGAATTAGTTTTATATCTGCGCAGAGGTTCAAAGTCGACCGACAAAATTTACTATAACTATGAACGCCAACAAAATTTTAACACAGTGTGGTGTGGTCATTTGTGTTTGAAGTTTCTCACTACAAAATAACTACAAACGCTTGTGAAATAACATCTGCAGACCTTGAAATGGATCGGGAAAGCATCAAGCAGATGGGTCAATCACTAATCGCATTCTCCCGTTTACGCAGTCTATTGAAGATGAGCAAACAACAACTGGCAAATATGCCTAAAGAAGTAATGATTGGATGTGCTGCACATGAAATTGCATTAGTATGGGACAAACTACCCCAGCATCTCCAGAATGATATTGATATTTTAAAATATCAATACTGTCAGGAACATTATCATGATGATGATGATGATGGCGGT
The DNA here is from genome assembly GCA_963675555.1 of Leptura quadrifasciata. Lineage (NCBI taxonomy): Eukaryota > Metazoa > Arthropoda > Insecta > Coleoptera > Cerambycidae > Leptura > Leptura quadrifasciata. The sequence goes on along the minus strand of OY776679.1, from coordinate 85,824,272 downwards.
GGTAGCAGTGTTGATGTTAATGATGGGCCGCCGCCTCGAAGAATATTTTGCTGCTACTGTAAAGTGCGCGATGTCAATGTTGCATCAAATAATGAGATACAAACGTCTCCGTCATCCAGCAAAAAACGAAAATTACACCACGATTATTGCTGTAGTTCACAATAAATTCATGAGAGAACACTAAATATCATCAGTCATGTCGTATACGTTCACTCTATCAAACCGATCTAGTGTGCTCAGTGCTGAGTTTTATCCTCCCATTGAATTAGATACTAATAGTCGATATGGGTTAGGATTAACAGGCTTCTATTCTTACAATTCTATATTCAATGTGGACGAAACCAACAATCGTTTTTGCTATCGAATTGGACCAAAAGTAGCCCCCACACTTATCCACATACCTTGCGGAGCCTATGAAATTGAAGAGATATATCGTGCAATACTGAAAGCTATGCCCGGTGATAAGAAAGAGGAAAAAGAAAAACTATTTCGACTGCGAGCGAACAACAATACGCTAAAGTGTGAGATTTGGTCAAAATATGGAATTGACTTTACACAAGCAAACTCTATTGGTAATTTATTGGGATTTGAATCGACTTATTTGCATCCAAACACTAATCATGAATCAACATTACCTGTTGATATTATGAAAGTAAGGATGATACGTGTAGATTGCAACATTATCTCTGGAGCATATCTGAATACCCTTAAATCCCATACCCTTTTCGAGTTCGACATAGACGTTGAACCAGGTTACAAACTTACCAGAGAGCCAGCGAACATCATATATTTGCCTGTTAGACCTGAAGGACGTCAGTTTATCGACAACATTACACTACGCATATTGGATGATAATGGAGATTTAATCAATTTTCGTGGTGAGAAGATTATCGTAAAGCTAGAATTGAAACAGTTTTAAAATCGCAAACACAATGGGTTTCCGATATAATCAACAACGATTAGCACACAATCGTTTCAATGTGATTGACGATAAAAAGACTAATGACTGCGGAAATCGACTCATTCAACGTGTAGAGCTTAAACGGTTAAGACATAACCTGCCAGCTAAAGATCGTGCATTTCTTCGATCCATCGGATTGAAACTGAGAGAAAAATAGTTAATAATGGTGACTTTTACATCTAGTGAAAAACTTGAGGTGTTCGAGGAACCTGTATTCGATCAGTCACTCGTTAGCTTACATGAGCATACATATAAACCACACGGTTCACCATATTATAGAAACTCTGATGAAGTACGCATTCCTGTCAATTTTCAGGACTTAATACTTGACATTACAGAGAGTTACATTTATATAGAAGGAAAATTTACCCCTAGTGATGTTACCAAGAAGTGTTATCTATCTAACAATGCGCTAGCTTTTCTCTTCGAAGAAATAAGATATGAAATGGGTGGTGAACAGGTCGCTGTCGTTAGGAAGCCTGGCATCACTACTACAATGAAAACTAGGGTGTCATATGGACAAACATCCCTCCCATCGCTACTAACTATAGGTTGGGGTCTCACCGAGAAAAAAACAGGATATTTTAGATACTACCAGCCACGTTTTCAGCGGTAAACTCCCTCTTAAGTACCTCATGGGTTTTGCAGAAGATTATACCAAAGGTATTTTAAATACAAAACAGGAATTAATTTTAATTATAGCACGTTCCTTTAAAGACTCTTACATTGGAGAAGTTGATGCACAGTTAGAAATTAACAAAATCGAATGGAAGATAAGACATATTGTGCCTGAAGTTAGACAAAAGGTTAAACTATTAAAGAAAATTGATACGAGCAGTAATAATGCTAAAGTTAAAATGGCTTACCGTATGTGGGATCTCTATGAGCTACCCACTCTACGTGATACTGCTTCTGATATATGGGCTGTTAAAACCACTAACAGTCTTGAGAGACCTCGATACATCATTATCGGATTTCAAAACAATGGCAACTCTAGTGACAGAACCAAGGACGCCGCAAGTTTTATACATGCAGATATAAATAATATTCGGCTATATTTAAATGCCGAAGTATTTCCATATGAACGTTGGAATTTAAATTTCGATAAGAAACTCGACTCTGCAGCCTACTACGCCTATGAAAATTTCCAACGTAGTTATTACGATAAAGATATGAGTGAACCTATGATGGACCTTGGCGAATTCAGAAAAAATCCATTGTTTGTTATTGATTGCTCACACCAACCAGATGCAATGAAATCATCCACCGTCGATATAAAAATTGAATTTGAGACACGGAAGACGAAGTTTCCCGAACAAACTCGAGTATATGCACTTATACTTCACGATGCGTATTTAAGTTATAGCGCATTAGATGGTTCAGTTCAGTGTGGCATTGCTGGTGCTAAGTAACGAATACCTATTACCATGACGTCATTAGGTAGCCAATTTCCTACTTTGATAGTTGACTTGCAGGGGTTTCAATATAAAACAAATGATTTTACCGTTAAAGAATTAGCTGTTCTATGTTGTAACACTAATCAGCAAGCACACTATTTCTTCAAACCACCAAATCCTTTCTCATCACTAACCCAAGGCGAACAGACTCACTACCGATGGTTAGAAAACAACTACCATGGGGGCATAAAATGGAGTGATGGATATATTCAACTGTCAGAATTCCCACTAATACTTCATCGACTTTGTCAAAACGCTGTTAATAATTTTCGACGCAACGTATTGTCAGAGGATGTTATAATTGTATGCAAAGGCAAATTAAAGAAAAATGTTCTACAGCATCATCTAAAATGGAATAGAGTTATAGATCTAGATGACTTCTCACCCTGCATACCCAATCTAAAATCGTTAAAGGTACCAAGATGTATGGAACACACCCAACCAAAATATAGTCACTGCTCTCTTGCAAACGTTCACTTTCTTAACAAATGTATTATAGATTTAAATATAGAGTTAAAATAAATATCTTTAAATATGTTTATATTTAGGATTAATAATTAATATTTTTTAATGTATGTCACCAAAAATAATTATAAATAAATTAATGTATAATCTAATAATGTGTTTCATTTATTTCAATTTTAATTTTAAAAATAAAAACAACTATATTTCCATAATAATAATTTTATTACACCATTTACATATTAATATTATTAACAGAAGAATTACAATAAGTGATTAACTACTAATTGAGTTGTCTTCATCCTGTTCTTCATCAGATTGGTCGAGTTGATACTTTTCAATAATTTTCTTAGGTAAGTATTTTTCTATGTCACATAGGAAATGTTTTAAATTTATTTCCACTAGTTGCTCACAGAATTCTTCTAAATTCACAATACCACGAGAGAATTTACCACATAGTTGTGCACCTCTGTAATACCTCTCAGAATCCTCATTAAGCTGTTTAACTTTTTCAGCATCGAAGCAGTAATTCAGATCATAATTTATTGCATGGAGTCTATCCATACTTAAGTCGCCTAGTACAGAAGATAGTCTTTCAATTGCCGAATTAATGTCTTCTGCCCTTACCCAACGTTCTGCTGAATATTGCATCCACATTCTTGCCAGTTATAGTGAGGCTAGAAATTACATAAATAAAATTAGAACAAGTTATCAAATATATGATAAAACTACTTACATCTCTACTACTATTGTAGTGTATTTATAATATTTCAGTCTAAGTTATACTTTCACTATACCTTATTTATTGGTCTGATAATTTAAAGTATACAAATATTTTAAATAGTTTAAATCACGCAATAATTTCGAATTTTATTAGTGACCTTGATTTAGCACCGGTATAAATGGGTGAATTCTCTCCTAAATAAATCAACGCATATTTACCACTAGACGAATTTATTTCTTCTATAAAAGTTATATTTAATAGTTCAGCAATACGTTTAGGCAAAAATGATTTAAAGGTAGTACTTGTACTTTCATCAAATAAATGTACTAATATCGATTTTCCAAAACGTGTATTAAGCATTAACATTTTTTTAATGGCGTAAACCTTATTTAAAATTAACGATGAAATAGGTTTTTGGTCTAAAACTTCAGTATCTTTAATAATAAGTTCATTAAGGGCTAATAAATCGATATTGGTAGTCATATTTAAGTAGTTGAGTACAGTGAAAGAATTACTAACCAAGAAATATTACAGAACTTTGCTTACTTAAAATATTTCAGATCACAACACTATGCTCACTTATTAACTGTAGGTGAACCAGACTAAATATGATTTTGTTCTAATAGTCCGTGCTTTTTTTATAGAAAAAGTATACTACGTCACAAAATATAGAACCCCACCACATTTTACTGTGTACGTATTGAACTAATGTAATTTTAGAGGTCAAGTTGCGTGGCAAGGAGGAAGCTCCGTCCTTGCATTCTCTAATAGTGTTAGCCAAGGCCAAGGTCACCGCAAGTGATCGTTCTGGGTAACAGCAACACTGCGCCCTTGAAGTCGAAACGCACTGCGGCCGTCCAAGGTCAAGGTCACGGTATATGCTATGCGAACCTACGATGCCACCGTGGCCTTGAAGGAACGGACCACAGGTGCACGGTCAAGGTCAAGGTCAGTGGTGGGGGGAGACCGACCTACGGCTAACTTCCTCTACTTTTAGGTATGCGTAGTATGAAGATCCGTTATCTAAATACATAATTAACTATAATTTTGGTCAAGACAACTTAAATAAATAAATACACCACAGGCAATGACGACCCCCCTTTGCGAGAAACCTCCAAAAAGGGGTGTTTTTGCCCCAAAAGGGGTGTTTCCGGAATTTCCACCGAGCGAAACTTTTGGATCGTAATCAGGGACCAAAAAGACTCGGTTTAAAATATATTTTGTTCCAGTAACTGATAAAACAATCAACCCCGCAAATGGACTGGAATATAATTTAAAATAAACAATTTAAGAACAAACTTCTCATTGATATATTTGAAATATAAAATTCATAAACATTTACAAATATACATTGTTACAATTCAAAAATTACTACCCTTAGTTACCAGGCGGTGTAATATTATTAAAGTTCTAGCACTGTTCGGTACAAGTCTGCATTTAGATCATTGATGTCGATTTTGAAATGGTTTCTGTTTCGAAACTGCGGTCAGTTCACGCCGCAAACCTGAATTTATTTAAATGAATAGTAGCCGTTCTAGTTTATGTAAAGCTGAAATAAATCACTTCGAGAGGGAGCCTAACTACATCTCAGAATAGTCACTAATCTAATATACTAGGCCTGACCTCAATTTGTTTAGTTTACAACGGTTCATCAGTTTCGCCGTCCTTTACATGATCTAACGTTAACCAATTATTTTAAAACCATGTTAATTTGTGTGTTTAAGGGGTAGGAATTTAAGTGATGGGAATATTTACTGTAAGATGAAATTTCTCATGTTACTACTAATATTTTTCGGCAATAGTAGGGATGTCCTTGTGATTGAAACTGAGATTGAATATTTACGTGTTTGCCAAATTTCGCATATTATAATGAAGACTTATCTGATTAGGTTAGAAAACAAATTATTCCAAGTTAAATTTAGTAAAGCAGAAAAATTACGGTCGATAATCTTCTGGATATTTCAAGAAGTATAATAATAATAATTACGTGATGACATTTTTTAAATGCTAATACTAAATGTGTTCACGTAGTACCAGCTTTGTATATTATGTAACATTATATGTATTACACATATTTCTACGGCTGATAATCCATCCGCGTAGAGGTCACAAAATTATAATAAAATAATTTTATTTAATATTATTATATATTATTTATTATATAAATCAGTGTGATCTTAAAAATTTTACGGCTTTTTAAGAGTCCAATAAAATTGAACAAAAATTTAAAATATACAAATTATTTTTGCAAAATTTTGTTCGGCATGTTAAATATGCTTTCATACAAAATTTCAGCTCTCCAGCTGAATTAGAAGCGATTTTAGCATTTTTGCGAAAATTAATTTTTTTGTTTTAAGTTTTTACTATGTTATATTGTCATACACGGGCAAATTTTTCCCAATATGTCAAATTCCTAGCTAGTCAGGAAGGATGAGAAAAAAGCGATACAAAAGGCCAAAATTACGTACTCGAACATACAACGAGTGAGTCAAATAAAAACCCTTGAAAAACTTAAAAATTTTAGTACAATTATTTTTAATGATGATAATAATTGTTATAATGTTAATAAATACAATAATAATGTCACATTACTTTTAATTATTTCAAATAAAATTACACATGTAATAATAATAATACTTACGTGTTTAAAAATTTACTTTTTTTGTTCGACTATTAAACAGACCAAGTAATTTTGTCGGACAATATTTCCACTTGACTTAAAATATTTTTAATAAGCTATCCTGAAAAAATCAGCTATAAAGTAATAATTTTTTTTATAACTTCCCCAAGTTGGGGGTGTCGGACGCGTCAAACGACCCAATACATTTTTCCGACACAATGTTTTTCTTTTTTTAAATAAAAAAAATCAAAATTAAAATAAAAAACTCTGCTGAGGTAATAATTTTTTGAAGTTTGAAGCGCTTCCACGAAAAAGCTGGCTGAGAATAATACGTTGACGAAGCAGTGAGGTAATATTGTTTTTTAGGCCCTGACCCGAGGACTATATGCCAAGAAGTCAGATCATTAGTATTTATCTTCTACTCCAGGCGCATTCGGCAAAATATACAGGCTGTCCATTTTATCAGGGCGCTCGAGAATATCTCACTTAATATCGGTCGGATAAAAAAAATTACTTTTACGAAAATTGTGCCGATTTATATAACCTACAAAATGGTTTAAAGAGATTTGAAATACATGGTCTACTTTAAGACTTATGGCGGAAAATAACGAAAATGCGGAAAACGCCTAGGCCAAATATCTCCGTTATTTGAAGAGATAGGAGAAAAATTCTAAGGCGAAAATTGTTTGAAAAACAGAGTGTTTCAACGAGGTTTTATCTAATGTTTTTCAAAACCGCTGCATTTTGAGATTTACTCTTCAGGCTGTTAAAAAAATTATTTTGAAACGGGCGGAAAATGGCGCCATTAAATAGAGTATTTTCCTCCCTTTTCAACAATATATCACATACCATATTTATTCATTGGTACTATGTTAGTAATTATAAAAACATTTTTTTTAAACCAATAATTTTTTTTTAACAAGCATTATACTTGCCGTGGGGAAATATGATTAAATAACATGATAAAATCATTCAATAGGTTGTCCAAATCTTTGCTGTAATAAAACATTAACACAATTAAGAAGAATAAAGTAAATTCATGTAACAAAAACAAATGAATAATAAAAAGAATATAGCACACAGAACATTAATATTTATCTAATCCTCAAAATAATTTTTAAAATATTATATCATCATATCAAGCGTTCAAAGTGCCCACCGCGATTTCTTATGCACAATCGAGAGCGATGAGGCACTGCATTTAAAACATTACACAGCATTTCGGGGGTAACTGTAATACATGCCTGTTGAATTCGAGCTTTTAGGCCCTCTACATTTTGCGGTATCGTCGAAAACACCTTACCTTTAATATACCCCTATAGGAAAATCCATTGGGGTTATATCTGGAGAGCGAGGGGGCCATCGAATAAATCCATTGGTACCTATCCAATGTTGAGGCAAAATTTCGTCTAAATAATCTAGGCAAATCTGGGAATTGTGGGGAGGAGCTCCATCTTGTTGAAAATATTGAAAGTTGTGTCAATTCTCTAAAGGTAGGTCATCTAAGAGTTCATTAAATTCATTCCTCAAAAAGTTTAGGTACCTTTGACCACTGAGGTGACCATCATAAAAATAAGGACCTATTACATTGATGCCTAAAATATCTATCCACACATTTATTGAAAATCGATTTTGAAACCCAGTCCGTCTATGCCAGTATGAATATTGCGATCAAAAAATCCATTATTGGAAAAATTTACCTCGTCGGACCAAAATATTTTACTACATATTAATGGATCAGCACGCTTCTTTTCCAACAGCCATCTACAAAAAATCGTCCTCCTTGGTTTGTCCCCCGCTTGTAAATTGTGAATTTTTTTTGGCTTTATAACATCGGTAACCATTTTTGTTTAAAATTTTTCCTGCACTTGTTTTATTTATATGACAAGCAATTTGAATTTCTCTTAATGATGTTTCCAAATTTTCTGTATTTTTATTTCTTACATAATTAATAACTCGGTTTACCTTACTTACATTATCAGTAACACTGTTCAACCTTGTCTTCTTCTTTAAAAATGAACCATTATTTTTCAGTTTCGTAGCTAATTTTCCGAACAGAGTTTTAATCGGCTGTAGTGCTTGTGGAAATCTGTCTCTATATTCTACTTGAGCTAATCCAGAGTTAAAATTGCATTGGCAATATGTAACTAACATATTATAACGATCAATATGAGTGAATATCATTTTTGAAAATTCTTAAACAAATGTGATTGAGTGATAGTTTAAGTATTATCTGAGATGATCTGTCAAAAAATTAAATTGTCAAGTTCGTTCATAGCCAACTATTTTAAAATAATTGAAATAACAATGAAATCATGAAATACATACAAATGTATATTATACTTAAATTAATTGGTAAAGACATTTTAACTTTCTGAGCAAGGACTGACGCTTTTATGGAGGACCTTTATACATTGGCATAACTGTGAATATTCTTTCCATAATTGCTTCATGTTGTTCTCTTGACTATTATTTTGTTTTTGTTACCTGAATTTACTTTATTCTTCTTAATTGTGTTAATGTTTTATTACAGCAAAGATTTGGACAACCTATTGAATGATTTTATCATGTTATTTCATCATATTTCCCCACGGCAAGTATAATGCTTGTTAAAAAAAATTATTGGTTTAAAAAAAATGTTTTTACAATTACTAACATAGTACCAATGAATAAATATGGTATGTGATATATTGTTGAAAAGGGAGGAAAATACTCTATTTAATGGCGCCATTTTCCGCCCGTTTCAAAATAATTTTTTTAACAGCCTGAAGAGTAAATCTCAAAATACAGCGGTTTTGAAAAACATTAGATAAAACCTCGTTGAAACACTCTGTTTTTCAAACAATTTTCGCCTTAGAATTTTTCTCCTATCTCTTCAAATAACGGAGATATTTGGCCTAGGCGTTTTCCGCATTTTCGATATTTTCCGCCATAAGTCTTAAAGTAGACCATGGATTTCAAATCTCTTTAAACCATTTTATAGGTTATATAAATCGGCACAATTTTCGTAAAAGTAATTTCTTTTATCCGACCGATATTAAGTGAGATATTCTCGAGTTCCCTGATAAAATGGACAGCCTGGATAATATATTGATAATCCTCGGAATTTAATAGATCTTTTATATAAATAACTCTTGTGTTGTACGGATTGCTAGCAGCGCTACACTATGTACAAAACAACAAATGGAACATAGATGTCGCAATACCAATCAAGTCGTTGTCATTGTCATTATTATCGTCAGTAATCTCAGAAGTTCTAAATTAAACGTAAGGGAATGAAGTTGGTGAAAGGCATTAATTTCTGAAAGATTTGCAAACATCATTAACAACAGAATTTTAACGCGTTCGCATCCAGCCTAAACTAAAAATTATACCATGGGAAAACAGAAAATTCATTTCTGCAAAGTTTGGTCTCTGTCGTGAAATTTAATGAGACCGAGGTAACCCCTTACGTACAATTTCACGGGAAACGACAAAAGTTTCGAGTCCGGAACTACAACGTTTTACATAACTCACCTGAGATCCCAGATTTATTCAATCAATGACAGGATTCCGTAGGAGATTTTATCAGCAGTTAGTTCACAGTCACAACACTGGGTTTAATACAAACACTTAGCACTGGTATGAATGTTGCGTTTATCAGTTTTTCTGTCTGCTTGTTATACTTATGTTTTGCTCTGTTGGCAACTGTTCCGTTTGATGTGGTCTGAAAAAGAGAACAGAATTTTAATATATTTCAATTGTGTTGAAGTTTTCATGAGAATAATGAACTTTTCGACGAAACTTTTCATATGAAAATTGTTTTTATAATTAATAAAATGTTTGTACAAAGTGTAATTTTTTAGAAATGAAGATAAATCTAAACGTGCATTCAATACTTTAAATTTTTCGTGTGGAGCTCTGACGTAGAGTATTGTTATAATCCGAAAAATTGATAAAAATTAGAAGTTCGGCAAGAAAAAATCAGTGGCGGAACAGAATAACGATTGATGACTCTAATCAATGATACCTAAGTTAAATTAAAAATATTATTAACAAATTAAAATAAGCCTGAACTTATTTAATTGCGTGGATAATGAATTAATCCATTACATATGGACTTCACTGACACAGACACAGACAGACACAGATGTTAATAATGTAATTGAACCTACATTTGGCTTTTAAAACAGTCAGAGGCAAAGGATCGGCTATGTTAAATATAAGGACGAGTTAAAAAAGTCTCTAGTTAAAATTTTTCGGGGAATTTGGCGTCAAACGCTAAAAGCGTCGAGGGTGTATTTTCATTTTTAGCAGTTGATTTTAGCGGAAAAACGATGGGTTTTCCGCGTATTTGCCTTAAACTGGTTGCACTCACATGTGTATGGGACCGCCTTGCCTGAATGTATGAATACCATGAAAGCCACATTATTATTCAAAGTAATTGCGATTCATGCATTTTTAAGCTCTGAGGAGCGACCGAAATTATTATTGTGATAATATAAAAATACATAAATAGACAGGCAAGCAAAATCCCACTTATTCGTAAATATTGAATTTTAGATTGAATCTCTTTGTATCATCGTTTGCTATTGTGATGCTTGTTTTGCTCGGGTAGCTGGTTTGGAGATTATTCCAGGGTTCAATGTTAATATTAATTACAATCCAGATCCAAAATAAGACATTTATTTTCCTAATAATTATATGTACAGCGTGGCCATATCTTTTATGGCTTAGGTTGCGACAATCTTGTTATTACATAAGTACATCATAGTAATCGGAGAGAGAGAGTGTAACATATTTCCTCTATGTACGTCGTAACCCCAATTCTCTAATCGAAGTTCCAGGACATAACAGACGCGACTAAGAAATCTGTTTCAGGAGAGATCCAGTTCAACACACTCGAATCAATTTGACAGGAGGTCCAGTTCAACGCACTCGGATCCTCCCTAACAGATACTTGGCCAGCGGCTGCCACGACGCCGGAGAAACTTGAGCTTCCGGTTATCTCAGTTCAACACACTCGAGAAAGCTGAAAGTCAAGCTCTGAATTTACTGGTTTCTGGCTAGCTATTTTATGCCCAAAAATCACGGTCACGTGGTTTTTCACCCGGCACGAAATGCACACGGCACGCAAGTTGCGGCCTGGTGAAATTAGAATTAAAAGTTAACAAAAGAACTAATCAGGTATTGAACTAATCTAAAACTGAACTACTTGATCCATGCATGATTAAAATAAGTTAAACTGGAATGAAAGTATACAGTATTCCTGTAGTATTGTATACTCCATTACACTATAAACTAAACATTGGATGGTAGTTGGAGACATTGTCTAGTCGTCCCGTTCCTCACCATGTGTTGTACATGACCCAGATTATTGTTATCATACATATTTCTTCAGATTTTTTAAAAACATATTTTTTGAAAAGACCAATATATATATTTTTGAACTTTAAATATCGTATTTTTCTTGTGTTTCAAATATTTCTTTCAGGTTAATTAAGAAAGTGTTAGTATTTACAGTGTTAGACTTTAGACAGTGCCACGACGTCCAATTGATACCATCAGCTACAACAGTTAAGCAAGAGAAACAGTAAGTATATATTTTTGTATTTTTCGTCTGAATCAGTCGTTTCGAACCCTTTAGGTGAACAATATTGTCGAGCCAGGGGGTAAACTGGCCCCCCTTTTTTTTTATGAGATAATTATGTAAGGCACGAAATTAATCAAAGTCAAATAGCGACCCCTCGCATTCCACAATTTGTGCAAAATTTAAAAAGTTAAACTATCTAATCATTTTAATGCACCGATTAAGGCACTTCTACCAAAAGTCGCAAAAATACATATTTTTTAATCTACCAAAAGCAAGCAAGTCGGCGCCTCCACCAAATGTCGAGCCGGGGGGAAACACTAACACTACTTTTAGGCCTTCACCCTTTCGGGCCTTTGCTCTTCTTTGCCAGAAGTCCCCAAAGTACGTCGGCTCTTTGCCCTTTCTAACTCTTTCTAACTGCTGCCCCTTGCGGACATTCACTTTCTTATGATCCTGCCTCTTGCGAAGCTAAGTCTCGACTCCCTTACCCGTTCATTGATTTTACATTTTTCCACCCATTTCCGTTGGCCCGATATCCGAGTCAGCAATATTCTAGTATGACACTATTTTATTAGAATGCTAACTCGCATATCACGCCACCGGAAATCTCCTATTGCCGTCGCACGTGGAGTTATTTGTACAGTTTCTAATATAAAATTGAATATAAAAATATGTATTTATTTTAAATTTAGTAATAACTCCACGGCGACCTTCCCCATTCTTTTACAGGGTGGGGCCCTTGAGTGTCTTCTGACAATATAATATCCACTTTAGGAAGGGTAATACAAGTCCTTCAGACATCATAAGATGGATCGCTCACAAGATTACTGATGCGTTTCTGCCAAGTGAGTGAACATATGAGTTTCGATAGAAACGCAAAGAATTCGCCAGAAATCCGTTTTGCGTCCGAAATGGTATAATTAGGCTGCAACGAAAAGTAAGCAGGATTCAAATTTTTCATTTCTAGTTGATATTTAAAATTGTTCCATAGCATGTTATATTACAGTTACGCAAAACAATTTAAGCTGTACGGGAAGGAACCTAAAGCATGGATCTATTTATACTTCAAAACGTAGCCCCTGTCTTTTCTGTAGCACGCCGCTGTCGAAAATTTAAATTACAGACTATGAAACCTTCTCTGTTACATTTATTTCCTCGCTTGCATGTACACTTGTTAATTTATAAAGGTATTAAATATGAGAACTTATTCTAGACTTCAGAAGCTTTAATAATCTTACAACTTTAAATATTAATAAAAACTTTACTGGAAATTTTGTAACTTCACGTAAAACTTGCAAGAAAATACATCAAACTTACTCATAAAGTTAAGATATAAATATCATACCGTGTGAGAGTTTTGCTCTTAAAGTATTTCTAATTAAATATATTATGCTTTAAATTAAATGTATTTGTCACTTAACATTTTGGTGATATCCTATCAGTGCAACGCCAACTAAAAGTCCTTCAACTTTCATAATAGTCTCATTAGAAACGCTTTGAAGTTGCAAGAACCATTTTCGAAACTTAGAAGTTAACTATATTGGGTGATTTTAATATGCCAAGTTATGTAACTTACATAATAACTAATGTTATCACTGATCGGTATGCTAAATAATTTTTGCGAGTTTTTGGACCTTAAGCAATATAACGAAATATTAAATTACAATAACAGACTTTTAGATTTAATACTTAGTAGATTCAAAATTCATATTCTTGCTGCAGGAAAATGCTCATCATTCACCTTTACCCACTTTATCCACATCATCCACCTTAACCTAAAACCCAACCTTTACGCATCATTTAATTTAAAGAAAGCCAATTTTAATAAACTGTACCACGACCTAACTAGCATTGACTTGTCTTCTTTAACCAGTTATAGAAATGTAAATGATGCCTGTTCCCAATTTGACGAGGTGCTAGATTGCGTCTTTGCAGAAATTGTTCCCAATACAACCCCTTCATATCATATATGGCTCAATAGAAGCATAATTAGAGATACTAAAGAAAAATCTCGTTTATGGCAGCTATTTAAAGTGAAAGATGAATCACAGTATCTGGAACAGTTTAAATTATTGCGTTCTAAAATAAAAAGAGAGATTGAGTCGGCACATAAAAGATATAATGAAAATTCTGAATCTCAAATAAAATCTAATCCTACTTTTTTGGTAATTTATTAATATTATGCGTAATATATCTACGATCCCTACTTCAATGTCTTATGATAGCATCCCGTTAATTGACCCACAAAGCATAGTCAATGCATTTGATAGTTATTCCCACTCCGTTTTTACTTTATCATCTACATACGATAAAGCAGATGACAATGCACTCCATATCCCAACAAATTAACCACTGGTCCTGATGGAATTCCATCATTTTTGTTAACAGATTGCGCCATTATCTGTGCTGTACCACTGGGTACTATTTTTAAATTAGCTCTTCAGTCTTAAGCATTTCCTCAAATTTGGTGTAGGTCGAAAATCTGTCCTACATTCAAAAAAAGCGCGCCCTTTGAAGTTATTTTATATGATATTTTATCTTTTCATAATAAATCTCAAATTACAGCTCATCCACATGATTTCTTAGCTGGTAGATTAACAACTACTAATCTTATAAGTATTACCAATTTTCTTGCCACATCATCAGATCAGGGTTGTCAGGTTGATGTAATTTATACTGACCTCTCCAAGGCTTTTGATAGGCTTGATCATGGTATTTTATTGAAAATATTAGCAACGTTTTGAATAACCTAAGTTTATTAATTTCTATTGTTCATATCTGTCTAATAGGCTATTAAACGTGCATTATCATGGTTTCACATCTGTTTAAGTCTCAGCAACTTCAGGGGTACCGCAGGGCTCAGTTCTTGGGCCCCTACTTTTTATACTATTTATTAATGATATCTGTCAGGACGTTGAGACATGCAATGCTCTTGTGTATGCCGACGACCTCAAGCTATTTACCTCGAGAACTCGCAAAAATTAATAATTGATGTGATATCAATAAGTCAACGCTAAATATATCGAAATGCAACGCTATGTTCTTTACAAGGAAAACTAATTCAATAACTTTTCTGTATAATATAGGTACTGAATCTGTTAACAGATGTTCTGAATTTAAAGACTTAGAAATTATTTTTGATTCTAAACTAACTTTCGTTCCTCATATTAATTGTTTTATAGCTAATTCCAATAAAAATCTGGGTTTGATTATGAGAAACTCGAGACGCTTTAAAAAAATTTCAACTATCACTCTACTATTAAGCGCTTTTGTGAGGCCTAAATTAGAATACTCTTGAGTTGTCTGGGGTCCGAACTATGAAACTCATATTTCCAACTTAGAAAAAGTTCAGAGGAAGCATCTTAAATATGTGTTTTATTAATCTGATAGTGTCTATCAAGCTATTGGAACCCGTCAATCTGAGCTGTTAACTAGGTTTAACTTAAATGACTTGGCGTCACGACGAGTGTACTTTGCTGTACTATTTTTACATAAACTTTTAACCAACAAAAAAGTCTCTCCCGATTTATTTAGCTATATTCACTTCAATATACTATCCTAAGATGCTTGCATCCTATAGCAGCAATGGAAACTAAGGAAAGGTAAGAAATTTCGTTAGTGTTTAAACTGCTTGAAATATCTACTGAATATAAAACATTTACTGAATATTACGTGGTATATAAGCATAAAATTATGCAAATTTTGATACCCCTATGAATTTTTCACCAAGCCCACATTAGAAATACATAAGGAAGGTAAAAGCGAGACAAGCTGGCAATGTGGACTCTCTCGAGATTTGAACCCTAAGGCGTATGGTTACATCTTCTTTGTTTATTTATGGACATTATTGAATTACATTAACCTAAAAATTACCGCATCTAGAATGGTGCTTGGTTATTTGTTAGCGTCAAGGGAGAATAAAAAAATATTCTCTTTTAATATTTATGATGCATGCATTTTGAGAAATCATAAATTTATTATTTTTTCATTATAAATTGGGAATATTATAAAAGAAAGAAAGAAATTTACTTCATCTTTAAAATTCGAGTTTTATAAGAACAAAAAACAAAACCTCTTTACCTAAACCGCTACTTGTAATCATCTGACATTTCTAATGTGCTCTACACCCGCTAATTTATATTTTGATACTTAAAGTTTTTATTACTTATTGGTTGGAATGACAGCATATTGTTCCATAGAGATTTTTAGATTTTTTGACACCCTGTATCTAGTGCATAAGTAAATTTCTAGCCAAAATTTATCTACATTTGACTAATATGTGTGGTTTGTGTTTAAAAGTTAAATTCAAGAGTGCGAAACTAGGTACATTAATGGAGTTGATACAAGTCACAATTCTATAAGAGAATGATCTTCTAATAAGTTGTTTGTTGTGGCGTGGAATAGTAAGCAGATCCTTTCTGCGAATGTTAATATTATGTAAATCAGTTCGGTAAGATAATTTGTCGTGGATGTAGGATTGAGATTTGTACTTAATGAATATGTCATGTGTAACTTATGACGATTATACGTGTTAAGCCATTTATTGTCCTTAAGTTTATGAGATATATGTTGTCTTAATCTAATACCAAAAATTAGTCGCAGGCATAAATTTTGAACTTTTTGCATCCGTCTGGTGTCGACACTTTCAAGTCACAATGATTAAAATGTGACAGTACCAGAGAGTTGCATAATAAGATTTTAGTTTCCTCCTCCAAATGATGTCTATGGCAATATATAATTTTTAAAGAGATATAAGCTTTTTTAACATGTAAGTTACCTGGCTCTTAAAACGCAAGTCAGAGCCAATCACAAGTCCAAAACTTTTAGAGCTGCCTCAGTAAGGTATTAATGAATCACCAATTTTAAACTGAGCCTCTGTCCTAATGGAATTAGTAAAATTTATATTTCCAAACAAAATAATCGATGCTTTACTAGGATAGATTTTTAGGTGACCATTAGAAATATTATAGAAGATATTTAAATCGTTATTAATCATATTACTGGCACATTCTAAATCTTGAGGCTTAAGCGAACAGTATAATTGCGTGTCATTCACATATAGACCATAATTACAAAATTGTAAGGATTCATGAAGGCAAGAGGTATATATGGTGCATAAAATAGGACCTAAAATGCCGCCTTGCGGCACTCCGGATTTAACTGTTAATGTGTTGGAAGCTATCACAAAACCCTATAAGTAACATATTTAGAAAAATATCATGATTTAGAATATTCCAGTAATATTCAAGTGCTAATTTTATTGTCATCATAAGCTCTGAATATATCATCAGTTATGTCAGAAAGAGCAGAGGCATAGCTGGAGCCTGACCTAAAACCAGACTGCTTCTTGGACAAGATATTATTTGAACTCAAACATGGTTTAATTTGAGACTCAAAGATTTTGGAGAAAGTAAGCAACACACTGATAGATCTTACGTGACTAAATTCCGTGGGATAAACAATTTTAGGTAATGGTAACACATAAGCCTGTTTCCAGTGAATGAGAAAATAGGACGTAGTTAACATTCATTTAAAATATGCAAAATAAATAGTAATAAAAAAGGACAGCAGAGATGGATCATAACAACTTTAAGATAATCTCGAAAAGATGCTCTACTTTTTATATTTTGTATAACTTTTAAAATGTCTAAATGCGTGGGTTGGAAAATGAACTTTTTGAATTATTTCTGATATTATCAGCAGAGAAACTTAGCAAATTTAACTTAGGAGGGGTAGTATTACAAAAAAAAAAAGGAATGTGTTTAATTCACCTAAATTATTGAAGTTATTGGGAATAGCTCTGATTTTATTTTTACTTATACTACGTATTCTTTTTTTAATTTGGCCTGTTTATCTTTTGCACTACTATTTCGAAACTTAAAATTTAAGTAAGCTTTATTTTCAAATCATATAGCAGCCGTAGTATAATTTCTAAGTTGCATAAAATATATTAATATCTATCTTTCTATTTGTGAGTTCTTCTATATTTACTAGCAGCCTTATGCTTCTTAATTCTAGTAGTAACTGACCAGTTCGATTGCCCAACATATTTCAAGCAATCCTTACTGCTAATTTTCGCAAATACCTATTCTATACAACCTGTATATAGATATATAATGAGATAGTCGTCTGTTTATGTATAGTATCTATAAAAAAATAATCCGCTAATGTAAAATAGAATATACTTTATTTTGGCAACAAACTGAACTTAACCAAACATCTAATTCCGAAAATGACTTCATTTGCAACATTAATATCTTGTAAGGCTATAAAACGGAAATACCGTGCGTCGAGGTAATGCAAAAGAGGAAATAAGCCCATTGAAATAAAGCTATACATATGTATAATGGCTCAGGAAAGTTTGCTTACAAATTTAGACCCGATATAATTGGGAGATTACCGTTTTCCCTTCGTACCAAAAAACGTCGGATCCTGTTAATTGTGTAATAAAAGAATTTAAGTGGAAGCATAAAAAGTGACAAGTCCTAATTTTCATATCATAAAAGTACGTGGTCTTTAAATATGATGTGCTGTTAGTAAATGTAATATAAATAATATATTGAACTGGCAAAATCGAATTATCAATAATGAAGGAAATATTAATTTGTCAGATGTATAACATATAGTGAGATAATTTTGGAAGAAGTTATAGCCGTTAAAAACCATCAAAATAATTTGCCTTTGTGTAACATTTACCAATTTACTATTATAAAAATGTATTGGTCGATTTGACGAAAAGTATAGCTCTATGCTAAATAAAGGAACATAAAAATTTATACTGAAATAGAAAATAAACTAATTTTAACAGTGGCTCAAAAATGTCTCCCACTTATGTTCCATAATAACCTTACCTATCGTAGAATGCAAGTATTGGACCACTTTGGTCAGCAAATAACGTCACAGTTTGTTTTAGGGTTACAAAACGAAGAGAGGTAATTTGAACCAACTTAGAGGATAAAGTGAGGGTAAATAAGGTATATAGAAATAAAATTAAGGGTAATTAGGGGTTACATAAATGAAAATAAGGGTAATTAACGTTAATTGGAGTAAACGAATAAAGATAATTAAAGGTAAATAAGAATAGTCATGAACTTAGTGAGTTAATTTTGGAGAAAATTACAGCTGTTAAAAACCATCAAAATAATTTTCCCTTGCTTACCATTTAACAATTTACTATTGGAAAAGTAAAGCTCTATTCTAAATAAAGGAGCATACAAATTTATACCGAAATAGAAAATAACCTCATTTTAACAATCACTCAAAAATGTCTCCCACTTGTGTTTCACAATAACCTAACATATCGTAGAATACAGGTATTGGGCCACTTTGGTCGGCAAATGACGTAACAGCATTGGAATCACTAAGTTTAACTTCTGTTTTAACCCTGTTTATTCTAGGGTTACAAAACGAAAAGAGGAAATATGAACCAACTTATAGGGTAAATAAAGTATATAGAAATAAAATTAAGGGTAATTAAGGATTATCGAGATGAGAATAAGGGTAATTAACATTAATTGGAGTAAACAAATGAGGGTAATTAAAGGCAAATAAAAATAGTCGTTAATTTATTTCCAACTAAATAGATGTACCATTAATAAGTCGTTAAATATAAATAAAAATAAACAAATAAACAAACCACATAGTAGACATCCCTAAATCCAAAGTCAAAGGTTGTGATAAAGGGAGTTACACACTTGAAAGAGCGCAGACAACATCCATTGCCCACTGGCATTGCCAGTGTCAGTACCGGGATCGAATCCAGAACACAGTAAAGTCGCACCAAAGCAAATTTGCCTATAATGCACTCTAGTCGACTGAGCAACCGTACCGGTAATATACTAGTGCATATGAAAAATGATATAACACGATTTAGGCAAGTGTCACGAAATATTCATGATGAATTAAATGCATTTCCTACGTGTGCTATTTTGGATTTTATTATGCAGGGTCGAAAACGGTTACAAAAATTAGCATAACAATCGCAATGTAATCGTAATGTCGGCTCAGTGTCTCAACTCATCCGCGTTAAGTCCCGGATTCAAGTCCTGGCCAAGGCACGGATATTCTGCGGCTTTCTTCATGTATTGCCGAGTTTGTAGCGGTGGTTTAGACGAAGTTGTGTAAGAAAATTCTTTTAAAGAAACTTGTATGAGGTATTAATTTTATTTTGGTAAACGCAACACTATTACATATACTCGGTAATATCAACTTGCAGTTATTCGCATGCTACTAACCATATAAAATCGATACAGTAAATGGTATAATATAGTGTATATAATTAAAAATTAAGTTTTGGGACAGATATATTAAAGCTAATAATATATGTCAAAATTATTTTCAACTAGACAATCTGTTCGATTACATGTATTTGGCAATGTTAAAGATATGATTTGCGTAATTATAATGAAGCGTTTACAATGAATTAAATGAATTCTCCTACATCCGCTATTATTCGTTTATTGATTAATGTCATACTATACTGCGTAATAAGTTAGTGTATTTAATTCAAAAATAAGTTTTGAGACAGATATGTTAAGGCTAATATACATATGTTATAATTGTTTTCAACTAGATTATCTTTTAATATTCGACTATGTGCAATTGACAATGTTAAATATATGATTTACTTAATTACAATGAAGTATTTATGATGAATTAAATGCATTCTCCTACATCCGCTATTATTCGTTTATTGGTTAATGTCATACTATACTGCGTACGCAGACAGGAATCAGATGGGGGCTGACAGAAAAACTAGAACACCTGGATTACGTAGACGATATCTGCCTCTTGTCTCACCCTCTACAGAATATTAAGATTAAGCTTAATATCTTAGAAAGAGAAGCAGCTAAGATGAGACTGAAAATAGACAATAATTAAAGCAAAGAAAAGAAATGCGCGTAATGACTCCGAACTCTCTCTAATAATTGAGAGAGTCACCGAATTCGAGTACCGATGTATCATTGTCAATAATAATGGAGCAACAGTCGTCACCTACAGGACCTAAATGTTTAAGAGAGTGTTTGGTGCTCTTAGTGGTTTCCGTATATTCAAATAGAACTAAATTGCGTCTCTTTGACAACAGTATTAAACCAGTCCTACTATATGGGTGTGTGACGTGGGAAAACACTAAATCCACAGACTATACGATACAGGTCCTCATCAAGAGATGATCGCGCCGGAATATTCAGATCAATCCAAATTACTAACAGAGAACTATGGAATGTAAAGGGAAAGAAAGAGATGAGGCTAGAAATAGTGTCGCGAAGGTGAAAGTGCTTGGTACATCCTCTCAAGAGTCACCCTAGACTGGAATTTTCAAGGCAGCCGAAGAGTAGGAAGACCAAGCGTAACGTGGAACGAACCATATTAGAAGAGGCAAGAAGAATGGACAATAAATGGGAAAATAAAAGTCAGATGGCGACAGCTTGTGAAGGTCCTATGTTTCTTAGTGGAATGGCGTGGCTATGGGTGTATTGATCATAGTCGATATTCGTCGGTGTTAGAATATAAACGTAAATCACCCAATGATTCTTTCAGCGCTCTGGGATATGATGTACCATTTAATTATCTGCACTTTTTCTCTACTCTGTAAACAGGCGTTCTCTAAATTTACTGATTATAATTAGTTTTATTTTATTACAGTCGCGGACTTGTATCGATGAATAATGAAAAATAAAACTACGTCGTCCAACATTTGAGCTTCGCCCTAACTGATTCTCTGTATTCGCCTTGTTGCCATTACCATGTTACAATTTAATTTCTGCTCCACGAAAACAACTGACCGATCTCATTTGCCGTGATTTTTTTTTATACATTTATTTAACGTCGGTCTATTTCCGCAACTGAGGCCTAACACCGACGCCTATAGACGAGCTACCTCCAACCAGGAATTTTGCCGAACCTCTTTCCTTAAGAAGAGTAGGGATCTTTTACTTGCCTAACATTTAATAGACGAGGGACCGACGGCTTTACATCTCCTCCGAAGGATGGTATATCTCCTATACAACCCTCGCCTAAGGTTGTATAGCTTCCGCGCATACACTGATATACAAGCCGCCGGAAGATGTGTGAGGCGAGAACGCGGTTTCCGTTGGAATGGTCACCCATCCAAGTACTAACTACGCCTGTCGTTGCTTTACATCGCATACCGAAGTATGTACATAGTAAAGACGCACCTACGCTCGCCCCTACCGTGCTGATAGAGCAAGAGAAATATTCCCCACACTGGAATTTCATTTATTTTCAAAACAAAACTATAAACTTTCAGAAGCAAAATCCCAACAACTTCTCGTACGTTCACAGCCATATTATTCCAACAGCACAGTCCGCACCTTCTAAGATATTCATACACGGATAAACGTCTCATCTAAACTTTCCAAATTACTTTTATCAATCCCATGCTCTCTATTTGTCGTTTGAACACCTGCACATAGTTCCTAAGTTTTGACTTTGCAGATTATCCAAGCTCCAGCGGACTTCGAATGGCTTGTGTACAGTATAATAGCCCAGTCATCCAGAGTTTGGAACTTGTAATAATTATAGCAAGAGGATGATTTTGATGCATCGTTTCAGATATGTCTTCTTGGATTTATTGTTATAGGCTGAAAGTCCTAGAACTGTACCGGATGAATAATCGCTTGAATTTATTATAATTACCTGGAAGGGTTTGACTCGAAAAATGACAGGAATAAATTTTGTTCATTAAAAATATAGCACTGTGATTGATGAAGCGCTTTAATGCGACATTCAATTATGACAAGAGGCTGAGCAAGCAATACATAAGTAAATTAATTATTAAATCAAAAACTATTATTAACCTATTAACTATTAAGTATTGCATTAAGATATGCATCTATAATGAGCTTTTATTTATTTATTTGTTTGTCATCTTATTTAGATTACTATCCTACCGGAGTTTAGCATTAACTATTTTACTCCTCAACCAGGACACATACATACAGACAATTACATGACGATCATTCCCTGGGACACTGGCATCTGCCGCAGGAGGAATGGTACAGCAACTAACCGTGTTGCCTCTTGCACAACTCCATCTAATCCGCTGTTACCAACCAGGTAACGCATTAAACACGCCACTAAACTTCCATACTGTTATGTAATATATGTGCAAATTATTTATTATATTTTTGATATAAAAAAACAAAACAGTTTATAAACAACTTTTAAGACATATATTTGTCGCAGTAATTGTGGGTAAGTATCTCCAATATACAGGGCGTCTCACCGGGAACTGAATCGATCGATATAGAGAAAAGTACGCATCAGAAAATTTTTAAAATTTAGATAATTACTAATGTCGGTGGGGTCAATCCAACTAAAATAATTACAAGCAGCTGACACTTCCGCTTATACCGGAAGTCGATACCAACTTGCTTATTTCAAATGGAACGCCCTATGTATTTTAGAGTTTTCGAAAAGAGCATAAAATTCTTTGTTGCTTCTTGTCACATAAAAAGAACACAAGAAGAACTACGTTCTACAACTGAAATAAATTCAATAATATCATACCAAGTGTTCCGTTTTTCGTGTTACATTTTGTCAACTTCAAACCACGAAAACTTGTTTAGGTCAAATGGAATACCCTATATTTTTTTACGTCAAGTTGTGTAAAATTGAATTCCCTTTTTTCTGATATTAGCATTGTGGGGGTTAAAGTTACAACTTTTTGAAATATTTGCGATTTTATTAGAAATTCATGAATTGTTGTAATCATTTCATCAAAATAGCCATTATTAGAAACAATCAGTCATTATCTTATGTCAAAAAATGCCAGCACGTTTAAATGATACCAACGAAAACCTTTTAAATTTGTTTATTATTTATGGAGAATGTGATAAAGTAGTATCAAGAACTTGCAGCACATTTGCTACTCGATATCCATAAAAACGCAAAATAACACTAACACTGTAACATGCGCATTAATCGAACTGAAGATATGGCATGAACTGAAATAGCAGAGATAAGATCAATTTAAAATATGATTTCATCTTAATTTAATAATTGCTCAAAATTCCGCCCTCGAACCTCGACACATTTTTCGCACCTTCGGATTAGTTCCTCATGGGTAGCTCTTGTAATTGAATCCTGTGATATGTCTTGAAATGCATTTCTTACTCTTTGTATACAATCTTCAATGGCTGTTAATGGGCTCTCATAAACTTTATTTTTAATAGTTCCCCAAATGAAATAATCCAGAACTGATAAATCGGGCGAGCGAGGAGGCCATAAGAAAGGTCCATTATTGGCAATCCATTGATCATAAAAAGTTTCTTGTAAATAATTATTAATTAAATATGCGTTATATGGGGGAGCACCCTCGTGCTGATAAAAAATGTTTCTATGTTCGGCGAGAGGTAAATTTTCTAAATAGTTATTATTCAAATTTTGTAAGATATTCAGATATCTTTCACCTAAAAAAAAAACGAAAATTTACCTATACATATTAGCAGAAGAGAAAATGTAATTTACCGTTTAAATTTTTCTGATAAAATTGTAATGCCACCACTCTATCGTTTCTTATGGCACAGTAAACATTGAACTGCCAACTTTTTTGAAAGTTTCGCTCTCTGAACATATGAGGATTTGAGTCACTCCAATAATACGAATTGTGTCTATTAAAAAGTCCATTTTTAGTAAATTTTGCTTCATCTGTCCATATAACATTTCCCAAATAAGAATCGTCACCCTCAGACCTTATTAGAATAAACTCACAAAATTCTATCTTCTCAGGAAATCTGTTTCTTTTAATCCTTGAACCATATGGAATGAAAACGGGTGAAACTTATGTTTTAATAAGATTCTGTGAATTGAATCCTTGCATAGTCCCGGTTCCAGAGCAGCTTGTCTTAATGACATCCTTGGAAATGCATGAAAATATCCCAGAATGACTATTTCAATGTTTTCGTCATCAACAATAGGCTTTCTTCTTTGCATGTTTGCTTTAACAGAGCCATAATTTTTAAAATTTTCCAGTATGCGTTTTACAGTGTTTGGTGACGGTTTCCGTTTTTCTGGATACCGAGTAGCAAATGTGCTGCAAGTTCTTGATATTACTTTATCACATTCTCCATAAATAATTAACAAATTTAAAAAGTCTTCGTGGGTGTAATTTAAACGTGCTGGCATTTTTTGACATAAGATAATGACTGATTGTCTCTAATCATGGCTATTTTGATGAAATGATTTTACAACAATTCATGAATTTCTAATAAAATCTCAAATATTTCAAAAAGTTTTAACTTTAACCCCCACAATGCAATATCAGAAAAAAAGGGAATTCAATTTTACACAACTTGACGTACAAAAATGCAGGGTGTTCTATTTGACCTAAACAACGCGAAAAACGAAACTTGGTATGATATTACTGAATTTATTTCAGTTGTAGAACGTAGTTCTCCTTGTATTCTTTTTATGTGATAAGAAGAAAATGAGGATCTTTTACACGAAGAAAGTTATAACGGTTCTTGCAAACCGTTGCACCTGTCAAATTTTCTATAAAATGTCAAATATCTCTGAAACGGCTAGCTTTAGGTATAGGATATGCTACATATTTTCGACTCAGAATTTTATGCTCTTTTCGAAAACCCTAAAATATATAGGGTGTTACATTTATAAGCAAGTTGGTATCGACTCCCGGTATAAGCGGAAGTGCCAGCTGCTTGTAATTATTTTAGTTGGATTGACCACACCGACATTAGTAATTATCTAAATTTTCAAAATTTTCTGATGCGTACTTTTTTCTATATCGATCGATTCAATTCCCGGTGAGACACCCTGTATAATTATGTATGTATATCAATTTCGAAATATTATTCTTCTGTTGTTCTATAGATACCATTAGCAGCGGGCCTAGATACGAGAGGTATATTTCTTAATATAAAAACAATATCAATAAATAACTAACTAGTAATAGTAATACATATATCTCTCTTATTTTTGTGCCATTTAAGAAAAGTTATTTGAAAAATATGTTTAATTTACTTAGCTCAATACATAATTAAAATGTGTCAACTGGGAAACTATCATCCTGTATATGCAGTTGCAACTCAATTACTGCGGTAGAATTTATTTACTTGTATGATCTATTAATACAATGAACAAGAGTACTAGAAAAAATATTAATCACTTCCTGTAAGCCATCGCAATTGGTTTAAGTAATTAATAATTTCACAGAGCTTTACAAAAAGACACGATTCGGAAAAGTAAAAAAACCCATCATGTAATGAAACCTGTACTTTTAAACCCCCAACTGCAGCACTAAAACCTCCCTGATAAATTACAATGAAAATAAAACCTTGATTTCCTAATACCTATTTGTTGAAATGAAAAAGCTCGTATTTCATCTTCTTGGTGTGTAGAATTTCTATTTCTAACACAATAACTTCCAATGAAGTTGATATATCTTTTCGAAATTTTATGTATTAAATGTACGACATTGAGAAATGGTCCCTATTGAGCTAGTTACAGTAATTGACTTTGTGCAAAGAGGTTTTCTTTAAGATGATCTGAGGTTGGTTCGATAGTAAAAAACGTAATATCGGTCCATTAGAAATATGCTGCCTATACTTCGTTTTATCAACAAGGATAACACTGTTCAGCAGCTTCTTTTAGATGTATTAGTAATTCGGATTGTCCAAATAAGCAGAAACTGATGAGCAGATAATAATAATATGATTATTAGCCATAAAAATACAAATACTTACTTACTTACATCTCGAAGCAAGTAAACACGAAAAAAAAACCTTTTAAAAAGTTGCTTTCCTTACAAAGTCGTACTAAAAACTTATAAATAATTTTTCATGTACAACTGCAAGAAAAACAAGGCGTGCGCACTTTGTATTCCCCTTTGTAGCTTCCCTGCACCCCCTGACCATCCATCATGTTTGTCTTTTTGACCATACACTTCATGACGAGCAACATAACCTTTGCTTAAACCAAACTGGACAATAACAAAAGGCGCTTTATCGTTATCGTAGTCCCATGTGCCTTCTGACTTTCATGAAATCGTGTAAAGCACATTTTTCTCCTTATTTATCTTATTTAAACAGATTAAAATTTCTCCTATTCATGTGCATTGATGGTAGAGAATAAAATATAACAAAAATCACTTTACTTTTTTAATGTTTCAACATTGTTTTCATAAAAATACAACAAAAAATTTGAAGCTGAATTTCACAGTAGAAATCTAACACAGGATTTGTTGGAGAAAAACTTTATTTTCCAAACATAGGTAAATAATTGATTACTTGAATTTCTATTTTGTCTTTACTTCTAGTAGTACTACCGTAGTAGACTTACTTTTTCGTTGGCTGGGTGCCTATTGAAATATGCAAGAAAAGCAGCAGCACAAAATACATTCCATATGTAACAGAAAAAATTTGCACTACTCATTTTTTCAGTTCTAAAGAATTTCCTTTACATACGGGAATACATATACGGTGTAATACACGTACAGTCTAGCGCAATAATGCCCGCTGCTTTCGATGTCTTCCGTCCTTTTCTGTCATTATATGAACCTTAATGCCAGAAGGGGAAAGAAAATATCGACAATACCGGGCATTACTGCACGGGATAAAATAAACTGTTGCAGCACTTTCGAATCGAGAGTGCGTAAGTATCGACTGTAGACACCGAAGATTCGACAGTGGAACACTATACCGAGGCGACAGCACTTCACTACCGACACTCAACACTAGCGAAATGCAGTCTTTCAGTTCCAAAATCAACAGTAAATTATTCTTATTTGGCGTTTTTCTAGGAAGTGTAGCACTGTTTTCTTTTTTCTTCTATTTTTGCTCATTTCCGTGTACTATAGCTTCCATACGTGTGAACTCCTCTGGTTTTTCAATTCCCCAAGTCGTTGATAAAGAATAACGCTCTTGAGAGTGATCGGATCGATTCGATAACCGTCGTAATCGATTGCCAGTGGTCGGTATAGTTGACAATACTACCCCACCTTCGGGGTCTCCGTAAATAATGTCAGGGAGGATTAAATTAAGTGACTTCCATATCCGTCGACGTCATACTTCCGGTTTTGAAGACGTGCTTCAGTCTAGTACACAAATATAACCGGAATGACAGATCTCAAAATTCAAACATCAATACCAATGCCGTAATAAGATGAGACGTTAAAGATAGATATTTCTTTGAAGGAGGAAACGATAAACAATTCATTTCACATGTAATTACCAATGTTAAATGATTATGTTCTTTTTATAAAAGAAAAGAAATATTCAGATGGCGCAGAAAGCAATATCTTGCTGTATATGAATAAGGTCCTGTTTCGCTCGAAAATTAGCTGCGAAACCCGACCGGGTTTCTTGATAAATTACATAAGATCTGGATACACATGAAAAATACATTGTGAGTTAAAGAAAATCAAGTAAAAAATCACAAAAGGTTCAATCTGACCTTGAATGTGACTATTGCAGGAAGTAAAAAATATATGGATATTTGCATTTTTTTAAACACGTTACTTATAATTTATATGCAGTAGTTATGCCCCTCCGAAGTATGGTGTATCCACTATACAATCCTCGAATAAGAATGCATAATATCCGCGCATACACTGATATACAAGCCGCTAGATGATGTGAGGCGAGTACACTGTCTTTCTTGTGAATACGCACAACCTCTCTGTTTTAAGAAAAGCAATAATTTTTTGTTTGGAAAATTTTGCTGCAGACTCCTGAGGCCGTTTGTGCACTTTATTTTATTTGAATTTGAAGTTTGGGGGTTGCCTTAAAACTGTTGGACATTGTCTGAAGGACAGGGTCAACTGCTACCTCCTTGCATATATCCAGATGGTTTAGTTCACTTTTTATTTAATAGAATTGTTTAATTTAATTTTTTAGTAATTTAGAAAGTCGCTGGCAGGGCAGAGAGTAACACCCTGTATAACAAAATAACGACACTTTGTTTAAAAACGGATTTATAATATTTATTTAAGTACTTTGAACAGAGTTTAGAATATTTATTTAACGTAATTTATTTCTTTTTACACTGTATTATTTTTATATAAGTTTTCGACAGTTAAATTTCGACTAGAGACGTTTTAGTTTAATTATTTTATTTTATTTAAGCGTTTTTAGGTTCTGAAAAATTCACTTATTTATTTGATGCGCGAGGGCAGATTAAAATTATTTTAAAAAGGTCTTTTTTACTAGGTTCCGGCCCTAGGAAGCACTTTCAGGGTCCCGATTATAAAAGTTCCCGACGTGAAAGGCAGTGGAACTAGGCAGTCGGTGTATAACTATTCTCTTTATTTCGTTGAACCGAAAGAATACTAGTATACTTCTTAAAGCAAACAGTACACGAACTTTTATAATGTTAATTTAAAAAATTCAACACAAATTAATTTCACTAATGGAGAAGAAACTTGTAGAACGATTTAAATACGCGAGAACCACTGGAAAACTACTTGATTTGGGCTTGTGGAGCTCGGCTATTTATATAAATAAATACACCACAGGTAATGACGACCCCCTTTATCCCGGAAGGCTCTAGAAGAGCCTTGTGTGGGAGGGGGCTACACATTTAGAGACAAGGGACACACACCCAATATTCGTGTATAGTGAAAAAATCCCTCACAGTATTTTCCACTGCCACGACCGGGGATCGAACCCGGAACTTTTGGGTGAGAGGCAAGTGCGCTCACCTCTCGACCATCAGATATGATAGAACGGTTGCGTTTTTCGTGCCCCGTAAGTCAAGCACAAACGTTTCTACCCCCTTTTTAGAGCTGGAAATGGTACCGTGTAGTCTGGATCGGTACGACTGCGCAATATTGCACAACATTGCGCAATAGTTTTGCAAAAGTGTGAATTTCGGAAATAAAAATTATATAGTAAAATCGGCAATGAAAAGAAGACATTTTTTATATAAAAATGAAGTTTGAATCTATTCGGATTTAGAAGTTAATAACGTTTTATTGTCTGGAAATTAAATGTTTTCGAAATGACCCTGTAAAGTCGAAACGAGGGTCCGATTTTTTATAGTTATAAAGATATGAGAATGTTCCCGATAGATGCGAGGTTATTTAGCACTTTTGAGTTCTTTTGTTATGTCAGGATCAAAAGCTACACCCTGTAGATAGTTTTTCTTGAAATGATAACACTTGGTTTTAAACGAAACAAACAAAATTATTTATTTAAATTTTAATAACAGAGTTTAGGACTTTTTGTGTTTTATTTAACAAGTTTCATTTTAGAATAGGTAACTATTCGACGGCATAAATTCAGTCTAGTTGAATTTTGCGAAAAAATATATTTATTAAAAGTCTATCTTAAAATGTTCTGAAAAAATTCACTTTTTGTTGGAGCCGCGAAGGCGATTTGATTTATTTAAAATTAATTGAGGCCACGAAGGCGAAGACTTAAAACTATTCTTTTTAACCAGGTTTCGACCTGGGAAGCTAGATTTCAACAGTCAGTCACAAAAAGTACGCTGGGACCGTAATAGGAAAGCCTAATTAGACGGTGGACATCTACAACTTAAGTTAAATAGGAACCTAACAGATTACACTAGTATATTTGCTTATTACACTTAAAATTACTTTTAAAATAATTATTTTGGTTACCAGTCGCGAAAACTTAACATATTTATACGTTTAGGGACGGTTGCATTTTTCGTGTTCCGCGAGCCTCGCGTCCTGTTTTAAGATCTGGAAGAGGCTGGATATCGCTCCGTGCGGGCGAAGATGACTCACTGATTGCGAAATATTGCGCAATATTGTGCAATACTGGGAAAAGTTGGAATTTCGAAAAGAAGCATATATGATCGTGTTGTGATTAAAAAAACAAACTTTTTTATATAAAGTTTTTATTTGAATCGATTTGGATTAAAAAATTATTGAAGGTTTTTGATATTTAGAAATTGAGAACATATCGGATTATTCCGTAATGTAGCGTTAGTCACGCACGTACTACTAAAGTGGATTACAATTTGCGTTCCGGTACCGGCAGGCTGAATAAAGCGAACGGAAACTAAGAAGGTCACAAATGTTGTATACGGAGGGTGATGAGAAAGTAAGGGGTATCCAAATCTGTTAAGATCTTAGGAAGGCTGCGGATACTGTATACGGGGGCGATAAGAAAGTATGGATAATAAGAATTAATTACGAATGTCGTATACAGAGCGATGAGAAAGTTAAGGATAATAAAAATTAACAAAGAATTGAGAATGGCTGCGAATAACATATACGGGGGGGTGCGATGTGAAATCAATAAGAATTGGAGAGGTCGCGAATTTTGTATACGGGGGCGATGAGAAAGTAAGAATGACAAGCAATTAACTAAGAATTGAGAAAGGTGATGAATATCGTATACGGGGGCGACAAGAAAGTATTGCTTATGAAAATGAAGTGGTGAATGTAATATACGAGGGACGGTCACTAAGTATTGAAAATTGAAATAGAAAACAGATTGTAGAGAATTAATGAGTCGAAGTAAAATGTTGTGACTATAGGTACTGATAGTAGTTTTGATCTTGTTGATGACCATAGGCGGGAGGTATTTTTAATGTGGGTTTTTTGTAATGTTTTTTTGTAAAATGACTAGAATGAATGTTGAAGTTTCGGTATCGGTGAATTTGGGTTATTTTAGAATTATTGAATGTTCGTGAATTTTTTCAGATTTTATTGACCCTCAATGTGATTTTTTGATGTTTTTTGTGTTTGGATGACTTTTTTTCATGGTTTGCCATGGTGTGTGAATCAATGTGTTTTTTTGTGTTAATTTTGAAATTTTTTGTTTTTATTTTTTCACTTGTAGGTGAAATACCCTACAACACTTGAAACGATCACCCAACCAAGTATTAACTTCATCTGACATTGCTTTGCATCGCATATCGAAATATGTACATAGTAAAGACGCACTTATGCTCGCCCCTCATCAATTATATTACAGAAGAAGATAGTGTTGAAGCTTAATTTTTATACTTGTATAGTTTATACATGTATTAAAATAGTTACAGAGGGGTTTTATTATTGTTCAAAGTTTTTCCAACAGATTGAAATGTCGCTATGAAAGATATTTTAGAGTGATAACAGAATACTTTTAAAAAAAGATATTGTTTGTGTTCGGCTAGTTTCATTAATTTTTTTCATTATGAATAGTATCGACTTAAAATAGGCACAAGATTAATATAAGTTAAAAGTTGTTATTTGATGGAAAAGTTATTCTCATATACAGGTATTTATATTAAAAAATCAGTTCAACTGGGGCGTGGTCGCATTTGCCTCTCATTACATTATTATTATTATTATTATTATCATCACTATTATTAATAGTATTGCTATTATAAAACGAAGTGCCTCATTCGTGTGAAACGCAAATATATTATTTCGGCGATAGCTACCTATCTTACATGATATTGTTTGTTTCATTTATTTTAACTGCAACCATTTGCATGCCAGCGCTTACTAAAATCAAACGAATAATTAAAAGAAATTCCTTAAACTTTTATCGTATTAAATTCTTTGTTTAATACCCTCGAAGGATTTCATTAAATACGTGATTTTAACTTTTTAAATTCCGCCTTTTATATGCGCAAATCCAATAAAAGTAAAAGAGCCTCTGGGAGTTCGCTATTGTTTCACTTTAGTACCATTTATTTTTTTTGATCTAAAACACAGCAGAGAATCAAACAAACACAGCATGGAATGTCAACTGGTTACAATTCTTTCTTCTACAACGAGAAAATGCATTTCTGGATAATATCAACGCGTTATTCTCTTTGATCCTGTATTGTTCGTATTAACCTAATGTTATTTAATTAGAATCCACTAACACTGAAGTTTGTACAATCATTAAAGCAGTGAACTTAAACTCGACGAGTTCCATCAAACAGTTTGACGTGATCAGAATAAGCTTTGTTGACGGATTATTAGTAGTTTTTTGTCAATTTGCAAGTTTTAATCATTCAAGAGAATTTATTATTTGTTATTAGTTACCGTTCTGTACTGGGTGAGTTTTTTAGTTGGTACAGCACCTTTTCCTCGCTTATTATTAAAGATAGACTTTGTTTTTATTTATCTGCTGTTTCCCGTCTAACCGGAAGTAATATCTTTCATAGCGAGATTTTAATCTGTTGGAAAAACCTTGTCTCCATCGTCAATTTCAAGTTGTTGTTTTGGCAACCTCACAATAAGTACGTATCCTATAGTATACTTCTAAAACTTCACAAGAGATCCCACAATAAACAAAGTAATTTCCTTATAAAATT
The DNA here is from genome assembly GCA_963675555.1 of Leptura quadrifasciata. NCBI lineage: Eukaryota > Metazoa > Arthropoda > Insecta > Coleoptera > Cerambycidae > Leptura > Leptura quadrifasciata. The sequence goes on along the minus strand of OY776679.1, from coordinate 85,791,230 downwards.
GTTAACATACCTCCTATAAAATTCATCTAAAAAGAAAGCACGTTTATCCCATCTCGTAAATTATTAAAGTTTTCGTTGTTAAATCGTAAAACTTTTACACCTTGTCTATTATCAAGATTGTACAAGATTATTCCTTGAGCGATACAAATTTCGTTCAATATTAATCCCCTTGTTGCTTGATCATTTATGACAAGGGAAGATTAACGACAATGGAATAGAGGTACTAAAGTTTAAAAGAGAACGTTCCTTTCCATTTTAAGTCCTAAAGTAAAAACCGATAGTTTATTTTTGTAATACGAAATAAACTTCAAATATACCAGTTGGTAAACGTATTCTACCGTTTCATCTTCCTGTACAAACAGATGACATTTAGAGTTTTTCACTAGTACAAGTTACTGTAGGCAATGATCTGCAATATTCAGTATATAAGTCTATAGAAATTCTAGGTGCAACAAGTCTAAGTTTAGCAATTTTTAGGTCCTGATTTCAGTGAATATATAACAAACTCCCTTAAATAGACTAGTACTAGTAGTCACTGCTAGTACTGGAGTGTGTTTCTTTTATTAGTCGGGGCTAAGATAATTACTTTGGTCTGGTCCTATAAATTTCAATATTGTTGTTTTCCTGATGAAAGTATCGGCTATTCACTGCCTTTCCTTCAGACCAATTTAGAATTTCAAAGACAGAATCCAAGAGTGGTTGTTTGATAGGTTGATAGGTTTCATGTTACTGTATACGTGAGACGCGTTTTTTTCAACCATATACAGGGTTTAACAGCATAAACTTTAGCCTGAAAAATAGCCAGATTGTTACCCAGTTATTCTTTCTTATTTGTGAGTTGCAGTTGTATATTCTGTATCCGGCACTTCACCATTTTTGGGACCATCTGTTAACAAATTACTATCCGCCCCGTAGGCCGACCTTATTCCAATCTCATTAACCTGTACCTAGAAACAAGTTGTAGCTTGAGGCTGATCATCGTAGACTCACATGTGAAAATATTTTTAGGATGTGGAACTATAATTTTCTTCCATTTGCGTCTCATGATACTGGCCTGTGGTATATCCGTAACAGTTTACCGTAGTCTGTATGCTGCCCACCAACCTATTTTTCCTGATACGTGTGGAGAGTGAAAGTTTCTTGGGGGTTGACAATTAATGAAAATAATTATTAAAATTTTCTGCCACTGGTGGCGGACATGATCGAGAAGACCTTTGAAAATTGTTATTCTTAATTGTTTGTGTTCATTAATAACATGTGTGCGAGTGTAGGTCCAATCATATACACGTCCACACCTACAGACATGCCGACGGGACTCTAGGTACATTGATGGAGTTGATACAAGTTGAAATATTATAAGAGAACGACCATTTAAAAAGTTGTTTGTTGTGGCGTGGAATAGTAAGCAGAATCTTTCTGCGAATATTAATATTATGTACGGTAAGATAATTTGTCATGGAGATAGTATGGAGATTTCTACATATATACGACGAATATACATATTAAGACATTTAGCGTTCTTAAGTTTATGAGATATACATTGTCTTGATCTAATACCAAAAATTAGCCGCAGGCATGAATTTTGAACTTTTTGTATTCGTCTGGTGTCGACACTATCAAGGCAAGGACTATAGTGCCATAGTGGTCGATTGCAAGGCCGGGCGGACCGGATCTGGCTTGGTTAAAAACAAATTTGAATACATAACCTAAACACCTTTTAGAAAAGCAAATAAAAATAGGTAATACCATTAAAAACATCAAATATAAAAGATTTTAAAAAACTTAAAATTACACATACTTTAAACAACTCGTTCACTGTAACACTTTATTTTTTTTAATTTCAGTTGACGCAGATACCTCAATCTAAACGGGATACCTTCTGCGAAACGCATGAACGCCGGGCTGCGCAAGGCTGGCCTAAACTTTTAGTTTTAAGAATTTTGATTTCATAATATTTTAATTTGCTAGAGATTCGTGACGAGAAGTGAATTTAGAGACAAAAATGCACAAAAAGAAACAAGAATAATAAACGCGGCAAAAAGGATACAAACAGAAAGGAAGAAGGGGACAGAAAAGATTTAAAGATAGGCAAAGATATGTAATATTAGTAAAGGTGGATAGGGTAAGCGGAAGTTATAGTTGTTGAAGCTTGGCTACAGAGGTTGCCGAAAAATCGGTAACGTCTGGTATGGTAAGGGGTGTTTAATCTGAAATGGGGCATTATGCTGTCTAATTTGTGTTATGTGACTATCGCCCAACTTAAACGAATAGAAGTTTTGAGAGATATGTTGGACGTAGTCCGCTATCGGGGTTGTGTCGTTACAACGTGCGTATAAGTCTCTGAGGAAGGTTTACCTTCCAGAATTCGATATGAGGCGCATGAATTTGTGCTCAAGCACTTGAAGTTTTTTCATTGTCGTGACCGGTATGTTGACCACCATTGTGTACAACAATTTTTCATTTTTTTAGGGAGTAGACTGTCCGTATTGTCTCGTTTATATGGGTATTGAATGTCAGTCTTTGGTCAAGTCTTACCTCCAAGTACTTCACGCATCTCTTGGTTGGGGTTTTGTTACCCCTGATCGAAATGGGTGTTATGATTTTGTTCTCAGTGAACCGACGCGCGAAGACTATCGTTTCGGACTTCTCAGCCTTCACCCGAATCTTCCACTGGTCATAATAAGCCATAGCACGAGCCATGTGCGCCTTCAGAGCAGCATATTCGCTGTTTGCGCGTTGTGAGAATGCGCGTACCTGGTTGTGTCATCGGCGTACCTGGCCAGCTTCGTATTCGGGAACTCTGGGAAGTCCGAGACGTACGTTGTACAACTTCGGTGATAGGCATGATCCTTGCGGGACTCCCGCGCGAATGTTCCGCCCTGTTGGCAGGTTATTATTCACCTGAACCTTTAGGGATCTGCCCGTGAGAAACGAATGAATGAGCTTAGTGAAGTAAGTCGGAAAGTTGTAGTGGTGTAGTTTGTAAAGTAACCCCGGGATACAAACGGTGTCGAATGCCTCCTCAATATCGAGGAGCACCATGGTGGTGTTCTTCCCAAGGTTGTATTGCACTTTGACGTCCTTAACTATCCTAACGACCTGTTGCGACGTGCTCCTGCCCTTCTTGAAACCGAATTGGGACTCATCGTCGATGTGAAACTCCTCCTGAACAGTGTTCAGTCTGATCAAGACTATCTTCTCCACCAACTTGGAGATCGCCGACAGCAACGAGTAGGCCTGTAGTTGCCGGGGAACTTCGCGTTTTTATTCGGCTTCAAGATGGGAATGACCACAGCGCACTTCCACTGGTTGGGCCAGTGCTGTAGTCGCAGGATCGCGTTAACGATATACGTCAACTGCACAATACCTTTCCTCGGGAGATATTTGAGCAGCTTGTATTCGACGCCGTCTAATTAACGAGTCACCAATTTTACACTGAGCCTCTTCCCTAACGGAATTAGTAAAATTCTTATTTCCAAACAAAATAAGCGATGAATCACTAGGATAGATTTTTATAAGGTGATGATTGGAAATATTATAGAGGATTTTTAAATCGTTATTAATCATATTACTGGCATATTCTAAATCCTCAGATTTGAACGAACAGTATAATTGCGTAACATCTCTTCATATATATGATAATTACAAAATTGTAAGGATTCATGAAAGCAAGAGGTATATGATGAATAAAATTGGACCTAAAATGCAGCCTTGCAGCACTCCGGATTTTACTACAATTTTTACTTGTTGTGTTCTATCAGATAGGAATGAGGTCATAAAATGTCAGGCGCTATCACAAAACCCTATAAAATGTAACATATTTAGTAAAATATCATGTTTTTACAGGTCAAATGCTTTAGAATAGTCCAGTACTATTTTTATTGTTATCACAGGCTCTGAATATGTCATAAGGTGTGTCAGAAAGAGATATGGAAAAAAATACCACTGTTCATATCTGACATGTATAGTGAAGAGTTTTGTAAATTTAGTTGATTTTTAAATAAAAGTTTACTAATTGCTAGACCACATGAGATAGCTGAACATTGAAGTACAATAAAAGAGTTACTTATCCTTCTCTTTTACTAAAAATTCCCCGTATTTCGCCAACAGTTATGGAGTTTACGTTGATAGTAACTTAAAGCCAATTTGTTATAAAATTAACTACTAAAATATCAGAAAAATAAAAAATAAAGAAGCAATATCGCAACGTATTGCCTGTTCATAATGACAATTCTACCAAAGTGGCTATTAAGTTTCTTAGTGTTAATGTAAATTGCATAGTAAACGCAGCTTACATAATTTTATGTTATCACGTCAGGACCAGTAACACGGTTTGTTGTTTTACGACATCAATTATTTTTAAACCTCAGGCTCAGGCGGTATGATTGTTGGTGGAGAAAATTATATTGCAAACTCTCAACGCTTGTTTATAGGAAATTTAATAGTTTCATATAAACGACATTCGCTGGAAATCTGGGGCTGAATCGATAGTTGTACACGGACAAACTGGTGGCACTTGAAATGGTTTGCTAAGAGGTTCAGTGCTATGTTAACTGTTTATTTAGGATGGCGCTTGTTTTTAAAAGTGACAGGAATTTTCCTTACCCAAACACACACTAGTAATCGAGATTTTTATAACAGCAAAATATGCTGAAGGACATACATTAGGGGACCATTCTCTGTCTGGTAAACGATGCTAATAATTTCAAAAATGAGATTGCTTGTGGCACAATAATCTGAAATTAATCACGGATATATAATAATAATAATAATAATAAAACTTTATTTCCATAGACTTATACAAAAAAAAACAAATTGGTAAAAATTGGTAACAATTTACAAAAATATCTATTTATACAAATACAAAACATTCAGTTAAAAAAAGTAAAACGACAAACAAATATTGTGAAAATTAACAAACAAGGGATTACAAAAAAATTAGTTTTACAACAGGGGAAACAACAACAAAATCATAGAAATATTATTTCTCTTATTAGTGAGATCGCAGCCTAAGTAATCATCAACAGAATAACATGAATATTTGAGTAGAAGCGATTTAACTTCTCGTTTGAAAAGATGAATAATATCTATTTTTTATGTGAACAGGTTATTTATTAAATAATGTTATCGGCATTACTTTGGGACCTTTTGCAACGATGGATAAAGAGTGAACTGGTATGTTAAAATTATACTTTTCACGCAGACTGTGACTGGTCTCATATCTGCCATTGAACTGTTCAGAGTGTTCTTTTATATGAATTATACAGTTTAAAATGTAAAGAGAAGGAGCAGTTAAGATACCTAATTATTTGTAAAGTAATCTGCGCGAGTGACGAAGGGGTTTAAAGGTCATTGTACGTATAATTTTTTTTTAAGCTTAAACATTTCCCTAAAACGAGAACAGTTGCCCCAGCAGACGATACAATAACTTAAACAAGCCTGTACGTGCACATAATAGTACATTTTTAAAATGTGAATATTGACATAAACGCGTAGCTGCCATATGACAAAGCAATGAGTGGATAGTTTCCTATTAACAAAGTCTACATGGGTACCCCAATTTAGATGAGAGTCCATATAAACTCCAAGGAATTTCACGCTATTGTTTTGTTTAACACTGTGTTTATCGATTTTAACTAAGATGCTATAATCAAGTTTTTTAGTACTGAAAAGTAATAAATCTGTTTTTACATTATTAAACGCTAAACCGATACTCATACAGTAGCTTTGCATAGATCTGATGGTGTTATTAGTTTTAAAGCTGAGTTCATTTGTGCTATTAGAATTAACCGCGACGGTGGAATCATCGGCAAAAAGTGATATAAAGACATCTTCTATATGAAGCTCGATATTGTTAATAAATAAAATAGATAATAAGGGCCCCAAAATACTGCCTTGCGGAACACCTGTGAAAACTTTAAGATAGCTGGACGAGATTATTCAATCTCGTCCGGCATTTCTTAAAACGACGGATTGTGTTCTTTGCGTTAAATAGGATTCTACCCAAGTTAAGGCTGGACCACGAAGTCCATAATTACTAAGCTTATTCAGCAGTAACTTATGATCAACCGTGTCAAAGGCACGCGTTAAATCCAAAAATAAACAAACTGATTTAGATTTAATGAAGTAGATTCTTCCGGGTCTTGCCGTGGTCGTCGAACTTGACTTGACGTTTCGCTGATCATCCTGTCAGCTTCTTCAGAAGGATTCTAAAGAGTCTTTAGAAGAGTCTACCTAAGTAAGAAGTAAGAAGAGTCTTTAGAATAGAAGAGTCTTTAGAATCCTTCTGAAGAAGCTGACAGGATGATCAGCGAAACGTCAAGTCAAGTTCGACGACCACGGCAAGACCCGAGTTAGCAGCGACCTAGTTCCAATGAGGATAAGGAAGCTCTTATTCAGCGAAGATTATAAAATGTTATAAATATATGTGAGAGTAGAATAAGATTTACTTTTCATTGTAATTTCGTTATAATAAAGTCAATTTAAATTCAACTTGCATCATTCTTTGTGGGCTAAACTTAGCCCTACAAATTGTAAATTGTTTTTAAAAACAAGGTTGTTACGGCCATCAACGTAACTGGTGTCAGAAGTGGGATTTTGTGAAGAGTTTTCTTTCGAAAATTAAAGAAAACGTTGGTTTCAACCATTTGCCGAAGCAGAATCCACCCTGAGGGACGAAGATAGTAGCCGAGGGCAAGAGTCCGACGACAGCGAACAGTAGTCCTTAATTAAGAAGATTTCAAGAAAGAAGAATTCAAGAAAGAAGGATTCAAGAAAGAAGATTTCAAGAAAGAAGTTCAAGCAAAGAAATTTCAAGTTTTTGAAAATTTCCCTACATTCATCCATTCATCTACATTCAACCCCTACTCATCCCAGGTACATCAAAGGAACCCAAGCGAGCAAAAAAACGGAGGGAAATACGAGGCAGGCTACGGTTTCTACATAGCTAGAAAGGTCACTCGTATCGTTATACCTCCCTCGCCAACGTGTCGAAAAATGAAACCATCTCTAGTGATGCTATTTTTGTAAGTATGATTGCTCATTCCTGTTTGTAAAATCAAATTAACCCTTACCCTATTTTTGACCCTTTTTATTATTCCGCAATAAAATTATTCTATAAGTCTCGACGTCCTATCGAGCAAAATAAACATTATATTTAACTGTACAATATCAAAAATATTAAAACAAAATTGATAATATATTAGAAGAATTTTCGAACTTAAATATATCCAAAAATAAATTTAAAATGGCAACACAACAACAGCATCAGCAACCCCAACCCCAACAACAGTATCAACAACCGACAATTAGAGACCAGCTAGAAACCATCCCGAGATTCGATGGCAATCCAGTAACAATATCGAATTTTACTTTGGCATGCGAAAACGTAATAAATGCACTAGGACGAGCTGAAGACAATGTGTTCAATTCATTTTTAATGGCCCATATTCGCAGCAAATTAGTTGGCCGTGCAGCACAGCTGATTGCAGTAAGAAATATTTTAACTTGGCCTACTTTAAAAGAAGCGATTCAGCTAACTTTTGGAGATCTACGTGACGAAGATTCACTTATATGCGACCTTCTGATGATTAAACAAGAAAACAACGAATCAGCAATAAAGTTCGGAGAAAAATGCCAAGATATAAATAGCCTATTAATGTCGAAAGTAAATTCGACTGAAAATGATGAAACAATAAAACAAGAAAAAATTAAATTGTATAACAATATGACCATAAAAACATTTATGAAAGGCTTAAAAGAACCATATAGCCTTATCGTGCGCTGCAGAGAACCCAAAACAATAGAAGAAGGCATAAGTATAATTACCGACGAGGACAACTTAAATTACATAAGAAAAACAAGTCAATTTCCCGCTAGAAACGTGCCGCAAGCACCATTTCCACAAACGCAGTTTCCCCAAATAAGAAGGCCTGTACCATTCGCCAGACCTCAGCAAAGTTTCATACCGCCTAATCGATATCAAAATTTTAACCAAAATAATCGATATCAACAACCATTCGTTAGACAAAATAACTGGCAACCAAATTGGCAAGCAAATAATTCACAACAAAATAATTTCCAACCAAGAAATTGGCAACAAAATAATACACAAGCATTTAATAGAAATAATATTCAACAGCAGAGACCACCGACTAATGTATTTCAACCCCGTTTTCAACCTAGCGCAAGACAGAATTTTTATAAACCTACACCAATGGACACTTCTTCTGGTAACGCTACTTTTAGGAAACCAAATTTCGCATCTAATGAACTACACTATATCAACATAAACGATTTTTATGATCAACCTGAAGAATATTTTGAAAACTACGAAGATCAGTATCAAGCACAGTGTGAATATTATCTAACAGACACAAATCAATACCAATGCACTCCTCAATATTTCGAAGAAGCCTACCAAGAAAACACAAATACTGAGCAACCACCCTGTGAACCATTATTCGATGAAGCGACAAATTTTCAGGATACCAGCCCGGACAAGAAGAAAACTTAGTATATATTAATGCGCAAATCGATACACATTTACCCTATATTTATATACCGGAATTTCAAGCAAATTTTCTGATTGATACTGGTTCAGCAAAAAGCCTCATAAAACCGGAATTAGCCATGAAATATTTCAAGAATAATATCAAACCAGAAAAATTTTTAATCCAAACTGCCCATGGACGTACAGTACATACAGGAAGTATTATGGCCAGTTTACCGAAAACGTTAAAGTATTCAACACCATATAAATTCTACTTATTCAATTTTAATAATGAATTTGGAGGACTACTAGGCATGGACCTATTACGAGAAACTAAAGCACAAATTAATACATATAAAAACTTATTAATTACAAAGAGAACTACAATTCCATTGAACTTAATTTGCACTGAAACCGAACAGGAGGAAAATGCAAAAGTAATTCCACCTAGAACAGAGGTAATAGTCAAATTACCGGTAGAGAAAACAAAATTAAAACAGGGACTAGTTTCTCAACATAAATTCAAAAAAGATTTAGAAATTCCACCATCAATAGTCACCATAGAAAATAATTATATTATTACAACAATAAAAAATAATTCAGACGAACCACAAAATTTTAAACTGGACAAACCAATTAAGGTACAAGATTTTATGGAAATAAACAACATCGAGATGGACACTCCTGAAACATACGATAACTCACAAATAGATATGAAACTGGTAGAAAACTTAGAGAAAAACTTAAGAACAAACCATATGAATACAGAGGAAAAAGAAAAAATACAACAACTGTGTCTGAAATACAGAGACATATTTTACCACGAAGATATGCCACTTACATTCACAAGCAAAATTAAACATCATATTAAAACAAAAGACAACGAACCGATTTACACAAAAAGCTATCGCTACCCCCAAGTACACAGAGAGGAAGTTAGAAACCAAATGGACAAGATGCTGAAAGATGACATCATACAACATAGTATATCACCCTGGTCATCGCCTATATGGGTTGTCCCTAAGAAACAAGATGCAAGTGGAAAAGCAAAATGGAGGATAGTTATAGACTACCGACGGCTCAATGAAAAAACTATTGATAACAAATATCCTATTCCAAATATAGACGACTTATTAAGCAAACTAGGAAACAGCACTTATTTTACAACTTTAGACTTAGCCAACGGGTTTTATCAAATAGAAATGGCTCCAGATGACATAGAAAAAACTGCATTTTCAACTGAGAATGGACACTATGAGTTTAAAAGGATGCCCTTTGGACTAAAAAATGCCCCAGCGACTTTCCAATCTGTAATGGACCACATACTTAGAGGATTGCAGAATGAGATATGCTTAGTCTACATGGATGACATTGTTGTCTTTTCCTCATCTTTGGACGAACATATTTCACGTTTAGACAAAATATTTGAAAGACTTAGGGATGCGAACCTAAAGATTCAATTGGATAAATCTGAATTTGTGAGACACGAAGCCGAATACTTAGGTCACGTTATCACACCAGATGGAGTACATCCCAATCCCGACAAGGTACGAGCGATTACGAAATTTCCAAAACCAACCACTACGAAAGAAATAAAGCAGTTCCTTGGCCTCGTAGGTTACTACAGGAAATCTATTAAGGATTTTGCACATTTAACCAAACCATTGACGAAATGCCTAAAGAAAAATTCTAAAATAATTCATGATAAAAAATTTGTTGAAGCTTTTGAAAAATGCAAAGAAATTTTGAGTAATGCACCCATACTACAATACCCGGACTTCAATAAGACATTCATAATAACTACGGATGCATCAGATATTGCACTCGGCGCGGTGCTCTCGCAAATGAAGTCAGGAAACGATTTACCTATATGCTATGCTTCAAAAACTTTAAATGAAACCGAGAGAAAATATAGCACGTGCGAAAGAGAGCTGATGAGCGTTATTTTCGCAACGAAAATTTTTAGATCATACATATTCGGCAGGAAGATAAAGATAGTAACAGACCACAAACCCTTACAGTGGCTGATGAACCTTAAAGAATGTAACCCTCGACTAACACGCTGGAAATTACGATTAGAGGAATTTGATTACGAAATTGTACATAAGAAAGGAAAACACAACTTAAACGCTGACGCCCTATCAAGGATAAAAATCTACCCCCTAGAACATTCAATCGCCGCCACTGCTGGAACCTCAAGAGACCTAAATACACCAACACCTAGTGAAATAAATGATATCCTACGAAGTGGAAATGACCAACCAAATCGAATAGACGCCGATTTAGAAATACCCGGGATTGACCTAGAAATACCCGATATCGATCTTCAAATGCCCGCTCAAGTAGAAGAAAATGTAACTATACATTCCCAGGAAGATAATACGCCTAGTATACCCCTAGCAGACGACGCCATAGAAACAAAAAATAAACAAATATGGTTTAACACAACCCAAGACCCGAGCGAATATAACACAAAAATTGTGCAATTTGACAAGAAAAAGGTCTATCTGACCTTCATTGCAAACGATCAGTTACAAATACAAAACTGGTTAAAAGAATATCTGGTACCAAAAGAAACATACTATGTTAATTGTACAGACGAGTTCTATCCCACATTATGCCAAGCCTATTTAAGTATTTTCATGAGCTATAAACCGAAATTAATTAGATGTATGGGTCACAAGACATATGTACTACAAGACAATGAAAAATTAAACATTACAAAAAGAATACATGAAAATCTAAACCATCGTGGAATCTTACCTATTTTACTACAAATTAAAAGAAGCTACTACTGGCCATTGATGGACAAAACGATTTCAGACTATATAAAAAATTGTGAGATTTGTAATAGAGCCAAATATGACCGAATACCGCCTGCAGCAAACATCAATTTGACACCTACAGCGCGCAAACCATTGGATCATGTGTTTATAGACACTTTTGTAATTGAAAAACTCAAATTTGTAACTTTATTAGACTCTTTTACGAAATATGCTGTTGCTTATGAAATAGTGACCAAGAACGCAACGGAAGTCTGCGACGCTCTTTTAGACTATTTTATGCATTATGGAATACCAAGAAAAATAACCACAGATAGCGGAACCGAATTTGAAAACGGTCTAGTTAAAGATCTAACCATGCTATACGAAATAGACCATCACTTAACCACACCTTACAATCCCAGACCAAACGGAGCCATAGAAAGGCTTCACTCAACCCTAATCGAGCATTATAGGGTAGCCAAATTAACAAGCCCTAACATGAGACCCATCGTCAGAATAAAACAATGTATAATCGCCTACAATAACACCATACATTCCGCAACGAATTTTACACCACAAGAATTACTATTAGGACAAACTAACGCAGCCAACCCTTATTCTATAAATGTTCAGCATAGAAACTATCAAGTTTTCGTCGACGAATTGAAAAAGACCACCCAAGTTCAGTACGAACTAGTAAAACAAAATTTAATAAAAACAAAACAGGCAGCATATCAAACTGATCTAAGAAAAAATCAAGATTCAACAAGTCAATATAAAGTTGGAGATAAAGTTTATATGCGAAACCCCCGCGGGAGATCTAAAACGACAAACCCATTCATAGGCCCCTATATAATTCAAGAAATCAACCCAGACAAAACTTGTGTTTTATTAAACAATCAGACAAAACATACCAGAAAAATTCATATGGATAAACTAAAACATTCCTATCTTATTCCAGATACGGAATCGGACGAGTCATCAGCGGAGGAATCGGAGAACTAAAAATTGAAAAATACACCGACAAAGCGGGACTCTACCCACAACATATTGGCACCGCCCAAATTCAAAAATCCAAATGGACCCTGATTAAAGAAATAAGCTTAGACTCCTTGTACGCCAACTATGTCATACTTAGAAAAATGTACAATAAACTGGAAGGCGCCTATAATAATACCCAATATGGAAAAACGTATATATCAGAAAATAAAATATATTTAACCACTAGTCAACATATGTTAGATGTAGCAGAACAAAAATTCAAGCAGTTATTAATTCACAAAAGAACAAAACGAGGACTTCTCAATATTCTAGGAAAAGGAATAAAATTGATCTCAGGAAACTTAGATGCTGATGATGGCGAGCGTTACGAGAAAGAAATACTAAAATTGCAGGAAAGTCAAAATAAATTATCGCATATGAGTTCAAATCAAATTTCAATATTGGAAAATACCATTAAAACATTCAATAAGTCTATAAATACTCTGGAAAATAATGAGCTAATTATGACAAGCAGAATAATACAAATTCAGGCACATATGGAAAAACAAGATATCTACGCGACTGAAAATAGAGCGATATCATTGTTACACACTACACACAACCAACTAATTCTTGCCATGAACGAAATTATAAGAGCCTTAGAAGAAATAGAAACATCAATTACCTTCGCCAGAATAGGATTAATGCATCCCGCTATAATCGATCCAGATGACCTAAAATATGAACTACAAAAAATAACAGAACTAATTGATGAACCGTATAAACTGCCATTCCCCATGAACAATGTGACTTCATTCGAAAAAATCATGGAAATTAAAGCCTATCAGAAAGACAACGTAATAAAATTTATCATTGAAATTCCTATCACCCAGAACGAGATATATAATGTTTTTCATTTATGGGCTTTACCCACGTTAACGTCTGACAATAACTTCAATCTCATAATCCCAAAATCCAAATTCCTAGTTCTATCCGAGCAATCATACGCATTACCTGATGAACCCTGTATAGAAATAAGTAACGAAAATTATTTTTGTAAATTATCAAAATTGCATAACGTAAATAACAAAATTTGTGAAATTCAAATTATACTCAAAGAACAAAGTTTAAATTGTAGTCAAAATAAAATAAAACTTATTGAATCTAAAGTGCAAGAAATTGACAAAGACCAATACATAATTATTTCTCCTACGAGAAATGTGTTTAAAATAAACTGTAACAATCACTTGCAAACTAAAGACGTTCTTGAAACTTATATTATCTCGCTTTCACCAGATTGCTTTATTCAGTTTGATCATCATATAATAAAAATATACAAAACTGATTTAAAAATAAATCAAATTAGCAGCTTTTTGCCATACATACAAAACAATGTTGACAAGTTATTTTTCGAAAATAAAGCATTAGAAATCTCACATATTAACTTAGATGATATAACACAAACTAAACGATGAATTAAATTTAAACAAACAACTTGCAAAAAACATAGAAACTGAAGAGATGTCGAGCTTTGATTTTAAAACCCTTATTATTTATCTTGTGATTGTTTTGATAATAATTTATGTTATGTTCCCTAGACTGAAATTATTGTATTTGAAAATGACTTCAAGTAAGAATCAACAGGGAAGACACCAAGAAACTACCCCAACAAGAGATGTACCCTTTCGCATAGCATGAAGGAAGCTATGCTCAAGTTTGGCGCCGGAGGAGTTAGCAGCGACCTAGTTCCAATGAGGATAAGGAAGCTCTTATTCAGCGAAGATTATAAAATGTTATAAATATATGTGAGAGTAGAATAAGATTTACTTTTCATTGTAATTTCGTTATAATAAAGTCAATTTAAATTCAACTTGCATCATTCTTTGTGGGCTAAACTTAGCCCTACAAATTGTAAATTGTTTTTAAAAACAAGGTTGTTACGGCCATCAACGTAACTCCCGGAAGAATCTACTTCATTAGACAACGGCCGTGAAAACCTGCATTCTACTACTGATTTAGATTTGTTTTCAAAACTGTCTAATATGTAATTGCAGAGGGATAAAATAGCATCGTTCGTTGACAAACCTTTCCGAAAACCAAACTGATAAGATGATAATAAATTTTGTCTAATTAGAAAATCGTTTAATCTTACGTAATAGGCTTTTTGAAAGGTTTTAGAGAAAGCAGATAGAAGGGCAATGTCTCTATAGTAAGAGATTTATCATTCCTTTTGTGAATCGGTAAAATTAAAGATTTTTTTAGGACATCAGAAAAAATTCCCTTAGTAAAAGATAAGTTTACAAGAAAAGTTAAAGGGTCAACAATGAGTTCTGCTACTTTATTAAGAAGTGAACATGGTATATCATCATAGCCAGATGAATTTTTAGTGGAGACAGATTTTATGATATCCAGCATTTCACTCGAACTGAATGGTAACAAAAAAATGATTAAAAAATTGTTTATTATCGTTCAAAATAGAAGGCATTTTATCAGTTAATGTTTATATTGAGTCGATAAAAAAGTTATTGAAAGCCTCTGCAGCACTTTGCAGGTTGCTAATAACGTTGCATTGTTATTAGGGAATTCCTGTTTGGCATTACTATTATTGATAATTTGTCAGGCAGATTTTGATTTATTAGTCGAATTAGAAAATTTAAAATAGTAGTAGTATTTTTTAGCCTGTTCAATTTTAATACGATGATTGTTTTTTTAATATATTATATTTAAAATAAACCTCATTATCACCCGGTGTTTTATAGGTCATATACAAGTCTCTCAAAAATACTCCTTAGAAAAGCTCTATCCATCACTTCCAAAAATGTATTATAATATATAGTAAAATTAGTCTCACAGCACATATCATCAGTAATAAAACTCCACTTTTTATGAGATAGTAAATATTTAAAATAATTTAAGTTGTCAGCATTATTAAAAAATCGCTTCAGTTGATATATAAATCAAGATCTAAATGTTAAGTTATCCATGAGAAAAATTGAAACAGTTAATTGTCAAAAATAACACGTTAAGGTGTAAGAAAGTTATTACAGTATCTAGTGTTATTAGTTATGGAAATTGGATTCTTGTAGCATTTTTTTAAATATTTCCTAAACGGAACAATCCATAAACAACAATTTTGTATAACAGTAAGATTCGGAGCAATGCCATGCAATTTCTTTTTATTTTTCTCTAAACAGACCCCGTATGTAATAATATTAGGGTTACGTATAAGGGCGATTCTTGGAACAGTTGCAGGCCTGCGTATAATTTATCAATTTATATTTAAGACCTACCCTAGGGTGCAAGAGGTTGGACGAGATTAGATTTATGTCAATTTAACCAGAGTAGTAACATGGAGCGAGCTACTGTGTGGAATGCTCATTGGTTACATTTGTCATTTCGTATAGTTTGAAGGCTACGTCGACACGGAATTTTCGTCTAATATGATTACTTTGTTATTCTAGGTACAAAGGCAATTTGTAACGTTGTTATAGAAATAAAAAAGTTGCGTGAATGACACAAATTCAATTATTTAAAGTTTAGATAAAAACCTATGCCAGGTTTTTGGAACTAGCCCAAACGATGTGTAGTGGAATTTACAGGAAAATTAAGGTCTAGTGATATTGACATGTTATACAGGCTGTCCATTTTATCAGGGCACTCGAGAATATCTCACTTAATATCGGTCGTACAAAAAAAATTATTTTTACGAAAATTGTGCCCATTTATATAACCTACAAAATGGTTTAAAGACATTTGAAATCCATGGCCTACTTTAAGAGTTATGACGGAAAATATCGAGAATGCGGAAAATGTCTCCAAATATCTCCGTCATTTGAAGAGATACGAGACAAATTCTAAGGTGAAAATTTTTTTGCAAAACAGAGTTTCAATGAGGTTTTATCTAATTTTTTTCAAAACTATTGTACTTTGAGATTTACTCTTCAGAATGTTAAAAAAATTATTTTGTAAGAGGTGGGAAATGGCGTCATTAAATAGAGTGTATTCCTCCCTTTTCAATGATATATCACATGCCATATTTATTCATTGGTACTACATTAGTAATTATAAAAACATTTTTTTAAACCAATAAATTTTTCTTTAATAAGCATTATATTTGCCGTGGAGAAGTATGATTAAATAAAACGATAAAATAATTCAATAAGTTGTTCAAATCTTTGCTATAATAAAACATTAACACAATTAAGAAGAATAAAGTAAATTCAGGTAACAAAAACAAAATAATAATCAAGAAAGCAACATGGAGCAAGTATGGAAAAAGTATTCGCAGTTATGCCAATGTATAGAGGTCCTCCATAAAAGCGTCACTCCTTACTCAGAAAGTTAAAATGTCTTTACCAATTAATTTAAGTATAATATCCATTTGTTTGTATTTCATGATTTCACTATTATTTTAATTATTTTAAAATAGTTGGCTATGAACAAACTTGACAATTTATTTTTTTGACAGATCATCTCAGTTAATACCTAAACTCTCACTCAATCACGCTCGTTTAAGAATTTAGAATTTTCAAAAATGATTTTCACTCACACTGATCGTTATAGCATGTTTGTTACGCATTGTCAATGCAGCTTTAACTCTGGATTAGCTCAAGTAGAATATAGAAACAGATTTCCACAAGCACTACAACCGAATAAAACTCTGTTCAGAAAATTAACTACGAAACTGAAAAATAATGGTTCATTTTTAAAGAAGAACACAAGGTTGAACAGTGTTACTGATAATGTAAATAAGGTAAACCGAGTTATTAATTATGTAAGAAATAAAAATACAGAAAATTTGGAAACATCATTAAGAGAATTTCAAATTGCTTGTCATATAAATAAAACAAGTGCTAGAAAAATTTTAAAGAAAAATGGTTACCGGTGTTATAAAGCCAAAAAAGTTCACAATTTACAAGCGGGGGACAAACCAAGGAGGACGACTTGTTGTAGGTGGCTGTTGGAAAAGAAGCGTGCCGATCCATTAATATGTAGTAAAATACTTTGGTCTGACGAGAGCCAAATTTTTCCAATAATGGATTTTTTAATCGCAATTTTCATTACAAATGGACTTCTGAAAATACACACTGGCATAGACCGACTGGGTTTCAAAATCGTTTTTCAATAAATGTGTGGATAGGTATTTTAGGCAACAATATAATAGGTCCTTATTTTTATGATGGTCACCTCAGTCGTCAAAAGTACCTAAACTTTTTGAGAAATGAATTTAATGTATACTTAGATGACCTACCTTTAGATAATCGGCACAACTTTCAATATTTTCAAAACCAGATGGAGGTCCTCCTCACAATTCCCAGATTTGCCTAGATTATTTAGACGAAATTTTGCCTCAACATTGGATAGGTACCAATGGATTTATTCGATGGCCCCCTCGTTCTCCAGATATAACCCCAATGGATTTTTTTCTATGGAGGTATATTAAAGATAAGGTGTTTTCGACGGCACCGCAAAATGTAGAGGACCTAAAAGCTCGAATTCAACAGGCATGTATTACAGTTACCCCCGAAATGCTGAGTAATGTTTTAAATGCAGTGCCTCGCCGCGCTCGATTGTGCATAAGAAGAAGAAGCTTTTATGGAGGACCTCTATACATTGGCATAACTGCGAATACTCTTTCCTTAATTGCTCCATGTTGCTTTCTTGATTATTATTTTGTTTTTGTTACCTGAATTTACTTTATTAGTAGAGGAAGTTAGCCGTAGGTCGGTCTCCCCCCACCACTGACCTTGACCTTGACCGTGCACCTGTGGTCCGTTCCTTCAAGGCCACGGTGGCATCGTAGGTTCGCATAGCATATACCGTGACCTTGACCTTGGACGGCCGCAGTGCGTTTCGACTTCAAGGGCGCAGTGTTGCTGTTACCCAGAACGATCACTTGCGGTGACCTTGGCCTTGGCTAACACTATTAGAGAATGCAAGGACGGAGCTTCCTCCTTGCCACGCAACTTGACCTCTAAAATTACATTAGTTCAATACGTACACAGTAAAATGTGGTGGGGTTCTATATTTTGTGACGTAGTATACTTTTTCTATAAAAAAAGCACGGACTATTAGAACAAAATCATATTTAGTCTGGTTCACCTACAGTTAATAAGTGAGCATAGTGTTGTGATCTGAAATATTTTAAGTAAGCAAAGTTCTGTAATATTTCTTGGTTAGTAATTCTTTCACTGTACTCAACTACTTAAATATGACTACCAATATCGATTTATTAGCCCTTAATGAACTTATTATTAAAGATACTGAAGTTTTAGACCAAAAATCTATTTCATCGTTAATTTTAAATAAGGTTTACGCCATTAAAAAAATGTTAATGCTTAATACACGTTTTGGAAAATCGATATTAGTACATTTATTTGATGAAAGTACAAGTACTACCTTTAAATCATTTTTGCCTAAACGTATTGCTGAACTATTAAATATAACTTTTATAGAAGAAATAAATTCGTCTAGTGGTAAATATGCGTTGATTTATTTAGGAGAGAATTCACCCATTTATACCGGTGCCAAATCAAGGTCACTAATAAAATTCGAAATTATTGCGTGATTTAAACTATTTAAAATATTTGTATACTTTAAATTATCAGACCAATAAATAAGGTATAGTGAAAGTATAACTTAGACTGAAATATTATAAATACACTACAATAGTAGTAGAGATGTAAGTAGTTTTATCACATATTTGATAACTTGTTCTAATTTTATTTATGTGATTTCTAGCCTCACTATAACTGGCAAGAATGTGGATGCAATATTCAGCAGAACGTTGGGTAAGGGCAGAAGACATTAATTCGGCAATTGAAAGACTATCTTCTGTACTAGGCGACTTAAGTATGGATAGACTCCATGCAATAAATTATGATCTGAATTACTGCTTCGATGCTGAAAAAGTTAAACAGCTTAATGAGGATTCTGAGAGGTATTACAGAGGTGCACAACTATGTGGTAAATTCTCTCGTGGTATTGTGAATTTAGAAGAATTCTGTGAGCAACTAGTGGAAATAAATTTAAAACATTTCCTATGTGACATAGAAAAATACTTACCTAAGAAAATTATTGAAAAGTATCAACTCGACCAATCTGATGAAGAACAGGATGAAGACAACTCAATTAGTAGTTAATCACTTATTGTAATTCTTCTGTTAATAATATTAATATGTAAATGGTGTAATAAAATTATTATTATTGAAATATAGTTGTTTTTATTTTTAAAATTAAAATTGAAATAAATGAAACACATTATTAGATTATACATTAATTTATTTATAATTATTTTTTGGTTACATAAATTAAAAAATATTAATTATTAATCCTAAATATAAACATATTTAAAGATATTTATTTTAACTCTATATTTAAATCTATAATACATTTGTTAAGAAAGTGAACGTTTGCAAGAGAGCAGTGACTATATTTTGGTTGGGTGTGTTCCATACATCTTGGTACCTTTAACGATTTTAGATTGGGTATGCAGGGTGAGAAGTCATCTAGATCTATAACTCTATTCCATTTTAGATGATGCTGTAGAACATTTTTCTTTAATTTGCCTTTGCATACAATTATAACATCCTCTGACAATACATTGCGTCGAAAATTATTAACTGCGTTTTGACAAAGTCGATGAAGTATTAGTGGGAATTCTGACAGTTGAATATATCCATCACTCCATTTTATGCCCCCATGGTAGTTGTTTTCTAACCATCGGTAGTGAGTCTGTTCGCCTTGGGTTAGTGATGAGAAAGGATTTGGTGGTTTGAAGAAATAGTGTGCTTGCTGATTAGTGTTACAACATAGAACAGCTAATTCTTTAACGGTAAAATCATTTGTTTTATATTGAAACCCCTGCAAGTCAACTATCAAAGTAGGAAATTGGCTACCTAATGACGTCATGGTAATAGGTATTCGTTACTTAGCACCAGCAATGCCACACTGAACTGAACCATCTAATGCGCTATAACTTAAATACGCATCGTGAAGTATAAGTGCATATACTCGAGTTTGTTCGGGAAACTTCGTCTTCCGTGTCTCAAATTCAATTTTTATATCGACGGTGGATGATTTCATTGCATCTGGTTGGTGTGAGCAATCAATAACAAACAATGGATTTTTTCTGAATTCGCCAAGGTCCATCATAGGTTCACTCATATCTTTATCGTAATAACTACGTTGGAAATTTTCATAGGCGTAGTAGGCTGCAGAGTCGAGTTTCTTATCGAAATTTAAATTCCAACGTTCATATGGAAATACTTCGGCATTTAAATATAGCCGAATATTATTTATATCTGCATGTATAAAACTTGCGGCGTCCTTGGTTCTGTCACTAGAGTTGCCATTGTTTTGAAATCCGTTAATGATGTATCGAGGTCTCTCAAGACTGTTAGTGGTTTTAACAGCCCATATATCAGAAGCAGTATCACGTAGAGTGGGTAGCTCATAGAGATCCCACATACGGTAAGCCATTTTAACTTTAGCATTATTACTGCTCGTATCAATTTTCTTTAATAGTTTAACCTTTTGTCTAACTTCAGGCACAATATGTCTTATCTTCCATTCGATTTTGTTAATTTCTAACTGTGCATCAACTTCTCCAATGTAAGAGTCTTTAAAGGAACGTGCTATAATTAAAATTAATTCCTGTTTTGTATTTAAAATACCTTTGGTATAATCTTCTGCAAAACCCATGAGGTACTTAAGAGGGAGTTTACCGCTGAAAATGTGGCTGGTAGTATCTAAAATATCCTGTTTTTTCTCGGTGAGACCCCAACCTATAGTTAGTAGCGATGGGAGGGATGTTTGTCCATATGACACCCTAGTTTTCATTGTAGTAGTGATGCCAGGCTTCCTAACGACAGCGACCTGTTCACCACCCATTTCATATCTTATTTCTTCGAAGAGAAAAGCTAGCGCATTGTTAGATAGATAACACTTCTTGGTAACATCACTAGGGGTAAATTTTCCTTCTATATAAATGTAACTCTCTGTAATGTCAAGTATTAAGTCCTGAAAATTGACAGGAATGCGTACTTCATCAGAGTTTCTATAATATGGTGAACCGTGTGGTTTATATGTATGCTCATGTAAGCTAACGAGTGACTGATCGAATACAGGTTCCTCGAACACCTCAAGTTTTTCACTAGATGTAAAAGTCACCATTATTAACTATTTTTCTCTCAGTTTCAATCCGATGGATCGAAGAAATGCACGATCTTTAGCTGGCAGGTTATGTCTTAACCGTTTAAGCTCTACACGTTGAATGAGTCGATTTCCGCAGTCATTAGTCTTTTTATCGTCAATCACATTGAAACGATTGTGTGCTAATCGTTGTTGATTATATCGGAAACCCATTGTGTTTGCGATTTTAAAACTGTTTCAATTCTAGCTTTACGATAATCTTCTCACCACGAAAATTGATTAAATCTCCATTATCATCCAATATGCGTAGTGTAATGTTGTCGATAAACTGACGTCCTTCAGGTCTAACAGGCAAATATATGATGTTCGCTGGCTCTCTGGTAAGTTTGTAACCTGGTTCAACGTCTATGTCGAACTCGAAAAGGGTATGGGATTTAAGGGTATTCAGATATGCTCCAGAGATAATGTTGCAATCTACACGTATCATCCTTACTTTCATAATATCAACAGGTAATGTTGATTCATGATTAGTGTTTGGATGCAAATAAGTCGATTCAAATCCCAATAAATTACCAATAGAGTTTGCTTGTGTAAAGTCAATTCCATATTTTGACCAAATCTCACACTTTAGCGTATTGTTGTTCGCTCGCAGTCGAAATAGTTTTTCTTTTTCCTCTTTCTTATCACCGGGCATAGCTTTCAGTATTGCACGATATATCTCTTCAATTTCATAGGCTCCGCAAGGTATGTGGATAAGTGTGGGGGCTACTTTTGGTCCAATTCGATAGCAAAAACGATTGTTGGTTTCGTCCACATTGAATATAGAATTGTAAGAATAGAAGCCTGTTAATCCTAACCCATATCGACTATTAGTATCTAATTCAATGGGAGGATAAAACTCAGCACTGAGCACACTAGATCGGTTTGATAGAGTGAACGTATACGACATGACTGATGATATTTAGTGTTCTCTCATGAATTTATTGTGAACTACAGCAATAATCGTGGTGTAATTTTCGTTTTTTGCTGGATGACGGAGACGTTTGTATCTCATTATTTGATGCAACATTGACATCGCGCACTTTACAGTAGCAGCAAAATATTCTTCGAGGCGGCGGCCCATCATTAACATCAACACTGCTACCACCGCCATCATCATCATCATCATGATAATGTTCCTGACAGTATTGATATTTTAAAATATCAATATCATTCTGGAGATGCTGGGGTAGTTTGTCCCATACTAATGCAATTTCATGTGCAGCACATCCAATCATTACTTCTTTAGGCATATTTGCCAGTTGTTGTTTGCTCATCTTCAATAGACTGCGTAAACGGGAGAATGCGATTAGTGATTGACCCATCTGCTTGATGCTTTCCCGATCCATTTCAAGGTCTGCAGATGTTATTTCACAAGCGTTTGTAGTTATTTTGTAGTGAGAAACTTCAAACACAAATGACCACACCACACTGTGTTAAAATTTTGTTGGCGTTCATAGTTATAGTAAATTTTGTCGGTCGACTTTGAACCTCTGCGCAGATATAAAACTAATTCTGTCGGTGGGGGTAAATCACCAAAACTATCGAAATATGTGACTAAACTACCACGTTTTTTAAATGCAACCCAGTGTGTTCCAGGGCCATTTATACTGTCTAGATTTATGATGGCCGACTCATTATGACGTGGTCCAGAATATGGTAGAGTGTCCCGCATAAATATCCCCCGAAAATAGGGCACTTTCACCTTCTCTGCATAATATTTAAGATCGATATTAGTGAGAGGTTTTCGGGGTAGAGCATCTAGAAGTTTTTTGAACTTTGTGGTTTTAGATAAAGTCCTAGTCCTTTGCGATATGGTTTTAAATATAGCCCTTTACCACTTTTTCCTATAGAAATCGCCTCCATCTGCCTATTATGGCGATTTTTTTCAGCTAATTCCTCTCTACTCGTTTTAACATCATTTACAGCTTTAGCTATACCAGCAGCAGTGCCAGCTAAACTACCCAAAGCTGATAATCCAGCAAAAATGGGTATTAATGGTAGAATTCCACCCACTTTCGGTATTGGTATTATCCTAGGTGTACGAATATTACGTTTTCCACCAGCTGCTCTCATGTGTCGTCGTGCTGCTTGAAGCGCAATTTGCGTAACTTTTTTTGTGTCCTTAGCGATTTTTCGTTTACCACCGGCTTTACGTATGTCATCACGTACTTTACGTACTATTCCAGCACCAAAAGCTATATTTCTAGTTTTTTTCTTGTTTTTCTTTTTAATTATACGTTTCTTTGTAGTACGGGGTGTTGTTGACGTACAACCCATACCAAGACGTTGCTTTCCCTTCATTATAGTTGTAACTAACCACGCGGCGGCCTTTTCTTTGAAACTTACGTCTTTTGATTTAACTCGTTTCCAGGCAGCTTGTTCAAGTTGATAGTCTGCTTTGTGTCGGGCTGCTAAATTACTGGTGTTTTGATCGTATGCAATATCGTGCTGCTTGCATGCAGCATCGAGTTTGTTTATGCCTGGATCACCTCGGGCTAATCTTTTTTGTAATTTGGTGCCTGGACCACAATACTGGTAACCTCCCGGTAAGTGTAGTTCAAATGGGAGCTTATTTATTAGAGAATTGACTACCCCCTTACCAATCTTTAAACCACGACGATTTTCACGTGTGTGCTTCTCGGTTGACACCATTTAAATAACAATCACAATACGTACATCTATTTATATAGTATCCATCCGTGCTACGATGCGCATTGTGAAGCAGAAACAGAAACTTGCTGTAGATAATTTAGATGAAAAAGTAGGGTGTGGACTACAAGTCGAATCACGCCATGGCCCGCTACTTCCCTCAACTATTCGCGGACTCTTAATAGGTCCAAGTGGTTGTGGCAAAACAAATTTACTAATAACTTTGCTTACTCATCCACTTGGGCTACGTTTTTCAAACATTTACTTATATTCAAAGTCCTTACATCAACCCAAGTATGAATATTTACGCGATATATTAGCACCGATTACGGGGCTAGGATATTACACCTTCAGTAACAACGCGGAAATAGTGCAACCATCCGACGCTGAGCCTGAGTCTATATTTATATTTGATGATGTTATATGTGAAAAGCAAGATGTTATTCGAGCATACTTCTCAATGGGGCGTCATAAACATGTAGATTGTTTCTATTTGGCACAAACGTATTCCCGCGTCCCTAAACAGTTGGTAAGGGATAATAGTAATTTCATAGCAATTTTTAAGCAGGATGATATGAATTTACACCACATTTTCTCAGACCATGTCTCACCGGATGTGACTTATAAAGAATTTCAAGAAATGTGTGCAGAGTGCTGGAAAGACAAATATGGGTTTCTTGTAATTGACAAGGATAGAGAAGTAAATGAAGGGAGATATCGCAAAGAACTTGATAGTTTCATATATCCATGAAGTATTGTAATTAAAATTTTAATTGGTCTACAGATAGCATCGGGATAACTTCAGCAGTGAGGCTGCATTTGTTAGACATGAATGACAATGGTGAGAATAAACTCAGTAGTGCTATAGGTAGAAACATGAGAGAAGAAATAAGACTGAAACGTGAATTGATTGAGGCCACCGATTCAGTGCGCAAAAAATTCAACTCTGTGAAGAGAAGAAACGTTGAGAATCAGTTAACACTCGAAAAAATTTATGAACCCATAACAAAACCATTAAAGGTTATATCATCTGCTTCACATAACCAATCGCTAACACAACCTCAGAAACCAACACAACCGATAGAAAGTGCAAGAGCTAGTACTAGTACATTTAAAGCAACACCTGAAACTAGTGATGAAGATGGTGACAAAAATGCAAGTCAACAATATTTTTTGGAAACACCACCGGGATCGTCGTTAATGAGCACTCCATGTTCAGAAAGTTCTATTAGTGGCGCAGAAGGAAAATGTGATATAGTGCAAACACATTTAGAAAATCTGAAATTCGACAATGCTAGGTATGATACTATATACGGTGTACGTTTAGACCCCCATACAGAAAAACTACAAATGGGTAATGCTGAAATACGCTTTTCTAATGGAAATATCACATTGTGGCGTGGAACTAAGAAGGTGGGGACGTATTCTGGCAGTCCTAAGTTATATGATATGATATTTATGAAACAACCACAAATTTCGCGTAGTAATGAGGCTATTATTGGCGACAAAGAGTGTCAATTATATGGGGGGATTTTAAAACAGACAAAAGCACCATATAAAAATTATGATATGAAACAGGGTTTGAATAAAGCTAAATGGAAGAAATTCACTAATATTATAGAACCATTGGTATCTTCTACAGTTGTGACGAGATCTAAAACTGGCTTAGGTGTTCCTATTAATAAATTATACAATAATAGAGGTGTTGACTATGTATATTGGAATAAACCGAAAGAACTGGTGGACCGCCTACGCCTGCTCTATAGCTCAAAAATGGTTGGTAACAATGGTGTCAATAACGAAATAGTCAGTTTATTGGAAGAAATGAGGGAAGAAAGGATAATCTATTAGTGAAGTTAAAATTCATTTCACACTTATTTAATTAGTATAAAATATTGTGAAATGCTTAAACGGGGTCAGACGTAAACAGAAATGGCTGTTGTAAACAACACAATTGACAAGTTCGGTAGACGAAGAAGTAAGAATAATAAATCGATTATCGTACATGGACCTCCAGGTATTGGTTTTAAACTTACCGCAGATAATCAATTTGATATGCAAAATAAGCGTTTACTGAACATTGGTGAACCAATAAATCAAAAAGATGGTGTAACTCGTAACTATGTAGACGAAAATATCGATAAATGTATGAAAGACATTAAAAAGTCACACATTGCTTTTATGGAGAATCAGTGGACTGAATATAGTAAGTTTGTACACAGCAAAATTACCGAGATGATTAATGACGCTCTGCAACACATTAATAAAGAAATTTCTGGAGTTAAGAAATTAACCGAGGACAATTATACTATTTTATATGATGCAATAAGCAAAGTGCACCACATTCTCGATGAATCCCGTCTGAAAGGTATGACAGTGCGACAGAAATCACTTGGAAATATTGTGGCACAAGCTGGGAGGAACGATCGTAATCAACAAGTGATAGATGAAATAGTGGCTGAAGTCACGGACAACGCTGCTACATTAGGAAAAAAGTGAAAAAACAGACCTAAATTATCTATATAAACGCCTGACTTAAACTTCAATTATGGTGATTAGTAATGAGAAATTACAAGTTGTTAACGAATTGCATAAAGCTTGTAGGAGAAATTTCCGTAGAAGAAGAACAATAATCAAAGGTTATGGTGATTTATGGCAAATGGATTTAGCTGAAATGCAACCATACGCTGATGAAAACAATGGTTATCGATACATTCTCGTAGTGATCGACTGTTACTCAAAATATTTGTGGACTAAACCTCTAAAAAATAAAACTGGTGTTGAAATTACTAAGGCTATGAGAAGTATTTTACAAGAATCAAATTATTCTCCTAAAAATCTACAAAGCGATCAGGGTACGGAATTTTACAACAAAAACTTTTCTGCTTTAATGAAACAGTACATCATTAATCATTACTCCACGTATAGTACGAAAAAAGCAGCAATTGCAGAAAGAGTAATACGAACATTAAAAACCTGGTTATATAAAGAATTCTCAGCTAGAGGTAAATACAAATGGGTTGACATTCTATCCGACATTACAAAATTGTACAATAATAAAATACATCGTACGACTGGTATGAAACCTGCTGATGTTAAACCAACTACACGTTTAAATGCTTATAATCACATTAAAATTGCTTTGAAACCTAAATTTCGTATTGGCGATATAGTTCGAATCAGTAAATATAAAGGTATATTTGAAAAGGGGTTCACACCAAATTTTTCAACTGAACTTTTCAAGATCGTTAAAATAAATGTAACAAATCCCACAACATATACACTCCAGGACATTCATGGCCAACCAATAAAGGGGTGCTTTTATGAAATGGAGCTACAAAAAGCTAAATACCCTGATGTCTACTTGGTGGAAAAGGTTTTAAGAAGGAGAGGGAACAAGGTTTTTGTGAAGTGGCTCGGATTCTCTAATGACCACAACTCTTGGATTAACGAAGCAGCTCTTATTTAATATTGTCACATTCTTTATATAAAATGTGTATATTTATAACAACTAATATTTTACTTATGTTTAGAAATTTCATAATAAAATGTGTGTATTCCATTAATATTTGTTTTATTTATTTTCCCCATATAAGACTCCAAAGCCTTAGTAATTATATACACATTAACGAAAAAATATATACAAATGCAAATTTGTTAAAATTTTTGAATTAATTTTTACTCCTAAAAATTATTAGATGAAATCAAGAAAATCATTTTAATAAATTTTATTGAGAAGAAAATATTTACAACGAATTATAGATTAAATATATTTATTTAAAACGTATATAATACAGAAAAAATACAAATACATATTTATGGAATTAATCAGATGAAATCCCCCCGTCTCGACAGTAACGCTTCCTGACAGAAACATTCTCTGTTGTGTTTCATCACACCTCCATAAATATGTCCAACATATTCACAAAGTAAAACACTGTATGTCTTCTCGTCTCTGCATTTGCTGCAAATATTGTTCCAACAATCACCAGTGTACTTGTTGCAAACCAGACACCGCTGCCTCAATGGGTGCTCCACCTTGCATGTCTCACAAACATCTCGGATAATTCCAAAATTTGTACGAGTCGTGGGTTGTAGACACTTGTAGCACTCTTGCTCCAGACGCTCACGTGATGCTGCTTTTCGGACGGTATTCACTGGCACTGGATTTTCTTTTATACAATTTGAACATAGTCCAGTACATGGATTAATTTGCTGCTTTGCCCAGAATTGGGAACAATTATAGCACAGAATTGCACCATCCATACTATATGGATATACGGCGATTGTTGGTTTCGATTGCCACTCTCTTGGACAAGACATTGCTGTTTTAAAAACAAGTGTACGGTATGACAGCTGAATAATAACTGAGTTCCTCCTCATGGCCTTGTTTGTTTAAGTAGTCGCTGGAATTGCCGATATTAGAGCCATGGTATGTCGTTAGAGATGATGTGACGTCACCAGCAACATGTTTAAAAGAGGAGGTGTAACTCCACGTTAGATCAGTTGCTTTGCAAACTTCAACGTTGATCATTCCGTCTACTGTCTTATATATTCGTTTCCAAGTATTAATATGGCTGCTGTACCTGCTGGTTGGGCTAACCTCAGATTCCTGGACTGGTTAGCATCCCTAGATGTCCTCAACAATATATGGTACCTTGAAGAGGTAGAGGACGACTTGGCTGCTCCCGAAGACGACGAGGTAGAAGTTGAAGACGATGAGGAAGGCGATGAGGAAAGCGACGAGGAAGACGATGAGGAATTTTTTGACGCTGAAGAGGGTGCAGACGATTCAAGTGATGATGAGGGTATCGTCGTAGATGTTCCCCACCAAAGAGGGCAGCGGTGGATAACATCAGAATATTTAGCAAGGGTGAACCCGATGGATGGCATCTTCTGCACCACCATGACCTTTGTTGCGGTCCAAGTAGTGGGTGGTATGGAATACAATCTTTGCCACGGATGTTTTCTGGGATACCAGTCTAGGGTGGATCCTGGGAGACATCGTCATGTGGACTACCATGCCACTACAAGGATAATGAGAGGCAGGCGGGGATATTGCAAATCTTGCAGAGATCCACTCTATCAGATTAGGCGAGTGGAAATCTGCAATATTTGCAATATGGACAGATAATTTGTAGTTTTTTTTTGTAAATATGTATATATCTCTTAGTTTATTGTAAATAATTATGTAATTAGTTTTAGTGATAAATAAATGTATATATTTAATTTTTAGTTTATTGTAAATATTATATAACTAGTTTAAGTGTTAAATAAACGTTAAATTGAATCTTATTTTTTGTTTTATTTACTAAATATTTAAATGTAAGTAACACAATGTTACTAGAGAAATCTGTGTTTCACTTCGATTATTGCTTATGTTGACAGTGCTATTGATATTGATGGTGTTAAAAATATGAGTATTAGGACACTTTCTACTCTTATTTGTGTGAGTAGTGAGGTGGGGAGTGATGAGGTGGGGGTGGTGGTAGGGGCTATATATACATAAGAAAGCCCTCACCATCCTCAGTTTACTTTCTACGCTCCAACATGTCTGAAGTACAAGACAATACTGTATCTTCCACTTCAACCATGTTCGTTTTGTGCGAAAGGTATCGTGCCTACCTGCAGCGCGTTAGAGAGGCGACAAGGGGTGGTGTAGCAGATAGCACCACCTCACCAGAAGAATACCAACCATTGGAGAGGTCTCCGTCCACATGGTCGATGGACACTGTGCCCAATGATGATTCCGAAGACGAGATGGATGGAGTAATTCTGGAGGAATCATCGACGGACACAGCGGAATCGTCTGACTCGGAAGATGATGCAGCCATTCTGGTGGAGGAATCTACCGATGAAGATGAGGATGCAGCCATTCTGGTGGAGGAATCTGCCGATGAAGATGAGGATGCAGTCATTCTGGTGGAGCATGATTCGGACGGATAATTCTGTTTTATTTTATGTATATATATTTTTGTTATTTATAAATAAATGTATTAAGAGTTATTCTTTTTTTATTTCATTTCATATACAATAAATAACAGTAGTAAAGTAAAGAATAAAAAATTGCTTTAATATAAGAAATAACGGGGTACTTATTTAAGTAAATTGGTTATTCGTATTTGGACTGTCGGTCAAAAGTGTTGCAAAAGGTGTATCGAGGTCACAGTTGTCCTCCAGTACCGTTTCTACTCACTTCCGACCTTTAGTTTTGCCGCAGCAGACTTTTTCCCGGAACGGCTAGTCGTATCGCTCCGAAAGTGGTTGCAATCGCTTCCCAGTGATCGATTTAGTCGAAAACGATACCTCGCGTGTCCTCGGGCGTCTTCGGGTGGCTTCGGGAAACTTCGGGAGTGTTCGGCATGAGTTCGGCTTTTCGCTTAAAATTGCAGCCTTTGCATGTGTGAACTCCCCTGAAACGTGTTTTGATTTTTTTATTCCCCCAATCCTTGACAAAACAGTGAATAACGCGTTCGGTAGTGTTCGGATCGATTCGGAAATTATCGGAATCGATTCCCCTGCAGCCTTCGGTCGCTTCGCCCGCATAAACCTTTTTTTAATTTTTTGACCCGCTTTTTTTTTTTTTTTTTTTTTTTTTTTTTTAATATATAAACCTGAACTAACCATAACCCAGCGCGTGACGCGGGGGGGGGGGGGGTTGGGGGGGGGGGGGGTGTTATTACTTTCTACATTTACATTTTTTCTAACCTAACCTAACCTAACCTAATTTTTTTTTCACATTTTTGCATTTACATTTTTTTTTACATTTTTTCTAACCTAACCTATTTTTTTACATTTAAATTTTTTACATTTTTCTAACCTAATCTAACCTCATTTTTTTTCAGTTTTACATTTTTACTTTTATATTTTTTTACATTTTTTCTCTTAACCCTAACCTAATACTAAATTTATGTACAAACATTTTTAATGCAACATTCTGTAGTGTGTTTACGCACTACCTTATTCCCAGTTTCTTTTTTATAGCATTTAGCTTCCTTGTACATCTCTCAGAGGCTTTGCGACGCTTCGCAATGCCTCTGAGCATTTCATCGGCCCGAGAATTCAACATCTCCGCCTTCCTTTTGAGGGACTGCGCGTGATCCTTTAATTTGCTGTCATCATCAGTTGCACTTTTAAGTTCCCTATCCTCCCGCTGCAACTGTTCATACATGTTCAAGAAATTTTTGAAAGTTTCATTTTGCTCTTCTTGGGAGAATAACTCCGATTGTGAATCAGAATCACTTTCATTCACAACCAGAGCACGGTTACGGGGTTCCTGCGTTGGCAACACCGCATGAGAGCATCCTGGCAACGGCGCGCTCGAACATACCGGTTGCACTTTCGTCGGCTTTTTTGCAGCATCTTTTTTCGGTTTCTTAGCTACCGACTTTTTTGCAGCAGCTTTTTTAACCACCGGTTTCCTTCCCGATAACGGCTTTTTATTTTTAGCTGCTGCTTTCTTAGGCTTTTCAGGTATCTCTACCTGCCCCTCGTCTGAGCCAACATCGGGAATAGGGCTCAGGCGAGCAGGTACAGATGCTTGCGCCGATAAAATTCTTCTAAGAATCGACACGTCATCATCTTTCTCGGTATTCTCTACCTGCGTCTGCTTTGTAGATGTTGAAGGATGCGTCGTCATCTTCTTTTGGCCTTTCTGCGAATAAATCTTTGGTTGCGCAGGTTGAAATTCGTCCTCAGAATTTGTCTCCGTAACCGTAGGGAACCTAGACCACGCGGCGTTCGGGTAGGCCTCTCCATTAGATGTACTAGCTCTGGCTTCATCTGAAGCCAAAGCCTGCGCGTCCAATTCGGAGAAATCGAAATCACCCAGCAAATCATCGTTCAAATCGGTCAAATCCGTCGGGATTTCAATATCCGGTAGTAAACCCACGCCAGGACTCGTCTGGTTGTTCGCCACACCATTACCCGGACAAGCGTCGCCATTGTCACCCACGCCAGGGCTCGTCTGGTTGTTCGCCACACCATTACCCGGACAAGCGTCGCCATTGTTCGCCACACCATTACCCGGACAAGCGTCGCCATTGTCGTCTTGCCCTGGCATATAATTAATTAAGTATGCAGCCACAGCACTCAACAAAGCGCCTCCCTTACCGCTACCACCAGAAACACCAATCTTTTTTTGTCCTACCATTGTCACAACAAACACAAAACGGACACGAGAAACGGGCACGAAACACAAAACACAGAACACAAAGAATGCTAGGAATAGAGCAGACAGCACTATTTTGCACACTTCCTTACAACTCGAGAGCTGGAGACGGAAAGAATCTTTGTAGCATCTCTGAAGCCCATAACGCTGAACTAACCCCTCCACTCCCTACCACTCTTGTTCCTATTGGTTCAAATTATTTCCCTACACACTCTAACTAACCCCCTACTTCCCACCCCACTCTTCCTATCGTCTCTCTCTATCTTATTGCCTACAGTACTCATACAATAAAAATACCATTTAGTAATTTAAATCTTTATTTATAAATTAACATTTTATTTCATACAAATATCTCTTACTTCGACTTACACATAACATGAAATATCACAATGAATTTTTCAATTGAATATTATAATTGTCGACCTTTGCGTTAACAAGTAGAAACATTATTAACAATTAATCACTCAACTCATTCATTGCTTTGAGTAACACATCTAGTTTATCATCATCCTTTAAAACATTTCGTTCAACGACACTATTTAAGGCTGATATTAACCACTTTAAATTCTGCTCTGGTTCACTCTGAAAAAATGTTATGTCTGAGTGACCCCAGGGTAGAGTTTTAGTGGTATTGGGAATCACAAAACGTTTATCGTCATAATAAGAAAGAGCAACTTTATTCCGCATCTCTGTATAGATATCATGCAAGTGACTTCTGAAAGTATTCATTTTACGAAATATTAACCCGCCCTGCTCAACAATTTTTCTGTAGTCATCTATTGTAAGTTGTTTTTCAATCACAGATTTCTTTACTCCCTTGGCTTTTTTCAACTCATTACCGACCGATTGCACGTAGTACGCTTTCGCTCCAGTACCATAAAAGCTGATAATAGGATCTTCGGGGAATTCGTCTTTCATATTCCCAAGCACAGACGAGCCTTTTGGAATATTAAATTTATTTCCCTCCCTGTAATTAGAAGTATCAAATTTTTCTGGATTTTGTACAATAAAGTCATAGAAGTTATCTGTATAAACTTTCATAATTAAGGAATCGGTGTCGGTGTACAACAAAGAAGCATTAGCACCGAATTGACGTTTAATAACACCATAAAAAAAATTATACAGTACCGTCTTCGATAATTCAAGAATACAAAATCCTACGTAAATTGGTTTGTTATAGACTACTTGCAATTTGCTCATTTCAATCGCTACAAAATCCTCAGAAAAAATTGTGCAAGATTTGAAATTTGGACGAGCGATTAATGCGTTTGCACCTATAGTTCTTCTAACATTTTCCCAATGAGTAATCAACTTTATATCTCTTCTATTATCAACATTTTCCATGGTTTTACCAAATACTGCATTATTCATTAATTTATATTGGTCTTTTTCAAATTTATTGGTCGCTGAATTTCTCATTTGCGTATTTAAATCGATGTATTTTTTTAACCAGGGCGACTGCTTGAACTTAAGTACTCTATGGGTTTTTAACACCATTAAACCATTTTCAATGGCTTGTTTCAAGTTTCTATAATGCACAACATATCGTCTCTTATCATTCAAATTTGGGATTAATTTTGGTGATTTTGATTTTGATTGGGGGGGTATAATATTTTCTACTAAGAAAGGGAGATCTGAATGTAAATCGTGTAACTCTTGCGGATAATGTATGTCTACTTCAAAAACATACCCGTGTGGACTCTCGTCTGAAATATTAGTAACATCTAAGTCGATAATTTCTCTTTCGGACAGCCACTCAAATCCCCCTGTTGGTAATGCTTGGGACATACTATGACCGTATAAGTTCGTAGCATCAAGATATGTGATAAATGACGACGGTTCTGAGGGATCATAATTGGGTACAAACTTATTATTTGCGATATGCTTCCTTTCTGTACACTGGCTGACACCACCGCGTATAGCTTTTTTAAAAAAATGTATCATATCGATATCTGTTAACAATTCAAGTTCTACCGCTGTTAGTTTCAACATAGCGTCCCAAGATAAACCTGGAGCTGTGTAATATTGAGCTGGATCCAATTTATATTTATTCACGCAAATTTTACGAAAATTTTCAAATACGTCACACAAAAGAAGGACATCTGATTTTAAATACAGGTCTGAATAGTCACCCAAACTCTGGCACTCAAACAATTCCCACACATTTTTAGCCCTTTCATAATCGTCATCTGATATATGTGTTTCATTTAGGCTGTCATAGAATTCCTGCTTGGTGGGTAGAACACGATTATTTAATTTCTCTAAGTTATCTACGAAACTATATGGAAATACACCCTTCCGTCGCATTAAAATAAATTTTGCATTATCGGTAAAAAAGTTCTTCATTGTAACCATTTGACCTTCATTTAAATTTTCCCCTAAATTTTGTAGTGATGCTGACATAAATTTAAAACTATCGATGAAACGTAACCGCAAATATTTATTTTTTGTTTCCCCCTTGTCAGTAACGTAATCATGCATGTAAAGATGTTTTGTAAAAGATATATATTTTTCTTTGTTTTGTGGTATTACGTCAACTTTATCTTTATGAGCGCATAACTCTTTTACAAATAAGTGAATATCGTATCCACTCATGTTGTGAAATATGATAGGTACAAAATTTGGTAGTTTATAATTTAAATTACAGATCGAGTGCGCGGCACCGAATCGTATCTTACCAGTTAAGTGGCAATGATCTTTCACCTTTATATCACCTTCTGCAAAAGGCTTCTCACATATACCACAGATGGTTGCATTGTCAAAATTTTCTCTTTCTATCGCTGTAAGCGGGGACATGGGGATTACATCTTTCATATATCTATTATAAATTTCCCTTAAATCAGCCTCTATACATGATACAAATACTTTTGCTGCATCAGATCCGCGATATAGTTCAAATTTAGAAATGCTATTATCAAAGGAACATTTTATGTAATACGCGAAAGAGTAAGGTTCATGAATAAACGTTTTGTTGGTATAAGAGCGTTCAGGATTTGGCTCGCAAGTATTTATCGGTTTCAAAATGGATTCAAAGTCTGCATATACTACAAATGGTACTTGCATTTGTCTGTCAAAATTCTCAAATTTTAATATATTTTCCGGTACACGTTTCCCATATTTATCAACCCGAAATTGTGTCGATGGTGTTGTAGTGTAAATATGATTACAATCATTTGTTTGGTGAGACATTAGCTGACGTTCGTTACAGAAATACAGCAAACACCCATCACAAAAATATTTTCTATGTCCGTGAGCGGATATTTGATTTGATACTAATCCAGATAAATTTTTTATCCAACAATAGTGAGTTTTAGCACAATCCGATTTACAATGATGATTCTGATCACATTCCGCGGAAATTAATAATAAGTTAACATGAATACGTAGTTTCTTCTGAGAATAACGCAAAGGTCCGACAACATCATATTTTACTTTATTATTCTCGAATTTCTTTTCTAACCCATACACATTAATAGATATATTATTCAATTCCTCAAATTTTGAAATGTCTCTCAATTTCATTGGAAAATTCATACCTGTCAAATTTAGAACTCTTGAATAATGTGGATAAGATGACATTTGAGATGTACCACCATTTGCAGGATACAATGCTGAAGTGACTGCCCAAGCAAAACAGTATTGGTCCTGGTTTTCTATATTCACTACGGCCTTCTTATTTGCGATGAACTTTGGTAACTTGATATATGATGAACCACCCATTGGACTGTACTTGTTTATATTAATTTCAACAAATTTTATTTGTTCGAGGGCCCACCCTAAAAATAAAAAAAAAAATGTCAATTGTTATTCCACATACCAGAAGATATTTACATACCAGAATCACGCTCTTGGAACTCAGTAGTTTGCGCAACCATCATGTCTATAAAAGTGTCGAGTGCAATGTTTAAATCCACACCTTGATCCAATATTTTATTACACGTATTAAACGATTTAATTTCAGCTATTTCTTGTGCTTGTAATATATAGCTGGCAAATGTCTCCATGTTTACTTTCACAGTTTTATGAAGTAATAATATTTCTTCTAGTAAATTCAATATTTTATGTCGAATTTCGTTGAAAAATATTATATAGTCCAGTTTCTCATTATCACTATGCACTCGGTATGTTATGATTCTATATTTGAAAGCACTGCGAACAATTTCTGTACCATCCATCAAACGTACACATGAATTTGTTCTGTGTTGTAGTGTTCTTTTATGAGACTTCATTTGGTTAGTTGTTAAAGTCACATTACAGCTATAACACGTCTGCATAATTACCGATGTTGATGGATTCGAATCCAATTTCACTTTCTTTGCTGGCGGTCCATTACCATTTAAACTGTTACACGCCTCCCTCTGATGACGTCGCATATTGTCACTGCGAGTGAAGCTTGCACCACAAAAACTGCACGAATACATATTTGCTTCTTTACTCTAGGAAATTGACGTTAAGAATGATCCCATATTAACTCCTTTCACTCTTTTATAGAAAAGATATACTACGTCACAAAATATCAAACCACGGCACATTACGAGTTGCGTGGCAAGGAGGAAGCTCCGTCCTTGCATTCTCTAATAGTGTTAGCCAAGGCCAAGGTCACCGCAAGTGATCGTTCTGGGTAACAGCAACACTGCGCCCTTGAAGTCGAAACGCACTGCGGCCGTCCAAGGTCAAGGTCACGGTATATGCTATGCGAACCTACGATGCCACCGTGGCCTTGAAGGAACGGACCACAGGTGCACGGTCAAGGTCAAGGTCAGTGGTGGGGGGAGACCGACCTACGGCTAACTTCCTCTACTTTTATTCTTCTTAATTGTGTTAATGTTTTATTATAGCAAAGATTTGAATAACTTATTGAATTATTTTATCGTTTTATTTAATCATACTTCTCCACGGCAAGTATAATGCTTGTTAAAAGAAAATTTATTGGTTTAAAAAAAATGTTTTCATAATTACATAATTACTAACGTAGTACCAATGAATAAATATGGCATGTGATATATCGTTGAAAAGGGAGGAAAATACTCTATTTAATGGCGTCATTTCCCGCCCGTTTAAAAATAATTTTTTTAACAGCCTGAAGAGTAAATCTCAAAATACAGCGGTTTTGAAAAAAATGCAAAAAAATGCAAAAAAATTTCGCCTTAGAATTTTTCTCGTATCTCTTCAAATAACGGAGATATTTCGCCTAGACGTTTTCCACATTTTCGATATTTTCTGCCATAACTCTTAAAGTAGGCCATGGATTTCAAATGTCTTTAAACCATTTTGTAGGTTATATAAATCGGCACAATTTTCGTAAAAATAATTTTTTTTGTACGGCCGATATTAAGTGAGATATTCTCGAGGGCCCTGATAAAATGGACAGCCTGTATAAAAATTAGGCTAAATGTTCCTTAGAGACGTCATATTTTAAAAAATACAAAAGAGAAACCTAACTGCAAATTAGATACAAAATTATTGTTATGTTTATTATGTTCATATGTTCATTGTCTTCATTATATTCATCATGTTCATAACGTTCATTATGTTCACTATTTCACTATGTAAATTTTGTTTTCAATATATTTTTCTTCAAACGTCAGAAAATATGACTTTTATGACAAATTTCGTGAGTGTTAACTATCATTTCTCCGACAGTTCTGTAATTCTGTGTCCATCGTGTTCCTTCCGATGGTTAACCAGAAGAAACTCAACACATAATTTTAAAATAAATCGATTATATACATATGAATGTACCAGGCTACAAATTGAACCCTGTAGTACATACATTAGTATGGATTTTCATTATTTGTTTCAACGTAGGCTATTACCGAGACAGTTTTTAAGTTGTAATAGTATATTTTTAGCTGTTAAATGATAATTTTATTTTGGAGATATTTTTCATTTCCAACGTAATTGATTAGTTAGCCGTAAACGGGAATCTTGCAATAATAATAACAACGTTTCAAAAATAACATTTTTGTTTCTTATGGAAGATTTTGCTTATAAATAATGTAGATTGTAGAGAGGCCTCAATATTTTGTAATAACTTGATTGTATTTGTTAAACCTCAAATCCACTTTAATATCTTGATATGACTTTACTTGTATTTAAGCTAAAGAACACACCAGGTCAATTTGAATTGTGTATTGTGAACAAAATGCATTTTATTTTATTCTGAGTAAAGAGTTGCATGCATGTTTTATGTTTTCTTTTATTTGTTCTGTTTAATTAAATATCAAAGTATTTTACAGAAGACAGATATTTTCGATAAATACATGCAATTTTTATATTTCAGCCATTAGAAAGACATAGAGATGTTTATAAAATAATTTAATAGTAATTAGAATCAGTTATTTTATTTAAATGCACGTAATTATTGTCATACCAATTAGTAAAACGTTTAATAACATCTCGAACTGTTAACGAAATTAATATGTTCATGTAGATATAAGATTTTTAATTAATATGTACGAGAAACTGATAAAAGTGAAAAAGGTTCCATATCACGTGATGAGAACCAATTCGTTTTGTTGAGTTAACATATTTGATTCAAGTTGGTATCTGCGATTTTATTATTTGAGGAAAATATAAAGGAGATTGTGGAAAGTTTGAAAATTGGATGTTGCTAGGTGATATGAGAAACAACAAGAAAATCGTGCAAATTTTGGAGAAAGTAAAATAGTGGAGTAAAATAGAGAAAATAGACTGTTGTTGGTTGAATTGAAGAAAAGTGAAAAGATGAAGACAACCAGTTAAAGAATTTGAAAGAAAGAAATAGAAAATCGAGTTTTTCAAGATTTTAACAAGTAGGAGATAGAAGTATAATCATAATTTATTTTAAGGTCCAGAAAACTATTCCCGGTGAAAACGATATAGCATTTGAAAAGTGAAGGAGGGTAGGTGATAACAGCGGAACATCGCAAATAAGTGGTACTGTGCGGCTGGAGGTTATATTGAACTACGAGGACTAAAAGGTTGTAATAAACTTTATCTAAATTTCAAGTTCACCATATCATATTTTGAAAGTAATTGAGAATTTTTTAAATTAAAAATTTTGACAATTTATTTCATTTTATTTTCACTTAACCATTTCCAAATTATTTTATTCTAGTTTCGTATTTATTTATTTAGCTAGATAGGAATTTTTTATTTGTATCGAATATTGTTCTGGCAATACACTGCTGAGTTTGATTTGAGTTTGTTTTTGCGTTTCTAGCTTATAATCATTTATATGCTGCTTATATGCCTAGAATTATTATTCTGGGGAGTTGGTTAATTTAGGAATCTTCTTCCTACTAATTGTCATAGGTTTCATTGCTCTAATACATTATCGAATAATACTATTGACCTATAAATGTTCAGTAATCGTAAAAGATAACATAATATTTAGATAATTCACCTGAGTACGCTACCCCGATTGTTTATTTTATTGTAGTAAATTAAATTATAAGTAAATAATCCAATTGCTGTACACTAACATTATCCAGCGGTGTTGCCTTATACGTGAATTGTTATCTTTACAATTACTCGAATAACCCCAGCGAACAACCCTACTTGGCATAGGTTCAATGTGTGTCAACCAATTTAATTTCCGAGAAGTTTAATCAGATCCTTGGCTCAGGATTTACTCGCTCACCTAGTCTTCCAGCCCCGAAACCCCCACCTAGGATATTTATATTGTCATTTCACGAAGATATTTTACATTGTTAATTTTGCTCTTAAACGTTACTATTATTTATCAAATGTTTCTGCGGGAGCTACGGTGTTAGCTAAAATTAAGAAGTTTTTAGGATTAATTTTATTCGTTTTTCAAAGGGAATTCCACAGACACGTTACTACTTCGAGGACAACGTTCTTTTTATAGTTTATCACATAATACATTGATTGAATATGGCGACGAGTCAGTGGTCGTTTATACATACGCTGCAGAGAAATTATAAAAATTAATGTTCGTAAACGGCAAAAGATACAGGGTGAGCCACGGTGGGTAGAGTATTAAAAGTATATGGAGAACGGAGCAACCGATTACTTTGACATTTTGGTTATCAAGATAATCGAGTATGATCTTGTTGCGGATCTCTAGCGTATACGAACCACCATACGCCTTAGCGTTTTGTGGGCCGCATAATAACAACCGCTACGTCCGTAACAGAGTTTCGCTATTGTCCACGGGAGGCGCGATATACTTCCAGCTGGTGGAAAGGAGAGAGACATTTTTGATGGCGGTATACAATTGATAATCCCAAAACTCGTTTTATCCGAGGCATCCTGGTGGATTTTGGGGTTGTCAACACAGGAAAATTTTCTCCATCTATTGTTGTTCCGTTTAGCGGAATATTTTGTTGTTGTGACTAAATTCTAACTGCGGAAGCAGGATATTTAAGTATACAAGGTAAGTTAACCTCTTCACGCCATCTTACCTGGTCTCTATCCAAGTGTTTCACAAATTTACAGGCTTTCCTTTGGAAGTATCGTGTCGACTTGAAAGACGGACTCGACCCCATTCATCCAACTGTGGCTTTCTAGGAACATTGGTGGATTGTTCCCTCATCAGTGAGGTAAATTATATTTCTTTTGTGGGTTATGTCAGATTTAAATTGCTCTCATTAGGCACGCTTCACGTGCATTTCCGACCATGCAAATTAAACCGGGATATCTTTAGGGTTCCACGGACGGGGCTTCCACACACAGTAGTGAAGTTCCACGGACGGGGCATCCACACACAGTAGAAAGTTCCAGGGCTGGAGAGGCTATAATCAACCCCATTCTCGGGTCAATTTCTTTCATCCCGAAGACACCTCCGTAGGGCTACAGTTTCTTCAACGTCGAAGTCGGTATCGTACCACCCCTAGATAAGTGTTTTTATTTACCGGGGACCACCTTCAGTGGTTCTACGCGTTTATATTCCCCATTCATACTTACTTTTGTATTGTAACTTGTACATATTTCAAGATTTTATGCATTTATATTTATTTAATGAGATTCTCTAAATCAGACCCATTTTGACCGAATTTATTACCATTTATCCTCACGTTGTAAACCGATGTGTAGTTACACGAGGCATTTTATTAATATTGTAACTTATTAATCAAGAAATTTGCCACACCTTTTGAACATCGCCAGGTTACATGCTAGAGAACCAATATTTGTAAATTCTGTAATATAGTGCATTTCATATTTAAAGAAAGTGTCATTATTTCGTCTGCGACCACTACATATGGAACCCTCAGTGATTTGTGTAAGTAAGTAAACTAATAATTTGTCATAGTTTATGTAAACTTGGGCTTAATGCCCTGAGATAGTCTGAGCTAGTGAAATTTTATCGTGGGCACGTTACATCACTTATCCGGGGTAAGTTGTGTCTGCGATATCTGCTACGGTACAGTAGCCCAAGTGAGTTTCTTTATGTAATATCTTATAACCATCACTATCCAACGTATGTATTTATTTATGTACGTGTAAGTCGTAGCAATCTCTCCAGCTAAAATGTTTTCGAAAGTGCGGTGTTGCCACTTATACGTAAAACTGGCAACATCTTCGTTATTTTAAATGGAATATCCTGTATAGGTTTGCATTTTTTGGATCGTTGTCTCTTTCTGAGTAACTTTCATTTCCCTATACCTATCTCAAGCCGTTTCCGAGATAATAAGTTATTAATTAATAGTTATACACACAACGTAATAACAGTGTTCATAAACAAAAATAAACGCTATCGAACAAAATGGTGCTAACAAAACAATTTATCTCTGGTGTGGACGGAGTTATTAGAAAGAATATTATTGAAAAAAGAGAGTGTTATCAGAGGATTGAGTGAGTCGATTGCAAGTTGCTTATATAAATTTGAGAAGAAATTTTCTGAAATACGGCAGGAAATTACAGCCTTTAGACAAGAATTCAATGAATATAAAAACCAAGTAAGGAAAACGACTCGAAACGAAACGCTCGAAAGAATATTATAGCAGTTTTTGGATTTAAGGAAAAACCAAAGTAGAACCTTGAAAATTGTATTGTTGAATTTTTTACTAAATCTGAATTAATTCACAAGATATCGATAGATGTCATTGACTGGGAAATCAAATAAATAACAGTAAACCTATAGATTGTGAGATTTAGGAATTATGAGAAGAAATCGAACATTTTTAAATTGAAAACAAACCTTCTGGCCTGGTGTAAGAATTAAAAAAGGCTTTACATATGAAAACCTAAAATTATATAATTAAGAAGCAGTAGTATGGGCACGAATTTACCTGGACTAAAAACAAAACAGTGTATATGAAAACACAAGAGGGAACCAAAACATATAAATAAAATTTAGACAATGAGGGAACCGCAAATGAACATAATTGATTATGTTTTTTACTAATATAGTTATTACACATTTTTTCTTTATTTACATAATATTATTGTCATTGCATTTATTACATATGCAGAATAGATCAAACAAGAAAAAATAAATAAAAATGTAGAAATATAGTAGGTACAATAACTAAGTGTTTTCTGAATTAAT
The DNA here is from genome assembly GCA_963675555.1 of Leptura quadrifasciata. Taxonomy (NCBI): domain Eukaryota; kingdom Metazoa; phylum Arthropoda; class Insecta; order Coleoptera; family Cerambycidae; genus Leptura; species Leptura quadrifasciata. Next base: position 85,748,484 of record OY776679.1, on the reverse strand, counting down.
TTTACCATCAAATTAACACGCGAGAGTCCAAGGAGTCTATAATAACACCTATTTTTAAATCAGGTGATTCATCATTACATTTATATTACATTACGTTACATTCCATTTTATTGCACTGCACTGTATTGAATTACATTACAGAGCACGTACGTCAATAAACAACAATAATAGCAAACATCTGACACTAATATGACTGATGGTCGAAAGGTAAACGCACTTGCCTCTCACCCGAAAGTTCCGGGTTCGATTCCCGGTCGTGCCAGTGGAAAATGCTGTGGGAGAGATTTTTCCCGGATATTAGGTGTGTGTCCTTTGTCTATAAATGCATAGCCCCCTGCCACATAAGGCTCTTCTAGAGCCTACCAGGATAAAGGGGGTCGTAATTACCTGTGGTGTTACTTATTTATTTATATATTTGAAAAGGCGTCAAAATAAGAATTGTGGATTACTGTGAGAAATTCGAACTACTTTCATAATGCCAATTTGGATTTATAAACAACAAAAATACAGAATTTGCAATTTATGATGTTATTGATTTTGTAAATAATATATTAAATGGAAATGAAAAATGTGTATTTGTGTTTTTAGATCTCGCTAAAGCCCTTGATACGGCCTCGCATGGTTTACATATGAATAAATTAGAAAAGATAAGCATATGAGGTTTTTAACTAACTTTAATAAAAAATTAGTTAGAAGATAGAGAGCAGTATGTAACAATAAAATAAGTGACGCGCTAATCACCAAAACTGGTATTCCACAAGGCATAACAGTGAGACCAATACTTTCTATAATTCATATTAATATTTATTTGAATTAAATACCGAAATGAAAATAATGTCGTATGCTGATGATACATTATTACAAAATTATGTAGTAAAAAATTATGTTCAAAAAACTGAAAATATATTCTACACAGCAATTATTTGATGAAACCAAACTGTTAAATATTAGACTTATTAATATTATATAATCACTAGTTTTCGTGCATACTAAATTTAAGAAGAAATCATTGAAAAACCTGGACTATTATAACAAACAATCATATTTAACAACAATTTTTTAATAACACAACATTACAGAAATTTCGTTTTAGGTATAATTGTAAACAATTATAACATCGCCAGAAAGAATCCCACAATTATACAAAAGCTATACGCAAAATTGTATTTACAAAAATCAAATACTTTTATTATTTTAATGAAACACCGTACGCGTATAATTTAGACGATTATTGATCGATTTTTAAACGTCATAGTGCTACATGGGATACTTGGCTTACTTTTATTCCTTTGTGGCTGTCTTGAAAGTGTGGCAGCATTTGTCGCATATTTTGGGGCACTTAACATCAAAGAAAAACAATAGATATAATATTGTGGTTTCTTTATACTCATTCTTGTGCTAGTATTTCTCAAGATAAAAGAGTGTATTAAGATAGTGTAACATTGCTCTACTTGAAACATAAAGTTCTGATATAAATTCTAAACAAAACTTTTCTTTCAATGAATTTCTTTAATGTGCAGCGGAAATACTTTTTTAGATAGTTTTAAATTTTGAATACAAAGCACTCCTCTGTTGCATAGTAGTATAGAATTTCCTGTATAGATAAGTTTAAGCTTAATTTGGGTGAGTCTATTTTATTCTGTTTTTATTCATTTTGTATGGGATTTTCAACTTCAAAAGCTCGTATTTTAAATAAACGGGAAAACTAGTTGTATAATATTTTCTAAAGTTTAATTAATATACATTAATTTTTTCAAATAGAAGTTCAATATATCACAGCAACTGGTTGACAGTTAGGTGAAAATTACTATTACCTGATATCTCAATTGAAGGAGAGAGGAGAGAAGGAAGACCTAGAATTGACACTCACGAAGACGAAAAAATGGATATAGTGACTAAAGATCCAGGAGTTCGCGGTGCATCGTATTTTAAAAAATGCCTAATTGTATCCGTATCATGTGCAATTCTGCCGTGAAATGCTGCGTCGAAACAGGGTAGACACTCAATTTTTTTACAAAATTTTGTGAAGCGACAAATCTACCTTTGTCGAGATGGGGATATTCAATGTCCACAAATTACATTATTGGGACTATAAATCCCAGAGTTGTAAAAAATTACCATTTTCTACACCAGTTCGGGGTCAATATGAGGGCAGGAATAGTTGAAGGGAAATTGATTGGACCTTTTGAATGAAGAGTACCTACATTTTTTACAAAATGAATAGGGTTTTCCCAGAAAAAAAATTATTGCTGAAATACTTAACTCACGTAAAAAAATTATTTATGGCATATTTATTATCTTATTTACTAATAGTAACAAAAAAAAACTTGAAGGTTGAAAAATATTGGGTTCATTTTAAACAGCCATAAATTGGCGCGTTGTGACGTCAACACCTTGAAATCCAATCACAGAAGTTGTCTCTGTTCAAGATAATCTTGGTCTCTGTTAACATAACATAACCTCTATTTATTGATAGCACTCAGCACTTTTCTACTTTAGGTAAATTATCAGCGGCACCTTTAACATATCCCTCTTCTACTTGATTGCGTTTTGATTGTAGAATTAATAAAACATAAACCAGAAACTGATAAAATAATATTTTCACTCCAAACAATACAAACATAAAAATATAAATTTAACGTTTTAGGTTAATCATCTGATGTGTAATGTCAGTGAAGGTTAAACCTAAACTACTCCTCTCTCCTCTGCTATTTATATTTTTTATTAATGATTTGGAAATGCATTTAAGTAAAAATATTAAATTGGTTTTATATGCTGATGATGCTACAATTGGGCTTGTGGCTGATTCGCCAGAAGAATTAAATAATACCGCAAATAACATATTAGAATTATTCTCATCATGGTGTACACGAAATCAGTTGATCCTAAACGTAAATAAAACAACGTATATACAATTTCACAAAAGACGACAACCGCCTGTTTCAAATCTAATAATTAACCAAGGAAAAATTTCACGATCGGCGTCCATCAAATTTCTAGGTCTATCACTAGACGAAAATTTCACTTGGATAAATCATATAGAATTTGTATGCAAAAAGCTACATTCTGCATTTTTTGCAATTCGAAATCTTAAGCTAATATTATTGAAAGGACAACTACTAAATGTATATTATGGGCTCGTATATTCTCATATGAGATATTTAATCGTTCTCTGGGGTGTAGGTGCAGAAACACAACGTGTCTTTATTTCACAGAAGAAAGTTATTCGCCTCATGTTTTCGCTCATGCCACTAGATTCATGTCGATCAGTGTTTATAGAAAATAACATCTTAACTTTACATTCAATTTTTGCATTAGAGGCAGCCAGCCGTGTTTGTTTACAAAAATAAAAATAAATTTGAATTAAACTCAAATAGACATACGTATAACACTCGTGTAGCCAATCAGATATCAATTAATAATTATAATCTCTCACTTTTTAGAAAAAGTCCGTCTGTTTGCTGCGCCAGCATTTTTAATACACTTCCTATTGACATAAAGAACCAACAGAATTTTTCTGCTTTTAAAAATAAATTAAGAAAATATCTAATAAATAAATGTTTTTATTCCTTGCAAGAGGTTTTTAGTAATGAAGGTAACGATTAAGTTATATATTACAGACATAGTTTTATTCAATGTATATTTTAAAGTTTTAATAGTGTGTAGTGTTTTGTATTTTATTAATTTAGCTGTATACAGTGTATTATTTGTAATTTTACTAATTCTTTATTATTTATTTACGTGTGTTCTAAATTGACTTGTCACATCTATACAAATGTATAGCAAAAGTGAATAAAGAATTTATTATTATTATTATTATTACAGTACAAAATATTAACGTCCAACGCTTTCACGAATAACTTGTGCGGCATTTATCTGAATTCTGATTGGCCAATATTTACACGTCCACTGCTTTAGACCAATCACAGTACAAGCATTACAAATTGAAATTCTAAGAAGTTTTAGAGGAAAGCTTTCTTTAACACACAGTTAGAATCTATTACAAACTAATTATATCCATAATCTCATTGGTTTTCCGGATAGATACGTAATTCTGGCGCGTAAAAATGCCCGTTTTAAAAAGCAGTGAAATTATCAGCAAATTGTTTTAACGATATTTTCTTAGAAATAATTCTTATTAGAAAAGTAAATTGTTGTAAATTAATAAAATGTTTTATTATATCATTTTCACGACACAAATTGTTAAAATAAAATTAGTGGGAAAACCCTATTGAGTGGCTTTCTTGACGACGTGTCCCTGGAAATACGCCGAGAAATGTGGTTAAGTATGATGGGGCTTCTACTCACTTTGCTCAAGAAGTGAGACGGTACCCCAATTCACAATATGAAAATCGCTGCATTGGAAGGGAGGGACCATTCAGCGGCCACCAAGATCACCCGACCTAACTCCTTTAGACTTTCTATGGGGTTATTTCAAAGAACTTGTTTACGCAAATGAAAACCAAACCGAACAAGAATTATGGCAAAAAATAAGAGAAGGGATCAATGTTATTAAGAATAACGAACGCGCGTTCCAATTAATTGAAACAAATCTTATTCGGCGATTCCGATTTACAATTTCCCATACACGCCATATTGATCCCTGACTATTCAGATTTCCATTAAAAAACAAATTATGTTGTTTTACACAAAAAACTATGTACCTACAAACCCTATATTACAGTTAATAACCGTATTTACCCATAAGTACCTCACGCAAGCTAAACATTCCTCACTCTCTTATTACAAACGCTTAAAGAACAATTTTACATTTATTCAAACTAACATGGATCTGGAAAATAAATCATATTTAACTTAAATCTAAAGTACGGCGTTTGTAGATTTACAATTTAAAACGATGTAAATTATAGAGTCGTCAATCTTCATCAAAATGTTTCCATTAAATAAATTAATATTTTCAATTATCTGTAAAAACAAAATATAAACTATTTTGCTTAATTTCTTTCTAATGATTATATTACGTGATATTAGCAGAGAGTAACCTATATTTGTCTGTTCGGTGAACTTTTCCGAGGTAGCAACTTGAATATTGTCATAGAAGTAAAAAATAGTACCTTCGCGACCTCCAAAAAACTCAAAGTGATGGATCCTAAATACTGTGAAAATGGTAGGATATGAAGAAAAACAGGAAAAGAGTTATAATATGTGATTTTCAGGAAACAACTACTCAGCGGACAAATACTCGGACCTGCACTGAATTATGCCTTACAAATCATGAAAGAATGGTAGCCAATTTCATTTGTCAATTCCCTGACCAGACATAGAACGATTTCGAACAGTGGCCAAGCTGCTAGTTTTATACAAACTGGATTGCCAATAATGGACCTTTCTTATGGCCTCCTCGCTCTCCCGATTTATCAGTTCTGGATTATTTCATTTGGAGAACTATTAAAAATAAAGTTTATGAGAGCCCATTAACAACCATTGAAGATTGTATGCAAAGAGTAAGAAATGCATTTCAAAACTTATCACAGGTTTCAATTTGAAGAGCTACCCATGAGGAACTAATCCGAAGGTGCGAAAAATGTGTCGAGGTTCGAGGGCGGAATTTTGAGCAATTATTAAATTAAAATGATATCGTATTTTAAATTGATCTTATCTCTGCTATTTTAGTTCATGCCATATCTTCAATTCGATTAATACGCATGTTACAAATTGAGTAGTGGTGAGGGGTAAGTGAAGTGAATATTCAAGTGAAATTGGCTACCATTCTTTCATGTTTTGTAAAGTATAATTCAATGCAGGTCGGAGTATTTGCCCGCCGAGTAGTTACCTCTCACCACTAGGAAAAGAGTTGTAAATAATTGAATTTTATATTTTGTAAATAATTAAATTGGATATTTTATTGTTCAGCAATTCGTGTGTTTCAATTCGCTTTACCGGCTTTTTATGAAGATACAATAAAGGATGGATATGTGATTCCACCAGCTTTCTTGAAGAAAACAATAACAATTACTACTTAATTTTTATTGTTTTCCTTACGATGATAAGCTATCTGTTAGAAACATACAGATTCTGAAAATAAGGTATTGGAGAAATTTTTGCAAAAACTTTTTAGTCACAAATACATATACCACTATGTTGTAGCTAGACCTAATTATAATTTGTAATTAAACCAGGATCTCACCTAACTCAAACAATGTTGTTGATTATTTAATTTCAAACCTGAGCGTAAACATCTTTCAGTAGCCTTGACTTTAATTTTTTTAATTATAATAAATGTGCAAATTTATAGAAAATCTAATTGAAAATAAAAACGTTTTGTATAAAATGGTGAATGCGCCGGCACCAGTCTTATTTGCTATGTTTAGTTTTCATATTTTTTTTGTTTTATTTATTAGTCCAGGCAATGGAGGGTTTTTGACTAGCACAAGGTCAGATAGAAATGAAATTTAGTAGAATAGTAGACATAGGCCTCCTAATGATACACCTAGCGACATCGGGGGGGTGCTGCTCGTGGTGTGGTGGGTGGAAAACTATACATCTCCGCACTATTTGAGGAATAGTGCCGTTATTTGGAGTGACATCGAAAAATTTTCAAATAATAAATGTAGGTTATAAAATGCTGCATCTCTTTGATCTATTCATTTTTTATCTGTGACCAATAGTTCCCGAGATACAGCGCGCCAAAGTTGGGGGTTGATTTGCAATTTTCAACAGAATCAAATTTTTATCGCGGGTTAGGACGAAAATCGACTGTAAACAATTCCCCAATATTTTTTTTTTAATAGCAATATTAGTTTAACAACGGGGTACTTTATTGTTACAACAAATGAGATAGTAGATTTTTTGATCATCTTGTTTTAGACCTCCAAAACCTTTGGCATATTTTTGTGTGACCGAGAAACCACGAATTTTTGGCACTTTTTTCAGTTTGTGGCTTATAACTTAAAAACAATGCATCCAATCGAAAAGTCATCTATTTTCAAAAGTAAAGAGCAATAAGTTTCGCTTCGAATGAGTGGCTCAAAGTTGAAGTTTCATCAAGAGGTACGGGCGTAATTGGCAGTCGAATAACAACAATTCTTACCAACTTGTAAAAAATTCACACTATGTAACTTTTTAAACGTCTTCAGCTCTGAAACGGCTAATCTAAATGGAAAAATCCATAGAATGAGAGTTGTGGAGCATGTGATTTCAAGTTTTTACAGTACCTTAGTAATATAAAAAATATATAAAAAAAAAAGTAGGTAAAAAGTGCAAGAGAAAACTAAAATTAAGTAAATAGTTATTTGTGTATCCAGGCTCTAAAGTTGATCTTTCTCGGCTGAATCCGAAGTTTGCACCTGAGGCACAGCCTAGGATAAGCAAACTTCAGATAAGGCCGACATAGATCATTTGGCCGAGGTACACACAACATTTTTTAGGCAACTGTCTGGCGGTTTTTCTTAATTGTCTCGTTCATGTTAAAGAACGCTATAACCCCGATATACTTTTCGACGTTGTAACAAAATCCGACTTAGGAAATACTTCGTACGAAAAACGTGCTTCACGTAAAAACGCCGTGGAAGAGGTTTTTAATACTTGTAAACATATTTTCGCTCTTCGGAGCGTTTTTTATACAAAATTTTCGCTAACTCTTCAAGGAGCGTTAATTACTCTTCAAGGAGCGTTAATTTAGAAAGTGTAGCAAATGTCGCTGCACAGGGACGTAATGTCGCCCCGACCACCTAATTTTAGAAAGTGTACTAAAATTAGACTTTAACTTCGAAATTTTCAAGATTAAAAACCCTTTTACGAATACACGTTGTCAAGAACTGCAACTCTTACGAAGTATTGAATATGAGGACAAGTTAGTCCAACGACTATTCAAAGTATATCGGAAGTTATAGCGAAAATAGCCCTTAGCGACATGGGACCCCCATCATTTCCTAGCAGTCGGATTTGACGGGGAAATGATGTGTTTTCACGCGGTTTGCCCTAAACCGATTCCTCAGTGATTCGGAGTCAAAAAAGTATCTATACCATGTACTCACACGTGCATGGGATCCGCCTTGCCTGAACGTAAAAAGTTGTTATTGTAGAATACAATCGAAGTAGAGACGCTTCAAGCAATTTTAAGCTCCGAGGAGCGACCAAAATTCATGTGAATTTAATAATACGTTTATAAGACAGGCAAGCAAAAGCCCACCAAAATTTCAGTTACATTGAACTTTTCTTGAATCTTTTTGTGCATCGTTAGCTTATAAAACCGCATATTGGATGGTAGTTGGTACAGTATAAATCGTTCCGTTCCTCACCATGTGTTGTACACGGGCCAGACTAGTGTTTGTTAACATTTTCTCTTAAAAAAGTTGTTGTAAAAACATAATTTTTTAAAGATTTAATATATATATTTTTGAACTTTATATTGTCTTTTAGTTGTATTTTCTAACAAAATTCCTTTTCAGGTTTAATTTTAAGAGAGTGTGGTACAGACAGTGTTAGATTTATAGTGTTACGACGTCCAATAGATACCATCAGAGCAGCAGTTAAGCATAAACGACAGTAAGTATGATTTTTTACATTGTTCTCCGTCTGAAACAGTCGTGTTGAACCCTAAAAATTTTGTGAACGTAATATTTATTTATTTAGAGTTAAGAAAAGGTTGAGGAAAAGAAAATTAATTTTTTTTTAATTTTTCTAAGTTTTAAAAGCAGAAACGACGTCCTTCAGACTAATAAAACATGGATCGTTCACATGGCGCCCGAACAGGGACCATGCCGTCCCCAAACCCAACTAATCCATTCTCATTCATGGCGGAAGACTCCGAGGAGTCGGCCCCAAGAGAATTTTACGAGCGAGCCACCGCGCCACTCGTCGACGACGGTTCTAGAGGGATAGAACCACAACGACTGTTTCCAGAGGGAAATAATCCAAATTTATCTGCTTCACAGCCAAAAACTGTTAATTAGATGGAAAGTATGTTTCTGAAAATGGCAGAGGGCTTCGTGCAGGCGATACAGAACGTGTCGACCTGTACGCCCCATGAGAGACAAAGATGTCCGAACGTGACGTTCCATGGGCTTGATCATGAAGATCCAGAAGCTTTTCTGAAAATTATGGAGGAATATTTCGACAGAGCTCGCATAAGCCACGACTATGATCGCCTCCATAACGTGACCGGCCAACTCAAGGGCGAAGCTCAACGATGGTCCGAACAATTTAGGACGTTGACAACTTCGTATGCCTTATTCAAAGAAAGATTCCTTACGAGATTTAATTCTCCCGACATACAGTCACGAGCTATTGCTCAACTGTATGCCACCAAGCAAACGTCTTTAGACGACACGGCAGTGTTTATCACAAGGAAGACCTGCCTTTTTGATCGTATTGATCCCTTCAAATCCGAAGCCATCAGAGCTCGGATCATCATGGACCAACTGCGTCCAGAAATTAGGTCACGCTTGAGAAGCAACCTAATTTCATCTACAGAGATGTTAATAGCAGCAGCTACTAACGTCGAGCGGGATTCAGCTGACGAACAGACGTCGCTAATCCAACTTATCGATCAACGTCTGTCTCGCGCGTCTTACTATCAAGAGCCGGGACGTATAAGTCCACAAAATTCAAGTATAAGGAGCAATGGAAGCCCAACTCCGACAGCACCGAGGGTGCATTTCCGAGAGGATGTCTCTCGTCAGGACAGTCCAGGTGGAGCACCTGGTCGTCCTAATTTTATGAATAATTTTTCGCGCGGTTCGGCGAATTTCGGAGTACCTGACCGACGGACAAATAATTTTAATGGCGGATCGGGGAAATTCCGAGTACCCGACCGACCGGCTACCCCGTGCCGATCCTGCACAGACACAGTGCAGTGGCACTTCCATAGTCAATGTCCCAATAATCCTCATCTCAACAGGAGACCGGGAAACTTTCAAGGGGCCAGAGACCCAGGCCAGGGTCAATCTGCAAGATCCCCGGCACAACGGCAGAACCAAGGCGGCAGCAATGTCCATTAAACATTTCTAATACTCATGACCACTACGACGCTCCCATGCACAAGACAAGGGAGTCAATAAGTTTTAAAAGCAGAAAAGACGTCCTTCAGACTAATAAAACATGGATCGTTCACATTCACACGTAAAAAATGTATTGGACTAAAAATGTTGCCCATTAAATTCTACTAAATCAAGTGCTACACAAAAAATGTTATATCAACATTTTAGTTATTCCTTACTGGATTCTCGCAAAGAGCGTTCACAGTTAAGGGTAGTTTTTAGCACGCTGTTTAAAATATGTAAAATTGTATAAGTCCAGCGATCTTACGAACTCATACAGTTATACATTACTCAGGCGACAGAAATCTCAAATAATAGATATATTGAAGAAGAGAAAGGATTTGGAAGATGTTTGTGAATTACGCCCATACCTCTTGATGAAATTTTAAATTTGAGGTACTCATTCGAAGCTAAATTTAATGCTCCTTAATTTTGATAATAGGTGACTTTTCGATTCGATGCATTTTTTTTAAGTTATAGGCCACAAACTGATAAAAGTGCCAAAAATTAGTGTTTTTTTCGGTCACACAAAAATTTGCCAAGGGTTCTGGAGGTCTAAAACTTGGATCCTACAGACTCTCTACAATATACACAAGATGATAAAAAAAAATCTACTACCTCGTTTAATGTAACTATCACTCCCTTTCGATGACGCCGTTCCTGGACTATATTTTGTGAGTCTGATGATGCCTCATTTTTGTAAGGTTTGGTTGTATACGAAATGACACGTATAATGGAATAGCCCTATAACTGTCTGTATTATTAAACACTCCTTTTTTGTGTATAGGAGTAACTTGCGACTTTTTGAAAATGTTTTGATAAATTCCACATTCGATACATACGTTTATTAAATGTGCAATAGGGTTTACAAGTACGTCACCAACTAATTTTAAAACTAAAATTTACTATTTTTGAGTGTGATGTAATAGTGTTAATTTCCAGACCACAAACTGGAAATAGAAAAAAGGTATATTTGCCTTAGGTATATTCTTTACAAAACTTGAAAACTTTGTGTCATCAACATTATCAAAATTAATCATTAAATTATTTATAACATCGAAGAAGTAATCTGAAAAATCATTATAGCCGTTAAGTCAGAAGTTATATTTGTAATTTTTTCTATTTTTATTGATAATATCCCATGCTGCTTTTTGATTGTTATTAGAAATTAGAATTCATTTACTATTAGATTTGTTTTATTTTATCTTCTTTTTTAGAGTATTATACACCAGCAGATCATTTTCATTTTTTATTGAACAACCATTATATGGACAGCGTCCAAGGTATTTTTTAATTGTGGTATACCATTATCAAAAATAAATTCGTTATGAACTATTTTGGATTTTTTTATTAGTTTCTCCCGAAAACTTGATAATAAAATTTTGATCAAATGTCAACCAAAAAGTTTGCAGATTCCTCAGGACTTTTTGTTCCGTAAAATAGCCAAATTATATTATTTACAAATTCAATGAACTGTTGTTTACTCTTTCAAGTCATGGGTCTACATAAAATGAAATCATATTTTATTTTAGAGTCTATATCTATAGAGAAAGAAATACCTTTGTGGTCAGACATATGAGGGTCAATTACTTTCACGATGATATCATTGCTGTTTATATTGGTAAAGAGATCATCTATTTTTGTTGCACTAGTATTAGTTACTCGTGTGCTTTTATGAATTTTTTCTACTAAATTATATGACAGCAAAATATTTTCACATTCATTGTCACAAATATTAAAATTTATGTTGAATTCGCCAACCACAACAATTTGTTCATTTAAAAGTATCGTTTCAATTACTTTATTAAGCGCATTAAAGAATATTATCTGAAAGTTATTTGTGGCATTCTACGAATGTTCTTTCTTTTTATTTGGGTTTTCTGCCACATGAATTATTCTCTTCGAAAACAAATCACCGAGCCTACAAAATAATAGAATTATTGGAAAAAAGCCTGTGACGTTAAATTTGGAAACTAGACCTAAATTAAGCGTTAATAGCATAATGGAACTATTAACAATGTGTATAATAACAACCTATTTACAATTGGAAAATGAGTTCTATCAGCAGGATTTTGGTATGGCAATGGGGTCTCCATTATCACCAATTTTAAACAACATATTTATGGCGAACTTTGAGAACATACATATTCAAAATTGTATAAACAAACCGGTTGTCTGGTGGAGATATGTTGGCGACATCTTTGCAATTGGCCTCATGGTGTTGATTTACTAGAGAGTTTTTTAGAAAATATAAATAGTAAGGAACCGTCACATTAAATTCACATTAGAAGTAGAAAGTAGGAGTGAACTACCGTTTTTAGATAAATAAATAAACAACACAGAAATTAGAAAACATACACAACAAATAAGAATTCTTTGAAAACGGATTTCTGTGTTTATTCCGATTTATATTATTTGTAAAAAAAACCTCTGACTGTTCCTTTGATGTAAACGCAACAGATGCAGGGGCTTTTTTCCAATAATTCTATTATTTTGTAGACTCAGTGATTTGTTTTTGAAGAGGATAATATATGTGGTAGAAAACCCAAATAAAAAGAAAGAATATTCGCATTAAAGAACTCGTGCTATAGTTTCAACTTCATCAACTTTGTTATGCATGCAATAAATAGTATACATATAAAACCGAACTGTTTACAGTCACATCTAAATAACATCGCAAATGACGTTGTTGCTTATTTAATTTTTATTCCGAGTCAGTTTTTTTAGCACATTTTCATATGTACAACAAATGGTGAATGCGCGGGGACTATTACTATTTTAAGCCCTTTGAAATATTTCGCGTCTACCAATTTAGTTGTTTTTAATCTTATGTGCCAAAAACTAAGTGAAAATTTATGTGTGACTTCTATTAACTACTTTACTAGGATAATTAAAAAGTGAAGAAAAAAATGTTACCAATAGAATGCTTTTAGAAATATTTACATAACTAGTGGATATGCCTGCGTCAATGAACTAAATGGTCACACTTCCTAAGCAAACACATATATCGCAACAATATCGTAGTTAGACCTAATTATGGTATTTAACCAAACCAGAATCTCACGCAACTCAAACAAAATACATTTTAAGGCTAATGACATTTAAAAGGCAATTTAACGTTTACCAGAAATAGCTGCGGTCCTATTTCAAGCCACAAATCATACTTAAACCCAAATCCACAGACACGCAAATAAGGAATCACCAAAATACCTGTTTCGAACGACTCCTTAAACTAACAACCTTCAAGACACACACTAAAAGGCCTTAACCTAGGTCGGTCGTCCGATTTCTATCGAAATCTAGCCACCCGTCACGCAACAAAAGCAACAACGCAGAAACACTCGACTGTCGCAAGTAGACAATTGAACATAGACGTCACGCCATATCCAGCTGACGTAAAAGCTGCATGAAACAACGAGAGCGTGGTCGACGCGCCACCCCGGAGTCCAATGTACGTTACCGGAGCGAATACCGGACGAAACTGCGGCTCCGGGATGTCGAAATAACGCGAGAGAAGGGCCACGCGCCTGCGCAGCTGCATCGATTTTACTGGACCAAACCTGGCCTACTAGATGTATTATACATGACCCACTCGAAGGTTGAGGACGAGAAGTTATGATGCTCCCTGAAAAGGAACTTTTTACCAAATTAAGGAGGAAAATAATGAGTTCGTGTTTTTCAGTGTGTAATTATTATGCTCGTCAGTAGCGCGGTCACTGGGGAATGGAGGATTTATTACACCTTATGGATTTAAGAAATAATTGGGGAAGGCGTTCTTTTTATTTTTGCGGCATTTCCTTTGGCGGGGCTTTATTTAATTACAATAAGGTCCCACTTCTGAATTTTAAGCGTTAGTTGGTCACGGCTGAAACGACATCGGTTGAAATAGGAACCGAAAAATAATTGACAATAGCGCAATTAAGGGAATATTAAGAACATGAATGTTCTCTTCACTTTCCAATATTTATATTTGACAACTCCTTCGCCCGCACAAAGCCAAGAAAATATTTAATTAGACTATAATAGCTGTAGAATACTTTCGAATTGTTCATTCGACTGGTGTTTCACGTGGTAAGCAAAAATTTTAATTTTCTTAACAAGTCAACAAAAAATGACATCACCATGTTGCAGATCAACAAGCCATAGTTTAAAATTAATTAAAATTACTAGGTACTTTACTCCAGATACACAACAGTAATTCAGCGCGGTTGTAATATAAAACTGTCCTCGGCTGATATTTTAAGAAATCAACCATGTAATTTCTGCCACATTCGTTGTACGGCAGAACTTCAAATGATTTAGTCGAGATGTAAATTTTTTTTCTAGCAACACACGTCAATCGAATCTTCTGATACTTAGGTTATTGGCTTACCAATGGAACAGTTACAAGATTATAAAGAGTGAAGCAATTATTTTTATGTAAATAATAAAAAGTATCACAAAAAAGCCAACACTATTGAAATGTAGAGGGTACTTATAGGGTTAACGATAAATGTTAATTTAAAATGTTCTCTAGCCTACTTTCTTGTTTGCGTATTATATTCCCAATCGGGTCAATGATGAATAATAATAATAATAATAATTTTATTGATATCAATACCCTACGGGTTTACACAAGTCAAAAAAAATACAATTTTTGTATATTACACTACATTACATGCATTATAGAACAACAAACAATAAGAAACGTAAAGAAAGACATTAAAATAAAACATCAGACAAAAACTCGTCAAATGTGTAGTATGCTCCATTCAGCAAAATTTGTTTAATTGTGGAATGAAATTTTTTCCGGAGATTGCTTGATATGTGGTGGTAACTTATTAAAAAAATTTTGGACCATAATAATTAATTGCATTCTGGCTTTTAACTAATCTGGTGTACTCTAAACAAACTAGATCTCTGTGTCTGGTATTATATTCTTGAAATTCTCTGTGCGAAACATATTTATTGATGCTTTGTTTGACATGTACGAGAACCGTAAGAATATAATAACAAGGGACTGTTAGGATATTCATTTCCTTAAATTTTTGTTTTACATCTTGCCTAAATGTCAATCCTGTCATTATTCTCATAACACGTCACTGCAGAGAGAATATTCGCTGTGTATGTGAGGACTGTCCCCAGGTAAGTATAGCATAAGAGAATACACTTTGGAATAGGGAGAAATAAACTGTTTTTATTATATTTGAAGGTAATTCTTCCATCAGGTGTTTTATCAAGTATACTACTTTAGATAGTTTACTACTTAAATAGTCAACATGTTGATCCCAACGTAAATGTGGATCCATAATTACACCTAAGAATTTTACATTTTCGGGATTGTCAACATGATCCAAGTCCCGAGTTGAAAAAAACATAGTTTGTGTCTTTGACTCATTAAGATATAATTTGTTAACTTTGAACCAGTCAGAGGCTTTCGAGGTCATTAATATATATAATAAATAAAAGGGGCCCAAGCACAGAACCTTGAGGTACCCCAAATTTTACTTTTGCTGATGACGACGATATTCCATTAAATATAGTAATTTGCTCTCTTCCCGATAGATACGACTTTATGAATTTTACCGCGGTCGTGTTTAGCCCATATTTACAAAGTTTATTAACCAGGATATCATGCTGTACACAGTCGAATGCTTTCGACAAATCACAAAAGACACTTCCAGCAATAGTTTTATTTTCAAAAGCCACTATTATTTGCACCAGTCGTAGATTTACCGGAGCGAAAACCAAACTGACAATTTGATAGAAGATTATTACATTCAAAAAAAGTAACGAGTTGCTGAAAAAGGACTGTCTCTATTATTTTCCCCAACATAGGTACAATTGATATAGGTCGATAATTGTTTGTGTCATTTACATCGCCTTTTTTAAAAAATGGTATTACTTTTGATATTTTTAGACACTGCGGAAAAGTTCCACTCTTTATGCATTGACGGTAGATGGAGCTAGCTGCTTACAAGTTGCTGCCTTAGGACTATCTTAATAAGATATAGACAGTGACGTCCATAAGTAATGGATAAATTCATTATCTACACGATTAACAATTTATAAGTAAAATCCTAAAACACGTCAATTTTTAATTTTAAAATGACATTTTTTTCAGCATAATTTCATACCTCCCCCTTCAACCACATTGGAGTGACAGCTACCCCTTTAAATTTTTTTAATGGAACGAGGATACTTGTGATAGCTTATTTGAAGGGGCTTTTAATTTTCTATCCAGTAATATAAGATTTTTGAATTTGGAGGCGTTGCTGAAATTCTTCTAAAACATTTTGTATCGTTTCCGAGGTGACTTCATTAATTTCTTGCCTCGTTCTGTCTATTAAATCGTCTGTTTAAATCTGGGACACCCTGTAGTGTACACAGTATTCCAACTTACTTCATTTTGACTGATCGCTAACGATAAATGCCACCGAATAATACTACATATCACATGCTATTTATTAGTCCTTAATACTGAATTATTTGTTCTGCTGGACTTTCTATTAACCCCAATAAATCGGTGGCAATTCTAGAACGTAAATACAGTAAAAGTATAACTTCGTCAGAGAACAGCAGCTTACTGTACTTACTAATGTTTATTACTCGGAGGACTGACAAATTCCATTCCGCATTCAAAAAACTTTAAAACAATGTAGTGGCCAAATTTTAAGCCTGTAATTATTATGCTCTTCAGCGACGCATTAGTCACTGGGGAGACAAAGGATTTATTACTCCCTCAACGTTTACGAAATAGCGAAAACATTGTTTGTATTGTTTATCGTCGAATTAAATGGTGGTTTGAGAAGAATAGGATTTAAATTTAAATTTCGAGAATATTTCAGGGGTGGATATGCGGTTTGAATACAGTTTATTTCATCCTGTTAAATTTAAAAAAGTTAATAAGAGGCGAATTATTATCGCATCAAGTTGACTTCATATTTGATAAAAATCGAATGATTAGAATAGTGATTTATTTACTTGGACGAGGCATAGTTTAATATCCATAATATTCCACCAAAAAATGACCAGCGCTACTGACTAATTTAAAGAGTTGTTCGGAGTGTACTAGTCATCCATGCGCTTCCAATTTTAATTGTAAATGACTTCACGTCAATAAAATGACGCAGCCGAATGTACGATGAGCTTGGAAAGAGAGAGATAGAGATGTAACAGAATACGACATTGGACAAATTTATTACACCTAATCTTTAAATTTCTCGGTACACTTGAGGACATTAACGCTAGTTTTATTTTAGTTCTACAAAAGGGAAAATGTTTATTTTAATAATACCTATGTGGGATGATAAGAATTATTTTTACAAATCGAAAATAGAAGAAAAAAAAATATTTTTTTAAATATACTTTTTTTCTCTGATCATCCCACATTGTAACTTGTTTTTAATGTCTTTTAGTGAAAGCCGTTTTTTAAAATAATGATTTATATGAGAGTAAATTGAACCGTCTCTCCGGCTTATATCCGGAGCGCTCACTGGACTCTTACCGAAGAGTCTTGGTTTCGGTTCCCTACTACAGCACTGGGATTTCCTCAGATGAAAAAAATAATTCCACACAAATAACTCTGCTTTAATATATATTAAAACACTTTACTTTGTTTCTATCACTAATTTATTGAAACCTGAACGTTACTGTAGTTTCGGTACTCAACGCACCATTAACAAACTAATGATTTAAATTATTGAATTTGCAAAGGGATGCCAAGATATTTAACTACATTCTGATACTAAACATTATAAAGATTATCATTAAAGTTATGTACATTAGTTTTCAGAAATTAAATACATTGGAAAATGATAAATTGATATTGATGAGTTTAATTTTTCTTTATCATTTTTTTATTCAACGTCGGCCTATTTCCAAGCCCAATCACCGACGCCAGGGGATAAGCTCATCAGTGTCTATGTAGGCACTGGGACCTCTAACCAGGAAATTTTGCTGAGCCCCCACAGTTTGTCCTGGGGTAGGGATCTTTAACGTGCTCACATCGTAGATACACGGAACCCACAGTTTTCCATCTCTTTCGAAAGGTGGTGATGCGAGTAGATCAGCATATCCGCTATATCTAATCGACTTGCTGTGGCACGGATTTAAATCCGGGCCATCTGCATGGAAGACCGAGCCACTGTCCCTCACGCCACCAAATTTAATTTAAAATATTTTTCTTTGAGGTGAAATATATTTAGATTGTTTATATTCGGAAAACTATGACGTGTCTCTAGAATATGGTTTGCAAAAGTTGAATCTGTTTTTTTAAGTCTAAAAGAGCGTAAGTGTTCTTTGTACCTGACTTCAAATGAACGACCAGTTTGACCTATACCGTCTGTCTATTTTACGAGGACTACACCAAATATTTCGCTTAATATTTATTGTAGAATAATAAAGTTTTAGAAACAGTTATCCCATTTTTTGTGAGCTATATTTCATTAAAAAGAAATTTGAAATATATTACAAAAACCTGAAAAATAGGAAAACCACAAACGCTTACAGTTTCCTTATTTGAGGACATTCGAAAAAAGTTAAATTGATGAAAGTTGACGGCAAAAACATAATAATTGTATCAAAAAATTCGAAAAACGCAGTTGGCTTTGACATACGCTCTTGTGCAAAAATAAAAAGAACCGATCTCAAAGTAGGCCATAACACCATTAATTTCGTTCATTTTTTCTCTTTCCAACGATATAAAATGTCACAAAAATTTTAACTGATAGTGTCAATATTTAATATATTACGAAAACCACAATTCATATCATTGAATCGTAAAAATCAGCTATGCCATGATTAGTAAAAAACAACGTATACAGTTATTAACAAATTTGACAGATGGTCACTGTTGCATGTTGCGTTGTCGAGTTCTAAGACAAGTTTTATATCAATAATTATAGTGTACACACCAAGAATAACAAATTCGATATGATTAGCATTTCTTGTCAGTGCAATTTTGACGCTGAGATGGCGGGCACGGTTTATGGAGATAGATTTCCAGATTCTTCTAACACCCGTAAAATAGACAGAATATAACACTGCTCTGTTTAATAATGAAATTTTAGATATGTGCTTTCTATTACGCATTGCCAATACGGCTTTAAAAGGCTACTAGAATGAGGTTCTTAAGTGGCAAGACAACAAATGATATAATACTGAATTCCTTCTTATTGTATCCTTGAATAAATCAGACTTTTACGTCTCAGAAGTTTTACAGCGTACATCTCAACATTCTCTATTATGTAACTTTCTGCCTTAAATTCGAATAAATCCAATAATGTCCGTTCGCATCCACCAACATCGATGAAAATCTGTTTATCAGTCGGATATCTTTTATGTACAGTTTTTATACAGGTGTCTACTTGTAGAGCGACGAACAAGTAGCTGTTGACTTGATAATATCAAATTGAAAATGACAAGAATGACATGCTGGAAAACAAGAATGAATGTAGCTGATGCGTGGAAAATGTTCACTGTTTTCCTTCCAGCTTGTCGTGGGAGGGAAAATCGACAAATGTCTAAATATATAGATCTAAGAATTATTTGCGATAAAAATAAACTTAATTCAGAAAAATACACCACAATGAATTAAAGTATAATGTTTTGTTACAGTTAAATTGAAAACAGAGAAGGATTTGTATTTTCTTATATATTTTTTTAATGATTCTATTTTAAGTAGTTACAGAAGGAGTTGCAGAAATGATCAATATGTGCAACTGATACCATCACATGTGTAAAAAGATTCTCAAAAGAACTAGTTTGCTCTTAGAAAATTATTTCACGATACAAGACGAACTCTAGAGAAGATCAATAATCAGCGTATTTAAACAATATCATTTATCCCACATTATTGACTAGTATCGAACAACTTGCAGAATTCCAAACAGACAATGACACTAGCAGATGAATCATAAGAGGAAAGATTGCCTTCAACTCCAACGAAAGATAATTAGGAATGAGATTCATAACCAATACAACTATTCTCTTAATCAGGCTTCTTTAAATGTCTTAGCCAAGAGATTTAATTTTGCACTCGCAATAGCAGTGCTACAGAAGAAGATATTGTTTATAGAATGGGATCATTAATTTCCAATATGAATAATAATATAACTGAAAATATACGACAAGACGCATCATGTACACTAAAAACAGGGAAGGTACCAAAGAAATACTTATCGTAGGAGAAACTAAAGATGCTGAAGACGGTACGACAAAACCAGCGGATAATAAAGGCAAGGTAGCTATAGTGATGAATGAATAATGAGGATTATCACACTAAAATAGAAATACTATTAGAGGACATTGCTCTCCAAGCAATCACCACAGCTCCAACGACCTGGGGAAGGTAATTAAAGCCAGCACCAAAGCTAGATATTCCCCAAGCCATCTTGCTTACCAAAGATTCATAAGAACTGAATACCTACTCAGCTCAATATTAACCTCCTATGTGAAGAATACATAACATCAAGTCACTAATATTCGATACTGTTCACAAACATACCAGTTGAATTGGTCAAGTAAGAGTACCATCCAGCGAAGCACATTCTGAGGCGACTCGATACTGTTGAATCAAAATCTAGTTATAAAACAATGCATAACTAGGGCTAAAACTAAAACACCTTGTCTGCAATCATCGCTAATCGCATGGAGGACCTACAAATTCGAGATATACAAAGGACACCACTCAAACTAATTCGTCGATAACACATTTGTGATATAGACTCATAGAAGAGAATAGCTAAATAGTTTTCTGAACCACCTGAATAGTATTCACAACGAAATTAAGTTGAGGATGGAAACAGAAGGCCAGCTTCTATTTCTGGACGCATTGGCGAAGAAGAAGGAACAACAGAGGTCATACGGTATAAAAAAAACTCCACTGACACGGACATATATCTAATGCAGGCTCATGCCATCATTCAGCACGACTAAATTCAGTGATTAAAAACCAGCAGACGCCGATCAACGAAGAAATATCATCACGCCGGAAGCATTAATGATTTTCTCAATACACATTACAGGAATCGCAACAACTGATTACACCAAGAACCCAGGAGGAATTCGAGAAACCAGTGGCAAAAGCATATCTACCATACGTGATGGCGATAACCGACCAAATCAGCAAACATAACGATATTCAAAACAGATAGAAAAGTCAGCATAGTACTCCGTAATCCAAAATTCAAAATTGCACTACAAAATTAAGGAACATACGAAATTGTAGGTCAGACGTAATAAATCATATATAGGACAGATCAACAGATGTATAGTATATGTATCAGAAAGAATGTTAATGAAGTACAAAAAGAGGAGAAAATATCGTCCATAACATAACGTATGAGAACTACAGGACACAAATTGACTTCGAGAACACCATAATAGTAACCAATCTCAAAAATTAGCAGATTGGCACTATAAGGAAGGCAGCACCGCCAGATAGACATATAACGGAGAATGGATGGCAGGAAGGTGATATACTGCAACAATGACCGAAGAGTGACACAGACACACATAGTTGAATTGTTGAATACTGACCGACTGTGAAGCGACGCAACAAATTACGACGATGGGACTATATTTAACTTATTTTTTAAAATAAGAACTACTGATGGTTCAATTATATAAAAATTTCAATGATCTGGCCAATATTAAAATATTTACTGGTTAAATGTTTGTATTATTCCTCATAAAACGGAGATTGGATAACAGCGAAGTTGGGATACAGCAAATCAGCCACTCTGTATACCTTTTTAAAAATTGTCACCATCTTCCACCCTAAAATGTTTACGTATAACTGTTCATTTCTTAGTAAAAAAACAATGAAATATTGCATGATTACCAGATATATGTCTACTCCTTTATATTACCTCCATAAGTGATAATCGCACATGCATGGCATGGCACCTGCTAAAAATAGAACAAGAACAATCCAGCAAAGAATAGAGTGTAGCGAGGCGAGAAAACATGCACTTATTTCCTAGATATCGTAACGAGGACACTTTGACCCTTAGCCGGAGAAACGCCATGACGCGTCACTTTTTTTATCATCACAAATCGGCAAAGCATCCTACAACCTCACAAGTAGGACGTGCTAGTGTGAATGATTTAGGCCAGCTAAAAGGCCTACGATGGCTGAGAGGCCGGAGCAAGCTCAAATGATGATTTATTTCGGTATATTCAAGGGTTTATACCCCAAACGCTACTAATTCATTCGGCCACGATATGTATTGTGCATGGCTTGTTTGCTTAGTAACTGCCTGAATGATTTTTTTTAAACATTGCAAAATAGTACAGTTAATGTCATTTGAGATCATAATAATTGCGTACATTTCCAAGAACAGCAGACCTAAGCAAAACACAAGAAGGTCTAGTGCAGGCTGGCTGCAGCTTTAGATTGTAGCAGCTAAAGCACGTGTATCTATTCCCTTATTTGTGACAAATCAATAGGAAGTATTTCGTGTCACATACCGAATTTCGAACAATGACTTATTTCCGTTTGATTCTGAATTAAATATATTTTTTTTCATTACTAATTTAAGGTGTAATGTATTAACGCGATATCTCAAGAGGCTTAACTTCGGAAAAAAGCTGTTGGTAGGATTGCGTTTTTTTTCTCATAAATTGGTATTAAATAGGTTTCAAACAGTTTACTACAATTTTCGGAAGTTTATTGTTTACCACTCCCTTTTTAGGTAGGCGCTAAAAAATATGTAACTATTGAAATTGGAATCAAATTCTAAGAGAAAAAAAGATCTGATACAATTCTTCATAAAAGTAAGTTGCAATACCTCTAAACGTGTTTCGGTGAATAACTAGTAAATATCACATTTAGCGAAAAATTGCAAAAGCCATATATGTTTATAACATGACGACGAATTAGTTTTTCATTTATTTCTGTAGAGTTAGTAGTTTTGAGGAAATAGTAACTTTAAAATGGTCTAAACATTTTGCCGATGAAGTGTAATATTAAAATGGTAAAAGCGCCAAGATAATAACATTTATGCCAGCAATGGTTGTAATAAAAATGAAAGTTAAAGAAATAAGCTTTTTTTATATCTGTTTACCAGTTGAAGTGCACATCTGGTAAGAGCTACATCGGACAAACAGGATGGAGTATCCAGTGCAGAATTAAAGAACACCAGAGATATACCAGATTTCGACACGGATAGGTCGGCGATAGCAGAGCATGTCCATAATAACGAGGACCATAAAATCGACTACGAGGACGTCAATCTATTAGACAGGAATACGCGCTACTATCCGCGAATCATTAGGGAATCAAGGGAAATTATGAAAAACGTGAACAACTTTAACAGAGAGGATGAGTATCGACTTAGTAACACGTGGAGACTGGTATTGCCAAGTACCAGCACCGTAGTAAGTCACGGTCAACCAAACACGATGAATGAGCAGTGAAGCGAACCAAGCACGACCAATGACCAGCGAAGCGAAGCGGCGCCTAGGTAAATAACGAGGAGTGTAACACAACAAATTCAGTCTTTAGAATCCTTCTGAAGAAGCTGACAGGATGATCAGCGAAACGTCAAGCCAAGTTCGACGACCACGGCAAGACCCGAAAGAAACTACTTCATCCCCACTGTTGTAAACATCAGTCCATTTTTCTGTCTTATTTAATTCGTCATATGCAATGCTATTTGTTATTGCGCAATTATTTGTTTTACTTTTCGTATTGCTTTTTATGGTAAATTGAAAAAGTATTGAGGAGTGATCTGACAAATGAGTTTTTAACAGTAACGACTTAGGTTCAAAAGTTATATTTTTCATAAAGAAATTATCTATCAATCGGCTGTTTATGAAAATTAAGAAAAAATATTTGGTACAAAGATAAACAGAAGAATAATCTATATATGTATCTGTAGAATTACTCTCTTTTTTTGAATTTTAAATTTGTTTTACGTAATTTACGAAATTGAAAATCAAGAACTAAGAATAGTATTTTTACAGTGAGTTTCCTATACCATAACCAGTTCGGAATTTAGAAGATTTATTTGATATCAAGATAAGTAAAACAAGAAGCTTTATAAAAAAATAAAAAATATCCTTCTGATGAAAATAAACAAGAATTTCAAAAATATAAAAATGAATTAACTGAACTAATAAAGAAAGCGAAAGTAAATATTTTCAAAATAAAATTGATTTTAACTATGCAAAATAACTCAACTGGCTTTTGGAAATCCATAAAAGAATTGTCAAACGAGAATATTGGGAAAAATAATGTAACAGTACCTAATAAAAAAGATATAGATGCTTTCTGCAATTATTTTACTGATGTAGGAAAAATCTAGCTAACAAAATTAAATTACAAAAAAAAACAGTGTAACTGAGGCAATAAAAACGTTTCCTAATTCATTCTTTCTCTCTGAGACTAATGAGTTGGAAGTCATCGAAGCTATCCATGATTTAAAAAATAAAAAATCACCTGGTATTGATGGCATATAGTCCGAAACATTAAAGGATATTGCTAAAGAAATAGTTAAATCTCTAACCTAGACCTTTTAACATAGAAATATGTCCATCATTATTCAAAATGGCTGTAGTAAAACCACTTTTTAAAAGTAGTGATAAACTATATGTGGCTAATTATAGACCAATCTCTCTGATCTCGAATATAGCGAAAATGTTTGAAAAATACTAAGAATTAGGATTAATTGTTATCTAAAAAGTTATGGTATACTATCAGACAAACAATTTGGGTTCAGAGAGAACAGATCGACGCAAGACGATATTGCTAAATTAATAAATCTATTGATAACAAAAAAACCAGCAATATGCGTTTTCGTCGACCTGGCAAAGGCCTTCGATACGGTCAGTCACACCCAACTTCTCAGTACGTTGAACATTATAGGTTTTCGAGGTACTTCATATAAGTTAATGTCGAGTTATTCAAAACATCGTAAGCAATGTACTCAAATCGCAGATACAGTAGTAAGGCAAAGACTGTAGAATATGGGGTACCTCAAGGCACTATCCTAGGACCAATACTTTTTAATATATACTTAAACGGTCTATTTAATGTAGAAACTAAGGGTGAAGTAGTAAGTTTTGCTGATGAAACAGCCATATTTTATAAAGCTGAAAATTGGGATATTTTTTTAAAGGATAAAATCGAAGTTGATCTAGCTACAATCTTTACCTCTTTCAGTAATAAATTACTAACAGTAAACTTTAATAAAACTTACTGCTTACATAGCGTTTACCTCCTATTGGAAATAACTTATAAAAAGTTATGTGTAAAAACCAGCACAAATATATAAATCTCATCTACAGATAAAATTAAGTATTTGGAAAATTACATAGATAAGAATTTAAAATGGGACATACACAGAAACTTTATAGTGAAAAAAAATTAAGAACTATTTTATATAAATTTAAATGCTTACCTAAAATTCTTAAAATTATTCATATGAAAACACTTTACCATGCATTAGTAGAATCTCACCTTGGGTATAACATTATAGCTCGTGAAGGTATTACAAAATAAATAATCATCCAAGGACCTTAGAAACTACGCAAGAATTAATATTAAGAATTATATTTAAAAAAATTGAATCTACCCAACTAAAAATCTGTACTTAAATTCTTATAATTTTCTCAAAAATAGAGTAAAACCTTGGATTAAAAGCATTCTTAGACTAGATACACATCGACTAATAGATGTAAAAAATAAACTGCTGATGTTGCATATTGCATATTAAATGATATCAGGTTACATAGGTCAATGAGTTGCTGACTCTGCATGTAAAACGAGCTGCTGACTTTGTGAGTTCAATCAACTGCTGACATTTTTCGGCAGAGGAGCTATGACATCATATTTCTTTTTTTTTTGCTTATAACTCGGGAACCATAGGAGATATCAAAAAAATTTAAAGCTATTTTGATTCGATGTCGTATACGGACTACCCCGTGCTATAAATAACAGCACCGTACCTAAAGTCCTTCAGGTACAAAAACTTTTCTCTTCGGAGGGCATGAGTCAGCAGTTTTATCCTTAGTTAAATTTATTATTAATACAATAAAACTGAACCAGTAATAGGATGTGTGATGAGGAAACCGCGAGATGCGATGATAGCATGCTGTAAAAGTCGACTCATTGGTCAACGAGACATATTCCGCAGTAAACTATGTTATCTTGACCGGTATAAATGAAACCGGCTAGAGCAGACTTTGGAAATTCTGATGGTCAATTTTCAAATGTTTTTAATCTCGCCTCATACTGGGCATCCATTTTCTGTAGCGGACAACGAACTATTGTCTAAATAATAAAAGAGCATATATTTTAAAAAGTATTTATTCAAGCATTTAACATAAATATTTTTCTATCTAAACCACTCATAAACCTTACTTCTATTAAAATGTAAACATTCACGAATACAATGCATTTGAATAGAATGTGGTAACAAATCGCATAAATTTAACATTCCATTTTCTGAACATAACTACTGTTACATCATCTTTTTAGACATTAGGATACGTCTTAAGAAATATTAAAGATTTTCAAAATATAGATACGTGCAAATTATTGTTCAATTGTTTAGTAAGATCAAAATTAGTATACGCCTCGATTATATGGAATCCAATATATCATTGTCACATAATATCATTAGAAAATATTCAACGTCGGTTCCTAAAGAATTTACACCTTCAATCATTTGGCAACTATCCGCATAGAGGATATCCACATGATATTCTTTTATCTACTTTTAATTTTATTTGTCTTTTAAAGAGGAGGGTGACGCAATATACAATTTTCCTCTATAAAATTATACATAATTTTATTAAATGTGAAGACCTTCACAACAGTATTTTTTACGCTGTACCTCGTCTTAACTCAAGACATTGTGAAACTTTTTTAATATGTACTTCAGGAACCAACATCTTAATTCAATCCCTCTTCTTTCAAATGTTTTCTAAATTAAAATAATGTCAATACTATAATAGATATTTTCAACACAAACATTCACAGTATTAAACAATTATAATTATTTAATGCTAGGTGTTTATCATTATATACTTCATTTGTTTGTTCCATAGATACTCGTCATGTAATTTATAATTTCATGTTTGTTTGAGTTTGTTTGTTCTTATTTACCTGTTTCTTTTATCTTTTTTGTATTATATCTGCTTTTGTTCTAACCTTATCCTGTAAATGGACCTCGGTCTGTTGGATATTGTAACTCAATAAATAAATAAATAATTCATAATTAGATTTACATACTTAGTATATTATTAGTAACATTCAAAACATTATTGTAAAAACTAGCGGTTTAAGCTATGCAGCACATTCATATTTGAATTGATAAGTATATTAATGTTTCTGAATTCACGCACAGTATTTCCAGATATATAAAATGTGGTAAAACCATTAGACACTTTCAACATCTTAGCGCCCATAAAGTCTAAACTATGCAGCACATTCATATTTGAATTGATAAGTCTATTAATGTTTATAAATTCACGCATAGTATTTCCAGATATATAAAATGTGGTAAAACCATTAGTCACTTTCAACATTTTAACGCCCATAAATGTTGATTTTTTGATAACATAATTTGAAAATAGAATCTCTTCCTCCATCACCTCCTCCATCTCCTCGCCTTCACCCAATCCGCTATCATCAGCAGAAGCAAAATCATTGAAAAATTGTTTAAGGTACATAATAGAGCCATACCATTCTACATAGTTAAAGGAAATGTGATTGGTAATAAACATAAAAAAAAAATCTCATTCCACTTAGTTTGAATAATTTGCTTTGTCGTGCTTATTTCATATCTTAATTCATATTGTTAATTATATATAGGTTAATGGTTATTTCGGGCTCTTTTGCGAATTACCTTATGTGAATTTTTATATACAAGTCTTAAGACTATTTGTAAAATGCAGCAATAAGAATACACCATATATTTTATGTCTAATTGCTAATAATTTACAAACAAGTTCTGAACATAATATTTTTAGTCGCAAACTCCTCTATAAATCCTTATTTTACTATAAGGAACCTAACCAGACTGCAACCAACAGCTACTCTCCGGGCTATGTGCCCCGCCGAGCGCTGAATTACAAGTTACAAGCCTGGCGCGTTAAGTGTAATAATTGCATATTACCATCAAAACGCTAATGCTTCGATTGCAACAAACACCAGCCGAAAGACTGATCCTACTTAAAGGAGCTCCCTTGCCAGTCGTCACACACCACTTGCAGACTGCAGTTTCGAGCTGTTGGCTCTCGTCAGTGCAAGGTAGGTATGCGACGCCGACATGAGAATCCTTTGACTATAGTGCATCCCGGTATTTTTACAATAGCGACATGTAAAACAGCCAGCAGGCGCCATCCAGCGGTCCAGTGTCTGTTGCAATCGAAAAATAAATAGCCTGACTTGGCTTAGCATAGTTCAAATGTGCTTTTAGAGGGCGGAATATTAAACATAATATTTTTAGTCGCAAACTCCTCTATAAATCCTTATTTTACTATAAGGAACCTAACCAGACTGCAACCAACAGCTACTCTCCGGGCTATGTGCCCCGCCGAGCGCTGAATTACAAGTTACAAGCCTGGCGCGTTAAGTGTAATAATTGCATATTACCATCGAAACGCTAATGCTTCGATTGCAACAAACACCAGCCGAAAGACTGATCCTACTTAAAGGAGCTCCCTTGCCAGTTGTCACACACCACTTGCAGACTGCAGTTTCGAGCTGTTGGCTCTCGTCAGTGCAAGGTAGGTGTTGCTATTGTAGAAATACCGGGATGTACTACAGTCAAAGGATTCTCATGTCGGTCGTCGCATACCTACCTTGCACTGACGAGAGCCAACAGCTCGAAACTGCAGTCTGCAAGTGGTGTGTGACGACTGGCAAGGGAGCTCCTTTGAGTAGGATCAGTCTTTCGGCTGGTGTTTGTTGCAACCGAAGCATTAGCGTTTTGATGGTAATATGCAATTATTACACTTAACGCGCCAGGCTTGTAACTTGTAATTCAGCGCTCGGCGGGGCACATAGCCCGGAGAGTAGCTGTTGGTTGCAGTCTGGTTAGGTTCCTTATAGTAAAATAAGGATTTATAGAGGAGTTTGCGACTAAAAATATTATGTTTAATATTCCGCCCTCTAAAAGCACATTTGAAGTTCTGAACTTACTGTAAATTTATCCGATTTTGTTACACAAATAGTATAAATTATTTATTTATATTTTTTTTATTTTCCGTAAATAAATTATTATTGTTAATCTAGGTTTATATGGATTTACTTTTTGATTTTCAGTGTATAATTATTAGTTCGTGGTACATGAGCAGATCAGCGTATTTCTGTTAAATGTAAACGGCCTGAAACATCAACGAGGCCGTTCGAAACTTGTCCGCAAAGAATAATTTCCATCTTTCTCTCACCTAGAAGAAAGGCCTACTGGATCAAGCCAATGTAGCATAAATTATTCGACAATATTGGAAAAAGACGTTTGCCGCTTACAGGTTTATTTCGGCAGAAGAATATCTTGTCAATTTTATACCTGAAAAATTTTATATGGAACAGTAGAAACTGAAATGTGTAAATAAGGATTTAGCCCGATTCTTTAAGTCATTGGTAGATTACTTCTAAAACTTATAATGCGCTGGTGCAGGCTGTTGATTTCTAGGAAGTTTTGTAAAATTATGACAATTTATACGAATGTTTCATTACAAAATGGTTTTAAAAGCCCAGACAATAATCTGTGTATCTATGATTTTTTTTATTCTATTAGTTTAGTAATATAATAATTTTTATCGGACAAAATTCATAAAGTTTTGAAAATTGGTAGAAATGTTAAGGATAGCGTAAGAATTACTAAACCGAAAAGTTTCCACCCCTAAATATTGTGCTTCATCCTCTAGGACGCCGTTTCCACCCCCATTTTGAGGTTTTCTAGATCAATTCCGGACCGGTGCACTTTTTGATAAAAATACCTGTATACAAAATTATTCCTTATAACATTATCTATCAAAAACGTGCTTTTTTTCTAAAATAAATAGTACTGTGGAAAATAAGGAGCAAGCATAAGAGTTGGTCTGGTTAATATACTAGAGCCGTCGGGTCGGGAGGTGGGGGGGTTACACATTGAAAAACGAGGACTACAACCATTTCCTCTGATATTGTTAGTGTCAGAGGTCGAACCCGATAACGCGATGCCAATTTGATTAATTGCTATTGCCACTGCGTTTTAACCAACCAGCTATCACCTAGTTATGACTAATAATATTTCATAAAAAAAATATTGTGCTTTGTATTTTAAATATGACTTCTCGTATAACTTCACACGGATCTAAATTACAAGTTGATACAACTGTACTCCGAAATATAGATTTTATAATCAGAATAGCTCATTATTTTCATAGACAAATAGTCACGCATTATGTTGGAAATCAATGAAAATCATTACAAAATGGAAATCTGGCATAAAATGCCTGGGCATCAGCGTTAGTGTTAAAGAACACGATAAAACCCTCGATATATTTTTCGAAACTGTAACAAAATCCGACATATTTCGCATGAAAAGTGTGCTTCACGTAAAAATATTGTGGAAGAGGGTTTTATATTTTTAATCATATTTTCGCTCTACGGAGCGTTTTTTATGTAAAAATTTCAATAACTCCTCAAGGAGCGTAATTTTAGAAAGTGTAGTATATGTCGCTGCACAGGGACGTAATGTCGCCCCGACCACCAAAATTTACAAACAGTAACAAAATTTGACTTTAATTTCGGAAATTTCAAAATTAAAAACCCTTTTACGAATCCACGTTGTTAAGCACTGCAACTCATGCGTTGTGTTAAATATGAGGACAAGTTAATCCAGTCTCTATTCAAAGTATATAGAGATTTTTAGCGAAAATAGCGTTTAGCGACAAGGGGCCCTCATCATTTCCTAGCAGTCGATTTTGACGGGAAAATGATGGGGTTTAACGGGATTTGCCCTAAACCGGTTCTTCATTTCTTTTTGTACATTTTGTTTCTAAATTCGCTTCACACCTTTTAAAAAATTGAAACCTTTTCGAAATCAAAATTTATAAAATCAAAGTTTAGGCCAGCCCTGCGCATCCCTGCATTGAAATATCTCGCGGAAGGCACCTTGTTCGAGTTGTGGTGCCTGCGACCAGATACCAAATTTAATAGTGTTTTTTGTGCGCCAGTGTTTTTTAAAAAAAAATAGTGTGGTTTATAAGTTTTGTTGAGCTTGTTTTCAAGCATTTTTGTTAATTTTATGACCTATTTTTATTTTATATTTAAAAAGGAGTCTAGGTTTAGTTTTGTTGAATTGTCGTTTTCGCTGACCCAGGTCTGTTCCGCCTGATCCTGCAATCCGTCACCGCGTTAATGCGGTGGTTGCACGATCGTTTCCGGAGCAGGTCCTGGTGAGGCAACTATTTTATCATTATTATTAATAAATACTTTTTGAATTGAATTGAATTGGTTCCTCAGTGATTCGGTGTCAGAAAAGTATAGTTACCATGTACTCATATGTGCATGGGACCGCCTTGCCTGAACGTATGAAATTGTAATGAGGAATAAGATGCGTGAATTTTAAAAATGCCTAATTTTATTATTTTTCCGTAATATGTACTATATAAGTTGATAATATAATAAAATAAACTCATAAAAAAATTTCGCTTCGTAAATATGCCACATTAAAATTTGAACTTTTGTGTAAACAAAACCACATGACTGAAAACGCTATAATATTGCTTTGACGTCATTTTGACGTCACTAATTTGACCTGAATTTGCTAATTTACGTTGTTATTCTTAATCTTGTTATTAATTCCATCCCTAATGTGTTAATCTATAACCACAGCATTTTTTTAGATGTTTCAACGTTTTAACAATAATGACGTGACGCTACCGGTTACGAATGACGCTGTTCGTTAGGGATAGAGCATTTTAATGGTTTTAAATTCTCAGCCGAAATAAATATTTTTTTTCACCCTCAATTTTAACAAAAAAAGAAAAATTACGAAGAAGCATATTTTTCTGTCGTCTATTTATCTGTGATATGAAAAAAAATCATGCAACTTCCTCATTGCAAAATATAATTCAAAGTCGTTGCGATTCAAGCATTTTTAAGCTCCAAGGAGCGATCAAAATTGATATTGAACTGTAAATATGTAAATAGACAGGCAAGCAAAAGCCCACCAAAAATTTATAAACATTGAACTTTTCTTGAATCTTTTTGTGTAATCATTAGCTCAAAAACCACATATTGGATGGTAGTTGATACATTATAAGTCGTTCCGTTTCTCACCATGTACACGGACCAGACTATAGTTTGTCAAAAACATTTTTCTTGAAGTTGTTGTAAAACATGAATTTTTAAAGAGATTTAATATATATTTTTGAACTTTATATTGTTTTTTTTTTCTTGTTTTCAAAATTCCCTTTCAGGTTTAATTTTACGAAAGTGTTAGTACCTACTGTGTTAGATTTATAGTGTTACGACGTCCAATACCATCAGAGGAGCAGTTAAGCATAAACGAACAGTAAGTATAAATGTTGTATTATTCTCCGTCTGAAACAGTCGCTTTGAACCCTTATTTGTGAACGTTAATATTCATTTTTGGAAAATATAGTGAAAGTCCTTCAGACTCCAAAAGATGGATCGTTCACATTAGTGAGTCTGCCCTCCAAACAGAACTGACATCGTTGAGCAGCCGACCCTGAATATGGAGGTAGAGGCGGTCATTTGGCATCTATGTGACCAAACATACCTATATGAAAAATGTTACGATTTTTTTTATATTACTGATTTTGTACTTTTTAAAAAATTCCATATTTCATCATTTATTTAAGTATTACGTACTAAATTTAACTTTTGATGTTCTGAAATATGTTTTTTCTTCACCCGAAATACATAAACTTCCAACAAAAACAAAAAAAAATAAAAGTTTCCTATTACAAAAAAATAACATTTATTAGAAGAAAATTGTAATGGTAATTAAAAATGTCTATTTTCGTAGTCTTACAAAATTTTGAAACAAAGTCATCTAGATATTACAATTACTTTTAAATTTTTTCTATTTTACGAATTTTCGACTATTGCCCTTCCTGTAACTCCAAAATAAAAGGTTTTCGAACCTTGGTCCTATTTGAACTTTTCATCAGGAAGGTCTGAACTACAACAAATCACATGTTTCTGTGCGGGGTCCTTTTGTACAGTTGATTTAAAAAAAAACTGGTACACTTTATTTTAGCTATGTAAATCATTCGTTCTTTGATTGATATTAATAATCTTACAAATGTCACTTTGACGTTAATCAGTGGCGTCATTATTAAAAATGGTTCGACATCTAACAGATATTCAAAAACTTCGAATTGTTTCTAAAATTGAAGATGGTTGGTCCATAAGAAGACTTGCTGCTGAATGCAATGTGAGTAAAACCACGATAATGAGTGTTAAAAAACAATGGGAAACTAACCAAACGGTATCCCGTAAAGTTGGTACCGGTAGGCCCAGATAGAACAATAATCAAGAAGATGAAAATCTTATAAATTATCTAAGAGAAAACCCTTTTCAGACTGCAGTAAATGCAATTTTAGAGATAAATTTCCCTGCTTCGGTATCTACTGCATGCAGAAGAATAAAACTAGGAAGCGAATTGAAGAGTTGTTCAGCGGCTAAAAAATACAAACTTTCAGAAGAAAAGAAGCAGAGTAGGATTCTTTTTGCACTGAACTATATAATCAATGATGAAAACTTCTCGGGACAAGTTGTCTTTTCTGACGAAAAGGTTTTTAAATCCTGTAATGATAAGCATGTTCGCGTATATAGGCCTCCTTCCACTAGATACGACGAAAAATATATTTTCGATCCACAAATATCAGGAAGGTTTTCAGTCAATGTCTGGCCTTGGATGAGCCTAAATAGATTAGGTGTGTGTTGGAATACAACTGCTCCATACATACGGCCCATCCTGTCAGGCATTGGTTTCTTAATAAAAACATAGAGTTGATACCGTGGCCATCTAAAAGTCCGGATTTAAATCCAATTGAAAATGTTTGGGGACTAATGGTGAAACATATAAGAAAATTAAATAACCATCCAAATAATGCCCAAGAATTGGAAGGCAGTTTTAGACGCTAATGGAGCAATGACAAAATATTAGTTAATTCTGGATTACATAGTCGAAGTTCATTTATATTATTTTTTTATTGTATTTTTATGTTCAGTTTGCATTGTTTACATTTTTTTTAAATCTCAAGTGGTATTTTTGTGTTCTTATTTTAAAAATAGAATTATCATTATTCAGTTAGTATTTTAATTACAACCATTAGTAGAATTATCCGTAACAAGTATTATTTTTTTAAACAATAATATGGCAGGCTTGAAAATGTTTTGAAAAAGTTATTTTCTAATTATTGTTTAAAATTCCATTTGAATAAAATTAAAAAGAAAGGTTTAATAAGTTTAAAAACATTAAGAAAACCGGTCTCCTCCAAAAAACCCAGGTCCGGGGTAAATCACCTCTTCTCCAGCTCCCCCTCGACATGCCTGGCCAGCCCTATTTACAGACATATGCACACAACTAAACTATTAAGATTTTCGATTACAAGAGTTGTACCAGTTTTTTTTTTAAATCAACTGTACGTAATACTTAAATGATGAAATATGGAGATTTTTTAAAAAAGTACAAAATCGGCAATATAAAAAAAACCGTAGCATTTTTCATATACGTATGTCAGTCACATAGATGCCAAATGACCGCCTCTACCTCCATGTTCAGGGTCGGCATCGCCTTACCAAACACCCTGTATAATATTTACACGTTGATTGCATCTCCTTTAAATTAAAAAAAGTAATTTTGTGTCGAAAATACAAAATCAATACCTAAATCTAAATGGTTCAAGTATCTAGTTTATTCAGATTGTGTGTTTTATATGAACTTATGCATTTCTGCTTGTCTTTCCGCCGCCGACGCCGCTGTCTCCTGCGGGTAAAGTTTTTGAGTGATGGATAAACTTACATAAACTGCATTCACGTTTACGTAGTAAGTTTCCTCGTGAAAAAGCAGAATATTATGCGAATTCTTTAATATTTCAGATAGGTGCATAGAAAGTTAAACCTACCTAAAGTTTTTGACGTATCTGATGGATTTATATTATCTTAACTGGAGTCGTAAAATGATGTATGTACCCACCGGGATTAATGCTGACTCCTCGATCCACTTTTTTCCAATATAACGTGACGTATTTAATCTTTGAGGTGATTCCCTTGTTGCAATAACAACTCTGCTATATGTTGCATCGTCATAATTTATGCATTTTTTTTTCTTTTATCATCCTATCATTGTCTTTTACTGTCCAATACTTTAACATTAAAGTATATAAATTGAAAATTCACCTTGCAACTTTTTTTCTTGTATAGAAAATAAAGAAATTCTACAAGCTATTGAATAAGGTTAGAACAAGGATACGCCCCCACCTTTCTAGGTCATAACTATCATCAACCAATTAGACCAAAATATTTAAAAAGTAGGGGTGGCGTGATGCGTGAAACATTTTCCGGTAGCTCAATATACAGTGTGAAACAGCCAAATGGAATAAATTCAGTATCTCAATTATTGTGCATATTTATAAAAAATTCCCAGGCACGTCGATTTTGGATTCTGCAAATTAAAAATTTCATACCTAAATTCAACCACTGAACTATGACAGTTGCAACCCCTAAATGCTAAATGGGTTATGACACCTCATTCGAAAGATCTTTTCATTCTCTATTCAAAATGCTACGGTTTTAATATTTATTGCAAAAATTAACGGTCTGCTTGACAAAATTCGCTACAACAAACGAATAATATATAACTTACAGCGTATTGTTCTTGTAAGCTAGCAAAAACAATTTCACTGTTCTTTTTCAATATTATCAAATAAAAATATAAACATCAAAATTCTTCGCGATATATTGTTGGATAGGTTAATAGTTATAATATAAATTTTGTTTTAAACTGTGGTTAGCTGTATGGTTTTGTACCTTAATGCCATTAAAATAAAAAATTCTTCACATTGTATACAGGGTGTCCCACGACGAACTGCGCCAATCGATATCTCGAAAAGTAGACATTGGAAAATTTAGTAATAAACTAATATCGATGGGGGCAACTCGGCTAAAATATTTTCAAGATGGTGACACTTCCGGTTATATCGGAAGTAGATGTCAAATTGCTTATTTTAAACGGGACACTCTATAAGTTATTACATTTTTGGATTGCATGCAAAATTCTAGGCCCATTTTGTGTATCATGTCTTATACCTAAGTCTCTTCGTTTTTGACATATTTCCATTTTTATGCCAGAAATGACGTTTGCAGGCCCTAAAAGAATTATCAATTCTTCCTATAAGGAAGCCTTTATTATCTAATTTGGGTCGGATTCTTTGTTGAAGAACACCTACGTTAGTAGAGTTTTTATAATATTTTGATAAGTATTAATACAGTGTACAAAAAATAAGAATAAACATAAAATTGAGAAAACGATCAAAAATCAATTTTTTCAAATGGAAACCCCCAATTTTTATAATCTTATCTTATTTACCACTAAAAAATATGGGTGTTTGTGTAGGGATGTCTATTCAGAAAATTTTAATTTTTGAAATATTGACAATTCAATATTTTTATATGGGGATTTTGCTATGGATTTTAAGTTCAATTACTCTTAGTTGGTTATGACGGCGTTGAGTGCTAAACCTATAAGATTATTTAAATTTGTTTATAATCTATGGAGAATGTAACAAAGTATTATCAAGAACATGTGAAATATTGGTAATAGATATCCAGAGAAATAAAAACCGTCTCCGAACAGTATTAAACGAATAATGGAGAATTTCAAAAATTTTGACACCGTTAAGGCAACAATTCATAAAATAAAACCAATTGTCAATGATGAAAATAACGAAATTGTTATTTTGGGGATATTTTGCCGCATATCCTATGACATCTTTAAGACAAGTGGCCTTACAAACAGGAATCTCCAAGTATACTCTATTTACAGAATTCTTCGGAAACACAAAGTCCATCCCTATTCCCCTATTTCACTTTTGTGAATTTATTTTAACAATGTTACAAGACTTTCGACTTTTGGACAACATAATTTGTACTAACGAAGCAAAGTTTACGAAATATTCCCACTTTTGGTGCGATTTAAATTCCCATGCCGCGAGATTGCGAAATTATCAAGAAACCTGGCAATTTAACGTGTACTCTGTTGTGAGATATGTTGGAGTCGTAAAACTAAATTTTTATGAAGAAACCTTAAATGGTAATGAATTAATACTTACATAATTTCTTTTTTTTTCAAATTACGTATCAAGTTTTTTCTTAGGAGAAGGATATTTAAATATATTACAAGATTTACGTAATGAATATTTGAACAATTTACTGCTAGCTGAACATACGCAAATATTTTACCAACACGATAGCGCCCCACCACATAACAGCTTCCTAGTTAACAACTTCTTGCAAGATACTTTTTACGATAAGCGGATTGCTAACAATGGACTTTTTCTGTAGCCTCCCCGTTCTCCTGATCTGTGTGTCATAGACTATTGTATATGGGGAACAATAAAAGATGTGGTTTATTTTAATCCAGTCACAACAATGGAAGATTGTCAGGCAAGAGTAAAGAATGCTTTCGAAAGGTTATCTCCAGGTTCAATTAGAGCGGCCACCCATGATGAACTAATTCGGAGGTACGAAAAATGTTTGGAAGTTCAGGACACTTTGAACACTTATTGAAATAAAATGTATTTGTTTCTCTGGATATCTATTGGCAAATATTTCATATGTTCTTGATAAAACTTTGTTACATTCTCCATAGATTATAAACAAATTTAAATAATTCTCATAGGTACGTATAGTTTAAGCGCTCTGGCATGATAATTAATACTTGTCAAATGGTAAGTGACAGCCACATACATTTGTTTAGCACTCAACGCCGTCATATCCAACTAAGAGTAATTGAACTTAAAATCCATAGCAAAATCCCCACATAAAAATATTGAATTGGCAATATTTCGAAAACTAAAAATTTTCGGAATAGACATCCATACACAAACGTACCCTCATTTTTAATGGTAAATATGATAAGATTATCTCAAATCCGTTGGCATACAACCGAATTTGGAATGTGGATAGACCAGAAGTCGCCTGTGGAATGAGGCTGCCAGAAAGACGTCTCTTCTGCAGGCGTGCACTGATGGCATTTCTCCCTGGTTTGTCTTTGACAGACCTTAAATACAGACGAATAGTGAGAACAAGACTGCTGGCGAAGGTGTGATCAACATCTTCACAAACGGATCTAAAAAGAAGGATAGGGCAGGATGTGCAATATACTCCAGAAGTCTTCAAATCCAATACAAGTATACAAGTATACAATATGGATGTGCGAGCCAGCGTAGTACAAACGGAACTGGCGAGCATAACCATAGCTGCAAAAGAGATTGTCCGTAGACAAATTACGGGCAAAACAATCAGGATCTACACAGATTGTAGACAATCATTACTGGCCCTGAAAAGTTACAAAATTACCACAGGAGCAGTATGGGAATGTCACCAAGCACTTGTGGGTGCCTCCAGCATGAATAACATACTGGTATAGTGGGTGAAAGGACACGCACAGTGTAGTGGCAACAAAGTAGCCGACAGACTGGCCAAGAAGGCAGCAGGCCTTAGTATCTTTGGACCAGGCCCGGCCAGTCTGTCACCGATCACGGCTATAATACAAATAACTAAAAAGAACACTCACAATGAATTCAAGAAGCTGTAGGATGAAACAAACAGCTGTCAGCTTGCTAGGAAACTACTAAAATATCCCAACAAGAGTACAGCAATGGACTACCTGGCAATGTCCAGAAGGAACCTACGTTTTATAACGGGAATCCAGACTGGACACTGTCCGTTAAGGAAACATCTCCATAATATGAGATTAAGTGAAACACCTCTCTGTAGAGGTTGTGAACAAGAAGATGAGACGGTTCAGCAAGTACTCTATGACTGTTCTGCCATCTCGTCAATCAAAGAATCCATTTTGGGAGAACGTTAGCCTACGTTGGCCGATGTAATGGAGATGCCCCTAGGCAGCATCACCACCTATTTCGCAAGATTAGGTTGGTTGAAGGCCTAGGCGAGGGTCTGCCTACAGGGAGGATGTACAAGAGGCCCAATGGGGCCTAAGTGCTGTGGTTCAATAATTTTTATTGACCACCCTCCCAACCAATTCCAGAAGATAAGATTATAAAAATTGGGGGCTTCCATTTAAAAAAATTGATTTTTGACAGTTTCTCAATTTCATTTTTATTCTTATTTTTTGAACACTCTGTATTGATACTTATCAAAATATCATAAAAACTCTATTAATATAGGTCTTTTACAACAAAGAATCCAACCCATTAGATAATAAAGACGTCTTTATAGGAAGAATTGATCATTCTTTTAGGGCCTGTAAACGTCATTTTTGACATAAAAATTGAAATATGTCAAAAACGGAGAGACAGGTATAAGACATGATACACAAAATCGGCTTAGAATTTCGCGTACAATCCAAAAATGTAATAATATATAGGGTGTCCCATTTAAAATGAGCAAGTTGACATCTACTTCCGGTATAACCGGGAGTGTCACCATCTTGAAAATATTTTAGCCGAGTTACCCCATCAACAGACCTTAGTTTACTACCAAATTTTCAAAATGTTCCAATGTCTACTTTTCGACATATCGATCGCCGTTCGTCGTGGGTCACCCTGTATATTGTTGTCAAAATTGTCAGAGTTTTGCGTATTGCTAAGTTTTGCTAACTGCAATTTCTAAGCATGGTTTATTTAAATGAAATGCATAAAATAATGATTTTACAGCCTATTTCAAGAAAAATTTCCTGATTTGCCGCCTACATCCCGAGGTATAATTAGCAAAATTGAACAGCAGTTTTCGCGAAAATGGACGTGTACGGTAGATAAAACAGAAGCTTCCAAGGCAATGAGTAACGATGTCAAATTTGTTAATAACTGTATAGATTGTTTTTCACTAATCATGGCATAGCTGACTTTTACGATTCAATGATATGCATAATTACGGTTTTCGTAAAATATTAAATATTGACATTAGTTAAAATTTTTGTGACACTTTTAAATCAATGGAAAGAGAAAAAATAAACGGAATTAATGGTGTCACAGCCTACTTTGAGATTTATTCTTTTCATTTTTGCACAAGAGCGTATATCGAGCGTACGTCAAGCCAACTGCGTTTTTCGAATTTTTTGATACATTATTATTCTTATTGCTGTCAACTTTCATCCCTTTAACTTTTTTCGTATCTCCTCAAATAAGGAAGCTATAACGTTTGTATGGTTTTCCTTATTTTTCAGGATTTTGTAATATATTTCACAAAGTAGGCTATGGATTCCAAATTTCTTTTTACTGAAATATAGCTCACAAAAAATGGGATACATAACTGTTTCTAAAACTTTATTCTTTTTTCTTCTACAATAGATATTAAGCGAAATATTTGGTGTGACCGTCGTAAAATAGACAGACGGTATATTAAAGGCATAGCTTCACCGTCTATTGAGGAGTGAATTGGTAAATACCTGACGAAAATTGAAAGCAGTACCAATTCTCTATCTGACATATTAGTACTGACTTACTTAAATTTCCCTTAATTGTTCCAGCCAAGTTTGAATGATTTTTTTTACATATATAACTATGTTTTTAGCTTTATTACTTGATTTTTTAGACTATCCCCAAACTATTAATCTGCCTTTCTCCATGCATCTCCAGATATCCTTCATATATGAGAATTCTACCACCTTTTTGAGACAGACAAATGCATCTCATTGACAATCTTGTCACACTTTATACGTGTATTACGTGTAATGTTACAGAGTGTTATATTACCTGTATATAATATATATGAGCGCTATTTAGATCCTCACCATTTTCTCTAGCCCATTTGATAACAAAGCCCATAATAATATGCATGTATTCACCAAGTACTTTAAATTGATGTACTTATGTAGTACATCAAGCTAATATTTAATAATTCAAATAATACTTATATTCTGGTACCTATTTCTAAAAATACCAGTACTTAATACTTCATATTTCTTCTAAAACTAATTCTATTACCATGCTCATGCTCCTAAGCTGGATAATTATGGAAATTATTGAAATCGTTAACATAACGTGCACCATATTATTACAACCCAATACCAATCAATGCCTGAACCACTAATGGCCTGTGTGGAAAGATGTAACACAGCTTTTCTCACCACACAAGGCTACTTGGCATCATACGTTCACAAAGTTTTAAGTATGAAAATCAAGGTTAACACGGGTTATAAATCATATCGGACTATTCCCAGCCAATCAACTGCACAATAATTGTTAACCCCTCTAATACTCCATTAGATGCAATCAGAGTAGATAGCAAGAATCTCATTGGAAATTTATTTAGCCTTTCACCAGAATCATCTTGCCAGAAAAAGAAAAAACTAGTCAAATGATAATATATTAAAGCTTACTCTTTACATTGAAAAACCTATTACAAAACATAGTACGATTCGTAGAAATCAAAACCATTTTGGTACAAGTGGGTAACCATATAAACATTTTTTTTAAATGAACAAACGTGACAAACTTAGTAAATACCTAGTAAACAGTGAACGATGTAGATGTAATAAATTAAAAAACGTTTATCCTAAACATTTTTCTTTATAGCTTCATCCACCTCATCCACGCAACTTTTGAACTTCTGCCACTGTTCCATGGTTAGCATGATTCCCTTTTTGCCTGGTTTCAGGTTGCCATCGGCAATATAAAATTCACGAATATTAACGTACCATTTTCCTTTGAACTCTGATAACTTCACGAATTTATTTTTTCCTAAATCCCAGCTATTCTCTTCCTCGGAAGACTTGCTTGCTTGCTTTGCATCGGACTTTGGCTTTTTGATTGGCCCCCTCTGAAGTACAAGAATACATGTTGAGATTAAATATGAAAACGACGAGAATTAACTTACATCTTCTGGACCAGAGTCGGAGTCCGAACCTGAGCTCTCCGCTTTCTTGCTTGACTTATGTTTAGGCATCTTGGTCGAGTCTTATTTAAAAACCAACAGTTTCACTATTAACAGTTTTTAACGGGAGTCACTTAAAACGATAGCAAAATATGGAATGGCCGGCATTCGTTCAAGGTTAACGGTAGTGCGGTAGTGTCGGTTGCGATTTGTCAGCTTCCCGCTCATTAGAAAGAGAAAGAAAATGAAATATAACGGTGATACGACATACGATATAAAGAGCATTAACTAGAAATTACATTAAACCGAACATTCAAGATAAACTACGTGTTATTCCAAATAATGCCTTATTTATTCAAAATGCAATGAGAAAAATTAAACATGCAAGAAATGTAAATTTTTAAAAATGACTACACAGAGTTTCAAATATCTTTGTTGTGTTGTTTTGATTTTTAGTCTAAATAGTTTCTTAAAGCAGTTTATGGACCCTAGTTTTAACCAAGGAGTAGTTAACAATCCTTGAGTTTTAACCGCTGAACAAATGGATGCCACCTTTGCAATATTAACAAAATAATTTTATTGCAGTTATTTGGTACCTAAGAACGCGATTAAATAATTTTACTTTTTCGCGTTTTAAACATAGACGAGCCTTGACGTTGATGTTACTAACCGCAACATAATCTAAATATTTTAGAGCTTTATAATTTGTCTTCCCATTGAAATCGGTTTTTCAAGTTTAGGAAGAAATCAGAGATCCACGTAGACTTAAAACAGCTAACGAGTAGTTCAATCGTTCAATCACAACCTCTACTAATGCAACTGAACTACTAACCTATATGAAAATGGTGACAGAAGTTGTTCCTGATAAAGTGGCTCATGGTAATAAATAAACATGTTACTTAAAACATCCAGGAATATATTAAGCAAGGCCAACGCAGTACTAATATTTCAAAGCAGATCATGCACAGCTACCTCAAATAATTTGAATATTGTTCAGCCCCCAATAATACCCGAATACAATTTTGAAACCCGATTACTGAAGGTGGCTGTAATAGGAACACCCAATGCTGGCAAAAGTACATTTATAAAC
Organism: Leptura quadrifasciata; assembly: GCA_963675555.1. Lineage (NCBI taxonomy): Eukaryota > Metazoa > Arthropoda > Insecta > Coleoptera > Cerambycidae > Leptura > Leptura quadrifasciata. The sequence continues at coordinate 85,705,376 of OY776679.1, read as the reverse complement.
AATTTAATGGATAGAAAGGTTGCAGTATTGTAAGGGTGTCTTAGATTTGTTACTAGAATTCCGTTTTTTTCTAGGTTTGTGCAACTTCAGCGAAAGTCCATACAACACGAAAGAAATCAATGGCTATTTTTACAGAAAATGATTCGCAGATCGTATTTGTGGATACACCTGGTCTTATAAATGATAAAGAACAAAAGAGGTTTGTTTCATATTCTTTACTGTTTATTAATTCGTACACAGGTATATGAGCGTTAATATCTCTACAGGTATAATTTAGGGAACACTTTTATAAGAGACACTAAAAGCGTGTCGAAGCAAGCAGATATAATAGGGGTAATACATGATATCACGAACGTTTGGACGAGAGAAAGGTTGGATATAAAAATTATTAAAATATTAGAGAAGCACAAGGAGAAGCCCAGTTTTTTAGTGTTCAATAAGGTAGTATCATACAGACAGTAATTTCTGTCAAATGTTAAATGATTTATGCGTGAATTTTTAGGTAGATGCCTTAAAGTCCAAAAGAAAATTGTTAGATTTAACAAGACAAGTTACGGAAAATTGTATAGATGGTAAACCAATCCCCGGCAGTAAAGGAAGTCTGAAAATAGATGAGAATAGAGGATGGCCTTACTTTCAGGAAATTTTTATGGTTTCGGCTTTAACAGGTAATAAATCGCGTGTCATAAAACCAAATATAGACGAATAACAGAAAATGATGCAAAATAAATGTTATTTAAATGACAAAGAAAGCCATTTGTAATGCTTAATTACTGTAGTTGGTATGAATGTCTGAACCTTTTCCAATTGAAGTGTTTATCATGAATGAATTAGTGTGTATCATCTATCATCGTAGTGCACAAAAGAAATCAAAAAGGTGGCAAAAGTGGTTGCGCAAAGAGGAACATGAGATTCATTAAATAAATCATGTGTAGAGCCAGGTCAGCAAAAGGTGATTGCTTGTATTTTCAGCTTCATTTTACTGCGTTATTCAAATTGAGAAGTGCGTTCAAGAAATGGTCCATCTGCATGCTTATAAATGACAATTTCAACCATGCGCGAATCATCTGTGAGTCTTTGTGGTTCAATTCCATGACTAAAGACTATAAAGGAGTTAGAGCCGGTTTATCAATTCAAGTTTAACGAGTAGGATAAATGTCAAACAAAACAATAGATACCCATTGTTTCGTTTGACATTTATCCTATAGTTACAAGTTAACCCGGTATCGATAAACCGCACCTTAGTAACGCAAAAAAAATTAAAATTGTTACAATTCCCAAAAGTTACCTTAAAAAATGTTTTCCTAACTGCCTCTCAAGGATCTTGTGCTATGTGAAGAGAGACGAGGCCCTACAGTCTAATGTGACTCCGAACCACTCTTGGGGTAATTTTTTTAATGAAAAATTGTTTCGCCTTGCGGGAATCGAACCGACTTCACTAGGCAACTCAGTTTGCTAGCCACACGCTTTAACACACTGAGCCAGTCAGTATAAAGCTAACAGTGAGGTTAGGTAGGTGTTACCACCCATATTAAGCTGCAATTGTTGATTCTGTATGTTTAGGAGGAGGTATGGCTAGAAGTTGTCTTTCGTACAGTTTCATCATAGTTGGCGATTATTAACTGGTCGTTATATAAGAATTCTTTTTTAAATGGAAGTAATCTTATAGAACTATTTTTGAACTGATTTAATACAGGATGACCAGGAGTAAAATTCATTTTTCATTAAATACAATTAAAATACGAAATAAGAAGTTTATTTATAAGCCTTCTTGTGAAGGATGCAATAACTGTTACATCAGTCAAATAGGCAGTGCATTTTATATTAGATGTAATGAACATTATGTCGTATATGTTATAGTTGAAATCACGAATGTTGTCGTTCATGTCATCAATTTGTGTACTTATCAACGACATGCGATTTTTCTATCTTTGCAAATGCAAAGTGCATAAGATGTGAATAACAGAAAGTCACGTCTGCTGAGGCTACGACAGAAGTTCCAAGCGTGTAATGATTCGTTTTACAAATGAATATTCAGTTCTCTGACAACTCAATAGCATGCGGTGGATAAAAGAATGAATGGAGCAGCCAGAGACATGGTGGTGAAATCAAACGAGTACTTTAATCAGGAAAAACGTAACAAATGTTCTCTTTCATCTTTGCAAGAAATCCATGAGCTGAATTGTAAAATTAAATGCAGCAACGGATGTTAAAATTCATTGTAACGCATGCTATTATTATCCAGATATTTTCATCACAAAGTGCTTGTCTTTTACATGTGTTGATACCCCCATACGTGCCATTCTGTGTGACCTTGAGATGATTTGATTCGTAAATTAAAGGATGATGGCATGGACGACAACACTCATGATTTGAACTGTATTCTTGTGCCTATTATTTGAAGTAATAAAAAGGTAAAGAAATAAATAATAATAATAATAAGTAAAAAACTGTTAATACTTGTTCTATAGTATTGAAGGAATTTATTTGGATCAGCTCTATGAAATTGAATTTTCAGCACAATTTTTAATTATTCAGTGGATACACCCAATATTTCTTTGTACCTCATTCTTTGGCTCTAATTCTTAATAATAATGCTACCCCATAAGTAGTTTCAGTTAGGTCCATGTCGGTACTGAATTGCGATCTGCATTATTATTTACTTGTAATTATGATTCTTCAGTCATAGTGACAAAATCCCTTGTACGTGCCTGGCTTAAAAGTTAAACACAGTATCCGTTACTGAAATTTATGCATTATTAATAAAATTATAGGTGATGGGCTAGCTGAAGTAAAAAACTACTTAATTAGGAATGCCAAACCAGCACAGTGGATGTTTCCACATGAAGTGTGGACAGATCAGAGTGCGGAAATGGTAATTACCAATACAGTTCAGGCAAAATTTTTAGATTTTTTGCCGCAGGAAATTCCTTATCAGCTTAAGCCAGCTATAGAATACTTTAATATTGATGAAAATGGTAAGAATATAGAGATAAGCTTTCATTACTATATCTAGTTTAATATTGATTTATTTTAATATTAACATGGAAACAAAACAAAATTACGACCTAGTAGTGTGCGTAAGAGGTTCAGGCTCTGAATGAATAGAGTTGTTTAATTCAATTTTTTTTATTGAATTTTCTATAAATCCTATATAACCTATAAATCCAGTATATGTTCATGGTCTCACCTTGAATGAGTTATTAAACAATTCCATAGTTTCAGTAGCTATTTTACAAAAATCTGAGTAATAGATGAACCTTGACAAGTTTTTTGAACCCTCTTGACATCTATTGGTCTTGAAAGTATTGCATAGTATCATATAAACATTTTACTTTCTCTAAATCCATCAACTAGTTAGTATCCTCTCTGTATCAATAAGTTTGCCACTCACAATTAATTAGTGCATATTTTTTAGGCGGGATTAATACTGTTGTTATTGTCAATTGCCCTTCTGAGAGAATAGTGAAACTCATAGCTGGTGCATCAAATGGAAAATTAAAGCAGATCATCGAGAGTGTTCAGCAAGATCTTCAAGACACGTTCCATAATTATGTTAAAATAAATATTGTTCTAACACCACCTAAGAAGTGAATACACTCACTAACTGGTGACAGTTATATTAATGTCACAAATGTCAAAACGACTTTGGCTGTTATGAAATGAGAATACTTTTAATATTGTGAAGGTTAATAAAAATATTTATTAAAAATTAAAATGTGAAGTCTTATTGATTAGAGGGATAGTTTTACCCCAAATTTCTCAAAAATCATATCTGTTAAAGTGTAAGAAAAGAATGGTAAATTGAACAAAACAACATACTCGTAATTGTTTGTAATACATATATATATATCTGTAAGTTTGCAAAGAGGCCAGAGCAAAATCGACACAATATTCAATGCGGAATAATATAGCAATAATAGTCGTTTGCAATTTTACTCTGTAGATAAAAAAAGGCAACAAAAACTTTACGACGTCATTAAAATACCGTCACTCTCTACTATTTCATCCGTAAATTGAGTCACGTACCTTTGTGACACCATACCGAATGGCTCTACGGCGTTAATAATGAGCTCGTAAAGTTTTATTGCCTTTTTATCTGCAGAGTAAAATTGCAGACGACTATACCTACACCTACCTTTATTATTAAAAGTTGATTTAAGTATTCTAGGGAAGACTAAAAACAAATATTCACTTTTTTGTCACAAAATGACGCACATCATTGTCCATGACACTCGCTAAGACACGAACACTTTGTGAGATATGTTTATTTATACTGGATAATAATTTAAATGCTTAAAACTCGCGGCTCGCGCGACAATTAGTTGTCAAATGTCAAATTTGAAAACAAAAACGAATCTGAACGACTCGATTCTGGAGTTGGATTTAAAGTTAGTTGGACTTAAAACAAAGTAAATTTACATTTAGAATCTTGATTTGGCAGCCCTGTGTTAAATAATCTGGGCTATTGACCAACTTGATATAATGACATTTGGCGTAAAGTGACGCAAACGTATTCAGAAAGAAAATAAACAAATAAATTGATTTAACCGTGTCAAATTAATAAAGCAGATTAATTGCAATTCAGCGTCAGCGGTCACAAGTGCATAAAGTGCTGTGTTGGGAAAGTTGAGACCATGAAAATGTTCAGTTAGCATGAAATACAGTTGAAAAATGATTGACAGATAATTATATACCACAGTAATCATGTCTGGACACGCAGTGGTTGTGTGGGAATATGAAATTCGTACAGGTTACTGGAAGCCATACAGCCCCGCAGTGAGCCAGCACTTAGAAAGAGCAAATGCTAAACAGTTGACTCGTGTAATACTCTCTGATGCTGATCCTACACTGTTAAACTACTATGTGAATTTGAGAACTTTAACTCAGGAACTAGAAGAGTCAGGTAAGAAAATAATAAAGAGTTTATGTTATAATCTTGTTAATTTGTTGTAAATAATGTGGTATATGAAAAAACACATACAAAGTAGGTCCTCATTGAAACAGGTGGATCATTATTTTAAATTATTTTTAGACGTTGTGGTTCCTGTCAGAAGAAAATGTTATCCACCTTCATCGCCTGCAGGGAAAGGCGCTAAATGGGAATGTGCAGGGTCAGATCACGGTCAAGAATGGCATCCTTTCGATATGGATATACAATGTTTGATAGAAGAGGCTTGGGCTAGGGTAAGCAAGTAAAAATGTTATTCCAACTACAAGACAGAAAAATTATTCTCATTAGTTTGATTTTATTGCAAATGCCCTTTGACTTTCTGTAACATTAAAGACAAGAAAAATATGTAATCCGATTTTGATATTTGTTATATAAATTCCAGGGGGACCAAATGCTGGACATGAGCAAGACACATTTAGGTTTTCCATATCTAATAAACTTTAGTAACTTAACTCAGAGATGGTTAACCAATGGTTATGTGAGAAGTGTGCGACGGATGAAGCAGGCACCTTATCCGCTCGTGAAAGTTAGATTGGAGGAGTTGGCTCCAGTGACAGGTACTATAATTTTTTATCATATCTAACACCTGAAAAGCGAGTTTCTTACTTTAACTCGCCAATGTAGCGACCATCCTCTTGTTCATTTGAATAAATAAAAATAAATCAAAACTGTATTAACTTTTGATACTCATTTAAATTGGTATCACATTAAGAAAGTAATTGGAATTATTAATAAATATTTTTGTCATAACATTTCCAAAAAAAATTTCTAATTCTACAACTCTAATAAGATGAAGAAATTCAGAAAATATGAATTGCAAATATACTCAGGTTGTGCTTTAGAAATAAAAAACTGCATATTTTTAATCAAATTCATTATACTCGATCCGTTATTGGGTTTCAAACTGCTTAAAATACTTACATTCACAGACAAAATTTCTATTGCAGATAGGTTACCTATATAACTCAAAAACATCGCAGAGTGAATGTATCTCCACGGTGGAGAGTTCGCTTGGCATGTCAGAGGTCCGTGGTTCAATCCCGATCCCCTTCAATACACCCTTTTCCTTGAGTTCTCTCAGTATTCTATACACATTTGTACGGAAACACCTATGAACAAGGTGCTCTGTTATAACTGGTCAATAAAATGTCAAAATTTGTACTGTTAAAGTTTGTAATTTGTCGAAAAACAAATAGAAAAAAAAAATTACAATTATTGTTAATAACCTATAGTCGTGTTAGTACAAATACGAGTACTCTAGCTATAAAATAACCTACCTATCACGTGGCGCACGTAACAGAATGACATCAATAGGCTTTGATATACGTGCTGGTCATGTGTATCCATTACTAACCTCCTAAAACGGATTGAGTATAGTAACTTTTAATAAATAATTCATTTTACAAATTACGAATACGAATTCACCAGTTGTTCAAACACCAGATATTGTTCAAATATGTTACCTTTATGTTCAAAACCAATGTGCGAGTTAATATCGACATACATATAACAGACTGCTGCATGTCTGCATTACTTATTAAAGCGACAACAGCACCAATTACGTCTCTCTAAGAAAAGTCTAGAGAGTTAAGATCGGGTTGTCGAGGAGGAAGTACAAATGCCTCATCTGAACATTAATAGTGACCTTGGATTAAAGTGCTACGTTCTATAAAATTGTAGTTTAAATGGCCCAAATTCTTGTGAAATAGTGGTAAAATCTCAGAAATATGAAATACATCAAAATAAGACAGTAGCCATAATGTGTGGGCCAATTAGATACCTTTAGTTTTCTTATTCAAAATTTAAGATACTTTTAAGCAAATCTTGAAACTAGTGTTTTTGTTCAAAAATTTCTACTTAAATCACATTAAGGTAAAATAAAAGTTTGAAATTTGATAAGTTCGAGTTCAGCAACGAACCAAAGCAAGAAGAGAATTTTTGTTTATTTGGAAAAGTCAGAAAGTTCAATTTTCAAACAATTATTGATATCCCTCTGTATAGCTTTTCCTTTTGCAATAGTGAATAATACAATTAATACTTCGTGATTTGGGGCGTGGCTTATAGCCAGTAAAATTATTAAATATCATTTTAAAAATTCAGCTTTGTGGACATTACTTTTGACACATACTGTGTAATGTGGAAAAATTAAAAGTACAACACATAACAATAATTCCCATGCATATGTACTGTATTTTAATGTGGGTGAATTGCCATGTCTGTGTCTTAAATTTAATAATGCAAGAGTTTGCTTTAACTACTAAGTACTAACATTAATTTCAAACTTTGGTGATAACAATGACTAATTCTGTAATCTTGTTCCCACACAGTGATATCATGGTTTGTTGTTTTAACAGACTGTTTATTTCCTCAATGCAGTTTGTTTGTTGTGTTTGTTTTTGTATCATTTGTATATGTTATCCAATCCAACCAAAGTGTTGTAAACTTCAGAATAAGAGTTGACAATAATTTTAATGGTTCATATATTAATTTACATGGTTGGCATAGAAAGTGCAATTTACTTTAAAATATTGGACAAGAGTATATACAATGTGTCCATGGCAAAGCGGTATTTTAGGTGTAAATGACGTTTTTGATGAATTTTTTTTTAATTACAAACACGATTTTTTGTATTCTGCTCTTGCTTCGCCCAAAAGCTAAACTTCTAGTATGTTAGACTTTAAAAAAATTATAGAGGGCGGTGATAACAGCTTAAAAATAAAAATCAGGTAAAGTGCCTTTTCTGTGCGAAATATTGAAAAATTTTATTAGAAAAACGTGTTCAATACATTTTTTTTATTTATAAAATTTGAATTTTTTTAAATGTAAATGTAGTGATAATTTAAATTTATTTATTCTACCCATTTTCAGCACACGTCTCAACTCTGTTCTTAAATTCTTTGTAGCACAAAGACGGATCATTTTTGTTTCCATGGCATATTCTTCTTAATACATTAAAATTTTATAAATAAAAAAATAATAATAAAAGTGTAAAAGTAAAAATATACCTACTGCTAAAATCGAGTATTCCACTGTTTCCTATGAAAGGAAATCTATTCATTGCCACCAATCAAGGTGCACAATGTGCGTTTCCAAATCAATTGAAAATAATACCCTATAACTTGCGACATACTAGGTCATCAATCGGAAAATGCAAAATAAAATTGTTGCAATAAGCCCCTAGCAAATATATTAATCCTAAAGAAAGGACTACAGTGCAGGGCTGTTGTGCATTGCCAGCCGTAGACTAGTTTCGAGCTTGTTAGCTCTTATCAGTACGACATAGGCGAATGCACAGCAACTCTTCACTGATCCTCATAGGAAATAGTGGAATACTGGACTTTAGTAGTAGGTATATTTTTACTTTGCTACACGTTTATTCTTTTTGTAATAATTTATCCACTTTGCATTGGCTTATATATTTTGTTTTAAAAAATGCATTTAAATGGTTAAAAATAGTCTTACAATAATATCTACAAAGTTTTACAAAAATCAATAAATCCGCTCTATGGGAAAACCCCTAAAGAAATATGAATATTCATTTGAATGCGCGAAACGCTTTTTGATTGGTATGACGTCAGCTCGCCCAAAGTTAAACGCGCGCAAGTATACTGGCTAGGGTTTCATGCAAGTTTCATATGAGAATTAGTAGTAGTCTGTGTTTACTGACTTCTGCGAACACTTGTGTCCATCTAGTTCTTCGTTTTGCGACTTTTAATTAAGGCATACTACTAAAATAGAGGCAGGTTTTCAAAAGGCGGACTCGCATAATCTGCCAACTGTGGACGTTACCATGGTTTCAGAATTTTTGGCCATGGTGAAAGACTTCAATCAACCTCAGTCTAGTGGTGTAAAATCTCTTTTCTCGCTACTTTGACGAGGATAATTAATTTTTTTATCCGGTTGGCAAGTAAAAATATGCGGTACTACGTCAGGTTCCATGCGAATATTAACTTTGCTTAATCAATACTCCCAGTAATTTTCCATGTCTTCTTCCAGCTGAAACAAATATTTTATTATGAATACTGTTAAACAAATACCACAATCAAATTAGATATTACCTAATAAATAAACATCAATATAAATATACAAGGTAACCAAATAAATGGTCTACTTTAATATAAACTATACTATAAGTTATTTATGGTACTACTGCTACGTATAAGTTACAGTTTTCTCAAGTGACTTATAGAACATAACACATGAGTACCATACAAAATTGTATCCAACACCTGCATTTATCATATTTTAAAACGTATGAAAATTTTGATTTCATTGTGTAGGACAGTTATTTTTACAACACCTCATTTTTGTTAATCTCAATTATGGTTTTATTTATACTCCTCCTCATTTTTGTCAATCTAAGTTATGAGTATGATTTGGTCAAGAAGGCGTGTTGTGTTAGTAAGTAAGTAAGTTGTTTATTGGTGTTTTATACTCAGAGTATTTACACAAGTCAAGTAATACATAAAAAAAAAAAATTGTAGTACATGTAGGTGCCAAAAAAATATACATAGAAATATAAATATGGTGTAAGAAAATATGTATAAATAAATAGAATAAATTACAAACAGTAAACAGATAAATGCAAACAACAATTTAAATAATAAAATGCAATATATAATCACTTAACACTAATAATAAAAATAAAAGAGTGATAACAGTAATTATCAAACATCAATACAACAGTATAACAAATAGGTATTTATTTATTTAATATTTGTTGGTGTATGTAACAATAAATGTTTTACACAAGTCAAATAGAATACAGTATACAATAAAACATTGCAAAATATGTACATATATACAACCAAAGCAGTATACAAAATAATGTTTAATAATTCATTGGTGACATACTCGCAGTGCATGTACAAGTCAGATAATAAATGTGTAATAACACTAACACTAAATAAATAGATAATATTAAATGACGTTAACAATAAATACAATACAGCTAAAAAGGGAATACAATGATGCACGGTAACATAAACAATTCACCAATCAGTAAAATCAGCGTCCAAATATTCGTCAAATGTATAAAATGCATTTCTGAGTAAGAATTTCTTTCTTTCTTTTTTAATAAATAAACTTATAACTCACTATTGTGTTATTAAGTACTGCAGTAGTCTACAACCAAATAAATAATAGCTCTATAAATATTGACTGTTAGATAAAATAATAAAATTAAGTAGGTATATATAATCAATATAATAAAACTTGTTATTCTTATCTTAAAATGGTCTTCGCAGCAATCAAAATGGGTTTTCATTGAAACGTTTTTATGTTCTCGTCTAGCTGCATTAAACCAAAGCTTCCTTCTTTTTACATTTTGTGACACAGACGTAAAAGCTTTTTCTGGGTTATTTACTGATGTATTTGTACATCCAGGAACAAAACAATACTTATTGTTATTAACTTTCACACTTTTTGAGTCTCCCATCATTAGAAAAACAGATAAAACAATAATGAAACAAACAATCCATATCACGTAGGTATACGAGTTCTGCTGTTAAGGCGATGTGACGTCACCTCGCGCTACTCTCACTGCCGGGATCGTTTGCTAGCCTCGTTAATTTTGGAGTTTTTATTTTTAGTTTATTTTCTAGAAAAAAGTTTTTATTCGTTTTAATGGTTATTACGTGTTTCTGTAGCCTTAGAACTATCATTTTTTATTACAATTAAAAAATAGTGAACGTCCCTATTCTGAGCAAGTTTTTCTAATAATATTTTTCAACATAAGGGAACATAAGGCCATTGTTACACTTAATGGTTTTGATGAAATAAAGGAGAATAGTGCAACAAGAGTGACATCCACGACAAAGACAATAATTGACCATGTGTTAGTAAATAAAAATATATACTGTCAAATTAACATAAAAAACTACCCCTATTCTGATTATAGTATATTAAATATAGAAATTACTGAAAAAGTTAAAATTCATAAACCTAGGACTCAACTAAAATTAGCCAGACTTGACGAAAATAAATATAAAGCAAATTTTATAGAACTATCTGAATATACCACGTTTGATTCATTTGAAACACTAATATCTGTCATACAAAATCAAAACAAGACGCCACAAAATTTATTACCGTAATATGTTGGGAAAATAACGAGTAGATAACATATGAGTTTCTACAATTGATCAGAGAACGAGATAAGCTGTACCGTATAAAATGCAATGACCCAAATGATGAAAGAAAAAAATAAAGAATTTAAGAAAATGAAGAATTTTGTAAACACCAAAAAAAGATGGCTAAAAACAGAATATTTTAAGAAAAAAATTGGAAACCGCAGGGAGCAACTCAAAAAAAAAATGGTACTTTATCAACTCACTGATAAAAAATAAAGATGGATCGAGACCAACAGTACAGTCTTTAGATATTAATGATGAATTAATTACAGATGTAAATATAATTGCAAGCGAATTAAACAATTATTTTTCAAACATAGGTCAAACAATCATAAATTCCTTAGAATTAGAGATAAATAGAAGTCCAAATATATCAAAATATGACAATATATGTTGTGAAAATACCATTTATATAGAAGAAACAAATGAGAAAAATTTACAGAAGTGATGGGTAAATTAAAAATAAATTCAGTAAAAAATCTAATTTTAATCAAGCAATTACTTTTACCAATGGGTTAGTAGACAATAACGAAAATGACAAAAGTAATAATATAGCATTATAGTATGACTCTTCAATATGTTATAAATATAATTTGAAGGTAGTTTTACCGACTATTATTGGTTTTATTGTAAAACGAATAGGCTTAAGATTAGAGCGTATTTAAAATACGGCAGTTTGCCGGTTGATAGAGTTGAGAGCACAAGATATCTGGGATTGATGATCGATGATAAATTAAACTGGAACAAACAGATTGCACAATTTACTTAAAAAATAATACGATGATTGGAATACTTTACAAATGCAGGCAATATCTAACCACCTGAAACTGGTTCTTGATATACAATTCATATTTTTTGTCTATATTTAGGTATATGAATATAACTTGGGGACTATGTGGGATAACAAACTTTGAAAAAATTCAGATATTGCTATGAATATAGAACATCAACTGAAGTAATATATAGTGAAACAAAAATTACACCACTGGAAAAAATTTTAGAACTGAAATAATGTAAGTTCAGTTCATATATAAGGTAATAAAAATGTAATTCAACCTTTAAACTTGTAAACCAGATACACTCACATGACACGAAACATAGAAATAACATATACTTACCAAACGTAAGAACAAATATTGCACTAAATAACCCGATTATCAGAAGTATAGAAACATATATGTTACTATCTCAAATCAAAGACATAACCAGTTACCACATTTTCCTCAAAAACTTAAAAACTCACCTAACAAAAAATTAACTGAAACTTCAAGCTATTCTTCACTCCTTGTTTCTTCTATATCATAATTTTTTCTATATTAGTTTTTTTTCTTTTTCTCGCACTGGGTGTGTGATTCATCCACATGTGGTTCGCGTTACTTTTTAATAAATAAATAAATAAACACCACAGAAATTAGACAACCCCCAATTTCAGAAGCCAGGGCTTGTGCGGAAAGGGGTTGCACATTGAAAAAACGCGGACATACAACAATTTCTTCCGACAGTGCTGGAGCCAGGATTCGCACCCGGGGGTCGATGTCTGTTTGATTAATCACGATTGCCACCTCGCGCCTTAACCCACTCGGCTATCGACCAGACTTATCTTTATATATTCCGATATCAGCATCTCTATTGCTGTTTAGGATCATGCTTTTATATATAGTATAGTCGTCGTTTTTTTTTGTCTCGTTTGTATTAAAATGTAATATGTTTTTTGTATGCTTATTATTACTATGACTAAATGTAAAAAAAATACATGTTCTATACTATTGTACGATTTTATACTGAATAAAAGTATTATTTCCCAAAAAAAAATACTTCGCAGAGAAAAGGCACATTACCCGATGCGATTTGTATTTTTAAGTTGTTACCAGCGCAGCGCCCTCTATAAATTTCTTAAAGTCCAACATAGTAAAAATAGTTTTTGGGTCAAGCAAGAGCAGAATACAAAAAATTGTGTTTTTAATCCAAAAAAGTTGTCATTTACACCTATAATACTGCTTTGCCGTGGACACATTGTATAACTTATTTGTTTCTTTTCTATTGTATTCTGCAGAACAGTTTTCTTAAATTTTTGAGGAAGAACTCATTTTTTATGTTGGTCATGAAAACTCTTAATAACTTTCAAAATATCTATCTGTCTGTCTGTCCATCTGTATGGCTGCTATATGTTTCTTGTAAACACAGTATCTGAAGAAGCAAGTCTGATTGTATTGAAAGGATAGTAAGTTAGTGTTATCCAGAAGAACTTTGTTGTTTTGAAAAAATTGATCAGTAAAATTTTGGAATATTTTAAGGAAAAAAATGTTCAGGAAGAGTTACAACTTTTGATAAGATTTCACAATAACAAAAGCGTATAGCGGTTTCACCAGCCAAGCTAGTATCATTAGAAAATGATAAATGTAGCAATTTTACCTAAAAAATTAACTAATTTTGAAAAACTGGCAAAAGTATTGTTGACTTCCAGTTTTTATTATATTTTTGACAGAGACTTTTCTGAATCTTATCTTAATTGATACTTGAATAGGAAGAAAAATCCATACCTTTGCATTAATCATTTTATAAAATGTCCATCCGTTTGTATGTCTGTCTGTCCGTCAGGATGCTTGTAGGTGTGATAACTAAATAAGCTGAAGACCTGTTGTACTGGAATTGCTTTTGAATAATATGTTATTCAACATTTTTTAGATGTTCATGAAAAGTGTAGCAACTTTGATAAAATTTTACAAATGCCAAAATGCTGCACTGTATACTGAGGTGGGGAAGATAATTAAAATTATAAATATAGCCGTTATACTTAGAAAGTAGACTTATTATTACCAAAAAACTGAAAAGCATTGTGTAGAATGTCCAACAATGATATGAAAACTTCAAAACCCAGCAAAGGGTAATAATAATAAATAAATAAACACTTTATTTGCCCAACAGGTACACCTAATTACAGGTCAAAAATGATGCACAGTACTATAATTACTATAGATTATTTGTTAGAAGAAATTTTATGAAAAACTTATAATACAGCAAAATTGTATATACTCAACATAAAGACTTATAAGCAAATAGAAAATAAAAACAAAACATATCTATAATTATATGTTGTTTATATATACATATATAATTCTTAATAAGAGGAATACTTATATGTTAAAAACCTGTCTTGCACATATTGTCAATTCCTTTTGGGAGAATACCATTTAAATCTCACAATTCATTTATTTTGTTATGTGCATGATTTTATGTAAGAATACCAGAAAATAGCAAATTCTTCTAAATTCAAGGCTCTCGAAATTAAATGTGCTTAATAAATTGCTGTTATTTACACCTCGAATACCCTCCTGTTGATCTGAATGTTGTAAACTTTCTCTGTATTTGTTTTATACTGGCTTTTGTGATTTTGGTAATGTGGATTCCAAATTATTGCTCCATATTCAAGTTTGGACCTTACGTATGAACGGTGCAATAATTTTAAAGCCTCCAAATTGGTAAATGATTTGCAATTGCTCAAAATGAAACCAAGCATCTAATTGCTTCATTGCACTTAATTCTTATATGTTCGCCAAAACTCAGCTCAGGATCGAAGTAAATACCCAAAGCTTTAATCAATGTATCATTCCCTTTATAGAAGAATTGAACTGAAATCTGTTCTTCTTTTATAGAATATATATGATACAACTTTACATTTACCGGCATTCAGATCTAGCTTATTAAGTGAGCACCACTGACTGATTTTATCAAGTTCCTTTAGAAGTTCTCTGCGGTCATCTTCAGATTTTATACTTTTAAAGAGTCAGATAATAATAATAATTTATTAGATAATGATAGTAATACAAATTACAATAATGGTACAAAAATAGAACATTTAAATTATACAATAAATTGATTCATGGCACCTACACAAAGTACTTACAAAATACTCACTTATTCACTCATATAAATACTTTTACTTTAAGGTCGAAGAGGTTCAGATATTAGAAAATCTTGCCGTAACGCGAACAATACCCAGCAAGCCCAGCCAACTAAAGTAATAGGAAGTAGTGCAGCTTTAAACCAAACCGATAGTAATAAGAAAAGTAACAATAAGAAGAAAACTAGCAATAAGGCAAAAAGTGGAAATGAAACCACACCCGCAAATTTAGCTAGACAAATATTAAACAATTTAAATATATTCGGTAAGTTTTTGTTCCTCACAACTTGTTTTCATTGTAAATAAAATGTTGTAGTAGCAAACAAATTTCTTAATAACAGTAAATTTCTTTTAGGTCATAAATCCACTTCTAACAATACGCCGTCACAAACAAGTGAAAACAACACACTGTTAGATGCCGACAGCAGTAGCACAAAATCGGGTCGGAGACCAAGTCTGGATACCGTTTCAACATACCTCAGCCAAGAAAGCAGGGAAAGTCAGGCCACTGCATCAACTGCCGATCTTATTAATTGTAGTGGGAGTGATGATGGCGTAGTGGAGGATTTACCTTCAATAATTGGTAAGTGATTATTTTTTACAATCTAGACAATGATAACCTAAAACTAAGCTGCCACGCAAAAAAGAGGATTTCATTACTGCCCCATTTCAGGATCATTCAACTGATGTATTATATGTTGAGGTGTTATAGGTGAAATACTTTTAAGAAATATTTTGAACCCCATTTTTGCAATACATGCAGAATACCGTAACATAAGTAGTCTCTATACATTTTTCTTTTGTTTTTTATTAGTTTAATTTATTAAGCAATAATAATGACTTTTCGGATATCTATTTCTAACTCTATCGAGAGTATACATCTCAAATATTATTTCTTCTAAAATGTCTAATTTGCATGGACCATATTAAAGTTAGGTAATAGGAGTATGTGAGATTTATCAGTTTATCACCATATATGGTATGGTACTGAAATGACTTCATTAAGTGGGTTGTTTATCCGTGGAGGATTTTCTTTTTCATTTTCATGAAGTCATTTTAAAGGAACTCCTGATATTTTGTTTATATACAAATTTTTGAATTGAATACTAGGGATCGACGAATATGATTTTCTTTGATCAATACTAATATTAATTCCTTTCACTTCAGGTTATTTTTAAAATCTAAAGTTCCATAAAATATAAAAGTATATCAACCCAAAAATATTTCTCTACGTTCCCTTAAATCTCAATTTGTTTCAGGATTAGATCCAGCCAGTGCGACAATATCACGTTATGTGCGCATTTCCAAGCCGAGCGAGTGGGCTCCAAGACAGCCCTGCCCCGCATGCAGGCAGCCTCTGAAGCCTTCGATCGTAGTCATAGCTCTACCGTGCAACCACGTACTCCATTTAGACTGCCTTAACTACGCTTTAACTGAACTACAAGAAAGCGGATTACATTTGCACATTCAGTGTTCGGTATGTGGTTGCATATATGGGGAAAAGCATGGAAATCAACCTCCCGGTTCTATGGAGTGGGGTGTTATAGATAGGAGTTTGCCTGGACATCAAAATTTTCGCACAATTCAAATCATTTACAAGTATGTTCAATTATATTCTATATTCAGAGCATTTATATTATATCAATTATTTTTTTTGTAGTATCCACTCTGGCATTCAGGGTCCAGAACACCCCCACCCAGGCAGGGAGTATTATGCTGTGGGCTTCCCGAGGATAGCTTATCTACCGGACAGTCCTAAGGGTCGTAAGATACTCCGTCTTCTCAACGTAGCATGGCAACGCAAATTAATATTCACAGTAAGTAGGTCACACACAACGGGATGTGAGGACGTCGTCTCCTGGAACATACCTCACAAAACAGAAGTAGGGCCTAGCAATACAAGCCATAGTTACCCTGATTCGGGGTATCTGAACAGGGTTATCAGGGAATTGGAAGCGCTAGGGGTTGTCGAGGAGGTTAGTACGAGCAGAAGGTAATCGTGACTTGTACAGTGATTAGTGATTTAGTAACCTCTACTAATCGCCTAGATTTTGTTTTTTGTTGAATGAATATATTTGCCTCTGTAGTGCCTTTTTTGTGGCTCTGTCTGTACAGTCCGAAAGAAATGTGATTCAAAATATATTTTCTTTCTTCATATTGTGCAAACTAACTTTACTTGTTTTCTACTCACAATGATGGCAATCTTTAATTTGTTAGAGCTCGTTTGGAAAGTTACCGGAAGTAGTTTCCACAAACACCAAAACACTTCAGCACTACTCTCGAATATTTTAGTCAACACTTGTTTTATATGTTCTTTCAATCAAATTATAATTGGACGTTTTGTATGCCCAACAAACTTTAAATTACAATGTTTTACCACTGGTTTCGTAAATTCCGGACTTTTCTATTCTTTGAATTGCCTAAAACTTATTGTAACTTACTTTCCAATAGATGAAAGACTTGTTATATTTAAGTTTTTTAAAACTCTGCTGACACCACGCGTAAATTTTGATTTAAAGGTTGACAAGGTTTGAAGAGGGAGCTGGTGCGATGTAGTCGGGAAGTGATTAAACAATCATAAGGTCAAAATTTGAAGAATAAAATTTAGAAATGGGTTTACAGACCATTCATGCACTTTTCCAGAACACGCTTTCAACAGTAAGGATTTCAGTTAACACCCTGTATGAGGGTTGAGTCCGATGCAGTTAAGTGGATAAACGATTGATTGTAAAACGAAAAATAAAAAATTGGAAACTGCAACAAAAACTAAATTTAGGAACTGCCCTAAAATGTGCAATGAATGTGAACGATTCATCTTTTGGAGTCTGGTGGACTTTTAATTTATTTCAAAAATGAATGTTAATGTTCACAAAATTTAGGGTTCAAGATGACTGTTTCAAACGGAGAATAATATGAAAATTTATACTTACTGTTCGTTTTTTGCTTAACTGCTGCTCTAATGGTATCTATTGGACGTCGTAACACTATAAACCTAACACTGGATGTACCACTCTTTCTTAAAATTATACCTGAAAGGGAATTTTGTTAGAAAACACAATTAAAAGGCAATATAAAGTTCAAAAAATATGTATTGATACTTCAAAAATTTATGGTTTTACAACAACTTTTAAGAAATATGTTTAACAAACACTAGTCTGGCCCGTGTGCAACACATGATGAGGAACAGAACGATTCATAATATACCAACTACCATCCAAAATGCAGTTTTGTGAGCTAACGATTACACAAAAAGATTCAAGAAAAGTAAATGTTTCTGAAATTTGGTGGGCTTTTGCTTGCCTGTCTTATTCACGTATTTGTATTTCAATATCAATTTTGGTCGGTCCTCAGAGCTTGAAAATGCTTGAGGCGCTACTACTTCTAATTGTATTCTGCAATTACAATTTTATACGTTCAGGCAAGGCGGTCCCATTCACATATGAGTACATGGTAAAGATACTTTTCTGACACCGAATCACTGAGGAACCGGTTTAGGGCAAACCCCGTTAAAACTCATCATTTCCCCGTCAAAATCGACTGCTAGGAAACGATGGGGGTCCCATGTCGCTAAGGGCTATTTTCGCTAAAACTCACGATATACTTTGGATAGACGCTGGATTAACTTGTCCTCATATTCAAGACCTCGTATGAGTTGCAGTGCTTGACAACGTGGATTCGTAAAAGGGTTTTTAATTTTGAAAATTCCGAAGTTAAAGTCAAATTTTATTATAGTTTATAAAATTTTGGTGTCGGGGCGACATTACGTCCCTGTGCAGCGACATTTACTGCACTTTCTAAAATGACGTTCCTTGAGGAGTTATTGAAAATTTTGCATAAAAATCCGTAGAGCGAAAATATGATTACAAATATTAAAAACCTCTTCCACGATATTTTTACGTAAAGCACGCTTTTCATATGAAATATTTACTAAGTCGGATTTTGTTACAACGTCGAAAAGTATATCAAGGGTTTTACCGTGTTCTTTAACATGAACACTGAAATTGGAAGCTGCAATGAAAATTAAATTTAATAGAATTTGAAATATTGGAATTTGCATTGAGGATTTTATAATGTTTTTAAGGAAAATACATGAGACATATTTTTTTACTGGAACTCAAAAACTATAAAGAATCTCTCTTTTCTTCTTATTAATCTAGGAAAAAAGTGAGCTGAAATAGAACTCTCTACTTTAAAGAGATATGGAGATTTGAAGGTAGAATCATATCTGCGGTTCTCCTGGACATAGTAACTTGTTTTTGGACGATTTTGTCGTTTCTGCAAATTTAGGCACATTTTTTTGTTGCCGATATACATCTCGAATATGTAAAATGAAAATTTTCTTAATTCAAACGTCTGGAGTCCCGATAATTTCAGAAAAATTATTCATCAATTTTTAGGTCGATGTACAAAATCCACGTTTGCAAATTGTTAGCTACGAATTATATTTTCTTTACCGACTGTACAAATAGTGGCACGATATTGATAAGAAAAAACAAAATACTATTGTTCCTGCGAAAGCTATGCCAAATTTTGAGTAAACTACATAGTTTTAACTAAAACTAATTCCACTCCATATGCTGTTGTATATTGCAAATATTGATAAATAATCTCAAGTTTAGTGTAAACTATTCATATGCGCCAAATATAACCAAAAATGCATGGATAGTTGACAATGAAATGATTATCCGTGCATTAAACAAAAAATTGAGATACTATACAGGGTGTTTTTGAAATACATGCTTATATTCTTTTTGTGGCTCCCGAGGGGAATGTGACGATTAGTACCATTTTTGAAGTTTAAAAATTAAAAAAAAAAAAAAAAATTTGACTCGCCTTTATCCACCCCTATTCCAACGTGCACAACATAAATTATTCACTCTTATGCAGCCGAGTTTACAGTGTTGCCAAATATGCACAAAATTATCAAATTTTAAATACTTTAAAACTGAAAACGAACGCACACACAAAGTTGATATTTAGTTATTGTTGCCGTTGAGGCTCATTACCAGGTTGTAGGCCTTACATGTTCTGCATGTGATAAAGATGTGACCCGTGTTCGTTCAAAGTGTGCCCCCACTACAAATTCGGACACTCCAATTCGTGCAGAAAGCCTGGGAATACTTAGGTATTCCAAGATTTTGTTCAACAGCATCTAAAGTTAGTGGTTACCCATCCAGTGTCCTCCGAGATCGTATACGACCGCTATAATGAGTAACGGGTTGAAAATGTCCATGGTTCTTTAACAGCCGACACAAACATTTTTTCATGGGGAATTCGGATATCGGGATACTGGAGAACTTCACGGGCATATTTGCCTGCCGCACCATAACGAAGTACAATGTCTGTTCACTCAATGTTTGTAAAATTCTCCATCATTAGAAACTTTTAAACACAGTAATTCACTATTAACATATAGAGATCTGTCGTGAACTATCTACAGATCGCTACTAACTGCCACTTGGCGATAGCGCACTAAAAATAAGCAACAAGTTCACGGTCACGTATCATATGGAAACTAATCAGTGGCATAACTCAATAATAATCGATAATTATTTGCAATATTAAAAAATTTATTTTCTTATTTATTTTTTGGTTTTCGGATAAATATTGTTCTAGGACTTGTAAAAATATGGCGATTGACCTGGCCTGTATTCCAAAAACGCCCTGTATACATTTTATGTGTAAATGGAGATTTGGATATTTTTTTTTGTGAAAAGGAAATGTTTCAATTAAATTTAAGAATTTTGCACGTCTTACCAAATGTGCATTAAATTTAGGGATGGACAGGGGTGGGAATGTCTAAAGATCCCGAATGTGAATATTGCCTGCCCATCTCTATTTTATTTTAA
Source organism: Leptura quadrifasciata (assembly GCA_963675555.1). Classification (NCBI taxonomy): domain Eukaryota; kingdom Metazoa; phylum Arthropoda; class Insecta; order Coleoptera; family Cerambycidae; genus Leptura; species Leptura quadrifasciata. The sequence goes on along the minus strand of OY776679.1, from coordinate 85,684,541 downwards.
GCAATAAGTGATGTCTTCCTCCCACTCATTAAAAAATATGTATAGGGTGCACCAAAGTTAAGGCCAAACTTCTTGTGATGATATTTAAAAACCAAACTGGAATGATAAATATGGTTTATATAAAAATGTGACAACCACTCTATATGTACAGAAATGCCCCATCAATGTTCTTTTAATTTTCACGAGCGAAAACAAGTCACATGGTGCCAGATCTGGTAAATGTGGTGGGTATTGAAACATTGTGATAAACGTTTATCTGCCAAAAGTTATTTCGCAGAAATAGAGTTAACTCACTGCCTTAGTGTAGAATTCATCCATTCTTCCACAGGTCTGACCTTTTCTTGCACTTTTTTGATACAAACTCTTGGACTATCTGCAGAATTCAGATTTTCCGCAGTGCTTACTTGCCCTATTTTAAGAAGAAAGTACCGATGATTAATTTATTTTCTCTCACTTTTATGATGAAATTTATATTGTCTAAACATTGATTGTGGTATTATGTCCATTTTCTTTTCCTCTTTCTGTGGATTTTTCTACCACGTTTCTTCTGAAGATAATCACGTAATCTTCAAAGAATAACAAAATTAACCAGAAAATTGGAAAAATAACCTCTACACCTGTGATGTTACATCAAAGGAAAAGTCAAAGGTTATTTTTTATCAACCAATACAAATTGTAACAACAATAAAAATAAAATGTATAGCTGATGTTTCGGAATCAAAATCTGTTTAGTTTTTCAGTTATAAAAGAATTCTTAAATCTGCGCATTTAACATACACAGCAAACAAGAATTATTTTGATAGCTTTGAGAACGGAAACAGATTTCCGAAAGAAATGTTGTAATTTGTATTGGTGGGTAAGAAATAGCCTCTGACTGACCCTTTGACATAACGTCACACACAGGCATAGAGGTTATTTTTCCAATATATTGGTTAATTTTTTGTAGATTTTGTGATGATATTCAGAAGATACATGAAAGAATAAAAGTGTATGAAACTTATAATTGGTGTGGTCAGTTGTCATTCTACGGTTGTTATATGTTAAGAAATGTTTCTACTCAAAAATGAAGAATCATTATATGCTTTGGCCATTTAATTTTGTGGCGCTCTGTATTTAGAATAATTTTTTGTGATAAAATTTTAGTTATTACGATTTTATTTGCAATATTTTTATTTGGCTTTAATCTCTATGTACTCGAAATATTTTTTTTTGTATTTTTATCATTTAAAGTTAATATTTGTTTAAAAATTAATATAGATTATATTTTTAGTTTGTTTTGTTGATTATATTGAGTTTATACGACGTAGGCCATTAAACGATAGACTGTAGAGTTTTTGGACACAAAACATGTTCTCGCAGCTATTACTAATTTTATTTATTTATTACAGTAAGTTTTATGGAATGTCCCTCATGTTTTGTGGTTACAGAAACACTCGATAAGTACAAAAATGTAGGTTAAGACAAAAATCGATCAATTTTCTACTGAATTTTTAAGCAGCTAAAAATATGAAATTGATTCTATTTTTACATATTTTAAGACAAATAAAATGTTTAAAACTTAATCTCGAGATATTTTTATCCAATCCTGTTAAATATTATGAACTCCACGATTACATTTAACATGTTACCAGCAGCCAAACTGAGAACATTGTTTTTTTTGTAAGAAATAAACTTTTAGCCGCCATTATTTATGTACCGGCACGGAAGCTCAGTCGACTTCAGCACATTGTGTGGCAAATTCACTCGATCAGATTCAGTTGCGTTCTGGAACTTGTCCCATAGGTACTGTTGGTGGGTAACAGATGTTTGCATTTTTTTTTAAATGTGTAACCCCCTTCCAGACAGCCTTGGCTTCGAATTTGAGGGGTTGTCATCTATATGCGGTGATTTATGTCGATACTGGGCATTTTGTCAAGGAAGATTTCATCTTTGAAAACAACGAAAAACAAACTAACTGACTATCCTCCAATCCAAGTGCTCTGTAATTGGACTGCCTCTTCAAGATGGTTACCTTAATTTTTTAATGAAAACAGTCCGTTCAAGGCACATACCTCCTAAGCACCAAGAAGCATTTTTAAAAAGTACCCAACCATTACACCGTTATGAAAACCGTGTAATTATGATTCAGGAAAACACTGCAGTTTCCTGAACTTATAGACAGTGATACTGCTGCAAAAATATCTCACTAGTTTTTTTTGCTGCCTATTTACCAATAGGGGGAGGGGGGTAATAGAGGTTATAGCCCGGGGCGATCGGAGTAGTGTTGTTTCTTAAATTCAAATTCAAATTTGAGATCAGATGTTCGAAGGGCTTTCAAGCTAAGGTTTATGGTGGACTCAAAAAAGGCAACAAAAACTTAACGACCTCATTATCATCGCCATTGGACTATGCGACATGGTGTCATCAAACAAGCCAATGCACATTAAAAACCTAGGTGAGGGAGTCAATTTGTGAACAAAATAGTACAGTGCCGAATTTAAACTTCGTGTGTATTAGAATGTACATATTAATAATACTAGACCGTAACGTGCTGTTAAAATTGAACGACTGAGTTGCTGTGCTGTGTGTACCTGGGCGCAATTACTTTTGCGACTAGTTTAACAGTATTTTAACACATTAAAGACCAAATGTGGTCTAAGCCGTGTCATGGGTGTATGAGCCACTGGGCTAGCATGCGACCAATGTCGATTATTATCGGTTGCCGTGACTGCCACAGTACACACATAGAATGTATTGCAGGGCGGTCCTGGGGACTAGGTAATGTTAGGAGTTGGGGATTTAATATATTTTTTTTTAAATATCGATGCTTTATCAACAATCATAGACAAAAATGTATTTTTGTAGGTTTATAAATATTTATTATAAGAAAAACATGTCAAAGATCACTACATTTATTATTATTTTTGGGGTCTGGGGACCATAATCGAAGAAACTACAGTGAAATGTTCCCCAAGTCATGACATACTGCACGGTCCTATGCATTGAATTGTGCTCTTGGAACAACGTGAGGTTAATGTTGTGTCTCACAAAAAAAACGTAAAAATAAAATGAAAAATCATTTTAAAATATATATATATACACTCGATAAATTCGACCAGTCTATCGAATTCTGGAAAAAAAATGCCGGTACCGGGGACTCCTCAAATTAATGCAGCGGTCATTAACGTGTTAATGAGGTTGTAAAGTTTTTATTGCCTTTTTTGAGTTCACCGTAAGCCTTAGCTCGACTATACATGTCTTCATCATGTCATCTGAAAACATGAGTCACACGGACAGCAGAAAAGCCCTTTAAAGATCCGATGCCAAATTTCAATTCAAATTTAATAAGAAACATCCAAGAGTGTGGGGATGCCCTAGAGGAACTTGCCAGGCACAAGGAAGTGAGCCTGATATGGGTTCCGGGACATACCGGAATCCTGGGAAATGAGAGAGCCGATAAATTGGCTAGGCTCGGAGGCCTGTCTTGGCCTGGAGCCCATGTTGATTACAAGGAAACATGTTACTACGGCCCTTAATGAATGGGCACATGCAACATTGAAGGAACATTGGAGGCTGAGCAGTAACTGCAGACAAGCTCGAGACTTCGTAACGAGGCCGAACAAGTTAAGGACGGTCTGGTCACTAGGCAGAAGCCGGAGGACTCTGAACCAATTGGTCGGAGTCGTAACCGGTCACTGCAGGTTCAGAAGACACCTATCACTGATAGGGGTTGAGGAAGATCCCACCTGACCAAGATGCGGGAATGATGAAGAAACATCGTTTCACTTCTTGGGACAATGTGAAGCTTTCGGGCACCTGAGGTATGAACTCTTTGGCGCCATGGCGCTCCTAAAAGAGGAAATGGACTCTATCGAATGGAAACACGTCCTGATGACCATCATTGGAAAATCAGGAAGGTTTCAAGAGGGGATAGGAAGCCGAGTAGGAGTGAACGGTTGAGGGGATGTCAGGGGGAAGGTAAAAAGGGCCCATTTGTGGCCTACTTGCCAGGCACCAGGCCTCCCCCAATTACTATTACTACTAATAAGAAACATGACCCCTCCGATCGCCCTGGGCCATGGTCCCTCCCCTGCACCTCTTATGGCAAATAGCCAGCAAAAAAGCTAGTGAGATATTTTTGCAGTGGTATCATGGTCTATTATTATGTTGTAGCTTGCTAACTCCTATCTATCTTTCAAGACACTGCATAAAACACAACTTTTGATGGTAAAAATACTCTGCTGGCCACGCCTGTAACAAAGAAGTTAAAAGAAAAAATTCTCTACACATATTTTTTTTTGTATTTGATACAATTTATAAAGTACATCTTAGCCAGACAACCAGTCTAAATAAATAAAAAAAACAAACAAAAATTTTTATCTACAATAAGTTCCAACATAAATAAAAATATATAATTCGTAAGACTTAAAAATAGTGAAGTTAAATTTGTGCATTCTTACACTTGTATAATTTCCAAAGTTTAAAAAAAAGGAACATTAATATAGTACACAACAGGAGTAGCCTGAATTAAATATGGGCTTAACACTCAAAACAAAATTACGCTACTATATTTGTAATCGTTGAAAGTTGAATTATTTGATTCTCGACATACACTCAGCTAAATTTTAGAATGAAACTCAACAATACATTCTATTCCAATATAAAATTAAAGTAGGTATGATGCTCACATATTTCACCAAAATTAACGAAGGGACTACATGATTGACTTATTTGTCAGTCGCTTTCTTCTAACCCAACACCATCTATATCTACTAATAAAACTAAAATGATTCATAAATTCAAAAAATTCCACATCATAGAAAATGATACTATTTTTTTAAAGAATACAAAGAATCATAACCTCAAAATGTTTAGTTAATAAAATAAAATTTCATTCTTGTTAAGTGTACTCAAATAAAAACGTAATAGTTATTTAAAGGCTGATATTTATAGAATGTCTCCAAACGGAGACCTTGAAAATGTGACATCAGATGCTCCATCACAGACGTCAAACTTTCAATAACGCCAAATAACTCTCAAAAAATTACAAAAGTAAACACAAAAAATCACAAATTGAAGCAGTCAGATCAACGACCGCAAACCGTAAACATTTGTTTTTTTTGCCCGCAGCCCCCCTTATTTAATTGTTTGACAGAAGGGCATCTGCACGTGATTTCACACTGCCTTGAGGGAAAACAAGACATAACCTCACTTGATTTCCTTACAATGTTAAAGTCCGATTTATAAACTTTTCCGTTGCAATTGCGGTTGGAGTTCTTCATGAGCGTTTTGAAAAAGTGAGGTTTTGTAGGTTGTGTTAAAATTGTTTGTTCTCAACAGCTGATAAACTAAAATGGATTCGAAACAAATCCTTTTGGGAACTTTTGGACCTATATGTTTTTCTATAATCGCGAAAAGACGTAACCTGGCTTGCGAAGGTATATAAGAAGGCCGTTAAATAGGCGACGAAAGGAAGAAGGCGGTTACAAATATTTTTGAAAATGAAAGCTTGTGACCCAGAGCTCATTTTTCTTATTCAAATTTCTTAGCATATAAAATTTAAATATTGGATAAATTTCACAAAACCTTAAACGTCAAACACTAGTCACGTTGTTTGCTCGAAATGGTTATTTCCTTTCACTTTTTTCAGTATTCCCGCTACCGAAACTGATAAGCGTAGAGGGGTTGAAAAGCTACTATTTCATTGGCTATCCGCTGGTAATTCCGCAGCTGTTGCCGTTCAAAATAAAAGTTGGTTAACTACCTGCAGAATATGAACCGCAGCAGCAGCGGACTTTATAAATGGAAACATTGCTTTCGTATTCTTCATAAATAGAACAGGTGTGGCAACTGCTGCGGCTAGTTTATAAATTCACCTTAAATATCACAAACCACAACTAAACGTTTTGACATTAGGATACTTAAAGGCGCTTCCTTTTTGCACAAAACTGAGTCAGAGTCAAATGCGAAGTGAGTATACTAATTTCAGTATGTTATTTCTCAGTTGTACAAAAGAAACAATTTTTTCTGAACACCTAATAAATATGTCTCAATGTCTGTCAAAGGTGGTAATTTTGTGACTTTAAAAAAGCTGCTGTAGATTCTTTCTAATTTATGAACCGTCTATAAAATTAAAAATAACCATTCACTGATGTACAAAAATATGAATTATTTTTACTAATTCAGCTGAAAAACAAACAAACATTAACCTCAATCTTCAACTGAGTACAAAGTGATCTTGCTCCCGAGCTAGTGGAATTGAGTTAAAGTGGGGGTAGAAAATATCACGTAAGACTCACTTGCAAAAACTAAAAGAAACATACCAACAACCGAGTAATGACGTTCAACTAAACTGATATTTTGTGCAAAAGGGAAATGCCTTATTTTAGGTGCAAGAAATCAACTGACTAAAAGAGAGTGCATTGTCCTCATTTCATCAACGAAATGTTAGTCATTGGAACGCCTTCGTTTTTCATGTCGTTATTTCTATGCGCACTACACTCCCTAGACCTAACCTCACAAATATAGTAAATAAATCATTAAATATATTTTTATTATTATTTTCTATCCTTTGTGCTCTGGTCACGGTATAGTATATTAGGTGATGCGACAAGACCCGTACGAATGGCTTCGTAAGTATTTAGTTGTGTGTAATGCAATAGATGGCGTCGTTACTTACGCATAGAAACATTAGAAATACAGTTTACATACATAAAATAGTTAATGCTCTGTAGATTTGTTTTATTTATATTTAAAGAGCCTTTTAGTTCATTCTTTTTGTCTTAGTTTTGCCGTTTAGTTGTGTATATATACAATACTACATGCATCAAAGGAAATTCGTCTATCTATGCCATGATCTATGCCTAGTAATTGCAGGAGTATATTCCAGATGCCATCTATTGAATTAAATAGAAACCAAGCACATATGAAGCCGTCGATTAACATGGCAAGTGCCTTGTGTTGGACCACCTAATATACTACACCGTGGCTCTGGTGGAGTTTGGTGCTTGTGTATAGCTGCTCATTCAAAGCACTTGTTGCTCAATCAAATCAGTAAACCGGGCATCGAATGTCAAAGTTGCGAAATGTCAAAATAAGGTAAATTTAAAGCATTACAGTATCTTTGCACAAGCAAGGACATGCACTATCCTTAATAAGGGATCCCTTATTTGCGGATCAAACTGCACAGGTGTTGACGTCAAAATAACACTGACTTTAATACTGCTTGTCCTTATTGTGCATCCAATAACTATCTAATGTGAGGTTATGTGTTATTTGTTTTCTCCCTAATCAACGACCTTGAAAAACGTGAAGATGCCCTAATGTCAAATATTTATAACACTTCATCATAACTTCCATTAGTAAAATTGTCTTTACCACCCTACTCTAATTTAAAGTATTGGATGCTTGTTCCTTTGTATTGTTTTTAAATTAGACAAAGGCAAGTTGCTCTATTTATAGGATAATTATTAGTGCTAAAATATACTGATAAATATACTTGAAAAGGTGGAATGTTTAATGAGATATTATTATTATTGACATTAACCGATAGTGGTTTTTTAGTAAATACATCGTTTTAGTTTTGCTTCTTTCGTTAGCCACAAATATGTACGTATGATTCAGTTTAAGAGCAAATTTAGCGATGTCATAATCTTAATCTGGAGCTTTTTACCGCCATTTTTTTGCCGACATTTCAAATAAAGTCCAAAAAACGTTTAATACGAAGTGTTACACAAATATCTTAGAATTCTTGCATTAGTTATGTTAAGATCATATTTCCGTTAGGTAATAAATATAGATTGTTTAACTGATACCAGGGACCACAAAAAATTATTAAATCTGTTCAATGAATTTGGGATGAAAAATCACATAAGCGAACCTACGCGAATTACTAAAACATCAAAAACTGGTATAGATGTAATATTTTCAGATATTGTTGTAGATAAAGTCCATGTTGAAGATATGCACATGTCAGATCACACATTTCAACTCTGCACCTTCGACTTGACAAAAAATAGAGTAGGAAAAGACATACTTTTACAAACGTGATTGTACAGATGACGGTTTGGTGACATTCAGAAATCTAATAGCATCTCAGAATTGGTTAGATATTTATCAATGCAATGATATAGACAGTGCTTTTAACTCATTCTACTCCACCTTTAAATTTCATTTCTATAACGCATTTCCATTTAGGAAAGTCAGAACCAAAAAAAATAGAAAACCATGGTTTAATGATGAGATAAAACAATTACACCAAAGTGTATGCGACATGACCAAAATAGAGAAATCCCACAATAACAACATTGTGACAGAAAGATTGTGTCAACTCAAAACACTTTATAAAAATATGGTAAACATGAGCAAGTCAAATTACAACAACAATAGAATAGCCAGCGCCAACAATATCAGCCGAGAAAGTTAGAAAATAATAAACGAAAAAAATAATATAGGTAATAGAGCATCAATAGAAGTAAAAGTTGATAACGCAACTATTTCGGATAATGTTAAGATTTGTGAGCTTTTCATTGAGTTTTTTATGAATGTAGAAACGGTTAAACCGAACAAGGGCAAGCTGAAACTAACTCCTTTTGTAGATACGACTTTTTTTCTAAACCCATCTGCCCCTAACGAGGTAAGAGAAATTATCCATAAAACTACAACGAAACCCGCCACTGGTATTGATGGCATTCATGGATTATCCTTAAGGATGGTCAGTGATTTGATATGTGCTCCACTATCTTACATAATAAACATTAGCTTCTCTACTGGTAAATACCCCAATGTCTTAAAAATATCTAAATCAATACCAGTATTTAAAAATAAAGGATCTGCAAATGATGTAAATAATTACAGAAATATTTGTTTGCAATCACAATTTGCAAAAGTCATAGATTGTGCGTTCAATAATAGATTAAGTAGTTTTTTAGAACAAAAAAAATCTTTTACCCAACTGTCAGCATGGTTTTAGACATAAAAAATCCACTGAAACTGCCATTAAAGAACTGAGCGAAAATATTTATAAATATTTAAATAATAAAGAATACCCAATCGCCTTATATTTCGATCTCAGTAGAGCATTTGATACAATAGACCATGAATTGCTTTTGGATAAACTTTATCGCATTGGAGTTAGAGGTATTACCAATGACTGGGCAACTTCCTATCTACAGAATAGGTCTCAAATAGTAACAGTTGGAGATAGTCAATCACAGCCAAAGACAATATTAACAGGAGTACCCCAGGGATCAATTCTCGGACCATTATTTTTTATAATTTTTATGAGTGACATAGAATACTCATGTAGCAATCCTAATAAAACTATTATTTATGCTGATGACACCAATCAACTAATTGCAGAAGATATACTTCAAAAATCTATAATTATATCTAATATTTGTTCAAATGAATTCTATTGCTGGTGTATAAATAATGGATTATCTGTAAATGAAAAGAAAACCTTCTTTATGCTATTTCAACAAAAAAATATTAAGTATGATTTTGCTTCACTCATAAAAATTAACCATAAATTTATTGAACAAGTTGATAGTATCAAATTCCTTGGTATTACTGTCGATCAAAAACTAACATGGGAAAAGCACATCGAATATGTAGTAGGTAGATTGTGCACTGTGTGTTTTGTAATTAGACAGCTGCGAGAAACTGTGTCTCTCAAGGTAATAAAACTGGCCTATCATGGTTTAGTTTATTCAATTTTAAGCTATGGTCTTCTATTCTGGGGAAGCTCATCACATATTGAGAAAGCATTTGTCGCTTAAAAGAAGATACTCAGATGCATGGTAAAAGCACACCCCGAAGTTCATGCAAAGAAATATTTATAAATTTGGAGATTCTTATATATATACCTGATAATATTAAGTGTTAAAAAAGATGAATGTAACCATGTTAGAAATGTTTCATAATTACAACACCAGGCAAAAGCATAACTTACACCTACCCTTTTCTCGTGTGAGACTAGGACAAGATTCTCATGTATACCGGGGTGTATCTGTTACAATCACTTTATAGGCATGTTTGGTATTATCGAAAATTTTAACAAGTTTAAATGCACATTGTTTAGATACCTGTTAGATAGGCTTTTTATTCAATGGAAGAATTCCTAAATCATCATTTTTAATTTAGTTTAATTAATTTAATTCCAGTATAAAAAGATATATTATGTATAGTTCAATGTGTAGGTGAATGTTTGTTATCTCTTGGTATATAAGAATGGATGTATATAACTTGACTAGTCTGATAAGTGTCACAATGTAACAATTGTAATGCTTCAATGATGAATAAACTTATCTTATCTTATCTAACACTACCTTTGTAAATCAGTAGGCATTGCTATGATCAGCAGTTGTAATGTTTTTGTTTTAATTCTGTGTGTTTAGGTGTCCGACATTTTTTTAAAACTGACATGGACGTCTGAGAACTTTTTATGACTGAAATGATTGAAATTAAGAAGTAAAGAATCTATAGTGATTTCCGCTTCAAACTTGGCAAACCGGCAGCAGAAACACACAGAATGCTTAAACATTTGGTGATGATGCTTAAGTTGAAACAAAACAAACCTTCAATACAGACAGATGTTTGGCAGCAATCAGAAGCATTTTAACTAATAAACACAACTCTGGAAGGCACCACAAAAGTATGTGTGGCTATTCTAGCACTTCGAAAGCAAACATCCTCAACATTTATGCTTTCATTTGTATGTTTTATTTCACAGGTCAATGGATTTGACCTGGATGCTTCGTCATGACAACAGGCACGTCCGCAAGCTACTATGGGCAGTTTACAGCTTCCAAAAAACGTATTTTCCTCCTCATACTCCTAATCACATCCTCTGCGATCTTTTCATATTCCTTAAAATGGAACTCCAGTTGAAATGGAGTCGTCTGAACACAACTGGAATTCTGAGAAGAATCACAAGAGGGGATTGCCACATTCACAACTGCGGACTTTGGAGAATACGAATATGAAAAAAAAATTATGGAAATGCTGTAAAAAATTGTAAATTGGAAGCATATTTTTTCTTATGCACAAAATCCCAGAACATCAGGTAACACCTCGTATAAATTCTTGCTAAATAACTTATAGAAATGTCACAGCTACAAACGATTATTTAAAAAAGTAAATAAATTTGCTATAAGACATTTCCTGATACATAATTTGACTATTTTTTTTACCACAAGCTTCTCATGAAATATCAAACATGTTTTAAAAACCACCATCATATATATAAATAAATATTAGTTGCCAGCAGTCAGACTTCTTCAACAAATAATTAGTGCTCGACTCGACAATTAAAACTTTTTTCACTCCACCTTATTATTATCATAAAAAATAACCCCATGGCACTAACAGGAATTTAGTAATTTAGAATTTCAGTAATGGATTTAATTTCCTCATACAACTTAAATGAAATATCTTGCATTGTTATTGCTATAAATTAAAACCAGAAAAATTTTAATACATTTGAACTAAATAGTGGACAAAGTAAAACTCGAACTAACCACCGCAGCCTTTACGAACTAGATTTTTGGACTGTCGGGGGCATTAAGGGTGTCTTTTATAATGTTGTTAACATCATCATCAATATGTTTGGCCTCACTTGGTAAAGCAGCAGCTCCTTCCACATTCTCATCTTTAACCTGTTCAGCTTTTCCCTCAACACCAATTTCCTGGTTTTTAATTTCTTCTATGCCGGCAGTGATGTTTTCTGAGCTACTTCCAGCAACGTCAGAACATGCTTCAATTCCAGAACTAGCTCCATCAACGGCATCATTAACACTTGTCACCTCTACATTAGTTTCCACTCTAGAAGGGGGTCGACATAGAGCTACTTCTTCTTCAGCAACAACTGTGTTTATTCCAGATTCTGGCTCGTCCGGGTAAAACGCCAAGATTCGAAATTGATTTGGTGTTTCTTGCACTACCTGGACACCGGTTGGGTATGGTGGTGGTTGGTCTTCCATTATATCCTGGTAGGAAGGAGGAGGAGTTTGCTTAAATGCGCCTGCAAATGCTTCATGGTCACGGAATGAAGATGGGTAATCGGGCTCATAACCATGATCAGAGCCCTCTGGGAGGATGTAATTAATTGTATTCCTCAACGTCTGCTGGCGAAGAGCCAAGTACTTGTAACAACGCCATACAACGCTGATCCAATAGGCCTGGAAGAAAATATACTTGAAAGAAATATGTATATTCTGATAAAATAGTATTTAAAGATTGTATTTTAAGATGGCACTCCAAGAAATAATATAATCAAACCGTCTTAGTTCTTGTACGTTTTGTCATGATCGTCAAACTTTACTTAATGTTTTGTTGATCATATTGTTAGCTTTGTCAGAAGGGTTCTAAAGAATAAAGAATACAACATCTTTATTCTTTAGACTCTACTCCTTCTACTCCTCCTTATACACTAATACACTATGGTGCTGCTTCTTTTTACCGCTCATTTGTTGACTATAACTGTATTTATATAGTTTGTTATTCTTTATACAATTTTTTAACATTGGTACTGGACAAAGCCAGTCTTCATGTATTACTCAATCAATACTTAACCTCTCTGTTGAAACTATTCCAGTTTTTCATAATTTCTAGTAATTCCCTAATAATCCTTTGGTAATAGCATGTAATCGTCTAATATTTTGATGTTCTCATAGTCGATGATATGAATGTTGTTTGATTCTGCACTAGATACTCCACACTGTTTGTCCGATATAACTTACCATATGTACACGCCAATTGGTAAACGCTTTTTTTTCAATAATTTAGGCAAGAGTTATATGGAACAAACAAGGTGAAACATCCAGTGCAGAATCAAATAACATCAGAGAAACATCAGTCTCACACGCAGATAACTCAGCAGCGGTAGAACCTGTTCATCACACGAGAACGTCAGAATATTGAACAGAAGTATATGTACTACCCAAACAATATTGGAGATTCATTAGAAATTATGAAAAAAGAACATTTTCGGAGTGGATTGGTATTGACTGAATAATATATTGTATTATTTGTATGCTCCCTTACAGAGACAGGTAGGCAATGAACAACAAAGCAATGTAGTGGTAAAATATATAACGAGAAGCTAAACACAGTAACGTCAATCTGCAGAATTCTTGTGAGGAAACTGACAAAATATGATCAGTGAAAACATCAGTAAAGTGCGGCTAAGAAACGTGCGATACAAATACGATACTTTACAGACCAGATTTAGACCGTTAAATGTCTCATTGTTAAATTCGAGGAAGTTTGGTATCAGTATTGTTACGTGCTTACACTTTTTAGTAAACACTCCGTGGGTTTAAATAACTTGCAACAAGAATTTTCACAAACCACTGATTTATTTATCACTAAAATTACACTAGGAAATATTTAAAAATCACACAACTAATAATAACTTAATCTAATATAAATTCACTACTTTTAAAACACTATGTACTTTACTTTTCTTTTTAAACTTGTCAACTCTTGTCTAACCTAAAAAACTCTCTTGTCTGTTTACTTCACTAAACTGCATACTTCACTCAACTGAACTGTTCCCCCATCTGCTGGAGTCACCTCTTTATATACACACTTGGAATCCTTCTAGAACTCTTTTCTAGAATTCTCCATAGTTTTCTACCATGTAATAGATGATTGTTCGTCAATTGGCTCATAGACGGCGCCACCCTACTAGTCAGGGAAGTAACTAAGCTTCTGAGGAAAACTTTGAACATGAACTTAATCACATCTTTCCTTGTTAGAGGGCAGCACATAACACTGCCCCCTCCTTAAGCCTGAACGTCCCGGTCAGGCAATTCAGATTCCCCAACATACTTCATACTTCGCCAACCTATCCAAGTGCACGATCTTCATCTTGGACTTCTTACTACGTTGAATTCGGTAAACAACGTCATTGATCCGAGTGATGACTGAATACGGTCCTTCCCAGGGTGGGTGAAGCTTCGGAGATTTTCCCTTCTTTCGCTGTGGGTTATATAGCCAAACCAGATCGCCCTCCTTGAATCCTGCTGACGTTCCCTTCCGGTCATAGCGAGCCTTCATTCTGTCACTAGCTATGCTAACTTGGTTTCGAACCAATTCGTGGACATTCCTCAGCTGTTGACTAACTTCGTCTGCGTAGTCATCCACGGACAGTGGCTTCTTATCTGGTGTACCAAACATCAAATCACATGGCAGTCTGATCTCGTGCCCAAATATTACACGAGCCGGTGTCTGTTTAGTCGTCTCATGAATGGCAGCCCTGTATGCCATTAAGAAAAATGGTATATGTCGATCCCAATCTCGTTGGTTCTTGTGAACTACCTTAGAAAGATGTTCCTTCATGGTTTTATTATGTCGTTCCACCATTCCATCTGACTGGGGATGAAGAGGGGTTGTCCGAGTCTTGTGAATGCCCAGCAACTCACAAATTTTCTGAAATACCCCCGACTCAAAGTTTCTCCCTTGATCGGAATGTAGCTCCAGGGGTACAGCAAATCGGCATACAAGGTTATCCACCAAAACTCGAGCAACAGTAACTGCTTCCTGATTCGGAATGGCATAGGCTTCCGGCCATTTACTAAAATAGTCCATAGCGACCAGGATGTATTTATTCCCATCATCTGTCACTGGGAATGGGCCCGCTACATCTATAGCAATCCTCTCAAAAGGAGCTCCGACGTTATATTGCTTCATTTGGCCCCTGCTCTTCGTCTGTGGCCCTTTGGTAGCTGCACAAGCCTTGCATTTGCGGCACCAAGCTTCCACATCTTGACGGCTATTTATCCAATAAAATCGTTCCCGTACTTTAGCCAATGTCTTATTCATACCAAAATGTCCCCCGGACACTCCATCATGTATTTCCTGAAGTACTTTTGGGATCCGACAGCTGGGTATCACCAGACGCATGGTAACTTCCTTCCCATCTGGACTTTCCCATGCTCTCTTTAATAGCCCATCTATAACCTTAAGGGAATCCCATTGTGCCCACAATGCCTTCAGCTCCACACTTTTGTCCGAAACATCCTTCCATTCCGGTCGCGTTCCTTTTTCTTTTGCTCTTAATATAGGACCAATTACGCTGTCATCCATTTGTTCTCGTCTTAGAACTTCCTTTGTCCAATCATCTGGAACATCTACCTGAACTGTGTTTACTATTACCGTGCCCTGTGCTTTTTCAACCCGATAGCAGTGCTTGCAGTCATCTTTGCACGGTCTTCTTGACAGAGCATCTGCATTTTTATGAGACTTTCCAGGTCGGTGTTCGATTGTGAGGTCATATTGCTGCAGTCTTTCTATCCAGCGAGCCAGTTGACCTTCTGGGGTTTTCAGCTGCAGTAGCCATTTTAATGCAGCATGGTCGGTCCTGATTTTGAAATGTTGACCATAGAGGTACTTGTGAAAATGATCCACGGATTTAACAATGGCCAATAGTTCCTTCCTTGTTACACAATAATTCCTCTCTGGTTTGGACAGTACCTTACTGAAATACTCGATTACTTTTTCCTCTCCATTTTGGACTTGAGATAGTACACATCCAATTGCGGAGTTGCTAGCATCCGTGTCAAGAATATAGAGGCCCTTTTGTTGGGGATATGCTAGCACAGGACTACTGCATAACTCTGGTGTCCACTGATATTTAACTTTCTCCTCCGTTAGCTGGTGTAGTGGCTTTGCTATATCCGCAAATCCTTCCACAAAACGTCTATAATAAGTACAGAGGCCAAGAAAGCTTCGTAATTCGTGTACATTTGAAGGTCTTGGCCAATCACGCACGGCAGAGATCTTGTCCGGGTCTGTCTGTATTCCCTCCGAAGATACGACATGTCCAAGGAATTTCACTTCTTTTTGGAATAGTAGACACTTCTTTGGATTCAACTTTAGGTGTGCATTTCTGATTCTCCCAAATACTTCTTGAAGATTTTCCAAATGTTCCCTGAAGTTTCGTCCCATAACCATTACGTCATCAAGATAAACTAAGCACGTCTTCCAAGTTAGTCCTCGGAGTACAAATTCCATCAATCTTTCAAAAGTAGCTGGCGCATTGCAAAGTCCAAAAGGCATCACGGTGAATTGATATAAACCACTACCTGTTGAGAAGGCAGTCTTTTCCTTGTCATCAGGGTGAAGTCCCACCTGCCAATACCCACTTCGAAGGTCTAGAGTTGAAAACCATCGTGACCCTGCCAGCGTACTTAATGTATCGTCAATTCGTGGTAGTGGATAGCTGTCTTTCTTCGTAACATCATTCAGCTTCCGGTAGTCGACACAAAATCTCAAAGTTCCGTCCTTTTTGGCAACTAAAACTACCGGTGATGACCAGGGACTGGTTGATTCCTCAATTACTCCATCTTGTAGCATCTTTTGAACCATCGCAGCCGCTTCTTCCTGTTTAGCTAGTGGCAACCTCCTAGGTTGTTGGCGGATTGCGGCTGAATCACCAGTGTCTATCCGATGCTGTACTATATCAGTTTTCGTGAGGATGTCTGTGTTTTTGGCAAATACCGTACTTTCTTTTTCCAAAAACTTGATTGCCTCTCTACGTTCATCCTCAGATAGGTGTTCAAACTGGGTACTCAACAAAGTCACAACTTCCCTGTCTACGCTGGTTGACGAACATTTCTCCCCTTGTTCCTCGCACCTTGCTATCCACTGGACTGGTTCGTAGGATCCTATTGCCTCGCCTTCCTTGAAAGTCACTGAGTGGGAATTTAAATTAGCCACTCTAATTGGAATTTTGTCTTTTGTCTGGGTTAGAGTTCTTGCTATAAGATTACATTTTCTGTCTTAATTGAATCATCTTTTTCAACAAGGCCAACACGGTATCCACCAGAGTTTCCTTCCAGAATGGCCTCGATTATTTGTTCTGAACGGGCAGGAATCTTGATTGTCTGAGCCGTCAGTAGCCTCACTTTTTGAAATCGGTCATTTGCTGTTGACAAAATAAATTCTTCATTTCCAATCTTTAGAACTCGTTCTACCACGTCAAGTATAAATTGATCTTGTACTCCCATAACATCCAGCCCCAAAATGAAATCATCAGTGATGTCAGCCACAATAACTCTATGACTAAAGCACAGGCGTCCAAACTGCAGATCTAGGTCAACTTCTCCATGAACCCTTACCCTATCTCCTGTGGCTGTTCGAACGATCAATCCATTTTGGCTTTTATCAACTTTTATTCCTGATAAAAATCCGGGTCGCACTATTGATGACGTGGCACCTGTGTCAATAGTGAAGATACATCTCCTTTTGTTTACATAGCCATCCAACAGCAGACTACTCGGGACTCTTCTAATCTGGGAAACCCGTATCTCTCTGGGGGCACCATGTTCACCAGCCAGCACAGCCCCCAAAGTGCTGGCTATCTTTAGTTTTCCTGCGGCTCTTCAGTCATTGCGGCATTTACTCTCTCAGGGCTCCGCTGCCGACAGTTTCGCTTAATATGCCCTGGTTTGCCGCACTTATAACATCGAATCACCTTCCTTGACTGTTCATCGGTCTGTTCTCTTTCCTGCTTCCTTGGAGCATCTAATTTGGTCATCATTTGGCTTATCATTTTGTGCATGTCAGCCATCAAAGATTCCATCTTTGATTTTTCTAAATGATCCTCTTCTTCTACCTTTATGGCTCGTACTCTCGGACGTGCAGTCTCTTTGTAAGCGGCTTCAACCTCGAGGGCACGGATCAAGGCTTCACTACCAGTCTTATCTCGAGATAATCTAAGGACTCGCCTGATCTCCTCGTCTCTTATGCCATCAATGAAAGTACCAACTGTTAATTGTTCCTGGAATTCTTTGGGCGCATCCGGGTAAGCCAGGTATGTCAGTCGCTCAACAGCTGCTTCAAAATCTTGTAAACTTTCCCCAGCCTTTTGTGTGCGTGATTTGAGCTGAGTCCTGTATACTTGGGCGAGGTGTTGGTCGCCATATCTTAGATCTAGTGCAGCTTCCAAAACTTTAAAATCACGTTGCTGCGTCACTGGGATACTCTGAAGCAACTCTGAGGCTTGGCCCCTTAATGCTAGCACCAATGCCATAGCTTTGTCTTCATTACTCCAATTGTTTGCGTATGCCGCTGCCTCAAATTGTCTTTTATAGGTTGACCAAGAAGTTTGACCATCAAAGGAAGGCGGTTGTAATCGAGGACCTGACGATGATAATACCAACTGGCCTCCTTGTTCTCTTAACAGTCGCTTAAGTCGCTCTACCTCTCCTTCAACTGCACGAAATTTTCCTTCTATATCGGTAACTTTCCCTTCGACGCCAGTAACTTTCCCCTCGACACCAGTAACTTTTTCTTCAACGCCAGTAACTTTTCCTTTGACTTCGCTTACTCTTTCTTCAAGTGTAGTCACTTTTCCTTCGACGCCAGTCACTTTTTGTTCAACTTTATCTACTTTTTCCTTGACTTCATTGGTGGCTGACAGGATAGCATCTTGTTGCACCTGTATAATTTTTCTCAATTCTTCTTCACGTCGCTCTTCCTGATCTAGCATCATTTTTCTTAGTTCATCTTTTTCTTCCTGACGTTTTCTTTCTTTTTCTTCTTCACGTCTCTCCTGTTCTTCTTTCTCTTCTAGACGTCGTTTTTCTTGTTCTTCTTTTTCTTTCAGTTTTTCTTTCTGGCGTCGTCTTTCTTGTTCTTCTTGACATCTTTCTTGTTCTTCTAGCATCATTTTGCTAAATGCAGCTAACATGTCTTGCATTTGTTTTTCAGCGGCCATGCTTCTTGTTTCCATTAAAAAAACTAACAAACAACACTAACAAGTTTTATTTACAGTCTATGCCAGGTACAAGTAGAATGTTCTATAAATTTTCTCACACTATATGGCACAAATTAGTCTTGTCTAATGTCTATATTACTTTCCAGTTCGACTCACTTCACTATCTCCAGTGGTTTCCAAATAGAACACTATGGAACTTCGTCGAATTCTTCAGAAATTCTGTTGCAATTCCGCTTCTGACACCAATTGTTACATGCTTACACTTTTTAGTAAACACTCCGTGGGTTTAAATAACTTGCAACAAGAATTTTCACAAACCACTGATTTATTTATCACTAAAATTACACTAGGAAATATTTAAAAATCACACAACTAATAATAACTTAATCTAATATAAATTCACTACTTTTAAAACACTATGTACTTTACTTTTCTTTTTAAACTTGTCAACTCTTGTCTAACCTAAAAAACTCTCTTGTCTGTTTACTTCACTAAACTGCATACTTCACTCAACTGAACTGTTCCCCCATCTGCTGGAGTCACCTCTTTATATACACACTTGGAATCCTTCTAGAACTCTTTTCTAGAATTCTCCATAGTTTTCTACCATGTAATAGATGATTGTTCGTCAATTGGCTCATAGACGGCGCCACCCTACTAGTCAGGGAAGTAACTAAGCTTCTGAGGAAAACTTTGAACATGAACTTAATCACATCTTTCCTTGTTAGAGGGCAGCACATAACAGTATGATGGTTATCCAACTCATAATACGGTCATGCAAAGAATCAAAATGAAATGGCCATCTAAACTGTCAGATCTGACATTCAAGTATTTTCTTGTGGGATCGCATTGGCGCCGAGAACAATTGTGGGATAAAATTATCGATTCTGTTTGACACAAGTGATAGTCTCGAGCATTTCATACCTTGATTTTCATTACGTATCAGATTTTAATTTAAATTTTTTAAGCTGTTTATTAGGAATTTTAATTTACATAATTCTCTTATTTATAATAACATTTTTATTTATTTTACCGTAATTTGATCCACTTGCATTTAGAGTTTATTTAAATATTGTAAATTTTAAAACATAATATTCTTAGTTGCAAACTCTTCTATAAAATCCTTATTCCACTATAAGGAATGTAACCAGACTGCAACCAACAGCTACTCTCCGGGCTATGTGCCCCGCCGAGCGCTGAATTACAAGCTGCAAGCCTGGCGTGTTAAGTGTAAAAATTGCATATTACCATAAAAACGCTAATACTTCGATTGCAACAAACACCAGCCGAAAGACCGATCCTACTAAAGAAGCTCTCGTGCCAGTCGTCCCACACCACTTGCAGACTGCAGTTTCGAGCTAATGGCTCTTGTCAGTGCAAGATAGGCATGTGACGAGGCTCCCTTGACGACTTGGTACATTTCAGTACCTTTAGGATAGCGACATGTAAAATAGTCAGCATGTCGCCTACCTTGCACTGACGAGAGCCAATAGCTCGAAACTGCAGTCTGCAAGTGGTGTGGGACGACTGGCACGAGAGCTCCTTTAAGTAGGATCAGTCTTTCGGCTGGTGTTTGTTGCAATCGAAGTATTAGCGTTTTGATGGTAATATGCAATTATTACACTTAACGCGCCAGGCTTATAACTTCTAATTCAGCGCTCGGCGGGGCACATAGCCCGGAGAGTAGTTGTTGGTTGCAGTCTGGTTACATTCCTTGTAGTAGAATAAGGATTTTATAGAGGAGTTTGCGACTAAAAATAATATGTTTTAATATTCCACCCTCTAAAAGCACATTTGAACTATTGCAAATTTTGTTGCACTTTGTAGTGTAAGGAAATATAAAACGGAACTGTTTATTAATATTGTGTAAGTATAGTTACCAATTAAAGTCGTTAATCGTGATATTAAAAATATGGCCCAGTGTAACTGATCCACTTTAAATTATGAGTTACTTTTCTGATATTGACCGACATATTTTTACTCAATTTCTATCATTTACCTCATAACTTTCTGGTTTATTTTACATTTTAATGTTTTATTTAATTGATATACAGCTTATATAACCTCCTATTATTGTTGAGCATCAACCGTGACTAATAATGTTTGTTTACTGTTTCCTCAAAATCTGAATCAAAAAACGTTATACATACCTTCCATAACATTGCAATCAAAAATGCCGACAAAACTATAAGGCATAACACTCCATTGCTGAGCTGCAGAAATTCGTTGCGGAATGGTAAGCTCAGGTTGTCTCCCACAATTTGATGAAGGGTTGTTACGTAACAGAAGTATCCAGTAGCGGTTAACCTGAAATAACGATAAGTTACACAAATCTAATAATTACATTGTTTAGTATTCATGGATTCTTTTCTGAATATGGTGTGAGGAAATTAGTGGGGGCAACGGTTTGAACATCAGTGTATACACAAATGTTTTGCAATCTTAGGTGAGTGTTGCACGGTTATACCAGCTTTTGGAGGGGCTGATCTGTTAAAGAACCTATCATCATCCACCAAATGCCGGCCGGCTCGAATCCCATGAAAATCTCCTCAGGAGGGATTTTTAGGAACTGCAATGAAATCTGTCAATACATATACTATTCGCAAATAGCTTGCGACACGTAAAAAGACCTTCAGGAAAATATTTATAGATACAATAAAAATCTAGAACTACCACAAAAAGTTAATGCACGTTGTTTCTTTTTGAAACTGAAATAAAAAGATATATTTTAACAACTTTTCCGAATTATCTTTGTTCCCTATCGCAAATATAACAGGATTCGAGTTTGAATATTATTTGAATGTTATAACTGCGCATCACAGAACCCTTTAGAAACTGCATTAAAAAACTTTTTGTAAACTACATCAAAAAATAAGCTCCAAAGTTGTATCAAATTTTCTTATATCAATCGATTGCTGTAACGGAAGCTACTGGATGGTAGTTGGAAATTGTAATACACAATGTCTTCCTATACTCACTATGTGTGGTACAGGATCGATATAATTTATTTATGTTAACCTTTTATATGTGCCACTTACATGTTTGAAAATAATCAATATACCCCAAGATTTTCTCTTTCATTTGAATTTGTTTAAAATTTCTATTTTCAGGGAGTAATATTAAGAAGTGCTAAACAATGTAATGAAAGCTCCTGTTTATGCCTCCTGCAAAAGTTATTGTTGAGCAAATATTCGAAGAATAAAATTTTGTATTTCGTCTACCTAAGTTGGTCGACAAACCTAACAAACCTAAACAAAACGATGAACGTCCTATCCTTCTCTTTGAGAAGATATACAAGAACTTTTAATTAATAAAAGATTTCTACTATTTGACAAATAAGAAGTGTGGAAATATTTCCTGGTTGAGGTAATTTGTGTCAAAGCATTAGAGGAAATAGGCCAATTAAATCTATTGTTATGTGCACCCTTCCTTATGGATCAAGGTCTCTGTTATTCCCGCTTAGTAGGAGACTGTCTCAGAAGCTACTCTATTATAGCTGTTGGGCAATCTGCCCATAGATGACGTTATTCATACTGGGAACCGTTGATGTGCGAAGAATTATTATTGACAATAGTTTTCTTAGATTCCAAGGAGATAATATTGACCCTATGCATGCTATGTTTTTGTAATGATTACAGACAAAAAAGGCGATTTAACAAAAAGATCAAAATTTAAGAAGAAATTTAGATTTTCATTAATTTTCTTGAACCAAAATAGATTAGGTTTTTATTTATTTTGATAAAAAAGCTTCTTGTCCAAACAAACAAATAAACTAGTAAATGACAATCTTGCTAGTTTACTTGCGATGCAATATGAAGTACAAATGTGAATAACTATTAAAGAAAAGGACAGGGATCATAATTTATTTGAAATACTGTGAAATATGATTTAAAGTGTAAAAGTGTATGTACACAATTTTTTCCAGCAGTCAATTTGGTGAAGTTTATAACATAAAATAAATAGCTAGTTCTAAAACACCCTATATATACTTTACTTAGAAATTCTATTTGCTATAAACCATGTAAATCAAATATTCAACTTAGTCACACTCTTCACACTTTCATGCCTTATCAATAAATAAAAGCAACAAGCATTTTTAAACAATTCATGCCTGGAATTTCTAAACAAAACAAATGATATTAAATACATAAAACTCTTATCGGAAAAAAATATATTAAATGTTCTTTATTAATTCATACCAACACAATATGACTCATAATAACTAATATTTTAATTGTATACTTACGTAGTTATACCAAAATCAAACATCTGCAAACAGAAAAAAGGGAGTAGATGGGCTGCTTTCCCTTTTATGGTCCCATACACCATCAACAGAGTGATGGAAAGGGTGCAAACGGTCATCAGTGCTCCCATGTCGATGTCCGCTAAAATTATGAAACAAAGAATCAGGAATTGTTTTCTTGAAAATTTATTATCGCGATGACAAAAAAGCTCTTTTTTCCTATCACTTTATTTTAACACACATGAGAATCCAAGAAATCAAGGGGTACAAGTGACAAACTGAAATAGAATGAATATGTTCAATAAATATCAGCAAAATATGCATTTTGTTTGGCGACCAAAGGGATTGTGCATCCTATGCTGCCATCTGTTGGATCGCTTAGACACCACTTTTCCATATCTAAATCGGTTGAGACATAAGGAACGCAAGCTCACTTAAGCCACTTGCATACACTGCATATTTCAATTAATAAAACAGTAGGTAGCACTAAAGCAGGAGATTGCACATCTCGGGCGGACATTTTTTTGAAAAGGTTCGTGGTCAATAGTTTTGTTACTCACGTGACCCCCCCACAAAATAAACTCATTGTGATACTAGTGTCACCAATTCTTTAAAAGTCTTCCTCATCGTAATAAACCGGAACCAAACAAGAAAGATGGCATGGTCCAAACAAGCACCTCTGGGTTTGATCCTCGACACCGACACTGGTGATGTCAATGGGTAATGGATGATGTTTGCATTTTTTCAAATGTGTAAGTCCCTTCAGGACAGCCTTTGGCTTTGGATTTGTGAGTTGTGTACTATTTTTCGGGATTACAAAACTACTCACACTGTAACCATTTCAATTCTACAGCAGGAAAAGAACTGCTTGGGATAATATTCATGAAGCAACTAAAAGTTGTTGTACAGTCCATTCATTTTTCACAAACAAGCCACCTACAGTTGGAAAGGTCTTTAAAAAAATTGATGAAAGTAAAAGCATTCCCAATTTTACAAAAAAGACATTGCTGCTATTGCTAAGAGAAATAAGTTTTCTGTAAGTAAATGTTATTTTCATGACCTAAGTTTGTAAGTCAAAGCACAAAACATTAACTTTTCCTAAGTATTACTTTCCTTAAAAATTTGTTATTCGTTTATCAAATGCTTTTACAAGGACAAATTTTTAACACTTTGACTGCCAGATGGAATACCTCAAGTTCGACCCAGGAAGCCACGGTCTAAAAACTACTTTATTCACTGGAAAAATGTTATTTTTTAAATATTTCTATGACAAACCAGGCTTCTTTTTTTGCAAAAAATTATAAATCTTAAAAAATTTCATTACCTGGAGAACGTACCCCTGAATGAAAAAAAGCACGAGCAACTAAACATTCCCTTGTTTATATAAGTGAAAAATCGCGTCTAGAAACAAGATATTTCTGCTCATTTTTCATAATAAATCTATTTGATTTTAAACCTGCTTCTTTCCTGGCACCATCCAGGTATTAAATGGACTTTCCACAAAAGTTCAGTATGAATTGGTAGCATGTATGTAGCAATGTATTTGCTACGTACAATTTCGTACCTGGTGTCATAGTTTGATCTTCTAAATGGCTTTCAGCTGACGGAAGGCCAACTGATGTATCCTGTAATGGGCAGTCAACGTATTAACAATAAAATTTTATTACAGTTATACAAAGAGAGTACGAACGTCGGCTATATCAATGTTTAAAGTGATTGACACCCTCAGTTAAGACATTATTGTCTCTTAAACCAAAGTAAGTAAGTAAGTCAGTCAATAAACAAAATTCTTTAAACAGTAGAACATCAACTTACAAGAATAAATAGGACGTCCATTCTGAGTAGTTGGCAAGTAGTAGGGGCTATCTTCAACCTTAGTTGTTTTGCTTAAAGGAGTAGGTAAAATATTGTGCTGCGGCATCTCCTCGGCTTTCTGCTGAACAATGATATGATGGTTGCGCATTATCAACGCCAATACCGTCAGCGCCAATATATGTAGCACCTGCAAAATGAGCGACACGTAAAGTGGCAAGTTTTTAGGATACGCAAAAATATGTACTTACCAAATGCCATATTCCAAACACAATGGTGGCTGTCCGAACATGGAGGCAAAAGCAACATTTCCATTCATTGTTTCTGACTGAGCCTAATTTTAGGCGCATTGCGAACATGTTGGCACCCTAAAATTTTAAATAAAAGTATTACAAATTAGAGGATCATAAGAAATGATAATTTCACTATGCGCTAGTTTGAAAACGTGGGCGTAGTTTTTTATTAAACAAAATATGAAAAAATTCAAAAAAATGCTGTTTTTTCTTCCTATTTTTTCATATATCTCAGTAACTATTGCTTTTAGAGAAAAGTTATAAAAACGAAAAAGTTTTATAATCAAATTTTAAGTAAGGTGCAGTTGGTTGTGAATTCAAAAATTCATTTTTACTATTGCAAAAGTAGTAAAAATCAAATACTTATATGTAGAACCTTCATACTTGGCTAAAGAAAACTTTTTATTAATATAATAAGATTTTATCAAGATTGGACTTTTAGTTTTTGCATAATAATTTAGCAATTTAAACTTCGCAAAAAATTCTGGATCGGGGTGACCAAAGATATATTAACTCAACATCAAGATTTGCAATTGATAAATGCTGCTGAAGAAACGAATTTTCCTGGATCGAGTAGTACTGGTCGCCGGCGAGTAAGAGAATCGGAGCTACGCTGTCATGCAGTAGCACAGAAATACTTAAAGCTGAACATAAAAGAAGCTCGAGTAGGATTTGCGCTTGAATTTTTAGCGCATGATGTAAATTTTTGGAACAATGTAATCTTTACAGACGAAAAACTTTCCAGTCAACTCACAGCGGTCGTATTCGTGTTTACCACCCTCCGAATACTCGATTTGATGAGAAATATATATCTAACAATGATAAAAGTGGTAGATTTTCCGTCAATATGTGGGCTTGAATATCGGCATGTGGTCCTGGTGTTTTGTGGCATATTGAGGAACGATTTAATAGTGAAACGTATATTAGGATTTTAGACAATATTATGCTCCCTTCTGTGTCACAATTATTTCCTAATAATGAGTTCATATTTCAACAAGATAATTGTTCCGTTCATACTGCTCATACCGTAACTAACTAGTTTCAAGATAACAACATCAATGTTCTTAACTGGCCCAGTCATAGTCCAGATCTTAACCCTGTGGAAGAAGTATGGGGATTACTCGTAAGAAGTATCCAAAAACGATATGTGAGACCACGGAATGCCGAAGAATTACTGAAAATAGTAAATAATGCATGGGAAAATATTATTACTAATGATTATTGTATAAGGTTATTTAATTCTATGCCAAACAGACTTATAGAAGTTATGAATAGAAATGGTGCAATAACGAAATATTAATAGTTAGTTTCTTGTTAAGTAGGATATCCTTTGTCCTTTGATCCAGGATTTCTACTAATCGTGCTGTTTATTCTCCACCTTCTTAAAATGTTACACACCAAATTTTTGTTAATGTTATAACGCAGTGCAATTCGTCTCATTAACCATCCATCATTTGCTATAGCAATAACTACAGCATTAAAATAAAAAATAAATTAAAAGTGATATCTGTTTTATTTCGGCTACTCATTACATATTCAAATAACGACAGATTTACATTTTTTTCTGCTCACGACAGTACCGCATAAAATGCAATGAACCAAGTGATGCAAAAAAAAATAAAGAATTTAAGAAAATAGAAAAATTTTAAACACCAAAAAAAGACAGCTAAAAACAGATTTTTTTTTTTTTAAATGGGAAACCGCAGGGAACAATTTAAAAAAGCAATGGAACTTTATCAACTCACTGATAAAAAATAAAGATGGATCAAGACAAACAGTACAGTCTTTAGATATTAATGATGAATTAATTACAGATGTAAATATAATTGCTAGTGAATTGAACAATAATTTTTCAAACATAGGTCAAACAATTATAAATTCCTTAGAATGAGAAATAAATAGAAATCCAAATATATTAACATATGACAATATATTTTGTGAAAATACCATTTATATAGAAGAAACAAATGAGAAAGAAGTGACAGAAGTGATGAGTAAATTAGAAATAAATGCAGCTGCTGAAACGCATTTTCAGCAAGAATTTAAGATTAACGTTTGGTGTGACATCATCGGTGATCAATTATTGGGACCGTTTGCCCTTCCTCCAAATTTAAATGGACAGGCTTAAGACTCTTTGATAATGGTCGCAAGGCCGAAACATATGTCAGAGAAATCTGAACAAAACTAATGAAACAATAAACCAAGTGCGTATTGTAATTATTCTTTTGAATATTTATAATTATTCTATTGAATATGTTTCATCAAGAACCTACCGTAGATTCCATCCAATTAATTATCTGTTTTTTCTTCAAAATACTCTTGCTGATATATTATATGCTTTCATGTTAGACATACGGAACAGAATGTGGTTCATGCAAGATGGACCTTATTGGATTATTTTGTGTGGGGCACATATGAAGTACTTAGTCTATGCAAATACTATCAACTCAAGAGAAAAACTGTGGGACAAAATACAAAACGCAGCGAATTTTATTAGAGGAAAATGTATTTTTCAACGTAAGAAATTTTTTTTATGAATAGAATTAGAAAAGGCATAGAAGTAGATGAAGACCATATCGAACATTTACTCTAAGTTGCAGCAATGGGGTTTTTGCATGGGGGAAAGTTTATAATGTCATTAAGTCAGCTTTTACGTTATTTTTTGGTCTTCTAATAAGGTTAGATCCTTATTTTTGACAATCTTTTGATTTATGTATTTATCTCAATACCAAGAAAGTAATCCATTAGTTCATAAGAAAGAGTTTACGTTGTCATTACGATGACAACTCAAAACGGGTTTCCTCGATCCTCCTATGGTTATTATTTAACTTTTTAAAGGAGTAATAAAATGTTTACAACGAATAAACAGGCTTAAGTTGAAGCAGTATCATGTGCTTTAATAATTGGCACTGTTGGATAAAGCCCTAGTTAAACATCGACATGAGGTTTAGATTTATTTGTGGCCTAAGTAGACAGACAGGTAGTAGTCATCCAAATAAGGGAGGAATTTAAGCGATATGTAAATGACTACAGGACCTCTATTCTGTAAAAGCCTGAAAGTCCATTCCCGTGAGAAGTGGGCGGAGTTCACTTGAAAATAAATGAAAGTCTATTCTGTAACTACGGGAGTGATCACATCGTGCGAAAAATGCGTGAACTTACTTCTACTGGTAAATCGTGACAGAATCCGCCAGTTCCCCGGGAGAACGGTGATCCTAACCGTACTTTTGTGGCAATTATTGTTGTCAAATCTGTGAATCAGAATGGACATTGAGGAATTGCTCATCGCCATTGTGGTAATAATAATATAATTCTTAGCAAATATGACAATTACTCTTTTACTTTATTATAATCATATTTTAAAAAATATATGTTACCAATAATGAGAGTTATCCTTACGGAATTTTTGATCAATAAAAATTTATTCTGTCAGTTTTTACATAATTTAAGTACTGACATGTGGTATGACAATGACAACAACTGAGCACTGAACAGCTGATTCTTTTGCTCCAACCTAATTGGTTGCAGATTCGGCTATCCTCGCTGAATCCCCTCATGTTCACCACCACTTATAGAATACAGTCTAGGAGGGTCGGGTAAGATACGTGTGATGTGAGCTCTTGCTTCGCACGATGAATGCTCACTCTCCCCATAATTACAGAATAGAGGTCCAGTAGTGTTCCCTCATAGGATAATATGATTTAAATGTTCATTAGGATAGGTCATTTTATTTATTATGTAATACAAAACAGGAAAAAATACGAATATGAATAATTTCTATTCCGTTGGCTACATGTAAATACCCGAATAAGTACCCTAAAATATCAATAAATTGCAGCCGCAATGCAATAAAAATTAGGTTCTAATTTCTGCAATGCAAGGAACATTGCCACAGCTGATCAAAAGAGGTAGTAGAGTGCAAGGGTAATTTTGTTGCCGACAATAAAAATTGCAAAGTGTAAAGCGGGGCTTTTACAATAAATACATTTTAAATATTATTTTTGATAATATTATACATCTGCAAGCAAAAGTTACTATCATTAAGGGTTGCAGCCACAAATTTTAGAGCTTGCTTACAAGTGATTTCTACCGAAAGTCGGCATTGACGATATTCTTATAGTTATTTTTTCACGTCTGATTAAGTGTTCACAAATTGCAAGTGAATGTAAAATTCGTTAGGTATAACTAATAATAAATATACCTACTGGTCTAGTATTGATTTATAAAAAAAATCTAGCCCTAGACTCCAATGTTACAGTTAACAGAGAATGTCTAATACACTCCCAGTAACTTAATGAATTTGATTGTAGGTATACACCAAGGTTAATAAAAGTAGGTATTCATTAAATTACCTGCATTACTTACTAATTGCTAAAATTACATGCATAATAATGATCAAAATATTTCCTGCCCACAAATGTAATTATAATCTATCTAACTACACTGCATCTAATCTTTAACACTGAATATTGAAAAAACGTATTAATTGTTGTTCTATGGAATTTTTAATGTAATAATATTTACTATTACGTAAAAATAAATTGATTCCTTAAACTCTTACATAAAACTCATAAAAAGTAAATCATTTCTGTAACACAAATAAGGGCAAGTAATTGTCCTTGAAGTTTTAAATCTTTTAAGTTTTCATGTTTGTTTGAGCGCAGACAGCACCAGTTTGACACTATCGGTTGTGCCGTGTTCGTATAATGTGTTGTAAATACTGGGTAGTTTAAAAAATGTATATTTCAATAAACTGAATGTACACTGTTTCCCTTGTCATTTATGTAAATCTTTTAATTCTTTTCATGTTGCAGTAAATCCCAATATCGTCTATAACTAGCTTAAATTTTAATTGGTATTGTTAAGACAGTTTATTAGAGCAGACGTGAGCAAATTTTTCAAGCTCGAGCCTCTTGAATATCTTTATGGGAAAGGGCTTTATTCCAATAATTGTATATCTTCTTCGAGATCTTGTTAATACAGAGAAAAATAACGTAATTTAATGTAAATCATCCAATATTATACCAAAAAATAAGCATGAACATAACATTTGTGAATCTCTGTAATTGAATACGCTACAATTTTTAGAATTCAGTCATAAAATGAGGTAATATGTACTTATAATGATGAGCAGATTTGGAGATTTCTAATCTAACTTGGAAATATTTATATTATTCTACATTCATGCTTTAACAGTAATCATTACAATAAATATTCAATAATACATTGAAATAGATGGGAAACAAATTCTTCTTGAACTGTCACCCTCACTGGATGCAAGAACACCACACCCAGTACCTCCAAAAGGTAAATGTATGGGCTGGAATTGTCGGTAACATAATTATAGGACCATACTTTTTTGAGGAAAGCTTAAGGAACCCTATTATCTACAATTTCTACAAGAATTTCTATTACCAACTCTAAGCAGACTAAATGACCTATGGTTTCAGCAAGATGGGCGCCACCTCATTATGCTATTGCTGTACGGAAGTACCTCAATGTTTGTTTTCGTGATTGATGGATAGGATGAAGAGGGTCATCTGGTCGATAGCCGAGTGGGTTAAAGCGTGGGGTGGCAATCGAGATTAATCACATAGATTAATCACCACCGGGTTCGAATCCTGGCTCTGGCACTGTCGGAGGAAATGGTTGTATATCCGCCTTTTCAATGTGTAACCCCCTTTCGCACAAGCCCTGGCTTCTGGAATTGGGGAGTTGTCTAATTTCTGTGGTGGTGTTTTATTTATTTTATTTATTTAATCGAACAGCCACCTAGATCTCCAGGTTTAATTCCTCTCGATTTTTGTTCCGGGAATATACAAAAGCAAATTTTATGTAAATAGATCGAAAAATTTAGATGATTTAAAAGAACAAATAAAGGTGGAGATTTTACAAATAACTTCAAAAAGATAGCAAAAGTTCAAGAAGAATTTTTTTCCCATCCATATCAATGTATTATCCAATTTGAACGATAATTATTTTAATGATTACTGTTAAAGCAAAAAATAAATTTTATAGTAGTATATCTAGTATAGAAGTAAGTAGATATTGTTAGCGTTTCTAAAGAGCAATCTGTGGTACTTGGGTACTGAATTGGTGAACAATTTTGCAAACGGCTTACAGATTTTTTTTTTTATATCAAACAAATAAGTAAAAATAATTAGGGTAAGAAAGCTCTTTAGGTTTGATTACACAAATACTTTTCTTGTGTTAGTATGTATTTATATCTAAAAAATTGTACTATTTTTTTCTCACACTTGTCTCAAAAAAGATATTGAGTTTTTGCATAGGGGCCGAAAAACCCTCTAGCTACGCCACTGCCTCTTGACAGTTAAAACAATTTTTTTTTGTTACATAAAGTCAATTTATTTTAAACAGATAGCTAGAACATCCTCTCATAAGTATGTTACCTACTGATTTATAACCAATGTATCATATTAAAATGCCATTACACGCAAATTACATGAAGAATAATTGATACGAGTCACGAAGTAGCTGGAACTTTACGTGACAATTCAATAAATTCATATTAATAAATAATAACAATAACATTCTATGACTACACTATAAGGTCAACTGGTACCCATACATTTTGGAATTTTCCGTTCTGTCGCCAACTTTCATTTTTAAACAAATATACAAACCTCCAAGTGTATATCTTTTAGTCTCTATCCTGGCTCACAACGTTTTTAAACCACAAAACACAATGTTTAACACTTTTATGAAAACGTCAACTTGTCAAACAACAACTTTGCTTCCTCTTGACGAATTGAATGTCACGGTACCAACATAACATAACGAAATTAAAAAATTAAAATTTTAAATGGCAAGGTTGGTGAATCTGTATATATATAACAGGTCGTCTCAAATAAATTTCGTGAGAAGTAGTGAATGCGATAAATAGTGTAAGACCATAAGGATGGTCTTACACGATAAAAAATAAAGATTTTTCATCCACTCTGTTAAGGACCACGGTGTAGTATATTAGGTGATGCGACAAGACCCGTACGATTGGCTTCGTAAGTGTTTAGTTGTGTGGAATGCAATAGATGGCAGGACAAATAAAGTCTCGTCGTTACTTACGCATAGAAATATTGGAAATACAGTTTACATACATACAATAGTTAATGATCTGGAGATTTTGTTTTATTTATATTTAAAAAACCTTTTAGTTCGTTCTTTTTGTCTTAGTTTTGCCGTTTAATTGTGTATATATGCAAGACTACATACATCAAAGGAAATCCGTCTACTTATGCCTAGGTAATTGCAGGGGTATATTCCGGGCGCCATCTACTGAATTAAATAGAAACCAAGCACTTATGAAGCCGTCGATTAATATGGCAAGTGCCGTGTGTACACCATGTTACCATAGATTAGATAGTTATATAGGATATAGATGGGAAACTCCTTTACTTTCCACCAATACCTGTTTAGGTTTTTACTATGAACACATGCGGCGCCACTAGTACATTTACGCGGTCGACGGGACGATTTAATTCATTTTTGGGAGATTTGGGTGAAGGCAGATTTAGTGCATAGCTCAAATAAAATAACAAATATCGAATAACAAAATATATTTTAAAATATAAGCTTGAAATTTCATCCTAAAGTATAGTCTATAAAATGTACATAAAATATGCCTGAATTACAAGAAAAGGTATATCTTACTACACTCTCAATTTTTCTAACTTCTTTGTTCCTTACTTTGTATATTTAACAGCAGGTTTTTCATTCGTTAGATGATGGATGTTTTTTGCTTCTGTCCTCTAAGATTTTATGACTATCTTATACAGTAACATATAGAATCTACGTCCATTTTCGAATAGCACAGCAATTAGGCACACAAATAGTTCCTAGCTCTTGCCGATAATAACAAAAATAGCAAATAAATACAACTTCAAAGCGAATTTTAGCCACACTTGAACTCATGTACTCAAATAATCAACACATTTGACAGTTTGACTCATGACACGTACTCACTAAACTCAATTATAATAGGGTTCAGTGCTCGTACTTCGAGCTTGGGATCATAGTATGAACCAAAACAGTTATAAAATATTTTGCATTGAATTAGCATAGCCTAGTCTGTACTGTCCTAAGTATTCTGCGTGGTAGTACCTACTGGCAGTATCGACAAGAAATAAGTCGAATGAATAAAATTAAAAATGTTTAATTGATTATTGGACTTAATTTTTGAGAGTGCTTACATTGTCAGCTAATAATATATATTTTTTTAATATTTATTTAATATCGGCCTATTTCTGCTACTGAAGCCTGCTAACACCAACACCTGCAGACGAGCTGAGCTATCTACAGCCAGGAATGTTGCCGAACCTCTCCTCTTTCAAAAAGTACTATACTTGCCTAACATTTAACAGACAAGCAGGGACCGACAGCTTTACATCCTCTCCGAAGGGAGGTATATCCACTACGCAATCCTTGCCTAAGATTGGATTTTTGAATTATATGTACCGTTTGTTACCTACATACTAACCGTAAACGTCTTGTTTGACTTTTATTTTATAAATTGTAAACCAGCCTGGCAACTTAACACAATTAAGTAACCTTTTAAAAAAATCTATTGAATAATCTAGAATTATATTGTGTTATTCCTTCACCGCTCAAGTAGAGAGGTGAAAATTATTTATAATTTTTAAACTATCATCTCAACCTTAATGAAGTTTAGATGATGGTTTTCGGACTATAGTAATTGACACTCCAAAACATTCAAGGGGTTCCGGGTTCGAATTCTGGGTAGGGTATAGCTATTTAGTGCCATTTTCAATGTGTTACCGAGTTGGTAGCAGTGGATTAGAAGTGATCGTATGAGAAGCAAGACGGCTAGTCGCTGTACCAATTCTGAGTTCAAGCCTCGGCTGCAGCAAATGGTAATGGCCGTTGTGTAATTCTCTATGTGTATGTGTCTTGGTTGAATGGTGGAATAGGTAATGCTAAACTCCACCAGGACGTTAATCTAAATAATTAACAAGGCGATTATGCGCTTTTATTCAGTAAAGAAGACCGCAAAGCGTCTAAATCATTATTAAAAAGAAAATGGTCATTAACAATAAGGTCGATAATTGCTACTGAATAAAACTAATCGTCATTTTAGAAAGAAAACAGCTGTACAGGAAATATAATAACATAAATAAACTCCACAGAAATTAGACAAACCCCAATTCCAGAAGCCAGAGGCTTGTGTGGAAGGGGGTTATACATTGAAAAAACGCGGACATATAACCATTTCCTCCGACAGCGCCGGAGTCGGGATTCAAAACCGGTGGCGTGATACCCGTGCAATTGCCATCTCGCTCCTTAATCAACGCGGCTATCGGCCAGAAAAATAAATTGAAATGAAAAAAATTAATAAAACAAAATGAAAACTTTATGAAACATTTACTCTGAACCAGCAAAATAAAAAATGAAACTCGTTCATGTTATTTAGATTCTAAATTTATAAAGACGAAGAAGAAATTGTTACATGTTTCTAATTAACGTAAATGAAATGGACACTACAAAGCTGGACACTGCAAATAAGAGTCACACCAACTTTAAAAATATTTTGATACAAAAGTTTCTGCGATGGTAGGATACACTTGATTTTCTTGGAACACTTCTACTTACGTATATGCGTGGTCCAATAACTCACCTGCTCTAACATCTCTGTCTTTTACCTTTAAGACTTGCATTACCTACTTATTTTCTTCTATTATGAACAGCAGTGAAAACTTTGCAACTAAACAAATGGGACTTGCTATAGAGAAAAAAACAAATCAAAGTAAAGAGTACACAGAGCAAATGCCACAAATATTGCCAGGCACATCCTGTGGTCAAGGCCACGGTTCTATACTACAATTAATATAGTTCAAATATGCTTTTAGGGGGCGGAATATTAAAACATAATATTTTTAGCCGCAAACTCCTCTATAAAATCCTCATTTTACTATAAGGAACGTAACCAGACTGCAACCAACAGCTACTCTCTGATGTGCCCTGCCGAGCGCTGAATGACAAGTTACAAGCCTCGCACGTTAAGTGTAATAATTGCATATTACCATCAAAACGCTAATGCTAATGGAGAGTAACTGTTAGTTGCAGTCTGGTTACGTTCCTTATAGTAAAATAAGAATTTTATAGAGGAGTTTGCGACTAAAAATATTATGTTTTAATATTCCGCCATCTAAAAGCACATTTGAACTATGCTAAGCCCAGTCAGGTTATTTATTTTTCGATTGCAACAGACACTGGACCGCTAGATGGCGCCTGCTGACTGTTTTACATGTCGCTATCCCAAAGATACCGAAATGTACTAAATAGTCAAGTGATCCTTGTGTCGGTCGTCACATGCTTACCTGGCACTGACGAGAGCCAACAGCTCGAAACTGCAATCTGCAAGTGGTGTGTGACGACTGGCACGAGAGCTCCTTTAAGTAGGATCAGTCATTCGGCTGGTGTTTGTTGCAATCAAAGCATTAGCTTTTTGATGGTAATATGCAATTATTACACTTAACGCGCCAGGCTTGTAACTTGTAATTCAGCGCTCGGCAGGGCACATAGCCCGGAGAGTAGCTGTTGGTTGCAGTCTGGTTACGTTCCTTATAGTAAAATAAGGATTTTATAGAGGACTTTGCGACTAAAAATATTGTTTTCATAATTAATATATTTTATCAATAGTACTCAAATTTATTAACTTTCCTACCACCTGTCGTGGATGGCGATCACTATTGCACTATAGTATAGGATACTTCAGTTTTGATAAACAATCCCCACAGATATTACGTCCTTTAAACAGCATGTGTAATATTTATTTACAACAATATTGTCCCTGTACCTCTCATCCATATTGAAATAATCCACATTTACCACAGTTTTCCCACTGGCATTTAAAAATCATTTAAAATAATCAGTGTCTTGTATTATAGTTACCAGTTTATTAGTATTTTTGTATATTTTATTGTTTTATGTATGAAAGTGTAGTGTGTATATTTTGAGTATTTATAACTAAACATAAAATGTACCTATTTTTTCATGTACGATAGAATTCTAATTGTTCTCTGTAATATATTTGGGAATAAATGTAAAAACAATTGATTTGTGAAGTATTTAATAGAGATAAGTGACATAACATATTCATCCATATTTACAATCAATAGAATAAGTAAGATTATCACAAAAAATGTTTTATACGGCACCCTGAGAGACTGCCAAACATAATTCCCCCATTGGTGAATCCAAGCAATTACCGCAGATGGTACTTCCGATAATTAACACACCAAGAAAACATAGTTTACTGTTGAAAGACCTAATCGCCTTGCATCCCGTGAGTAAAGAACTATTCCATCAACTTCAAATAGCTTTGTTCTAAACTTTTTATTTTGTATCAAACTTTTAATTAAGCTTTCGTTAAAGAAAAATGTTTTAAAAAAATTGACCTTCAACTGGCCCTGAAACTGTTCACTTTCTGATATCGTCTAACAGGTTTCTACAAACTATGAAATATTTTAGTTCAAGAGCCAAACCAGGATATACTTAGGTCTACTTTCTCATAATTATATAATTTTACAATATACAGTGCAGTCTATAGTGGCTGGAGATGCAAAGTTGTTTAATCCGTAATAAATACGATATTTATTTAGCAATACAACAGATAGAAGAAATATAACAATCAAACAATATACAAAAGAAATAATAAGTATTACAAATACAAACAATCTAATACAAACGCATAAGTATAAGTAAACACCATAGAAATTAGATAACTTCCTTCTAGAATTAGAAGCCAGAGGCTTGTGTTACACATTGAAAAACGCGGACATACAACCATATCCTCCGACAGTGCCAGTACCAGGTCCGGGAATCGAACCAGGTAGCACAATATTCGATCAATTAATCGCCATTATCACCTCGCGCCTTAACCAACGTGGCTATCAGCTAAATCAGGAATCAAACATCAGGTACATCTCTTCAGCTGAAGTACTACTAGAGACATGTTCCAGTATTTTACATACAATAGCTCCATAAGTATCGTATCAGGAAACTTCATAGTGTATAATATGAATATTGCATCAAACACAGCTATATCTATATAAGATGACCCGCAGTTATATCATATGCCTCATCTAAATTGGAAAATAACATGGTCAGTGTCATCAGTAAGCTTTGAACTTGTTTGAATTTACTAACCTCCTCATGCTATCACATATCTCAAGTATTTAAGCAATGAGGTGAATATGGTTACTGTCTATTCAGAGATCAAAAAGGTGCCCACACTATTCCTGGCTGGAACCCCCCAAAGCCCTATTATATATTTGTATTAGATAGTTTGTATTTATGACATTTTATTTAAAAAATAATAAAAGTGTAGTAAAGTAAATATGTACTTACTACGACACTCCAGTATTCCATTATTAAATCGATTCACTGCCACCAATCAAGGTGCACAATGTGCGTTTCCAAATCAATTGAAAATAATGTCCTATAACTTGCGAACACAAAATAAAATCTGATTGCAATAAGCCCCCAGCAGGCAGATTTCCAGTGCAGTGCTGTTGTGCATCGCCAACCGCAGACTAGTTTCGAGCTTATTAGTTCTCATCAGTGCGACATAGGCAAATGCACAACATCACTTCACTGGCCTTCTATAGTCATAAAATTACAGACACGAGGTGTCCGCAACTTGTGAACAGCTCCATCTGGTGACGACTTATTGCAATCAAGTTGGCTACAAACTCGGACTAATATATATTTAACAAAATATATAAGCCAACACAAAGTCGATAAATTATTACAAAAATAATAAAAGTGCGATTTCCTTTCATAGGAAATAATGGAATACTGGACTCTCGTAGTAGGTATATTTTTACTTTACTATTCTTTTATTATTTTTGTAATAATTTAACCACTTTGTGTTCGCTTATATATTTTGTTAAATATTTTATTTGTATATTTCTTTTATTGCCATATTTCGTCTATCTGTTATATATAATTTTTAAATGTTCTCATTCATATTAACTTCCTGGCAGAGTTTAACATTAACTATTCTACTATTCAACCAGATAATGAAGAGGGGAGAGACTAGCCATGTTTTCTCTCACATATAAGCAGCTTAGCGCATTGCTGCCATCTCGGCCACATGTGAAAAACACCATTTTATTAAACAACTTTTCAATTCCATTTCACCATAGGCTTGAAAACAATTAAGATGTATACAGTTCTCTCAAAATCTCATGAGCCGTGAAATGTGCAGAAGGCGGAGCTTATTTCACAGTATGGTATAAGTACGTTTTGAAAACATTGACTCATATCATCTACCATATGCCTTGTTACATAAGTTTGACAAAATAAATTACTTACACCTACACGCTTCAATCATGATGATTATTGCTATTATAGCAATATATATGCCTTCAAACAATATTTAAAATGTAACAAACCAACTCAAAATATTGCAAAACCGGAGATCTATATTCAGTAAGAGCTTGGGATAAACTATAAGCAATAAATCTAATGTTTTTATGAAGTGGTGTAATTGAGCCGATGGCGCATGCAAAGGTCAAAGCTCATGAGATTTTGAAACTACTAAATTTAAGCCTTGCGTGACAGGTAAACTGTAACATTTAATTAAAAAAAAGTACATATATGAAGATATCACTCGTAAACTCTTAATGTGAAAGTGAAACCAACATTATTATACATTCTCTTCTTCTTTAATAAAAAATGCAATTTATTTGTTCGTTGGTATTTTTTGAAAAAGATGTATAGATTTTGAGATAATTATGGTTAAAATTCACCAATAAAAAATGAAGTAGTGATTTTTGGGGTTCAAATATTTTCGGAAAACTAGCAGTTGACAGAAAATATATAATTACAAATTCAGAAATAAAACTCATCTGTAGCATAAACCGCTGAGAAATTATGCATATTTAAACGAGGCATTGCACAGTATAGAGTGGAAGCCACATTTATGACGTCATCACACTATTTTCCATCGTTGGAATTTTGTAAGACTCAGTTTTTACCCTGTAGAATGTCTTTAACTAAATACCTGCTAAAAGATTGAATTATATGTGAAGATTAGAGTTGAAATCATGAATGTTGTCATTCACGTCATCAGTTATGCACTTATCAACGACATGCAAATTTAACAGAAAATCACATCTGCTGAGACTACGACAGATGTTTAAAGTGTAACGATGCGTTTTACAAATGAATAATACAACGGCTAGTCATAGCTGCAGCCAATGTTCAATATTCTGTCAGTTCTTTGTCAATTCAGTGAGTATAGTCTAGTGAAACCACTTAAAAAAACTAACTCTGCTGAAAATTTCACCAATTTACGTCCTATAAGCTTGTTACCAGTTATGTCAAAAATAGTAGAAAGACTCATGTATGATCAGATCATTAGTTACGCGACAAAACATCAAATAATCCCTAAAAATCAGTCGGACTTTAGGGTAGGCCACAGTACCACGAGCGCACTCCTCAAAGTATCCGACGACATAATAAGAGGCTATGATAAAGGGAAAATGACTAATTTAGTGCTGCTTGACTACTCCAAAGCGTTCGATACTATTAATCATGAATTATTGTTATCTAAATTGAAATATTACGGTTTTTCCAACAATACTTTGAAATTGATAAAATCGTATTTTACTAACCGTAAACAAAAAGTGGTTGTCATGAATACTTCTGTATCTGATTCGAAAGTGCTGGAATCTGGTATATATTTTATATTTTTAGGGCCTTTGTTTTTTATCGTATATACTGCTGATTTTTTTACTGCCCTCACAACCTGTAAATCTCATTTTTACGCGGATGATACCCAGATTTATAGCACTTTTGAACCGGTACAAACTGGGTAATCTGTTGAAAATATAAATCGGGATATTAATAATCTTGTGACATATTCTCGTAAGCATTGTTTGCAAATTAATGGAGCTAAGTCTGCTGTTACTGTTTTTTGAAAGGAAAGTAATAGACAATATATCACGCGTAATACTGAGATCTTTGTGGGAGATCAGAAATTAACATTCAAGGATAAGATAAAAAACTTGGGCCTATTCTTTGACCATGACTTGAAATTTCAACTGCATATTAATAACCTCATGAGAAAATCCTATTCTGCATTAAAAAAATTATACTCCTGTCGTCATTTTCTAAATGAAAAATTAAAAATAATTTTAACAGAATCACTTGTTTTATCATTTTTTAATTATGGTGATATCGTCTATGGTCCTTGCTTAAATCAAATTAATGCCTACAAGATACAAAAGGTTCAAAATACGTGTGTAAGGTTCATTTTTAACTTGAAAAAGACTGATCATGTGTCCCATAAATTAAAATCCCTAAATTGGTTGAACATGGACTCTAGACGAAAGCTACATCTTGCATGCTTCGTACATAAATTAATTTGTACTGAAAATCCCCCATACTTAAAAGAGCTACTGATCCCCAGATCCCTTATTCATGATCGCAACTTAAGGTATACGGAATATCTAACGACTCCTCAACACTCGACCACATTCTTTAAAAAATCCTTTACATACTCTGCCGTAAATCTATATAACATACTCCCTGCTAGCATCAAGAAACTCTCGGTTAACTCTTTTAAAATTAATTATAAAACATTCCTCCTTGGCCAGTGAGCAAAGGTATAGAAGTAAAAAATATGTATTTATTTATTTATTTTTTTATTATTTTGTATTGTCAATTGCATACTATTTACAGATTTGTGTACATATTATATTTATTTGTCATATAATTCCTGTGAAATTTTTGATGGTCGAGTATCTGAGCAACACCTAGGCTGGACTCCGCCATATGTTGTTAAATAAAGACACTTTATTATTATTATTATTTTAAATTTTTCTGCCATTCTCGTGGCGTGCGGCATATCTAGTGAGGAAACACTTCAGTTTATCTCAACTAGTTAAAAATTTTCGGATGATGTGACATGTTTGCAGCAGGACTGCATGTTGTCCGATATCTAAGATTTTACTCGATAATCCAAGTTTATTAATATTTTTTAGAAAATTATTGGTCGATATTCCTTCTGCCGATGTGACTAGTGGATAGATTTCTATTTTTCGAAGTTTCCAAGCGTTCTTCATTTCGTAGGCCACATTTTCATACTTCCTAATTTTTTCCGTCTCTGTTTTCTTGATTTTATGTGACAGAGGTACAGCAATGTCTATGATAACGCCCAATTTCTTTGACTTATGAATAAGTACAATATCAGGCTTATTATTATTATTATTATTATAGTGGACACAATTCAACATTTTTTACTGTGATATTTTAAGTTTCCTATAATTAGGTAAATAGTTTGTTAGTGCTTTTGTTTCACTGTTTGTAAAAAGAAACTATCCTCAAAATGGAGGCAGCGGATGGTCGAATGGACTAGTAGACAATAACGAAGTATGGCTATTCAATATGTTATAAATATAATTTCAAGGTAATTTTTAAAATGAAATTTAAAATGAATATGCATAAGATTAGAGTTGATTAAATATAAGGCAGTTTGCCGGTTATCTCCTGATGTAATGGCATAAGATGCGTGCGCATTCAATATAACGCCGACAGCACCCCACATATATTTTGCACAACTTTGTTGATTCCGCCCTTCCACTAGCGCTCATTGCTCTGCTGATACACTATTCCGTCATAGCCAATAGACTAGCCTGAACATTTCAGCAATATCTAAGCGTTTAAACTTCATGATTTTTTTTACTATAAGGCATAATTAAAAAAATAAAATAAATAATATGGGTCAACTGTTTCTATGTGTAAATATTATTAAATTAATAATAAAAAAATTGTCTACTTGCCCATTCATTGTATTTTCGTTATAGAATACTCGTTTTTTGCATATGTTGATACACCTATGCATACCATTCTGTATGACCTTGAGATGTTTGATTCGGAAATTAAAAAATGATGACATGAATGACAACATTCATGATTTGAACTATACATATTGCAAATTAAAGCAAAAATTAGACGTTCTTGATTAATTAGAACTACCAGAGTGCAATAAATACTTGGAAGTCACCAATATTCTATTTAACAGCACCCCCTGTCTAATGCTAAATAGACAGAGCAGAGAAAATAATAATAAAAAAATCCCTTTTTAATAAAAGAAAATAAATAAAACCGGCATCATTGGCAGAGGTCTCAAACTCTGGTCAAACAAACAGTATATACATTAGTAAAATTACTCAAAACAAGAAAATTAAAGTTATCCCCCTGGTATTAATAAAGTAAATGCTTAACTGAATAAACTAAAAAGAGAAGTTCAACTCACTAAATTAATGGCAATTTTACAGTCTTTAAGTAGTACATTATTGAACGGTAACGTTCATTATTATATGACTAGCAAATATTTACCTATAATGTTATAATTATTAATTTTCAATTTTGCTTATAGGTAATCGTTAAATATTGTTATGTGAGCCTTTTTTCTTTCTTACGGAATGGAAATAACACCCAAACCTACTCCTCCCTCGTGAGCTATCATGTCGGCTGCATAAGTCCATTTATCCGTTTTAGGATCGTAGACCTCGACCGTCACGAGATTAGAAATTCCATCGTAGCCCCCCACAGCCCATAACTTACCCATATTAGCAGTTAATGCTACCCTACTTCGTTGGGCATTCATCGGTGCAACATATGTCCATCTAAGTTCAAAAAAAAAAGAAAGTAGTAAACATTTCTTGTGACATAACTTTAACTTACTTGTTGTTACTGGGGTCGTACATTTCCACTGTCTGCAAGAAGGAACTACCATCGTAGCCCCCACACGCATATAGTTTGCCCCCTAGCATAGCAACACCTAGCCGACATCTATTGAAAAATAAAAAGATTAGTTAAAAAATGCGCACATTATATATAACATCACGTTACACATGTTTCCGTTTGACAAAATAATTGTAACGCAATAAATTACCGACCTTTTTGTAAGCATTGGTGGGGCCTCAACCCATGTGTTAGTGGCAGGATTGTACCGTTCAACCGAATCAAATATAGAAAGACCATCATGACCGCCAAGAGCATAAATATAACCTGGAACAAACATATAATGGTAAATGTATCTGTATGAATTCATCGCATTTACCTTGGCAAGCGATGACAGCCCCTGCACTCCTAGATTTGTTCATAGGAGCTAGTGAGCACCACGAATTTGTACTCGGATGATACCTTTCCACCGAGTTAAGAGAGGTAACACCATCATAACCTCCGCATACGTATATAATATCGCCCAGAGCAGTGGCACCCAATGCGCTAGAAAATAGGCATTTTAAATACCTCGAGTAAGGAATTTTTCTATTCTCTCACCTTCTCTTGCACAGCATAGGAGTCACCATGGACCACCCCTTCTTTACTGCATCATACACTTCCACGCTGGACAATCGATCTTTACCGTTGTAGCCCCCAAACGCATAGAGTTTGCTTTTTAGAACTGCCACACCTAGGCGCGATCGCATCATTGACATGGGCGGCGCCATGTGCCACTTGTCGATTTTAGGATCATAATATTCAACTGTTGACAATGAATCACCTAAAATTAAAAAATTTCAATATTAAGAAACTGTTTCAATATTAAGAAAGTTATATTGACATTTCAGTGTGATTCAGAACTTATTTAAAAATTTTAAGACGATAATGCAAAGATAAAATTTATTATTGGTTGGTGGTTCGACTCATATTGGAGTGAAAGATATTAAATGGCCAAGCACAATAATAGTGTATCTAGCAGAAGAGAAGTAATGTATGGTGTGCCACAAGGATCAGTTTTGGGTCCTATATTGTTTATATTGTACATAAATGACATTGTTAATGTGCCATCCCACTGTCATATTCTGTTGTTGGCTGATGGTGTATTGTTATGTTACTAACGATAATGTTGGTGAAATTATTAATAGCTTGAATATTGATTTAGCTAAAATAAAACTTCTAGCCTAATGAAAATAATTTAGCAATTAATTCAGATAAAACTAAATTCATGTTGTTGACCAGTAAATATAACAATATCGATCCTGACACTACCGTTAAAATTGATGACTGTCTACTTGAACGTAT
The DNA here is from genome assembly GCA_963675555.1 of Leptura quadrifasciata. NCBI lineage: Eukaryota > Metazoa > Arthropoda > Insecta > Coleoptera > Cerambycidae > Leptura > Leptura quadrifasciata. The sequence continues at coordinate 85,640,413 of OY776679.1, read as the reverse complement.
TTCAAAGTATAAGTACCTGAGAGTAATAACAGAACAAAATCTAACTTTATCTAATCATGCTAATTATATCTTGGAACAAATTATCAATAAAAAAATATTTCTTTCATAAAATTTCAAATAATTTAAGTACTTGGACGAAATGATTAATATACAAAACAATAATTCTTCCGCATTTAACAACTTTATAATCAGAACCCCATACCTAGTTATGGATTCAACTGGGCTATTGTATGTAGCTAGCGGACTTTTGTTGCTTAGTATAATTTTTAGGTTGTAGCATTTATAGATCAGTTTTCGTATTCCTCCATTTAAATAGTAGATATGATTTCCCCATTTCAAATATGGGATTCAGACTACTCCTAGGTATTTTATGATAGCAGCACTATGTACACAATCGTTAACCCACTTGTTTATTACAATGGGTTCAAGTACAAGGGGCATTCCAACTCTAGTTGGGGAAAAGGAGATATATTTAATTTTGTAATGTTTAGCTTAAGAAGATTGGTGTCTAGCCAGGTTTCGATTTTTCTAATTGCCGCAGTGGCTTTTTGTTTTATCCCAAGTCTCGTCCGCACAAATTAGTACCGTGTAGTCTGCATATGATGTAATATTGCATGCATAATTTTTCCGCAAAAGATAATTTATATAAATAAGCTAGGACCTAAAATAGTTCCTTGGGGAACCTTAGGACTTATTATCTTTGTTACGCTGTGAGCGGTGTCTATTTTGACTTGATGTGGTTTGTTAGCTAGATAATCTTTAAATAAATCATATATTTTCCCTCTGATACCTATTTTGTCTAGTTTGTTTAATAGCTGAATATGAGATACCTTTAAAAGGCCTTTTGTAAATCTAAGAAGATAGCTAAGACTTTCTTGTTCGAGTCAAAGTAACTTAGTATAGTGCCTGTTAGCGGTTGAAGGGCTTCTTCAGTCTTCAGTATTCTTCTAGAATCCGTATTGATTTTTTGATATTATTTTATTCTTTTCTAGGAATGACCGAAGCCATTTTGAAAGTTTGAGCTTCCCATTAAAATGAACAATATTGACCTAACACAAGGTGATTATAACACACCTTATTAAGGTGTTAGAAGCAACTAAGACACATGATGTTACACTGACATATGAGAGGTAGTTCCATATTTGATACCATTGCCCAAATAGGTAATGTTTAATAACAAAATAATTTCAATGATTTATGAATATTCTGTTAGGATTTTATTGAAACATTTTTTTAGTAGTATCAACTTCAATAGGATAAGTTCTGAATCACCCCATATATATTCATTCATATTAAAAAGGTGGCCTTACCATGGCGGTTAAGGCCTCCTACAACGTAAATGTAGCCTTTTATGTCACACACTCGGGGTTCTGTACGAAAGCTCTGTATCAGAGCTCTTCTTTCAGGAATTAAATGAAATGTTAGAGCTTCGTCAACCAAATCTCTAAATGAAAAAAAAAATAAAGTAAAAATCTTATTGAGGCATGTTAGTACTAGTAGAGCGGGGTAATTTGACCATAATAGAAATAATTATAGAGCTACAATTGGTCGCCTATGCCGCCCTAGGCTACAGCCTACTCAGCCTATGCGTAAATCCGTCCCTGAGTGTCTTGTGATCGTTGACCTGAAGACATTAATATTGAGAAAAAACAGTACCTACGTATTCAATAAAGAATTTTAATATCCAACATTGCTTATCTATTTTTTACTCACCTACACTGTATGGAGTACCTAATTTGGTCCTCATTGCGAACTCTGTCTGTTATATAAAGCGGGGATAATAAAGGTAACCTCACTAGTGACAGCAATTCAGGCAAATGTTCTTTTCGTTTTTCCACATCGTGTTTCATCCACCTCATGCAAGCCTCAAATACTTGCTCTTCACTGTGGAAAAAACCAATAGCACACAGAATTTTTATATTTACTTTAATAATAAACTTTACCTTTCTACCCTCAAATCACTTTTACTCAACAGATCTTTTATTTCTGCCAAGGATAAATTTAAATATTCTTCATGTTGCGAGACTTCGTGGAAGTAAGATTCGATGTATTTTTCTGCCGAGTCTGCTAAAGTGGAACACCCCAGACGTTCAGCGAAATGTCGAAAACCCAGTGCATTCTGCGGATGTATCCTAATAAATAACTGTTAATAACATGATTGGCAAGTGGTACTTTTCCTTACCGTTGTAATAAATAATTTGCACAAGCATCTCTTACTTTGTTCAGTTGCAAATAAGAAGCACCAATCATTATACTTTGTACATTATTTTTATCCAAAATAACTTTCCCAGAATAAGCAAAATTAACTAAGGCTTCAAGAGCCCTAAAACACATCATGTTAATAAGGGGCACTTAAAGATCCTTAAGAGTAAACTTACGTGGCGTCAATACCTTTGATTTCAATTTCCTTGTTACGTGATTCAATCATATCATTCATAAACATAGCATGAAAATATGGAATGGTCGAAGCTAAAACTATTTTATGAGCACTAAAATGTTGACCGTCAACCTGAAATTAACAAATGTTATTATATTTACAAACACAGTTAAATACACTACGTGATACGGGTTCTGCTAACCACATTAGCATTATTAAGAGATGATTAAATGAGTTTTAATTACCTCTGCAGCGTAATGAAGTAGGCATACACTTTACTCGATTAACACTACTCAACGTGTTTCATTAACAATGTTAGCATCATCAGGATATGATGGTGGGCGTCGAGTAGTATATTCGAGTGCGTGTTGAAGAGTTTTGGTGAGTGTGAAAACTAAGTCGGAAGCAATGTCACAGCAAGGCTTACAACTCTTTCCAGGGTTAAGGGTTTCAGGATTAAGGACTTCCAGATTAAGGTATACCGAAGAAACATTTACAAAATACCTTTAAGACAACATCACAAAGTTTTCCCTGTCTACGAATATCAGCCATAAGTGGAAAGGCTGACGGAAATAAATCATTCTGTTGGAAAACTAAGTTTTCGTTACTCATTTCCAAAACATTTCTTGGGTTTTCGACTGTGTTCCATTGTGTAGTTTGCTCGGCTCCATCGTAACGCAAATTCCATTCCATTTTCAGATAAAACTATGTCCAATTTATTAAAAATCGTATGTTTACTAATAAATAAATAAACGACTGTAAAATCCTGCAAGTGTCAAAACTGACAAGAAAAAGTCAAGGTCAGTATGTGTTTTCGATATTACCAACCACGAAACATAATAATTGGGGATGAGCCACTGAACTCTATTACAGTAAATGGAATGCCAATGCCACAAAAATTTCTACGTACAATTGAATATCGCGCAAGTATGGCGGCCACATAGTAGCGCGCAATCGCATTATGAAATACGTCAGAGCCGGCCTTATTTTTATTGCGTGTTTCATATTTTTAACTTTTTTTAGAAATCGCATAAATAAATATAACAATTTATTTGCCTTGATAGTTATAAAAAAAATCAAAGTTATCGTTATTCCCAAAACAATCATTTTATTTTCAATTTCTTGTAGCAAATGTCGAATATGTATGATCATAAGTTCAATATATAGTTCACAAAAAACAGTCATATATTTTCTATCTCTGGGGTCGAAATATGATTTTAAAATTAATAAAAGCTAAAATTGAGGCCTGAAAAAAACCTATACTTTTTTTCTACGATCAATCAGTAAATATATGAGTAGGTACTAATGAATTTTTATTGAAAACTAAAATCATGCATTTTATATTCACAAATATGTTTGAATTGACAAATGAAATGAAGAAAAGGTAATAATTAACTATTTTCAAATACTTGGTGTGGTATTATTATTTGAATTTCAAGATAACTTAGCTTTTTTATTTAAGATCAAATGCCTTGATATATAAGTGATAGATTGTTTTACTCGTTTGTTTATAAAAATATGACATACTCATGAGACAATGAATTGTAAAAGAATATGTAAAGGTGTTTACATAAAACTTCCTTCTCTATTTGCAAGAGAAAATTAAAGTATAATGTCCATTTATATTTTGACTAAAAGTATGTGGTTTCATTCCCGGTAGTAGTGTACATATACCAAATGTTTACTTGCTACATTAAATAATTTTTCTGACAAAGTAACTGAATAACTAAAATTCGTAATATACTTCGTCTGAAACGTGGAAAATCTGATAAAATCTTGTACTGTACTTTTGACAAATATAATGTAAACATGAACCAAGGGAAGCAACAATTTTCTTACTTTTTATTAAGTATTTTGCACTGAGCTCTATTGCTTTATTTTCCTTGATTTTTTTTAACATCGGGCTATTACCGCCACCAAGGGCAAGAACCAATACCAGGAGACAAGCTACCCTCAAACTGGAAATTTTGCCAAACCTCTATCAAAGAGTAGGGATTTTTTTACTTGCCTAGTATTTAATGGTCAGGGGATTAACTGTTTTACATACCGTCCCAAAGATGGTATATCCACTACACAATCCCCGTCTAGAATTAAATAGCATTTAATACACTGAAATACAAGCCGCTAGAAGGTGAGTCAAGATTGCTGCGTTTCTCTGAAAGTCACCCATTCAAGCACTAACTGCGGCTCCTCTTGCTTTATATTTAGTATCGCAGTACAATGCCATAAAGACAGAGCTGCGCTCGTCCTTAACTGTTCTGTTATAATAGATTTCAGTGGTATCTTGCCATGGTGTGCAAAAAATATTTAAAAATTTTAATAAATGAAACTTCTGCTTAAAAATAGCAGAACTTGTTTTTTGAATATTACAAAATGTCTCGCTAGTAAAATATATAAATTAAAACAAAATTTTTTTAAATAAATTATTACATAATTAAAAATATAAATTAGTTATAAAATTTCAGGAAATTCTCTTTTTATTCACAAAACGCTTTGTTATATGTCAAACATTGTCATTCTATTTGTATTTCCATAAACATTTGACACATATTTGCATTATTTTTAACCGACTGCGCTAAGCAAAGGAGGGTAATGTGTTCCTTATTTATTTTGCATAATACACAAATAATTGAGATGCCTTGCTGCCGCACTCTATTAACTTACTAGTAATATACTTGAGTGTTCCTATTGTCCACTTTACCACGTTGGCTGACTGGACTCATATTTCACAGTTTGAACTTGCTTGTTTCATAAAATTGTAATATTAATTTACAAAAAGTATGATAACGTTATGTGTTTTCAAAAAGATCTTGGAATCAGTATTATTATCCCGAATATGTTGAATACGTATTTATATTAATACTATTTAGGTACTCAACAATTCACAAATAATAATCTTAAAAATCGCAGCAATGAAAAAATGTGAGGTTACAATATTTTGCATCCTGATATCTCGGGAAGTATATACAGCCTATTTTTAATAAAAATTCGTGTTTAAGTAGGCAAAAGTACTCATTTTAAAAGAAAAAAAATCCAAAATCGGACTGTCTTGCCAATATTTAGATGGTAGCTTATTTTAATAACAGACTCGGGATTTCGTCCCGGTTCTTACAAAACAGTACCATACAAGTGCGCACCTATTGTCTTAATTAAGATACACACTGTTTATAAGTCACAAAATTATATACAAAATAACCAATATATCTCACAACTTTTCGCAAACGAAAGGATAAAATCACGAAGACCGACTCTGTAATTCGCATTCAATTTAAGACCTACGCATTAGAAACAAATAAAACACAAACTTGCGTCAGCGCATAACTTCCGTGCACAACTGTTTGAGTCAAGCTCCGACATATTTTTAACCTTAGATTTCCTACTGCGTCGGCGCTTGTCTGTGCATTTTAAATCGCATGATTATCACATTTTGTTTACGCGCATATGCCTATAATGGCGTTCCATTTCCTGTAATAGAGTTCAGTGGGATGAGCCCAGTACATAACTTCTCATGCAGTTCTGAGAAATGTGTTAAGGTGAATTTATAAACTAGCCGCAGCGGTTACAGTTGCAGTTGCCGCACCTGTAATGTTTATGAAGAATACGAAACGAATGTTTCCATTTATAAAGTCCGCTGCCGCTGCGGTTGCAGTTCATATTCCGCAGGTAGATAACCAACTTTTATCTTGAACGGCAACCGCTGCGGAATTACCAGCGATAGCCAATGAAATTGTAGTTTTCAACCCGTTCGACGTCAACAGCAGCAAGAGTTTATAAATGACGAATTTTCGTGAACTGCAACTGATACTGCTGCGGCAACTCCAACTGCAACCGCAACTGCAGGGGAATAGTTTATAAATCGAACTTTAATCGTTATAAGAATTAAAATATTCAATCCGGGAGAAATTAATTCGCAAATTTAGCTCCTAGTTAAAACTATATGAATCATTCTGTGAATTCCTGCCACTACCTTTGCAGGGTAATTAAGCAATTTAGAAATAAAATATATCCAAATTTCACAGGAAAAATTAGTATTTCTGTGAGTAACTTAAGGGCCGGTTTATCAATGCAAGGTTAAAACTGTTGAATAACTATTTCGTAGTTAACGATATCCAGCAAATAAAGTGGTAGTTAAAGTTGGTAGCGTTATATACTAGCGTTTATCAAGACTACCTTTTCTGTTAGTTCCAACAATTTATTCGTAAGTTGGCTGCACTAATAATTCAGCAAATCTTTGAGTTTGGCTGGCTGTCCTCAAGGATGGTTAATTATAGTTAGTTAACCATCCTTGGGCTGTTCTTGGTATGATTTGACCATAATAAGTTGTGCCGTTGCCGACTGAATTTGTTGAAAATACCTAATTGTGCACCGTCAATTCCCCGAAACCGCCACATGCTGAAAATTTATGTTTATTGAAATTAAGTCAAAATGAAACGAACACAATATGACGAGAGAAGGGGAAAATTTTCCCCAACACAATTTGATAATAAGGCGGGGATTTTCTCAAAATTGATTTTTTTTTCTCTTTTAATCCACTTAATATAAAAACTCGTCATAATGTCTGAACTCTCTCGTCACTAGGAATTAATCCCCAATTTTTACACACGATCACCTGGAATCTCCCACCAATCGGCAACCCTAGACAGATGTCTGCTATTTTGATATTTGCACTTGCGTTGTTGATTTACCCTTTGGTTATTTCATTATCCACTACTTCCAAGTTAAGGTTATTTTATCCAGCACTTTGACCACAGTAGAGAACAGACCAGTACTCCCAATCGGCCGGAACAGTGGGATAAGATTTTCAGTGCCCAAGTATGCTCCTGGGCTTAAATTATTTAATGCGCAGCGGACAGCAGTGATGTAATTGGGTTGATGTTTATTGTTTACTCGAGAAGTGTACATGCAAATGCGCGTGGGATGAAAATAGTGGATGTGCCAGGGGAATAAAAAAAACAAAATCGAGTACAACAAACATCAAAGGGAGCGAAACTACTGGTCTATTTTCTCTTCTGTGCTTTGACTATCACTTTTGACATTGATAAACAGAAAGAGGTTCAAAGACGCTCTCCATGAAAATCTAAAATCCTGCGGTATTGCAGACGAGCAATGGGGTTGTGGCCAGCTATCAAGGAAATGTTGCTGCAAGAAGGCCGAATCATCAGGTCTATGTTTGTCCTGACTGCGGTCGACATGTGCTCTCCCGAATTGGCCTCTATAGCCATAGTCGTGTGCACCGTAGATGAATGGGAATTACCTTTAACTTGTTTTTCATTGTACACAATCTATCGACTGTAACATTTTTATACTCGGACTCGAGTAACAGCTAATAATAATAATAAACAGATTAACCTTGAGGTCGATGCTATCTATAAGATAATGTAACTTAACCCAGCATTGATAAACCGGCACTAAAAATGATTAATTTTCGACAAATTTTTGTATCGACTTTTCGCACATTGGGCAATTGCAACTTTTAGGTGGACAAAAATCTGTACATTTCTAAATGAGCTCATATTACTAATTAGGAAATCAGAATAATAACGAAAAAATTCAGGGCACTGGGGGTTGGTTCTACTGGTTTTATTTACCTAAAAGTATTATGGACAGTCCGCCCCTGTAAACAAGGATTGTAAACATCCTTGCCTAATATGAATATTGCCCTCATACTTTGTATGTTAGTTTCACCTCCACAGAACACTTAAATTGCCCGTATGCTATAAATTTAAAAAATTTATGATAAAAATTCCATATTTAAATCTTAGGAAAATTGTAGTTTCTTTGTCTATAAAAAAATTTTAGTTCCAATGTTACCAGAGTAGTTCATACAAACCTTTAATGTTTTGACAGTTCATTACGTGTTTCCCTTAACACTCTAACCTCTATTTCTTTGCACCTAGCACTAATATATTACTCCTCGACACTTGTTAGATTCTAGTATACGATGTTTTATGGTGCGTAAATCTGCTCCTGTTCATTAACTGTTTTTATTCCATGATTTTGAGAAGAATGGTACACACAAAATGCAGAGGTGGCTCTTACCCTTTTAGTAACGTAAACAGACTTGTATTTCCGGATGAACTTGTTGCATGGTCCGCAGAATTTAAGGACTATGATCCCCCCGAATACACCTCTAAAGTTTTGATAAACAAACCTTGGGCCGATCCACCAACTGGTAAATGATTTCAATATCGATGCATGTAAAATTGGTATTTTTAGTTGGTAAATTTACAGAAGAGGCGAGTTTTAAGCCAAAGTGGAACGAATTAGATGGAAGTATAAACCGAAAGAGTCATACGGGGAGTTATAGCATTTCTGATGGAAGACCATTAAATCCTGAGGGAAGGACTGGCATTAAAGGCCGGGGTGTGCTTGGTAAATGGGGCCCAAATCATGCCGCAGATCCGATTGTTACTAGGTGGAAGGTGGTTGATGATAAAAAGCAGATTAACAGCATAACTAAACTGTAATTGTTTCATCTATAATTAATGATTAGTTTAATTCTCTCCGTAATCCTTTTAGCCCTGTTTTACAATTTTGTTCTATTCAAAGAAGAGATTGTGGGCAGTGGGCTTTACCGGGAGGTATGGTGGACCCTGGTGAGCAAGTCAGTGAAACCTTAAAAAGAGAGTTCCTTGAAGAAGCCCTGAACAGTTTAGATGTGTCTAAAGGTAATAACAATTAAAATGATTGATGGAAAAAAGTTTCCAACAGTTCTTAGACATTGATTCATTTTACATCATTTAAAGTAGAATTTATAAGACAAACAGGGGCTATTAACACATTAACTGCTGATGGGATTTTGTTAGGTACCTTCAGATGCTGAGTAGGTTTTTTTTTTAATTGACAAAACTTTTTATAACAATCCGTTTAGACATAGGAAATGTAGATTTTGTATTAAAACTAAAGAAAAAACCAAAACGCCATATGGCGACACCAGCATTGTTGATAGAATTTTTTCGGCAGTGCTGATGTCACCATATGGTGTCACACATATAAAGGGTAGATTTTGTCAATCTACAAATAACAATGCCCCTTTCTGTATTAGAACTTTATGAAAACAAATTAAAATACATTAAAAAGAGCTTTAGGAGGCCTCTTAGGCCTTTTAGGAGCTGAAGGGCCTGCCTGGCTATCACTTATCGCTAGAGGTTAAACTAAGTCACACTGTTCAAATGTGCTTTTAGAGGGCGCAATATTAATACATAATATTTTTAGACGCAAACTCCTCTATAAAATCCTTATTTTACTATAAGGAACGTAACCAGACTGCAACCAACAGCTACTCTCCAGGCTACGTGCCCCGCCAAGCGCTGAATTACAAATAGTACCAAATAGTCAAAGGATCCTCGTGCCGGTCGTCACATGCCTACCTTGCACTGACGAGAGCCAACAGCTCGAAACTGCGGTCTGCAAGTGGTATGTGACGGCTGGCAAGAGAGCTCCTTTAAGTAGGATCAGTCTTTCGGCTGGTGTTTGTTGCAATCGAAGCATTAGCGTTTTGATGGTAATATGCAATTATTACTCTTAATGCGCCAGACTTGTAACTTGTACTTCAGCGCTCGGCGGGGCACATAGCCCGGAGAGTAGCTGTTGGTTGCAGTCTGGTTACGTTCCTTATAGTAAAATAAGGATTTTATAGAGGAGTTTGCGACTAAAAATATTATGTATTAATATTCCGCCCTCTAAAAGCACATTTGAACTATGCTAAGCCCAGTCAGGCTATTTATTTTTCGATTGCAACAGACACTGGACCGCTGGATGGCGCCTGCTGACTATTTTACATGTCGCTATTGTAAAAATACCGGGATGTACCAAATAGTCAAAGGATCCTCGTGCCGGTCGTCACATGCCTACCTTGCACTGACGAGAGCCAACAGCTCGAAACTGCAGTCTGCAAGTGGTGTGTGATGGCTGGCAAGAGAGCTCCTTTAAATAGGATCAGTTTTTCGACTGGTGTTTGTTGCAATCGAAGCATTAGCGTTTTGATGGTAATATGCAATTATTACACTTAACGCGCCAGACTTGTAACTTGTACTTCAGCGCTCGGCGGGGCACATAGCCCGGAGAGTAGCTGTTGGTTGCAGTCTGGTTACGTTCCTTATAGTAAAATAAGGATTTTATAGAGGAGTTTGCGACTAAAATATTATGTATTAATATTCCGCCCTCTAAAAGCACATTTGAACTATGCTAAGCCCAGCCGGGCTATTTATTTTTCGATTGCAACAGACACTGGACCGCTGGATGGCGCCTGCTGACTATTTTACATGTCGCTATTGTAAAAATACCGGGATGTACCAAATAGTCAAAGGATCCTCGTGCCGGTCGTCACATGCCTACCTTGCACTGACGAGAGCCAACAGCTCGAAACTGCAGTCTGCAAGTGGTGTGTGACGGCTGGCAAGAGAGCTCCTTTAAGTAGGATCAGTCTTTCGGCTGGTGTTTGTTGCAATCGAAGCATTAACGTTTTGATGGTAATATGCAATTATTACACTAACGCGCCAGACTTGTAACTTGTAATTCAGAGCTCGGCGGGGCACATAGCCCGGGGAGTAGTTGTTGGTTGCAGTCTGGTTACGTTCCTTATAGTAAAATAAGGATTTTATAGAGGAGTTTGCGACTAAAAATATTATGTATTAAGTCACACTGAGTATGAAAATAATCTTTACAACACTTTAACTCCACGCTGACTCAATTACATGCATACTACTGCGTCGTCATATGGCGACATCAGCAGTTAATGTGTTAAGATATTGGTCAGTCTGCAGTTTATCCACGTCTCGATTTTTGAGTTTTTTTTTTGTGAATACATTAATAAGAGAGTTATATGAAGCGTTTGTGACTAATGAAACATCGAAGAAATTGACGTGAAAGTGAAGCGAATAGGGGTTTAAGGTCACTTTGAATGATTGGCAATGAAAAAGTCATTTTAGGGCAAAGGTAATTAAGATAAGAGTCATTACAGCATTATATCTACTAAATACATCTAACCCAACCTAACCTAACTTTTCGGTTTGCAATGACCAATACGTAAAAGACCCAAAAATTAGTAAAAAATACGAAAATTTCAGGTCATTTCACATGAAAAGCATTTAAACAGTAATTTCTGGGCAAGGGAATATAGAATATAACTTGATTGGTCATATGTACACAAATTGTGTTTCGACAAGTCAGACATATAATTAATATAAACAAAACAAAACAGTGGTTATCCTAATCAAATAACATTAAGAGAAATATATAAATAACATAGGGTATATAAAATATAAAGCACAAAAAATATAAACAAACAAAACATACCTTGTAAAACAAATAAACAGTATATAAAATTATACAAATACAAGTAAGAATACAGATTTATTGGTGCAATAATACAAAAGTACCTATTTACACAAGTCAGAAGTTATTAGAAGTAATTTCAGGAAAAATATTCCTCAAAGTTGTAGAACGCCTTGGCCATTAAAAAAGCTTTAACTATCTTTTTAAATAATGTATGGTCAAGTTCTTTGACTTTTACTGGCAAATGATTAAAAAACCTTATAGCGTGTTAGTTTACGCCATTACGAGATTTGGAGTCTTAAAAAATTGGGACAAATGTTGTTAGTCCTCATAGGGTATTCGTGCATTTCATTATGAGATATGTAGTCAGACTCATGTTCTTCAATATACAGGAGATACTGCAAAATATACACGCTGGGCAAGTTTAATATATTTAAATTTTTAAAAACTTGTCTACAATCTTCTCTATAATTTAGGCCACATAAAATCCGTATGGCTTTTCCTTGTAAGGTAAAAACATTAGCGCTGTGAGTAGAATGTCCTCAGATTAAAATAGCATATGATAATGAGGAATGGATCCTGCAATGATAAGCTGTAATTAATGTTTTTTGAGAAACGTCATTTACAAGATTTCGTAATAGGTAAATAACTGAAATTCTTTTGCAGAGAAAGTGTATATGTTGTTCCCATGACAGTTTTTTGTCCAGGTATACCCCAAGAAATTTAATCCTGTCTTTGTTGATTATCTCAAATACGTTTCTTAAACTAAAAACCATGGTTTTTGATTTCGATTTATTTGAGCTCAGTTGGTTTGCTCCAAACCACTCCTGAGCTTCTGACAGCTTCTCATTCATATTTGTATGTAAGGTCAATATCTTGATGTGACTGAATGATGGTTGTGCCGTCTGCAAATAGCACGAATTGCGAAAGAGATATATCATTCAAATCATTAATATATATTAAGAATAGGATAGGTCCCAATACATAAGCCTGCGGTACTCCATATTGTATACTTAATAAGTTCGAGTTTATATTTTGGCATGTAACGTACTGACGTCTATTTGTTAGATATGACTGAATAAACTTTATACTATTTGCATGGAAATTATAATAAGCTAGTTTATCAATTAAGATATGATGTGAGACACAATCAAAGGCCTTAGAAAGGTCCAAGAATTGAGCATATACATGCTCACCAGCTTCAAAACCATTGCTTATTATTTCAATTAATTTATTTATGGCTAAAGTTGTGGATGATTTAGCTCTAAAACCAAACTGGCTTGAACTAGATAGATTATTTGACTCAAAATAATAAGTTAACTGTATTTTTAACAGCTTCGAAAATTCTCGAAAATAAAGGTAAAATTGAGATTGGTCTGAAGTTTTCAACATCATTGAGTCTTTCTTGTGTAGTGGTATGACTTGAAAGTTTGAGAATATCAGGAAATGTCCCTGTGCATATGCAAATATTTATTAAATTCGTTAGTGGTATCAATATTATGTATCTAATTGCATACAGGATCTTTATATTTAAAAAATAAGCATCATTGGACTTGGACTTTTTTTAGATTGGTAATAACTTCATTTACCTTGTTATATGTAACTTCTCTAAAATGAAACTGAGATTGGGTATCTTGTGGTTTTTTATCTAGGACGTATCTGTGAGTTTTGTTAGTGGCTGGTATATTATTTATTATGTTTTTAGCAACATTTGTAAAATGCATATTAAACTCGTCGGCTGAAATTTCAGATGTATTTTTTACATTACATTTTTTACTACTATTGATGATTTGCCACATAGCTTTTTATGAATTATATGAGTTTTTAATATATTTATCATTTGCCTCTTTTTTTTGCATTGGACAGTGGTGTTACATGGCCTATGTCCATTTAACAGTTTTATATAAAAACTAGTGTTTTATTTATATTTAGCACGATCTGTGTAACATTTTGATTTAGTTTCTGTAAGTGAAACTGTTTTCAACTAACAGAATTTACTTGTATAACTGCTAAATCATTTCACACTGTTTTATGTACATATTTTTATATCTTAGGAACTCAGTCATGTTTTTTTTACATTATTATGTATTTCCGTTCTATTATAGCATCCCAGGAAACAATTGTTGATTGTCTAAAAACATTTATTTACATCAGATACCTATATTTCAATTTTTATATTTTTGTTTACTATGTAAGTACATATGGTTATTTTCCTTACCTTTTCTCATTACTATATATAGTATATCCTATAAGATGTAATATATTTACTGAGTTCTCACAATATGTTTTACTATTTATTACAGCTGTTCTTATTTTTGGTTATGTATTTACAAATTGTTGCAATCTAAGTCATCTGTGGTATGAAAACTATTATTATAGATTCCTGTTATCAATCATATGCCATTGTTTTAGTTGTGAGCAAAGGAAATTGTAGAATTTGCGACCTGCTAGTTGTTGCGCTTAACTCAACCATTGACAGATGGCCGTACCTGTACTATTTCTATATTTTATAGCTTTCAATTAGTTAGGGGAAATTGATTTTTCAAGTTTATCAAGTAGCATTATATTGCAGTAAGTAGGACAAAAAAAGTTTACCTTATTAGTAAAACTCACCAGGAAATCAGTTGCTTGCAGCCTTTGTACTGATTCGAACGTATATAAATTTTAACTGTGGACTTCAGTAATTGATATTACATTTTTATATCCGCGTTAACAAGTGTTTAACATCCAGGTAAATTTCATTTATTACTAATTTAAAATTAAAAGTAATCTTCAATTTTTTTCTTTGATGTAAGTTCAATTATTTTTAAAATAAATTTAAATTCAAGGTCAATTCTTTTTAATTTAATAAGTAGTTAAAATGCTGTATGTACCACATGGTTTTAAAATATTTTTTCTTTTTCATTTTTTTGGCAATTTATAGTTTACGAAATCAGCTTATATACTGATATTCTTATATGCTTATATATACTTATATATTTCTATATATTTATAAGTACTTATATGTTTATGCACATATATACTTATACATTTCTGTATACGTTTCTGCACAGCTTATCTTTCATATAGATAAAATTTCGTTAACTTTTCATAAACCACCTAGTCAGTTAATTTTCCTACGATTTTCACTCCATTTCATTAAGAGACGTAAATTGCCAAGGAAACTTTAGACTCCATTCTTGCAACAAGAGACAATTGTGGACCTAAATTGCTGTCCCAGAACCAGTCACCTCAACAATAGTCAATCTAGGATCCTGGTATAAATTTGTTATATATATATATTTTTTTTAAATTTCAATTAGTCTTTATAAACCGATTTATCTATTATTCATGTAATATATTTTAACATTCATTTTAAACTATCTTTTTATTTCTCTTACCAACAATTTCAGTCTGATCTATAGTAGACTGGTTATTCGAGAAAAAGAGACGATTCTACTTATTTTCAATATAGATGGTGCCCAATTTAACATCAATTTTACTTTGTCTCCTTTTCTCGAAATAAACAGAAATCTGTCGCTTATGCTGTACATATCAAAAAGGGTAAGTTTGTCTACTCTTACGAATACTCTGGATCCACGGCTCTTTGCTCCGACTTAAACCAGCTAGTCGTCCGCATATGTTGCCTCAATTCTTTCCCAAAAATAAATAATAAGGGAAATGAGGTAACAACAGTTCTATCCTGCATTTAGTTGATATGACAAATTTGAATGTTTATTAGGGTACGACGGGACTCAATGAAATCATCAATGAATTGCAGTATTAAGCAATCAAATGACATGACTCTTATTTACCGTTGCCCTAAAATGACTTTTTCAATGCAAATCGTTTCAAAAGCTTACCGACCTAAAAACGTCGCATTTTCATTCGTTTTTATATACCCAGCACCCCAATTCGCTTCACTTCCTTCAATTTCTACGATTATTCACAAAAGCTTCCTAATTCTCTTAATAATAATCTTAATGTATTGTTACGTGCTTACAATTTTCAGTAAACACTCCGTGGGTTTAAATAACTTGCAACAAGAATTTTCACAAACCACTGATTTTATTAATCACTAAAATTACACTAGCAAATACTTAAAAATCACACAACTAATAATAACTTAATCTAATATAATTTCACTACTTTTAAAACACTAAGCACTTTACTTTTCTTCTTAAACTTGTCAACTCTTGTCTAACCTAAAAACTCTCTTGTCTGTTTACTTCACTAAACTGCATACTTCACTCAACTGAACTGTTCTTCTACAAACTGTCTCTGTAACCAGAACCACAGATTACCCAGAACTGTACTGGATACTAAACTGAACTGTTTATCCTTCACTAAACTGTACTGTACTCTTCCCCCATCTGCTGGCTTCACCTCTTTATATACCCACTTGGAATGTCCAGAATATCATTGTAGAACTTTCCAGAAATATACTGGAATTCTCTATAATTTTCTTAGGCACTACTAAATGGTGGTTCGCCAGTTGGCCCACAGATGGCGCCACACTTCTGGCCAGGGAGTAATTACAACTCTCCTCTCTGTTAGAGGGCAGCACATAACACTGCCCCCTCCTTAAGCCTGAACGTCCCGGTCAGGCATTTCAGATACCCCAGTATACTTTGCCAACCTGTCCAGGTGCACGATCTTCATCTTGGACTACTTTCTACGTTGAATCCTATAAACAACGTCGTTGATCCGAGTGATGACAGAATACGGTCCTTCCCAAGGTGAGCGAGGCTTCGAGAATCCTTCTTCACTCCGCTGTGGGTTATACAGCCAAACCGAGTCCCCCACCTTGAATCCTGCTGAACTGGCATTGCGGTCATATCTAGCCTTCATTCGATCACCATTCCCTGTAGGTGACCTCTTGGCAGCCACATTCGCACAAACCTTGCAACTGCGACACCAAGCCTCTACATCCTGACAGCTATTTACCCAGTAAAATCGCTCCCGTACTCTAGCCAAAGTCTTATTTCTGCTAAAGTGCTCTCTGGATATTCCCTCGTGCACTTCCCGAAGTACTTTTGGTACTCGGCACCTGGGTATCAGCAACCGCATGGTAACTTCTTTCCCATCCGGGCTCTCCCATGCTCTCCGTAATAGTCCATCTATAACCCTAAGTGAATCCCATTGCGCCCATAAAGCCTTCAGTCCAACACTTTTACTGGAAACGTCCTTCCATTCCGGGCGGATTCCTTTTTCTTTCGCCTTCAACATTGGTCCAATTTCATCGTCGTTCAGTTGTTCCTCTCTTAGAACTTTCTTTGACCAGCCTTTCGGAACCTCTATCTTAACTGCCTTCACTTCTGCTATATCCTGCTGCTTCTTTACATTCTCGGCATTCACTTCCTTAGGGCTCCTCTGGCGACAGTACCTCTTGACATGCCCCAATTTGCCGCAATTATAACAGCAGATTACTTTTGTCGGACCTCCAGCACTTCGCTGCTGCTTCGGCTCCTGTTTCGGCGGTTGCGGTTCCTGTTTCAGCTCCGGTCGCGAACTTAATTCCTTTAGTACTTGTGCGACCATTTTCTGTATGTCTGTTAACATTACAATCAATCTCATCTTATCAGAGCGGACTTCCTCTTTCTTTGCAGTGTTTACTTCTCCAGGATTCCGTTCTTGACACTGCCGCATCATATGTCCTGGTTTGCTGCACTGATAACACCGAATCACCTTCCTTGGCTGTCCATCGCTCTGTTCTCTTTCCTGCTTCCTTGGAGCATCTGGTTTGTTCATCAACTGGCTTATCATTTTGTGCATGTCAGCCATCAAAGATTCCATATTTGGTTTTTCTAAACGGTCCTCTTCTTCTACCTTCATGGTTCGTACTCTCGGACGTGCAGTCTCTTTGTAAGCGGCTTCAACCTCGAGGGCATGGATCAAGGCTTCACTACCAGTCTTATCTCGAGATAATCTAAGGACTCGCCTGATCTCCTCGTCTCTTATGCCATCAATGAAAGTACCGACTGTTAACTGTTCCTGGAATTCTTTGGGTGCATCCGGGTAAGCCAGGTATGTGAGTCGCTCAACAGCTGCTTCAAAATCTTGTAAACTTTCCCCAGCCTTTTGTGTGCGTGATTTGAGCTGAGTCCGGTATACTTGGGCAAGGTGTTGGTCGCCATATCTTAGATCTAGTGCAGCCTCCAAAACTTTAAAATCCCGTTGCTGCGTCACTGGGATAGTCTGAAGCAACTCTGAGGCTTGACCTCTTAATGCTAGAACCAATGCCATAGCTTTGTCTTCGTTACTCCAATTGTTTGCGTACGCTGCTGCCTCAAATTGTCTTTTATAGGTTGACCAAGAAGTTTGACCATCAAAGGAAGGCGGTTGTAATCGAGGACCTGACGATGATAATACTAGCTGGCCTCCTTGCATTCTTAACTGTCGCTTAAGTTGTTCTACCTCTCCCTTAACTATCTGAAATTTTCCTTCTATATCGGTAACTTTCCCTTCGACGCCAGTAACTTTTTCTTCGACGCCAGTAACTTTTCCTTTGATTTCACTTACTTCAGTCTTTATGTTGCCTATATCCTCTTTAATTTCGCTTTTGAGGTCTTCAGTGGCTGAAAGGATAACATCTTGTTGCCCCTGTATAATTTTCCTTAATTCTTCTTTCTCTTCTAGACGTCGTTTTTCTTGTTCTTCTTTCTCTTCTAGAAGTCGTTTTTCTTGTTCTTCTTTTTCTTTCTGACGTCGTCTTTCTTTTTCTTCTTGACGTCTTTCTTGTTCTTCTTTTTCTTCTTGGCGTCGTTTCTCTTGTTCTTCTTTTTCTGCCTGACGTTTCCTTTCTTTTTCTTCTTCGCGTCTCTCTTGTTCTTCTTTTTGGTCTAGCATCATTTTCCTAAATTGCTCGAACATATCTTGCATTTGTCTTTCAGCAGCCATGCTTCTTGTTTCCATTCAAAAACTAACAAACAACACTAACAAGCCTTATTTACAGTCTATGCCAGGTACAAGTCACACTAACACAAATTAGTCTTGTCTAATGTTTATTACTTCCCAGTTCAACTCACTTCACTATCTCCAGTGGTTTCCAAATAGAACACTATGGAACTTCGTCAAATTCTTCAGAAATTCTGTTGCAATTCCGCTTCCGACACCAATTGTTACGTGCTTACAATTTTCAGTAAACACTCCGTGGGTTTAAATAACTTGCAACAAGAATTTTCACAAACCACTGATTTTATTAATCACTAAAATTACACTAGCAAATACTTAAAAATCACACAACTAATAATAACTTAATCTAATATAATTTCACTACTTTTAAAACACTAAGCACTTTACTTTTCTTCTTAAACTTGTCAACTCTTGTCTAACCTAAAAACTCTCTTGTCTGTTTACTTCACTAAACTGCATACTTCACTCAACTGAACTGTTCTTCTACAAACTGTCTCTGTAACCAGAACCACAGATTACCCAGAACTGTACTGGATACTAAACTGAACTGTTTATCCTTCACTAAACTGTACTGTACTCTTCCCCCATCTGCTGGCTTCACCTCTTTATATACCCACTTGGAATGTCCAGAATATCATTGTAGAACTTTCCAGAAATATACTGGAATTCTCTATAATTTTCTTAGGCACTACTAAATGGTGGTTCGCCAGTTGGCCCACAGATGGCGCCACACTTCTGGCCAGGGAGTAATTACAACTCTCCTCTCTGTTAGAGGGCAGCACATAACAGTATCCACAAAAAAGCCTCAAAAATCGAGAAGTGGATAAACTGTAGAATTACCAAGATATTTATTATGGAACGTCAATCATTTTCAAATCTCATCTCTGTACATTTATTGAACAGTTGTTATTTTGTAGAACAGGCTACAAAAGATACAGAAATGATAAAAGAATTTTTCCAACATGGAACAGAAATTTACAAGGGCTATGTGGATGATCCCCGAAACACCGACAACGCATGGATGGAAACTGTGGCTGTTAATTTTCATGATGAAGGTGGAACATCTGTTGGAAAGTTTGATTTGAAAGCTGGGGATGATGCACAAAATGTGCGATGGATGGACATTGACAAAAACTTAGACTTATATGCCAGTCATTCCAATTTTATTCGAATTGTTGCTGACAAACTTAAGGCACACTGGTAATAATAAAAACAGATTGTATTGTAAATATTCTATATTTTATACAATAGTTTATATCAAATTACGTTAGAGTATATCAAAATATGTTGGAAAAACATTATTTGAACAATAAGATAATAATGCATATTTCAATATATTCTGCGATAATTACTTTGTACTATGATATGTACAACAAAATAATATTTAATAAATACCATTGTTATGTTAATTTATGAATTTTCTATGAATTAGTACCTGGACAGGATAAGTCGCAAAATTTTGGTAAGTTTTATAAAATAGTATAGTTTGCAGAATTTTGCGAACTATCCTGCATACAACATATTTAACTCAATATCCAATGTCATTTTCTAAAAATATATTCCTTAAAACAGGAAATGTAAAAAATTTGCAAGAAAACTATCTAGGTTTTACAGCAACATTATTAGAATTAAATAAAATACATAAGAGACTTTATCATAGTTTTGTAACCCATATTTTACAATTTATTTTATTTTAACAAGAAATACCTATGAATAGTAGCCATCACAGTTTTCTTTTTAATTTCATATTGGACACAGCAGTATGCCTCCACATGGCGCCACTAGATTTTATGTAATAGTAAGACATTCAAAACGAATTTATGTAATAGTTGTTAAAGATAAAATAATATAACAATCTCTTTACTATGATCTTTTCAGTTTAGAGCATAAACAACAAAGCAAATATTTACTAGCATATGGCAGGTATTGCTATTGTCAAATAAATGTGTAAAGGTAATGTCCATCGACCCAAATATTAAATTATTGTAATCCGGATTTGTTGTGAAACTCTAGACAACCGACTCCACAAGTTCAATAACACAATTAATAAATACACATTAGAAAAAACGCGGAGTCGGTCGTTTAGAGGAAGGTCAATGGACATTCGGTGAAAGGACGAGATATTGAAAAGATAAGTATGAGGGTGCCGGAAAAGTGAAGAGGTGGCTGCAGGAAAATATTAAAAGAGAATGTAAGTAGTTTGATTTTAATTAAAGTTTAATTGTTTTATTTGCAAACTGTGTGTTTAATTTATTGCTGCACCAAGCGAGTGAACCTACCAGTGTCATGCCCGCTACGCTCTCCAACCTCAATGCATACATATACTGAGGCCCTTTAAGAGGGTTGGGCGTGACACTATCAAAAATCAATAAAGAGAAAACAACAAAATTATATATTAAGTTTAATTTCTGGCCATATAATTTGAGCTCTGTGCTTAAATTGAATTTATCGGTATTGTTTTTAAATGTGGATTCATTTTTATTTCTATTATTGCAATATTTTATTAAGCCACGCTTTAACTTCATTCCTTTGTTTGGTATTGTGGTTATACCAAGACAATTCATTTCCGTTTCAGGCGTGTTATTTTTCCTTGAGTACTAGGACTATTCTAAGCTTCTTAATTTACAATCACTTACAGTGCAGGAATTATGAAAGAATGATTTTTTTGCATTTACTTCGTTAACCCTAAGTCCTACATTAAGCATGTGTATGCAGAACTTGTAGGGCACTGAAAGATTTACAACTTTTATCTGGCTAATTAATTTCTGTGAAGAAACAGTGGCTCACACAGCTGCGCAATATTTGAAGGGACAATGCTACAGCTCAAGTATGCATGACATGGAGAGGTGGTATATGACACCTCTATTTAACTTCAGAGACAGATTAAAGGCTCGATTTTTTAATGTTGTTTCCTCTAGCGCTTCTCAAATCTCATAGGGTTCTAGCTGAAGTCAATATTCAGATGGAGCTACTAATCATCGATTAGAAATTCAGACGATTTCAGCAGGCAACATAATATCGAGCCACAACAGCAGTTAAATCCGGCACATTAGAACTATGCTTGTAAATTCGTCGCCTTTCATCAAATTTTTCATAACATCCCGAAATTCTCTCCTACTGATCAGTTGAATCTGTTCATGCCTTTTGAAACGTTTTTGTTGCTTTGTGATCATCATTGCTTCTTTGGCGCAAGTGAAGCAATTATTTTTGATATTGAAAAGTGAGATTATAGGTTCAGTCAGTTCCAGCAAGGGCTCAGAATTTGATGAAGAAACCAAAATAGTGGATGTACTTGAACGATGAAATATGGCCTAAAAACAAGACTGGTTAAAGCACTCGGCAATGCTTCCAAGTAGTGCTCGAGGAGCTTATAGAGCTTCAAGTACCCACGGTACTTCAACTACTTTTAGGAGAGGGTATTTGGCATTCCAGTTATTTTGCAAAAGCATGTGAGACTTCAAAACTCTATCGATCTGCTTCAATTACTTAATGAAACTATAGTTGTTTCTTAATACTTCAATTATTTTAGAAAGTAATTCAAATCATTTGGAAGTACTTGATGCACTTGTAATCTCCTTTTAAAATCACTCAAAGCTCCTGTTTCAAGCAAGGTTTTTGGCATTTGACTTGCATAAGCACTTGAGGCTTTAAAGCCCTTTGAGTCTGTTTCACTTGCTTTGAAAGTAATTGAAGTCATTTTTTAGTATTCCAAGTACAAAATACTTTAGAAAACAACTCATATCATTTGGAAGGGCATGATGTGCTGCCCAAGTAATTGCTAGCTCCTTTCAAAATTCATTCAAAGCTATGTAGACACGTCTCAACACCAAAATTCAAGAACTAGTAGAAAAATAAAGCTGTCGGTTGGGCAAAGCACTAACGTAAAGTGCTTTGAAGTAGTACTCCAAGTACTTTTAGGGTCTCACTATGCTTCAATTACTTTAAATGGGGGGTATATTTAGCATTTGAATTATTTTGCATAAGCACTTGGGATTTTTAAATCCCTTCCAGACTGATTCACTTATTTTTAAAGCACTTGAAGTGGGTTTTTGAGTACTTTAATTACTTTAGAAAGTAATTTAAATACTTTAGAAGTACTTCTAAAATATTTGCAACCTCATATTCATTCTAAGCCCTTCTAGACAAGTCTCAATAAGAAAAGCCCAGAACTAATACAAAAACAAAGCTGCCAGAGCTGGGTAAAGTGCTTCGAAGTAGTCCTTGAAGCATTTTTAAGTATTTGGCTTCAGAAAGTAATTCAAATCATTTGGAAGTACTTGATGCACTTATACTTGCAATTTCCTCTTAAAATCATTCAAAGCTCTTGCTTCAAGCAAGGTATTTGGCATTTGAATTACATAAGCACTTGGGACTTTAAAGATTTGACAGTAATTGAAGTCATTTTTTAATATTCCAAGTACAAAGTACTTTAGAAAACAACTCATATCGTTTGGAAGGGCATGATGCGCTGCTCAAGTAGTTGCTAGCCTCTTTCAAAATTCATTCAAAGCTATGTAGACATGTCTCAGCACCGAAATTCGAGAACTAGTAGAAAAATAAAGCTGTCAGTTGGGCAAAGCACTAACGTAAAGTGCTTTGAAGTAGTACTCCAAGTATTTTTAGGACCTGTGCACTGTGCTTCAATTCCTTTAAATGGAGGGTATTCAGCATTTGAATTATTTTGCATAAGCACTTGGGATTTTTAAATCCCTTCCAGACTGATTCACTTATTTTTAAAGCACTTGAAGTGGGGTTTTTAGTACTTTAATTACTTTAGAAGTACTTCTGAAATATTTGCAACCTCATATTCATTCTAAGCCCTTCTAGACAAGTCTCAATAAGAAAAGCCCAGAACTAATACAAAAACAAAGCTGCCAGAGCTGGGTAAAGTGCTTTGAAGTAGTCCTTGAAGCATTTTTAAGCATTTGGCTTTAGAAAGTAATTCAAATCATTTGGAAGTACTTGATGCACTTATACTTGCAATTTTCTCTTCAAATCATTCAAAGCTCTTGCTTCAAGCAAGGTATTTGGCATTTGAATTACATAAGCACTTGGGACTTTAAAGCTTTGACAGTAATTTAAGTCATTTTTTAATATTCCAAGTAAAAAGTACTTTAGAAAACAACTCATATCATTTGGAAGGGCATGATGCGCTGCTCAAGTAGTTGCTAGCTTCTTTCAAAATTCATTCAAAGCTATGTAGACACGTCTCAACACCAAAAGTCAAGAACTAGTAGAAAAATAAAGCTGTCAGTTGGGCAAAGCACTATGCTTCAATTACTTTAAATGGAGGGTATTCAGCATTTGAATTATTTTGCATAAGCACTTGGGATTTTTAAATCCCTTCCAGACTGCTTCACTTACTTTTAAAGCACTTGAAGTGGACTTTTTAGTATTTTAATTACTTTAGAAAATAATTTAAATTCTTTAGAAATACTTCTGAAGTATTTGCAAGCTTGTATTCACTCTAAGCTCTTCTAGACAAATCTCAATATGAAAATCCAAGAACTAATACAAAAACAAAACTGCCAGGACTAGGTAAAATGCTTCAAAGCAGTCCTTGATGCACTTCTAAGTATTTGGAGCACCTCAAAGGCTTCAAGTCCTATACAAATAGTATTTTGTACTTGACATTTTTCTTTCTGAGGTATTTGTTTTTCAAATGCTGTAATTCGTATAATTAAGGCACTTTACCCAGCTGTTTACGGTATTGTTTATCAAAGAGCAGTACTTGTGCATCGTCTTCTGCCAAAATTTTCAAAATTTTTGCATATTATTATGCCGAGATCAAATTGACTGTAAAATAAACGTAGCCAAAACACAATTTAAATATTATCATCACCAAATTGTAAAATGTCCGATTCTTTTTTGAGGAGATTATAGTTAACCAAAAACCATACTCCATATATATTTTGAAAAAGATTTATGGGTGCACATTGAACAACCTACGAATGAGACGCTGAGAAAACTTATACCTCACTTGCTATATTCAATTTTGCATTTTTCACTATTGTTAACAACAAATTAATTAATGAATTCAAAAGAAACTTTTAATTATTAATTATATGTATCACATGATTCTTTATAACTTATTACATTAAATATTTACTTTTGTTATATTTATTTTATTATTGATTGTCGTTTATATTCAAATTTTTGCAACAACAAATATTTATAACAATCAATATTTACTGGTTAAATACAATCACAGCTATAGTGGTAAATAAACAGGTTCATAGAGCTGTAAAACCTTAGATACTTTCTAATTTATGGTGAAGTTAAGATATCAGCCTGTATATGACCTTTTTTCAATATTCCTGCCAAAATTACAATAATAAATACCCAGCAGTTTCATAAAATCTTTATTCTTTAAATATAATATTTAATATTAATATCTCACTATTTTTTTTATTATATATATAATATCGCCTAAAAATTAAATTAAATGTAAAAAAAATATGCTTTTAACTTAACTCCACTATATATATCTATAAAAACATGCCTATTATTTCTTAGGCCTTTATTAATCTTAATTGGCAAATATATATATACAAATTGACGATAATAAATATAAAAACAGAAATTGCCTAAAAACAATATAGTCCAGAAAACTTTGGTTTAAACAAATTGCAAGATAACTTAAGAGGGTCGTTTTTGAGAATTACGAATATCAAGTTCAAACTGGAATACTTCCGTCAGTAGCAAAAAGGTCATAACTGTCTATTTTTGAGATTTTTGTTTTATTTTATTCCCATGTGGGTATTAGTTACCTACACCTTATTACGAAGTATAAAAGCCCTAATTTGGTCGGAAATATTATTTATTTGAGAAAATAATAGACTGTAAGTTTTCAACGTCATCAGTTATTGAAGAAAAAAAGTGCGCAACTCTTCAATAAGTAGTAAGAAAGCAAGTGAAGTTAAGGCTTTCTTGCTACTGGCATCAGAACACCTCAGAGCTCAATTTTGGGTCCAATTCTTTCTTAGTCTATATCACTGATTCATACATAGGCAATTTGTCTCCAGAGTTAGTTAGAGGGTAAATCGTCAACAATGAAAAAACCCTGAAATTTTTACCAGAAGCTTCCATTAGATTTGGAGATTGTTTGTTTCTGGTAAAGTATAATGCTACTTTTGTTTGTTCTATCTAGTAGCCCAATAGCGGAACAAAAAACTTTGTTAGCCCCCTCCCCCTTCACCGGATTTTCACACACAATTAATGTTCCAAGTGAAGCAAAATTATGATCATTTTTAAGCTTTAATCAACAAAAAAATGTACCTATCAAATTTTAGGTTACTTATATTTTATTTTGTTGGGTACGGTCATGAGCAAAAAAAAATAGGACGTCTTATAACGGTATTTTGCTAACATCTAGTTGTGTACATCTAACTTTAATTTTTGTGACATTGTCAGTTAGTTGTCATAATTTATTGCAAGTGTGCAAAAAACTAATATGCCTCATTAAGCGATTTAGTTAAATCTGGAGTTACTGCTAAAGCAGAAGATGGATGGTCAATGAGACAAATTGCATTGCGTTATAATATTGACAAAAATTCGGTGAGTAACATTTTAAGAAAGTGGAGAATAATCGGTACGATTAGTAGAAATCCTGGATTGGGGTGAAGAAAGATATCAACTCAACAACAAGATTTGCAATTGGTAAATGCTTTAGTAGAACATCCATTTTACTCAGTTATTCAGGCAATTTTCCTGGATCGAGTAGTACTGGTCGCCGGCGCGTAAGAGAATCGGAGCTACGCTGCCATGCATCAGGAGAGAAATACTTACTTAAAACTGAACATAAAGAAGTTCGAGTAGGATTTGCGCTTGAATTTTTAGCGCATGATGTAAATTTTTGGAACAATGCAATCTTTACAGACGAAAAAACTTTCCAGTCAACACACAGCGGTCGTATTTGTGTTTACCGCCCTCCGAATACTCGATTCGATGAGAAATATATATCTAACATTGATAAAAGTGGTAGATTTTCCGTCAATATGTAGGCTTGGATATCGGCACGTGGTCCTGGTGTTTTGTGGCATATTGAGGAACGATTTAATAGCGAAACGTATATTAGGATTTTAGACAATATTATGCTCCCTTCTGTGTCACAATTATTTCCTAATAATGAGTTCATATTTCAAGAAGACAATTGTTCCGTTCATACTGCTCATACCATAACTAACTGGTTTCAAGATAACAACATCAATGTTCTTAACTGGCCCAGTCATAATCCAGATCCTAACCCTGTGGAAGAAGTATGGGGACTACTCGTAAGAAGTACCCAAAAACGAAATGTGAGACCACGGAATGCCGAAGAATTACTGGAAATAGTCAATAATGCATGGGAAAATATTATTACTAATGATTATTGTATAAGGTTATTTAATTCTATGCCAAACAGACTTATAGAAGTTATAAATAGAAATGGTGCAATAACGAAATATTAATAGTTAGTTTCTTGTTAAGTAGGATATCCTTTGTCCTTTGATCCAGGATTTCTACTAATCGTACCGTTTATTCTCCACTTTCTTAAAATGTTACACACCAAATTCTTGTTAATGTTATAACGCAGTGCAATCTGTCTCATTAACCATCCATCATTTACTATAGTAATAACTACAGCATTAAAATAAAAAATAAATTAAAAGTGATATCTATTTTATTTATAATCAAATAGAGACAGATTTACATTTTAAAAAAAGTTGTCCTATTTTTTTCTGTTCAAGACAGACAAAATAGTGTAAACATGCATTGTATATTACAAAATTTCAAATTAGACATAGAGGGTGGAGTAAAGAAAAATTGGCAGTGGCAGAACCTGCCCGGTCTGAATCACTGCTTGAAAAATCATAAAAAATAAAGCTAAATCCTCTAAATGTTTTTTCATGTGAATAAGAAATGGGAAAAATTATTTTTGATTTTTATATATTTAGAGGTCGGACCTCCTAAAAATGATTGGCTCCCCATGCTGCGAAGGTTGCGGGGGTATTTGCTCCGCCATTGTTGTAGCTGAATAGTACAAAGTATTCAGGTGACTAAGGGGAAAAACAGAATAGGCCAAGTACCAAATAGTAAAGGGAATATTTGTTAGATTTCTAATAATTATTTTTCTTTTATCATTCTTTATGCTTTTACTATACAGATGAAGTATTGGCATCGTGAAAAAACCAAATGATGAAAATGGGCCAGAAAATGGCAAACTTATCCCAATCGGCATGCCGCCTGTATCTGTCTGTCTGTATTTGATACCTTTTTCTCTAACACAGCTTATAGTAGAAGGCTGAAATTTTTGACATAATACCTGTGAGATCCAAGGAAGAACCCTATTGACTACTGGTGAAATTGGAGCACCAAGGGCGGCTCTAGGTAGAGCCAAAAATCATTTTTTGTTGAATCTAAAAATATTTCAAATTAAAATTTTCCATTTGCATATTTTTCGCCAGAGACAGAGGCGGCTTCTAATAACAAGTTTACATTGAATAAAAATTGTTTCAAAATCTTCCTTCATATTTCTCATTAGAGCACCAGGGACGGTTCCAGGGAGGGCTCAAAAACAAGTTCAGTTAATCAAGGCATTTTAAAAATAAAAATAAAATTGTATACAATTGAAAATTGTATCGAAAAGGCTTTTTACAAATTCCTCATCAGAGTACCAGGAACGGCCTCAGGGAGGGCCCAAAATAAATTTTTGAGACAGCTTCGTGGAAAGTATAAACAGTTTTTTGTTGAATCAAAAGCTGTTTCAAGTAAACATTGTTCATGGTGTGGTTTAAAATGTATTTTTCAAATTTTCGCCAGAGGGCCAGGGGCGACTCCAGGGAGGGCCTAAACATTTTTCTTGTCGAATTCTTTCCCCAACCCCAAAAATGTATATAATTAAAAAAATACTTTTCAAACATAACTTTTTTATAATATGGGGAATTATATCGGAAGTGTCGTTTGTGCATTTCTCGTCAGATTAAACGTTAGCCAATAAAAATTGTGTTCATGTTAATTTTAGATTCCACCAAATTGTTTTAGAAAGTTAAAAATTAGTTTAAGACATGGATAGATAAGAAAGTACTATAGGGGTGCATATCTACTCGAGACTTAAGTCGTCGCTTATAAGCATCGATGGCAGCGTCATTGGCACGTGTTTAACCATGTTTGTTTGTTTGTTGAAAAATGAATTAATTTCAGGCGGCAATACTATAATCTTTTTATGAACAGTACCAGACAAAGAGTGTCTAGATGACAGTAACAACTCAAGTTGTTAAACAATTCCTAAATAATATAACTACTTATTATTTTCATTATTTTTTTGTAAAATACAATGCCCCTTTCAGTCCATTAATTATAGATAAACAAGAAACGTTTTGAAATATGCTATATTCAAATTCATTTCTTCTTTTTATAGGTATTTCCAAGAGAATTACAAAATTAATCAGTATTTTGGAAAAATAACCCCTGCACCTGTGACGTTACGTCAAAAGCCCAGTTAGAGGCTATTTTTTTGACAACTAATACATATAGTTGATGTACTTATCAACGACATGTGATTTTTCTATCTATGCGCATACAAAGCG
Source organism: Leptura quadrifasciata (assembly GCA_963675555.1). Classification (NCBI taxonomy): domain Eukaryota; kingdom Metazoa; phylum Arthropoda; class Insecta; order Coleoptera; family Cerambycidae; genus Leptura; species Leptura quadrifasciata. The sequence continues at coordinate 85,611,298 of OY776679.1, read as the reverse complement.
CATAGGATGTGAATTACAGAAAGCCATGTCTGCTGTGGCTACGACAGAAGTTCCGAGCGTAACGATTCGTTTTACAAATGAATATTACAAGCATTAGTCGTAGTCACAACCAACGTTAAGCATTCTGTCAGTTTTCTGTCAACCCAGTAGCGTGCTGTGGATAAAAGACTGAATGAGTGAACCAGAGACATGGTGGTGAAATTAAACAAGTGCTTTAACCAGGAAAAATGTAATGGATGCTCCCTTTTACCTTTGCAAAAAATCCAAGAAGTGAATTGTAAAATTAAATGCAGTAACAGATGTTAAAATTCATTGTATCTCATGCTATTATTGTCCAGATATTTTCATCACAAAATACTTGTCTTTTGCATATGTTGTTACGCCCATGATAACATGACCGACAACATTCATGATTTGAACTGTAACAACTACGTATTACCTCCTCAGATTGCAACAAAATTTAATAAAACACTTTAGACATACCTAAATCAGAACTCGGCATAAGCGAATTTTCAGCTAAATAATATCAAACTACTTTGTTGAGGCTTAGCAAAAATGCACTTTAAATTTTGCTTGTGGTTGCTACCCTCAAACAATGCCCTCTTGCAATTTGTTTAACCACTGACATAGCTCGAAGCTGGACTATTTCCCAGGCCCAACTAAAGCCTCGTCCATCAACTCATCATCGGTGATGCAAGGCGAAGCCGAATGCGGACTGGGATTAATAAGTGGGCTAGGCGCTGGTGATTTAACTATATGAACACTAACGGAGGGAGACTGAGGAAATGACTGCGGCCCGATGGACTTACCGCTGAAGTCCAATATATCGCTGTCGTTCTTCTTCAAATCTTTTCTGTCATCTCTCGGAGCAGGCGCTATAAATTTAGACGTCAAATCGATGCTCTTCGTTGACAGGCTTAATGGTTCGGAGCTGGCAGTTGTCATAGAAAATGATTTCGATGCGGAGGACGTAGGATCGAACTTGTACGTCTCTTCTTTCCCTGGAACGGCAATTTTTGAGTTACCATTACTCTCGACACAGGCCAGGTTAGTAGATGTAATGTCCTGCTAGATTACAAATCGTCTCGAAAAGTGTGCAATACATAACGAAAAGTATGCAAAACATAACATTTATTGATGAAGGAAAAAATTCACTTGTAATTTGACAAGACATTTGCAAATCGCCTGAGTATTTGAAGCGTAGTAAAGTGGTATGAAAAAAAAGATAGAGTGAAAAGTTGTTTGCTTTTGTATACGTTACCCTAAAATTGTTCTCAATGTAAAGTTATCAAAGTATACAATGCATATGTTTTTTTTATCAGCTGTGACCTATGAAGAGTAACAATGATGCCAAAAAATTATAGATATTAAAACATAATATTTTTAGTCGAAAACTCCTTATTTTACTATAAGGAATGCAACTTGTAATTCAGCGCTCGGCGGGGCACATAGCCCCGGAGAGTAGCTGTTGGTTGCAGTCTGGTTACATTCCTTATAGTAAAATAAAGATTTTATAGAAGAGTTTGCGACTAAAAATATTATGTTTTAATATTCCGCCCTCTAAAAGCACATTTGAACAATTATAGATATCTAGATGTAATTGATAAGATTGGATTAGAATAAAGCAGTTAACACCATTTATAAATAACTTTATTTAACTTAACTTCAACATATGGATAGTGTCAACGATAGTGACTAGGAACAAATGTATTTATAATCTTTTCGCAATCGTTTCTTTTTTTTTATTTGAATTGTATATACTTCAACTATTTTTAAGGATTCTGATAGTGTTTATATGTTAAATTTATGATTTGATTACTTTTTATGTGTTATAATTTATTTAACTGCGTGCATTTTTCACAAAAAAATTTTGTCCTAATTTATATGAAAATCATTTTCAGTTGAAACAAATTAAATGAAATGAAAAAACCAATGTGCAACCACGTAAACTACCCCCTTATGAGTTAAATTGTTTTTAATTGCTACTATTATTTTTATTTATATGTTTCAGTGCATGAATGATTGACGAATGGGCAATAATCAGATTCAATGATAAACCAACAGAAACAATTATACATAATTTACCCACTCGGAGGATTAGCTATTATTATGCAAAAGATAATATTTTGATTAATTTAATTACATATTAATTAGTCTCTGTAATAACACACTAATTACAACTTTTATCTACTATAAACTTCTAATAATTCGCAACTTGTCACTGATCTTGATCTGAACTCTACTCTCTCAGAACTGTACTGAACTGGCTAAATAACCCTGATGCGCTGGTCCTGCTTGTTATATACTTCGCGGCACTTATTCTAATTCACCTATACTCTATTTGCTAAATAGAAATACTCCCCCAAAAAATGCGCCATATTTAAATAAAAGTGTTCTACTGGTTGATTTTTTAAATCTCATAATAAAACCAACCATTCTATGTTTCTGATGTTTAGTTTTTGGTGTTTGCAAGTTATTCGTTATCTTTATTTGCTATTAATATAATAACATCACTACAGGTAATTAAGACCCCTTTTACCCCGGAAGGCTCTAGGAGAGCCTTGTGTGGGAGGGGGCTATACATTTAGAGACAAGGGACACACACCCAATATCCGTGTATAGTGAAAAAGTCGCTCTCACAGTATTTTCCACTGCCATGACTGGGAATCAAACCCGGAACTTTTGGGTGAGAGGCAAGTGCACTTACGTCTCGACCATCAGTTATTCCCATTCATCTAATAAAACAGTATTTTTAAATACTTTACGAACTACCGTAATTTTTGTCACTTCTACATAATTTTTTATATCTATTGTATTGTTTTATACCTATTTTTGTATGGTGCAACTCTGTTTTGTAAAGAACTATTGACGCATGTACAATTTTCATATAACATGAATAAATCTATATATCTAAAAGTGGTTGCACTAGTTCCATGTTATCTGTTGGCTGCAGATATTGTAGATAAATTTTTCAATTATGAATTGCGTTTTGGTTTTATTACAGTTCATTGGAAGAACTGTGAAGGGCATTTGTATTTGTGTGATGATTCTGAGGGATGATGTTTCTGCTACTAATATTTTAATCCAGTCAATACATCATTTGACTTCACAAGTCACCCGACGCAGGCAATCTTTTGAGCGCTAGTCAGGGGATTATTGGAAGGTATAATGCCGAATTTTCGGGAAGTTCGGGTGGTGGGGTTCGCCGTTATATTAGAAAGTATGTCACCAGCAATTTTATTTGAATAACTCGGCAACCGTTCAAGCTAGAACAACATTTTAAAAAGAGTTTTAAATGTATTCAATGTTGAATTTCATACGCTGAACGGTTTTTTAATTATTTCGCGGCGAAGTTTTCATTTTGCTTTATTTGTCTTTTTCTCGTAAAAGGCCACATTTGCCAGAAAAACTTGTTATCTAAAGAACAAAATTTTTTCAAGATGTTTATCATTCGACAGTGTCGCAACGAAGTATTTTTAGAAAGAGGTGACTTTGATTAAATCGTTCTATTTTGGCATCAGGAATGTGGCAGCTTTTGGTACGGAACTTTTGACAGTATTCTTTTCGGTTGTACGGCAGTTTAATTCAGATTATTTTCTATTCTTCATTGGCCACAAGCTGCATGTCCAAATGAACATGAATGCTTGTAAAATTTTAAATACCTATCCAATTAAGTTATACTTACTACATACAAATTTGGAATGAGATACCTCTCAATATCACAAAATAATTCACAGAAATACTTTGGCAAGATTTTCAATGTGAAGTCCCTGGAAACAAATAAAAGAACTAAAAAATAATTACCATTAAATATATAAAAACACACTACCATACACTAACATTTCGTTTTTTTTTTTTTTAATCTTGTTCTAATGTATTCTTTTACATTATATATGTATATGCACATAAGCATTGTATACCATTATTTAAGAAATAATCGACAAATAGTTACCATGCACTGTCCATGTATCTAAGTGAAAGGAGCAAATGGAGAGAATAAAATTTATTAAAAAGCGAAAGTTTAGAAAGTGTAATCGTGATTGTAGGACAAAAGAATGAGGAACAGAAAGAGAAATAATTATACACTAAGGGCAAATTCCCGAGTTTTAATGAAAATTAGTTTGGTCTTAAATTATTTTAACTATGAATCCTTTATCATCCCACTTTTCAACTTTGTAGATTGTTTAACACTAATAGAAATCATTTTCTAGAATTTTTTGAAAACTTTCATTTCAAAATTAAAAAAGTTGTCTCATAACTCTCCTCCTGCGTTACATATTATAGGAAAGGCCATAATAACAAATTCTGGCAATTAAAAATTATGCCAGTTGTGTGATACTTGCTGCCTTTATGCATAATTTGATCAAACTTTTATAATAGTTCAATAAAATAACAATTTATATCGGACAAAATTCTTCAAAGTTTTGAAAATTGGTAGAAATGTTAAGGATAGCATAACAATTACTAAACCAAAAAGTTCCCACCCCTAAATAGTGTGCTTCATCCCCTAGGACGTCATTTCCACCCCCTATTTTGAGGTTTTCTAGATTATCTCAGGAACGGTGCTCTGTTTTATAAAAATATCTATATACAAAATTATTCTTATAAAATTTTCTATCAAAAACGTCTATACTTTTTTTCCTAAAATGAATAGTACTGTGGGAAATTAGGCGCACACATAAGGGTTGGTTCCGGTTAACACAATAAATTGTAATCTTTCAATGTCTAACGCTAAAGCAGTAACTAATAATCTCCACTTAAAATTCTAATAAATATACCACTTCCATCCTCTCACCCCTGTAAAATAATGTGATTTTTAAAGAAGCAATAATAATGTATATTGTACTTGTTGCCACCCCATATGTAAAGTACTTGGCGCATTATTTTTTTACGTGGTGTCCCCTGTAGGCCTAATCCACAATTATCAGAAGGTCATCGATCTAAATAGAACATTTGAAACAACTGACAGATAAATTAAATAATTTGGAAAATATTGGAATTGGTGGCAAAGTGCTCACGTGGATAAAAAGCTATCTATGTGACAGAATGCAAAAATGTAAATTCATTCTCAAATTAAATTGGAACTGAGAAAGGTGTCCCACAAGGAAGTGTATTGGGCCCTTTGCTCTTTAACATTTATGTGAATGATATAGGCTCATTAACTGCACACTTTTAAACTTGTTTGGTGATGATACACTAATTGTAGTGTCGGTTGAAATTTTAGTCTGCGGTTCAAAAAATGAATAAGGAACTAGATAATTTAAAAATTATTTAATGTCAATAAATCGGTTCTTAATGTGAATACTAAGGCTATGATAGTAACAACATCATATAAATATTCTTCTCAACTTATACTTATAAAACAGAATATCAGCTAACATACCAATGGCTAGTAGATTATTAGTTTATCAGGCAAATGTTTTTGATAGAGAGAATTTTACAATGAATAATTTTGTATACAGGTATTTTTATAAAAAAGTTTACCGTTCCTGAGATAATTTAGAAAATCTCAAAATGGGGGCTGAAATGTGATGTCCTAGAGGGTGTAGCATACTATTTAGGGGTGGCAACTTTTTGGTTTAGTAATTATTATACTATCTTTAACATTTCTACCCATTTTCAAAACTTTGTAAATTTTGTCCGATATAAATTGTTATTTTACTGAACTATACATTGTTTGGTAATTCCTACCTATTTAGCATAATCTATTAATCCCTTTGGGATGTATTAATACCCGAAAATTTAATTTGTGTACTCGTGCTTGAGAATGTAGTTTAGCAACTGGTAGTTCGCCAATTGTCCCAGAGATGGCGCAATTGGTTTAATAACTACAGAGGTTATTGACCGGTTTACAGATTTTTAGAAGGCAATGACTTCATACTAGAATCATAGATCAGAATAACAGGCAAACCAAATTCATGAATGAGAAATAAAATACTGTTTGCCAGGGTTCAATGATAGTACATAGGAAAAACCGTTTCTGGCGCACTCAGTAGAGGAGCACTGGGGGTTCTGTGTCCATCCAGGAGTGAACATGAGAGTCGAAGGGGCGGTGAAGGAGTGTATGATGGTGCAAGAAGTAACAACAATAGCCAGAAGATGGCGAAGAGTTGGAGACCGCCAGCCTTTTTATCCCTTTATAGGTGTTCTAGGATGTCATTGGTGGTTCGTGGGGGTGTCATGAGTGGTTCATGGGGTTGCATGCCTGTAGAAAAACTTGCACAGAACCACGACCACCTATCGTGGTCGTGTGCACCTAGCAAACCTAATCTATCGTATTACCAGATGTCAAACAGCTTCCAGTACAGCTTTTTCTACAGGCATGCACCCCCTATGAGCTACCCATGACACCCTATGAACACCTATAATGGGGTAAAAAGGAGGGGTTCAATCATCTTTGTTACTTCTTGCAGCCTTCACATCTTCACCACCTGGTTATTATCATTACTTTTTGCACCGTCATACACTTCCTCACCACCCTCTCGACTCTCATAGTCACTCCTGATGAACACATCCAGTTCTTAACGTCATACACTTCAATAAAATCCCACAGAAAAAAAGGAAGCCAATAATAGGGACAAACAAGTTATGTAATGGATCAAAACCATTCCAAAACTGGGTTATCTACATGTATATCGCCATCCATGCAAATATGGAAGTTGATGATTTGCAGAAATTTCTCTTCCCGTCAGCTCCTAATATTCCTTTCAGCTGTGTTCTGTGGAACAAATGTGAAAATACAACATCCTTTAAGGTATCATTCCCAATAGAAGATGTAAAAGGGTATATGATCCCTCAATATGGCCAAATGGTGCCGCAATACAACGCTTTAGATTTAGACAAATTAATGAAAATAAAAATTTTCAAATGAACTGCCCATTAACCCCGGACCGATAACCGATCCAAATGATTATAACGTGATATTACTTAATACCCAATCTTTGAATGTAGACAAAGCGAATCAAATCTATGTTGAATATGTAACTGATTCTCAACCAAAATTTTTGTGCCTTACTGAGACTTGGTGTAAACACAATGAAGCAAATGCTTTGAACTTCCCAAATTTTAATCTTGTTACAAGCTGTAGTAGATCTGTGTTTAACAGCGGTGGTGTCGGAATATGGTCCGATCAAACATTAGACGTAGATGACTTAGAATTAGAACATTATTGCTTAGAAAAAAATAAAGAGGTATGTGGTCTGGCGTGGAAAGTATCGACAAAAAAACGGGTGTATATATCATCACTTGTTATCGATCTCCATCAGGCGACTTCAATATATTTATTAAAACCCTTAATAATATGCTAGACAAATTATATAAACCCCATATACCGATGACGATTAACGGTGATTTTAATATTAGTCCACATTCCTTTGACGATAGATATAGCATCTTAACTTCTCATGTTCGTTGATTGATCACGTATATACTAATATTAATAATACTAAGAATTGTGAGGTCCATCCCAACTTAATCTCCGACCATAACACTGTTCTGCAGAATGCAGAAAGTGCATCCTTCAGAAAAAGATTTTTTAGCCAAGAAAATTACAACATTTTTTTACCATGTTAGAGAAAGAAACATGGAGCAATGTATATGAAGGCTCAGACTTTGATAATTTCCACAATACCCTTCTACACTATTTTAATATCTGTTTTCCACTATCTCGTTGTATATTGCTTTGACTGTATACAACGAGTAGTAAATAACCAGAGGAGAACTACAGAAGAAGAACAGCAACAACCAACAACGTATGCATACCTACCCTACGTCGCGGGAGTCACAGATAGGTTGAAGAAGATTTTATTCAAAAAGAAAGTAGGTGTACGGTTTCGAACAGTGAAGAAAATACAGCAGATGCTTCCCTCAGTCAAAGACCCTGTCCCCAAACTGTTATCAAAAGGTGTTTACCAGTTGAAGTGCACATGTGGTAAGAGCTACATCGGACAAACAGGACGGAGTATCCAGTGCAGAATCAAAGAACACCAGAGAAATACCAGATTTGGATACACGGATAGGTCGGCGATAGCAGAACATGTCCGTAATAACGAGAACCATAAAATCGACTACGAGGACATCATTATATTAGACAGGAATACGCGCTATTATCCGCGAATCATTAGGGAATCACTGGAAATTATGAAAAACGTGAACAACTTTAACAGAGAGGATGGGTATCGACTTAGTAACACGTGGAGACTGGTATTGCCAAGTACCAGCACTGTAGTAAGTCACGGTCAACCAAACACGACGAATGAGCAGCGAAGCGAACCAAGCGTGACCGATGACCAGCGAAGCGAAACGGCGCCTTGGTATATAACGAGGAGTGTAACACAACAGATTCAGTCTTTAGAATCCTTCTGAAGAAGCTGACAGGATGAACAGCGAAACGTCAAGTCAAGTTCGACGACTACGGCAAGACCCGGAAGAATCTACTTCATTAGACAACGGCCGTGAAAAACCTGCATTCTAACTTAACCTTGTCCATCGGTTCTTTCCCTAACAAACTGAAAGTTAGTAAAGTTAATCCTGTTTATAAGAAACATGATACGACGAAAGGCGAAAATTATAGGTCAATTGCTGAGGCATCATGTCTCTAAAATTTTTGAATACAGTATGATTGATAGGCTATGGAAATTTTTGAATAAACATAAAATCCTCTCTACCGCTCAACATGGCTTTAGATCATCCCATTCTACCATGACTGCTGTGGACTCCTTTCTTAGACAGGTGATTGCTGCCTTGGATGCAGGTGAGAGCCGTGCTGGGATGTTTTGCAACCTAAGTAGGGCCTTTGGCTGTGTTGATTACAGCGGCCTCCTGTTTAAACTGGAGAGATATGGCATACGTGGAGTTGCCCTAAACTGGTTTGACTCTTATTTGTCAAACAGATCGCAGTTTGTTGAAATCGGCCATAAAACACATGGTGTTTATGAAAAGTTTAACTCGGATACAATTAGCATGGGAGTGGGAGTACCCCAGGGTTCTATTTTAGGCCCTCTGTTATTTTTACTTTTTATCAACGACTTTCCCGATTTTGTAAAAGAGTACTTCATCATACTGTATGCTGATGATGCAATCACACTTTGTCACCGGTAGCAATAACAACGAAAATGAAACCAAAAGTAACCTCTTAGTAAACAAGTTATCTCAGTTTTTTAATCAGAATGGACTATTCTTAAACATAGAAAAGACTGGTTATCTACATTTTCATACAAATTATAATAAAAACAACATGGATTTAAATATAGCTTACAATAAAATCTCTCTGAAAAGAATGGAATCTGTTAAATTTCTTGGGCTTACTATAGATGAGTGTTTAACTTGGAAACCTCACTGTAATAATCTTATCTCTAAGCTGAATACTGTTTGTTGTCATATAAGGAACCTCAAAAATGTTATAAATGGGGAAATGCTCATTTCATTCTGGAATATGTTTCTGGGGCTCTTGTGCATCAATGCCAAATGTTTTTAAAGCACAGAGATGGATTATTCGGAGTATGGCGGGTGTCAATAAAAGGCATTCATGTCGAGATCTTTTCCGCCAGTTCGGCATACTAACTATCTATGGACAATATATATAATTATAATCTCCTTCAGTATATTTTCATCAATAAAAATGATTCTAATTTAAACAGTAATTTCCACTCATATGATACTCATAACAGAAATGATCTCACCATTCCAACACACCGCGTTAGTCTCACAAATAGATCCCATGTTATATTGGGATTAACTCTCTTCAATAAGCTTCCAAATAATATTAAAAACATATCTTACTTAAAGCACTTCAATAAGGAAGTAAAAGATCTGCTACTCAACTTGTGTATTCTTTAGTATTATTTGGGTTTTCTACCACATGTACTATTATCCTCTTCAAAACAAATCACCGAATCTACAAAATAATAGAATTATTGGAAAAAAGAGCCTCTGCGCCTGTGACGTTTACGCCAACGGAAAAGTCAGAGGTTATGTTTTGCAAATAATATAAATCGGAATAAACACAAAAATAATGTATTTTGCTGACGTTTCGGAAAGTAATCTCTTTCCGTTTTCAAAGCTATTTTTTGAAGAACTCTTATTTTGCTGTGTATGTCAAATACACAGCTTTAAGATTCTGTTTATGTTATTTCCATAGATACTTACTACTTACACAGAACATAGAACTGATGATATTTTTTAGATAATGTTGAGTTTGTTAAGTTCTTCTTTTAACATTGGTAGCCAGGTTGTACAAATATCTACAGAACAATTCGATACGCACTTATCTTCATTTAATAAGATTATTGCTGATTCTTTAATTTTTCTTTTTTTGGTATCTGTTTCTTTTGTTTTTCTTTTTTTCCTTTGGCGTAAACGTCACAGGCGCAGAGGCTCTTTTTTCCAATAATTCTATTATTTTGTAGATTCGGTGATTTGTTTTGAAGAGGATAATAGTACATGTGGTAGAAAACCCAAATAATAGGAAAGAATATTCGTAGAATGCCACAAATAACTTTCAGTCAACTTGTGTGTTTAAAACATAGCCGAATTCACACAAACTACGGTCTAAAATTTTAATTATGTCGACCACTCCGTTTTGTCAGTCACCTTTTTTTATATTCATGTACTTATTATGTCTTAAATGTTATGTTGTCCGGCTGTACCAGCAGCTACTTGTACAAGTCTTTGTACTTTTTCTTTGTATATTAGATACCTTTATTGACTAGTCTTAATACTCTATGTATTCTTGTGGACAATAAATGTTTATTTATTTATAAGAACCCTCACTGTACCTCTACTGAGTGTGCCAGAAATGGCTTTGCCTATCTACTGATATCAATCTGCCCTTGGCTACGGCACTTTTTACTGTCTTTCCTGCAACAAATCAATTTATGAATCATTGAAATAGGTTATAAAATTTCATCATTTTCATGTCCTTGTACAATGAATTAGGACAGTTTAATAATGTCAGCAGGTATACTTCAGGTAATTTCATTAGTAAATAAGTAAGGAGGGAATATTAAGAAAATGCCACAATCAACTTTTAGACAATATAAAAAATATTTACAAAAATTACTTCTTCGACTGTTGCCACCCAGATAATCATATATCAGTTTCTAAACACACTCTCTACTTGCTTCTTTTCTTTAACTACCTACGAAATTTTTTTTTTTTACAAAACTCACCTTGCGAACTGGACAAATTCTGAGGAAAGTCTTTCTTTTTGTCCTCATCCTCGTCCTTCAACTTGGGATTGGTGCCTAAAGCCATCGGATTTAAACTGTTAATATTGTTCCTAATCTTTGGACCCATCGAGTTCTCGAACATCTTATTCGCAGGCAAAGCCAACGGATACTTGGGAATTGACAAGTCATTTTTTGCGACCATGTCAAATATTTTCGAATCGACCGTACCCCGATTAACGTTATTCAAGGAATCATTTTTACTTGATTTCTTGTCATCCGAAGTTCTCGCCGAAAGCTTGGGTATCTGAAAGTTTTTATCAAGCTGCTTCATCATGCCCTCCATCATCAGGTTCGATCCAAACGGGTCTATTTTTGACTGAGATAGCTTGTATACGCTGTCGGCGTCTTCGCGATTCGGCGTGGGGCTCGACTTCCTATCTTTCAGAGAGGAAAAAATCGATTTTTCCGAACTACTTTTACTGGGTTTCAGACGGTCTTTAGTCCTACTTAAGTCGGTGGCACTAGAACTGGTTTTGGGCGAACCCGTTAACTTTGACACTGATTTCGACAAGCCCCCGCCGCTCGTAGAGCTTGAGGAAACTTTAGCACTGCTTGACGAAGCTGTTTTATTACTCGAACTAGATCCTTTTACGTTACTGCTGCCATAATTTGCACTGGAGGAGTTTGATAAATTAGTGCTGGATTTTTGTAACTGTTGTGGTTTTTTTGAAGCAGGTCCACTGTTTACACCTGGTTTTAACCCTGTATGCGTCTTCGGAGATCCAGTACTGGCGCTCTTACTTAAGCTGGCGGAACTTGATGATTTGGTGCTGGAGCTGTCCTTGCTCCTCGTTTTGTTTATCGTAATTTTCATGCCATCCGAGCTGGGTTTAACCATGTACTCGGAATTTTTCGTTTCACCTATTTTAGCACTACTTTTGCTAGAATCGTTCGATTTACTAGTGCCTGCGCTTGTTCGATCTCTACTACTACTCGATTTGCTACTAAGATCCGTTACGGTATCACAGTGTTGAGCATTAACTTTTAATTTATCCACGATAGCGGACAGAGACCCCTTACGATTTCTCACTTGGTTCGAATTTGATTTAGAAGGGTCACTTGTGCTGCTGGGAGATGGCAAACCGTCTTGCACCACCTCGCCCGCATTTAAGTCCAAAGGCTTAACTTTAACGGAACTTTTCGTTTTTGAATTGCTTACATTAAAGACACTCGATAATTTCTTTTCTTTTTCACGGGAGCTTTCTTTCGAGCTAGACTTACTTTTAGAATCACTACTGCTTTTACTGGAAGGCGAGTTAGCTGCACTTTTCAACGTGGACATGCTTGGTTTTCCGGAACCACTAGTGGAAGGGTGTTTGGGAGAGGTACCATGATGTTTGGGGCTGGATATGCCGGGTATGCTGTGCTTAGGACTGCTCGGAACATGCGCTGGCGAGTGCTTAGGGCTCTGGTGGGAAGAGGAACTGGATTTGAGGTTGGGCTTCATTAAATTCGGGCTTAGTTTACCACTCAGCGGTATTGTTCTATTTTGTGTAGGAGAGGCACTAAATTTTCTTATCATACTAGGTGAAGTAGGTGTGGCGGACGTTAGAGGAGGGGACTCTGCTGGTTTTATACTGACCGTCACAGGTTTAGTTAAAGGGTCTTGTTTTGGGGGTACTTTTTCAGGTGGACCCATTGGACTTTCGTCTCGTTTTCTCTTTTTCCTTTTCTCCAACCTGCTTTTCTCATCCCTACTGCTCTTGCTACTCCTCTTTTCTTTAGATTTTTCTTCCGATGATTTGCTTGGACTGGACGAAATGGGTGTGATTGTTATTGAACTGGGCAGCAGAGATGACGCAGATTGAGGCACCGAAACTAAGTCAATTCCCAGCCTCTTTTCCTGACCACCGCTTACAGAAAACCCCTGTGTTGGACTGGAAGGAACAGGTGTGATGCGAACGTTTGGGGGTACCAAGTTTTTCTCTCCCAAATCAAGCGATGAACTTGTTGGTGATTTGTCTTGACTTTTTCTTTTCTGTTCTTTCGATTCGCCAGCAGGTGTTTCCTCAACGTCTCCAAGATCATCTATATTTTCAAATCCCGTATTTGATTTTTCTGTGATGCCTAAAAGTTCTGTGGGATCTAAACTAGACAGTTCCAAATCTGTTTGAAACCCCAAGATCGAGTTTGGGGTCCTAATTTCAGTTTCCTGTGACAGTGGGGTGCTCCTTGATGTGGAGTCGCAACTGGAAGACTCCATTAATTCCGAGTCATCTGCTCCCACCTTCCTTTTGCCACCTTTCCACAAGTCGTCATTTGATTTACGCTTCTGACGCTTGCCGGCTTTGTCTGCTGTATCTGTGAAACAATTATTTATAAAGAAAACAATTAGTCGTTAACACATTTTCAAATGAAATAGTTTACCTGTTGGTATGTTACTCAGTTCGATATTGGTCAGCACCCCATCGGAAGGTGGGAAATTTGGAAAATTCGAAACCATCATGGATTCATTTAGAAACATGCCTTGATTTCCCTGCAACATCATGCCATGTCCGGAATTGCCCGAAGGTTCCTGTTTAATTTTATCATTTAACCCCCCGAATTCCGTCAAGTTTGTGCCTGGAGCACCCTTATGACCGCCGGGATCGCCGGAACCGAGGGGTAAATTAAAATTTTCATGCCCGCCATAGTGTGCACGCCTAATGGATTGCTTCTCCCAAAGTTTTATGATAGCCCGTAGAGTAACGGGCAAAGAGAAACATTTGTTTAGTATTTTCGAGCCGAGTTCGGAGGCTGTATCAGGAATATTGGCAGGTGGTGGAGTTCCTGGATTGTGTACACGACACTCCAGATTTGAAATATCACTCATATCTACCTCCGCAGTAGCCATGCTTTCTTCTATTGGGTGCTCCAAGGAAATCGAAATGTGGGTTGAGGAAAGGGCGCTAACTTCAAACATCGTCATATTGTCAAAATCTGGAAGAAAATATAAAAATGTTGGTTTTTAGGATTAGAAGTTGTTCTAACTTCACAGGTTAAGTAATTAATGATAATGGCCTCCTGAATGTCTCAATACATTTGGTACCGATCAATTAATTATATGAAATAAAAAACCCATAATTTTTCAGTACTTAATAAAAATGCTGTGGTGTTTTAGGTTCCCTATAATTAGGTAAATAGTTTGTGAGTGCTTTAATACCACTGTTTGTAAAGAAACTAGCCTCAAAATGCCTGGCAAAAGACTGAATGCAGTAGCTAGAGATATGGTGGTGAAATTAGTTGAATATTTCAATCAGGTAAAATGGAGGACTACTTTTACCTTTACAAGCACTCCAATTCATTGTACTGCAAGCTATTATTGACCATTTTTCAATGTGAAATACTTCTCTTTTGCAAACGTTGATACACTCATGCGTGCCATTTCATATCACTTTGAGTCAATTTGTTTCAGAACTAATTTAAACTGTAATTTTCACGATTTTCCGAAGTTTCGAAAACTAGTGCAAAATTTGACATTGTCTTTGTCGTATCTTATAGAAAATCACGTTTGATACCTTTTAATCATATTGTTTTGCAAAATAAGCACTAGAATCGAATTACTACATGATGTTTACATTAAAATTGCATATAAATACCTAACTTTCGCGATTTTTCCAAATTTTGAAAAACTCTGTAATACTTGAACATTGCAGAAAAACATTTCTGATCAGCTATTTCTTGCAAAAAACCCGACAAGACATACATAAAAATCATAATTTTTCAAATATTTTCCCATTAAAGACTTATCATGTATCAAAATTAAAAACTTTACTGCTAACCATCAATTCTTCTCCTTTTGATGTTATTATCCTTACTGAGACTTGGTTAAGTGATGGTTTCCATGATTCAGAACTGTACATGAACGCCTATACCATCTTTAGAAAAGACATACCTGTTGACACTAGTGATTGCTCTATAGGTGGTGGTGTGCTGATTGCAGTATATAACAGTTTTTCCTGTGATCTTTTAAAAAGTTCTAAGGAAATTGAGCAATTATTCGTCTCAATTGGAAGCAACAATAATAAAATTATCTTGGGGTGTGTCTATATTCCACTCAGGTCACCTAACAATGTGTATGCCTCCCTTGCTGAAAACTTATAAAATATTGCAGCTCAACACAATACTGAGATTTGTCTTTTTCGTGACGTCAATCTTCCTAATGCTATATGGATCAGTGATAACTTGAGCTCCTCCACGACATCACCAGCAACTACTCCTTACAGCAAAGCCAAAGCAACAGAAATTTTATCTAATCTTTGTGCCGTCCTGAATCTTTTTCAAGTCAACAACATCCGTAATGACAGTAATGTTACCCTTAATTTAGTTCTCTCTCAAGATGAATCAACAACAGTAATACCTCCAAATGTTTTTCATCCCCCACTATACGTTGTCCTCAAGCACCTAAATGATTCTGATGAGAATGATACCCTAGCTGATGGTTTCTATAGTGACTTTAAATCAGCCGATTTCAATGCAATTAATGATAATTTAAGCCAGTTTTCCTGGGACTAGTTATTTTGCAATATGGTTGATATACTCTATGAAATATTTAATGTACACTGCATTTGGTTTATTTATTCATCATAAAATTAATAAACAATGACTATCCACCAGAATTGTGTAATATAATTATCAACAGTTATAACAATCAAATGAATGCTGTTATCAATGTTAGGAACTCTAACAATGAAAATAATAAAAAGTACTACAAAATTCCTTATGTTACAGGATTATTAGAAAAAATAAAATCTAAATTATCTAATGACACAACACAGATTGTTTTCTACCTTTTAAAAATTGTTGGTAACTTATATAACTCAATGAAAGGTACTTTACCCTTAGATTATCATTCTGATGCGGTGTACAGAATTCAGTGTAATGATTGTAACCAAACATATATAGGGCAAACTAAACAAAATTTAAAAGCAAGACTAAATGAAAATAAATATTCATGTAAAGAAAAACATAAAAATAAAAAAGAATGCTGCACACTATTTTACTGAAAATCATGATTTTAATTTTGAAGAAGTAAGCGTATTGGACAGGGAAACAAATTATAATAAGAGACTAATCAGTGAAATGGTGTGTATACATAACCCTCTAACAATAAATAAAAGGACCGACATTGAAAATCTAAGTATTATTTATAATTATTTGATCAAAAAATACATAACAATGAAAAAACCTTGATATCGTATTTCTTATCACGTTGCTCCTAAACAGCTTACTCCTTCGAGTTTCTTACATTTATGGCATAGTGTTGTTATGTGATAGTTGAAATATTCCTATAAGCAAATAATTAATTATTGTTGTACTTCAAATGTATTATTACGCGTTCTTTTATTATCTTAAATTGTTTTCTAAAATAATCACCACTGAAGGTTGCAATAAATTACAAACAGACTTAAATAGCCTTATCGCATGGTGTCACCGTAACGGTATAGAACTTAAAGCAAGTAAGTGCCATGCTAGGTCGTTCTATCACACCAGGGATCCTCTTCAATATATCTACTACATTAATAACACATCCCTTGATAATATTTCTGTTATTAAAGACCTGCTTGTAATACTCGACCCATCATAAACCTTCACATCTCACATTTCCCAAACTGTTACCAAATCATTAAAAATGTTAGGTTTCATTAAACGAACTTCATGTGATATTACTAATATTACTTCTATTTAACTACTTTACTATTCACTTGTAAAGCCACACTTAGTATATGTTTCATGTGTTTGGAGTCCATACTATAATATACACATCCAGAATTTACAACAAGTACAACATAAATTTTTACGCTATATCACTTTTAAATCAAATGAAAATCTTGATTATGCAAGTCTTGAAAATGATCACATCAATTCTCCTAGAGTTCGTCGGAAACACAGAGATCTTACATTACTATTTAACGTAATTCTAATGTTTCCTGTCCATAATTGCTGGAAAGATTTGGCATTCATGTTCCATCAAGAACTACCCATTCAGCTATTATGTTTCACGAATCAGCTCATTGAACTAACTAAGGGTTCAACTCATTTGTTGCAAGGTCCTCTAGGCTAGCCGACAACCACAGTCACAGTCTTGACTTCTTTACAAATACACCAAACTTTTCGCTGCAATTAGCAAACTGTTCTTATTAAACCTCAACGTTAAGCATACCATATTCTCACATTTTCTTTTGTTTTATGACTGACATCCATACATTTCATGTATATTTAGTTATATTTATTTTGTGTATGTTTACCCTAAGAATGTACTAGTAAAGTCGGGGCAAGAATTCAGGCGATGCACATCACGAGTGACGTAATTGAAAACATTTTAATGCCAACATAATATTTTTAAGTATTAATTACATTAAAAAGAGTAATTCTTGACACCAAATTATTAAGCTTTTTTCAGAAATAAGTACAGTTCAATGTGGTTTCATAATACGTAGCATTTTTGTCTTATTTTTAGAAATAGAAGTTAATTAAATCATATTTCGTCGCGAAAGGTTGGTAGTATAAATTTACTAAATTTACAAAAGCACCGATATTTTAAATCGATTTACTGTCGATTTTATTGATTCGAATTATTTTATTGTTGATTTCATTCTCTCGTGCTTTTAATTAATTGTTGTTTCCTTGTTTTATTTACTATCAGTTCTTTTCAGAACTAATATAATTGTATTATTAGTGTTATTCTGGTAAGTGGAGCAAGATTTATTTGTGTGAAAACAAATTAATTTAGTGCATTATATTTTTAGGTTACCTGTCATAATGCCGAAGGCATTTGGTAAAGATATCCAGGAATTAATTTGTTCTTTAATAAATTATTTTGAGAGAAAGTGTTGCCGGTGGACCACTGATACCATTAACTGCTGTAAGAGAGGCAAGTATAATTCTAGAAGTTAACTATATATCGTAACATAACCAGTAAATTTCAGAGAGTTGCTAATGCATTAAACATAAGTTTGAGTGCTGTTAGCAACGTTTCCAAAAAAATGCAGACTGGGGAAGCTTTAGGTAGCCCTAAAAGAACTGGACCAACAACAAAGCCTGTATGCGACATTGATAACTTTGACCAAGCAGTAATTCGAAATGTTATTTATGAAATGTACAGAAACAGTAAGTATTTAGTAAAATGATGTTTGGAAATATTTTTTAAAGTACCTATTTATTATTGTTTTAGAACAACATATTACCAGACCATCCCTTTCAGAGCTGTTGATTGAACGGGACATTTACAGAGGAAGTTTGAGTAGCTTGGGCAAAATATTGAAAAAAAATAGGTTTCAAATTTCTAAAAGATAATCCACGTAGAAGATTAATGGAACTGCCAAATATTGTTTTCAGCCGCGTCACTTTTATGCAGAAATATGTAAAAAATACTTCATTGGGGTATCCTCGACAATAAATATGTAAATGTTTTTTCTCTTATCATGAATAGTACATAACTAAAAAATGTATAATTGTTTAATATCGTAGTAATTTTATTTAATTAGCAGAATTTAATTATAATTATGATTGTACTATAATATATATTATAAAACTCATTGTCCAGTTATTAAGTAAAGTTCATTTGAGAAATTATTTATAATCTATTTTTGTTCCAATTAATCGAATTTTCAGATTTTTGTTATATGTATTGTGGGTTGCACACGTTGTAGTTATCACAGGCACAGCATAAAACTTAGGTCCGTAAATAAATAAATATCGTTATTACGCAGATAAATTTAATCATACTTGTCAAAAAATTTACATATTATTCTCAGTAACTTTTGTGAAATTCCCGTCTTATCCCAGTTGACACTTTACAATGGCTATTACCTTACCCATAAACAATCATTGTTACAGCTTTCACATTAGGTAAATAAAGAAAAATAGTATATTAAACCATTAGTTCAAGAAATTCAGAAAAACGTGTATAATTCTTACCTTGTCTACTATTCGGTCTAACACAACTACTAACTATAGTGTTAAACAAGGCTTGCTCCCTTAAAATCATTAGAATACTGGCTACGTGAGCAGGGTGAGTAAATGGTATATTTGTAACTAAAACACCATCCATACATTTGTTCTCAGTCATGAAGTAACAGTGATTTTGATCGGGCAATGTCTGGAAGAGGAAAAAAAATTCAGTCGCCTAAACAATATGTGGGTACGAATAATGTAACATACCACAAACAATCCCTTATTATTACTGGAATCCATTTTTCCATCGCTAGCATGCGACACAACTAAGTTAAGTAATGGCTGCACAGGTACACTATCTATGTCCGTCCACGGATGGATCTGCTGTATTCGTCTAACCAATGACAGACACATAGGCATGGGTTTGTTCAACTTCAACACGAAACATGCCGGTATAACTGCACTATTTTGAGCTATCACAGGAGCATATGAAGGAGTGCTAAAAATATAGTATAGTATAAGAATTTTAGTTTACCCTTGCTGTTAACTCACCTTTTTCCGTTAATATTCCTATTGATTGTAACTAAAGTACTAGTTTGCAGCTTATGAGCCGCAGACCCCTCCATACACACTGTCACACTGTATCCTAAACCTTTGCTTATCACACTCTCAATGTTTATAGCATCTATATCACTCTTCTCGACATTTAATAAATCGTAGGGGGATACAAAGTACGTCAACTTCATTGGATGGCCTCCTCTCCGCTTTTCTAGAATCCCAACGGGTGACTTATGTATTAAATTAAAAGGCTCCTTCATAAACATCTGAAGTTGAGCTAGAGTACTAAGATCGGACTCGAGCGATTCTAAGGCAGTGAACGCTTTGCATTTGACTTTCTTCTCCGCATTCAATTGATAAATCGATGTGAACCCCTCTAGCTGGGCGGTAAAGTCTGCAAAATCCCCGCGAGAGAGACAGTTTACTAGTTCAGTACAACTTTGCTGTTCAGTTTTTCCTTCGTGGTGGATTTTTACATCTTTCACTGCACCTGTAGGTTCCAGCACGATTTCCAGGTAGAACATGTCAGAGGATATGAAAACTCCAGATGGTTCCACCACGAATTTTAGCCTAAGAAAAGGAGATTTATTAGAATATTTGAGTATTTAAGCCTATAACATATATTAACATATTAGACAGAGTCCAATGTTACAAATATGAGTGTAGGGTTTAAATAATTCACTCATAGGCCTTGTAAATGGAGGGGGAGTATTGAAAGCAAAGTTACAAATTGTTGAAAAGCGTATACACGCAAGTGTATAGAAAAACTTAAGTTTTTAACAATTTTAAGAACATCCTTTATTTGATTAAAATTATTGATTTACATTGTGATTATTTATATAATGCATTGATTAAGCTGAGTAATTTTAATTTAGATAGGTCTTCCTAAAATAAAAACTTTTATTAATATCTAATGACAATATCGCTGTCTTTGCACGTAGTTTTTCATATCTCCCAAACAAAATAAAGAATAAGTCAATAATTAATTTCAGAGAAAAGTTAAAACAATTCATGAGAGACACTCAATTATAATTTTCTATATGGCAACTAATTAAATAAGACAAAACATACAATATCACTTTTATTATATTATGCGTAATAAGAATGCAAAGCATTAAAATCCATTTATTTTCGTTTTCTTCTTTGCAAATCAGTTGTAGGCAAATTTTTTATATATATTAGGGTAAGTTGAAAAACAGTTCTAAGCTAAACCGTCAGTTCTTTGAATTTATTTTTGATGCCTCTATATTATATCTTAACTCATTTATTTATATCTGCACTTAATAAATAGTATAATGAAAATATAAAAAATGTGACAGAACATAGAGATATTTTGTATAGGAATGCTAGACTAGACAAAGAGATAATTTTTATATACCATTTGGGAAAAAAAATTTTCTCTCAAAATCATATTTATCATAGTGGTGTTAAAATGTTTAATGCTCTTCCTAATGAGATCAAGATAATACATAATTTAAATCAGTTCAGAAGACATTAATTATGTTAAATGTAATTTTTAAGTTTCTTTATAGGTTTTACCTATGTATGAATTCATTTTAATATAAAATATAACGTATGTGTTATTTTAGAGATGTATTGTAAATAGCTTATTTGTTAATAAATTCATTCATTCATTCATACTTATTATTATGCATCAATTTAATATATTTTTGTTAAAAATGTTGACTAAGAAGTGAATAAGGACCATTTATTACTTAAATCAAATGACAAATAGGGCGAACCCTGCTAGATAGTACTTTCAATCTTTCCATTACAGATAGTATTTTTTTCATTAGGATTATGAAGAATATTTCCGGGGTGTCATATTTTTGTGATGATGTGCGGGATGATGTTTCTGTTACTTAGATATTTTTCAATGCTTATTTTCAGAAATTTAGCATGGAATATTCTAATATAGGTCTGCTAATTGTTTTATATATTATTTTTACATGCTAAACATAGTTTGCTCCGAGGGGTAAACCGTTACGGAATTTTGGTGCATAAGCCGCTGGTATTGGTGGTATTACTTATGGAATTACTACGTATATTTACAGTATTAGGGTTATAACTATATTGAAGAAGTTGAAGCCCACCCCAATTAATTACAAATAAAATTCTGGTCACGTGAACCAGTGAAACATCTAAACCCCAAATCCTTAATCGTGAAGCAATCAAGAATCTATTTACTCGAACCCAGAAATTATTTATCTCAATTTTTATGTCGAGATAAATAAACAAATTGGCCATTTACGTGATCGTCTAGTTTTATGTGGTTAGGACCTTAATTGCGTTATGTGTGTGTAGTAACCCTTTATAATTACCCCAGGTTCTTTGATATAAAGTTTGATATTACTTGTTTCTGTCTGTCTGAAAATTAATCACTCTGTTATTTTAAATACACTGTAAGTTTGGATACACTGTCTATTATTTGAGAAACCTAGTTAATGTTAGATGTTACTTATGTGGTGTTTTATTACTCAAGATTGCACTGTATAGTCATAGTTGAAGTTTGTTTTCTAATTTATTTGATTGGAATGAAATCATTTATTTAGTTTATTACTTGTGTGATGAAAAAAAGGTAAAGGTGGAAGAAATAAGACAATAATTGATGGAAAAAAATAGTAAAAAAACCCATTTTATTTTATATAAATTGATGCGGCAAATAGCCATACATTAAATCAAAAGTAATCCAAATATTTGAGACAATTGTCTAAATATTATAATAAAAAAAAATTTGCGCTGCTATAGTAATGACCATACTATAGATATACTGAGTGTTTTGATGCAACAACAAGAACTTATACAAAAGTGTGCTGTATTATTTTAATAGTAATTAGGGTTGTGGCAACAGCCTGATAATGATAATTTATAATAGAGCTGTTAGCAATCGCTAGGTAATAATGGTTTATAATTAAATAAAGTTGTTAGCAATCGCTAGATAATAAATAGAATGCAAAACAAAGGACAAGAATCATGTCATGTTTATAAATTATCAAAATTAAGTTGAGAAATTGAGCATTAAATACTGATGTAAAATATCATAGAGTGTTGAGGAAATATCCTTTAATTATACATTGTTTATTGATTGAAATTAGAGTAGGAACAATCGTTCAGATAATCATATTAAGTGACCAGGCAACTGCCTGAACTATTGACATCCCTCGTTGTAACTGAGCCCAACAGGAGAACAGAACCAGCCAATTGGCTGTAGTCAATGTTTCAAACCTTTGTTAATGCAAAGTACACCGAATTCATGTGACGATAATATTCCATTGTAGGTAGATGTTAAACAATTAGACAACCTTGTGGTTACCTTAGGAAAACATTCCTAGTGTACTTTAAATATAAAGCATTCTTGAAAAATCTTACGAGAGATGAGGTGGACATGAGAGTCAACTATTTGTTTTATAAAAACTGCAGAATAATTATTAACATGAAGTTTGACGAGTCTATGATAAAATATCTTGTTATTGCATAGCTCTAAATTAATAATTCTTGAATATAAACTTGTTATTTTGCAAGCACAAATTTCCCTAGTAAAACATTCAGAAAGTGAAATTTTATGAATTAAATTCGTGAATGAAATCTGTAGCATTGCATATGCTACATTTTTCATAGTAATTAATTTAAAAAGTAAACTGGTGCATAGTGAGTTAGGCCACCCAGTATGTGGATAAATGTATTACTGGTTGCAGTGAAAAATCTCCTGAAAAGGAATTTATTAGACAAATATAAATATTTTTTTTATTCTTTCTTTCCTGCAAAAACATGCTCCACATGCAGTTAAATATATAAGTAAATAATAATGAAAATAATGCGGCACCGTTTCAGACAATTAACACTGCAATTATAACTTGTTCAGGTTGAAAAGCACTTGACACCTCATTTTGAGTTAACACCAAAATATAGTAAACACACGACGTCTTCTCTTCCTGGCTGGTTTAACAGCATGTTTCTTATGGACTTGTTTTATTTATTTCTTCAGAAGCACATAGTAGCACACTCTCTATTTTAAGGTTAAATTTTGGATATTTTAAATTCATCTTCTTCTTCTTATAGTTCGATTTTGCCAAGAGCACAATTCTGTGATTTGAGTTGGTAATTAAGACCTGCGTGTAGGGATCGTTAGTTTTTTTAAATTCGCAAGACCGCGTTAGAGAGCTAAGCCATCTTAGCAGCCTTTTAAGCGTGATCCATTGAAGGAGCCGGTAGTGCTTAGGCTTGGGGCAGTAGCCTAACTAGTAAATTTGGTCAAGCCATAATTTTTATTCACGCCATAAGCTTAGGCTTATAATCGATACTGAGCCCCCACAGGTCACTTGGGGTAAGTCTTGCGAATTCGTTTGAATTTCATTTTGTAAGGTGTATTTTTTTATATCTTAGGGTTGCCAGTATCCCTCATATGAGGCAATTTTCTTTGGTGTGATATCATTATTGGTATATCATCTTTCCGATGTAGCGGCCACACACAGATGGTATTATTTTAAGAAGCAAGAGGTCAATAAGCGAAAGAATCCGAGTCGTCGATTTTTTTTTGGACCACGTAGGCAGTGGAGACAATTTGAGAGTGGAGGCAGCGTGTTGTAGAGGGGTCCCTGCAGTCATACCTGATTCTGGAACAAAGTTACACCAGGGCCTTCTGTTTTGTGGTATTATTTATAACATTTTGTCTGATTTAAATTATTACTTTTCATATATTTTTTTTACTTGTAAGAAATGGTACCATTTTAATTAAATTTTAACATTTTTCAAAGATTCATACATTATCACATAAATATTTTTACATAAAATTTTCTTAAATAATACTTGTTAAACCTTGTCATAATTTAATATTTTTTTATCAATCATTCAAATTTCAACTTAACTAAATTTTTTGCTATTGCTAAATAAATAATTCAACTGTCCCATTGTCAAATATTAAAGTCAACTTATTATTAACATGTGTGTTTCCTTTCTTCTACTCATTTAGCTGGATATATATTATTGGTGAGCTTATTACATAACCTAGGTACTCAGTATTGTTTTCCTTAGCTTTCACAATACTCATGGTTCATATAGTAAGTTAAGGTGGCGCCCTGAACATCTATTTTTTTGTTTATATATATATTCACTATTTTATATATTTTTTTTTGCAAGTTAACAAACGAATAAATATCGAACCACGACCTCGCTTTCCCATAACCCAGAGCTGCCGTTCGCATAATTGAAACACTTCCTGGTTTTAAGCCAAGGGGTGTTACAAGAAAGTGGCGCATCCAACGTAGCGGGCCCGATTTGTTTAACTTTGCATTTTATAAATATCCTAGCCACCAATAATCTATTAAGCTGTTGAGTGTGAGAAAGAAATACCATAGTTAATCAACATTCTAAATTTCTTATTGACCTATCATTCTGAACTTATTTATTGACCAGTTACATTTTTTATATTTTTATCTGCTCCTTTTTTTACGTTGTTGGTATTCACGTTTTTTTGTTGTTTTCTACCTATTTGTGAGTTATTTCCGATTTTACTTTTATATGGTTTGTCGATATTTGTTGTGTGTTGATGCTTTTTTAATCTGAACAATTTTTGTAAATTTTTTTATACCTTTCATTTCATACGTTACATACATAAACATGGAACCACATAATATGAAACCAATTTATCTTCTTAGTGATGAGTTAAATTATGAATTACGCATAAGAGGTGTTAATGCTGGTAGAAAAGATGCAGCAGCAAAACGCAAGATTTTGCACCGGTTATTAGATACTGACCGCACTCGTAAAGTAGATTATGTAGATCCAAATTTTGACTATGATTCCGAAAAGGAAATTATAGAAAATACATTAGAGTCTATTAAAAGTTTGATAGTTGATTTCGACGGTCCTGCTTCGGATTCTATGTATAAGCGAATTGAGACTCGTCTTTGTCATATTCATAATCGTGTGTTAAGAATGCCTATTTTAGAAAATATGGATGGTGAGGCAATAGATTTTAAAGACGATGCTCATGCAATTTGCATAGAATTTGATGCAGATTTACGAGAAAAAGTAACCGTATCTGAAAATTCACAACTAGTTAGTTCTCCTGGTCCTAGTACTAGCATTAACAATCCTGTTGCGAGAAGGTCTATTTCACCTGTTCAAAATTATAGAAAGTCAGTACCTGTATACAAATGGAACTTAAAGTTTGATACAAAAAATATGAGTGTCCATACATTTTTAGAACAAGTAAATGAATTATCAGTATCTCGTAATGTTGATAAAAAAGAGTTATTTTCTACAGTGACCGAATTATTTGAGGGTCCTGGCAAATTGTGGGTAAAAAATATTATAAGCAAAAAATTAGCTACTGATTGGGACGGTTTAGTCAAACTATTAATGCGTGATTTCTTGTCAGAGAGCTATGACGATGATCTCTGGGATGAAATTAAGCAAAGAACTCAAGGTGAAAAAGAACCTATTCACATTTATGTTGCTACTATGGAATCATACTTTAGTAGATTATCTCGTCCTCCAGCAGAAATGAACAACTACGCTTAAAATAATTAAGGAGAGAATTTTACCTCGTTATACATCTAGAATTGCTTTGGTAGATATAAAAGATACTGATGATTTGTGTACTATTTGTCGTAAGCTAGATGAAGTAGATCGCATAAAACATAATTATGTACCTCCACCTAAAAGTTCTAATGTGTTTCAAACTGATTTGGCATATATTGGAGAGTCTAGTAGCTCATTTGCTAGTACCTCATCCGCTAGTACCTCCACGAATAGTAAGAGGAATTACAATTTTAGGGGTAAAACCAGAAATGTTTCTGCTATCACGTGCTGGAATTGTCAGAAACCTAACCATACATTTCAAACGTGCAGGGACAAACCTAAAATATTTTGTTTTAAATGTGGCAATCCAAATGTAACGTCCAGAAATTGTTCAAAGTGTCAAAAAAAACTAGTATCGCAGGCAAACGTTGTTGGTCGTCGTTTGTCACAGTTTAAAAAGACCATACCTGTAATATATTCAAGAACGATTACGAATTCCAAACTAAAGTCTCCTACGTATAATAGAAATTTTTCTCTTTCAATACCTACCTCTCAAAGAACGTCTTATAGATTTAATAAAAATATTTCTTATATGCAACCTAATTTAAATAAATGTCGAAAATTTACTTCAAAATCAGAATGGCAATCTTGGCTAGATTATGTCAAAAAATTTTATTTAGAAACTAGTAACGTAAACAGTACCTTAGAAGTATCACCAGTCTTTGTTGAAAAACCACTAGATAATCGTCCTTATATTACTGTTAACTTATATGATCAACAATTAACAGCACTTATAGATACAGGTGCAAATCAGTCTGTCATAGGAAGTGAAGGTTTGTTTATTTTAGATCAATATAAAATTAAAATTCGTTCTATTAAATCAGAATTTGTAACAACAGCTGAGGGTCGAAAACAGACAGTTTCCGGTTCAGTTTTATTACCTATTTGTTTAGAAACTAAATGTAAATTAGTAGAATTTTTAATAGTCCCTTCTATTTGTCATGGTTTTATATTAGGCAGTGAATCTTTAAAAATCTTTGGCCTTTCTCTAAATTTTCACACAAATACTTGGGAAATGGATAACCAATCAATGCAGGTCCATATTAGTGTAGTAAATAAAACATTAAATACTAATGATAGTGGCATTCAATCAACATCTGTATTATGTCCTAAGGATCAAGTTCTTGTGAATAAAACCTTGGAAAAATTTAAGACGCTGTCACCAGTTGGAAAACTCGGTAGAACCAGTAAATTTATTCAAAACATAGACACCGGTGATGCTAGACCAATCAAGCAAAGGCAATATCAGTTATCACCTTATTTATTAAAAGAATTAAATAGTCAACTGGACGAAATGTTACGTTTAGGTGTAGTAGAACCCTCATTTAGTAGTTGGTGCTCACCTGTTTTATTAGTTAAAAAATCTGATAACACCTATAGATTTTGCTTTGATGGACGTAAATTAAATTCAGTCACTAAATCTGATTCTTATCCACTTCCTAGAGTAGATTATATTCTAAATATGTTAAAAGGTGCAAAATTTATCTCGAGCATTGATTTAAAAAGTGCCTTCTGGCAGATACCTCTGTCAGAGGAAAGTAAAGAAAAAACAGCCTTTAGTGTACCCGGTAGGGGTTTATTTCATTTTTGTGTAGTTCCTTTTGGCTTGACAAACAGTGCTCAAGCACAACAAAGACTGATGGATTCTATCCTAGGCCCAGAATTAGAGCCATTTGGTTTTGTTTATCTAGACGATGTAATTTTAATAAGTGGTTCGTTTGACGAACATATTAAACTTTTAGATGACGTTTTTAATCGCTTAAAATCTGCTAATCTCACTATTAACTATGACAAATGTCAATTTTTTCGGGATTCATTGAACTATCTTGGCTTCGTTGTGGATAAAAATGGTTTAAGAACTAACCCAGATAAAGTTGAGGCAATGGTAAATTATCCTAGACCTAAGAACAGTACAGAAGTTAAACGTTTCCTTGGTTTAGCTTCCTGGTATAGGAGGTTTGTTCCTCATTTTTCCACCGTAGTATCTCCTTTAAATGAATTGTTAAGAGGTGCAAAAGGAAAGAAACTTCCTATACAGTGGAACGATTCTGCTGAAAAGGCGTTCCAGGATATCAAGCAAGCATTAGTTTCGGCGCCGATATTATCTTCACCAGATTTTTCTTTAAAATTCACCATTCAGTGCGACGCTAGTCTAACTGGTCTTGGGTCAGTACTGACACAAGTCCAGGATGGGGTTGAAAAAGTTATCGCTTTCGCTAGTCGTAGTCTTTCTAGGGCTGAGCGAAACTGGTCAACTTACCAGCGTGAATTAGCTGCTGTATTATTTGGTATCACAAAATTTAGACCATTTATAGAGGGTACTCGCTTTACGGTTGTAACTGATCACTATAGTCTTTTATGGTTTCACAAATTACGTGAACCGACAGGAGTTTTAGCTAGATGGGCAACACAGTTGCAACAATTTGATTTTGAGATAGTTCACCGTAAAGGTAAACTAAATGTGGTACCAGATGCATTGTCCAGGTCACCCCTTCCGGTTGAAATAGATTTATTAGGAATCTTGCTTGATAACCTAGAGCCCTGGTATTTAGAAATGAGGGATAAAATCGATAAACATCCAGAACGTTACCCACACTGGTTAGTAAAAGACGGTTATATTTACAAATATTTACCAAAAAATATTCCTTTAATAACGAACACTTCAGATTGGAAATTAGTTGTCCCTCTATCACAACGAGAGCGAATTCTTAACCAATGCCACGATATTCCTACGTCAGGGCATTTCGGATTTTACAAAACTTTAAAAAAAATAACGGAGAATTATTACTGGCCCAAGTTAAGAAAAGATGTATTTAAGTATATAAGAAATTGTAATATTTGTCATAGTCAAAAAATGCCTAACTCGACACCAATGGGTCTTATGGGTAGAGAAAGAAAAATTTCTATGCCGTTTCAATGTATTTTTATTGATTTCCTAGGTCCATATCCACGTTCACCACGAGGTAACACTCATGCAATTATAGTTACCGATTACTTTACTAAATATGTTTTGGTAAAACCAGTACGTGCTGCTAATGCCAAAAATTTAATTTCGTTTATAGAAAATGATGTATTTTTAGTTTACGGAGTAAGTCAATTTATAGTATGTGATAATGGTTCACAAATGACTGGGAAAGAATTTGAAAAATTCACTAACAAGTACCAGGTACAAGTTTTATATAACGCACGGTATCATCCCCAGACTAATGCAGCTGAGCGAAATATTAGAACCTTATTAACATCAATTCGTTGTTTTGTAAAAAGACACAAAGACTGGGACAAAAAAATTTACAAAATTGCTCATGCCATGAGAGTTTCAACACATCACACAGTAGGGTATAGTCCCGCTTTTCTAACTTTTGGCAGAAATATACCTATATCTGGTGATTTTTATAGCGAAAAAATCCGCGATATTAATTTTGACTTAGAACCTGGATATGCAGACCAATACGCAGAAAATCTTAAAAATTTTCCTGAATTATATAGAAAAGTGCAAGAGAAATTAAATGTTATGTATCAGAGAAATTCTAGACAATACAATTTACGTAGGAGAGACTTTCAGTTTAGAGTAGGCGATAAAGTTTGGAGACGCAATCATGTTCTTTCGGATGCTGAAAAACAGTTTTCGGCTAAGTTGGCACCTAGGTATGTGTTATGCAAGGTGCGTACAGTTAAATCACGCATAGTGTATGAGTTAAATAATATGGACGGTACAGATGCTGGCACCTGGCACATAAGCCAGTTAAAGCCTTATCTAGGATCGAATTCTGATTTGTCAGAGTAAAATTTTTCTGTCACCTAGATACTTCAACTAAAATTAATTTTCAACACCTCTGGTATACCGACCTTCGCTATTTAATTCACATTCACTAGGCCAATAAGTAATTTTTTTGTTCATGAGATAGTCACATTTTTCTTGGAGTTGTTAAATTTGAAATTTATGTAGATTTATGGCACAAAGTCATTTTTTTGTCACAACTTCCGATGTTGAATTTAGGTCTACATTTATCTATGCTGTAACGTAAGAAGTTTCGAAATCTTTTTATACAACAAAAGCTATAAATGTAATCTTACATTTTTTAAGTACCGTTGTGAAACTTCTTACATAGCTAGAGTTTATTTCATTTCCTAGTAAGAAATTAAAACACTTCACTGTTTTATTTTGTTTCTTTCTTGAGATGGCTTAATCATATGCTATATTTCCCTATATTGACGTCAAATATTCTTGTCCCAAAAAAATAAGCCTTCGCTTATTCCCCTTTATCAATTGATCAATTGTCCCTCCGTGAATTCGATAAGAATTACCCCCTATTGTACATATTCCCTATTGTATATATTCTACTGATAGAAATGCAAAAGATTGCATTTACTTTTCTGCACGTACTAGTAGATTTTAGTTTAGTATTTAGGATCTTGTAAATAAGACTAGTTGATAGGCAGATTTGACAACTCCTGAGAAATGGATGCGTTAAAATTAGCTATATTCGGGTAGAATTATTACTAACTTAGTACTTAAGCAAAATTTGGGAACTGTAGGATTTAAGTAAAAAAAAAAAATTATAAAAACTGATAATAAGTAAACACTCATGATTTTGTAAAAATATACCCTTCTTCAAAGGATATATTTTTAATGGTGGAGAGGGGCAGTGTAGCATTGCATATGCTACATTTTTCATAGTAATTAATTTAAAAAGTAAACTGGTGCATAGTGAGTTAGGCCACCCAGTATGTGGATAAATGTATTACTGGTTGCAGTGAAAAATCTCCTGAAAAGGAATTTATTAGACAAATATAAATATTTTTTTTATTCTTTCTTTCCTGCAAAAACATGCTCCACATGCAGTTAAATATATAAGTAAATAATAATGAAAATAATGCGGCACCGTTTCAGACAATTAACACTGCAATTATAACTTGTTCAGGTTGAAAAGCACTTGACACCTCATTTTGAGTTAACACCAAAATATAGTAAACACACGACGTCTTCTCTTCCTGGCTGGTTTAACAGCATGTTTCTTATGGACTTGTTTTATTTATTTCTTCAGAAGCACATAGTAGCACACTCTCTATTTTAAGGTTAAATTTTGGATATTTTAAATTCATCTTCTTCTTCTTATAGTTCGATTTTGCCAAGAGCACAATTCTGTGATTTGAGTTGGTAATTAAGACCTGCGTGTAGGGATCGTTAGTTTTTTTAAATTCGCAAGACCGCGTTAGAGAGCTAAGCCATCTTAGCAGCCTTTTAAGCGTGATCCATTGAAGGAGCCGGTAGTGCTTAGGCTTGGGGCAGTAGCCTAACTAGTAAATTTGGTCAAGCCATAATTTTTATTCACGCCATAAGCTTAGGCTTATAATCGATACTGAGCCCCCACAGGTCACTTGGGGTAAGTCTTGCGAATTCGTTTGAATTTCATTTTGTAAGGTGTATTTTTTTTATATCTTAGGGTTGCCAGTATCCCTCATATGAGGCAATTTTCTTTGGTGTGATATCATTATTGGTATATCATCTTTCCGATGTAGCGGCCACACACAGATGGTATTATTTTAAGAAGCAAGAGGTCAATAAGCGAAAGAATCCGAGTCGTCGATTTTTTTTTGGACCACGTAGGCAGTGGAGACAATTTGAGAGTGGAGGCAGCGTGTTGTAGAGGGGTCCCTGCAGTCATACCTGATTCTGGAACAAAGTTACACCAGGGCCTTCTGTTTTGTGGTATTATTTATAACATTTTGTCTGATTTAAATTATTACTTTTCATATATTTTTTTTACTTGTAAGAAATGGTACCATTTTAATTAAATTTTAACATTTTTCAAAGATTCATACATTATCACATAAATATTTTTACATAAAATTTTCTTAAATAATACTTGTTAAACCTTGTCATAATTTAATATTTTTTTATCAATCATTCAAATTTCAACTTAACTAAATTTTTTGCTATTGCTAAATAAATAATTCAACTGTCCCATTGTCAAATATTAAAGTCAACTTATTATTAACATGTGTGTTTCCTTTCTTCTACTCATTTAGCTGGATATATATTATTGGTGAGCTTATTACATAACCTAGGTACTCAGTATTGTTTTCCTTAGCTTTCACAATACTCATGGTTCATATAGTAAGTTAAGGTGGCGCCCTGAACATCTATTTTTTTGTTTATATATATATTCACTATTTTATATATTTTTTTTTGCAAGTTAACAAACGAATAAATATCGAACCACGACCTCGCTTTCCCATAACCCAGAGCTGCCGTTCGCATAATTGAAACACTTCCTGGTTTTAAGCCAAGGGGTGTTACAAATCATAACTGAATAACTGGTAATATAATATTCTTTATGGTTAAAAATGAAAGCTAGTATTTCATAAAAAACTAATATTCTTTTAGTACCACCAATAAGCCAATTTCCCCTATCCCCCCCAAACCAGAATGTAAAGTCAATATTAAATAATAACGCAGAGAAGTAAATAGGTTTGATACTTAAATAGTTATGTTGGTGAAATTGTTGTCGTGTAAATTGCCAAGTTATGTTCTAGCAGTCCAAATCTTTTAGTAGCCAGATTGGATTTATTCGTAGAATTAATTGATGTCTTTAGAGAACTAAGCGGGTTCGAGTATTTGATCGTCGACAAGCGTCCTGCAATTAGTATCTCTTAGCAAATTCAGAGGGTTCAGAAATCGACGACAAACATCCTCGATGAAATTTGCTTTTACTGGAATAAGTATTCTTCCGGGCAAACCGAGAGGGCTCGTAAACGTCGGCAAGCATCCTCTATCAGTTCTGCCTGGAGGTATAGCATCGCCTGGCTTTTATTCTATTCTTCCAATAACGCGGTTCCAAAATCACAGTGCCAATTCCCCTATATCCTGAACGTGGCTTGTATATTTGACATGAGATGTGGCTCCGGTATCCTGCCCTATCTTCGTCTTATACGTTTGCTTAAAGTTGCCCTATTCACTTCACAGACAATTCTCGACGCTTTGCTGGTTTTACTAATGCATTAGTCTTGTTTTTAAAACTGCCAAGTTTTAGATAAGAAGTAATAACCATGTTACAAGCATTTTAAAGTGGCACTTGACATATGTACAACTTTCTACCCCAATAAGTTAAAACGTAATGGCGCCCTGAAGTCGGCTATCATTTAGTATTGAGAAAATAATTTCTGTTGTAAAATTAATATTTGCATAAATTTGGAAATGAAATTAAGAATGTAATGTTTAAATAATTTCTGGTTAATTGTAATTATAAAAGCGATATTTCCCTGAATTTAAAACAAATTTAAGACTTATTTTTAAAATAGGATGGCCCCAGGGGCGGTCTGCTTCAATATGTACTACTTGAAATTTTATTGGAATTAGTGGCATTAGATGGTAATTTGTCTGGTATTAGTACATCCCACATTTCAGTTTCTTTTTGTCGTATAGGTGGCTTAGTACAGGGTTAAATTGGAAAATAATGAGTTGAATGATTTTATCTATGCGCATGCCATGAAAATATTAGTGCTTAGCAGGTGTGAGTGATTATTCTTTTTATATTTTCCCGTATTATGATCTGTGAATGGTTGCTCAAGAGTACAGACGGTTTTTGGCCTAGGGTCAATTATATTAATTTTTATTTAGGCTCATAAAAACTTTCAAAGTTCTATTTTTTTAGTAAGCTGCTGGTTAATTACGAGATAATTTATAAAAAATAAATGAAATTATTGAATATTAGAATTACATTTTTTTTGTGCAATTTTTATGACTGTTTAGATAGATAAACAATTTTTTTATTAAATAGGTAATATGATTGTTAATATTGAATTTATTGAGGAACTAGTAAAATGTATTGTCGAGTTTATTGTATTAAACAGATCATTTAACGCTTATTAGAATGTTTGAAGTCTAAAAAAGACAATAGTGTATGATTGATCTATCTGAGGGGATATCTTTATGAACCCAACATTCAAAAAATATTTCCACTGCTTGTTTTATAGCTTGTTAAACCAGACATCAGGGGTTGGAACTTACAATTAGTTTTATATCTATTGTCCCTAATTATGGAATCAAATGGTTTATAGCCTGTGAATATTGGCAGGGTGTACTATAAATATAAACTTGACAATAATGTCTCATTAAATTATGGCTGTGCATAGTGAGAGTTTTTTTGCTATTTTTATAGGTAGGTTGTTCCGGAATACCCGAGGAGAAACCTCACCGGTAAGCATGCTTTTTCTGAAAAAATCAGTATAGAAAAAAAGTTTTGTATTGTAAAAATATATTTAAGTACCTGAATTTTTTCAAGATTTTTTCTATAAAATTTTGGTTTCCCCTCCCTCCTTTCTGGAAAATTTCGAATCAATGAATCTCGGAAAATACGCGTTTTTAAAAAAATTTAACGAGTAAAAAGTTATTCTTGACAAAGGGTACAGAAATTCTTTTTTTTTTTACTTTTGCTCGTTAACAACTCGACAAACAGTAAAATTATTGTTTATAATAGTTTATAAACAAGAGCGGCAAAATCAAAATTTAGCACTTTTTTAACAAACATAATACAAAAGGTTTCATAAAAATCCAACCAGATCCAATAATTCTTAATTTTCATATTTTTCTCATTTTAATTCGACCGTACATTCAATACGTGCTTTTAACTTCATTTTTAATGTTGAATATAATAATAGCCTTGTTATTGTATATAAGTTGTATTGATGGGAATACGCCAATAAATTATAGAAAATCAATTTCTGATGATTGTTGACGTTTCGATTTATTATTAAATCATCCTCAGGACTTTCTTTCTGATTAGTCCCGAGGATGATTTAATAATAAATCGAAACGTTGCCAATCATCAGAAATTGGTTTTCCATCATTTATTGGCCTATTTCTATCAACACAACCTATATTCATTTTTAATTTTTGAAATCAGAATTGGAAATATTTATTTGGCCAAGAACTGATGACACTGCACCATAAATAAAAAAACTATTTTTTATGGACCCATCAAATTAAAAGAAACTGGACCATTTGAACTCAACGGATTTGACATAATAAATATACCAAAGGCATATCGAATTACTAAGAAGTGACTGAATTTAGTGTAGTGTATTCTTTGTGTGATGATGTTTTTCCTAGAATATATTTTGTTTATTTATTTTGTGAATATTATTAATTTTTGCTTTTAGTTAGATGTATTTTATATTTTTTTAATTTCAGAGAAAATAAAACTATGAACTCTTCCAAAATTAAAAATAATACAACCTGCTTATTTCTACTTCAAAATTTAGAAATCTAAACATACGTTATACGTCTAATAAATCTACACGCTACTTAAAAAACTGAATGAATGACATTTATTTTGTAGAAGTTTGGTTTTCAACATTGCAAAAATTTCGTTGCTAATCTAAAATATATTTTTCATTTCAGTTTAGGAACATTTTTAAGTTACAATTTGTGAAAATAAACATGCCCTAAAACAATTTTTGTATTAAGTAATTATATATAATTCATATAATTCGCCCGGTTTACAGAAATTTTTATGGTATGACTACGGATGTTACTGTATTTTTGTGGTATTAGTTGGTATTACTGCATTTTTCGTGGAATTAGTTGATATTACAGAACTTTTCATAGTATTACTGAAATTTTCATGGTATTACTCCATTATTACTGAAATTTGCATGGTATTATAGTGATATTACAATGCCAAAATGGAATTAGGGTAGGTATAGAACTTTGGCATCGGTTTACACCTCATTTTGCTCTCAATGTTGTTCATTTTTTTTATAATTTTTGTGTGAATATTTAAACTCAGTTCATTGTCTCAGTGAAAGCCTGAGATATTTTACAGATATTACAAATGTGAGATTGTAACCGGTCATTTGAGATCGAAGCTCAAATATGTATTTTTAATTTTTTTTCAGTCAATCTTGCATCGTTATTGCCTTTGCATTTGAAGATAGTAAATGGTTTTGTGATAAGTGGATTTAAGGATATTTAGATGTGGTATCACAAAGCGCATACTTCATCAATGTTCTCAGTTATGTTTATTTAACACTTTACATAAATAAAAGTGTCAACAATATTTATCTAATAAATTGTTAATGATTAATTTTTATCTTTATATATACTGATTTTAACTGGCTTTAAATGAGTGATCAAATAATATACAATTATACAAACTTGTTAAAAATTATTTTCTCTTACAACAATAATTTGACTGTTAACACCACACACACCAACACAAAATTCCATATTTATATATTAATTACTTCCTAAATCATCTTGCTTAGTATCAAAAATACATCATCTTAAATAAAGCATTCTTGAGGTCTTTAACATTTAATATGAATATTTCATTCCAAGTTAAACATGGAGTTATCGAACGTTTAAATACAAATAATTCATTTTGCATATTTGTAGTAACAAAACCAAGCAAAAAGTGTATTGGTCTGATCCACATCATGCTGGTAAATATCAAAACTTACCCTAACTGCCTGGTCAGGCTTTCTAATCGTTCCACCATGCTTTGCAAAGATGTTACTTTTATCGAATGCTGCAACGTATCCAAGCATTTTTGATGTTGGCTCTTTTCTACACTATCTAAGGCATATCTTTTCTCCTAAAAAAGTTACATATATGTTAGATTACCCTATTACTCCAAAAACAAAATTGTTAATTTACCAGCAAAGTCATCCGAACATTTTTTGATATTTCTGGCAGGGTTTTGTACTGTGCAGCCTTAGATCTAAGTTTTTCCATTAATATTTCTAATTGCCAGTCTTTAGTTTTGTCTTTACTCGAGACTGGCAATGTCAAAGTGCCTAAAATTAAGAGATGTTAATGAAAATGGGGCAACAAATGTCACATTTAAATTTTAGAATAAACATAAACTTACTGTTTTGTAACCGATTCATGGTTCTTGTTGTTTTTAAATGAACTATACACTACGGTTCATTTTTACGTTTGTTAAATTAACTAAAAAAATATAATATTCTCGGGAACATACATCAGCACCAAACAGAAAATTGACATTTGCCATTTACTGCTTTACCAGTAGGGAGTTTTGCATTTTAACTGTTGTCGTACCTGTAATTTAAGGCGGTAAATGCGAAATAGTAATAAATTAACACCTAGATATTTGAGAAATATTAATTATTATTAATAACAATCAATTACGTTTTGTTCTTAGAAAGAACTGATAATCTTTGCAATTTGACTTATGCTGTATTATTATTTATACCAACAATATTTACTTCAATTATATCATATTACATACAAATAAGACCATGGAAACATTAGACGGGGCAACCTGCGCTTTAATCGCTGTTTAGTTCAGAGATCCCCGCCTAGATGTCAGTCTGTGAATGCACCTGGCAGTTTGTTAATATTGGTGACCTCAAGTTCTTATGAGCGTAACAATTAATAAAATATTGCTTACCTCATTTATTTATTAATAAGTATTTGATCAATACTTACCGCTATTACCCAATATGTAGTTGTTTATTTCTCCTATGAAATACAAATCTATTTCCTGATAGATGGCGATGCAGTCTAGAGAGTATAGCAAAATAATTTTGATATTTTCAATTATTTTATATATATATATTTCGATAAAATGGTATTTTTCTTCGTTTCTACTGTAAAATATGAAAAAGTACACTCCTTTGTAAGCTATTAGACCGAAACAGTCAAGGTAGTCGAAGTGTCTGCAGCAGTATTCATCAGGGACGGACTGGCGGGCAAAAGGAATCATAGAAATTTGATTAAAAAGATTTCCAATTAGTTCATTTGTAGCAAAAGTTTTTGCAGATAAAACGCATTACTCACTATTAAATAAATGCAAGTAAAGAGAACAGGAACTTAACATAAAATCAAATGCCCACCATTCATGACATGAGTAGAAACCATGCATGCATGGCAAATAACGATAAGTATATTATACACTCTGTCAAAGGCTTTGGATTGTTGTTTTCTAGATACCATCACGTGACCAGAACCACCATACACAGTGGACTTTCGGGGTTTATGAAAATTATACCTGAAAATTTAATCTGAGCAGAACTAGCTCTGATCAGATTTCTCCGTGAATTTGTTTATTTTCGTAAGCGTCAGCGGGAGAATGGGGGGATTCTAATAACCTTTTGTTGATAAATAATGAACTTTAAAAAGAAAGTTTTAATTGGATATCGTGGATAATAATGTATGAGATCGAGGATGAGGAGGAATATGAGAGAAATTTGGAGATTGTGGTGCAAAAAACAATTCATGAAAAGCGGCGGAAATAAGTTCGCATAAAATATAATGTAAAGAATATGGTTGATATATTATTAATTTTGTAAATCAGTGTCCGTCAATATTGTATTCAAATTACTCGAAGAAACGATACTTCATACAGGGTACATGTATGAATTGATATATGTCTAGTGAAATAGCTCATAATTTTTCCTGATGTCTGAATCAACATTTTTCAATTCTCTTTTATTGTATCCGCCAAAAGTGCACCAGCTGTACTCAGTTGTTTGTCCGCCAATGTCAATACGAAAAAATATGTCTATTGGATATACTAGGATCTGGTTTGGATTGTTCCTAATTATTTTTATCAATTTGGCTCATTTCTACGAATAAGAGATTGGGAAGCTCTCAGAAATCGGGAAATTTAAAAGTTATAATATAACCTTTAAATTGTTGTTTATTGTCATTCTCAATTTGTATCATATATTATATGATACAAATTCTCAGTTTGTATCATATATTGTATGATACAAATTTAGAATGACATTAAACCGAGTACGCATGCGTCATCTATTGGATATATTAGGAACTGGCTTGGATTGTTCCCCATTGTTTCCCGCATTCGAAAAAAAAAATAGTATGAGCAATTCGTGCGATCGTCTGTTTCGGATCTGCTCAAGTGGGCAATACATACATGACTTACAGCGCTTATTGCACAATATACTACTTTATTACTCATGCGGGATAAGTCCTATCTTTTTGCTTGTTTTTTAGGTCGGTAAGTAGCTGTTTACCACATGATTTATGAGTAATTCAAATATTTATTTGCGTGCGGTAATCACACTTGTCGCCCGCGAATTGACAATAAAATACGCAAAATTTAAATAAACTACGCAAATCTATGCTAGAGCCATCTCTCTTTCATTTAACGCATGATTTAAAAAGAACACACTCGAAAATATTATTTTTAAAAAGTGACATTTAAATGACAGTTGATAGTTATTTATGTCAACTTAAAGTGAATAAAAATCTGAAAATAAAAAAATTAAATTCTATGAAAACATATACTGATGAATAAACTCAAACAAAAAATTCTAAATAAATAAATAAATAAAATTAGAAATTTTTATAATGAAGCTAAGATAAAATTAAATCGTCCTCTCCTTGATGTCTTTATTTCCATTTTCTTTAACATTTCATCAAATTGTATCAGAAATATCTTCCATATTATAGGAAAAACACAAACATTTTCAGATTTTGTTGAAGTGCGCATACAACTATACATGTATTTTTTTACCATAGTGGAGTAAATATGGATTTGCAAAGAAAATTTTACATGGAGCAACGCGACATACAAAAATAAGTTTATTTTGGTAAAACTAAGAATACTCTTGAGTTTTCTGCTTCGAGTAGGAGGGGGAACCCTTTTTTTCGCGGAAAAGGGATAAATTGGTCATTTCAACTGTGGTTTTCAGTTTTAATTTACTTTGGACCCTTTAAAATCCTAGTTAAGAAACGAGAACGGTACCCTTTTATTGTAGATATTCAAGGAACCTTCAGTTCAAATTTCGTAAAAATCGGTTCACTGCCTCCCACGATATGTATAAAATATACTGAAAATATGAAAGTGAGATATAGTGAAGTGAGGTAAAGTATATACGATTGGAATTGAAACTGGTCAGTTTTAAAGCACAGGACCGTGCGTACTGAACTTGATATTTTGTCCTATATATTTAGCAATGGTATTGAGATTCGAATGGTAGTTGAAACTGTGCAGGCGAGTCCGAGACTGGCAATGTAATCAGCCTGAATGAACCATCTACGACTGCACTGGTTTAAAGGTAATAAAACGAACAGGCCTACTAGCACAAAAAAACTCGTAAATCGTTTCTTTATCTTGGAACGTGGAAGTCTAATATCGTGCTGTCTATGTGCCAGTGCAGCGCATAAATACCTATTATAATATCAAGCGTAGGAGTTTAGTTAGTTACTGTTCATATTTATAAATATTTACTACTGTATAAAGGGTAAAATATTTTAATCATTTACTAATTTACCATGGCTTTCTGGAGACCATTTGAAACAGAGGATAATATAATAACGCCCGAAAATCTTATCATTTTGTTATGACAAGCATTTCTATTTACTTCCGCCCATGTACAATAAAGAGATGCCGACTGTTTTTGCCGGCTTTTAGTTTTTATACGGTTTCAATTCCAATCGTATATACTTTACCGTCATCGGTTTAAGCGCTGAGACCTCGATCGGGCGAAGTTAAGCAGCGTTGGTCGAATCCGTCAGTTGGATGGGTGAACGGCATCTCATTTCGCCGTCCTGGTTGAGTGGAAGAGTAGTTATAGCAGCTAAACTTCGCCAGGACGTAAATATAAACAAACCATAAAAAAAATTGAATTACGGTTAACTCGCCCAAAATTTAACCGAATTTGTTGAAATTTTAGACGAAAGTAACATATATAACCAAGAAATAACCTGCCAAATTTTAGCAAAAAATATCCAACAGTTTGGCCACAATTCCATTTTTAGTCCCAATTCCACAAAATTTTCAACTTTCTCCAATTTGCCCAAATGGTCGAACGAAATTTTTTTTTATATCAAAATGAAGGCATTCTTATGTACTTTCACGTGATGTAACTAAAAAGTAACTTTTTTTTAATTTAGCCGATTTTTTATCATTTTTGGCCTATACATGCGCGCAGCGATTTCCCGTCATTTTCGGTATTATACGTATGCGTGCACAAGTATACATGAAATTATTCATTATAAAAATTACAATATTAATAATAAAAAGTGATTGTGAGCAGGTTTTAAATATTTAGATAAAAAAAACTCTCGAAGATAACATAATTTTTTTTCGAGAAAATTGCATGTTGAAAGAGGCTTGGTGAATTTAATAGCTGTTAGCAAAATTCGACAGGACGATAAATACAAGCAACTTCAAAATATTACGCATATATATATCAAGTTCAATCTTGGCGAGGAGAAAACTTGGAACCAACGGAATGGAGTTGAAAGAAACTGGGTAATATCTTAGCTCCTATTTACACCACCAAGTTACCAGCACCAATTTTCACCCTTCAGCTAGTATCCTGCTGCTGCAAAAGGGGTTGCGGAAAACGATGCACATGTGTTAAGGTTCGATTGCGCTGCTCAACAATATGCTCAAATTACCATGGGAAAGGATGTTTAAATTCCGAATTTGAAGAACTATTCGTCGATGAAGCACCCTCTAATGAGTAAAATTGGACAGAATTTTAATGGAGTAGGCCTACAGGGTAAACCACTTTAAAAAAAAACACGCACCGAGAGCTCTAATAAAAAAACGCAAAAAGGGGAAAATAAATAAAAATCACTGGCGTTAACATACGCTAGATCTTAGAATAGAATAGAATCTTATAGAGAAAATTCCGCTCTATAAATTCATTCTTGGCCATTTTTCTCGTTAAGTCAACCGGTTTTGAGATATTCGCTGTGAAACTTCGTGTAAGATCGATTTTTAATTTTTTAAAAAGTTATGTTTGAGGTTATATACGGACACCGGTAAATATAGATTGTATTGGTCGAAAAAAAAAAAATTAGGCTAAAATTCCCAGACAAAAGTAGCAAGAATACAAGGAAGTTTAACTTTGTTACCTTACTTTACGAATTTTTTTTTCTCAACACAGGAGAGACTTATTCACAAAGCACATGTTACAGAGATTATTGTTTCTTGTTCTCTTAATACGTATTAATTTTGTTGACTAATATTTCTGTATTAACAAGAACAGAATAATCGATAATAATAATGATGCCAGATGCCAGAATTTTAAACAAAGTTGAAACTATCGCATTGTTGAGCTGTACTTTAAATGAAGTCACTCGCATTCCCATGAAATTAAAGGCTTTATTGAGAAAGACAAAAGTTCCTTCAACTGAACGTGGAATATATTGGGTAACATATGTATCCCAATATTGAACTAAAAACACATGTTCTAGGTTCTCTGTTCAATTCTGTATTATTATACATATTTGATTTCATCAAATATGTCTAACCGGACAATATTTTAAAAATAATTATTATGAAAGAAAATAAAATATAAAAATCCGTTTAGGACACACTACCTAGTCTTAAGTATCAAATAAGAAACGTTTGCGCTGTACGCATGCATGTGTATTGTAAACACGATAACAACTATTGTTTAACTTAAAGTTTTTATTTCAAATTAGGCACATATTATTAGAATCCACGTCAGATCTCCACGGAGGATGCATTTTTTCCAAAAATTCCTCAATGCATTTTGTGAACGTGATAATTAGGAGAAAAATAGTGGACATTAGATGTATATGTTTTGGAAAGCAAGTTTTATTTGGAACCTGTTGAAAAACGGGCATGAAATGCCGAAAACAGGTTTTTACACGTTTTCGATGCGAAAGAAATTTTTTTTAGCTCAAAAAAAGACGGAAAAAAATTAATGTTTGACAATTGAAATCGATCAAAAATTTTTGACACAAAAAATTAAAAACCGCTAAATATGGCCATTATTTGCCATTTAATTACAGGGACTGTAATTATCGTAGGAAGTTGTTTCAGAGCTTAAATTTTAGCTTTTGTTGTTACCTATCTACTCTAAAAATTTTATGTAAAAATATTAATAACTTTTAGCGGAAATAGCGAAAATGTAAGAAAAGGTGTTTCCGAAAAACGGCGTGGAAATTGCCAATAATGGTCATAGAACGATTTTTCAAAGAGCTATTTGTTCCTGATGAAATTCTCTACAACCCTATTATCTTTAAATTTTCGTAAGGTTTCGTTTAGTACCTTAAAAACGCATTTGAAAATCGGACTATATCTGAATTTTGGACGTTCGGGCGCTCGAAGGGGAAGTGACACGTGGTGGGGGAAGTCTCTCCCGCAGGTATATTAGCCGATCTTACTACGTACAGAATAGAGAAATAAATGCGGGGATACGATTGGTGGGAGCCCATAGAGCGCGGGCACTCCACACTACATCGAATAATATTAACATATTTAACCTAACGAACTAACCTAAAGAAATAT
The DNA here is from genome assembly GCA_963675555.1 of Leptura quadrifasciata. NCBI lineage: Eukaryota > Metazoa > Arthropoda > Insecta > Coleoptera > Cerambycidae > Leptura > Leptura quadrifasciata. Next base: position 85,567,788 of record OY776679.1, on the reverse strand, counting down.
TCGTACTACGTATTTGAAATATCTGAAAGTTATTTGCGGCTTTTTTCCGATAATTCTATTATTTGGTAGATTTGGTGATTTATTTTTTGAAGAGGATAATACATGTGGTAGAAAATCCAAATAAAAGGAAAAATATACGTATTTTAGTTGTTAACAAAATGTAGTAAAAAAACTGTATGAAGTTGAGATTCGAACCCTCAACCTTACGTGTGAAAATCGGTCAATCAAAACACATTTATTTTTAATTAATACATAACTGTATGGCCTGGCCAGCTCACGTCCCGGGACCAGTCGATCAACCGCGACGTGAGCCGTTGAGGAGGATGAAAGGATGGACGGGACGCGTCTAGTTCGGCGGCTAAAAACAATTTCTAAAAGCAACACCTTCGCCGCGCAGGGCGAATTAAGATGCTTAATCTAATTTAAAATATTCCTCGTGAAAATCGGGCAACCTAACCACTACACCACGGACTGTTGATAACGAACCTACATACTTCTTACTATATCAATACGCCAATCGCGCATGTGCGGCGAGGAGTGTCCGCGCTCTGTGGGCTCCCACATTTTACGCCTCGAAAGTATATTCATTATTAATATTTTAGCATTTTAGCGAGTTACCCCATTTTAAAAAAAAACATCGAATTTCAACCAGTGGTCCCCCCACCATGCGGCACTTCCCCTCCGCTCGAGCGCCCGACCGTCTAATATTCAGAAATAGCCCGATTTTCAAATGCATTTTTAAGGTACTAAACGAAACCTTATGAAAATTTAAAGATGATAAGGTTGTAGAGAATTTCATCAGAAACAAATAGCTTCTTGAAAAATCGTTCTATGACCATTTTTGACCATTTCCACGCCGTTTTTCAGAAATATCTTTTTTTACATTTTCATTATTTCCGCTAAAAGTTATTAATATTTTTACATGAAATTTTTAGAGTAGGTAGGTATAGTTAAAGTAATAATTTCCCGATACATAAAAAACGCAACAAAAACTTTACGACCACATTAAAATACCGGTAGGTACTCTCTGTACTCTGTACAAATTGACTCGCTTTCCTTTATAGGTTTTTAATGTGCGTCGGTTCGTTTGATGATATGCATGCTGCCATGGCCCGCGGCAATAATAATTATGTCGTAAAATTTTTGTTGCGTTTTTTAAGTGTAGGGAAGTTCTTACTTGGACTATACCAACAAAAGCTACAATTTAAGCTCCGAAACAACTTCTTACGATACAGATCCTTAATTAAATGGCAAAAATGGCCATATTTAGCGGTTTCTAATTTTTTGTACAAAAAGTTATTGACCGATTTTAATTGCCAAAAACTCATTTTTTTCGTCTTTTTACGAGTTATTTAGTAGTATTTGTTGTATGAAAACAAATTTCTTTCGCATCGAAAACGTAAAAAAATCTGTTTTCGGAAGTTTCATGCCCTTTTTTCAACAGGAATTTTTCGAGAAAATAAACTATCTGACCTGGATTATTATGTAAAACAGCATTATTAGTGAAAGCAAAAATAGATTCGAAAAAATCGGAAAATGCAACTGTCTAGACTGGTTTGTTTTTTTACCATATGTTCAGAAAGAAGTAGAAAGTAATGCACAGTTAAGAGCGCTCCGGATATAAGCCGTTAAGATGCTTCAATATACTCTCATAGAAATCATTATTTTAAAAAACGGCTTACACTAAAAGAAATTAAAAACATGTTACAATGTGGGATGATGAGAGAAAAAAGTATATATAAAAAAATATAATTTTTTTCGTCTATTTTCGATTTGCAAAAATAAGTTTTATCATCCCACATAGGTATTATTAAAATAAACATTTTCCCTCTTATAGAACTAAAATAAAATTAGCCCTATATGTTCTCAGGAACAAATAGAAATTTAAGGATTAGGTATAATACATTTGCACAACGTTATATTCTCTTCATCTATCTGTCTCATCCCAAGCATACAGTACATTGGGCTACGGCATTTTATTGACGTGAAGTCATTTACAATAATTAAAATTGGAAGCATCGATGACAAATACACTCCGGAGAGCTCTTAAGTTTTATAGTCCAGAGCTGGTGACAAATTTTGACTACCGATTTGATACAACTAGCCATAATGCATAAAGGTACCGTCTACAACGGTTGTATAGGGAATACCCAATCTGGCTGGCTTTAGCAGGTGGGCAAGGTACTACGCAAGGTGAGAGTTAGGTAGAAAATATGTGTTAAAAAATATTATTGATGCATAATGAAATTACAAAAATTATAATTTATAATCAATTATAAACATAATACATTCACCACAGACCATTTGAGTGGGGCGACGTGGAACCAGACTATCCCAACGAGTATTTTCAAAATATCGAAAAAAAACATTTTTGATGCGCGCTGAAATTTTTATAGCGTGTTAAGTACATTTTTTAAATATTAATGACAAAAAGCCAGACCGTTTGGGTGGTGTTAAACAATTGCCAGACGCGATAAAAAACATTCCATAAGCTACAATGAGAAAGACTACGGGAACATACAATGTGAAAGAAAGCATTTAACTGCAGCTTCTTAGGGCCCTGATGTGCTGCATTTTCATTGCCTCTGAGCATTCACGTGGTTTGAACAAAATATGTACTAATCGTAATGACGCTCATCAGGTCTGAAAGTTTGGAACAAAATTATTTGCTGCGTTACCGTGAACAGGTGAGGTGTTTCTGTTACTTTAAATTGATTTACTAGTTTTTTTTTATAACTGATAAGTGATAAAATCATAAATTTTTTAACATATCCATCAATTATATGTAATATTATAAATTATTGCTGTATATTATAAATCACAACTATTATTTTTATCAAATAATCATTTAAAAATGGAAAACATAACCTCTTCTTGTGTGTTTTGTAAAATCAAAAGTGTTTAAAAAATTATTGTTTTTTCTGATGCAACTTTACAAAAGTGCAAAAATTTGTTGAAAATTAGACAAAATAATAAAAATTCAGTCGCAATAAAAATAAAAATATTGGAAGGTATAAATATCTAGATCCATTTTATAATGAAAATTAAAACCGGAAGTAAATGTTTAAATCGAATGCTATATAGCAGTAATATAATTAATAATATTAATCTTAATAACAATAAACTTTAATTTTATTACAATTTCTCTCTTCTATACGAACAGTTGTTTAATTGATTGGTCATTTTTAGATCACCTTACTGACTGTAATGAGGTTTGTGAGCAATTTTATAAAATAATTAATAATATCTTTGATATGTGCATTCCTAAAAAAATTTCTAGGCCTAGCAAATATCCACCTTGGTTTTCTAAAATCATTATTCATGATATAAAAGTTAAAGAAAAATTATGGAGAGCATACAAACATAGCATGGATATGAATTTGTACAATGATTTTAAAACATTACGGGCTAAAATCAAAAAAGATATTTCTACCGCATATAAACTTTTCCTAAGCAACGTCCAAAATAATATTCGTTCTGATCCTAAAAAGTTTTGGTCATATGTTAAAGGGAAGAAAGGTGTGAATTCCTTACCTGACTGACTGTTATTTGAAAATTCGGAGTTTCACCAGCCAGCTGATATTGCAAATGCTTTTGCTTTGTTTTCTAAGTCAGGTTTTTCTATTAGTTCCGTAAACGGCTTGTCAGATAATAGCAGTACAATAAATACTTCTTCTATTAGGTATATTTCTGAACACGATGTTTACGAGGCTTTGAGAAAAATGAAACCTAAATTTACTGCTGGCCCCGATGGTATACCTGCTTTTCTGCTACGCGACTGTGCTGTAGTATTTGCCCTCCCGCTCATGAAAATATTTAACATCTGTTTATATTCTAGTTTCGAAATAGTACTACACAAAATAATTTATGTTAACACTTGCGGGCTAATTAGTGATTCTCAACATGGTTTTATGCAAGGGCGATCAACCACTACCAATCTGTTTTGTATGACTCAATACATCTCAGAATCTCTGGATACTGGAGGTCAAGTTGAAGTCACCTATACTGATTTTAATAAGGCATTTCATGGTATTCTAGTAGTGTGTAAATGAGAGAGGTTCGGTTCAGGAGCAGGAGCAGTGATCAGTGATCAGTGATCAGTTTAGGGGTGGGGGGCAATTAGTGTGGTGGGGGTAAATATGGTGGTGGGGGGCAATTAGTGTGGTGGGGGTAATTAGAATGGTGGGGGGTAATTAGATTAGTGAGAAGTAATTAGAGTGATGGGATATAAGTATGGTGGTGGGAGGTAATTAGACTGATATGATGTAATTAGAGTGGTGGGAGGTAATTAAGGGGCGGGGCTTAGGGGATGGGCGTTAGAGGGCGGGGCCTATGAAAGGTGGTAGTGGTGGGGGGCAATTAGGATGGTAATTAGATTAGTGAGAAGTAATTAAAGTGGCGTGATGTAATTGTGGTGGTGGGGGGCAATTAAATTAGTAAGAAGTAATTAAAGTGGTGTGATGTAATTGTAGTGGTGGGAGGTAATTAGTGGAATGATGGGTAATTAGAGTGGTGGGAGGTAATTAGAATGGTGTGATGTAATTGTAGTGGTGGGGGGTAACTAGAGTGGCCTGATGTAATTGTAGTGGTGGGGGGCAATTAGTGGAATGATCTGTAATTAGAGTAATTGCATGATGGATAATTATTGTGGTGGGGGGTAACTAGAGTGGCCTGATGTAATTGTAGTGGTGGGGGGCAATTAGATTAATAAGAAGTAATTAAAGTGGTGTGATGTAATTGTAGTGGTGGGAGGTAATTAGGGTGATGTGATGTAATTGTAGTGGTGGGAGGTAATTAGAGTGATGTGATGTAATTGTAGTGGTGGGAGGTAACTAGAGTGGTGTGATGTAATTGTAGTGATGTGATGTAATTGTAGTGGTGGGAGGTAACTAGAGTGGTGTGATGTAATTGTAGTGGTGGTGGGGGGGGGGTAATTGGAGTGGTGTGGTAATTAGAGTGATGGGATGCAATTAGAGTGGTGGGAGGTAATTAAAGTACTGTGGTAATTAGAGGACAATTACAGGTAATTTAAGTAAAAATAAAGGTAATTGCAGTAAAAATAATGGTGATTAAAGCAATTATGGTCAATCCATCCGTCTAGCCGTTCGTATGCAGACAGTTAAATAATTCTCTATTATGTTGTATTGTCTTATTGCACTTTGTATTTTTTTTACGATGAGATAACAAACATTCATTCATGATTATATACCTAACCACTTTATTTACCTGCCTTATCCTTATGCTGATAAACAATTGCGACCTATCTGTCTTATCTTTATGTCGATTTTTACCTGTCTTATCTTTAGGGACATCTGTCTTATCCTATGCTGATTTATGAGATGTACATTTACGACCTGCCTGTCTTATCCACCGAGATTTTTATCAGTGAATTTGTGAAAGGGGACATTTGCATTGTTATTTCAGTACATGCAGCGTACCCTCTTTATGGCTTTTGTGTACTTAACATCTTGACATCACAAGTGAGGAGAACGTGTAGCTGTTTATTTTAGTTTTTATTTTTTAGAATTGAAACACATGATTTACATTTTCTTATATTATTTATTACCTATTCTGTCACATTACTATTTTCATACTATTTATTACCTATTCTACTACATTACTAACTAATTGTCTTTTTATTTTATCTTGCACCAAAAAATCCACCTTGAACTGATCCATCCAATGCATTATAGGTCAAGTAGGCATCGTGAAGTATAAGTTCAGGGAACTTTGTTTTTCGTGTCTCAAACTCTGTTATTATGTCAACTCTATAGTGTGGTAATAATTAGAATGGTGGGAGGTAATTGTATTCTTCTGATCATGCGTGGTGAGAGTGACTACTAATATAAATAGAATGCTTCTGCATCACACAATTAAAACCTATCGTCGATAAGTCAAGAGCTAGCAAGTGAATGTTGTGCAACCATCCGACAGTAAACAATAATAAATTGACAATATATGTTCATCATCACATTTTGTGTAAGTTGATAAAAAAAATTATCCTTTCTGAATATGTATGATTAATATGTTTGTTTTATTTTATTTATTTTTTTATTTTAGTCCAACTGACAATGTGGATGCAATATTCAGCTCAACGGTGGGTACGGGCAGAAGACATTAAATCGGCCATTGAAAGGTTGTCTTGTGAACTGAGTGACTTAATCAAGGATTCGCAGTATTCATTAGTTTATGATACAAATGTCTTCTGCGATATTGAAGAAACTGAACGCATTGAAAAAGATTGCAGGACGTATGCTGCTGGTGCAAATCTATGTTACAAATATTCACGAGGCTTTTTAAATTTGGACGAATTTTGTGAGCATATGATTAGAATAGAATTAAGACACTTTCTATATGACTTAGTGAAGTACCTGCCTAAGGAACTTATTGAAAAATATCAACTGGACCAGTCTGATGGTGATACGGGCAGTTAAATAATTCTCTATATTGTATTTATTGTTAGATATAAATAATTATTATATTGTCATATTACACAATTATAGTATCTTAAAAAAATTTCTTTGTATTTTCATATATTATGGTGAGGTTAGAAATAAAACAAATATTAAAATAATGCATGTATTTCATTACCTATCTTGATTACATAACTAAGAGGTATACCTTAATAAACCTAAAGAGTTTTTATTCCAATTTTACATTTAAATCTATGATATATTTTGTAAAGAAAGTGAACATTGCAAGAGCATAATGACAATAATTATTATTAAGAAGCCAGTATACAGTACCGAACACGGTAGCTCGGGTAATACCATCACCATCTATTAGACCCTACAATAGTGTACCTAAAGTGTGTTTACTTTAAGCAGAAATCCGCCTTACCTTAAATTTACTTCATCTTATGTAGTTTCAAAACCTCATGAGCTTTGCCTTCATATGCAAAGATACATAACTTCGGCCATCGCGTCGGTCGGCTCAATTACATGAATACTGATCTCCGGTTTTGTGTTGTTTTAAATATTGTTTAAAGACTATATGCATACTACTGTATTAGTATTAATCACTATAATTGAAACATATAAGTAATTTATTTTGTCAAACTTATGTAACGAGGTATATGGTAGATAACTGAGTAAATGTTTTCAAAATGTACTCATAACGGGCGCATTTCATGGGGGTTTTGAAAGTACTCTACACGTTCAAACAAAGTTAGGAATTAGAAAAGAGTATATTTATGCCATTTAGTTTGATACCTGGTAGACGACGCATAAAGTGATAATAGTATGTGGTGTATATTGTCTTGGACTATGTTTTCAATATGTAGGGTTAGAATTACTATCCCGTCGAAGTCTAGAAAATAAATTATTAAAGGTTTCAAGTATCAACTAAATTCGTGTACATCAAGGCAATTTGATTAGTATTGAGAGCTCGTTACATTGGTACGTGTTTATTTATGCCTACGCACGCCTGTGTTATTTTACACCACCACGTACATTACTCCTTAAAATCGGAGACATTAGAAATTTAGATTGTTGAAATGGCGAACAAAATAATGGGGTCCCATAAGCCCCTCCTATCTATTGGAAACAAAGAAAACGTATATGTTTACAAATAATTTATTTAAAAATAATGAAGTTATCTTCAACGAAGTCGCGAACGGCGTTATCGGTAAAGAGAATTTCATCTGTTATAATAATTTTATAATAGTTTTTTTACTTAACATTTACTAACATAATTTTGTACTTGTCATTATTGTGCTCTAACATCAGTTTTGTAACATTCTTAGTAAATAGTTTTAAATGACCAGAGGTTTTAATTTCACTGGGTAAAACATTGTATAAGCGTAAACAATCACTAAACGTACGCTTTTTTTATAATTTTCAATAGATCCCACTGGATAATTGTGCAATTTAGCTCTTAACTAAGAAAGGTGATTAAGATAGGTGTACTCGATTTTTTGTCTATTTTATACATTAAAACGCTAGCAAAACTTTACTGATATGCTTGTGAAAAATAACAAAATAAATGAAAATTACTAAACTAGAATACAAACGTGCATAAATTTAAGTACCTCTGCTGTACTTTAGGCTAGAATTAGAAGGACAACAACCATAACAAACAATAATTACAAGGCGGCTCTCTTTACGGTCTGTAAAAAAGTTTGCATTTAACGAGTAAAGAGAATTTACTCAATAACTCCAAATCTAAAATGTTATACTTCACTTAACACCCATTTACAATTTGATTTTGTATGTAGTTCTTTATATTTACTATTTAAATCCATAATTAGAGGGCAATAAGTATATATCTAACTCGCCAACAGAGGTACCTCATATTAATGGCATTTCAAAGCCGTCCATGACTACTGGTTCACTGCTGTCAATCTTAAGTATTTTTAATTTGTTAATGTATTGCATTGTACTATATTTTTATCCTTTTACCTTCGTAAAGATATGGTAGTACTTTATACCACGAAACCAGTAGCCGCCTATTATAGAGTTTGTGAGGTAAAAGACCTTTAAATTTTTCTAATTTCGAACCTATAAAAATTGTACCTACCCGTAATTTCGTTTTAAGTTGCATTTAAAATCGCATATAATGACAGGTAACACTGTAACAGTTGGAATTCTCTGTTGTTAAATCCTAACATATGAGATCTGTTTACTGCCAGGCAGTGCCAGGCGGTAGATAGAATATCCTTGAAATCAAATAACAATGTTTACGTATCTGTTTGCGGTCAAAAATTTACTATAACAAATAATCTACGTCGACACTAGAGATTTAGCTGTAATGTAAATTCGCAACAAAACGTTACATTTATGTCAAATTTATGTAATAATACGAAAAATAAGTTAAGTAAAAATTTGTTGCTCCGCATAAACGACAGCCACTTACAAAAAGCTATGTACTATGTGATGGAGTCGACGTGATCGCGCAAAACAAATAAAAATATATATCATTTACAAAACACCTTATATGCACGACTATGTTGGTAGGCAGAGTGAACTGAGAAAGACGTCTGATATACTTATAATATATGAATTGAAATGGGAAAGAAAAAAAATGGCTTTATATATCCCATCCTATCTACGGAAACCATAGAAAACGCAAGTGTTTAGAAATAATTTATTTAAAAAATGAAGTTCTACAACAAATGAAGTATGAAGTCCTAAAAAGCGTGTGTTATAATTTTAGATCAGAATAGATTTTTTATTTAGCATAAGCTATTCACAATAGTAATATAATTTTGTACCTAGTCATTATTGTGTTGTAACATCTATTGTATATAGTTTTGTAAAACGTAGGAGCGCAAACAATCACTAAAAGTTGACAATTTTTATAGTTTTCAGCTGATCTCACCGGATAATTGTGCAATTTAGCTAGGTAGACACTAGATTTTTGTCAATTCTATATATTAAAACGTTAGCACATCAATTTCAGGAAATTTTATAGATGAATTCCTGGCAGATTTAATAAAAAGTTATTATAGCCGCTAATTAATACTAAGTCAATTAATTTAATATGGTAATTACTTTTACACAATTAATATCGATATAATATGCTAATTTATCGCTCAATTAAATCCATTATTGTATATTGCATTAAAAATAGCTTCTCTTTTTGTTCTATTTACTTTCAAAATTTTTAACTGTATCGAGACTGCCAATATAGAGGTCGATGTAAGTACTATTTACAATAGGTATATGAAAGACATAGTGTCTACACTAATAGATCTTGAAAGATAAGACTCTCATGCTACCTATATAAGTAACGAATCTTGGAAATAAATAAATAACACAGAAATTAGACAACCCCCAATTCCAGAAGCCAGAGCTAGTGCGATTGCCCTATCGACCAGACCAGACAAATACATTTATATATAGAACAACGTTGATTGTGCGGCATATAAACTAATGTTAGTATTATTAGAAAAGCAATCTAAGACGACGAGACAAATATAAACTTAGTATATACCTACATAAATCTTTTTACACAAAAAGTTTACTAAAATGGGTCAGCAAAAGGTAGTTTATAACAAACCAATTTATGTGGGTTTTTGCATCTTGGAATTGTCAAAGACGGTATTGTACAACGCGATCAAAGAGAGTTTGGGGATAAGACGTCTCTTTTATACTGTGATACTGATAGTTTGATTTTAAAAATAATGACAGAAAATTTGTATGACTTTATACTAGATAACCGGGACAAATTCGATACTTCAAATTATCAAGACGGAAATATATTTGATATCCCGAAGGATCCATCAATTTCAGGAAATTTTAAAGATGAATTCCCGGTAGATCCAATAATAAGTTTTATGGTACCGGAGCAAAAGCATATCACGTACGATCTGTAGGTAAAGAACTAAAGAAAGCCAAAGGCGTGAAAAGATTAGTTATTCAAAAAGAGCTATCGGCACATGATTACAGACAAATTGTTGAAAAAGGTGGTGTAGTATTTAGAAAAATTAACACGTTTCGCAGCGTTTTGCATGATATTTATACAGGAATGAAGAATAAAGTAGCTTTGTCTTACCACGACGATAAACGTTTTCTTATTCCCATTACAACAAAGGCTTTACCGTGGGGTCGCTCTGATATACAATTTTTTTAAAACCGAATCAGAACAAAACATGCGGCGGTTAATGGCTGCCATAAATGATGTTGAGCATAGTTCTGTGGAAAACGATAAGTTAGATGTATTACTCGCAGCAATGGCGGAGTTAAATCCTAAAGACCTAGTAAATAAAATAATATTTATACAGATATGTCTTAAACAGAAGGACAATTTATTGAGTTAGATATAATAGGAGAGAAAAAATTCTTGTAAATATTGTTATTTATCACAATTAGATAATAATTTATTAGTGTCAGTATTACAGGCAGCAAATGACGTAATTTCCCCCGAATTCTTTGTTCATGGGTGGAATCAATATTTTTATTAATCTGTATATTCACGTAATCAAAAAGTCATGAGTACTTCACCTCTTTTTTTAATGTCCTCTTGGAGCCATAAGTTAAAAAGTTCTTCTATGGTAAAACGATACGTGTCTATAAAAAAATGTGTATCTAAATTACAGATTAGCATCTAAGGATTTACTAAAGATGACACCATTGTACTTTTAAATGGATGAGCCCGGTTGTCAAAGGTAGACAATTAAAGAATTTTATGGCATAAAAATTTATGACTACGTGATTTTAGAAGTCGTAAACATTAAACAAGCAATGGTAATGGCCAAATTCGAACTTATTGTCCTTGAATACAAAAAACAAAATATATCACTTTCTCGCCGAATACAATGGGTCAAACCAATATAAATATCACATAGCATGACTGCAACAACATATTAATTTGTAATTGCGGCAAATTTATAGAGATAACAGACCAAATGAAGTATTTAGGTATCCACTTCCAGTTTTTAAAGTGACATCAACACATAGATTTCTGAATAACAAATTATGCAAATTATTACATAAATTTTATTAGATCCGAAACATCTTTAATACAAAAAACCACAATTAACGTTTTCAAGGCATTGATTGAATCAATAATAAAAATGGAATAGTCATTTGGGGGATCGACCTATGATATGACTTTAGATAAATTAAAACATAATTCAAAAGCGCTTTATTAAAATTATTCTCAACCAACCGAAACAATATAGTACAAAATTACTATTTGAAGAGTCAGTTAGACATTGATACCACATATAATCTTATCTTTGAACTATAAAAAATTCCTGAAATTGATGGATCCTTCGGGATATCAAATATATTTCCGTCTTGATAATTTGAAGTATCGAATTTGTCCCGGTTATCTAGTATAAAGTCATACAAATTTTCTGTCATTATTTTTAAAATCAAACTATCAGTATCACAGTATAAAAGAGACGTCTTATCCCCAAACTCTCTTTGATCGCGTTGTACAATACCGTCTTTGACAATTCCAAGATGCAAAAACCCACATAAATTGGTTTGTTATAAACTACCTTTTGCTGACCCATTTTAGTAAACTTTTTGTGTAAAAAGATTTATGTAGGTATATACTAAGTTTATATTTGTCTCGTCGTCTTAGATTGCTTTTCTAATAATACTAACATTAGTTTATATGCCGCACAACCAACGTTGTTCTATATATAAATGTATTTGTCTGGTCTGGTCGATAGGGCAATCGCACTAGCTCTGGCTTCTGGAATTGGGGGTTGTCTAATTTCTGTGTTATTTATTTATTTCCAAGATTCGTTACTTATATAGGTAGCATGAGAGTCTTATCTTTCAAGATCTATTAGTGTAGACACTATGTCTTTCATATACCTATTGTAAATAGTACTTACATCGACCTCTATATTGGCAGTCTCGATACAGTTAAAAATTTTGAAAGTAAATAGAACAAAAAGAGAAGCTATTTTTAATGCAATATACAATAATGGATTTAATTGAGCGATAAATTAGCATATTATATCGATATTAATTGTGTAAAAGTAATTACCATATTAAATTAATTGACTTAGTATTAATTAGCGGCTATAATAACTTTTTATTAAATCTGCCAGGAATTCATCTATAAAATTTCCTGAAATTGATGTGCTAACGTTTTAATATATAGAATTGACAAAAATCTAGTGTCTACCTAGCTAAATTGCACAATTATCCGGTGAGATCAGCTGAAAACTATAAAAATTGTCAACTTTTAGTGATTGTTTGCGCTCCTACGTTTTACAAAACTATATACAATAGATGTTACAACACAATAATGACTAGGTACAAAATTATATTACTATTGTGAATAGCTTATGCTAAATAAAAAATCTATTCTGATCTAAAATTATAACACACGCTTTTTAGGACTTCATACTTCATTTGTTGTAGAACTTCATTTTTTAAATAAATTATTTCTAAACACTTGCGTTTTCTATGGTTTCCGTAGATAGGATGGGATATATAAAGCCATTTTTTTTCTTTCCCATTTCAATTCATATATTATAAGTATATCAGACGTCTTTCTCAGTTCACTCTGCCTACCAACATAGTCGTGCATATAAGGTGTTTTGTAAATGATATATATTTTTATTTGTTTTGCGCGATCACGTCGACTCCATCACATAGTACATAGCTTTTTGTAAGTGGCTGTCGTTTATGCGGAGCAACAAATTTTTACTTAACTTATTTTTCGTATTATTACATAAATTTGACATAAATGTAACGTTTTGTTGCGAATTTACATTACAGCTAAATCTCTAGTGTCGACGTAGATTATTTGTTATAGTAAATTTTTGACCGCAAACAGATACGTAAACATTGTTATTTGATTTCAAGGATATTCTATCTACCGCCTGGCACTGCCTGGCAGTAAACAGATCTCATATGTTAGGATTTAACAACAGAGAATTCCAACTGTTACAGTGTTACCTGTCATTATATGCGATTTTAAATGCAACTTAAAACGAAATTACGGGTAGGTACAATTTTTATAGGTTCGAAATTAGAAAAATTTAAAGGTCTTTTACCTCACAAACTCTATAATAGGCGGCTACTGGTTTCGTGGTATAAAGTACTACCATATCTTTACGAAGGTAAAAGGATAAAAATATAGTACAATGCAATACATTAACAAATTAAAAATACTTAAGATTGACAGCAGTGAACCAGTAGTCATGGACGGCTTTGAAATGCCATTAATATGAGGTACCTCTGTTGGCGAGTTAGATATATACTTATTGCCCTCTAATTATGGATTTAAATAGTAAATATAAAGAAGTACATACAAAATCAAATTGTAAATGGGTGTTAAGTGAAGTATAACATTTTAGATTTGGAGTTATTGAGTAAATTCTCTTTACTCGTTAAATGCAAACTTTTTTACAGACCGTAAAGAGAGCCGCCTTGTAATTATTGTTTGTTATGGTTGTTGTCCTTCTAATTCTAGCCTAAAGTACAGCAGAGGTACTTAAATTTATGCACGTTTGTATTCTAGTTTAGTAATTTTCATTTATTTTGTTATTTTTCACAAGCATATCAGTAAAGTTTTGCTAGCGTTTTAATGTATAAAATAGACAAAAAATCGAGTACACCTATCTTAATCACCTTTCTTAGTTAAGAGCTAAATTGCACAATTATCCAGTGGGATCTATTGAAAATTATAAAAAAAGCGTACGTTTAGTGATTGTTTACGCTTATACAATGTTTTACCCAGTGAAATTAAAACCTCTGGTCATTTAAAACTATTTACTAAGAATGTTACAAAACTGATGTTAGAGCACAATAATGACAAGTACAAAATTATGTTAGTAAATGTTAAGTAAAAAAACTATTATAAAATTATTATAACAGATGAAATTCTCTTTACCGATAACGCCGTTCGCGACTTCGTTGAAGATAACTTCATTATTTTTAAATAAATTATTTGTAAACATATACGTTTTCTTTGTTTCCAATAGATAGGAGGGGCTTATGGGACCCCATTATTTTGTTCGCCATTTCAACAATCTAAATTTCTAATGTCTCCGATTTTAAGGAGTAATGTACGTGGTGGTGTAAAATAACACAGGCGTGCGTAGGCATAAATAAACACGTACCAATGTAACGAGCTCTCAATACTAATCAAATTGCCTTGATGTACACGAATTTAGTTGATACTTGAAACCTTTAATAATTTATTTTCTAGACTTCGACGGGATAGTAATTCTAACCCTACATATTGAAAACATAGTCCAAGACAATATACACCACATACTATTATCACTTTATGCGTCGTCTACCAGGTATCAAACTAAATGGCATAAATATACTCTTTTCTAATTCCTAACTTTGTTTGAACGTGTAGAGTACTTTCAAAACCCCCATGAAATGCGCCCGTTATGAGTACATTTTGAAAACATTTACTCAGTTATCTACCATATACCTCGTTACATAAGTTTGACAAAATAAATTACTTATATGTTTCAATTATAGTGATTAATACTAATACAGTAGTATGCATATAGTCTTTAAACAATATTTAAAACAACACAAAACCGGAGATCAGTATTCATGTAATTGAGCCGACCGACGCGATGGCCGAAGTTATGTATCTTTGCATATGAAGGCAAAGCTCATGAGGTTTTGAAACTACATAAGATGAAGTAAATTTAAGGTAAGGCGGATTTCTGCTTAAAGTAAACACACTTTAGGTACACTATTGTAGGGTCTAATAGATGGTGATGGTATTACCCGAGCTACCGTGTTCGGTACTGTATACTGGCTTCTTAATAATAATTATTGTCATTATGCTCTTGCAATGTTCACTTTCTTTACAAAATATATCATAGATTTAAATGTAAAATTGGAATAAAAACTCTTTAGGTTTATTAAGGTATACCTCTTAGTTATGTAATCAAGATAGGTAATGAAATACATGCATTATTTTAATATTTGTTTTATTTCTAACCTCACCATAATATATGAAAATACAAAGAAATTTTTTTAAGATACTATAACTGTGCAATATGACAATATAATAATTATTTATATCTAACAATAAATACAATATAGAGAATTATTTAACTGCCCGTATCACCATCAGACTGGTCCAGTTGATATTTTTCAATAAGTTCCTTAGGCAGGTACTTCACTAAGTCATATAGAAAGTGTCTTAATTCTATTCTAATCATATGCTCACAAAATTCGTCCAAATTTAAAAAGCCTCGTGAATATTTGTAACATAGATTTGCACCAGCAGCATACGTCCTGCAATCTTTTTCAATGCGTTCAGTTTCTTCAATATCGTAGAAGACATTTGTATCATAAACTAATGAATGCTGCGAATCCTTGATTAAGTCACTCAGTTCACAAGACAACCTTTCAATGGCCGATTTAATGTCTTCTGCCCGTACCCACCGTTGAGCTGAATATTGCATCCACATTGTCAGTTGGACTAAAATAAAAAAATAAATAAAATAAAACAAACATATTAATCATACATATTCAGAAAGGATAATTTTTTTTTATCAACTTACACAAAATGTGATGATGAAAATATATTGTCAATTTATTATTGTTTACTGTCGGATGGTTGCACAACATTCACTTGCTAGCTCTTGACTTATCGACGATAGGTTTTAATTGTGTGATGCAGAAGCATTCTATTTATATTAGTAGTCACTCTCACCACGCATGATCAGAAGAATACAATTACCTCCCACCATTCTAATTATTACCACACTATAGAGTTGACATAATAACAGAGTTTGAGACACGAAAAACAAAGTTCCCTGAACTTATACTTCACGATGCCTACTTGACCTATAATGCATTGGATGGATCAGTTCAAGGTGGATTTTTTGGTGCAAGATAAAATAAAAAGACAATTAGTTAGTAATGTAGTAGAATAGGTAATAAATAGTATGAAAATAGTAATGTGACAGAATAGGTAATAAATAATATAAGAAAATGTAAATCATGTGTTTCAATTCTAAAAAATAAAAACTAAAATAAACAGCTACACGTTCTCCTCACTTGTGATGTCAAGATGTTAAGTACACAAAAGCCATAAAGAGGGTACGCTGCATGTACTGAAATAACAATGCAAATGTCCCCTTTCACAAATTCACTGATAAAAATCTCGGTGGATAAGACAGGCAGGTCGTAAATGTACATCTCATAAATCAGCATAGGATAAGACAGATGTCCCTAAAGATAAGACAGGTAAAAATCGACATAAAGATAAGACAGATAGGTCGCAATTGTTTATCAGCATAAGGATAAGGCAGGTAAATAAAGTGGTTAGGTATATAATCATGAATGAATGTTTGTTATCTCATCGTAAAAAAAATACAAAGTGCAATAAGACAATACAACATAATAGAGAATTATTTAACTGTCTGCATACGAACGGCTAGACGGATGGATTGACCATAATTGCTTTAATCACCATTATTTTTACTGCAATTACCTTTATTTTTACTTAAATTACCTGTAATTGTCCTCTAATTACCACAGTACTTTAATTACCTCCCACCACTCTAATTGCATCCCATCACTCTAATTACCACACCACTCCAATTACCCCCCCCCCACCACTACAATTACATCACACCACTCTAGTTACCTCCCACCACTACAATTACATCACATCACTACAATTACATCACACCACTCTAGTTACCTCCCACCACTACAATTACATCACATCACTCTAATTACCTCCCACCACTACAATTACATCACATCACCCTAATTACCTCCCACCACTACAATTACATCACACCACTTTAATTACTTCTTATTAATCTAATTGCCCCCCACCACTACAATTACATCAGGCCACTCTAGTTACCCCCCACCACAATAATTATCCATCATGCAATTACTCTAATTACAGATCATTCCACTAATTGCCCCCCACCACTACAATTACATCAGGCCACTCTAGTTACCCCCCACCACTACAATTACATCACACCACTTTAATTACTTCTTACTAATCTAATTGCCCCCCACCACCACAATTACATCACGCCACTTTAATTACTTCTCACTAATCTAATTACCATCCTAATTGCCCCCCACCACTACCACCTTTCATAGGCCCCGCCCTCTAACGTCCCATCCCCTAAGCCCCGCCCCTTAATTACCTCCCACCACTCTAATTACATCATATCAGTCTAATTACCTCCCACCACCATACTTATATCCCATCACTCTAATTACTTCTCACTAATCTAATTACCCCCCACCATTCTAATTACCCCCACCACACTAATTGCCCCCCACCCCTAAACTGATCACTGATCACTGCTCCTGCTCCTGAACCGAACCTCTCTCATTTACACACTACTTATTCTACTGTGTAAACTTCGTCAATTTGGATTATCAGATAAACTGTCAGATTTGTTTGCATCGTACCTACAATGCAGACGATAATACGTAGAGTATCGTGATTTTAGATCTGATGAATTTATAGCCTCTTCTGGGGTACCCCACGGCTCAATTCTTGGCCCCCTTCTTTTCGTTATTTCATTATAATATTGTCAGTATGATTGACGTTGGCTGTCTTCTTTATGCGGATGATATAAAGTTGTATTGTGATATTAACTTTTTTGCGGATTGTCTTAAATTGCAAATGAATCTTGATCGTATCAATAATTGGTGTATTGCAAATAACTTGCCATTAAATGTGCAAAAGTGCCATGTACTTTATTTTATCAGAAGAAATGAGCAGTTACATTATGATTATACACTCAATAATACGTCCCTGAATAGAGTAACTGAATTTAAAGATCTAGTAGTTATTTTTGTCTCTAAACTTAGTTTTAACCAGCATATTCTTTCTGTTGTACTTGCTAGTTACAAAAGTCTTGGTTTTGTCATAAGAAATTCACACGGATTTTTTGATATTAATTTATTGTTCCTTTTATTTAACACATTCGTTTTGTCTAAACTTGAATACTCAAGCATAATATGGAATCCAGGGTATCAAACTTACAGACGGGGGCGAGCGTAGGTGCGTCTTTACTATGTACATACTTCGGTATGCGATGTAAAGCAACGACAGGCGCAGTTAGTACTTGGATTGGTGACCATTCCAACGGAAACCGCGTTCTCGCCTCACACATCTTCCAGCGGCTTGTATATCAGTGTATGCGCGGAAGCTATACAACCTTAGGCGAGGGTTGTATAGGAGATATATCATCCTTCGGAGGGGATGTAAAGCCGTCGGTCCCTTGTCTATTAAATGTTAGGCAAGCAAAAGATCCCTACTCTTCTTAAGGGAAGAGGTTTGGCAAAATTTCTGGTTGGGGGTAGCTCGTCTACAGGCGTCGGTGTTAGGCCTCAGTAGCGGAAATAGGCCGACGTCAAATAAATGTATAAAAAAAAACTTACAGACACAGTTTGGAAAATATCCAACGTAAATTTTTAAAATATGTATCCTTCAGGGCTGATGGTGTTTACCCCGCTGTCGGTGCTGATCATTATCAATTATTGGCCAGGTATGATGTATTAAGTTTGTCTGATAGAAGGGATATGCATTCTCTTATTTTTTTATTTAAAATTATCCATAACAAATTAAACTGCCCATCGATTTTAAGTCAATTAAATTTCAATGTTCCGGTAGTCGCTACTAGACATACCAATACATTTTATTTGTTAACCCCGAGGACCAACTTACTCAAATTTTCACCTCTCCTCTGGTTGTGCAATAATATTTATCATCGTGTACAGCTCAATTTGGATATATTTTATTGTATCATTAACTCTATCAAAAAGCTGTTTTTAAATGCTCAGTAGTGATTTTGTTGTTTTGTATTATTGTTTTTATTTTTGCTTTTGTATTTTTCTGTGAATTTATTCTACTATTTATTTATTTATTTTTTTTGTAAATATGTAGTTTTCCCATCCTTTAATTGGTATGTAAATACTGTTGGATGGTGTATTGCAATAAATAAATAAATAAATAAATAAAAACAATCGCAATTTCATTAAGAAGAAAAAAATCTATCTTTTCTGTGAAAACGAATAACTGTTTTTTATCGCGTCTGGCAGTTGTTCACCACCCAAACGGTCTGGCTTTTTGGCATTAGTATTAAAAAAATGTACTTAACACGCTATAAAAATTTCAGCGTGCATCGAAAATGTTTTTTTTTCATATTTTGAAAATACTCTTTGGGATAGTCTGGTTCCACATCACCCCGCTCAAATGGTCTGTGGTGAATATATATTGTTTATAATTGATTATAAATAGTAATTGTTGTAATTTTATTATCCATCAACAATATTTTTTAACACATATTTTCTACCTAACTCCCACCTTGCGCAGTACCTGACCCACTTGCTAAAGCCTGCCAAGCTGGCCATTCCCTATACAACTATCATAGACGTTACCTTTATGCATTATAGCTAGTTGTATCAAATTCGTAGTTAAAATTTGTCACCAGCTCTCCGACTATTAGAGAAATAAACCGGTTAAGTGTGGACATATTTTCCTTAGCAAATCTTACGAATAGTAATGACAAATGTTGTTACAATAAAATTGTTTACATGGTCAATTGTTGCTACTTTTCAATTTATTAATTACATTTAATTTAACTTATGTGCACTGTGAAGTTAATAAGATAGTACCAAATTTGCAGACACTGGATTACAAAGCCATAAACATATCTCTTCCCAAATAAATACGAAACCACTCACAACATTAAGGGCATATGTGTACTCTTTGATATTTGATACCATGGCATAAGATTTAGTTTGTGGAATTAATACTTACGCTCTATTTCAAAGCAAGAATTAATTGTAGGCTCTAAAACGTTAGACAGATATAATATGTGAGTAGTAAGTTGACTAAGCCAGTTTTGCTAAAAAATTAAATATTTTGTTCATGAATTTAATCAAATTGTCTGTAATTTTATTTCAAAAAATTAGATTTAAGGGTGTAATTCACATAAGCTTCCACAATGTACTAGACGTTCTGTTTTCATAAAGTAAACTTTGATATGTGCTGTTCTGTGTACTATAAACTCATTAAAAACAAATTTTTATTAGGGTAAAATGCTTTTAAATAGCTTTCTAAAATAATAGAGGATGTGTCCTAGAGTTTCCATCATTTTTATGAGTAAAACAAATATCAACATATGTTCGATATGTATTTGTAGCTATTCGGTTTTAATGCGTTTCTTTTTTATTTGAAAGAATATTTTATCAAGAAGCTCTTTAGTAAGGTTTAATCTAGGTATATCTTGAATCACCGGCTCCTGCACCATTTCTTAGGAAACAGAAAATATATGCGAATAATATAATAACTGGATTTTCAGAATTTGTCTAATTTTTCGTTCTTTCCGAAAACTATAGGCAATTTGTTTCAATGATGTATCGTTTGATATAATAATTAGTGTCGTTTTTGAGGCACGACTGCCGAAGCTAAACATGGATAAATAGGACCCGCACTTTCTCTTATATAAAATGGTTCTCGGTTAAATTTTCTGAACTTTTAGTACGTTATAGATCTCGTTCTCCTGATTAAAAGTAACATAGACAATCTAATCCTATGACTAGTTTTTGAGATATAGGGTGTTAAATTTAAAAAGTGGCTATTTTTATAAAATAATATTCATGATAATAATTGAGGGATTCGATTAATTTTTTTCGCAAATATCATTCCTGTAACGTCAGATAACATAGTGATATATGCGCTTATATACAGGGTGAGCCACCAGTAACGCGAAGTGAATTTTTAAAGCCGATGTGTTTATGCTGAAACAACAAAATTATTTTTGAAATGAAATGTACTGTGTTCATAATTACCGAAATTCCCAATTGTATATTTTATACAGTGCGAGTCAAAAATAAGGAAACACGTGTGACTCATTCTAATAAGACGCCCTTGTATATTTTAATATATATTGTCCATTCACAGCTGATTCCAAACATATATCATTTTAGAGGGGTCAACAGGGTGATACAAAAGACAAAACATGAGAAAAATGCCGAAAAACTTGTTTTTTTTTAATTGTCTTGTAATTCAGAATTTCGTCGATTAATTTCCGTAATTCTTTCAAATTCTGTTTACAGTGTATACGTTAATAGAGTACTAAGAACTCGAAATCTTGCTATGACTAGTTCCCGAGATTTAAAGCGAAAAATACCATGTAGGTGTAGGTACTTAAGACTAAGGAATAAAGCTTGTTTATATCTAATCATCACCAAATACGAGTTTTCGGTTAATTAGTGGAAAGTGATGTAAATATGAAATAAACTTTAACACACGGACTATAACTAAAATAACTATAGTATTCAAAATATTCTAACAATGCTCGGAAATTGGAGGGTACATGGGACGAGACGGCATTAAACTCGTTTTCCACTAACATTGCTATAGGTATCCTTGTTTTGCAGATTTAATAAACTACAATATGCAAGTAAATTAGAAGTAATTCAAAGAGTAAACTCGTTTCCTCATCACCACAAGTAGTAGAGTAAAATTAGATTTTCAGAGAAAATTTTACATCAAAAATTGAATTTTATTATTATTAGCCGTTACTCAAGTCCGAGTATAAAAATGTTACAGTCGATAAATTGTGTACAATAAAAAACAAGTGAAAGGTGTAATCTATTGTAATTCCCATTCATCTACGGTGCACACGACTATGGCTATAGAGGCCAATTCGGGAGAGCACATGTCGACCGCAGTCAGGACAAACATAGACCTGGTTAGGTCTTGGATTCGGCCTTCTTGCAGCAACATTTCCTTGATAGCTGGCCACAACCCCTCGCCATTCGGATCTGTCCGCTGCAAGTTGTTCCCATTGCTCGTCTGCAATACCGCAGGATTTTAGATTTTCATGGAGAGCGTCTTTGAACCTCCTTCGTTGACCGCCACGCCTTCTTCTACCGCTTAGCAATTCACCATAAAGTGTACATTTAGGAAGGCGGTTATTATGTATACGATGAACGTGACCTGCCCATCTTAGGCGTGCTCTTGAAATAAGCACCTCAATTGGAAGGCTGTTTGCTCTCCTGAGTACTTCCACGTTTGATATGTGATGGAACCAACGGATTTTCAACATACTTCTGAGGTGTCTTTGCTGAAACGTTCTAATTCTTTCACATGACGACGGTAAGTGACCCAGCTTTCACATCCATATAGCAGTGTTGGAATGACCACTGCTCTGTAGACAGCCATTTTCGTTGACAAAGCAAGGTCGTGGTTGTCAAATACTCTCTCTCTAAGTCCCCAGAGTGCTCTAGATGCAGCGTTAATTCTATTGCGAATCTCGCTGTCCATGTTTGCTTTGTCATTAACAACGTTGCCTAAGTAATTGAACTGATCCACCACTTCAAGAGAATTTCCGTTAAGTGTAATGTCTATTTGGTTCACTTGATGAGGAGTTGACATAATCTTAGTCTTTCCAATGTTGATTTTAAGTCCCAAGGAATCATAGCTCTGGGCATACACATCTAAAAGTTCTTGAAGCTCTTCCGGCGTAGAGGCTAAAAGTGCACAGTCATCCGCATACTGGAGATCACAAATGAATCGTGTGCGTGTCTTCGTGAAAGCTCTAAAGTGCCCTATGTTAAAGAGACCGCCATCAAAACGGTATCTGAGACCTATTCCTCTGACTGTCAGTTTGTTGTCAACAATAATTGTTAGAGCAGTGGTAAACAAATTAAAGAGTAGGGGTAAAATTGAATTACTGCTAACTTGGCCAACATTAAACCGAATTTGATGAAATTTTAAAAGAAACTAACCTATGTAACCAAGAAATAGCTTGCCAAAGAATATCTAACAGTTTGGCCGCAATTCCATTTTTAGTCTAAATCCCACAGAATTTTCAAAACTTTCCCCAATTTGTCCAATTGGCCGAACGAATTTTTTTTTGCCAAATGAAGGTATTCTTATGTTCTTTCACGTGATGTAACTAAAAAATAACTTTTTTTTAATTTAGCCGATTTCTTGTCATTCATTCATCAGAAATGATTGTGAGCAAGTTTTAAATATTTATATAAAAAAAAACTCTGTAAGGTAGGATAAATTTCTTTTTTCGAAAATTCATTTGATTTCTATTAAACTTTTTACATATATTGATTATTATTTTATTTTATTCATGATTTCTCTTTCTAATAGTTGTACTAGATGTGCTACTTCCAAATCGGTAACTGGAGTTTGGAATATTTCTTCACCCACGTCATCGCTAAAATCGCATACATCTGAGATATTTTCTGAAGTACAAACATCTATCAACATAAATATCAGAACTAATTTCTAATTGCTCAAGCTCTTCATCAACCACAGCTTCGTTATGAAATATTATCTGCATTTTGACACAAAGTATTCCTTCCACTGTGGCATAAATTGATGACAGAAAAAGAAAACACGAATAAAATAAAATAAGAATCAATATATGTAAAAAGTTTAATAAAAATCAACTGAATTTTCGAACAAAAAATTATATCTTACCTTCGACAGTTTTCTTTATCTAAATTTTTAAAACCTGCTCACAATCACTTTTTATTATTAATATTGAAAGTTTTATAATGAATAATTACACGTATACTTGTGTGCGCATACGTATAATACTGAAAATTACGGGAAATCGCCGCGCGCATGTATATATCAAAAATGACAAAAAATCGGCTAAATTAAAAAAAACTAATTTTTTAGTTACATCACGTGAAAGTACATGACAATACTTTCATTTTGGTGAAAGAAAATTTGGGCAAATTGGGAAAAGTTTTAAAAATTTTGTGGAATTTGGACTAATAATAGAATTGCAGCCCAAACTGTTGGATATTTTTTACTAAAATTTGGCAAGTTATTTCTTGGTTATATAGGTTAGTTTTCTCTAAAATTTCATCAAATTCGGTTTAAGTTTGGCCAAGTTAGACGTAATTCAATTTTTGATGTTTTTTCAGTATATTTATATAAATATCGCGGGAGGCGGTGAACCGATTTTCACAATATATAAACAGAAAGTTCCTTAATCATCTACAATAAAACGGTCCCATGCTCGTTTTTCAACTAGCATTTTAAAGGGTCCAAAATAAATTAAAACTAAAAAAACACCCTTAAAAATGACCCCTTTTTGCGAAAAAATGGTTCCCCCACCTACTCGACCACCAAAACAAAATTAATTTTTTTTATGTCGCATTGCTCCATGTATAATTTTTTCTATCGCCTTATTTTGGGTTTTTACTTCATTAAAGGGTAGAGTTCCCGACGCGTTTTTTTATAGTGGTATCCCCGTTAGGCCTAATCTACTTCCTAGTAGCCGAAATATTGGTAAGTTAATGAAATAACACTAAATATGATGAAAACCTATAACCTGTTGAGGCAGATATTATGTATTTTCTTGTTCAAATTATTATCAAAAATTGATGTTAAATAAAATAAGTTACAATAATAATAATTATAATTATATAACAATAGTTATATTATCACAGTTATAAAAATGTTATAACTAAATAAGTTATATAAAACTAATAGTGTATTTTTCCAACAGGGCTGTTTAAAACACATAATCAACGTTCTTGACAGCAAAAACTAATAACGAATTGGTAAGAACTAAGAAAATAACTAATAATTTTAAATAGGATTAGATGATAAGTGATATAAAGGAAACACGTCGTGCGATTTCTCAGTTTCCACTATTTCAGGACCAGGGTCGATATTTTCTGGTGGTAATCTATTTGCCGCATCAACAATACAATTAAGAAGGGTTGTAGATGGATAATGAATATTTGGCTCATATCTTGCGCATCCAAGGAACCACAAAAACACTTGCTACGTGTGCACAAGTGCCTAATGTCCTGGCATCCGACTTACAAGTGCAGTAGTAACCTAGTATCGGAGGATGTATCCATCTGGAGCAACCATTACTTCTGGTTTGATTAAATGTCCCATTTTGTGGTAGCAATATGATTGACGAAGAACTCGAAAAATACTACATTTCTTAGTTTTGTTAAATATTTGGTCCAGGATTATATAGTTTATTTGTAAACTTGGAAACGTGTCTTGTAATGATTACATCGCTGAACATTAGTTAGATTGCGTTGAAACCGATGCTGTTTGGCACAAATCGCTGCAATAAAGACTTGCGTACGTTGGAAATAATAAGACTAGTTGCTTGACGAGTAGGATATTTAAAAAGTATTTTTTAAAAGTCGTCTGATACACCTGGACGCAATTTAGCGAGAAAAGTGAGTAGATTTTTCTTTGTTGTATATCTTCTATAGCCACCTTGTCAATTACATCACAAAATTCATAAACTTCTTGAAATTTTTGTTTTGAAAGGAACGTAAAAGCTTTAAATTCATAATCAGAAAAACTATTATCATCTTCGTAATCGCTGGCATTTTTGTTAGCATTTATAGCTGCTCTAATGCATTGTAGAAATTGCTGGAGTTGGTTTATTAAGGTCTGTTAACATAATTCAAACCACCACGCAGAACATTCAAAATAAATCCTCGGTCGTCAAGATTATGCTGACATATTCTTACATTTTCGGGAACATAA
Source organism: Leptura quadrifasciata (assembly GCA_963675555.1). Taxonomy (NCBI): domain Eukaryota; kingdom Metazoa; phylum Arthropoda; class Insecta; order Coleoptera; family Cerambycidae; genus Leptura; species Leptura quadrifasciata. The sequence goes on along the minus strand of OY776679.1, from coordinate 85,541,847 downwards.
ATATCAGAAAGTGCAAATATATTCACCATTCACTCCATGGACATTCTATGAATGTTCTGGCGAGAGTTACATATCGTGCACGCACGGGTCGTTGCTGGAGACAGTATATTGAGACGCAAATAATTTGGATTGTTTTCCATTTCTCTTAAGTCAGTAAGTATTGCCTGATAACAGTTAAAACAAGTTTTGATTTCTTCCAAAATATCTAGGTCTACTTGCAGTTTGTCGTCTTAATTCTGATATTTCTTGTTGTATTCGAACCATTTGTCAAACTTTATAATTTCTGTTACAAACATAACAGTTTGCTCTATTTGCGAACGCTATATTAAATAATGGACACACTAAACAAGATTAGCAAAACAAAACAAGTAAAATTACACAGAAAATAACTAATTCACACAGAATTTTCATGTAATCAACAATGACTTAATCAAAAAGTATCACTGACAGATGTTTATTAGAAGTTGATTTTTTTTAAGCGCCTACTTTGTCATTAGTATAAAATGAGTGACAAGATATTTTAAATAATTACTGCTATCAAGAGAGGTAAACTTATTGCCGAAACTGAATAGAAAACACATTTCATTGTAAAAGAAACCTGTTGAAACAAATTATATCATCAATTTTATATAACTTTCTTGTTCGACTTTTGTTTTCATTGAACATTAGTTTTTACCTAAATGATTTCGCAAAAGAGAATAAAATTTTTCAATCTTATGTTTGTTTATCTCTTTCTTTATTCCTTCGAAGAACCTAAACTACTGGACGGATTTTGATGAATAGGGTACCAAGAGATTCGTTATCGTGCCTTGCCAATCCAATGTGGCGTCCGTAAAACATCATGTCAAAATTAAAAAAAAAACGACTATTCTATGATGATGGTACTGCCGTGAGCAGAAAAAATAGGACAACTTTTTTTTTTTGTAAATCTGTCTCTATTTGAATATGTAATGAGTAGCCGAAATAAAACAGATATTACTTTTAATTTATTTTCTATTCTACTGCTGTAGTTATTGCTGTAGTAAATGATGGATGGTTAATGACACAAATTGCACTGCGTTATAACATTAACAAAAATTTGGTGTGTAACATTTTGAGAAAGTGGGGAATAAACGGTACGGTTAGTAGAAATCCTGGATCAAAGGACAAAGGATATCCTACTTAACAAGAAACTAACTATTAATATTTCGTTATTGCACCATTTCTATTTATAATTTCTATAAGTCTGTTTGGCATCGAATTAAATAACCTTATTCAATAATCATTAGTAATAATATTTTCCCATGCATTATTTACTATATCCAGTAATTCTTCGGCATTCCATGGTCTCACATTTCGTTTTTGGATACTTCTTACGAGTAGTCCCCATACTTCTTCCACAGGATTAAGATCTGGACTATGACTGGGCTAGTTAAGAACATTGATGTTGTTATCTTGAAACCAGTTAGTTATGGTATGAGCAGTATGAACGGAACAATTGTCTTGTTGAAATATGAACTCATTATTAGGAAATAATTGTGACACAGAAGGGAGCATAATATTGTCTAAAATCCTAATATAGTCTAGTATACTTTAACTTGGCGTGTGTATGTATGAGTTAATATTTCCGTACGATTTCATTTTTTCTTGTACACAAAGATCCAGAAATATTGTCCACGTAGACAATGTTTCTGGACTATTGCTTTAACTTTGTGTACAATATGGGAGAAAATGAAATCGTAAGGAAATATTAGCTCATACATACACACGCCAAGTTAAAGTATACTAGACTATATACGTTTCACTATTAAATCGTTCCACAATATGGAACAAAACACCAGGACCACGTGCCGATATCCAAGCCCACATATTGACGGAAAATCTACCACTTTTATCATTGTTAGATATATATTTCTCATCGAATCGAGTATTCGGAGGGCGGTAAATATGAATACCACCGCTGTATGTTGACTGGAAAGCTTTTTAGTCTGTAAAGATTACATTGTTCCAAAAATTTACATCATGCGCTAAAAATTCAAGCGCAAATCCTACTTGAGCTTCTTTATGTTTAGCTTTAAGTAAGTATTTCTGTGCTGCTGCCATTAACCATTAACCATTAACCATTAAAAATGTCTTTATTTTTTCAGCATGACAGCGTAGCTCCGATTCTCTTACTCGCCGGCGACCAGTACTACTCGATCCAGGAAAATTCGTTCTTCAGCAACCTGAATAACTGAGTAAAATGGATTTTCTACTAAAGCATTTACCAATTGCAAATTTTGTTATTGAGTTAATATCGTTCGTCGCTCCGATCCAGGATTTCTACTAATCGTAACGTTTATTCTCAACTTTCTTAAAATGTTACACACCAAATTTTTGTCTATATTATAACGCAGTGCAATTTGTTTCATTGACCATCCGTCTTCTGCTTTAGCAATAACTCTAGATTTAACTAAATCGCTTATATGAGGCATATTAGTTTTTTGCACACTTGCAATAAATTATGACAACTAACTGACAATTAAAGTTAGGTGTACACAACTGATTTTAGCAAAATACCGTTATAAGACTTGTCCTGTTTCTTTTTTGCTCACAACTGTACCACATTAAGGAGCTTTATTATGCGAGGACTGCAGACCTTTCATCAATAAATATTATGGACGATTACGCTTATTTTATGAAACATTGACTTTCGTGGCCGGCATTTTTGTGTGGAAGGTAAATACACATGGTATTTTTCGCTTTAAATCTCGAGAACTAGTCCTAGTAAGATTTTGAATTTTTGTTACTCTATTAACGTATACACTGTAAACACAATTTGATAGTATTACGGAAATTAACCGACGAAATTCTGAATTACAAGACGATTAAAAAAACAAATTTTTCGGCATTTTTCTTTTGTTTTATCTTTTGTATCGGGCGAGCGTAGGTGCGTCTTTACTATGAACCTACTTCGGTATGCGATGTAAAGCAACGACAGGCGTAGTTAGTAGTTGGATGGGTGACCATTCCAACGGAAACCGCGTCCTCGCCTCACACATCTTCCAGCGGCTTGTATATCAGTGTATGCGCGGAAGCTATACAACCTTAGGCGAGGGTTGTATAGGAGATATACCATCCTTCAGAGGGGATGTAAAGCCGTCGGTCCCTTGTCTATTAAATGTTAGGCAAGTAAAAGATCCCTACTCTTCTTAAGGGAAGAGGTTCGGCAAAATTCCTGGTTGGGGGTAGCTCGTCTACAGGCGTCGGTGTTAGGCCTCAGTAGCGGAAATAGACCGACGTTAAATAAATGTATAAAAAAAAATCTTTTGTATAATCCTGTGGACCCCTATAAAATTATATATATACAAAGTGTCTCACCGGGAACTGAATCGATCGATATAGAGAAAAGTGTGCATCAGAAAATTTTGAAAATTTAGTTAATTACAAATGTCGGTGAGGCCAATCCAACTAATATAATTACAAGTAGCTGGCACTTCCGCTTATACCGGAAGTCGATACCAACTTGCTTATTTCAAATGGAACACCCTATATATTTTAGGGTTTTCGAAAAGAGCATAAAATTCTGAGTCGAAAATATGTAGCATATATCCTATACCTAAACCTAGCCGTTTCAGAGATATTTGACATTTTATAGAAAATTTGACAGGTGCAACGGTTTGCAAGAACCTTGTAACTTTCTTCGTGTAAAAGATCCTCATTTGCTTCTTGTCACATAAAAAGAACACAAGGAGAACTACGTTCTACATCTGAAATAAATTCAATAATATCATACCAAGTATTCCGTTTTTCGCGTTACATTTTGTCAACTTCAAAGAGCGAAAACTTGTTTAGGTCAAATGGAACATCCTGTATTTTTTTACGTCAAGTTGTGTAAAATTGAATTCCCTTTTTTCTGATATTAGCATTGCGGGGGTTAAAGTTATAACTTTTAGAAATATTTTATTAGAAATTCATGAATTCTTGTAATCATTTCATCAAAATAGCCATGATTAGAAACAATCAGTCATTATACACTTATATAATATACTTATATACTTATTATACTTAGTAGATAATTTTCTTGAATACAATTGTATCAATAATTATTTCCATGGGATTTACCCAACAGATAAATTTAATAGAAGGCGAATATACTGGCCCTTAAGCGTATATGGATACCCTTGAATGTGATAAAATGCATAATTTAGATTATCAGCAGATAGGTTGCGTGCGAAAGTTATAATAACTACTACCTAATATATATATATATATATATATATATATATAAAATAGTCAATAATGAAAATTAGATCCTCTCCAAACAAATAGTTATTCTATATATATCATACGTATATATTTAAATTTAATTTATATTTAGAAAATAAAGATTTTGAATTTCTCACCGTGACATGCACACCATCTCAACAAAAAGCATCTGGAATATTGGAAAACATGGTTTAATTAGTTTAAGGTGTTTATATAGGTATTTAACTCAACTAAATGTAACACTAATAAAGGAGAAATGGATTTATTAAAAAGCATGAAACAAAAATTGGAGGACTATGATTTGGTTCTCTGTAAAGCTGATAAAAGTAATACTAAACAATTTTAACTGAATCACAATATTATTCAAAAATTTACATACAATTTAAATAATTAATTTTTTTTTAAACTACAAAGAAATTTAAATAAAATATTGTCTCTAATTTAAAAATGCACCCCAGTTATTCCAAACCATGAGTTGCGTACACTGAAAATTATGAACCCTTCGTCTCCATAAGAACTAAATTTATTTTTATTTCTGTTAAGTATGCAGTTTGAAAGAAGGCAGCAAAAGCATTGACAATTTTCTGGGGATTTGTTTATTTAACTTTCAGTATTTTGGAACCTACGTAATTAATTTTTAAACAACTTTTTGAATAGCGAGCGCCTTCTATATGATCTCACCTCTATGTTCGACCTCCTTGCTTTTAATTCAGTGCCAATAGTTTTTGTTAAAAAAAATTCTTAGATGTGGATGGTTGGAAAATTTAACTTAATGGTATTTAAGTAGGGAAAAATCGATTGGACCCAACAAATAACCGGAAATAAGGTGGGGGTGGAAGAAGGTGCCGGTGAAACATGGTTTTTAAGATTTCCGGCAGAACTAGACCTCCTATCGAAAAAAGTTAAATGCAAAAGTTGTAGATAATTGATAGATCTATAACATCTATATTCATTCTCTTATTTTTCAACATAACCTCAAAACTATTGAGAGAAAGAAACGTCAAAAACCAATTTTTGGTTTTTTATTTTATTGTTCCACAAAAATTATTAGATTTTAATGAAATTTGGTGAAAATGGACATTTTTGTGTCTCGTATAAGCTGTAATTTTTTTGAAGCGAAATATTTATTGTATGAGTTTATGCGAATTTAATTTGGAAAAGGCTCAATTTTCAAAAAAAAAAGTTGATTAACAAAATTTTTATTTTTTAAAATTTCAGGATGGAATTTTTTTCGTTGAAACTGTTAAAGAACACGCCAAAACCCTCGATAAACTTTTCGAAACTATAACAAAATCCGAAACATTTCGCATGTAAAGCGTGCTGCACGTAAAAATGCCGTTGGAAGAGGTCTTTATATTTTAAATCATATTTTCGCTCTACGGAGCGTTTTTTATGCAAAATTTCCGAAACTCATCAAGGAGTGTAATTTTAGAAAGTGTAGTAAATGTCGCTGCACGGGGACATAATGTCGCCCCGACCACCAAAATTTAGAAAGTGTAACAAAAATCGGCTTTTACGAATCCACGTTGTTAAGCACTGCAACTCATGCATAGTGTTAAATATGAGGACAACTTAATCCAGTCTCTATTCAAAGTATATCGATAGTTTTAGCGAAAATAGCCTTTAGCGACAAGGGTCCCCTATCATTTCCTAGCAGTGGATTTTGACGGGAAAATGATGGGTTTTAACGGGATTTGCCCTGAACCGGCTCCTCAGTGATTCGGTGTCAGAAAAGTATAGTTACCATGTGCTCATATGTGCATGGGACCGCCTTGCCTGAACGTATGAAATTGTAATTGCAAAATATAATTGAAAGTCGTTGCGATTCGAGCATTTTTAAGCTCCGAGGAGCGATCAAAATTGATAATGAACTGAAAATACGTCAATAGACAGGCAAGCAGAAGCCCACCAAAAATTTATAAACACTGAACTTTTCTTGAATCTTTTTGTGTAATCGTTAGCTCAAAAACCGCATATTGAATGGTAGTTGGTACATTATAAGTCATCCTCACCATGTGTTGTACACGGGCCAGACTATAGTTTGTAAAAAACATTTTTCTTGAAGTTGTTGTAAAATATGATTTTTTAAAAAGAGTTAATAATATATATTTTTGAACTTTATATTGTCTTTTTCTTGTGTTTTTCAAAATTCCCTTTCAGGTTTAATTTTAAGAAAGTGTTAGTACTTACTGTGTTAGATTTATAGTGTTACGACGTCCAATTGGTACCATCAGAGAAGCAGTTAAGCATAAACAAACAGTAAGTATAAATTTTGTATTATTCTCCGTCTGTAACACTCGTATTGAACCCTTATTTGTGAACGTTAATATTCATTTTTGAAAAATATAGTAAAAGTCCTTCAGACACAAAAGATGGATCGTTCACAAAACCTCAACTGTAATATGGTGTAAAAAAATCATACTGTTACTGTGAAAAAATATTGTCAAAAATGTGAAAAACCAAAACAAAGATTTTTTCAAGTTCGATTTTTCCGTAATTGCCACGAATCATTGTTTATTGAAATGAAGTGTTGGGAGTGATGCACGATAATTGCAATATAATATCAAATAAGGGAACTTTGATATTAACCGTTTAAGGTTCGGGCTGTTGAGAAACAAATTCCTTAAACAAAATTACATAAAAGAAATTGCTAGAAATGACAGGTTTTGTCCAAGAAAAAATTTTTTTATGCTTCATGGACATAAGTAAATTGAAAATAAGTTTGTTTAAACAAATATTTAAAATTATTTCAATTCACAAAGTAGGAATATAAAATAAAAAATCTATATTAACCTCATTTTTTTGGAAAGCTGCACTACATCATCAGATTCAATATAGTTTTCTGTTTCTTCAGAATCTCCGATAAGGTCTTCGACATCGTCAAGGCCCTCAAGTTTTCGGAGCCGTGACAATTGGAGCATAAAATGGAGTATTTTATTTCATGTTTACGACAGCCGCATCTTTTACTATCACAACCAGTTTCACAGCTGCAGCAGCAAACTTTCAGGAGTTGCTTCTTTTTCTGTCAATTTAGGTATTATTCCGGTTAGATGGTGTTTTCATCCCCAATCCGTAGTCGCAAGTGTTGTTCGGCTGCTCCTTCATTTGGTGGTAGTTTTTCTAAATTAAATGAACTTTTTACCTTTGGGGTTTGATACGTTTCAAATCTTAATTCGTTCAGAGACATATTTTTTTACATTTATAAATAGACGCTATTGGTTTCAATTTATTTTCGGCAATAGTTTGTTTGTCTGCATCTTTCCGATAAAAAAATTATGCTAGATTTGATAAATTTTGGTTAGCCAGTAATGATTTTACAGTCGTTTTTTTCCTTTTCCTGCTAAATTGGAAGTTGTATCACATCCAGAACAACAATGTACGAACACAACAATGTTTTTTTATTCATGATTGAGTTTGTTTGAGTTGTGGAATGTGTCTCATGTATTACCTGAACCTGGTTCGTGAAAATAAATATATACAAAATGACTATGATTTTAGTAGGATCTTCAGCTAATTCAATGGCCGTATTAATAATTAGGGCATCGGTATCTTCTTCTGCTTGTTTACATACAAATCGTTCCGATGGAAATTATTCAGTCAATGTTTGTATCAATTTCTTTTTATTTTGTTCATTAAACAAAAATTTCTCCGGAGTAAATTTTTTCTTGAACAAAACCTATAATTTCTAGCAATTTTTTCATGTAAAACTATTGTTCAAATGTGCTTTTAGAGGGCGGAATATTAAAATATAATATTTTTAGTCGCAAACTCCTTTATAAAATCCTTATTTTACTATAAGGAACGTAACCAGACTGCAACCAACAGCAACAGCATTAGCGTTTTGATGGTAATATGCAATTATTACACTTAACGCGCCAGGCTTGTAACTTGTAATTCAGCGCTCGGCGAGGCACATAGCCCGGAGAGTAGCTGTTGGTTGCAGTCTGGTTACGTTTCTTATTGTAAAATAAGGATTTCATAGAGGAGTTTGCGACAAAAATATTATATTTCAATGTAAAACTATTGTTTAAACAATTTGTTTCTCAACAGCTCGAACCTTAAACGGTTAATCAAAGTTCTTTTATTTGACATTACATTGAAATTATCATTTTGCATCACTCTCAACACTTCATTTCAATAAACAATGAAGAACTCGTGACAATTACGAAACACTCAACCTTGAAAAAACATTTGTATCGATTTTTCTCATTTTTGACAATGGTTTTCCACAGTAATAATATAATTTTTTTACACCATCTTAAAGTAGAGGTTTCAACGAAAAAAATTCCGTCCTAAATTTTCAAAAATCAAAATTTTGTTAATCAACTTTTGTATTGAAAATTGGGCCTTTTTCAAATTAAATTTGTATAAAATCAAAAAATAAACATTTCACTGTAAAAAAAATTACAGCTTATTTGAGACATAAAATGTACATTTTCACAAAATTTCATTAAAATCTAATAATTTTTGTGCGAAATAAAAATAAAAAATCAAAAAATTGATTTTTGGCGTTGTTCTCAGCAGTTTTGAGGTTATATTGAAAAGTGGTTGAAATAAAAGTTGTAGATCTTTCAATTATTAGTTTTGTATTTAATTTTATATAATATAATAATAATAATAATAATAATAATAATTCATTAGTACCAATAATACAAAAGTATTTCACACAGGTCAAATTAATAGAAGTAACACAGCATGTTATACACAGTAGTTACCGTGTGTGTGTAAATAAATAAATAAATAAATAAAAAACAATTAATGTATATAATAGTAAAAATTAAATAATAACACCACAATACAAAAATTGTAAAAGGTCAAAATTTAGTAAAAACATAAAATGTGTGTAGAAGATAATTATGCACACTTCAAATCATTAAGATTTGAGGAAAAATATTATTCAATAAAAAGCATTGGCTACTAAAAATGACTTCATTGTATTTTTAAACGGAATGATCCAAGTCTCATGATGGTAGACAGAAAGGTAGACAATTAAAGAATTTTATGACATAATAATTTGTGCCTTTACATGATTACAAGTCATAAAAAATCCGGACAAATATCTCGATTTCTTGTTGAGTATCCATGAATTTCACTGTGAGAATTGTACTTTGATTCATTTGCTTTAATGTATAATAGACATTGTAATATATACGTGCTGGGTAAAGTTATTATATTTAGCTCTTTAAATGCAAGCCTGCAGTCGTCTCGATATTTTAAGCCATGTACAATCCGTATGGCTTTTCTTTGTATCGCGAAAGCATGGGTACTGTGAGATGAATGTCCCCAAACCAAAATTGCATAAGATAGACGGGAGTGAATGAGACCATGATAAGCGGTGATAACGGTTTTCTGAGAGACATTACTTGCAAGATATATATTTGTGGGGACTTTATTACAGACGCTGTTTATGTGCTGCGCCCATGTTAGTTTGCTATCAAGATATACCCCAAGAAATTTAATACTACTCTTGCCATTTTCAGCTACGTTTCTGAGGCTAAAGACCATTGTCTCTATTTTGGACTTATTTAAACTAAGTTGGTTTGCTATAAACCAGTCCTGGGCTTTCACCTGTGCATTATTTACATTAGCAAGTAGGGTATCAAGTTCTCTATGTGACTGGATAATTTTGGTATCATCTGCAAACAGGACGAATTTAGACGGAGTAATATCAGTAAGGTCATTTATATAAATTAGGAACAAAATTGGTCCCAGTATGGAGCCCTGAGGCACTCCGTATTCCATATATAGGACACTTGATTTATTATTTTGATACATGACGTACTGACATATGTTAGTAAGATACGACTTTATTAAATTACTGCTGTTTATACTGAAGTTATAAAAGTTCAATTTACTTATTAAGATATTATGTGACACAGTCAAAAGCCTTGGATAGATCTAGGAATTGAGCATATATATATTCACTGTCTTCAAACCCGTTACTTATTATGTCTGTTAACTTATTTATGGCTAAAGTATTAGACAGGTTAGTTCTAAAACCAAACTGACTGGAACTAAGCAGATTTTCGGATTCAAAATAATGCGTTATTTGATTTTTTAGACACATTCTAAGATTTTAGAAAAGAACGGTATGATGGAAATAGGTCTGTAGTTTCCAACATCATTTATGCTGGCCTTTTTTTACACAGGTATGACTTTAGCGAGCTTAAGTACGTCTGGAAATGTGTGTGTGTGCGGATGCAAATATTTATTAGGCTGGTTAGCGGTATCAATATTATATATCATATCGCGTTAAGGATTTTCATATTTAAATAATACGCATCCTTAGACGTAGTCTTTTTGAGATTGTTGATAATATCATTGACTTCTATATAAGTAACTTCTCTAAACAAAAACTGGTTTTCAACATTCCTTGTCCTTGTTAAAGAACGCTATAACCCCGATATACTTTTCGACGTTGTAACAAAATCCGACTTAGGAAATACTTCGTAAGAAAAGCGTGCTTCACGTAAAAACGCCGTGGAAGAGGTTTTTAATTCTTGGAAACATATTTTTGCTCTTCGGAGCATTTTTTATGCCAAATTTTCGCTAACTCTTCAAGGAGCGTTAATTTAGAAAGTGTAGTAAATGTCGCTGCACAGGGACGTAATCTCGCCCCGACCACCCAATTTTAGAAAGTATACTAAAATTGGACTTTAACTTCAAAATTTCCAAGATTAAAAACCCTTTTACGAATCCACGTTGTCAAGCACTGCAACTCTTACGAGGTATTGAATATGAGGACAAGTTAGTCCAACGACTATTCAAAGTATATCGGAAGTTATAGCGAAAATAGCCCTTAGCGACATGGGACCCCCATCATTTCCTAGCAGTCGATTTTGACGGGGAAATGATGAGTTTTGACGGGGTTTGCCCTAAACCGGTTCCTCAGTGATTCGGAGTCAAAAAAGTATCTATACCATGTACTCACACGTGCATGGGATCTGCCTTGCCTGAACGTAAAAGTTGTTATTGCATAATACAAACGAAGTAGAGACGCTTCAAGCAATTTTAAGCTCCGAGGAGCGACCAAAATTTATGTGAATTAATAAATACGTTTATAAGACAGGCAAGCAAAAGCCCACCAAAATTTCAGTTACATGAAACTTTTCTTGAATCTTTTTGTGCATCGTTAGCTTATCAAACTGCATATTGGATGGTAGTTGGTACCGTATGAATCGTCCCGTTCCTCACCATGTGTTGTACACGGGTCAGACCATTGTTTGTTAACATTTTCTCTTGAAAAAGTTGTTGTAAAAACATAAATTTTTTAAAAGATTTAATATATATATTTTGAACTTTATATTGTCTTTTAGTTGCGTTTTCTAACAAAATTCCTTTCAGGTTTAATTTTAAGAGAGTGTGATACAGACAGTGTTAGATTTATAGTGTTACGACGTCTTCCAATTGATACCATCAGAGCAGCAGTTAAGCATAAACGACAGTAAGTATGATTTATTATATTATTCTCCGTTTGAAACAGTCGTGTTGAACCCTAAAAATTTTGTGAACGTTTTAGAATTAAGAAAAGGTTGAGGAAAAAGAAAATTAATTTTTTCTTTTTCCTATTTTTTTAAATTTTTCTAAGTTTTTCGATCAGAAAATACGTCCTTCAGACTTCCATCAAAGCATGGATCGTTCACATCCTCATGCCTAAGAAATCGTTATGTGTGTAATTTGTAGCTGGCAATTCTTCTATTATATTTTTAGCAATATTGGCAAAATGTACATTAAATTCGTTGGGGGATATTTCTGATTTAATTCCTGGGCGGTTTTTGTTGCTATTAATGATTTGCCACACAGCTTTATGGGAGTTATTTAGAGCTTGAAATAAATTTATCGTGGACATCTCTTCTTGCTTTATAAAGTTCTCTTACATATATCCTCTAAGAAATGCAACGTGTCTCTCATGTGTTGTAAATCAGGGAGGAGGTCTAGTTTTGACGGAAATCGTAAAAGACCCATAAAAGCACAACTTTTTCCACCCCCACCTCACTTCCGGTTATTTGTTGTGGTCCAACTGATTTTTCTCCATTTATATATCTTTAATTCTAAATTTTCCGACCATTCATATAGTGCTAAGAATTTTGTTGATTTTTGACCTCTGAAAACTGGTCCGACACTGCACAATTTCAGATACTTTTTATTTAAAAGAAATTAACAAAACTACCTGCCTTCTAATCATTTATGGAGGCCCGGAAGGTCACTAACAATAATAAAAATAAAATTATATTTGATTGATGGTATAATATAGCAATATGGACTATTTATTACGCAAATTAAATCTTTCCAGATAAAAAAATATATTAACCGGAATGGTTAATTAGTCGAGTCCATATAAATAAATCAATTGTTGAAAATTTATTAATAATAAATAATAATAATATTAGATTAAGTTATTAATTAATATAGAGTCGTGAGTCCGGGAAAATTCTAATGAGATTATCATCAGCCATATCGATGATATTTAGGATGCACATTATTTTATCGAATAAATAATATTATTTTGTTTGTTTTGCAATCAATTTTATCGTGTTCCATATAGTTAAGGTACTCGAAAATCAGGTAGCACATATGCCGATTAACTCTTGAAAATATATGTATAGGACTACGAGTATTTGTACTGCAAATCTGTTGCTTCCGCTAGGAACGAGCTCTGAAATCTTGTAATAGTGGAGTGTGTATCGAATATATTCAACGACAGGAATTTAACTTATACTTCTATATATTTTTGTGTCTAATAATGCCTATGTTGACAAAATTGAAAACAAATATTTCTTACAAAAATAATAAATGTGTAGTAAAGTAAAAATACCTACTACTAAAGTCCAGTATTCCACTGTTTCCTATGAAAGGAAATCGATTCATTGCCACCAATCAAGGTGCACGATGTGTGTTTCCAAATCAATTGAAAATAACTTGCGACACACGACACGACACACACAGTTGGTAGATTAATAAATAAATAAATAAACAGCACAGAAATTAGACAACCCCCAATTCCAGAAGCCAGAGGCTTGTGCGGAAGGGGGTTACACATTGCTACATGGCCTATGTCAATTTAACAGTTTTATATAAAAACTAGTGCTTTGGTTATATTTAGCACGATCTATATAACATTTTTCGATTCAGTTGTAAGTGAAACTGTTTTCAACTAACAGAATTTTACATGTATAACTGCTAAACCATTTCACACTGTTTATTTACAGATTTTATATCTTAGGAACTCAGTCTTTGTACACTATTATGTATTTTCGTTCTATACAGCATCCCAGGAAACAATTAACAATGTTGTCTACAAAACATTTATTTACATCAGATATCTATATTTCAATTTTTATATTTTTGTTTACTATGTTAATACATATGGTTATTTTCCTTACCTTTTCTCATTCTATATATAGTATATCCTATAAGATAATAATAAGATAATATATTTACGGTGTTCTCACAACACGTTTTTAATGCTTATTTACAGCTGTTACATTGGCATGGAACAAAAACTTTTATTATAGATTCCTTTTATCGATCATATGCCACTAATTTAGTTGTGAGTGCGGGAATCTACAAGACAAATTGTTGCGCTTAACTCAACCGTTGACAGATGGCCATACTTGTACTATTTTTATATTTTATAGCTTTCAATTTAAATAATAGGGAATTAGTTTTCTCACATTTTTTTGGTAGCGTTATTTTCCAGTAAGCTGGACAAAAAAGTTTACCTTATCAGTCAAACTCACCAGGAAATCATTTGCTTGCAGCCTTTGTACTGATTCAAACGTATATAATTTTTAATTGTGGACTTCAGTAATTTATATTATAATTTTTATATCCCAGTTAACAAGTATTTAACATACAGGTAATTTCATTTATTACACATTTAAAATATAATTAATCTTCAAATCTTGTCTTTGATGAACTTCAATTATTTTTAAAATAAATTTAAATTCAAGGTAAATTCTTTTTAATTTAATAAGTAGTTAAAAATACTATATATACCACATGGTTTATAAAAATATTTTTCTCTTTCTTTTTCATTTTTTTGGCAATTTATAGTCTATGAAATCAGCTTTTAACTTGCTTAAATTTTGTACATGCATACATGCTTAGATATTTACATGCTTACATGCTTAGATGCTTATATTATTAGATATTTAAATTCTGAGATACTTCTTCTACATTCCTGCACAGTTTTTGCACAGCTTATCTTTCATAGACAAAATTTCGTTATCTTTTCATTAAACCACATAGTTGGTTAATTTTCCTACAACTTTTACCCCATTTCATTGACAGACGTAAATTGCCAAGGAAACTTTAGAATTCATTCTTGCAACAAGAGACAATTGTGGGCCTGGATTGCTGTCCCAGAACCAGTCACCTCAACCATAATCAATCTAGGATACTGGCATAAATTTGTTATATATATATATATATAAATATAAATATTTTTTTTAATTTCAATTTGTCTTTCAAACCGATTTGTCTATTATTCATGTAATATATTTTAACATTCATTTTAAACAATCTTTTTATTTCTCTTACCAACAATTTCAGTCTGATCTATAGTAGACTGGTTATTCAAGAAAAAGAGACAATTTTACTTATTTTACTATAGATAGTGCCCAATTTAACATCAATTTTTCTTTGTCTCCTTTTCTCGAACTAAACAGAAATCTGTCGCTTATGCTGTACATATCGAAAAGAGTAAGTTTTTCCACTCTTACGAATACTCTGGACCCACGGCTCTCTGCTCCGACTTAAACCAGCTAGTCGTCCGCATATGTTGCCTCAATTCTTTCTCAAAAATAAATAACAAGGGAAAGGAGGTAACAACATTGAAAAAAGCGGACAACAACCATTTCCTCCAACAGTGCCGGAACCAGGATTCGAACCCGGTGGCGCGATAGTCGTGTGATTATTCGCGATTGCCACCTCGTGCCTTAACTCACGCGAAGAAAAGGACTACAGTGCAGGGCTGTTGTGCATCGCCAGCCATAGGCTAATTTCTAGTTTGTTAGCTCGCATCAGTACGACATAGGCGAATGCACAACAACACTTCACTGTAAATTCCTCTAGTAATCAAATTACAGACAAGAGGTATCTGCAACTTGTCGATAGCTTCATCTGGTGGCGACTTATTGCAGTTAGAGTTGACGAAAAACTCACTGACTCGCCTATGTCGTGCTGATAAGAGCTAACAACCTCGACATTGGCCTACGACTGGCGATGAACAACAGCCCTGCACTGTAGTCCTTTTCCTCAGGATGAATCTACCTGTTGGGGGTTTATTGCAATCAGAATTTATTTTGCGTTTTCCGATTAAAGACGTAGTATGTCGCAAGTTATAGGACATAAGTTTCAATTGATTGTGTTTTAATATATAACATTTCTATGAGTAAATAAAACGATTATTACTATTACTATGTATGTAATAAGTAAAAATATAAATATGCATTCTCAGCTGCTCGGGTACAATATCTTTATGTCTATGCGATAATCAACTATTTTACTATTTTATCTTCCAAATAAAAATAAATTCTTTATTTATTGCATTTCACATAGTAGCAGAACAGATGTGCATAATTGAATAATAGATTAGGTGTGCCTTAGGTAGCTTCTTAAAGAATTGCAAATATTTTTATAAATTAAAAAGATATTTCCCGAAAGACTTAAACCATTTTGAAGTACTTACATAATTTTTTTGAGTGGGGCAAATACGTTTGATGGCACGTTTTTCAATTAGTAAACGTATTCTTTATTGCGTCCAAGTCCGATTTTCTGTTGCTAATGACTGCAGTGCAAAAACATTACTGTAAATCTCTTAAAGTAAAATGCCGTATGACTCTATTTCTAATGTCATTTCTGCTATAGTTAGTTTTACTAAAATTCTGTTGAAAGCAGCACTACAAAGGCATAACAGCGATAGTTATATGACAAAAAATTTAGGAAATATTTCTTGGCCAATCAAAATGTGATTTAAATTTTATATACAGGGTTACTGGTAATTCGATACATTCCTTTGGAGATGTGATGGGGCATGAGCTAAGGAGTAAATCTAGCCCTAACATACATTATGCAAAACTCAATAGTTTTTGAGATATTTCAATTTTTTTGTTTTTCTCAAAAAAGTAGTTCTTAATGTCTTAAAAGTTAATTTCCGAAAAATCTACTTGACATTTAAAATTTTTTTTTTACTGGTTACTTGTCCAATATTATAGATATCCGTTTGGAATGAAAAATATCCGGAAACATTTCGATCATGTGAACATTTAAAATAAAAACTTGTAAAATTTTTTTTTTAAAATCAGTTATGAAATTTACCTATTAGGTTTTTTTAAAAAAATATTAATGTAGCACGCGTACAAATTATTATAAAAACTTCCTTATTTCAATAGCTATCTAACTAGGTAGAAATGTTTAATGTACTCTTGATAGTTCTAATAAAAAATTAGTGTAAAGATAATGCTGGTGGCGGAATTTATTAAACAACTAATCGTTCATTTTCATTTAAGTCAGTCAGTCCTTGACTTTGACGTTTGTGCATATATGTCATTAACTGACATTCTTATCTCCGTGTCCCTTAAGTTTGTTGGTCTTGTTAAATTAGTTATCGAAGATTTAATTTTGCTCGTAGTTGTTGTTATTAGTTGTTGTTATTGTATTTTCTGTGCCATGGCCGCGTATGCCAACGCAGAATACGCTGATATCTTGTTTGTCTATGGATACTGCGGCGGCAACGCTGCTAAAGCTCGCCGAGAATATGGTCTTTGGTATCCTAACCGCCGCTTACCAAACCTACATTAGTGGGCAGAGGAAAATCCCAAGTTAACACGTGAAACTAGTTTCCAAATGAAGTTTTCTATTAATGTGTTTATGGGAGTCATTGGCCACTATTTAATAGGGCCACACTTTCTTCCTCAAAATTTAAACGGGGAAATCCATGAAAATTTTTTAAGAAATGATCTGGCGGTGATTTTAGAAGATGTTCCTCTCGCCGTCAGACAGCGAATGATGTTTCAGAACGACGGTTGTCCAGCACATTATCGGCTGACAGTACGACAGTTACTTGATCAACGTTTCCCTAACCGTTGGATTGGAAGAGCGGGCCCAATACCTTGGCCAGCGTGAAGCCCTGACTTAACACCCCTTGATTATGACGTATGGGGTCATATGAAGGAGATGGTCTATGCCACACCAGTCAATACTATAGAAAACCTTAGACAAAGGATAGTCGATGCTGCCCAACACATAAGGCATAATCTGACAACCAGAGTAACAAGGACGGAAATAAGAAGACGCTGCCGTGTCTGTATACGGAATAGGGGCTCCCATTTTGAGCCAGACATATAAAAAATAAAGTACAACTTTGAAATTAATGAAGAATTAAACTCTACTTTTAAAATGTTTTTTACTGTTTATCTAAAAATAAAATTCGTACTACTTGTGTTATTTTTACTAGTATTTTCTTAGAACTATTAAGGGTACATTGAACATTTGTACCTTGTTAGATAGCTATTGAAATAAGGCAGTTTTTATAATAATTTATACGCGTGTTACGTTAATATTTTTTTGAAAAAACCTAATAGGTGAATTTCATAGCTGATTTAAAAAAAAAAATTTAGTTTTTATTTCAGATGTTCACATGATCGAAATGTTTCCAGATAGTTTTCATTCCAAACGGATATCTATAATATTGGACAAGTAATCCAGTAAAAAAAAAATTAAAAATGTCAAATAGATTTTTCGAAAATTAACTTTTAGGACATTAAGATCTACTTTTTGAGAAAAATAAAAAAAAATTAAATATCTCAAAAACTATTGAGTTTTGCATAATATATGTTAGGGCTAAATTTACTTCTTAGATCATGCCCCATCACATCTCCAAAGGAATGTATCGAATTACCAGTAACCCTGTATATTAACGTATTAGAACAGTTATAGAGGATTAAGAGCTAGATTAGAGTTATGTGTTGAAGCTGGTGGCAACAATTTTGAATAAGATTCAATAACTCAAAATTGTTACAGAAATCACAAAGTTCAGTGGCGGTCCCAGAATTTCGACCTGGGGGGGAGGCGCATCAATGATGAGCAGTACAGCTGTATACACGTAGCGTCAGGGGATTTAATGATTAACGCTTAAATAGTCGGTGACAGAACAATAAAAAAAAAAATTGTCGGCGTTTCGTGTATTTGGCACACACTTCTTCAAGGTTTGATAGTAGATAGTGCAACATCTTTAGGCACAACAATTTCATCATTATTAATGTTGAATATTGGTGTATGCCTACAGATATTGCATTATAACTAGGGTGGCTATGTTTTTTTTTTCCAGAAAAAGAAGTACAATGATGAAAGTAGCTTTTTATCAAATTTGAGGTTGCAGGGCCTAAAAATGTGCCGCAGGCGAAAATTATAGGTTTTTCAAGGTCAAACGGCCTTAAATTAAAAGTTCAGTGCGATAGTGCAAATATTTTCGGAATTCCAGTCGGAAATTTTATCTTCTGCAACATTGGCTTGCATTAGACCAACTTCGCCGAACAGTTCGTCTTCATTCAATACTAGATCTTAAAAGCCTCATATGAACAAAAAAAAGTTGATTTCATGAAACTTATCTTCTCAAATTCACACGTTCAAAAACATTCAGTTCATTTAAGTTCGAACTCCAGTTTTGCCAAAAATAAATCAAAATTTAAATTTCGAATTTTTTGTATTTCAAGAAAAAGAAGTACATTTAGGCGTACTTAATGAGCCTTTTAAGGACAGCAGGACACTATCCGTGGCCCGGGTCCCTATGTCCCCCCCCTAGGACCGCCACTGACAAAGTTTAACAAAAAAACGCTTTATTGGAAGAAGAAACATTCGATGTGAACCATTAATGGTGGCTGTACACTCTCAACGAGACATCCCGAGACAGGCCTCCTGCGAGGGTATAGTCCCAGTATGCCCAGTAAATGCGTACTGCATTTACTGGGCATTCAGAAAACAAAAACTTCATTCATTCATTAAAATACCGTTAAACTAGTCGTAAAAGTAATTACGTCCAGGCACGCACTTGAAATATTTAGATCAGCAACTCAGTCGTTCAATTTTAACATTCGCAAATTGACTCGCTTACCTTTTTAATGTGCATCGGTTTGTTTGATGACAACATGTCGCATGGTCTAACGGCGATAATAATGAGGTCGTAAAGTTTTTGTTGCGTTTTTTGAGTGACCAGTAAATTTGTGCTCGACTATACGTTTGCATGCCCTCGGTGTGTCTAATTTTTTATGTAGTCGGGATATGATATAAATGATATTATTCAGTGCAATGGCTGTTAGATAAAAAATAATACATACAACCGTCATAAAAATACAAAAAGACTTAATTTCAAATGCATCTTTCGAACTTATTGGAACGGACGTAGGAAAAAATGAGTTAACGCCTCGTTTCGCAACTTTCGTATGCGTGAAATAATCGCACCAATTTCCTTACATCTTTCACAAATAGCTATAAAATTCCACGTTTATAACAACTATATCCCCTTGTTCCAATGTTTAGGATGAGCCTCTTACATTATAGGTATTGTTATTTGTATTTATTGTCAACAGTAATCGCATTACGATTTCACGTACGGCAGGTTTTCCCTTGCTGCCCTCTATCAAAGAGCTTATTTTAAAGACAATAAGGGTATAAAAAGACAAAGCGCTGATGCTAGAATTTATCCCATTTTTCGGTGTGCGATATATTATTAAGATAATATATCGGGGTTTTCAATTTCAGCCTACCCACGTCACAAAATAATCTTGTATAGTTATTTTGTAGGTACATATGTTGTACGACAGTTTACATACAGGGCATAAATCGGTGATAAATAATGCCGTAATTTGTTTTCAGCACGTAGCTGAAAGATATCCTGAGATAGTTTGGAATTACGTAAGTCCCGTATAAGCTTTTATATGGTGTCTGAAACGTATATAACAACTTCCCCCTAATTAACAAATTAATGATTATGTAGCAACTTATATAAAATATGAATGCATAATCATAGAAAAATAGATATAAAAATGTAAATTATAAAAAATAAAATGTATATGGAATAAAACGTAAAAGTATAAGATGTAAAAATTGAGAAATTGGGTAACGTTAAAATGATTAAGGTAAATCAAGTAAAATACAAATTTTTTGAGTTCTTTGAATTAATCTTCATTTTCGATACTGGCTCTTCTCGGAGACAGAAGAGTGGTGAATCATTGCCTGGCCCTTAGCCGAAATGAAGCTGAACCAAGTAATGGATGAACAAGGACTAAATTTTGGCTTCTTTTTCTGCACTTACAGAATAAATGGAGCTTAAGCGATATAACTAATGTTGCAATTAAATACGTGAACTCGGAAATTTGTGTTGTCACGTAGGGTTGGTTCCTTGATGAGGTCATGTAAATTTTTGGAACATTGGTCTAGTTTATGTTGTCCAGTATCAAGGCTTCTGTTTTATATTATACAGTGTGACCCAAAAGAAATGCATAAATTTCATAACTTTTCTTCTGTTTTGAGTTCGCAAAAATACTAAAGATGTCAATTAATTATATCGGATTGCTCTATTGATAAGTGATAAGATTTTTTTTAAAACGACTGTGGCGTCATCGATATTTTTTTTAAATAAGACACCCTATATTTTATTCTAAAAATTGATAGCCACTTTTCAAAGGAATTCAGTGAATAGATTTTTGTGTAAATGCAACTTAGGAAAATAAAATTTTCTCTACAAAGCGTGAGATGTACAAAATTAAACAAAATCCGCAAGAACTTTATTTTTTACTACAATAAATGTTCAAAATGTGCACCCTTAACAATTTGACAATGACCAACGCAAAACTGTTAGTTACATTTTCAATTACGTCTGGTGTGATGTTCTGTATTTCGTCTAAGATTTGTTGTATTAATCCATCTATTGCATCTGGTCTATTTAAGTACACTTTGCTTTCAATATAACCCCACAAGAAAAAATCCATTGGTGTTAAATCAGGCAAACGTGGCGGCAACTGAGTGACAGCCATCTCTCTGGAAATATCTCACTGAGATAATGTCTTGCATCAAGTCCATAACCATAATAGGGTGGAACGTCATCTTGTTAAAACTAAACATTATTAGGTATAGTTGAATAATTATAATTAGGAAAATAATTGAGAGGGCTGGAACACTTACAAAATTACCGTTGAAAAAATAAGGATCAACTATTTTATTTGTAATCATGCCCATCCAAACGTTTACGTTGTGCAGTCGTTGTGTACAACCTTTTTGTACCTAGCGTAGACTTTTAGGAGTACTGAATAGTGAATTTTGTTTAGCTTCTTCAGAGTTAATTCATCATAACCTCAGACAATTCTAATTTTCTATTACTATCGCCTGTCCATAGTTCCTGAACTACATTAACTTTATATGAATGCTTTTTTCAGATTTAAAATCGAATGAAAAATAACCTTGGAAATGGAATTTATTTGATATTTCTAGTTGACTTTGGGATTCAGAAACAAATTTAAAAAATGGTAAATTTGCTTTAAACTGGTTTTTCCCGATTAAAAATTTAATATAAATTAAAATAAATATTAAGCTTTTTGTAGAAGCGTTTCGAATTGTGTCCATATTTTGCAGTAAGTCATGAAAAACAGATGAAAAATTGCACACAGCATCTGTCAAAATGTTATTTATTGTTGAGTGAAATAGAGGCGTATTTATCATTTGTAAATTTATAATTAGGTGCTTTATTCAAAATAAGATACGATTTACGATGCAATATACAAAACATGAAAAGGTAGATTTGCTTTTAATTTACGGAGAATGTCAGAAAAATGCCCATGCGGCCGCACGACTATATTATGAAAGATATCCCGATCGTCGTCACCTATACCGCCGGTATTTTAAAATTCTAGAAGAGTTATTCCGAAATGCAGGAAATAATGAGGTTGCTGAGCACAGATTTATAGTAAGCGAAGAAATTGAGAAAAATATATTGGCTTACACACATGCGTACTCAAATGTTTCTACAAGAGAGCTGGCAAAGGAGATAGATATTGGTCGTGAGACAGTAAGACGTATATTAAAAAAACATGGTTTTAAATGCTACAAATACCAATTGCATAAAAAATTATATGAAAACGACGGATACAGAAGATTGATCTTTTGTAATTGGTTTACTCAACACATATACTTAAACAATAGAATTTTATTTAGTGATGAATCTCGTTTTACGAATAATGGCGTATATAGTAGACATAATCTACATTATTGGTCTCAAGAAAATTTACACGAAATGTTTGAAGGTAACCATCAGGATAGATTTGGAGTGAATTTGTGGGCTGGAATATTCGGTATAAAAATTATTGGTTCCATACTATTTCAAGGTCCACTAACTGGCGCGCGTTATTTAAGCTTCTTGCAAAATGAAATAGAAAACGAACTGGATGAACTTTCCTTGGAAGATTTCAGAAATATGTACTTCCAACAAGATGGAGCACCGCCGTATAATGCTGGTTTTATGAGAAATTATCTTAGTGCAAAGTCTGATAACCGGGTGATATCTATTAATGGAACTATTAGGTGGCCTGCTAGGTCACCAGAACTAACTCCACTTGATTTTTTCTTTGGAGTTATCTGTTAAAGATAAAGTACGGCTTTATGAGAAAAGTGACTTAAATATACAGTAAACTAAAGTAAAGATAATAAAAATTAACAAAATAAGTATTATTATATAATGAATCATAATTGGAACACATACGGCACAGGGGAGAAAATAACAGCAAATTTGTTCTTGGGGCAGGCAAATAGAAAAACAGAAACGAATGCGAGCGAGTCTGCAAATTAGGAACATGAAATCTAATGCAACTAATAATAACAAGGCAGTCAACAGTGCAATTTAAAAAGGAGAACGAGAGTGATACACCCGACATAGTTGAAGATCCCTTGTGATGTATCTATGTAATAAGTCACAATGTGGAAAACCTCTTTCTGGAAAATTTCCAGAACTTTTGAACCAAAGGTATTTAAGAAAACGACTCTGTGATTTTTCAATGCTATATCTATGATTTTCATAACCAGGACTCCATACTATTGAAGCATATTCAAGTCTTGACCTCACAAATGAATTAAAGAGAAGTTTTAGTGTATTTTCGTTAAATTCCTTACAGTTGCGGATAATGTGATCTAAATTTTGAATGAATTTGACTTCATTGATATGGCTAATAAAAGACAACTTTGGTTCGAATATAACTCCTAGATCTTTGATATTATTTTTGCTTCGGTTCATATTCATCATAATCTCTACCCTCACTCCCAAAACGGGTCTCTTTACAATCTGACTTAATTAACATGTGTTTGGTATTAACTGTTTTTGAAAGATCTTCATCTGCCAAAAGAAATTTAAAATATAATACCGCCTAACCGTAACTTTTTGATATGGAGAATTGGCATAAAAATAAAAATATTTTAGTTGGAAAGAAAACATGTGTCAATGAAATATACTAGGTGTACTTTTAGTAGGTTTGGAAATACAGATTGTTTAAAGTCGTGATGACACACCCTGTGTATTGGTCCTAACAATTGTACTCTACATGTATACAGACTGTACTTTTTATAGTCAAATATGCATCGTGGAAACTAGTCCGGAAATAGTTGTTTCCAAACAAAAATGTTTGTACTTGTTTGTTTTAGGTTTTTTTTTTCTAAAAATTAAGATAATTTGTTAGTATTTTCTGATAACTGCTTCATTATAGTTCATTGTTAATAAATGGTCAATTTAAAAATATTTCTGCCTTATTTTTAAAATTTTTCATTCGTCAACATGCGACCGCAAGTCTTCCCCTCCTTTATCCGAAAATGTACGTCAAAACTAATAACGATGACTGAATTAACGGCAGCCATACAGTAATACTTACCCAAGAATTTACCAGTGGGGGCTTTCAGCGTTGTTTTCAGAATTAAAGTACCTGCGTAGGCACCTGAGTTGGAATGACGCTGTGATAGTGTCCCTACCCTGAAGTCGGGATAAGGATCAGGATATATAAGCCCTCTGCTCTCTGGTGTGGCACAAGCCATCTTCGACCATCCAAATTCAACATGTGGTCTGCTACTGTACTTCTTGCAGTGCTCGTAGCCCTAGCGTTCGCTCAAGCGGCTCCAAGAGGGGTGAGTTTTTCAGTTTTATGCTTGTTGCATGCGTTTATTTAATAATTTTTTTGAAATAATATTTATTCTCAAAATTATTTACCTTTAAAAATATTTATATTTTATGTTTGTTGATTTATTTCGGTTATTGTGTACGTATGATTCTTCCCAATGTGTTTTGAACTGAAGTTTAATTAAACTAGAATATAAAATAGAAAAATACTTCAAAAATAAAAGGACGATTTTTAACAATTTATAGATCTGACTTTGGAAACAGAGATATACATGCTAGTAAGTTTAATTGCCAAAAAATAAAACTAGAGTAGATTATTTTTAACTATTAATACATAAAATTAAAATTATCTAAAGAAATAGCATAGATTTTTTTTAACTTAAGAATTTCTTTGGAATATTCAAATATCATGTGCTGCAGTTGTAAGTTAATGCCATAATAGTGGATGATTTTGACCTTTACTTGGTGAAAATCCATGTTACAAGTACACAAAAACAAATTTAATTGTTTGATCTTCACAAATTTATTTTAACTTAAAAAAAAATAACTTAAAACATAACAATTGATTCGCCACACTGTGGCTTCTTCAGATGTTGAGTATAATACTAAAATTACTAATTAAAGCACAGGGTATTTAGAGCCTAGACAGGATAATAATCTAAGGAAGTTTATAAATAGCTCAAGATCTTAATTTAAAAGTGTATTGTTAATCTTCTAAGAAAAATATATTAATTGAAGGTTTTAATTTTAGAATAAATTTAAAAGCGGTGAACAAATCGTTCACCGCTTTTAAATCTAATTGATCATTCAATGAAACATCTGCATTTTTAAATTTATTGATTTCGAAAGATTCTAGTAATGTCAATTTTAGTCCTTTATTTTATTGATGTAAAATTTCGAAATTGTTATTAAACTATGGTTTTCTTCTATTAAATGGTTTGCGTATATCGAGTCTTTGGTTTTTTTAAAATCGAAACTGCGTGCATGCTCTCTCAATCTTTTTTAAATATCCTTCCTGTTTGTCCAATGTATATTTTAGGGCATGTACCACATGCCAGCTTATAGACTCCACTATTATTTCCTTTTCTAGTTTTATCTTTATTATTGATACATGGCAAATTCAGGTGACTTATTAATTTTGGTAATTGTTAAATCTAGGAAATTAATAGAATTATCTTTTTCGTATTCCATAGTAAAATCAATGTTTCAATGTTAATTAAGGTCTTAAGCTATTTATATACATTCTTGAATTATTATCCTGTCTAATTTTAGTATTTAGTAACATCTGAAGAAGCCATATTGTGGCGAAACAATTGTTATGTTTTAAGTTCTGTTTTTTAAGTTAAAATAAATTTGTGAAGATCAAACAATTAAACTTGTTTTTTGTGTACTAATGCCATAATCTTTTTTCTAACTGTCTATATTAATTTTTGCAGTTTTTAAATTAACTTGCATAAAGGTGAGACATTTTCAAATTAAAAATGTGGATAATGTAATTAAGAGCGTACTTATATTTAGTTTTATTTTAACACTTGGTAATAACCATAATAAATTATTTACACAACTTGGATACATGTTTCACCGAATAATAACACTACAAATAGATAAAATAACTATAAGATTCTTTGCAGTAAAAAATTAAAAATAATTGGTAAATTATTATAATTTCTCTACTACTTGTAAGGACATTAACTATTTAAATATAATATATTTGAATTTTTCAAAAATGTTAGATAATTTGAAGATCACTTTTAAAATTACTTCATTAAATAAATTTTTTCGTAATCTCATCATCTTTAAAATATTATAAAACAAGATTGCTTATAAATATATTTAGAATATCAAAAGAAATTCTAAACTTGATACAGGAGTGGGAGATTAAAAAAAATAATTGCACATTTTCATCTTTAGTATTTCGGACTTATTTTGTAATCATATGATTAACAATCGCAATGTCTGGATATCCAAATGAATAATTAAAAAAGAAGTATACAGATGCATAAATATGTTAAAATTTAAAATCTGTGGAACTACAACACAATAGTTCGCCGATGTTTGAGGTACAAACTAATTTGCAAAGTTTAATATTAATATATTTATCTGTTTGATATTTCTTCTACAAGAAAATACGGAATGACTATATTTTCGTATATAGCGTGGTATACATGTATACTTTACTGTATAAACAAGAATAAAAAAAATTATGTAGTATCTTTAGTGTTCGCTAAAAAATCAGCACCATATGGAAAACTTTTTATTCAATTGTTTATTTTTTAACGGGTTTCAGCATGATTAATAGCCATAAAATTGCCAAATATATTTGTCATGTCACAACTATGACACGTGGCATAAGGAAAACTTGTTTGTAATTACATTATGAATCTAAATGCGAAGTTTGGTTTGAAAATTTTAATGGTTTTTCATTTTTTGGCAAATAAATATATTAATTAAATTCGTTTAAAATTGAAGACATTGTCCAATATTAAACTGTAATTGATAATTTCACATATTTCCAGGGTTTTCAGGTTAGGCCGAACCCTGTTTAAGAAAGTTCTTATAAGTGGGCCTAGAAATTCAATTTCGACCCGGGATGATTTTAATCTGCAGTGCGTCCCAGATGGGTATTGCACTCTTGTAAACTTTATTTAAATATGTACAGTGTATCCAAAAATGGCATCTCTTATTTCTGTTGTGACAATTATTGAAAAACTAATTTTTCTGTAAATATTTAACACACGTATAGAATTTGTCTGAAGCTCAACTTGTATAATTCGGTTCTCAGTTATTAATGATTAGAACACGGTTAAGAGAGGGAGATTTTGCAGAATTTTAAAGCCATTTCGAAGAGATTTTTAAAAACAAATAATTTAGCATTTGAATTGTAATGCTTGTAATTTTTTGATTTTCATTCGCAAACTTCTAGGATTTAGATATGGTTAGAGCAAATTTTAAAAGGAAGTACTTTTTACACCATCATAAAAAAATATTCTTCCTTATTTCAAGACATAGATTTTACCATAAGTTCCTTAAAGCATAATAGATTCTGCTTTGTTGTTGATGACAGTCGTACTGTAAATAATGTGCATACTGCCTTTACTATTATTCAATATTCATCGTGGCATAAGCCTGGAAAGTAGTTGTTCACAAATATTATGTTTATATTTATCTGTAAGTTTTGTCAATGTTAAAAAATTACTATTTTCTGGTACAATATTTAATTTTATACTATGTTGTAATGCAGTTTTCATTAATGTGGCTGGTATAAGTCAGGAAAATTAATAGACAAAACAGTAATGGAATAGAATGGTAGTAATTCAAGACAAAAGAGTGAAAGAGTTTTGGAAAGGTTCATATTTTCGGATTGAATTGTACTTTCGCCATAGAAAACCACTGTAGAATCTTCACGTCAGCTACGGGGACACCTGGCGCCGGCGCGGTAGGAAAGGTGTAAAATTTATTAGTATCCCCAAAGTGTCTTGGAAAAGCTCAAGCACATAAGGAATAATCTCTTCTCGTAGTAAATTGCTTAAATTAAACATTTTTGCCCCTCAAATAAAGGAGCCAGTTAACGAAAACTTACACATTTTACACCATAACTTGAAAAATTTTCTATATATTTTTTCAAAAACCAGACGCGCGCGCTTGTTATCCTTACTTCTATTGACTGCTGACCGAGTGGGTTCTATGAAAATTAAGTCTGACTGTTGATTTCATGAATTTAATTATATAAACTGACATATGGCTGAATATCAACTTTTCTAAATCATTTTTGCATTAAATTTATTTGTGCAACACGTATACCGTAATGCCGACGCCACGCGTTCTTCTATTATGCTGTTCTGACTATTTGTTTTGAATTTATTATTGCGTCAACTATTTACAGATGAATTTTGAGCTTTTGAACAGTTTGGGGATGCTAATAAATTTTACACCTGTCCTAGCGCACCAAAGCCAGGTGTCCCCGTAGCTGACTCTACAGTAGCTTTCTATGACCAAAGTACAATTCAATCTGAAAATTAGCCTTTCTAAAATTCTTGCACTTTTTTACGCGAACTCTCCGACTATAGGCCGAAAGTAATAATAGAATAATTTTAATAGAGATTTTAGAAATCACCGGCTCCTTCGCCATTTCTTCGAATATGTATGTATATTCTACAACATAAAGTACTTGGTTAGTTAAAACTTTGCTATCGGATATATAATAACATATACATTACGAAATAAAAAATTATGGTTTGAGCGAGTGAGTTGGTACTGCATTCTTGCGCGCTATCTAGTAAATATGTCTTTAAATGTACAGAATTCATCTTGTAAATGTGCAATTTAAACGGAAGAAAAAATGTCATACTTGCCATAGTTTGCAATTAAATATCTACAAAACTATTGATTGTTTGAAAAATGTAGCTTATATTCTCTTAAAGCTTTTGATATTACCTTTCATTGTATTTTTTTGTCATAATTGGCCATATTATGTTCAATAAATAATAATATAATAATAATATATTCATTGTACAATATGTCCAATCCATTTGCACAAAAGGATTAGATACAGAAACTGATATTAAACCTAGCCCTAATACTAGAAGAATAAGAAACAAAATTACACAAAATAAAATTATTACAAACATACATACATACCTATAAATTAGATTAAAATATAGTGCAGCACAAATGTATACTTAGTAACAAATATTCAATCTGCAACGAAAGAAATTGTAGGTATTATACGAATGTGGTCAATGATTGTACTACAACTAAAAAAATCACCAAAAAAACACTAAAAAAAAACACAATGGGTTATGAACGGAATATTAAAATCAATAAACACAAAAAATTATTTATTATTTTATTTTATTAGCCGTTACTCGAGTTCGAGTATAAAAATGTTACAGTCGATAAATTGTGTACAATAAAAAACAAGTAAAAGGTGTAGTCCATTGTAATTCCCATTCATCTACGGTGCACACGACTATGGCTATAGAGGCCAATTCGGGAGAGCACATGTCGACCGCAGTCAGGACAAACATAGACCTGGTTAGGTCTTGGATTCGGCCTTCTTGCAGCAACATTTCCTTGATAGCTGGCCACAACCCCTCGCCATTCGGTTCTGTCCGCTGCAAGTTGTTCCCATTGCTCGTCTGCAATACCGCAGGATTTTAGATTTTCATGGAGAGCGTCTTTGAACCTCTTTCGTTGACCGCCACGCCTTCTTCTACCGCTTAGCAATTCACCATAAAGTGTACATTTAGGAAGGCGGTTATCATGCATACGATGAACGTGACCTGCCCATCTTAGGCGTGCTCTTGAAATAAGAACCTCAATTGGAAGGCTGTTTGCTCTCCTGAGTACTTCCACGTTTGATATGTGATGGAACCAACGGATTTTCATCATACTTCTGAGGTGTCTTTGCTGAAAACGTTCTAATTATTTCACATGACGACGGTAAGTGACCCAGCTTTCGCATCCATATAGCAGTGTTGGAATGACAACTGCTCTGTAGACAGCCATTTTCGTTGACAAAGCAAGGTCGTGGTTGTCAAATACTCTCTCTCTAAGTCCCCAGAGTGCTCTAGATGCAGCGTTAATTCTATCTCGCTGTCCATATTTGCTTTGTCATTAACAACGTTGCCAAAGTAATTGAACTGATCCACCACTTCAAGAGAATTTCCGTTAAGTGTAATGTCTATTTGGGTCACTTCATGAGGAGTTGACATAATCTTAGTCTTTCCAATGTTGATTTTAAGTCCTAAGGAATCATAGCTCTGGGCATACACATCTAAAAGTTCTTGAAGCTCTTCCGGCGTAGAAGCTAAAAGTGCACAGTCATCCACATACTGGAGATCACAAATGAATCGTGTGCGTGTCTTCGTGAAAGCTCTAAAGCGCCCTATGTTAAAAAGACCGCCATCAAAACGGTATCTGAGACCTATTCCTCTGACTGTCAGTTTGTTGTCAACAATAATTGTTAGAGCAGTGGTAAACAAATTAAAGAGTAGGGGTGCCAGGACACATCCCTGCCTAACTCCAGTGAGGGTTTAGAAAGGTTCGGTTGCCTCATTATTATACATAACCTGGGCGTTGTTGTTTGTATGTAGACTGCGACATACTTCCACAAATTTTCTAGGGATACCTAAGCGGAACATAATTTTCCAGAGCACTTCCCTGTCCACCGAGTCAAACGCCTTGGTTAAATCAATGAAGGCCATGTGAATTTCTCCTTGATGTTCGAGTGCTTTTTCTTGAAGCTGTTTAAGTGTGAAGATTAAATCCGATGTGCCTCGGTTTGGTCTAAAGCCACTCTGTGTTTCAGGAAGTAACTTTTCCATAACAGGTGTTAGCCTATTTGCCATCGCTTTAGTGAGTATCTTCCCTCCAACAGCCAGGAGAGCTATACCCCTGTAATTTCCACAGTCCGCAGCGCTCCATTTGTTTTTGAAGAGGTTGATTAAAAGTGTATCCCGAAACTCCTGCGGAGCTTGACCACTTTCCCACAAAAAATTAACTTTCTAACAAATTACAAGAAACTCAAATAATATGGAAATAAAATTAGAATATAAAAATTATAATAACAAATTAATAACGCTTAGTAGGAATACAAATAGCAAAATTATTATAAAAATGAATACATATTAACAAAAATAACACAAAAAATGTATGGAAAGTAATACAAGATTTGTCAAAGTAAAAAATAAAAAGACGCAGGTAATATCGTTAAATAGTGAAGATGGTAAACTGCTAGTGGATTAAAAAGACATTTCAGATAAATATAACCAAACTTTTTCAAACTTGTCGAAAAAATTAAAAAACAAATAAAAATTTTAAAATTAAAAGATTTTCTACCGTAAACTCATTAGTTTTGTTACTTACGAATGTCCATGGGGTTAAATTTATAATAAATGAGTTGAGGAATAAAAACACGCCAGGATTAGATCTTTTAAAAGCCGAGACAATAAAATCAATATCAGAATATCTATCTATTAGATCCTCTAGTCTATATCATTAATAAATATATGGAATTGAGCTACTGACCTGAATAATATAATAATATACTTTATTTCTCAATTAGTTTTATAAAAAAGTAATTGTAGAGAGCGTCAAAGTACTAAAAAAATTACAACTGAAAATAAGTAAAAATATATAAAAGATAAAAAGTATAAAAGTCTTTACATATTGCAGTAAAATTAATCATAAAAAGAAATCACCGAGTGAATAAGAGGTTTTATCGACAGGAAAAGTTTTGAGTCTTTTTTTAAAAATGTGGATGTTTTTCTATAAATCCAACACGTGGATGGAATGAAAAACGTTAGTGGTAAGTGATTTACATACCATTAAAGATTGGTTTGATCATAAGTTATTAACAGTTAATATAGATAGAACTAACTATATACCATTTAGCTGCAACAAGATAAGGCAACTATCATTTTAATCGATAAATATCGAGTTTGAGGGAAACAGCTATAATATATTACCTGAAATTAAAGTGAAATACCTAGGGTTGTTTATTGAAAGACATCTAAGATGCCATCTACATATAGCATATGTAATAAAAATACTTCAAACTATATTATATAAATTTCGACACTTAAGTAATATAATAATAATAAATACACCACAGGTAATGACAATCCCCTTTATCCCGGAAGGCTCTGGAAAAGCCTTGTGTGGGATGGGGCTACACATTTAGAGACAAGAGACACACACCCAATATCCGTGTATAGTGGAAAAATCCCTCTCACAGTATTTTCCACTGCCACGACCGGGGATCGAACCCGGAACTATTGGGTGAGAGGCAAGTGCGCTCACCTCTCGACCATCAGTCATACTAGATAAAATTGATAGATATACTAGATATACTAGATAAAAACAATTTAAAAACGATCTACCATGCTTTAGTAGAAAGTCACTTAAATTATGGTATCTTATCTTGGGGAGCTGCTACAAAAAATTATATCAGACCACTTGAAATCCTACAAAGAAGATTTACCAAATTAATGCTCAAAGAACAAAAAACTTACCAAACAGAACTAGTCTATATTTATGTAAAAATACTTGATATAAGACAGCTTTTTTATTATAATAGTAATGTCAACTGTCATAGAAAAAAACAATATATAATAAATCCTCATGTACATAACACACGAAAAAAAGGATAAATTTATAAACCCATTCATGACGAAAATTTTTGGACAACGATCATACATATTCTTATCACCAAGATTATATAACACTATCCCTGATATAGTGATAATAAAGATTATTTTTTCCTTCAAAAAAAAATTAAAAAGTTTATCACATCAATGCCCCGGGAAATAATCCATAAATACGTTGATATAAAAAATTATTAAAAAATAAAATATCATGCTTATATGTACATGTCCCTGCAGTGACAGGTATATGTATACTGTAATGTAACAATAAAATATTATTGCTATTATGTAAATAACTATATTATTATAAAATGTGCTACAAATGTACATTCAAATTAAAACAGTTGATCTAAAAATGATAGTTCCTCATCTAGGAATTTAACATTGGTAATTACATGTGAAATGAGTTGTTTATCGTTTCTTCTTTCAAATAAATACCTGTCTTTAACTTGTTATCTTATTACGAATTTTGAGATCTGTCAAAATAATACAAAGTATTAATCACATTTATTTGGGTAGTTTTGATTTCGGATTTTTGGCTCAATCAAACACCAAAATATGAATTGTATTAACTTAAAAAATATCCAAAATAACAAATTTGTAATTATTGATCTAAAAAATGGAAATGTTTAATCGCAAAGACATATTGAGTCTCGTGTCGGATTACGTGTAGGATAGTTTGTGAAATAGATGTATTCTATGTATTACACATATTGTTCTACAGATTTTTAGGGGACCATCGGTAGAGTTTACGCTTGCACTGGACATTTACGTAAGTGCGTGAGTGTAAAGGTTCAGTTCTTTTTATTGTCAATATGGATAAAGAATTTGTGCGCAGAGAATTAACGAAAACAGGTATCAAAATTATCAAGGAAGGTCAGTGGCTCGAAGATTCTCACTTTCCTCACCTTTTTTCGTTTATATTACGTACAAATGTTCATTACGAAATACGAATTACAAATTATGTGGAAAATTATAATACAATTCAACCTATCCCACCTGGAGAAGACCATATACAACTTTTTCAATGGTTTTGATTGTGGAGTATTTGCAATTCAAATTTCACGGTACATTTACATAACCTATCTTAATAGCTAATTCTGAAACCACGTATTGTTTCATAATGAAAAAATAAGTAAAATCACCCCCACCTCACCCCACAACACTGCCAATGTATACTACAAGCTAATTTTCTATGTGGCTTCCCGCACCCCCTGACCATCCATTATGTTTATCTTCATGATACCCAACATAACCGTTGCTTAAGCCAAACTGAAAGACAATAACAAAAAGCGCTGTTATCGTTGTCTCCTGCACCTTCTGACCACTTTACTTCCTGACACAGATTAAAAATTCATGAAATCATGTAAAGCTCATTTTTACCTTTATTTATTTCATTTTAACAGACTAAAATTTCTCATATTAATGTGCATTGATGGTAGAGAATAAAATATAATAAAATCGCTTTACTCTTACCACAACAAAATAGAGATTAGAAATTTATGAAATCGTGTAGAGCTGATTTTTATCCTTATTCACCTTAACAGACTAACTTCTTTTCTATTAATATACACTGATTGATGATAAGAAATAAAATATTACCGATCAAAAATTTGTAAAATCGTATAGAGCTTATTTTAAACCTGATTTATTGTGAAATACTTCTTTTTTATACATAATGTAGCCAATAGCAAAATATTGCAGGTTATAAATGGTTGAAATCATGTGCAGTTAATGATTCAACATTGTTTTCATAACAATACAACCAAAAATGTGAAGCTGGGTTCCACAGTTGGGATCTAGCACGGAACTTGTTGAATAGAAAATCTATTGTCCAAACGTAGGTAAACAATTGATTACTTTACTTGAATTTCTATTTTGTTTTTACTTCTAGCAGTACTTCTGTAGTAGGGGTACCTTTTTTCCTGGATAATACACATTGAATTATGCAAGAAAAGCAGCAGTACAAAACACATTATTAGTCTGTTAAAATGAAGTAAATAAGGGTAAAAATTAGCTTTACACGATTTCATGAATTTTTAATCTGTATCAGAAAGTAAAGGTAGTCAGAAGGTGCAGGGGACTACGATAATGGTAAAGCGCTTTTTGTTATTGTCTTCCAGTCTGGTTTAAGCAAAGATTATGTTGCTAATCATAAAGTATATAGTTAAAAAGATAAACATGTTGGATAGTCAGGGGGTGCGGGGAGGCCACATAGAAAATTAGCTTGTAGTAAACATTCTACATGCGATTATTAATTATTGTATGTACATATTATCTACCTTATTTTATTTTATCTTGACTTTAACACTATAACTATGATGCGTATATTATGTCCTCTTTCATGCTTATAGCTTTGCCAATAAGAGTATTTCATTCTTAGATAATAACGCTTATCTTGATTGAGTGAAGAAAATTGGGAAAACTCAATTTAACAAGTTCTAAATTGAAAAATCATTTTTGGCCACCTTGCATATTTTTAGGAAGTGAAGATGATTAAAAAAGCGGTATTAAGTATATAATTTTCTTCTTCAAACCCATAATTTTGAGTGTAGCGATCTCTTCAACACGCATCTGCAGATGACATTATATCAATAAAGAAAATCATTACATCCAACTAGTCAATAACAATATTAGAGCGAAAGGAGTCTAAACA
This sequence comes from Leptura quadrifasciata, assembly GCA_963675555.1. NCBI lineage: Eukaryota > Metazoa > Arthropoda > Insecta > Coleoptera > Cerambycidae > Leptura > Leptura quadrifasciata. Next base: position 85,506,665 of record OY776679.1, on the reverse strand, counting down.
GATGCTTGTCGTAGAACTCGAACTATCCAGGTGGTACGCATTATTGCCCGACCCTATAAACTACACTTTATTTTTGGTCTCCTATCATCCCATGATATAGAGAACACCCACAATGAATTCAAGAAACTGTGGGATGAAACAAACAGCTGTCAGCTTGCTAGAGAACTACTAAAATAGCACAACAAGAGTACAGTAATGTACTACCTGGCAATGTCCAGAAGTAACCTAAGTTTTATAACGTAAATTCAGACTGGACACTGTCCATTAAGAAAGCATCTAATGTGAGATTAAGCGAAACACCTCTCTGTAGAGGCTGTAAATAAGAAGATGATATAGTCCAACAAGTACTCTGCAACTGTTCTGCTGTCTCATCAATCAGAGAATAAATTTCGAGAGAGCGTTAGCCTACTTTGGCCAATGTAAGGGAGATGCCCCTAGGCAACATCGCTACCTACTTCGCAAGATTAGATTGGTTGGAGGCCTAGGCGAGGGTCTGCCTACAGGGAGGAAGTATAAGGGGTCCAATGGGGCCTAAGTGCTCTGGTTAAACATTCTTCTTTGACCACCCTCCCCACCAATTCCAAATTCCATCCGTAGATGTAAAACTACTAATACAAAAATTGTATTGGTATTCGTGGTAATTTGCTGGACTGGGTTGAGTCATATATGACTAACAGGAAGATCAGGGCGAAGCTGGAAAGTCGTGTATCGCAGTCAAATGACATCACACTTGGGTTCCTCAAGGAGTTGCGCCCACTCTTAGTTATGCTTTATGTCAATGATTTGCCAGATTCCGTCAGTAGGGGTAGTGTTACTATATTTGCTGATGATACCACTATTACAGTTTCTGCTGATATGCCTGTGATATTCTCAGAAAATATCAGAGTTGTTTCTGAGGAACTTAATATCTGGTGTCAGAGAAATCACCTGATCCTGAATGACACTAAAACAATTTATTTACCCTTTCACAATCGCAAGACAATTGATGATTTTGATATTCAGCTTTCTCTCTAAATGTTTAGGGCTTTGGCTTGATGAAAGATTGTCTTGGAATAAACATGTGGACTATGTCTGTTCAAAATTAAATAGTGCTTATATTGTTATTTTACAACTAAAATCATCTTTGGATCAGGACGTCTATTAAATGTTTATTATTCATTAGTATTTATCCATATTGCAAATAATATAATATGTTGGGGAATTGCAACTGATTTAGGTAGGGTGTTTGTCTGTCAGAAAAAGATACCACGTTTAATATTCCGAATCACCCTGTATAGTGAGTGAAATGATTTTAACAATATTTATTTAAAGAACAAAAAATTAGGACCGATAGAAAATATGTTTAGCAATATAAAATGTATAATACCGCCATATTATTTGTACCTATTATCCCTAAATAAATTCACATCACGCATTATAACTGCGGAACATTTTCCTTAAGATAAAAGTTAGAGTTAAATAAGCGGTGGCATATTTGACCACCCATATATTATCAATTTTCTTACCTTTTTATTCAAAGTACGGAAAATTATATTACTCATTCTTTTGTTCTTCGTAATATATTCTCGGATGATGTTCTAAGTTCGTTAAAAAGTTTTCTATAAAGTTTTTTTTAGGATATTAACGTAACCATATCTTAAGCCTTTTCATGATTATTTTAGTTAAGTCAACTTTTAAGAACGTCCTCCAATTTAATTTATTTTAATTGACATAAAATAATACAATTTTTTTCTTTTAAATTTCTTACTGCTTTATTATCCAAAGGAAATTATATGCTTTAATTGAAATATAAAGAAGCCATTACTAACTTAGGTAAAGACGGTTCTCGTCGCGCTTGAATTTGTCAAAAATGCTCGCCGTGCTTGCCGGTAGCAAAAAAAATATATTTCGACCGTGTGTTACTCGTTAACGGTTGCATTAATGAAAAAAATAGTAACAATCTTTTATGTTTAAAACTACATGCTCTTTAATTTTGCTAGAGTTCTCATCTGTTCTCATTAACAAATTGTAAAAATATAACCAAGTAAAACTAATAAGGGAAATTTATATTAGATTTTCCAGATAAACTACTTGTAGCTGCAAATATAAATCACCTACAATTGTACGATACATGTGATCAACTTATAAAACGTAATATCACTAAAATAGAATATGCGGGAAATATAAAATGCCCAATAAACAAAAATTAGGAAAGGCGAATAGTCTAACTTTGCGCGGGATGCTGTCTTGTATGGGACAACCATTGCTTGGATCTTATTGGGCCGAACACAATGGTAGTATTTTGAGTAAGCATATACTTATAAATTACCAAAAGCAGCTAAGGCAACTCTTACAAGAAGCAGAAAACGGATTGAGTGTTAATGATGAGTGGAAATGTGTAAAGGGCAAGAAATGACGACTGGTATGACAATGAATGCAGAGCTGCTGTAGAATAGAACTGGCAGAACGAACTGTATACAACGAAATACAAGTGCCTACTATATAACGGAAAGAAGATTCATTATATTGTGAAATGTAACATATAAAATCTTATCGGGTGTATTATACAGTAGATTGGATATTAGACAATAATATTCCCAGCAGAAAATTGTGATGGACGCTTCTATTTTTTAGATGACGAAAGTAATCCTCACCACAGTAAGCATTCGTTAATCCGGCATTGCAGATTCTTGGAGAATATCAGTGTGGGTTCAAGCCAAACAGGTCCATAACTGACCAAATCTTTGTAATACAACAAATTCTGAAAAACCTATGAGTGCGACATTAACCTACGTAATTTGGATGGACTGAAGATGTGGAGCAGGATATGAAAGCAATGGGAGAATGGAGAAGAGCCGTTTCTGAAGAGGTTGTATGGAAAAAGATTGCCGAACAGGCGTCAACCCACATAGGGTTGTAAAGTCATAAGAACTACTGCCATTTGCTGGTGATTGACTGATTTAGTATTCCTATTCAATATACGACGTTTGGTGAAGTTTTTGTATGTCTTGGAGATCCATACTGGATTCAGCAATCTGAAAATTGTACGCGCTTTAAAAATTCGATGATTTATTTTTTATGCTTAGATCAAATTTGGTGGCTGTATTTATATTTTTATTTTAATACCTTATTTATATTTTACGCTCTGGCGGAGTTTAGCTACAGCTACTCTATCACTCAACCAGGACGGTGAAATGAGATACCGGTCACTGAACATGCAAGAGCCTTCCAGATTGAAGAAATAAAAAAGTTGAATCTGAGTTTGGAGCTTTAAGCTTGATAAAGATTCTCCGGGAGTTTTTCTTGCGCTTAATTTGTTTCTGAAGAGGTTCGGGAGGATTGCTCCTAAGATGTCGGACAGGGTCGAGACTACATCCTGTATAAGTCCTTGAGTTTAATTACACTTTTATTTAATTATCTGAGTCTGGGTTAGCACTTTATTTTTAATTTTTTATTTTAATATGTCTGTGTTAGGGTCTAAAGCCTCACCCTGTATATCACTTCTTGAAATAACACTTTATTTTAAAACAAAATTATAATATTTATTTAATTAAATTAACAGAGTTCGTAAAACTTTTTAAACGTAAATATTAATTCTAAAACAGTTGTGAAATGGTAACTTATCGACAACATAAATTCCGACTTGGGAGAACATTTTAAATTGTAAATTATTTAGAATGTCTGAAAAAAATCACTTTTACTTTATTATGTGCGATGGCAGAAGATTTGTTTAATGTAGATTTATTTTATTATGCGCCACGGCAGAAAATTAGTTAAGCTTTTTTACTTGGCGCAGCCAAGGAAGCAGTCACAGCGGCTCGGTAACAGGGAAATTATTCGTTAAAGTTGAAGCGGATAAGCTTGACACTTGATAAGACGTGGGAACTAAACTTAGCCTGAGCTCGGTCTATTATATGGTTCATCGGAGACTAGGCGTGCAGAGGTCTGGAAATGTCCCCGTCCATTCCGTGCGGTCTCGTTTGCGCAATATTGCATCAGAAAATGTGAAAATGGAAAATTCGGACACGAAAATTATACGACCGTCTCGGCATTGAAATGGGAAATTTATTGATAAATGAACGAGGCTTGAATCGATTTAATTTCGGAAGCTATTAATGAAAATTAGCTGAAAAGATTTATTAAATCTGAAACGACCCCGTAAAATCATCCCGAAAGTCCAGCACTTAGAGTTGAAATTATATGAAATTGTGCCAATAGGTCAGCGGTGAACGAATGGAAGTAAGTTTTGATGACACTGGGGGACTGAATGGAAATAAAGTTTTGATAATGATGGGGGACGATAGTACTGGTACTCTTTTGGACGATATGAATGGAGATTGATTGTATTTTGATATTATAGACGCGAAATGAAATGAGAGTGGAATTTGAAGGGAAAGATTAATCGATGAAAAAGTAACGGAAGCGAATTAAAATGTTTTGATTGGTGTGCGGAAAGTAGTTTTGATGTTCTTGAAGTTCATTTGGAGCGGTATTTTTTAGGATGTTATTTTATAATGCTAGAGCCGTAAAATTGGTAATTTGAATATTTTAAGGTATTTGTTGACGCTAGTAGTAAAGAGATTTTATTATTTTAATGAAATTCTCAGATGTCCTTCTTGATAGATTCGTTCCAGATAGCTATCTGGCTTAAAGTCTCGAAAGCTTCTACGAAGTCAACAAACGTTAAGTATTTCTGTGACTGTTCAAAATGTATTAATCTAATCTACATAATCTTTTAGGTCTAAATACAGCCTCTTTTTGCCTGGCTATAGGCTCGATTCCTTCTGAAAGATGATAGTAAATGATTATGGCAGAAAGCTTATTGGTTGTAATCAAGAGCGAAATATCATGTTAATTGCCACATCCAAAGATAATGTTCTTTCCTGATAGTTTTATTATGAGCATTTCTTTCAATTTATTAGTGAACTGCATTAATTCACAAGCAGATTTTAATATTAGCGATGCCCTTAGTTACCTTAGCACAAAGACATATCAGGAATTGGTTGGGAGGATGGTCAATAAAAATTATTGAATCACAGCACTTACGCCCCATTGTGCCCCTTGTACATCCTCCCTGTAGGTAGACCTTCGCCTAGCCACCAACAAGCTGTTCTCTTTCCGCTTGTGATCTAGCTTAAATAATTCCATTTTTACTGAGTAAGTTCTTGGCGTTTGGTAATTGTTTCCAAGTATCATCAGAAATCCATTCCTTCCTTCTATCTTTCTTTTTCCTTAAATGTCTTCGTTTACCGCCAGAGGGCAATTTTTAACCTTCTTCCATTTTTCAAATGTGCTGGTGTCTGTTTATCCCTGCATTCTCTTTTCTTCCTATTCGATCCGCTTACAGACATCCTTATCGCTAAATTTCTCAACATTTTTAATTATTTGCTAGTTGTTTTTTGTGTTAGATGTTCTAATTTTCAATTTTGCTTTGGAATCAGCCAGAAGGAAAAGTTATTGTAAGATGATTATGTTAATCCCTACATTTAAAATGTCCTTACACTTTTCCACGTCTATTTCTCGCATCAGATACAAACATTTCTAGGAAGTGTGGGTATATTATCAGCTATTAAATCATAAAAATAATTACTAAGTTATAAATAAAACAAATAACATAATAAACATATCAGCTGCTCCACAAATAGAGCTCGGATGGGAAATTAGATAGCCGAGTTAAGTTAACTAAGCGGACGATCAATTAAAATGGGTAAATAGGTAGTTTGTTCAAATGTTATTAGAGACCCGTAATACTTGTCTGACATGTTTGTTTTTAAAATGAACGGCAGTCATGAATGGAATCGAGATAAATGACATTTACTTAAACTCGCAAAAAAGGTGAAAAATACACGTAAATTTTAACTGTTCACTGTACTAGTGGAGAGTTTAATTATTTGCTTTTTATTCTAACCTGGATATTCGTTAACACTTAATGGCTACTTGATATTTTTAAGTTTGAAATTTACACAATCCTAAGTAAATAGCGGGGTTGTAAGTGTATACTTATTAATTCATGGAGTTGAAGTAGAATAATCTGATAAACCGATTAACCACTTCGCAAAAATAATTTCAATAATTTGTTTGCAACGGAATTTTCATTCTGTATACAATGGACCGAATCCAGTTTCGATTTTGGCACCTGTCTCTATAGTAATTAAAGTACAAAATATATATAAGAATGTCGTCACTCATATCGTAAATAATTGCCTTGAAACTGGATATTTTTCCGACAAATGAAAGCTGTTCATAGTTAAACCTCTTCTAAAGGTAATGACCTATTTTTTTTTTTTGAGACCTATAACTATAATCTAACGAAAACCAAAAATGCTCTCAAATATATAATTATATGACTGACGATAACCTAATTAAATCTATTCAATCTAGTTTTAGAAGAGGGTATAATAGAATAAGAGTTGTTCTAAATATTTTCAACAGTAATCTGATATCCTTAGACAATGATAATTCTAATGTTTTAATCTTATTATGTTTTTCTAAATCATTTTATACCTTGAAATCGGTTCTTTATTAAATAGATATTTCATATGGTTATTAATAATAATTCTAACATTGTTATATCGTTAGCATATAAGTTTCCACGTTATGACATAATTTTTGCTAGAAAATTATAAATAATTTTATTATTTGTAGAGCAGAACACTCTCAAAATGCATGAAGACGATAAAATTTTGGTATATCATTGTGAACAAGAGAATGAAAGATGTTTATCTCTCTCAAGCTAATCATCATACGAACCAAAGTTTTTAATTGAATTGTAGATAACAATATTTTGATTTTGTGTTATACGTGACAGTAAAATTGATGTATTTACTTGAACTGTTAGAAATTACACTGCTGATGACAAGCGGGATAAACGGGTATAGAATTTTATGGATTATAGTTTTTGCCCTTGCATTGGCTGATGACTCTATTTGTCTTTATTTTTATCCGTAATGACATATTTATAATATACTTTTCGAATATCATGAGCTTAGATGTTATTGAGTATGTCTAGTTCGGCATATTTTAATAAGAAATAATTTACTAAAAGAGAAACAGAGCTAAAAAATCGAATTAAAGTTCTTATACAATATCGGATAAAAAATACAAAATTTTAGATTTTGTGAAAGTATGCTCTCTCGTATGTTTAATTGCAAAATATTTGATATATTGCTTTATAGCAACGCTCAGTAATACTTATGTATTCGTTGCTTCTTTATATATCCGGCTCGTAAGACCACGGAAATTAGTAACTGGCTACGATCTTTCAAGTGCTATGGCGACTTATCTTCATTAATAAAAATGTTACATTACACCATTATTTCGTTATAGAAACAGAAGAATAATTATTTTTATATTACGCAAAAAGTTTTACGAGTCTTTTTAAATAAAGTTACTAAATATCGGTTACTAAAGAGTACTAAACAACTGTTGACGATTTATATTTTAAGATGATAAATTTAATATTTCTCACAAGGTAAATGAATTTGGTTGGTTGTATATAGATTATCTGCATAATTACCATTTGTTTGTCTTTGCCCACAACCTTCTTCTTACCTCTAAAATCCCCTACCTACGTGAGGCAAAAATATGTCGTCATGTATGTATATACAATATTAACCTAAGACATAAATATACTATGTGCCAAAATTTCACATCAATATATAAACAATACTCTAAGAGCTGCTGCAAGATCTGTTCAAAATATTTTATACTCACTGAAATTATGTAAAAGGTTTTGTCATCCCTGGTAAAAAGTATCTTTTAAACTACAGAGTAATTTACATATAATGCATATGTAATAGTTGAAGCACAGAACTCAATTATTTTCCAATAAGTAGCTTTCGTAAAAATTAGATTACTTCTCTTATCATTACAACTGCTGTCAATAATGGATTCTCAATTAGCAATTTTAAATAAACTGAAGTACTAAGGGTTTTCAAAAAATTACGTATAAAGCAAAAAGGTTCCTCATAATACTCCAGCATTTCTGTTAAAAAATTCTGCATGCCTATTTGCTGCTACATAATTTGTGCATTCGCACCGACATGCGACACAAATAGTGCAATTTTTGAAAAGAATTTGAAATATTACTATACAATTATATAACCACTTCTGTTACTTTAGTACACACCTTGTAGTCTTGATAAAGGCCTAAAAAGCCGAAACATTTGTAGAGAATTTTAATCATAGTAATTTCATACATCTAAAAGCAGTGTTTACTTAAAAACAATTATTGTTAAGATGTTTCACAAGTATTGTCTCAAAGTTATTTGTGGCATTCTACGAATATTATTTCCTATTACTTGGGTTTTCTACCACATATATTATTATTCTCTTCAAAAATAAATCACCGAATCTACAAAATAATAGATTATTGGAAAAAAGCCTCTGCGCCCGTAACGTTTACGCCAAAGGAATAGTCAGAGGTTATGTTTTGCAAATAATATAAATCGGAATAAACACAGAAATAATGTATTTTGCTGACGTTTCGGAAAGTAATCTCTTTCCGTTTTCAAAGCTTTTTTGGAAGAACTCTTATTTTGCTGTGTATGTCAAATACACAGCTTTAAGATTATGTTTATGTTATTTCCATAGATACTTACTACTTGCACAGAACATAGAACTGATTATATTTTCTTTTAGATAAGGAAGATAACAAGATAATAGAAAACAAGGAACCGACCAGAAATTCAGTTCAGTATATTTATTTTCTTGTTCACAGTCGGTCCGTATTCCAGCATAGTTTTGTAAAAAGACTCTATTACAGTAAACTTTGTGTTATTTGGTTCACTTGTGAATATATCGATTCAGGTAGACAGATCGATATCATGTATACAGAAATTTTTATAGTATCGATTCTATCTTATTCGATATATTGTTAAACTTTGGCTTTTCTGATTCTATCTATCAATTCGTAGTTTTTAATAGGTTTCTATCTTTTGGCTGCTTCGCCCAATGCAGCGTTGTGCAAGGATCTCTTTTTGGACCTATGTTATGTGTAATGTTTATCAATGATATTACGATATTTTTAGATGTTAATTTTTAGCACTATGCTATAAAGACTGCTCCAGAGAAACAAATAAAAATATACTGTTAAAATACCAACTGTCAGCATTGCAAAATACATTTAATTAAAATAAAGCAAACAGGGGCACGTGGATTTTATAGAATAATGCTAAACGGATCTCTATCTGTAAGTTAAAAATAAAAACGTAACTAATGAGTGCCAATATCTAGCTTGCGCGTTTAAAAATGTCGAGGATGAGTGGAGTGGACGAGGAGGTACTAAATCTAAACAAACTCAATTATTTAAATGTCTAATATTGTTTTAAATATAATATTTTAAGACAACGTATATGAGCTTTACAGTGAAAAATTCCTAAGAAACAGGTTTAAAGTTCGATTACTTTAAAAGCCTTCAATATTCGCTTCTATAACAGCTACATTTTAACCTCTCCACAATAAAATTGTGAGAGGTTACTAAAATTGGTTCAAAAACGAAAATTGAGATAACATCAAATCTTTACGTTTTGAGGTCCTAGGAACCCCGAAAAATGTCTGTGTGTGTGTGTGTGTGTGTGTGTGTGTGTGTGTGTGTATATGTGTTAGCACGATAGCGCCGAAACCACTGAATGGATTTGAATGAAATTTTGCATGTGAGTTTCTTTAGTGCCCTAGAAGATCTGAAAAGGTTTTGGTTGAGATCGGATTACGTTTAGTGCCATTTTGACGCAACAAGTTGTTTATTTTATAATTACTTTCAATTTGCAATGGAGCCATTGAAAAGCAGTTAAAATTCTGATTTCAACGATATATCACACTTCCACCCTTTCGATTTGGTTTCCGTGAAAAAAATTAAAAACAAAGCAAATATGAAGCATAGATCGCATTTCGCATGACATGATCGATGCGCGTAGCCGTTATATCGTGAAATTCGTCACATCACGTCTCAATTCACGTGTGAGGGTTTCTTCACTGCTCTAGAAGTAGAGCGGATTACGTTTAGTGCCGTCTTTAAATGTATATACAGACAAATCGAAGAGTTAAACTACAAATATTCCTCTAAAATCTAGTGAAATTACTGAAATGCTAATGTTTGATTTAACAAAGACAGCCGCGAGCGATCGGATTGCAATGAGAAAATTTTGACAATTGTCATTATCACCGTTTGTCATCCGATAACGTTGGTGCCATGTCATGTTAATAAGATTTTGGCATATTTGTAACTTTTAGTGGATTGTCACAAACTTTAAAGGTTTTTTTTTTATATATATACATTTATTTAACGTCGGCCTATTTCCGCTACTGAGGCCTAACACCGACGCCTGTAGACGAGCTACCCCCAACCAGGAATTTTGCCGAACCTCTTCCCTTAAGAAGAGTAGGGATCTTTTACTTGCCTAACATTTAATAGACAAGGGACCGACGGCTTTACATCCCCTCCGAAGGATGGTATATCTCCTATACAACCCTCGCCTAAGGTTGTATAGCTTCCGCGCATACACTGATATACAAGCCGCTGGAAGATGGGTGAGGCGAGGACGTGGTCTTCGTTGTGAACACGGGGTGGACGGGTTGGCTATTCTTTTGGAGTCCACGACGGGCGTCGTGAACACGGATAAGTCACTGGTTGACCCTCAAGGTCAGGAAGATAAAAGAATTGGGCTGGCTAGCTTGGACTGTGACTACTAGAATCCACTCGTGCACTTAATTTGTTTGAAAGTAGGTTGGGGTGGTATGTCCTTAAACAGAAGGATCCGGCCGATATGTACACCCTGTATGAGAGCAGAGCGTAAATTTGCTTTTTTATTTCTTGGTGAGGGTCCAAAGCTTCACCCTGTATAAGCTTTCTTAGCTAAAATTCCCTTTCTGGGATTCTGGAGTAGGGCCTACTTGAGCACCCTGTATATTCGTTGGTGGAATAAACACACTTGGTTTAAAACGAATTTACAATATTTTATTTAGACGAAAAAACAAAGTTGTTGATTTGGTTTTGTAAAAATTAACAAATTTTCTTTTTAGTAACTTGTCGACACGTAGAATTTTGCCTTTAATCGTTGCGTGGGTTGTTATATTTTTTAATCAGATCTAGTTATTTAATTTACTATACTAATGTCGCGAAGACGGATTTTATTCACTTAAAACTAGGGCCGCGTAGGCGTTAAACAAAAATTAGCACTTGGCTTTTATTCACTAACACTAAAACACCGATTTTTTACTAGGGGAGTCCTAGGAAGAGGCACGGGTACACTTTGGGTTTCGTTACTTAGCCGGAAAACACTACTTTGGGTTTAGGCTCTGTGGCGACCAAAGGGAAACGCGGGAAGTAAGAACTTAATCGTAGATACCGGAAACACAACTTGCCGGAGCCTCGGCACGCTTCTCCTTTTATACAGAGCACGGGGCACGACGTAGCCGAGAGCTGAATGAAAGCTGGATGGGAATTAAAACGGAACCGGCCATTCATTTGGGCGAGGATTGCGAAATATTGCGTAATGTTGTGCAATACTTTTTGAAATTTACGAATTTTGAGATAAAAGTTATATGACTGAATGGGCCGTGAAAAATGCAATTTATTAATATAAGAATGTCATGGGAATCTATTTTAATTTAGGAATTATTGAATATAACTGTGAATATGACCGCGGTCTGGAAATTGCCCCGTAAGGTAGCGTTGATAGTTCGATTTTAATATCTATTTATGGCTGTATTTTAAGCGTTACGCTTGAGGCTGGGCGTGGTCATAATAATTTATTTAGGGTAACGGAGTGAAGTCGGCGACGGGTTGCCAGCATGAAAAGGGAAATAGTAAATTTGACTTAGGGTTTTGAATGAAGGGAAAGTTAAATGTATAATAATAAAATGAAGATAGGAACGAGTGACCAGCAACTCACGGGAACATGTAAACTGGTCTGGATGTAAAAATATTAACTCATGGGCGGTTCGTAAAGATGATTTAAAGGGGTTTTGAGATAATGTGGGGAAATTGAAATTGACGTTGAAATTAGTATACGGGGGCTTGTAAAAAGTGTGACGAATGAAATTAAATTTGGATAAATAGAGATTGGGAGAGTAAATAGTTAATTTTTAAAGATGTTGAGGGGGCTGTATTTTTGAAGTGAGTCTTTTGTAATATTTGGTTGATAAATTGAGTGAATGAGGTGTTTCAGCTAAGTTTATGATAGAATTTGGATTATGGTGAATTATCGAATGTGTCTTAATTTTATTAGATTTTTCTGTTGCTAAATGTAGTTTTTCAGTGTGCAGGGTGTCTTAGGGACTTTTTTTATGGTATTTGCCAGGTGGGCCTGGGCAAATGATTTATTTAACTATTTTTAGTAATTTTTTGGGCGGCCATATTGGCGGTAAGGGGAATATACTACAACAGTTGGAACGGTCACCAATCCAACTACTAACCACGCCTAACGTTGCTTTACATCGCATATCGAAGTATGTACATAGTAAAGACGCACCCACGCTCGCCCCCTACTTTAAAGATAGTTGTAACAATATCAATATCATATGCTTTCTGTACCTTCGTTGGTGAATTTATTATAGATTACCACTTTACCGATTTTCAGTTTGTTGCTTTACAAATCTGTAGTATTTAGGATAACTAGACTTTCTTAGTCGTTCAAGTGATGTTGTTAATATCCTATTAGTATATTATTCAACGAGCGATAATGTAGGTAATACCTCGCATAGACGATTGTAAATTCATTAAGTTGAGGGTTTTTTAGTGCCCCAGAAGATCTGAAAAGGTTTTGGATGAGATCGGATTACGTTTAGTGCCGTTTTGTCACACAATTTAATGCTCTTTTCGGCTTCAAAGATCCACCGAGTGGGGAGATTTCAGCCGCTTCCAGTAGCTGCCGATTTTTTTATGTGATTTTACTTTTCGCATTGCACATTTTATAAGAATCTCAAGTTTCACCCCCCTATGAGAATTTTAAATACAATCTCTACCTTCTAAACCCACCCCAACAATGCTATATTTAAAAAAATACTTTTCCTGTAATTACAACAAATTACTGTTACCTATCAAGTCAACTAACACGTACATAGAACAATACAAAAATTATATTTACAACGAGAAATTCGAATTAGAGCTTATGTGGCTATTCAAGAAATCTCCCAATCGTGAAGTTTGCGAGGTCTCAATCGGTAGCTTTATATATTTCCGAGACATTTGATAGAGTATGGCATCAGGGGCTTTTCAACAAGCAACCACCTACGACTACTGTATTATTTTTATTACAGGTGACATTAAAAAAGGAATACACATAATTTATTCAACGACTGGTATTTTGTTAAATATTATCTGATATTTTAGAAAATGATGTTAAATGATTCAATTGTTTTATCTCACTGTACGTATACGTACGATAATTACTTGATTTTTTTTTAAAGATTACAAAAATAATATTTCACAATAGTAAAACAATAAAATTAATAAAATGTGGAATACGTACGTGTTTATAGACCACCATCAACAAATGGTTATCAATTTCTAAGGGATCTAAAGCCAAGAAAAAATAGTTAAAATAATAGTACAAGATACAAACATTAATATATTGGATGAATAAAAAAAATATTTTATATAACACAATCATATCTAAATATGGTATCAATACTAGGATATATTTCTCTTAATAACAAACCAACTAGAACTGAAAATAAAACGAGGACTTAATTGGATGGAATCTGTGGTAGGTTTTTTTTTATTTTTTTATACATTTATTTAACGTCGGCCTATTTCCGCTACTGAGGCCTAACACCGACGCCTGTAGACGAGCTACCCCCAACCAGGAATTTTGCCGAACCTCTTCCCTTAAGAAGAGTAGGGATCTTTTACTTGCCTAACATTTAATAGACAAGGGACCGACGGCTTTACATCCCCCCCGAAGGATGGTATATCTCCTATACAACCCTCGCCTAAGGTTGTATAGCTTCCGCGCATACACTGATATACAAGCCGCTGGAAGATGTGTGAGGCGAGAACGCGGTTTCCGTTGGAATGGCTGTGGTAGGTTCTTGTGAAACATATTCAATAGAATAATTATAAATATTCAAAAGAATAGTTACAATACGCACTTGATTTATTGTTTCATTAGTTTTGTTAAGATTTCTCTGACATATGTTTCGGCCTTGCGACCATTATCAAAGAGTTTTAAAAACTGACCTGAAAGTGGTGGTTCACAGTATATATCTTACAAATCTTCTACCCACCTAGATGGGGATAATAACTTGATTTGCTATTTCTTAAAATTTAACAATACACGCCGGAACTACCAACTTAATTTTAATTTTATTACTGTATCTATTACAGGATTGTTCATAAATTCTGTTTGTGTATTTGTAACGTTTTTATGGTTTCTTAGGATCTTCTTAATTTCTAAAATTTCAAGCATGTCTAGGATTTTTCCTATGTTTGCATTACGCAAAAGTTTAACACTACTACCGTTAAAAATGTGATTTTGCTGAATGCAATGTTCGGCGAAACCAGTTGATTTTTTATTATATAAAATAGACCGTTTGTGTTCTCTTAACCTCACATCTATGCGACGGCCACTCTGACCTATATATACGGCATCACAGTCGTCACACTTTATTTCATATACCCCCGATTTTTTAATATCTTCTATCTTTTCTTTATTATTAACCAACAAGCGACCTAAATTATTTCTATTCGTTGATATTGTACGAGGACTTCAATTGACTATATTTTTATAGAAGATAATCACTCTAATAGCAAAATAAAACCAATTATTTATAAAATAATAATTGTAATAGACTATTTTACTATTATGGAAAAAATAGATCTACACAATAAATAATCAAAATTAGTTTTAAAACAAATTTTATTTCTCAAATTTTTAATTACTGAAAAATGATTTGTCAAGAGACTACTATTATCGTAAACTAGGAACATGCGTGCTTTTTGGAATACTTGGTCACCGCGGTTTCCTTTACTTATGACTTGTCGGAGTGCTTAATTAAATCTGCTTTTAAATTAATATATTTTTTTGTAGTTTGTTTTCTTCTGTTAAAAATACTTTTTATAAAAATGTTTTTTTATTAATATGTTCACATTTAAGGTTTGTGTTATTTCTTCTCTTCGTATTTTCGTATTTCGTACAAGAGAAAATTGATTGTTCTGGTTTATGAAGAGGCTGGCAGGAGTCTTGCTGATGCTGACGATCTCTACGTTCAGCGTTTTCCGGATAAAATTCGGTCACATGCTTCATTTTATCGTATACTATCAAACAATTTACTACTGACGGAAATGTTCAACCGAAACCGATTGTCTCAGAGCAGTGTTTGGATAACTTTAAAACATAGTAAATATCATCTATATCATGTGTCTTTGCACCAAGATCCTCACGGCGTTGATTTCCAAAATCGGGTAAATTTTGTCAGTGGGCACGTGAACAAATAAACGGATCTCCAATTTTTTTCGTCACATATTGTTCTCCGACGAGTCGTCTTTTACAAACCACCGGAACGGATTAATCGACACAACATGCATTACTAAAGTATTGAGAATCCGCGCTGGCTTTGCCAAGTTGAATATCAGCCTCCTTGGACTGTCAGCGTGTGGTATGGAATAATTGGCAACAAACTCATCGGCCCCCACAATACTGAAAGCCACTTGAATGATAAAATGTTTTAAATGTTTTATTAACTATTATTAATTAGATTTCTCTGAGTGAAGGATTGGTCACTAGAGACATAGGAACTTGGAGTTTAATGTAGGGCGTGACATTTGAATTTGACATCAGTTCGAGAAGACAAGAACGAGGCCCGGGAGTGGGGGGCTGTGGAGATTGGCACCCGAGTGTGGAGACGGGGGCGGAGCCCTGGGAAAGGTAGAGATGGGGGCCCGAGGACAGGGGCGCGACCTTTGAATTTCCCGGTCGGTAATGCAGATTCCATACCTGACGGGCACACAGCACGTGAGCACTGGTGAGGTTATGTTGAAAGGGGGGCCCCATTTTTGACAACATGGGAGCCCTAACACGGAGTCCTAAGGCGGCCCATTTTGAGGGCAGAGCCCCGTCCGTACTGGAGCTGTTTCGAGACACAGAAAATGAAGTGCCAACATTACTTGAAGACTTGAGCTAAAAATGAGACAGAATGTGCGGTTTCAACCTGATGGTTGTCCAGCAGACTATTTGGTGGTAACACGTGAAGTACTTGATCGTGATTTCAATGGTCTAGTCCAGTAAGTTGGCCAGCTAGATCACAAGACCTACTTTGCCAGATCTTTTTTGTGGGGCTATCTCAAAGACAAAGTTTACAAGCTGATACCAACAACACGTGGGGATATAATTGAGCGAATCAGGAATGCTTGTGCCGAAATACAAGCAGACAGTTGTGTACAGTCATTTCAAATGTGGATTAATAAGTGCATTGGAGCCGAGGGCCACTATTTTGAGCACTTACTTTAATTGAAAGATGATGAGGTGAAGGGAATCACGTTAATCAAGCTCCCTGAAGGGAACAGAAAACTACTACGCCCACGTCGTTGTTCCAGGGCTACGATTAAAGTACTTTATTCACCAGTCATTTACATTTCTACAGGTAAGAATTTCCCAGTTATTAGCAATTTGCAAAATCAATAAAATATTTTGACAACGAAGTTTGATTATTTACAATGAGAAGGTGGTATTTTTTTATTGCAAACGTATTGCAGAATCGTATGCATAGGTCCTCAGTAGAAGAAATAGACAAAAAAATGGAATTTCGTCGATTACAGCGCCATCTATCATGAATAGAAAAAAATGTTTCAGGCAAATTTTACGTATTTTTAGCCATAGAATCCGAATCTGTAATAAAAATAGGGATTCCTACTAAAGATTTCAAAGTTACCCCCTGCCCCCTTACAAGGAGAGGGGGAGGGTGGCTAATTTTAGCATAATGTATTTCCCCCGCGGAACGATTAAATTTTGATTATGAATATTTTTTTCGTAGAGTGCCTATTATTCGAGCTATTTGAAAGATTCAGGTTAAAAAAATCGCCCGGTATAATAAGCGTCTTCCAATCGTTGATAGTCGTATGAAATTACCCCATCGACGTTATATGCAAAATTTATTAAAATCAGTAAAGAAATAAATGTCACATAATACAGTGTGGAAATAGCCGCAAATTGTTAATTATCTGTACCAGAATCTTATTCATTTATCGAAGACGATGAAACAATATTAATTTCAGGCGTGTCCCCGTAACCTCCGCCACATATTGCAAGCGGCGTGCCCTGATTGTATCACGTTTGTACCATAACAGTAGTATCTGCAACTGTCCACATAACGTGTGCATGACTGCAATAATTGCTTATGGACGTTAATAATTTTGACATGAAGTGTAGGTGTGTGTTAAAGTGGAGTATTAATAATATATGTCAAAATTCTGTATTGTATAATTTGTCACGCACTGACACGTTAATTTGCAGAGACAATAAATAATTATCCGATCAGAATTAAAAGACCGTGGTCGGGATCAATCTGTACTTGCTGTGAAAATTAAAATTTTAGAAAGGTATCTAGTGTTTAGTAAATAAAAGCGAGAAAAAGCAAATACCTCGAATTAACTCAAACAAGAAATAATTCAGATTTAACAGCCTCTCCTCATCTCTGTGCAAGTTCAAACGCCGCGCCGCCACATGGTAAAATTTTTTCTGTAACCCTTCAGGCGTTTCTTCATCCCAAACCTGTATTATTTCATTTAAATATTCTTTTTCAATAACAACTGAGCTTTGTTTGCATTTATCTAGAATAGCTTGAAGCCTTCTTCTAATAGTAAGGTGGCTGCTGTCATGCCGATGCCGTGGTGGTTTTTATGAAGAAAGTAACCATAGTTAGTAAAACCCCCAAGATAGAGTTTCCAACTCCGTTTCATAAGCGTACAATAAAGAGGGAGGTCCCTTTTGGGGCGCTCAGAATGAAAAGTTTTCCTGAAAATATCAAAAGCGTTCTGACATAGTTCAATTTTAGGAGAAAAACATCGATATCAGTTGCTGGGAAGTTAATTAAGCCGCGCTTAAATTAATTACAAATTAATTTCTCATATAACCTTTATTTTTATAGATAAATATTGGAAAAATAGATCTTCCATTTGAATGAAGTTCTCACATATTTATAAAGTTGAAGTTGTCCTAATTGTAATCGATTGTAGTGGAAATGATAATTGAATGATTAGGATATTTTATATGAGACCATTATTTGAAAAAAAGGCAGTGGCGTGGTAAACAAATAGTACATATAATAAGACAAATATATAATTAAATCCAGTAAGCTAAATGAGATACAAAAGTGGCAAAAACAATCATACAATTTCAATATTCATCATCATCATCATCATCATCCTTCTGAAACCTATCATTGTTGAAGCGGTTTTCTCCCTTACATGCACATAATTCGGCTCAAGCATCTCATACGAGTAACATTTTCAGGGAGGTAAACATCTTCTTTTGCATGCACATTTGGTAATATTAAATATTTCTATTGATGCATTTAATGGATTTTCGGTCATACAAGTCACAACTTAAAGGGTGTACTAATCGAAGAAAGAATAGTTTTTTATACCTATTATTCTCAAATTTCCATCCGTAAGTTGCAGAAGAAGGGAGGTTTTGATAGTTCAAATTACACTTACTCCATACAAGTGCTTGGTAATTGGCTCGTCTGAAGTATGATGCCTTTGTAGATAAAATCAAGTCATTAGTAATCTATTTCTTCGAGAATAACTGCCTCGCAGTGTTTCGATGCATGTGGCCTTAGTTCTAGGACAGAATAATTGACATACAAATTTCTCTAATGCAGAAATATTTTTATCGCTTATAGCGTTCTCATTCTGAAGGCATCCGAGTGCTGCTAAAACTTCTTGATCTGCATTAAAGAAAGCCTACCAAAAGGCCTTCCTTCCATTTTTATAAAATGTGCCGGTCGTATCTGCACCCGATATTGCATAGAATCCAAGTAATGCAGTCGCTCAACTTGGTCCGAGCGCTTTATATACGGGAGTAAGTGGAATCATCCTATGCTTTTCTCCAACCCCACTATGGAAATAGGCTTCATTGAAGAAGTGTTCATACTGACACTTTTTTTCTTGATCGGTGACCAAATCGGAGTATTCTTACCTTTGGAACTAAGAAATTTTGCAAGAAATATAAGTAACGCACGCCGATTAATGTGTTATCAAAGAAATATGGTGCGATAATTTGAGAATTTATAATTCCAGCCCAAATGTTCATCTTCTCAGAATATTGAGTATGGGCTTCCATCGTCCAATGTGGATTTTCTGTACTCAAGTATCTACAGTTCTGTTTGTTAACTGTTCCATTTAAGACGAATGTTGTTTCATCAGAAAAAGAATAATAATAATAACATAATAAACACCACAGAAATTAGACAACCCCCAATTCCAGAAGCCAGGGCTTGTGCGGAAGGGGATTACACATTGATATAACGCGGACATACAACCATTTCCTCCGACATTGCCAGTGCCAGAGCCAGGATTCGAACCCGGTGGTGCGATGTCCGTGTGATTAATCACGATTGCTACCTCGCGCCTTAACCCACTCGGCTATCGATCAGAATGTTTTTTATAAATAACGGATCACCTTGGCATCTATTTGCCATGATTTTGCAAAATTACAATCAGCGATCAGGGTCATCTTCGTTAAGCTCTTGAACCAATTGAATTTTATATGGGTGGTATTTTTCATTTTTTATAAGATGCAGTATGGATGTTTTACTAACATCATTATCAGCGGCAAAAGTTTATGTGAATTATCTTGAATATCTAACAATATAGGTGGTATTCAATTTCTTTTCATGGTCGAAAATGCGTTTCCCATCAGATATAGGAATATCTGTTACATTTCCAAATTCACGAAATTTGTTTTCTACTCTACTAGCCGTAGACTGAGAAGCGCGGCGGTCACGATACTTGGAGATTGAAGATTTCACATACCTCCTTCTGCGTACTTGTTTCGTCACCACATCCTAATAATATCAAAATTTCAATTCTTTGGGTAACCAAACGACTCAATCAGCGATAAATAACTAGAATCATAAGTTTGCACAGATATAATATAATACATAATAAAAAATAACACTTCCATTACCCCGGAAGGCTCTAGAAGAGCCTTGTGAGGGAGAGGGCTACACATTTAGAGACAAGGGACACACACCCAATATCCTTGTATAGTGAAAAAAAATCCCTCTCACAGTATTTTCCACTGCCACGACCGGGGATAGAACCCAGAACCTTTGGGTGAGAGGCAAGTTACCAGCTACCAGTTAAAAGATTCTTTATTTTATTTTAAATACATTTCATTTTATTTAATTGATTTGTCCCTAGTCTAGTTTTTTACAGTCCTGCACAAGTGCATACAAAGACTGGTTTCCCTGCTCTAATATAGGTGTATCCCAATAGCTGCAGGTTGGCTGGTGGAAGCCGAAATCAATATGCTCATAAATTTAAATTATTACGATTTAGTTTGTTATTTCTTAAAAATTTTATAACATTTATGTGTGTGACCATCTGCGTACAGTTCAATTATTTAAATGCTTTTTTCTTGAGTGACCATTTGTTATAGTTCCGGTTTATGTAGGAAATAGTTTTTATTACAAAAAACCTACTTAAATAAATCATTTGTTCAAAAGTAAAATAAAAGGTATTCTGTCAATTATGTACATAACGAGTTAAAAGTTTAAAAAAGAAACAAAATAAATTTCTGAATTAAAATATAAATTAAGATGAATTTCTGACTATTTACATATATACATTTTTGAAGGGTGAGAGGGGAAGGGAGGGATAGGTGTAGGATGTCTCAGTTATCTGTTAGGTGCAAGTTATGTGTGGGTATCCTGTATTAGTCTCGTGCGTCGTAAATGGGGAGTCTCTGGTGTAATAGTCTATGAGCATGTGGGGGGTCATTATGTCTGCGTCTGTTGGTCAGGTCCCTTGTTAACTCCGATCGCTGTATTTTATGTTCAAAGAATTTCTGAGCTGATTCTGTAATATAATCTCTCATGAGGGGTATATTAGCCCTCTCATGCAGCTCCGCGATCGGAGTGTATCTGTCAGCATTGAGTAAGAGTCTGAGTAGTTTATTTTGTGTTATTTGTAGTCTCATGCACTGTGCGTCTGAAATGGAGTTCCAGGCCGCACAGGCATATGTCAGTAGAGGTCTGAAAATTACTTTGTAAAGTGTCAATTTGTTGTCAGTCGAAAGTCTGCTTCTTCTGTTTACCAATGGATACAGCTTATTCAATGCGGCGTAAGTTCGCTGTAAGGTAGCTGTGATATGAGGTCCGAAGTAGAGCCTTGTATCTAGGGTCACCCCCAGATATTTAACTCTGCTTCTTTCCTCCAGATTGAAAGTTGTCACATTGGTGAACTTCCGATGTAACGTGATAGTCTCAGTCTTTTGTTCGTTAATCCGTATTTTCCAGTCGCTGTTATATTTTGTTAGTAAAGTCATGTGACGCCGTATCTTCTGAACGGCCGTTTCCGCGTAGAAGGACCGTCCGCAGATAACGGCGTCGTCGGCGTATAGTAATGACGTCGTAGTGGGGAGGGTAGGGATATCGGCGAGGAAAAGGTTATACAGTGTTGGAGAAAGTATCGCCCCCTGGGGGACTCCTGCTGATGTTGTCCTCATCTCGGAAAAGGAGTCGCCTATCCTGACGACAATTCTCCTCCGAAATAGGAAGCTTCTGATGAAGCAGGTAAGATATTGGGGGAACCTAAATATTGTATGTAATTTGTATAGTAGGCCATTGTGCCATACGGTATCGTATGCTTTCTCAATATCCAGCAACAGTAGAGCGGTACATTCCTTTTTAGTAAAGCCAATGAGGGACTCTTGTATGACTTTGGATATTGCTAATGTGGTGCTGTGTCCCTTCCTGAAGCCGAATTGTTGGGCCGGGTATATGTTCTTTTTATCTATAAATTTGTTAATTCTGGCAAGTGCGCTCACCTCTCGACCACCAGTCATAGTAGCAGTACCAAATAAATAAATTATAATTTTTTCTGATACGTAAAAAGAAACTCTTTTCACTTCTTTCTTTCTGTTGGATATTTTGTGACCTGCGTATCAGAAAAAACTATATATTTAAATTGAATGTTATGATACAAAATTAATTAGAGAAGTCAGATTTGACAGATATTTGATACATAAAATAGTTTAGGATACCTTTGATTGTATATATTTCAAACATATTTTAAAATTTTCAAATTTAATTTTCTTGACGAAGAATATTCAATATTCAAAAAATCTTATATTGTTGGATAGATAGATAATTAAAACCCTTTCAAATGAGCTATCACACACACTTTCGTTCCTTTTAAAAATTTGCAAGGAATAGCTGTTACTCCAAGGGGGTTGAAAGGGGGGTATAAAATTATGCTCAAAAAATGTAATTTTAGAATTAAAAAATCGGCAGCTACTGGAAGCGGCTGGAATCTCCCCACCCGGTGGATCTTTGAAGCCGAAAAGAGCATTAAATTATGTGCCAAAACGGCACTAAACGTAATCGGATCTCAACCAAAACCTTTTCAGATCTTCTGGCGCGCCAATATCCATTGGCTGGATGTCGGTCTCGATAACTAGGGCCGAGTAGGACTATTACTCTTTGCACCTAGATTATCTCTGTAGA
This sequence comes from Leptura quadrifasciata, assembly GCA_963675555.1. NCBI lineage: Eukaryota > Metazoa > Arthropoda > Insecta > Coleoptera > Cerambycidae > Leptura > Leptura quadrifasciata. The sequence goes on along the minus strand of OY776679.1, from coordinate 85,484,018 downwards.
CCTGGACCGGCCTTCGTGATAGGTGGGCCCGCGTACTTCTACCAGACCCAGCTCACAAATGTGAGATGTGTCGTGGTATTTTCTGCGGACCTCCCCTGGTCCTGGCTGTTGAACCTCGCTGGCTGAGGTCTCTTCTGGCGCTCTTCTTGTCTTGATGTTTTCTTTCTTCGCCAGCTTGTCACCCCCGGGGGTAGTCATCGGTCGAGTTGGGTTTAGGAAGTTGTGGCTGGGACTGACTGCCGGTACGTAGGACATCAATTGATATCCTACCCCGGATCGTCGGAAAGGTAAGGATGAGCTGTGTAGCTCGGGAGTGTGGAGACCTAAGTGCTTCTTTTAGCATTTTCGGTCTCCACGGAGCAGGTAGGACAACGGGCGTCGGACGGTATGTTGTCCGACGCCCGCAAGGAGGTTGGGTTAGGGTTGAAAACGTCATGTCTCTGGTAGTGGTGGTCCGTCCTGGCGTATCTGAAACAGATCTGTTAGCGGGAAATAAAGGTTATACTTACCCGTTGTCCAGTAGCTGAACCCTCGGTCGCTTGTGCCTTGGGGCGTCGGCGGGGTCGTAATCAGTGGCCTGTCTGATCAGCGGGTTCCCATGCTCCTCGGCTTGGGCGTACAGCTTCTTCGCTCGTTCCCGGATGACTTCAGTGACCGTGGTGTACTCCAGGTCTCTGACGATGTCTGAGGTTCTCACGTACCATGGGGCGTCAACTACCGTCCTGAGGGCGATGTTCTCCACTGCCTGGATTCTCTTCATGTAGGACTTCGCCTGGTAGCCCCACGCTACCGAGGCGTACGTCAGCTGCGGCCTGATGAGGGTCTTGATAAGCGTGAGCTTGTTCCTCAAGTTAAGTCGGCTCCCATTTCCCGTCATTGGGTAGATGAGGGCTCTCGTACGTCGGGCCTTGGCTGTGATGGCGTCCGTGTTTTGTCTCCATGTTAGGCTTCTGTCCATGACCACGCCAAGGCATTTGACGGTGTCGTGCCATTGGATGTCCTCGCCGTTCATGGAGACGTGTCCTGTGGGAATTTCTTTCCGCACTCGTCTGAAGAGGATGGCTTGGCTCTTGTCGGCGTTGACTGCGACTTTCCACTTCGTGCACCATTCTTCCAGGAGTGTGGCCGCTTCCTGGAGTTTTCTGGTTACGTCTCTGGCCTTCCAGGATCTGGCAATCAGGGCGGTGTCGTCTGCATACAGGGCTAGGGCTGTATGGTCGGTCCGGGGGAGGTCCGAGGTATAGATGGCGAACAGGTGCGGTGACAGCACCGATCCCTGTGGAACTCCCGCTTCCACGGTCCTGTAGGTGGAGAGTTGGTCCGAGATTTTCACCCTTAGCTGTCTGCAGTGTAGGTAGGATCTCACTAGTTTGACGAGTTCGATGGGGTAACCCATACTCATCATTTTAGCTAAGAGACCGTCGTGCCAGACCGTGTCGAATGCTTTGGCGACGTCTAGGAACAGCGCCGCGGTGACTTGACGCTGGTTGAACCCCTTGGTGATCTCCTCGGTGAGGCGAAGCACTTGGAGTTCCGTGGAATGTCCTGTTCGGTATCCGAACTGTTCATCCGGGATGATGTTCAGCTCTTCTGTCTTCTCTGTTAGCCTCTTCAAGATGACCCGTTCTGCAACCTTGCTCATGGCTGGGAGGAGGCTGATGGGCCTGTAAGAAGACGGGAAAATTAGTTCTTTCCCTGGTTTAGGGATCATAATGACGTCGGCCTTTTTCCACCTGGCTGGAAAGTGCCGTAACCTTAACATCGCGTTTACGATGTTGACTAGCGCCGCTACTCCTTTCCTGGGCAGCTTTTTGAGAGCGATGTTTCCTATCTTGTCACATCCCGGAGCTTTTCTCTTTAGGTTCCTCAGGATTTCCTTGACTCCTTGACTTCCTCGGGGGTAGTCGGACGGATGTGGTCGTCATCTGGCAGGCGGCGGATCCTTCGTACTCTGCGTTCGACGTCGTCCACCCAGTCCTCGTCCTCGTCATCGAGCTCGTTCTCTCTACACTGCAGTTCTAAGCTGTCGGCGAACGCCTCGGCTTTTTCCTGGTTAGTGTAGACGATCCCTCGCTCTCCGTGAATCGGGCGCATAGGCTTCCTTCGGTTTCGCAGGGCACGTTGTGTGTTCCACATGCTTCTGTCCTGTGGATCCAGTGACTCAAGGTGGCGTTGCCACCCCTCCTGACGGTGTTCCTGGAGGGCGGCTTTCACTCTTCGGCTGAGGACATTGTACTCCCTTCTATCGGCGGGGAGCCTGGTCCTCTGAGCCCGTCTCTTGGCGCTCCTTCTGTCCCTTATCAGCTGCCTGGTGACCTCTGGGAGGTTTACCATCGGTGCTGGGTGCCTTCTTACTTCTATTTCCGTCGTGCTGGCCCTTATCGCTTCCAGGATCTGCTCCTCTAGGGAAATGATGGCCCTCTCAACGTCCTCCACGGTTTCTAGCCTGGGAATTTGTGCGATGTACTGCTGCAGGTGCTGCCGGTACGATTCCCAGTCCGTTCGTCTCTTTGTGAAGGTGGCGTTGTCCTCACTCGCCTGTCCTCCTAGGGTTAGGAAGATCGGGTTGTGCTCGGTAGATCCCTCCGTTCTGGTGGTGATCTCTGCCTCGAAGGTCATCTCCTTTAGGATCGCGATGTCCAGTACGTCTGGCCTGTGTCTGCCGTTGTCGAAGGTGGGCTGGTCCGGTCCTACCACCATCAGTTCGCCGGCGTGCTGTCCCAATAACCTCAGCAGCTCTCGTCCTCGAGTGTTGGTTATGCCGCTGTTCCATTCCTGGGATTTGGCGTTGAAATCGCCAATTGCGACGACCTGTGTCCTGGCGGGCAAGATTGCGTCCAGATCCCCCTCGGTAAGCGTGCTGCGGGGTGGCTGGTAGCATGAGACCACTTGTATGTCACCATTTCGCGCTGTGGACACTACTACGGCGGTGGCGTTCATGTTTTCTAGCTCAGGCAGTACTGTCGGATGGTGGGCTATGGTTTTCTTCACCAATAGGGCCACTCCTCTCGCGGGTCGCTGAGGGTTGTTTACCCAGTCCATCCTGTAGGTGTGGTATCCTGGGAAGTTGATCTCCTTGGCCGGGGTCATCTTGGTTTCCTGCAGTGCCATGACGTCTATGTCGTACCTGGTCAGGAGCTCTTCGACTTCAAGTCTCCTTTCTCGCAGGCCGTTGACATTCCAGACCGCCATCTGCAGGACTTCCGGTTTAACCTGTAAAGGCATTACAGATTAGTTAAATTTGGCATTTGTGCAAAAAATGCGCTCATCGCTGAGCACATTTGTTGCATCTGTGCGAGCACCGCTGTGAGGTTTTTGGCCTCTGGCGATGCTTGTTGTTTTGCGGCAGGGACGGTGTTCTGTCCTGCCCTGGGCTACTCTGGCGTAGCTTGTGCCTGGCGCTACGCCGCCCTTCTGTGTTGAGGTCATCGTTGGCCTCTGTTCCGGCCTTTGGGTGGCACTGGCTGATTGTTTGGGGTACTTTGGACACCCCCTGTAGCTGGCCGGGTGGGCCCCCTGGCAGTTCGCGCACTTGGCCGGTTCGTCTGCCTTCTTTTTGCACTCCGTCGTCCGGTGTGTCTCGCCGCACTTCACGCATTTAGGCTGCGCGGTGCACCTGGATTGGCCGTGGCCGAAACGCTGGCAGCGGTGGCATTGGGATGCCGCTACCTTGGCTCGCTGTCTCTCAGTCCTTACAACTAGAGAACAGCACCTCGTTACTTGGAGTATCTTGTCCTGGTCCTGTGGGACTAGGACAAGCATGAGGGGCACCTCCTGTTTTGTCCGTCTTGACATCATTCGCTGGACCGCGGTAGGTGCGAATCCTTGGTCCTGGAGGTCTTCTGCCACCTCTTTGCAGGTAACGCCGCTCGGGATCCCTCGAATGACCACACGTAGCTGCCGTTCCTCTGGCAGGGCATACGTGTGGTACTCCCTCTTTTCATTTGCGAACATCCTTGTCATCCTCCGATAGTCCTCGGACGTCGCGGGCTCGATGGAGATTCCCTCCCCGGTAACTTTGGCCTTGTTGAAGTTTATACCGGTTTCGGTTAAACGACGGCTCACCGTTGTCCACGTCTCTTTGTTTCGCAGCACTACCGGGGGTACACGCTGGCTTCTTGTCCTTGTTTGAGGGGCCTCGGTCTCCTCTTTCCGGGTTTCTTGTTGGGGGACGCTAGCCTCCTGCTGGGGGGCTCTGGATCCCGATTTGCTCTGTCTAGGTGACTCGGACTCGGGGGGGCACTTGAGGGGCTCTTCAGCCACCTTCTTTGCCGCCTTAGGGGCCTCTTCGTCCGAGTCCGTGTTGGCAGCGGGCGAATTTTTTCTTTTTCGTGTTTGCGATTCTCCCCGAATCGCACGCAGAAGCTCTTCATGCTGGGACTTCTGTTCCCTCTGCATCTGCTCCAACCTTTCGGTGAGCTCGTCTATTTTCTTCTTGAGAGCATTGTTCTCCTCTGTGAGACGTTTTATCGTCTCCTTGTCGTCCCTTGGGGTTGGGGGGCTCCCTCGGGAGCTACCGCTCTGGGACGTTTCGTCTTCACTGTACTCCATGTTACCGTCCTCCACGGTAACGTCGTTGTCGGTTTCCTGTAAGGGAATACCTATATTATTATGGGAAAAAGTTATGATTAATAACAGAAAGTGGTGTCTTGAAAAAGACGTGTGAACTTCCTCTTCAACACTATCGACGTCACTGTCTGTGGGGCTTCCACTTCACTGTGCACTCTGATGGCTCGGTGTACGTCCGTACGCTTTCACTTCTCGATGCACACTGAGATCTTCTGGAGCATTAAACTCATGTAAATTTTTATCCAAATCCGTTCAGTAGTTTTGGCGCTATTGTGGTAACACATATACACACACATACACATGCACACACTATTTCATTCACATCCAGAAGTTAATAACTGATTTAGTTTCTAATATGGTTATAATCTATTTGAAACTGTTATATCTCTTTATCTATTTGATTATAATATATTCACTAATCAACTGCTTTTGAACAAGTAATAGTATCCATAAACAAATAGCGTGGATTATAAGCAGGAGTTGCATAATTCACTAGATATAGCCAATTAACTTTCCGATACGGTGAAATGGAATAGTCCATTATTATTATTATTGAGGAAAGGAAGGTGATTTGACATGTTTGATTAGTTTGACGTTTAACTGTTACATTATTTTGTAAATAATGTTTCTGTATACTTGCAATTTAATATTAATTGTTATAATCGTAGATAAAATATAGTATTCAGTTTGTTACACTATCGCTCGTTGAATAATATACTATTATCGTATTAATAAGTTTACCATTACTTGAACAACTAAGAAAGTCTAGTTAGGTATCATAAACATTACAGATTCGTAAAGTAACAAACTGAAAATCGGTAAAGTGATAATCTATAATAAAAGCATATGATATTGCTATTGTTACACCTACCTTTAAAGTTTGTGACAATCCAATTGCACACAGTCATTAAAAGTTGCAAATATGCCGAAATCTTATATGTGACATGACACCAACGTATCGTATGACAAACTACTAAAACATAGCGCGGGGAACAAACGACAATCGACAAAATTTGCTCATTGCAAACCGATCGCTCATGATTCTTTGTTAAATAAACATCAGTTAGCTTGCATTTCAGTAATTTTACTAGATTTTAGAGGAATATTTGTAGTGTAATTCTTCGATTTGTCTCTGTATATATTTAAAAAAACGGCACTAAACCTAATCCGATATCAACCAAAATCTTTTCAGATCTTCTAGAACATTGATGAAACCCTCATGCAAACTTTTATCCAAATCCGTTCTCCAATTCAAAATATTTGGAATTACATGCGACAGTAAAGCTGTATAGTTGTTGAATAGGAATACAAGTGACGTGACCAGTTTCACGACGTAACGGCTACGCGCATCGATCATGTCACACGAAATGCGATCTATGCTTCACATTGGCTTTGTTTTTAATTTTTTTCACGGAAACCAAATCGAAAGGGTGGAAGTGTGATATATGGTTGAAATTGGAATTTTAATTGCTTTTCAATGATTTGATTGAACATTGTAAGTAATTACAAAATAAACAACTTGTTGCGTTAAAATGGCACTAAACGTAATCCAATCTCAACCAAAACCTTTTCAGATCTTCTGGAGCACTAAAGAAACGCACATGCAAAGTTTCGTTCAAATACGTTCAGTAGTTTCGGCACTATCGTGCTAACACACATACACATAGACATACACACACACACACACACTCACACACAGACATTTTTCCTAGGACCTCAAAACGTAAAGATTTGATGTTATCTCAATTTTCGTTTTTGAACCAATTTTAGTAACCTCTCACAATTTTATTGTGGTGAGGTTAAAATTGAGGTATTTTAGGATTTTACTCATAAATTGTTAATTACGTAGATAATGAATTTATCCGTTACTTATGAACCACACTGTATATCATCTATAGGCAATTAACAGCAAAATTATGGATACTCATGTTTCAAACATATAATTCTCCATTGTGAACATATTGAAAAGTCCTACGGAAGAAAATACTGACGATATAAATTCCATACTATTTTCTCACTGTCATCCTGCCGCCTGGTTATATTTCAAGCGTTGCACTCATATTATGTCTAATTTAATTTTGTTTCTTTTCTGTGCGTCAAAATATTAAATAAGACCACGATTTATTCGAAATGGAGAATTTCAGGTCTGTTTTACATAAGACTTGCATTACTTCAAGGAATCTACATTAATTTACTGGTGTCCTGCTGCTTGTGAGTATTCTCGTCGTTTGCGGTGAGATTGAGGCAAAAATTTCCCTCTAATAGTGATACTTAAAAACCTAACCCTACGGGATGTCAGCAAAAACTAACGGTAATGCCAACCATGAATTAAATGTGCATTCATATCCAGTGAGAAATTAACGATGTAAAATAAGAATAGTGCTTTCGTTTAGGGTGTATACTAAATTGAACTTAGAGAAGACAGGAAAACTGATTGAGTTACTTTGTAATACTGAATATTTTCTAAACGTTAATTGTGTTGTTCTGTTCATATGCATTTCTTCTTTTTATAAGTTTTTCTAACATAGGTATCTATCTTCGGATCAAATATTCTACAAAAATAAACATCTCATACACTTTATTTCCAAAAAGTAGTACACTTATTTTAACAATGTTAACATGCAAAAAATATTGATGAGTCATTATCTAAACGTCAACCACCTTGTGTTTTAAATTTGTCGTCAAAATGTTATACTTCAGTATTCTATTAAAAATAAGACTGTCAACCAAGGCTACTGGTGCTGACTATTAATATTTTAACATTAAATCTCTATTTACCTCTTTTCTTATTGTACTTAACCCATATAATTAATTAATGCTTACAAAACTTAGTCTTCCCAAGTAGCTGGAAAAAAGTCCAAGTAATACATCTACCTAAAAGTTCAAGTCCTTTAAATTTAAATGATATAAGGCCGATGAATATATCACCAACCTTGTCCAAAGTGTTAGAAAAAGTCATTGAAAAACAGCTATTAAAGCATCTCAAATACAATAATATTATCCAATCAACTCAATCAGGCTTTAGGTCAAGTCATAGTTACACTACTGCTTTCTTAAAAATTACAGATGATATAATAGAGACTTCTGATAACGGTAACCTAACTATATTAATATTGCTGAATTACTCGAAAGCTTTCGATACCCTTTAACCACGAACTTTTAATATCAATTTTACACAGTTTTTTAAACGTTCGTTTACATATGAGCAAATGTATGAATGACTTACCCTCTACCTTACGAAATTCCAGCACAATTGGATTTAGGAAAGAAGTAACTCAATTTGTAAACAAGAAACTAAAGTAATAATTGTTTTGTGGAATTATGACAAATTATACACATTTGAACTATGCTAAGCCAAGTCAGGCTATTTATTTTTCGATTGCAACAGACACTGGACCGCTAGATGGCGCCTGCTGGCTGTTTTACATGTCGCTATTGTAAAAATACCGGGATGTACTATAGTCAAAGGATTCTCATGTCGGTCGTCGCATACCTACCTTGCACTGACGAGAGCCAACAGCTCGAAACTGCAGTCTGCAAGTGGTGTGTGACGACTGGCAAGGGAGCTCCTTTAAGTAGGATCAGTCTTTCGGCTGGTGTTTGTTGCAATCGAAGCATTAGCGGTTTGATGGTAATATGCAATTATTACACTTAACGCGCCAGGCTTGTAACTTGTAATTCAGCGCTCGGCGGGGCACATAGCCCGGAGAGTAGCTGTTGGTTGCAGTCTGGTTAGGTTCCTTATAGTAAAATAAGGATTTATAGAGGAGTTTGCGACTAAAAATATTATGTTTAAATTATAGTCTAGTATGCATTAATATTGATATGATTCTTGCTTCTTTGTTAAGTTTTAATCACATTGTATTATAATTAACAATAATATTAGTTTATACTTTTTTTACAATTAAAAACTACTGCTGTCTGGAGACTTTTCAAGGTTAGATGGAAGAACAGGTGGATACCTGAACCGACTGTGGTTCAGGTTGCTGAACTGTACCTCGCCCGACCCAAGTAACACATTAATGTTACGCAATAAGAGCATTAGCTCTTATTGCGATCTCCAAGGTCGCTTTGAAACTATACAATAAAACTTCGAATAAAAAAAAATGATCTTCAAGACAGCCTTAGGACCACCATAAAGCAGCTTCTAGCCAAAAATGGCCCATCCTAAAAGGGTTTTCAAGACTAAATTTTAGAACTATATTAAAGCCATTTAGTTTTAATTTTATACTCTTAAAAAGTTGTTCAAAGCATCTTTAAATTTATATATTAAAACTTATTAACCGACGTTTTGCACTTAAAATATACTTGCAGCAGACTAAATTCACGTTATCATATAACAAGTTTTACAAAAGATGTAAATATTGTGTAGTAGATAAAGTTAATACTTACATTATATTAATAAATAAATAAATAAATAAATATATAAATAAATAAATACCTTAAAAATTATTTTAATTAATCCTAAAAGGTACTTTCCACTATATCGATCGATTCATTTTCCGGTGAGACACCCTGTATAATGGCAGAGTGGTAATACGTATATAAAGCAGGTCATAAATAATATTCAAATGCAAACTATTCCGGTAAAGAATTTAACAACGGATAGCACTTTTCTGATAAAATATAATAAAATATTTCTACATAACTCGAGCGCCATCAATTTAATGTTTTTTTTTGTATTATTTAAAAGTATTTAAAAAATATCGTCAAATTTTATTTTGCATCTAAAAATCTAAATGCTTTTTTTTATTATATCACATGTTTGGACACACCGGTCTTCAGTTATTTAAGGATGTAAGAATATTTTTATCTGGCACGGCCGTCTAATAATTATTGAAATATTCTCCAAAGTTTTCATGACTTTTTTTCAAAAAGTTATTACAAATTTGATTATATTATGACTTGTTGGTTTTGTACCTAACGACGAAAAATAAAGCAGATAAAGCAATTCTGACTAGGTAGCTACTTGATTACTAGCAAAGTAAAACTCACTGAAATGAATAATGCATCAAATATAATTTTGCTTGTACTTTTAACAACATAAAATTTTACGCGGACAATTCTTGATGGTATTCCACGACAACACTATTAGTCATCATATCATAAGCGGTGCGATTGTATGGAAACAAATAAAACGACACACAAAACGGTAATAAAAATCCAATAAATACATTTTTCAAAGCAGCTCTCGTTAACGATTTTCTCCAGCCTAGTGGCTTTGCACCTGCAACTATTATTGTCTCTGAGATTCTACCTGGAACTGGAGACATGTTTGCCACTGAGATCACCATAAGTCTCATGTATATCTTGCCTGGAGTCGCACAGAATTTTCCTCTCAAAAAGAACGCTTCATATGCACAAACTGTTATTCGATGGATTAATTCTAACATCAATAATTCAATGGCCATAGGTGTACCTGCCACTAAATGACTTTCCATACTTCTCTGGAAAGTCTCAAAGTCAAATATGCCAAGGCTTTCGAGTAATAGAAATGTCCAAATTAATTTAATCAAGAATAAAATCAGAAAGTCCATAAGTTCAGCAACGATTCTTTTCCAGATCGGTGGAATTACAAACTCGTAAGTTATAGGTGAATTGGGTTGAATTGCTTGGTAAAATTGACGCAAATCCTTGTTCCACAAGTTTGCTTGTGTAAGGGTGCCGTTTATACTGTTAATTTGTTGTTGCTGCTGCAACGGGTTTGCTAGGAAATATGCATTAATGAAAGGAATTCCAGAACATACTATAAAATGCCATAATGTGGCGTCATCTAACCATTTTTTTAATTTCTCTAAGTATTCTTCACGTTCGCGTTCCTGTTTCTTCCGTACTTCTTCTTGGTCTTCTACCACGATCACATCTTTGTCATATTTTACTTGGGCGTCTTCCATAATTGTTGCTCTCGTAATTAGACATCAAGTTTTCACTTTCAAATTTCTCTGATATATTGACATTTCCAACGATATACATGTTTTTGGGCTCAAAAGTTCTTTGGAATTCGATTCTGGCACTAACCGAGCTTCCGCTTTTCCACATAATATACACTTGTATCATAAGTTCAATACCATCTTAGTTTCTTGTTTTATGCTCCGAATAAAGTCACAGTGCGTATTAGCTTAGCTACAATGACAGTCTTGACACATTATTGACATATTGAAATAATAACTGAGATATGCAATTTAAACATGTTACTTGAATCAACATTAGCTTCTAAGAAATGTGAAATGCGATATGGCTGATAATCCAGGTGTTTTAGACTTTTGCTACCAAATTTGTGCCCTATGAAAATAGATATTTATTAGGCTAGTGAGTTATGTTACATATGTCACGCAACAAAAGTTTAGCTAAATTTCTTAAGCGATATGTATAATAACTCACGTGTCTACTACAACATTTTATCCAACACTTTCATATGCTTTTTCAGTGACAAACAATAAAATTATTAAAATGTCATGTCATCGATTTTTTGCCAGTTGTCAATGTCAAAGTCAACAGTGTTTCTACTAAAAATATAAAATGCAAGTAGCTTATTGCTAAGTAGATTCTGAATGGATGTGCCGAGAAAGCTGTGATTGTTATCCATTTCGTTTGTAACCAGGGGTTTGTTCAATAAACATTGTGTAATTAGCATCAAAATGGAAAATTGTGAAAGATATAATATGGAAATTCCGACCGATATTTTGCAAGAAGCCAAAGAAGCTACAGCCAATTTACAAGATTGTTATTGCTAAAAAAATACGAGTCACGATACAAACGTCGTTACTAGTAGAGAGAAAAATTGTGTACAATTGATTTTAAAAAAACTGGTACACTTTCTTTTAGCTACGTAAATCATTCGTTCTTTGATCGATATTAATAATCTTACAACTGTCACTTTGACGTTAATCAGTGGCGTCACTATTAAAAATGGTTCGACATCTAACAGATATTCAAAATCTTCGAATTGTTTCTAAAATTGAAGATGGTTGGTCCATAAGAAGACTTGCTGCTGAATGCAATGTGAGTAAAACCACGATAATGAGTGTTAAAAAAACAATGGAAAATTAACCAAACGGTATCCCGTAAAGTTGGTTCCGGTGGGCCCAGAAAGAGCAATAATCAAGAAGATGGGAATCTTATAAATTACCTAAGAGAGAACCCTTTTCAGACTGCAGTAAATGCAATTTCAGAGACAAATTTTCAGAAGAAAAGAAGCAGGGTAGGATTATTTTTGCACTGAACTATATAATCAATGATGAAAACTTCTGGGGACAAGTTGTCTTTTCTGACGAGAAGATTTTTAAATCCTGTAACGATGGACATGTTCGCGTATTAGGCCTCCTTCCACTAGATACGACGAGAAATATACTTTCGATCCACAAATATCAGGAAGGTTTTCAGTCAATGTCTGGGCTTGGATGAGCCTAAATGTGTTAGGTGTATCTTGGAACAGTGGTGGTCATCTCAATTCCATTAAATATATTGAAATTTAGACAATATTATGTTGCCGTCTGTAATAGAGGTGTTTCCGGAAAATAAAATTATTTTCCAACAAGACAACTGCTCCATACATACGGCCAATCGTGTCAGGCAATGGTTTCTTAATAAAAACATAGAGTTGATACCGTGGCCATCTAAAAGTCCGGATTTAAATCCAATTGAAAATGTTTGGGGACTAATGGTGAAACATATAAGAAAATTAAATAACCATCCAAATAATGCCCAAGAATTGGAAGGGATAATTGGAGACGCTTGGGAGAGGTTGTCGCAAGAAGTTGACCTTGCAAGAAATCTGATTTTGTCCATGCCTGCAAGACTTCAGGCAGTTTTAGACGCTAATGGAGCAATGACAAAATATTAGTTAATTCTGTATTTCGTAGTTGAAGTTCATTATTTTATTTTTTTATTGTATTTTTATGTTCAGTTTGCATTGTTTACATTTTTTTTAATCTCAAGTGGTACTTTTGTGTTCTTATTTTAAAAATAGAATTATAATTATTCAGTTAGTATAATAATTACAACCATTAGTAGAATTATCTGTAACAAATATTATTTTTTTAAACAATAATATGGCAGGCTTGAAAATATTTTGAAAAAGTTATTTTCTAATTATTTTTTAAAATTCCTTTTGAATAAAATTAAAAAGAGCGGTTTAATAAATTTAAAAACACTAAGAAAACCGGTCTAATTCAAAAAACCTAGGTCCGGGATAAATCACCTCTTCTCGACCCCCCTCTCGACATGCCTGGCCAGCCCTATTTACAGATATATGCACACAACTAAACTATTAAGATTTTCGATTGCAAGAGTTGTACCAGTTTTTTTTAAATCAACTGTACATGAGAGCAGTTTTCTTTGTGAAGAATCGAAGATGATGACAATAAATGTTAACATAAATATAAATAAATAAGTGTTAGTGGATTCTTTGCTTTCTCAATTTTCCGTACAATAAAGACAATAAATAAGCTGCTTGGACTTTTTATATTAAAAAATTACTCTTCAGTGACTAAATAACTTTACCTCACTAGTGATCTAAAGTATACTTACATTAGCTCACTACTTTAACTCACTAGTGACTTATGGACCACTTTATATCTTTAAAATCTCATCAATAAAGATCACTTTATATGAAAGTGTTGTATAAAAGTTTTTTTTTATTGTATTTATTTGGACATCTTGAATAACACTTGGTAGTTACGCCACGATACACCTGGAGGGGTTCGTGAATACCACGTCGGACGGTCGCGGAAACCACAGATTCGCGATTAACTCAGTTTATATGGCCCAAACGGGACCAGTACCTATTATAAAAGTTGTATATCTGTAAATTCTCTACCTTAGAGGACCTATACATTTTTTTCGTACACCTAAACGTTTTGGAGATACGACGCGGAATAAGTGAAAAATGCATTTAGTTTCGCCAAACCTCTTTCATACCATATATTTCGCAATTATCTTGCTTTCTATGTTTTAGAATAAAAATTAAATAATGCTGTTATAGAGCTCGGTGATCTTTATTCTCTACCAGAATACATTTTATTTACATTTATTTAAAGTGAATAAGTCAAAAAATGCATTCATTTCCGCACCACCTTAGAGGTAGAATGCTCGGCGCGCTTTATTGTACATGGTTTCCCCAGGAGACCTGATCCATGCCGGATCTTAAATTAGTTAATATTTCCGACTCCTTTGGTATCTGAAATGTGTTTCTTCCAGTTCATTTGACTGTCCAGCGTAAATTTGATATTATGGTTTACAATTATAGTATCTGTTCCTTTTCTTTGGTTAGAGTTTATACAATATGTTTTTTCGAAATTAATTGAAATACATTTTATTTGTCTCACACTGATTACATATATGATCTAAACTTCTATTTACACAAGGTAGAATATTAGTTGATCTGTCGCATGTTACCAAAAAAGTGAATAGTCAGCGAAAAGCGTTGAGGATGAGTTAGGTACACAAGATGATAGGTCATTTATATAGAGTAGAAATAGAAGTGGGCCTAGGACTGATTCCTGAGGTACTTTCTATTCTACCCCATACCGAATGCGAATACTCTGATGGTTCAGAAGGTTTCTTTAGAATTATTCGCTTTTCCTGTCCACTAAGTAACTCTGAAACTATTTTAATGCTATACCACGCATGCCGTAGAATTCTAGTTAGTAGAATCATTTCTAAATTTACACTATCGAAACTCTTAGAAAAGTCGTATGCTATACCAGCTGTTTGATAATTTGAATATAAATTTTCCGCAATGGCTTAGTTATGTCATATGCTGCGGCAGTTGTTGATTTGCCACTTAGAAAGTCATGCTGGCTTGGATTTATTATATTAGAATTATTTAAAAATTCCGACAATCTTTTGTTCATAAGTTTCTCAAAAAGTTTGATATTGTAAGTAATAACGAAATGAGTCGATAATTTGAAATAGAATGTGGATTTCCTTTTTTAAACAGTAGCACCACATATGACTTTTTCAAAGCTGTCGGGAAAACACCCAGTGTAAAAGATTCATTGAACAGATTTTCAAGCTAATCACATAACATGTATATAATTTTTTTAAATAAAATTGGAGAAATATTGTCATATCCTGATTATTTGCATGTGCGGACCGTGCTTAATCAAATACCTGTTATGATTATATTAAAATGAATGCGGTTGTTTTGAAATAAAACTGAAACTAATTTTAACTTAGACGCCCCAATAAATTAACTTCAAATTGGATGTGAACAATCGCAATGACAGGTCAGTCAAATAAATGCAAAGGTCATCATGCAATTTCTGTGATAAAGTACGAATAGTGTTATTTTTGTTTTATAAATATACCATGCGTATACATCGTCGATACGTCGATTTTCACAATACAAATTTTCATTTTCAAATAAATTAAATCTTACTATTTAAGTTTTCATTTATTTAGCGTGATAAAAATTGCTCGAGTTAGAACCAAAAAGTAATAATTCTATTTTTCATTTTACAATTGTGCAATTTCTTACAAAGTCTTGGGAATATCTCGGAAAGTATCACACATAGAAAAATCTGCACATACAGTATACAAAAATAGGTCATATTTCGTAAGTTTGCAATGTATCTTAGTGAAATTTGCCCTTTTACAGATTTTTAAAGTTACTTGGTATATGTATAGGTATGTTAATAAAATTAAATTTCAAATGATATTCTCTCATCCCCCATATGTATGTATTTATTTATCTTTTTGTGCACATATTTTTATAAATAAACTATACTATTCTATATAAAAAAACATCAAAATACATCTAATTTTCTATATCGATTTGACTAAGAGAAAATAAAAAAACAAAAATATGGTATTTTTTGTTTTTGGATGGAGGGTGTGGGAAGGAATCATAAATATCATTTAAAACTTAATTTTCTAACATACCTATACAGTAAGTTTAAGAATTCGTAAAGGTGCACATTTCACTAATCATAATTTTTGTTTTTATTTGTAAATTATTTCCTTGAATTTGAATACTTTCGATTCTTTATTATATATATATATATATATATATATATATATATATATATATATACATTTATTTAACGTCGGACTATTTCCGCTACTGAGGCCTAACATCGACGCCTGTAGACGAGCTACCCCCAACCAGGAATTTTTGCCGAACCTCTTCCCTTAAGAAGAGTAGGGATCTTTTACTTGCCTAACATTTAATAGACAAGGGACCGAAGGCTTTACATCCCTTCCGAAGGATGGTATATCCCCTATACAACCCTCGCCTAAGGTTGTATAGCTTCCGCGCATACACTGATATACAAGCCGCTGGAATATGTGTGAGGCGAGGACGCGGTCTTCGTTGGAACGGTCATCCATCCAACTACTAACCGCTCCTTACGTTGCTTTACATCGCATATCGAAGTATGTACATAGTAAAGACGCACCCACGCTCGCCCCGATTCTTTATTATGAAAGATATTTATTTTTAATTTATTTCTAATTTGCATACTTTCATGTTTCAGATGACCCATTACAGAGAAACACCAGTAAGGAGTCCAAGTGAGTATTCAAAGAGTAATTATTTTTGCACATGTATCGCCTATGATCATAGCATTTGTAAATAAAAAATATCTGCTTTAAATAAATGCTGCTGTGCTTTCAACTGTTGTTCTATATACAATTGCAGTGCATATTTTAATTTGAGATGAGAGGTGGATACATCAAAAGTACAGAGTTATTCATTATGAATTACCCACCCTTATCATGCTATCAAAAATACAGTAGCGTGCAGATTTCAGGAGTAATAAAAAAATAATATATTACCGTTTTGAGTTATTAAACACGTCGAATATCTCTAGTGGAGTAAAATTAGATTTTCAGAGAAAATTTTACATGGAGCAACGCGACATAAAAAAATAAGTTTGTTTTGGTGAAACTAAAAATACCCTGAGTTTTCTGGTTCGAGTAGGTGGGGGAAGCCTTTTTTTTCGCGAAAAATGGGTAAATTGGTCATTTTTAACGGTGGTTTTTCAGTTTTAATATATTTTGGACCTTTTAAAATGCTAGTTAAAAAACGAGCACGGGACCCTTGTATTGTAGATGATCAAGGAAACTTCAGTTCAAACGTCGTGAAAATCATTTCACCGCCTCCCACGATATGTATATAAATATACTGAAAAGACGTCAAAAATTGAATTACTGCTAACTTGGCAAAAATTAAATCGAATTTGATGAAATTTTAGATCAAGCTAACCTATATAACCAAGAAATAGCATGCCAGATTTTAGCAAAAAATATCCAACAGTTTGGCCGCAATTCCATTTTTAGTCCAAATTTCACAAAACTTTCCCCAATTTGCCCAAATGGTCGAAAGAAATTTTTTTACCAAAATGAAGGTATTTTTATGTACTTTCACATGATGTAACTAAAAAATATTTTTTTTAATTTAGCCGATTTATTGTCATTTTTGGTATATACATGCGCGCGGCGATTCCTGTCATTTTCGGTATTATACGTATGCGAGCACAACTATACGTGTAATTATTCATTATAAAAATTTCTGTATTAATAATAAAAAATGATTGTGAGCAGGTTTTAAAGCTCTCGAAGGTAGGATATAATTTTTTTTTCGAAAATTCACTTGATTTTTATTAAACTTTTTACATACATTGATTTTCATTTTATTTTATTCATGACTTCTGTTTCTAACAGTTGTACTAGATGTGCTACTACACTAAGTGTCTACTTCTGAATCAGTAACTGGAGTTTGGAATATTTCTTCACCCTCGTCATCGCTAAAATCATATACACTTGAGATATTTTCTGAAGTACAAACATCTTCTTCATAATTATCATCTTCCAATTCTTCATGATCATAAATATCAGGACTAATTTCTAATTGTCAGGCTCTTCATCAACTACAATTTCATTAACAATATTATCTGCATTTTGATACAAAGTATTCCTTCCATTGTGGTATAAATTGGTGCATGAGACGCTAACGGTTTCGCATGAACAACGTTTAGTTGCGCAACCGACCTTACAATCACAAGCAATTATATTGAGTAATTGATTAGGAAGAGGAATTGTATCAGTCCTTCTCGGCATCAGTACATTATCTGTTGTTTGCTGCCATCAATTCAATCCAAGTCAATTTTGGTACTTCAGAGAATATCTCAGATGTATACGACTTTAGTGATGACAAGGGTGAAGAAATATTTCAAACTTACCGATTCGGAAGTAGACACTTCTTGCAGTAGCACATCAACTACTAGAAAAGGAAAACATGAATAAAATAATAATCAATATATATAAAAAGTTTTTAAAAATCAAGTGAATTTTCGAAAAAAAAAAAATTATCTTACCTTCTACAGTTTTTTTTATCTTAATATTTAAAACCTGCTTACAATCACTTTTTATTATTAATATTGAAATTTTTATAATGAATAATTACACATATACTTGTGCGCGCATACATATAATACCGAAAATTACGTCACGCGCATGTGTATACCAAAAATGACAAAAAATAGGCTAAATTAAAAAAAAGTAATTTCTTTAATTACAGCACGTGAAGTACATAAGAATACCTTCATTTTGGTAAAAAAAAAATTCGTTCGACCATTTGAGCAAATTGGGGAAAATATTGAAAATTTTGTGGAATTTGGACTAAACATGGAATTGGAGCCAAACTGTTGTATATTCTTTGCTAAAATTTGGCACACTATTTTTTGGTTATATAGGTTAGTTTAATCTAAAATTTCATCAAATTCGGTTTAATTTTGGCCAAGTTAGCCGTAATTCAATTTTTTACGTCTTTTCAGTATATATATATATACATATCATGAGAGGGGGTGAACCGATTTTCACAAAATTTGAACTGAAGGTTCCATGATCATCTACAATAAAAGGGTCCCATGCTCAGTTTTTAACTAGCATTTTAAAGGATCCAAAATAAATTAAAACTGAAAGACCACGCTTAAAAATGACCATTTTACCCCTTATTCGCGAAAAAAAGGGTTCCCCCCACCTACTCGAACCGAAAAACTCAGGGTATTCTTAGTTTCAATAAAACAAACTTATTTTTTGATGTCGCGTTGCTTCATGTAAAATTTTCTCTATCGCCTATTTTTTTACTCCATTATTAGTTCAACTAGTTACCTACTGTAAATATGGAAAAGATAACATTATTAAAGTGAGCTATGAAAATGACATTATGTTGATAAGTGACATTTCTTTAATCAAATAATCAAAATGGCTTACATTGAGGAATTAGCCCTTTTAGTATCATCTGAAAATATATGCCCATTACTGTCTTTATATGTAATTCGTTTGATCCTTAAATATACCACAGTTTTTTTGTATTAATTAGCAAAACTTCGCAATCTATCACGATAATAGTTATTATTATTAGCTCTTTTATTTGGAGATTCGAATCCGAGAGAGGTCTCAAGCCTAACATGTAAGCGCTGAGTCACTAGCCGGCTCATCAGGTGATGCATTTACTACTTCAATAATTTTTTACTAAATACTGTAGATTTTTCTACAACTTCAAAAACTCACAATATTTTAAACTTTACTCCTATCTGGACTGGTCATACTAATAATATTTTTTAATATCCTTGCCTAAAAAATTGTGAAATTTAATACGTATTTCCGTTCTTGGGAGATTTTTACTGGGTCACAAATTGTTATGCGTTCAAATCGAATAATAATGGCTGGATTACTTTTTCAACTAAAAGAGCAGTTACGTCTTCAATGGTTAACGCCCGATGCCCACATACACTTGAAAGTTTTAAACAAGCTCTTTAATAAGAAAGCCAAAGGTCAATTTAGTTCAACCAAGGATACCTACTGAAATTTTATTCATTTGAGAATATGCCTTTAGTCATTTGAAATTCTTTGAGTCGTTATGTTTATCACGAAAATGTTCCTGATTTTGTTTATACTTATTTATTTATGGTAAATTTATATCTTCTTAGTTTTATCAGGTATTTTGTCATTGTTTTGCAAATATATTTAAAAAATTTACAGAAAGGAATCTTTCGCGCTAAAGGATGCAAAAATACACTGACTTGTTTTCTTTCTATAACTTCATCCATCCATTTACCCATCTGGTTCTTTTATACTTACTGAAAAGGCGTAAAACGTATCATCAAACAAACTTTAACTTTTTCACAAATACAACCAAATTCTTATTTTCCGTTAATATTTTCTGTTAGCGTTAAAAATAATGGATAAAAAATTTCCTTGCTTTAACACTGAGATAGTATTACAGATTAAATTATATAAACACAATTAAGAAAGGTAAACGCTAGGTTTCTTGTCATAAAATGTATTCTGAATTATCTGGCGTTTTTTAGCTTTATTTATTAGGTATTCCAAAACCAGTCGCTAAAAGTATAAAATTTATTAAATTATATAATGCCACGTGACATTTTCCATTTTATTTTGTTAAAATATGGAATAATAATAATAAAAATAAACGACTTTATTGAGAAAAAAATGATTGGCGGTATATTGCGAAATTTAGCATCCTTACACTTAACCTGAATTAAATGAATAAGAAATCAATTTTTATTTTATTTCCTCATCTGGTACCGAAATTTTGAACAAAACATCATGCTGACGGCATTTAAAAATATTCTATACCAAAAAATTAAAATTATTGAATAGGGTTTTCCCACTAATTTTATTTTAACAATTTGTGTCGTGAAAATGATATAATAAAACATTTTATTAATTTACAACAATTTACTTTTCTAATACGAATTATTTCTAAGAAAATATCGTTAAAACAGTTTGCTGATAATTTCACTGCTTTTTAAAACGGGCATTTTTACGCGCCAGAATTACGTATCTACCCGGAAAACCAATGATATTATGGATATAATTAGTTTGTAATAGATTCTAACTGTGTGTTAAAGAAAGCATTCCTCTAAAACTTCTCAGAATTTCAATTTGTAATGCTTGTACTGTGATTGGTCTAAAGCAGTGGACGTGTAAATATTGGCCCATCAGAATCCAGATAAATGCCGCACAAGTTATTCGTGAAAGCGTCGGACGTTAATATTTTGTACTGTAGTTTAGGTTTAACCTTCACCGACATTACACATCAGATGACTAACCTAAAACGTTAAATTTATATTTTTATGTTTGTATTGTTTGGAGTGAAAATATTATTTTATCAGTTTCTGGTTTATGTTTTATTAATTCTACAATCAAAATGGAATCAAGTGGAAGAGGGATATGCTAAAGGTGCCGCTGATAATTGACCTAAAGTAGAGAAGTGCTGAATGCTGTTAATAAATAGAGGTTATGTTATGTTAACAGAGACCAAGATTAATAAACAATCTCGAACAGAGACAACCTCTGTGATGTTAATTCTGTGATTGGATTTCAGGGTGTTGACGTCACAACGCGCCAATTTATGGCTGTTTAAAATGAACCCAATATTTTTCAAACTTCAAGTTTTTTTTTTGTTACTATTAGTAAAATTAATAAGGTAATAAATATGCCATAAATCATTTTTTTACGTGAGTTAAGTATTTCAGCAATAATTTTTTTTTCTGGGAAAACCCTATTAGAAATCGTGAATCCTTACTATACGTAGATCTAGGTTTGTTACTGTAAATGGTTGCTGTTAATAGTGAGCACACCCTCTCTTTACCTCCCGACACATGGAACTAGAATCGCCCCCGTGGTTATCTCAGTGGTGGGGGTAAAAAGAACTCCATTGTCACTCTACTCAAGAAAGTGGTCCAGTTTCGGCATTACGTAACTGCTAGTAATCGATTAAATCAAAACATTCTTTAAAAGAAACAAGAGACGCCACGTAGCCATTACTAAAAAATAGCTGATATTTGGATATCATTAGTGAGTTATTTGCATCGCATATTTTTACAAAAATGAACACAATATGTTTAATTTATTTTTAAATTATGATATCAGCAAATGAAGAAATGTATTTCTTTTCGATTATGTAAAATAATCTTTCGACATGAAATATGCTCGAAGGTAAAATTTTGATACAATACATAAAAGCTAGAATACCGGTTTTATTATCATTTTGTACTAAGCTGTTGATGGCTGTTTCATATTTTAATTAAGATGAGTGCATATACATAAAATTGTAATATTTAAATGTATCATATACACACGTAACTATGTACATATATTTTTATTACAGTGAAACAGAACATTAGAATTTACCCGTTTTTTGAAATATTTGTTGCAATACCACGAAATATGCTAATGGTGCCTTGATTTATTTGTTTTCGCTTTTGACAAAAGATTGTTTTAACACAGTAACTGATCAATAGTTCTGGAACTATAGACCCATTGTGCTGTATTCTAGACGGATCGTTTTCAGATTTTACTTGATTAAAATGTAATGGGGGTTGTAATATTATAATGTTACACATCTTTAAAGTAAAACTATATGTGTACATCGCCATATCTGTTAGATTACTATCCAATACCTCTTTATTCGGGACAATTTCATGTAGATAAAATATGAAAATAGAAAATAAAGCAGAGTGTGAAATATATGTTTCCATTTGAAATACGAAACAGACAGACCGACAGACAAAAATTTTTTTTGCTCAAATTTAAAATCTCGACGTTTCATGACATTTTAAACTTACGTCAACAAAAAAAAAATGTTTTGCGTTACTATACTTCCACTGGACGTGGAAGTAATATAGCACACTATATACCTATACAATACAGGCTGTCCATTTTATCAGGGCACTCGAGAATATCTCACTTAATATCGGTCGTACAAAAAAAAATATTTTTACGAAAATTGTGAAGATTTATATAACCTACAAAATGGTTTGAAATCCATGGGCGTACTTTAAGAGTTATGGCGGAAAATATCGAAAATGCGGAAAAAGTCTAGTCCAAATATCTCCGTTATTTGAAGAGATTCGATAAAAATTCTAAGTAGAAATTTTTTTGCAAAACAGAGTGTTTCAACGAGGTTTTATCTAATTTTTTTCAAAATCGCTGTATTTTGAGATTTACTTTTCAGGCTGTTAAAAAAAATATTTTGAAATGGGCGGGAAATGGCGCCATTAAATATAGTATTTTCCTCCCTTTTCAACGATATATCAGATACTATATTTATTCATTGGTACTACGTTAGTAATTATAAAAACATTTTTTTTAAACCAATAATTTTTTTTTAACAAGCATTATACTTGCCGTGGAGAAGTATGATTAAATAAAACGATAAAATAATTCAATAAGTTGTTCAAATCTTTGCTATAATAAAACATCAACACAATTAAGAAGAATAAAGCAAATTCAGATAACAAAAACAAAATAATAATCAAGAAAACAACATGGAGCAATTATGGAGAGAGTATTCGCAGTTATGCCAATGTATAGAGGTCCTCCATAAAAGCGTCACTCCTTGCTCAGAAAGTTAAAATGTCTTTACCAATTAATTTAAGTATAATATCCATTTATTTGCATTTCATGATTTCACTATTATTTCAATTATTTTAAAATAGTTGGCTATGAACAAACTTGACAATTTAATTTTTTGACAGATCATCTCAGTTAATACTTAAACTCTCACTCAATCACACTCGTTTAAGAATTTAGAATTTTCAAAAATGATTTTCACTCACATTGATCGTTATAATAAGTTCGTTACATATTGCCAATGCAATTATAACTCTGGATTAGCTCGAGTAGAATACAGAAACAGATGTCCACAAGCACTACAGCCAAATAAAACTCTGTTCGGAAAATTAGCTACGAACCTGAAAAATAATGGTTCATTTTTAAGAAGAAGACAAGGTTGAACAGTGTTACTGATAATGTAAGTAAGGTAAACCGAGTTATTAATTATGTAAGAAATAAAAATACAGAAAATTTGAAAACATCATTAAGAGAAATTTAAATTGCTTGTCATATAAATAAAACAAGTGCTAGAAAAATTTTAAAGAAAAATGGTTACCGGTGTTATAAAGCCAAAAAAGTTCACAATTTACAAGCGGGGGACAAACCAAGGAGGACGATTTTTTGTAGGTGGCTGTTGGAAAAGAAGCGTCCCGATCCATCAATATGTAGTAAAATACTTTGGTCCGATGAGCCAAATTTTTCCAATAATGGATTTTTTAATCGCAATATTCATTACAAATGGACTTCTGAAAATACACACTGACATAGACCGACTGGGTTTCAAAATCGTTTTTCAATAAATGTGTGGATAGGTATTTTAGGCACCTATTTAATAGGTCCTTATTTTTATGACGGTCACCTCAGTGGTCAAAGGTACCTAAACTTTTCGAGAAATGAATTTAATGAATTCTTAGATGACCTACCTTTAGAGAATTGACACAACTTTCAATATTTTCAACAAGATGGAGCTCCTCCCCACAATTCCCAGATTTGCCTAGTTTATTTAGACGAAATTTTGCCTCAACATTGGATAGGTACCAATAGATTTATTCGATGGCTCCCTCGTTATATAAGAGATGATATAACCCCAATGGATTTTTTTCTACGGGGGTATATTAAATATAAGGTGTTTTCGACGACACCGCAAAATGTAGAGGACCTAAAAGCTCGAATTCAACAGGCATGTATAAGAAATCGCGGTGGACACTTTGAACACTTGATATGATATCTTAAAAATTATTTTAAGGATTAGATAAATATTAATGTTCTGTGTGCTATATTATTTTTATTATTAATTTGTTTTTGTTATCTGAATTTACTTTATTCTTCTTAATTGTGTTAATGTTTTATTATAACAAAGATTTGAACAACTTATTAAATTATTTTATAGTTTTATTTAATCATACTTCACGGCAAGTATAATGCTTGTTAAAAAAAAATTTATTGGTTTTAAAAAAATGTTCTTATAATTACTAACGTAGTACCAATGTATAAATATGGCATGTGATATATCGTTGAAAAGGGAGGAAAATACTCTATTTAATGAAGTCATTTCCCGCCCGTTTCAAAATAATTTTTTTTAACAGCCTGAAGAGTAAATCTCAAAATACAGCGGCTTTGAAAAAAATTAGATAAAACCTCGTTGAAACACTCTGTTTTGCAAAAAATTTTCGCCTTAGAATTTTTCTCGTATCTCTTCAAATAACGGAGATATTTGGCCTAGACGTTTTCCGCATTCTCGATATTTTCCGCCATAATTCTTAAAGTAGGCCATGGAATTCAAATGTCTTTAAATCATTTTGTAGATTATATAAATCGGCACAATTTTCGTAAAAATATTTTTTTTTGTACGATCGATATTAAGTGGGATATTCTCGAGCGCCCTAATAAAATGGACAGTCTGTATACATGTACATATGTTTACTTTTATTTGTATATTGTTTCCAGTAGATGAAAATATGTATAATTAATTTTGCCCTATTTTTATGCTGGATTAGCATGCGATGAAGAACTCTATATTTGCATTATGTTCAATCTTCACGATTATATATGAGCATGGCAGAAGAGATTTAAACTGTGTATATTTAATTATTTTTGAAGTTTCTACTATTGCTTAACCTCGTATTATGCTTCCCAGTTCATGGTGGTTAAAATAAGACAACGTTTTAGAAAACCAAACCTCGAGCCACAAGTAAAACGTGTAACGAAATGTAATAACAAAGTATGCCCAAGTACTTCCATTATGTTATTTAAAAAATCACAAGGACAATCCGATCAAATATACTAATTACACTTTCACTAAGTAAACATCCCTAAATGCTCCAAAGCCGATTGATGTAAACTCACAGAAGGAAAGTGACAGTATTATTCATAGCTACTTGAATAAATATTGATGATATTGATTCGATTTTAAGGGTTATGTTTGTAGAAGTCATTTATAATTATAGTTCGGTACATAGAAAGGACACCTCCAGGTCCTGGGTTTTGGTTAAGTATTGTTCCAGCTAACATTGATATAAAATTATAGGGAATTAAATCGTATGAACATTTATTGTGGGTTTCTGAGTACATTGTTAAAAGCTTACACACAGTGTGGTCAGGGAAACAAGACAGAATGTTACCTCACCAAATATTTTTAAGAGTACTTAATTCAGATATTTTACAATTTACTCATTTATACTTCATTTGGAAGTATGACTAGGTTAGTTAATTCTTCGCTAATCCCACTTCTAACTAAATCAGTATATGTTTGTATCAATCCAAACTCATTTAAACAATATAACTACTACTAGGAACTAAACACCATATAACCAATAATGTTGCAGAAGGAAATAGATCTTCTATTCCAGAGGCTGTGTATTATAATTATAGCAATTTGGCACTAGGATATAAACCAAAGACCTGGAAGTTAATTATAATATATTTTATACCTGAACATGGGAAAATCTTACAGGAATGACGATAGTCTCTAAGCCCGGAGCTTGGAAAAACTACAGTGTTAACACATTAGGAATGATGAATTGGCAATCAGTCTCTACATCAGGATTAATATATGTCTATCTTAAATCAGCTTGTTTATAAAGTTGAATATACTCGTAAAACAGGTAGGCACTATTATGCGTTTGATAACCCCCCTAAAACCTAGGTAGAAAGGAATCAATGAAACCAGTTGGAACTGGAAGTGCATAACGGGAGAGACATTGTTGCTTCGGCTTGAACGAGGGTGTCCTTATCATGGATTAGCTCCTAATATTACTGAACAGAGATGGGCATAAAATGCAAACTTAGGCAGATGATTTGGTCATCCTAGCTTAGAGCAAATTTAACGACACCAGGGAGAACAATACGGCAAACGGTGAAGAATGTGACATAAAAAACGTTGCCAAGGCCAAAGAATTAATTGAAAATAAATTTTTGAGGTTATGCTCATAACAACAGATGGCTGTGCGACGTGCCATGCAGAAAATTAATACCAGCTAAACTTCACAATTTAATGATTACGCCATAATTCGAATCTGACTTTTTCTACCGGCGCCTAATTTTAAGAAATATGTACATAATATACCAATGACAGCAACACTCATTTACATTATTTGTAGAATTGTAACAAGGAAAACATCTGTCACTGTTTATATTTCATAACGCTGCAGTTGCAGTTTCGAATATTCAACGTTACGTTTTGCGATGCAAACAGACAAACTAGATTAATATTAATATGAATATGACAATAAAGATACATACAGATGACTCCAGTGATAATGACAGATAATTAAGTCGGTATATCTTCATAAAAATGTGGGATTATGAACATGATATTACGGATTATGAAGGATTACAGTGAACTACCGCGGGAAATTTCGATCACAAGAGAGCAGTTATAGGTACCAAGAGTAAACGAATGGTGGGTCACCCCTGTAACTTCCTTGTTTTTAAAGATATCGAGATAAAATTTTGTATGACCAAATTAGGTAAGATTTCCAACTTTTTGAGACCTATCCGCCATATTTGTCACTTCCGGTTTCGCCGGAAATGGTCTCAATAATCTTTTCTAAATTTACCGCCCTGTATGTTTTTACATTTATGACATAAAGATCACATTTTGGATACATTTATACTATTTTGAACAATTTATACAGGGTTGCACGAAAAATAATTCGAATTTTCGTTGTCAATCTAAATGACTGCGAATATGTTAGAATTATTTTTGTTCCAACGTAAAAAATACGAAAACGTCAATATGTCCAATAATACATCATACAGGGTGCTGTAAACTCATAAAATCACATTTTCCAAGTAATTCATTTTAAAAAAAATATTATGTTATGAGCCACCCGGATATTCAGAAGGTTCTTATTCTCTATTAAACGGAAACAAAAGTTCCGTAACGTGTAATCGTTACCGGCAGGAATGACAATTTTTCTTAAGAAATTTATGATTTATATCTAACTTCAATTAAATTTTGATCAACCCTGTATATTCGTGTTAATATCTTATGATATGCAATTCTTGATGAGCCAGAAGCCCATTCTGTCTTCTGCGGAGGGTAGCGTTCTTCGAATTATTTTATTTATTTTATAAATTTTAGAATGAATATAAATTTCCTCCGATGTTTTTGCATTAAATTTTCAGTAATAAATTCCGAGTTAAAGGAACTCGCATGATGTAGTTTTTAAATATTATATGGACATGGACTCTTTATTACTTACTTTTTATATCTTAGTAAGAAAAGTCCTTTCACCAGCATGTTTTTTGTTTATGGATGTATGGAAATACTCTCGTTTTTGTCCTGTTTATAAGAAAGATAACAAATATAATGCTGAGAATTATAGGCCAATAACAATAATTTGCAATTTTGCAAAAGCCTTTGAGTTTACCCTGAATGCGTCATTATCCAGGCACGTACAAAATCAGATCGTAACAAATCAACATGGATTTGTACCAGGTAGATCCACTGAAACTAATATAACCTGTGTTACACAATATCTTTCAGAAAAACTGGATGACAACAAACAGGTTGACATTATCTATACTGATTTTTCCAAAGCTTTTGATCGCTTAGACCACGGTATTCTGATACAGAAACTAAATAATTTCGGATTATCGTTAGCATTATTAGATTTAATCACTTCATATTTAACAAACAGGCGACAGTATGTAGAATACCGTGGTTTCAAGTCTTTTGATATTATAGCTAGCTCAGGTGTTCCTCAGGGATCGGTACTGGGACCACTACTGTTTAATATTTTTATTAACGATATTGTTATAGACCTGGATGTTTCAAGTCTATTATACGCAGATGACTTGAAAATCTATCATGTAATTGAAACTGAGGCAGATTGTGATAAGCTGCAGAATAACTTGGATAAGATAAATCATTGGTGTATATTAAATCAATTGCCTCTTAATGTATCTAAATGCAACGCGTTTACATTTTGTAGAGCTCGCACTCATGTCACCTACAATTACCATTTAAATAACCAAGAGTTACAAAGACCTGATATCATTAAAGATCTTGGTGTTACTTTTGACAGAAATCTAAGTTTAAATGAGCATATGAACTTAACTGTATCGTCAGCGTTAAAAAACCTAGGGTTCGTAATTAGGAATTGTAAGGGTTTTAATAATACGGACATTACGAAACTGTTATATTTTTCCTTTGTGCGGTCGAAACTGGAATATTGTTCACTGGTATGGTCTCCGGGATATGCTACATACATAAACAATATAGAGAACATCCAGCGTCGTCTGGTTAAGTATTTATGTTTTGTTGAAGATGGCAACTATCCTACAATCGGTTACCCACAAAGCATTATGTTAGAAAGGTTTCACATATCGAGTCTACAAAACAGAAGAATGGCACACTCCGTGGTATTCTTATATAAAATTATTCACAATATCTTTGATTGCTCATCTATTTTGGAACAACTATGTTTTCGGGTACCTCGTATAGAAAGTAGAAATCGTGAAACTTTTTATCTCGTTACCCCTCGGACTAATCTATTAAAAACTTCACCCATATATTTTATGTGTAAAAATTATAATTCGCTGCAAAATGAGCTTGATATATTTAATTGTAGCCTTGCCTCGATAAAAAATCTATTATCTGTGTAACATGAATATTAGTGTATAATAAGCTTAATACTATTTGTATGATAATTGTATCATTTCTCTGTCTTTTTCACCTATTCTGTTTTCTATAACTCTACATTCTGTTTATTGTATTTATTATATTCTACTGATCTGTAATATTTGTACCTTATATACATTATTATTGTAATTGTTCCCACCCTGTAACTGGTTACCTGTTGGGTGGTTGTATCTAATAAATAAAAAAAATAAAATAAAATAAATTAGTCAATCCATTATCATCGCAGAAATGCAAAAACGAAAAAGTTAATTAAAGTAGGTCCCTACTGTCATCTAATATCCCTAATAAACAATTGCTGTGCTCATGTGTCAATTTTCTAAATCATTCGTACTTTAAGTGTTTAGTGTCTAAAATGATTTTGATAATTTTGAGTGTTTAGCATCCAAAGTGATTTTGAAAATGGAATTTCGTTACAGTCAATGTGAGAAAGAAAAATTCTGTTCAAGCCGCGGCGTTATACGGGAGGAGTTATCCAGATAGGAATCATTCTAAGCGTCGCCAGTTTGCAAAGGAGGAACAGAAACTGCGAAGAGTACCTAACAATGAGGATGAGAGATTCATTATAAATGAAAGTACTGAAATAGAAGTATTAGCTCATGTAGAGGTACATCCTACATCATCTACAAGGGAAATAGCCCTTCACGCTGCAATTAGCCATCAATCAGTATTACTCAACACCTCTATGAAGATGACGGTGCTAGAAGAATGATTTCTTGCAATGTATGGGCAAGATAGAGAGTTCAACAAAAACATATTGTTCTCAGACGAATCTCGTTTCACAAATAGCGGAATGTTCAATAGAAATAATTGTCGATATTGAGCCGCAGAAAATCAACATTTACTTAGAGAGGGAAATTTTCAGGAGCGTTTTGGTTTTAATGTCTGGGCGTGGATAAAGAATAACCAGATTAAAGGACCTATTATTTTTGACGGCCCACTTACCGGATAAAGGTATTTGGAGTTTCTTCAAAACGAAATTGAAGATGATATAGATAATTTGCCTTTAGCTCAACAGGGGCAACTCTACTTTCAGCAGGACGGAGCCCCCCCCCCCCCATAACTCCAGAAATGTTGCTGCTTATCTTAATAATAGATTCGGGGAGCAATAGATTGAGAGAAACGATGGCCCGCGAGATCTCCGGATCTAACTTGTATACATTTCTTTTTATGGACTCATCTAAAAAATATTGTGTACTCAGCAGCCGTGTGTAGAAGAGTGGATTGAGAAAATAGTGTGAGGATGGCATTTGACAACATATCTCCTGCAGAGTTGCAAAATGTTCAAGACAACTTTATTAAAAGAATTTGGAAGTGCAGAGATCAAAATGGAGGTCATCTTGAACAATTGTTAAATTAGAAATTGGAATAAACAATTTATTAACCTATTGTAGTACTGTATTTATTTTTAGAGTTATTTGGGATGAAACCGGAAGTGACAAATATGTCAGACAGGTCTCCGCAGGAAACAGAATGGGCCCCTGGCTCATTCTTGTTGCATATCATAAAATATTAACACAAATATACAGGGTTGGTCAAAATTTAATTGAAGTTAGATATAAATCATAAATTTCTTAAGAAAAATTGAGGTGAACTATGTCCTTCAAATATGCTACAAATAATACAAAATAATTTAATAGAAATATGTATAAAAAATATTCTACTTAGCTACTATCCGACAAAACAGAGGAATTTAACATCAAATTAATACACATATTACAATCAATAATTCATAATTGTATAACAAAACCAACATTTTTATAAAAAAGCCTCTTGTCAAAGATTTGTATCACATCTAGGTCCTAAGTATTATAAAACTTTGCCTTTAATATTAAATCTATTGTTAATATTAGAAATTAGAAATAAATTGAGTAGCATTTTAAAAATTTAAATTAAAAATCTTATTGATCAAACTACATTTTTAGAGTCTTTGTGTCAGTCTTACAAACTTCTTTCATATCCATTCTTCAGATTAATTTGTTCTACAAATGTTTGTACACATATGTACCAGTTGTCTAATAATAATTGGTTAAGGAAAATGGAGCACAACACAAATTCTTTTTTAATATGAAGTGCTCCTTTTATTCTTTTACATTTTAGGTTATTATGTTCTTCTTTTATTTTTCTAAATATACTTGCCTTGCGCATGTTTTATATATATTTACATAATAATAAATGCAGTTAATAAAATATGTATCGACAAAATATAAATAAACAACTATAGATGTTGACAGAGACTGAACATGTATGTTATTATTTTATAAATTCTGTAATTCTGCACTGATATGTAATTTTGCAGGAAACTTATTGTTTATTGTATATTGAATATGTTTAACAATACGAAGCAATATATTATTTCAATTTGTAATGTACAACTGCCAAATAACACCGATAAAATTCTAGTTACTTTTCGTTGGAAGACCCTGGATAATTTAACTATTTGCTATTTGGCTCACGCTTGATCCATTGTAAATAAAATACTTATTAATTGTAGTAATCGTTTTTGTGTTGTTAGGCCAGATTTGGTTAATTTGCATTTAACTTATCAGTAGACAAATTTATCCTAACGGATTATTAAACCTGTTAGATGAAAACACACAGCAAAAAGTTATCCCTTTTCGGGAATGTTTTAATCGCACGAATAGCTAAATATATTTAAAAAACATTAAATTACTTTCTAAATACAATTTTTTCCAATACACAAAGTATTTAATTTTCCAACTAGAATAAAGAAAAAAAGACTACATTTATAGTCATCTCGTCTATATTTGAACATTTAGCAGAATTTGAAAACTGTACACTACGTGTATACAATTATATATCTGCAATAAATAAAAATACATGTATAAAGGGTGATTCATCTATTTGCATAGATCACATTTTTGTAAAAGGTAAAATACAAGACCTACAAAATAACGGTATCTCAATTGTACTAGATACACTAATTACTGACCACAAGGCAACTATTAAGAGCGCTTCGGATATAAGCCGGAAAGACGGTTCAATTTACTCTCATATAAATTATTATTTTAAAAAACAGCTTTCACTAAAAGACATTAAAAACATGTTACAATGTGGGACGATGAGAGAAGAAAAAGTATATATAAAAAAATATTGTTTTTTTCTTCTCTTTTCGATTTGCAGCAAAAATAATTCTTATCATCCCACATGGGTATTATTAAAATAAACATTTTCCCTTTTGTAGAACTAAAATAAAATTAGCCCTAATGTCCTCAAATGTACCGAGAAATTTAAAGATTAGGTATAATAAATTTGTCCAATGTCATATTCTATTACATCTCTATCACTCTCTTTTCAAGCACACCGTACATTAGGCTGCGTCATTTTATTGACGTGAAGTTATTTACAATTAAGATTGGAAGCATGGATGACTAATACACTCCGAACAACTCTTAAGTATTATTCCAAAAAAAGGATGAACATAAAAAATCGGAGAGAAATCATATTAATTGCATAAACTATGAAAATTTAAAACAGGATTTACGAACCCATGATTGGAGCATATAATTTAATATAGATGATGTTAACATACTCGCAACATACATGATAAGAACACTGAATGATATAACTGCTAAACATACTAAGGTAATCAGCCGGAAAAGAAATGGCATAAAACTTAAACAATGGATTACAAATGAATTAATAAAATTAATCAATACAAAAAATGAGTTGCATAGTAAATATAAAAATAACCCAGATAATCATGTAGTGAAGGAAGAATTTATTAATTATCGCAACTATGTAAATAAATTAATAAAAATCACAAAAAGTAACTTTTACAAAATGCAAATTGATGCAAAAACAGCTCAAAAAACCTATGGTCCGTAGTTAAAAGTATAGGTTCTACTACAAAAAAATGATGGCAAATACGTTCAATGAATTCTATGCAAACGTAGGCGAAAAATATGCAAAAAAATCGTAAAACCATTGGCACCATCCCCAAAAAGAAATCCTGTACAAGGGTCCATCTACTTAGAACCTGTAAATTCTCATGAGATTGTTAGCATTATTAAATCACTAAAATCAAACAAGCTCCTGGAATAGATATGATCAAAGCGGAAATTCTAAAAAAAGTAGCAGACGAAATTGCCGAGCCCTTGACATATTTGATTAATAAAATATTTGAAAGTGGAAAATGCCCTACTGAATTCAAAGTGGCGGTTATTACCCCCATATACAAAAAAGGTGAAAAAACTAAGATTATAAATTACAGGCCCATCTCATTAATTTCAAATCTAGCAAAAATATTTGAGATAGCTCTAAAAGCCAAACTAACAAAATATATTGATGAATACAACCTAACATCGAAATCGCAGTTTGGATTCAGAGAGGGCAAATCTACAAATAATAAATAAAAAAATAACACCACAGGTAATTACGACCCCCGGAAGGCGCTAGAAGAGTAGGGGGCTACACATTTAGAGACAAGGGACACACACCCAATATCCGTGTATAGTGAAAAAATCCCTCTCACAGTATTTTCCACTGCCACGGCCGGGGATCGAACCCGGAACTTTTGGGTGAGAGGCAAGTGCGCTTACCTCTCGACCACCAGTCATCACCATGTCAAATATGCTGTAACAAATGAACTATACAAATTTATGAATGAGCGTAACATTTTTTAGATATAGCAAAGGCCTTCGATACTATTAGCCATCCCCAATTGCTGGAAGCCTTGGAAGACATAGGTGTAAGAGGAATTGCACATAGTTTATTAACTGACTACTTACATAACAGAAAACAATTTGTTAAAATAGCATCTAGTACAAGTAGTCAAAGAACCATAAACTATGTAGTACCTCAGGGCACAGTACTGGCGCCGTTACTATTTACCATTTATATAAATAACTTGCTTACCTTAAATACTTGTGGTAAAATAACCAGTTTTGCTGATGATACAGTAATACTATATACAGCCAATACAAGGGCAGCCCTAAAAAATAAAGTAGAAAAAGATTTTTGTCATATAATAGGCTGGTTGCTACTTACGATAAATTTTGAAAAAACATTTTTTATGCCACTTACCTCATATAAAATTTCAGAATTTCAGTACCTAACCATAAATAACCATAACAATATCATTAATATAAAAGTACTATCTTGGGGTAACAACTGATTCACATCTGAGATGGGACATTCATGTAAATAATGTAACACAAACTTTAAGAGGTGTTTTATACAAATTTAAATACCTAAAAAACCTCCTAGATATAACTCACATGAAAATCATATAATATGCCCTAATTGAGTCACGTATACAGTATGGTATACTGAGTTGGGGCGGTGTTTTAAATAGTCACCTAAATAAATTGGACATTTTGCAAAATAAATTTTTAAAAATTATGTATAATAAAGAGAATAGTTACCCCTCTGATACTCTTTTTGCAGAGTCCAAAGTTCTTGATATTAGACAAATATTTATGTACAACATACTTATATATTTGTATAATGACAAAAAAAATTCAAAAAAATCGATCACATGTATGAAACTAGACGCAAAGCAAAAGACAACGTACAATTTACAACTGCAAAGAATCAATTGGTCAACGGTGCTATGCATACCTTTCCTGTAGAATTTTCAATTCACTGCCTGATATGTATAAAATTTATATTCGTGTATTAAACTCTATAAGACTTGTTAAATATGATAAATATATATAAATATATAAAAATTTGGGGTATTTTGAACAAAATTAACAATAATTCTAAACAATTTTTAAAGACACAATAAGAACACCGTTAAACCGACAAATGTTTGACAAGCTAAATATTTCATTGTTTTCAAAGCTACCTTAGTTACTTCTTAACATTTAATTAGAACAAAATTGTATTTTCTTATTTTTTTTTTTTAGATGTAATTTTGTTTGTATTTATCGCACGAATAAATTCCGATATGGTTCCATTTGAAAAAAATTGAATTTTGCCCCAAAAACAATTTTGGTGAATTTTATTTGCTCATAAATCTTATTTAGTGTTTTTAACAGGATTTCGATTTTTGTAGCATTACACGGGTCATTTAGAATAAATCGGAGCCGTCATGGCACACTTAAATGGAAAACTAAAAGTTATATTATATAAAAAAAAATTATGTTTGAAATGTCACTTATTTGGAATCGTTGGATTCAGAAAATTATGCAGAATTAAAAATGCAATAATATATATGGTGTTCCATTTAAAAATCGAAAGTTAGTGTCACCTCCGGCGAAACCTAAACTGAAAAAAAAATCAAGGATGTCAAAAAGTGCCACTTATTATGTTTATAATATATCCTAAATTTCAGTCAATTATCTTCAAAACTAAAGGAGAAAAGGGGGGATATACCATGATACTGTTACACCCGGTATATTTACATATAATTCAATTAAATACATTAAATTACATTATTCTGTTGCGTAACGCAAGTCTTGTCTAGGTGAATATGCAGCAGGCTAAATTTAAAATAATTCCATCCAATTGCATCGTATACACATAACAAACTTAAAATTATCTAAAATAGTAAATATAGCGCAATGTATAAATGATGTAATGGGGTAGTGAAGCGCAAGTAATAGCCTCTCCTACTCAACTCAACTCGCGATGAGTTCAATTTGAACTTGGTGCACCCTGTTTTCACTAACGAGGCTCTAACGACCGAGTAAGTGCGGAATAACCCTTACCTTTTGCCGTAAGCACATCCACCTTCTCACGAAGAGTGCGGTAAAAATAACCCACCGCACACAAAGGTTGCTTTTGGAATCGTTTGGTTACCCCATCGTCGCAGTCTCCTTCTGTGCCATGGGACCACACCACTCGCCTTCCGCAACCGAGCTGGTCAGTTGCATACCTGCTCCAGCTTCGTTTTCAGTCGATTAAGGTTTTAAAAAATGATGGAGCGTTCAAGTGGGACAAAATCATCCGGAGGTAAAATACCCTCCCGATCGGATCTCCGGGGGAGGGTTCCCACAGGGACACCTCATCGAATGTCGAAAAAACACCGACAAGTTAAAGCCAACAAAACGAATTCTTTCATCTACGGCGCTTGGAATGTTCGTACTTTGAACGACAGCACTCGCACCGATCGGCCTGAAAGAAGAACTGCTCTAATAGATAGAGAACTTCACCGACTCAATGTTGACGTTGCAGCTCTCAGCGAAACTCGATTTTTGGAGGAAGGCTCTCTCACAGAAAAGTACTACACCTTCTATTGGAAAGGTCTTCCCATCAATTCAAGAAGACAACATGGAGTAGGATTTGCCGTTCGGAATCAACTTGTATCCAACTTAACACAAGTACCACAAGGCCTATCCGAGCGTCTAATGCTGCTACGCTATGAGCTATCAGATGGCAACGCGGTAAATCTAATAAGCGCCTACGCTCCCACTCTGGATGCAAGTCACGAAACCAAGGAAAGCTTCTATCAACAGCTGGAAGAAACCCTCTGTAGAATACCTAAAACGGAACGACTCGTTATTCTTGGCGATTTTAACGCTAGAGTAGGGAGAGATGCAGACACCTGGCCAGGCATCATAGGCAAGAACGGTTTGGGCAACATGAACGCTAACGGTCAACTACTCCTAACTAAATGCGCCGAACATGATCTAGTTATAACAAACACCATTTTCCGACAAAAGGATAAATTTAAAGGCACCTGGCGTCACCCCAGATCAGGTCACTGGCATCTACTGGACTATGTTATCGTACGTAGGAAGCATCTCAAGGACGTCCAAATTACAAAGGCGCGCATTGATAGCGAATGTTGGACCGATCATCGTCCTGTTGTCTCTAAAATGAAAATTGTTATGAGATCCAAACACCGAAGAACTCAAGTAAAACGTAGACCCCGTCTCTGTATTAGTAAATTGCGTGACCAACAAACCGTCGAACAGCTAAAGCAAAAAGTTCAAGAGAATTTGAGTGCACTAGAAGAAACCAATTCTGTAGATGTCGCTGCTACCTGGACACAAATTAAAGACAGTTTAAAAAGTGCGAGTGAGGAAATTCTTGGCACTGTAGCAACTAAAAAACAGGAGGACTGGTTCAATGATAATGAAGCTTTTATACAAGAACTTCTTGACCGCAAACATATTGCCTTCCAAAACGCTATCAACCACCCCAACGACTCATCAAAAGCAGAAGCTTTTACCCAATCTAAGTATGAAACGCAACGCGAAATCAGAAGAATAAAGAACGAGTGGTGGGCAAGCAAGGCCAGAGAAATTCAAAGGTACGCCGATTCACACGACTACAGGAATTTCTTTCAAGGAGTAAAAGCAGTGTACGGCCCCAGTCGGAAAAATATGTGCCCTATTAAAGATTTAAATGGAAATCTCCTCAAAGAAGACCAGGAAATAAGAGCCCGATGGAAAGAACACTACTCTAACATTCTTAACCAGCAAAGTCAAGCCGACCACGGTATTATAAATCTTATCCCTCAATACGACACCTTCGAAGACTTAGATAAGCCACTAACAACGGAAGAGATCTTAACCGCCATTGGGCAGCTAAAAAATAACAAATCTCCCAGCGCCGACTCACTCCCAGCTGAGATCTTTAAAGCTATGTCGTCAGAGCTCATACCCTACCTCAAAAAACTGTTTGATGTCGTGTGGGAAAGTGGTCAAGCTCCGCAGGAGTTTCGTGATACACTTTTAATCAACCTCTTCAAAAACAAAGGGAGCGCTGCGGACTGTGGAAATTACAGGGGTATAGCTCTCCTGACTGTTGGAGGGAAGATACTCACTAAAGCGACGGCAAATAGGCTAACACCTGTTATGGAAAAGTTACTTCCTGAAACACAGAGTGGCTTTAGACCAAACCGAGGCATCGGATTTAATCTTCACACTTAAACATCTTCAAGAAAAAGCACTCGAACATCAAGGAGAAATTCACATGGCCTTCATTGATTTAACCAAGGCGTTTGACTCGGTGGACAGGGAAGTGCTCTGGAAAATTATGTTCCGCTTAGGTATCCCTAGAAAATTTGTGGAAGTATGTCGCAGTCTACATACAAACAACAACGCCCAGGTTATGTATAATAATGAGGCAACCGAACCTTTCCAAACCCTCACTGGAGTTAGGCAGGGATGTGTCCTAGCACCCCTACTCTTTAATTTGTTTACCACTGCTCTAACAATTATTGTTGACAACAAACTGACAGTCAGAGGAATAGGTCTCAGATACCGTTTTGATGGCGGTCTCTTTAACATAGGGCGCTTTAGAGCTTTCACGAAGACACGCACACGATTCATTTGTGATCTCCAGTATGCGGATGACTGTGCACTTTTAGCCTCTACGTCGGAAGAGCTTCAAGAACTTTTAGATGTGTATGCCCAGAGCTATGATTCCTTGGGACTTAAAATCAACATTGGAAAGACTAAGATTATGTCAACTCCTCATCAAGTGAACCAAATAGACATTACACTTAACGGAAATTCTCTTGAAGTGGTGGATCAGTTCAATTACTTAGGCAACGTTGTTAATGACAAAGCAAACATGGACAGCGAGATTCGCAATAGAATTAACGCTGCATCTAGAGCACTCTGGGGACTTAGAGAGAGAGTATTTGACAACCACGACCTTGCTTTGTCAACGAAAATGGCTGTC
Organism: Leptura quadrifasciata; assembly: GCA_963675555.1. Classification (NCBI taxonomy): domain Eukaryota; kingdom Metazoa; phylum Arthropoda; class Insecta; order Coleoptera; family Cerambycidae; genus Leptura; species Leptura quadrifasciata. The sequence goes on along the minus strand of OY776679.1, from coordinate 85,445,332 downwards.
TACAGAGCAGTTGTCATTCCAACACTGCTATATGGATGTGAAAGCTGGGTCACTTACCGTCGTCATGTGAAAGAATTAGAACGTTTTCAGCAAAGACATCTCAGAAGTATGATGAAAATCCGTTGGTTCCATCACATATCAAACGTGGAAGTACTCAGGAGAGCAAACAGCCTTCCAATTGAGGTGCTTATTTCAAGAGCACGCCTAAGATGGGCAGGTCACGTTCATCATATGCATGATAACCGCCTTCCTAAATGTACACTTTATGGTGAATTGCTAAGCGGTAGAAGAAGACGTGGCGGTCAACGAAAGAGGTTCAAAGACGCTCTCCATGAAAATCTAAAATCCTGCGGTATTGCAGACGAGCAATGGGAACAACTTGCAGCGGACAGAACCGAATGGCGAGGGTTGTGGCCAGCTATCAAGGAAATGTTGCTGCAAGAAGGCCAAATCCAAGACCTAACCAGGTCTATGTTTGTCCTGACTGCGGTCGACATGTGCTCTCCCGAATTGGCCTCTATAGCCATAGTCGTGTGCACTGTAGATGAATGGGAATTACAATAAACTACACCTGTTACTTGTTTTTTATTGTACATAATTTATCGACTGTAACATTTTTATACTCGGACTCGAGTAACGGCTAATAATAATAAATGATTGGAAATAAACTAATTGAATTTGAATTTAACGTAAGAGTTCTGAATTCTTTAGTTGAATGTCGAATAATATGGACCAGTATTGTAGTTGCAGTAAATACTTTTCAGACTATGAAAAAGTCTGTTACGAATTTGCTCAAGAAAAAATCCAATTTTACTATACTATTTATAAACTTTTTTCCTTGAAAAATCCACTCTAAAATATTTCAAAATGTTTGTGTAAAAACTGAATAATCCTATTTAAGCAAATATGATCGAAATATGGGGGCCGATGAAGGTTCCCTTTTAAGTATTAACTCATAAACCTTCGGATAATTTAATAAAATCGTGCGCAAAGTTTAATATTAATGGATTGTGATATTCAGTGGAAGTTAGTCACTTCGTATTTTCTGTAAATTTGGTAGCCCCGAATCTAAACATTAACTTTTATAAATCCAACCTTTTACGAGAAAAATATTTCCGTCCGAGAAAACGAAAGAAAAATCAGAATTTCGTAACGAGTTAACCATTTTGAAATCATTTACAAATACAAAGTGAAATGGATCATTACAAAAACATCTACCTAAGCTTATTATGCTCTAATAGTATACAACACCAAGTGATAAATACAACTGATTCACGAAACTTCAAAAGGTAATGTTCCTTATAGCTAGACAACAGTATATTTTCACAGTTTAAATGGATGTGCAGAGACAGAGTCAAACATAATTTACCTCATTTTGACCCAGAATCACTTTCATCCTAATGTCTATCTTTTTTATTTATTTAATGAAATATCCAAGGGTATGTAGACCCAATTACAAGGTTCGAATAGTTCTAAGCTCACTTATCAAAGAGATGGTGCCAAACAGTACCAAAAAAGATAAAAACAAAGAATGAAAAGGAAAAAACCCAGCGAAATAGTGCCACATTTTCAAAGAAAAAAATTGTTTTAAGTCTGAAACATTGAAAAAGGTGTAAACCAACACCGAGACGTTTTGTCAAAAAATAAATGCATACAGCATAGCCAGTTTTAATTAATGAACCGAGCAGGCCACTCGATCTGTGCATCTACACCCCGGCCAATCCATCTATTAGGATAGTGGTTGTGTAACCATGTTCTGGTATAATGTGGTGTTGCGCTGTCATGCATAAAAACATGTTTCTTCTCCTACGCAATGAAATATTACCTAATATTTCATGCAAGGTGTTGTCCAAAAAATCATAATACATATTGCCATTTAAATTTCCAGGAGATATATGGTATCAAACTGATTCCCTAGAATTGCTACCTATACATTTATTTTGAAGGTGTGTTGAAAATGGGTTTGTAATTTCACAAACATCAACTCCTATTAATTGGCATATCCTCAGCTAATAATTCTTGAGTTTTTCGGTAATGAAATAATTATTGTTCATGCATTACTCATAAAGCGCTTTGGTCAGATATATTTATTGTTAAGCCTAATCATCTACTACTTATCGCAGGATTTTCCATTATAATATTTAGTATTTTCTCTTCAACGTCAACAGTTTTTGCGTTTCTTGGACGGCCAGCGTCTCTGTTTTTCACTTGAAGACTTTCTGTTTCCCCAAGTCGGCGTTCCGTACTTAAAATAGTTTTGGCATCAGGAATATTTCTGTTCGGGAATTTATCTTTATAACATTTCACAGCTGCAGTAGCATTACCCAAACATTCTCCCAAAATCAAAACTACGTCTGTTAATTCAGAGAATGTGTAATCATCCATGTTTAAATAATATTAACAATTAAACTACAATTATTTAAAAAAAAGTAGAATTAAAGTTTAATAAATAACACAAATGTCAAAGGACTATTTCAAACCATTTTTTTATGTGTCAAAGAATTTATTAATAAAACGTTGTTTGGACCACCTTGTATTTTAATCTTAGTATGTTTTTTATTAATTTTAGTATGTCTATTTTATTGTTATTTTGTGCTGACAAAACCTGCATTGTACTTTGCACTATTTAGCGATGAACAAATGTCTTATGAACTTTTCTTTCTAAATAACAAATCACTCTCCAAAATAGATTTTTCTAACCTCTAGAAAGCATATACTTTCAAAAATATGTGCTTTATTAATAACCTGTGTACATAAAAAATACGCTGTATATACACCTGCTTTTATACGTAAGTAAAATTGCACCCAATTCTTCATCTATTTTATCGTTACAGATATTAATTGATATTTCTTTTCAGGCGTTTACTATAAAGAAGGACCTAGTTTAGACGGTATTGGAGGCGAAATCTTAATTGAAAGAAGTCTAGATGGTATTGGAGGCAATGGTCTGATGGGAAGAAGCCTAGATGGTATTGGAGGCGGAAGCTTAATTGGTAGAAGTATAACAGATCATCTTGGAGGAAGTGGTCTGATGGGAAGAAGCCTAGATGGTATTGGAGGCGGAAGCTTAATTGGTAGAAGTATAACAGATCATCTTGGAGGAAGTGGTCTGATGGGAAGAAGCCTAGACGGTATTGGAGGCGGAAGCTTAATTGGTAGAAGTACGACAGATCATCTTGGGGGAAGTGGTCTGATGGGAAGAAGCCTAGACGGCATCGGTGGAAATGGTCTGATGGGAAGAAGCCTAGATGGTATTGGAGGCGGAAGCTTAATTGGTAGAAGTACGACAGATCATCTTGGAGGAAGTGGTCTGATGGGAAGAAGCCTAGACGGTATTGGAGGCGGAAGCTTAATTGGTAGAAGTACGACAGATCATCTTGGGGGAAGTGGTCTGATGGGAAGAAGCCTAGATGGTATTGGAGGCGGAAGCTTAATTGGTAGAAGTACGACAGATCATCTTGGAGGAAGTGGTCTGATGGGAAGAAGTCTAGACGGTATCGGCGGCAATGGTCTGATGGGAAGAAGCCTAGATGGTATTGGTGGGAATGGTCTGATGGGAAGGGGTCTAGATAGTATAGGAGGCGGAAGCTTAATTGGTAGAAGTACGACAGATCATCTAGGAGGAAGTGGTCTGATGGGAAGAAGCCTAGATGGTATTGGCGGAAATGGTCTGATGGGAAGGGGTCTAGACAGTATAGGAGGCGGAAGCTTAATTGGTAGAAGTACGACAGATCATCTTGGAGGAAGTGGTCTGATGGGAAGGGGCCTAGATAGTATTGGAGGAGGAAGCTTAATTGGACGAAGTCTCGACGGCATTGGAGGGGGAAGTTTAATTGGAAGAAGTCTAGATGGTATTGGAGGGGGAAGTCTGATCGGCAGAGGTCTTTACAATTATGAAGATTTAATTGGAAGAAATCTCGATGAATTTGATGATGAAAATCTTGTCGGTCAACGCTTTTATAAAACTGAAGATGGAAGACTGAGGAATGATGATCTGGATGACATCGGTGGAGGAAATCTAATTGGTAGGAGTGTTTAGAATGAGATTTAATGTTTTTAGATGCTGACGTTATGTTAAGTTTTAACTAATTTTTATATATTATCTAATAAATTATTCCATTTAGCTCGTATTTTAATTTTTTAATTGGAAATTGCGATAACCAAATTTAATTGAAATCGTATATTACAAATTAAATGAAATTCTCATAACTAAATATTGAAGAATAGAAAAAATAGGTACTTTAAAATGAATGTTGGGTCAGAGCTTAAATTATTTCAATTTAATTGCAAATAAAAGAATGGGTTTCCTATCTTGGTTTTTATGATATCGTGGGTTGTTTAGAGATTTTTTTTAAATAATAAAAATCTAGTTGGTTGCTCAACTACTGATTGTGCCCAAAAGAATATGAGACACAAATTTGTGTACCAGAAGGCTTTGGCTATCACGGCACACCAAGCATCAATATCTGCCAAGGTTCATGTCATGGCTATCTAGATTTAATACTTTAAAATGGCTATTAACTGTCATTTTAAAAACAAGTGTCATCAGATAAGTATTATATATATATATATATATATATATATATATATGGTGTAGTGGTGAGAGGTAAGTGAATCCTCTCATGTGGTCTAATGCTACTATACACCAGACATCACAGATGTCTCCATGGTGTATAGCGACTTGCCATTTTGCAAGTACCGAGAGCGGCGACCTTCAGCCCTTGGTGGACTTAACCTATATACTGTTATTATACATGATTTGCAGGAAACAACTACTCAGCGGGCAAATACCCCGACCTGCATTGAGTTCGAAACCGGTCTATGTCTGGTCAGGGAGTTGACAAATGACATTGGCTACCAATTTTTCATGATTTGTAAGGTGTAATTCAATGCAGGTCGGGGTATTTGCCCGCTGAGTAGTTGTTTCCTGCAAATCATGTATAATAACAATATATATATATATATATATATATATATATATATATATATATATATATATATATATGTTATATTAGAAATATACTATGATATATAATATTATCGAGACAGGCTTAACCTTCTCAAACATATCGTATTACATACTACGTAACAGCTCTTCTCAATAACCGCTCACGCTGCATGAGCATTGTATTTCAATTCTCAGTAATTCTGATTGTGCTGAATCAGCAACACTGTTTCCTTTGTTCTCGAAACATTATAAGTATTACTAACAACCTTTTTGTAATCAGTCTTATACTCACTTTCGAATAAACCTCATCTAAATTATTATTGTATTTTCTTAAAGAGTCAACGTTGACTCCAGTGTAACAAATAAAGTTCCTTTTTAAAAAGTTATTCAAACAATCCACTATCTAACATTGGCGCAGTCGTGGCGGATCTGAAAAACACGCACAGTTCGGGAGCCTAACCAGTAGCAAACATATCCGAGGGAACAAGGAGTCCATCTGAAAAAGGTGCCTAACCGGACGAAAAGAGCTTCTGGAACAAGGAGAACTTCTTAGCTGTGGTGGTGGATCCCAATCATTTGTTCAGAAGAACCTACATTATTCTCAAACGCACAGAAGCGAAACAATAATAATTATCAAGAAATACAAGCAACAAAGCAACATTTCAAATCAACACGATTCAACAATTAGCAAGTAAGAATTTCATCCCGTCACATCGTTGGTGTCTTCGGCATCAAAGGAAACCCTGTGGAAGGAACACCCAGTGACGCCCCTGGCAGAGAGAGACCTTTGGTGAAGCTAAGCTCACGAAGTCGCATTCAACTGGACCACGAGGAATGAAAAATTTAGGGTTTCGCCTGCTGATCGGATCAGCACTTGCTCAATTTAAAATATCACCTATTAACAATACGATCGGAGTATATTATCACCAAGACACGGACATTGTGATTTCTCACAAGAAATGGACTTTACTAGTACACAAAAACATATCTACCTTTAAGACAGCTTTCGACAAAAATGACAAGATCTTACAGACACTATACAACACACTCGACCCAGCATATCATTACATGAACGTCTTTTCAGGAGATGTAAAAACTCACCTTAGCTTATTGACACAAATTTCCCAATCAATACAATCAAAATTTGACGAAATTTACCTTGACACGAAACGATACAAACGAGGAATACTAAATGGCATCGGAACGATTTTCAAATCAATAACCGGAAATTTAGACGCAGAAGACGGTCAGTATTATTCTGATTGTATCAACAAATTGAATAATGACGAACACCAACTCGAAAACCTAATTAAAAACCAAATATCTGTTACAACTTCAGTAATCAAAAATTTCAACGCAACTATTCAAAAATTGCAAGTTGACGAAGAAACTTTCAATAAGGATATTAAAGAAATTGAAACCTCAATTTTAGACATGACTAAAGACATAGAAAACGTCCATGCAAAACTGAAATTTATCGAAATCTGCGAACAACTTATGGCAAGTTATTTATTTATCGAGGATAACCTAAATGACATCCTAAATTCCATCACTTTCGCGAGACTTAAAATAATTCACACGTCAATTATAAATCCAAAGGACTTAGTAAATTCCCTACAGGAAATTTCGCAAAACCTACAAAGGAACAATTTACCGCTTCCAATCAAACTATCAAAGGTTGCACAGTACTTAGACATTATAGAACTAAAAGCTTTTCAAACAAATTCGGATCTAATATTTGTGTTAGACATACCTTTAATAGACCCTCAAACATATTCAGTATTTCAATTATACCATATTCCTATTTTGGATAATAGAACTGGTTTATATCATGTATTATCAACTTCTCAAAAATATATCGCGAGAGATGATGATTCATTAATGTACATACCTATCTCGAACCTTGAAGAATGCAAACCACTTTATTTCAACACCAAATTATGTCCAAATTTATTTGCATACCCTATTGACAACAATGCCATATGCGAAGCCCGTCTCTTCAAGAACCTCAAAACTCTGCCAGAAAACTGCCAGACGTCATTTATCATCAGCCAAGGCTACAACGTCCAAAAAATAGACGAAAACACATGGTTAGTTATTAACGCAGAACCTCTACAAACAACCATCAACTGTCCAGAAAGAAATTCAAAAACTGACGTCATCTACAAAAATTCAATAGTAAAATTACAACCAAATTGTTACGCCTTCATAGGCATCACAAAAATTCAAGCCAGTACCAATGAAGTAACCGACGTAAAAGACGACACTCATCCAATCCAAATTCCATTTGAATGTTGTAAACATATTCCAGACAAAATCCGAGCTCCAAATCTTAGACCACTAAAATTAAACAATCTCAACACGGAAGACCTCGAAGTTGCCAAACACAAGTTGGACCAATATTCCAGAGATTTAGATGATTTGATCAACGAACCCTTTATAACAAAGCACATATCCTGGTTCACCTATTTTATCATTGTGCTAATATTTGGACTGTTATTTCTGTACCTATTTTGTAAGTGCAGAACAAAAAGACGAAGACTAGCCATCGATGTTTCTGCATCACCCCCATCTCCACCGAGGCCTAGCAAACCCTACAGGACATTTGCTAACCTATTCCCTTCACGAAGACGACCTACCTTAAGAAGAGAAGGCAACGAAGCCGAAGACATAGAACTTATCTAAGGACAAACTGTTTTGTGCCTTTTTACTGACTTTTAGTGCTAGACTCTTCAGTGAATTTTATTTCATTTGTTTAATCATTATATTTCATTATTTTTCTATCCTTTGTTAATTTCAATTTTATTAACATTTTTACGTCATTTTCATTTAAACTTATCATACTTATATTTTATGCTTTTATAGTAAAGCTATATTTTAACATTGGGAATATTTTATCCCATTTTACAATTCAAACTTAGTATGTTTGTATTTTACGTTTTCCTGCTAAAGCTATATTTTAACTCTAACATTTTTATGTTATTTTATTTTATGAATCAAGCTTATTGTGCCTGCATTTCATATTTTAGACGCTAAGGTTATATTCTGTATTTTAAACCTTACGATTTAACATTTTTGTATCTTTTATATTTTTCCAAATTGTACCATTACCTTTTATATACATTTTATATTCATTTCAAAAGTTGCTGCATAAAACACCAACTTTTTTTATAAGGGGGAAGCTGTTATATTAGAAATATACTATGATATATAATATTATCAAGACAGGCTTAACCTTCTCAAACATATAATAATAATAATAATAATATGTCTTTATTTATTATTGAATATAATAATAAAAGGGCGAAGTTCAGTAGAGTGAGACACTCTCTGCTCTTCCACTTAACTCTTCTCAATAACCGCTCACGCTGCATGAGCATTGTATTTCAATTCTCAGTAATTCTGATTGTGCTGAATCAGCAACACTGTTTCCTTTGTTCTCGAAAGCTATATTTTAACATTGGGAATATTTTATCCCATTTTACAATTCAAACTTAGTATGTTTGTATTTTACGTTTTCCTGCTAAAGCTATATTTTAACTCTAACATTTTTATGTTATTTTATTTTATGAATCAAGCTTATTGTGCCTGCATTTCATATTTTAGACGCTAAGGTTATATTCTGTATTTTAAACCTTACGATTTAACATTTTTGTATCTTTTATATTTTTCCAAATTGTACCATTACCTTTTATATACATTTTATATTCATTTCAAAAGTTGCTGCATAAAACACCAACTTTTTTTATAAGGGGGAAGCTGTTATATTAGAAATATACTATGATATATAATATTATCAAGACAGGCTTAACCTTCTCAAACATATAATAATAATAATAATAATATGTCTTTATTTATTATTGAATATAATAATAAAAGGGCGAAGTTCAGTAGAGTGAGACACTCTCTGCTCTTCCACTTAACTCTTCTCAATAACCGCTCACGCTGCATGAGCATTGTATTTCAATTCTCAGTAATTCTGATTGTGCTGAATCAGCAACACTGTTTCCTTTGTTCTCGAAACATTATAAATATTACTAACAACCTTTTTTGTAATCAGTCTTATACTCACTTTCGAATAAACCTCATCTAAATTATTATTGTATATTCTTAAAGAGTCAACGTTGACTCCAGTGTAACAAATAAAGTTCCTTTTTAAAAAGTTATTCAAACAATCCACTATCTAATATATATATATATATATATATATATATATATATATCAGTGTGCTTCTAGAGGGCAGAAATATAGCTCCTCTATAAAATCCGTATTTACAAGTTACAAGCCTGGTGCGTTAAGTGTAATAATCGCATATTACCAACAAAACCCTAATGCTTTGATTGCAACAAACACCGACCGAAAGACTGATCTTGTTGCAATCGAAGCATTAGCGTTTTGATGGTAATATGCAATTATTACACTTAACGCGCCAGGCTTGTAACTTGTAATTCAGCGCTCGGCGAGACACATAGCCCTGAGAGAAGCTGTTGGCTGCAGTCTGGTTACATTCCTTATAGTAAAATAAGGGTTTTATAGAGGAGTTTGCGACTAAAAATATTACGTTTTAATGTTTGTCTTATCTTTACGCATCTATGTATATCTAGATACATGAAATATGGTATGGGTTATGTATAATATTATTTATAATATTCTATTCATACAACGGTACAATACCTTGATATTTATTTATTTATTTATTGATCCACTGCCCAAGAGAAAACCCAATTTCAGGGCAGAAATATACAATTAAATGTATATAAATATATACGCAGGTACGTAAATACACATATATACGAATACAAAGCAGTAATACGTATAATAATATACATAATATCTAATTCAATACAGTAGTTAAAAGAAGAAAAAGAATATGTACTTAGTAATAAGTAGTAACAAAATAAATTTAAGTTATTTAAAATTCCTTGCTTAAGATCCATAATTTTACAATTGAATATGTCGATATTACAGGGTAGAGAGTTAAAATTAGAACACATTGCATGAAGGGGAGAGTGTTTCAGTAAATTTGTTCAAGTAGTGCTTAAGTAAAATAAATTATATGATCCAGTCTGGAAAGTTGGTATATGAAACCTAATCATTTCTAAAATTTGGGCGAATCAAATTTGAAATTAATTAGTATGCGTAAAAATACCGAGGAACTAAATATTCCACGGGTATTTAATTCAGGTACATGAAATTTAGAGAGCAATTCCTTATGAGGAAAATCCCTAGGTGGATATACCGGGTGTAACAGGATCATGGTATCCCTCCCTTTTCTTCTTTAATAATAATAATAATCGTTTATTGTCCAACAGGCTCACGCCCAATTACAGGACACTTTGAAGCGTACAAAATATAGTACTACTAACTAATGCAATATCTAAAAGTAGGAGAAGAAAAAAATAAACAAATACAATAAGAAAAAACACAATAGAGACCACAAATGTAAAGAAGTATAGCGTATATATGACAAGTGAGAGTATAAAAACAGCTAAAATATCTCAGTTTTAATTAATTGTAATAATACATATATAATGGCATCTAAAAATATTAGTGAGTAGTTAAACCTGATTGTAACATATATTTTTTAGTTTGATTAAATTGCATGTGTGTATTGGTGAATTAAAAAAACACATTTGTCCTAGCTGTATCAATATGAAATGTGAGAATCTGCCCCGACTCTTGCCGTGGAACTAAAAAATTTAATGCAGCCAGAAGGTCAGAACAATCGATTTCATTGTGTAACAGTTTGTGAAGGAAAGATAGAGAGTTGTATTTGCGACGAGTTTCTAAGGATTGGAGGTTAAAACATTGGAGTAAATAATTATTATCTATTCCCCGCTCAGGATAAATATATATAGTCTTAAAATACAAAAATTTAAAAAATCTCCTTGCACAGCTTCTGACGTTTTTGTACTTATATGCTGGATGAAAGTCATTTGCGAATCAATATTCACCCCTAAGTCTTTTGTTGTTTTCTCTGACTAAAGTGTTACCATCAATAGTATATTGATAAGTTATATTTAATTGTTTCCTAGAATAAGTCATTACTTTACATACAGTAACCTTAATACTATTCAAGTCGTTCTGTAGGCGTATACAGTCCTCGATGGTATGGATATTTGTAAAAAATTTTAAGTCGTCGGCAAAACACAATTTATTACAACTATTATTATTAAATAAATCGTTAATAAATAACAGAAGGAACAATGGACCGAGATTGGAGCCTTGGGGGACCCCAGAGGTAGCAATAATTATTTGAGAGTTAAAACCATTGTATGTAACAAACTGTTCGCGTCTATAGAAATAGGATTGAAAGAACAAAACTAGTTGATTGCTGAAACCAATATTTAAAAGTTTGTCACGCAATAAGTTATGGTCGACCTTATCGAAGGTTTTTGAAAAGTCCGTATATATCACATCCACCTGACTTTTATTATCGAGTTCTTTGCTCACAAAGTGAGAGAATGTGGCGAGATTACTAATTGTAGATCTATTACTAACAAATCCATGTTGAAAGAGAGATAAAATGTAATTAGTTGAAAGGTACATACAATTATATAAGACTATTTCAAAAACCTTTGGAAAGTTAGATAGGATGGATATTCCGCGGTAATTATTAATTTTTGCGATATCACCACTTTTAAATATAGGGCAGAGTTTAGCAAGCTTCCACTTACTGGGAAAAGTAGCTAATCGTAAAGACATGTGACAAAACAAATGACATAACGGTTCAGCTAAAATATAACCACAATCTTTGACCACGAACGATGGAATTAAATCGGGACCAGAGGTTAATTTATTTTTCAGTTTTTTGATCGCATCGTATATTTCGTCTACATTTATCATATCAATATGTACATTATTATTGTATACTTAAAGAAGTTGTTTCATTCCTAAAATTTATATTTATATGATTATCAGGTGGCGCAAATATATTGCTAAAAAATTCAGCGAATAAGTTGACAATGTCTTGCTGGTTATCATACGCTTCATTCTCACATAACATTTTACCAGGAATTCTAGAATTACTTTTTTTGACTGTATGTATGACCAAAAGTTTTGCGGATCTACAATTATTTTAGAGACGGTTGAACATCAGATAGATAGATATCGAATACAGCTTTGATTTGATTTTTTATTACAGATCTTAAATGTTTAAATTGTTTTAAATAAAAATTATCCTTTGTTTCTTTATATTTTTTGTAATATTTGTACTTTCTTTTTATATTAGAAATTATCTCCAAGATATTTTTTGTTTATCTTTATATAGAGGGACATGGGCGTCCAATATTTCATACAATTTACTGTACAACGCGTAAAGTTATTTACATCCGAGAAATTATTTACAAAAGACCAATCGACATTAAAAAACGCATCATATAAAGTTGCGAAATTGGCCTTCCTAAAGTATATATGCTTTCTGTGTTAGGTTGGAATGAAAGTTATTAGGTTTTGACACTTTTTCAATTGAGGTAAATATGAGGATTGTATGCATTTTCTTTTACAAAAGGAGTATTATTGCGCATAGTTTCACATTTCAAATTCGAGAGAATTAGGTCGAGTATTCTACCATTGACATTAGTTCTTTAGTTTTGAAGATAATTGATTGAAATTTAGGATATACTACATACATAATAAGCGGTACTTTTTGACATACAACTGATTTTTGTTCCACTGCCGAAAGTGACACTAACTTTCGATTTTTAAATAGAACACCCTATATATTATTGCATTATTGAATTCTGCATAATTTTCCGAATCCAACGATGCCAAATAAGTGACATTTCAAACAACAATTTTTTAAAAATAAATAAATAATTATCATATCCACTTTTTCATCTCTCGTATAAATTTACCGCATATTGAACGCAATTAACAAGAATTTTAAACAAGTTTTAAAGGCACAATAAAAACATCGTTAATCCAACAAATGTTTGACAAGCTAAATATTTCATTGTTTTCAAAGCCACCTTCACCTCCGGCGAAACCGGAAGTGAAAAAAAATCAATTGTGTTAAAAAGTGCGGCTTATGAATTGCAATTAAGTTGGGAGACGATATCGTTTACAAATGTGTTAAAAAGTAAAGGCCCAACCACCGAACCTTAAGTTATACCAGATACCATGATATATCGAATAGAATATCGATCGACGTAAGTTTTTATATTTCATTTCTTTTGATTTCAATCTGTTAATGCAGTTATATCAAATTTAGAAAAACCCGCTGTGTTTTTACTGGATTCAATTTGTCGTACCCCTAACCACGCACTATTTTAATTTAGTCATAAAAGGAAAATATTCTCTTGCCCTGCAAAATGTTGATACAGAATCAAAATTATAGACGAGGAAAGCATTTAAAACAATAATTATTTACAACAGTAAAGAAATGCTTTAGGCAGAAATTTACGCATGAAAGCCTGAATTTATGTTAAACATGTCAAAATTTTAAAGATAAATCACAAGTTATATTTACTTACTAACTTTATAGCCCATATCACAAAAACCTGACTAACATTTTAGTTGGAACTTAATCAAATCAAGTGTGATCAAAAACTCAATACATCGTTTACATATACTTTGTCTGTATTTTAGAAAGAGAATCCAGCTCATTAGTATTGGGAGGAAGGTTCGGAAGAAGTTGTTTTCTGCAAGCAGGAGGATGCTTAGGAAAAAGATCTATGAAAATACCACAAATAAGGTAAGGACATCAAATGTTTCAAAAAAAAGTTTTTGTTTAATCTTGCTATAAAAGATATATATACAGGGTGTCTCACCGGGAAATGAATCGATCGATATAGAGAAAAGTACGCATCATTAAGTTTTGAAAATTTAGATAATTACTAATTTCGGTGTGGCCAATCTAACTAAAATAATTACAAGCAGCTGGCACCTCCGCTTATTCCGAAAGTCGATACCAACTTGTTTATTTCAAATAGAACACCATATATATTTTAGGGTTTTCGGAAAGAGCATAAAATTCTGAGTCGAAAATATGTAGCGTATCCTATACCTAAACCTAGCTGTTTCAGAGATATTTGAAACATTATAGAAAATTTGACAGGTGCAACGGTTTGCAAGAACCGTTATAACTTTCTTCGTGTAAAAGATCCTCATTTGCTTCTTGTCATATAAAAAGAACACAAGGAGAATTACGTTCTATAACTGAAATAAATTCAATAATATCATACCAAGTGTTCCGTTTTTCGCGTTACATTTTGTCAACTTCAAACCGCGAAAACTTGTTTAAGTCAAATAGAACACCCTGCATTTTTTTACGTCAAGTTGTGTAAAATTGAATTCCCTTTTTTCTGATATTAGCATTGTGGGGGTTAAAGTTACAACTTTTTGAAATATTTGCGATTTTATTAGAAATTCATAAATTGTTGTAATCATTTCATCAAAATAGCCATGATTAGAAACAATCAGTCATTATCTTATGTCAAAAAATGCCAGCACGTTTAAATTATACCAATGAAAACTTTTTAAATTTGTTTATTATTTATGGAGAATGTGATAAAGTAATATCAAGAACTTGCAGCACATTTGCTACTCGATATCCACAAAAACGCAAAATAACACTAACACTGTAACATGCGTATTAATCAAAATAGTAGAGATAAGATCAATTTAAAATATGATTTCATTTTAATTTAATAATTGCTCAAAATTCTGCCCTCGAACCTCGACACATTTTTCGCATTAATTCCTCATGGGTAGCTCTTCTAATTGAATCCTGTGATATGTTTTGAAATGCATTTCTTACTCTTTGCATATAATCTTCAAAGAAGATAAGAAAGGTCCATTATTGGCAATCCATTGATCATAAAAAGTTTCTTGTAAATGATTATTAATTAAATATGCGTTATGTGGGGGAGCATCGTCGTGCTGATAAAAAATGTTTCTATGTTCTACGAGAGGTAAATAGTTATTATTCAAATTTTGTAAGATATTCAAATATCTATCACCTAAAAAAAAAAAAAAAAAAAAATTACCTATACATATTAGCAGAAGAGAAAATTTCATTTACTGTTTAAATTTTCCTGATAAAATTGCCACCACTCTATCGTTTTTTATGGCACAGTAAACATTGAACTGCCAACTTTCCTGAAAGTTTCGCTCTCTGAACATATGAGGATTTGAGTCACTCCAATAATGCGAATTGTGTCTATTAAATAGTCCATTTTTAGTAAATTTTGCTTCATATGTCCATATAATATTTCCCAAATAAGAATCGTGACCCTCAGACCTTATTAGAATAAACTCACAAAAATTCTGTCTTCTTAGGAAATCTGTTTCTTTTAATCCTTGAACCATATGGAATGAAGACGGGTGAAACTTATGTTTTAATAAGATTCTGTGAATTGAATCCTTGCTAGTCCCGATTCCAGAGCAGCTTGTCTTAATGACATCCTTAGAAATGCATGAAAATATCCCAGAATGACTATTTCAATGTTTTCGTCATCAACAATATGCTTTCTTCTTTGTATTTTTGCCTTGGCAGAGCCATAATTTTTAAAATTTTCCAGTATGCGTTTTACAGTATTTGATGACGGTTTCTATTTTTCTGGATACCGAGTAGCAAATGTGCTGCAAGTTATTGATATTACTTTATCACATTCTCCATAAATAATAAACAAATTTAAAAAGTCCTCGTGGGTGTAATTTAAACGTGCTGGCATTTTTTGACATAAGATAATGACTAATTGTTTCTAATCATGGCTATTTTGATGAAATGATTACAATTCATGAATTTCTAATAAAATTGCAAATATTTCAAAAAGTTGTAACTTTAACCCCCACAATGCTAATATCAGAAAAAATGGAATTCAATTTTACACAACTTGACGTAAAAAACGGAACACTTGGTATGATATTATTGAATTTATTTCAGTTGCAGAACGTAGTTCTCCTTGTGTTCTTTTTATGTGACAAGAAGCAAATGAGGATCTTTTACACGAAGAAAGTTATAGCGGTTTTTGCAAACCGTTGCACCTGTAAAATTTTCTATAAAATGTCAAATATCTCTGAAACGGCTAGGTTTAGGTATAGAATATGCTACATATTTTTTACTCACAATTTTATGCTCTTTTCGAAAATCCTAAAATATATAGGATGCTATATTTGAAATAACAAGTTGGTATCGACTTCCGGTATAAGCGGAAGTGTCAGCTGCTTGTAATTATTTTAGTTGGATTGGCCACATCGACATTAGTAATTATCTAAATTTTCAGAATTTTCTGATGCGTACTTTTCTCTATATCGATCGATTCAGTTCCCGGTGAGACCCTGTATAGGGTGTTCCAAAACAAAAGGACTTGGTGATGCTCCGCTGTAGCGAGTCACCCTATATATTTCAAAATCTTTTTAAAATGTGCACGTTTTGATACTATACCACTTCTATAAAAAAATTATTCTCCAAAGTCTTCTAATAAGGCCCATATTGGACTTTGACCCACTGTTGGAACACCCTGTATTTTATTTATGTGCAATACCTATTTAAAGAGCTCTCAGTATTAAACACAACCTGTGACCTATCGCCTTATGTATTAATTATTATTTTTCCACATAAACCTGTCCTCTAACGATTATGGCAAAACCAGTATTATCCATCCTTCAATAAACCTACCTGACTAATAACGTGTACTAAAAATGAAGTAATATTTTATTTTGGATTTTAGTTTCAACGATGAGACTCCATTCGACAACCAAGATATCAACACCCTGCCAGTAGAAAGGTTAAATGAGAATAATCGTTTCCAGTAAGTATAAATCATTAATGTGCCATGTTACAAGATACACACTAGTCGGGGTGATAATAGATGTTATATTGAAACATGCCATGATAAAATTTTATAACGAAATAAATATTTAATGCCTTAGAAAATGTATGTAATGGATATACAGGGTTTTTCAATAGAAAACGAACATGGTTTAATTAGAGCCAGACGACACCGAGAGTAATCAGAATCATCCATAGAAAAAGTTATTCTTGCCAAAATAGCTTTTGGTCATTACTTTGTAAAGAAATGGAATAATTAGCTCATATTTGGCTCACGTAATACGCTAGTGATCCTGAATAAATACATATATGACAAGGAAAATATCCAGGTCCGGACTTGACAAAAAATTGTTTTTGTTGTTTTTAAAATAAACCTCTCTCGACGAATTATATCGAACTACTGGAAATTATTTTAAACATGTCCACATAGCAACGTTTGCAGACATTCTTTAGTTCGCATTCTCTTTGATCTTTTCGTTTTACCGACAACCGATGGAAAACGTTCATTCGCATTGCTGACCATACGCGCAACAATTAATTCTTTGCAAACTACCGTCTATACTTGCGAACGCATAGAAATGAATGTTGAACAACGCGAACGAATGGCAACATTTCTTAGATGTATCCCCGGCTTAAGATGTATCCCCGGCCTAAGATTATTGTTATTGCTATTATCAATGATTATATAAATCTTGTTTCTACGAATGGTTTTTAGGCCCGTCATTACGGACTTCAATAATGAAAAGTTCGACAATAATTGCAAAAGTTTTTAAATTTTGAGACAACATTGGAGAAGATAAAAAAATAACAAATCCAGTTTTGCACCCTTTTCCGTCCCCCGCGGAACATTGCTACTTAAATTAACAAAAAACGCAAATTTGTAATAATTTTTTGAAAAAATTCCGAAGTTTATGCAAACTTTGGAGATATCTTAATAATTATTAGATATCTTCTGTCAAGTTTGCACCCTGCTACGATGACCTGAATATTGCAAATAGTTGTTATATATTTTGATATATTTTGTCGAAAAAAATTGCGAAAGTTGTGCAAATGATTGTTTATACTGCAAAATATGGTCACATACCCTCTTGTAGTTTTGCATACCTTTTTTATCCCGGAAGTTTTTTCGCAATATCTTTGTCAGGCACGGCCGTGGCCGTGGTAAATAACAACTATTTGCAATGTTCCGGTCATCGTAGCAGGGTACAAACTTGACAGAAGATGTCTAATAAGTTCTAAAATGTTCTCCACGGTTTTCATAAACTTCGGAATTTTTTTCAAAAAATTATTACAAATTTGCGTTTTTTGTTAATTTAAGTAATAATGTTCAGAGGGACGGAAAAGGGTGCAAAACTGGATTTGTTATTTTTTTACCTTCTCAAAATTTGAAAACTTTTGCAATTACTCATACCTTTTTTACTCTAATGACTGAGACAAAATGTGAGTGTATGTATACAGGCTGTCCATTTTATCAGGGCCCTCGAGAATATCTCACTTAATATCGGTCGTACAAAAAAAATTATTTTTACGAAAATTGTGCCGATTTATATAACCTACAAAATGGTTTAAAAACATTTGAAATCCATGACCTACTTTAAGAGTTATGGCGGAAAATATCGAAAAATGCGGAAAACGTCTAGGCCAAATATCTCCGTTATTTGAAGAGATACGAGAAAAATTCTATAGCGAAAATTTTTTGCAAAAGAGAGTGTTTCAACGAGGTTTTATCTAATTTTTTTCAAAACCGCTGTATTTTGTGATTTACTCTTCAGGCTGTTAAAAAAATTATTTTGAAACCGGCGGGAAATTACCCCATTAAATAGATAGTATTTATTCTCCATTTTCAACGATATATCACATGCCATATTTATTAATTGGTGCTACGTTAGTAATTATAAAAACATTTTTTTTAAACCAATAAATTTTTTTTAACAAGCATTATACTTGCCGTGTAGAAGTATGATTAAATAAAACTATAAAATAATTCAATAAGTTGTTCAAATCTTTGCTATAATAAAACATTAACACAATTAAGAAGAATAAAGTAAATTCAGGTAACAAAAACAAATTAATAATAAAAATAATATAGCACACAGAACATTAATATTTATCTAATCCTCAAAATAATTTTTAAGAAATCATATCAAGTGTTCAAAGTGTCCACCGCGATTTCTTATGCACAATCGAGCGCGGCGAGGCACTGCATTTAAAACATTACTCAGCATTTCGCGGGTAACTGTAATACATGCCTGCTTTATTCGAGCTTTTAGGTCCTCTACATTTTGCTGTGTCGTCGAAAACACCTTATCTTTAATATACCCCCATAGAAAAAAATCCATTGGGGTTATATCTGGAGAACGAGGAGGCCATCGAATAAATCCATTCGTACCTATCCAATGTTGAGGCAAAATTTCGTCTAAATAATCTAGGCAAATCTGGGAATTGTGGGGGGGAGCTCCATCTTGTTGAAAATATTGAAAGTTGTGTCGATTCTCTAATGGTAGGTCATCTAAGAATTCATTAAATTCATTTCTCAAAAAGTTTAGGTACCTTTGACCACTGAGGTGACCATTATAAAAATAAGGACCTATTAAATTGGTGCCTAAAATACATTTATTGAAAAACGATTTTGGAACCCAGTCGGTTATGCCAGTGTGTATTTTCAGAAGTCCATTTGTAATGAATATTGCGATTAAAAAATCTATTATTGGAAAAATTTGCCTCGTCGGACTAAAGTATTTTACTACATGTTAATGGATCGGCACGCAATATGTAATGAACATATTATAACGTTCAATGTGAGTGAAAATCATTTTTGAAAATTCTAAATTCTTAAACGAGTGTGATTGAGTGAGAGTTTAAGTATTAACTGAGATGATCTGTCAAAAAATTAAATTGTCAAGTTTGTTCATAGCCAACTATTTTAAAATAATTGAAATAATAGTGAAATCATAAATACAAACAAATGGATATTATACTTAAATTAATTGGTAAAGACATTTTAACTTTCTGAGCAAGGAGTGACGCTTTTATGGAGGACCTCTATACATTGGCATAACTGCAAATACTCTTTCCATAATTGCTCCATGTTGCTTTCTTGATTAATATTTTGTTTTTGTTACCTGAATTTACTTTATTCTTCTTAATTGTGTTAAAGTTTTATTATAGCAAAGATTTGAACAACTTATTTATTGGTTTAAAAAAAAAGTTTTTATAATTACTAACGTAGTACCAATGAATAAATATGGCATGTGATATATCGTTGAAAAGGGAGGAAAATACTCTATTTAATGGCGCCATTTTCCGTCCGTTTCAAAATAATTTTTTTAACAGCCTGAAGAGTAAATCTCAAAATACAGCGGTTTGGAAAAAAAATAGATAAAACCTCGTTGAAACACTCTGTTTTGCAAAATATTTTTTCCTTAGAATTTTTCTTGTATCTCTTCAAATAACGGAGATATTTGGCCTAGACGTTTTCCGCATTTTCGATATTTTCCGCCATAACTCTTAAAGTAGGCCATGGATTTCAAATGTCTTTAAACCATTTTGTAGGTTATATAAATCGGCACAATTTTGGTAAAAATATTTTTTTTGTACGACCGATATTAAGTGAGATATTCTCGAGTGCCCTGATAAAATGGACAGCCTGCATATTACTTTCGTTTTGTTTTTGCTGACTTAATCTAGCCATTTTATATTTTTGGCATATAGAATCAAGAGAAACTTGCTTACCTATCTTAGATACTGTTAAATACTAAATTATATATATTTATTTTCCAGAAGCGTTCCGGTCCTGGAGGACATCAGTCTGAAAGATATGTCAGGAGACGACTTCCTTAATTATAAAAAATAATAATTTCATTGGTATATGTTGTACGTAGTTTCCGAATCTGTGCCTCGTATGCTTTTCCTTTCTTTTAAGAATTCATGGCGTCTAAATTCTTTCGCAAATATTCTTCTGTTAATGTAAGTTCCTATTAAAACAAAGGAAATGGATACGTTGGAATGTTGTCCCCTGTTTACTATTGCAATAAATGAAAAATTAAAAATATTGTATATTACTTTTGTTTACTGAAAAATAAAAAATTGATATGAATCTCGTAATGAATTTGTGTTAGATGAGTTTTCTTGCTGAAATCGTTTAATTAGATTTGAATTACATTTGATATACTAGCAGATCTGACAAAAAAAAAATCAGAAACACCAAATTAGGGGAAGTGATGTCACATTTTCCGTAGAGTGCTGGACGATGATGGATGATGTTGGATTGTGTTTACATTAAGTTTGTACTTACCAAGGCAACACCAATAAGTATATAATAGCAGCAGTTATCGTATGAAAAAGAAAAGAAGGTCTTTCTTCAACCAATAATAGATTGATAAATACGGTAATTTATACAGGGCATTTCATAACGAGCTGTACATACTTCCAGGGGCGCCAAAGAACCACTTGGATATTCAGGAACGGCCATTGAAATTTTCCTGTCGCTCTTGGCCTCTTAATTTCTGAGATACACGGTGATAAATTGATTTTGGTCCAAATTTATTTTGGCCAGAACGTCCTTACTATTGATCGGATTTTGCTTAAATTTTAGACACTTTATACACTTATCACATTGATTGATAGATTGCTATTATAATTTGTTTTTTCCGATTCCTGTAAAAAGATCACCCTGTATATATATTTTTTAACATTCAGTTTTATAAAAACAGCTTC
Source organism: Leptura quadrifasciata (assembly GCA_963675555.1). NCBI lineage: Eukaryota > Metazoa > Arthropoda > Insecta > Coleoptera > Cerambycidae > Leptura > Leptura quadrifasciata. The sequence continues at coordinate 85,423,892 of OY776679.1, read as the reverse complement.
ATTTGCTTACATTAATTGTCCAAATAAACAAGAATGGTCAGTCGGTAAAATCGGTAAATAATGTTCAATATGGAAAAAAAACTTAAAACCATTTTTGTTTATTCCAAAGAAAGTGTAGAGTACAAATAAGTAGGTACTGTCGTGAGCAGAAAAAAATAGGACAACTTCTTTTTCTAATGTAAATCTGTCTCTATTTGAATATGTAATGAGTAGCCGAAATAAAACAGATATCACTTTTAATTTATTTTAATGCTGTAGTTATTGCTATAGTAAATGATGGATGGATAATGAGACAAATTGCACTGCGTTATAACATTGACAAAAATTTGGTGTGTAACATTTTAAGAAAGTGGAGAATAAACAGTACGATTAGTAGAAATCCTGGATCAAAGGACAAAGGATATCCTACTTAACCAGAAATTAACTATTAATATTTCTTTATTGCACCATTTCTATGTATAACTTCTATAAGTCTGTTTGGCATAGAATTAAATAATCTTATATAATAATCATTAGTAATAATATTTTCCCATGCATTATTTACTATTTCCAGTAATTCTTCGGCATTCCGTGGTCTTACATTTCGTTTTTGGATACTTCTTACGAGTAGTCCCCATACTTCTCCCACACAGCGGCCGTAATCGTGTTTACCGCCCTCTGAATACTCGATTCGATGAGAAATATATATCTAACAATGATAAAAGTGGTAGATTTTCCGTCAATATGTGGGCTTGGATATCGTCACGTGGTCCTGGTGTTTTGTTCCATATTGAGGAACGATTTAATAGTGAAACGTATATTAGGATTTTAGACAATATTATGCTCCCTTCTGTGTCACAATTATTTCCTAATAATGAGTTCATATTTCAACAAGACAATAATTGCTCCGCTCATGCTGCTCATACCGTAACTAATAGATTTCAAGATAACAATATCAATGTTCTTAACTGACCCACTGACCCAGTCATAGTTCAGATCTCAATCATGTGGAAGAAATATGGGGACTTCTCGTAAGAAGTATCCAAAAACGAAATGTGACCACGGAATGCCGAAGAATGACTGGAAAGTAAATAATGCATGGGAAAATATTATTACTAATGATTATTGTATAAGGTTATTTAATTCTATGCCAAATAGACTTATAGAAGTTATAAATAGAAATGGCGCAATAACGAAATATTAATAGTTAGTTTCTTGTTAAGTAGGATATCCTTCATTCTTTGATCCAGGATTTTTACTAATCGTACCGTTTATTCACCACTTTCTTAAAATATTACACACCAAATTTTTGTTAATGTTATAACGCAGTGCAATTTGTTTCATTAACCATCCATCATTTACTATAGCAATAACTGCAGCATTAAAATAAAAAATAAATTAAAAGTAATATCTGTTTTATTTCGGCTACTCATTACATATTCAAATAGAAACAGATATACATTAGAAAAAAAAGTTGTCCTATTTTTTTCTGCTCACGACAGAACAATTCAAAACAGGAATCATTAAACAGTTTTCTGTTTATTATAATTATAGTAGGTCTAGATAGTTTGACATTTTTGTCACAAACATTAGAAATAGTAAATAGTGTACTTTTAATGGTTAACTTAGTCTGTAAGTAATCATGCCTTATAATTTTTTAAATGAGGAATATGCCCATATTAATAATAATAAACGACTTTATTGCGATACTAAATATCAACAATGTAGGGCGAAGTTTAGATCATATAATCTATTCTTACACTTAACCCTAGACAGCAAATATTATGAACGTAAACTATATCTAAAATTCAAATTGAAATATATATAACACACATACAAATTCCCAAACACGCACAATATTCGAGTAATATGTAAAAAATTAGTTTAAAATTTAATTTCTTAAAATTAAATTAATTAATCTGCTCATCTAAAAGTAGCTTCTTAATTTTTAATTTGAACATTTCTACAGACAATCCTTTAAGATGACTAGGTATATTATTATACATATGGACCGACCAGTATGAAAAACTTTTCTTAAAATTGGTTGTTGAATGACGTGGTATAGTGTATAAATGAGCTAATCTCACATTACGAGAGTGAATAGTTGATCGTCTGATTAACCTGTTGTGAAGGTGATATTGAAGTTTTAACTATTTTATGAATAAATACAAGACTATGTAGTTTACGGCGATTTGACATAGATAACCAGTTAAGTTCTTTAAACTTATGAGAAATATGATCGTATTTTCTCAGATTGTAGATTAAGCGGCAACAAGTATTCTGTACTTTTTGAATGCGATTTTGTTCCAGAGTCTATGCAGTGCCCATAAATCGAATCACAATAATTAAAATAGCTTAAGACTAGCGTTTCACATAAAACTTTTTTAAGATTTAAGTTTAAGATGTCTTTGTTCACATATAACAATTTTAATGAGCTGTAGGCCTTAGTTAATAAAGAGCTAATGTGGGACGAAAATTTCAAGTTACTATCAAGAATGAGACCAAGGTTCTTTGCTGAACTTACTGGGGACAACAAGCTATTGTCAATTTTTACAGTAAAATTAGGCGTTAATAACTGAACATGCTTTTTTTGTCCAAATCAGAGTAACTTACATTTATTGGGATTAAGTCGTAAATTGTGATCAAAAGATTTTTGCCTAATTATTTCTAGATCACTGTTTATTCTATCAATTGCTTCAGGTGCTAGTTCAACAGAGAAACTATGATACAATTGTGTATCATCTGCGTATGCTTGTAACTGACAATATTTGACTGAGCTTAATATATCAGATGTATAGATAGTAAACAATAGAGGTCCCAGCACTGACCCCTGAGGCACACCTGAAGTAACAGATACCGCAGATGATCTATTATTATCCAAATCAACCATCTGCTTACGATTGGATAAGTAGGACTTGAAAAATAACACTGAGGTATCATCCAGGCCGTAAAATTTTAACTTTAGTGATATTAAGTTATGGTCTAAAGTATCAAAGGCCTTAGAGAAGTCGAGTAAAACTAATGCTGTAACTTTCTTATTATCAGTATTTTTAAAAATATCATCGGTGACTCTAGCAAGAGCAGTTGCTGTACTGTGACCTTTCCTGAAACCTGATTGGAAAGAGGTAATTATATTGTTGGTAGTAGCATAGTCGTAAATTTGTGCGTATACAACTTTCTCCAAAACCTTAGATAAAATAGGTAAAATACTTATAGGTCGTAAATCAGCTACCGAAGAAACGTTTGCAATTTTTGGTATCGGTAAAATTAAAGCATTTTTCCAACTGTCGGGAAAGCAACCGTGTTCGAGGCAACAGTTAATTATATGAGTAATATTATTTATGTTTATGGATTGTGTGATGGTAATGGTAGACAAGCCACAGAGGAATACCATATTCGTTTTCCTAACAGAACACCAAATCATCAGACATTTTCAATTGGGTATCGCTATGCAAGGGAGCACGGCAGGTTTCCATTATCAAAAGTGGAACCAAATATTGTTCAAAACGTTGAGGAGCAAGAAAATATCATTAATTTTGTTCAAGAACACCCTGAAGTAAGTACCTGACGAATAAATGCCCTCATATGCGGGTTTGGAGGACTCTAAATAAAAAAGATTACATTCATATCATATTCGGCAAACGCAAAGGCTTTAACAGGGTGAGAATGTAAATAGGTTAGAATTTTGCCAGTGGATTATTGACCACAGACCGACTACATATCGAACTTTATTCACAGACGAGGCCCAATTTACATGAGATGGCGTATTTAATTCAAGAAACTCGCTTAAATAGGCTGAAAACAATCCTCGTATGCTCTAAGAGAAGCCCATTGTCAACATAAGTTCCCGGTAAATGTTTGGTGTGGTATGATTAACGGCCATCTAAGGTATTAATATAAGAGGACAATACTTCCAGCATGGCGGAGCTCCTTCTCATTTTAGGTTAGAAGGCATTTGGATAATGGAGTATCCAAACAGATGGGTTGGTCGTGGGGATTCCATCCTTGACCGGCTAGATCACCAGATTTCAACCCCGTTGATTATTTTCTATGGGGATATCTCAAAACTGAACTCTACGGTGTCTCAATAAATAGTAGATAACAGTTACTTCAACGAATTATCCATTGTAGTGACCAAATTAGAAACAATCCTGCGTAAATTAGAAAATCTATTGGCAATTTAAGTAAACGGTAAACGGCAACAAAAATGTATAGAAGCTGGAGGTTCTCATTTTGAAAATTTACTCTAAGTATTTATAATAGTTTTAAATATACTTTTGTGAATATTTATTTGACCATTTTTAATTTATTTGGACAATTAATGTAAGCAAATGAAGCTGTTTTTCTTCAAATTCCCCATTTTGCCAAATTCAATCGCTTGTAAAAAAATCAATAAAGGTGCGACAAAAAATCTAATTACAGGGTTTTGTTTAGTGGTGTATGGGCTTTTATAATTAGTAATTGAATGTTAAAAAGATATATATACAGAGTGATCTTTTTACAGAAATCGGAAAAAATAAATTAAAAAAGTCCGGTCCTGGAATAAAAAAAAATTATAATAGCAATCTGTCAACTATGATAAGGGCATAAAGTGTCTAAAATTTAAACAATATCCGACCAATAGTAAGGGCGTTCTGGAAAAAATAAATTTAGACCAAAATCAGTGTATCACCCTGTATCTCAGAAATTAAGAGCGACTGGAAAATTTCAATAGCCGTTCCTGAATACCCAAGTGGTCCTCTACCGCCCCTGGAAGTATGCACAATTTCTCATGAAACACCCTGTATAGAGCAGACATGCCTTAATGATAGATAGGGAATACTGAAAGGTAAATCATATAAGCTGATTGAGCACTTGAGACGAAAAACAGTGTTTTCAGTGTATTTTGGAAAGATTTCTTTTTGTTATGATTTTGTATAGGAATAGAAAAATTTTGGTGGTCTTGAATGACCATATGTATGACACAAAAGTGCAGGTCTGAAAAAACGTGATTGTTGTCCTTCGAGAAAGCAATACGCCATATATATTTTCTATATCATTCGAAAAGCATGTAAAAAGCTGAACAAAATGACTTCATTCATTTTTCGCTATACTTGCGTCGTCTTCGAAATTTTCCACCAAGATCATGCACAAAAGGAATTTTCGAGTAGATATTTTTTTAACATACTTTTAAAACGATTATATCGTAGTTTTTGAATATACTCCGGCAGTACGTTAAAAAATCTTATGGTAACCTGAGCCATTTCTTGTCTTTGACAAACGCAGAAAATTGTGGTTGAATTTCTTATTATCCCTCGTCGAATAGGAATGTAAAAGGTCGCATCTTACGTATTTCTCTTGATTTTCTTTAATGTATCGGAGGCAATGTAAAATGTAGGTGCTAGGTAATGTTAATATTGAAAGTTTCTTAAAAGCATCCTTACATTCGTCTCTAAAGCCTATATAAGTCTGCTATAACTCTTATCGCTTTTCTCTGCATAGAGAAAACTTGCATAGCTGGAGGGAATGTAAACAAAAATTGCATATGAAAGAGCTGAATGAATAAGACCGTGATAGGCTGTTAATAATGTCGACTGTGATACAATGTTTATAAGACTGCGTAGTAAAAGATGTTGCTGGACACTTTTTTGCAAACATAGATTATATGACTTTCAAAGGACAAATTGTGGTCTAAGCAGACTCCTAAGAACTTTACGTTGTCAGGCATATTCATATCGACAGTATGTTTGCCTTAGACTGAAAACCATAGATTGTATTTTTTTCCTATTTAAGACTAATTGATTACTTAGAAACCAGTTATGAATTTTCGGTTCATTTTCGACAACACTAGATACTACGGTGTTAATGTCATGGTGTTTGTAGTATCGTCGGCAACTAAAGTGAAATTAGGTTCAGATGTACAGTTAAGTAGGTCATTCATGTCAATAAGCAACAGTATCGGACCCAAAACTAACCCTTGGGGCACACCAATGTTTGTTTCGATTATATTTCATATTGGGACTTATCTTCAAGATATGCTTTTACTAGATTACTACTACTTGTCGAAAATTTGTAGAAGGATAATTTACTTATTAAGATATTATGGGACACGTGGTCGAAGGCTTTGCTCAAGTCCAAAAATTGCACATATGAAAAATCGCTATCCCCGCAACCCTTGTTTAGTGAATCTATTAAAGTGTTTATTACCAACGTTGTGACTTTCTTTGCTCTAAAGCCAAACTGACAGTTATTGAAAAGATTACAGCTTTCAAAGTAAAACGTAAAAATTTGTAATTTTAATAATATTTCAGGTATTTTAGCAAACACAAAAATAATGGCAATTGGTCTGTGGTTGGCAGGATCATCAATACAGCCTTTCTTGTGTTAATAACTTTAGTATCTTTGGAAATACATTGCATTTGATACAATGGTTTATTAATTTTGTTAAAGGTACAAGACCAGAATGCTGCTGCTAGATTATACAGGCGGTAAATTATTTATTAAATTAAGGGGAGTAGTTCCGAAATAATTTTGAAATCCTCGGGGGATATAGGTTCAAATTGCGCGGTGGAATAGATTTGCTTTTATTAATTAGGTTCCACATTAGGCTCAATAGCAATAATGCAGATAGTAATAAAATAATAACAAACTATCAGAAGAATAATTGTACGAAAAACGAAAATTCAGATTTTGTGATAAAATGTATTTACAAAGTAAAATGAAATTTTAGGTTCAAAATGTCCTCCTTCAACTTCAGAATGCTTCCCACCTAAAATTTTAAAAAGCGCTGCTATTTATGTCTTTTTTATATTTTAAAATGAAAGCTGTCAATTATATACTTCAAATATTCTCCAATGGCCTTTTCCTTTTCATTGAATATTTTCGCTCGATGCAACTTTTAATAAATTCTTTTAAACCAATTAGTAACGTATAATTCTTTTTGTTCCATGTCCGTGTGGGAAATTCAACTTAATTCTCTGGATCAATCTCTTCTCTAGGTTTTCTATTATCTGTACCAAACTATGAACGCACAACCAATTATACACTAAGAATACTAAAAAAAACAGGATTTTAGTCGCACTGAAATAGTTGTCGCTCAAACAAAATATATAAACTTCTAATTTGTATACTTGAAATGAAAAAAGATCATTATATACAGGGTGTTCCACTTAAAACTCCCAACGCCAATTACTCGAAAACTGAGAGGTAGTAAATTTCTGTAAATGGTAGATAATTGGTGTGATCAAGTGCTATATTTCGACGTATAATAGATGCCGGCGCCTTTGACGGTTTAGGCGTCGCAACGCCCAGAACAAAATTTTCGATGGCAGAACTTTGGAAAATAAAATATACCAATAGTACTTTTAATTCTGAAGTTTCTTTATTACAATTTTTTTTATTTTTTCGTTCGTTTCGGAGTTATTTGACTTTGAAAGTGTAAATATGCTTTATTAAAATTTGCCAATTTAATAAATTGTCTGCCTCTAATAGGCTGTGACAATTCTTCTGTAACCTTAATTTTAACTATCAAAACTGTTGTCATTAATTAAAAACAGTGTTAATTTTTTATTTTGGTGTTTATTTTCAAGTAGTTTTTTTAATATCTGATTAACTTTTTGGAAAAGAAATGGGTCAATACACGAAAGAAGAAAAGCTAGACAAGGTGTTGGTTTACGGTGAGTGTAAGCGAAAGGCGTGGCAAGCGAAAAGTGTTTACGCACAGTGTTATCCTGATAGAAGAAAGCCAGATCATAAAAAAAAAATTAATTTATGTAGAAATTTAGTGAATTTCGGTGCATTTGGAAAGCCAATACGAGAACGATCAAAACCAGCATCAAATGATTTTTACGTTGCATTGGTTCTCCAACAGATTAATGATAATCCGAAGATGTCTTTGAGAGAACTTAAGAGAAATACTAATATCTCAATAAGTTCTACCAGAAGAATTCTTAAGCAAAATAAGTACCATCTTTAAAAAACGATACTTGTACATAAGTTAGAGCCAGGTGACCCCGAAAGGCGCATTAATTTTCTGGCAAGATTTGATTTAGAATATAGAAAGAATATCTTTAAAAAATTACTTTGGAGCGATAAAAGTAGATTTCACAATAATGGAATTGTGAATAGACACAATTGCAGTTACTGGGCACAAAACAATCCCCGTTGGATTACTGAAAGAGGTAACCAGCGCGTTTTTGGTATAAATGTATGGTGTGGTATACTCAATGGTTATTTAATAGGACCTCACTTTTACGAAGATACTTTAAATGGTGATCGTTATCGGAGTTTTCTTCAAAGACTATTACCTCAACTGTTAAAAGATGTCCCGATTGAAACTAAGAAGAACATTATTTCTCACTAAGATGGGGCCTCACCTCACAATGCCCAAATTGTAATAGATTATTGAATGTACTGTACTCCAATCGTTGGATTGGGACATACGGTCCACTACAATGGCCAGCACGGTCACCGGATTTGACCTCCCTCGACTTTTTCTTTGGGGTCAGTTGAAAAACACTGTATATGTAGAGCCTATTGAGGATATGGCGGATCTCCAAAATAAAATAACTGCATCTTGTGCTGCTATAAATAGAAGAATTCTGTTAAGAACTGCAATTTTGAGTTAAGACGCCTGTATGGCTGCTGCGTTCGGGCAAGTATAGAAAATTTTGAACAATTGCTATAAAATATTTTATTTACTTTAGATTTTAGATTTAAAAAATGACTATGTTTAAAACACCTATATTTTTTTCTGTTTAAATATTTCAACGATACTGTTCTATTTATGTAAATAAAAGTGATATACACTACATGTCTTTTAATCTGTCTATTTTGATTGTTAAAATTTAGGTGAACAGAATAGTAACAGCCTATTAGATGCAGACAATTTATTAAATTGACAAATTTTAATAAAGGGTATTTACACTTTCCATGTCAAATAACTAAACGAACGAAACAAAAAAATAAAAAAATTTCTAATAATAAAAAAACTTCAGAATTAAAAGTACTACTGGTATCTTTTGTTTTCCAAACTCCTGCCATCGAAAATTTTGTTCCGGTTGTCGCGACGCCTAAACCGTCAAAGGCACCGGCATCTATTATAAGTCGAAATATAGCTCTTGATCAGACCAATTATCTGCCATTTACAGAAATTTACTACCTCTTTGAGTTTTCGAGTAATTGGCGTTGGGAGTTTTAAGTGGAACACCCTGTATAGTGCAGGCAAACTGTCGAAAAAAGCCTAAATTGAAAGAACTGAATCTAAGTGATCTCGTATTTTGAGGAGTTGTTGTTTATAATGTCTATAAACACTTTTTGTCGAATCACCTGCCAATGGTGCCTGGGAAAAATAGTTATATACCAATAAAAAATAAGTTCAGTTTTTTGCTCATATATCTATCTCTCTAATTTTGCCCATAGCTTAATTTTACAAAAATTCAATTTTGAAGCTCAAGAAATTTTACATATTTCATTACAAAAACATTTTTGTGCGAGCAAAAACAAGCGCGGAAAGTCTAAATGTTTATAACGTATAACTCTGGCGTGGTGGGGAGCGAGGCTAGCGAACGGAGGCACACGCGCGCTTCGTTATAACATCATAACTCTTGTTTAAATTGGACTGTTTTAATTAAACAAAGTAGCTATCGAAAAATGATTGAACTTATTTAAGATTTCATTTTGTGTAGATTACACAAAAGATGAAATTATAAAAGGCGTTTTGTGTAGGCTTTTTTTCGACAGTTTGCCTGCACTAATACTCAAGGAAGATAAACAGTGATACATAAATGGAAAGTGCTGTTTCGAAATGATTTGTCCTCCTCAGTGCAGTCTAACTGGTAAAAACTAAATGCTTTGTCCTTGAGAGTCACAAGTTCTATTTTATTGTAAATATCTGGTAACCCAATTAGACGAAAGTTAGAAGTTTAATTTCTAAGCTAGTTATGTCAAGAAATTATTTTAGTTACTTTACCATTTATTTATACTTACCGAAAATAAAATACACAATACAGAAATTTAAAATGACAGTTCCTAAACCATCGCCGTCATCTTCATACACACACAATATCACCATATACCAATACAGTACCATCACGTGGACTATGTAGAGAAACAAAAAGGGGTATGCAAATTTAGGTTTGCACTAAAAAATTTAAAGTGTATTAGTAAATACAAATACGTGCGCCAACCCAACAAACACAATTTCATCGGACCGTAACAGCACAGAATATTTTTGCCTAGACCAAATTAAATCAGAATAGCAAACAAGTCTCCGCAGTCATTCTGGCACAAAAGCCAACCTAGGAGGTTAAATTGGTTGTGGATACTCTGGTAATACTACTGGAGTATGTGAGTTAGAAAAAATGTCGAAAATTGTAAGTATTTTGCTATGCGATAAGAGTACCTCCCTCCACCGTTTTCGGAGATGCTGAGAACGATAGTGCTGGTAGAATTTCTCTTTGCAATTGTGCAACCTCCCAAGCGGCCAAAAACCACCCCCAAAAGGACTTAAACGCTTATCACATCTTTTCCAACGGTGAAACTTAGCTTACTCCCCGTTTTTGATGATACTGAACACTAATATAAACTAATATAAAACACCCCTGAATGGGGTGAAAAACTTTTTTACATCACCGGTAAAATGTATATGCCGCCCGTTTTTGAGGATGGTGAATGCGATCAATTATATACTTGGATTTCGATGCTAACATCGGACCATAAAACTGTAGCTTAGAACATCGCTGAAGCTGTAGCTATAGCGATAAGATAGCGTAATAAGATAGCAAGGCTAGTCCTTGAATAATTTTACATTATAACTAGATATACATGTTATGTAAAAAAATTAATACATCGGTACTTAACAAAATGTATTGCTTTAGTGAAATTTATGTAATAAATTTTACAATTCCTACAATAAAAACGAGATTAAGTATTGTTCTAAAATGATTATTACAGACGTTCCGATAGCGATTTTTTTTTTTACTTTTTTACTTTACGCACTAGTGCGTAAGGTTTAACTTTACGTACTACGCAGCGTGCGTAAAGTGAGTACTTTACGCACGGTAGTAGAAAAACACTATTTCGGTCGATGTTTGTGTGTTTGCTGAGAAGTTCTATTTGATAAAATAATTGAATAGTCAGGTACCTGATACGCCGCCATTAGAAGAAAGATGCAAGATAATGACATGAGCACATAAAATGTTGCTAAACCAATCACGTAGTAATAGAGTTCTAAAAATAATTAGTTTTTAGTTTAATGCCTATGTTATTGTATTTTATCTTAAATAGAAATAAAGTAGAAAATATTTATTATAGGCTTAAGACCACTCCGGATATAAACCGGAAAGACGGTTCAATTTACTCTCATATAAATCATTATTTTAAAAAACTGCTTTCACTAAAAGACATTAAAAACATGTTACAATGTGGGACGATGAGAGAAAAAAAAGTATATATAAAAAAATATTTTTTTCTTCTATTTTCGATTTGCAAAAATAATTCTTATCATTCCACATAGGTATTATTAATATAAACATTTTCCCTTTTGTAGAACTAAAATAAAATTAGCCCTAATGTCCTCAAGTGCACCGAGAAATTTAAAGATTAGGTATAATAAATTTGTTCAATGTCATATCCTATTACATCTCTATCACTCTCTTTCCAAGCACACCGTACATTAGGCTGCGTCATTTTATTGACATGAAGTCATTTACAATTAAAATGGGAAGCATAGATGACTAATACACTCCGAACAACTCTTAATACTAGAGTCAACTTAGGACTTTAATGTGCTTCGAATTGTACTCGATAAATATTTGACTGTAAAATTCGAATTCTTATGTAAACAAAACCACGTGACTGAAAACGGGTTTCTTACTGGTGTGACGCCGCAAGTCACAAAATACGCGCGTGTCAATAGAAGCGACATTAGAAAAGCATTATGAAAATTTGGGTAAAAGTGTGTTTTTAGTTATGCAAGAAGGGCTAATTGTAGTGTCTTGACTGTTTTCTGGAGTTTGAAGATTGTTTTAATTGAGCGATGACGGACACGAGATTTTTGGAAGCAGATGCAGTCATGATGACAACATTTCTTGGCAAAAATCATGATTTTATAAGTACAGAAATTAAAGGGGCAAAGACTATGAGGTTTGTATACACGTTTATTTTCAATTAATATTATTTTAATTATTGTGCAATCGAAAAGTTTTCATATTAAAGTGTACCAACCCTGCTCGAACCCTGCATAATTTGACGTTTGTCAAAGAACTAATTTTGGAGAATCTTAGTGCTTATTCTGTAACTATATATTTTAAATTTTAAAGCCTGTAACTTAGCGAAAATATTATGGCAAATCTCAACTGTCACCAACGTATGTTTCCGTTGTATGTGAATCCAATGTGTATCCAAGATAAATCCTTGCCGGGTTCATTTTTTTGATGTTCGTGTATTGTAAGAAACATAATAATATGTCAAATTTTACAGGAAACAAAATTTTTATTTATTAAAAATCAATGTTTTTTTAGTTTGTGAGATTTATGTGAAATAATCACTTGGATATTTGTTACTGCATATATAGGCTGTCCATTTTGTCAGGGCCCTCGAGAATATCTCACTTAATATCGGTCGTACAAAAAAAAACGAAAATTGTGCCAATTTATATAACCTACAAAATAGTTTAAAGACATTTGAAATCCATGGCCTACTTTAAGAGTTATGGCGGAAAATATAAAAAATTCGGAAAATGTCTAGGCCAAATATCTCCGTTATTTGAAGAGATACGAGAAAAATTCTAAGGCGAAATTTTTTTACAAAACAGAGTGTTTCAACGAGGTTTTATCTAATTTTTTGCAAAACCGCTGTATTTTGAGGTTTACTCTTCAGGCTGTTTTTTTTTTTTTTTTGAAAATTTTTGGCTTCGAGCTTATGGAAAGCTCACACACCACAAACTGTTGATAGTATCAAAAGTAGCAGAATTGTTTAACGTGGATTAACCCAGCAGAGACAATGATAATTCTAACCTAACCCGAAAACTATAGAAATAAACATCAGGAACTGGAAAAGGTATGAGACACTATTCTCGCCCAGGGGTCTATCAGGGCATTTTTTCCACAGAGAGATGGACCACGGTTGGAGGGAAAAGAGGAAAAATATTATAGGGATAGAAACAGAGGTGGAACGAAGCTAAACCTATTTCACTATGATGCTAGCCTTTTGAAATTGAATCACAAGTCTAATTTTATTTCTTTCAGGAAAGTTAAAATTGTGTTGAAAATTTGTAAGTCATTGTAGTGTAATAATGTAGTAATATTAGTAGGAAGTTGAACGTTCTGTAGTGAAAGATTTTTAATGAGTTTGGTTGTAGCCTGAGTGTTTCGATTGCAATTAAAAATAATGTGGTTCATATCTGCGGTAGATTCATTATCACAGTTACACAAAGGACTATCAAGAAGTCCAATTCGATTAAGGTGTTGTGGGAAACGTCCGTGGTTTAATTTCAATCTAGTGACAGTAGTAGAAAAATATCTAGAAACCTTATGGCTACTTATATGGGGTAAAGAAGTTGGTAGCATGGGATGAATTTTTGTGTAGTGGTTTTTTGAGTTGGCCACATACTGCTCCCAACTAGCTTGCCATTTCTGTTTTAGTTCTTGCTTATAAATATGAAAGAAATCTGTCATCGGGAAGAATGGGTGAGTGATACTTTGTTCTTTAATTGATTGTTTGGCAAGGCGATCAGCAATACAATTTCCTCTGATATCTGAGTGACCTTTAACCCAAACATATTTAACTTCAAAGCCAGCTGCGATAACTAATGATTCTTGACGTTTAATTTTACAAATTATGTCGTTCTTATATTGCTCATATCCAAAATTACTTATCGATAACAGAACAGATTTAGAGTCACTTAGTACTGTGAAAATTTTAAAATCAGGATTAGGTAGCTTTATGTAAAAGTCTGTGATCCAAGATAGGGCCTGGTATATTGCGAACGCTTCAGCGCTATATATAGTACATTCTTTAAATAATTTAAATGTAGCGGATATGCTCAAACTAGGAATGAAAAAGGCACAACCTGTACCGTCTGCGGTTTTGGACCCGTCGGTGAAAATCTTGCAAGTAGGACTATTGTTCAAGATTTTACTCAGAATTTTCGAATTTAGGACCTCATAATCTGAGTATTGTGGGAATAATACTGTTGATTTTAGATGTACAAAACCATACTCATATTGAAAAATTGAGTAGTTATTTTGTGGAATGACTTGGTTTGTATAACGATGATACACAAGAAACGATTCGGTTAAAGGTGGGCTGTTACGGTGTGCCCAAAATCCATTCGTTAAAACCTCTACAGCGAGAGTACAGACTTTATTGTACAACCTTCTGTTACAGATTTGTATTTTGGCAAAGAATTTGTTGGCCTGATATTGCCTTCGTAAGTGCAGAGGCGGTTCTTGTGATTCAGCCAAGACAGCTTCGGATGGCGAAGATTGCATAGCCCCGATACAAATACGTAAAGCCTTATACTGGATTCTGTCTATAGTTTTTAGGTTAGAGTCGGAGGCTGAACCATATAAGGTACTACCATAATCTAGTATTGATAGGATGTACGACTTATAGAACATGAGTGCGGTCCTGGGGTCGGAGCCCCATTTGACTTTGGTGACAGATTTTAGAACATTTATACCTTTTTCACATCTTGTTTTAATGTAATTTATGTGTTTAGTCCAGAGTAATTTTTTATCCAAAATAATGCCAAGGTATTTATATTCATTGACAAGAGGAATAGAATATGTGTTTAAATTGAAAGTTCTAATACCAGGATCGATTCTATGGCGACTAAATATCATGACGGCTGACTTGTTTTCAGATAAATCAAAATTGTGGTCATTAAGCCAGGATTTGAGGCAATAGGTGATATGTTTCAGAACAGTAACACAGTCTCTATATGTTTTTTGAGTGGAGTAAATAACCAAAGCGTCAGCGTACTGTATGCAGTTTATCGTTTCATCATATACTTCATGTATGCTCGCGGTGTAAATATTAAAAAGCAGCGGGCTTAGGACCGAACCCTGTGGAAGTCCTTGACACGAAATTCGAGGTCCATGGTAATTATTTATAGAATCCTTTACATATACTATTCTATTATTATAAAGTTCAACAATATTTGTTGAGGTGTTGGAGGAGAGACCATAATGAATGAGCGTATTTTGAAGCAAAGGTAAATCGACCGAGTCATAAGCCCCTTTTATGTCAACAAATAAAGCTGCAAGATAAGAATTTTCCGTAAAACAGTGTTGTATATCTGTAACTAATGTAGAGACTGCATCAATTGTTCCATTACCCTTACGAAAGCCAAACTGATTTCGGGGAATAAGTGAATTATGTTCAAAGTACCATTCTAAGCGATATTTAAGCATACGTTCGAAGATCTTTGTTATACAGGACAACAGAGATATAGGACGATATGATGTTGGATTGTTGCTATCCTTGTTAGGTTTTAGGATAAGGCAGACAGAAACAGTTTTGATTTGTTCAGGGAATTTATTATTACACCACCAGTCATTAAATATGTCAAGAAGCATTTTTTTCCCATTATAGGTTAAATTGTATAATATTAGAAAAGATATATCATCTTTTCCAGGAGCGGAATTCTTTGTAATACTTAGTGCAGATTCAAGTTCTGCCATATTAAATGGTTCGTCTAGCACGGTTTTACGACATTTGTTTTTAATATAAACCAGATTTTGTGTGAAGGGTGGAGCAATAGTATCCAAGGCCGATTCTACTAGTGGGTTTGATAAAAATGTTTTTGTGGGGAGAGTTGTTTTGTTAGCAATTTTTTTAACTCGTTTCCATATATCAGTGATGGGAGTATCTTTATTTAGTTGGGAAATAAATTCTTTCCAATTATTCCTTCGCTTGATATGGAAGAGTCGTTTGGCTTCTGCATCTAACTTCTGAAATTTCAGGTAGTTATTTAGATTAGATAATTGCTTATATTTTTTAAAGGCCTCGGATCTTTCTTTCGCTTTGATAGAGCATTCATTGTTCCACCATATGGGTCCTGTGCGATTATAGGAATGGGGTTTCCGTATTGGCATCGAGACATCAGCAGCAGATGAAATTGCATCAGTCAAAAAGGAAAATTTATCAGAATGGACGGACGACTGAAAATTGGTAAGGAAGTTATCTAGAACTGTTTGGAAAGAATCCCAGTCAGCAGCTGAGTCATTCCATTTCGAGGATGGATTATACTTAGTATATTCAATATCTAGGCCTTATTTTGGAACGGGCGGGAAATGGCGCCATTAAATATTTTCCTCTCTTTTCAACGATATATCACATGCCATATTTATTCATTGGCACTACGTTAGTAATTATAAAAACATTTTTTTTAAAACCAATTTTTTTTTAACAAGCATTATACTTGCCGTGGAGAAGTATGATTAAATAAAACGATAAAATAATTCAATAAGTTGTTCAAATCTTTGCTATAATAAAACATTAACACAATTAAGAAGAATAAAGTAAATTCAGGTAACAAAAACAAATTAATAATAAAAAGAATATAGCACACAGAACATTAATATTTATCTAATACTCAAAATAATTTTTAAGATATATCAAGTGTTCACACTGTCCACCGCGATTTCTTATGCACAATCGAGCGCGACGAGGCACTGCATTTAAAACATTACTCAGCATTTCGGGGGTAACTGTAATACATGCCTGTTGAATTCGAGCTTTTAGGTCCTCTACATTTTGCGGTGTCGTCGAAAATACCTTAACTTAAATATAATCCCATAAAAAAAATCCATTGGGGTTATATCTGGGGATGGAGGGGGCCATCGAATAAATCCATTGGTACCTATCCAATGTTGAGGCAAAATTGCGTCTAAATAATCTAGGCAAAACTGGGAATTGTGGGGAGGGGCTCCATCTTGTTGAAAATATTGAAAGTTGTGTCGATTCTCTAAAGGTAGGTCATCTAAGAATTCGTTAAATTCATTTCTCAAAGAGTTTAGGTACCTTTGGCCATTGAGGTGACCATCATAAAAATAAGGACCTATTAAATTGGTGCCTAAAATACCTATCCACACATTTATTGAAAAACGATTTTGAAACCCAGTCGGTCTATGCGAGTGTGTATTTTCAGAAGTCCATTATTTGTTATGAATATTGTAATTAAAAAATCCATTATTGGAAAAATTTGCCTCGTCGGAGCAAAGTATTTTACTACATATTAATGAATCGGCACACTTCTTTTCCAACAGCCACCTACAAAAAGTTGTCCTCCTTGGTTTGTCCTCCGCTTGTAAATTGTGAACTTTTTTGGCTTTATGGTAAACATTTTTCTTTAAAATTTTTCTAGCACTTGTTTTATTTATATGACAAGCAATTTGAATTTCTCATAATGATGTTTCCAAATTCTCTGTATTTTTATTTCTTACATAATTAATAACTCGGTTTACCTTATTTACATTATCAGTAACGTTATTCAACCTTGTCTTCTTCTTTAAAAATGAACCATTATTTTTCAGTTTTGTAGCTAATTTTCTGAACAGAGTTTTATTTGGCTGTAGTGCTTGTGGAAATCTGTTTCTATATTCTACTTGAGCTAATCCAGAATTAAAATTGCATTGGCAATATGTAACGAACATATTATAACGATCAATGTGAGTGAAAATCATTTTTGAAAATTCTAAATTCTTAAACGAGTGTGATTGAGTGAGAGTTTAAGTATTAACTGAGATGATCTGTCAAAAAATTAAATTGTCAAGATTGTTCATAGCCAACTATTTTAAAATAATTGAAATAATAGTGAAATCATGAAATACAAACAAATGGATATTATACTTAAATTAATTGGTAAAGACATTTTAACTTTCTTAGCAAGGAGGGACGCTTTTATGGAGGACCTCTATACATTGGCATAACTGCGAATACTCTTTCCATAATTGCTCCATGTTGCTTTCGTGATTATTATTTTGTTTCTGTTATCTGAGTTTACTTTATTCTACTTAATTGTGTTAATGTTTTATTATAGTAAAGATTTGAACAACTTATTGAATTATTTTATCGTTTTATTTAATCATACTTCTCCACGGCAAGTATAATGCTTGTCAAAAAAAAATTATTGGTTAAAAAAAATGTTTTTATAATTACTAACGTAGTACCAATGAATAAATATGGCATGTGATATATCGTTGAAAAGGGAGAAAAATACTCTATTTAATGGCGCCATTTCCCGCCAGTTTCAAAATATTTTTTTTAACAACCTGAAGAGTAAATCTCAAAATACAGCGGTTTTGAAAAAAAATTAGATAAAACCTCGTTGAAACACTCTGTTTTGCAAAAAATTTTCGCCTTAGAATTTTTCCCGTATCTCTTCAAATAACGGAGATGTTTGACCTAGACGTTTTCCGCATTTTCGATATTTTCCGCCATAGCTCTTAAAGTAGGCCATGGATTTCAAATGTCTTTAAAAAATTTTGTAGGTTATATAAATCGGCACAATTTTCGTAAAAATAATTTTTTTTGTACGACCGATATTAAGTGAGATATTCTCGAGTGCCCTGATAAAATGGACAGCCTGTATATATTTATCGTGATTAGAAATTCAAAATTGTCGGCACTGAACAGCATTTGAAAAATGATTTAAATCAAATAAACCGCAATTTTTGTCACATAATGAGCAGTAACTCGTTAAGTATTAGAGATATAAAAATTTTATCCTCTACAACTTTTATTAAGGTCATTTTGCTCTAAAAAATATGTTTAGGAAACCACCCCTATAGCGCAAATCGCACCAGGAGTTCGAGTGTGATCTTTTGGTTGAATACTGAGGAGGCAGTCCCAAGCAACCCTGAAAAATCATCCTGTTTGGAATTATTTTTGCGGCCCCTATAAGCCAAGCACAACTTTATTGGACTATTTCTGATGTAAAAAAAAATATTTCGAATAGTCAAAGAAAATAGTGCTTTATCTCATGGTGTCAATTCAAGCTAGTTTTGTAGGCAACAGTCTGATATAAAAAAATATATTGATTTCTTACCTTCAATTAAGTAGATTCTTTCAAAGAATGACTGGAAAAATTTAACTTTGCGTACAATATCTTCCAAATTTTGCGAAGCCGTTGGTATATCCGTTAGGGCTGCAAGCGACAATGTTAAAATTATATTGCTTACAATCTGGAATGAACAAAATGGTGATCAGACTTGATGGTGATCAATATTTCGTTGAAGACGATAAACGTAATAAGGCATAAGGGGCAAATTGACATTTATATAATGAGCTGAAACTAATGGCATGATGATGAATTCGCTGAGCAAGGCATGAACACGGAAAGACACCTCTGTACTTGGTATTTTGGCTCTTGATTGGGTGCTATGAACACGCACACTAATAAGAGCTACGAGCTTAGAAAAGACCCTTGAGGCGTGGCGTGCACTTAATTTATAAAAGAATGAAGTTTCGGGGGGTTACACTAAAAAAGTTGGAACAGGATAAATGGCTCACCTTGCACAAGCCCCTGCTGATTGTTTCTATGTATTCTGTTGATTCCTAAAGTTAAAATTACTTTAAACTGAAATTGATTCTTTAACAGGTAATTTGACAACACCCTGTATATACTTCTCAGAGTATAATACTTCTGTATGTAAGATTTGAGTTAAATCACTTTTGTTTAATTTGAAAATTTTATTATTAAGATGTCCAGGTATCTTGGATCACCCTGTATGCAGTTGTTGTAGATTAAAACACTCGGTTTTAGAACGAATTATCATATTTATTATTAAAAAAATTATAGTTTAAAAAACTAAAAAACAAGCTTTAGTTGCAAACCGAACTAAAAAGTAAAAAATTATGTTTACATATTTAAAATATTTTATTTAACGTGGGGTGAGTTTTACTATATTTTTATTGCACCCCACGCTTTTTACAATAAAATATTTAAAATATGTAAACATTATATTTTACTTCGGTTTGCTATGAAAGCTTGTTTTTTAGTTTCTTTAAACTATATTTTTTATTTTAGCCACCCTCTTGCCATTCATCCTGATTTTTGAAGCCGCTGGGTATCCGCTGGTAGTACATAATTAATATTACATCAATATTAATGTATGTATTAAAGTTGATACTAGCGTTTAACGGGGTCTTATACAACGACAAATACGTTATATTATTAACTGCGGCGCCTCCGACAAAATGTCAACAATAGATTAGTCACTTTTGATTGAAAAAGTTACATACATACAAACAAACATACAGGTGAAGCTAATATAAAGCGTGTAAAAACGAACACCGGCTCAAATAAAATTAAAGTATTATTCTTTTTGCAGTTACAAGTTTGTAACTTTTCGACAACGAATAAACTCCGGCTTGGGAGGTACCGTCACTGACTTGCCTAAAGCATGTCGAGGTCGGTCTTTTATACAGTTTGTTATCGTTTCGTTTGTCGTGCCCCGTGACTCTCGCACGAACGTTTTTACGCCCATTTTATTCTAGAAAGTTGGATCCCGACATTCCCTGCGGGCGAGGGTTGCGCGATGTTGCATCATCTTTGCAAAAAGTGGAAATTTGGAAATGAAAACCATACGATTAAGGCAATAGAAAGGGAAATTATCTGATAATTAAATGAAATTCGAGTCTGTTTTGGTTTAGGAGATATAGCACGAAAAATAAGTTAAATATATTGAACCGTCCTCGTATGGTCATACTTTTTATGCACGCGCGAAATATAGTCTTTGAGTTGTCACGCGTGATGAAGTTGAAAGTGTGTTAGTGCGTTGGAACGAGAATAAGTTGACATTAATTTGGAAATATGGACTGAAATGAAATAGAAAAAATAGTTCGGGACAATTCAAGACAAGGTTAAAGTTGAATAGAAAATTTATAAGGTTTATACCCGAGGTACTGTCGTGAGCAGAGAAAAATAGGACAACTTTTTTTTCTAATGTAAATCTGTCTCTATTTGAATATGTAATGAGTAGCCGAAATAAAACGGATATCACTTTTAATTTATTTTTTATTTTAATGTTGTAGTTATTGCTATAGTAAATGATGGATGATTAATGAGACAAATTGCACTGCGTTATAACATTAATAAAAATTTGGTCTGTAACATTTTAAGAAAAGTGGAGAATAAACGGTACGATTAGTAGAAATCCTGGATCAAAGGACAAAGAATATCCTACTTAACAAGAAACTGACTATTAATATTTAGTTATTGCACCATTTCTATTTATAACTTCTATAAGTCTGTTTGGCATAGAATTAAATAACATTATACAATAATCATTAGTAATAATATTTTGCCATGCATTATTTATTATTTCCAGTAATTCTTTGGCATTCCGTGGTCTCACATTTCGTTTTTGATTACTTCTTACAAGTAGTCCCCATACTTCTTCCACAGGGTTAAGATCTGGACTATGACTGGGCCAGTTAAGAACATTGATATTGTTATCTTGAAACCAGTTAGTCACGGTATGAGCAGTATGAATGGAACAATTGTCTTGTTGAAATATGAACTCATTATTAGGAAATAATTGTGACACAGAAGGGAGCATAATATTGTCTAAAATCCTAATATTCGTTTCACTATTAAATCGTTCCTCAATATGCCACAAAAAACCAGGACCACGTGCCGATATCCAAGCCCACATATTGACGGAAAATCTACCACTTTTATCATTGTTAGATATATGTTTCTCATCGAATCGAGTATTCGGAGGGCGGTAAACACGAATATGACTGCTGTGTTGACTGGAAAGTTTTTTCGTCTGTAAAGTTTAAAATTTACATCATGCGCTAAAAATTCAGGCGCAAATCCTACTCGAGCTTCTTTATGTTCAGCTTTAAGTAAGTATTTCTGTGCTGCTGCATGACAGCGTAGCTCCGATTTTCTTACTCCCCGGCGACCAGTACTACTCGATCCAGCAAAGTTCGTTTCTTCAGCAACCTGAATAACTGAGTAAAATGGATTTTCTACTAAAGCATTTGCCAATTGCAAATCTTTTGTTGAGTTGATGTTCTTCGTCGCCCTGATCCAGGATTTCTACTAATCGTACCGTTTATTCTCCACTTTTTTGTCAATATTATAACGCAGTGCAATTTGTCTTATTGGCCATCCATCTTCTGCTTTAGCAATAACTTCAGATTTAACTAAATCGCTTATATGAGGCATATTAGTTTTTTGCACACTTGCAATAAATTGTGACAACTAGCTGACAATGTCACAAAAATTAAAGTTAGATGTACACAACTAGATTGTGTTTTTGCCTGTTTTAGGTTATTTTGGAATTTTTTCAGATTTTTTGTGAAGTAATTGCGATTTTTGTTTGAAATGAAAATGTAATGTACTTTTTATCGGGGTTTGTCATTTTGAACCAAAAGATTGTATTTTTTGGCTAATTTTGACATTTTGCGTTTTGTATTTACTTATAGGGAATGAAATGTACTAAAACAGGCATCAGTAATAATTCTTCTCTTACACTTTTAAACATATAATTTATATCTATCCTTCATAATGTGTGTGCTGTGTCCAGTCTAAAAATACGAGAACAATTGTATTTTTAATGAACTTTGCAAAAATATTCTGTAGACGATACGACGACAAACTTTGCAAATTAAGTAAATAAATGACGTTCCTCTAGATATTTATTTATTTATTAATCACCACTCTACATTGCCTACGACATTCCCATCTGTCGCAACTGAGACTCGAACTCAGGAGTGGTACAGCAGCTAGACATGTCTCTCGCACAACCTCGTCTAGTCAACTACCACCAACTCGGTAACACATGAAAAATGTCATTAAACATCCATACCCTAGCGAGGATTCGAACCCGGGACTCGATGGTTGCAAGTCTAACTCGTAAGTATGGAGCCACTGAGCTAAGTCGGATGTGTAAGGGATTTGAAGATCGCCCTGTGCATCTTATGATGCAAACTGCATTTCGGTTATTCACATCTTCATATATATTCAACGAATTTTGTTAAGAAAATATGACCAAATTTAGAAGTGACCCAGTTCGAAAATAGAGGCGA
The DNA here is from genome assembly GCA_963675555.1 of Leptura quadrifasciata. NCBI lineage: Eukaryota > Metazoa > Arthropoda > Insecta > Coleoptera > Cerambycidae > Leptura > Leptura quadrifasciata. The sequence goes on along the minus strand of OY776679.1, from coordinate 85,400,885 downwards.
GCGTTTTGTTCAGACTAAACGTGTATTTTAAGTTGTAATGAAACGAACAAAAGCCTTTTATTATTTTACGTTACCTACCAGTGTTATAATTGCAATGATGATGGCGCCCAATCTTAGTGAACACACAACACAAAAGGTGCGTAGTAATGCCATTTTAATAACTAAATTATTATTCGACACATTTTAAATTAATACTACATTTTGTCGTTTTAGCTAGAATTAAAGTAAGCATGTAGTAGGAATACCTAATGGGTACAATTCTACAGTTGCTATTGATTTGATTTTATCTCTTTGTTATACGCAATAGTTATTATTTTCCGGAGATTCTATCACAGTCAATGTTTGTATCATTGTTACAAATTCCTGTTTTATTTAAAATCAATTTTTGAAGTTAGAATATTTATTTGGGTACGGTATTATAGTTTAATGTTGAATCGATGATTATACATAAGCAATGTCTCTAAACATAATATGAGCATATATATTTTAATCAAAAAGAAAGGAAAGTCTTGTAATTACTTCTCAATTATACAAGCATACAATAAAATGTCACGTCTGGCTCACTAGACCAGAATACCAAAAACAATATGTATTTTTAATCCCTATTTAGTCGTGACCCTGGACGTCAAAAACGTCTTTAATACGGCGGGATGGGCGATGATTGTCAGGAAGATGTAGAGTATTTGGATAGCTCCGTACCTCATAAGGATTACAATGAGCTACTTCCAAGACAGAATGATCGGGTATGAGACGGAGGAAGAGATTGTCTGAAAAAACATCACATGTGGGGTTCCGCAGGGCTCGGTGCTTGGGCCATCCTTGTGGAACATTGTGTTTGATGATGTCTTCCGACTGCAATGGCCAGTGATGTAAATTTCCCGGAATTTATTTTTGAGGGAAAATTCCCGAATATTTTCCCTTAATAGATAATAATAATAATAATAATAATAATAAAAATGTTAATTTTATTAGTCCTAAGTGTATTATGAAAGTATTATATGTCATTAAAGTTATTAAAGTAAATGTATTAATAACAAACTTATTATTAATAATAACATTTGATTTTAAATGTTTTATTACAAGAATAAAAAAGATACATAATATTCTATGTTATGTAAATGAAACAAATAAACAATAAACAAAAAAAGTAAACGTAAATAAAAAATAATGCTACATATTAACATATTATTAAGATGTTGGTCAGTAAGATTTAGTCAGTGTCCGTTTTGTTTGGCGAGTGGGAAAATAGGAAAATATCATCGGGGAAAATTCCCCATATTTTTCCGATTGGAATTGGATTGGATTGGAATGCGAAAATTCCCGACTCACATCACCGGCAATGACAAGATGGTGTGAAGGTTATCGGTTATGCGGACGATCTGGCCATAACGGTAACTGGAAGGTGAACAATGCGCAGAACAGAGGCGGTCAATGATCACAAATGTAAGGACGTGGATGGAACCGAGACATGGGGAAGTGGGGTATTATCTTACCCAAGCCCTGAGCGGACATGGGTCTTTCATGGAAAACCTAAATGGTATCGGTAAGACTGATAGCCGAGAGTGTGTATATTGTGGCAAGCTGACAACGCGGAATACACCGTGTTCGTATGCAACAGGTGGAGGGAAGAAAGGTGACATGATGGACCGCTGTTACCGTCCCCGGATGACAGGGTAGAGAGGATGCTGAAGACAGAGGAGAACTGGAGAAAGGCGAAGGAAAAACATATAAATGAATACTGTATTGAAGGTCCGCGCATCTTACACGCAAAACTTACACTTCCGTCCCTACAAAATTCAAGTCTGCTTCAAGATTTTGGGACACGCGTTGTTTTTTGCGAACATTTCGAAGAGCTATTTGCTGAAAACCCAAGTATCGTTGATTGCTTGCGGATGCCAGATGAAGCTCATTTTCATCTTTCCGAACATGTTAACAAACATATCTTTCGCTAGTGGGTTACGGAAAATCCTTTGCAATTGCACGAAGTACCGCTTCATAACAAAAAGTTTACTGTATGGTATGCAGTATCTGCCTTTGGAATTTTTGGGCCGTTCTTCTTGAGGAAAATGATTTGACGGTTACTGTTACATAACAATGTTATCAAGAGCTATTGCGTAACTTTGAACAACAACTTCATAACGCTGGTGTGGATAATCGAATAATTTGATTTCTGGACAGGGACAACAACTGACCGGCACGGTCACCGGACCTATCGGCTTGTGATTTCTTTTTATGGGGTTACTTAAAGTCAAAAGCGTTTTCTAATCGATCTCAAACTTTGGAATAACTAAAATATAATATTTGGAGAAAGATTAACGCAATTCTAATTGAAATGTTGGAGCGGACGATGAAGAACTTTCGTGGTAGACTTCATGAGTGTCAGCAGCGAGGAGAAGGTCATTTGACTGATGTAATATCTAAAAAATAAAATATTCTTGTTTCCTCAAGAACCTTGTGTTTAATTTTCGGCTGAAAATTTAGCCATTAATAAAAACAACTCAATTCAAAATGGATGCTTCATTCTGTCGGATCCGTTATAAAATAAAATTAAATTACAAAAGAAACTCAAACTTATAGTACCTCATCCATCAGCTTTGTCCTTTGTACTAGACTCCACACCATTGGTTTTTATTCTCTGAGTATTTGGAATCTCAGTCTCGCCAGGCCTTCACAGTGGCACAATATATGAACTGAGGTTTCCTCTTCCTGTTGGCAGAATCTGCATGTTGCGCCCTCTGCCAGGCCCATTAGACTCATGTGTCAATTGAGTCGACAATGGCCAGTTAGAAGGCCTACTATTACTCTGATGGCCTTCCTATTCTGGCTTAGTAGATCTTCCGTAAATTTGGCCGAACGTTCTTTAATGAACTCTTTGGCTTGTCTCTGTGTTGGGAGATTCCTCCACCATTTCAGAGATTTATTTTGCACCCATTCCTTAATGGCTGCTCGTATGCATGGCTTTGCCATGCCATAAAAGGGCTTGGGTCCTATTGGGGCTTCAAGTGCGCCTTCCTTGGTCAGTTGGTCAGCCTTTCCATTTCCTCTGTGTCCTTGGTGTCCTGGTACCCATGCTAAGGTCGCTCTGTTCTGACTTCCCAGCTCTGTAAAGGCCGTCAAGCAGCACTACGCCAATCTTGAGTTGATTTGCATATTATAATAGTTATTGGTTCAAGAAAATCAGATGATCAAATCAGGTAAATATCGAAGAGGACGGGGCCAGCGCCATCTAAAACGTTGGGCTGATGTCGTCCAACAATGAACGGGAAAGAATTATGGTGAGGCCGGGGTCGTGTGCAGACAACCACGACAGTTTCATTCTCTAGGACAAATCACACAACAAAAGGAAGTCGACTGATATTCACTGGTCCAAAAAACACCTGTTCAAATGTTTCCAATAAGATAAAGATGACTCTTTATTTTTAGATTTAATTTTCTCAACAGGCGTCCAAAGCAGCAGAGATTTCAATAAATCAAAGTCTAGATTGCAAAATAATTTTATAAGAATTTTGTCAGTATTTAGATGTTTTAATTTTTTTAGAAAAAAATATTGAGTTAGTATGCTATGAATTTTTTTTATGAATATATAATTTGAAGTCATACAATTATATAACAAATTTTTTAATTATTATTGCTGTTCAAGCGAAGCATCAACGTTGATGAAAAATGCAAATTTATTACTAAAAATTTTTGGAGGGTAGTGTATGTAAAAGGATATCAACTTTTTGAAGGGCAGTGTACATACCCCGATTTAAAATTTGCGCCAATTTAATCATGTTTCTTCCCATCCGCGAGAGGCGCTGAAATACGGTTGTTCTTTATTTTTTATTTATTTGTAGCAGAGTCCGGACAGTTCTGCCTGGTTTTGCCTTCACGTTGTTATGATGTTAGTAGTGTTGTTCTACAAACAAACAAAAAATCAAATCTGTGTCGGAGAGGGGTAGAAGCACATGTTATGATGTTAAATTATCAATTATATTACTAGTAGCGTAATTTTTATTTATTTCGTGTGCATAAACAACATAAATTAACATAACCTCAATAAACGATAATCATTATACTTTAAACATGGATTACGATATTAACGAAATTCCAATAGAGATTGAAGGAGTAAACTACCCAGCTGTTCCAGGACCAAGTACCAGCGCAGAAGTGGATCCAGAAATAAATTCTGACGATGATACTGATGAAAGCGATCAAGACGAAAGTGGTAAATATATACTTTTTTGTTAAAATAGACGTGTTACTAATCAGCTTACTTTCCAGAATCGAAAGATAAAAGCAGGAGATTGTACTATAAGAAAGAAGTAAGTAAATTATCCTCTCATCTGAAAGGTTTGATGGGTGAAGCTAACTTGCGATATGCAAGAGGAGACCTAGAAACGGCGAAGAAGATGTGCTTTGAGGTCATTAGACAGGCTCCAGATGCGTACGAGCCTTATTTAACTTTGTCACAAATGTACGAGATGACAAACTTGAAAAAATATAAGGGGTATTTGATGTTAGCGAGTCACTTGGCATCGACTAACATAAGCATCTGGTGTAGACTGGCAGAAGTCTACTTGCAAGAGGGCAGCATTATGGAAGCCGTGAAATGTTACTCGAAAGGGATTAAAAGTGAACCAAAGAACATTTGGTTGCATAAGAAACGGATTGAATTGTTGGAACAAAAAGGTAAGTAGACACATAGAAAGTTAGAATATGTTTGAAGCTCTAATAAAAAAATAATCTGGCACTAGAGAGAGTGATCACTATTTTTAATTTAATAACTTGGTTTATTGCTTGATATAGAAGCAATATTCTTAATATGATCGTTTTGCATGTAACAAAGAATAGAATAGAACATTTCATTCGTTTCTGGTACACAATTGTATATGACTTATCAGACACGCACATAAGTCTCACCTACATACACAGAGCTATACAACACACTTCAATACTAACAATAATAATAGTAATAATTTTAAAAACAAGTAAAAAGGATATGCGCAGTGGCGTAACAGATACAGATTGTCATTTGGTCCCCCAATGGTGCTGGCTGGAGACGGATATGTCCAAAGGCTTTATCTGGGGGTTGACTTGCAAAACGGCTGTGTTTAACATATAATATACACAACCAGTTATACAAATATTGGTTTATAAAGTTGCAGCTATTCAAAATTCTATTTCCTTTGGTTGATAAATATATCTCCCGATCGACGACCAGCCGTTTACTTGTCAAAATTAATGCGTCATGCATGCAATTTTGCGAGTAGGACAATAAAATTAAAATATCCTTTAATATTATTTAACGACAGACAATTTCAATCTTTAAAGATTGATCTTAGAGATTTTTTTTTTTTGCTGAGTTGGCTTTGGAATCTGGTCCTTTAGCCACGTATACAAGTTTACTCCTTACGGCTGCTCGTGTGAACTCCCCGGTAAAGAGAACCCCTGTGTAATTTTACTGCTATTTCATATAATACACTTTGATGTGTTCTCATATGTAAGCCATTACAACAACCTAAGAGACACCTATCCGACCCTAAAAAATATATTTTTTTAATAGCAATGGGATTCAAACAGGGATACACACTTCTCGCCCAGGGGGGAATAGCAAATAGATATAAGAATGTGAAGAAAAAAAAAACGAAAAAAGTGTGTGTGTATAATGGATTGGCAGTTCTTTATTATGTGATTCTTAGTTCATTGATGTGTTCCCACAATGTTTTTTGAGGAAACTTCCTGTAGGCGGTTGTTTGACGATTTCAATTTTTGCAAAGAGGTCGGAGTATTTCCATGTTGTGATCAGCCCTGACAAATTTAGTGGATAATTTGGATAGTCTCTGTGGAATTGGTTCTGTTTTGGTTATTTGATATAGAAGAGCGTTAGGTGGGTTGCGCAGCAGATTTGTTGGGTGTCGGTATTTGGTAATGGTTCTCAGTGCTGATGTTTCCGCAACATTGATATTTTTTATTGCTGTTTTTCTGACATTTAGAAAGAGGGGGTGGCCGTATTCTAGTATTGGTCTACATATTGATTTATAAATGTGAGCTGCAGTCTTTTTACTGATTCCCTCGTTTTTATAGGTCATGCAACGAAAGTGTTTGCTTCTGGTGATGCATCTTTTCTTTATGTATTTGGTATGGTTGTTGAAGTTCAACTTGCTGTCTAAACTTACGCCCAGGTATTTGATTGTTGACTGAGCGAGGAGAATGTGATGGTTAATGGTAACCGTTGGTGAGTTGTTGTTTATTCCATGGTTAAAGATAATATACTGGGATTTTGTTGGGTTGGATTTTAGTCTCCACTTGTTGAACCAGGTCATTGTTCTGTTCAATAGTTCTTGTAATTGGACAACAGTTTTTTCCAAGGTGCGATCATGACTAATTAGAGCCGAGTCATCAGCATACTGTAGAATATATGTATTGGGATTAAAGTATTGTAGGTGTTTTTCAAAGTTGTAGATGTCATAGCAGTAGATGTTGTATAGCAGTGGTGAGAGTGGGGAGCCTTGTGGCAGTCCTTGTTGTGTTTTAAATAATTTTTGTAACTTGTATTTACTTTAATTTGTAGGGTTCTTTCCTTTAGACATTTTTTTATAATGAATATAAGGTACCTAGGACAGTACTGTCAACTTATACACAAACCCCCATGCCATACACTGTCAAACGCTTTAGTAATGTCAATAAGGATTGCTGCGCTATGATATCCTTCTAGTTTTGATGTTTGGATATTTGATGTAATTATCGTCAGTGGATGTGTGGTGGAGCACTTTTCATGGAATCCGAACTGATAGTTAAGAATATTGTGACCAATGGCTTCAGAGATCAGTTTTTTAATTATCTGTTTGAGATTTTTTGCCAGCACTGATAACAACACTATAGGTGATTGGTGTTTGATTTAGGGATGGTGATAACAATTCCTTGTTTCCATTGTGTGGGAAAGCACTGGTTGTTAAGACAGTATTCATATATTCTAATTGTATATAGATGTACGTTGTGTCCTAGTTTTCGAATGGTGGTTTTGGATATGTTATCTTTTCCGGGGGCTGTGCTTTTTCCTTTATTTAATATCTCAAAGTATGTTTCCTCACTTATTGCCTTATTTTGTCTTTGAAGTTCTTCTGAAAAAAAGTTGTTGGACAAATTTCTTATATCTTCGTAATTTGTCTCATCAAACTGATTGTCATTTTTTATAGTATATCTTTTTTTTAAATGATGAGCAAACAGTACTTTTTTGAGGTCATTGTTGTAGAATTTGCCATTTTCTTCTAGAATAGTTATGCATGATGTCTGTTTATACCTGGAGAGTTTTCTGTTTGTTGCCAGTAGTTTTTCCTTGCTGTTGATTTATTTCATTACAGGCATTTATCCATTTGTGTTCTTTATATTCTCTTATTAATTTTTGGATGTCTTGTTGTACGCGTTAAGGAGTCTTTTGTAGTCTTCATTTTTATTTGGTAAATAGTCTCTGTACATTTTTCTTTTATTTCTTATTAGTTTGATGATGAATGGTGGCAATTCGTGCAAGTAGAATTTAGTCTTTCTTTTAGGAGAGTTATGTATCATGGCCTGGTTAATTTTTCATTAAAGCTATTTATTGTCTGTTCGTCAATTGGGAGTTGTTGACTTTCTTCTATGTATTTTTCTATTGCAATACTAACCTTTTCAGTGTCACATTTGTGGAAGTTAATTTTTTCTACTTCTTCCGCCGCATTTATTATTTTGTCAAGTTTAATGTTTACCTCTATTGCCAAATGATCAGAACCTATGTCAGGGTGGGTTTCGATTTTGTTTATATTATTTTCAATATTATTTGTGTAATGTAATAGATCTGGCGTTGTGTCTGGGTTATTCATCATAAGAAATGTTGGAGGTGTGTCTGCTTTTTTGAACGATGAGTTGTTTAAGAATGTCTGAAGTTGACGATTGTTTGCTCTGTTGAAGTCCCCTATTATTATACAGTATTTGTACAGTGCTGCTTTGGTGAATATTGTTTCTTCAGTATTAGATGTCGGACGAATGTACACCAGGAGTATGTGTAATTTACCGTCTTGGAGTGGTATTGAAAAGTGGGTTGCTTCAAAGGGGGTTGTTTATTCGTGGAGGATATTCTTTGTTCATTTTTAGAGTGGGGTCTACTTGTACTAGACTTCCACCTCGTGTATTGTTATTTACCATATTCCCATTGAATTGTAGAACATCCCAATTTTTGTAGTGCATGCTGCTATTTTCCTTTGTTTTGATTTCCACATATAGTGAGCAATTAATTTTGTTTTTTTCTATTATGTTATTGATTTGACTTGAATATTACTTATTCCAACTATTGGTTCGGTTGGTGAGGTAGTTAGAGGTTCATCTAAATGGAACATTAGCATGTATAGTCTATTCCCCGAAAATGAAGCCACTGTATCAGTGTTGTACTGTGTTACAATTATTCTTTCCTATTATTTGGGTTTTCTACCACATGTATTATTATCCTCTTCAAAAACAAATCACTAAATCTACAAACTAATAGAATTATTGGAAAAAATCCTCTGCGCCCGTGGCGTTTACGCCAAAGGAAAAGTCAGAGGTTATGTTTTGCAAATAATATAAATCGGAATAAACACAAAAATAATGTATTTTGTGTTACAATTCTCTTCCTTAGTTTCTTTAATAGTTCTTCTCCATCTCTGTTCTTGTCTTTGTTTATTTTTGATATATATGTGTTGATAATCATGTTGTGAATCGTAATTGGTGAATATATTTTTGAGTTTTTGTTATTTTTTTATCAATTTCTTGGCTTTTTTTGTTAAGCAGCTTTATTTGTGTGTTAGGAATGACCTGTATTGGTTGTCTTGGTGTTTTTGGACATTTGAGTGACCATGCAGCATGTTCTTCTGATCCGCAGCCTGTGCATTTCATCGGCAGTGGGGAATTGCACTTGGAATAATGGTGGGGTCCATCACATTTGGTACACTTTAATGGGGTGGTACATTGTTCTTTTGTGTGCGTGAACTGTAAGCACCGTGAGCATGGTTGCGGGATTGGAGCAGGTGGTAGGCTAGGGAAAGCCGGGTAGTGTTTATGTTTGTAGAATACACCCTCATTAAGTAGTTGCTCGCTGGATTTTGAGCAATCCGTTTTGATTCGGATCATTAGTGTCGGCTTGTTGTTAACTTTTGCAATTATTCTTTTGCAGTAGCGGTGTTTTATACTCATTCTTTTAATATGTTCACTTATTTTTGAGTCTGTTATTTCATGTTCTACTGATCTAATAATTACAGAGTAGGAGCGTAGGAGCTTGATGTTGTAGGTTTATCATGATTGGGGATGTAGGAGTCCGAGGTTTCTTGGTAATTTTTGATTTTTTGTTAGATATAAGTTTATTTAATGTTTCTGTTATTTTTGTCTCCTTGTTTGTTTTTATGAGGAAACCTTTTTTTGTAGTTATGCTGTTTCCCATATTTCAGACATGTCTTTTCTTGTTATGTCATTGACAGTGGTGATGTAAAGTAAGTGTTTAAATTTTTTGTGTACTATTTCACTCATCCTTGTTGAGTAGTTTTTGTTTGTATGCATTGCAATGTTTTTGTTTTGGATGTTTTTTGTGTGTGTGTTTATCTCTGTTTTTTGTAGTGTTGGTATTTGACCCTAATATGATGGCTATTGATATCTTCTTGTGATAGTCTATTCTTTTTGTTTGCATTTCCACCTTCTACTTTTGATTTCTGTTTATGTCTCACTTTTTTCCATTGGCCATTATTTTCTATTTCCATTTCACTGTAACTTCCATCACTATCTGAAGGCATTTTGGTCTCTAGTTAACACTCTAAACTGTGCAGTACCAGGAGAAAATATTCACAGTTGTTCACTCTGTCACTGCCTCTTAAGGACAGGGTATTTATATATATTCACATATTCAGGTAAGATCAGGGTGAGGCGGGTATATTTTATACAGAGGATAAAACACGGGATATACAAATCTACACCTAACTAAATTTTAAGGTCAATCATTTTTAAAAACCTAATTAACAGATAATATATCCGAGGGTTATTAAAGTTTAGGATTGAAGGTAGCCTCATACGACCATGCAGTCCTTCTTTGCGTACTTCTTGCAACAACCATATCAAAAAATTTTGAAATGTTTAACGGCACTTTTCTCGAAAATGGTTGGAGTTATCAAGTTCTACCAAGTGTACCTTTTATACGTGGAAATGACGCCTTCATCAGATTTTCTGGGCAGAAGTACCACAACGTTTCATAAGCTGTCGAGGTATTGCAAAAAAATGAAAAAATAATTTGAACTTTGACATCCTGTATCTTTTTCCACAGTAACATTTTACTAAAGCATATTTAAATATCCTCATATTTTGGCCCAAAGAATCTACCCCTGAACTATGGCCTATTATTAACGGTCCACCCTGTATAATTGCGATCGTTTCTAATATTTACTTTTAATTTTTTGTTTAATTCTATATGTGTCACTGGGGTTAAATCCTTCAATATTCGTGGCGCCGTAATCTTGGAAGTTTTTGGCGATGTAAAAAGTAGTAAAGTAAAGTACTTTATTGCTATAAGGTCTACAAAGGACACAGCAACGTCAAAAATTTGGTCTTCTACAGTAAAGAATAATAAAGAAACATATCAAGTGTATAATAAAATAGAATATAGACTACAAACAAACAAGTAGAACGAACATTAATAAAAAATAGTGTATAGCTGAAATTTTGCTGTTACCAAACATTAGAAACATCGAAAACCTAAAAATCTTTCGAACCACAATAAAAAGTTTTCTCATAGGAAAGGCATTCTATCACTACAAGGAATTTTTGGAATGTGATATTCTGACACTGAAAGTGCCTAGTGTTAGTATTCATCTGTAAAATTTTGTTATATACACCATGTTTATGTTTGTCAACATATATGTTTGTAACTTGTCTTTTATAGCTTTTCTGTCACGTAGGTAATAGTTATCAATTACTTGATTTATCTGACTTGTGTAAGTACTTTTGTACATTAACACCAATAATTTTTTTTTTTTTTTTTTTTTTTACAAAAAACCAGTCACCTTACTCTGTGGCTCCGACCCTCACAAAGGGGAGCTGGTAATACCAATAGCCACTCCCCACGCCCGTGGGGTGAGTGACTACCGGGTCCGCGAATCGTGTGCCCTGAGTAGACGCAATGAACCGAGGATGACAGCCTTCTGCATTCTGCCGGCTAAGATCTCTGCCGAATCTCGGCATGCCGGTATGATCTTTAGTTCTGAAAGCAGCGTCTGTCTCATTCCACCGAGGGCTCCTATAATCAGTACCACTATTTTAACAGAATGGCCTGGATAAAGCCTGCGGAGTTCGAAGAGCAAATCTCGATATTTTGTCCGTTTTTCCTCATCTTTCAAGACAATATTGCTCTCAGCGGGATCACCAATAAATTATTATTATTATTATTATTAAATGAGTAAAAACATGTATCTTCTAGATAATTTATAACAGATGCTCTAAATTTTTTTATATGTGCGATGTGTCTAATAAGCACTGGTAGTGATAGTCGAAGAAATGAAGCACTGAGCAAGCTCAAATTGGCGCAGTAAGATGGATCGCGATGGGATTTTTTGCATTCGATTCGTAATGCCGTCCCGAAACTTTGTGAAGATAGTTATTGAATGCATTTTGAATAAATAAACCCCCGAGTAAGTGTTTTGGCTCTGTGTTTTATAAATTGGAGGCAAAACTCCAGAAGACAATGTGTTTGACGCCCACCCTGGGCCCCAGGTGCCTCGGACGCCGTCGCCGACTGCATAATCGTGCTCAGCGACCCCCAAAACCCCCGAATAAGTATTTTGCCTCCGTGTTTTATAAACTGGAGGCAAAACTCCAGAAGACGACGTGTTTGATGCCCACCTTGGGCCCCACGTGCATCGGACGCCGTCGCCGACTGCATAATCGTGCTCAGCGACCCCCAAAACCCCCGAGTAACAAAATTGGACTTATTTCTATAATAATTGACCGAGAGTTGTAAAATAGTTATTTAATGCTTCTTAGCACTTTTTGTTGCAATAATTTATTTATTCAAAATGCATTCAATAACTATCTTCACAAAGTTTCGGGACGGCATTACGAATCGAATGCAAAAAATCCCATCGCGATCCATCTTACTGCGCCAATTTGAGCTTGTTTGTCCTGATTTTGTGCTTTATTTCTTCGACTATGATCTATATGCCTTGATAGCTGCATAATATGGCCCTTTCTCAAAGAATGTGGTTCTGTGAAAAGGAAATCTAATTTCATTGGCCTGCCGTGTAATTAACGACATATGATTTGAGTAAAACTCACTATTTGTTGGAAATAACAATAAGTTTTTTTTAACAAACATTACTAGTGATAAAAAATACAATGAAGGGACAGTTAAAACTCCGAATTCAGTAAAAAAAGGCTTATAAGAAGTTCTTGTACAGACTTTCATGATACATCTTATTATTCTCTTTTGAGTTATGAATATTTTATCAGCGTTAGGTGACGACCCCCAAAACGTAATTCCATATTGAATAATTGATTGCACGTAAGAAAAATAGTAAACTCTTAGACTGTCGTTCGAAACCTGGTCTCTTAGACAACGTATCACCCCACAAATTGAACTGAGGCTTGAGTTAAGTTTCCCAATATGTATGCTCCAACTTAGAATTAATATCTATATAAACATCTAGAAACTTGATACTATTTAGATTTTCTACTGATGTATTTTGTAGTTTAACATAAAGCGATTCATTTGGATTTTGTGGTCTAGGTTTATTGAAAAATATTAAGCCTGTTTTTGCTGTATTTAGTTTAAGAAAGTTGTCATTACACCAGTTCACCATCTTGTCTGCTACATGTGATAACTCTCTCGATAGTCCGGGTATATTACGATCTGCTATTATCACAGATGTGTCATCGGCAAATTGATATACTGAATCAATGTTCAGACTAGAACCAAGGTCGTTTACATAAAGCACAAAAGAATTGGTCCAAGAATGGATCCCTGGGGTACCCCTTGGGTAATTTCTGTTGATTTAGAATAATAATGAGAACCATTGCTATTTATATACACAGTCTGCAAGCGTCCAGACAGATATGACCTGATGAGTTCAAGGCAAACTCCTCGGATTCCATAACCTTCCAATTTCCTTAGAAGTAGCTGGTGATTAATGGTATCAAAAGCCTTTGAAAGGTCAAAATACAATCCGGCTACTGTTTCCCTGTCATCCATGTTTTTGATAACATTTGATATGGCATTGAAAATAGCCAATTCCGTAGACATTTCAGCTCTAAAACCATACTGTTGTTTTACTAATATATTATTTTGTTTTAGAAATGGTGTTAATTGGTTGTATATTATTTTTTCAAAGACTTTTGATGGAGATGGTAAGATTGACACTGGTCTGTAATTATTCGCACCTAATTTTGATCCTTTCTTGTATATTGGGATTACTTTTGCTACTTTTAGGTCATCCGGAAAGGTACCTGTTCTTAAGCACTCATTTGTGATCCACTCTCTCATTTCCTTGTATATTTGCGTGTCCTTTGGCCCAAACAAATTTAACTTTGATATTATTTACTTTAAGTTGATCGGTAAATTTCAACATGTATTGGTTTCCATTTTCTTTTTTGGATTTTGCAAGGCATTAATCACCGACAACGTATCTATACATATGGTTAAATTGGACGCTCCAGTCGTTAAACCTCATTTGAGTACCTGCGCAATGGCAGCTGCCTCGACGCTGAATATTGTTGAATCGGCTTCTACTACGAAACTTTTTTCCTGATCAAACTATGGAATATAGTATCCGCATGATGTATTTTCCGGATTTTTCGTGCAGTCAGTATATACGATGGTTGACTGATTATTTTTAACATAGGTCTCAATAAAAAATTGCGGAGATGGGAAAGAATCATAATTAGGTACTGTAATGTCTGCGGCCCGAGTTAAGGCTGTTATTGTTTTCAAGATGGCCGAAAATGAGAGTGATTTCTCAGAGAGAGCCAAAAAAATTTGCAAATACTGCAAAAAGAATGTAGCAAATGGTCTAGTTTGTAAAAAATGTGGTGCATCTTACCATAACAGCTGTGCTTTAAGAATAAAAATGTGTTGTGAACAAATTGTGCAAGAAGCTACCATAGTAGAAAATACAAATCAACTTATCACAGAAGAACTATATTTGAGAGAGGAAAACCTATTATTAAAGCAAATAATTAAAGATAAAGATACAATTATAATGGACAAAGAATCAATTATATCACTATTAAATAATAAAATATCATATCTTGAAGAACATTTAAAAACAAAAACAGAGGAAAAAACAGGTAACATCAACAAAAACACACAACAAATTCAACCGAAAAACATTACTGAAAAGATAGATATGAGCAAACCAGTGACCACCAAACAAATTTTAAATGAGAGAACTTCTAGAACACAAACATATGTAGATATGCTCCAAAATAGGCAAGAAAAAATTATGAAAGAAGTAATAAACTTAAATGATGATCCTTTTAAATCATCCGACAGCAGCTCACAACATAAAGCAGAACCTTTTAAAACAGTCATCTCAAAGAAGAAAAGAAATAGAGAACCAAAAATATGTGGGGAAGCAGAAATTACGAAGGATGATGAGGTACACGGTTTTGTGGGAAGAGAACCACCACAGAAAAAGATTTGGCTATTTGTTACGAGGGCGAAAGATCATGTCACGGAAGGAACGGTCCAAAAATACATACAAAATAAGCTAAAATCTGAAAACATTTCTAATATTTATGTCAGAGAAATAGATACATTTCAAAAAATACAAGACAACAAATGTTTCAAAGTGGGCCTTAGCTATGAACATCTGGAAATAGCCTATACAAACACTTTCTGGCCAAGAGGAGTAGCAGTATACAGGTTCAACTTCAAAAAGGAAGAAAAATATTTAAACCGAATAAGAAATACAAACCAACAAGCTGGAAATTTTCCAACAGAGCCTCAGAATCAGGATTTCACATAAATGTAAATGTAGAAAAAATCATAACAAAAAGAAACATAAATATATTTCATCAAAATATTCTGAGTCTAAGAAATAAAGTATTAGAAGTTGAAGCATTTTTGGAGGTAAATGGAGTCCCATATGACGTCCTCACTTTTACAGAACACTGGCTCAAAACTGAAGAATTCAAATCAATTCATATTGAAGGTTATACGAATGCAGCATGTTATTCAAGATCTCAAATGAGTCATGGCGGATCCTGCATTTTTGTTAAAAATGAGTACAATTTTGTGGAACTACATTTTCTGAAACAAAAAAGTCAAGAATTAGATTGTGAATGCTCAGCGGTTCTGGTGGAAGAACTGGGTATGATCATTCTCTCGGTGTACAGGTCTCCATTAGGTGATATAGAAATTTTTTTAAACATAATGGAAAATATATTAGATACCTTAATAAGTAAGCAAAAATATAACATCTTTATTTGTGGAGATTTCAATATAAATATTTTAGATATAAATCCTAGCACAAACAAATTTAAAGACTTAATTAATAATTTCAACTTAAATTTCACAATAACTGATCCAACCAGACAAAGTTCCCTCATTGATAATATAATAATAAACAATAAAGTTAACTTAGTGAATGCAACAAATATTTCGAATTCTCTATCAGATCACCTAGCCCAAACCATCATAGCACAGTGTGATCCCGGAAAATACACACGTGCGGAGTTTAAATATAAAAAACGATTCTTTTCCGATCAAAACATAAGAAATTGTATAAACGAAGTAAAAAATTATCAATGGTATGAAATTTACAAGTGTCATGATGTCAATAAAGCATATAATATTTTAATAAACACCTTACAATACCTGCAGGACAAATACTTCCCAGAAAGAACACTTAATACAAAATGCAATAAAAAACCTTGGATAACTTTAGGAATAAGAATTTCATGTGAACATAAAAAAATCTTATACAGTCAATATAGAGAGGGATTTATTACAAGGGAATATTACTACAAATACACAAATGTATTAAAAAAAGTTATAAGAAATGCGAAAATCATGCAAAATGAAAATATAATTAAAAAATCCACAAACAAAAACAAAAGTACTTGGAAGGTCATAAAAACTATAACAAATAAAAATAAGAAAAGTGAAAATTTTAATATAAATGAACTTAAAAACGAACAAGAAACTAGTATAGAGGCCTTAAACAGAATTAATGACTATTATATAAATATATGTAAAATAAACAAAACAAATATGCATGTTGACATCAAGACATTAACAGTTTCTATCTTTTTGTCGGAAACAAGTGAGTCCGAAATCATAGAGATAATAAGTAATCTCAAAAATAGTAATGCTGTAGGAGAAGACAAAATACCTATAAAAATTTTAAAATCTCTAAAAACATATATTGCTGCACCTTTAATGCACATAGCCAATTTAATGTTACATAACCAAGTATTTCCTGAAAGACTGAAGAGATCTGTTGTAAGACCAATATTTAAAAAAGGAGAAAAAAATGAAATAAAAAACTACAGACCAATTTCAATTTTAAATAACATCTCAAAAATTTTTGAGAAACTATTAGCGAGAAGGCTAATAACATTTTTCAACCGAAATAATATATTCTCATTAAATCAAAATGCTTACTTAAAAGAACGATCAACAGAACGAGCTGTCTTTCAGGCAATAGATAAAATTTTAAAATCAATTAATGAAAGAAACAAAACTGAGGGTATATTTCTAGATTTATCGAAAGCTTTCGACGCATTAGATCATGGTCGATTAATGGCCAAATTAGAAAGACTTGGTATAAGAGGTGTAGCTTATAATATTATAAAATCATATTTAACAGATAGGTTGCAAAAAGTTGAAGCAGTCAATTTAAATGGACAAAATCTTAGTTCTGAATGGAGATCTGTGCATCGCGGAATACCTCAGGGCTCAGTGTTGGGGCCGCTGCTGTTCATAATCTATGTAAATGACTTACCTGATGTCATTCCAGAGGCAGTAATAGCATTTGCTGATGATACCTCTGCAATTTTATCTGCAAAAACTACTGAGGACCTAGAAAAGAAAATATTACATTCTATCACCTTATTAAACATCTGGTATGATCAGAATTTACTCACCTTGAATTTGGAAAAAACTGAGGTAATGCAGTTTCATTCATCATATGAAGCGGCAGAAGAAATCAATATAAAAACCGATAAAATGGTACTCAAAGATGCGAAAACAGTAAAATTCCTTGGCTTACATCTTGACTCAAGATTAACTTGGAAGAAACATATTGAAGAACTAGCCCCAAAGCTAAGCTCATTATGTTACCAACTCCGCACTTTACGAGACAATATCAGTATAAATATGTGTTTAAATGTATATCAGTCCTATTTCCAATCATCTATAAAATATGGAATTATTTTTTGGGGAAACTCTGTGGAGGTAAAGAGAATACAAGTTCTACAAAAAAAGTGTATACGCAACATATTTAGTCTAAATAGAACAGACTCTTGTAAGCCATATTTTAAAAACTATAACATACTAACCTTGATGTCTCTCTACATCTTTGAGTGTACAGTGTTCTACAAAAAAAACTACACATTTTTTGAACAATACAGACAAACGCATTTGTATGAAACTCGCCACAGAGATATCCTAGTGCCCTATAACACCAGTCTCATGCAAGTTCAAAAAGGTGTAACAACCTCAGTGATTAAAATATATAATCACTTGCCGGATGCACTGAAAATACTACCTTTATATACTTTTAAAAGAGATTTTAAACATATGTTAATAAAAAAATGTTATTATACATTGAACGAATATTTTTCTGACTATGAGTTTTAATGTGTTATTGTGTCTACTTTTTTATTTTCTAAAATATTTGTTAGTTAAGGTGTTTTATATTTATTACTGCAGATTGCATTTTTCTTGTTTTGACGTGTTTTATACCTTGTATGGTTTTTATTGAATAAAGCTTATTATTATTATTATTATTATTATTATTATTATTATTATTATTATTATTATTATTATCTCAAAATCTAATGTACTTTTTACTGGGGAATTTTTTTTTTTTAAGTAATCCGCTGTTAAATTGGCTGTTGCTATTTTGTCTATTAAATTGTAAGTATGGTTAGAGCGACTATTTTGTTTACCGATGTATTTAGTTGATAAATATTCTAGGGGAAGTTCCAAGCATTCTACCAAGGTGGCTTCATTTCGTGTAGATCTCATAAGACCTGAGACGATTTTAAGTGCTTTATACTGAATTTTATCTATTTTTGTAAATTATATATATAATATATACTTCTGTTATGATATAGTTTAATTATCAAATAGGCCATTTTGAGCAGAATCTTAATTAAAAGGCTATACTCAAGCAGGGTTTTGATTATTCTTTCTAGGGTTTTTGTTATTGATAGAAGTGTTATTGGTCTATAAGAGTTGTGGTCATCAGGGTCCTTTCCTGATTTTAAAATAAGAATGACACATTGCTTTAAGGCTGCTGGTACATCTGCGATTCCAAATTGTTTAAAATATTTAATAAAAAATTTTTTGCTTCCGGACCAAAATTCTCTAACATTGAATACGTAATTTGATCATATCCCGGTGCAGTATTCCTTGATTGTTTGATGGCATCTGTGTGGTTATTTTTTATCGAATTGTCAGCTGAGGGATGTATAAAGTCCCCCAGACAGAGGGTGGTGCTATAGATAGATAGATAGTTTATTAATGCTTTAAATAACAAGATTTTTGCACAAGTCAATACACAAAATTAAAATGGTAAAATACACAAAAGTAAAATAGTAATATACAAAGTAAAATAGGAAACTAGCCCACAACGATATAAAAAGAAAACACTTATGCCTAAAACACGTTATTTATGTTATATGACACAGCGGCTTCCATGCAAATTTTTAGTTCTGCATATTCTACGCTTGTAAAACTTGTATCATCCGCATATAACACAGTATTTTGTGGAAGTGCTATTGTTATATCTTAAAAAAGTTTCTTAAAATGTTTTCTTAACCGCCTCTCAAGTTACCGAAGTAACCCCCTGGAAGATCTCAAGGATCTTGTGCCAGGTAAAGAGAGACGAGGCCCTACAGTTTAATGTGGACTCCGAACCACTCTTGGGGAAATTTTTTTAATAAAAAATTGTTTTGCTTTGCGGGGATCGAACCCACTACGCTAGGCAACTCAGTTTGCTAGCCGGATGCTTTAACACATTGAGCTACCGTCGTTCATGTATATTAGGAAGAGCAACGGGTCAAGAATTGATGCTTGCGGAACTCCATGTTTATTAGTCCTATCTTCCAAGGGGCTAATTTCGTAACTCGTAATTTGTATTCTGTTGTTAAAGTAACTACCAAACAACTTGAGACTCAAAGAACTGACTTCATAGTGATCTAATTTTTTAAATAATATCTCGTGGTACACACAATCAAAAGCTTTTAGCTTCAAAACCCCGGATTACGGTCTTACAGTGTTTATTTATAGCCAATACTGTAGATTTATTTTTCCTGAAACAGAATTGTTCAGCGACTAGTAGTTGGTTTGACTTAAAATATTCCTCGAGTTGATTTTTTAATAGTAGTTGAAATATTTTTGATATGACTGAGATCAGTGCTATAGGTCTGTAGTTATTTAAATCACCATGGTCACCCTTTTTAAATACAGGAATTAATTTTACTATTTTAAAAATGTTGGATATATTGATTGTTATCCTTTAATTATTTATTTAATCCTGAATTGGATGTTTACGTTAAACTAACGTCGTTAATCAACGAATCCAGCAAATCAGCTTATCCCTACCCCTACGAACCAATAAATTTGGCTATTTGTCAGCTTTAACTTCTGACAAGCCAATAATATATGTTTTTCAAAATAGATGCTTTACATGAACGAAAATATAACATCTTTAACCAATTTTTGTTTCTGCTTTTGTCAGTTGTATTAATAAGATTCTCTTTTAGGTGATAGTAAAACGATTCTTCTGTGTAAACTGAAAATGGCAAATAAAATGCCAAAGAAACAACACGAAAGCATAATAAACATTGCGATGGAAGTAGCAAAAGAACATTTTAAACAAAAGAATTATATCAGAGCCATAGAAGCCTTGAGAATACCACTTAAGAGAATTCCGAAACAAGTTACAAAAGATTTAATAAATATGATGTTGGAACTACTCCTTTTGTGTGAGCGATACTCCGAGTGTCTCGATATTTTCACGCAGTTTTGTGGGTTCTCTTTTGATATCACCGTAATTGAGGAGCAGGGTATAATAGTCAATTCTTATATCATACCCGAAAACTTACAGGTTGACTTGAAAATGAAATTCATTGTGTGTTTGATCCGACTTAGGTCCGACAGTTTGGTACCAGCTTTAATTAACAGTATATTGTTAGAGGATGATGTTGAAGTTGTTGGAGATTTATATTTGGACGTTGTTGAGGCTTTAATGCAAATGAGTTACCCACAGGAAGCGATTAAGCTGCTGGTACCGTTGGTTAAGAGTAAAAACTATTCTTTAGCTGCCGTTTGGTTAAAATATGCGGAATGTTTAGCCGCTTGTGATATGCCTGATCAAGCAATCGAGGCTTACTTTACGGTAATGGCTTTAGCTCCTTCTCATGTAGAAGTGCTCTATCCTTTAGCCATGCTTTTATTGCAACAGAATAAGAAAAAGGAAGCTCTTGAAGTGTTGTCGCAAGATCTGAGCACTAATAAATTAGATGTGGCTGTTTTAATAGAACAAATGAAGCTCCTTAAACAGATAAATGACTGGAGCAACTACTGGAAAAGCGTCGAATTGTTGTTGTCCAGGCATTGTGTTGTTTTGAAAAATCCTGAAGAGTTAAAAATCGTTTTGACGCAAGCTACGATCAGAGAAAAAATCGTGAAGATGAAGAAAATGAGAAGTTTTAGGAGTGAGCCTACTGAAATAGAAGCAGATTTTGTTAGTATTAGGGAGCCTTCAGTAGAGGAAGAGTATAAGTTGTATAGACAGATTTTGCAACTTGCCAAGGACAGAGGAGAGTATTGTCTTTTGCAAAAGTTTGCTTTTATGGGGCTTTGCTCAAAGAGGTTTATCAAATATTTCGGTAAGTTTAATGTATTTTTGTGTGTACAAATAAAAATTCTATTATAGTCCGGGAAGAAGCGAACACTTCTTGACGTTTATTTTCAATCAATTTTTAGCTATATTTATATGTGATTAGTGATATTAATAATACCTCCAGATGGTTAAGATTTTCCATTTTGCAACATAGCAGAAGTTACACTCATAAAAACTTTGCGGATACGATTTTGTAAAATTTCAAGTGTTTAGGGGGGTGTATAAAAACTCGTTCTTTCATATAAACCATACACAAAAAAATGTAAAATGTTTAGATCTAGTGAGCGGGCGGGAACAAGGTACTGTTGTGCGCAAAAAAAATGGGACATGTCTGATAACATAGTTCGAATGTGCTTTTGGAGGGCAGAATATTAAAACAATATTTTTAGTTGCAAACTCCTCTATAAAATCCTTATTTTACTATAAGCAACGTAACCAGACTGCAAGCAATAGCTACTCTCCGGGCTATATTCCCCGCTGAGCGCTGAATTACAAGTTACAAGCCTGGCGCGTTAAGCGTAATAATTGAATATTACCAACAAAATGCTAATGCTTCGATTGCAACAAACACCAGCCGAAAGACTGATCCTACTTAAAGGAGCTCTCGTGCCAGTCTTCCCACACCACTAGCAGACTGCAGTTTCGAGCTGTTGGCTCTCGTCAGTGCAAGGTAGGCTGTTGGTTGCAGTCTGGTTACGTTCCTTATAGTAAAGTAAGTATTCTATAGAGGAATCTGCAACTAAAAATATGTTTTAATATTCTGCCCTCTAAAAGCACATTTGAACTCTGCTAAGCCCAGTTAGGCTATTTATTTTTCGATTGCAACAGGCACTAGACCGCTAGATGGTGCCTGCTGATTGTTTTGCATGTCGCTATCCTAACAATACTGAGAAGTACTAAATAGTCCAAAGACCCTTGCGTCGGTCGTCACATGCCTAGCTTGCACTGACGACAACCAGTTAAATACTATTTACTCATTTCAATGGATTGGAAGAAATGGTCCCACTAAATGGCCTAATTTCAAAATTGCATAAAGACGTGTGTCAATCAAAATGGGCAACACGCCAATTTAACTCATTTGTGCATACCTTATTTCCATAAGGCTTTCACAAAAATCCCTCTCCTAGAGGTGTAGATAAAATTTTATCAAATCAGCCGACTTGGCTGAAGACTCGGTGCAAAAAGAAAGAAGTTCGCGTACCGCTTATGCTTCCTATCTCACGACTACAGTTATCTCTCTCTCTCTCTTTCTATTAACTTGTACCTATTTGTGCCTTTTATTTTCAATATTAAAATTTTGTTTGAAATCTTGCAAAAATAAACTAGTGCTCGCGATGTTATCAATCTCAATCATTTTGGTATAATTCAAGATAATGTTAATTCTTTTAAAACTAATTTTATAATCTAATCTCTGTTTAACTATTTTATGTCATCTAGCCTTGTACAGCGTAAGTCAACTTTTATACCTTATGCCAACTACCATTCTGCTAAAGTTTTAGGTTTGAAGTTAAAGTATAATAGTTGGGGAGCACACGACCAAAATTTATTTTAATTTATAATTTGATTTCTCTAATAGTTTTTACTATTAGAGCGTGGAACGTGCGATTGTACAAATCGAACGTTACATAATAATAATAATAATAATCTTTATTAACCATTCCAGATACATAAGTATATATGGCAAGTCAAATATAAAAATAGTATAATTTTATATGATACTATTATACGTAAAGTATTCTTAGGTATACATACATTATATACAATATTATATACAACCACAGAGAGGTGAACATTTATATGATATAAAACAAACGAGAAACAAAAAGTATTTTGTAAGACAAACAAATTTTGTTAAACAGAATTTATATTCCTTCTGGTTCCCTACTTAAAAAATCTTGAATACTATAAAAACCGCCTTTGAGTAGTAGGTTTTTTGTCACAGTTTTATAATTATTGTATATTTTTATTTTTCTTATATTTTCAGGTAGACTGTTATATAGGGTAATGCAGTTATAGTGAGGGGAATGTTTAAATTTAGTTGTATTGTGCCTAGGGATGTCAAGCAATTCAGCATGTCGCGTGTTATATGTATGGCATTCTTCCCTTTTAGTAAATAAACTCATATTTTTCCAAGCATACGTCAGACACTTGTATATAAATATAGAGGGCGTGGTTAAAATTTTTTCTTTTTTAAATATTTCTCTGCAGCTCTCATTATAATTAAGTTTGTATATTAATCTTAGCAATCGCTTTTGACATATGAAGACTCTATCTTTGTCTTTAGCACTCCCCCAACAAATTATATTGTATGATATGTGGGAGTATGCCAGGGCATAATAGATATTTAGCAATCCAGTTTGATCCAGGCTATTTCTCATTTGTAATATTGCAAAGTAAGCTTTATTTAGCTGTCCACACACAAAATGAATATGCTCCTCCCATGATAATTTAGAGTCAAGATAAGTGCCTAGCAGTTTTGCGGTATTTGAGATGGCAATACCATCGTATATTATCGCATTTTGAGGTAAAGGTTTTTGGATATGAAAATGGATAAAAACTGTTTTGCTGTCGTTTAGCATCAATCTATCCCTTTGGGACCATGAACTGATTTCTTGCATGGTTAGATTTATTTGTGCTTGAAGTTCCTCAAGGCTCTTCGCACTTAGAGTAACCGTTAAATCATCTGCAAATATGGTTACATGACCAGCTGTTAAACAATTGGGTAAGCTGTTAATGTATAGTAAAAATAGGAGCGGCCCAAGTACCGAACCTTGAGGCACCCCAAACTTTACATCATGTTCATTGGAATTAGTCCCATTCAGTTTAACTTTTATAGTCCTATTTTCCATATACGAGACTATCCACGCCAGTATAGTCCCTCTTATACCCATATTGCTAAGTTTTATTTCTAGCAAATTCTTGTCAATCGTGTCGAATGCTTTAGTTAAATCAAATAAGAGAGAAATAACATACTTGCCCGTGTCTAAAGATTTGTATACATGTTCAAGTAGATGACAGCATGCAGTTTCAGTGGATTTACCAGCTCGAAATCCATGTTGAGACATTGTTAATATTTTGTTTATTTCACAGAATGAAACTATTCTATTATATATAATTCTCGAACAGCTTTGATACGACACTTAATAGTGATATCTGTCTATAATTCTCAATGTCTTCGACAGCATCTTTTTTGTGAATTGGTATAACAATAGCTAGTTTTAGTGTGTTGGGAAAATGGCCCTGTTCAATCGAAATATTAAATAAGTACGTCAACTGATCAACAACATCTTTCTCTTATGGTTTTTAATAAATCTGCTGTTAAGTCAACCCCAACTGATTTCTTATTTTTTAAGTGAATAATAGCTTCATTTACCTCCTCGGTGGTAATAGGTGGTAAGAAAATTTCGTTTTCTCTATATATGGAAGTAGTGCATGGTAATGACAAATTAGAACCAAAGTAGTGATATAATTTTTGTTGGACATTTGTGGAAAAATGATTTGCGAATTTGTTGGTTAAAATATTATTGTCAGAAATTAACTCATTATTATCATATAGTTTTATATTTTTATCAGGGATTTTTTTTCTGCCCAATTTGCCATTAACAATGTTCCATACTGCTTTTGTTTTATTAGGTGCGTCATTTATTTTGTTTCTATTAAAATTTTGTATATTGGTTTCGATATTTTTTTTGTAATTCATTTTTTCAGATTTATATAGGGATATTGCCTCTGTGGTTTGTAGATTTGTCATTAACCAGTAAAGGTTTTTTAAGTTGTTAGCCAACCTTTTTTGCGGTTCGTATTATGATTGTTGTTTATTGATATTTTTTTAATAGGACAACTAATATCGTAACACCAGACAATGCTGTCTATGAAGAAGTCAAATGCATCATTCACATTTACTTGATACATTTCCGACCAGTCCACTTGACTTACGTAAAAAGTAAAATTCCTAATATTATTGGTGTTTATGCATCTTGTTTGATATGTCTTATTATTATTATTTTCCTGTTTTGGTTCATATTCATTTATATTTAATATGTGTGCAAAATGGTCAGCTATATTTAGGTTGGTAATTTCTACACTATAGGTATAAGAGGGTAGGTTAGTAACCATGTAATCTATGGATGATGATGATGTCTGTTCGTATACCTTCTGCGATGTTTCTAGAATTTTTGTGGCATTCTTCAAAAATTAATAACATACCCACTACACCCACACTAGTTGTGTACATCTAACTTTAATTTTTGGGTACATTGTCAGTTAGTTGTCATAATTTATTGCAAGTGTGCAAAAAACATATGCCTCATATAAGCGATTTAGTTAAATCTGGAGTTATTGCTAAAGCAGAAGATGGATGGTCAATGAGACAAATTGCACCACGTTATAATATTGACAAAAATTCGGTGTGTAACATTTTAAGAAAGTGGAGAATAAACGATACGATTAGTAGAAATCCTGAATCAAGGCGACGAAGGATATCAACTCAACAACAAGATTTGCAATTGGTAAATGCTTTAGCAGAAAATCCATTTTACTGTTATTCATGCTGCTGAAGAAACGAATTTTCCTAGATCGGGTAGTACTGATCGCCAGCGAGCAAGAGAATCGGAGCTACGCTGTCATGCAACAGCACAGAAATACTTAAAGCTGAACATAAAGAAGCTCGAGTAGGATTTACGCTTGAATTTTTAGCGCATGATGTAAATTTTTGGAACAATGTAATCTTTACAGACTTCCCAGTCAACACACAGCGGTCGTATTCGTGTTTACCGCCTTCCGAATACTCGATTTGATGAGAAATATATATCTAACAATGATAGAAGTGGTAGATTTTCCGTCAATATGTTAGCTGGATATCGGCACGTGGTCCTGGTGTTTTGTGGCATATTGAGGAACGATTTAATAGTGAAACGTATATTAAGATTTTAGACAATATTATGCTCCCTTCTGTGTCATAATTATTTCCTAATAATGAGTTCATATTTCAACAAGACAATTGTTCCGTTCATACTGCTCATACCGTGACTAACTGGTTTCAAGATAACAACATCAATGTTCTTAACTGGCCCAGTCATAGTCCAGATCTTAACCCTGTGGAAGAAGTATGGGGACTACTCGTAAGCAGTATTCAAAAACGAAATGTGATATCACGGAATGCCGAAGAATTACTGGAAATAGTAAATAATGCATGGGAAAATATTATTACTAATGATTATTGTATAATGTTATTTAATTCTATACCAAACAGACTTACAGAAGTTATAAATAGAAATGGTGCAATAACAAAATATTAATAGTTAGTTTCTTGTTAAGTAGGATATCCTTTGTCCTTTGATCCAGGATTCCTACTAATCGTACCATTTATTCTCCACTTTCTTAAAATGTTACACACCAAATTTTTGTTAATGTTAGAACGCAGTGTAATTTGTTTCATTAACCATCCATCTTTTAGCAATAACTACAGCATTGAAATAAAAAATAAATTAAAAGTGATATCTGTTTTATTTTGGCTACTCATTACATATTCAAATAGAGACAGATTTACATTAGAAAAAAAAATTGTTCTATTTTTTTCTGCTCATGACAGTATACATATATTATACAATAGCAAATTTAGCGATAAAGAGCAAAGTCATTAAATTAACAATAAACACATATTATTATTATTATTTTTTAATACATTTATTTAACGTCGGCCTATTTCCGCTACTGAGGCCTAACACCGACGCCTGTAGACGAGCTACCCCCAGCCAGGAATTTTGCCGAACCTCTTCCCTTAAGAAGAGTAGGGATCTTTTACTTGCCTAACATTTAATAGACAAGGGACCGACGGCTTTACATCCCCTCCGAAGGATGGTATATCCCCTATACAACCCTCGCCTAAAGTTGTATAGCTTCCGCGCATACACTGATATACAAGCCGCTGGAAGATATGTGAGGCGAGGACGCGATCTTCGTTGGGACGGTCACCCATCCAACTACTAACTGCGCCTAACGTTGCTTTACATCGCATATCGAAATATGTACATAGTAAAGACGCACCTACGCTCGCCCCCATATTATTATTTGTCAAACTTCTTTTTGTTTCCACAGCACACTTCATTATTTGCTGTGTTGTTTTTGTATTCAATTTCTGTTACATTATTATTCACCAAAGAACCGACTTTCGATTTGAAGGTATCGATGGATTTGTTGTGGAAATTAGTATTCAACTACTGGGTGTTTAAAAGATATTGCCATTTGAAAAAGTAAACATAATTATAAATTAGTGATTTCAGAAATTTTGGTTGGTTGTAGCTACGAACCAAGTCGAAAAATATCACGATAACATTTTTCGTTTTCGGCCCATTTGTTTGATTTGAGTGCATTCACTGTACTCTAGATGGAAAAATAAAAATGGCCTCAAAAATCAAGTAGTCTCAGAAAAATTTTTGAAACTGTGCAATCATACTTAAAATCTTCCAAACATGTAAGCATATACTGGGTGTTCCATTTAAAATTGCCTCCACTGACGCAAATCACCATCTAGATGAATTTTTATTTGTACACTGACAATTAATTATATGTGCTTTAATAAACAAAAAACCATGAGATCACGTTTTCTAACTAACTCCATTTTCTTTTAGATGAAATAATTCTCGTTGCTTTCTATGCCTGTGTGTTCAACCAGGATACTTATCATGGCTATACAATAATAAGAGATCTTATATTGAAATTCCCCGAGAATAATTTATGTTGGAATTGGTTCACGCTAATTACACAAGCCTCTGACGATATCCGCCATTCCAGATTCTTGGAACGATTCCAAGAAAAACTACCCATCGAGCATCGCGGATTGATTGTGGCTAATTACGATCTATCTGTCGGCAACTATATTCCTTGCCTGAATTATTTCATGAAAGAATTTAAACAGACTAGATCAACTTATTCTGCCTTAATGTTAGGCGTTGTGATGTTGCAATTGTACTGCCAACGCCACATGGAAAAAGAGAAGAAAAAGGTCCTGGCAGAGACGATAACGTATTTATTTTTAAATTATTCCAAAGCCAGATGTGCAGAAGCACCGCAGGAGGCTTACTACAATATGGGAAGAATGTACCACCAGTTAGGAATTATGTATTTGGCTGAGCATTATTACAAGAAAGTGCTTAAAGTTCAAAACGAATTTGTAGATCTGCATCCTGACGTTTTGTGCTTGAAACACGAGGCGGCGTACAACTTACATCATATTTATAAAAATAGTGGGAATTTTGTGGCTGCTAGAAATGTGTTGATGCAAAATATTATTATTTAATTTTTTATGTTAATAATGACTGGTTGTAAAATAAAGTGTTTTTTATATTATAGTACAGTGTATCTAGCGACCTGGAAAACCAAGAATTATACGGGATTTTTATAGTACTCTTGAAAATGCGGGAAATTTGGGCCATACCCTTGAATTAAAATACAAAATTTTGGAGATATAAAAATTTTTAGGTGGATTGCATAAATAATCTCCACCTCCTTTAAAACTAGAGAAAAAATATTTTTTTTGATTTTGTAAATGAAAGCTTTAAAGAAAGTGCTGTGATAAAATTTTAAAATGTTAGGCAGCTACCTGGGCGCATCAGCCTCATGTTCAAGTGATTTGGATGTCATCCTTTTGGGTCCAACATTTAAAAAATATTTCGACGGCTTGCTTTATAGTTTGTTAAACCCAACATCAGGGGTTGGAACTTACAATTAGTCTTATATTTATTGTCCCTAATTACGGAATCAAATGGTTTATAGTCTGTGAATATTTACAGGGTGCATTGTAAAGCCATAAATTTCACAGTACTGTATCATTAAATTCTATAGCTTTATAAATGCCCAGTGAGAGTTTTTTTGTTTAGTATTTGTCTGATATATTGATACATACAAGAACATTTTAAATTCCAGATGTAGGACATAGATGCTTTCAGCAAACATGTGCTTAAAAAAAATATGACCATTTTTATGACTTCTCCATTTCATTCCAAGGGACTCTGTTTAGGCCGACAACAATATGCGATATTTTTATTTTTCCGCATAGTTGTAGAAAACCAATAAAAATCTTATAATAGTATAGACGCAAACAAAGCCTCAATTTTTTTTTAGTTTTTGAATAAACGCAAATCGAAAGTGTCTTTAAGATTTCTTTCTCAGAAAAGTACTGGTAAATATTCATAATTTATAATTGATAATGTGGATAATAGATCTGCCGCTTACATAACTGGGGGCACTTTAATCAAAAACAAATTGTAAATAGAGCTTTTTGATTTTTTACAAAGAAAGAACGGTTATTAACTTGCTTGGTATGTTAAAGCTTTTATAGTCTAGTAAGCTGAAGAGATAAATAGCAAAATCTAACAATAAAAGTATGACATTATATTTTGCCGACAATACTGTGACGCTCTTTTTCTCGTACAGTGCGAGAACTAAGGCTGTCACTTTGACACTCGAGCTTTATTTGCTACTCGGGCGCCAGTTCAAGTTTAAGGTGGTTAAACAACACTACCCAAAAGTCGATGAGCGAGACTAAGTAGCTCAGTGAAGACACAGTTAATTCCAGTGGGTCAATTAAGGGAAGTTAGACTTTCAGAAACACAACAGTAAAACGCAGAAGTTCGATAATATTTGTGTATATTACTGTAATCCTATGGTTACAATCCTAAACAGAACAGAAAGCAAAATTAACACAAATTTATTTACATATATTTAGTCAGTAGAGGGAGAGTAACAAGCAATATAATAATATTAGCGGCAAAAGCATATAAGCGGTAATGTTAGCGAGTTTATATGTATAAAAATGGCTATTAAGCAGACAGTGTACGGATACCAGAAAATGCGAAGCAAGCAGAATTATTTACAGTGTTACAAACAAACAAGTTATAAAACAGACTGGAAACTTGGCTAGTGTTTTACGACTTTATCAGTACGTAGAAATAAATATCAACGAGCAAATATTTTGGCACAAGGTTTTAATCCCGGACTCAAGAGATAAAGGTAGACAGAAAAGAAAGAACCTGTTGTCAGGTTAAGAAAACAAAGACCGACAGAACCTGTTGTCGCCGTGAGGCCAGAGCCAGGTTAAGAAAAAGACCGAAAGGACCTGTTGTCGCCGTAAGGCCAGAGCCAGGTTAAGAAAAAGACCGATAGAACCTGTTGTCGCCGTAAGGCCAGAGCCACGTTAGGAAAAAGACCAATAGAACCTGTTGTCGCCGTGAGGCCAGAGCCAGGTTAAGAAAAAGACCGAAAGAACCTGTTGTCGCCGTAAGGCCAGAGCCAGGTTAAGAAAAGACAGAAAGGAAATCCCAGAAATCAGTAATTGAAAGTAAAATATTCAAACAGTACAATAAATAAAATTTCCGAAAAATATCAATCAGAAAATAAGCAGAATAATAGAAAATATTCGTAAGTATACAAAAATTTACTAACAGTTAATCCCGGAATAAAAATTTCATTAACAGTAAAATATAATTACACTAGCCAAGTATTTTAAAAAGGTCTTACACTTCGGTGGGCACTGGTGCACTGGTAGTCGACTGCTTTCTTCAAGTTGTAGGATAACTATAATGAATGAAATACCTGGTGCTGTTTAATTTATAGCCGTTCCCTACCAGGATATCGCGAGGGTCCCCTCTATTTCAGACTCGCGAACGAATCAATATATTGACTACAAGATAACGAAGACGGCTGCTTTGAATTATTTAATGTGCCGGTGAATTATTATTACGCGCATCGGTTAGTATAAACAAAGTATTCTGAATTTTGTATTGTATAAAATCAGTTTCAGACAAGTATTCTAACCAACTGCGAAAAAGAAATGGATTTAATCGGCCATAGATAACTAATTATTGAATTAATTATGTCAAATAATAAACAATAAATCTGTTTACAAATATTTGCCGCTTTAGATAAAAATCCTAGTATTCAAATAGTGAATATTTTCGGATAATATACAGTAAGTCGCTTAAGGCGGTACAGAAAACAAGGAACATAATTATATAGAGTACAATTACGTACAAATTTTATGCAGATTTCTGTAACGAAAAATGCTTCATTACAATACGTGCCAAGCAGTAAACAGTGTGTCTCAGTTTATGTGTTGCACTTGATATTCTCTGTATTAACCTCACCACAATAAAATTGTGAGGTTACTAAAATTGGTTCAAAAACGAAAATTGAGATAACATCAAATCTTTGCGTTTTGAGGTCCTAGGAACCCAAAAAAGTGGTTTTTGAAAAATGTCTGTGTGTGTGTGTGTGTGTATGTGTGTTAGCATGATAGCGCCGAAACTACTGAACGGATTTGAATGAAACTTTGCATATGCGTTTCTTTAGTGCCCCAGAAGATCTGAAAAGGTTTTGGTTGAGATCGGATTACGTTTAGTGCCGTTTTGTTGTTTATTTTATAATTACTTTCAACTTGCAATGGAACCATTGAAAAGCAGTTAAAATTCTGATTTCAAAGTACCCACTTCCACCCTTTCGATTTGGTTTCCGTGAAAAAAATTAAAACAAAGCAAATATGAAGCATAGATTGCATTTCGCATGACATGATCGATGCGCGTAGCCGTTACGTCGTGAAACTCGTCACATTACGTCTCAATTCACGTGTGAGGGTTTCTTCACTGCTCTAGAAGTACAGCGGATTACGTTTAGTGCCGTTTTTAAATATATATACAGACAAATCGAAGAATTAAACTACAAATATTCCTCTAAAATCTAGTAAAATTACTGAAATGCTAATGTTTCATTTAACAAAGATAGCCGCGAGCGATCGGATTGCAATGAGCAAATTTTGACGATTGCATGGGCGCCGACTTTTGAAATTTTGGCCGGGGGCCTACCGATTCTTCCGCAATAACTGCTATATAAATATTTCAGGCAATTTTAAAACAAAAACTTTATTTCAATATTTTCTATGTTATAACAAGCAGTATTAAAAAAATATTAACAATTCTAGACACTATGCTAGTATTAACAAAAATAAATTCTTTTTTCAAAAACAAAACAAAGTACCCACTTAATATTCTACTAAAAATAAATACTCTTTCACTTAACTGGGAATAATAATTCTCAAGTAATAAAATGTAAATAACAAAAGTAGGTAAACCAGAAACTCAAAATTAAAAATATCACTTATTTTAGAATACTATTAGGAACTTAAAGGAAATGTGCTTTTCCTAACACTTGTTCTCCTAACGAATTCGTCACGTAATTGGTCAAGATTTACACTCTCAGTCATATCTCCATGAATATTTAAGAGTATAATATCGTTAAGTCTTTTCTGGGTCATCGTAGATCTTAGATATGACTTCAATCTACGTAAACGTGAAAACGGTCTTTCTGCTGTATATGTGGTTGCAGGAATAGTCAATATTATCTGGATAAATTTCACATATTCCGTCAAAAGTTCACAGATTTCTTTGTGAATTTTTAAAAAAATTATAACTTCTGTAAGTGGTTCGATATTTTTTTATTTTTTTGCAATCCCATATCTAAAAACTCTATGCAAAGTTAATCGAGATGTATCAAAATCATATTCGAAGAATTGAATCACTTTATGTGCATTAACTACTTTACCTTCGACGGATGATTGCATTCCTTCTAAATAATCTAACAGCTCTTTGTGCTTACTTTCATCCAATCTGGAATTGTCGTATCAATCACTTCGTAATATATTTGCCTGTAATATACTTTTGGGCTATCAAAAGTATAATGAGTTTCTGCGTCCTCGTCTAATCTCTTGGGGATTTCTCGGTGTTTTGGTAAAATGGAGTCTTCTATACCTAGGTCGCATGCTTGTAATTCCACACTCTCAAAAATTATCATAGCCTTCGTCGCGTTTCGTTTTCCGCAAATCACTCAAACACTCCGTCTGAATTCAGTAAAATATAATTTTTTTTTCTGGAGCTCAGCATTAAAACTTCAATACACTCGAACAAAGAGTAAGAATAAAAGATAATATTTTGACTACTACGTTGCCCAGTTCTGTTAGTTTTGGAGTAAAGAATATAAATAAGAATCACAATATTTTTGGCCGGGGGCTCCGCCCCCGACCTGGCTGCTGGCCGGGGACTCGAGCCCCAGAGCACCCGAGAAGTCAGCGCCTATGGACGATTGTCATTGTCATCGTTTGTCATCCGATAACGTTGGCGTCATGTCATGTTAATAAGACTTCGGCATATTTGTAACTTTTAGTGACTGCACCAGTGGATTGTTACAAACTTTAAAAGTAGATGTAAACATAATCAATATTATATGCTTTCTGTACCTTCGTTGGTGAATTTATTATAGATTATCACTTTACCAATTTTCAGTTTGTTGCTTTTTACAAATCTGTAATATTTAGGATAACTAGACTTTCTTAGTCGTTCAAGTGATGTTAAAGTTGTTAATATCCTATAGTATATTATTCAACGAGCGATAATATAGGTAATAACTCGCATAGATGAAATTTGCAGTACGAGCCGCAGGCGAGTGTTGTAAATTCATTAAGTTGAGAGGTTTTTTTAGTGCCCAGAAGATCTGAAAAGGTTTTGGATGAGATCGGATTATATTTAGTGCCGCTTAGTCACACAATTTAATGCTCTTTTCGGCTTCAAAGATCCACCGAGTGGGGAGGTTCCAGCCGCTTTCAGTAGCTGCCATTTTTGTAGATAAATTTTTGGTTGAAAATCCAGCCCGACTTAATTTTTTCTGTGGAATCCAATGCTGTTTAAAAATAGACAATAATAAAAGTTTTGGTTGAAAAACCGATTTCTTAAAATAATTCAGAATGGCCGACGTTTGCATAATTTTAATTGACTATAAAAGGAAAGTAAAAACATGCATGTAAAATTTTTTAAATATCCCAAATAATAAAGTCGAAAAATTTCATTATTCAAAAAGGCTATTATTATTAAATTGTTGAAACTTTTGAAATATTTGGAAGAAAATAGGCAATAATATTTTTTGTTATTGTTTTGCTTTTTGTATTCGTGTTATTGAAATAAAAAAAAATAAATAAAAATCAGTTTTTAAAACTCACAAAATATCAATTTTAGGCGCATAGTACCTACCGCATCACCTTTTTACTAAGAAGTGTGCGATTAATGTGACGGTATGAAAAAAAATGGGGTGCTATTTAAAAAAAAACTAAATTTTTTGGATTATTTTCAATTTAAACATTAGACGAACGCTCAAACTAGCATTTCACTTGGAACTTTGGATAAATGGTTGATTGAATATTCATCAAACCTTCTATATTGTGTTTGTATTATTATTTATAAAAGGTCCCTAACTTTGATTTTGCCACTCTTGTTCAGAAATCTTAAAACAATAATTATGTTGTTAATTTGTTAACTTACAAAAGATGAGAAAAATAAAACAATAAGAGAATTTTCGTGTTTTTTGCTAAAGACTAATGACTTTTTTACTCTTGTTAAATTTTTTAATAAACGTGTCGTTTTCGAGATACAGTGATGTGAAATTTTCCAAAAAGAGGAGAGGGCAAACCATAATATTACTTATATGAAAAATCCGAAAAATTTTTAATAAGCATATTTTTAAATACAAAACTTTTTTTCATAAAAGGCATACCTTCAGAGTTCTCCCGGAAAATCCTATAAAATAAGAACTTTGATAAGGAAAATCACTGAAAAACATTTTCTTAAATATCTGAAGAAATTCACAATAGTATAACACTTAGTTTTAAACAATTTTCGTCTAATAATTTTTTTTAATGCGTATTTTCCGAGATACGAGCATTTGTACTATAAATAAGTGTGCAGCTCATAGGCAATATAAAATTACTAGAAGTATAGATGATTACAATCACTTTAGTAATCTAAGAGCAGTTTGTAAAGAACAAGCTTCCATTTGCTATAGAAACTATATAAATGAAATAAAAAATAGTGTATTAAATGATCAAAGGATTTTTTGGGACTATGTGCGTGATAGAAACAAAGAAGACCTTATTCCCAACACTATGAGTTATCTTGACGAAATAGCCGAAGATGGAAGGTCTATTGCAAATTTATTTGCAATGCACTTTGCATCAGTTTATGATGACTCCCTAACTGATAAAATAAACAGCAATATTGATATTCAGGATACTGTTAACAATGTTAATATCAATAGTTTATATATAGGAATAAATGAGGTTTTAGACAAACTAATTAAACTTGACTGCAAAAAGGGTCCTGGACCTGATGATATATCAGCTTATTTTTTAAAATATTGTGCCTTTGCTTTAGCTAGACCATTGTGGCTTTTGTTTAACAAATCCCTATCGGAGGGAATATTTCCAACTGTCTGAAAAAGATCATATATTGTTCCTATCTATAAAAAGACTGGTGATAAGGGAATGGTTATCAACTATCGACCTATTACCAGAATTTCGCACATACCAAAAATGTTTGAATCTCTTGTGAATGACTATTTAAATTGAAAAACACTATTATAGTGAATACGACCAGAATTGAAACCATATAAAAACTAAAAGCCAGCAAAAACAGTTGGCATCTGTTGCGGAGGTAAACAGAAATGCTTGTCATAAGAAAAACAATAAAGAGATGCTGGCTGTTTCAATTCTGGTCGTATTCACTATACTAGTAAGCAACATGGATTCTTTCAAGGCAGATCTATAACAACAAATTTGTTAATTTATGAAGATTTTATTGTCAATTCCTTGGAAAAGGTTATTGTGTGGACTCAATTTACACAGACTTCCCCAAGGCATTTGATAAAGTAGATCATGCTTTGCTTTTAATTGAATTATCTCGATATATTTGTGGTAGTCTTTTGTCATGGTCGAGGTCATATTTAAGTTTGCGAGTTCAAGTTGTTAAAACTAATAATCATTACTCCAATGAGATTCATGTTAGATCTAGGGTACCTCAAGGGGCACACTTGGCACCTCTGCTATTCAATCTTTTTATTAATGATGTTGAATGTTTTCTACATAGTCAGATACTATTGTATGCAGATGACCTTAAAATATATAAGGAAATCAAAGATCATTCTTCTGTCGTATTATGAAATAATGTTATCAGATTTCAGAAATGGTGCAAGTGTAAAAAATTGAACCTAAATATTTCTAAATGCAAATATATCCAGTTTAGTAAAGAGATATCCCAATCATTAAATTCCTATACCATAAATGACATACTAATTGAAAATGTAAAAGTGATACGTGATCTAAGAATATATATTTCGATTCTAAACTAACATTCGTGCATCACATCGATTTAATATGCAATAAAGCTCTGAAATTACTTTGTTTTATTAAAAGACATACAAAAGAATTTAGTAATATAATTGACATAAAATCGTTATATATTTCATTGGTCAGATCTCATTTAGAAAACTGTTCAGCTTTATGGTCTCCTTATTTTCAAATACATATTGTTATGTGCTGCCCTCTAACGAGGAAAGATGTGATTAAGGGAAACCTGTATTGTGTTCATGGCCAGTAGGTGGGGTGGCGCCATCTATGAGCCAATTGACGAACAGTCATCTATTACATAGTAGAAAACTCTGTAGGGTTCCAGAAAATTATGGAATACTGTTCTGGTACATTTCTATGGGTGTATATAAAGAGGTGAATCCAGCAGATGGGGGAACAGTACAGTTTAGTGAAGTATAAGGAACAGTTCAGTTTAGTATCCAGTACAGTTCTGGTTAAGGGACAGTTTGTAGGTTAGAAGAGTTCAGTTCAGTGAAGTAAACAGACAGAGAGTTTTTAAGTTAGATAAGAGTTAACAAATTTAGGAAGAAAAGTAAAGTACATAGTGTATTAAAAGTAGTGAATTTATATTAGAGTAAGTTATTATTAGTTGTGTGATTTTTAAGCATTTACTAGTGTAATTTTAGTGATTAAATAAATCAGTGGTTTGTGAAGATTCTTGTTGCAAGTTATTTGAATCCACAAAGTGTTTACTGAAAATTGTAAACACGTAACAATATTGATAAGGTTGAAAGAGTACAAAAAAGGTTCTTAAGCTATATAGAATATATAAGCTCAATATTCCCATTTATGCTATTAATTATAATGAAATTCTAAACATTTTACATCTCTGTACTTTGGAGCATCAAAGAATCAATGCAGATATAATTGTGGTATATAAAATTAGCAATGGTATTATTGACTGTCCTGAATTACTCTCAATGATAGACTTTTATGTACCCCATAGACAGTTAAGAGAAACGTACACATTCTCATTTCAGTATCATAGAACCTTATATGGCGCTAACTTAGGTATTAATAGAATTGTAACAAATGCTAATACTATTCAGCTAGATTTTTTCAACATTACAACTGATCAATTAAAAAGACATTTGATATAACTTTCAGACATTTTGATTTATTGTTTGTTTTCTTTCCAATGTAGTATATAATAGTACTCTTGTGATCTTGTCATTTTATATATTTATGTTAAGTTACTACTTGTTGCTCAAATTAATACTATGCTTTAATGTATTGAATTATTAATTAGGTTATTTAGATATACATAATGCTGTGTAATTTTTTGTAAACTGGTTTATTCCGTAAATAAATTTTTAAAAAATGTGTGAAATAATTGTATATTTTTTTACAAAAAAAGTGCTTGTACCTCGAGAAATATGCATTTTTAAAGAAATTAATAAAGATGAAAATTGTTTACAATTATATGCAGCAGCTGCAACACAGAAAGGACCAACCGCTAGTTGCAGGTCATCAAGCACAGTCAATTTGATGTTGGTTTAGTCACTTGTGAACTGACCATATATGACAATTGTGTAACCAATATGTGGATGCCAACTTATATATGTGAAAGAATAGCCAATGTTAGAACATTGTTCTGGCCATGCGAGCCAGTGTGTGGAGCCGCCTTAAGGTTGGCAAGAAGAAGATTTGGGGTCAAGTGGCAGAATAGCCTATGCTAAGCTTCGCCCATGAAACATTGTATATATCATTGTTTCAATAAAGACGATTATTATTATTGTTATTATTACATGAATGGGAGGGGAGACCAAGGTTCGTCGTAGGTACTGATCCCTACCCTACATTGATCCTTTTCTGCCTGGATCCTCGAAGAAGTAATGTCTGAAATGTAATGCTGTAAAGCATATTTGTCTGTAACAAAAGGCGCTCTTGTTATAACTTTTCAATGATGAATGAACTTTTTCCAAATCTACATTTCTTGGATTCAATAAAAAATTATCAAATTACATCAGTTTGATTTCTAAAAACCAGTTTTACAAAACGCAAAAGATTTGAACACTGCGTGAATACACTATACACTCGACGCGCGGTTCATCCGCGGTCCAAGGTCATCGGGAGACGAATAGGACTGGTCTCAGAGTTCTCAGTTTTAATCATGTCCTGATGATGCTAACATGATTAGCGAAACGAGCGTCAAGTAGTGTATTTGAATGTACCTAGTGTTCAAATTTCAATGTTTTGGCGTTTTGTAAAAGTGGCTTTTAGACACCAATTGATTTGTGAAAAATAGCCCCCATATGAAAACGCCTCCACCAACAGGACACATACTCATCGCATGGTTGTCTTTGTAAACAGAAGAACAGAACATAAAAGTTGAAGCAGGTTCTCAGACGCTCATTAAAAAATGTAGTAGGTAAGCTCTTGGTGGTCTGTTAAGTCGTTTCCAACTTATTAACAAACATTCAGATAGGCAAACGAACAATAATGATGAGAATATACTTTCTGCCACTATCCATTATCTTTCGAGATTATTTTTATATAAGAAAGAGGCAAAAATATTTAGCCTTTAGAAATGTATGCTGGTGAGTACCTACATAATTCTTTCTGCTTTCGAGATTATAAATTTATAGGCAATTATTTTGTACGTACCTTTTTTAACAAAAACTTTTGAAATTTGAATGCGAACGAGAGCACAATTTCACTAATTATTTAAGTTTTGTAAAAATCACTCACTTACTTTGGTAATTTTGACTTTATAACTAAAGCTGCATCCTGTCGAACGGTATTTTATGTCAAATTCAAATGTTTTGAATTCGATTTGAGGTTATAGAACTCAAATAGTATCGTTATTATAATTAATAACAAAAGTATTATTTTATTTAACATTCCACATAAATAAATATGACTGACAGCATTGATGTAGAAATTATCTTGAATGCATACAGGTATGTTTAGATTTTAAGTTTAATGGAAAAGGGAAAAGACAAATAATGTAATTTTCATCAGCAATAACATATCCAAGAAATCGATCATTGGCGTGGTTCAACGATTTTTAGAGAAAAGCAATGTCCGCCCAAACAGTGTGATTAATAATTTTCAAAAGGAGGAACATCCCATTTTACATAACGATGTTAAAACTATAATCGTAGAGGACATTCCTAATTATGTAAGTCACTATATAATACACTTACTTTCCTTTTATCAGTGCAAACTTTACTTTCAGAACAAACCTTTCATCGACTTTAGTAGTTTAGACGTAAAATGGTACGTGTACAATTTAGACAATTTTGGGCCAGTTACTCAAAGTGAAAACGATGGCGACGAAGGTGAATTGGTTCTAGCTACCCATTTATCTTTACCATCGTATTGCCTTGTTAATCTTTGGGAGAACCTTTATTACGATAATAATATAAAACAAAATGTAAGTTATTTATAAATTACATTAGCTTAGATTAACCAAAAATCATATTTAGTTGCTAAAATATGCTCAAACTATGATGGAGTTTTCTGACAAAGGCGTCGACTGCAACATAATTAGTTGCAACAGAGTTATACTCTTGCATGGCCCTCCAGGGACTGGAAAAACATCATTGTGCAAGGCTTTGGCACATAAATTAACCATCAGGATGAGAGAGAGATTTTCGTCTGGGCTGCTGATCGAGATAAACAGTCACAGCTTGTTTTCAAAGTGGTTTTCCGAGGTATACACCACTTTATAAATACTTTATTTAGAGTAAGTTTACTGTATCACAGATTTTAGAGTGGTAAACTGGTAACTAAGATGTTCACTAAAATCAAGGAAATAGTGGATGATCCTAACATACTCGTTTGTGTTTTGATCGATGAAGTAGAATCTTTGGCACATGCACGGGACCAGTGTGTATCTGGTAAGATACCTTTTGGTCTATATGCTGGCAGCCACCTCGACTAACGTGTGAGGTACAAGGCTAAAATTTCGTGTATACTAGATTTAATACTAGTAAAGTAAGAAAATCATACTCTGGCGGAATGAGGTAGTATCAGTGACGTCATCATTTGACAGCCTGAAAACGGTTAAGTGGATTGTTGAAGAATTTGACATAAGAGCAAGTCTTAGTTTGTGATCAATTTTAAAATTAGTGGTGCATAATTTTAATAACAAATTTGTGTGGAGACATTTATTAAGGTTTTTTTAAGAGCCTAGCGTGAAAGAAATTTCGATACATATCGTATCAGTGCTATTATTGGAAAAGAAAAATTTGTTGTCAGGTATGTTAACATCCCTGTTAAATCGTAAATTGTAAATATAAGCATTAATAACGCTAATAATTTAATTTTTCGGTTTTTTTTGTTAAGTATGTATATTGTATAACTTATTTGCTTAAATATTCATTTAATATACGTATTAATAGATTTGGTATAATCCAATATTGACATAGGATATAATAGGTTAGGTAGTAGTAATTTCTATTTACTAATATTAATGGTTTTATAAAAGATTAATATCCATTGCTGTGAAATTTATATTTTCTGACAATATTATTAATTCCCTGCCAAAAATGGCATATAGAAATATCTCCAAAGTAATTTAAAATATATACTTTATGGAGAGGATCTATGTAGATGATGAAACAGTTTTACATATGAGTTTCTATGCCATTCTATTGCACGACTTCCCGTCATACTGAGGAAGAATATCTCTTGGGGTTTTTATGGTTATTAATATGACTGTATGCGAAATCGACTAATTTCGTTCAAAAAATGTTATCGGTCTCATAGAACCTTATAGCTTTATTTTTATCTGTTTCTATGAGCATTTTTGGCAGGGTTGTACTTCAAGCTCAAAAGTTTCTAATGAGTTTGAATTTGTTACCATTTTAGAAACAGAATGTCAACGACGGCTGTTGTTGTGTGCACTAATCGATGGAATCGAAAAAGAACAGTTAGATTTTTGGGATTTCCATCTGCTCAAACCAGACGACAAGTAGAGCTTGCAAGAATAGAAATACGTACTCAGCCCAGCAGCATTCTGTAAAGATGATTTTCTCGAATCGAAAATAAAAAACGCAAGAATATGTTCCAAACATTTTGTCATGGGTACCTATACGATAGTTTTTACATCATTTATAAGATATTGCAATGTTGACAGTGAATTTGCCTATTTAGTCAAAATAGGATGCATAAATGTTCTTAAGATTTCACTTAAAGTGTAGATTGTTCTTAAGGTGGTATGTAACGTTTTTTTTAGTATGCTTTACACATTATTTTAACATGTATTCTATTATATTGACTTGTGTAAAAAAGTATTGTTAATAACACAAATAAAACTGATTGAATATGTAGTTATATGGTTATTAATTACATCCTCCTCCAGTAACGTGCGAATAGACATAGTTTTGGGTTGATAAATGAAGGTGGGTTTTAAGATCAAATCAGATTTTAAACTGAGTGTACTAAACAATGCAAAATACATGGAAGAATGAAAAATAAAACCCTAACTTTTTGAAAAACTTCGTTGGATTTTCAATGTATCTGAACATTTTTAAGTTCAGGAAGAAAAAACGATGAATATATTAAATGTTGATAGAGCAGCATAGAGCAAAATACTTTACTTTGTAGCAATACATTGTGGTTTTGTTGTTTTTATTAACGTATTCTACATGTAAACTTAGGAAACATACATCTGTATATACATTATATAAAGCCATTAACTTTTTAAATATCATAACTGCATAATTTACAAATGTATAGATTACATAAAAATCTTTGTGAAATGCCAAAGCGCACTGCATACTCTAAGCATCTGGCCTTGTTTTTTAATACTACAGCCATATCAATGTTCTTGTTACTGAGTTTTATTCAATAAGCCAATATATCCGTCACAGACGTATCCTCATACAACAATCCAAGGCTTAAGTGTTGCTTCTGACACTCTGAGAATGCCGAACCTAAAACAAAAATTATATTCATCCTTAACCCATTTTAATAATATTCTAATGCTTGAAAAACAGTAATTTGTGATTAAACATTGCAGACAAAAGTAATATACTTTGATAATAAACGTTAAATTTCATACAGATCTACACTTACTTTACCAACAATGGGATATCGTTTGCTAATTTTTTTTGCCCCCAGAGATTCTATCCATTTACAGGCAAGCTGGGCAAAGGCATCTAAACTTTTACATGCTCTAATTTCATCATTGGTCATAGGGCTCGTTCGAAATAATAAATAATCCATCACCACACTTTTATAAATCTCTGGGATATCATCTAAAGATGCTGTCAAATCTGGCACTTTTAAACTATATGGATCAACGCCATTAATATACTCTAACTTAAAAATATA
This sequence comes from Leptura quadrifasciata, assembly GCA_963675555.1. Lineage (NCBI taxonomy): Eukaryota > Metazoa > Arthropoda > Insecta > Coleoptera > Cerambycidae > Leptura > Leptura quadrifasciata. The sequence continues at coordinate 85,358,264 of OY776679.1, read as the reverse complement.
ATTTGGTGACTCCTGAAATGAAGTGTATAGATCAAATTTCGATGAATTTAACAATCCTAATTGCTAAAATTAACTCACCATTTCGAAAATAAAAACCTGTTGACAGTACGGAAAAAAACACGTCGGTTAAAAAACACAAATAAAACACAAAATTAAAGTCAATTCAACAAATCACCAAACGTATTAGTAAAAGGAAACACTAACTGTTAATTTTACACAAAAAAGCTTTTAAAAAAGCTCTGAAATTCTTTAAAATTTGGGATAACTAAATGACTGTAAATGTCGCAAAAACTTATCTATCCACTGAACTGAAGTTGCAGCTCGGTTGTGACGTCAGCTGATACTACCTAATTGGCGCGATTGCAATAGTACCTCCTAAATTTTTTTTATTGCAAAATATAAAAAAAAAATTAATATACTCATACAAGTTTGGCGTTCAAATATATCTTTATTTTATTTTTATAAAATCTAATTTTTATAAAAAAAAATGATAGTTTAGTGATAGATAATAAATGAAAATGTCTGTGAATTTTTGTTTTTCTGGTGTGTTTTTTTTCGAGATTTTGAAATGCTTCTTTTGGCTCTTAAAAAATGAAAGATTACAATCACAACCTTTTTTTTTTTTATGGTGGAGGGGAAATCCTACATGGACACCTGCCGGCGCTAGGGTCTGCCGCGCTGGGTAGTGTCGGACTCCTACCGACTAAAACCCCTCCTGGATCAGTGTTTCCACGTAACCTGGAACTGCTTTCGCTTTCCATCAGGCCACGGGTCATTCGTCTTTTATTGGTGTTAGTAAAACTTCCCACGTGTTCCCTTACATCCCCCATCTGTTAAAGCAATTAGGGGTTTGGGGCTACACACTGATAGCCCCATTCAGAATTCCTATAGCTGCATCCACATTGCCTTATTTGGCTCACTTACTATGAGAACCTCATCTCCCGTTTGCCTACCCACAGCTCACAACAGGTCTTGAGCGGCCCGGCATCTGTTTAAGTTAACCTGCCTCACTTTGAAGACAGCAGGCTATCCTCTTCCCCATGCTCTGCCCCGTTCAGCGCTTTCCTATATAGCGGACATTCCGCTGAATCCGCACGATGCCCACTTTTATCTCATTTAGGGCAGTATGCCATGCCTTTGCATTCTCGGACTTGATGTCCCTCCTTCCCACATCTAAGGCAGGCCTTCGTCCTATCTGGGCCCTTGCAGTTCACTTTAGTGTGCCCATACTCCCAACACTTATAGCACATATGTACATCGACTCTTTCACGTACTCTGCACCTAATCCATCCCGCTCTCACACTTCCTTTCACGATCGCAACCTGTGAATGCATGAAATCCTGGTAAGCTTAAAGATAATAATTGTCCGAGCTGAGTATACAATTCAGATAGGTATGTTAATGCTCTTTTCTTGTTTCCGGTGCCGTACTTAATAAAAATATTCAATTACGAGCTTGATAAATGGTCTGTGTTGCCTAGCATTTAATTAATATATTGATATCTCTATCATCTTCAATTTAACAGATGTGACGAACAATTTTTGTATCGGCTTCTTCATGATCTAGGTTCGATAAATCGGTGAAGTTTTGTAACGAAATATATGCCTAACACAAATATACCTTCTCTTTCTCGCATAGGCATTGGCATTTGTCTATCTCACCTTTACTCCCATTGAATATGGTGAACAATGCACTCACCTGGCGAGTATCTGTAACTAAATCGTCTGTCAATATACCTACTGTCTTAAGGTATCTCAAAGAGTATTTCCTCCGAAGATCAGCTTTGTAAAAGTACATTACAGAATACTACACTTTTTAACAACTTTAGGCTCACCTGACAGGTATTTGTAAACAAATCATCTGACAATTTCTTTTCTGTATTTAATAATGTATAAATTAAGATATATTTGAATGCCAGACTTGTACGAGTATATTAATTTTTATAATTATTTCGCATTCTAAAAAATTTAGGGGGGTACTATTGCAACCTCGCCAATTCTGCCAGAATATGATTTTCTTACTTTACTAGTATTAAATCCAGTATACACAAAGTTTTAGCCTTGCACCTCACAAGTTAGTCGAGGTGGCTGTCAGCTCTCCTGTCAATTTAATATGATTCGGTTTGAGTTTTAAAAATATTCTTTTTTTAGGAAATGAACCTTCTGATTCTATACGTGTAGTTAATGCTGTTCTAACCCAACTTGATCAAATAAAACGATATTCAAATGTGTTGATTTTGGCAACTTCTAATATGACTGAAACAATCGACTTGGCCTTTGTTGATCGAGCCGACATTAAGCAGTATTTAGGGATTCCAACAGCACCTGCTATTTATAAAATATACCAATCTTGTATCGAAGAATTATTTAAGGTACACTTAATATCTGTGCAGTTTGTGGTATTTCTAGCCACTATTTTATTTTTTAGGCACAAATTATACGAGAACATCCTCTGGAACCAATAGAAAGTTTAATTGGTAATCAAAATGCAGGACATAATACAGAAGAATCGAAGCACTTATTAAGTGTTTGTGAAAAGAGTTTAGGATTAAGTGGCCGCTCTTTAAGGAAAATACCTTTCATAGCACATGCTTTGTTCTTAAACACGTCTCTAGTTAGTTTACCTGAATTTTTGTCGGCGATGGAAAAAGCTGTCGAAAAGGAACATGAAGAAAGAAGATATTTCAAAGGTTTTAAGACTGAGCAATAATTTTAGTTTTTCGCCTTAGTTTTAACTGTTAATGAACACCTAAGCAATACAAAATTGTATAATTGGGAATAATAAACTAGTTTCATACTTTTATAGGTAATTGTGTATTAATTATTACATAAATGTAGTACACTTCGCATCAAAATTAACGCACCAGTAAAAGTTGGCCTACATGAGGCGGGTATTGAGACTCTAGTCTGGCCTGCAAATAGGCCAGATGTCAACCCCATAGAGCATTTGTGGGATAATATAGGTAGGTGACTTAGAAACCATCAACCCTTATCTGCCTTGATGACATAGAAAATATGCTTCAAGAAATATGTAACATTGATCAAGATCAGATTCGACATCTGGTTTAGAGAATTAACTGTCGATGTGAAGTCGTGATTAGAAGTAGAGGCAGAAATACGGGATATTGATCTTCTTCATTGACAGATACTTTATTGGTGCCAGTATACATAACAAATTCTTACACAAGTCAGAAAAAATCGGGGTAAAAGAAGTGTATAAAACATAATTACATACAATGTGTGAAATAGAAAATGTGAGTTAAACACTTACTCACTTCTGAACATGATCTACAAAAAAGGTTGTGGACTGAACTGCAGCTATCGAAAAATCGGATTGCCGTGTTTTGTAGTAAAATTGAAACCGTATAAAATCTAAAAGCCGGCAAAAACAGTCGGCATCTCTTTATTGTACATGGACGGAGGTAAATAGAAATGCTTATCATAAGAAAATTATAAGAGTTTCAGGCGTTATTATATTATCCTCTGTTTCAAATGGTCTCTAGAAAGCCGTGGTAAATTAGTAAATAATTAAAATATTACCTTTTTTATAGTAGTAAATATTTATAAATATGAACAATAACTAACTAAATTCCTATGCTTGATATTATAACAGGTATTTATGCACTGCACTGGCACATTGACAGCACATCTCATAAGTCCACCGTTGACTACTGAGAAACGATTTACGAGTTTTTTTATGCTAGTAGGCCTGTCCGTTTTATTATCTTTAAACCAGTGCAGTCGAAGATGGTTCATTCAGGCTGATTACATTGTCGGTCTCGGATTCGCCTGCACAGTTTTAACTACCATTGGAATCTCGATGCCATTGCTAAATATATAGGACAAAATATCAAGTTCAATGCGCACGGCCCTGTGCTTTAACACTGACCAGTTTCAATTGTCCTCGTATAAAGTATAACCACTACTATGGCCAATCTTATCTCAACCTCGAGTAAATGTAGCAAATGACGGCGCTCAATTTTTAAAAATGAGCTATATGCTCAAATGAGAAGTAGACCGTTGTTGTAGCTAAAGCAGCTGTAGACGCAGTAGAATAGCTTTGGTTACACCTAAGGGTTTCAAATCAAATTTATTATTGGTCGTCATGAAAAGAGATTTGCTTGGCATGTTGCAAATTCTGAGTGACTTAGTGAAAATATATATTGATGACATACAAAATCAGGCTACATTTGTGTTGCAATATTTTAAATGTTTAAAATTGTATGACGATTCTGTGCAAGTATAGCTACATTGTAACTGCTGTACAGAAACTTTTTATAACACAATTGTATACATACATCTTAGAACAAAAGCATTTCTTATTATCTGTATTATCAAAATTCATCGCTATTTACTATCAGCTTATAAGACAACATTTTTAGTTGTTTTTAGGCAACCTGATATTGATAATCATGTTACTGATCTCTGAATCAGTATGTCTTATAGTTTTTTACAATTTTTAGAATATGTAGGTAAATATTTTCATTACTGAAATGCACAAATTATGTACTTACACACAAACACATGTACTGTCGTGAGCAGAAAAAAATAGGACAACTTTTTTTTCTAATGTAAATCTGTCTCTATTTGAATATGTAATGGGTAGCCGAAATAAAACAGAAATCACTTTTAATTTATTTTTTATTTTAATACTGTAGTTATTGCTATAGTAAATGATGGATGGTTAACGAGACAAATTGCACTGCGTTTTAACATTAACAAAAATTTGGTGTGTAATAATATTAATATTTCGTTATTGCACCATTTCTATTTATAACTTCTATAGGTCCGTTTGGCATAGAATTAAATAACCCTATACAATAATCATTAGTAATAATATTTTCCCATGCATTATTTACTATTTCCAGTAATTCTTCGGCATTCCGTGGTCCCACATTTCGATTTTGGATACTTCTTATGAGTAGGCCCCATACTTCTTCCACAGGGTTAAGAGCTGGACTATGACTGGGCCAGTTAAGAACATTGATGTTGTTATCTTGAAACCAGTTATAATTGTGACACAGAAGGGAGCATAATATCTAAAATCCTAATATACGTTTCACTATTAAATCGTTCCTCAATATGCCACAAAACACCAGGACCACGTACCGATATCCAAGCCCACATATTGACGGAGAATCTACCACTTTTATCATTGTTAGATATACATTTCTCATCGAATGGAGTATTCGGAGGGCGGTAAACACGAATACGACCGTTGTGTGCTGACTGGAAAGTTTTTTCGTCTGTAAAGATTACATTGTTCCAAAAATTTACATTATGCGCTAAAAATCCAAACGCAAATCGTACTCGAGCTTCTCTATGTTCAGCTTAAAGTAAGTATTTCTGTGCTGCTGCATGACAGCATAGCTCCGATTCTCTTACTCGCCGACGACCAGTACTACTCGATCCAGGAAAATTCGTTTCTTCAGCAGCCTGAATAACTGAGTAAAATGGATTTTCTACTAAAGCATTTACCAATTGCAAATCTTGTTGTTGAGTTGATATCTTTTGTTGCACTGATCCAGGATTCCTACTAATCGTACCGTTTATTCTCCACTTTCTTAAAATGTTACACACCGAATTTTTGTCAATATTATAACGCAGTGCAATTTGTCTCATTGACCATCCATCTTCTGCTTTAGCAATAACTCCAGATTTAACTAAATCGCTTATATGGGGCATATTAGTTTTTTGCACACTTGCAATAAATTATGACAACTAACTGACAATGTCACAAGATAGATGTACACACCTAGATTTTAGCAAAATACCGTTATAAGACTTGCCTATTTTTTTTTGCTCACGACCGTACATCCTCCATTCCACCTGACAATAATGAAACTTTTGTAAATAACAATTCGTTTATTAACGTTGCTCCCCTTATGAATACACTATAATTCACCAAAAATACGTTATTTTGAGGTAACTGCAACTTTGGCTGCCTTTAACTGTTGAATTTTCAGAATAGTTTGCTTCAACTGTGTCTGCACATTTACTGCCTGTACAGCCCATTGCAAAGCTTGCCTAAACATATTTTGCGCATAATTAAGATTTTGTGGAACCAAAACGCCAAACCATCTAATCGGATCTTGAACAGATTCGTCCTCGGTTTTCTTAACTAACCGTAACTCGTAAGACAGTTCTCCAAATAATTTCTCATCTTCACTGGAGTATGTTTTAGTTGCTGCGCTAAATTCTGCACTAGATTCTGTAGGTAACTGTAAAATAGACACACTGCTTTGACCCATTATGTACCTGGCCTTAGCTAGGTGGGACTCGCCACCACACATTGCATTTTCAACGTTGAGTTTAAGTCGAATTTCCTCTTCCATAAGACTCACGGCGTCCAGTGTTAATTTGTCCAGAGTGGTGCATATTTTGTCTAAATCTTCTGTTGCCTCTACCATTTCTTGTTATACTGAAAAATATGTATCGGTATTTGAGGGTTATGTTTGTTTACTATAATAAACGTCAAAATCATATGATTCCTTCTAGGGCGGAACCTCGGACAAACTGAGGGGTGGGACATTTTCTTTTATTTTATCCGCCAGAGTGCACCAGCTGTACTCGGTTGTTTGTCCGTCAATGTCTTTGTATAAACAAAGTTAATAATTAGGATGTAAAATGAAAACTTGTTGCTGTGGTACCAAAATGCTCTAACACAGTAGGACATTTATTTCCTAAAAATGACCGTTTCCGACAAACTATTAAACCGAGTACGCATGGCATCATCTATTGGATATATTAAGAACTAGCTTGGATTGTTCCTCATTCTTTTTATCAATTTAACTCATTTCTACGAATAAGAGATTGGGAAACTGTATGAAATCAGGAAAAATAAACTATTTAAAAGTTATAATACAACTTTTAAATTGTTGTTTAATGTCATTTTCAATTTGTATATATTAAACCGAGTATAAACTATTGGATATACTACGAACTGGCTTGGATTGTTATGTTTCCCATTGACTCACCCACCAGAGCATTCATTCAAATCACTATCTTAAGCTTTGTTATTTTTATAGTTTTAGAAAATGAGAATGATATTTTTAAATTCCTCTCAGTGAAATTTCTTAAACCCCTAATATAGTTTATTTTTAATGTAAGTTATCTTACCACTACCAGACTACACTTCATTTTTCCTGTAGAGGCGATTGGTAAAGCTGAAAGAAAACGTTTGTTCGAAAAGAAAACCGGCTTTCGCATTTTCATTACGTAAAATTAAGTATTTTGAAAGGAGAAAATATTCCACAACTGTTTTAAATTATTTTTCTTACATTAAAATAAATATATTGTTAAATGCACCGCCCTCTACCGAAGAGAGGCTTAATCTCAGAACAGAACGAAGCTCGTCATGGATGGTGGTTGGCCTGGCGGAACAGAGAGGGCGCTGGCTTCCGACCATAAATTACTAGAAAAGAGGAGAACAATCAGGTTACAGACTTTACACGGATCAGTTTCGAATGAGCACCATTGACTATACATAACTGCGTATTCATTAGAGTATTTGTTCCGCATGAGCACTAAATGAGCGCGGAATGAACAAGTGCGAATAGCTCAGCTCGGCGTCCACACTATCCGTTCACTTGCTCATTCCGCGCTCATGCCGAACAAACCTAATGAATACGCAGCTTAAGAAGCACAACCAACGCGCTGAAATAATTCAGTTCTAACTGAGAGAGTAAAGAAATCAGGTCAAGGATAAGAACAGTGATTAGTACAAAGTGATCAATGTCAAGTAGTGAATTTATAGTAGTTAAAAGTTATAATTAGTGTGTAATTATAAAGAATAATTATTATTGTAAGTAATTTAGATAGTAATAAATCAGTTAGTGACAGTCGTGTTGCAATTATTAAACCTCTACGGTCGGGGTGTTTACTGGAGTGCGTAAGTACGTGATAATATTGAAAATATTGTAGAAATATTTTTCCGGTGCCTTGACAGTGTTTTTATAATATTGTTAAAATGTTTGCCAATATTTTTTCTAAAATATGTGTTGGCTTGAATTTTTCAATGAGCGTCTGAGAACTCTTTCAACTTTTATGGGCGTAGTCCTGTTTAAGGAGACAACCTTACGCTGGGTTCGAGTGCTGGCGGTGGAGTCATCTTCGTATGAGGGCTATTTTTTACAAACCAATATCTTTGGTGTCTAAAAGCTTCTTTTACAAAACGCCAAAACATTTGAACACTACTCTCGAATATACTAATTCACTCGCGTGTCGCTATATGCCCATGTCAACATCATTGGGAGACGACACGTATCTTCTGATGACAAACTCTACAAAAATAAAATTAATCAGTATGTGAAAAAATTACGTCTGTGACGTTTATGTCATAGGAGCAGTCGGAGGCTATTTTTTTACCAACTATTACAAATTATAACAAAAATAACCATAATAGTACATATCTCTAACATTTGGTAAAAACAAATTTATTTTCTTTTTCAAAGTTATAAAGACAACCCTCTACACATATGGTGTGTATGTTAAATATGCATAGCTTTAAAGATTGTGTTTACGTCATATCCATAGATACTTATAGTGGGCTACAGTTTTGCTGGGCAGTCTAAAAACGCAACAAAAATTTTACGAGCTAATTATTAACGCCGGTGAACCATTCGGTATGGTATCATCCAATAAGCCGACGTACATTAAAAACTTCTAAAGGTAAGTGATTCAATATGCAGACGAGATAGTACAGAGGATTAACGGTATTTTAATGAGGTTATAAAGTTTTTGTTACGTTTTCTGAATGCTCAGCAATGCTTTACCCGACACTATACTTACACAGAACCCGGGTTGGACGTTTTTCGGGGCCAAATATCACAAACTTGAACAATGTTAATATTGTTTGTTTATATTTTTTTTAGAAAATTGGAATGAATCTTCTAGAAGTAAAAAATGAACTCTTAGATTTTGCATAATTATTTCTTCTCAAATTCTCAAGGAGGATGCCATAGACATACATACATATAAATGAAAATGCATATTTGGGCTCATATCACTACACTTATCTCTAATATATTAAGGGAACACAATATGCGTATACCAGAGGTCAATCAGGAGCATGTAACATAACAAATTTTGGGCAGTAAAAACCCGTTTTCTATAACTTAATATGCCATCAATTTTTACTTTTACTGTTATAAAATTATTGAAATTCTAGCCCCAACAACCCCCAACAAAAGCAAAAACTACGGTAAGGTGGTCGAGTGACTCTCATTTTAAAAATATTTTGATTCTATATACGAGTGCATGATTTTTTTTAGGTTTGCTCGTGTTTTGTTTTAAACAACTGATAATATGCTTATTAATTTAAATTTAAAAGAAGTATGCAATACATTTTTATTTATCATAGGTGTTTATAAAAACCTCCCGAGGCTCAGATACAGTGATTTGAAAGCCCTTTCTGCCCAGAATACTAAACGGTTAAAATTTTTCAAATTCATCGATTTGTCTTCGGGATTATTTAATTTCAAATTATGAACTCGTTCTTCGTTTGTCGTTAAAAGGAATTTCAATTGTTCAATCTGCCCTTACAAAAATGGGAAAAGTGTAGACAAAATGTTGAAACATCAAAATTTACCGTCAGAAAATTTTTTTATTAGTTCAACAAATTAGCTTTTTATTAGATAATTTTTTATTCTACTTTTTATTAGCCCCTATACCACCTATCATATCTCATTTGTTTTCAGTTTAAGCTGATTTGTGAATTGTCATTGTCATTGCGATTCAAAATAAACATTGATTGTGTAAATATAGTTTACTCTATTGCGGAGAGGATTGAAATGATCGCTTTGTTTTTCAAAAATGATGAGTGCGGCAAATGTGCGGCAGATTTATTTAAAAGAGCATTCCGATAAATACGTAGAAAGAAAACACGTGTTGGAATTGGTCACGATGTTTAAAGAAACAAGTTCAATAGCTAATAAAAAAAACGAGAGCCTCAGCGTGAACTCCCGGTGACAAATGAGGCTACTGTGGTTGGACTTTTGGGACAAGTTGCTGTAGACCCAACAAGTACGAGGAAATTGGCCACTGTAACCAACATCCCTAGAACTACTATTCAATGAATACTGAAGCAGCATAAATTTCATCCGTACAAAATTTATTTAGTACATGAGCTGAATGAGGATGATTTCGATAGACGATAGCAGTTTTGTGAAGTTATGACAGAGAGAACGGGCGAACGTTACCTCGAAGTTGGAAGATCTTGTCCAACCATTGCTTTTAGATATAGTTGAGAATGATGATCGTTATCTAGAAGACCATTTGACTTTCCAACAAGATGGAGTTCCACCTCATTACGGGCTTTCTGTTCAGGAGTATCTGGACTGAGTTTTCCCGGAACATTGAACAAAGTAATGCTCTGGAATGGCCGGCCCGCTCACCAGATTTAAGTCCTCTGGACTTTTCTTGTGGGGTCATCTGAAAAGTAAAATTTACGCGACGGAGCTAGGGTCTCTGGAAGAGTTGCGTCGACGCGTTGTTGAAGAATGCCGCTGTATTATTGTATGAAAGTTGGTGGCGCACAATTTGCAGCATTTGTTGAATGAATAAAAATTTCTTCTGACGTTGAATTTTGATGTTCTAATTTTTTTCTACACTTTTCCCATTTTTATAAACCTACAAACCATTCATGCACTCGCATAGAGAATCAAAAGACCTTTAAAATGAGGGGTCACTCGACCACCTTACCGTAATTTTTGTTTTTGTTGGGGGTTGTTGGGGCTCGGGGTTGACCTGACAAAGTCAAATTTAACATCAAAATGTGCCGTTCAAAAGGTAAAATGTGACGTATTTCAGGATTTTTCCCAAACAACACCCCCACCTTAGTTAATCTAGAGGGTGGTTTTCATGGGGACGAAAAAAATGAAAAAAATTCAACCATGCTGTCGCATAGAGAATTTAAAGACGCTTCCAATGAGGGGTCGCTCGACCCCCTTTCCCTATCTAAATTCTTGAGTTAGGGATTGCTGGGGCTAGAGATTGATGTGTCAATGTCAAGTTTGACATCAAAACTTGTCCCCCAAAAATCAAGAATCGACCTGTCCGAGTATTTTGTTAAAGAACCAGTCTAAGTGTCCCAAAACAGGCGTGTTTCGTTTTCAATGGACCACTCTCTGTAGAAATACACTACATACAATAGACAACCTCCAAATTTAAACGTAAGACTGTCTCGAGTGTATTAACACTTATTTATCGTTGGCCTATTTCCGCGACTGAGGCTTGTCACCGACCCCCGTGATAGGCCCTCCGAAGGACGGTTATATTTATGAAAAAATATATAATATAATATACATTATCCACTACCCACTATCCCACTAATGCCGCTAGTGTAGAAGCTGGGGATCGAGTCCTGTATATGTTAATCAGCCGATCGCTGTGCTACCATATCCGCAGATAAACAATAACGAAAATAAAATATTCATTTTTATTTTTTGTTTATTTAAGTACATGATTTTTTTTATCTTGAAACTTATTGATCTTTTTTGGAAGGGTGGGTAAGGCGTAGAGACCAAATTACATTTGATGCCGACGCCGACGTGGCCAAATAAGGCCACTCTGACACTACACAGAACTGTTGATATTCCAAAAGATATTACGTTTGTGGTCTTCTTTTTACATTGGTGACTGGGTTTGTCGTTCAAAAATCTGTAAAATAATTAAATTTCTATTATGACTTTATATTAAATTGCTTCGTTACTTAACTCTTATGGTGAGAATATCCAAGAGAGAGAGAGATCCGATAAGTTAATATTTATTATTTTTGGCCATAACTTTTGTTTAAAAGCTTTTATTTAACTTGCAATGTATGTTTGTCACTTGGTTTAGGGCAAATCTTGCAATAAAAATTAAGTTAGGGCTTTGAAATTTTGCACATGTGTATAAGACCGGTGACAATACACTTAAAAATTTTCATATAGGAAAAAAAATATGGCGGCTTCAAGATGGCGGACGACTTTATCGTTTTCGAGATCGCCAATAATTATGAATTCTTGGTCAAAATTCAGAAATTCAAAATGGCGGCGCTAGTATGGCTGACAACTTTTGTCATTTAGATCCAAATCGACCAAAATCGATATCTGGGGGTTACTAAGTAAAACTCCGAAACACGTGTCCGTAGCTGCATTGTTGTTTTTCTCTTGAAGTATAAGGCAATAACTTGTTTCTTTGTTTAATTATTTAGCCTCATAAACCCCCATCATATTTTACTTAGTGTTTGCCAGGTGGAAATAGAGCAGTACACATAGAGCTCGTCGTACTGATTGCTTTCATTTGAGGCCCTAAATGTGGCACATGAAGTATGAAAGTACAAATCGAGTACTGTGCACTGTACTTTCCGACCTTTGTTGGTTTTGCTCGATTTATAAGATATATTCTCTAAGCTACGCTACGCTGATGAGGAGCAATAACTCCGAAACACGTGTCCATAGCTGCATTGTTGTCTTTCTCTTGAGGTATAAGGCAATAACTTGTTTCTTTGTTTAATTATTTAGCCTCATAAACCCCCATCGTAAAAAATAAAATTTAAGAAAAAATTAAAAAAGCTTTTATTCAAAAAATTCTCTAAAAAGTAGAAAATAAACTTTGGAGTAAATCAAACCCATCATTTTGTTGCATTATATAATTTTTTTTTTTTTATATAAAAGCTTGTCGCGAGATTTTCCTGTGTAAAGGAGATTGCTCGCGACAAGCTTTTATATCATAAAAAAAATTATATAATGTAACAAAATGATGGGTTTAATTTACTTCAAAGTTTATTTTCTACTTTTTAGAGCATTTTTAAATAAAAGTTTTTTTAAAAATATATATATATATATATATATATATATATATATATACTTCTACTACTCAATATATATATATATATATATATATATATATATACTACTACTACTCAATATATATATATATATATATATACTACTACTACTCAATATATATATATATATATATATATATATATATATATTGAGTAGTGGTGAGAAGTAACTGAATCCTCTCATATGGTCAATTGCAACTATACACCATAGATGTCTCCATGAGCGTATAGCGACTTGCGATTCTGCAAGTACCTGAGAGCGGCGACCCTTCAGTCCTAGGTGGACTTAACCTACTGTTATAATATATGATTTGCAGGAAACAACTACTCAGCGGGCAAATACCCCGACCTGCATTGAATTACACCTACAAATCATGTAAGAGTGGTAGCCAATATCATTTGTCAATTCCCTGACCAGACATAGACCGGTTTCGAACTTATTAGTTCTCATCAGTATGCCATAGGTCTTGGAACAGACAAATGATAGTGGCCAACCTGCTAGTTTTATACAAACTATAGTAAATTGAGTAGTGGTGAGAAGTAACTGAATCCTCTCATATGATCAATTGCAACTATACACCATAGATGTCTCCATGAGCGTATAGCGACTTGCGATTCTGCAAGTACCTGAGAGCGGCGACCCTTCAGTCCTAGGTGGACTTAACCTACTGTTATAATATATATATATATATATATATTTTAATACATATATCGGTATAAAGTATAAGACTACCTAAGTAAAACTATGACAGGTGTAGTAATATATGAATTTTCATTCAATAATTTCAGTTGTTTGCAAAAATTATTAATTTAAATTAAAAAATGGTGCCAATCTTCATATGTTGTAATTTTAAATTACTAATTTTGCAAACAACTAAAATTACTGAGTGAAAATTCATATCACTACACCTGTCTTAGCTCTACTTTTAGGTAGTCTTAAACTTTTTTCCAATATATGTATTTAAAAAAAAGTTACGAACAAAGTAATAAATATATTTGCTTATCTGATCTCTCTCTCTCTCTTGGATATGCCCACCTTAAGGAAGTTTGCCAGTCGATGCATCTTTTTTATATTATATACGTGCATGTAATTCTTTATATGTCAAATTTTCAATAGCAAATATTTATGCATTATGTAACAAGGAATAAATCATCGACTCACATATGGGCTTTGAAATTACGCAAATAAATCACTTCAAAAATAGTAACAACAAAGGAACGGCATCCAAGTATCTGTCACAATAAATTTTTATAATCTCAACTTACAATACCTCGTAACATATAATTTTTTACTTATTCTAATGTGTTTTGATTCAGCAATTAGTTTAATTCACAGCGACTATTATACAATAATGTGTTGCCCACATTTTATTCCATAAACTGGCGATGATAGAAATCACAAGACTAAGCCGCGTAAACATAAGAGGAATTGTGTGGTACCGAATGATGTAATGCACCTATTAAATAAAAAAAATTTTTGCTCGTTTGGAAATGAAACATCAGGAAGAGTTATTACGTCGCTTGTATTATGAAAGTGATAAGATCAGTCTCAGTAGCCAATTGTCCTGTGAGAAAACGATAAATGCTGAAAGTTTTCAATTAGAACAAACTCATCTCAACTTTATTAATGAATCGGCGGATATTTTGCAGCGAGTAATAAATCTGAATGTCTATCAAAATAGCAGGTATAAAAAAGATCAAATAATGGTCATAAAATATATTTCATTATTTATATATTTAATCTTTGGTATAACTTCAAACTTCTATTTGTAACCCACAGAAGCGCTTTCGAATTCACAAATAAAGTAGAGATTTCCCGATACGAATATTTTTAAATCGAATTTCCCGGAATTCCACACGGAAAAATCGCATTTCGCAACTATGTGAATTAAGCACAAAACGTGACTATTAGGTGGAAATGCTTGACAAACAAAAGTGATTCATTTTGTAGACTTAAGGGTTTGTTCGCTTCCCTTAATAGCGTATATGAAATGAATGAAAATTTTTCCGTTTCATTTATAATCGTGCACAAGATTCGATCTAGGCACGTACTAGTCCACCGGGAGCTTCCCGGTGGGCTCTCACATAGTGGCCGAAAGAGCTCCAGGGCTTAGCTGAATTTATAATTGGTTTTAATAAAATTACAATCTGTAGCTGAATAGGGATGTTATTGTACAAAACTTACTTACGACCCTTGTTGATTCTCAGCCCCCCATTTTGTACCCCCTGCTATCCCGAACACCACAAAACAGTGACTCCAGTTGCACAAATACATAAACAGGCTGGCACATACCGACGCTACAAAACTTCATCCTTAAAAAACTAACCCCAAACTTCGCTACTTCCCTACTGTTATCCTTAGATTCCACCCTAACAGATCCGCTCACCCTAAAATTCTGAAGTAATGCATAGAGCATATAAAATACCAAAAAATGTAAAAAAAATAAGTAATACAAAAAATACTGAAAATATAAAATAAACAAATACACATGATATACAACACAAACAAGAAAACCCTCCGACAATAAACAGATCGAAAAAGAGCCATAAGCGGTCCTAACCAGATTGAAAAAAAGAGCCAATAACGCAAAGCATGTTAATTAACATAACAAAACCATATAAAATAAAACTCTACCACCATACATGGATGCGCGCTAACAACCCAACAACACGATTTTTACCAAATATCCCTTCGAAACATCGCAAAAATACGATGGCACTGGAGGGCCAACACATTAAAAAATGTGCAGTAATTATTTCCACTTAACTATTTAGAAATTTCCACTTAGTATCTGGAAACTTCCGCTTAGTAATTGGATATTTCCACTTAATAAATAGAAATTTCTATTTAATATTTATAGAAATTTAAACTTGCTAACTGGAAATTTCCACTTGCTTATTAGCGCATTTATAGACTTCAAATGTTAGAGTGGCGGTATATAATTAAAATTAATTATTTAGGCAGGGGATGGGCCCACTTTTCATAGAATTTTTGCATCTACCGAATATTATGTGTAAATCTGGATAAAACATTTCAAATAATTAATGGATTAATTAAAGACTTTTTAAAATTTTCTTTCAAGAATTAAATTCTTTTCCTAATTGTAAGTTAAAGTTAGGGAAAATTTCCAGTTAGCAAGTGGAAGTTTCTAAATATTAAATGAAGTGGAAATATCCAATTACTAAGCGGAAATTTCTAGGTACTAAGTAGAAATTTCTAAATAGTTAAGTAGAAATAATTGCACATTTTCTATTGCGTTGGCCCTTCAGTGCCATCCTACTAATGCATGTCGTCTTGCAGATTGTTTAAGACTTTGTAGCACAACTGCTCTTACTCTTTCAAGATTTTCAAGTGTGAGTAGAGAAACCAGCTGAGAATTCTAAATGGATATTTTCAATATCGAGAAATCCATAAATACAAGTGGATACAGACAGCAAGAAGCCTAAAAACTATTATTGATTATGTAATAACAAAACAAAAATCTCGCTTCAAATTCATGGATGTGAGAGTAAATAGAGGTGCTTCTTTTGGTAGTGACCATTACTTCCTTAAAGCAAAGATAGTAGCTCCAATAAGAACAAAAGATCGAAAAGAAAATACATATGGGGATGAGAAGGAAGAGAAAGAGACAGAGATAAGATAAAATTTAAGTAGCTTGGAACAAGAAAGTTCGAGAAGACTATACAAAACCCGATTAGACAATAAGTTACAACGGACACTATTTGACAATATAGAAGAGTAGTATGAGTACATAAAAGTGTGTATACAGTTGACAGCATCAGAGGCATTAGGACGCTATGAAAAAGGAGGTAAACAGCAGAAGCCATATTGGTGGGATGACGAAATTGAGTTTGAAATAGAAGAGAAACGTAAAATATATCATGCATACTTAAGCTCAAAAAATTTGAATGACAAACTGACATATAAAGAAGCCCAAGCAAGAGTGCGTAAAATGATCTGTACAAGAAAGAATGAAAAATGGGAGACGACATGCGCTAGACCTAACACATATATAGGAGGTAGGAAAAGTACGGAAAGCTGGAGGCTACTCAAGAACATGAGGCAGGAGCGGAAAAAAGATATCATCTCACCAATACCAGCGCAAACATGGAATCAATATTTTGAAGAAATGCTATCAGAAGACAGACAAGAATTTAAAAACACAGAAAACGTTAATCCCAATATAGCTACCCAAGGATCTCCGATAAGAATAAGTATATCAGAGGTATGTAGCTCATTAAAGAACGGCAGTGCCCCAGGACCAGGAAATATTCCTGGAGAACTTATAAAACATGGAACAGACAAACTATACCATTCACTGAGAGATCTTTTCCAAAGATGTATGAGTAGATTAGTAGTACCAGAAGAGTGGAAAGTGTCGTATATATCCACAATTCATAAGAAAGGGGATAAAAGTGAGTGTGACAACTATACCGAGGAATATCTGTCACAAATTTCATCAGCAGAATATATGGGAAAATATTAAAAAACCGTATGGAGAACGAATATTGTGAAATGGAGGCAGAAGAACAGGCCGGTTTCAGAGCAGGAAGATCCACAATCGATCATTTATTTACAGTCACACAAATCCTGGAGAATAAGATAGCATTTAACCAAGAAGTACATCTACTATACGTGGACTTAAAAAAGCATATGATAGAGTTCCTCTGGTAAAACTCTGGGAAACTTTACAACACACTAACATAAATGTAGAATTAATAAAGGCTGTAAAATCTCTGTATGCTAATACCAGATCTAGAATAAAAATAGGATACAGTCTAACAACGGGATTTATAGTAACTAAAGGACTTAAACAAGGATGCTGTCTATCTCCTACACTATTTAAAATATATCTAGAACGCTCATTAATGGCTTGGAAAAGAAAATGTCATAATATGGGCATACCAATAGAATATACAACAATACACTACACCTTATCGTTTGCTGATGACCAAATGGTTATTGCGCAGGATATCGACGATATGGACTATATGACACGCCAACTTATCGAGGAGTTTGAAAAATGGGGTTTAGAAGTTAACGTGAAAAAAACGGAACACATGTGTATTGGAGGACAACAACAAGATCTACTTCTGTCAACCGGGCAAAACATCAAACACTGCAATGAATATAAATATCTAGGCATGATAATATCGAACGACGGGACACTTGATGAAGCGATTTCGGAAAGAAACACCCCAGGAAGGAGAGCAATTTCAATGTTGAACAGCATTCTGTGGGATAAACATATAACAAAAGAAAATAAAAGAAGAATATATAACTCAATAATAAAAAGTATAGTAACCTACAGTTGTTAGGTATGACCAATAAAAGAAAGAACAGAAAGATATTAAGGGCCACAGAAAGGGTAGCAAATGAGAGAATAAGAAATATGATGGGAATAACACATGACATTGTAGATGATATAAGAACCAAACAACTCGTATGGTACAGGCATGTTTAGCGAATGCCACATGACAGAATACCCAAAAAAATTCTAAACTGGAACCCACAAGGAAGAAGAAGGCGAGGAAGACCGCGAAAAAGCTGGAGAGAGGGCATTGACAGTGAAGTTCGGGAGAGAGGACTGGAGGAGGACATGTGGAGAAACAGAAAGGAGTGGAGATTAGGAATCGGAAGACGGCGAAGGACGTTAGAAGCCCTGGCTTCTGGAATTGGGGGTTGTCTAATTTCTGTGGTGTTTATTTTATATATATATATATATATATATATATATATAAATATATATTTGTTTTTCTCTGGTCTGGTCAAAAATGCTCTATTAAGACACAAAAAAATATAAACAATTTATAAATCTCTTTAAGGATTTATATAATCTTACTCTGTAATGTATAAGTATGTAATATTTGCCGATACACTTTTTACAAAGTTTCATGGTTTCCTATGGATTTCTAAGGCTTATTAAAAATATAAAAGTTTCAATTTTTTTTTGTTGTCTGTGAGTTTTTACAGGACGAGAAATGTTTGAAGGATCACCAGTCATAATAAGATAATACAATTTGAATTTTTATTATATTCTATTAGCGTTCATTAGACAGGGAATTATGATGGATATGGATATGGATATGAGTTTCATTAAGAAAATGCAGATCAAATTCTGATAGTTATCTATGAGCAATTATTCAACAAAAAGTACTTAACAATTTATGAGCTTTTAGGAGAAACTGCAATTCTAACTTATATCATTTCCTATCAGTTGTTCACCGGTCTAGAGGTTTGTGAGGGATTTATGAGTTTTGAAGAGTATACGAATCCTACAAGTTTTTATCAGATATGAAATTCTTGTTATATTTTGCGCTTTTGTAATACAGTTCTAATTCTTATCGTATTCTATGAGTTGTTCAAGAGATAAAAAGTGCTTGAAGATTTATTAGTTTTTATTAGAAAACAGATCTGCAGTTTTTATCATATCGCAAGAGTTTTCATGCGACAAATTAATTGACATTCTTAAAGTCTTTTATTTGGAAAAAAATACTCTATGGTTTAGGAATTCTTATAGGACAACACAGATTCAGCGTTTATCGCATCCTAAATTTTTTTGACTAATAAGAATTACGTCAGTAATTATGAGTTTTTATAAGACAATGAAGTTCTAATTTATTGTCTTTACATCAGAAAAGATGTACTTTAATGTTTTTGCACGATTGAGCTTTTTTGTTTATTTACAAGATCTGTTTCCAAGACGGTAGGTTACGTTTACTGGTTGCTAGGCCTAATCCGTCGGTAAGTGATTTACTCACCGACGTCTGAACGGTAAGTAAACAATAAAACAATCGTGCAAAAAACAGTTTGAGCATCACGAACGTCGGTCTCCGGCAAAATTGCCGTTGACCGATAAACGTCCCTTACCGCTCTTGATACTCACTGTACTCTATGAGACTAATTCAGTTTTATTTAACATTTTATCCAATATTCGATTGCCGACTTTTTTGTAAGACAATACAGTTTTAATTTTTATTTCGATAAGTGCTCATTATATAACAAAATTTGTTTTCATCACATCCCAGGTGTTTTTAATCGGCAAAAAATAATTATATTAGTTCTTTACGAGTCAATCTTTAGTTACAGTGTGTATCATATCCTTTGAGTTTTTGTTTGTACCTTATATAATATATAAGATACTGTAAGAATGTATATGAAATGGTGTGTATGAGGATCTATCTGAGAATTGGAACCTGAATGATCTGTACCTATGCAATTGGTATGGTTGATGGTTACTATAATATACTCATTCAGGTTCCAATTCCCAGATAGATCCTCAACTCACCATATTCCAATGTGGTTTCACGTACACTCTTACAGTATCTTATATATACTCATAAAGGGAACTTATGCAATTGCATATCTACAGATCATCATCATGTTGAACCTAGTTTGATTGCAACAAGTTGCAGCAGGTGTGGCTCTCCTTGCAATATGCTCGTCCGAATATACTCTAGAGACTAGCTAGTTTCTTGAATAATGTGATTCAATAATGGCATAAAAGAAATTCACTTATTTGGTCATACTCATATACAGTCTGTACTAACAAGGGCCAAGAGATGCCTTTAGTGATGTAGTGCACGGTCGTGAGCAAAAAGAAAAATAGGACAAGTGTTATAACGGTATTTTGCTAAAATCTAGTTGTGTACATCTAACTTTAATTTTTGTGACATTGTCAGTTAGTTGTAATAATTTATTGCAAATGTGCAAAAAACTAATATGCCTCATATAAGCGATTTAGTTATATCTGGAGTTATTGCTAAAGCAGAAGATGGATGGTCAATGAGACAAATTGCATTGCATTATAATATTGACAAAAATTCGGTATGTAACATTTTAAGAAAGTGGAGAATAAACGGTACGATTAGTAGAAATCCTGAATCAGGGCCACGAAGGCTATCAACTCAACAACAAAATTTGCAATTGATAAATGTTGTAGTGGAAAATCCATTTTACTCAGTTATTCAGGCTGCTGAAGAAACGAATTTTCCTGGATCGAGTAGTACTGGTCGCCGGCGAGTAAGAGAATCGGAGCTACGCTGTCATGCAGCACAGAAATACTTACTTAAAGCTGAAAATAAAGAAGCTCGAGTAGAATTTGCGCTTGAATTTTTAGCGATGATGTAAATTTTTGGAACAATGTAATCTCTACAGACAAAACCCTCCAATCAACACACAGCGGTCGTATTCGTGTTTACCGCCCTCCGAATACTCGATTCGATGAGAAATATATATCTAACAATGGTGGTAGATTTTCCATCAATATATGGGCTTGGATGTCGGCACGTGGTTCTGGTGTTTTGTGGCATATTGATAGTGAAACGTATATTAGGATTTTAGACAATATTATGCTTCCTTCTGTATCACAATTATTTCCTAATAATGAGTTCATATTTCAACAAGACAATTATTCCGTTCATACTGCTCATACCGTAACTAACTGGTTTCAAGATAACAACATCAATGTTTTTAACTGGCCCAGTCACAGTCCAGATCTTAACACTGTAGTATGAGGACTACTCGTAAGAAGTATCCAAGAACGAAATGTAAGACCACGGAATGCCGAAGAATTACTGGAAATAGTAAATAATGCATGGGAAAATATTATTACTAATGATTATTGTATAAGGTTATTTAATTCTATGCCAAACAGACATATAGAAGTTATAAATAGAAATGGTGCAATAATGAATTATTAATTGTTAGTTTCTTGTTAAGTAGGATATCCTTTGTCCTTTGATCCAGGATTTCTACTAATCGTACCGTTTATTCTCCACTTTCTTAAAATGTTATACCACCAAATTTTTGTTAATTTATAACGCAGTGCAATTTGTGACATTAACCATCCATCATTTACTATAGCAATAACTACAGCATTAAAATAAAAAATAAATTAAAAGTGATATCTGTTTTATTTCGGCGACTCATTACATATTCAAATAGAGACAGATTTATATTAGAAATAGAAAGTCCTATTTTTTTCTGCTCACGACAGTACCTATCTATAAAATTCGTTTTTATTTCGCACATTTTAGCAAAATAGACCGTTAAATTAAATACATGAAAAACAACAAATAGTATAAATATAAATTGCAATTAGCAGAACAATTTGGCAGAGTGTGTACGTGATTACCTGTTGATATATCGTACAGTGACGTCACTCAAGCAGCAGCAGATCCAAAGGTAGAAAGTGCCGTTACAGATGTCACCAGAAATTGTTTTGCGGGGGTTGATCGATGACTTAAGTAAATTCTATCATTACTTGGTTTTAATTACTGGCTGGTGGGATGAGATTAAATGATTTATATTCATAAATATCCTGGTAGCGGGTGTGTGCCGGCTAATTAGCTAACATGTTGGAAAATCTGTAATCGACGACCTTCGATGTTCCTCGCAACAGTGGATTATTCAAAATAGAATTACTGAAATAAAGCCAAGTTCAAGTATTTTTCAATCGACAATTTGTTTTTGTCATTGATGAGAGAAATATGTTTGTACCATGTAAAGTGGATTAAATTCGAATTTTTTTGGTATAAAGACATACAATATAGACAAATTTTTTATGAGCCCTTTGTATTATCATAAAAAGTTGCATTTAGCGCAAAAACAATTTATATTACGTCAGTAATTATGAGTATTATTCGTAACATGAAAATAATTGTACCGCTAGAAAATTAGGCGTTCATTTTAAGCGTAAGATCAATTTTCTTGCGTAAAAATCATAAATGTGTTTAATACAAAAAAAAAACAATATAAAAATTACCAGGTTATGAGGTAATATCTAAAAATGAATAAAGAATTGGAAACTGTGAAACATAGTGTGTTACAACTTATTCACTCGGAGCCCCGGACAAAGTGGGAAAATTATGAAAAAAATAGTATGCATAAACAAAATTGTAGAGAAGTAAATTTTCTACAAAAAAGCCAACGATAGTAACAGTTGAGTTGTACAAGAATGTAGCATTGAAAAACATCACTTGATGAAATATCTATTTGTTGTAAAATTTCAGATTCGAAATCAGTGCCGTAGTATTGGTAATATACACGAAAGATCAAGAAATGGCGGGTATTATAAGCCTTGGGTTACATCAAGAATTAATTACTAATATTTACTGTTGATGACACTATCACTTTGAAATTTTGAAGTAGGTAGTTTAGTAATATTAATTACCTATTCGTAAAATATCATTACTGGCGAGGCCCGTTTCTTTTTTGGGGCTATATTATGTAATAATTTAGATATCGCAATTTGCTATGTGTAATTGTGTATGTCCTTCTACTGCCTGACGGTAGTACGCTCCCAATAATGACATGAAAGAAAAAGGTAGTTTGTTGACGATGGACTGGGAAGGTAAGTCGTACTACACATTTTCTCTCGCATAATTGTACATCCTAAGTAAGTGTATATCATAAGTATTTGATTGATGATGTGAATGCTCTAGTACATGGGGCAGACCCACCTCTCACGAGGCTTATTACAGGTCTGCAGCGATGCATCTGGGTAAAGAGCGATAGGGACTATGGCCTCTGATCATCTCAGCCATTTTCAAAGCCAAGAATGCGAAACGCGAATCGAGTAGCGCATTCGACTACAATGTTTTAATATTTAAAAGTAGCTCTTGATTTTTGCTCTGATTTCAACATCTGGGTCAACCCAAGTTCCCAAATATCTAAACTTATCCACCACCTCTATATTTTTTCCGTATTTGCTCATGTGTATGGGAGGTTCAGGAGGTTTTGAAATCATTAATATCTTTGTTTTCATTGTATTGATTTTAAGGTCATATTGATCGCCAACTGTGGTAAGTCTGTTAAGCAAACGTTGTAGAGCTTCTCTATTATCTGCCATTATGGCGATATCATCTGCATAACGAAGATTGAATCGTTTTACCGTTGATTTTAATAACATCTTCTGTGTCACTCAGTGCCTTTACAAATATTTATTTGCAATATATGTTGAATAGGTGGGGGATAACACACAGCCTTGTGATACTCCTCATTCTATGGTGGCTCCTTCCGTTTTTGTGTCGTATCTTACAGTGGCTGTCTGATTTCAATAGAGATTTTTATAATCGTGATATAATTTTTATCCAGTCTCATTCATTCCAAAATTCGCATCAGTTTAACGTGATTTACTCGATCAAATGCTTTCTCGTAGGCTATAAAGCATGAGTATACCATTTGTTGATCTCTGTATTTTTGAAAGAGAATGGGGGAACAGGCCTTCCTGTTTTTTTGAGCTTGCCTTTTTTGGGAATATAAATAAATTCTGAACTTAACCGCACGAAAGGAATCACACAGATTCATATATTTTATTAAAAAGTTGTACCGAGATGTCTAAGCTTTCCTTCTCTAATAACTTCAACAGTTCTATGTAAAGCTCATCCGATCTGGAAGACTTGCCATTCTTGCTGTTTTTAATTGCCTTTCTCCTTTTAATATTTGATCTAAGTTTTCCAATTCTCTATTAACGTCGGTAGTTTTGAATAGTTGAATATGTTGTTTCCGGTGCTTTCTAATGTCCCCTAAATTCATGATGACTTTGTTGCTTTCGTTTGCTACCCCGACCTGTGACTTCACTAACCTCTTTGTGTACGACAAAATGGTCATTTTCTTCTTTGCAGTTGCTCAACTTCTTTGCATTTCTCCTCCATCCATAATTCCTTGGCCATACTTATTTTTCTTTTTATCTACCTAGTTATTTCCCTGTATTTATCAGGATTTCTATTTTTATATGTACTTCGCTGTTCCATTATTTGTAGTATTTCGCCCGTCACTCAAACCTTTTTCTCGAGATTATCTTCGTTCGAATCTTTTTGTTCTCTACATTTCTTAATGTTTCGTGTATCTTTCTCCCATTGTTCTTTTATTTTTTGTACACCGTCATTTATCATGTAGAAAAATTCATTGTTTATACGTTCTTTAACCTTTGTCTCTATGTCTGGATTTGAAGTCAATTTGGTTGCGGATTATATTGTTTTCATTATGTTTCGTAGATAGGTACTTATTAGCAAATAGTATATAGATTGGAGCGTAATTACGTATTTCAAATGTAATATTACCCCCGTTAACTATGGCTGCTCTGTATATTATATAATTGTACTTATTGAATATGACTAACTGATGTTATTTAGGCCGCGTGTCTCTAAGGATGTTCTTAATTGAAACTTGATTTTGGCCGTGTTTTTATCCAACTGAGCTGTTCTTGCCGCTCTTGACCTAATTTTATTCATTTATGTATTTACAAAGTCGTCAATTTCTCAGAAACAGTGACAATTTTTTGTAAGTTAAACATTGCATATAAATATGTAGGTATATTAATTATGAAAGTTCTTAAAAATGTATTGTTAATATTATAACAGGGGTGATGTCTCGGGAAATTTTCTGTAGAAAACAAACACATTTATTTTACTGAATTTATAAATATTGCAATAACATATCTATCGTGTTGTTTGTTTGGATATGTTCATTTAAGTTTTTGTCAGTAACATTTGTAGATTCTGACAGTTGTCGAATCTGAAGTTTCATGTTACTATTTTAAGGTTTTCAATTCAATTCAACATAACTTTATTAACATTATAGTATAATAAGTACCTCCCCAGAACCCATCCCGGGACCGTGCAACCATCGCGTTACGCTATGGCGGATCGGGCGGAACGGGTCTGGTTCGGTTTAAAAACAATTAAAAACTTAAGCCTAAACTCCTTCTGAAACAAACAGATTTAAAAGGTATTAAAATTACTTACATCTAACATAAAAGATTTAACAACACCTAAAACCACACATTTTTAAAAAACTTGTGCACTTATCATTTTTTTTAAATTTCACAGCTGATGCAGGCACCTCAATCCAAACGAGGAGCCTTTTGCGAGGTGTATAAATGCCGGGCCGCGCAAAGGCGGGCCTAAACTTTGATTTTATAAAAATGTGCGATGAAAAATGAATTCGGAGACAAAAATGTACAAGAAGAAAGCAAGAAAAACAAACGCGACAAAAAGATTACAAACAGAAAAGAAGAGGGGAATAGGAAATATTTAAAGATACGAAAGATATGGAATATTAGTAAAGGTGGATAGGGTAAGCTGAGGATATAGTTATATAGTTAGTTTTAAGGTTATGCCCAGTGTTAATTGACGGGGTAGTTTAGATTTATGTTGGTATGATTGTTTTGAGATTATCGAAAATAATGAAATTTTTAATGAGGGTTTTACTTTTTGAGAAATAAAAAAAAAATAAAAAGAAGAAGGTTGTTGAAAAGGTAGCTAAGAGGAGAATTCTGTGATTGATAAGAGTTTTATAAAGAGGAGATTATGAAGGAGATTATCAAATGAAAATAGTAAGAAAATTTGGAAAATAATAAAGAAAAATTAACCAAGACAGATTAGAAGGTGATTGATTTTCGAAAGTAAATTGAATTATATAAAAGAGAAGAAACTAAACATAAACGAAATTAAGAAATTGAACATTTAAGGTTGAGTAATCAAATTTAAACAATTTTTTATTCGGTGCATTCCTTACATTGATAGTTTGTGTGTTTCTAGAACAGACTCCATTTTGTCTTTCTTTTGAAAATATATTTTTTGTCGTTATCTTATCTTGCAATAGTAAGGTTATAATATAGCAAATTTGGCGCCCAACGCGGGGCTATCTTGTTATATTATAACCTATCTTACTATTGCAAGATAAGAAATTAACAATAATTAATTTTATTTTTTTCGATAATCTCAAAACAATCGTACCAACATAAATATAAACTACCCCGTCAATTTACACTGGGCATAACCTTAAAATGGTAACATGAAACTTCAGAATCGACAACTGTCAGAATTTACAAATGTTACTGGCATAAACTTGATAAAATTAAATAAAAATTTAACTAACCATTTTAAATGTCTATAAACTTCAAATTAAATGACAACTCAAAAATATTTGGTTTAATACAAATTTGGACTGCAATAAATAAACATATCCAAACAAACAACAAGGTATACATATTATTGCAATATATATATATATATATATATATATATATATATATATATATATATATATATATATATATATATATATATGTATGGCTCGATCTAAAGGATGCTCAGAATATTTTGTGATACACTGATATATTGGTAGTGGAACGTATATATTTCTATTTATTATTATTGAAATAGTCCCATAGCTCCAATACTATATATTTTATGATAGTTTTAAAAAAGCCACTGGGATTTCTCGTTCGCCTACCTGTTTAAAAATATTCATATTGTTCTACATCTACATAATGGATGAATCATTCGGAACACCTAAATACTTAGCCTATTTTTAAAAATTGAGAATGTTTAAGTATTATTTTTATGTAAGAAGCAAATATATGCATTTTAATTTATATTTATTTATCGTTTAATATTATATCAAGCTCTTTTTGACCTCTTCATTATTAGAGCTAACACCAACGACAAATACATATAATTAGGGACAGGCGAATATATTTTGGTGAATGATTAATCGAATATAATAAATATTTACTATATTTTTTCTTCGTCTTTTGGTGGGAGAAGAATATTGCTCTTAAATTTTTTAAATTAATATTAAACGAGATAAGAAATATACATAAAATGATGGAAAAACAACTTTAACAGATCAGCTTTTGACCACATGATTTAAATATATACAGAAAAAGAAAGGCTTTGACATTTAGTGGATTAAAAAATGTTTAATATGTTTACTACCAGATAGCCAGTATACAGTGAAGGCGCTGCAAGGACTTCTACCGGGAGCAGGATTCTACAATGGCATCAAAGCTTCTACCGATACCTTTTTTTTTATACATTTATTTAACGTCGGCCTATTTCCGCTTCTGAGGCCTAACACCGACGCCTCTAGACGAGCTACCCCCAACCAGGAATTTTGCCGAACCTCTTCCCTTAAGAAGAGTAGGGATCTTTTACTTGCCTAACATTTAATAGACAAGGGACCGACGGCTTTACATCCCCTCCGAAGGATGGTATATCTCCTATACAACCCTCGCCTAAGGTTGTATAGCTTCCGCGCATACACTGATATACAAGCCGCTGGAAGATGTGTGAGGCGAGAACGCGGTTTCCGTTGGAATGGTCACCCATCCAAGTAATAACTGCGCCTGTCGTTGCTTTACATCGCATACCGAAGTATGTACATAGTAAAGACGCACCTACGCTCGCCCCCTACCGATACCTACATGCAAGAAAATGAAAAATCAGAAGAATTAGAATGCCGATAAGTATGAATTGTCTCGATTGCCATATATTTTAGAGCTTAAGCTTTTGTATATACTGCGTGACCTAGAGTTGGTCAAATGCAAGACAAGCTTATTGATTATTTAATTTTCATTTACAACATTAACGTGAAAGAAACAGTGAACCGGGAAGATCTTGTATTTTATGTTATTTCCATAGATACTTACTACTAATAGGTAATGACCTTTATTGAATTACGTGCAAAAACTAGTCACTTTAGCTCAATGGGTAATGACCGCATACGTGTAACACCCTGTATATTCAGGCTGTACTATCTACTTATTCTTCTACTGCATTGTCCGTATGCTTAATGACCATCATTAATGCATAGTAAAAGCCGTGAGATATAGAAATAACATCACTTTACAACCACTTCAATCCCCTACAAAACAGGACATAATATATTATTCTTATGAGTTTGAAGATAATTTTATTTTTTGTCCTTGCTTTCAATGAAATCCAAGTTTCGATCTTTGGGTTCACAGCAATGATACGATGAGAATTGCTCAGGGTTATTGCGGCAACGTATGTATTACTTATATGAACGATCCATCGGAACTGGGTGTAACATTGAGATTGAATCCAGTTTAATTAATACTCGACTTCAATCGGATCCCTTTTCACAAAATGGTAGAAAGTGTGGTCATTTTTCAGCAAAACTATTTTCTCGTAAATATCTTAGCGAATTTATAAATTGCATATAATGGCACTTCATGTCCAATAAAGTCATTTAAAGTAGGCAAGAAACAAACAAATGATTATAAAAGCTGGGTAACCCCAGGCATTATTCAAGGTGGAATTGAATTAAAAAATTTGTATTAGCTAGTCAATAATTTTAATTGCTAGAAAACCATACTGTTATATAACAATAAAAAACAATTATATAAGAAAAATGTCGAGGAAGCAAAAATTAATTTCTACCAAAACAGGATTGAACATTCAATTAATAAAACTAGAGAAACGTGGAAAATTATAAATTACAAATTGGGTAGAAATAACAAATCGCATAATGAAATAAAATTATCTTGCGACGACGTAGTTATTACAGATCCAAGTAAACTTGTTGATACATTTGGCTCACATTTCTCTATAATAGTACATAATAAATTACATACCCATTTTGGACAAAATATCTTCCTACCATGTACACTTCCTGTCATGATCCCACAGATCTTCTTTTTTTCTCCGATTACCGAATTCGATTTGGAAAAAGAGTTTAACAAACTTAAAAATAAAAATTGTATTGGAAACGACGGTCTTAGTTTCAAATTAAATAAACAAATGAAAAAATTTAACATATCTAATAAATGATTCGGTCGAGAGAGGATTCTCCAAAACATTTTAAAAGTTTCGCACGTAGTTCCTTTATTAAAAACTGGTGATCCCCTTGACATTGAAAATTATAGACTAACATTAGTCAGTTCTCTTTCCAGAATTATGAAAAGGGTTAAATAACCCTGTTGAATGGTTACAGCTGATCATAAATATGATCAGCTGTCAACATTCATAGAAAAATACAAGATTTTGACATCATGCCAGCATGGCTTTAGGGAAAGTAAGTCAGTAGAATCTGCTAGCATCCACTTATTGGATAGTTTACACCGATATTGACAAAGATAAATACGTAGTAGTCTTGCAATTCGACTTATCCAAGGCATTTGATACCCTGGATATTAATTATATAGTATCTAAAATGTTTAACCTTGGTATACATGGTAATATTTTGGAATGGATTGACTTACTTGTTAAATAGAAAAATAATTGTACGGATTGTCACCCACTTCTCTAATGACTATAATGCATCCTTAGGAGTTCCTCAGAGTTCTATACTTGGGCCTCTACTATTCACATTATATGTTATGATCTACCAAATCATATAAAAAGTGGTACAGTAACCATGTTTGTGGATGATAGTACCATAACAGTGTCAGATTCCAATATTAATACCTTAAATAATAAAAAAAACGGAAGTGTTAGATGCGTTTACTGCTTGTTGTAATCGTAACAAACTTATGTTAAATACATCCAAAAGAACCTTTATCAACTTTTATAATGCCTGTCCTCAGCAAAACTTCAACTTTAGTAGTCAAAGTAAATTTCTAGGATTTGTCTTGGATGCAGACTTCTCCTGCTCAAGTCGACGTTGTATGCAAGAAGTTGAATCAAGCCTACTTCTCCATTATACAAATGAAAAATGTTTGTGGCAAAAAGGGTTATTAAATGTTTATTACTTTACTCATTAGCATATTCCCACATAAGTTATAGCGTCATGTGCTGGGGTGGAGCTACGGAAAGTGACAGAGTTTTTATTTGTCAAAAAAAGCTCATTCGCCTAATTTTCAATTTGAAACCAAGAGATGGTTCTGTTGAAATTTTTAGAAGTAACAAATTGCTCACAACGCCCTCAATATATATATTATAATTCCTATTTTAATATTTTTATAAAATTTCCTTCTGCTGTAAAATTGTTTTTTCGATTTGGATTATTTTAATACTACCGAGAGATGGCGCTAGTTATGCTCTACTGCTGTGGAACTTAACAGTGTAACATAGGTTAAAACCGGTCTGCAGTTAGTGACATCCTGAGATGAAGGAGGTCTTGCAGTCTTGCATCTTCCTCGTAGCATTCGAGCAATCTAAGTCATTGTTAGACAAAATACGGCAAATTTTACCGTTTAATTCAGTGCTCGTCGTCGGCATGTAATAATAATAATAATAATAATAATAATAAACTCTTTATTCAAGTAAGCTGTATATAACAGGTATGAAACGTCATTGATTTGTACATAAAATAAAATATAATTAACGGTTGCAAATTAAAAAGCACAATAGTTAAAAATTTGTAGCTGGGAGAATAGCTGTTTTGGTTTAATTTATTTGGTCCTTATTATATATAAAGGCACTTGCAGATAGGTTGAAATATTATAATTCCTATTTTTATAAAATAAGTGTTTTGTAAAAAAAATATATCTATTCAAAACTATACTTTTTCTTATCACAATTATAGTACGAGAAGAAATGACCTTGTGGTATCACACAATTCCTTTCTGTACGAGAAATCGCCATACTACTCAGGTATTAAACTTTACAATTCTCTGTCTGACCAATTAAGAAACATGAAAAATTTTAATTCATTTAAATTTAAGTTAAGAAATCTTTAAATAGAGAGTACTTTTCCAGCATCGATGCATTTTTAAATAGATAAAGTTTTATATATCCATATGTAATAATCCTGAGATGTGAGATTCATCTCGTTAACTAATCGCTTTCAATAATAATTGTATGTTTATAAACTATATGGAGCACATTGCAATTCTTTAAATTTTGGTATCCCACGACGAAACTATCAATAAATATATAGAATAATATACCCACAAGATATCCTCACTACGGCACTGCCAGCGTCCAATTTATTATAACATTAACATAACACAAAACTATTTATTTTGCAAAATGTATTGTTTAATTCCCCGTTCACAACACCCAACATAATATCTTGGTTCAAAGTGATTTATTAGGAATATGCGTGTGTGGATGTCTAAACTGAACACCTTGACAATTGTTAGAATCACAGGTGTTGTTCATCCGGAGTTAATATTAAATTGTCTGCTAAAGCTAACAGAAGGCATGAAATTAATAATTGTAGGCATTGTTTAAGGTAGTGGAAAATGGAAATGTATTAGGCGGACAAGACCAAGGTCAAAACCGTTCACAAAGAGATATGTCGAACGTACAATTACAAAAATCCAAATTTCTTGATACAGAAAAATTTACGAGTTAGCTGTCACATTGCTTAACCCCACGTCATCTTAAATGGGTTATATTGGCAACCCATAGAGCAAAAATATATTTTTAAAATATTACTAAAATATTGTTAGGGTACTGGAAAAAATATTGCTCCATTTTCAAAGCATTTAATATAAGGAAGAGAACTTAGTTAATTCTAGTGCTTACCAAAAGTTTATAGAAGGATTTTTCATTGTTAGACGTACTGATAAATTAAATTTTAGAACTTCAACGGATATGGTGATTGAGCAATCAATGATGAAATCAATGAAGACAGATGGAGGTATTGCACGAGGAAGAAGTACGAAAGAGAGTGTCATAAGTAAATGGGTTTATGGCATGCATGCGATGAATACTGTATGTGAAGGATTGGAAGATCCCGCTAATATTAGAATGGATACAATAGATCAGCATGTAGATGCAAGTGATTGACGTATAAAGAGATATGCTAAGGACATTAAAAAACTTCTTGAGTGGTTTTTATCACATGATCCTTTCCCTGAGATTAAAAAAATCAAATCAATCGCCAGTGGAGTCGTCGGTGATAATAAAATTAATTTGTCATAAAGCTTGTGAAGTTGGGATTGCTTCGATGTCTAAAATGACATGACAAACATTCAATAATACTAAATTAAAACGCGCTGATAAAGTACTCCCTCTTTTAACCATGAGTAGCACCATAAAAGTGTGTGATGAGAAGGTACCTATACGCAATTGAGGATGAAATTGAAAAATTCTTCGAATATGAATTAGCCCCCTACCCATCATCACTCTTCGATGCAATTGGAATGCGTAAAACACAGAAGTCAGCAATTTACGTTTGCTTTCAATCAGTGAACATTGAAATTGACAACACAAATGCTATTTACATAATCGATGGAGGATATCTATAACACCGCGTTGTGTGGAATCGAGAAGAAACATTCAACGTTACTTTTGATAAATACGTTCAGTATGTCATAGACATTTTGGTCATAGAGTGACTAAAATATTTGGTGGTTATACTGATTATAAGAAAAACATTAAAGCTGCAGAACAACAATTTCTTGCAAATACTCACAACAAGTCTCAATTCATTACAATGTTATGTGAAACATTTACAACTGCGAACATTTTAGTGAAACGAGCTGACAATGGCGCCGATATCCTCATCATTGAAACAGCAATAGATCAATTCAATACAACAAATACAATTATCATTGTTGGTGAAGATGAACATTTGTTAATACTACTGACTGCACGAACTCCAGTTGATAAGATTATTTGCTTTTTGAAACCTGGGAAGGCTCAACAACGAACAAAAATATATTCGTCGAAAAGTTTATCTGTTTATCCAAAATGTCAAAATCATATCTTATTTTTACATGCAATAACTGGCTGCGATACTACATGGGCAATTTTCAAAAGGGTCAAAACAACAGTAACATCATTTAATTTATTACGCAAAAGTATTTACAAAGATTGACTCTTCTCCATAAGTCATCATCACAAACGGGATTCGGCTTCTTCTTGCTAATATATGGAGCTCCAAAAAAATTGATTGTATAGACATCAAGTATAGATATTTAAGTTTTGTAAAAAATACACGCAACAATAATATAGTAGGACTATCTTCTCTTCCTCCAACATCTGCTTCTGTTTATCAACACATATCTAGTATACTATCAAGTTCAAGTGTGGCTAGGCAATCAACTGAACCCAGAAGACTGGGGTTGGAAATTGATAAATAATACTTTGGAGCCAATTCAAATTTTACTCCCACCTGCTCCAGAAAAACTTCTTAACACCATTTTTTGCAACTGCAAAAAGGGTTGTACTGCAAACTGTGGCTGTAAAAAAGTAGGATTATTTTGTTCACCAGCATGTACCGATTACAGTCAAAACCAAAATTTTACAAAATAGTCCCTACGAAAATGGTTTGTTTTCCTACTTTTAACTAACGCTGTATTATATACATGGAAAGAGAAAACGCAATTAAAATTTGAAATGATTTGAATAGTGTCGTCAAAGTCATATCGTTTAACGTATAATTTCGTAGGCTGCACTGACAACCTCCAGTGTCAAGTGTGTACTCAAAGGTTGTAGGAGGACCTGTCTAAACACACCCCCGCATTTACACTATTTATAATTCTATATAAATAACATTGATTAATCTCTAATTAACATTTATTATAAATTAACTATGCATAAACAGACTGTTTATGAATTGAACTAAAAATGAAGGTAATGCGTAAACTTTAATCGTAATAATCAATGAAGCTGAATATTTAAATATACATACAGCGTAAAATAATTATAAAGTTTTCTTGGATATAGATTAGGCGGGGTCTTATTCTCTTTATTTTGAGCGTCATTTACAACATTTGTTAGACCAATCTCTAGATTCGTTAAGAGAAATAACTGAATGTGATGTGATTAGTGATAAGCAACAGCATTTTAGTAAGTATATCTTTTACTTATGCAAATTAGATCCCCAAGTGGGTATGCAAGCAACGAAAAAAGAGTTACTAATAAGAATACTCTGTTTTAATGGGTAATTCGTGTACAACTTTATGATATATGCCATATGTCAAAGTTTTCAGAAAAATGTGAAAAATGCTAAAATTGATGAGTCTTTTCGACAAAGGCGGCACAAGAGAGAAACCTAGCTCTCAAAATTTAAGTTGTAATTATTTTGATTTTTTGCATGTATGATTGTTGCCATTTCTCGCACAGCAATTCATCCGGGAGAAATTTTGTGTTCTATACATAGGCGTCACATTTAGGGGCCACCAAAACGTGGAATAAAAAGGAAGATTTTAATTTATTAATTAGGAAAATAAATATTTTTTTTAAGTACCAAATATTGTTTTCATAGACAAAACAAGTTAGTAAATATATACACATATAATAGTTAAAATATTTAATGAAAGCATCCCTAAAAGATTCATTATATTTTAAGTTAGCCATGATACGAACTGCTCATTTTTGTAGGAGAAAAGCGCTATGTGCATCATATGATTGGCCCCAAAGAACAATGGCATATTTGATGCCAAAATGAAATGAAGTAAAATACAATTGCCTTATAATTGATAAGCTGCACTCTTTGGATGCTAAAGCTAATGCATAGCATAATTTAGTACAGACATCCTGTATATGACTAGACCATTTAAGATAGCAATCAGTCCCTAACCCGAGCATTTATTTGTTCTCAGAGTACTTAAATATTTGTCTTGTCATCCAAAACTCGACTACTGTTGTTTACATTAGGACTAGACTGTGATGTTTTAAAAACTACGACCACTGTCTTTTCGTGGCTTATACATAATTTGTTTTTTTCAACCCAATAGTTGATTTTTTTATATGTTAAAATCTCGCAATTCTCCACATCAGGCAAGTTCTTACACTTAATCAAAGTATTAGCGTCATCTGCAAATGATACGATTAAGTACAATTGATGTTCTAAATAATTTAGCATATCGTTAATAAAAATAACAAAAAGCGTTGGGCCCAATATGGATCCTTGCGGAACTCCAGTGTGAACAGCTGCCAAGCTGGAAAGAGAATCTTTAATTTTTACTTGTGGAAACCGATGTAACAAATAAGAGTTGAACCATTCATGAGCAATACCCCTATCCCCATATTTTTTCAACTAAGTTAATAGAAGGGAGTGAGGGATTTCTCATTTGTCCAGTACATTTAAAACTCCACTTACAAACTTGCTTAGTGCTTAGTCTATACTTTTCTGCTTTGTGAGTCCATGTTAATTTTGGGAGAGCATATTGTTAATTGTAAAAAAAATCTACAAGCTGCATATTAATTGCAGATTAAAAAAAATTTGATACTTTGGGTAATAGGGTGATTCTTCTATAGTTGATAACTAAATTTGGGTCAACTTTTTTAAGAAGAGGTATTACGTTCAGTATTTTTAATTCTAGGGGTATATGCCTTGTTCTAATGATAAATTGATTATACAAGTGAAAGGACGAACTATATATACACTAATAATTTTTAATGTATTAGAAATCTCATCAATTCCAGAAGAATTCGAGTTTTCAACTTGTTTATTAATTCTAGAACATCGTTCTCTCTCAGGGCTCTAAGAAACAATGAATTAGTACAGGGCTTTAAACATGATTCTAGAAATTGATGATCTATACTATTAGGTATGTTTGCCAATTAATTTTTAGAGGAAAATATAAAAAAATTATTAAATGCCTCAGCACATTTGGTAGAATTCAGAATTTTTTCATTATCCTCTATTTCGATCTGCAAGTTATTCCTTTTGGATTTGCCTAAACTGTCATTTATTATCTTCCACATGACTTTACCTTTGTTTCTTCTAGATGTTGGACTATTACTAGTTATTTCAAGTTCATACAATTTGGCAAACGTAAGATATACCTTAATTCTTTTCCTGTTTTAAGTTATTTTTAGTTGTATTTGAGTAACAAAAAAATGAATAGTATTGCAAATCGTAAAGAAGAAGAGACAAGAACCTGTCGAAACAAATAAAGTGCTTTGTGCAAATCGCATTTCTTGATTAACTACTTAGTAATTTTGATTGTCTTTATCAATATTCCTCTATCATCATTTCTCTGAAAAATTCTGATCTCATCATATAAATGTTTAAACTTACCTACGTTACTCATTTGTACAATTTAAATTAAACTAAATTTGTTACTATTAAAATACATTTAAATTTATTCTCTCAGCCTCTTAATTTTACTCTGTCACTTCTTCTTTATACCAATTCAGTTTGGCTTATCTGTCTTTCTTATCTATTATTTGCTTTTAATGACTTTTTAACTTTACACAATAATTATTGCAATAATTATAAAACAGCGACAATTCCAGTTATTTCCATTAATGAATATCTTACAAACTGGGTAATTTTTTGGGGGTGAAAAGTCACAAAGTCGTATTAGCAAATTTTTTTTATAAAAAAATTTGAGTTCACCACTGAAATGAGGCCGTACAAAATTTCATAAAGAAATATTGTATATTAATAATTCTGTGGTCAAAGTAATGAGAGTTATGTTCAAAGATTCAGTTACATACATACAAACAAACATACAGGTGAAGCTAGTATAAGGCGTGTAAAAATCACAATGTTCTTATGATTTTATTTATTCTTATCAGGTAATCGATGGAATAAAAATTTTAAAACAAAAAAGTATTTTTGTTAATAACAAAATTTAACAAAATAATAATCATAGAATAAACCCTAATTATATTTTTCTTTCTTCTACCAATCCGCCAATCCGGTTACTTTTCTGAATTGTTCTTGGGTAATAGCTGCACTTGCTTCATTTATTCTAGCACGTAGTTCGGCAACTGACTGTGGTCTTGACTTATAAAATACTTGCTTTAGTGTACTCCGAGTGACGTCAAGTCCGGGGATCTTGGCGGCCACTCAATAGAGGATTGTTTTTACCTATCCACCCGTTTTCAAAATTTGTATTCAGCCAACCCCTTACCACTACTGCATTATGCACGGGAGACCCATCTAATTGAAATTTTAAATTCCGACGTGCTTGAATTGGTATGTCATGTGGTGCATCCCAAAAATCATTTTCCAAAAAGTTCAAAAATACACGTGATTCAAATTACTCTCAGAAAAAAAAGACCAATAATTCTACACTACAGCCTCTTTGTGTTTATGATCCAATTAGGATTTTCAGCAGACCAGTACCGTGAATTTTGAGACGATACCAGACCATTTGTTGTAAATGTAGCCTCGTCGCTGAACAAAATTTCTTTTAAAAGTCCCTGTTGTTCAAATATTTTCCCTGACCCCAAAAAGAATTCGAATCTTCTTTCGTCATCTCCCTGTTCCAAAGTATGTACAATTTTAGGCTTAAATGGTTTTATTTGTTTTTTTATGAGGCACCTTTTGATGTTTTCTCTAGGGATATTTAAGTCTAGATTGACCGTTCTCAAGCTCGAATGAGGATTAGTGTGAAAACTTTCCAATATTCGCTCATTATTCCTGTTTTTCCGGCGTGGATTGTTTCTGTCTGTTTTTAAGAATGTGCTTTGACACACCACCTGTTTCGCTGAAAATTTTATTTACACGATATACAGTACTGCTGCTTGTAGCGTTCTCTCACTACATACTGACTCCCGACTTAGGACTTAGCCAGCCATCTTTAAAATGTGGTTTTTGGTAACCAGGATACAAGAAAAACAATATAATTATTGTATATATATATATATATATATATATATATGTCGTTTATTAGGTTTTTGCGAGTGTTAAATGAAGTGTTATTGTACTTCCGGGTGCTTTCCCGCGTCGATGGTCGACTCCTCCAGGAGTCATGGTTTTCTGAACGACGTTTCGGCAGAATCTCATCTGCCATCTTCAGGTTCTCACTGAAAGCTGCCTATTGCTGCTGCTCCTCGTTGCTCGAACTGAACAGACTGCAACCAACAGTTACTCTCCGGGCTGTGTGCCCCCCCGAGAGCTGAATTACAAGTTACAAGCCCGGTGCGTTAAGTGTAATAATTGCATATGCAAAAATTACTTAAAGCATTAGTCCTGTCAGATTTGCGTTGCGTACAAGAATACTGTAAAAATATTATAACTTATTGGTGTGA
Organism: Leptura quadrifasciata; assembly: GCA_963675555.1. Lineage (NCBI taxonomy): Eukaryota > Metazoa > Arthropoda > Insecta > Coleoptera > Cerambycidae > Leptura > Leptura quadrifasciata. Next base: position 85,319,796 of record OY776679.1, on the reverse strand, counting down.
TTATGGAGCAAGAAAACTTGAGAGACAAAATTGAAATTGTTCAAATGTGCTTTTAGAGGGCGGAATATTAAACATAATATTTTTAGTCGCAAACTCCTCTATAAAATCCTTATTTTACTATAAGGAATGTAACCAGACGGCAACCAACAGCTACTCCCCGGGCTATGTGCCCCGCCGAGCGCTGAATTACAAGTTACAAGTCTGGCACGTTAAGTGTAATAATTGCATATTACCATCAAAACGCTAATGCTTCGATTGCAACAAACACCAGCCGAAAGACTGATCCTACTTAAAGGAGCTCTCGTGCCAGTCATCACACACCACTTGCAGACTGCAGTTTCGGGCTGATGGTCGTTACGTGCCTACCTTGCACTGACGAGAGCCAACAGCTCGAAACTGCAGTCTGCAAGTGGTGTGTGACGACTGGCACGAGAGCTCCTTTAAGTAGGATCAGTCTTTCGGCTGGTGTTTGTTGTAATCGAAGCATTAGCGTTTTGATGGTAATATGCAATTATTACACTTAACGTGCCAGGCTTGTAACTTGTAATTCAGCGCTCGGCGGGGCACATAGCCCGGGGAGTAGCTGTTGGTTGCCGTCTGGTTACATTCCTTATAGTAAAATAAGGATTTTATAGAGGAGTTTGCGACTAAAAATATTATGTTTAATATTCCGCCCTCTAAAAGCACATTTGAACAATTTCAATTTTGTCTCTCAAGTTTTCTTGCTCCATAATCACACCAATAAGTTATAATATTTTTACAGTATTCTTGTACGCAACGCAAATCTGACAGGACTAATGCTTTAAGTAATTTTTGTAATATTTTCAATTGTTCTTTCAATTTTTATTGCATGGATTACTTGATAAGGCTTAATCCAGCGGCGTGCTCAGATTTTTTTAATAAAAAGTTGCTAATATGATTTCGTGACTATTCACCCCCAAAAAATTACACAGTAGGCATGGTTTTTGTTTAAAAAATGTGACACTTTATCCTAAAGTGCAGTTTCCCATGCTCTACATTAAAAAAATTGTCAAAATCGAACGGTAAATAAAAATTTTGTGGAGGAATCCCGCTTTAAAGTGGGCCACACTGTATTTAAGACTTTACATTTAAGATATTACATCTGCTCCAGTTAAGATCTATGTGGCTAGTGTTTAGTTAGACATAGACCGTTATTCCCTGACAATTTATTATAGAATTGATTTTTCTAACTATTTTCTTTGGAAGTTGTAAATTTTCGATTTTAAAATATAATTACGTATCAACCGCGACATTTTCCAATAAAAGATTAAAATATCTAGAATAGTCGGTTTCGTTGTATCGAACACGAGTAGGCGACATCCCTTTTAAGGAGGTATGGCCTGATGCAGGCTGGATCAAGTGGGTGGAGGATAAGGTGACGTCACACCTCGATCTCCTTATGCACATACTTAGCAAACATTAACTGTTACGCAGTTCGATTTGCAATAATGCTTCTTAGTCACTTGAGTCCAATTTTAATAAAAATTTGCACCCATTTTGGGCTAGCTGTGACCCGAAGAGGAGAAATATTCGTCGTAAGGTGTTAAATTGGTATTTTTTCTGAGTTAAAAATAAAAATGAGTAGGCTTATTATAATATATAGCGAAATGGAAAGTTTAGAATTTACACATGAAAAATATAATATACGATAAAATAAATTGTATTTTCAGTGGCGTAGCAATTATTTAAGTATTATGTAATCCCTATCTATTTTTAGGTTGATTTCTAATCTACTTATTGCAGAGCGCAGCATGTCACGACTTCGGGAAAATTACCCCCTCCAATCAATCTTTCCAACGATATAAAACGTCATAAAAATTTTAACTGATAATGCCAATATTTAATATTTTTAGAAAACCACAATTCATATCATTGAATCGTAAAAATCAGCTGTGCCATAACAGTAAAAATTCACTTTGTAATACTATATATTTACATATTTTTTTCCAAAGTATAAAATACAACTGCCAATGCTCACTTTAGTTGGCATAATACTGAAGAGGTTGAAGCCCACCCCAATTAATTACAAATAAATTCCTGGTAATTATGTCACCAGTATATTAATTACTATTTATTTATCTGAAGGATAAACAAATAAGATTGGCCATTTACGTGATCGTCTAGTTTTGTTAGTGCAGGACTCAAACTTTGTTGTGTGTGTAGTAACCCTTTTTAATTATCCCAGGTTCTTTTATATAAAGTTTAATATTACTTGTTTCTGTCTGATACTATATACCTTAGAAAATTAATCACTCTGTTAATTGAAATACCTGGTAAACTTGAACACACTGTCTATTAATTGAGAGACCAAGTTAATTATATATATTATTTATGTAGTATCTTATTACTCAAGGTTGCACTGTACATTTATAGTTGAAGTTTGTTTTCTATTTTGCTTTTGAAATAAAACCATTTATTTAGTTCATTACTTATATGACGAAAAAGGTAAAGGTGAAAGAATAAGACAATAATTGATGGGAAAAAATAGTAAAAAAAACCCATTTTATTTTATATAAATTGATGCAGCAATAGTCGAACATGAAATCAAAAGTGTGCTGTGTTATTTTAATAGTAATTAGAGTTGTGGTAATGGCCTGGTAATGATAATCTATAATTAGAGCTGTTAGCAATTGCTAGGTAATAATGATTTATAATTAAAGTTGTTAGCAATAGCCAAATAATCAATCGAATGCAAAACAAAGGACAAGAATCATGTCATGTTTGTACATTATCAAAATTAAGTTGAGAAATGAGCATTAAATACTGATGTAAAATATCATAGAGTGTTGAGGAAATATCCTTTAATTATACATTGTTTATTGATTGAAATTAGAGTAGGAACAATCGTTCAGATAATCATATTAATCTTGCTGAGATGAGAATTTACACTCACGTAAAATCTTTTAGAATGCTGGGGAAATCTCCCTATAGTAATTAAATAGAAAAGTAACCAGAAGATTGCCTATGATTGTCAAACATACGGAGCCGCGAAGGTAAGAAAGTGCGGTTCCATCACCCTTCAATCGAAACAAGTGACCAGACAACTGCCTGAAATATTGACGTCCCTCGTTGTAACTGAACCCAATTGGAGAACAGAACCAGCCAATTGGCCGTAGTCAATGTTTCAAACCTTTGTTAACGCCAAGTACGCCGAATTCATGTAACTATAATATTTTATTGTAGGTAAATGTCCAACAATCAGAAAACCTTGTGGTTACAGTAGGAAAATATTCCTAGTGTACTTTAAATATAAAGCATTCTTGAAAAACCTTACATGAGATGTGGTGGAAACGAAAGTCCACTATTGGTTTTATAAAAACTGCAGAATAATGATAGACCTGAAGTTTGGCTAGTCTGTGATAAAGTACTTTGTTATTGCATAGCTCTAAATATATAGTTCTTGAATATAAACTTGTTACTTTGGAAACGCAAATTTCCCTAGTAAGATATTTAGAAAGTGAAATTTTGTGAATTAAAATCTTGAATGAAATCATAACTGAATAACTGGTAATATAATATTATGATCAAAGCTAATATTTCATTTTAAAAAAATATAATATTCCTTTAGTACCACAAATGCGTCAATTTTCCCCATTGCACCCCGACGAAACCAGAATATGAATGCAATCGCAAATAATAAAGTAGAGTCTCGAAATAAGAAAGTAATCACATTTAGAAACTTATACCAGCTGAATTTCTGTGCGCCCTGTATAGCGTTATATCGCCCGTGAATGCTCTTCCCCAGCTTCTTCATGTTTAACGTACTCGTTGAACATAACAGAGAGGTTAAAATGGCACTTCATAAAGAGTACGCCAAAGAATGGTTGTCTACGAGATGAACAGCAAAATTAAATGTGGATTTCCTTGGATCGTTTGGCTTGTAGTTTAGATAATTACTCTCAATACTACCATAAGAACAGCTAGCCTAGAGGGTTAGCGATGTGACTTAGGTAAAATATCCACACAATAATACCATAAGAACAGCGAGCCCGGAGGGTCAGCAATGTGACTTAGATATATTGAAATGTAATTACTCAGGAGCACAGCGAATGATAGCATTCGGCGATGTAACTCGGGAGTGATAGAAGTGGCATCTCCCTCGATAAACAAGCTGGTCTTCTTTTATATGGTTCCTGATGTTACCCTTCTATCCGGATTATGCATCTCCGCTTGTTTCTTGTGGGAATATGTTTATTTTAACGCTATTATAATATTCGACACAACGTCACTTTAGAGTGACCCTCAACTTTCTATCTTTTTCTATGGTTAAGCTAGAAACGTGCAGGCGATTCCATACTATGGGAATACACGAAGTACTTGACGTTTATCTGAATATACGATAAACAAACCCTGCGACTCGACTAGATTTTATGTAAATTCTGTCTCAAAATTGTAGCGTTTAACTTTGCTTTAAAAATATAATTTTAAAAATGCATTCTGGTAACTTTACCGTGTTCAATAGTAAATGACTAAATAAATGTAAAAATTAAGTGAACTAACTGCAATAATTGCTTGAATTTGGAAACAAATAGGAAAAAATTAAATTTGTAAATGCCCTATATTCTGGGCGTTTCAATACCACGAATACGACATTTTTATCCAGTATTGAAATTTACTTTCATATTTTTTAAAACATATCTGAAAACCAAAATAAGCGAAAACAAACCCTTGCAAACTATGAGGAAGCAATTAGTATTTTACTAGCTGCACTCCTTGGCTGACTATCAACTGCTAGGACGTAAAACATTTAGTTGTGTACGGGTACATTATTAATATTATTAATAGTTCACGCTGTGACTTAATATTTGTTATGATAGAATGTCAACAAAAGCTTTTAGCAATATAAACATAACCTACACGAAAATTTATATCGCCACACCTAATGAGTTTGCACAAAAAAGCAAATATATATAACTTCGTGTGTGATATAATTAATCTCAAATAAATATATAAATAAGTAATTGTCTGACAATTTAGCAAGCAGCGTTATATTATGTATGTTCCCTATCCACAGAAAATGTGTGTTATTAAATCTATTTTATTAGTTAGATTCGGGAAGTACATTGCAATGTAAAATGGAAAAACACAGACAGATCTTTTGTTAACTTGCAATTATAACTATATATTAAAAAAATATTAGATGTATACATTGTAAAAATCCTATTGAATACAGGGTGTCTCACCGGGAACTGAATCGATCGATATAGAGAAAAGTACGCATCAGAATATTTTGAAAATTAAGATAATTACTAATGCCGGTGTGGCCAATCTAACTAAAATAATTACAAGCAGCTGGCAGTTCCGCTTATACCGGAAGTCGATACCAACTTGCTTATTTCAAATGGAACACCCTATATATTTTAGGTTTTTCGAAAAGAGCATAGAATTCGAGTCGAAAATATGTAACATATCCTAACCTAAACCTAGCCGTTTCAGAAATATTTGACATTGTATAGAAAATTTGACAGGTGTTACGGTTTGCAACAACCGTTATAACTTTCTTCATGTAAAAGATCCTCATTTGCCTCTTGTCACATAAATAGAACACAAGGGGAACTACGTTCTACAACTGAAATAAGTTCAATTATATATTCCGTTTTTCGCGTTACATTTTGTCAACTTCAAACCGCGAAAACTTGTTTAGGTCAAACAGAACACCCTGTATTCTTTTACGTCAAGTTGTGTAAAATTGAATTCCCTTTTTTTCCGATATTAGCATTGTGGGGGTTAAAGTTACACCTTTTTGAAATATTTGCGATTTTATTAGAAATTCATGAATTGTTGTAATCATTTCATCAAAATAGCCATGATTAGAAACAATCAGTCATTATTTATGTCAAAAAATGCCAGCACGTTTAAATTATACCAACGACAACTTTTTAAATTTGTTTATTATTTATGGAGAATGTGATAAAGTAATATCAAGAACTTGCAGCACATTTACTACTCGATATCTACAAAAACGCAAAATAACACTAACACTGTAACATGCGTATTAATCGAATTGAAGATATGGCATGAACTAAAATAGCAGAGATAAGATCAATTTAAAATATGATTTCATTTTAATTTAATAATTGCTCAAAATTCCGCCCTCGAACCTTGACACATTTTTCGCACCTTCGATTAGTTCCTCATGGGTAGCTCTTCTAATTGAATGCTGTGATATGTTTTGAAATACATTTCTTACTCTTTCCATACAATCTTCAATGGTTGTTAATGGGCTCTCATAAACTTTATTTTTAATAGTTCCCAAATGATATAATCCAGAACTGATAAATCGGGCGAGCGAGGAGGCCATAAGAAAGCTCCATTATTGGCAATCCATTGATCATAAAAAGTTTCTTGTAAATAATTATTAACTAAATATGCGTTATGTGGGGGAGCGAGGTAAATTTTCTAAATAGTTATTATTCAAATGTTGTAAGATATTCAGATATCTTTCACCTAAAAAAAAAAACAAAAATTTACCTATAAATATTAGCAGAAGAGAAAATGTAATTTACCGTTTAAATTTTCCTGATAAAATTGTAATGCCACCATTCTATCGTTTCTTATGGCACAGTAACCATTGAACTGCCAACTTTCCTGAAAGTTTCGCTCTCTGAACATATGAGGATTTGAGTCACTCCAATAATGTGAATTGTGTCTATTAAAAAGTCCATTTTTAGTAAATTTTGCTTCATCTGTCCATATAATATTTCCCAAATAAGAATCGTGACCCCAGACCTTATTAGAATAAACTCACAAAAATTCTGTCTGCGTAGGAAATCTGTTTCTTTTAATCCTTGAACCATATGGAATGAAAACGGGTGAAACTTATGTTTTAATAAGATTCTGTGAATTGAATCCTTGCAGAGTCCCGATTCCAGATCAGCTTGTCTTAATGACATCCTTGGAAATGCATGAAAATATCCCAGAATGACTATTTCAATATTTTCGTCATCAACAATAGGCTTTCTTCTTTGCATTTTTGCCTTGACAGAGCCATAATTTTTAAAATTTTCCATTATGCGTTTTACAATGTTTGGTAACGGTTTCCATTTTTCTGGATATTGAGTAGCTGTGCTGCAAGTTCTTGATATTACTTTATCACATTCTCCATAAATAATAAACAAATTTAAAAAGTCTTCGTGGGTGTAATTTAAACGCGCTGACATTTTTTGACATAAGTTAATGACTGATTGTTTCTAATCATGGCTATTTTGATGAAATGATTACAACAATTCATGAATTTCTAATAAAATCGCAAATATTTCAAAAAGTTGTAACATTACCCCCACAATGCTAATATCAGAAAAAGGGGAATTCAATTTTACACAACTTGACGTAAAAGAATACAGGGTGTTCCATTTGATCTAAACAAGTTTTCGCGGTTTGAAGTTGACAAAATGTAACGCGAAAAACGGGACACTTGGTATGATATTATTGAATTTATTTCAGTTGTAGAACGTAGTTCTCCTTGTGTTCTTTTTACGTGACAAGAAGCAAATGAGGATCTTTTACACGAAGAAAGTTATAACGGTTCTTGCAAACCGTTGAACCTGTCAAATTTTCTATAAAATGCCAAATATCTCAGAAACGGCTAGGTTTAGGTATAGGATATGCTACATATTTTCGACTCAGAATTTTATGCTATTTTCGAAAACCCTAAAATATATAGGGCGTTTCGTTTGAAATAAGCAAGTTGGTATCGACTTCCGGTATAAGCGGAAGTGCCAGCTGCTTGTAATTATTTAGTTGGATTGGCCACACCGACATTAGTAATTATCTAAATTTTCAAAATTTTCTGATGCGTACTTTTCTCTATATCGATCGATTCAGTTCCCGACGAGACGCCCTGTATAATTATTTCTCGCATTTTTATTTTCAAGTTTTTATTAGCAATTAAGTTTTGAAAAGTAATAATGTCAATACCTGTATGTGTCTGAGGTTCCTTTTGAGTGATTTTTACCACTTCAGTGTTCTTATAAAGGGTGGGCCATTGAAGACGAAACACGCCTGTTTTGGGACACTTAGACTAGTTTCTTGAAAAAATGCTCGAATAAGTAGATTCTTGATTTTTGGGAGACAACTTTTGAAGTTAAATTTGACATTGACACATCAACCCCCTAGCCCCAGCAACCCCTAACTCAAGTATTTAAATAGGGAAAGGTTGTCGAGCAACCCATCATTTGAAGCGCCTTTCAATTCTCTATGCGACAGCATGGTCGAAATTAGTTTTTTTCATTTTTTTTTCGTCCCCATGAAAACCACTCTCTAGATTAACTAAGGTGGGGGGTGCTGTTTGAGAAAAATCGTGAAATACGTCACCTTTTATCTTTTCAGCGGCATATTTTGATGTTAAATTTAACCCAACAACCCCCAACAAAAACAAAAATTACAGTAAGGTGGTCGAGTGACTCCTCATTTTAAAGGACTTTTGATTCTCTATGGGAGTGCATGATTGTTTTTAAGTTTATAAAAATGGGAAAAGTGTAGAAAAAAAATTAAAATATCAAAAATCAACGTCAGAAGAAATTTTTATTAGTTTGCATACAATAATATTAATTCTGCCCGAAACGTTTCCTTACATATTGGAGAATCTGTGGCGTAATTTGGCGGCATTTTTCAACAATGCGTCGACGCAACTCTTCCAGAGACCCTAGTTCCATTGCGTAAATTTTACTTTTCAGATGACCCCACAAGAAAAAGTCCAGAGGACTTAAATCTGGTGAGCGAGTCTGCCATTCCAGAGCACCTCTTCATCCAATTCAATGTCTCGGGAACACTCTGTCTAGTGAAAAAATTGGGATCTTCACCCAACTTTTGAACCATCTGGCCGCAAAAGCCCAGCCTTTTCCTTTTAAAAGCCTCTGTTAAAACTAATACGGGTAAAATTTCATATTGTCTGTAGTTATTATTGTTGAGATTACGTGAATTTACAGTGCAGAATAATCTCAATATGCTTTAATTAGAGTACTAACTGAAATCAACACACGAGGTGTAAACAAAAAAGGTATATTAACGAAAAACCATACATAACCTAATACGCGTCCGCACGCTACAGTGTTATACGAACGACTACTCTACAATACAAAATAGATGGAGTATCAACCCATCTTATTGATAACAGAGATACCAACTTAAAATAAATTGAGTGATTGAACGTTTTATTTCAACAATTATTTTTTAATGTATGTTGGATTTTGGAATAACTTTTACCTACGACTGCATTTATATTACATTCAGAATTTTCTAAAAAATAATGCAATATTTCAAAAATATCTATTCGCGAATAAATATGGATGGGCTTACCTTCGAAATGAAACAGTATATATAGCTGTTCTTCATGGTTTGCTTCAACTACACAATTTTACTACTGCTACTAAAGGGTGTCAAAATTCAAATTATTTTATCGATTTTTTGCAATAACACATTTTATTTGCCGACGAAGCAACTTTTACTAGCCGAGGCGTTTTTAACTGGAGAAATACCCATTACTGGGAAGTAGAAAATCCTCATGCCGTTAAAGAAAGGCATTGTCAGCAAGAATTTAAGATTAACGTTTGGTGTGGTATCATCGGCGATCAGTTATTGGGAACCATTTGTCCTTCCTCCAAATTTAAATGGACAGTCTTATCTCTTTTTTCTTCAAAAACTCTTGCCGATATATTACATGCTTTCATGCTAGACATACGGAATAGAATGTGGTTCATTCAAGATGGAGCTCCCCCTCATTTCCCCATTGGAGGAATTATCTTAATGAGATTTTCCCACGCAGATGGATCGGTCGAGGAAGTGAGTTTACTTGGCCACCAAGAAGTCCTGATTATAATCCTTTGGATTATTATGTGTGGGTACATATGAAGTCCTTAGTCTATGCAAATACTATCAACTCAAGAGAAAGAACTGTGGGACAAAATATAAAACGCAGCTAATTTTACTAGAGGACAGAAAAATGTATTTTTCAATGTAAGAAAATCATTTATGAATAGAATTAGAAAAGGCATAGAAGTAGGTGGAGACCATATTGAACATTTACTGTAAGTTGCAGCAATGGGGTTTTTGCATGGGGGGGAAGTTTATAATGAAAAACACCTTGTTCCCGACCCTGAAATTTGTATGTTCAAGAGGAAGGACGTATTCGTATATATCCAACTAATTTTAGAATCGTACTTTTGCCACCCCAAAGTAATTTGCAAAAATTCAAGACTTTTGCGGTAATGGAGATGGGGGTCTCCCTTGAAAAAAATTATAGTTTAAAAAACTAAAAAAGACGCTTTAATAGCAAACCGCACTAAAAAGTAAAAAATAATGTTTACAAAATTCATTTTATTGTAAAAAGCGTGGGGGTGTTTTTTTACTATATTTGTATAATTCTACTTTTATCAATAGCTACCAATAAAATATTTATAATAATTGATACCACGCTTTTTACAATAAAATGAATTTTTTAAACACTTTTGGTTTGCTATTAAAACGTGTTTTTTTAGTTCTCTAAACTACATTTTTTTCATATAAAATAATAAAATATATATTAATAACAGCGGCGACCCCGGCAAAATGTCGACAATAGATTAGTCATTTTCTATAATTTTTATTTTTATCCTGATGATCCTGGTGAAGACATTAGGTCAAAGTTGTCAAATTATTGAATTGTCATCCGTCCTGGATAAGTGTGCAAAGTTTCAGTTTAATCTGACGCTTTCAAGCGGGCGAGAATCACGTTCAAAGATTCCGTTACATACAAACAAGCATACAGATGAAACTAATATAAAGCGTCTAAAAATAAGCGTCAAGGCCCCCAAATCTGTAGAACACACCACTGAATATAGCTTTGGTGGAAAGACAATATTTTTCCACGAATAGCAAAATTATAACATACATTGTTTTACCGAATTCTACCCTTCTGGATATCAAATTCCATAGGTCTTTGATTAAAAATAAGAAATTGCTGTTCATTTATTTCTACTTTGTCATTAGACAAAGCAAATAAGCAGCGACTTAGATAAGATCGCGTCTTATATAATACATAAGATCCTTCACAGGATAACATCTTAACATGATTCATTAAATAGCTTAAGTGGCCTGATTCGCGCATGAAACCAATATCGAGTTGATGGTGATGTATGTAATAAGTACATGGTGCCAGGGCCAACCTGAGAGCCAGACGCCGATGACTTAAGTGAAATGTTATAAAATATGAAGACTTATATGGGTATGGGTCAATGCCGGATACTTTACTTCGAATAAAATTCACTAGAAATGTATTATTCCATTTTATTTCACATTTCAAAGGCTACAGATTGTGTTTGACCTATTGACGTACCATTATAATTTAAAGCTGCTGACAATACTACGGAATTGTTAAAAACGTATTTGGCTTAGGTACTTACCTATTCGGATGGAGATTATAAAAGAAATTCCTAATTTGCATGCCTTAAATGGCAGACTTTTAATCAGTTTCAGTTTTCTGTAATAAGATGGCCAATTTCATTAATTTTTGGATATGTATTATTTATAGCATTCAATGTGATTCATACTTTTACTTTGTATATTTTAGTATTGATTCAGAGAGAAGCGGCAAAGTTTAATTTAATAATTTAGTGGGAATCAATATTTGATTACGTCAGTATTCATAATTAATCATATTATAAAATATCATGTGATATATCTCGTGATTGTAATTTCCCATAACAACTTGGCTTTAGATGGTATAAACATATCCGATCCTGAAGAAATATACAGTGCCTTCCAACAACAACCAGCACTTTGTGCTAGATTGTAATAATGATTGTCATCAATTTAATGCACCCTCTATATCTGAAATGATGTTATAACTTGTTTAAAGAAGTTTAGGGCTAGCTTACGAGTGGGCCTGATGAAATTCCCACTATCTTAACTACGTGATTACGCCTCAACATTAGCAGAACCACTTTCTAAACTGTTCAATTTATCTTTAAAATCCAATACTTTTCCCTCTCAGTGGAAATTATCTAAGATAGCTCCAGTTTTGAAGAAAGAAAGGTTATCGGTCTGATATCTGCAACTATCATCCAATTGTCATAATTTGTAACTTTTCCAAATGTTTTGAAATGTTGTTAAATTAGTTGATCATGCTTCATCGCGAATATTTGATCACAGATGTAGTGGAGTATGGTAAACTGAAAATAGCTGAGAATAATACAATCTTTTGTAGAGATTCCAAACTTTGCGTAGTTGTTAGTTGTCTTAAAAATAAGATATTCCTAGAATATCTACCTTCTGCAAGTGTCGGAACGTTATTTTAAATTCGAAAAGGGGGTAAATTAAACCTCTTTTGGGGCAATTTTTAATTTTAATTTTTTTTTTGATCTCTTAAAATTAAGCAACGAAAATGTGGTCCTTTTATTGTCAATATTCAAGATTAAATTTTCGTGATATTACGTTCACCCCCCTCTCCCTCCTGTAATTCATATATATATATATATATATATATATATGTACGTTTTTTTTACAAAAATTTTGGGTGAAGGTGGCTCATAATACCTAAAACTAGCCTGCCACTTTTCAAGGCAAAAGCTCATTAGTTTGACTTTAAATTTTTAAAACGCTATAACTTTTTGACCGGTTATCGTAGGACAATTTGCTTCCCGTCAAAATGTAGGTTTTTTTATGTACTTTTGGGTGATGTGACTCAAAAAATCTTTAATATAAAAATCCATGTACTTGCGCGCAGTGACTTTCCGTTGCACAAAGTACATATAACTATATAGATGTTTGTATATGTAAATATAACTCATGTGCTCTAGAAAATGTTCGAAGAAATGCAAAAAAGGATATCTGATTTAATGGAAGAATGGTAGAAATGGTAAAAGACACAAATCACATTTTATTTACGTTGAAAATATTAGATTAGATTTATTTATCTACATGAAAAAATGTTTTAAGCTTATTTCTTTTTTTTACGGACTTTAATGCTACTTATATTGGTCGTTTTCCTATACTTTTTATGCTGGATGTACTCGAAGTACTACTATGAGAGCTACCCGCTTCTGAATCCGCCACAGTATTGCAAATTTCGTCGGTTTCACTGTCGCCAAAGTAATATAAATCGCTCTCAGCTTCGCCCATCATATCGTTCACTTCGTGGCATGTCATCAGTAAGTTTATCGACTGGTGGTGACCCACTGATCTCTTCAGAATTTTGGCAGGTTGTATTCCGCCTAAAATGGTATAAACTGTAGCATTTAACATTTTAAATCCAATTTCTTGCATGAACAAGATTTACAATCACAGGAGACGATTTTTAACAAATCTTCTGGAACGAGTGGTTTGTCTGTAGTTTTTGGCATCAGTCCATTTTCCATTTTACACCAGCCGAAATCAATTGTATCCTTAGTTCTTTCACAATACCATCGACGGATTTGATTAATTTTTGGTTAATAAGCTGTAATAATCAGCCGCATCCTCGGTTGGTTCTAGAGAGGACATCTTGACATCAATTGCAACATGTTTTTTTTAGTAAACATAATGTTTTCTTATTTTTGATGGAACAACCATAAAGAGCGGCTATTATTCTCTGCCCACATGATTTTATACTCTCGACATATGCGTTCTCATTATAGAAATTATTTTTCCCATCCGTGAGAACCCAGAAGTTGTGTCGCCCAGATGCATGGAGAAATCCAATTATACACGCAAGATCAGCGTATTTGAAAGACTTTTGAGTGAATAATTTTTTTTACACGTTTTACCATGTGCTGGTTTTTCAAAATCATTTTTTTTGTGCGGGTGTGTCTTTCATATCCGCACGCCTTTGAGTTAAAATGATCAAAAGAGCGATATTTTCTCCAACAATAGAACGTTGGCCTACTTTAGCCGATGTAAAAGAGATGCCCCTAGATAGCATCACCACCTATTTCGCAAGATTAGGTTACTTGGAGGCCTAGGCGAGGGTCTGCCTACAGGTAGGATGTACAAGGAGCCCAATGAGGCCTAAGTGCTGTGGTTCAATAATTTTTATTAACCACCCCCAACTAATTCTAAATTCCAGATTCTTCAATGATTATGATGTCTCTATCTTACCTGCTCTCTCTTTTTTTTTAGTTAAAGTGACGTCAATGATATCAGGATCAGCATCGTCGTCGTATTTTTTATATGTTATGCAATATTCGTCGAATTTGGAGCAAAGTAATTCAATAAAAGCTATTTTATTGTGAGAATTGGATAAGAAGTTCATGTATACCGTAAATGGCTGAAAGCGGATCGAATTTTTATATTAAAGATTTTTTTTCACCCAAAAGTACATAGAAAAACCTACATTTTGATGGGCAGAAAATTGTCGTACGATAAACGGAGAATAAATTACAGCGTTTTAAAGAGATCGTAAAATTTTAGAAAAAATGGCATTGTAGCCAAACTAATGGAAGTTTTGACTTGAAATATAGTAAGCCATTTTTAGGTACTATGAGCCGCCTTTACCCAAAGTTTCATCTGATTCGGGAAAGATTTTCCCAGGATATTCCAAAATCAATTTTTAGTAAAAAAAAAACGTATACATGAATTGCAGGAGGTGTAACATCACGAAAATTTAAGTGGAGGTTCCTTGAATATTGACAATAAAAGAACCACATTTTCTTTGCTTAATTTACAGTTTAAGGGGTCAAAAAAAAATTTAAAGTGGAAAATTGCCCCAAAAGAGGGTTAATTTACCCCTTTTTCGAGTTTAACACAACACTTCGATTACCGTACTCCACTAATGCGCAACATGATTTTGTTAAAGGCAGGCCCACTGTTATCAACTTACTTTGCATAACAGAATTCCTAACTGATGTCATCGATGATATATATTTCAGCCTGAAAAGTTGTCGCGGTATCACCCAAGCTCGAGGTTATTTTTACATTTGGGTTGCGACTATAAACTCCAGCTCCTGTTCTTTCAGGAGTTTTGCAACCATCTGTAAACCAACAGCTGTCTGCCTTCTGTAGGTCGGTTTTATTCCGATCCCACTCATCTCTTTTAGGATATAGGATGTTAAAAGACAGCTCGTAGTTGGTTCTCGTGGGCATCACATCTGAAGGCATACCTAGGTTGCTGTGACTGTTTAGGTCATCAATCAATCCATTGCGTTCCACGATGATAGCCGGCGGCATATTGATTGTCTATTGTTGGAGTATGTATCTTGCCCACGTAGCTTCTCTCTTCAGGTAAATATGGAGAGGTGGCAAGTCTAAGAAGATTTCCAGAGCAGCTGACGGTGTGGTGCTTATGGCACCAGTTATTGCCAGGCATACTTGTCTTTGTAAGCCAGAAAGTTTGACTTTGGCCGACTGTTGTAGCCCTTTCGACCACAAAACTATGGAGCCATACGCTATCATTGGGCTAATGACTGCAACGTATATCCAGTATATTTGTTTGGGACCCATGCCCCAAAATTTTCCACAAATTCTACGGCGTGTCCACGGGGACAGCCTTGCTTTGTGGCTTACCTTTTCCAGATGGGAGTTCCAATCGAGTGATCTATCTAGTGTGATACCTAGATATTTCACCTCCTCTGAAAATGGAATGATTTCACCTAGTAGGGAAGGTGGTTCTAACTTATCCACCTTCCTTTCGCTGGTGAAGGTGAAGGATGTACTCTTTCCTCTCACACCAGATGTGCACTGTATCTAGTACCTCTTATGAGAGAGTACCTCTTCAGAGTTTCCTGTAACTATGATGACTAGCTCGTCTGTTTATGAATCATACTTCTAGACAATCTGTAAGTTTGATCGTAACAAGGATAAGATATAGTCTTATGCAGCGACTTGTACCTGAAAACTTAGGAATTACATTTATAAGGCACTTGAGAGGAACACATTTATAAGGAGGCATGTAACAGAGTTCGCAAATGTGTTATGTAATCCTGAACCTGAGGTGTAAAAGGCTATAATTTATCCTAAAACTCTAACTTTCGTGTAGCAAAAGAGTCCTACTCCGTTATTAAAAAATATACACTTCTGAAGGCTGGTCTAGGTGTAGCATCAGATAGATTTGTGTTGGATGTATATGGTCCATTCTTGTCGGACAGTCGAAATAATGATGTTGCTGTTTTAATTCATGATATGAATTAGGTACAGAAAAATTTAAGGCGATGGGTTCGAGAGGACGACATTTTTGTTATTGATCGAGGTTACAGGGATGCACTTGGGTTTCTCGACGATTTCAATCTTGATCATGGGATGCCAGAGCTAGAGGCCAAAGACAATTTACGACTGAAGAGGTAAATCAATCACGATTAATAACTAAAACCATGTGGATTGTGGAATCACGAAACGGACATTTGAAAATTATTTTTAAATTCTCTCGAGACATATACAATAAACACCACACTAATTAGACAACCCGCAATTTTAGAAGCCATGTGCGGAAGGGGGTTACACATTGAAAAACGCGGACATACAACCATATCCTCCGATAATGCCAATGCCGAGCTCCAACCCGGTAGCGCGATACCCGTTAGATTAATCGCGATTGCCACCTCATGCCCTAACCAACACGACTATCGGATAGGCAATGCAATGTATTACAATATTGCACTAACTTTGGGTAGTTTAAAAAAATTGCTTGTGGCATAATTAATTTATTTAGCGAACCTACACTCAAGCAAAGCACAGATAATGCTTTAGCCCAAAGAATATTTCAACTAGCTCAAACTGAGACCTTGCTACAAATGAGGGTCGAACAAGAACGTTTGCATTTGAGACCAGGCGAAGGTTATCAATGTTAAAAGAAGAACTTAACAAACGTAATATCATTTAGAATATCAACAGTTCTGTGTACTGTGTACTTAACATACACAGCATATAAGAATTGCATTCATAACTTTGAAAAAGAAAACAGAATTTTCGAAATGTCGCGTCAAATAAATACTATGAGGTTTGGTGATATGGTGTATATTTTTGTGGCGTTTTTGTACATTAGAGGTTGTTGCCGTGGAATTTTTATTGAGTCCTATCGGATTTTATATCAACCTTTTATAAATGTTTTAAGCCTAATTGAAGACAAGATTTGATCTATCGAGTAATCATATATTCTGCCACTTTCATTGGGTATCTATTGTTTGCTATGAAATTTCTTCTTGAAGGGCACCGCACGTCATCAGTAAGAATTCTATTTTAATAGTTTAATACCTATGTCAAATATTCTCCTGTTCATTTCATTAACTTTTAAATTTCTGTTCCAAATCAGTACATCTAAACAAGGAATTATATCAACGGTGATCAAGGCAGATTCACACAGAACCACAACAGTATTAAACTCTTTTATACATGTAGCGAATTTCAATTAAAACTCACTGAATATAACAAAAGTTATCGTGTTTCAAAAAATATAATAATATATACACAGAGATACAGAGATAGGTACTTTTTCTATACTTGGGTTTTGAGTTCTTGAATTTAATTCTATCATGACTCTTAAATTCAATAAAATAGTTGTAATAAATTATAAAACAAGACTGAAAGTTTCTCTTTGTGAAACTTGTTTAGGCACTTTTACATTTCAACGTTTAAAAAAAATTGACATTATGTTCAAGCTTTAACAGCTTTGCGTGGTGTAATTGCCCAAGATTCTTATGCACTTTTAACAACGTATTGGGTAAACCTAAATATAAAACACCTCTCAACAGTAATGTAGGAAGCGAACAAATTTATTTAAAGGAATTAGTTGTGAATTATTAAATATATAAATCAATTGTAGTCGAAGGCAACCATGTACTAACATATTTAAATTACCCACAGCTAAAATGATAAAATAAATAAACATAAACATCATTGCGAACCCAGATGTAAGCCGCATTGACTTTTTTAATAAAATCACTTAAGGTGAGCATATCCAAGAAAGAGACATCCGATAAGGAAATGTTTATTATTTTTGGCCATAACTTTTTTTTAAATAAATATGTTGGTAAAAAAAGTATAAGAATACCTAAATAGAAGTATGGCAGGTGTAGTGATATGAATTTTCAGTTGTTTGCAAAATTAGTTAATTTAAAACTATAAGATATGAAGATTGGCACTATTTTTTAATTTAAATTAAGTAATTTTGCAAATAATCGAAATTATTTGGTGGAAATAATTATGCAACTTATATAGTATGTAAGTATCACAATCTATATCCACCGTATCAGTCCGGTTTTGGATCTTATCACAGGATCGGTACTATGATATTAGAAATAAAAGATGAAATAATCATAACACTAAAAGGGCAATTGCTTCAGCTTCATTAGATTCTCAAAGGCCTTCGACAAATTACTATTTACTAAATTACACTACTATGGGCAAAGCATCACTGATGTGAACTTTTTCTAGCCATATTTAGATAGTCACTCTCAGTATGTTCCAATAAGAAATGAATCCTTTGCGATAGATAACATGGAGTACCACAAAAATCCATATTGGGCCTTTTGTTGTTTTTAAGTTACACTTTTGATTTTCACCAAAAATTAAGATTTTCAAAAGGCATTGCTCTACGCGTTTCCATCTAATATTATTTATTAGCCGTTACTCGAGTCCGAGTATAGAAATGTTACAGTCGATAAATTGCGTACAATAAAAAACAAGTAAAAGGTGTAGTCTATTGTAATTCCCATTCATCTACGGTGCACACGACTATGGCTATAGGGGCCAATTCGGGAGAGCACATGTCGACCGCAATCAGGACAAACATAGACCTGGTTAGGTCTTGGATTCGGCCTTCTTGCAGCAACATTTCCTTGATAGCTGGCCACAACCCCTCGCCATTCGGTTCTGTCCGCTGCAAGTTGTTCCCATTGCTCGTCTGCAATACCGCAGGATTTTAAACTTTCATGGAGAGCGTCTTTGAACCTCTTTCGTTGACCGCCACGCTTTCTTCTACCGCTTAGCAATTCACCATAAAGTGTACATTTAGGAAGGCGGTTATCATGCATACGATGAACGTGACCTGCCCATCTTAGGCGTGCTCTTGAAATAAGCACCTCAATTGGAAGGCTGTTTGCTCTCCTGAGTACTTCCACGTTTGATATGTGATGGAACCAACGGATTTTCATCATACTTCTGAGGTGTCTTTGGTGAAAACGTTCTAATTCTTTCACATGACGACGGTAAGTGACCCAGCTTTCACATCCATATAGCAATATTGGAATGACAACTGCTCTGTAGACAGCCATTTTCGTTGACAAAGCAAGGTCGTGGTTGTCAAATACTCTCTCTCTAAGTCCCCAGAATGCTCTAGATGCAGCGTTAATTCTATTGCGAATCTCGCTGTCCATGTTTGCTTTGTCATTAACAACGTTGCCTAAGTAATTGAACTGATCCACCACTTCAAGAGAATTTCCGTTAAGTGTAATGTCTATTTGGTTCACTTGATGAGGAGTTGACATAATCTTAGTCTTACCAATGTTGATTTTAAGTCCCAAAGAATCATAGCTTTGGGCATACACATCTAAAAGTTCTTGAAGCTCTTCCGGCGTAGAGGCTAAAAGTGCACAGTCATCCGCATACTGGAGATCACAAATGAATCGTGTGCGTGTCTTCGTGAAAGCTCTAAATCGCCCTATGTTAAAGAGACCGCCATCAAAACGGTATCTGAGACCTATTCCTCTGACTGTCAGTTTGTTGTCAACAATAATTGTTAGAGCAGTGGTAAACAAATTAAAGAGTAGGGGTGCCAGGACACATCCCTGCCTAACTCCAGTGAGAGTTTGGAAAGGTTCGGTTGCCTCATTATTATACATAACCTGGGCGTTGTTGTTTGTATGTAGACTGCGACATACTTCCACAAATTTTCTAGGGATACCTAAGCGGAACATAATTTTCCAGAGCACTTCCCTGTCCACCGAGTCAAACGCCTTGGTTAAATCAATGAAGGCCATGTGAATTTCTCCTTGATGTTCGAGTGCTTTTTCTTGAAGCTGTTTAAGTGTGAAGATTAAATCCGATGTGCCTCGGTGATCTAATATATTTGAGAAAGCATTTACACATCTCAATCGTGATTTGGACATGATAAAGGCATATTGTAAAAGTCGCAATCCAACGATTAATCAACAAAAAGTAATCATATTATATTACTCGAAGTCTGTTTACGTAAGGTAAGAGGAGTATGCCAGTACATATTGAAAATCAACTTAACTTTTGCTGAAACTGCAAAGAATCTAGATGCATTTTTCGATTTACAACACAAATTTTAGCAATATTTTATCAATCTTCTAAAAATCCTATAGAATTTTGATACAAAATTTCATAAAAAGTAAATGCAGATTCAGATTGTATAGTTGATTCGCTATATTTTAGTAGAAGAATGCAGTTTTGCGCGTAAACATGGAAAGCAGACTTTTACTTCGTATATTATCGTTGTGTATGTCAGTCCTAAACTTTACTTTATTATACAGAGTCTTATTACTTATCATTTCATGATAAAATAAAGTGTATGTTATTTTCTACTAGCCATTCATTAACAGCCATTTTGAATTTTTAAATGAGAAATATCGTCGAACTTTTTATGCCACAAATAAATCGAGTACATGTTTTCTGCATTCTTTGTACTCTGATGGAGTCAACACTGTCAATGCAGACGCTATACAGAATATCGTAGTAGTCAAATTATGACCAAACAAGAGTCACGACATAATTTTCTTTGAATAGCATAACATGTCTACTAGCACATATGACTGTTTCAGCATACAATTTACAAACGTTTTGTTCGTATCTTAAGTGGGAATTTAAGCTTACACCCAGACTGTTGTCCACTCTAGCAACTTACAATCTGGTCATTAATTTCCTTCGCATTCCGTGTAATATATCGTGAAGGGAACATTTTTACCCAATCAATAAAATTGAATGCTTGGATCTAGGGCATATATAAATTTTAATTTTTATTTTTTATTTTCCCAAATTCAAGTAATTATTGCATTTCATTCATTTCATTTTACATTTATTTAGCCATTAAATAATGAACATGTTAAAATTGCCAGAACGTCATTTAAATTTACATTTTTTTAAAGCAACATAAACGACACATCTAACTAAAATCGACCCAAGCAATAGTGTTTGTTTACAATGGGCGAAATAAATTTCAAGTACTTCTGTTGCATCACATAGGATGAAATCGTCTACCTTTTTCTATCTTAAGCATGCAAAGGACAGAAAGATGAAAGTTTTGAGTCTAGAACGCTGCGAAACGATGACTGAGCCAGTGTGGAATTTTTGTAATATAAACAATCCCGAGCGTGGGACAACGTGAACGCGTAGAGTTCGGAGTTTCCGGATAGACTATGGCGTCATCCGTACAATATAAAAAGAGACCACGTTGGCCACAGAAAAGTAGATGGCATTTGAACCACATTTGAGCTACGTCGCTGAATTTAACTGTTCGCTGAGCCCCCTGAACAATACTCGAGCTACGTCGCACAACTTGACTGTTCGCTGAGCTCACTGTATTATTTTATGGTTTTTTATCTACGTACGCATCAAACGATATTTTGTTCTACCTATTCTTTTCAACTATTTCATCCCAGCCGCAGACATCACCTGTTTCAACGAATTCTTGATAAAGTGCAATTCTAACGACTCTACTATGCCCTATGAGGAAGCTGGGGAAGAAACGCCCTTCGACCTAACTCTATACGGAGCTCCAGGTAATGTGCCGTAGCATTACGTGTGTCCTCACAATTCTCAATCCTTGAATTTTTCCTTTAATCCATGTAAGGTAGATTAATATGGCCAGAGACAGCTAACGTCGGTGTGAGTCGCGGGAATGTGGTACTAAAAGAACATTAAATTTTTTAATGAAATAATAACTTTGATTTTTAACAAGAAAACATGATAGGATTATATTACAATTTACTCAGTTATTATTTCAATCATGAGTTTAGGTAAAAATTCACATGCTGAATATTTTACTAGGGAGATTTACGTTTGCTAAATAACGAGTATATATTCAAGAACTATACATTTTCAACGTTTATGTAATGACAAGAATATTTCACTTCCATTATTCTTCAAGGCTATCAAGGGCTACCGTGTGCCTATCTTGATATGTAAAATGTCGCAGGAGTATTTGCCTTTCAAATTATTGTGTGAGGTTTCTCACCGGTGGCTATTTGGTTTTCTATGATTGTTTAATAACGATCCATCCACTTTATCTTGCGCACTACAAACTGTACAGGCCATCTGGCAGTACTTGGTCAGTTGTCCCGTAAACTTTCTCTAATTCTGAGTGGTTTACTTTTCGTAGAGTACTAAACCGGGACATCTCGTCTGTTTGAATTACATCTACCCGCCCCGTTTTATGTTGTTGAACAGTCATACGCAATTTGGTAGTTACAGTTTTGTGTAATCAATTAAAGGATATTTCCTCAACGTTCCCCGATATTATACATCAGTATTTAATTCTCATATATCACTGAAATTCTATGATGCACGAACATGACATGATTCTTGTCCTCTGTTTTGCATTAAACTTAATTTTATCGTAGCGATTGCTAACACCATAATTTCAAGTCCCTATTTAATCGGTCTATTTGCCACATCTTGAATTACAACTACAATATAACACGGCATACGATTGTATTCCCTGGTTCTTGTTATTGTCTCAAATATTCGAATTGCTTTTGACTTCATATCCGGCTATTTGTCCCATCAATTATTATAAAATAAAATGGGTTTTTTTTGTGACTATTTTTCCCATCAATCACTGTTTTTTTCTTTCCACTTTACCTTCCTAGCCATACAAATAATTAACTAAATAAATGGTTTCATTTCCATCAAATAAACTGGCAAACAAATTTCGATTAGTACAAGCTTCAATAATAATATCTGAACTAAATAACGTTTCTCAATTGATTAACAGGGTGTGCAAACTTACAAGGTATTTAATATTGTGATTAATTTTCACAGGTATATAGTATCAGATAGAAACAAGTAATATTAAACTTTATATAAAGAACCTGGGTAATTAAAAAGGATTACTACACACACAACGAAATTTGAGTCCTAAATTAGTAACACTAGACGATCACGTAAATGGCCAAATTTTTTATTTATCCTTCAGATAAATAAATAGTAATTAATGTACTGGTGACCAAATGACCAGTACTTTATGTGTGAAAAAGACACATACCACACAAAAGTCTCACTATTAAATATTATAAAGGTGTGGGCCTAGAATTGAACCTTGCGAAACTTCAGAGGCTATTGTTGTTTTCGGTGAATATTTTTGTAATTACTGGCGACACATTGTATTCGATCATATAAATAGTTTTTAAATAATAATACAGAACGCTTGATAAGGCATATGTAGTGTAAAATTATAAGCAAAATATTATTAAATATTATTCGTAATCGGTCTGTAGGATGACAAATCCGAAGACCTCCAAGGCTAATAAGACGTTGGGGTATCCTGAGGGAAATGTTCAAGTCCTTGTTCTGATTGTACCCCCAGACAAAATTTTCCACGATGAAGGACCCCCTATGACCTTGAGATCGACCTAAAGACGGATAACTTGAAAACAATCAAGTGAACCCCAAATTTCGTTGGGAAGATATAGAATATCAGAAAAACAGACATAAACAACCGGTGAACAGGTAACAGACATCAGGAAAAAGGATGTGGAAACCAGGATGTGAACCGGGATGTAGCACCACAAAAAAAATATTACATTGTATTAAATTTATATCAAATCTTTATTAATAATTCATTCAACATATACATAAGTAACATATTTGTTTAACAAATTTTTAATGCTCCATTACTTATTACCTACAGTTAGACTTACTTTTTGTATGCAGATGATTTTGACACACAATGGAGATGTAGGTGTGTAAAAAAATAGGTAGGAACCGTAAAAAACATTTTAATGATTAATACCGTATAATAATTGTAAATCGTGTTTTGTTTTGCAAACATATATCACCTCCTTGATTTGTGGGTAGTATAAAAATATATTTATTTTGGGATTATATGCAACTTTGCTGAACGGCCGAGTACAAAATTCGTATCATACTGTATACTAATATTTACCCAATGCATGAGCGGATAATGTTTGTTGACACCTGGTCAATTCATCAATTAAAAAAAAACACGTCGGTGTTAAACTCAATCTAGATTTATGACAATATCTCATCACACCGAAATAAAGTGTCAGTAATAACAGATTGACATGTGAGTGGCGAGTGGGAACAAGAGAAAAACGTTTAAGATCGTATCGTGTCCTCGAACACTTATTTATTTATATCAGCGAGATTTCGTTGATTATTACACCCACGCATACATATATAGTTGGATTAATTTGTAGGTATAGTTATTAAAACTTCAAATTATTACCGAGGTAATTAGAGCTGGTTTAATTAAACTCCTTATATTCAATTGGATTTTATGATCCTACTGCTAATTGTAATGGAATTAATAGACCAAGGTCTGATTTGGAAAGGTTAACTGCCATAATAAAAATTGGATTAAAAGGTAATGTAAGTATAGAATGTTTCTTACTGTAATTACGGGTTTAGAATGAAATTCAGGAAGGGTAAAGCTAGGACCAAATAGTAATTACTTTTGTTCTTTAAAATTTATGGTCAAATTATGCTCAACACAAAATTTACAATTTGAACGTAAGCATCTATTATTAGCTTGCAATATATAGTTTAACGCAAAGTAGTGACGGACCTATATGTAATATTTTAGATAAATCACAAATATATAGATAAGAAACATTAAAGGTCCAAGAATAGAACCTGCCAGGAAACATTGTTTTGTATTTGTTATAAAACATAAATGCTATTTATATTTCATGTTACTAATTTGACTCAGTCAAAAGTGCATATTTACATAACTAGTGCAGACCAATATGTAAAAAATGTATAACCCTGACAGTGATTCAAAAACTGTGGAATAAGGTGTACCACAAGGAAGTATTCTCCGTCCAGTCTTATTTAACGTATATATAACTTATCTTCTTGAACTGTCAATCGAAGGGAAGGTACTTAATTTTGTCGAAGATACTGTCATAATATATAAAGATAAAAATTGGAAAACAAAAATATATTATGCAGGGTACTGTATCGATCGAAAATTTTGATAATATTTCCCGTGTAGATATTGTAAGGGTTTAACCTGCTATTGTTTAAACACTTACGAGTTTCTTAGAATTTCAAGAAGTCTTAGTAAAAGTCTGATCAAATCCGCCATAATTAGAAACAATCGGTAATGTCATCGGCCATTCTCTTATCTCAAAAAATGCCAGCACGTTCAAATTGCACTCATGAAGACTTTTTAACTTTGTTTATTATTTACGAAGAATGTGATATCAATTAAACTTAGTAGCATTGCATATTATCTATACTGTCTATATGTACGTGATGATAGGGGTTCCAGACTAGTGTATTATACATAGTTTTTATTGTATTATATTTACATTTCTCATATCTACAGTATTGTTACGTATTTACAATTTCCAATAAACACCTTGTACGTAAGTTCAATAAATTACAACAATAATCTTCACACACCACTCTTTATATAAGTACCCGAGTCGAATGTACTTTCTTTAATTTTGTTATTATTTTATTCATTTACCGTCTGTATTATTATAATTATGTAAATGAAATAACTCTACCTTACCGACATTTCGGAAAACTGGCACCAAGTTGCCAAACAATATGGCGAGATCAGCGCACAGCCGTTTCGTTTAGGGCCTATGCGATATCCAGTGTATATATAGATCAGTGAATCCAACAGAGAATTAATTAACCGGTCGTAACCAGTTGGCTGTGTGAATATTAAAACAGTTCGTTAAAAAAATGAATCTTTCCAGTGGTAAAAGGTGGACAATTTCTCCCCCACCCCCTAAATATGATCATCTTTTAATGAAAGTTTCATCAACATGGTCAATTTTTTCAATCAGACAGCGTATTGGCATAAACGTAGTTCTCTAAAAAATGGCGGAGGTGCTGGTGATTTTTAAAAAATGTTTAAACTTTTTTGATGGCTACTTTGTGGCCGTGTTCCAGAGATATTGATCACATAGTGAAAATCGTAGTCGAATCGGACTAGTAGCTTTGACATTATGAGACCACATTTACCTGCAGTATAGAGTTTCACGGACATGCGCTGATAAAATTATAGATAGATATCAAAGCCCTAGTTTATTTGCCAATCACTGCAGAATAAGGCCCAGATCCAAAATTTCGCCATAATATGTCCGCAAAAACAGTAGGGAATTACAACTTGCGACTGCAACTTTCAGTTAAATAATTTTATATCAGTCATTATTGACAGTTGGTAGGTAATGACCGGGATATCATTTTGTCAGTTTAATTTAGTTTGAATTTAAGAGTGAGTATTTAAAATTTAAGATAAGAAACGATGTCAAAGGAGCAACAAGTAAACTGTGAGAGACAATTACAAAAATATCTAGATGGCGCAGGAAGCAACATCTTGCTGTATATGAACCCCGGTCTCGTTTTGTTTTCGCACGGGAGAGAGAGAAAATTAGCTGCGATAGCCGATCGCGTTTGTTGAACTGGATTTTTATAACAATATAGAGTATATTTTCAGTCAAGTAACATTTTCATATGCTACTGCTAACAAGGGACTATCAGGGCACTTTCATCATCTGATCTTTGACATATTATTACACTCGAATCAAATTATTCAATTTCTTGGTTTTTCTTTCTTAGAAAACGTGTGGGGGTCATACATTTGTGGTAATCATTTAAAAAAAATTCTTTTCGCTTCTTCTTTTAAAACGTTCGGAGTTGTTAGCTTGCGGTGTTAACAAAATTATTTTTGAATTATCGTCTTTAACAATAAAAAAAGATAAAAAAATGTAAGGTTTCAAAAGTCAATGTTAAAATATGTCAGTGAAAATATTAATTCACATAATATACATATATGAATTAATATTTTGGAAACTATTAAAATTAAATGTATATAGATAATATTAAAACTAGAAACGATCAACTATGAGTAGCTAAGCTACATCATTTTAGCACAAAGTTTATATTAACTAAGAGCCTACGAGCTTAAAAATGGTCAGATACTTCCCCTTAGGAGTAAAAGTAAGTCCTTTTAAGGGCGCATAGAGTGAGTCAAAATAAAGAGATTTAGGGGCAGACCCACCTCGAAAACCCGCGGATGCACCCCCACCCCATGGTCAAAGTGGTGTCGAGTACAGTTATATGTTTTATTTATTTATTTTTTTTTCGAAAACGATAAGAGATAATGACTTACAGTTTGCGGCAATCGAAGGAAAGTAAAATTTTACATACGACTACAATTTTTTGGCTGATCAAAAATAATATTCTTCTCTCCCATTATAAAAAATATGGGAGGGGGCTACTCTGTAATATCACATTTTTGCTTATAACTTGTAAGCGGCTTAATAAAAAAATATTTACCAAGAGTTAAAAATTGAAGGTTATAGCTTTTCCTATCTATTGATATAAAAAAAGTGAAAGATATTTATTTAAATAATGCGTACAGTAACGTGCTAATATATTTGCATTTGGTGGAATTGCAAACAGCGTTTAATAAACTTTTTTTTTCAAAAAACGGTTATAGATATGTTGCCGTTGGCGATAATTGAAAGAGAATAAAATGTTACACCCCAGTCATATTTTTTAAATGATCAAAAATCCTATTTTGTTCCCGCTACAAAAAATATGGGAAGGGATACAGTGTAAAGTCACATTCTTGCTTATTACCGCACAACCAACAAATCGAGCAAAATTTTATAAAAGTAGAAAATTAAAGTCTATCGATCGCTTTTATAAAAAGTTAAATATATTTGTCGTGCGTTGCCGCAATGGGTATGCGACATCGGAACTAAAAGCCACTTTACAGTTTGCAATTTATTGCTGGCAATTTCTTGCCGGCAATAAATACTCTTGCGAGTTTGCGCACTACTACGTGTTTTGATCAGCTGTGGCAATGTTCCTTGCATTGCAGAAATTAGAACCTGTCCTAATTTTATTGTATTGCGGTTGCAATTCTGGTGATTTTTATGTTGCCAACGTTATAGAAATTAGGAAATTAGCAGATACATGTGACAGAAGTTGGTGCTTTTACTGCAGAACAGGCTATTAATATACTTGCTGCTGCTGCTACTTTTGCTGTTTTATTCAAGATTAACATTGCAAAATCACAACATCAGATAACCTAAATATTCTTCCTAATAGCTGTGAAAAGAAAATCAAACCTAACATCAGTTTCTGTCTCTTAAGATGGTATACCTGTTTATTTCAAAGATATATTTTAAAACAATTGCCACTTTATTCCGTGGAATTGCTAAGTGTAAAATTAAGTCACAAGAAACATTGCCGGCAATTTTCATTGCCGGCAAAAAAATTGCAAACTGTAAAGTGTGCTTAAGCATTGCAAAAACTATTGCAACCACACATTATCCCTTTGAAGAAGTAATACGTTTATTGAAACAGTATTAAGGATTGTTCATATATTATAGTAGTGAAATGATAATACAATTTTGTAATAATTTTTAAACAAATAATTTGCAAAAAGGTAAGAAATTATTGTCAAGCTAGCAAATATGTTTTCCTAAAAGAACGTCTATTTTTGTAGTTACTATGGATGCCTGTGTGCTATGTAAAAAGCAAACTGTTGAAAAATTAGTTTGTCCAGCAAAATCTACCGTACCTTCTAACTCTTATGCTAGTTAATATTGCCCAAAACATATTGAAGTTTAATGAAATTGATCAGTTGCCACTGAAAATTAATATCGCAGATATTGATGAAGGTCAAGGTATTGAAAATTATTTTAAAGAACATAGGGTTTTCTGGCATAAAAGCTGTGCAAATTTGTTTAATAATCTAAAACTCGAGCGTAAGTTAAAACAAAACACAACTGGTAGCACCGGCACAGTTAAAACAAATTACAAGGCAGAAAAAAAATATTGGTGATATTAAAGATATTTGCATTTTTTGTGATTTACATAGCACGAGGACACATCTAGGGATAAATCAATTACATCATGTTGAAACTTAGAAGCAAGTTCTCAAATTATCGATCATGCACTTAAAATACAACATGAAATTCTAAACAAAATAAATGATGCCTCGGATTTGATAGCATCTGAAATCAAATATCATCTACCATGTTTATCAGCATTCTATCGGCAACATTCTCGAGCTGATACATCTGATACAAATAAGGCCTTTGAAGATGCTACAAATAATATGGAATCCTTAGCATTAAGTATGGTAATTCAAAATATTAACATTGAAATTCAAAATAATGATAAGACCATTTTTTATCTAAAAAATATTGTCAAAGAGTACTCTGAAAATTTGAAATCTATATCCAATGAATCCTTCAAAGAGCTGACACTTCATCCCAAACAACCTAGCGCAGAACAAATGCATATGTTGTTCAAATGTGCTTTTAGAGGGCGGAATATTAAACATAATATTTTTAGTCGCAAACTCCTCTATAAATCCTTATTTTACTACAAGGAACCTAACCAGACTGCAACCAACAGCTACTCTCCGGGCTATGTGCTCCGCCGAGCGCTGAATTACAAGTTACAAGCCTGGCGCGTTAAGTGTAATAATTGCATATTACTATCAAAACGCTAATGCTTCGATTGCGACCGCTGGATGGCACCTGCTGGCTGTTTTACATGTCGCTATTGTAAAAATACCGGGATGTACTATAGTCAAAGGATTCTCATGTCGGTCGTCGCATACCTACCTTGCACTGACGAGAGCCAACAGCTCGAAACTGCAGTCTGCAAGTGGTGTGTGACGACTGGCAAGGGAGCTCCTTTAAGTAGGATCAGTCTTTCGGCTGGTGTTTGTTGCAATCGAAGCATTAGCGTTTTGATAGTAATATGCAATTATTACAATTAACGCGCCAGGCTTGTAACTTGTAATTCAGCGCTCGGCGGGGCACATAGCCCGGAGAGTAGCTGTTGGTTGCAGTCTGGTTAGGTTCCTTGTAGTAAAATAAGGATTTATAGAGGAGTTTGCGACTAAAAATATTATGTTTAAATGCATATGTTGGAAAAATTTGTCATATTTCTGTATGATAAACATTCAGAGGCTCAAAGTCTGGACGTTTGTCGAATGGAATTATTTACTAAAAAAAATAGGTCTATAGAAAATCTTCCCCCCACATTAAATGCACTTTCATTGTACGTTAGAAGGTGCATTTATCAGGGTGGTTTTGTTTGAGGCCAATTAACCATAGGAAACTTTGCATTACCGTGTCTGTCACAATGGGGGTGGACACTGGAACATAAAAAATGGTTGCCAGTTTGGACAACTATTAATAACGAAAAATTAAGGAAGGAAGTTTTAATCATTTGCAATTGCAAAATTTGTGGTCATAAATGTAAGTGTTTTTTTAAAAAATTAAAATGTACACAATTATGTACATGTAAGGAATGTTGCAATTAGCGCTGTGTTATTTGTCTGTCGTATTTGTTTATTTATCTAGTTAAAATATTTTTCTTTTGTTTATTGAGTTGAGAGTTTATTGATCGTTTACACTGTTTTCATTTTTATTTTTATTAAAAAACATTTAACCGGTTAACCCAGTCTACTGCTTTATTTCTAGATCGACCTTCCTCTCTGCCTCCACTATCAAAAGCCAAATAATTAAAAAAAAAAGTATAATTTCACATGCTCGATTGGTGCAAACCAGAAATCATTTTTTTTCCTTTTTCAAGACTGTACGTATTATTTAAATAATATCATGGACTTTTGAAACATTAATAGACAGCAGAAATTGTTTCAAATTTCGACTCTTGGTAAATTTTGATTTGTTGGGCCGTTTAGAAGCAATAAGATAAAATGTAACATTACTGAATAACCCCCTCCCATATTTATTGTAGTAAGACAAAAAGTTACCATTTTTTAATCAATTAAAAATATCTGCTTGATGCAAAAGTTTATTTTCTTTCTTTTGAGATTTTTTATTATTATTAAACGCTGTTGCAATTAATTCTACCGAATGCAAATAAATCCCTACGCCACTGTACGCATTATTTAAACAGATATCGATCACTTTTCATATATCATTCGATAGGAAAAGTCATAAGCTTTATTTTTTAACTCTCGGTAAATTTTTATTTATTAGGCCGTTTAGGAGTAATAAGCAAAAATGTGACATTACAGAGTACCCCCATCCCATATTTTTTGTAATGGGAGAGAAGAATATAATTTTTGATCAGCCAAAAAAATGTAGTCGTATGTAAAATTTTATTTTCTTTCGATTGGTGCAAACCGTTATCTCTTATCGTTTTCGAGGAAAAAATAAAATATACAACTGTGCGCGTCAAACTTTTAAGCAGAGGGTGGGGGTGTCTCCGCGGGTTTTCGAGGTGAATCTGCCCCTAAATCTTTTTATTTTGACTTACTCTATGTGTCCTTAAAGAGATTTGCTTTTACTCAGAAGGAGAAGTATCAACCACCGTAGGACTTTAGCTATATAGAACATGGCAGTTTACGTACCTCTTGTAAAAAACGAGTGTAAAATAATAACGTAAACATATGTACATCGCTATAGTCTTATAAATCAATAATATTTTATAGCAAATGGTAAATGATAGAAAAAACCTGAAGTAATTTTCTGCTTTCTGGTCAAATTTCACACAAGAATTCCCATATTTTATCCATATCACAAAAAATATGTTCATTTTTTCCTACCAGTGTTATGAGTTATATTTATTTGGATAAGGGTCACTCGTACTCGACGTACTCATAACAAAATTACTATATAGTCTCATGAATGTAATGTAATGTGATGATATATTGACATGTTATAAAAAGCTGTTCCTAATATGGTTACATCATCCAAGTAAAATTGTGTGTACTTTATATTCATCCTCGTTACTTAACTTCATTTTGTTTTTAAGTAATAACGATAATTATCCAATGCATTAATATTTTATTGTATACACATACCAATTATGGAGGCGGTTAGTAGTTGCTGGTTAAATTTATGGCGTATAAATAAATAAACATCGGTTTAGTCCTTAAAAGTCTGCAAATTAACAGTATTACTACTCATAAACAAAAGATTGAGAATTTAAAGGCAGTAATCGATTCGTTATAACTATGCTATTAAATTCCAAAAGCAGTTTACTTGTCCAACCTAATACTCTGCAATAGAGTTTGTCAAGTAATCAAAATAGTAAATTCATATCTGTTTATTATAAACAACTTTAGTAAATTGATATCGCATTTAGTTTAGTAAAATAAAAAATTAAATAAACGGTAATCCTCAATGAAAATACGCAACTATCGATTGTAATTTTAATCTTATTGATAAAAACTCGGTAATTGATCGTAAAGCTATTAATATTAATGACAATTATGAAAAAGTTTTTAACCGCCTGCGCCTTCCAGGTTATTTAAAAGACCTTCTTAAATCTAAGAGATTTAGATTTGTCTGATAAGGACACGGGGCCTAACAGTCTATAATGAAATCCGAATCACTTCTTGAGAATAATTTATGGTGAAAAATTGTTTCGCAGTTTTAGTAATAAAAACTATTTTAATTTCGAAAAGGCTTCAGTACCTCTACACCACTAAGTAATATAACTGACGAAATTTTGCGAACCATTGGCAACACGAAAGTCACCTCTTTGACATTACTGGATATGACTAAAGCATTTGACTCCTTAGATATTAACAGACAGTATACTAGTATTAATACAGGAAACTCGATACGTACATCACAAAATAGATCAGTTTTATCCGGTGTTCCGCAAGGATCTATTCTTGGACCACTTCTTTTTAATATATTTGCTGCAAATATCTCGAGACTTCCACTATATTCAAAACTATACATGTGCGCTGACGAAATTCAGGTAATATATAGTTTTTCTCTTTGCTAATTTCAAATGGCAGAATTTTACATCAATAATGACTTAAGTCTTATATACCAATGGACACTCCAATATATCCTTGTACTTAATGCTAGCAAACGTCAAAATATTGTTTTTGGAACATCTCAACAGATGCATAATTTTACAGATGAAAGTTCAGATCAATAATGAGATCATTACATCAACTAATAGCGTAAAAATTTTGGTATTAACTTTGATCCTGTACTAAGCTTTTCTGGTCACGTTAGTATATTATTTGTAGAAAAGCTTTCTATTGTTTGAAGCACTTATATATCTTTAAAAACTAAATGGATACAAATACTAAAATACTACTTTTAGAAACTATATATGGGGGCGAGCGTAGGTGCGTCTTTACTATGTACATACTTCGGTATGCGATGTAAAGCAACGACAGGCGCAGTTAGTACTTGGATGGGTGAACATTCCAACGGAAACCGCGTTCTCGCCTCACACATCTTCCAGCGGCTTGTATATCAGTGTATGCGCGGAAGCTATACAACCTTAGGCGAGGGTTGTATAGGATATATACTATCCTTCGGAGGGGATGTAAGGCCGTCGGTCCCTTGTCTATTAAATGTTAGGCAAGTAAAAGATCCCTACTCTTCTTAAGGGAAGAGGTTCGGCAAAATTCTTGGTTGGGGGTAGCTCGTCTACAGGCGTCGGTGTTAGGCCTCAGTAGCGGAAATAGGCCGACGTTAAATAAATGTATAAAAAAAAAGAAACTATATGGTTTTATCGTACTTAAACTACGCAGATATTGTACATGGTCTCTGTCTTACTCAAGAAGACAAATACCGTTTACAAACAATTTAAAACTGCTGTGTTAGATAT
The DNA here is from genome assembly GCA_963675555.1 of Leptura quadrifasciata. Lineage (NCBI taxonomy): Eukaryota > Metazoa > Arthropoda > Insecta > Coleoptera > Cerambycidae > Leptura > Leptura quadrifasciata. The sequence goes on along the minus strand of OY776679.1, from coordinate 85,286,094 downwards.
TTTACAACTGTACCCCAGTTTGATCATATTACTCCACATTTACGCGATTTCAAACTATTAATGTGAAAGATATGTATTTGTATATATTAAATGTATAAGTTGTTGTGCATATGTACATGGTACATGTTATATCTTTTATATAGCTTATTTTTTTCAATAAACGTATTGTATTGTATCGTATCGTATCTTATCTTATCATATCTTACCCTATCGTATCTTATCGTATCGTATCTTATCGTATCGTATTAGAATATAATAGAATATGTTTATTTACAGAAAGCACATACAATTAAAATAATAATAATAATATTCACGAAAATAAACAAATTACTCATTGAAATACCTAAGTATTTGTGCATGAGAAGATGGAATTCGCATAATTATAGGATCCACCACACCTAGAACCACCCAGCCACCCCACCGAGGCTCACTACCCTCCGTGGGTCAGCGTTACCCCGGTGGCGAAGGCCAATATAGTTTCTGATGGGGGTGAATCCCCTTTTTAGGGAAATAACTATACTACATATTATAAATAATAAGCACACCTAACTAATACTTATAACTATACAGTAATATAACGTTTGTGATGATTTGTGTGGATATCGCTAGATTTTTACATTCATAGAAGGAATTGAATTCAATTTAGTGACGACATTGTTGGGGGAAAAAAACTTGTAAAGAGTAAAATAGATTTCAACTTTCATTGCTATGTAGTCCATGAAAAAGTTGAAAAAACCCCAAAAGCTCTGTTATAGGGATGAAACATGGATCAGCCCCCGTTTTCGAGGACGCTGAATACGATGGTGATCTTTTTAATTTTCCCACATCTCAGCAACTACCCTTAAATTGGAAAACTATCCCTATTTCGCGTTTTTTCCATCGTAGGCATGCGTATCGGCTTGTTGGGCAGGATTCGGGTAGGCCGTATGAAATTTAACCATATAACATCTTATCCACCCCCGGGGTTGAAACTACCCCCTTCCCTAAATATCCCCAAAAAATCAAAATGCATGAAAATTTGTTTATCCCCGTCTTCGAGGGTACTCAACACGATTGTAATATTCTTTCTTCCCACCCTCTACCAACCACCGCTAAAACCACCCCCTTTTCATATTTGTTGATACTGGGCATGTGGGGACTAGAAATATGTCCAGTTCCATATTAAAATCATATCCAACAAATGCTCGCATGCCCAGTACCACTAATATGAATCAAGAATGGTTTTGGGGATTTGGGGGTGGATGGTGGAAAGCGGGGAGTGTTTAGGGGCCTCGAAAACGGGAAAAAAACATTTTCCACTATTTTGTATTTTTCGGTGGACAATGTTAGGGGTGGTGGTAGTTTTAACCCCGGGGTTGATGACGTGTCTCGTCACTCAACTCCCTTTACAATGTACCCCTTAAATACCCCGATTCATGCTCAGGATCAAGAAATATGAAAATGGGGTGGTTTTAGGGGTGATTGGTGGAGGGTGGGAGTAATGAATATTACCATCATGTTTAGCGCCCTCGAAAACGGGGAGAAAACATTTCTCCATTATTTTGTATTTTTCGGTGGATTTCAATGCTAGGGGTGGTGGTAGTTTCAACCCTGGAGGTGGATAAGATGTTCTATGGTTAAATTTGTATGCCGATTTGTTTGAACTGTGGTAAACACGTTACAGCTGGACTAAAAGGTATATATTTCGTTTTAGTGAGATTAATAGTAAGCAGTTTATAGTTAAACCAATCTATAATTCTAATTATGTCCCTTTCTATAGTAGTTTTTAATTCATCCTAAGATGGGTCCTAGTACAGTTCCTTGTGGAACCCCGTAATGAACATTTGTAAATGTACTGCATACATCATTTATCCTCACGCACTGTTTCCGACCTGATAAATAGCTTTTGAATAGAGTTAATGTGTTATCTCTGAATCCCATATCCTCAAGCGTACTTATAAGAAGTTCATGACTCACCGTATCAAAAGCCTTTGCCAAGTCAACAAACACGCATAGAGAGGAGCTGCCATCATTCAGAGCACAGTAGATACGTTTAGTCAAGCTTACTATAGCATCTTGAGTGGATTTACCCTGCTGAAAACTGAATTGCATATTTGATATTAATTTGTACATTTTAATGTAGTTTGTAACTCTAGTTTTTAATATTTTCTCTATTATTTTCGCAAAGTTCGTTATTAGGGACATTGGTCTATAATTTAACATTTTTTACCGATCGCCACTTTTAAAGATAGGTATAATTATTGATGTTTTGAATACAGAAGAAAGGGCGAGCGTGGATGCGTCTTTACTATGTACATACTTCGATATGCGATGTAAAGCAACGTAAGGCGCGGTTAGTAGTTGGATGGGTGACCGTTCCAACGAAGATCGCGTCCTCGCCTCACACATCTTTCAGCGGTTTGTGTATATCAGTGTATGCGCGGAAGCTATACAACCTTAGGCGAGGGTTGTATATTGGATATACCATCCTTCGGAGGGGATGTAAAGCCGTCGGTCCCTTGTCTATTAAATGTTAGGCAAGTAAAAGATTCCTACTCTTCTTAAGGGAAGAGGTTCGGTTGGGGGGTAGCTCGTCTACAGGGGTCGGTGTTAGGCCTCAGTAGCAGAAATAGGCTGACGCTAAATAAATGTATAAAAAGAAATACAGAAGGAAAGTAGCCTGTTTCAAATATTCTATTAATTATCCTGACAAGGGGTTCTTTTATATAATCTATAATGTACTTGATTGTTTCAGCTTGTAACTCATCATAACCGGGAGATTTTTTATTTCTGGGATATTTGTAGGAGCTGTTTTGTTGAATGTGTCGCCTATCTTGGTAATTGTCGTTGCGTTTAATTTTTTCAGCCAAATTTTTACCTACTTCGGAGAATATCTTATTGAAACAGTTGACAACTTTTCATTCATCTTCTAGAATACTACCATCCTGATTTTTAATTGTAATTTTGCTTACCTTTTGTAATTTTGTGTTATATCCGTTATAGTATGCTATAAATTCCCTTGATCGTTTCCAGTTTCATCTATTTTCTTTTTGTAATAATCAAAATCTGGTCAATACATGACTTTGATTTGCCCTGTATTCTTGAGTAATCGTTTATATCTGAAATGAATCCGTATTCACTCAAAATATTTAGATATTCAGCGATAAACTCCAGTTGCCTCTGGAAAATGTCTATATTTATATCCCCCATTACTATGTGATAGTCCATATCGTGATTTGTATGCGCCCCTAAATAATTTCCAAGTTGCCTATTGTTCTCATGTAGGCAAAATTGAGGAGACCTATAAATTACTCACACCCACCGTATAAACCTGAACAGCCGACAGGCACGATATCGCCGAAACTACTGATTTGGATAAAAATTTTTAGTGCTCCAGAAGATCTGAAAAGGTTTTGGTTGAGATCGAATTGAGTTTAGTGCCGTTTGGCACACGATCTAATGCTCTTTTTGGCTTCAAAGTTCCACTGGGTGGGAGGTTCCAGTCGCTTCCAGTAGCTGCCGATTTTTATTTAGAATTTGAATGAATAATTTAATTCAGAATTATACTCGAGTATCAAAATTAAAGCCATTTAACCAATCAGAAGTGTTTTTATTTTCTAATAATAAATTGTTTTAACACAACATGTGAGTAAAGCTGTCGATCAAATAAGTAACGTTTTGAGCAATATTTTTATTCTTGCTACATTTCATAACATAGTTTGACAGGTTGTGTTAATATACCAATTATGACTGTCTCAAATATGTATAATAATAAGGTCAGAGTAAATAGGTAAGAATCTATTTTTAGAATATCTGTTGGCAAGAATGAGGTGTACTACTATTTCCACAATACTAGATAACATTACATTCATTAAAATCGAATCTTACGATAGATACAAAAAGAGAATATTTTATGCAGTTGCATGCAAAACTTCATTTAGTTTGTAGTAGAATTGATTTAACTCAAACAATAACTATTATAGCACTACAGTGCAGGCAACTTAACTTTCATACATAAACACTAAGAGATGTCAAAAAATGCCACTTATAAAACCAGTAGTACGAAAATAAATTTTAAACATAACTTGCATAATGGAAATTTAAGATCGATGAATTTATTACTTTTTCAACATCTTATAGCTATGTTTCGCCAATATTTTTCTTACATCTACAGTCTCCTTGTGTATATAGGCAGTTTTTGGTTAATTGCTGTGGCATGTGGCTAAGACAAATATAATAAAAAGCGATTGCAAATTTTATGTATCTTTTGTTCCTCGCCATGTAGAGATCTAGTTATAACAGAGACAAACACATTCTCATTAGATGCAGAGTAGGTAGTCTGTGCTTTTGCTGACTCACACTGTATGCCGATATACACACAGATAGCAACTTGCTGATTGTTTAAAAAGTTGCAGCAAAGTGACGTGTATTTTTGCAAGAAGAGCGGGGCACCACTGGTGTCTGTTGTGGAGGTGTCTGGTCCACAACGGGGTGCCCCGAGACGTCCCACCTTCATGGTCAGCCCGAGACCATCCAGTCGACCACCGGCATCCGCGCGAAATACTCACATCACCTGGTGCAAAAAAAATACGATTTGAACAGTTTTTTTTTCTTTGAACATTTGTTGTGTTTTTTGTGTTGTTTGTTTGATTCTCGCAAGGGCATAATTAAGGTAACTTTTCCTCTGTAATTAAATCGCCTACAACCTTAGCGTGATGCTTTGCTGTTAGTTTTCGTTTTGTATCAACTTTTGTATTCCAATTTTTAGACGTTGCTCCTGGAATTAGACAAAGCCATGATATCTTTGACTATAAAAAAGAATTTGAACTGATTTTTTTATTACCGCAAGAAAACTTCAAATTAAGCTCTGTATTGTGACTATAGGGTCATAAAATTAGCGGTGTTTACAATTTTTTGACAGCACTTTTATATTATAAATAAACAATTTTTATCGAAATTTAAGACGTGACCTTTTACATTCCTGGTGAATTTCCTGCAGTAAAAGTCTGCAACGACATTTCCGAATAAAAACGAATCAAATGACTTTTGTAAGGGGATAAATTATTGTCGAATTAATAGTCATATGCTAGAAAATGCAACATGTCGTTATTATGATATAATAACAATAACAATAAATGACTTAATTGCTTTTTATACAGAGCATTATAACATTAATAATTCCATTATTAAAACAATATTGATATTTGCTGCATACCTGTATTTACATATAGTTGTAAAACTGTTCTATTATGCAAAATGGAGGTAAATTCATTTTGGTAGACAAATGCCCAAATACTCGTATACATTTTTTGCATAGCTAATATTAATAATTTGATAGAATGTTTCTAGACCACTTAAGATATGGTGAAAATCTTTTGGGGTTAAGTCCAAAGTGTATTAAAGAAAACTACTTTATTAACTAGCCGATGTTTCGATATTCTTTAATTTCATCCTCAGGACAATTAAAACTTAGTTTTCCGTGTATAGCATAAAATAAATTAAACCCTCCATATCTGTTATGTTCCAGCACACTATTTATTTATTTTTATACTATACACGGAAAACTAAGTTTTAATTGCCCTGAGGAGGATATTAAAAACATCGAAACGTCGGCCAATTAATAAAGTAGTTTTCTTTAATATACTTGGAGCTAACAGCTAACGTAGGTAATTTTTTTAACTGTAATGGAACAAGAGGTCTATACAGGCCATTTCAAATTTAAACGTACATACAATACCTGTGGATAGGGATCACTTTGGTGGTTTTACATCTCCCATCATTAATACCTCCATCGTCCTTCTCTACTTAGATACAGGGCATTTTATTAATTTTGGCCAAATCTTTTTTTGGTCATAATTTTTGAACTACATTTATAAACAATTCAATCTTAGTACGTATATTTTATTTCACAGAACCCCATATAAACAAAAATCGAAATTCAGGTCCGTCTTTATAAGGAACTGACAAATTCCCATATTTCAAAATCAACACTCTGTTCAGCAACATTTTGTACATTTATTTTGATCTTTGAAAAGTGGAGAGAACATTTAACAAAATAGTAAACTTTAAACAATAACATAAGTTGACAGAAAACAGCTTTGCATTTTTTTGGCCAGCCATCAAATGCATGTTAGATAATACTACTTATAGGATAACTGCCTTGTCAGATAGGCAATGCGAGGCAATTTTAATACTTAACAGTTCATATTACTGGTTTGACATTGTTGATTTTGTTATTCTTAGGTATTATCTTTGTATTAGTATTGTCACTTACATATAATAATGCCTTATAAATTTTCAAATGCAGAATATGTTCATATAATGTATGTCTATGGATTTTGTAAAAATAACGGACGAACTACTGAGAAAGAATAGTTCCTGGACGTGTAATCCTAAACAACATGGTCATTTAAAATGGCCGTAAGGCAACTTTTAGATACGGAAGAAACTATACGTAATATTGTTGCAAATAATTCAAAAATTGGACAATTTAGTCATGTGTGTTCCATTTATCAGTGTCTGGTTGATACTAAAAAAGAATAATGTACATCCATTTCATTTCCAATACATTAGAGTTAGAGTAAGGATCAAGTTCATACATTGACTCTTAATAAATTGACCATTTATTTATTAATTAGATACAACCACGCAACAGGTAACATTACAGTGAAGTAATAGAAAACTTCATACATTATAATAGAATATCATAATAGAAAAAAACATTATAATTAAAACCATTAAAAAATTCATTAAATAACATTAAAAACATTAACATTATTAAAACATTAGGCAAAAAAACATTAAAAACATTATAATAGAACCATTCGACCATTTGGAACCAAAGAATTCTTAAGAGTTGTGTATATGGTGCCTCTCTTTTCCCCACAACACCCCAATATCTCGGCCATTTGTTAATCGATTTAGATCAAATTTGCTATACTTCTTGTGTGTCACATTGTGATTAAAAAGCTATTAAATTTTTTTTTTTCGAAATTAAATACGCCTACTATGATCAAAAAAAATTTTTGCACACTATGGAAGAAGGAGACACAGAGAGGAGATTGCAATATTGCTTCTGGGCACAGGGTTTGTTTTTAAACGACAATTTAAAAAAAAAATGATTTTCTGTGATGAGGCTACTTTTACAACAAATCGAGTGGTCTCATCGCAAAACTCAAGGTATTGGTAAAAAGTAAACCCACACTGGGTATAAATTGTAAAAGGCAATACTCCAAAAAAGCAAATGTCTGTCGTCGAATTTTAAATGAGACCTTGATTGGACCATTTTTCTTTAATGACACTTTAAATAGTGTAAGATTCCTACATTTTTTAACACATGAATTTCGAGATGCCGTTAAAAATTTCTGTAAAACGGCAAATCTCGACATTTTGTTAATGTTTGTTGTGGTGTTTTCAACAATCAGTTAATTGGGACACATATCAGATTAAAATGTGAATTTTACTTGGATTTCTTGCTAAATTTTTACCTGTATTAATGGAAACCGAAAATATTTCATAAACACGATGGTGATGCACCCCATTTTAAGGCAATTATGAGAAGTTTCCTAAATGAGAATTTTCTTCACATGTGGTAATGTCGAAATCGATCTCGTCGTTGGCCTCCAAAGTTACCAGATTTCAATCCCATTGAGTATTATCTTTGAGGATATTTAAAATCAAAAGTCCCGACCGAAGAAAGATTTGGTCAAAAACCAATAGAACATCCTTTACCTCAGTAAAGAAAGATGACCGATAACTTAATGATGGGTGATTTGGAATCACCAAATGAAAATGGCGTGTGATTCTTTCAATAGTGAAACAATTATAAAAATTATTTCGAAATTACTTTACATCTTTGTTTGTGTCGAACTTATAAATTTAAGTGCAATTGTATTTTATTCGACACGTGGAAAGTTTTTTATAGGACTGTAAATTTTCCATATTCTATATGTTAATAATTTGTCATTTATTGTTTTTCCTCTTCTTTTTCTAATCTACATAAACCACATTAATTTATATAATGACCGTGAATTTATTAATATATTTGTAGACGACACACTTTTATCTACTTCACGTTCAGATCTACATGAAGCCATTAATAAGATGAACAATTCTTTAGATTCAATTCTTAATTGTCTTAATATGAATAAACTTAAACTTAACCTACTGAAAACTAAAGCAATGATTCCCATAACATACCATAAATATCAGTCGATAGATAACACTCAATTAAACGTAATCATTGGTAATAGAAATATAGATAGAGTAAGATCGCAGAGCCCCCAGACCTACGTCATTTTAGCAAAGAGATTTTCACAGTAAATGTGTAATATGTAGGTAAAAACATATTGCGTACTTGTTAGCTTGAAAGCGGGGCCCTTTTTGCAGATAATAGGTAGTAACTAAAGCTAAATAAAAAAATCTTACTATTACGTTCATATAGCAAAAAGTATGTAGTTTTATTAACAGCCGTCCGTGGTGTAGTAGTTGAATTGCCTGATTCTCACCCGCGAGGTTGAGGTTTCGAATCACGTCTTTTGCATTTTTTTTTCTACATTTTGTACGAGATGCATTTCGGCTCGATTCGCAACTGAAATAACTAATACAAACATAAATATGTAAAATGAAGTACGTATGCGTTTTTAACTACATATTACACATTATTGTGATTCTCCAGCTTTAATGAGTCTGGCGGAAGTTAGGGCCCACAGAAAGCGTCTGGCAATAATACATGTTCGTTCTTAATAACATCGTGTAAAACATATATAAAAACCAGCTATGCCACTTTAACGTAAAAGTAAGTACGCATGCATTTTTACCTACATATTACACGTTTCTTGTGATTTCTCAGCTTTAAGGCATCTGGCAGAAGTTAGGGCCCACAGAAAGCGTCTGGCAATAATAAATGTTCGTTCTTAATAACATTGTGTATATAAAAACCAGCTATGCCACTTTAACGTAAAAGTAAGTACTCATACGTTTTTACCTACATATTACACTTTGCTGAAATGACCTAGGTCCGGGGGCTCTGGTATGTACTCTATAAAGGAATAAGAACAGAAATGTATAGCATGAAAAACTGAGTCAGTTATTAGTATGAGAAAGTGAATCAGATTATTATCAAATCAATATTTGAAATTTCTTATACCATATACTATACTAAAACTGATTTTTCATGACTATTATATTAAAAGCAAATTACAATTCTAACTAAATCACTATTCTGTGCAGTATGAGTTCAAACACATTAAAAAAAGAACGAGTTACTTGACTTCATTGAACAGGGAAGCAGATAATTTTGTTTACAGAAAACATACCTTAAAGTTTCGATAAACGATCTACGAACATTACTTTTAAATTAGATATTTAGGTATACGACTTACATTATCTTGTGTACCTGCAACAAACATTCTAAAATATTCACTTCATAATGTTGTTTTTGTAAAAGAACAACTCATTAACTCTAGAAGTCAATCTCACAAATTTTTGGAGACGATATTATCTAACTATAATAGACATTCTAAACAGAGATTATACAAGCAGTAAAATGCGTCAATAGTTTATATCTTTAGCAAAGTTAATGTTTGCCGGTGCGTTTGAAAGTCTTACATACAAATGCTATCTATATCTACGTAATCTACTATGCCAGTACAAAAATCGTCCGTTGGGAGTTAAAGTAAAAGTGTTTCTGTTAAAAATGGCAAATGTTTAGAGACGACATCATTGACATGAAAGAGTCAGGGTTGTCCGACAGGGAATGATACATTTGAAAGAACACAGACGGATACCCATTATCCAAAGGCACTGTCAGTGTCGGAGCTGTAAATCGAACCCAGTACACGATAGATCACTGACTAAGCACACTCGCGACATATCACGCTCTTTTCTGTTATGCAAACAAATAGTTTTACGTGTTTTCTGCCTCTAAGCCTCCTTGTCTCTGCTAAAGAATCCAGAATACAACATTCATAGCACTTATTCAATACATATGAAATTCATCGAGAAATATAAGCTTATGACCTTCCCTTACACAATTACCACTTGTTCCAAGGTCAGGTAACGGCACAGTTATTCAGCATTTCTTGTGGATTTGTGCCCAAAGATAAATAATAATCTAAACTTAGCTGTAGCATACTCATGCATAATGTTTATTTAGGCTGGGAAACAATACCAGTAAAGACAAATGCGGTAATTCCGTTACACAAAGTGAGCAGTGAAACCTCCAAAACCCTAAAAATGCTAGACTGTTCCAGAAAAAAAATGGTGATATCTTATAAATGTAAAAGACCTTTTTGCCACACCAGACCGTTATTGTCCCACATCTGAAACTTCTGAGTATTTCTGATCGTTCATACTCAAATACGTTGATTGTCTGGAAATGGACCATAACTACTCTCAGTAAGAAACCCAACACTAAGTATTGTACTCAATTTGTACGTTATCTTGCTCACTAAAACCGATCATTGGGCTTAAATATGCGGTTTATTTGCGGTACCCATCTAAGAAAACATGTACTAAATTGTTCTCCAGCAAAAGACTCCTGGGAGTTGCAGTGAAATTCTTACCCCTGCGTCATATCCAAGGCACTTTCCCATTTGGAAATGTGAAAACAAAGACTCTCTAGTGGCAGAAAGTATTGTCTAAAAATCTTATTGAGGTGTTGTCCTTATAGATCTTTCGGTTCTTGGTCCCCCTTCTACGGATATAACTTCGAATATAGATTGGAAATCATATTTTTTGAAACGTTATAGGTTTTTCTATAGCTCGATGCGTGAGACTAACCTGTATTGTACCGATGGCCATATTTTATTGAGCGACATTTACGTGTACTCATGATGAAACATCAATCGCACATATATCAGAAAGGAGGCTCCATTTATTATCGGCTATTCTTAAAGACAATAATTTTTATAAAACACATTTTACAGAAATTGATATGCAGTGTGTCCTCACTATACCCTGAATTCCTCAACAGTTTACCAGCAATTTATCTTTAAAGGACTTTTCCTTATGAAATAATATTTTCATTAAAAGGAATAAATTTCCAAAGAAATGTTCACAATTCTTATTACACTTAGTATGTTATTTTTGATTTTGGTTTTAATTATGAGAAATAGTTTAAGAGAAATTGATAGCTTTATATTGCATTTATGCGAACTTGACGGTGAATATAGAAATCTAACAAATAATTTAATAAAAAAAAGTAAAAACAGATTATTATCACAGAGCAATCTTAGAAAATAGAAATGATATAAAAAAGTCTGGGAATTAGTAAATAAAAGTTCCTCAAGGAACTGTTCTAGGACCAATTCTTTTCAATATTTATGTCAATGAATTACTTCAACATTCAATTAATGAAAAAGTAGTAGCATATGCAGATGACACGGCTCTTCTGGTTGAGGATAACTCTTGGGAAAATGTTGCCAATAAAGCGGTGGTAGTTTTCAAAACTACAATAATGGCTATTGGAAAATTACTTAACAGTTAACCTAGATAAGGCTAAATTTATCGTAGTCGTGTCGGAATTATCGTAGATCAAAATTTAAAATGGAGAGAGCATGTTTAACAATTAAACAACAAAAGGCGCAAGTTGGTTTAGAAATTCTAAAACCTAAAAAATATAAAACCTAAAAAATATTTTGTCTTTTAACGCTTTAAAACCATTGTATCATGCTTTGGTCGAATCAATTCTTAGATATGGACTAATAACATAGGGATGTGCATATTCGAAAAATTTGGATTCTTTAAATGTATCGCAAAAAAAATACACTAAAAATTATCTTAGGAAAAAAGAAATACTACTCCACTGAACTACTATTCAAACAATTTAATCTATTTAATATGCAACTCCTATACAAGGTGTCTCACCGGGAACTGAATCGATCGATATAGAGAAAAGTACGCATCAGAAAATTTAGAAAATTAAGATAATTACTAATGTCGGTGTGGCCAATCCAACTAAAATAATTACAAGCAGCTGGCACTTCCGCTTATACCGGAAGTCGATACCAACTTGCTTATTTCAAATAGAACGCCCTATATATTTTAGGGTTTTCGAAAAGAGCATAAAATTCTGAGTCGAAAATATAGCATATCCTATACATAAACCTAGCCGTTTCAGAGATATTTGACATTTTATAGAAACTTTGCATGAACCGTTATAACTTTCTTCGTGTAAAAGATCCTCATTTGCTTCTTGTCACGTAAAAAGAACACAAGAAGAACTACGTTCTACAACTGAAATAAATTCAATATCATACTAAGTGTTCCGTTTTTCGCGTTACATTTTGTCAACTTCAAACCGTGAAAACTTGTTTAGGTCAAATGGAACACCCTGTATTTTATCAGAAATTCATGAATTGTTGTAATCATTTCATCAAAATAGCCATGATTAGAAACAATCAGTCATTATTTTATGTCAAAAAATGCCAGCACGTTTAAATTACACCCACGAGGACTTTTTAAATTTGTTTATTATTTATGGAGAATGTGATAAAGTAATATCAAGAACTTGCAGCACATTTACTACTCGATATCCAGAAAAACGGAAACCGTCACCAAACACTGTAAAACGCATACTGGAAAATTTTAAAAATTAAGGCTCTGTCAAGGCAAAAATGCAAATAAGAAAGCCTATTGTTGATGACGAAAATATTGAAATAGTCATTCTGGGATATTTTCATGCATTTCCAAGGATGTTGATTGATTGATTGGAAATTCGAGGAGATGAAAATATATGCAAATGCTTCACAAATGAAAGGGAAATAAATCAACATTAAACAGAGTAAAAATCAAGAAGTTGAACAGCAGAAAATAAAGTAAAATCTTTCCATATTGAATAGCAAAGAATTATAATTTTACTGTTTGTTTATTTACAAACTGATGGTAATCGTCGTATAATGGAACAAGTCTATAAACATGGTAATAAATTTAGGTAAAATAATTTTATACTGATATACATAACTGGAAAAATTAAATTTGTTAGTGACTTCGTTTTGTTATTATCGCTTTAGAGGTTTGTTTATCTTACAGACACACGTGTAATACTTATTAATAAAATACACGTATTCAATTTGTTAAGAATTATTTATTAGGAAATTTTAATAAGATGTACAATATCTTATTTATTTTTTATTTTAGTCGTATTGTCGCCCTGGCGAAATTAAGCTACAGCTAGCTATTAAATCAGGATATATGCATGCATAAACAACTATACAACAAGCATTTCCTGTGACATTGCCAGTCGCAGTTGAGACTCGAACTCTGCAGATATAAGTTTTATCTCAAGGAACCGCAGCTAACCCACTGTTATCATACTAAACATTTACACCTTGGTCAGGATACGAACCCGGAATCCCTTTGTTGTCAAGCCTAATGTGTAAGCATGTATTGATAGAACATTATTTGCATAACACTTGTTAGTACTGTCGTGAGCAGAAAAAAAAGGACAATTTTTTTTCTAATATAAATCTGTCTCTATTTGAATATGTAATGTGTAGCCGAAATAAAACAGATATCACTTTTAATTTATTTTTTATTTTAATGCTATAGTTATTGCTATAGTAAATGATGGATGGTTAATGAGACAAATTGCACTGCGTTATAACATTAACAAAAATCTGGTGTGTAACGTTTTAAGAAAGTGGAGAATAAACGGTACGATTAGTACAAATCCTGGATCAAAGGACAAAGAATATCCTACTTAACAAGAAACTAACTATTAATATTTCGTTATTGCACCATTTCTATTTATAACTTCTATAAGTCTGTTTGGCATAGAATTAAATAACCTTATACAATAATCATTAGTAATAATATTTTCCCATGCATTATTTACTATTTGCAGTAATTCTTCGGCATTCCCTTGTCTCACATTTTGTTTTTGGATACTTCTTACGAGTAGTCCCCATACTTCTTCCACAGGGTTTAGATCTGAACTATGACGGGGCCAGTTAAGAACATTTATGTTGTTATCTTGAAACCAGTTAGTTACGGTATGAGCAGTATGAACTGAACAATTGTCTTGTTGATATATGAACTCATTATTAGGAAATAATTGTGACACAGAAGGGAGCATAATATCGTCTAAAATCCTAATATATGTTTCACTATTAAATCGTTCCTCAATATGCCACAAAACACCAGGACCACGTGCCGATATCCAAGACCACATATTAACGGAAAATCTACCGCTTTTATCATTGTTAGATATATATTTCTCATCGAATCGAGTATTCGGAGGGCGGCAAACACGAATACTACCGCTGTGTGTTGACTGGAAAGTTTTTCGTCTGTAAAGGTTACATTATTCCAAAAATTTACATCATGCGCTAAAAATCCAAACGCAAAATAAATCCTACTTGAGCTTCTTTATGTTCAGCTTTAAGTAAGTATTTCTGTGCTGCTGCATGCCAGCGTAGCTCCGATTCTCTTACTCGCCGGCGACCAGTACTACTCCATCCAGGAAAATTCGTTTCTTCAGCAGCCTGAATAACTGAGCAAAATGGATTTTCCACTAAATCATTTACCACTTACAAATCTTGTTGCTGAATTGATATCCTTCGTCGTCCTGATCCAGGATTTCTACTAATCGTACCTTTTATTCTCCACTTTCTTAAAGTGTTACACACCGAATTTTTGTCAATATTATAATGCAGTGCAATTTGTCTCATTGACCATCCATCTTCTGCTTTAGCAATATCCCCAGATTTAACTAAATCGCTTATATGGGACATGTTAGTTTTTTGCACACTTGCAATAAATTATGACAACTAACTGACAATGTCACAAAAATTAAAGTTAGATGTATACAACTAGATTTAGATTTAAATACCGTTATAAGACTTGTCCTATTTTTCTTGCTCACGACCGTACCAGATGATCTTCAACATTATCTGAAACTAACCAACTACAACCAGTTCTGACGTCAAAAAAAATCGGTGGTTGTAGATGACAGAATGTACACTTAGCGGATGGATGGGGTGCGAACCTAAAGCAAGTTATCACCTGCTCAGATGAATTTTGCACATTGAAAAAACGCGGACATGCAA
Organism: Leptura quadrifasciata; assembly: GCA_963675555.1. Lineage (NCBI taxonomy): Eukaryota > Metazoa > Arthropoda > Insecta > Coleoptera > Cerambycidae > Leptura > Leptura quadrifasciata. The sequence continues at coordinate 85,271,065 of OY776679.1, read as the reverse complement.
CCATTTTCTGCGACAGTGCCACTGCCGGAGCCAGGATTCGAACCCGGTGGTGCGATGTTCGTGTGATTAATCGCGATTGCCACCTCGCGCCTTAACCCACTCGACTGTCGGTCAGAGAATGATAGGTATATTCGCAGAGTTGGGGTTTGAAGTAAGAAATAAATTGACATTAGAATGTCTTAGGTGTTTATTGAAAACTGCAAACAACCTTACAGTGAAATAGTCTATATTGAATTAAATTAAAATAGTAACAGTGAACCTCACTAAGAGCTAGACTGATGATAATGTTTATACTTTTTTTTAAAATATGTTATTCTTTCCCTTGCAATGCGATCATCAACTTAGTTTTTTGTTAATAATGGAAATGACTATTTTTTATTTCCAAATTCATATGTACACATGTACCAACGATTACTAACGTATAAACCTGTATAATTTTTTTTTTTACTATTTTTCTATATAAATATGAACGCTTAGATTAAATTTAGATTGTCTTCTAAATATGTTTTAAGTTCTATTTAAAAAAGAAAATAGTAAATATTGTAATATAAATACTTAGGCGAGGATTAATAATATGGTAAAAACATTTTATTATTTAAAAATAAACATTTTTATTCTTATAAATGTACAAAATCATAATGGAATGGAATGGAACTGGTGGGGAATAAGAAAGAGAAAGAAAATGTAAAAATGTATCCTCATTTATAAGTAACTATTCGCTCCGCAGGTATAGTCCAAATAAGGACTTCCCTACATTCAAAAAATGCAACAAAACTTTACGACATAATTATATCGCCGCGGACCATGACGCCATGCCTGTTCTTAAACGACCCGACGCTCATTAAAAACCTATAAAAGTAAGCGAGTCAATTTGTGAACAGCACAAAGTGTACCGGCATTTTAATGAGGGCGTACAGCTTTTGTTGCGTTTTTTTTGCCGGAAACTTATTACTTCAACTATACAGTGAATTGAAACCGTATAAAAACTAAAAGCCGGCAAAAACAGTCGGTATTTCTTTATAGTACATGGGTGGAGGTAAATAGAAATGCTTGTCATAAGAAACTTTTTTGAAAATTGTGTTCATTTTTATTATTTTTTGTTTATTAGATACCTATATTTGTTCATTTCGCCAATAACATGTTTTTAAGGTTTTAGATATAAAATCTAAATATCTAAATTTATTATATATTATTATGGGTACTTATGCACTGCACTGGAAAACCATTAAAACACACTGACAGCACATCTCACAAGTCCACGTTGACTATTTAATAGTAGGAATATCTTTATATCTTAATATGTATGCCCTCTGTATGTTAAAAAACAAGGAAGTTATTGCATTTTGCAACTAAGCTCTATGAAAAAATTTAAAAAATTATAAATAAGAAAAAACAAAAACTAAGTTTCTCGTGGTATTGCTAGGGAAAAAATAACAAGTTATTGCATTTTGCAACTAAATCACTATTTAGCTCAATTAACAATACTTACATTATAATGCTTGTAAATAAATTTCTATAAAATAGGTTTCAAAATGATACAGTCTAAATTTTAGCTCAAAATATGCATTTTTGTTATTAACTATTGAGCAAATCCAAAAAGTTCTCGAGTTCACGTTAACAAAAATGAACTTTTTTTTTTTATATATATATTAAAGGTCCCAAAATTCTCTACCAGATCTGATAAAAAAAATTTTTTTTTCAAAATGGCCGAAAAATTGCAATTGTTATTATTTGAGTGATAAAAAAATATTAAAAAAGTAACCAAAATTACATTTTTTAATTGTATTCGAAAGCTGGCGTCGAGATCTACATTTTGAAAAAATAATTTTTCATTTTGGACTTAACGGCATAAAATGGCAGGCATTTCAAATTTTAGATAACAAATGCAATTTTGGCCAATGCGTTCAATATTTTGACACTAACTTTTCAGGGTCTTTTTACTGCATCAAAAAGTATGTTTTCTGAAAGTTTGATGCAAATTGGTCTAGTTGACAGCCTTGGGCACTAAAATGAAGAAAACACTGTTTTTTCCCGTTTTTTCAGTTTTGTAGGTTATGTACGTACTTCAGAGACTTGAAACTAATGCAGATTTATTGGCAATTTTATTACGAAGAGACTGGTTTTTAGTTTTCCCCGATCCGACTTATAGTTGTTCACGTTGTAAGCTCGAAAAACGCGGTAAAAAAACTTTAATTGTTTATAAAAAACAAGTAGCAAAAGGTTTTCGAGGTCCAAAACTTAGGAATATACTCCGGGTGATACCCAAAGCAGGATAAAATCATAATCTTGCTGTTAACAGACTATACCTATCTCTTCATTTCTTTGGCCTTTTTTTACTGCACTAATACTGTTTTACTGAATTATTTAAAAATAAAATAATATGTAGGTAATTTATACAACTCTATTTTTAGATGCAAAATATTTATTGCCAGTTTTGTTAATAAAATGATTCTGTTGGAGTAACAGCGTTTCTCATTTTTACTAGAATAATAATTTAAAGATATGTTATTATCATTTATATAAATATTTAGCAGGTCATAAGATAAAAGTTATGTTCAAACCAGACTATTTTCTAGTTATTCGATTCTTTAATTGTGTAGAACACAAATTATGACATTAAACCGCAAAAGATCAAAATTATTATGAACGATGACTTAATATATTGCTGGAAAACAAGGTTTCGTAATACTCATATTTTAAAATTTATTTCATTTTTATATTCTCTCACATTCAGTTAATGCGTTTGCGAACAAAGGTGTATACCGGTGCAATAAAATAACACCTTTTCTCTATGCCATTGATATTTTATTTTTCACCAAACTCGTTCACGGACACCTACGGTCGCGCTGAGTCAGAAATTAATGAATTCAAGCTTTGCGCCACCACACAAAATTGTGATAATTGGAGATGCAAATAATACGTGTGTGCTTATCAACCTGTTGTATATCGTATTAGCATTTTTTTCATGTCTTCTTTAGTTAAAAAAAATATATGTAATCTGTACATATACAGGGTGATTCACATAAAACTCCCCAGGCGAACGAAAAGAGGTATTCAATTTCTGCAAAGGCCAGTCGTTACATACTTTTGGTGACTTTATTTTGTCGTTCAAATGTTGTCAATCACAGTGGCGTTCACTACGTCGCGACCCCGGAAAGAAAATTTTTGTTGACTAGAACTTTGAAAGTATAATATTATCAAAGTTTGTTTAATTTTAAGTACTTTTTGTAGTATATACTTTTATGTTAAAACCAGTGGTTTTCGAAATAAATTGAAATAATATAAAGTCAAATAAGTTTTTTTAGTAATTTGTTTTGATTTTTAAATAAAATATGTGCATATGTATGTATTTATTTTTAAAGTAAATGTTCAAATTTGTTTCCTCCTCCATGGATACACTGCGTAAACCGTTTAATTATTTCTTCCCCAGTTACTTTCAATAAGGTATTTCTATCTACTGTGGCAACGCTCGCATATATTTTGTTGTATAAGTCTGCCATCAGTGTAAACTAAATTTTTTAGAAGAAGAAATCTAATGGAGTTAAGTCAGGTGATCGGGCTGACCACTTGATTACTCCATTAGTTCCTATCCATCTTCCAGGATAAGTGCGTTGCAAGTGTATAACAGCTATTCTTGAATTATGTATCGGTGCCCCGTCTTGATGAAATCAGATTATGTGCCCATCATGAGGAATGTTTCTTAATAAATTTGGCAGCTACTCTTGCAGGAACTTCCGATATCTAGCACCATTTAACGTTTTATGAAATAGATAAGGTCCGACTATGTATCCGTTCAATATTAAACACCATACATTTACTTTAAAAACTGCTTGATTTCTATGAACCCACCTCGGATTACTTTGAGACCAATACCGAGCGTGTAGTCACAAGCCCATTACTATAGAATCGCTCCACAACACGTTTTTCAAATAATTCGGGTTTTCTTCATGTAATACTGACAATTCGGCAATAAAATTTATGAGACGCTGAATATTACCAGGTCTTAAATGATAAACATAATGTACTTTATATGGATGGTGCTTATTTTTCTTTAAAATTCTTTGGCAGGAAGGATAGGTTTCAGACGCTAATTTCCGTAAAGCCATATTCGGACTATTTATAATGTTAATTACTAAAGCAGTATTTGCATCACTTGTAGCCGTTAACTGTTTATTATGCTTTAATTTTTAAAACTTCCCTAATTTTTCAAATTATTGGTTAAACAAATAAAGGTCTTATGATCTGGCTTAGGCAAATTGGGAAAACGTAAATGGAATAACCTTTCGGCTTTTGGGAATTTTTTCTACATCAAAATGTCAACAAATGTCAAAATAAATTACTGCACAACATACTTGACTTTATATTATTAAGTTAGACTTACTTAGGACCATTAGTTTAAACAAATCAATACAGGGGTTAATGAAAATTATACTCTAAAAAATTTAAAAATAGAAAATATTAGATAATTTGAAAGACATTGGCCTTTTTAAAAAAAATTTGTCATCACAAAATTATATGTATATTATTTGGTTCCTTATCGTGTATGCTATGTTTCAATGTTGCAGCTATCGAAAAATAATTTTGCACTTCAACGCCATCTTTGTACAACCATTTGAAAGATTGCAAGTAGCTATTGTATGTAGTGACTACCTTTGAGCGAATTTTAATTTTTTGGCTAGTTACCAAATATTTGACTGGTTTTAATAGAGAATTTAATAGAAAAAAGTACTTAGAATTAAACAAACTTTAATAATGTTATACTTTCAAAGTTCCAGTCATTCAAAATTTTTTTTCGGGCGTTGCGATGCCGCGGACGCCACTGTCATTGACAACAGTGGAACGACAAAATAAAGCCACCAAGAATATGTAACAACTGGCCTTTACAGAAATTGAATACCCCTTTTCGTTAATATGGAAACTGCCTGGGGAGTTTTATGTGGATCACCCTGTATATTTATATAAAGTACTGTTGAATGCATTTCTAACAGTATATAACGCTTAATTTCTATTTTAAATAAACTTTTTTAAATTCTTTCTATTTCGCGAACTTTCTGTCAAATTATGAAAAACACCAACCAAAGAATCAAATAAAACTGCAATAGAAAAACAAGAAACTGTATACACACTTATGTATCTGTATTCATGGTTAGGGGTCTAGGGACTGTTTTATTTCAGTTCTTTAAAATCAAGTCTATATTATGTACAATATTCTGTAGAATTTAATACTAAGTTAATCATCGAGTTAGTTCACTCTTACTCGTAATTTAACTCGGGTAAGTTCGAGTTAATGTTACTACTGTTTTTCATTATTATTTTTCATTTGAGTTAGTTAACTCTTCTTACAGTCCTGTTGTAATAAAATTTAAATTCATCATCATCTTTGGCTCGACAATCTTTGATTTGTTCCCATTCTGTTCTATTCCTAGTAATTTCCCTCCATCTTCTGACTCTTAGGAATTTCAAGGTATTTTTCGACTCCCTCCATCCATCTTGCATGAGGTCGGCCTCTGCTTCTCCTACCTTCTGAAGTATTCTAGTGAATCATTTTGTGACGTCGTTATCTGGCGTTCTGACTAGATGTCTTGCCCATCTTAAATCATTTTCATATGCTAAATAGTAGAGGACCTAAAACAGATCCTTGAGGTACATCCTGTTTTATCACTCTTTAGATTATGGTTTAATATGACAATTTGAGACTTAATATGAAGGTATGGAGAGGGATCCCTTAGACTCCATACTTATCTAGTTTATCCAAAAGTATTTTGTGATCAATCACGTAAAAATAAGGAGGAAGTCAATAAAGCGTATTGCTTCTTATCACAATAATTGTGAATAGCCAGTTTAAATATTTCGGGAAATATTCCTGAATTGAAACATAGATTTATCAAGAAACTAGTGGTTAAAAGATAAATGTGTTATTAATTTATTGGATATGCTGTCATAACCATATGAAGTGAAAGACTTTAACCTAATTATCAAAGATATTATATTTGATGTTACAACTGGAATTCTAGAAAATTGCATAGAATTAAATCAGGATCATATACACAGTTATTAGCTAATTTAAATACAAAGTGTTGATTAAACTTATTTGCTACTGTTAACTATATCAGACATTTTCTGTCCATTTTTCATTATAGTTGTGGCATGAGGTTTGTTCTCATTGCCTCTTGATCTATCTATTTTACACAACATTGCTTTTTATTTATTAGCAGATTCTTGTATTTGTTTATTGTGGCACTCTCTTTTAACTATTATAAGTGCTATGCGATCTGTCAAGTAGTACTGTCTTAGTAGAAGGTCTAATTGAAAATAATACATAGTACATGGTAAGTTTTGCTAGCTTTGTTTGAAACATGCTGAGCAAAAGTTTCTTGCCATTTTATCTCTCTGAATATATCTACATTATATTTTCTTTTCAGAAACTTCTACGTTGTATACATTTGTTCTTTTTATTTTCTTGAGTCTTGAGTCAGTTTTTATACGAATTGACTGAGAAACATGATCAGCTTCAGTTGTAGATTGTTTACCCCATACAAAAATCATAGCTGGGCAAGATATTTTCTGCATAAAATGAAGTTTTGCTGTCATTAAGTAGTAAAGTCCCACGCACTGAACTTTGGGGAACATCGGCGTAAGATACCTAATGCTTCGATTGTTTTATTGGTAATATGCAATTATTACACTTAACGCGCCAGGCTTGTAACTTGTAATTCAGCGCTCGGCGGGGCACATATCCCGGAGAGTAGCTGTTGGTTGCAGTCTGGTTATGTTCCTTATAGTAAAATAAGGATTTTATAGAGGAGTTTGCGACTAAAAATATTATGTTTTGATCCCCCCTTGTCTTCTTCCGTAAATTAAATTTTCTATGGCCCTCTCTATTTTAACCTATTACCATAACTGTCTCACCACTTAATGAGGGCACAAACTCAGACAATTTTTATTTGTGATGCTACCCTGCCATCTGCCACAACTGAAATTGAAACTATGCAGAGTTATACATAATATAGCACAGCACCATCCAGTACCATTCTATCGAGTGTTATCCAAACGTCTATCAATTTCTTTAATCGGTTCAGGGATGTAGGAGAAATTGTCGCATTACATAGGTAATCATCATTTGTATTGACGCTTAGCTATACAATTTTACATCATCTGAAGTAGATGATACTTAAAGTTTTTTCATGGGTAGATAAATCTATTCGTGTTAGGGGGCAGACCTGACGTAAAGAACTGATAGTTTCAACTAGTTGACGATTCAGACTTATTTATCCTCCCATCTCTTCATCATATTACAACGGATTTATTCTCTGTTGTCTTTCGTTTCCGATAAATGCTGAAGTAATCTCTATGAATTAAAAAAAAAGGAAAATAAATCCATAGATACATAGATTATTGTTTTGTTTAGTTTCGTACCAAATACCCTTTATTAATTTTCATAAACAGCTGAGTGAGAACGTATAGATTTGATGATGACGACAACGTCTGAACTCGTAATATTGGAATAAAGTTTGACTAGCAAATGATTCAATGTATACTTCTGCAGCTCTATATATAACAAATGTATTAAACATTACATTACATTTTCATATTTATGGAGATCTATGTCTATAAATAATAATTAAGATGTAAAGCAGTCATCGTTCATTTTGATTTTTTCTTACAAGCTAATGTAAATTTAAGCAAATTATTTTGCGAGATAATTATAGTTTCTTTGCGGCAAATCATAATTATCACCTAGATTGTACCATTTATTATAACTATGCATTACTACGCTCTACAAATTACATAAGCTGACTATTATAATGTTTTATACATTTGTTACATAACTATTAAAAGGAATATTAATTTAACAACATATTTATTTTTAAACATTTCCTACCAGACTTTTTATTATGCTTTTTATTATTAAAAACAAAGTCTTCAATAACTTCTCAGAAAACATTAAGATTCATTTAATTTATCATTTATAATTTTATTAAGAACTAATTTAAAAAAATAAATAAGAAAACCAGTTATTAAAAGAATAGAAAACTAAATATTACACAATTTCCCATTCACATGCTTTTTATGAATTATCAAACACTCAGGAACCAGATGCACCGATCAAGTGGCCCAATTGGTGTCCTGACCTAACTCCTCTTGATTTCACTGTGTGGAGTTGTCTAAAATCACTAGTTTATAATACTCAAATTGACACGATTGAACAATTGAGAGAAAAAATCGATCAAGAGTTTACAGTGTTACAGAATGATGAAGGTATTTTACAGAGTATTCAACGTTTCTTAAAAAAAAGAATTAGTTTGTGCATAAGGGAAAATGGAGGGACATTTCGATGTAATTGATAATTAGCTATTTTCTCTACGTTTAATTATATTTCAAAGCTTCTTTATGTGTAAAAGAATTTATTAATAACATATTACAAAAATAGTAAATGTGTAGTAAAGTAAAAATACCTACTACTAAAGTCCAGTATTCCACTGTTTCCTAGGAAATCGATTCATTGCCACCAATCAAGATGCACAATGTGCGTTTCCAAATCAATTGAAAATAATGGTCTTATAACTTGCGACATACTACGTCTTCAATCGGAAAACGCAAAATAAAATCTGATTGCAATAAGCCCCCCGGAGGTAGATTAATCCTAAAGAAAGAACTACAGTGCACGGCTGTTGTGCATCGCCAGCCCTAGACTAGTTTCGAGCTTGTTAGCTCTCATCAGTACGACATAGACGAATGCACAACAACACTTCACTGTTCATCTAGTCATCAAATTACAGACAAGAGGTGTCCGCAACTTGTCGGTAGCTCCATCTGGTGGCGACTTATTCATTGAAGTTATTCTCGCTGCATAACAACCAGATGCCAATATCTTACTTAAATTAGAGACATGTGCATCAAATTTTAGCTTCTCATTAATATGTAACCCAAGAAACTTAGTACGGAGTTTATCCTCAATAAGTTGGTTATTCAAGAAAAGATCAGGCATGAAAGTAAGTATATTCGTTTTGTTTATTTTGAATACAAGCGAATTAGAATCGCATCATTTTCTTACTTTACATACATCTGACTTTATACAGGGTGGACCATTACTAATAGGCCATAGTTCAGGGGTAGATTCTCTGGGCCAAAAAATGAGGATATAACCAAATATGCTTTAGTAAAATGTTGCTGTGGAAAAAGATACAGGATGTCAAATTTCAAATTATTTTTTGCAATAATTTAACATCCTCTTGACTGATCTTCGCCAAATTTGCTAGAGGAACTTTTTTATTCTAAGAAACAATAATTAAGACTGTTAAAATAAGGATCTAATCTTATTAGAAGACCAAAAAATAACATAAAAGTTGACTTAATAACATTATAAACTTTCCCCCCATGCAAAAACCCCATTGCTGCAACTTAGAGTAAATGTTCGATATGGTCTCCACCTACTTCTATGCCTTTTCTAATTCCTTTTTCCTGTCCTCTAATAAAATTCGCTGCGTTTTGTATTTTGTCTCACAGTTCTTCTCTTGAGTTGATAGTATTTGCATAGACTAAGGAATTCATGTGTCCCAACACATAATAATCCAAAGAATTATAATCAGGACTCCTTGGTGGCCAAGCAAACTCACTTCCTCGACCGATCCATCTGCGTGGGAAAGTCTCATTAAGATAATTCCTCAGTTCAATGGAGAAATGAGGGGCAGCTCCATCATGCATGAACCACATTCTGTTCTGTATGTCTAGCATGAAAGCATGTAATAAATCAGCAACAGAGAAAACAGATAAGATTGTCCATTTAAATTTGGAGGAAGGACAAATGGTCCCAATAATTGATCGCCGATGATACTACACCAAACGTTAATCTTGCTGAAAATGTTTTTCTTTAACGGCATGAGGATTTTCTAGTTCCCAGTAATGGGTATTTCTCCAGTTAAAAACGCCTCGGCGAGTAAAAGTTGCTTTGTCGGTAAATAAAGTGTTCTTAACAAAATTTCGATCCCTGTTGTGTTTATTTAGAACAAATTGACAAAATTGTAGCCTTTGTGGAAGATCCCTTTGAAGTAAGTTTTGTACAGGAGTGAGATGATATGGGTAGAAACGACTTTAGCTGACTTGAGGATCTTCATCCACATGAACTAAAACTTCTAGTTCTTGATCTGGAGTAATCCGTTTCGGTCGTCCTACGTCGTTTTTATGGCGAAACGACGAAACATTTGTGTGTAAACACATATCATATCCCTCATTTCTCTATTTGAAAAATTATTAGGTATGTCTAGGCATTGTAAAAAAAGAAGTTAAAGAAATTAGCTCGAGAAACACAGGAACAACATAAATTCATTAAATGACGTAAATGACAGAACTAAAACGTAACCAAAGCACACTTTTCAATAAATACACTTTGTTTCCTTAAATTTGAATTTGTCCTTTAAAAAATATATTGAAATGTTTAACGGCACTTTCCTCGAAAACGGTTGGAGTTATCAAGTTCTACCAAGTGTACCTTTTATACGTGGCAATGACGCCCTCGTCAGATTTTCTAGTCAGAAGTATCATAACGTTTCGTAAAAAATAAAATATGAAAGAAATTCATCATCAGATGCGGCGCCCTCTATGATTTAACGTGATGTAATACATAAATTATTGTTTCTTAGAGTAAAAAAAGTTTCTCTAGCAAATTTGGCGAAGATCAGTCAAGAGGCTGTTGAGTTATTACAAAAAAACAAATTTAATTTGAAATTTGACAAGCTGTATTTTCTCCATAGCAACATTTTACTAAAGCATATTTGGTTATATCCGCATATTTTGGCCCAAAAAATCTACCCCTGAACTATGGCCTATTATTAGTGGTCATCCTGTAATATCTCGTAGATTGTTAACATTTTTACTATGCCACAGAATGGTAGTATCGTCTGCAAAAAGCGTAAAAGTGCCTTCAATATCAATAGTGGCTAAGTCGTTTATGTATAACAAAAACAAAATGGGCCATATTGCAGATCCTTGTGGCACACCACAGTTAATATCTGCAACACCGATATCTCGCCGAGAATTTTTACAACTTGAGTACGCTGAGATAGGTACGATTTAATTCAATTAAAAAATTCACCCATAAAACCTTAGCACAAAAGTTTTTGAAGCAGTATTTCATGATTTACGCTGTCAAACGCTTTCGAAAAATAGCAAAACACTGCGCCGACAGCATCACCATCATTTAAGTGGAGGTACGAATAAATTTCGCTTGTCTCTGTTCTGGACTTGAATTCCATTAAAATTTTTACTAACTCTCCTATTTCCTCACCTCCTCCGTCATATGACCCTTTTCTTTATCTGATAGAATCTTCTGTATTTCTTACATATCAACATTGAATTCTGTCTTCTCTCCCGATAAAGCTAAATTATTAATCCAAAGGGGTTTGAAGTGATTACTAACAGATTTTTCGTGAGTGGCTTCGTTTCGGCGATTCTTTCAACTTTTTTCTTTGCGTACCCCTACGAATAATGTGCTTGTAGCAATAAATCAATTATAAATCGTTTATTAATTACCACAATAATATTATGGAGGTATCATTAAATATTATGAAGACAGTATATTTAAGTATTTAATTATCAACTTAAACGGTTAAAACGCCAAGGGTCATTAACTCCTGAATCGGTAGCATTACTACAATTTCATTGTGATAGTATTACGTGATTTTAAACAAAAACATTATCTTTTACTTCTGAAAACAGTTACACACCTGATACGTGCAAGAGCGTTGAACATAGAAAGTAACATGTTCCGTACACCAGGCTTTATTTTTCGTTATTTATGGCCGGTTGGGCATTTAAATGAATGATTATGGTAATTTCTAATGCCATCCTGAAATGTTTAACGTTATACAGGTTAGGCCAAAAGCGCATTCTGCTTATCGTTAGTTTATATATAACCTGTTTCTTGAACCTTGCATATGAGGTAGTAGAATGTAGTGTAATCAAAGCAGTTGCAACAGCTCTACTCGAGCGTTGCCGACGGCAAATACCTCTTTATGGCCAGCCAGATACGTATCTAAGTTAAACAAAGGTGCGTCCACATCAGCAAATGTTTGTATTATTCGTTGTGACTTAATTCTCAATGCTGGACTGGACGGGGCAAAAACACATCGTGTTTGGAAGTTTATCTTTCATGGTTGCAGACATCAGACCTCGTCTTTAAATTTTGGGATCAAACTGCCATTTGATATTTATCAGAGTTTCGTGCTTCTTGAACTTGGCAATATGGCAATATTTTTTTTAATAGAGTTGGGATACGTAAGTATGCGAATTTTCATACAGTGTGTGCGATTTAATACAGCAACACCCTGTTATTTTGGAACGCGCTGCCTGATTTTTTTTTTGGGGGGACAGTAGGTACTCGATGAGCTCTATTTGGCCACTTTAAAAAAAATGATTTTCATATTTTCAAGGCCTAAGGTCCCTTAAATGGGTCGAAATTTTCAAGATCAACTATTTATGTACTTTTTTATTGGAAAGCGTATTCAACTCGCAGTTATCTCAAATAGTCTTATGCAACATTTTAGCTCAATACCTCATTTAAGGTGTTTGTTACTCAATCGCCAAATTCTCGTGCGGTAAACTTTTTCTTTTAAAATTCCCCACAAAAATCTAAAGGTGTTAGATCTAGCGTACGTGGCGGCCAATGAATGAGAGGGCTACTTCGTTCTATTCATCTGTTTGGAAAATTTTTATTAAGCCATCTACAACCATCGAATAATGTATAGAAGCACCATCTAGTTGAAAAATAACTGATTTGTTTTATTCCTCATCTAGTACGGTCGGGAGCAAAAAAAATAGGATAAGTCTTATAACGGTATTTTGCTAAAATCTAGTTGTACACATCTAACTTTAATTTTTGTGACATTGTCAATTAGTTGTCATAATTTATTGCAAGTGTGCAAAAAACTAATATGCCTCATATAAGCGATTTAGTTCTGAAGTTATTGCTAAAGCAGAAGATGGATGATCAATGAGACAAATTGCACTGCGTTATAATATTGACAAAAATTTGGTGTGTAACATTTTAAGAAAGTGGAGAATAAACGGTACGATTAGTAGAAATCCTGGATCAGGGCGACGAAGAATGTCAACTCAACAACATGATTTGCAATTGGCAAATGCTTTAGTAGAAAATCCATTTTGCTCAGTTCTTCAGGCTGCTGAAGAAACGAATTTTCCTGGATCGAGTAGTACTGGTCGCCGGCGAGTAAGAGAATCGGAGCTACGCTGTCATGCAGCAGCACAGAAATACTTACTTAAAGTTGAACATAAAGAAGCTCGAGTAGGATTTACGCTTGAATTTTTAGCGCATGATGTAAATTTTTGGAACAATGTAATCTTTAAAGACGAAAAAACTTTCCAGTCAACACAGAGCGGTCGTATTCATGTTTACCGCCCTCCGAATACTCGATTCGATGAGAAATATATATCTAACAATGATAAAAGTGGTAGATTTTTCATCAATATGTGGGCTTGGATGTCGGCACGTGGTCCTGGTGTTTTGTGGCATATTGAGGAACGATTTAATAGTGAAACGTATACTAGGACTTTAGACAATATTATGCTCCCTTCTGTGTCGCAATTATTTCCTAATAATGAGTTCATATTTCAACAAGACAATTGCTCCGTTCACACTGCTGATACCGTAACTAACTGGTTTCAAGATAACAACATCAATGTTCTTAACTGGCCCAGTCATAGTCCAGATCTTAACCCTGTGGAAGAAGTATGGGGACTACTCGTAAAAAGTATCCAAAAACTAAATGTGAGACCACTGAATGCCGAAGAATTACTGGAAATAGCAAATAATGCATGGGAAAATATTATTACTAATGATTATTGTATAAGATTATTTAATTCTACGCCAAACAGACTTATAGAAGTTGTAAATAGAAATGGTGCAATAATGAAATATTAATAGTTAGTTTCTTGTTAAGTAGCATATCCTTTGTCCTTTGATCCAAGATTTCTACTAATCGTACCGTTTATTCTCCACTTTCTTAAAATGTTACACACCAAATTTTTGTTAATGTTATTACGCAGTGCAATTTGTCTCATTAACCATCCATCATTTACTATAGCAATAGCTACAGCATTAAATTAAAAAATAAATTAAAAGTGATATCTGTTTTATTTCGGCTGCTCGTTACATATTCAAATAAAGACAGATTTACATTAGAAAAAAATGTTGTCCTATTTTTTTCTGCTCACGGCAGTACTTCCATAAAATCCCAAAAACTTTGTTCTAGAAATTAAGAAACCTTTCACTGTTTAATGTATCTTGGAAAAACATTGGACCCACTATACGATTATTGAAGATCCCAATCCAGACATTAACTGTTTAAGAACATTAACTCTTTGAATTTATCATCCAGTGTAGGTTCTCTGTTGCCCAATACCTAGAGTTCTGAGTAGAAACCACACCATTAGTAGTAAATGTCGCCTCATCTGTGAAGATAATATTTCTTTACAAAATGTTGTTATTTAAGTATTTACCTTGGCAGAATAAACATAATTCCATTCTCCGTACACCATCGCCTTGTTCTAATGTGCATAATTTTTTGTTTAAAGAGAAGTTTTTTTCGAACATGTGCGGCTTTTTGATATACTTACTTAAATGTAAATCCCGTGTGGCCTGCCTCAAGTTAGTTGTTGGATTTTCTTGGAAATATTGTTGAATTTCTCTGTCTGTCTCTACGTTTCTCTGCCGTGATTCTTTTTTAAAGAGACTATCTATTTCATTGAATATTGCATTTATCCTGAAGACTGTTATATGATGGATTGGTTCACGATCTGTATTTCTTCCATTGAATTCTTCAGCAGCTTCCCTCGTTGATCGAACATTATCACTAATTATACGAATAATTTGTATTCTCTCGGCTAAGTTCAAATTTGCCACTTTGAAAATAATTAAGAATCGTTAATTCTTTACTTTTTAATTAAGTAGATGTTCTGGACAGCTTGTTTAATAAACGATATCTGTCAACAATCTTGACTTGACAATACAACACAGTAGAAAAACAAACAAGATTTTTACTGCTATGTAGAAAATTCACATTTTGGGTAATTGGTATCGAGACACTGAATTTTGCAGAATTAAGTGTTATTATTCATTTAGTTGGAAACGTGTTGGCCAATGAGAAAAATTTGCGAATAATTTAATTATCCTCAGATAGTGAACCATTCGATGAACTTGACAATAAATTGAGAACGATTGCCAATCATTTTAGATTTAGGACAATATTTAAAACCGTTTTTTATCTAACTCTAGTCGAATGGTTATTGAGAATATCGGTCGAGTAACGACTGGATAAAATAAGAATGAAAACGACTTATCAAACGTTATTCTATAATATTTCGAAGAAAATCCAACAACTAGCTTGAGGTAGGCTACACGGGATTCGCACATACGTAGATGGCTTAATGAAAATTTTCCAAACAGATGGATAGGATGAAATAGGACACTTATTCATTGGGTGCCACGTTCGCCAGATCTAACACCTTTAGATTTTTTGTGGGGAATTTTAAAAGAAAAAGTTTACCGCACGAGACCACAAAATGTTGACGAATTAAGAGGAAGAAATGAATGAGAGTGCAGGGAAATAACACAACAACAATTAATGAGGACCCGTCAAAATTTGAAACGGCGTTATGAAAAATGCATGAGGTGTGAAGGAGGTTATTTATTTAGGATACACCATCCAACAGCTTTCGTTAAATAAAGGATGGGAAATTTATAAATAGTTAAATAACAAAGGAAATGAAGTTATATGAAGTGGTATTGTACTTCCGGGTGCTCTCCCGCATCGATGGTCGAACAATCAAATATAAAAATCATTTAAAATGAACAAACAACAAGAAAAAATGAAAAATAGATACATAATAGATTATTATAAAAATATATTCGTAATGCCCCTTATTGAACAGTTAAATATATCTAGTGTATCCTGCAAGCCGTGATGATTATTACACATGATATGCAACGGAGAGTATTTCCATAGGTTTGTGTGAGGAGTCGAGAGGTAAAAGGTTTCTTCAAATCTATTTCCGATTGTTGGCACGCGAAAACTCATATTCGACAAAACGTCAGCACACTCATAACTATTGTGTACCACATTGAACAAAAATATCAAGGAGTGAAGCTTTCTGCGATCGGCCAAGCTGATAATTGAAAATCTACTGAGAAGTACATTATGTGACGTTCCAATTGTAGGATATATGCCATCCATTTCATAACATAGAAATTTTAAGAATCTCCTTTCAACATTTCCAATGGAGTCACTATATTTCGAATACCCTGGGTACTACATTAAGCTCGCATATTCAAACTTAGATTTTACAAACGCGTTAAACAGCATACATAATACTTGGATGTCTGTAAAGCCATATGAATTTCTAATGACAAAACCAAGGTTCTTTGAAGATGCTGATACAATATTTTCAATATACTTTGAAAATGACAGCTTATGATCAAATGTCACTCCAAGATCACAAAAGTATTCCGAACGTTCAAGAATTGTTTCATTCAGTTGATAAGCGAACTCAAAAGCATTCTTTTTCCTATAGTATGAGACAATCTTATATTTGGCAGCATTTAATGGGAGTATTACTGTTACACCAGTCATGAAGCTTATTTAGGTTATTTTGTATTCTCTGACAGTCCTCCAAGGACTCTGTACGCCAGTACAATTTTAGGTCATCGGCATGTAAAAAGCATGGTATTTCCATCGAGTCTACAATATCATTAATGAAGATAACAAACAATAAAGGGCCCAGGACAGTCTCCGAAATCTCGAAAGACTTATGACTACAGTATTCAACATATTGTTTCCGCATACAAAGATAGGATTCAAAATATGTAAGAAGTGAGGACAACAGTCCCACATTGTTTAACTTATCTAAGACTCCATGGTCTAGCATTAGCATCCAAATATTCAGAGATATATTGTGTTATGCAGCAGAGGTTGGTCAATGTTGATCTTCCATGTACAAAGCTGTGTTGACTTGGTGTAAGCTGTTCTTGTACGTAAGAATATAATGGTTCGTGTAAGGTTATCTCAAACACTTTAGCAAAGCTACGGATGATGGTTATTGGACGGTAATTTTCAATTTTATTCCATTCACCTTTCTTGTATACGGGGCAGATACGAGAAAGCTCTTAAATTTTCGGAAAGGTACAAAGTTTCAGAGATAAGTTAAAGATAAAAGAAAGTGGTTTCGCAAGAACCATAACCATATTAAGAACACAAAAATTTGAAATACCTTGTTAGATTTTTGTGTAATTCCAACCGTTTATTCATGTTTAAATTAGTATTGACTGTTGTTGTATTATTTGATGTTATTCATGTCATTAAAAACACTAATATTTCAACTTTTGTTTCATTAGATCATAACAGACTTTTATTCAGGTCCAGTCGAAAATTGAAAAGTTTTCAAATCTGGCGATTGAGTAACAAACACCCTATATAAGGTATCGAACTAAAATTTTTCATAAAATCTATTTGAGATAACTGTGAAACGAATACGCTATCTACTTTTCCAATGAAAAATGCCTAATAGTCGATCTTGAAATTTCGACCCATTTAGGGGACAGGCCTTGAAAATGTGAAAATTATTTATTTTTAAATGGTCAAATAGAAGCTCATCGAATACTATGTCCCAAAAAAAAAAAATTAATCGGGTAGCTCGTTTCAAAATAACAGGGGGTTAACGGTATAAAATCGCACACACTGTATAAGATACGGTTCATCTATAGTGTGACTAGAACAAATAATTTCGTCATAGGAGATCAATATTGAGAAAGTTTATGTTGTTTGGGTTATTTAATAATAATGCTAGTTTACGTACAGCGTTTCATTACGTCTATAATTATGATGACGTCTTTAAATGTTTTCTTAAAATGTTTTCTTAACCGCCTCTCAAGTTACCGAAGTAACCCCCTGGAAGATCTCAAGGATCTTGTGCTAGGTAAAGAGAGACGAGGCCCTACAGTTTAATGTGGACTCCGAACCACTCTTGGGGCAATTTTTTTAATGAAAAATTGTTTCGCCTTGCGGGAATCGAACCAACTTTGCTAGGCAACTCAGTTTGCTAGCCAGTCGCTTTAACACACTGAGCTACCATTCCCCATGATAATTATGACGATACACAAAGAACCGACTTTAAAATATTCTATTTTATAATAATTGTTCTTCTTAAGCGCTTGGGTTCTCTCTTAATAATTAGGGTCGATCCTTAGAGCCATGGATTATAAACTGATAGTGTCAACATTCACCCTTGTAGATTGTAGATTGTTTTACGGGGTCGTTTGGCTTCGAACAGCCTTACTTCACTTCGACCTAAAAGATCTTTTGTGATTTACCCTACATCTAGTGGTTATCCAGGATCCTGACGACTTTCAATTAGCACGTCAAACGGGCAGTCAAAGTCTTGTTTGACTTGCATTGAGTCAGTAGGTTTGGTCATGGACCTCAAATGGATTAACTCCAGAATCCTTAAGTGATCAACCAGATCGCCTGGTTTAAATTTATGTGCCTGGTGCAGTCGTAAGGCATTGAGTGCCGCCCCCTTCCTTACATGTAAGTACAAGGGAAGTAGGTCAAGCATAGCCTCCATAGCTACTGTGGGACACGAGTGCATTGCTCCTGTAGTCCCTAAACAGGCAAAGCGTTGCAGTCTCGGCAACTTTCCCTGTGTTATTTTTTCCTCTGTTTTTGGCCACCATACGCATGATACGTAGGTTACCATAGATCTGACAACCGAAAGATAAGACCAATGTGTCATTTTCGGTCTTAGACCCCAAGTCTTACCAAACAACCTACGGCACGTCCATATTGCCGCTGTTGCTTTAATAAGAGTTCTTTTCAGTTGTGAGTTCCAGGTAAGTTTTTGATCCAGGATTACTCCTAGCTACTTAACTCCACTGGAGAGATTTATTATCGTTCCATTCAGTACAGGAGTTCTAAGATTGAGTCTTCTCCTTTTAGTGAACGGAACAATAGTTGTTTTGCTCGGATTGACATTGAGCCCCTCTGACGAGCACCATTTTGGATATTATATTTAAGGCAATTTGCATGACGTTGGAAATCATGACCTCATTTTTGCCTCTCACAGTGACGACCAGGTCATCTGCATATCCCTGGACGTTAAAGCCGGAATTACTCATTTTATGTAAGAGCTCATCGACCACCATTGACCACAGCAAGGGTGATAGGACTCCACCTTGTGGACAACCCCTGGCTGCAGTCACCGTAGCCGACTCATCCCCCACACTTGTGGTAATAATTCTGCTTTTGAGCATGGATTGTATCCATTTAATTGTAGGTGACTGTATTCCCCTTTTTTCCGCGGCTTTTTGTATGGATTCATAAGAGGTGTTGTGAAAAGCACCCTCTATATCTACGAAAGTACACATAGCCACTTCTTTGACTGTAAATGTCTTTTCAATGCCTTGAACAAGGCAATGTAGAGCATTTATTGTTGATTTGCAAGGTTGATAGGCAAATTGTTTTGCGAGAAGCGGTGTTCCTGTAAGGATTTCGCTTCTAATGTGTTGATCTAAAAGTTTCTCCATTGTTTTTAGGAGAAATGAGGTTAAGCTAATGGGGCGGTACGATTTAGGCTCGTCTGGTGCACGCCTACCTATTTTGGGAATAAATGCCACCCTACTTCCCTCCAAGCTTGGGGAATATACCCCAGTGTATAGCTTGCTATAAATATACTTCTCAGGCATGGGACAAGCTCCTCAATTCCGTATTGAAGTAGGACAGGGAAAATACTATCTCTGCTCGGTTATTTAAAGGGTTTAAAGGTTGATACACACATTCACCCTTACTCATCGTATAATTTTCATTTTCAGTTTCGACATCTACCCGTTTGATTCGTAACTAAATACCTTACATTTAAACGACGCTTGGTCAATTTTAGATTTTCTTAAGGGTTTAAAATGAAATTTCTTGTGAATTATTCTGTTTTCTACATTAATAGTTGTACAACTTGAAATTTAAGCAGTGTCCGAGCGAAATATGGCAATCTCACAAGTATAGAGATGTTATGTGGAATAAAATTGCCATTCTACATAGTTCTACATAGTTTTTGGAAGAAAAATCGATCTCACTAATATTTTATTAATATATTTAAACTATTCATCATTTTTATCTCTATAGACAAACCACGTGTATACATAAATAACTTCAAAGTCGTCACATCCTTTTACATAATGAAAAATCAAATATTATTACGGAAGTTTCCATCTCCCTCCGTAGGTTAAAAAAATGTATCCAACGCATCCAAGCATTAAGCAAACTAATGATTAAAGGAAAAATCGTATTAGTTTAAAAATGACTAATATAGTATCTCATAACTGCAACTCGTATAAACCGGTGTAAATATAAAAACTGATGTAATTTTTATTTATGATATTTATTGAACGAGACCTCATTCTGCAAAAAACACTGACATAAACGTGTTTAAATGTCTAGGTCAAGGTAAGTGGCATAAAGGATTTATGTTAATTAAAAAATCATTATGCTGAAACTGAATAGATCGTTGAAAAAGATGCATATAAATCAGGGAAGCATAAGCTTTGCTGTCTGTCTAAAATATATAAGAGCAGAATACATGCTATTTCTGTTTATCTTTATTTGCTTATACAAAATACACACGTTTACTTATTATAAATTGAAATTGTTGATTATCTCCATTATAAACATCTATTTCTTATCGATCTCTTTAAAAATATGGTCGCAAAATTCAGTGAATATCTCACCCTTTTCACTGTCAATTGAACCGCAAATTATACAGTGCAAGCATTAGAGCTTTCATATATGGAAAATATTTAAGAATGAGTGTAAGTGGAGTAAAAGCTAATTTAACTACGATATTACTCGATGTTCCTCAGGGTTCCGTGTTAGGCCCATCACTACTGATACTTCATGCGAATGTTCATTTTTTTGGTTACATGGACCTTGATAATTGTTACATTATCAAGGTCCAGAAGACTGGACTACAGTTAACATGCTATCAGAAATAATTATCAATCTAAATTTTCTTGGCAGTGTTATAGTCATTAGCTGCACGATTATCTTTAAAAACCTATCGGAAAATGTCATGTTTATTGATAAATATATATCTGGCTCAAATTCCTTAGGTTCTTGGAAGAAAACAAATTACCGTATTTAATGCAATATCGTCGTCATCAACAACGGTAATATTAGGGGTACCTCAAGGTTCTGAGCTTCCCCTTTTATTTATCATATATATTAATGACCTACCAAATCATTCAAACGAGACTTCAATGGTATTGTTTGCCGATGATAAATATAAATAGTAGGATAATCAATTTTCACAGGATATGCAGCTCCCACAGTCGAAAGCCTCCGATTGGTTCATAGCAAACAATTTTTTTTTCAACCCGGGATTTGGATTATTTTGACTATCCCGAAAATGTAAAATCCTTAGGTGTAATTATGAACCCACATTTACGTTAGGATCAACATGTTGATTATTTAAATAGTAAACTATCTAAAGTAGTATACTTGATAAGACACCTAATGGAAGAATTACCTCCAAATATAATAAAAACAGTTTATCTCTCCCTATTCCAAAGTCTATTCTCTTATGCTATATTTACCTGGGGACACTCCTCTCATATACAGAGAATATTCTAATGCAATTAACTATTATGGTCAAAAATTTTGTAATAAGTTACCACCAGTCAATCAAATTTTTGTCCGATGTTTTATTTTAATTTTTTTTCTCTACGTTTCTTATTGTTTGTCCTTCTATACTATAATGCATGTACTGTAATATAATATACAAAAATTGTATTATTTGACTTGTGTAAACCCAACGCCAGCGAGTAACTACGGCCACTCCCCGCATCCCGCAGGGTTAGTGACCGTAGATTTCCAAATCGTGTGCCCTAAGTAGACAAAGAGAACCCAGGATTTTTTTTGTAAATTTTGTTTTATCCTTGCCCTTGTTACGTTGAAAGGCAAGGGATAAAACAAAATTTACAAAAAATTTCGGTCAAAAATCCTTCCCCAAGGATAAAAAAATTTGCATTTGCACCAAGTTTCTAAGTCATAAATGCTTCCTACAACACCGTAAAACACGCCTATGAAAAGAAAACTGCAAAATTGCAGATGGGGATCTTCTATATAATGACCGTAAAAATGGAGGCTTCTATTTAAAAAAAATATTTTAAAATTACTTCTTTTTAATATTTTTTTAACTTATTTTTTAAATACAAAAGTTCAAAAATGGCATCATAAATTAAGACAAATATTGTTCAAAATTGTTTATGTGCTGTTCTAGTTGTACAAACATTCGTAACTAGCCTGTTGAAACTTTACGGTTTAAATATTTTTTTATGCCCTTCTTTCTGCTGGAGAGAATTTTTTTTTTCTCAATCGATTTTAAATGCGAAAAAAAACATCCCAATTATAAAAAATCTTACCTATCTCCATTTAAACGAATTTAATAACGCAATTTTTGGCCAAATTGGAATAACAAAAAATTACAGCACATCAAAAATAACACATTTATACCTTAAGAAACGTCCTAATTCAAAAATTAAATTTTAAGAAATTAAAAAGTATATAGACTGTTACACACACGCTACCTCTATCACCCTGTATATAAACTTTTCCGATTACGAAATAAATACTTACAATTTAGTTAACATTCACTGATAAAATTATTTTAATTAATAAACATATAGAGATTCCTGAGCACTTCACAGATATAATTTTGTTATTACTTGAATTCAAGATACAAAAACAAAGTATATAGTATGGGTTACGTTATAATTAGTTTTATCGGCATTTTATATCAACCTTCGATAGCTCAGTTGGTAGAGCGGTGGACTGTAGTTGGAATTTAACATATAATAGACATCCATAGGTCGCTGGTTCAAATCCGGCTCGAAGGAGCTTTTTTTATGTTTAAAAATACATTAAATGCGGACGTTACATGCGCAATTCAATTAATATAGGATTGTTACAAAGTGAAATACACAAATTTATAAATAATGCCCCATTTCGGATCAAACACCCTTTACCGTACCAAACGTTACCAATTTTCCGGCAACCCCTGTAGCCAATCTTCAACAACTATAACTTCCGCTTACCCTATCCACCTTTAGTGACATTTCATACCTTTTGTACCTTTAAATCTTTCCTGTCCCCCCTCTTCCTTTCTGTTTGTAACCTTTTTGTTGCGTTTGTTTTTTCTTGTTTTCTTTTTGTACATTTTTGTCTCTAAATTTATTTCGCTTCACAATTTTTTTAGAAAATCAAAACATATACAACCTAAATTTCGTAAATCAAAGTTTAGGCCAGCTATGCGCAGCCCAGCATTGACTTATCTCGCGGAAGGCGCCTCGTTCAAATTGAGGTGCTAGCGTCAGATACAAAATTAAAAGTGATCAGTGCGCAAGTGTTTTAATTTAGTATGTAGTTTTTATTCAGTTTTATTAAGTTTGTTCTTTAAATATGTTCCTAATTTTAACACCTTTTATAATCCGTCTGCGACGGAAGGAGCCTAGGTTTAGTTGTTTTAATTTTCTTTTTAGCCGAACCAGTCCCACTCCGCCCGGCCATGCAATCTGCCACCACATTAGCGCGGTGGTTGCACGGTCGGACCCGGTGTGGGTTCTGGGGAGGTACTGTTTTATATTAGAATGAGAAATAAAGTTTTATTGATTGATTGATCATATAGATAATAAATAGTCACTAAAAATAAAATTTCAGAAAGTTAGTTTCTAAACAAATTATTATTCTTTTGAAAAAAATTGGCACATTTCAATAAAACTAAAAGTATAGTTAGCATTTGATAGTCAATATGAACGTCCACGCCCTCTCAGAGTAACTCTTGCCGAAGAGAAGTACGTCCATGAATTTATAAAACAATCGAAAAAACTAAAAAATCATCAGTTTTACAATAATATATCCCTTGTCTTTGACAAAACGCCCAGACAACTGGATCGCAATATAAGAAAGTAGCTCGAGGAGAGGAAAAGCAAAGGCGAAGATAATTATTCAGGATTTAAACTAAAAAATTCACCCCCAAATACGATAAAATTTCCGCTTCTATTACCAAAACGTACGAGGCTTGAACACTAAATTCACAGACTTTTTTACTTCGGCGTCTTCTGAAGAAATGGACTTAATATTTGTCACCGAGGCTTGGCTCACTGAGGATGTTTCCAACACTGAATTGTTTCCAACCATCGACAATGTTTACCGCTGTGATAGACAACTTGAAGAAATAATGCGTCTAAAAGTGGTGTTGTGTTAATCGCAGTGAAAAACAAAATCAACATTCTTCCTCTTGATCTTTCGAATATAAGAAGTAGCGCTCCAAGTGTAGACTACGTTGGTTGCAAACTGGTAATTGATTACTTTGTAATATATGTTTTACGAAAAATAATAATTACAAATCTTACAACTTCATATAACGTTGATGAGGCTTGTCAAATATCAAATATTTGACCAAACAGTACCACGCAGAATTAATAGAAGTCGTAGATATCCATGCTGGTTTACCAAAGAAATAATAAGTAATATCAGAAATAAAGAAATAGCTCTCAAAAAGTTTAAAAAATACCGATCAAATTCCCATGACAACCAGTTTAAAACGTTACGACATACGGTTAAAAGATAAATTAAAGTGGGCTATGAAACCTACCTAATAAATATTAGATAATCAAGGCCAAGTTCATGTAATTTATATGGACTTTCAGAAGGCATTTGATCAAATCGATCACTATGTCCTTCTCCATAAACTTGAAGATATTGGTTTCTCTGAAAATTTATTGTTACTCTTTAACTCCTATCTTACCGACAGAAAGCAATTCGTTGAATATGAAGGTGCCAAACCTGTTGAATACAATACAAGGTCAGGTGTGCCACAAGGCTCCAATCTGAGTCCTTTACATTTCATTATCTTTATTAATGACCTGATTACCCAAATCAACTGTCCAAAACTTCTTTTTGCTGATGATCTCAAGATTTATAAATCAATTCGTACTGTACAAGATTGTTTGTACCTACAATCAGTCCTCATTAGTGTTGTCAACTGATATAATAAATTTCGCCTCAACCTTAACATATCCAAATGTAATGTTGTCCCCTTCTCTAGAAAGATATGTGCCTATAACCATCCTTATCATATAAACTCAATTAAAATCACTCGCTGTCAAGAGGTTAAAGATTTAGGTATATTGTTCGATGATGAACTACACATGTTAATTACATTGTTTCTGCAGCATGTAAACAGTTGGGCTTTATTATGAGAAACTGTAAAAATTTCCAGAATATCTCAACTTTTAAATTGTTATATTTCTCATACGTAAGATCAAAGGTTGAGTACGGGGCGCTGATATGGTACCCTATTTATGAATGTCATGTAGATAATATTGAGTCTCCACAAAGAAAGTTTCTGAAATATTTATCAGTTAAAGAAGGCGGCATGTTTTACTTTTACTTGTTAGCTATGCCTCCTCATTACTAGACTATTATGTTTCCCTTAGTATTTTATGTATTAGTATTACTTTTTGCTTCTTTCTCTCTCTATTTACTTCTAATTTAAGTATTTCCTGTAATTGGGAGTAACCTGTTGGAAATAAACTGCTTTATTATTATTATTACTATTATTATTATTAATGTAGTGTCGGAATGGCTTAATTTGGCCTCTACGCCTTAGCCACCCTCCCAGAAAAGATCAATAAGTTTAAAAAAAAAAATCATGTAGGTAGTACTTAAATAAACAAAAAATAAAAACTAATATTTTTATTCCATATTGTTTATATGCGGATATTATAGCACAGCGGTCAGCTGATTAGCATATACATGAAATGATCCCCAGCTTCTGCGCTAGTGGCATTAGTGGGTAGCGGATAAGGTATATGTCTACGTTTTTCACAAATATAACCCCCTTCTACAGTGTATACGCAGAAGCTATGCAATCTTAGGCGAGGATTGCGTGGTGGATATACCATCCTTCGGGGAGCCTATCACCAGGCGTCGGTGATAACCCTCAGTCGCGGAAATAGGCCGACGTTAAAGTGTTAATACACTCAAGACTTACGTTTAGATTAGGGGGTTGTCTATTATATGTAGTATATACTTAAACAGAATACCGAATATAAATTCATTTTATTTTTTTGTGAATCCCAAGAAACAATAAAAGAGTTTTCAACGAGGTTTTGAAATTTTGCAGAGAAAAAAATGTTGCATCGAGCTACTTTTCGCATTTATAGAAATATTATCTATGCCATATAACAAGATTGGAGTAGAAAGTTGAAATTTAATTTTAGTGGAAGAATTCTTACAATACGAGTATTCTGGTAATAGATATTAGCTATTTTATATCGGAGAACAATGCTCCTTGCTCAATTGTAGAGGCATGTAGATTGCTACCGGTTGTTCTCCCCTTACTGTGAGGCGATAAGGGTTGCGAGATAATACAAAACACTTGGGCTGCTGTGAGTAGCAGATCGCGGACACTACCTAGCCCGGATAAGTTAAGTAACGTGTCCACGAAAAAAATTTCACTAGCTCAGAAATCTCAGGGTGTTAAGCCCAAGTTTAACATAAACTATTAGAAGTGTTTAAATATATACAAACGCTAGTTAAAAGAAAAACAAATACTGCTACGCAGAACCACTGAAGGTGGTTTCGAGGTAGGGGAAACAATAACACTTATCTAGATGGTGCGATACCCAGACGTCAACAAGTGGTGAGGCTGCAGCCTTACGGTGGTGACTTCGGGGGGGCCAGACGATGGTGGTTGGTTTATAGCCTCAACTTTCTAGCCTAGTCCGTGGAATTTTCAGCCTAGTCAGTGGAACGTTCTAACTTAGTTCGCGAAATGTTCTAACCTAGTGCGTGGACCCTAAAGATGCACCCATTCAATTTGTAGGTCGGAAGACGTGCCAAATGAGAGCAATTGAAATCTGATACGATTTACAAAAGAAATAATTTACCTCTCCTCGAGGGTTCAATCCGCATAAAGTTCTTGTACAATGCTGCAGCTCAATTGACAGGGTCGAGTCCGTCTATCTAGCAAACGAGATTCTTCCAAAGGAAAATGATCAACCAGTCTGTACACCAAAATCCCACACAAATGCGGATAAATTACCTCCGTAACAACAAAATACTGCGACAAACACAAACAACCAAAACGGAGGAAATTTTATCGTCGCCAATAATCCCAAAATCCACTACGATGACTTAAATAATTTAAGTTTTAGGAATTATCGGCAGCGTACACACAGGAAATCACTTTTTTCCTTTTGTTTTAGTCAGCTGTGAGGCACGCGACCGCTCCTAGCGGAGAGAAGCCAAATCTACAACGGCTCGCGGCTGTTGACGATATGTGGCCCGCGAAACACAAATGAGTGTTGCTGGTCGCATATACATTACGCCGGTAATAAGATGTAGTGCGGAATGTCTGAAAATTATGGTAAAACACTATGAACGGACACATCGTTCAATATCGGAAATCATTCGAATAATACACGTAAATAAAAACTGAAACAGGCACAAATTATAAAGAAAAATGCTCTATTTCAAATTTAATATTAAAGTTAATTGCATTTTGCATAATATGAATCTAATTTTAAGAAAGTGATAATCAATGATTTAAACAACAGGAATAATAGAGGCTATGAATTTTTTCAATATGTTATGAGTTCGGTTATTTGAAATATTAAAGACGAAAGACCTGCTGAACATTCATTTTGTGTATACGAAATTTATGAACTAAAACAGAAATTTTTAAATTATTTTATAACTGCAAATTTTTCTGTAGCTTATAAATTGATGGCATGTAAAAGTTATAGAAAACGGGTTACAAACATATGGTCAGCCTGTTAAAATTTTACTACTTAGATATTTCTTGAATGGCCTTTCCTTCTGGAGGTTGAAAAAGGACCGTAAAAAAATTTAATTTCCCATTGGAGTCATGAAAAAACTTACCTTTCAAGATATAAAGTTGTTTGTTACGAATTAACCGGAAGTAGAAATAAAACCGTTTAGTATGGCAAAAGCAGCAGATTTATACCTTAATAAACATATCCAAATCTAAAAATCATATTTTGAAAGATAAAGAAGTTACTAAGGTTACATGCTCCTCAATCACCTGGTATACGCATATTGTGTCCCCTTAATACCTTAAAGATATCTTGTTATGAGCCCAGTTATGCATTTTCATATATATTTATATGTTTATGGTATCTTCTTTGAGAAGAAATAATTATGCAAAATCTAAATTCATTTCTCACTTCTAGAAGATTAATTCCAGCTTTCTGAAAAAATGTAAACAAGCATTATTGACATTATTTCGGTTTGTGGTTGTCTTCATTGAGGAAGATGCATGGATTTTAAAAATGCTTAATTTTATTATTTTTCCATAATATGTATTATATAAGTTGATAATATAATAAAAGAAACTCATAGAAAAATTCTTCGCTTCGTAAATATGCCACATTAAAATTTTAAATTTTGTGTAAGCAAAACCACGTGACTGAAAACGCTGTAATATTGCCTGGACGTCATTTTGACGTCACTAATTGGACCTGAATTTACTAATTTACGTTGTCATTCTTAATCTTGTTATTAATCATTGGTTAATATGACGGATAATCAATTCATAACATCCCTAACGTGTTAATTTATAACCACAACATTATTTTTAGATGTTTCAACGTTTTAACAATAGCAACGTGACGCTACAGGTTACGAATGATGCTATTCGTTAGGGATATAGCGTTTTAATGGTTTTAAATTCTCAGCCGAAATTAATATTTTTTTTTCACTCTCAATTTTAACAAAAAAGAAAAAGATAAAATACGAAGAAGCATATTTTTCTGTCGTCTTTCTATCTGTGATATAAAAAAAAATCATGCAACTTCCTCCGACCGGGCCAGTCTGACTCTGCATTAAATGATACAAACTAAATCTGCGATTCATTTGCACGAATGTGAACAATTTAATATAACCATTATCACGTAAAAAATTCCTTATACAAAAATGTCTAAATTGTGTTCAATGTCAACGTCAAATGAGACGTTACCAAATTATTTGCAATGTTTGCCTTAAATGTCCATTATGATTGAGAATGAGCAGGAAGGGAAGATTTAAAAAATCCAAAAAGGCTAAAGTCATACCACTGAAGAAAACAAAATTCCAAGAGGTGTCAATTACTAAAGCGCAGTACCCAGTCAGAAAATATGAACAATGCCATGACAAATTTTTAAATTACTGCCAAATCCGAGAATATCTTGACAAAATTCAAAAGAACTATCCGCAAAAAGTGCAGATTCAAGTTTTAGGACAGACCGCTGAGAAACGATCTATTTTTCTGGTAATTATTACCCAAAAAGGCGCAAATGAAACAAAAATGGGTACGATGATAGAAGCCGGATCAAACGGCTATGAATGGATGACAGTATCAACTGCACTATACATGATCGACTTCCTAGTAAAAAATGAGAGTTTAGTAAAAATAATGGACTACTTTATTATACCTTGTGCAAATCCTGATGCATACGAGAGCGACCTGATGCACAGAGGATCGCCCCTTGCTATGGACTTATCAAATAATTGTCCAATTACTTTGGGCTTTTGCGACGTGAGTTCCATTCAGACAGCAGACCTTCTAAAAGCCATAAAAGTGTGGAAGGAAAATTATAAATTTCGTGCTCCAGAAACTTTAGCCCTATTAAGAGCCATTTCTAGCTATCAGTTTGCTGTTAAACTATTTATATCGTTACAAGGTGACGGTACCAGAATATCATACCCATACGGCTTTACTTCTAGTAACATTTACGATGTGAATGAATTAAGAAAAGTAGCCAAAGCCGGATTAGCGGGTATTAAAAACCGACGCTTTGGGATCGGTTCGATTTACGATTGTTCTGGACTAAGACTTGGAACTCTGGTAGATTATTTGAGGCTAAATCAAAATGCCATCAAGTTTGCCTACATTATTCACGTTAATAAGAGAGAAAAGAAACTGGATCCTAACAAAATTCTGTGCTACGGTGAAGACATTAAGAATTGTGTTCGTTATATGACAAGGAATGTATATATGTTTTATAACAAAGGTCACATAAATGGGTGTAAATCTTGTATTAATTTTTATTTTCTTTCATTATATTCCTTATCCATTGGCGGATTAAAACACTTGGGGGCCCTAGGCACAACTGATTTTAAAGGAATGCTTTTCTGGTTTTATTAACAAATGTGTTTATTAATTTCTCACAATCCGATATTCTTAATGCAGAAGTCTTAATATTTAACGATATTAATTTAAGAGAATAATAATAATAATCTTGCATTTTTATTCGCTAAAAAAGCTACAATTGAATCTTAACAATATACAGAACAAAAGTACATTAAATATTCACAGCCTATCTTAAATCTATACATATAGCAATAACTGTTACAAAGTAATCAATATTCTTTCCTAATATAACTAACACATTATTTGATGAAAGTATTATATTTTTCACAATATTTTATTTTATTTGGTAAACTGTTGAATAAATGAATACCCGAACAAAGATTTCGATTCCATTAAATTGTCATGCCTCTCTCTATCACTATGTCGTTTACACTACGTGTGTTATATCCATAGGTATCTCGTACAAAACTCAATTTTTCACATAAATACCATGGAGCCATGCCATGTTTTATTTTAAATATACATTGTAGTGATTTTAAAACTATACGTTGTCTAACGTTTAAAAAAATTAAAACATTTAACATTGTGTGTATGGGTGTATATTTGTTACATTTTAATATTATCCTCATAGCTTTGTGCATTTCTTGTAACTTTTTTATATCATTGTTATTTGAATATAGCTGTAGAGTGGCACAATATTCAAAATATGGAGCTATTACAGATAGCCCAATAAGATGGAAAATTTGGATGAAATAATTCAGAGCGGGCTGAAATTTTGAGAACGGACTTATTTTGTGGTAATTTTTAATATATTAAAAGTCCCCACCCGAGGACGCGGTTGGACGGGAAGGGGGAGGGGGGAGAATATAGGTTAAAACATCGAAAAAGTATCAATTTTACTGTAAAACATGTACACATGAAAATTATAGTTAATAAAAATCCGCACATTTCCATTTTTTTCTAACTTCGTACGACCTATTAGAGCCGGGGTAGATTTTTTTTTAAATTTTGACAGTTTTGCGACGCAACGGAAACGCGCGCGTTCTTCGCTAAAATCTCAAAAATTGTTGTTCGGATCGCAAAATGTTTCAAATTAAAGTTGTAGAGAATTCGATTACGAACAATTTCCTTTTATTTTTCATTTCCATTCGATCAATATTGGCAGAAATATGAATTTTTAAACATCTTTATAGCGCCCTATCGGAACACTTGTTTCATGATAAAATCGATAAAAACTCGAAAACGATAGATCGTACGCATATAGTATATCTAATGAAAGTTAAAGGGAATCAAATTTTGAATATTTATTTATTTATTTACATACACAAACCCAACAGAATTTACATTCCATTTACAGGGCCGGAAACTAACATACATATATATTATCAAAACTTGTGATATAAATTAAAACTAGAATACACGTTAGTGTTATATATTATGGCTTACTATAACCTAAATCTTAATACTAATATAACTATTGCAAAATTCTATAAATGAATTTGGTGAACATATGACTTAATGATTATGATTTAATATATACATATTTATCTATACACGCACATATACAATTATATACAATAATAAAGGAAAAGTGAATAGGGAAAAGCGTTAAATAAGAAAAAAGAAACAAACAAAAACTGTTAATCTAAGAGAATCTTGACTTAATTTGACTTAATCTAGTGTTAAAAATGTCGACATCATGTGCAATAATTTCATAGCTACGACAGATACGATATAGTGGTGAAAACATTAAAGCATTTGTGTGTGTATTAGAAAAGTAAAACAAGGATGTAGATCTGGTTGACCTGGTAGGTGCTCTAAAGTTGATTTGTTCAAGTAATTGCGGACAGTCGATCATGTTGTTTAGAAGTTTGTATAAAAGTATAACACTTTGCATCTCTCTCTCCGCTGCTTCATAGAATTGTATGAAAAACGATTAAGTAGTAATGAGTGATCATAACCTATAGGGGGATATTGATGATCGATTGTAAATGCCAGGAATTTTAAGAAACGTCTTTGAATGCCTTCAATATTGTTAATATGTACGTCGTAGTGGGGGTTCCATATCACGCTCGCGTATTCTAGTCGGGGTCGCACCAAGGTATTATATAGAGTTTTTATGGTACGCGTATTTTGAAAATCTCGAGTATTTCGTATGAGAAATCTTAACATTTTAAAAGATGATGTCACTGTGTTGCTTATGTGTTCTCTGAACGAAAGATATATGTAAGATATTCACCACTGGTGAATTGTGCTTAAGTCTGTCTGCAGCTTTTCGCAGTCTGATTCGTCTTTGATCTTATAGTATATCTTCAAGTCGTCAGCATATAAGAGAGATTTACAACTGATATCGATGACGATATCGTTAATGAAAATGACAAACAGTAAAGGGCCTAAGACCGACCCTTGTGGAACTCCTGATTGAGATATAAATTCGATAGACCTATGACCATGATATTGTACAAACTGACTTCTATTAATCAGATAGGATTCAAAAAAAGTTATTAGACTAAGGTTAAAACCAAACGAGACTAATTTCGTTAGCAAAACACCATGGTCCAACCTATCAAAGGCCTTAGAGAAGTCCATATAAATAATATCGACTTGTCCACCGTCATCCATAACTTCAGCTAAGTATTGTGTTATACAAAGTAGGTTTGTTGTTGTCGATCGTTGAGAGACAAAACCATGTTCGTTGTTGCATATACGTTGATGAATCTGGAGATAAAGTGCAGTATGCATGACGATTTCAAATACTTTGCCAAAGTTATTTATGATTGTAATAGGGCGGTAATTTTCTATATCCGATTTGTTGCCTTTTTTATGTATGGGACAAATTTTAGATGCTTTCCATTTATCAGGATATGCACAAGTTTGTAAGGACAGGTTAAAAATATGTGCCAGCGCGCAGCCAATATACCTGAGCAGTCTTTTAAGAAGAAAGCTGGAATATGTTGGGATATGTACAGAATCGATTTGATAACTAGTGAATGGAGATTGATTGGTTTTAGGCAATATTGGTACTAAAGGTTTTTTGAAATTATCTGTAAAATGAGCTACAAGTGACCTTCATGTGATGAATGGTTCACGAGATACAGCTGTTTAAAGCTATAGCAAAAATTTCTTTTTTATTATAAATTAAGATTCCTGCAAGAACTATGCATAATAATTTTTTTTAAATTGGTTTTGACCTATTTTTATTATTTTATATACATATGGAAGTAATAAGTCGTTCGTAAGATATATTTTCTTTTAAAAAAAGGTTCTTGAAAACCGTTTTTGTTCAGAGAAATTTAACTGAGATTATTTTTTAATTCCTTTTTTTGTATATATCATCGTTTCTGACTTTATGATAAAATTTCATAAGATCTAAATGAAAGCTTACAAAATTTCCTACAAGAAAAACTTTTCGTGTATGATTTTCAATAACTAGCGACAAGGAACTGACAATTGAAAATGCGGTTGATTTTTAATTTTTAGCAAACAGGCAATTTTCGGCACGTTTGAAGTACAAAAAAGCATATTTAATAATATTTTTTCAATTTTTAAAGTATCAAAAGTTATTCTGTGAGGATTTCTGAGTCGTTTCATACTGGGCCCATATTAAAAAAAATGTTGGCTCTCGTCAGTGCAAGACCACTTTCCATATTCGATATTACATGGAAATTATCATTTCGCATCACTCTCTACACTCAATAATGAATGAAGAATATTTGACAATTACGGAAAAATCGATCTTTAAAAAATCTTTGTTTTGATTTTTCTCATTTTTGACAATGTTTTTCCACAGTATTTTTTATACCATCTTAAAGTAGAGGTTTCAATGAAAAAAAATCCGGCCTGAAATTTTAAAAAGTCGAAATTTCGTTTATCAACTTTTTCGATTGAAAATTAGGCCTTTTTTCAAATTAAATTAGCATAAAATCAAAAAATAAATATTTCGCTTCAAAAAAATTACAGTTTATTTGACCAAATTTAATTAAAATACAATCATTTCTGTGGGAGATAGAAATAAAAAATCAGAAAATTGGTTTTTGACGTTTCTCTCAATAGTTTTGAGGTTATGTTGAAAAATAAAAGAAAGAATATAACAATAAAAGTCGTAGATCTGTCAATTATCTACAACTTTTGCATTTAACTTTTTTCGATAGGCTGTCTAGTTTTGCCGGAAATCGTAAAAAATCACGTTTCACCCCTAAAAGCACACCTTTTCCATCCCGGTTGTTTGTTGGGATCCAGTAGATTTTCCCCCATTTATGTACCATTAATCCTAAATTTTCCGGCCATTCATATATTGCTAAGAATTTTGTCGACTTTTGGCCTCTGAAAACCGGTTCGGCATTGGACTATTACTCAAATATACAGTTTTAAAATTTATTTTAAAGAATAGCTAAATTACGCCATACCTAATCAAAATTTAAGAACCGTATAGAAAGTTCTCGTTTATCAATTCTTATTTCGTAAATACACAATTGTTTACAATAACAACAAATACCTTTAGATGTAATCTATCATATATGTGAAGGCCGAAAATTCTTAATTCGTACATGACTTACAATTTAATCAGTCGTAAAAAAATTGCAGCGCGTCTTATTTGGTTAAACAACTTTTAAATAAGACAGTTCTCCCTTATGCAACATCTGTTACTAATAACCTATTAAAGTTATGAGACAATTGTAATATATGCATCCTATTATGATCAGGTTATTAATTAATTAATTAAATATCAATGCTGGTCCAGTATCTCAATGTTTTTAATAAATATTAAGTTAAGGTCGGTTGTTGCAAGATTTTACTGATAGAAAAGAAATAATGTTAGCCCAATTGCCCAAAGTTGGCTCTGACCAAATATGGTAGCAGTTTACACTCTTACAGGCGTCCGCGGCCGGCTGATTACGCAATGGTCGTACTTGCCATTCATCTGATACAATCTGTGCTAAAAGTTAATTCTTATAAAATAACATGTGAGACGTTTGATTGGTAATAGATGTAAGGGGGTTAGAATTATAATAGGTACAGTATTACTTGTCAGAAAATGTCCTAAATACATAGATAAAAATAAATTAACAATAAGTAGAAGTTACAGTTGGACATAATAATAATACTAAGTTTATTCACAAATATATTCAAATATACAATTCAACAAAAAATGGAAGGATTTACACATTACTTACATAATACTATAAACAAATGTGAATAAACCAGCTGAACTCGCGAAGAACTTTGTCGAGTCCTTGTTTGTGAGTGAGTAGTGTAACATAACGATCTGATTTTTTAAAAATTACAAACTAAAATAAAATGCTTGTCAATTTAATTAAACAAAAGTAATTGAAAAAAAATAAAAAATAGAAATAGAAAGTTGGTGACAGATAATCAAAAAAGCATTTAGAGAGCTTATTGATACATACATACTTATTGATACATAATATATAGATCTGATATACATGGGTGTGCTAGGTAAATTGTGGTAAATATAGATGATTTACTTTAAGAAAATGAATTTTGATAATTTTTAAATAGGTAAATTGACAACTAATTTAGGTGTATATGATATTTTCGGGACTGCTTAATAACCATTCTTTGATTTTTATTTTAAATAACTGAGCACTAATAATGTTTTTCATATGCGGCGGTATCTACTCATAAAATTTTTTTGCAAGATATACATAAATTTTTGTCCAATTGTTTTGTTGCATTTAACACCACACGTTTTTTTCCTAGTACTGTATTGATGTTGTAAGTGTTTGATCATATCTTTATTTTTGTGGGTTTCTACAGCTATTGTAAGGAAAAACAGCTGACGTATGTCTAAGACTTTCGCTTCGTTAAACAGATCACGAGTAGGGTATATTATCGGTATATTATATATTAGTTTTAGGAACCACTTTTGCAATATACTTAAATTATTAAGGAAATTATCATTTACTCCTCCCCAACCAATAAGTCTATAACTTAGGTGAGATGGAACAAGTGAGTAATAAAATATTTTTAAATAATGACTATTTATACTATGTCTTTAATAAATTTAAAAATGGACAATAATGGCCTGAGTTTGCGAATAACATTATTTCACATGTTCGTCCCACTTACGATGTCTATCTATGTACACCCCAAGATATTTAAATACTTTGGTTTCGTTAATATGTATTGTTCTATTTGCGGTTTCTATAATTATTGGTCCGAAGTTCGGAAGGTGATTTACATATGAGGAAAAAGGCATATATTTAGTTTTATCAGTGTTCATCGTGAGAAGATTACTGTCTAACCAATTTTTAATACTAACAAAATCTCTTTCTGTTAAACGTTTAACTTCTTCCCACGTATTTTCTTTATATATTATGGCCGTATCATCGGCGAAACTGATGATATCACCTATAGTAGGCATTTTAAGAAGCTCATTTACATATATACTAAAGAGTAGGGGACCAAATACTGTGCCTTGAGGAATACCAAATTCAACATTTTGCTGCGAACTTAATGTGGACCGTACTTTAACCATTTGTTTTCGACCTTCAAGGTAAGACTGCATTAATTTATACCCCAAACCTCTGAAACCCAAATTTGACATTTTATTTAACAAAATTTCGTGGCTCACAGAGTCGGAGGCTTTAGCCAGATCTACAAATATACATAAGCCGCAACGGCGTTCATCTAAAATTTGATATAAATTTGATATGAGGTAAGCAATTGCGTCTTGTGTCGATAATTTTTCTCTAAATCCAAATTGTTCCGGTGATAAAATTTTATGTTTTTTCAAGTATTGATTTATGCTAGATTTTAATATTTTTTCAATAAATTTGCAACCGTACTTATTAATGTAATTGGGCGATAGTTGGAAATATCTAAGGGGCAACCGCTCTTAAATAACGGTATAATTATACCAATTTTGAAAACCTCGGGTACTTTCCCAGTTTCTATGATTTTATTTATTAAATGGCAAATTAACGTAGACATAATATCCACAGTATTCTTTAGATTTTCTGGTGTTATTTCGTCCAGTCCTGGCGATTTATTGTATTTAAGTGAGTTAATGATATTTCTTACTTCATTTTGATTTGTTGCACTTATAAAAATTTAATTTGGAATGTTTGTATCGTTTGTCTCTACTTAAATTGTTGCTATTTTTGGGAATTTCCTCTGCTAATTTTTTTCCGATATTAACATAGAAATCATTAAAAGAATTTGCTATATCAGCTTCTCTTACTATTATATCTCCATTTGCATTGTTTAGTTTTTCGATTTTATTCTGCTGAGAACTTCGTTTATTGTTTATTTTATTTAAAAATTGCCATAAGTCTTTGGGGCTGTCTTTATTTCTGGAAATTTCTGCCTTATAGTAGTTAATTTTTGCCTTTTTTATTAGTAGTGGCCGAATACTTTGATTAACTTTCTGCTGGAATAAAGCACATACTACGGGTGCATAAGTAGCAGATCGCAGACACTATCTATCTAAAAATTAAGTTTTCTAAGTCTAAGTTCTAAGAAAATTTATTTTAAAATAATTCGATTTTATTAGCTTCAACTTTTTTTTTTTATACATTTATTTAACGTCGGCCTATTTCCGCTACTGAGGCCTAACACCGACGCCTGTAGACGAGCTACCCCCAACCAGGAATTTTGCCGAACCTCTTCCCTTAAGAAGAGTAGGGATCTTTTACTTGCCTAACATTTAATAGACAAGGGACCGGCGGCTTTACATCCCCTCCGAAGGATGGTATATCTCCTATACAACCCTCGCCTAAGGTTGTATAGCTTCCGCGCATACACTGATATACAAGCCGCTGGAAGATGTGTGAGGCGAAGACGCGGTTTCCGTTGGAATGGTCACCCATCCAAGTACTAACTGCGCCTGTCGTTGCTTTACATCGCATACCGAAGTATGTACATAGTAAAGACGCACCTACGCTCGCCCCTTAGCTTCAACTTAAAATTAAAACACATTCAAATGAGTTGTTAAATTGATTTGCACCGTCCAAATAAAAGAAAATAATGGTATTAATTTTTCTAATAGTAGGTGCCATGGATCTTGTTACCATGACAATAGACAAAAGAATGTTTAATTGACACTTCTTGTCATAATTGCTGTTTTTCTTGTTACTATTGTTTCACTGTGATCTACCATTACTTTGTAATAACTAATTTTGTACGTTTCTTTTATTAAGTTCTTTTTTAAATTTATTATGGCTTTGAGATATACAAATGAAGAGAAGTTAGATATGCTGGAGATTTATTTTAAATCAAATAGAAATACTGATGAGGCATAACAGAGACGGCACCCCCAATTTGGGACACAGTGTATAGTACATTTTGTGGGATAGTGGATACACCTTTTTAGAGTTAATATAGTTCCAAAAGGATTTAACGTCATGTCTAATATTGTTTAAATATATTTCAAAAGAATAGTTACAATACGCACTTGGTTTATTGTTTCATTAGTTTTGTTCAGCTTTCTCTTGCGACCATTATCAGAGAGTCTTAAAAACCGACCTGAAAGTGGTGGTTCACAGTATATATCTTACAAATCCTCTATCCACCTAGAGGGGGATAATAACTTGATTTGCTGTTTCTTAAAATTTAACAATACAGGCCGGAACTACGAACTTAATTTCAATTTTATTACTGTGTCTAGTACAGGATTGTTCATAAATTCTGTTTGTGTATTTGTAACGT
Source organism: Leptura quadrifasciata (assembly GCA_963675555.1). Lineage (NCBI taxonomy): Eukaryota > Metazoa > Arthropoda > Insecta > Coleoptera > Cerambycidae > Leptura > Leptura quadrifasciata. The sequence goes on along the minus strand of OY776679.1, from coordinate 85,232,185 downwards.
TTTTATAGTTTCTTAGGGCCTTCTAAACTTCTAAAATTTCAAACATGTCTAGGATTTTTCCTTTGTTTGCATTATGCAAAAGTTTAATACTACCACCATTAAAAACGTGATTTTGCTCAATGCAATATTCGGCGAAACCAGTTGATTTTTTATTATATAAAATAAACTGTTTGTGTTCTGCTAACCTCACATCTATGCTACGGCCACTCTGACCTATATATACGGCATCACGGTCGTCACACTTTATTTCATATACCCCAAATTTTTTAATATCTTCTGTCTTTTCTTTATTATTAACCAACAAGCGAATTATTTCTATTCGTTGATATTGTATTAATTCCTAATTTATTTAATCTATTACATACTGAGTTGCTAACCTTATTTACATAATTTATACTATGCCACTTTTTGTTTTCTATATTTGGCACGTTATAAAAATGCTTTTGTAATAATGTTCTCTGTTTATTTTTTATTAATTTATCAATAAGTACCTCATCATAGCCATTGTTTTTTTACTAGATTTTTAAGAATTCTAACTTCTTTTTCAAAGTTAACCCTATTTAAATTTGGAGATAATAGTCTGTGTACGTAGCTATGAAACGGTGACATTTTTATCTTTCAAGATTGATTACAATTTGCATGTGTAAGAGTGTCAGTAAAAGTTGGCTTTCTGTAAATATGAAGCCCATGTTCTTTACGTGTCAGCGTAATATCTAAAAAGTTTATTTACCGTTCTTTTTTCATTTCAACTGTAAACTGAATTTTGTTGTTTCGGGAGTTAATAACATTGATGAAATGTGACCATTGCCTCTCAGTATCGATTCATATACAAAACACATCGTCAACATATCTTACCCAAAAATGTGTGTATTTAAGGAGATTATGGTTTATGGTAAAAAGATTGTTTTCAAATTTTGCCATGAACATTTCAGTTAATAATGGGCTTAACGGACTACCTATAGGTAAGCCGTTTACTTGTGTATACATTTTATTATCGAATTTAAAATAATTTTGTTTGATACACATATTAATTATTGTTTGTAAATCTTTTTGTTCATTTTGATTCAATTCACTATTTGAGATAAGATGTTGTAATATATCCTTAAGCTCATGAATAGGGATAGAGGTAAATAAACTTTTAACATCAAAGGAAACTAATTTGTCATTTTCGGGTAAGGTTATGTTTTCCAATTTGGTCACAAGTTCTAAAGAATTTTTTATACTGTAAGAGGATTGAAACTTGATCAACTGTTGTAAAGTCGAATTGAGTTTATGACATAGTCTATAAGCCGGTGCATTAATATAAGACACTACCGGTCTCATAGGAAAACCCTCCTTATGAATTTTTGGTAAACCATAAAGTATGGGGGTTGTAGCATTCATTAATAGAAGATTGTTTGTTTAAAAATTTATTATATTGGGTGTATTTTTCTAACCAAGTGCGTATTGTAACTATTCTTTTGAATATTTATAACTATTGAATATGTTTCATCAAGAACCTACCGCAGATTCCATCCAATTAAATATATTTTATAAGCATTATCTGTGTTTGTCTAAATTAGAGTCCTTAATGCTTTATCATCGTAATCATTGGATCCATGTAATTTTTTGAAAGTTCTACGCATAACAGGATGGGACACCTCTACATTTTACTGTGACTATCCGCCAATTTTTGGATAATCGGTTTCCCAGGCAGTAGATTGAAAGACATTCGTAGACGCTCCAGATATTAAAAGACAAAATAGAATTGCCGTGCCTACTCATTTCGCATACGAGCCCACCGAATTGCATCACTGCATGCGCCTATTTTAGAAATAACACCATAAATCTGTATGAACAGCAGTTATTAACAATTTAAACTAATAACTGAGAGCCTTGAGATGGTTTATTTTGATTCGCAGCGGCGCGCTGGACCTCGGAGGTTTGATTGTCACCTTCGCCATAAATTTGCCCATTTAATACTGACAATACACCTACGCTTCACTGTCGTTATGACATCATACATATAAATCGTTCCCTGATCTGCCATATAAGAACTTTATTTACAAACATTGTATTTACTAAATAAGGTTTTTAATGAGCCCAAAATAAGTGCTTTGTATGCGGCCGACAAGGCGAACTCTGTTATTCTAAAAGTGGAATAATTTAAATGAGTTAGGTACCGTGCATAAAATGGAGATTATGAATTGTTTAAAATTCTAAGAGCAATTATAAAAGTTGATACCGACATTGCCCACAAGGAATATTTTATCAACATTAAAATTAAATAATAATAATAAAGTGTCTTTATTTCCTTATGAATAGTGTGTAAATAATTGATGAATGAGATGGCGATATTCCACCGGGCTGCTCTTCTAAATCTCTCCATGTATAAACCAACTTATATATCTTTCATTAAGCGTTAACCATTTAGGATAATTCATAATAATATGATCATATTTAAATAGATTATAACAAAATCGTATACACGCATTTTGAAGTTTTTGTAGACTAAATTATCTCGTTGCAATAAAGCAGGCCAATATACTATATCGCAATATGCAAGATATGACAGAGTCAGAGAATCGCACAATTTCGCTTTAATATCATTACTCAAAATATCTTTATGAAGTGAAAGAATTTTTAGTTTATCAAATGACTTTTGCAATAGATTGGACACATGCTTTAAACATTTAAATGAACATCTAAAAAGATACCTACATTTTTCCAATTATCAATAGGATTCAATATTGAATTATTTAACAATATTTTAAAATCTGGGTTTTGCAAAATTCATTTCTTTATTTATACCAAATAACAAAACTTGGGTTTTAGGTTCGTTTAAAACTAGTCCATATGCTTTAGATACATTAGATATGCATAATATATCAGAATCAATATTTTTTGAAGCATGCATTCAGTTGATAAAATTGAATAATACATTTGGGTGTCATCCGCGTATTGGTGTGGCTGAAAATAATCTAAATATTTATAAAAATCGGCTGTGTAAATCTAAAATAGTAACGGACCATGAATACTCCCTTGTGGAACCCCTTGGGTTACATCAATAAATTGTGAGAAATTGTTATTAACTCCCATCCGCTGGCACCTCCCTTGAAGATAGTCTTGAAAAAATGATACAGCTATTGTACAAAGTCCAAAGTAATGTAATTTGGTGCACAAAGTATTATGATTTAGAGTGTCGAAAGCCTTACTGAAGTCTAAGAGCAAGGATTGTAAACAAAGAGGATGGCCAGATCGACCAAATCTTTCAGCGCGATGCCGCCATCACTGTGACGTAGTCACGAGGCCTCTTTCAGCGCTCTTCCGTTTAAAATGCGTGGAGGAAAGCATATTTTCTTTATAAAATTAATACACACATACGATTTATTGATATGATTGAGGAATGCACCATTCTCAATGATTTTTATACATAAATACGGCAATAAATCGAAATAAATTTAAATAAAAAGCTCTATATTATCATGTTTATATTCATCACAATATGAAACAAATAATGTAAAACTCAAATTAAAATACCTACTTATCAGACAAGTTAAAGTAGTAACTAAGTATTATACTAAAGGTAATAGGTAAATACACAATAATAATAATAATAATAACGATAGTCTTTATTGATAATAAATAATTGATATATATATGTCTACAGAGAGGTTGGACATAAAAGCAATTTAACTTACATATTTTTTACCAAGCAACAGAGTTTGCTTTCTCATATATAATACAAGAAGTACTCTCACAGTCAACCGGAAAAAGTCAGGTATAATCATGCATGCAAATATACAAGCAAACAAAAATAATTAAAAACTATAATTAAATTATAATAAAGAAAAAAGCTGTTTTACATATTTTGGGCCTAAAAGAAAAAAAATGTAAATGTACTTACTGAATGAATTAGTATATTGCGATTTAGTGATTATGAACTATTTAAACCGCCTGAGAAAATTAATTTCTTTATTTGAAGTGTAACTGAATTGGTTTAAGTTCTTTATATTATAGAGAGTTTTATTGTATATGTTATAAATATATTCAAGTAATTCAAAGTTAAACTATAGTGTATTAAAGTTAATTGTAAAATCTGAAATCTATTAATACTCCTTCCTCCTTAGGGTTTTATCCCGTCCAGATCTTTCTGCAAAATTAGCTGCAGACTTTCAATTTCTCCAAACTACCTACAAAATTGACCGCTTACTGTTACCAGACACTATAGTCGGGATAAGCAAAGAGCTCCCAGATCTTACAAATCCTTGTAGTGAGAGCAAACAAATAAAAGAACAAATAGAAACGAATACAATTTATTATAAAAATCAGTAAGGTACAGTACACAAAATGTAAGGTAAAAAATTTTACAATGAGATAAATACCAATAATACAGTAAAGTGTAGGGTTTAAAGCTAACGCTATGGAAAAAGAATTATTAAATTTAAACAATTCTACAATAAAAAGGAAATTCAGTAGTTACTTAGCTTTTACAAAGAAAATTGGAGAGTCTCCAGGCGCTCCAGACTTGAAGGTTGTTGATCGAGGTAGAAATCTTCACAGCACAATAGGGTTTAGAAATCTTCACAATGGTTAGATAAGGTTTTTCTCAATCGTAATGCATAAATTAGGCAAATTCGTATACCAAAATTCGTGTACCAAAGAATAGCACATGATCCAAAGACCAAAATCCAAATAATTCGAAAATAATAGAACAGTAGGCAAGTTCTGTACTCAAAATCTGGCCTTACCAAAATCGTCTATAATTAAAGTTAGAAAATTATTCTGAAGATTAACCTCTAACGTGAACACGTGTCTATAATAAATCAAAAAAATTCAAACTTACCTAGAATACTACTTCTAGACGAAAACTTGCTTATTAATCCGATTAAATCGAAATTTCAATTAAACAAACCAAAATATTAATTGAAATATTAGGTTAAATCTAGTTTTTGATCTGGTATTAAACCGAATAACAAACACGTGCCTTTTAGCTAAATTAATCTCTAGCAAAGTTTTCAGCTAAATTTCTTGATTTAAAAAGGAAGTTTGAAGCAATTTGAGTGATTTTATAACCTTTGGTAACTCACAAAAAAGAAGTAATGACTTAAACTGACAGTTCGACTGTTAGGATACCAACTTGTGAAATGTTAAAAACTAAATCGATTTTTATGGACTTTCGACCATTAACTATCTTTACACTGTAATTTTTATACGCTAATTATTATAATAGTCTATATTGTAGATTTCCTAAGATATACACATCTATTTAATAAATTGATATATTTTCCTAGCGAGAGCCATCTGTTGGCGAAAGGCTTATAGTGGTAATTCAAATGGCATGCCAGCTAGTGGTAAAAATGCAATTCTATACCATAGAGTGCTGAATTGATCTACCTACTTAAAAACTTGCGAACGCCAGCGAAAGATGGTATGTCACAGTATCCCAAATCTAAACGGATGTAGTGAAATGGGAGATAGAGTGCACTTTGCTAAATCCAAAACAGCAGCACACTTACCTTTGAAATTGAATGATTTTTCAGATCCGGCTCTTTTAAGATTCTTGACCAATTATTTATACCGCCACAGCCGCCATATTTTAGTTTAGGTGACCCCATAAAAATAGTCTAAAGGTATAAGATCAGGAGAACTCGGTGGCCAGTTAACTGCCCTCCTCTGCCAATCAATTTATTGAGATAATGTTGATTTTAATTTGGGACATCTACGTGTAACAAGTATTTTACATCCCAGTTTATATTTCTGACAAAATCAAAAAAAATATTCAATAAATTTTGACTCGTACAGTTGATTTAAAAAAAAAACTGGTACACTGTCTTTTAGCTATGTAAATCATTCGTTCTTTGATTGATATTAATAATCTTACAAATGTCACTTTGACGTTAATCAGTGGCGTCATTATTAAAAATGGTTCGACATCTAACAGATATTCAAAAACTTCGAATTGTTTCTAAAACTGAAGATGATTGGTCCATAAGAAGACTTGCTGCTGAGTGCAATGTGAGTGAAACCACGATAATGAGTGTTAAAAAACAATGGGAAACTAACCAAAGAGCAATAATCAAGAAGATGAAAATTTTATAAATTACCTAAGAGAAAACCCTTTTCAGACTGCAGTAAATGCAATTTCATAGACAAATTTTCCTGCTTCGGTACCTACTGCTTGCAGAGGAATAGAACTAGGAAGTGAATTGAAGAGTTGTTCAGCGGCTAAAAATACAAACTTTCAGAAGAAAAGAAGCAGGGTAGGATTATTTTCCACTGAACTATATAATCAATGATGAAAATTTCTGGGGACAAGTTGTCTTTTCTGACGATTTTTAAATCCTGTAACGATGGACATGTTCGCATATATAGGCCTCCTTCCACTAGATACGACGAAAAATATACTTCCGATTCACAAATATCAGGAAGGTTTTGAGTCAATGTCTGGGCTTGGATGAGCCTAAATGGGTTAGGTGTGTGCTGCAACAGTGATGGTCATCTCAATTCCATTAAATATATTGAAATATTAGACAACATTATAGAGTCAGTAATAGATGTGTTTCCGGAAAATAATTTTATTTTCCAACAAGACAACTGCTCCATACATACGGCCCATCGTGTTAGGCAATGGTTTCTTAATAAAAACATAGAGTTGATACTGTGGCCATCTAAAAGTCCGAATTTAAATCCAATTGAAAATGTTTGGGGACTAATGGTGAAACATATAAGAAAATTAAATAACCATCCAAATAATGCCCAAAAATTCAGGCAGTTTTAGACGCTAATGGAGCAATGACAAAATATTAGTTAATTCTGTATTACGTAGTTGTAGTTCATTTATTTTATTTTTTTTATTGCATTTTTATGTTCAGTCTGCATTGTTTACATTTTTTAAAATCTCAAGTGGTATTTTTGTGTTCTTATTTTAAAAATAGAATTATCATTATTCAGTTAGTATTTTAATTACAACCATTAGCAGAATTATCCGTAACAAATATTATTGTTTTAAACAATAATATGGCAGGCTTGAAAATGTTTTGAAAAAGTTATTTTCTAATTATTTTTAAAAATTCCATTTGGATAAAATTAAAAAAAAATGTTTAATAAGTTTAAAAACGCTAAGAAAACCGCTCTCCTCCAAAAAAACCCAGGTCCGGGGTAAATCACCTCTTCTCCACCCCCCTCTCGACATGCCTGGCCAGCCCTATTTACAGACATATGCACACAACTAAACTATTAAGATTTTCGATTACAAGAGTAGTACCAGTTTTTTTTTAAATCAACTGTACAATGACAAACTGACCTACATTTATAAAAAAAAAATTGACTCGTTCAATGACAAACTGATCCATAATTCAATTTAATCGACAAACAGTGGCATAAATAGAAGCAGACATTTTAGGAGTGTCTTGCGAAGAGTATAATAAAATCAAAGAATAATTTTTTGAATAAAATGTGTTTAGTAGTAGGAAATCTGCTAGCATACACTTGTATTATTTAACGAAGCAGTTAAAAGATCAAGATTTTTAAAAAAAATTTAAACTTTTAAAATGAAGATAGAATAAAGAAATAATACACACGCAAATATTTTATGTTTTAATTTTAATCAAAAAGCACAGTTGTTAATTACCCTTTCTATTACTATAATTAAAATAAATTATTAAACAAAAGAGTTTTCTGCAATCTCCGAAATCCTACGCGCTTCTTAATAGCAATAATACAAGCAAAAAATCTTAAACAATCAGTTATTTTACTGAGAATTATATAAGATTTGCCTTATGTGGACGTTCTCCATATGAACGTGATACTAGGTAACAGGTACAAGTAAACCACCTTCGCTATCCCACGAATGAATCACTTTCGATGAGTTAACGACTGAAAATAGTAATTAATAATATTAAGGTTTACATATACAGAAATCCATCGAGTGACAGTTGTTAAAATAGCTATTGTAATATGACTATATATAATATGTATTTAACTTATGCTTGTAAACAAACTCTAAAATTTATATTATGTCATGGACACGGATATTTTTTTATTGTGACTTGCGAGTACATGTCAGGAAATATATTTAGCAAATATTATTACCGAATTCGCATTATACAGCGTGTTTTATGGGCAGAGATTGGGAGGTAGTCAAATACTGATTTTATACAGGGTGACCATTAATAATAGGCCATAGTTCAGGGGTAAATTCTTTGGGCCAAAATATGAGGACATAAACCAAATATGCCTTAGAAAATGATGCTGTCAATTATTTTTTCGTTTATTTGCAATAACTCAACAGCCTCTTGACTTATCTTCGCCAAATTTGCTAGAAGAACTTTTTTTTTTCTAAGAAACAATAATTTATGTATTACATAACGTTAGATCATAGAGGGCGCCGCAGGACCTGTATCTAATGATGAATTTTTTTTATATTTTTTTTGACGAAACATTGTAGTACTTCTGACCAGGAAATCTGATGCGGGCACCATTTCCACGTATAAAAGGTACACTTGGTAAAACTTGATAACTCTAACCGTTTTCGAGGAAAGTGCGGTTAAATATTTCAATAATTTTTTGAAAGACAAATTCAAATTTAGAGCCTATATTTCTTAAATCATTGTACCCGATTAGTTGAAATTTGGCACACCTGTGGTGTTTTCAGACATTCAAAATATTTTTAAAATGCAGGGTTGGATTAGGAATGTTATGTGTTCGTTAATGATCAAAAATACATATACACACTACTTTCCGAAGTGTTTACAGCTTCATTTTCTTATTTAAAATAACTTTTTTGTTCCAGGATTGGATAAAGGGCCATGTCGGCCGGAGCTTCGAGGGATGTTTCCTCAATACACGACGAGGATACACTTCGACAAATGGTAATTTATTTGTTTATTTGTAGTGTAAAAAAATCTTTTCTCAACTTCGTCACTGAATTATATTGAGTATTAATGGATACAATTATTCACAAAATTTGCTCTAAAATAATAACGCTCACAAATCAGTTGCAAGAAAATAAAACTTGCACTAAATTATGTGAAGTTATGAGAGACGTTTTCTTCTATTGAAGCAAAAGAAATAGAAAATTAAGAACGCACGACTTTAGCTCTCATGATCCTTAGTACGACCCATGACTTGTTGACAGTTTTAGTAGACATAAGAACATTTAAATTTACAATACAAGTACCTAGAATTGGTAAGAATATACTTATGATCGGGCCTTTCTAAAAGGCATTTCAAAGTTAGGTTGGAATTAATGTCTCAATACTAGAAAGTAAAGAACTTATTCTATGTATTACAAAATAAATAAAAATATGTAAAATTTATCTCCGTGGGCCATTTCATTTTTTCTGTAATATTACACTCTAATTATCTAACACAATGCTTTTTATCACGGAGCTGTGACACTTGAGCTGACTAAACTGAAGTTCGTCTTTTTGATATCCTCCCCCGCATTTTGTCCCAAATGCAGTATATTACATATCGTTTTCATTTCCCAGTGGCAAGATACAGAAGATTTTGGCAAGAAAAAAGAAATAAGGTCACACATGTACAAACTAAGAGAGCAACGTTTACGAGAATTTTACAATAATGGCGAAGTCAGTTCAGAAATTCGAACCAGTTCAAATACATCTGACAGCAGAACTTGCGATAAGCCAACGCATGCAGATTCCTTAGCGGATCATAGCTTCCTCAGCCTGAAAAGTAAAGAAATCAGGGACTCCGAGTCACCCACCAGAGATATTAGTTATAAAATTACAGGTAATTTATATTTTTGAATACATTCTTACTATAATTTCACAATGTAATTTAGCAAACTTAATGTTAAAATTATTTAATTTGGTAAGGAGCTAGACGGATAATAGACATTTTGAATTCTAAAATACTTTGTTAATTCGAAGGCAACGACTGATAAGGCCACCCAATTATAATCACATTTATAGAGAGGGAGTTCTATTTAAAACTTAAAAAAAAATGGTATAACAGGAATGGCGTACACGCAATTTTTTATTTTGATTGATTGTATTATAAAATTATACTTTTGGAGAACTAGATGGGGGCATGCTAGTTGCACAATATTTGTAGTTTTTTTAGGATATATAAAATCATCATAGCATGCAAGATAATTTTTGTCTGCTGGTTATTTACACTACAGCACACAACGCATATTACTGTAAGACGGTTATATTTATAAATACATCTATAATCATATTATATTTTTCTAGACAAACACAACGACCAAGGATGGCAAGTGGTCTCAACTAATGAAAGAAGCTCCGACGGGAAGACGCACACAACAAAAAAACTAGCCACAACATCAGGCAGTCAAAACATTGACGGCGGCAAAATCGATTACGCCGCTAAAAACGAACAAGTGGCTAGCATATACAAAGATGGCGACGACAAAAATTTCACGAAATCCGTAGGTGCTCAGTCGAATACTGTCATCAAGCAAGAGGCAATAGGAGGCGACGACAAGAGTAGTTTCAAAACGACTTCATCGAAAACTTCCTCCTCATCCAGAGTTGTCACCGAACACAAATCTACCAGTGGAGATAACTTCCAATCCTTACCTTCCAATGTTGATCAATCAACAGTCACCAGGAAAGTTTATACCAACGACGTTCCAACAGAGCTGAAAAACCATCCAGGTTATGTTGAAGGAAACACAAAAGTTACCCGTGAAACAAAGACTCTACCTGATGGGTCGACAGTTACCACCACCAGATATGAGGTAAAAAGTGGAAACACTTCACAAACCTCCACCAGTAACCATTATGCAACCAATTTAAGCAGTTCTACGGAACAGAAATCGTCCACCAAGACCTCTCAGGTGCACAGCAGCAACAGAACGACTAACGATCAACGGAATGTAAGAGACAACTCAAAAGCTATCGAGTATGTGATTGATTCAAGAGATCAACCCGATTATAATGTGAAACTTATAAGAGATCAAAATCAAGATGTAAGATCCACAAATGTGAACAAGTTTACTGACCAGTTTGTTGACACTACAGTTAACATTGTAAGAGATCACTCCCAACACACCGATGTTAAAAGCCATAAAACACATAACGAACAACATGACAACAGAATTAACATAGTGAAAGAAAGTTATGACAATCGTGATGTGAGGAATCAAAATTTGGTAGATTCACATGTCGAGAGGAAAGTTGAACGACATGTCGATGATATAAATGCAAGGAATCAAAATAAAACAGATGAGTACATCGACAGAAAGGTGCAAGTAGTAAAGGAAAATTACGAAAATAAAGATATCAAAAACCAAAAAGTAGTTAACCAGCACGTTGAAAGAAATATCAATGTAGTGAACGAAAATATTAACAACGAAAATATCAGAAACGAAAAATTAGTTAACCAACAAGTTGAGAGAGTTGTAAACGTTCAAGTGTCGAAACATACCACGGACGATGTAGATCTACGCAATAGGGATGTTCATGAACGTCGTATAGTCGATATTGTTCCGATTGATAATAAAGATACTAAATATGCAACTACCAGAACGACAATAACAAAAACTGAACCTGTTGAAAATGTTGTATATAGTACTACGACAACTACCACGTACAACCAAATACAAGATGCCAGAGACAATAAAAAAGTGATAAATGATCAATTTATAAATATCGAACGCCAACACGAGAAGGATACAAGAGATATTAGAAAAATCACTAGAACTAGTCCAGAAAGAAAACCAAGCGGGCCAGGTTCTGAGAGACGTCCTATAGAGTCATCGCCTGAACGGCGTCCTAAAGAACAACCATCATACAAGCATCCTACAGAAACATCTCCAGAACAAACACATAGATATCCTACGGAGGCATCACCAGAACGGCGACCCACTGGACCACAACCTTATGAAGAATCTCAAAAACGACCAACAGGAACATCACCAGAGCGACGTCCCAAGGAACAGTCACAGCCATATGAACAACCTGAAAGACGTCAACCCATTAAACCGGGTAAGTCTGAAATGGATCAGCCAACTAAACCAACTGAAGGTCAATACGATACTACGTATAGAACGGATTTTACAAGTAAAAAGATTAGTGTAGAAGTAAGTCCTACTCATGACGCTTTTGCGCGATCTCTTAGAGCTGTAACACCTGAAAGATCCCCGAGTAAATGTTCTACACCAACTCGTGGTAGCACTAGAAGCTTAAGAACAAGCACCAACTCCTTAAGGAGTAGCACCAGCCCAGAGAAAAACCGGCATCCTACGAGATATTCTCCCGAACGTCAGCCTCGCGATAGAAGTGGTAGCCCAAGAAAGCCAGCTGACAATACTGCTCCTGAGAAAAATCGGCAATTTACAAGATATTCACCTGAACTGCAACCTCGTGATAGAAGTGGTAGTCCGAAAAAGCCATCTGACAATACTAGTCCAGAGAAAAATCGGCAATTTGCAAGATATTCACCTGAACGGCAACCTCGTGATAGAAGTGGTAGTCCAAAAAAGCCGGCCGATAGATTTTCGAGTACCGAAACCATTACATACAAATCAAACAGAAGCAGTCCTGATAAAACCACACCTACAAAATCACCGTCACCTCAGCGTTTTGTGAGTTCAGATACACTCACCAGAAAAACACACGATGACAACGTTACAGTTACTCGAACAACTAAAACTAATACCTATAATACAGACACAATTACTAGGAAGAAAAATAAAGCCTCCAACGATACTATCACCACCACAGAAATTGATTCCAGTACTCTTACAAGGCGTAAAACTAAACCAAGGTCACGATCACCCTCGCCGTCATCTACTGTAGCAAGTGATATAGAGTATATCCGAAACACAGACGATCTCGTGACCGATTTAGACGATGAGACAGTAACCAATACTACTGTCGTGAGGAAAAATATCACCAATATTTTTAATTCGACACAGGACACTAGACCAACTAGTCTAGAGATAACAACAAAAAAAACCAAGAAAGTAACTGAGCGCTCACCGACGTCACCTTTAACGTCGACTAGAAAGTCACCAACGAAAGACCAGTCACCAAAGGAAGTTCCGAGGAGGAGTAGCTTGAGGTCACCAACAAAAGAACCCTCTCCTACGGAAAAGCCACAAAAATATTTCTCACCAAATGAACGGTCATTGAAAAGAACTGATACATACGAGGAACGGTGCAGGCAAATTCTTGGCATAACTGATACAATCGAGAAGAGAAGAAGCAGCTTGGAAAGGTCTTCGATTAAACGTACTTCAACAAAGGACACTGTCAGGTCACCCACAAGTGCTACACCTACAAAGGCAGCTAAATCGCCGGAAAAATCACCAACAAAAATAAACGGCACTCTTCAATTAGAGAAATCTCCTGATAGGAAGACTCCTACGAAAGAAAAACCAGGTGTTAAGGAATTCCCAACGCAATACAGGAGATCTCCGACTAAAGAACCTTTGCAAAAATTACCAGAAAAGAAAACTCCAACTAAAAGTTCGCCAACTGTGGCAGAATTTCCATCTCAAACTAGAAAATCTCCCGAAAAGCAAGCGTTAGAAAAATATCCCGAGAAAACCAGCCCCGTCAAACCCCCTTCAAAAATTTCTGAATTTCCCTCTCAAGTCCGAAAATCTCCTGAAAAGGAACCTTTAGAACCTTATCCAGAAAAAAGAAGTCCAACCAAAGACGCCCCTAAAATTTCAGAATTTCCCTCACAGATTAGAAAATCACCAGAAAGAGAACCTGTAGAACCGTATCCAGAAAGAAAGAGTCCAATAAAAGAGGGACCTAAAACTACGGAATTCCCCTCACAGATCAGGAAATCACCAGAAAGGGAACCTGTAGAACCGTATCCGGAAAGAAAGAGTCCGATAAAAGAGGGGCCTAAAATTGCAGAATTCCCTTCACAGATTAGGAAATCTCTAGAAAGGCAACCTGTAGAACCATATCCAGAGAGAAAGATCCCGATAAAAGAGGGACCCAAAATTGCAGAATTTCCCTCACAGATTAGGAAATCACCAGAAAGGGCACCTGTAGAACCTTATCCAGAAAGAAAGAGTCCAGTAAAAGAGGGACCTAAAATTGCGGAATTCCCCTCACAGATCAGGAAATCACCAGAAAGGGAACCTGTAGAACCGTATCCAGAAAGAAAGAGTCCGATAAAAGAGGGACCTAAAATTGCAGAATTCCCCTCACAGATTAGGAAGTCACCAGAAAGGGCACCTATTGAACCGTATCCAGAAAAAAAGAGTCCGATAAAAGAGGGACCTAAAATTGCAGAATTCCCATCACAGATTAAGAAGTCACCAGAAAGAGCACCTATAGAACCGTATCCAGAAAGAAAGAGCCCAATAAAAGAGGGACCTAAAATTGCGGAATTTCCCTCACAGATCAGGAAATCACCAGAAAGGGAACCTGTAGAACCGTATCCAGAAAGAAAGAGTCCGAAAAAAGAGGGACCTAAAATTGCAGAATTCCCCTCACAGATTAGGAAGTCACCAGAAAGGGCACCTATTGAACCGTATCCAGAAAAAAAGAGTCCGATAAAAGAGGGATCTAAAATTGCAGAATTCCCCTCACAGATTAGGAAGTTACCAGAAAGGGCACCTATAGAACCGTATCCAGAAAGAATAAGTTCTGTAAAAGAGGGACCCAAAATTGCAGAATTTCCCTCACAGATTAGGAAATCGCCAGAAAGGGAACCTGTAGAACCGTATCCAGAAAGAAAGCACCCTATACAGGGTGTTCCACAAGTATCAGAATTTCCTTCACAAAATAGGAAAGCCCCAGAAAAACAACCTTTGGATTCTTATCTGGGAAAGATAACACCACAGAAAACTAGCCCACCTCAAATTAATAGACCCAAACAAAAAGAAACTCTGGAAGTACACCCCGATAAAAAAAGACTGGGGAAAGACGAACCAGCTGCAGTAGAGTTTCACTCACAAATTAGATCATCTCCAGAAAGGGAATATCCATCTGGAAGGTCACCTGAAAAATTAAAACCTCAAGTAGAACAATTTCCGTCACCTGTTAAAAAACCTAAAGTTAAGAAACCAAAAGAACATACAACTACTTCATCAGAAAGTTCTTCAGAAGAAGAAACAGAAGAGCTGATCACAGAAAAGACCATCACATATTTGGAAAATAAAATTCCAGTAAACGAACCTCTTGTGACAAAGAAATTTATATCACTACTATGCCGCGAGGATGAACTAGAAAGAACTGATGTAACCAAAAAGACCACTGAAGAATTAATTGAACAAGAAATTTTGAAAAACGAAATTTCCACATCACATAAAACAGTTAAGAAAGATCAGCCCAAAGGACAACCTAAAAAGCAAGTGCCGAAAAAACCTGAAACTGAAGAATTTATCAAAACTGAACGAAGTCATACAACAGTTACAACTTCAAGAAAGCCAGAACAGCCTCGTGAAAAATCTCCAATAAAGAAACCAATACCTGAAAAGCCAATTGAAAGAAAGCCCGATAAAGTTACTACCACTACTATTATCAGGACAGTAAAAAAAGAGGCCCCTAAGTCTCCACTTAGGAAACACCCAGAAATACATAGAGTGGAGAAAACAAAATTCATCGGTCAGACAGAATACATAGATAAATATTCGAGGCCTAAAACCAAACCAACCGGAAGAGATACTACAAGAAAACCCCAAAAGCCTACAGAAAAAATTACATTATATGATATCGAAAACTTGAGCGATGCAGAGGAAGATACTAAAGTGCATATCAGAACACACAGAATTGACGACAGATTAAACAAAAAAACAACTACCACAAACATACTCGTTAATGGGGACATTACAAAGAAACCGCAAACTAGAGATTCGCCAAAGCAACCATCCAAAATCAGTCCAAAGTCAACTAGACCTACCCAAGTGTCACCTGTTAGGAAACCAATTCAAAATAAACCAGAAGAACCAAGAAGTAAAACTGCAACACAGACTAAATACACAACAACTCTGAAGAAAACTATTAATGCCACAGACCAAATTACCCGAACTAAAACAATCAAACCCACAGATGTATTTAGCTCAACAACCACTATCAAGAAGACCATAAATGTCACACCATCAACACATAAACCAAAATACACGAAACCAGAGCAAACTACACCAAGAAAGCACGTGGTGACAATGATTACGGTCACACCTAAGGTGAAACCTGTCCCTTCCAGACCTAGTTCTAAAACTGTCACAACGAAGACTACATCTACTCGTACTACAAGATTAAGTCCCGTGAAATCGAAATCACCTAAACCCACGAAGCTTCAGAACGGCCACGTCTCGTCGGACACAGAAGACAATGAATCTGTCGTAGACAGTTTAGAAGGCTCGATAATTGACTTAACCGTTGAAACGACCAAAGACGAAAGGACCACCCATGAAACAAATTCAAAATTCATTAGGACTACTAGTGATCACACCATAAATACTACACGTAAAACACCTATTCGAGGATTCTCTCAGCCAGATTTTGATACACCCACAAAAACTTATCCAGATACAACTCCTGGTAAAACAAGCAGAAAACCAGAAAAGAAGTGTATCACAACAAAAACTGTAATTATTAACAATAAGGACGCCGAACAGAGAGATTTTATAGTCGACTTGCAAAGATCCAAGTCATCACGTGAACCAACGCCAGATCGTCTTTGTCCTGTACCACTTTCTTCCGATGAAGATTCTAGTATCCCCAGATATCCAGATGAAATTGTTGAGCCGGATGATGGCAGTTTGAGAAGAAAGCCTAAAAAGTTGTCTGATATACCAATAATGGAAAGTGAGGATACTGTCGAGTTTACAAGATTTACCGAAGTAACAGATAAAAAAAGAATCTCCGAAATTGATAAAGTTGAAGAAACTGACGAAAGCCTTTTAAGTGTAAACAAAAAAATAAGCAAGTTCCTGAATACAGCTGATAAACTTACTAAGGAACCCATGAAGCCAACGGGCCCTGCCCCAAAAGTTGACAGACCAAAATTAGAAGTAACTGAAGATTTGAAAGCTGACGAATGTCTTTTAAGCGTTTCAGACAAAGTGAGTAAATTCATTACCACTGCTGAGCAACTGATTACACCGCAGCAGCTGCCAGAACGACCCAAAAGTCCTAAATGTCAAAACTACATCGACGACGCGGAAGAAACTACTCACAAAGTATCGGAAAAAGTTTCCCACTTTATTAACACATCGAGAGATGTGAACCAACTCAAAAATCCTAATCTGGGTCCAGCACCGAAAGTTCAGAGACCGGATCTTACAGATGTTGATGAAAGAACAAGAGAGGATGAGTGTTTGTTAAGTGTATCCGATAAAGTATCAAAATTTATATCAACCGCCGATAAGCTAACTACCACTGATTTAAAAAAGCCTGTTAGCTTAGCTAAAATCGACATAAAACCCAAAAGCGAGCCTTCTAGGAAATCGCCTGAAAGGAAATCTCCCAGTAGGTTTATACCATCAGAATTTGTTGAAAC
Source organism: Leptura quadrifasciata (assembly GCA_963675555.1). Lineage (NCBI taxonomy): Eukaryota > Metazoa > Arthropoda > Insecta > Coleoptera > Cerambycidae > Leptura > Leptura quadrifasciata. The sequence continues at coordinate 85,214,743 of OY776679.1, read as the reverse complement.
CGAAGAGGAAACGTATACTCGTAAGAGTTCATTATCTCCAGGAAGATACTCGCCAAACCGGAAAAGTTTATCTCCAAGTCCCGATGAGAAAACTCCAACCAAGCGGCCTTCTAATCATTACACAAGTATCACCAGTACTGAGTCGCAACAGACAAAGTATTCGCGAAGGGATAGTTCACCTAAATTGCCTGACACCACTCCCAAATCGGCTAGGAGACCTTCGCAGGAGGAACCAAAACCTGTTCTAAGTCCAACAGGAAGATTGAGAAGTACGGAAAGCATTAAGAAAGCAAAAGCATTATTTGAAAATATCACTAAAGAACACGAGATTCTTAAACAACGTGATATTTTAAGCAGACCGTCAGTTTTTGAAGGAAGAAAATTAAGACAATCCGATGACAAAGACACTAAATTTGGCCCTAAAGATACAAAAACGGTACCACGAAAGAGGCTGAGCTATTCTGATGAAGATGATGAAGGAACTGTACACACGGTAACTACCCAAAAGTCGTTCACGACTGCTAAAGATGATCATTTAAAATCAACAAAGTTGGTGCTAGAGAAATTACATTCACGTACTCAATCACCAGAGAAAGATCGGTCCCGATCACGCTCTCCTGAAAAAGTCCCTGAAATTGTCACAACCAGACCAGTAGAACGTGAGTCCTCTCCGGACTACGGTGATATTCCACATTATATGCTACCTTTAGATAGAAGCTTACGACCTAATAGTCCTCATAGAGACAACATAACCCATACTACCGGACCTACCAGTCCTCCTGTTCAACCAAGTGATAGAGATGAGCCCAGAACTACCAAATTTGGAGTCACCTTAAGGAGAACTGATTCGGGAAGAACCTTAACTACAACTAGTACCACGACGACTTCAGCTGAACGTAGAAAGAGCAGCATAACTTTAGAGAAGCGCATAACTGAGGAAGAAATAGAAGATATATTCGATTTGGAAGTTCTAGAAGAATTGGTAAGTTTTTCCCGCATTAGCTTTCATCGAATATAATGTTACTCTTTTTCAGTTGGAAAAAGTTGGGGGATACGAATTACGCAGAAAAATCAGAGCTCAAATTCGTTTGGTGCGGAAATTAATCTCCGAAAATAAACTTTCAACGTATATAGCCAAGAGAACAACAACTATTCGCGATACAAGGAGGGAATCAAGCCCGACTAAAGGAAAGCCACACATCCCTTACGATGCTACCCCGAAAACTGACGTAAAGAAAACCACTGAGTATCAATCGAAATACACCAGGAAGACTAGTCCGGAAAGAAAAACTGTGGACAATAGGCTCTATGAGCACTCAGATATCACGAACACGAAAGAGGAATTCGAGAGATCAACTGAATATCAGTCTTCTTATTCCTATAGTGAAAGACGTAGTTCGTCAAATTATATAACCAAAATCTCCCGAAGGAGTGAGAGTCCTGAGGTCAAAACCTTTCGCGCGAAAAGTCCTGAGAAAACATTGAAACCAAGTAGAGTTAGCCCCGAAAGAAAGACAACAACGAAAACTGACACGAAGAAAACTTTCACTCAGTTAAAGAAGACAGCTCCTATTACAAAACCAGTGGATGACGACAAGCCAGAATGGGTTAAGCAAAGAAATTTAAGAAAAACATCCGAAACGTCTGTACCAACAACCAAGAAAGTTACAAGTACCACTACAACCACCGCTAGGCGAGAAAATGTAAGATCTAGTCCACTCAAGGAAACTAAACCAACGGATCTGATAACATCTAGCTACGGAGTTGGCCCCACAGATGAAAATGGTACACCCTTGTTTGGACTGAAGGCACTGAGGGCACAAAACAAAACTAACACAACAAAAGGTAGGCTTAGGATTACTTTGCATATTTAAAAGTGATTGTCTTGCATTGTAGTTTCAATTAACATAAATTAATTACAAATTTCAGTTCAAGGAACAGTAATACGAAGCGAATACTATTCAGAGAATGGACACGAGCCGGTGGGGCAAGTAAGCGTAACGAAATATTCGACCGATCCGAGAGATTTAGGCACAGACGAAGAAAAAGTGAATAACAAAGGAATAACCAGCGTAACGACCACACAAAAATTTGGATACAGAGATACGCCATCCCTGAAAACCCTTACTAATAAGAAAAAAGTAAGTTTATAAGTAAGCAATTTCACATTTTAACGTTATATAGTTTTTGGGAACCCACATATAATTTCTGACTTGCTAATGTATGATATTTATTCAATTAAATATATGTTTATCTGTTGATCTAAGATTAAAAACATAAATAAAACGTGTTAATAGTCCAATAGCTGGGGCAAAATAATACCAAAATTTCCGTTAATAACCAAAATGGGCGGTTTACATGCAGGTAAGTAATTGTGCTCTGAATAGAGTAAAATAAAGAGATTCTTTTATACAAGATAGGTAAATCGACCTAAGTAATGAATTAAGTACAGATACAGCACGTTTTTCTCGCTTATTATTGAAGATAGAGTTTTGAAATAGTGCAGTCGTACTTAAAAAACATTTTTTGCAACTAATGCACTTTGTTTTTATTTTTTGCTGTTTCCCGTCTAACCGGAAGTGACGTCAACTTTCGACTGTAAAATTGGTTCTTCAATACAATCATGTATAGGATTATTCAGTATATGTACAGGGTGTCTCACCGGGAAATGAATCGATCGATATAGAGAAAAGTACACATCAGAAAATTTTGAAAATTTAGATAATTATTAATGTCGGTGTGGCCAATCCAATTAAAATAATTACAAGCAGCTGGCACTTCCGCTTATACCGGAAGTCGATACCAACTTGCTTATTTCAAATGGAACGCCCTATATATTTTAGGGTTTTCGAAAAGAGCATAAAATTCTGAGAATATGTAGCATATCCTATACCTAAACCTAGCTGTTTCAGAGATATTTGACATTTGACAAATTTGACAGGTGCAATGGTTTGCAAGAACCGTTATAACTTTCTTCATGTAAAAGATCCTCATTTGCTTCTTGTCACGTAAAAAGAACACAAGGAGAACTACGTTCTACAACTGAAATAAATTCAATAATATCATAGCAAGTGTTCCGTTTTTCGCGTTACATTTTGTCAACTTCAAACCGCGAAAACTTGTTTAGGTCAAATGGAACACCCTGTATTTTTTACGTCAAGTTGTGTAAAATTGAATTCCCTTTTTTCTGATGTCAGCATTGTGGGGGTTAAAGTTAAAACTTTTTGAAATATTTGTGATTTTATTAGAAATTCATGAATTGTTGTAATCATTTCATCAAAATTGCCATGATTAGAAACAATCAGTCATTATCTTATGTTAAAAAATGCCAGCACGTTTAAATTATACCAACGAAAACTTTTTAAATTTGTTTATTATTTATGGAGAATGTGATAAAGCAATATCAAGAACTTGCAGCACATTTGCTACTCGATATCCAGAAAAACGGAAACCGTCACCAAACACTGTAAAACGCATAATGGAAAATTTTAAAAATTATGGCTCTGCCAAGGCAAAAATGCAAAGAAGCAAGCCTATTGTTCATGAGAAAAACATTGAAATAGTCGTTCTGGGATATTTTCATGCATTTCCAAGGATGTCATTAAGACAAGCTGTTCTGGAATCGGGACTATGCAAGGATTCAATTCACAGAATCTTATTAAAACATAAGTTTCACCCGTTTTCATTCCATATGGTTCAAGGATTAAAAGAAACAGATTTCCTAAGAAGACAGAATTTTTGTGAGTTTATTCTAATAAGGTCTGAGGGTCACGATTCTTATTTGGGAAATATTATATGGACAGATGAAGCAAAATTTATTAAAAATTGACTTTTTAATAGACACAATTCGCATTATTGGAGTGACTCAAATCCTCATATGTTCAGAGAGCGAAACTTTCAAGAAAGTTGGCAGTTCAATGTTTACTGTGCCATAAGAAAGAGTGGTGGCATTACAATTTTATTAGGAAAATTTAAACGGTAAATTAAATTTTCTCTTCTGCTAATATGTATAAGTAAATTTTTGCTTTTTTTTTAAGTGAAAGATATCTGAATATCTTACAAAATTTGAATAATAACTATTTAGAAAATTTACCTCTCGCCGAACATAGAAACATTTTTTATCAGCACGACGGTGCTCCCTCACATAACTCATGTTTCATTAATAATTATTTACAAGAAACTTTTTATGATCAATGAATTGCCAATAATGTACCTTTCTTATGGCCTCCTCGCCCGTCCGATTGATCAGTTCTGGATTATTTCATTTGGGGAACTATTAAAAATAAAGTTTATGAGAGCCAATTCACAACCATTGAAGATTGTATGCAAAGAGTAAGAAATGCATTTCAAAACATATCACAGGATTCAATTAGAAGAGCTACCCATGAGGAACTAATCCGAAGTTGCGAAAAATGTGTCGAGGTTCGAGGGCGGAATTTTGAGCAATTATTAAATTAAAATGAAATCATATTTTAAATTGATCTTATCTCTGCTATTTTAGTTAATGCCATATCTTCAATTCGATTAATACGCATGTTACAGTGTTAGTGTTATTTTGCGTTTTTGTGGATATCGAGTAGCAAATGTGCTGCAAGTTCTTGATATTACTTTATCACATTCTCCATAAATAATAAACAAATTTGAAAAGTTTTCGTTGGTATAATTTAAACGTGCTAGCATTTTTTGACATAAGATAATGACTGATTGTTTCTAATCATGGCTATTTTGATGAAATGATTACAACAATTCATGAATTTCTAATAAAATCGCAAATATTTCAAAAAGTTGTAACTTTAACCTCCCACAATGCTAACATCAGAAAATAGGGAATTCAATTTTACACAACTTGACGTAAAAAAATACAGGGTGTTCCATTTGACCTAAACAAGTTTTTGCGGTTTGAAGTTGACAAAATGTAACGCGAAAAACGGAACACTTGATATGATATTATCGAATCTATTTCAGTTGTAGAACGTAGTTCTCCTTGTGTTCTTTTTACGTGACAAGAAGCAAATGAGGATCTTTTACACGAAGAAAGTTATAACGGTTCTTGCAAATCGTTGCACCTGTCAAATTTTCTATAAAATGTCAAATATCTCTGAAACGGCTAGGTTTAGGTATAGGATATGCTACATATTTTCAACTCAGAATTTTATGGTCTTTTCGAGAACCCTAAAATATATAGGGTGTTCTATTTGAAATAGGCAAGTTGGTATCGACTTCCGGTATAAGCGGAAGTGCCAGCTGCTTGTAATTATTTTAGTTGGATTGGCCATACCGACATTAGTAATTACCTGAATTCTCAAAATATTCTGATGCGTACTTTTCTCTATATCGATCGATTCAGTTCCCGGTGAGACACCCTGTATATTGACCCCCCCTTTATGTATCTTGCTATAATCCATTTGGATTAAATAAATATTAATAATGACGGTTTGAAATGTCAAAATTGAATAAACAATAAAATAATTATTTTCGTGGCCTACCTTGTTATTTTTGTTTCACTTATGTTTTGACAAGCCTGGCTCACTCTTCTTGTAAAAATAAAAGCAGCTCATTTGCATTTTGAATGTCAAATATGTCAAGAATTATTTAAGATACACCTATACAATATTATATATTTGAAATCAGGGGAAAAGGGGCTTCTCAAAAATGCAATTTAAAAAACATATTTATTTAGTATCACGATCCATAATGATATTGTTTTTTTTATCACGTTTCAATAAGATATAGGTAAGACCCTACAACTTTTATACGACACTTGTTTTTCAATTTTCAATAATAACAGACATAAAGGGGGGCCAATATATAGTAAATAAACCCTGTACATTGACAAAAAGTTAGAGAGACTTAAAATATGAAACTAGGATTTCATTGTGTGATTATTGTTTAGGTTTAATCTGCCAATATTTTGATCTACTTTGCCATTGGTTGTATGTTTTTTTCACCCTGATTATTTTCTTTGTAGGAAATAAGCAATGTGGATGATTCGTCATTGACTTCTACGAAAACCAGTAAAGTAACCCGAAGAAATTCTGTCAAAGCTCTGTCACAGAAGTTTATCGATAACACAGGTGAAATGTCTACAATTTCAGCTACAGCAAATGTTAATCATTTCATTTTTAGTGGAAACTTTGAAGAGTGAAAGGCAAACAACCTACCCAAAGGCAGGATTGATTTTGCGAACTTCCAGCCTCAAAGATTCAGGCAGCGGCACTGACGACAGCAGGGAAACATCACCAGGTAAACGTGAAATTAATCAATAAACTGTATGATACTGTAGCGATTTTTGTAATAATTACGAGTTTCGCCAAACAAGATAGCATCATCAGCTGATGATTGAAACTATGCTAAAACTATTTCGACATCGTATCTTTTAGGACTAAAAATTTGCCTAATATAAAAGACCAACATGGCCTACATTTTCGGTTATTATTTAAGAACATATTTTTCAAAAAGTTTGCCTATTAGTTTATCAAAATACAAGCGCGCAGGTTTAGGTACCTAAATCATTCTTGAGTTCATTCTATTTGTATTACCGAATATCCTTATCTGTAAACAAATTTTCTAAGTAATTATACAATTTGACTCATACTTTTTCGTTTCGACAATACTGTCTTGTCTGTATATTTTCTAAAAATGATTCACAAAATAATCTAATATCACAGGTACCGCTTGTTGATAAATTTGATGGTTTATACAATCAGCTACGATCTTGATAACGATGTATCGATTTGCAAAGCTTCTGAATGCATAAGTTGCTTTTTTATAAAAAATTTATCATGTTAGTCTACTGTTCGCTTTGTTCCTAAAATACATCCTTTGAATTGTCGCACATAAAGTCATTAACTAATTAACCATAGTCGTATACAGTACCTACGTTAGTTCCTTCTAATCAATCTTAAAGATTTGTGAGTCTTTCAATTAAATACTAGCCTGAGTCAGATTATAAATTCTGTGAATGTTGATGATTCTTTTACTGATTCTGTAAGGAAATTTAAGCACCTCATTAATATGAACAAGTAAATATATTCTTACTATTAAATATTTCTTATGCTTTGTTTTTGTGTAAGGTAAGGCGGGGTAAAAGCGATATAAAATTTGGTGAGTGCAATTTTAGATATCACTGAAAACTTTATTTTCATTTATAAATTTTGGAAATATTACTGAATTATCCTTGATCATTTATAAAACGATGCTAATAATCAAAATAGTGAATTAATTTTTAGGTTTGGTAATATTTAATATTTTTTAAAATGACGTTACTATATCAGAGTTGCCCCTTGCGTTGGGGCAAATGTGATAACAAACTCTCTCCTGCTGTAAGAATTTTATAGAAAGTATCTGTGGGGCTAATGTAAAAAAGATACATTTTCCATGCATTTTGGTATTTTAAGCATTTAATTTTGTCTAAAAATAACGGAGTTATAGATTTTTTTACAAATATGTCAAAAATATCAATATCTTGAACTAAATTAATTATATTCTGTATGTTTTATATTAAAATTTATACAGTTAAAAACACATTGAAGGTAACTAGAAAATATTGTAACCATCAAACTTCACAAAAAAAGATAATCCCGACCCACGTCGATCTTCTTTTGGCTGTGGAAGGATCTTCAGTATATTTGCGCTATCTACCAAGTCCTCATCATCAACATTGGGCTAAATAAATTTAGATTTTTTAAATCTTAAAAATCTGATGAGCCAGTAGTCACACTCACCTTTCCCAATAACTTTACCCACAAAATGTTTCAGACTTTTTTTCGTTGCATATTGTACTAAAACCCACTTATCAACTTCAATTGTTTGACTTTCTTTGGATTGTAAGTTTTCTTGTAAGTTCTGCATTTCCTGTAAAAATGCTTCATCATTATCTGAGTCTTGATAAGGTATCGATTCGTCATTTGATTCACTAGATTCATCAGAAACATTTATCAATGCTTTCTGACTTCTTTTCTTCTGATTTTTTTTCTGATTTGGTATTTCCGCATCCGGTTCCGCATTCGGTTCCGCATCCGGGTTTTTCGGTGCTGTAATAACTTCAGCTCCGAGAGCCATCCTTCTCTTTGAAATTTTTGGAGAGGCTGGATGTTGACGAATACATTGTAGCAAAAGTTTCTCAAAAGAAGGCGCTTCATGTGCAGGTACAATATCATCAGATGTACTCGAAGGACCTGGCATATCCTGAGGTATATTGGGAGCATAGACACAGGTTACCTTATCGGAATTATTTGAATGCCGGATTTGTGGAATTTGTTAAATATTGGGCCTATTGTTGTTATTAGTGCGTCACCCTGTCGTAGGTTACTGTTGGAATTGAATGCTCTGGATATTTCTTTTTGCATACATACTTTGCAATCCAGTATATCCATAGTAACCTTTACTAACCTTGCCAAATGCTTTGATACTCCAAATTCGATAATTGAGTAAAGTAGTGCTCGATCTTCCGCACCGTAGGCTAACTTGAAATCTATGAAGATGTGATGAGTATCTACTTATATTATATTCTTGTGTTCACCTGAAACCTCTCTCAAGGTTGATAAATCGTCAACTTAACTTGCCTTACGGAAACCTGCTTGGTATTGTTCAATTGCTCTTTCACTATCTAGGCTACATTTACTGTTGTAATATCCCTGAAGTTAGTACATTCCAGTATGCCACCCTTTTTGAGTATTGTACGTATTAACCTTAAGTTCAGAGATTGCTTCTCGCTCCTATATAGAGAAAATGAGTTTATGTAAGGAAATAGCAAAATTTTCTTTTTTAATAACTCCATAGGTAAATAATCATATCGTGGAGCCCTATATTATTGGCTAATTTCTGTATGACTTCCCTTACCTTTGCCTGAGTTGAAGCTCCTATTTGACGACAATGTTACTATTTCCGGCCGGATTTATCTGGGTTCTGATTCAGGATCTAAAAATGTTTCATCCGTTGCTGTAGCAATTATAGTTATTGTCTCATAGCAGGTTTCTTTCGCTGTCCACACATTAAACTGCTGTGTATCTGTATCCCTTTCTAAACATGTTAACTTCTTCGTAGCTCTTCCCGGTTTCATTTTCTTAATTAACTCGTTATATTTCTTGTACTTGTTTATTAATAACTCTTTTTTCTTCTTTCTGTGCAATTTTTTCCCACTTTCCTCTTTATTCTGTACTTATTCATTGTTCTTCTGGTTCTTTGTGCTTGTATTCTGTTGTAGACTTCGTTTGTGATCTTCTCACGCTATGTATCAAACCATTTCTATTTGCCTTTTCCCTCTTGCAATTGCTTCTTCCATCGTGATTTGCGATATTCTTTTTAGTTGTTGCCAATGTTCTTCTGTACGTGCTGGTATATATTCTCTTCCTATTATTTCTTCTATTTGTGAGTCATTCTGTCTTCAAATATTCTTGCCCTGTCCTGTACACCTTTCAGTCTTCTGGTGTCATATTTCTTGTCAGTTTTGGGTTCGTTTTCTTTCTTGGCATTGGCCAACCTACGTCTTAGCTTGGCCATTACGATGTAATGGTTAAAATCCAAGTTTCCTAAATACTAAATAACTACTGCCTGGAGAACAACCTTTTATGAAACCGACAGTACGGGTCTTGGGGAGTTTGTGGACGTTCTTTTCTCCATACGTATTAGGGCAGTTGTATTCATAGTGGAGTAAATATAGATTTATAGAGAACAAGTAAAAAAACTCAGGGTATTCTTAGTTTCACCAAAACAAACTCATTTTTCTATGTCGCGTTGTTCCATGTAAAATTTTCTCTATCGCCTAGGGCTATTTTTATTCCACTATCAAACAATCTACTAAGTAACAAGTAGAAGTGAATATACAGGTCATTAGGCAAACGAGTTCATAATTACCTTTCATTTGCTGTATGTATACGAGACCTAAAGTGTGTTCAAAACTGCATATTTATTTCGAGTTGTGACAATATTGAATATAGATGAATAATTTACGTCAGACTTACACCGCATTGCAACAAATCATTTAGGCTTATCTGATTTTTTCCTATTTTCAGCCAACAGAGAATGCGAAAGCACAGTTACAGTGCGAACAACAACCTCCAGAACCGTAGGTGGTGATACTTTCCTTACGAACAAAAATAGAGTCTCCGGAGTCAAAGACGTCATAAGCAGAATGAAAACTGAAGATTACCAGGAAGGAGACACAGAAGAGGATATCAAAGCGAGAGGATTATTGAACAAGTTTATTGGATCTCAAGTGATCCTCTCCGGAATGGAATCACGTGCATCCTCTACCTCCACAACAAAAACCACTAGCGTGTCTCCAACCAGCACTGTTAAGCGGACGACGAAAATAACGACTACAGTCACGGTAAGAGCATGGTTTCTTATCATTGATGATATTATTTAAAAAATATTTATAGATTAAAAACAACGATACAAAATAAATCATGTATATATAGGGTGTACATATTCTTAATTCAATACATTAATCGGTTTCTGAGTTATCATTGGATACGATCATAAATAATCAAATTTTTAGCAAAAGAATGTCGAATTCTTTATCACACCCTTTATAATCACACTAGGAGACTAGTTACATTTATTTTATTATTTATAACTATGCTTTCTTTGAATGGTTCAGGTATGTCTGCATATTTGAAGATAAGGTTGATAATATGTGCTTAGAGGTTTACAGATGTGAACCGATAGCAGTTCTAGTGTTTTTATCGTTATCCCATCTTTTCCAGGAGAGGAGGAGTATTTGAGGGTGCATATTATATTTCTTTATTTCAGTATCAACACCTTTCAGGAACATGGAGTTTAGATTTTGGCTTGTGTTGTCGTTTAAGGTCAGGTTTTGTGCTTGTTTTGGAATGTCACTAGATATGTTACTGTGTTGCATGTTGTTATTATTTGCCCTACATTGTCTTTGCATTTTTTATTACAATTTGTGACTTCGTTGATACAGTCCCAAACTTTTCCGTATTTGTTTCTGACCTCGAGAATTCTCCCTTTATAGAAGTTGTTTTTTGAAGTTTTAATTAGTGTCGTTACAGTATTTCTATCGTTCTTATAATAGTTTTTAATATCAGTGTTATGCTTATTTTTTAGTAATGTTTGTTTAAGTCTATCGCGTTTTTTTATAGAGTTTATAATACCTTGGGTCATCCATGGTTTGAGTTTAGTGTTTTTACTTTAATTATCTTGGTTACTTCATTTACGCTTAGGTCTATGTTTTTCTAGAATATATTAATTGCGTTTTTGGGGTTTCTTTCTGCGTATAGTTTATTCCATTTTATTAGTGCCATAGTTCTTAAAAGTTTATTGTCGTCTATTTTTTTACGAAATGTTTCTTTTCCGGTTTCAGCTGTGAGGTTTTATTAAGTTCTAAATTGAGAATTACTGGACAGTGGTCTGTTATGCTACTTTTTGGTATAATGGGCGTAGAGTTCATGTTTAAATTAATATTTTTAATATAATATAATGTATAATTAATATTATATTAGTTAAGAATAAAATTTTAGAAACAGTTATCCCATCTCTTGTGAGCTATATTTCAGTAAAAAGAAATTTGTAATCCATAGCGTACTTTGTGTGATATATTACAATAACCTGAAAAATAGGAAAACCACAAACGGTTATAGCTTATAGCTTCCTTATTTGAGGAGATACGAAAAAAGTTGATGACAGTTGACGGCAAAGACAATGTGCAAAAATGAAAAGAACAAATCTCAAAGTAGGCCATGACGCCAATAATTCCGTTTATTATTTCTCTTTTGATCTAAAATGTCTACGACACTCATGAATACGCAAGTAAACTTCCTTATTCGTTTGTAGGTTATGTATGCGCTTGGTAGTTGCCAAATTTACGTCATATATGACAGATTGTGTTTTGTGATTGTGATTTAGCAAATAACAGCAGTGTACTGCTTGTAATCATAAAGCTCAATGTGAGATTTATCAGTCGGCGGGACGGTTTTAGTTTTTTTTTTTTTATTAAAAGTTTATCTATGAAATTTTGAATTTAAAACACCACCCTGTATAAAACATGTCTCAAAAATTTTAACTGTTAGTGTCAGTATTTAATATTTTACGAAAACCACAATTCATATCATTGAATCGTAAAAATCAGCTATGCCATAATAGTAAAAATTCACTTTATAATAATTATAATTCAGTAATTATTTATTACAATTTAATACAAACAAACAAATATCTCATAAATAAAAATACAAGTACAAAATGAACATACAGAAAAAAAACGAAAAACTGTATAACAGTAGTACCTACTACCATACTGAAAAGAAAATGTAAGTATGTATTTATTTTTCTAACTACAAATGCTCAAATTCTGCACCATGCATTCTAATACACAAACATGCTCTACGAGACACCTCACGTATTACATTTTGGAGCATTTCAGGAGTAACTGCCTCACATGCGTCTCTAATTCTGGTTTTGATGTCCTCAATATTTTCAGGGGCAGTTTGTTAATGTAACGCCAGTCGAAAAATTCCAAGGGAGTAATATCTGGTGATCGAGCTGGCCATAGAATAGGTCCATAGGTGCCTATCCAGCTATCTGACATAACTTGATTTCACTAATTTGTACATATTACAGCAGTGTGAGGTGTAGCCCCATCTTGTTGAAAATATGAATAATTTAATCTTTCTGGCACTGTTAATTCATAAAGAAAATGAAATTTGATTTGCAGGAAATTAAGGTATCTACGAGCAGTTAATTTGTCATCATAAAAATAAGGTCCAATTACTTTAGTCCCTAAAAGACCCACCCAAACATTCGTAGAAAACCTTTCTTGGAAAGTAGTCTCTCTACACCAGCGTGTATTTTCTCGTGTCGACTTATAATGCATATTTCTATTGAAAAATCCATTATTAGAAAAATTTGATTCGTCCGGCAAAAGAATTTTGCGACATATCAGCAAGTCATTCCTTTTTTTATTTAACAACCATCTACAAAATCTTACTCTTCCCGGCTTATCTCCCTCATTTTAATGATGAACTTTCCTCATTTTGCAGCATCGAAATCGGTTTTATTTAATTTTTTTATGCGACAGTTTCTCTGAATTGGTCTCAAAGAGGTTTCTTCATTTTGGTTAACAGAATTGAATACTCTATAGCTTTTTTTACATTATCCGCACCATGCCCTCGCCTTACTACTTTTTCTGAAAATGAACCGTGCGCTTTTAGATTTTGAACTAACTTCCTAAACATAGTTCAATTTGGCTGAGGAGCATTTGGAAATCTTTCTCCGTAAACCGTGACTGCCATCTCAGCGTTAAAATTGTACAGATAATAAATACTAATAATATAGAATTTGTTAGTATTAAGTAATTTTGGGTTTTGGTCGAATTGGTTTTGAATCGGTTCTGGTAATGCGGTTTGGTGTTCGCGTTAAATTAGGAATTATACTGGGACGATTCTAGAACTATCAAAATCGATCCCAGCTTTAGAGCAGGAACTGATTTTCGATTATTCGGATTATTTTTCACGCATGCTCTATAGGAACATGGCAGCCGTCACCAGCGTTAGCGGTGTCACAAAAGAAAATTGTTCTTTCTTAATGATGAGGTGGGTTTGAATTACCGAAATTATGTCGCGGCAATTTTGGATATCAACTATATGTGTTTGTTATATATATGTTGTTTTTTAAACTAAATGTGTTCTTTAACATTTGTGTGTCTATTTATCACATTTCATTACAAAAATATTAAATTGATCAGTCCATATGCATTATTTCATATTACTTTGTACTTATAAGTATATCACAAAAATAAGCGCGTATTTTCTTTTTTACAAGAAATAAAAGTCTTCTAATAATAACTAAATACATAAAAAATAGTGTTGACATAGTATTATTTAAGAAAATACAACAAATAAAAACTTAAACAATTATCGAACAGAACAAGAATATATAAAAATCACACAAAAAACAAAATGTAACAAAAAATATACATTCTCATTAACCAAAAAATAAAATAACGAAACGCCTCCAAGAGTTTGGTTAGGTTCATGGGTAAAACAAGGGTCACAACTCACAGTCCAATGGTGTTCGGGTATATTCATAACGCTGATCGATTTTGAATAGTTCCAAGACAGTCTTCAAGGTTCAGCAACTGCGCAAGTAGTTCTACACAGTCCGAGAATCGTTCTTGAACCGTCCGAAAATAATAACCCGAAAAAACCTATTTTTGTACACCATTTTTTAAATATATTTATTTAACATCGGCCTATTTCCGCTACTGAGGCCTAACATCGACGCCTTTAGACGAGCTACCCCCAACCAGGAATTTTACCGAACCTCCTCCCTTAAGAAGAGTAGGGATTTTTTACTTGCCTAATATTTAATAGACAAGGGACCGACGGTTTTACATACCCTCCGAAGGATGGTATATCCCCTATACAACCATCGCCTAAAGTTGTATAGCTTCCGCGCATACACTGATATACAAGCCGCTGGAAGATGTGTGAGCCGAGGATGTGGTCTTCGTTGTGAAGACGCAGCTGCCTCTGTGGTTGGGAAAATAAAAGTATTTTGCTGGCTAGCTTCAACTGAGACTCCCAGAGGCCGTTCGTACACTTAATTTATTTAAAAGTGAGGTCGGGGTGGTATGTCCTTAAACGGAAGGAATCGGCCAATAGTTACACCCTGTATAAGTTTCAGAGCGTAAATATGCTTTTTATTTAATTGTAAGGGTCTAAGGCTTCACCCTGTATAAGCTTTCTGTGATTTATTCACTTTTTGATTTCTCAGGTAGGGCCTATGGGAGTAACCTGTAGGTATTTTTCTTCCAATAATAACACTGTATTTAGAACACGAAATTAAAATCTTTTTATTTATGCGAAAAGCACAGAGTTGAATATTTATATCATTTAAATTAAACAATTTTCTTTTTAGGTAATGTATCGACATTTAGAATTTTGCCTTAGACGGTGCGGGTTTCGTTTTGATTTAAGATCTGAGATATTTCACTTAAAAACTAGGGTCACGAAGACAATTTATTTTTACTAAAAACTAGGTGCTGCCTAGGAAGAGGACGCGGGTACAACTTTATGTTTCGTTAGGTACGCCGGGAACACAACTTGCCGGGAGCTTGGCACACTCCTCCTTTTAAACAAATGACGGGGCACGAAGTGGCCGATAGCTAGATGAGAGCTGGATGAAAATTAAAGGGGTACCGGTCATTCATTTGTGCTATTATTGTGAAATGTTGTGCAATAGTTGCTTAAATTTTTTAATTTCTAATTGAAAATTATACTACTTAATCGGCTATAAAAAATGTAATATTCTAATATGACAATGTCAGCGGAATCTAATTTGGTTCTGGAAATATTTAAGATAACTGCGGATATGACTCATGTCTGGAAAGGGCCCCGTGAAGTAACGTTGAGGGTTCTACTTTAATCCATATTGATGTTATATTTAATGTTATATTAAAGTCATGTTAATAGAAGGTGATGCTATGTTTGGTCATGATAAATTTATATAGGTCATGATAAATCCTATTTAGGGTAATAGAGTGAAGTTGGCGACGAATTGCCAGCATGCAAAAGGGAACTAGTAAATTGAACTTACGAGTTTTATTTAAGAAAAGAAGCTGAATGTGGGATAACTAAATGAAGATAGTGACGAGTGGCCAGCAAGTCATGGGGAACACGTAAACTGGTCTTGATTTGGAGAAGATTATTTTATGGGCGGCTCGGGGAGATAATGAAAAGATGTTTAAAGATATTTTTTGGAAATTGAATTTGACGCGAAAATTAAGAGAAGGGGGCTCGTAGAATGTTTTGGGAAGTGAAATAAATTTTGATGGATTGAAGTTTGGGGAGTAAATTGAAAGTGGTTTGAAATTTAACGATGGAATATGAATATCGGTGAATTATCGAAAATATTTGAATTTTCTCAGATTTTTTTATTGATAAACTGTAGTTTTTTGATATGGTAGGTGTCTTAATGACTTTTTGTATGATGTTTGCCAGGTTGACCTTGACAAAAGATCTATTTGGTAAATTTTGAATATTTTTTGGTCGGCCATTTTGGTAGTATGGGGAATATACTACAACAGTTGGGACGGTCACCCATCCAACTACTAACCGCGCCTAACGTTGCTTTACATCGCATATCGAAATATGTACATAGTAAAGACGCACACCTACGCTCGCCCCGTGACATGACTGACATAACTGATTTTTACGATTCAATGATATGAATTGTGGTTTCTAAACTCTTTCTAAAACTTTATTCTTCTACAATAGGTATTACGTGAAATATTTGGTATAGCCCTCGTAAAATAGACAGATTGTATATTATATAATAATATAATTTATATAATTTAATCTCCGTTGCCCCTAGTTCTCCGCCTCTGACATCTGTAAGCTTTAAAAATGACTTATTTTGGGAAATAAGGTAAAAGTTTACGTTGAACCGCGGCAGTCGTATTTTTAAACACGGCAATTGCGCCTTTAGTTGCCCATTTAAGTCTGGCGTTGTTTCCAAATAATGACTCGCAGTTTTCCAAAATTTCCTCCGGATTTTTCGTGATCGAGTCGATTTATCGCATGCCACTACAACAGGTCTTGTATGGTGTCCATTCTGTTAGTAAAAAGCACGCGTGCCTCTACGTAGAAACACAAGGTTGCCGCTCGACTGAATTGTAAACTAAAGACGCCTAATTTTGGACGTCGTGACGTCAGTAGAGACGCTCCAAGATATCGGCATCGCTAGTGGCTGTGTTCCTTAAAATTCTGTGAAGTGAACACCGCAATTTCTAACACTCTAAAAGTTTTTCTCAAAAGCCCTTTTTTGGATTACCCCAAGCCTCTGTTCGATTCAAGGTAAGAGTGGACTTTTTGTTTGTTTGTGTATGAACTGCGTTTTCGGCAAAAGCGCGGCTTTGTAACATGTCCAAATAAGGTGAGGAGGCACGTTTTGTTGAATGTTAATATTTTATATAATGATTATAGACAATTCGTGAACGAACAATATTTGCTTTGATTCGGCGTTAGGTAATTTTTAGGAAAAAAAACAAGGGCGCCAGTGCAATTTTAAGGCTTTAGATTTTTCTAAAAATAATATTTAATTATCCGGTTTTGAAGAAGTGATTAGACAAACATGTTTTGTTTGGTTTAATTTTTTCTATTGTTAATATTACTGTAAATGGTAATTTTTAAATATGAATATAAAAGAAACACAAAAGTACTCTTAATCAACATAAATTTATTAGCCATAAATATACAAATACTTATAACAATAATGGACATTTAACAATAAATAATGGTTTAATAAACAGTAGAAAATAACATGGGAAGCAAAGCTGGTCTAAGAATCTAGTACTAATTATTTAGATCGATTATTTGATTTTTTTAATAGGTACATGTTGGTATAACGCAAATTAATTATTGTTATGTGAAACGGTATAATTAACAACTAAAAAGGAAAATAATTAACAAAATGTTATACTAATTGTAAAATTTATCTATTATAAAAAATATACTATAAAATCTCTAAATACATAATACTTTGTGCATGACATTAAACTTCATATTTTAAAATAAATGTTTTTATTATTTAAAATTTTAATTAGGTTATTCTACGTTTTTTTCATTTAATAAATTTATATGTTTTTATAAATGGTGTTCTCATGCTTTATTTTATTAGGCAGTTAAACAATTTAGGGATAACATATGAAAATGATAAATAAAAACAGTACAAATATTCTTTTTTCAGCTGCTGGCAGGATTAACCTTTGATTATTCTCAATCTGTTTTTATAATAATGCCATTCGGCACGCTTGTTTTTGCTTCGATATATATTAATTTTGAGGGGTACTGAACAGTTTTATTAAGCGTCATTTTTAAAATGTGTTTGTACGCTACTTCTCACCCCTCCCTAACCTATTATGCTGCAATAAAGTTAAAACTCAACTAACGTATAGTAAATTATTTTTAATTATTCAAATTTTAAAACTTGCTTTATATGTTAAATGTATTTTATAATTTCTCAATTTTTTTTAAATTAATTATATTAAATTATATAGTCTTCCCTTTCTATATTATTTTATTGGCTCATATTTTATATATAAATTTATATAAGTGGGTAGAGAATTTTTGTACCATTCAAATGAAATGACAATTTGACAGACATTTTTTCCGTTTTTAATTTCAAATCTGACCAATTCTCATAAGCAATTGCTGTGGCGTCGGTGAATAAAATAACCTCTTCGGTTGATTGTATTTCAAACAAACTATCGATATATACAGGAAGTCCCAACCAAAAGTAGGCACCCTAAATAACTTTGGAGATAAATTTTTTTTTGAAAAATCGGTGAAATACGCCGACCTTGTTTCCAAGGGGGACATATTTTAATGTAATAGTTGTATACCTATCATCATCCCTTTACCCTATACGGCCACCCCCTCAAAAAATTCAAATGGCAGAGGGGGTCGAGTGATACATCTTTTGAAAGGTTTTTCAATTCTCTACATAACTGTGTATTTTTTTAAACTTTTATCAATTCGTTCCTGAGAAATAAATTATTTCATTATTTTAGGTTCGGGAAATAAAAATAAAAGAAGCAGTTTAAATTATCGCATGTATTGTTCAAAATGACCCCCACCGACTTCCATACAGTAGTATAATCTGTTCTGAAATTCTGTACGAACATTTCTGAATACATCTGGAGTCAATAAACGGCATTCTCCAAAAATTCTTTCACGTAACTCTTCCAGAGATGCGGGTTTTGTTGCAAATAACTTCGATTTAAAATGCCCTCACAGAAATAAATCCAAGGGAGATAAATCGGGTGACCTAGCAAGCCACTCCACAAGACTTCTTCTTCCAATCCATCGCTCAGAAAACCGAATATCCAAAAATTGACGGACTGCTATAGCCAAATTTTTGTGGGGGTGCCCCATCTTCTTGAAAAAACAGTTCGCCCTCTAAAAGATTGTCGTCTTCTTCGAGGGTTTGGGTAATCATTGGGTCGATGTTATTTTCTAACAGGTCGAGATACCTTTCGCCATTTAAATTGTCAGGAATAAAAAACGGCCCGACAATGTGATCCCCTAAGATGCCAGCTCAAACATTTAACTTCTGAGGCCTTTGGGTATGAGTTTCCAGGAACAAATGTGGATTCGTTTCACTCCAATACCTACAATTGTGCCTGTTTACCTCCCCATTTAAGTAAAATGTCGATTCATCAGAAAAACACGTATTGTACAGTAGATTGGCATTACCGTTAAATTGTTCACTAAAAATCTCACAGAATTCAAGCCGACGATCGGGATCATCTTCGTTTAATTCGTGTACAAATTTATATGGATGAAATTTGTGGGCCTTTAGAATTCGATGAACACTGTTTCGTGGTACACCGGAAGCCTCAGCTACTTCCCTGATCGATTGAGTATTATCCATCTGCACTGCCACTTCGGCTGCTTTATTCCTAATCGGTCGCTGAGGTTCATGCTTTTTGTTTCCTACAAAACCTGTTTCTATAAATTTTTTCAATAATTGTAAAACATACTGAGAACCAACCTTTCTATCTGCGGGTGATTTCTATTGAATATGCGCTCCGTAGCTCTAGCGCAATTATCATTTTTAAAATAAATGCTGACAATTTCTATTCTCTCCTGAAGGGTATAAACCATCTTGAGAACTCACTCTGGTAAAATGTATCTCAATTTAAAATTTGTGTGGGGGTGGCCGTGTAGGGTAGAGGGATGATGATAGGTATACAAGTATTACATTAAAATATGTCCCCATTGGAAACAAGGTTGACGTGTTTCACCAAAAATTTTTATCTCCAAAGTTACTCAGGGTGCCAACTTTTGGTTACCTTGACGTGCTCCATATTCAACTACTCTAGGATACCGACAAATTAGACAATTTGATTTCCTGTCATCAAATAACACTTTATCAAACCGTAAGTTTTTCCAAAGAAACTTTTCTGTCCGTGTATTTACAAAAGTTAAGAGTGGCTTATGTATCAAACGCATGAATATTGTTTATGTTGATTTAGTAATGCACGGTACCTCAGTCAGCTAAAGCGCGTTAAGTGACAAAATTCTCTTTGGTCGGACTCTGCTGAGTTCTTGGTTCGATCCCGGCACTAACACTAGTAATGTCGGTGGATAATGCATGTTGTCTGCATTTATCAAACGTGTAACCTCTTCCGAACAGCCCTTGGCTTTGGATTTGGGGCTTACCTACTATATGTGGAGTGTTTATGGTTATGTAGTGTACGAGATCTACCTGTAAGGTATGCTATTCCAGCTTGAATGGATTTATATCCTTAGAGTTCAAATTATTTCTCTGACTATAGTTGATATAGTGTGACTATAGTGATTATTTAAATAGATTGTTAAGCGGAGTATAATAATGTTTTCACACACCTTAACTAGATTTGATAATAAAGAATAACATGTCCATTTTTTATAAAACGTTGCTTCATCGGCAAACAAAACAAAGTTAAAAAAATTTCTTTGTTGTCCTATTTTTTGTTTTGCCCATTGACAAAATTGTATTCGGTTTTCATAATCCCTATCAACGTGCATTAGTTGAACGTGGTAGGGATGAAATTTGTTTTTTTGTTTTCTCTTGCCAATTCTCTTATACTGCGATGAGGATCTTCAATCACGCTCAAAAGTATGACTGTTTCGTTTTCTTTTTTACAACATTTTTGTTCGTTCCTTTTAATCATATTCCACTTTCCCCGTACTGTCAAATCGTTCCATCAACCTCTCAAATGATTTTTAGAGGGCTGTGTTCTTTTCGGATATCGCTCTTTATAAATTACTTAGTGGCTTTTAGGAGGGGAGTTTTCCAGGGACATTCTCTTAGTCCTATCCTCTTCTCCATCTCACTGTTGCCGTTATCTGTTGAGCTCCGCCAAACTTCCGGATACCATTGTGGGCCACCCAGCAACCGGAGGCATAAGGTCACCCATCTGTTCTGTATGGATGACCTTAAACTGTATGCGTCCGGAGAGCGCGAACTTCAAAACGCTCTTAGGGTGGTCGAAGAGTACACGTGGGCCATTGGTATGGAGTTTGGGATGGACAAATGCGCAGTCGTCCACCTCAAGAGAGGGCGATGCGGGGAATTCTCTGAAGAGAAGTAGCTAGCAGATGGAAGCATTCTACGACATCTGGATGCCGGAGAGACCTATACATATCTGGGTGTGCAACAGCATCGCATCTAAGATCTGTAACAGATAAAGGGATATCTCCGCGGCAAGTACAGGCACCTACTTCGAAAGATTTGGTCTTCCGAGCTTTCGGGGAAGAACAACGTGTCTGCTACGAATATGCTTGCCGTTCCTATTCTTCTCTACTTCTTTGGAGTAGTGAAGTGGACGGTAGATGAGCTGCGCCAGTTAGATAGAGATACCCGCAAGATGATGAATATTCACCGTAGCATTGATCCTAAATCGCCCGTTTCTCGAGTGTACCTCCCACGTCAATGGGGGGGGGGGGGCGAGGACCCTTGGGCCTGGAGTGTATGCATGGCCGGGTAGTACTGAGTATAGCATGTAATATCCTTAGGAGCTGATAGTAAACAATTTTTATCACTCGCACCCAGAACATAAATATATCGACCATTTCTTCTCTCGAAAAAATCATTATTGGAAAGTGCGAATTTTAAACTAATTTATAATTAAAGTAAGTGTAAATACTTGGTCACAATAGTCAATAATTAAAGTCAATTAGATAACTTTCAATTCATGTTAAAATCGTGGCTACTAGATCAGTTCGAATTGAAAAGTATTATAATTTAGTTTTTAATGAAAAAGTAAAAATTTCTCTGGAAATGTCGATATTAGGTATGGGATATTATTCACAAAAATCGTAGAGAATTAACGTGCCAAAAAAAGCTGGACATAAACGATTCAGAGAAACTGGTAATATAGCCGATTACAATACTTTTTCGGATTTGAGCTCTAGGTGTAAGCGGGCAAGATCTGTTTGTTACGACACATACGTACAACGCATCGAATCTAATATAAAAACTGATTCAAAATCATTTTGGAAGCATATTAATAATGTCAGGAAGAGTAGTGGTTACCCCAATCAGATGTTTTACCTGGATAAATTCAGCTCGGACGGTAACGAAAACGTTAATTTATTTGCTGATTATTTTTCAACTGTGTATTCTAATAAAACGTATGATGTACCTGATTACAAATGTAAAAGATGTGTTGATATCAACTCCATTTCCCTTAGTGTTTCGGATGTTTTCAATGTAATCTCATCTAAACCTAAACCTCACCTAAACTATCCTTCGGACCGGATGGCATCCCCCCCTTTCTATTGAAATCATGCATTTACACCGTTACAAAACCTATTTTTCTCTTGTTTGAACTATCTCTGGGGTTTGGTACCTTTCCTAATTACTGGAAGAATAGCTACATCATTCCTATTTTTAAATCTGGTAATAAAGAAGACATCCAAAATTACAAAGGTATTTTTACACAATCTGCTATACCCAAATTGCTAGACAAACTTATTATTGTCCAACTCTCTGCGGCATGTAACCGAGTAATCTTAGATCAACAACATGCTTTTGTACTGGGCGTTCGACTTCCATTAACTTACTAACCTACCAAAATCACCTGATTAATGCCTTTGAAAATAAAGCTTAAGTTGACAGCATATACACAGATTTCTCTAAGGCATTCGATCAGGTAAATCATTAACTGTTGATTAGTAAGCTTAATGCACTCGGCTTTGGTGAATTAGTGATTAATTGGATCATTAGCTATCTATCTGACCGCTCTCAATGTGTTCGAATAAACAACTATTTTTCATATGAATTTGCAGTACCCTCGGGCGTACCTCAGGGTTCTCATTGTGGACCGCTTTTATAAAATTTATCTATTAACGATATTGACCAGTTTATTGCCAATTCCAACTTTTTAATGTTCGCGGATGACTTAAACATTTTTAGTGTTGTTAAAAACGAAGTTGCTCTTGCAAAATGATGTTGATAGTTTGTTTACATGGTCTTCCATTAATGGCTTGACTTTAAACACAAAAAATGCTTCACAATTACATTTACTAAATCCCGGTTACCTTAGCATCACACATATTATATCAATAAAAATCAACTTGTACGTGTCACTGAAATCCGTGATCTTGGTGTGACCCTTCATTCTCATTTAGACTTCAGGACCCATATCAATAACATAACAGCTAACCACTTGGATTTATCACACGACAAAGTAAAAGCTTTTCTCCTGATATAATCAAACTATTATACACTTCTTTAGTTAAATCGGGTCTTGACAACGCATCAATGGTATGGTCACCACATTATCAAGTTCATATTGATTCAATTGAACGAGTACAAAAAAGGTTTATAAAAACGCTTTTAAGCTTGGCCTAGACTATGAAAATAAATGTTACGCGGTTTTACTAAATGAACTCAACTTTTTATCGGTGGAAAAATGTAGATTTAACATTGACATCGTATTTTTGTTCAAACTAATCAATGATTTTGTCGACTCATCTTACCTTTTAGGCTTACTTGATTTCAATTGTCTCAACAAAATGAGGGCCAAATCGACTTTTGCCATTTCTTTTCAAAACACTAATTATGGTATCAACAACATAATCAACAGAATTCAGCGTAATTATAATATATACTGCGATAGTAATGACTTATTTCGTTTAACATTGAATAAGTTTAAGTGCTCTCTATAAGATCAATAGCTAGTTAGTCTACATTTATATGAAGTATTATGTACGATTTTTGTTTGTTTGTATATTGTCAGTTTTCTTTTATTATTGTATACTGTCTTATCACTTTTTATTGTCATTTTATCATGTTCTGCTGTCTTAGTCCTGACTATGTATTCCTTTACATTCAAATGGGTATTCCGTATATAAATAAATAAATAAATAAATAAATAAATAAATAAATAAATAAATAAATAAATTCAAAAATACAATAGTATACAGTGTTCCATTTGAAAAAAATTAAGAAAATTCGCGCTGGGTTCAGGTCCTGGCGGTGGGGGCGTTTTCGCGTGAGGGCTATTTCTTACAAATCAATATCTTTACTGCCTACAAGCCACTTTTCAAAACGCCAAAACATTTGAACACTAGAATACACTACTTGACAGATCTTTCGCTAAGCATGTCAACATCATCGGGAGACGAATAAGACTGTTTTTCAGTTTTAATCGTCTCCTGATGATGCTAACATAGTTAGCGAAACTCACATCGAGTAGTAACGTAGTATTCTCCTTAAACAAGACGTACAAGTTGAAGGAGGTTTTAGTAGCTCTTGGTCCATACATTTACACGCTGTTGAAGAGTAACCGATTTCTATTGATTTGTTGGTTATTCCTGCTAATGTTGTCTTTTAGTGTTTTTAACTTCTGAAGATATCAACAACGCATCACCAGATATGTGATGCGTTGTTCCTAAAGTTATTTTTGACGTAGGAGCAATGTTTTGCTTGTATAAATACGTTCTAATTAGATACTGATTTATTTATTTCCATATATAACATATGGATATTTCAGTACACACAGGTGTTATAGAATAGATCCGCCAAAATAAATTCCTGTCGAGCTGTTTCAAAATATTTTGAAAAATTTCCATCTGTCACCATGGTTTCATTTTAGGCCGCACTATCTTTTAAACGTGAAATATAAAAATAAACAAGACTGCATGGTCTCTGAAACCTGAGAGATTAAAAAATACTATTTTTTATTTTGCACATGCACAAAGGATCGTTATTTTTTTACGTTATTTTTAGCATTTTCCTTTATTTTTAACTCGAAAGCACGTTGAGATGATCGGTATTTATTGCTTCGAGTATAAGTTGCAGTGTCCTAAATGTGTGATTACGCTACCTAACAATATTACTATTATAAACTATAAATACAGAAGTATTAATAGATTTTATATAGGTGAATATAGTTTAGGTTGAAAGTACTATTCTATAAATGCTAACTGCGCACATAACTTCTTTGGTTGGCATACGGTTCGTTCTTTACTTTGAAGATTGTCAAATATTTTCTATCAATTTGATAAGGCTGATAAGCCTGTAGCGACGTTGATCTCTTTGTGGGGGGGATTTTGGTGCCTCCTATTGGACTTTTTATCTATTCCATAAAAGCAGCGCCGGATTGGGAAAATATCCGGCCGGGGCTCCTGGTCCGACCGGCCCCACTCCTACGTATTAAATCAAACCGACCCAATATACTAACTTTTTTTATTTGTGAAATAATTACCAAAAGTAGTCATTTTGATAACTTTACTCACAAGATTAACATTTTTTTAAATAGAATATCAAGTGTAACACATAAACTGGGACACACTGTATATTTGTTTACTGCTTGGCGCGTATTGTCGGCAAAATATAATGTTGCACTTTTATTCTTAGATTTTTATATCTATCTCTTCAGTTTACTAGGTAGGTGGTATAAAAGCTTTAGCTTACCAAGTAAGTTAATAACCCTCCTTTCTGTATAAAAATCAAAAAGCTCTATTTACAACTTATTTTTAATTAAACTGGCCCCATTTATGTAAGCAACAGATGATAGATCTGCCGTTTACATTAATGGGAATAATAATAAAATAACAAGGATAGTCACCACATTATAAATTAAAAATTATGAATACTTACCAAGTACACTTTTGAGAAAAACTCTTAATAAGACATAACTTTCGATTCGCATTTATTCAAAAACTAAAAAGAAATTGGGGTTTTGTTTGCACTATTATAAGATTTCGTCCCTTAGGACGAAATGGAGAAGTTATAAAAGCGGTCATTTTTTTAAAGCATATGGTTGCTGAAAGTGTCGATATCCTACATCTGGAATTTAAAATGTTCTTGTATGTATCAATACATCAGACACATACTAAACAAAGAACTCTCACTGTGCGCTTATAAAGCCATAGAATTTAATGAGACATTATTGTGAAGTTTATGGCATTACAGTGCATTCTGTAAATATTCTCAGAATATAAACCACTTGATTCCGTAATTAAGAACAATAAATATAAAACTAATTGCAAGTTCCAACCTCTGATGTCGGGTTTAACAAACTATAAAGCAATAAAACATAATATTTTTAATCCCAAACTCCTCTATAAAATCCTTATTTTACTATAAGGAACGTAACCTATTAGACTATTTGGTACATCTCGGTAGTTTATGATAGCGAGGCTTGTAACTTGTAATTCAGCGCTCGGCGGGGCACATAGTCCGGAGAGTAGCTGTTGCTTGCAGTCTGGTTACATTCCTTATAGTAAAATAAGGATTTTATAGAGGAGCTTGCGACTGAGATATTATGTTTTAATATTTCTGCCCTCTAGAAGCACACTTGATCTATGCTAAGCCCAGTCAGGCTATTTATTTTTCGATTGCAACAGACACTGGACCGCTAGATGGTGCCTGCTTACTATTTTACATCTCGCTATCATAAAAATACCGAGATGCACCAAATAGTCAAGGGATTTAAGTTCAATTTGTGGACAAAATCATTTAATAGTTGATCACTTGCAATAATAGTAATATCATCAGCAAGAGCACCATAGAATGTTGACAAATAGTTATCTAAGTCATTTGTGTAAAGAATAAACAACAGTGGTCCCAAAACACTACCCTGTGGAACGCCTACCTCGACCGGCAACTTCTCAGATTTAGCACCAAGAAAATCTACATACTGTTTCCTGTTTTTTTAAGTATGATATCAAGAGTTTATTACATAAACCTCGTATACCATAATATTCAATATTTTTCAAAAGAATGTCATGGTCCACAAGGTCAAAAGCCTTTGAGAGATCTATAAATAATGCGATTACCTTATTCCTTGATCTAAGTTTTTATATATGAAGTCCAAAATGCTTAATAATAATGTTATTGCTGACCGATGCTCTCTAAAACTATGCTGATTTGGAGATAAAATGTTCCCAGATTCTAGGAATGATTGTATGCGTTTAGATAATAACTTTTTGAATATCTTGGAGAATACTGATAATATTGCTATTGGTCGAGAATTACAAATTTTATTGCGGTCACCCTTTTTATATAGGGGAACAAGTTTAGATAATTTTAATAAGCTAGGATAAGTGCTCTCCTTAAAGCATTGGTTGATGATATGAGTTAGTGGTGCAGCTATCTGATGGGCACAGAGTTTTATTATTTTAGTAGAAATATCATCAGGGCATAATGAATTTGAATCTTTTAAATTATTTATAATCTCAACCATTTCTGAAACTGTGATCGGTTGTAAGTATATTGAATTCTCATTATTAGGTAAATCTGGAATTTGAGTTATGTTACTTTGAGACGTATTATTATAAGTCTTTGGTAAATTTATTAGATAAGAATTAAATTTATTTGAGATTTTTTGTTTGTCTGTACTTAATTGGTCATTGACTTCTATTTCGACGGGATCGTTTGAGTTTTCATTTAAGTTATTTTTTATAGAGCTATTAATTATTTTCCATATTGTTTTAGGGTTATTTGCAGAGGTTTTTATTATGTTGTCGAAATACATCTTTTTGGCTTGCCTTATGACTTGATTATAAATTCTTTTATAATTTTTGTAGTATTCGGTGGGAATTATACCATTTTTTTGTAACGCAAATAGTTCTTTTAAATGTATTGATGCTACTTTAATTCCTGGTGTTATCCAGTTATTATCATTTTTAGAGTCAAGATTTTTACTAACAAATTTAAAACATAGATCATAATGACTGTGTATAATGAAAAGCTAAGTATTTATATTCCACTGTTTGGTTATTATAAACATTATACCACGTCTCCATATTTAGAGCCTCTTTAAATTTTGAAATATTGTTTTTGGAAAATGACCTGAATTTGTAGTGTTTATATTTTGGGGGACATTCACATAGATAATAATCTTTTGACCAGAGTGATCCGATAACCCTGTATGTAGGATGTTTTTTTGTAGAATTTGGTTGTTTAAATTTGTAAGTTTATAGTCTATTGCTGTACCTTTTTCATTTATAGTTCGGATGAGTTCCTCAAAAGCTGAATACATACAGTAAGAATTGATAAGATCCTTGAGCTCCAAAGTATTTTTGTCTTTACATAAGAAATCAATATTGAAATCACCGCATAGAATTACATAAGAAGTATGAGACTTATTAAATATGAAACTTAAGGTTTCCTCTAATTTAGATAAAAAAATATTTGTGTCAGAACAGGTGTTCTGTACAGACATATAATACAATATACAGTTTTATTCAGTCTAATTTCTACAGCAGAGCAGTCAAAAACTTTATCTACACTCAAATTTACTAGATGGAAAATATTTTTTACACTTAGCGAAGTTTTTTGTTAGTATCATAGTTGACTTGATATATTATAGCCAGAGAAACGTGTGTGGTACAATTTCTTGCGGTTGAATCCAAGTTTCCGTGATACAGAGAATATCGAGATGTTGTCCTCTAATAGCAATAATAGCAATAATTCTAATAACGTTAATGTTAATCCTTTCTTTCCTAAACGTAAAAATTCGAACTCTTCGTTAATATTGTTTTTCATCTAGAAAATAGTTGGCATAACTGGAATCTATTTTTTTTAAACTATTTTTATGTTCTTTTATTCCTTTTCCGAAATTTCAACGTGTTTGTCCTATATATTACTTTAAGGCAAGACTCATATATTACCTTACAGAATCCTTACAACTGACTGTGAGACAATTTTCTTTTATTTATGTATTTGAAAAAATACCTAAATAACCAAATTTTGTGAAATTTATAAAACAAGTTTTATTTCAGTTCAGCATTAATGGATTTTCATCAAGTAAAGATCGAATCAAGCAATTAATTAGATAAAACTATTTCACCACAACTGACTAATTAACCCTAATCTTTTCTATGTATTTAGAAACAAGAAAACTTTTTTATACGTAAATTTCCTCATAAAGGAATAGAACCAGATTAACGTATGCATATTTGGAGGAATGTATAAAAGCTAAATATACACAATGGCTACATATTTAAAATAAATAACATATTTTAAAGGTTTATTATTAGTGCAAACGTGAGTAACTTCTAACGGTATCCATGTGTGCCAAATATCTGCAAATTTACAACGTAAATTACAGAAGAGTCCTTTGTAAATATATTTTGAGACGTTAAGGCAGAATACTACATATTTAATCTAGATCTTGACGCAGGTGATCTCCATTAGAAATGAGCAAAAATTAGTTTGTAAGCAGTAGATCTATAAATAATATAGAGATAAAGCCAATGTTTATTAGAAGACTACTGGAATATTTATTAAAAAATCGTAATGCATTTGAAAAAACGAAAATTATGTACATATTTTTTATGATAGATTTATTGTTTTCTGAATATTTCGCCACATTCTAAAAACAGCGTATACTGAAATGATTTTCTATAAAACTAAGTATTTATATTATTGTCATCAGTTCTGTTTATTTCTAGTATATTTAAGTTCTCGTCACTTTGTTTTTGCGTATAAAATATGTTAATTCGTTACTAAATAAACTCCAAAAACCTTGATTTCTGAACAAACGCGTTTGTTTATCTTAAAATATCTCACAACTGCAAATAGATAACCCTGAAAATTTTAGCAACTAATATTTTAGCGACTCTTTAATTTTGTAATAGCGGAGTCGCTTAACTATTATCTTTATAAGAATCGATCACTTTGTAATACTAACATGAAGTTTGGACTAGTGGTGTAGATATTTATAGCGAACAAACCGAGATGTGCTATTTTGTAAAATATTTATAGTCGTCATCTCTAAAAATTGGCGCCTAGTTTTTTTCATATTTAACTTGACAATCAATGATCAAATGGTCACTCTTTAAGTACGTGTTGCTGAAAGTATGTGCGTCCTTTATTGGGACACAAACACAACAACAAACAATAGTATATTTCATTAGGAGCCTGGAAATAAGAATTTTTCCGTGCGCGTGTGAGAAATTCTCATGCAAGCACAGAAAAATTTATTTCTGGACGTGTAATGAACGATAATTTTTGTTATTATACTTCTTTGAAAACGATAACATAAAAACAAAATATAACAAAAAAAGACATACGAAAGAAACTTGGAACATTTTTATTTTCATGACTTATAGGAATAAAAAAACATGTAACTACTAGAGTGAGAATATTGAAAATTAACTAACTAACTAACTATTAATAATAACAGCTCCAACTAATAATGTTTTTAGTTTGAATTGTTATTATTAATGGTTAATAATAATAATAATATTTATTTCTCCATTGAAAATATATATAAAAAAAATGTACAAAAGATCAATGAAGAAAGTGTCAAAAAAAGAAAATCATTGAAAAAGAAAAATTGATCAAATATTTCAAACGTATTTGCACATGCAAACTATTTTGTACATAAGTCAAGTTAAAAAAAAATAACAAATAAATAGATAAAACATATAAACAGATATTCCTTATCCTATATCTTTTTTTTGCAAATTAACTAAAAAACTCATCAATAGTATAACAGTTTTTCTCGAGTAACAATCTTTTGAGTTTGTGTTTGAAAATGTGTATACTGCCAGAGACTTTAATGTCTTCATCGAGAGAGTTGTATAATTTACAGCACTGGTACAGGAAGCTTTTCTAGAACATATTTGTTCTATGAGAATCGCGGAGTAAAAGATCTCTGAATCTTGCTTCATGTAAATGTCTGGCTTGATTTCTTACAAATATAGATTTATTTTTATGGACATATAAACATACCTCAAAAATATATAGGCTAGCAACTGTTAGAATTTGTAACTGTTTGAAGGCATCACGACAAGTTTCTCTGTAACTCAGACTGGACAAAATTCGGACAGCATATTTTTGTAACAAGAATACTCTATTTACGCTTACACTATTACCCCAATTCGTGATTCCGTACCTGAGATGGGAATGAAAATTGGCATAATAGAGCATTTTAAGAATGTCTTGGCTGCAGTGTTTTGACATGAATTTTAGAGCGTAACAGCTAGTTATTCATTTTTTGCACAAATTTTCAATATGGCATGTCCATTGCATGCGTTTGTCAAAAGTAACACCCAAATGTTTATTAACGTCACAGGTTGCTATTTCAGAGTCAGTCCCCTCAAAGAGTTTAAAGGTTTCGGTATTGTTACTTAGTGAAAATTGAGTTGAAACCGTTTTTGTTTTGTTTAGATTTAAGTTATTTTTTTTGCCCAGCATATTATTTCGTCCTATACTCTTTCAGTGGACATCTTTGCCTCAGTTAGGTTATTTTCTGTAATTAAAACATTAGTATCATCGGCATAACAAACAACATGAACATTAGGTATTTTTTGTAAATAATAAATTATATCATTAGCAAACAGTATATATAGAAGTGGTCCCAGGATTGAACCTTGAGGAACTCCTTGTTTAATGGCACAAGCTTGACTTTCCACTCCCTCTGCCATTTTTACCTTTTGAGACCTATTGTCAAGATAGGAGGTAAATATTTGCAACGCCGTTCCTCTAACACCATATCGTGCAAGTTTAGCTATGAGCAACTGATGATCAACCAAATCAAAAGCTCGTGAGAAGTCTATTAAAAGACCTACAACAATTTTTCTATTATCCAACGCTTTAACAATTTTGTGATGGAATTCAAGAAGTTTTGAAAAGCTGCATAGTAAACTGATAGCTCTATAATTATTATAATCATTTGGATCTCCCTTTTTGTATAGAGGATGCACAATTGCCAGTTTAAATTTACTAGGAAATATACCTTTTTCAATGGAGAGGTTTATTATATAGGCTAGGGGCCAGCTAATGACGTGTTTACAGTTTTTTATTAAATTGTTAGAAATATTGTCATGGCCGATGGAGTTTGAAGACTTTAATTTATCAAGTGATTCCACATCAAGATCACTGACTGGTGACAAATACAGAGACTTGTTGTAATTGGGAATATTAGATTCTAAAAAGTCAAAATCACGTAACTCATCAGTATTTTTTACATTGGAAAAATGTAAATTAAAGTTGTGAGCTACATCTTCTGTGGGAATTTCAACACCATCCTTAACAAAACGCATGTCTTTGGAAACAGAATTTGACCCCTGTATTGTTTTTATTATATTCCACATAGTTTTTGTTTTGTTGTCCGAATTACAGATTTCCCGATCGTGATATACCTTTTTTGCTGCCTCTAATTTATTACGATATAAATTGTTGAAGTACATACTAATATGTTTATAATTTCCATCTATTTTAGAGAGATCCCTATATAAGGTTACCTGGTCTCTTAGTCGGTTTAGTTCAGGCGTAATATATATATATATATATATATATTTTTATACTTTCTATTTCTAATACCGAAAGGTTTTATTGGAAAACTGACTTCAAAATAAAAAAATACGTTGTAAAATTTGTCTAGGGCGATGTCAGGTCTATTTTGTGTGAGAACATCTTGCCAGTTCTCTTTTTGCAAATAGTTATGAAACAGAAGAATGTTTTCTGCACTAAAATTTCTGCGGTATACACGGTTATGTTTATTGTGCAATTGGTATTATTGCACAGGTTAAGTCCTTTTGGTGTTTCATTTTGTTAATCTGCAATTCTTGAGGCAGATTCTTCGCAAATGTTTTGATTTTCTTGAATGAAAGATACACTTGTTGTATTTTGCGAATGAGAAGGGTTAAACAGTTTTCGTGATACCTCAATTTTTCTTTGTATGGATTCTTCTATATATATCCTTCTGCAATATTGGAAGAACGCCATCCGCCGTGCCTTTTCAGAATGAGTAAGTCACAGCAGCTTTCCACCAGCATGCTTGCCGAAGAACGCTTTATTCCATGCCCGGTATATTCTCTGGGATGTTCTAGTTTTAGATATTCTGCAACAATTTTCGGAACACCATTGATGGTATGGCATACAACATATTGAGCGTAACACCTGCCGTTTCGATATGCAACAAATAATCTTCTGCTGTTCATATTTTTAGGTCGTAGAGCTGCATATTTACGATAAAGTGAGCAGGGTTCAAATATACATCCTTCATTGGTAATGGTGAAACTTCTTGATGTATAAGTTTTTCCATCTCGTAAAAATGCGACAAGAAAGCGCTCATTATCTACCACATCGTCTAAATTTAAACATATTAAATTATCTCTTTATACAACATACAACAGTGACAATCTGTCAAATTTGTTAATAATTGTATACATTGTTTTTTACTTACTATTCATGGCATAGTTGATTTTTACGATTCAATGATATGAATTGTGGTTTTCGTAAAATATTAAATATTGTCACTATCAGTTAAAATTTTTGTGACATGTTTTATATCGTTGGAAAAAGGAAACATAAACGGATTTAATGGTGTCATGGTCTACTTTGAGATTTGTTTTTTCATTTTTGCACATGAGCGTATGTCAAAGCCAACTACGTTTTTAGAATTTTTTGATACACATTATTTCAACTTTCATCCCTTTAGCTTTTTTCGTATCTTCTCAAATAAGGAAGCTATCACCGTTTGTGGTTTTCCCATTTTTCAGGTTTTTCTAATATATCTCACAAAGTAGGCTATGCATTTCAAATTTCTTTTTACAGTATATAAAAAGAATTATATCGATTTGTTACTATAGGGTTATCTTAGTCTTTGATTAATCTTGACATTTTTATTAACGCAAAAATTTGTTCTTTCTTTCAATTTGTTCTTTCTTGCCACACATGCGGGCAAGTAAATTTAAATCCGCCGGCCGTACGACCACACAAAGACTTGACAGCGTTGACAATGCAAAATAAACAAATCCGCAAATACCTTTAATAAAAGCTTAAAGCTTTCAGATAGAATAGACTTGTATTTCCTGATACAAAATTGCAGAATTTGATTTCCAATTTCTTTAACGGAGTAACTATTGCCAATTTTGCGTAGTATCTCTAACACAAAATCCAAATATATCAGCGCTATTTTAAGAACCATTTTCTTATGTATGCCCGTCAAATAAAACGCTCTCGGCACACATAAATCTTGAAAGGAAACATCGCTCGATTAATAAATATTGTACGCAAAACCGCCTAAAATATATACCAATAAAAGCTGTCCTCTATGTTGCTTTTCGCCAAATACGAACTGCGTTGGGACAAAGAAAATCTGGTTTGCCGCTACGCAGTTATTATAAATAGATAACAATGAGACAAGGTTTAATGACATGAATTGAGGGAAATGTAAGAACACTGACTTGTTTCTGAAAGGAAATATTTCAAGGCAATTGACTCATTATTTTTTAAACTGAAAAGAGTGTTTGGTCCTGTATTTCTTCATGAGAAGGGGAAACATATTTCGTCAGTAAAACTACCTTAAATTTACTTGTAGGTACCGCACTTTTAGTATCCGTAAAACAGTCTTTACAAGTTCCAAGTGCAGTATTGTGTTTGTGCTCTTGATTTACTATTACCATTGTTTATATTGTTCAACAAGTGAGTATATATGTTATATGAAAATATACCCTGTATCTCTGAGACATTGGCCTCACCACTCTCAGCGGTATTATATTACATAGATATCAAATAACGACTCCTCTCAGCATCCGCTCTCCCGAGAATTAGATAAGATTGTATTCTTGCAAAACTGCATAATTGCAGTTCCTTTGTTCCCAAAGGTTATAAATGGGAGTAGTGTACTTTCAGACGGCAGTCTTAAACTCATGTTGGAATAAACAAGTCAAAATTATTATTGTTCTAATTTATAAAGAGTCAACGTTGACTCCATTAATAAATAAATAAAGTTTTTAAAAAGTGATTTCAACAATCGATTATCTAACATTGGCGCAGTCGGTAGGATCTGAAAAACACCCTGTAACCCAGAGGTGGTGGATTTCAATCCTTCAATCAGCAAAGAATCTACGAGAAACAAGAAAAATACAATTTCAAGCAGACAAGCAACGTCTCAACAAGCTCACAAGAAGCATCATATACACATCGAGAAATAATTAGCAAGTAAGAAACATTCCTGGCCCCTGAAAGTCGGTGTCTTCGGCACTTGGAACACGTCACCGTGGATAGGAACACCTAGTGATACCCCTGACGGTACATCCCAGTGTAGCAACGCTTACGAAACCGCATTCGACCTTCCATCTGGACCCCAGGCATGAAGATAGTAATGTAAGTAATTTAAGAATCATCTCGATTTATTTTCTATTTCAAACTGCACTAGACATTTATATTTTATCATTCGTACATTGCATTCACATTTGCATTAAACCCACGACAGTTCTGCAATCTAATTTAGTTGAATATATTATCTAAATATCGTATTACTTTAGCCGATATTTTATTTTATTTTAACACATAAATATTTTCATTGCAATCAATATATTAATTTGACATATATCAAGTTTAATCTTTATCTTGTAACTTTTTATTGCAATTTAATACTACTACTACTAATAAAGGTTAACGTATTGTTTATACCATATGACTATAATATCTGAATAAGTGCAAATACCATCGCAAAAATAATTTGTTACATACTTTATACAGAAAAGAATACAATTTCGTTTCCTTTTATTCATTATTATTGCCAGTGGCGTACTCTTGCACCTTTTACAATTAATTTTTATTATTTTTTGTGTGTACCAAATTAATTTTTGTTTGTTTATCTGAAATTTATATACAAATCTTAATAATACAAAATGGCGAACCAACCAAATACTACAGCAAATAATACCAATAACGCTGACGAAACCCTTACCATAGAACCCTACAGGTTAAGTGAGATTTTCTCAATAGTTCCAGAGTTCGACGGGAACCCCATTTTCCTACAAACCTTTATTTCCGCGTGTGTTTTCGCGAACGGAATGTCTATAGAGGACCAGCGTATTTTACTTACTCTACACATAAAAAATAAACTTCGGGGAAAAGCTGCCGAATTAATAAATTCGAGGAACCCTGCCACTTGGGCAGAAATTAAAAGCCTACTTGAGGCCCACTTCGGTGATTCACGCGACTTGACAGCCCTTATACAGGACTTACAACGGATTCACCAACTACCTAATGAAACTGCCCTGACATTCGTATCTCGTTTACAAACACATAATGCCAAAATGCACGCTGCTGTGCAAAAACAGACTTTGACGTTGGAAGAAAAGACAGCCCAATCATCCCTAATTGAAACCATGACTCTAACAACACTACTTACCGGACTAGAACCCAAACTTGGACAAATAATCCGTGCCGGAAATCCCAGCGACATGCTAGAAGCAATCAATAGAATCAAACGCGAACTCCAACTGTCCTACTTCGAGTCACAAAAATTCCCAAAACAAACTATCAACAAAAACCCCATCCAGAACCAACAGAGGCGTCCCAACTCCCAACAATTCTGTAATTTTTGCAAACGTAACGGGCACAATTTTAATGAGTGCCGTACAAGACTACAATTCTCACAACAAAATCAGAACTTTAGACAAAACAATTTTGCCAGTCCTCCACAATTTTCTAGACCGAATTTCCAAAATTCTCCCAACCATCAATATCAAAGAAATTTCACGCCGCAACAAGATTTTCAACAGAATAGGCCTTCTGTAATAAGACCTAATCCGAACTTTCAGAGATCCCCAAATCAACAAAATTCAAATTTCAATCCTAACTTTAACAGACAAAACCCGCAGAGAACACATCACGTTAATTTTGACAATCATTTCGACTCTCAAAATTATGATACTAATTTTTACCATGAAACTGATAATTTCAGCGACCCACAATTCCATAACTTCGGAAATTATCAAACTAATTCTAGCCTTGATAATATGGCAAACATGCCACAAGTAAATTATGACGATTACCCCCATTTCCCGCAAAATAACGACGATAACATGCCATACCAAAATGAGAATTATACAGCTAATTCTCAGATGTCGCAGGATTATACTGCTACTCCTCAGGATTTTCCATTAGGCCCGGAGTATTCAATGAATACTCCAACCCGAGAAATAAATTTCGAAGTGGACCAAATGTGCAACCAAATCCAAACATTAAACCTGAACGACAATTACAACCCCCTACTGAATTTCTCAGACCAGAACTTCGCTTAAATTGGCCTACACACACACTATTGACCGTGAATTCTAGTAATCTTTATTTCATAAATGACATTTCGAACAAATTTAAACTCTTAATTGATACTGGCGCAGGTATTTCGATTTTTAAGCATAAGACGGCGGAAAATTTTAAAAATAGATCTC
Source organism: Leptura quadrifasciata (assembly GCA_963675555.1). Classification (NCBI taxonomy): domain Eukaryota; kingdom Metazoa; phylum Arthropoda; class Insecta; order Coleoptera; family Cerambycidae; genus Leptura; species Leptura quadrifasciata. The sequence goes on along the minus strand of OY776679.1, from coordinate 85,177,577 downwards.
CAGAAAACGCGATTATACAAGGCATAACCGACGAAAAAATTAAAATTAGCGAATCTGTTCTTATACCATTTAACGCACGCGACCCGCACAGAGTCTATATTCACGACTTGGACATAGACTTTGACGGATTATTAGGTGCCGACTTCATGGAACACTACGAATGTAGAATAGATTTCAAAACCAGGCAACTAATTACAAATTTTAAAACATTGCCCATCTTCAAAGTAACTGACGATTCCCCAACACCCGAAATCAACAAAATCCGACAAAATTATAATTCTAGCCAAAATACCATCCAAATTGACGGTCGCACGGAAAAGGTTTACAAACTAAAATGCAATCTTAGAAACACTGACGCTGTACTGTCAGCGCAGGAAAACGAAAAAGTTCGTTTGCCTAATGCTCTTGTTAGGGTAAACGAAAATGGAGAATTTTTGACAACCGTAATTAATGCAAACGCCATTCCGAAAATTATAAATTTTTCTAATCTAAAATTAGAACCATTGCAAAAATTTAAATCGATTTTTAATTTAAATGTTCAAAATTCCGACTCACACATACAGACCGACCGATCATCTGAAATTATTAATCAGTTACGTTTAGATCATCTAAACTACGAGGAAAGTGAACTAATTACGCAACTTTGCCTAGACTTTTCTGAAATATTTTACCTGGAAGGAGACAACTTGACTTTCACTAACGAGATTAAACATTCAATCGACACTAACAATTCTAAACCTGTATTTACAAAATCGTATCGCTACCCTCAATGCCATAAACAAGAAGTCAAAACACAAGTTTCTAAAATGCTGGACCAAGGCATAATCAGACCTTCAATTTCTCCCTGGTCATCTCCCGTTTGGGTTGTACCCAAAAAACTCGATGCCTCTGGCAAACAAAAATGGCGAGTCGTAGTAGATTACAGGAAATTAAACGAATTGACTATTGACGATAAATACCCTCTCCCAAATATTTCTGACCTTTTAGACCAACTAGGCAAATGCCAATATTTTACCACACTAGACTTAGCTTCTGGATTCCACCAAATAGAAATTGACGCGAAAGACATTCAAAAGACTGCTTTCACAGTCGAAAACGGTCATTTCGAATTCGTTAGAATGCCATTCGGTTTAAAGAATGCTCCATCAACGTTTCAAAGAGTGATGGATAATATCTTGTTAGGAATCCAGAATGAACGCTGCCTTGTTTACATGGACGACATTATCATTTACTCCCCTACTATTCACGATCATATTTCCCGACTGACAGAAGTATTCAAACGCTTAAGGAAAGCTAACCTCAAAATTCAACCCGACAAGTGCGAATTTCTACGCAAAGAAGTCGCTTATCTAGGACATCTTATAACAAAAGACGGTGTTAAGCCAAATCCCAGTAAAGTAGATGCCATTTTAAACTTTCCTCATCCGAAAAATCAAAAGGACATTAAATCTTTCTTAGGTTTAGCGGGCTATTATAGACGCTTTATTCCAAATTTCTCTAAGATTTCAAAGCCCCTGACCAAGCTACTACAAAAAGACACTCCCTTTAACTTTGACAATGATTGTATGAATTCGTTCGACAACTTAAAGCAAACATTGACGACGACTCCGATATTAATATATCCTAATTTTGATGAGCCTTTCATCCTAACTACCGACGCGAGCGCATTCGCCATCGGATCGGTACTCTCTCAGGGAAATATAGGCAAAGATCTACCAATTGCATACGCTTCCCGAACTTTATGCGGTGCGGAAACAAAGTATTCCACCATTGAAAGGGAATTATTGGCCATAGTATGGTCAGTAAAACACTTTAGACCATATTTATTCGGTAGAAAATTCAAACTAGTCACCGACCATCGACCACTTACCTGGTTATTCTCAATAAAAGACCCAGGAAGTAGACTTGCCCGCTGGCGACTCAAACTAGAGGAATACGACTACGAAATCGTTTACAAGCCCGGAAAAATCAATAAAAATGCCGATGCCCTCTCTAGAATCAAAATAAACCATTTTTCCAAATGTTCTAAATTCCATTCCAAAATCTTAGCCGCGAACGAAGACACAGACGATGACGGAAATCCAGACAATGACGATGAAATCACAAACGAACAAATAATTCAAGAATTTAATACTTTCTCCCGACTATACAAGACCAAATCTTTAATTGACTACTCTAAAATTCAAACTTCGAATAAACAACTCCTAGACCGAGAAAACAAACACATCATAACTTTCTTTCAACAAAATAACCTAAGAGATTTTCATCACCAAATTATTGACGACATTTTCGAGGAAAACCCTGAATTTTACGACGACAAAATAAATATCCTCTCTAGTAGATCGGTTAGACATAGGAAATACTATATCATTCCTCTACCCTTTGACCCTGAATCTGTAGTAGAACATTTGTTCTTAGCAATATACAAAAATCAAAATGAATTAGATCTTTCTAATACTTATCATGTCGAAAATAACTTAGACCTCCCCATACTCGAAATTCTGTCATTTATCTTCGCAGAAAAGGACCTAAAGCTCATTATCTGTCAAAACCTAGTACAAACACCTGACGAAGACCAAAGACCGATAATTCTTGACCAAAACCATACCGGCAAAAACAACCTACATCGCGGAATAAACGAGACGATGCGTAGGATCAAAAACAAATACAATTGGCAAGGACTAACCAAAGATGTTGAAAATTTCATTAAAAATTGCGAAATTTGTCAACGGACTAAAGTTTGCCGTAAAAATCTTAACAACCCTCTAGTAATCACTGAAACCCCGAGAACACCTTTCGAAAGAATTAACATTGATCTATTCGAATTTCCTACACGAAATTACGCTCTAACTATCCGCGACGAACTTACAAAATTCACACAAGCCTACGCAGTACCGGATAAAAGCGCAAAATCTGTGGTAAATACCCTATTGTTATATTTTCAACATTACGGTACCCCACTAAGGATTCACTGTGATTACGGCGGTGAATTCGACAACAACTTACTAAAAGACCTCTGTACCCTCTACGATATAAAACTGACATATTCTAGCGTAGGACACCCCCAATCTAACGGTTCTATAGAACGCTTTCACGCTACCTTAGCCGAAATGATCCGAATTCACAAAACTGAAAACCCAAATGAACACCCTTTTACCATATTACCATATGCAGTAATATGCTATAACAATTCGGTTAATAAAACGCATGGTTTTACACCATACGAACTGGTTTTTGGACACACAGCTAATAGACCACCAGAGACCCTGTACAACCAAAAAGACCTAATAACTAAATATGTTAGGGACTTAAATAATAGGATATCTCACTATTACCAAATTGCACGCAGTCGGACCGAAGCGCAAAAACAAAAAGCTAAAGTCAGATTCGACAGAAATATCCCAGAAAATCGCCCCACGTATAACGTTGGAGACGAAGTATATGTAAAGGAATCCCAAATCAAAAGTAAGTCACAAAATAAATTCAACGGCCCTTTCGAGATCAAAGAAATTTTCCAAAATTCTGCCACTTTGTTAAATCCCGAGACAAATCAAACAAGTAAAGTAAATTTTGATAGAATGAAACCATATACTGAAGATTAAAATTTATTTTCAGGTTTCTACTGCTGTTCGGATCAGCATTTTCTCAATACGAAATAACACCAATAAACAATACTATCGGTGTTTACTATCACAAAGACACGGACATTGTCATCTCACACAAGAAATGGACGTTACTCGTACATAAAAATATATCGACCTTTAAGACAGCTCTTGACAGAAACGACAAAATCTTACAGACAATCCTTACCACCCTTGACCCAGCATACAAAAACATGAACGAATTCGCGAGTGAGGTTAAAACGCATTTAAGCCTCCTAGGACAAATCTCAAAATCCATACAAACTAAATTTGACGAAATACATCTCGACACGAAACGCTACAAACGCGGAATCATAAACGGAATTGGTTCAATATTCAAAGCAATTACCGGAAATTTAGACGCAGAAGACGGTAAATACTACTCTGACTGTATCAATAAACTAAACCAAGACGAACGTCAGATAGAAAATTTGATGAAAAATCAAATATCAGTTACAAATTCAGTTATTAAAAATTTTAACACGACAATTCAAAAACTACTAATAGACGAGGAGACATTCAACAAAGACATAAAAGAAATCGAATACGCAATCTTAGACATTACGTATAACGTACGAGCAGTTGAAACAAAATTAAAATTCTTGGAAATTTGTGAACAACTCATGGCGAGCTACCTATTTATAGAGGACAACCTCAACGATATTTTAAATTCGATCACTTTCGCGAGACTCAAAGTAATTCATACGTCTATCATTAATCCCCAGGATTTGGTAAACTCATTGCAGGAAATTTCACAAAACCTACAAAAGGACAATTTGCCACTCCCTATTAAACTTTCAAATATTGCACAGTATTTAGATATTATTGAATTAAAAGCTTTCCAAATGAACTCAGAATTAGTATTTGTATTAGATATACCCCTAGTAAACCCTCAAACGTACTCTGTTTTCCAATTATACCCCATTCCTATCTTAGATAGTAGAACTGGTCTGTATCATATTTTGTCAACTTCTCAAAAATATATCGCGAGAGATGATGATTCTTTGATGTACATACCCGTTGCTGACCTCAGAGAATGCAAGCCACTCCATACCAATACTAAATTATGTCCAAATTTGTTTGCATATCCAATTGACAACAACGCCATATGCGAAGCCCGCCTTTTCAAGGATCTACAAACCCTACCAGAAAACTGTCAAACGTTAACTATCATCGGCCAAGGATACAACATCCAAAAACTAGATGAAAACGTGTGGATGATCATCAATACAGAGCCACTACAAATGAATATCAATTGCCCGAAGGAGACTTCAAAAACCGACACCATCTTCAAAAACTCTATAATTAAATTACAACCAAATTGCTACGCCTTCATAGGCATCACGAAGATCCAAGCTAGCACAGACGAAACGACAGACGTGAAGAACGACGCTCACCCCATACAAATCCCTTTCGAGTGTTGCAACCAGGTTCCGGACAAAGTTCGAGTGCCCAATCTGAAACCACTAAAACTAAGTGATCTGAACACCGAAGACCTCGATATCGCCAGACACCAATTAGACCAGTATTCAAAAGACTTAGACGACCTAATCAAGGAACCCTTCATCACGAGACACATTTCTTGGTTTACCTACCTTACCATAGTGCTAATTTTCGGACTCTTATTCTTGTATCTATTCTGTAAGTGTAAAGCAAGAAGACGAAGACTAGCCATCAACGTTTCCACGACTCCTTCATCTCCACCAAGGCCTAGTGAACCCCTCAGGACATTTACTAGCCTATTTCATCAACGAAGACGACCCCCACTAAGAATAGAGGACGAAGAAGGTGAAGACATCGAACTTAATTAAACCAGACTGTTTGTGCCTTTTACTGACTTTTTGTACCAAGACTCTTCAGTGAATTTTTACTTCATTTCATTGTTTATTTAGTGTATTTTATTATTCCTATTTTTTTGTTAGTTTCAAATGACTAACATTTTAACATGCTTTTCGTAACACAAACAAGCTAATACGCTTGCGTCTTACGCCTAGCATTTTTTACATTTTATGCTTTTACATTTTACGCTTTTTGTATTTTTACATTTTATATTTTACATTTTATATTTTTATATTTTTCAATCTTACAATTTTACCATTTTACATTACTTTATATTTTTGAATTCTTGTTAAATCACAAATTTTGTTCAACTTAAAAGTTGCTGTATAAACAACAACTTTTTTTATAAGGGGGAAGTTGTTATATGAAAATATACCCTGTATCTCTGAGACATTGGCCTCACCACTCTCAGCGGTATTATATTACATAGATATCAAATAACGACTCCTCTCAGCATCCGCTCTCCCGAGAATTAGATAAGATTGTATTCTTGCAAAACTGCATAATTGCAGTTCCTTTGTTCCCAAAGGTTATAAATGGGAGTAGTGTACTTTCAGACGGCAGTCTTAAACTCATGTTGGAATAAACAAGTCAAAATTATTATTGTTCTAATTTATAAAGAGTCAACGTTGACTCCATTAATAAATAAATAAAGTTTTTAAAAAGTGATTTCAACAATCGATTATCTAACATATATAGATACAAACAGCTAAAAATACTTCCTATACAATTATATTCAAAGTTCTCGGCAGCGATAATAAAAACGTCACAATGTATACATTTTATATATCTCTGAAAATATGGAAAGAAAACTAAAGGTATTGCGATAGTCTGGAGTTATATTTAACCTCTGAATTTAAATCTTTTGGACCATGAATCTGTCAGATAACTCACATAAATATTGTTTTTTTAGTATGTTAAATTTCTCGGTAATATGTCTCTCTAAAAATAGTTACTTTGCTGTCAATATTCATAGCAGTTTATATAACGCAATCTGTTTGCACTTGACAATTTTACATTAGCAACTTACGCTTTTTATATAATGATCCCTATATCAACAGAGATTTAGAAACTGCCTTGGGGAAATAATTTAAAATTGTCAATAAACATGGCACAAGAGCTGAGCTATAACTACTTATATTCTCTTCTTCTTTTTATGGGTACCTCATATATCTTCTGAAAGTTATTACAAAATCAAAAAAATAACAGAATTAACCAGTATATTAGAAAAATAACCTCTACACGTGTGACGTTTATGCCAAAGGAACAGTCAATTTTCTGTCAATCAATACAAATAATTATAACAAAAATAATGAAATATTTCGAAAACTATAGTAGTTTGTGCAACAAGAGTGGATACGGTAGCCATATCGCACGAGAAGGAAGATTGAGCACGACGCCGTAGGAATGCAAGAGGTCGTAGGTTCAACATAACATTATTGACTGTATAATTTGCCAGAAATTCTAATTTACCTCTTTTTAGAATAAACATAGTTCCAGAAGCATGTAGAATCGTTTTTGATAAAGTGTTGAACTTTAATTAAGTACAAATTAAAAGCTTTCTTTATTTGAAATTTTATTAACTATCTTAACCTATTAAAACTTTCTAGCTTTATAAGTTTGGTTTTCTTATATCTATTAACATAATAGTTTTTGAGTTTTATTGTTCAAAATACCTTTAGCATACCATGATGGATAACTACGGTTTTTGTTGATAGAAAAAGATACATGGACACAAGTGAGATTGATGTCAGTATATGATTTCAGAAAGGACCAGTCCATGGTCAATAAAGATATGTTGAGGTCGGGATAATTTGCTTTATGAAAGTCAAATTTTTATTCATATTAAAATTTTCAGAGTACTGGTATGAAATAGATACATACACAAATATTGACGGATGATATAGTTCTCTATGAACTTAACATTCAACATTACCAATAACTAGATCTAATTTTTTTTTTTCATTTATTTAACGTCGGTCTATTTCCGCTACTGAGGTCTATCACCGACGCCGGTAGACGAGCTACCCCCAACCAGGAATTTTGCCGAACCTCTTCCCTTAAGAAGAGTAGGGATCTTTTACTTGCCTAACATTTAATAGACAAGGGACCGACGGCTTTACATCCCCTCCGAAGGATGGTATATCACCTACACAACCCTCGCCTAAGGTTGCATAGCTTCCGCGCATACACTGATATACAAGCCGCTGGAAGATATGTGAGGCGAGGACACGGTCTTCTTTGAAACGGTCGCCCATCCAAGTACTAACCGCGCCTAACGTTGCTTTACATCGCATATCGAAATATGTACATAGTAAAGACGCATCTATGCTCGCCCCAACTAGATCTAATAATACATCTTTATTATTCACTACATTATTATTTTGTTTCAAGTTCTTGAAATTTTAAAAATTATTAACTAAACGTGATTTGAAATCATTAATTGCTAAGTTGTTGAGATATGTTGAACAGTAATATACATTGCAAAAATTTAAAACAGAAAAGTCAGGTAGATATCATCTACACTGACTTTTCTAAAGAGTTTGACAGATTGAATCACGGTATGCTATTAAATAAGTTGCAGAACTTTGGTTCCAGTAAATACTCTCATTAAATTATTTATTTATTATTTATTTTTATATTTTAGTTTGTTCAATATCGTGGCTTCTAATCTGTGCTAACTAAACATACATCAGAAGTACCGCGAGGTTCCATACTTGGACCACTATTTTTAGTATTTTTTATTAATGATATTATCAACAACCTCGACGTATGCTACTTACTTTAAGCTGACGATCTTAAACTATATCACTGCATTAACTCTAAACTTGACTGTTTGAGACTCCAACATAATATCGATTTGCTCAACGACCGGTGCTTCTATAACCATGTTTCTTTAAGTGCTACTAAATGTAATGTAATGTCACGTAAGTCAGACTCCATAATTTTAATTATGACTTGAATAACTCTCTTTTAGGTAGACCTGAGTTTGTTAAGAACTTGGGAGTTATACTCGACTCAAAATTAATTTCTCTAAATATATTGAAGAATGTGTAACTGGAGCTTACAAATCCTTAGATTTTATTCTGCGCAATGGTAGAGAATTTAAAAGTTTGCCTACTCTTAGACCTTTTGTTTATTGCAATTATTAGGTCCAAATTAGAATAGGCTTCCATTGTTTGGAGTCCCATGTTATAATGTGAACATTACAATACTTGAGAAAGATCAGCAAGGTTTCTTCAAATCCTCAACATTTATAACAGAGGGTAACTATCCGTTAAGAGGTACACCTCAGAAATTATTTTTGATTAAATTTGATATGTGCAGTCTACTTAGGAGTCGGGTTATGTCTACAATATTTTTTTTTATGTAAAATTACTAATAATAAGATCAACTGTCCTAAAATTATTTCACTCATTAAATACCGAGTGTCCAGGTTAATGGCGAGAACAACTAATATACTCTTGATACCTATATCTCGTTGTAACCTCTTGAACTCATCTTCACTGCATCAGATCTGTTTAAATTATAATAACATAGAACACAGATTGGATATTTTTAACTATATAATCGCAGATATAAAACATATTTATTCTACTCCAATGTAACACGTAACAATTTGAATTTTCAGTATCTACTGAAGGGAAGTTCAGTACATTTTTACATTGTTTATATCATAGGTTAGTCGATCGTTTTTTCCTCTCAAATATTTCTTGTACAACTTTATTGAAAGTATCATTTAATGTTAAGGATAACGCAGATTTTTGTAATTTCAGTTGCGTAACTTCATTCTTAAACTCAGCAACAACTGCCTTGAGTTCGCTGATATCCTTCCCTATGTGTGCAGGTATAGGTCAGTCAAGGTTTACTTGAAATTGTTTAACCCCACAAACCTACACAACTATGCTTATAGTTAATTTTACAAACGCAATATTTAATTAATTTATATTGATCAGTTTCTGCTTTACAACAGAAACATGTATTTTCCATTTTGAGTTGATTTTGAACAAGTTGATATATCTGTTTAATATTGTTTGTTACGCTCCCATGGGATACTGTGAGTAGTTTCTTGAAGTTTCTCCTGGTTTAATGGTTATATAGACTTGTGTACGACAAATGTGCCAAAGTTAAAAGAAGAACTTAATAAACGTAGTGCCATTTAGAATATCAACAATTTTGTATAAGTAGTATTTATGCGTATGACATAAACACAATCTTAAAGCTGTATACTTAACTCACACAGAAAACAAGAATTGTCTTTATAGATTAGTTTGACTTATAATAATAAATAATTTCAAAGGGATTGTTATTTGGGAGGCTGAGTTAACAAATCAAACTCGACCAGTTTTACTTTTTCTCAATATTTCAATATCGAGAAGCCAGAACACCATATTCTAAATATTTTTGTTTGGCACTACTAGTTTCATTCTGAAAATTAACAGTTTTGATATCAGTGGCCTTCATAACATGGCACGCATTATTTTAGAAGCATCAGGAGCGTTAACTTTCGCGTCGCGTTCTTCCAAGTTATTTTTAGGGCACTTTTGAATAAAATTTATACTTGCAACCATGTTTACTTTCATCTAAATATAGTTTACGCTTAATGTAAATCTATTTTTGCTCCGTGAAGTTGCCTTTAGTTGTTGGGAAGTCACAAAAAATAAACAAATAAAGTTATGAAAGGACAGGGCGGTCCAATTTTAAATGGGGCAAGATTGTTTGTTATTTTTTCGATTAGTTTGAAGCAGTGCTGAAATAAAGTGTCAATTTGCCTTATAGTAAATAATAAACTGTTTTAATAAAGCATCTGTTTTAATGAAGTATTTTAGGGATCTTTTCAGGAGCAGAAACAGAAATATTTTGTTCTATTAGGTGCCATTATTGGCAACCTAATACTGTATACATTTCATTCGATTAATTATAACGGGCCGTGTTAAAATCTTTGAAAAATCAAATTAAATGTCGTTGTCCAATAGATCAGCACTATGATGTTGTTATTGTTAACTTCCTTAGCATTGAATACATAAAAGGGTTTTCGTTGGAGTACTAAATTAGGCGAGCAAGTTACCCCTTTTAATCACTCGAAATATGGTATGGGTTAGGTTGCCCCCCCCCCCCCCCCAACTCGTTTTTGGCTCAAAAGGTTGCACTCGTTATACGCCCCTTTGGCTCTAAAGTAATTAGCTAGTGTCTTAACCGCTATTGAAGGTGAGAGAGCTAGAACTCTTCTTTGGTCACTTTATCAAAAAAATTGCAAAAATAGTCTCAAATTGTAAAGAATAGCAAGCGCCCCTTTGTGCCCAGTAAAAAGCTAGCGCACTTTCGCGGGTAGCACGATGGGGGTGGTTAGGTGCTGGGCCAAATTTTCATATTTTCAAATTATGATTTTTTTTGTTACTTATATTAATGAATAATCATTTTCAAGTGTATTTCATTGATTATGATCATTCTTAATCAAGATTTCAGTTTCTGACTGGACTTAATCGAAATCTTCTCATGAGTTTTTAGCCTTTGGAAAACATATTTGTAAAATGTAGCCATTGTTTCTAAAAGATAGATCTTGGAAAAAATTCGATAATCTAAAGAGTTTGGCCTTAATTGGACATCTTTTGGTATTAAAGATTTTAACTATTTGGACTCCAATGTGTTTTTTCTATGGTGGAGGGGAAATTCTACATTGACACCGAGTGCTAAGGTCTGCCGCACCGGGTAGTGTCGGACTCCTAGTGACTAAAAACCCTCCTGGATCAGTGTTTCCACGTAACCTAGAAGGGCTTTCGCTTTTCATCAGGCCACGGGTCATTCATAGTGTATTGGTGTTAGTAAAACTTCCCGAGTTTTCCCTTACATCCCCCATCTATTGAAGCGATTAGGAATTCGGGACTAGATTTCTTCTGTCCTCTTCCTTTGTCCTCATTATTCGATTTAGAGCATGTGCAACATTTTCCCAGTTCCCCTCCGATTCCAGTATACACCTAATTAAGTTATCAGGGTTCCAATGGTCTCCTGATCTCTCGATCCTCCACCAGTTGCTGTAGAACACGGTATGTCCTGCGTCGTCATTCTCCCCACAGTACACAGACTTCCGTATGTCAACCTTTCCTATATCAAAGAGATATTCCACAAAGCTACCATGTCCCGTGAGGGCCTGGGTGAGATGGAAGCTCATCTCCCCATGCCCCCTCTCCATCCACCTTCTTATATTTGGAATAAGTCGTCTTGTCCACCTCCCTTTGGTTAAGTTGTTCCAACTAGTCTGCCATCTCTCGAGGAGTCTCTCGCTTGCCTCTTGCTTCCCCATCCCTTCATATACCTCTCTTCTCTGCTTGGCCAGTAGATCTATCGGGGAGACCCCCGCTAGCATCAGGACTGCTTCGTACAACACAGTTCTGTAACCACTGCAAACTCTGAGTGCAGCTCTCCTCTGTACTCTCTCAAGCCTCCTTCTGGTGCTTTGTACCACCATCGAACTCTCCCATACTGGGCCCGCATACAGTAAAATGAAATGTATCACACTGTATAATATCCTTCTTTTGCTAGTCTTGGGCCCATACGTGTTACTCATAAGCCTCCCCAAGGCAGAGGCTGCTTTTCCGGTCTTTTCTGCTGTCTCCAGTGCATGTAACCCATAGGTTAGTCGCGCGTCTAACCATATTCCTAGATATTTTAAGCCCCTGCTAGGTCTAATATCCACCTGCCCTACTCTTACTGTGAAAGGTGGTAGAATTATTTTCCTGTTAATGATGATGCACTCTGTTTTCTCTGGGGCTAGTTCTAATGGCACCCCTTTTAACACCGCTCTATTCTCCTAATGGTTTCATTTACCCCTGCCTCTACCCCATCCACCTAGGTTTCTGTAGCTGTTATGGCCAAGTCGTCGGCGTACCTTGTCACTGTAACACCGCCCGCCTGGGGCAGCTGTAAAACGGCATTGAATATTAAATTCCACAGTATCAGACCCAGGGCCGATCCCCGTGGAACACCGCAGGTCACATTTTTCCAGTTTGCACCGTTTTCTGCCTCCCATCCAATTCTTCTGTTCTCTAGAGAGCTCTTAGTGATTCTGAGCAAGTAAACTGAAAGAAATCTGAAAGCGACAGTGAAATCCTTAAACAATATAATAATAAATGTAAATTAGAGTAAATTTACAAACTATGAATATTATTATAAAATGTTCAACATTTAGAATTCAAGATACGAATCAACATACCTTTTCGTTTCCCCGTTGGTAATATTGCCAGCTATATTCCCAATATTGATTAGCGTAGTCGTTTCTCAATTATTTTTAAAAAAATCTTGTCTTGTAAAAGTAATCCAGTTTTTTCTTCTCAAAACCATCAACTACCTGCGAAATATTTTTCTTCGTCAAATAGTTTTTTAGATCCAGCGTCAACAGATAAACAGACAGACAGACAGACATTCTGGTGGAATTAAAAGGTCTATCCGAAATGACTTGCATTTTAAACACAAAATCAAAAAAGGTGTACTTACATACAGTTTCGTTGAAATTGACGTCCCGTGGAGACGTTTTATAAATAAAGCGATAATTGTTTTGGCATCAAATCTGTATTTTAAAATAGGAGTATATTTTTAGTGGTTTTTAGTTCTAAAGCGTCATTGAACAGTAGTTTACCAAATTTAATATTTGCAAAATTAATCTTGCGCTTTGCAGCCTCAACATCTGTTTTTCTACATAAAACACACATTTTTTTTCATCAATATAATTGGTTTGTTGCCAACATTCATCAAGAGAATATCTCTAACGTACAAAATTCATAATATTATCTATTTCTTGAACACCACACATGTTTTTAAAGATGTGGTGAACGATATTAACACAGAAAATATCTTTATTACAAATAAATTTATAATATTTTATCTTCCTTTTTGAAGCTTTCTCCCACTACGTCCTATTCTAAAACTGATCAAGGAGTGTACAAAATAACAAAATTAACCTGTACGTCTGTGACGCTTATGTCAAAGGAATATTCAGCTGGTATTTTTGTCAACCAATATAATTCAGAATAAACTCTTGTTTGCCGTGTATGTTAAATACAGAGTTCTAAAATTATGTTTATGTTATATCCATAGGTACCCTGATACAGGGGTCACTGGTGACGTACGAGACAAAATTTACATTTTATATTTTAATATGTACAGTGTACACAATACATGAATGGTGGATTTTAAATATTAGATTCGATTGGCTTACCTCTTAGTTAATTACTTTTCCATTTTTCAAAATTGTTTTGATTATTATAAAATATTCGAATAAGTTAGGGTGTATCGTCTCAAGTTACGATCTATCATTTTCGAGTTTTTATCTATTCTATCATGAAACAAGTGTTCTGTTAGAGCGCCATAGAGATGTTTAAAAATTCATATCTCTGCCAATATTGATTGAATGAAAATGAAAAAAAGAAAATTGTTCATAATCGAATTAACTACAACTTTCATTTGAAACATTTTGCGATCTGAATGGCCATTTTTGAGATTTTAGCGAAAAACATGCGCGTTTCCGTTGCGTCGCAAAACTGTCAAAATTTCAAAAAATCTATCTCGGCTCCAACAGGTCGTATCAAGTTGAAGAAAACGAAATTGTGCGGATTTTTATTACCTATAATTTTCATATGCACATATTTTACAGTAAAATTTTCCGAGTTTTTTGCGAAAAACCGATTTTTTTTGCCTATTTTCTCCTTCCCTTCCCCTCCGCTGACGTCTACGAGTGAAGACTTTTGATATGTTAAAAAGTATCACAAGATAAGCCTGTCCCCAAAATTTCAGCTCGCTGTGAATTATTTCATCCAAATTTTCCCATTTTATTGGGCTATTTAGACTCTAAGTAAAACTGTTTCGAGAGCTTTTTAATGGAAACACGAAGTATGGCTGCAGAAAAGCAAACACAGGACTTGCTTGCAGAGCTAAAATTATGTTAGACCAGGAAAAGAGATACCAAAAAGAAAAAGAAGAACAAGAAAAGAGACGTCAAGAAGAAAAAGAATAATAAGAAAAAAAACGTAAGGAACACATATGAACTAAAAAAGATGTTAGATCAAGAAAGGAAACGTCAAGAACAAAAGGAAGAACAAGAAAGACCACGTCAAGAAGAAAAAAATGAATTGAAGAAAGTGATGGCAGACCTGAAGATAAAACTTCACGAGGGAATACGGGAAGAAACGCGAAGGATAGGAAGAGTTAAGAAAAATTATAGAGGTGCAACAGGGCGCTATCCTCTCAGCCACTGTCGGTCGGTGTGTTTACTAAAGTGTGTAAACACGTAATAGATCTATCAACAAATACTTCGGGATATTGATTACTCATTAGAATCTCTTTAATAAGTTCCTCATTATTTAATATTTCAGTATTAGATGAAATTATTTTATCCGTATCATATAAATATTTTATAACGCCCTTTTTAACATTTATTGACTGATTTGAGTTAAAATTTAAAAATCTATTTATGTGCGTTGATTTTCAATAAACGCTTGTTTCAATAGCATTACTTACTATCTTAATTAAAACGTTTAAAAGCGGTAGTTCATTTTTATTTTTTACTTCTAATTTAAAAGTAGTTTGTGTATTTAGACTTTCTAAAAAACTATCTAGTAAATCAACCCCAAGAAACCAAACTACAAAAATGTTCACATATCCACGACGTTTTGTCTTTTCCAAAAATAAATATTGCTATAACAAATTATATAGACTATTTTTATAGTGATTTTATTGGATATGTGAGTCAAGTCATAAAACTTATATTCAAAAATAAATGTACCACATTTAATAATGTATGAGATCTGCAATAATTTCCAGCTTAGTTTTTAAATGCTTTAACAAAAATTATAAATTCATAAAAATGTGCATTTTCGCGAACCAATAGGAATTATTGCAATCATGTCATATTTTAACGCGTAAGTACTTGCAAAATCAACTAACCAAGAAAACAGAGAGTTTTTAAAGAAATAATGATTAAAATAGTTAATATTCCACAACTTCAAATAGCCAATTTAGATAAAAATAGGATCTACTTCAATATCAAGGTTGACAACTCATGCACTGGAATACTAGGCGTCCGCAAAATATGTCCATCATTCTATATTAATATGTTTTTTATATTCTTGATGAAATGCGCCAAACAATTTTTAGTTAGACTCAAATAAATATTTTGTGCCACCTTTTCGATTGCCATGTAAGGCGTCCGCCGCGTCGTCGATTCGTTTCGAGTAGGAAAAAGTTCGCTAAACTGAATGGACTGGAATTCTGATTCTAAAAATATTATATAAAATATGATGAAATATAAGTATATTGGCAAAGTTTTTTGGGATTTAATTTGGTGCTGACCTCTATCTATTTTCCTTTTGGGCTGCTACGAGTGATAGTAAAAAAAAATATTTGCGATAATGATTACCCATTGCGAATGATGCTTGAAGTTTGAAAAAATAAAATACTTTGTTAATTTCTTAAAATAAATTTACATTTTGTTTGATTAAAAAGAAAAAAATGACTAAATAAAAAATGATATACAGGGTGGGGGATTTGTGGGGCAAAGGAAATGCTAAAAATACCAGTATATTTTTGGAAATCTCTTTCTAGACTCCTTTCCCTCCTGTTAGTACGGTAGCCCGTAACCAACATTTTTGACTTATCACCTTATGTCCGTTTACTATTTCTTGGTGTTAATAAATATGTATAGTTTGAGGAAAAAATGGAAACGGAAATTTTTAGTGTTGCGTCAAGATGTAAAGTGTTAAAAGCTTGCAGCCCCCATTTTACAACCCCAATTCAATAAGTTTTCAACGAAATTGGCTAAAATTCATAAAACTATACATTATTATAGTTTGATAATATTGGACTAATAGAGTTGAAATAACAAAAAAAAATTAACCCTAATCTTTTCGACCCTTTACTGGGGGTGAAAATAGAGTGACTAAATATCCCAAAATATACATCCACTCTATGCGAAAAAGGTCCGTAGTACTTTGGCATTAAGTTGTGTAACTAAATACCACGGGAATATATACATATTAAATTAAAAACCATTTTAAAAATGAAATAAATGCTATTTTTTTAACCGACCATATTATAGCATGAACACGAACGGTACCTTTGGTTTGGTAAAAATAAAATATTTTTTTCCGGAGAGCTTTATGTGAGAATAGAGGCCTCTCGTGCACTTTATTTTGTTTGATTCGAAGTCGGGGGTGGTTGAAAAGCTAGAACGGGCCAAATGCTTCGCCCTGTATACTCTCAAAGCTAATTTACACTTGAAATTAGTTTTATTTACTTTATTTAACACTTCTAGGATTTTTATTTCAGCTGGCAGGGTCAAAGGCTACACCCTGTATAGTATGGTACCACTAGTTTTTAAATTAAACACTTTAATTTAGAACGAAAATTAACAGCTTGTTTATTTACGTATAAAACACAGAGTTGAGTATTTAAATATTTGAAATTGAAATTTTATTCACAAAAGATATTTTAACGTATCGACACTAGAAATTTGCCTAAGTCGGGGTTTGGTTTTGTTTTATTAAAATTTGTTATTTAATAATGAGAAAATTCACTTGAAAAATTGGGGCCGCGAAGGCGACTTGAAGTGGAGCACTGGGGCTGATAATTAATAAAGTACACACACACACTTGGATTTAGGCTCTGGGGCGACCAAAGAGATAACGCAGGCACTGGATTTAATTAAATAATAAATAACACCACAGGTAATTACGACCCCCTTTATCCCGCAAGGCTCTAGAAGAACCTTGTGTGGAAGGGGGCTACACATTTAGAGACAAGGGACACACACCCAATATCCGTGTATAGTGGAAAAATCCCTCTCACAGTATTTTCCACTGCCACGACCGGGGATCGAACCCGGAACTTTTGGGTGAGAGGCAAGCGCGCTCACCTCTCGACCACCAGTCATAATTGTCACTAGATACGCCGAAAACACAACTTGCCGGGGGCTTAGCTCGCTCCGTTATTTATACTGATGCCGGGGCACGACGCTCGCTGAGAGCTGGATAATCTGGAAAGGGCACCAGACCATCTATGGGCCTCAAATGATGAAATATTGAGCAATACTTGATGAAATTTTGGAATTTTGGGTTGAAAATTATATCACTAAAACGGCTATGAAAAATGAATCAATTTGGTATAAAAATGTCAGCGGAATCTATTTTTGTTTTGGAAATATGAATAATAACTGTCTGAATAACTTATTAAATTCAATTGGTCCTGTAAAGTAATATTAAGGGCTGTACTTTAATCCATATTTAATGTTACATTAAGTCATGTTAATGTTATATTAAGCCATATTGTGGATAATGTATCGCCGGCGTTCAACGGTGCGAGAGTCCACTTTAAGGGTAATTGAAATAAAGATAGCGATGGGTTGCTAGCAACTCGTGGGGAACATGTAAACTGGTCCTATTTTGAGACGAATGTTTTATGGGCTGACTGAAAAGGTGAACGAAAGATGTTTGGAGATATGAATAGAAGATTGGGTTTGAAAATATTTTGAGGAGAAATTTGTTTATAGAAAGCCTTTTGAAAATGATTAAAAATATTCTGACTTGGGCTCGGGAAGTGTTTTAGAACTGAATTGAGTTGATAGGGGGGCTGTATTTTTTAGGGCGATCTTCTGTAAGTTTTTTTTACTATAATTTGGTGAGTTTTGATGTAGGAATGATTTTAGCGATATAGGTATTCGGATTATTTGGGAATTATCGATGTTGCGTGAATTTTCTCAGAATTATTTATTGGAAATTGGGCTTTTTTAGTTCCCCGAGTGTCTTCTTGACTTTTTTATGGGTTTTGCTAAGTTGACCGTAATGATTGAATTATTTAACAAATTTTAGTACTTTTTTCATCGGCCATCTTGTTAATATGAAGGACGTACGATAACAAGCATAGCTGACTATTTTGTCTAGTAGTAGTAGTAGTAGTAGTAGTAATAGTTGAAGCTGAGTTAAATTAATTATGTTTTCAAATAGCAACTAGTTATTTAGTATAAACTTACTTTAGTTTAAATATTACTGTACGCTTATTTTTTATATAAGTGTTACACTCTTTCCCCCCTTCAAAATATTAGTTCCTACAGCAACAAAAAATGTCCATCAAAGACCGAAAACACCTTAGTGTTATAATGTTTAATATATTCAATGTCAACTTAAACAGTTGGTTCGCATAACTTAGACAGCAAAGACAACTATATTACCTTGTTATTAGAAACTAAAAATAAAATAAACGCCAGATGGAACGGAGACAAGGTTAATTTCAAAACTTACAAACAATTTGTTGTGCTTTTTCCTGAGGGTAGTAAAAATAACTAACAAGTTATTCCTGACCTGGATTCAGTACCAACGATATGCTCTTCACTTTACAGACTTCATCAAAACCAATTTAAGATAAATTTTATGGTCGATACATCTTATTTCATTATACAGTGGTTCTAATTGAATCTCAATTTGCTTAATAAAATTCTGTTCTATTTTTTTTCCTGTCCAAATGGAGGAAGTAATGTTGTACAATCATGAAATTTAATTTAACTTTGAATTCGCAGGATCCTTGTCTCAACTATATACATTATACATACAGTAGCTGTCGCGACATGTGAAGATCGAAAATAGTAAAATTCGGTCCCAGAGCTATTTTATTGCAAAGAAAAATTATATAATATAACAGGGTGTTTTCAAAATATACATTAAAAAATTTAGTAGTCTACCGTTATGTTTGTCTGACCATAAATTCTTCTTCAGCTTATTTTTATACAAAGTATAATTTGCAAGAAATGGTGAAGGTGTTGGTTTAATTTTAAGATGCCCAAAAAATTT
Source organism: Leptura quadrifasciata (assembly GCA_963675555.1). NCBI lineage: Eukaryota > Metazoa > Arthropoda > Insecta > Coleoptera > Cerambycidae > Leptura > Leptura quadrifasciata. The sequence goes on along the minus strand of OY776679.1, from coordinate 85,158,268 downwards.
TCGAACTTTTAGCTCTCAGTAATTGTGTATGTGTGTTTTTCCAGTTTATCGTATTCACTAATCACTGTCACTTGGTAACTGTTAGTCCCCAAATGTGTTCCAAGTATAACTCCGTTTGCGTCTAATTTATGATGCATTATAATAGCAAGACCGTGAACAGTTACTTGAAATCTGCGATAATAATATTATTTAAAAAATCACTATTCACAAACAAACTAATAAGAAATTACCCGGCTTTTCTGCATTTATATGAACATTCTTATTAACGCATGTTCAGATGAATGAACATCGATATAGAAAAGCTAGGTAATGTAAAGGAAAAAAAAATTTCTTATTTATTACAAAATTTCAAACTATTCAAACTTCTTAAGAATAAACGTTATTAGCTATTCCTTTAAAAGAAGATTGAAAATTGGTTCAAAAATAAGAACATTATGTAAAGTTCTAAACGGAACTAGGTCAAAACATGAACTAATAAATGGGTATTATTATCCTACAGACTTTTCCACCAGGGTGGTTCCTACCTCAGATACTAAGTACTTAGAAACGAATTTTCTAAATTATACTTTATCATCTTTTAGCGGCTAAAATTGTATTTAAGACGGTTTGCACCCACGAAAGCTTTCATATGTACCATAATAGGTGAGAAAATAAACATACGTGTGCGTTATTTTTCTGACACATTTATGTTAAGAAGATATCAACAGTAAACGATGTTAAACTGTGAAACGCGGAGTACTGTAGAGGCGTCTTGCAATTTTCGCCTAAGTTGGCGGTGCTCTGCAGGCACCCGTCGTGGTAAATTTAATGTCACATATTATTGACAACATATTATTGAAACTATATCTCATTATAAACTGAACAATTCCACTATTAAGTTATGAATACTGAATCAAGTAATGATGATATTTTAGGAAACGTACCCCACCGAGTGTCATCTATTACTCGCTGCGTCGCGTCGCAAAAAATGTACTAAGTTTGTGAATTGAATCCATAATTGTGGTTTTGTTTTCTTGATCGTGTTAAAAAAAAACTGTACACAACTCGCCGCAAAGTATCTCATCCTTGTGTGACTACCTCAACTCGTGTGTTAAGTTTCACTTTCCATACTAGTTATGAAATAATATCAGCGTGGCCGTCTTTTAGTCCTAATATTTTTCCTATTCCTTAATTTAAGTTTATTTTGTTGTTCGCAAAACACTACAGGGACTTGATAAAGTCAAGTGTGGAATATAGGAAATTACACTGTATATAACGAAACATTTTGCGTCTACAGATCAATTTTAATTTGACCATGAGGCGTATTATTTTTAGCCAACATCTTCACCTATTACACTGTTTTACAAATACATCATGTTTCTTTCAACACAGCACAAATAATAAATAAGACCTAAGTTCAAATTTAACAAGTTCTACTATCAATTACGTATCGGTGTACACACTGTTAGTAAATACAATTCAAAATATCTAATATCTTTGAACCCGACCAAAAATCTCATTACCTGAATATCACATTCAAATACCGCATGTTACATTATTTTTCATTGCTCGAAGCGCCAACCAACGCTGTTCTAAGCATAGTCTCACCAAAATAGGCGAGTTAAACATCGGTGCGCCTGTAAGCTTGTCATGCGCGTCGCTACCGTCCGCGCTACGCGTCCTTGTCCTTTGTGGTCTCGGCCTGTCTATCGGGAAAAAGGATAAATGTATACTCGTATGCGTAGGAGGTACTTGAAACGGTGGACTGTTTGTACGGTGGTGGTTGTATTAAATATTCTTCGTTCGGCGTCTGTGGAAAATCAATTCAGTGCATTAAAATTTACAAATGGGTTCACGACTAAGTTGTGTCGTGCCTAGTTCTGAGATTAAAAGAGGTTTAAAAATATAGATTTTTAAAAAAAATATTATCGGTATTTTATTTGAAGAGTCGAGTTCTGCAACAAATTGGATATGGGCCCCTACCTGAGGAGAAGGTTAGATTTTTTTTACAATTTACAAAGGCAAAGCTATTAGCGTTTTTACGAATAATACCAAACATTATTGTTGTTAATATGAAAGTAATAAAAATGCTTAGTACGGTGTGTATGTCGTTGCTTCAAGCATCATATTCGGAATGCTGAATGATTTCTGACTGTGAGATCCTCAATTTCTCCCTTCAGTTTTTTATATTCTTCTTGCATAGTAGTTGAGATTGAGGTGTTCTAAAGCAGTTTATTGAAAAAGTACGGACTAATAATTTTAGATAGTCTTCTGGAAGTTTGTGAATTGTAGATTTTACATCGCTAAGTTTGATTTTTTAAGGCTAACAAATTGCAAAATCAGAAAAACTACGAATTTTTCTAATTTTCAATTATTTTTTAATTTTAATATTCCTTAAACATACATCGTTGTAATCCAAAGCTAGCAAAGTCAATTGTTTGATTTTCTTGTGGACAGGATTCACTATTTAATTTCTAAGAGTAGGTAATTTTTTATTTAAAAAAAAGTATATATATATCTTTTTGATACTCAATTGTCTGTTTCTTAGTGGCAATCGGATGTATTGGAAAAAATTACATCAGACTCGCAACAGCGCAACGCACCCTTGTATACCGGGTGTAACAGGATAATGGTATATCCCCTTTCCCCTTTAGTTTTGAAGATAATTGATTGAAATTTAGGATATACTACATACATAATAAGCGGCACTTTTTGACATAAAATTGATTTTTTTTCACTTCCAGTTTTCCGGAATGACACTAACTTTCGATTGTTAAATGGAACACTCTGTATATTATTGCATTTTTGAATTCTGCATAATTTTCTGAATCCAACGATGTCAAATAAGTGACATTTCAAACATCAAATTTGTTTAAAATATAATTTTTAGTTTTCCATTTAAGTGTGCCATGGCGGTTCTATTTAAAAATCGAAAGTTAGTATCATTTCCGGCGAAACCGGAAGTGAAAAAAAATCAATTGTATGTCAAAAGGTGCCGCTTATTATGTATGTAGTATATCCTAAATTTCAATAAATTATCTTCAAAACTAAAGGAGAAAAAGGTGATATACCATGATCCTGTTATCGACTGCAAAAAGTAAAACCTTTAAAAATGTTGTCGTTCGTGCCAAATCTCCCTTCAGAAACTTCAATACGTGACTATTCACTCATCCTCATAAGGCCGGTTCTTAATAAAGATTTTTATTAGGAAGTAAAAGTCAGTTTTTAAGGTAGTTGTTAAATTTTGGTGATCGGAGCGACATTTGTTATATTTACGCAAATTACGCTCCGTGCAACGACATTCATTGCAGTTACCGAAATAACGCTCCGTGAAAGGTGAAATTTTTGTTGCAGTTACGTTGAAGTTACTACACTCACATGCAAAAAAAACGCAACAAGTTAATATTTGGTAAAATTTGAGGTCTTATAATTTTTTTATTTTTAGTTCAATTTTGATAAATTTTTAACAAACTGTAGATGAAATGACTAATTTCAACTTGCATATCAAGTCTTTTGTTAAATGCTGGTGTATTAGACATTATACAGGGTTAATTAAAAGTTCGTTGTATAACCCTAACTTTAAAACACCCTGTGGAATAACTTCGTTGCCAAATTCTTACAAAATACCAATTTCATTTTTTGGTTCATGTCTTTAGGTGCACTGGTTCATTTTTAAAAGCGAAATGAACTTGCCACCAACAGTTTACTTTGAGAAATGTTATTTTTTGACGAGCCGGCTTTGCTCGTTGTTGCTCTTTTGTCATATTGACAGTAATTTTTTTTTACGCAAGACCTGTTATACTGCTACTATGGTTTTAAGTGCGGAAAATTGCGCAAAAACTGTTGCTCTTGTTGAAGATGGACGTAATTGTGAATATGTTGCAAGAACCCTTCATGTTCATCTCTCTACCATCAAAAGAGTAGTCGAACGTTTTAGACAAACTGGCAGAAATAAACGTAGGGCAGGTTGTGGCAGAAAACGAAAAACTACTGCTATGGATGACAGATTTCTTCACATTAACACTCTGCGGGATCGTCATTTAACATCAGTGCAGACAAGAAATCAACTCCAAGAGGTCCGAGGTACTAATGTTATTGTGTGGACAGTTCGCCGAAGATTGAAGGAGTTTGGTTTGAAAACTTGCAGACCAGCAACTGGACCTAAAATGCTTCCTCGTCACCGAGTAGCTAGACTGCAATTTGCCACTGAACATTTACCTTGGAACTTAGGGCAATGGAACAATGTTCTTTTTACTGACCAATCCAGATTCTTCTTACATTCTCCAGATGGACGGAAAAGAGTATGGAGAAAGGCCGGAGAAAGATTTGCAAAGTGCACGTTCAGTCCCCGTCTAAGCTATGGAGGAGGTTCGGTAATGGTGTGGGCAGGAATAACCCGGGAGGCCTGCACCGATTTGGTGGTCATCGATGGATCCTTGATGGCCCACCGATATATTGAGGAGATATTAGGCAATTACGTTGTACCTTTTATTGGATTTATCGGCGATGGCTTTATCCTAATGCAGGATAATGCGCGGCCACATTCAGCATTGCGTGTTACTCAATACCTCGCGGAAGTTGGTATTAACAAAATGAACTGGCCAGCATGTTCGCCCGATCTTAACCCCATAGAGCATATGTGGGACATGCTTGGTAGGCGGATCAGAGATCGCGAAGTAGCTTCGGCTACGGTAAATGAGCTTCGTTTAACCCTTCAGGAGGAATGGCAAAATATACCTCAAGATACTATTCGTAACCTTATTAAGGGCTAGAGGTGATAATACAAAATATTAAGTTAAATTTGTTGTAAAAAGTACGTTTCTTTAAGTTAATTGTTTTGATTTTGAAATTGAATTGTTTGCATAAATAAATTTTCTTATTTTTCTTTCTTTTTATGTAAGTTGTAATAACTAAACAATATATTGTTGCCATTTCATTACTAGACTCATAAACTAAGCTGTCAAATTGACGTTAGAGCAACAACGAGCAAAGCCATCTCGTCATAAAGTAAACTGTTGTTGTCAAGTTCATTTCGCTCTTAAAAATGAACCAGTGCACCTAAAGACATGAACTAAAAAACAAAGTGTAGAAAAGAAACAGCTCTTAACAAAAATTGTTATTTTGAAAGAATTTGACTACAAAATTATTCCACAGGGTGTTTTAAAATTAGGGTTATAAAAAAAACTTTTAATTAACCCTGTATAATGACTAATACGCCAGCATTTTACAAAAGACTGGATATGCAAGTTGAAATTAGTCCTTTCATCTACAGTTGGTCAAAAATTTAAGAAAATTGAACTAAAAATAAAAAAATTATAAGATCTCAAATCTTACCAAATATTAACTTGTTGCGTTTTTTTTGCATGTGAGTGTATAATTCCTCTCTTGGAATTGATTTTTATGATAATTTGTAAAACATTGGGTTTTCGGTGCAGTTACACAAAATAAGATTTTGTTGAAAAATTTAAAAATATCATCCTTTTTCCTAGTTCCGAAAATATCTTCCGACGATGTTTTTACGTGTCGCACGCTGTTCATGCAAAATATTTCGGATTTCGTTATAGTTACGCAATCTTCGATGAGACTTTTGGGTGATTTCAAGTGCGATGAGTTTAGATATGTTTTGGTGGGCTCTTTGACATCAACACATTTATTGAGGGGTTAAAATATGCTACTGTTTTTATCTCTCTTCTAAGTGGAAAAATTTCGCCCCTAGTTTCAACTTATTAAAAAAATTGAAATGTGACAATAAATAATACTTAGAAAACAGTTCTGGGGGAGAGCAAATGCTACCTAGCCCCTTTACTGTGCCAAAATATGAAAAAAGAACTCAAAGAACACAAAACTTCCTTACAGTCCCAGCTATATTTTTATTCAATATTAAAGTATTTTATTTTTAGCAACAAAGAGTCAAAAATTACCTACGTATAGGGCGTAGAGGTGCCTTGACAGAATTTTTTTTCCATAAGTATTTACATCTTGTCAATTTTACTAAACTCTGATAATGACCAAAATACTGGGCTGGTATTAAAGAAAATTACAACAATGTCTGTTTGAAAAATTGCAAAATTTAAACTCTATACCAATATTAAGAGCACCATTTTTATACAGCAATAACGTTTTGCACAGAAGAACGATAACCACCTTCTGGAATCACGCTTCACAGCAGGAAGGACAACTGGCAAATCTTCCCGAGGAGTTTGTTGTTACCGACGAATCTCTAAGACTGTTGTTCGAAGATTTAATCAATCTGTTCACTGAAGCAGTCACTGAAGCAGTCACTGTGGTCTGTTATATATGTCGCCTAGTACAAAAAAGATAATGTACGATCACATCGAAAAGGCGCCAAAACCGGGATCGTTGGATCCAGTAATTTTTAGTACAGCTCTCCCCCGTCATCGATAAAGGAATTTACAAAAAACCTCGATTCTGAATAGATTATAGACATCTCAATGACGTGACCGAAAGCGAAACTTCCGTCTTACCAAAAATCCATGGAACCATCTAAGATTTAGGACACTCTAAAATGTTTACTATGTTATACCTCAACATTCACTTGAATTCTTTTTGAAAATACTTCTTTCGCGAAGACTGATACTTATGTAAATTTACGAAAGTTTTGTCACAGGGAATCTGTCTGTCATCATTGAATGCTTCTTCATAAAGTTTACGCACTTCGGAAACATTCCCGTTGATCTTACCATACATGACATATCATATCCCACCAGTTCTTCAAAAGAATTCAATTAAAACTTAGTAGTATTTATTAATAATAACATTTCCATCTAGTTGAAACGCGCCAAACCACCAAACCTTTCGAGTTTTAAAGGAAAACGATACGTTCTGCGAATTTTCACATTTTGTTTAAAAAGTCGACTAAGAAACCATCTTTAAAGTCAAATATAGAGGAAATTTGAAAACGCAGAAATTATGGACATTTTAATTAGGAGCCCCATTATTTTATAAGCCACTGGTAATTGCTCAGCATTTTTATCAAAACCAAATGCTTCTCATGATAAAGTTACTACATGTCATGACAATTCATCCTCTAGTAGTAGTAGGTTTTGGAATAAACAATAAAAAACATTTTTATATCAGTTAAGAGGGGCATGGCTTCGATAGGAGGCATTTTAGGACTCCCATTCGTAACAGCTGTTTTTCATATTTTTGGGTGTAGAACCACCCATCTAAATATTCGAACATTATTTCTGGAAAGAAAAAACGTTTCTTTTCATTAAGTGCTCGAAAAATACATTTATCACGTATGTATGGATCAAATGCGCTAAAACTTGTCGGTTTCAATGATTTAGATATTGATGTGGCTGTTTGGCATTCTCTTAGCACTGTTGTAGGTACATCGCTGGCACATTTAATTTGTCAGTTACTGTACACGCACCTATTAGAATGCTAATATTATTTTTATTCGGGTGATTTAACAGTTTGGACTTTTTTTGGATGCCGTCAAAGGCACGCGGAACAACATTATTGAAGCACTTTTACTAGTTGGATGCTGTGCTCCTTGCTTAATTACCTCTAAAAATACCTGCGAATTTATCCACGTTTACGCGTGTACCTTTTCTAGATTTCCTAGTTTCATATTTAAAAATACCGCTTTCTGTACTTGGAAGCCGTTTTAGTGAATATGGCAGTAGTAAGTTTTTGCATATCTGCCAACAGACTTTTAAAAATAATGTTTGCGTTATTTTTATTGATTTCAAAAATAAAAATGAAGGTGTATTTTGGATCAATACAGCATAATATAGTAATGAATGTGCTATTTACCTTATGTTTCTGCATCTAGTATGCTTTGATAGATGTTATGTAAAAATATAGTTATTATAACGATAGTATATATTTTTTTGACGAGACACCGACTGAATTTGTTTTTAATCACTGCAAAACACTCAACAAGTTTTCGGCAATCAACTTGGTGTCTTCTGGAGATAACCGAATTTAAACTATGTCATCTATCTCAGGATGATGCAAATGCGTCCACTCGGTATTAGAGCGCTTTCTGAAAACTATGACGCCGCCGTCGACAGACCGTTTAAGCCAATGCGAATCAAGAATTTCGGTGACGTTTCAAAATTCTTGAGTAGTATTAACTTAAACGGTCTGTCGTCGGCGACAATCATAGTTCTCAGAAGACGTTCTTAAGCCGTTCTGAAAACTATTTTAATGTCACGTGCACAAAACTATTTAGAACGATAATAAATTGCCATTTATTTAACAAAAGTTTGAACTTATTACATTGGCACGAAGCAATTCAAATGTCTCCTATTGGCCGACTTCAAAAGTTAAAAAAAAAACTCTTACTTTTACCAGTTTGTAAATTGGTTTCCTTAGATTATACCGTAGTTTTATGTCTGTGAAATTTCTGGATACATCTAGAGTGCCCCAAGGCTCAATACTGGGACCTTTATTATTTATTTTGTTTATAACAATATAGTTACAAGTGTTGATGTCAACTGTCTGCTTTATGCCGATGACACGAAATTGATCTGTACTGCTGATACCGTCGAGGATTGCATGCTTCTCCAAAGGACTCTAAATGATGTAAATGATTGGTGCCGTCGCAATAATCTGCCTTTAAACATCTCCAAATGTAACGTCTTGTCTTTCAGCAGGAAAAAAACAGCCATTATCGATTATGAATGGACGGTACTGTCCTGAGCACATCAGATGAATTCAAGGATCTGGGTGTTCTTTTTGACACGAAACTAAATTTTAACAAACATATAGAAAATATTGTTCTGCCTGCGTATAAAAACTTGGGTTTTGTGATTAGAATTTTTTGTGATTTTAATGACATTGAGTTGTTGAATCTGTTATATATTAATAGTGAATATTATACCAATCTCCTAGATTTCCATACTAAGTATGGTTGAAGGTGGAAAGCTCTAGTACTGCAATTCAGGCCCCAATTGTCTCTTCCAAGATCCAATCTAAATATCTTTGGCAATTTATTCCTGCAAGACTGCGTTTTTCAAAGGAAATTTATGTGTGAAGATTGTAGAAATGATACAAAATCGAAGGATTAAATGCCTTAACAAGTGTACAGAAATATTATCTAATCATGCGGCTTTGAAAAATTAATAATCACAAAAGTAAATGCGAAATTACGTAAATGGCAAAATACTGCTAAATAAATCTGCTTAATACGTAAAAGTAATTAATATATATTAATACGTAAAAGTAAATGTAGAAGCAGAATTAAAATAAATATAGTGTAGAATAAATGTAAATTAATAAGCTAAATTAATATAAATTTAGAAACTGATTCGCAAACTATAAATTGCCAAAAATGAAAAAGAAAAGAATATTTTATTACCATGTGGTAACATGTAGTATTTTAGTTATTATTGAATTAAAAAGATTTGAATTTAAATTTATTTAAAAAAATTGAAATTGCATTAATGACAAAATTAAAAATTATTGAAATTTAAATTACTAATAAATAAAATTTAATTGGTAATCGTAATATAAATTACCGGGATCTCACATTAAACGTTTGACAGTGTAAATCAGATAAAAATCGGCAGGCAAATGATATCTTTTTGATTTTAACTAATAAGTTAAACTTGATATATTTCACTCTAATATAGCGAATATTAAAAGTATTTTTTCCTAGCCATCTCAATATAAATCTTAATATTCGTTAATCCCTCGGTTTGTTGTGCTTTTATTATTTCTTTATTGCCCTTGTATCTATATATGTATTATGTATATTATTAACTCCTTTTGTACTGAATCTGCTGATCTCATATTGTATTGAACTTATTGCATTGTATTGATCTTATCTTGTATTTATACCTCGTAATTGGTTTTTAGTGTAAGGTGGTGTACCTAAATAAATAAATAAATAATCTGGAAAGCAGCGGCAAAAATCAGTCTCATCGATGCATGTTCATTTAGTCTAATTTTTTGTCCTACTTAGTCAATTTGAAGCAGTTAAAAAAAAGCATTAGTTGCGCTCACGGCAAAACGATGGCATTCACGTTAGCGACCAATATTCTGAGTACCATATAAATTTCAGTTGTATGCTCGTTCAGTTAAATTCATGTCTCAGCCATAAACTTTACCAAGCGCTGGTCTCCAAACGCAACAGTTGCTCTGGCAGACCAGCACCATGGGAATCACTAAACCTAGCTCTACATAAGATCCAAGAGTCAGTCGTGTGCTCTTTCGGTTATGAAATCTCTTATGGCCTCTTAGGTTATTATGTGTTCTTCAGCGTGCCATTCAGAATATTTTTGTCAGGTTTTATGGTAATTTATGTTAGTGACCTTGAACATAATATTACTATTGAAGTAAGTTAAAAATATGCTTGGTTTCGTTATTTCTTCATATTTATGATGACTTCAATAAGGATATTTGAAACAAGGTCGAAACTTTACTTTAGGATTGCTAATAACATTTTTTGAACTCGATTTAATTTTTTTTTAAATTTCTGTTCCATTTTTTATGGCCTCTTATTAGTGTACTCACAGCGAAATATTGGAATGAATCCACATTATATTTGTGCACCCCGCGCATTCACCACATAAGATCCAAGAGCCAGTCGTGTGCTCTTTCGGTTATGAAATCTCTTATGGCCTCTTAGGTTATTATGTGTTCTTCAGCGTGCCATTCAGAATATTTTTGTCAGGTTTTATGGTAATTTATGTTAGTGACCTTGAACATAATATTACTATTGAAGTAAGTTAAAAATATGCTTGGTTTCGTTATTTCTTCATATTTATGATGACTTCAATAAGGATATTTGAAACAAGGTCGAAACTTTACTTTAGGATTGCTAATAACATTTTTTGAACTCGATTTAATTTTTTTTTAAATTTCTGTTCCATTTTTTATGGCCTCTTATTAGTGTACTCACAGCGAAATATTGGAATGAATCCACATTTTATTTGTGCACCCCGCGCATTCACCAAATTTGACAATGTTCTAATATAAAAAACTTGTCTTGAACAATTTTAAGACGGCCCTCTCAGCCTGTCCGTCCCTGCTTCAAAGTATATTTATTGCCACTAATATAGAGCTTGGCAGAGATCACGATCTCAAAATACTTCTTCCAGTGATATAATAATTTAATACTACAACAATACGCCTGCATGAATATGAAGCCCAATACATTATTTGTACCGTAACTCAATAAACACTGTAAAAGAATGTTTATATAAATATTACAGCATTATGTTATTCCTTATGTAACACGCTATCACATGTGACTTCTATTTATGTACAATGTGTATATATAGTTTATTTTTGTAAAATCTGTGCAATAAATCATAATTTCTAATTAGAAATAAAAGAAATGACTATTTCTTTTCTACTTCTGGTCTATTTAATATTATATTCTCATAATTTTGCTGTCTACAATTTTATTTATGCGATAATTAAATTATTAATCAGGGTGTCTATCAAATTTGGACGCTGAAATTCCCGGCTTTGTCCCAGTTTTTCTTGGTCTTTTTTCCGATTTATCCGGTGATGTAATGTGAAGCAATAAATAAAATAAAAGATATACTAAAGAACCATACGTTGTCATTCATTTTCTAAATATTTTTTCGAAAATTTCACAAAAATTATATTTTACATCAGAAAAATCAAAACTAACACTTTTCATCTCTGAATTTACAAAAAGAAAAAACATTTACTAAAGAAAGATATGCATGGGCATTCTTCACAATTTTTTTTTAAATGCCAACGAGATATTTGACTTCCAAAAATTTGCACCTAACACAAAAAATTCAGTATTGATAATTTGTACTTATAAAAACTTATACTAATAAAAAAAAGTGTCAGATACTAATTTATATATTGTTTCCTCTATAAAAAGTTATAAGTACACGATATTCCAAAAATCCTAGGTATAATAACTTGACTCTTCAATAATTCTACATTATAAAATAATGATTTTTAACGCTTTTCATTAGTGTTAGTTGGAAAGAAAAGTTTCTGAAAAACTAGTGCAGAATTTGACTTTGCCTTTGTTGTATCTTTTGATAAAAATCTTTTCTGATAGCTTGTAATCATAATGTTTTGTAAAATAGCTAGAAATGAATTAATACATGATTCTTGCTTTAAAATTGTACATAAATATCTAAATTTTTGCTGCTTTTTGAAATGTTGAAAATACCAATCGATAAGGGAACTCTAAAATACTTAAACATTATAAAAAAAATATATGATCAGACTTCTTATCAGTCAAAATAAAAATAAACGACAGAAACAAGCAATAAGAAATGGCATAAAAATGACGACACCACGACTTTTTTTTCACCCAGTTTTTCCTGGTTGGACTAAATTCCCATCTTTTTTCCGGTTGGTAGGACTTCTGTTAATATTATATTATTGAGCTTACCTTAGGGCCGATCCCACGTCTACCAAGTTACCTCTGAAATGTCCTGATTTACTTACTGAGCTATGGTGTTTCCAATTTCTTAGATGCCAAAATAAGCATAGTATTGTGCGGGGAAATTATTTAAAGAGACAGGTCATCTTTATTATGTTAAATATTTAAATGTAAGACATGTAAGGACCCTGCTATGCTTTAAAACCATATTATACTTAACTTTCCTTAAATTTTTATACCCAAAACTAAATTTCCACCATAGGTTAAACCATTTGAAATTTTACAAATTGGAGAGATGCTAGCGTCCGAGGTTAGGACTAAAATTTTGCAATAAAGTGATTAACTACGCTTTTTGTATCGTAATGCCGACTTCAGATTTGTTTTAAACTGAAACCGGAATGTAAAAATCATAAGTAAAGATGTACTTTAAAATCAATATATAATTCTTTTATGCCATTACAGATATTCTGTATCTACAATCACGATCCTGTAATACATTTATTCACTGAGCTATTGTGTTTCCGATTTCTTAGACGCAGTAATAAGTAGTAGTATTGTGTCGGACAATTATTTAATGAATGAAGTTTTTATATCTGAGAAGCAATTAAAAGGCTTTTGCAACTGCTCTATATAAATAAATATAATTGAAGTATTAATTGGGTATTTTTTTGTTTCAGGAGGGTGGAAAACCCATCACCAAAACCCACGTGTACCAACGTCCCATAACAGAAGAAGAATTAGAAACAATTTGGGACGAGCAGACTCTACGCCTATTGGTATGTCAAATATTATATTATTAAAATATGTTGTATTAGCTGAAATAAGCTTAAGGGAATATAAAATCACTTTGAAAGTTCTAAAATTAAAAGAAATAGTAGTAGTAGCAGCGAGTAGTGATGACTGAATGTAAAGTGATGACGTTGGTATGCATATTCCTTTTCCTTGTTTCTTCTTATTAACATCTTAATAATTACGTTATGCCTCATGTATCCTTGATAAAACTCACAACAAGCGTAATGTAAGAAACGTATGAAAATATACGATTAAAATAAATTGGGTATAATTGAATTGCAATTTTCAATCCTAGTCACTTTAAAAATAGTTTTCGCCTAAATGCTCAATATCTTTTCAAAATCAAATAAAATGACGCGTAATTCATTTGAATTTAGTTTTTAATTTGCGTTCAAGTGATGAAATTTAAATTTTTATTTATTGTTGGTAACTACAGTGAAAATCAGATATGTAAACTGAAAATGGTAAGGGGTCAAGTATGGACCCCTGTGACATTCCAAAATTGACAAAAGTGAGTTCGGCGGAGGAATTTTTTAAGTTCTGTCACTTGTATAGTTCCGTATAAATGTCACCAAATGTATATCAAACTCTTTATTCTTTGTAATCATTCAATGTATTATATGAGAAATTTCTATTCTCATCTAGTTTAGCTGGTGCTAATGCTAAAATAGTGTTTTCATACAAAGAGAAATGTTAAATTCGGACGAATGAATTATAGATATGATTAAATTGGTAATTAATGCCGAACTGATTATTTGATGGGTTTTTGGTGTCCCTTAATCTGAGAAGAAAATATGTCGAAAATTCACACGAGAATTAGATCATTTCTAAATTAAACATTAGATTGTCTGGTCGATAGCTAAGTGGGTTAAGGCGCGAGGTGGCAATCGCGATAAATCACACGGACACACGGACATCGCACCACCGGCACTGGCACTGTCGGAGGAAATGGTTGTATGTCCGCGTTTTTTTCGATGTGTAACCCCCTTCCGTACAAGCCCTGGCTTCTGGAATTGGAGGAGAATTTCTATGGTGTTTGTTTATTATTTATTATTTATTAAATGTCTTTTACCGCATATATGCCTTAAACTAAAACCACAAAAAACACACTGGCCTAATAAAACATATAGGACAGTCCCAGTCCAACACTGACTATAGCAGCATTTTAATAAGTGTAAAATATTTTTTCTTCTCTAGCTCTAGTAACTAATACAAGAAAATTTTTGTTCTATTTCCAGCTTGAACAAAGCACTGATTACGAGGAACGCCGTTTTATCCGAGCCAGACTACGACAAGTCATGGCAGAACAAGAAGGTAAGAATCATATATAAATAACTGACATACACGTTTTCAATTTAGCACTAATAGGTTTAGGATAATTCTACACGGGGCATCCCAGGTCATCGTTTTAAGGTGTCTACCACAAAAATTGAGTGGCTCGAGTAGGATTTGAAGTTGGTTTATCGCCATCAATTAGTAGCTTGATTATAATATCAATTAATCTTGTATTAATTGCACAAGAGTGGTATTTTTGGCTTATTAACCGACACATTGTACAAAAGAGAAAAGTTAATTTTTATCGTGTCTCGTGTATGTTTAGCGACAACAAAAGTAAATTCTTAAGAATACGTTTCGTCTCCATAAATTATTTCTTCTCTTTCGCAATGCTGCTCGGTGCCCACCATTACTTATTTTCATCTAAATTTTAATGTTTGCCTATGGGGAATCTGAAATTTGGAACTATTAAAATATGCGAAATATGCGAATATTAACAAATTTCAAATTCCTGTCTTCTTCAGACAGACTCTCTATTCTAATCCTGTTATTTCTTTAGACTAATTGGTTTTAGCACCTGTCTAATATTTTATGCGTATAGTTGCGGCAAATAGTATAATAGAATGCGGTCGCGGTGAGATGGAAGGTCGAGAATCGTGCTATACGCTTCCGAATGCGGATCTGGATTTAACTGTGTTGTCCGCTCGTTTCACTTAGTGGAAACAAATTTATGTTACTAAATTATAAGAAGGCTAACTTATATCTTCAGTTGTTTTTAAATACATACCAGTAAATAGACAAATAAATAATTACTATTATCTGTATTATACTCACCATATATATTCCACAACTAAGCGCAAACAAATTTGTAACGTGACAAGTCCGACTCTAAACACATACATTCATTTGCGCGATAACAACATAACAATCATCTGTCTCACTTGCAAGCAAGCGATGTAAAGGACGGACTAGGCAGCGCCATATAAACTCCGCCCCATTTTCAACGCTACCGCACTCTACTATAGCGATTTCTAATTCCTATATAGCCCAATAAAATGGGACGAAACTTGTCGATTTGGATGAAATAATTCAAAACGGGAAATACTTTTTAACATATCAAAAGTCCCCACCCGTAGACGCCGGCGGAGGGGGGGGGAGAAGATAAGGAAAAAAATCGGTTTTTCGCAAAAAACTCAATGATCAATCAATTTTACTGTAAGATATGTACACATTAAACTTATAGGTAATAGGAATCCGCACAATTTCGTTTCTTTTTTCTTCGTACGACCTATTGGAGCCGAGATACATTTTTTGAAATTTTGGCATTTTTGCGACGCAACGGAAACTGCGAATTCTTCGCTAAAATCTCAAAACTGGTCATTCGGATCGCAAAATGTTTCAAATGAAAGTTGTAGAGAATTCGATTACGCATAATTTTATTTTATTTTTCATTTCCATTCGATCAATATTGGCAGAGATATGAATTTTTAAACATCACAGAATAATTTATGATACTTCAAAAGGTGACAAAAAGTAAAATGTACTTTTTTGTACTTCAAACGTGATGACGAAAATTGCCTGTTTGCTAAGAATTAAAAATCAACCGCATTTTCAATCATCAATTCCTTGTCGCTACTTATTGAAAATCATCATCAAGAAAACATGTATTTTGTAGGAAATTTTGTAAGCTTTCATTTAGGTCTTATGAAATTTTGTCGTACAGTCAAATACAAAAAAGGAATTAAAAAATAATGTTAGTTCAATTTTTCTCAACAAAAACTGTTTTCAAGAACTTTTTTTAAGAAAATATACCTTGCGAACGACTTATGCTATTGTATTACTTTCATATGTATATATACTAACAAAAATAGGTCAAAACCAATTTTTAAAAAAATGTTATGCACAGTTCTTGCAGGAAAATCTTAATTTATAATAAAAAAGAAATGTTTGCTCATAACTTTAAACAGCTGTAACTCGTTAACCATTCATCGTATGAAGGTCACTTGGAGCTCATTTTACAGATAATTTAATTCTCTTCAAAAAACCTTTGGTGTCATTATTACCTAAAGCCAATAATAATTCTTATTAGAAGTACAATCCACCATTATGAATTACCAAAATATCACCAAAATCACCTGCAATCCACTGCAATAAAAGTATAAACTTTGCCGTATGAACTGATAATTACAGCAGACTATTGTCCACCGCATCATAACATAAAAAAGAATGAGTTTCAGGCATACTTCCAAACATTAGGCAATAAATTCATAGCTGGTGTTGATTACAACAGTAAACACACCAATTGGGGCTCACGTTTAGTAACAACCAAAGGAAGAGAACTATTAAAAGCAATCGAAGATAATAGGTACTCATTTCTATCAACAGGAACACCGACCCACAAAAAGTTCCCGATTTACTAGATTTTTATGTTACAAAAGGAATAGGATAGGAAGGATAACAGCATAGACCGGACTTTCAGGCTCAAGGAAACTGAAGAAATAGAGACAGTTACACAAGCATTTATAAACAAAATGCAACAAGCCGCACAACAGTCTTCACCTCAACTTCACCCAAGGAAAATAAATCTTGATGTACCATTACAAATTAAAAAATTAATAGCAGAAAAAAGAAGCTGACAGACAATTTTATAATAGAATGAGCCATAGATTGAAAACAAAGCTCAAAGAAGTACGAAGCGAAGAATTTGAGCAATATATATCAAAATTAACTAGAACTGATAACTGTATTTACAAGCAAATTAAAAATTCAAGAAAACTTAAAATTCCTGTATCTCCTATAAGAAAAAACTGCAATGAACCATGGGCAAAAAGTGATACCGGGAAAGCCAATCTTTTGCAGAACATTTCGCCACCGTATTCCAGCCGTTAGACGTTGTAGTAGGCCAAGAAATAGTCTTTCTATTCCACCTTTCATACAAACGATTTTATCATGAAACAAGTATTTTGAAACTATAAAGACGTTTAAAAATTTATATCTCTGTCAATATTGAACGAATGGAAATGAAAAATAAAAGGAGATTGTTCGTAAGCGAATTCTCTACAACTTTCATTTGAAACATTTTGCGATCCGAACGACCACTTTTGAGATTTTAGCGAAACTGTCAAAATCACAAAAAAATCTATCTCGGCTCCAATATGTCGTACGAAGTTAAAAAAAAAGAAATTGTGCGGATTTTTATTACCTATAATTTTTATGTGTACATATTTTACAGTAAAATTGATACTTTCCGAGTTTTTTGGGAAAAATCGATTTTATACCTATTACCCCCCCCCCCCGCTCCCCTCCGCCGGCGTCTATGGGTGGGGACTTTTGATACCTTAAAAAGGACCACAAAATAAGCCTGTTCCCAAAAGTTCAGCCCGCTCTGAATTATTTCATCCAAATTTTCCCATTTTATTGGGCTAATAGCGTATTCAGCAAAAATTTATTCATTCTTACTAAGGATATTTTGACTAAATTGAAATCAAATTTTTTGTGATGTGTTTCTGTGTTTTTAAAGTATGTAAATACTTTGCCTGATGTTTATCAGCAATCGTACATTTTAATGGCAGCTACCAAGGTTTTATAAGATTTGATGTATGTATATATTTACAATTAATTTCCAATATAGATTAGGCTGGGGCCGTTACCTTTTTGAGATGAAAAAATTAATAGCAGGCAACGGCAGGCTGGAATATATAGTTGAGGTCATAAAAAATGAAAAAAAAAACTTTGGAACTTGAGATGAAGGGAAGTAGTGAAATGGGGGGCTATTTAAGGGATGAAAACCGTTTTTCGTGATTTGTAGCGAAACATGACCTCCTAGAGAAAAGTGTTTCATACAAAAGCTGAATAAAAAAATCTAAAACTTTTATTCTATATATTTTTGACATAGCCTCAAAGTTTGCGAGAAAATGACGAAAAACCGATTTCTCTGTTTTTATTTTTTTTCTCGCGTGAAAATTATTTAATTTAAATGAAACTTTGTGAAAGTACGTAATTGTTTGCGTATAATAAGAATAAATTTTTTCAATTATGAGAAATAAATATTTTTCGAGATTTTACCATTTTTCCGAAAAAACACCCCTATCTTCGGCGAACAACTTATTGACTTTTTTTTGGATTTTGATGTTCTACTAGTGCTCATTTTTTTCGTCGAGATGTCTACCTTCAAATGGTATGTCGATGTTAGTGATTTATTGTCATTTAGCAGCTTAAAATTAAAAAAAACCGATAAAAAAAAATTTCGAATCTCGAATTTGTCGATTATTTTCATTATTTTCAATTTTTTAGCATATTTATGTTAATAATTCATAATATTTTAATGAAAAAACTTACTTTGGTATAAAATAAATAAAGTTGAATGAATTTCATCACGGAAAGGTAGGGAAAACTTCGTGAAACTTAACATTTACATGGAAATCAATAGTACTTTATTAATTTTCATAAGCTACAGTTAAGTTTCGAAAACTTTATATGCATATTAAATTATTCTAAATACATATGATAAAATAGAACATACAATTTATTTATATTGGCTACGAATTCTTTACTTTATTTACAAATATTTACTTTATTAATATTGGTTGTGTATAGCTTATATTAATGTTAAAATCTAATCAATCTTAGGCCTTTTTTGATGTGATTCGTTTTTTCATCGATCAAACTCTCAAATTCTATATTATCTTCAAAATCATTGGCATTTTCAGGCTCTTCAATTTCGATGTCATTATTCTTTGATGGCTCTTCATCAATATCTTCAGAATCACTTAAATCTACAAATACGTCTCTGTCTCTATTTGAACAGTTCTCAGTGCATGTATTGCATAGATTACATTTTCACAAGTACAGCTAATGCTTTTTAACAACTTTCCGGGAATCAAGTCGGAACTGTCAGAGATGTATTTCGGCACGAGTCTTCCTACATTTTCGTTCCAGCCCCAGTCCTTTACTTTTTTGTTGTTCTGATCGTTGTCAAAATTACCCAACCAACATTGCAATTGGTAATAGACTCTCTGTAGGAGGGTTGTGCAGCTGCTTCTTCAGTTGGAGGGAGTTTTTCCAATTTAAAAGTGGATTTGTTTGTAGTTTGCTGATACAGCTCAAATCGTAATTGATTTAATGAGTTATAAATTTTCTTACTTTTGTAAATACTAGCTGTAAGTTGAGATCCATTTTTTGCTATGGTTATGTGGTCTGCATCTTTTTGATAATAAACACTGGCTAGATTTAATAAATTTTTATTGTCCAATAAAGATCTTACTATTGTTTTTTACCTTTTCCAGCAAAACTTGAAGTTGTATCACACCCAGAGAAAGAATGGGATGTATAAAATGAATCTTTGACGTTGCTTGAGCCTGGTTTGTGAAAATAAATATCCAGCCCATTCGAATTTAATTGGTGTAAAAGAACTAGTAAATCGATGTCTTGACCCACGATTATTACAGTTTTATCATCTTGTTTAGCTAATTGGATCGCAGTATTAACAATCAGTGCGTCGGCGTCTTCAGGAGCTCGCTTACACAAAAAGCCCTCGGACTGTAATTTATTTGATATTGTGATAATTAAATTGTTTTTATTATTTTGATTTGATAAAAATTTTTCTTGTGAAAAGGGTATTCGTTTAATTTTAATCGAAAACTTAATCACCACGTGCGTTTACAAAGGACGCATCACAAACTGAAAAAATACTTTTACATAACTAGACGAATAGAGATTTACTACTACAACAGAACGAGCTCTGCTGCTCTTGTGCAGGCTCACTTTGTCCTACCCCTCTCTACCCCCAACCTTCAGTCGTTTTGGGCGGGTATTTCAAATACCTGTATGCTGAGAAATTTCAAATTTTATAAATTTTTTTTTTTGTCTGAATACGTAAAAGTATTTTTTTTGTTTGTATTCAATTTTAGCGTGGTTTCCAATAACTAAATTCATTCAACTTTAGTTATTTTATACCAAAGTAAGTTTTTTCATTAAAATATGATGAATTATTAACATAAATATGCTAAAAAATTAAAAAATTGAAAATAATGAAAAAAATCGACAAATTCGAGATTATAAAAAAAATTTTTTCGATTTTTCTTAATTTAAAGCTGCCAAATGACAGTAAATCACTAACATCGACATGCCATTTGAAAGTAGACATCTCGACGAAAAAAATGAGCACTAGTAGAACATCAAAATCAAAAAAAAAAAATCAATAAAGCTGTTCGCCGAAGATAGAGGTGTTTTTTCGGAAAAATGGTAAAATCTCGAAAAATATTTATTTCCCATAATTGAAAAAATTCATGCTTATTTTATGCAAATAATTACGTACTTTCACAAAGTTTCATTTAAATTAGATAATTTTCACGCAAACTTTGAGGTTATGTCGAAAAGTTTTAGATTTTTTTATTATCTACAACTTTTGTATGAAACACTTTTCTCTAGGAGGTCACGTTTCGCCACAAATCACGAAAAACCGTTTTCATTCCTTAAATAGCACCCCATTTCACTACTTCCCTTCATCTCAAGTTCCAAAGTTTTTTTTTCATTGTTTATGACCTCAACTATATATTCCAGCCGGCCGTTGCCTGCTATTAATTTTTTTCTTTTCAGCATTAAAAATCCGTAACGGCCCCAGCCTAGATTACGCATATTGCATATTGATCAGTATTTGTAAGTTTTGTGGTAAGTCTTTTATGTTTTAATATTACTGTGATGATTGCAACATTTCTTAAGAACAATTTTTACTTATAATACTTTTAAAACTCGTAAATGCTAAGAGCATTCGGCAATAATGTTATCGACTTCCTTTTACGTTAAATTTTATATTTTTTGGCGACGTCTACTTCATTTACTCATAAGATAATAGTAATTTAAACGATATTGTATTTGCTCCTTAGAAACTGAATCTTACAACTGAATAAATTTTCGCTGAATATAATATAGTATCACATTGTATGAGTAATTAAACTTTGACTTTTTCAGCTTGTACAGAACTGGTCGAAAAGGCTAGCCAGGAGCAATCCGGCGGAGCAATAGAGGGTGAGTCACTTCTTCTTCCTCTCCTTCAAGGGTTACTTGAAGCCCCAGAGAACGAGCAAACTGCCGACTCCGGCACAGAGTCGGGCGAGGACCAACGTAGCGGTCTTATCGCCGAAGTGCAGTGCGCTTTGGACAAACTTTCAGCTAGCTTGCGTAGCGATGCTACCGACATTACGCCTGAAAGGCGTTGCTCTTTACTACAATTAGTTACCAAATTACAGGCGGGGCTATCTACTCCCTCGCCTAAACTGGAACGGCGCTTGTCGAGTGGACCGGGGCGATTTGGCAAAAGAAAACAGCGACAAAACAGGCACACCGTGGGTGTCAGCAGTGAGGAACTAGCCGACGCTAGACGGTTGATGGAAGAAATTTCCTTGCGGGGCGAGATTACTCCGTCACAATCCGAGACGAAAGTGACAGTGTTACAGAAACAGAACTCTGAGAGCAGTGTTACTAGTAACTCCTCTTCATTCAATAAATTTAACACTAAAATCCCAGTGAAGAACGCGATAGCTAAACCGTTTAGTAGCTCAAATAGTAATATTTCAAATACTTCTTCTTCTGTACAGACTCCCACAGATCCAGCAGAAAATTTGGAGCTGCTATTCACCGAAGCACCTACTTACCACGAGGCTGCACCTATTCTTACAGTGGACAAGAAATCTAATTATGCCGTAACGCAGTCCTCTTCTGTTAGTTCTTTAGAACGCGGCAAGAAACCTAAAACTATATCTGCGGCTGCTTCTGTGGACTCGACGCATGAAATAGATATCAAATCCGTACATCAAGCCGTACAGCAAGCAGCTGCGAGAAAAAAAGGAACCTCGGAAAGCACGCAAGAATCAGAAACTGAAGAAGACGATACTAATACCGTAACTGCACCTAAAGAAATTAAGGAGACCCCTCCGCAATCACCGCTACTCGAGAATCCTATTTATTCTCATCCCGCAGAAAATAGCGAATCCAACTTATCCTATGAAGAAAAATGTAACAGATTCAATACGCAGTCCAAGAAACTTAAAATGAAAAGGGCTAATACAATTGATATACCGAAGTCATTAAATTTTTACGAGGATGAAGACGACTCGGATTGTTCTGAAAACGAAGATGAGAATCAGCGTAGGAAGAATAATTATTATGCTCTACGCGGTCCGATAAGAGTAAGCGACCCTGTTAATAAGAGTTCTGTGCCCGTCTTCGAGCCAAAAACGCAATCCGATCAAAAATTCTTGTCCTTTATCAACAAAAATAGTCAAAATACAGAAAACAAAGGTTCCTTATGGGCAGGGAAAAGCAACATAACTTCCGTTTGGGGAAATAAATTCGGTAATATTAAAAACAATTTCGAGAAAGCTTCCAGTGGAGCTTCAAACAATTCTGCGAGAAATTTTTGGAAAACGGCGGACGACGCCGTCTCTGCAGGCAGCGTAACGCAGTTCGGGCCGAAAATAAGCAGAAAGAGTGCTAGAAATTTGCAACAAATGTTTGAGGAGAAACAACGACAAACTCAAGACCAACAACAAAACATAGTTACTGGTTCTCTTACACTAAAGACCGAACCTGAGAAAAATTATAAGTTCGTCCCGCAACCTTTACCTGTAAATCAGTTTTCGCATGCCCCTCAATCAGCATTCAAACCAATTCAAAAGAAGGTTCAACCGAAGCCAGACAGCTTAGTAATTGAACCAAACACTGAAATAATGAAAACGGAAATCAAGGAAAACAAAAACGACGCCCCGTTATATTTGTACAGCCCAAAACCCATATTTAATTCTCAAAACAATTCCGTTGCTTCCTCTCCGGTAACATCCAAACCGTGGATTGCTAATGCTACTGAACACGGAGGCAGAGTTTTAAGTATGGCTGCGAAAAAATTCGAAGCACCCACGCAACAAGAAACTCTCATCATAAAACCAAGGAAACTCAGCAAGGATATTGCGAAAGTTTTCATACCACAAGCACCAGCTGAAAAATTGTCCGCACCTTATTTGGTAAGGAACGCCGAACAACGAAGTAACACAGTAAGAAAATTAAGCGATCAATATGACAATTTCGGAAATAAAGTTCCAGAGTACTCTACTCATTCCACAGTGAGATATCAGCCTCCCCAAGAAAAGAAATATCATTACGTGCCTAAGTACAATATCCCACAAGACATGCAACAGTCTTACAAAGCCTCACAAAACACAGCACCCACGTATCAAAGCAACACCGCGTATACACAACACAATTCAACAGCTCCAAAACCTACAACGTTTTCACAGCCTATTTCTCCACAACACACACCTCCATCTCAACAGTTAATTTCAAATACACCACCAAGTTTCCCAACACAGAATCAACTATATTCGTCGTCTGTGAAATATGATCAACAACAATTTACGCCTACTCAATACTATCAAACTCCACATATACAACAACCACCCGAAAATTTCAATCAAAACAAGCCTTATCACACCCAAAGCTTTAACCGAGGGCATCAGTACCAACCTCAGAATTACAATGTACGATATGATCAACAATCACAACTTTCACCTCAGAGCTACCAGCAAACGTTTACGCCACCTCAAGAGTTTCAACCAGTTAATTACAGCATAACGTACGATAAACCAAGAACTACAACACAGCAACAGAATCAACACGTTCCCGTTAAAGAAACACATAATAACATGCTTCAAGCAACTGTTCAACCGCCTCAGCAAATATATCAACACGTTCCCGCTAAAGAAACACAAATTGACACGCTGGAGGCACCTGTTCAACCACCTCAGCAAATTTATCAACATGTTCCCGGTAAAGAAATTTCTACTGAACCGGTCGAAGAAGAATATACTTCCACCTGTCAGTTTACACCTCAACTTACTAAGCCTGATCGAAAGCCACAAAATCAAGTACCTGTACAGATAATCGAGCCGGTAGTGCAGCCTCCGAAACTGGAAACTCAAATTTCCAACGACAGCGTTCATGAGTACACCGCAATAAGCAGTAGGGTAATGACAGGACCTGTAGGTCAACAAGCCGTCACAGTGCGTCAGAAATCTCCCATGAATCGCAACGAACATGACATGGAGGCTGCCTTCAATTTAAGAAATAGCCTGCAGAAAGTAGGTAAGCCTGAAGTAAACACAAGTAAGTCGCCGAACAGCAGCTTGAATAACAAGTCCAGTGAACCTCAAGCTGCTTCACAAAACGCTAGCTTTAAATACCAAACGAGTGAACCGCAAGCTCAAGCTGTTTTGCCAAATAATAGCCTCAATTACCAACCAAGCCAACCAAAAGCGGTATCGCCACAAAACAGTTTCAAATACCCGCCAAGCGAACCAAAGGCCACTTCACCAAATGGCGGTTTCAGACACCAGTCAAGGGAACCAAAGCCAATTTCACCAAATGACAGCTTCAAGTACAGGACGAGTGAACCAAAAACCATTTCACCAAATAGATACAATCCTGCTGAATTGCAAAATGTTTCCCCGAAGAATTATTCTAAGTATAACCCTAATGATGTACCAAAGCCGACTGTGCGTCCTAGTAGTTTCAAGTTTAAAACTGCAGAGGAACCGTTAAGAAACAAACCAACATCGAATGAAAGCAAAACATTTGGTGTAGTCAAACCTATTCAGCAGAAGCCAATGCAACCCAAGCCTATTTACAATAACGTAAGCACTAGAATGCCAAACTCGCAGTCACGCGAATCACTAGAAATCAACGAAAAAGGCCAGAGCGTTGTAACAAGTAAATTCCATATTCCAGTAATAAACGTCAATAAGGCCTCTGCACCAAACACCCCCACAACTGCACAAGTGTTAAGCAAATCTGACTCGTGGCACCAGATCTGTATGGCTAATCAAACACCAAATAAACCATCTCCCAGAGGATCTCCAACAGGTGTGGTCAGATCCAAATCCAGTCACACTTTGGCAGTTCCTCAGAAACAATTTGAAGCAGGAATTACTAAGGAAGAATTGGTACAAAAGAGACGGACGGTGGAGGCGTTCTTTTCCGGGGGAAATAAATCGCCCCAACCTACAGAAAGCATCAAAGGTGACTCAAAAGTGGTGAAAAGGAGCATAAACAGAATAAAAACCTCTGAGAAAGCATCCGCATACAGACAATCAACAGGATTGTGTAGAAGCAGAACTCTACCGGATATTATCTGTCCGGACCTCTTGGATGAGAGTAACGTAGACAAAGCGTTCGACGACCTGTTCAAGTCTAGTTCGTAATGCTAGAAGATTAAGTTTCTTGCCTATTCATTCCATTTAAATGTATGTGGAAATGTTTTTTGTACCGTTTAGAATTTAAGTATTTTATCGTATTGTTCGAACGAATGAAACCTGCTGTGTATTTACCTAGTTGGATTTAAATGCAAAATAGAAGTTGCTATTTGTTACTGTTGGAGACTTTGAGGCGCTGTGATGTTTTGGCAAAGATTGGTGTGTCGAGGTGCGCACACCAATCGAACTTGAGGATTTCGGGGGTCGAGGATCGACGCCGTTAGAGCGGGTGAGAAGTGTGTTGGTGTGCGCACCCCTTAACCACCCCCCCACCTGCACCCAGTAATAACGCCCATGTGCGAATGTAAATAATAAACACGCAAACGCTACCGCCGCAACACAAAATTTTTCGCGATGAGTTTTTGGAGATTTTCATTGTAAATCGAGCTTTTTGTGACAACGACTTAATGTTAAATGTTGTCCGCATTGTTACTTCAAGATCTCTATGAGTTTAAACACATAGCAGTTATTATTTCAAATTACAAATTATTTTCTACTTCAGTCGTTCGTATCGATATTTTTGTTGTAAAATATTTTTGCTTTTTTTTCATTTATGTACTTGTTTTACTCTTTCAGATTTTTTTATTTTATCTTACACAAAGCACTTGCTATAGCGTGTTTGCTTGCAATACGCAGTTTTCAAGAAATCACCTTGTCATTTAAGGTTTTTTCTTGAATACTCTGTGCAAAGTTTTGTATTGCATCTAATTTTCTTCCCTCTCATACCTTGTGTTTATTTTAATTTGATATTATTTCTGCTAACCTATTTTGTTTTTAAATGTTAGATTTACCGGCATTATATAACTAACCTACTTGTTTATTTGTTTGCAGAAGTTATAACTACCAAAAAGACTGTGACCGAAATTCCTGCTACAACAACAAATGGTAAGATGCATTAAACAACCTTGAATCGATAATGTCCTAACTAAATTTTATTCTAGTCACGTCAAGGGTTACTACTCAACAACAATTGGCTAAGAAACCTTTGTCGCCGTTTGCTAAATTTCGGCAACTGGACAAACAACACAGCCTTAACACCCCACCCAGGTAAATAAATTATTTAGTAGGTCTCCATCATCTTCCCAACTTTGTTCAAAATAATCGGGTCAGAAATGCCATTGGCAGTTGACATCTAACATATGCGTTAAAAAAGTGTATGAACTCAATCTCCAAACTTCTAAACGATATATTGAATCAAGAGATGAAATAGCGGATGGAGTCAGAGAAGCATCAAATTTTAGTGAAAAAGAAATTGTTTCCAGTGTCCAATTCTTTTTTAACATGTTAGTTTCATCGAATACTATACGAAATGAACATTTTCTACCTCTAGCAACCGCCGCTATGCAAGTTATTGGCCATTTTGGTCGTTTTTTCTAAATATAGATGAGTATATCTCGATGTTTATCTCCAAAAAAGCGAAAAAAAATGAGGCTGTTCGTTATGATATGGGCTATTAGCAGTTACAATATGAAATTTTTGTCTGCACACATAACCTCAAAAAAAAAACTGAAGAAACTGCTAAATTTTGGTTTTCTGGTTATAACTTCGGATGTTTTAACTGAAATTTTTAGAAATTATACTTTATAATGTGAGCAATAACTGATTAAAGTTTCAAAATATGTAATACAAGTCTCAAAAATCGTCTTCCAATTTTAAAATTGATTGACCAATAACTTTTGTGCATCGCATCATATGAGGTTTTTTTAAAAAAAATGTAGGTTTATTTATGCACTTTATGATGGTGAACAAGAGAAAAAATTTAAACTTGGAAAAAAGTGAAAAAAATCGATTTTAAATTTTTAATCATATACAAATTCTGGAAGTTGCATGATTTTTTTTATATCACAGATAGATAGACGACAGAAAAATATGCTTACTCGTATTTTTTCTTTTTCTTTTTTGTTAAAATTGAGGGTGAAAAAAAATATTAATTTCGGCTGAGAATTTAAAACTATTAAAACGCTCTATCCCTAACGAATGGTGTCATTCATAACCTGTAGCGTCACGTCATTATTGTTAAAACATTGAAACATCTAAAAAGAATGCTGTGGTTATAGATTTACACGTTAGGGATGTTATGAAATGATTCTTCGTCATGTTAACCAATAATTAATAACAAGATTAAGAATAACAACGTAAATTAGCAAATTCAGTTCAAACGAGTGACGTCAAAATGACGTCAAAGCAATATTATAGCGTTTTCAGTCACGTGGTTTTATTTACACAAAAGTTCAAATTTTAATGTGGCATATTTACGAAGCGAAATTTTTCTATGAGTTTCTTTTATTATATTATCAACTTATATAGTACATATTATGGAAAAATAATAGAATTAAGGATTTTTAAAATCCATGCATCTTCCTCATTATCCATTAGATTGACAGTGACAAATATTGATGACATGGCGTCTTGATTTGGATATTTCATTTTATGTATTTTTGAGTGTTTATTCTAAAATCGTTATTAATAGTAAACTCATTATTTCTTAATTTTAATTTTTTATTTGATTAAGCCAAATACAATTCAATTACTCATTAATTAGTATTATCTGATTTGTGTTTGTAAATATTTATATTATAACACAGATTTCAGAAATTATAAGCTTGACAGTGACAGATATATTGATGACATGACGTCTTAATTTGGATACTTGATTTTATGTATATTTGTACTAAAATCGTGTATTAATAATAACATTAATCAAGCTCATTAATACACGGTCGATCGAAAAGTACTATTTTTGAATAAAAATTCTGTAGCTTGAGTGGAGGTCTTGAGTTACATTGTTAACTACTGCCTTGCATAGGATTATATTATTCAATTTAGCTGATATATAAAAATTATTTTAACGTGCTGCATTTTCAATACACATAGTAACATATAAGGTAAATATTTTATAATCTACTCTATGTATTTATTATTCACATTTATAAAATTTAAACAAAATTTTTTTCTCAATTTTCAGAAATTACAATTTCATATTGAGTTCAAATCCTATTTATATATTTAACTGTGAAGATAAAGATTTGGTACCTGAAACAGAAGAAATTGATTAGATAGATGAAGAATTGGAAAATAATTCTGAAATATTTTCTGTAACTGAAAGTCTAAGTACATGTGGAATCAATATAGAGATAGAGGCCAGTGTTAGCGAAACTTCTTCGTTATCATTTACTGATAAGTCGATTGATCAAAAAATTGATAGAAATAAAAATAATGATGTACCTATTTTATAATCATGCTTCAAGCGATATTGAAAATCAGTCTGATGATTCTTTATCAAGTGAGACAAAACGAAGGCGATTAATATAATTGCTCATATATATATTTTTTCTAATTTCGAATAAAATGTTTCCATTTTTTTCTACAGTATTTAAATACAATAAATATACATTGGCATAACAATAGCTATACCTAAATATAAATATGTATACGTATAATTTTTTTATAATTAATTAATTTTTTATATTTTTTAATGCTCTTTCGAAAAATTAGATCAGAATATGTCAAAAATTAATTAACAATACAAAAAAACTGAGTTTTATCAAGAAAAGTGAAATTTTTCGAAGAACTTGACGCAAAAACACAAAAAATCGATTTTTTTCCTTTTTTCCATGTTTCAATTTTTTTTCTTGTCCACCATCACAAAGTGCATAAAAAAACCTACATTTTTTTTTAAGAATTTCATACGATGCGATGCACAAAAGTTATGGGGTCAATCAATTTAAAAATTTTAAGTAAATTTTTGAGATTTTTTGTATTAGATATTTTGACTTGAAATTTTAACTAGTTATTGTTCACATTATAAAGTACAATTTCTGAAAATTTCACTTAAAACATCCGAAGTTATAACCAAAAACCCCAAAATTTAGCAGTTTTTATTTTTTCTTAGGTTATGTGTGCAAATAAAAATTTCATATTGTAACCGCTGATAGCCTATCATAACGAACAGCTTCAATTTTTTTCTCTTTCTTTTTGGGCCTACACATACCGAGATATACTCATCTATATTTAGAAATAACGACCAGAATGGTCGATTTTTCACAAAATGGCCGATAACTTGCGTAGCGGCGGTTGCTAGAGGTAGAAAATGTCCATTTCCTATACGAGTAGTATTCGATGTAACTAACATGTTGAAAAAAAATTTAACAATGGAAATGATTCCTTATGTTTTGCTTGTCTGACTCCACTATAAGTCGGTCTATGTCGTGGAGTACTTGTAACTGTATTAGTCCAGACGCCAGAGCAAATCTGGGATTAAACGCTCAAAAAGAAAAGTATTTCCTTTATTAATAAATAACAATAAGAGTAATAATAATCACATTTCTTGGATTGTACGCAAAATTCTAGGCCGATTTTGTGTACCATGTCTTATCCTAAGCCTCTCCGTTTATGACATATTTCAATTTTTATGTCAAAAATGACGTTTGCAGACCCTCAGTTCTACCTATAAGATGATAATTAATACTTGTCAAACGGTAAGTGACAGCTACATACATTTGTTTAGCATTCAACTCCGTCATAGTCAACTAAGAGTAATTGAACTTAAAATCCATAGCAAAATCCCCATATAAAAATATTGAATTGGCAATATTTCGTAATAGACATCCATACACAAACATACCCTTATTTTTAATGGTATATAAGATAAGATTATAAACATTGGGGGTTTCCATTTGAAAAAATTGATTTTTGACAGTTTTCTCAATTTCATTTTTATTCTTATTGTTTTAACACTCTGTATTAATACTTATCAAAATATTATAAAAACTTTATTAAAGCAGGTCCTTCTCAACAAAGAATCCAACCCAAATTAGACAATAAAGGCTTCCTTATAGGAAGAATTGATAATTCTTTTAGGGCATGCAAACATCATTTTTGACATAAAAATTGAAATATATAAAAAACGGAGGTATAAGACATGATACACAATATCGGCCTAGAATTTTGCGTACAATCCAAAAATGTAATAATATATGGTGTCCTATTCAAAATAATCAAGTTGCCATCCACTTCTGGTATAACCGAAAGTACCACCATCTTGAAAATATTTTAACCGAGTTGCCCCCATCGACATTAGTTTACTACCAAATTTTAAAAATTTTCTAATGTCTACTTTTCGAGATATCGATCGGCGCAATTCGTCGTGGGACAATCTGTATATTAAGTCAACATGACAGTTGTTTCGCCAAATATTAACTCCATCAGATATGAGTGATGAAGCTAATGTATACATTTCTTGTTTGCGATTTTATGCCCTTTAATTTTGTACAAAATGTATTTGAAGATAGTAAAAACAGAAAGTTCCTCCGGTTTGTGATTTCTGCGTTTTGACATCTAAGTAGGTATTTGATATTGTTTTTCCGTGGCTTTTTCGTGACCTTTCGCGGACATCTCCATATTTTTAATTTGCAATCCCAGTAGAGCAATATTAGTAGAAAACCAAAACAAATATATTGAAAAATTGAATTGACAAAAAAATACATTCTAACTTTTCTCCAAAAACTCTTTCTTTCTGAACCGGTACCGTAACGGATCCAATAGTTCATTTTAAATTAGTTACCTTGACTTTTTTATATCTTCCATAATGTTCAAGAAAAAATGTTCTTTGCCTGAACTTTGGACACAAGAGTAAACCTCTTTACAATAGATTTGGCATAAGAAAGCTTTTAGTCTGTCTTGTCAAAAATTGGCACCTTAACGTTACTAGCCTAATAAGAGCAAACGATTATCAACACATTTTCACTTGCATCACATTTTAACACTAGAACTAACACTATTTCACTATTTGTATCATTTTAGCCTGCACTTTTATTATATTCTTATTTTACTGTTTAGTAACCTCATAAAAATTACAACACAGAACTAGTTAGTCTTTCATTTAACTGTCTCAAATAAACTCACTATAAAATCATTATTTATTAGGTACTCCTCTAATTTCTAATTCAGGAAAAGAAATATCCACACCGTTTGTATATTGCATTTGATATAGCTACTCAAATATACCTTTTCGTCTTTTGTCAAATAAATTAAAATTCGTAATGGTATGTTAAAATGTAACAACACTAGATATAATCTCGGGGCAGCACAACGTTCTTGTGTCGTCATAGACAGTAATCAATGCAATGCAATACAATAATTGCTCTTTGCATTAAATAACTTTCCAATTTGCTGCAGAGACTTGTAAAATATGAGACAACCTAGTAATAAGTATTATAAGTAAAACATAAAATTCATTTTTCTTTAAATGTACAGTGGCGTACCATTCATAGCTTGTAACAGTCTCAGTAGCTACGCCAATAGATGAAATCATATGTCTTCTATATTACTTGATGATGACTATTTACAAGTACAAGCGATATGTAAAATTTTATAAAATATTTTATAACTTTTAGGACCTATATAAAAATTGTTAAAACCTTCACACTCCGAATCTTAAAAATAAAGACAGATATGATATATGTTGATATGACGAAATGGTTTTACTTTGAGGTATATCGGGGGACCCAGAAAGTACCCCCCACTTTTTCTACAGTTTTGAAAATAGAATTCTGAAATTTGGGAAATCAAATATGGGTATCAATAGCCACAGTTTGACCATTCGGTGGTAAAAAAATCACTTCCGGTATGGCCGAAAATTGCCACAACTTTCTTATTTTAAATATCATCACTTTTCTCATAAGGCTGTAATTTATCTTTCCAACGTTTTTTTCAGATTTAAAATTAAATGAAAAATAACCTTGAAAATGGCATTTATTTGCCATTTCTAGTTGGCTTTGAAATTCAGGAACAAATTTAAAAAAATTTGAATAAAAGGGTATTTACCAACAAATTAAATGCAAAATTGGCCTATTTTGTTCATTTGCTTGGATTTAGAAATGTTTTTCCCATTTCATCGAAATTCAATGTATCATAACTCCAATTTTTCAAATAGTACCTTATATTTTTTATCAGATAGAGTGATAAATTTGCTTTAGACTGTTTTTTTCCGACTAAAAATAGAATATAAATTTAAATAAATATTAAGCTTTTTGTAAAAACGTTTCGAATTGTGTCCATATCTTGCAGTAAGCCATGAAAAACAGATGAAAAATTGCACACAGCATCTGTCAAAATGTTATTTATTGTTGAGTGAAATAGAGGCGTATTTATTATTTGTAAATTTATAATTAGGTGCCGCATTCAAAATAAGATACCATTTACGATACAATATACACAAAATGAAAAGGTAGACTTACTTTTAATTTACGGTGATTGTCAGATAAATACCCATGCAACCGCACGTTTATATTATGAAAAATATCCCGATCGTCGATAGCCATACCAGCAGTATTTTAAAATTCTAGAAGAGTCATTCCGAAATGCAGAAAATGTTAAGGTGGCAGAGGGCAGATTTATAGTAAACGAAGAAATTGAGGCAAATGTATTGGCTTACATACATGTGTACCCAAATGTTTCTACAAGACAGCTGACAAAAAAAAGATAGATATTAGTCGTGAGACAGTAAGACGTATATTAAAAAAACATGGTTTTAAATGCTACAAATACCAATTGCATCAAGAATTATATGAAAACAACTGAAACAGAAGATTGATATTTTGTAAGTAATTGACTTACTCAACACGTACAAGTAGTAAGGCAAAGCCGGTACGGGACCACTTTCAAGGTCAATCACTCCGGTTACAATGACGTCATGAACTGGATGGCATGTGTCCATCAGGAGTCCTTGTAAGTTAAGATATGTTTATATCTGTTTAAAACCTGTTCAGAGCTGTTTAAAAGCTGTACAGACCTATTTAAAATCCGTTCTAATTATAATATTTATAAATTTAGTAAGTTGCTGTTCGAGTAGGTATCATAACTTATAAATTGGTTTTGATTGTGTGAATTTTTTTTTTTTTGCTAATTCATCAAAATTTTTGTTATATTTATCAAAATAAATTTTCTCTAGTTAAAAATAACTCATCTGTTTTTCATAGCTTACTGCAACAATATGGACACATAATTCGAAACGCTTCTACAAAAAGCTTAATATTTATTTTAATTTATGTGCAATATTTAATCGTCAAGAACCAATCTAAAGTAAATTTACTACTCTATCTGATGAAAAAAAATAAAACATGCAGGGTTATTTGAAAAATTGGAGTTATCACAAAATGAATTTCCATGAAATGGAAAAATGGGAAAAACATTATGAACAAAATAGGCCAATTTTACATTTAATTTGTCGAAAAATACTCTTTTATTCAAATTCAAAGTCTACTTCGAAATTTTTTAAATTTGTTCCTAAATTCCAAAGCCAACTAAAAATAGCAAATAATTACCATTTCCAAGGTTATTTTTCATCCGACTTTAAACCTGAAAAAAGCGTTGGGAAGAGAAATTACAGCTTTATGAGAAAGTGACTTAAATATACAGGATGCTGTTTAAAATAAGAAAGTTGTGGCCATTTCCGGCCATACCGGAAGTGATTTTATACCACCGAATGGTCAAAATGTGGCCATTGATGCCTGTATCCCAAATTTCAGAATATTATTTTTAAAACTGTAGAAAAACGTGTGGGGGGGTATAGGTACTTTCTGGGTCACCCGGTACAGTCTGTTGAAGAAATGTTGACACACTTTTTTGTAATAACGTTCTGATATCAATAATTTTCGATTACGCTGGTGATATATAGTCGAGCTCAGGTTTACGGTTGCACTCATAAAAGTCAACAAAAACTTTGTGACCTCATTATTATCGCCGTTGGACCATGCGGCATGGTGTCATCAAACAAGCCGACGCACATTAAAAACCTATAAAGGTAAGCGAGTCAATTTGCGAACGAAATAGTACAGAGCCGAACTTAAAATTCGTATGTATTAGAATGTACGTATTAATAATAATATACCGTAACGCACTGTTAAAGTTGAACGACTAAGTTGCTGATCTAAATATTTCAAGTGCGTTAATGAGGTCGTAAAGTTTTTATTGTCTTTTTTGAGTGCACCGTAAATCTGAGATCGTCTATACCAGCACAAGACATTTTAAGACAGAAAAGTATATCTTTTTACATTGTTTGTACTATACCTACTCCACATATAACCATCTGAAAACCTTAATATTTTCACCTCCTCTCCCAGTTAAATAAGTACGACCCTTGCTTGACGCTTGTTGTCACACCTTAACTAATTAATTGCTTGGCTTGGTCTGCAGTACCCCGGGTACCCCAAAGACCCCCTTCGGCAGTGGCCCTCTTTTTAAATTCACTGACCCGGCCGTGAGCCAATCCGCGAGTACCATCAAAGATAGGCTCTTGTTTTGGTGTAGAATGAAGACTAAGGAGTATGAGGTATGAGATTTTGAGTGTTATTGTTTTGTTTTCAGTGTTAAGGTTGTGCGTTATTAATATTTTATTTTCACAAGAAACTAATCTATGGTTTACAGATGATAATTGCTTTTATTTTTAGATTGTATTATTTAATTAGTTTTAGTACGATAGCAGATAGACAAAGCCGTTTCTGGCTCACTCAGTAGAGGAACAATGGAGGTTCTCAGTGGCGAAGAAGTGTATGGCGGTAATTTAAAAAATATGTTACCACGTATATTTTGCCAAACTATTCGTGAATACCTATGTTATATGTTATGGATGGTCCATGGGGGCGTCATGGATAGTTCATGGGGAGGTGCACGCCTGTATCGAAAGCTGTAAAGCAGTACCCGAAGTTGTTTGAGATCTGTTAATACGATACGGTAGGTTAGGTTGGCTAGATATCGTATGAACAGGTCTCAAACAGCTTCGGGTACAGCTTTACAGCTTTTTCTACAGGCATGCACCCCCATACTACCAATGACACCCCCATGAACCCCATAAACACCTATAACACAAGTATTTACGAATAATTTGGCAGAATATTCGCTGTAACATGTTTTTTAAATTATCGCCAAACACTTCACCACCACTTCAACTTTCGTGGTCACTCCTGAATGGCATATACCATCCAGTTCATGACGTCATTGAGATCCCTCAGTGTGCGCCAGAAACGGCTTTGCCTATCTACTTACGAAAGTAATTTTCACACATTTTAAAATATTGACACTGAACTCGTAGTGTCAGTGTTTTGACGTTTGTGAGCCCTAAACTGCTGCATAATTGAGGTGGATATTTTTAAAATATGGACCATTTTTGGAACGAAATGGTTAATCTTGATGCGGCTTTTGTGTTTGTTAGCAAAATTAATTGATTAGCGACCGTCGTAAACGATTTTGTTACTTTTGTCTACAGACTGATAAGCCAAAACCCTTACATTGTTGTCGATTGATGGTCAATGAATTTGAATCAAGATTAATCATCTCGTGTCAGAAATATACAAGTCTAAATATTGCCCAATTTTGATCATATATGCAGTGGTTACTCAATTTTAGTATCACAATTCCAATTCCCCTAAGACTAATTAGTTTTAGGTACATGTCGAATTATCTCTTTTGAGAATAGGCAAAATTTAAAATATGTTTTATATACCTACTTACATTAAATTTCTTTTGACATTTTTCAAACTTGGGGACATTAAAATATTAATTAATTAATAAATCAGTTCAGTGTGCTTTATTACGTTAAATATATTATTTGATGACACAGTCATGTGGGGCTAGGGTCAAGTTAGTCTGTTTCAAGTTTGTCTGTTGCATGTGCAATACTTTTTTAACTGATGACAAAATGCCTACTAACTGCACGTTTGTACAACAAGCCATAAACTAACTGACGCAAATTCTACCATTGGACATTTGGATCACAATTCTTGCCCAACTACTGTAAGAGTGGTTGTTTATTGATTTTTAATTTTTAGAACGTTCAACTAGACAACTTCTCAAGCAGCTGGGCAGATGGACTAGCCTTCTGTGCCCTCATCCACCATTTCCTGCCAGACGCTTTCGACTACCACGCGCTCACGCCAAAAGATCGAAGACATAATTTTGAACTTGCCTTCAAGGTTGCCGAGTAAGTACATTTTCTATTGATACTCTACTAATCAGGGATAACACGTACTTTTAATAGACGTTTTTGAAACGTCATTGTCGATGATTAAACGTTTTACGTCAAATTTTTCAGCATTTACATTTGGTAACACCTTTCGACATTGAAATGAAATATATGTAAAAGCTGTTGCTACTGCATAAATTTACAGCCAGTGGTAGAAGGAAACAGTGAAAGAAAACGTTTTAATGCGAGCTTTTTTCCTCACAAATACATATTAGCACATAATACATATTTATAACGTAAATAATTATTTTAACGATTCGCTGAATGTAACGTTTATGAAACGATAAAAAAACGTTCTTTAAATGCAATGTTTAATATGGCAGCTCAAACGTTTATATAAAGCGAATAAACATTTTTACGTTAAAATAATTGGTGTGCTCAAGTTATTCAAGGCGCGAAAATTATAAATTTACGGGTGAAACAGAATACTCTTTTTTAACGTTTTACTATTTATATCAACGCACAAGATATGATGTTACTACAGCATGTATTTTCAACCGGCAATTGAAGGAAATGCTGAGAATAAACGTTTGTAATCGAAACATTTCGTCCAGTGACAAGTTATAATAAGTGCAATAACTGTAGCAATGATAAAACCTATGGTGGAGAAACGTTTGAGACGTTGTTCTAACGTTTCTTCAATAGTCAATTTCAATCTATAAAATAGATACGGTTAAAAATTTTATGTTTACACTTAGACATAAATCTCAGAGTATTAGCTTGCGTCAGTCGTCACTATAATTTGGAATATATTTTTAATAGTATAATATCTATGCTACATTATTTGCAAATATAATACCGAAATGTCCGAGTGACATAACTTTAACAGAACTTTAATTGCAAATAAAACTCCAGTGGGGGGATCGATTTATAACTTATACTTAGCTGGTCTAAGTTACATTGAGTAACTTGATGAGTCGTTATTAAAATGTATATGCTTGTTCTGTATTGATGAAGACAAATTAGCAGAAACTGTCCACAAATGATATTTACATCTTCCCCAACAAAGCCATCAAAACTTTAAATAGAACATTTATATTCTTTCTGCCTTTACTTTTTGGTTTGTTAAGGTTGTAAAACATCAATTTTACTTAAATAATATATATTGAAATAACTTTTAATTGGGACATTTGCTTTCGGTTCGTAAACGTTGGAAATTAACAATTATCCATCGTGTTTTAATAGTTCTGTATATTATTGCTATCAACGTTATATTTACTGTTTAAAATATATTTACAGTTACATTTTTGCGCGATATATTTCCGAAACACTTTCAAAAACCATATAGCAGCGTGTAGTTTTAATGTCTCTTTAACGTTTTTAAACGTTATAAGATCTATGATAGAAAAACGTCTAAGACGTTTCTCTAACGTTTTTCCGTTAACCAATTTCTATGTATAAAATATATGGTTCAAAATTCTGTTTATAATCAAGCATAAATTTTACTATTAATTTGCGCTAATATAATATATTTCCTGTATATAATGTCCAAAAAGTCTGAATCCGAGTTTTGATTGCAAGACAACTCCAGTGGAGGGATCAATATATAACTTATATTTATTTCGTCTAAGTTACCTTGAATAATTTGATAGGCGGTGGTTAAAACGGATCTACTTGCTCTGTATTAATGTAGGCACATAACCAGAAAGTAGTCCACAAATAATATTTAATTTTTTGTGTTTAATTCCTTTTAAATAACGTTGATAATTAGTGATTGTTTAACGTTACCAAAACTTTATATAAGCACAATGTTTATGTTCTGCTTTTAATTTTCGGTTTATTAAATATCAAATATATTCAAAAAAAATAACGTTGAAATAACGTATAAAACGTCGGCTTTCATTTCGTAAGCGTTGGAAATAAACGATTATTATATTGTTATCGATATTATTTAAATGTTTAAAAGACGTTACATTTTTGGCGCGATATAAATTAGTTAAATTAACGTCTTTTAAACGTATATTACGTGCCTACTAGGAAACAGCTTAAATACAGGATATGACAAGCAGCAAATAGTCACTACAACCAACTGCTGATTTTTGAAATACTTTAAAATAATATTGTCATTTTTTTTTTAGTGAAAAGGCGGATATATTCCCTCTACTTGACGTGGACGACATGATGGCCACTCGAAAGCCTGACTGGAAATGCGTATTTACTTATGTACAATCCATTTACAGACGTTTCAAAGATGAAGAGATTTAAGTGTCTAGTCCTAGTTAGTTTTTGTACTCAGTTTGTTTTGTAAAAAGCGTATTTGTACAGATCTATTTCATTATTTGTAAATAAACCTGTTAAAGTTCCTTTCTCTCGATATATTTTAAAAGGAAAATTGAGTACAAAACAATATTTGTAAATTTATTGATCAGAGGTAATTGTTATATTGTCTATTTGTATTAGTAGTTGTTTGTTGAAAATTGTACGTTTTTCATATTATCGTACTATGGTGCTTACTGTCCGTTTTAATTGCTCTGTGATTTTAAACTTTAAACGTTGACTATGGCATTTTATAATGAGATAATTAGTTAAAGGATCTCGTAGTTTTTGTTTTCATTTATGAAAGTGATATTTTCTGTACCATTTTGTATTTTATCTCTGCCCAGCTGTTTTCTACTGTAATTTTATACATTTGCTAGGTTTTAAAAGCCATTATTTAACTTATTTTTGCTTATTTATTTACTTACATTAATTTTAAAAAGGGTTGTTGCTTTTTTGCCATGTGGTTGCTAACAGTCATATTATTCAGATATTTATCATATCGTAACAATTTTTCTAGGTTCGGTAGATGTTTTGCCAGGAAACAGTTTAATAATACAATATTGCCTGCATGTGTAAAAGACAATAATCTGAAATTGTTATAAGTATAAGCTATGTGCCTTATAATAGTCTTTATATATTTTATAAATGGATTTATATACACGAATCTAACAAATAAATATATTTAGCAAAATGTTCTTTTTTGAGTCTTTTCCGGAATCCCCTGTCCATAGGTATATGGCATATTAATTTATATCGATTTCTGTTAATGCCGGATGTAATGTATAATATTTTATTATACAGGGTGTCTCTCAAAAGGACCATGTAAAACACATATTCATGAGACTAACACAGAATAACTTATATCTATCTACAAATACTCAGATAAAGCCTTGTCAAATGACAAATAATAAAAAGAACAATAATAAGTAGTCTGTAAAAATGAAACATTAGTTTTATTTTCAAATAAATCACCCGCCAATCAATAATGCTTTTATTTAACCCACAATGTAGTTTTTTTTCATGTTTGTGTTCAAATCTTGCATTCTTTATTTAACACACTTCCTGACATAATCAATTGATGAAATTTTGCACAGTTAGGTTTGTCCACAATATCCGATTCAGAATTTTGAACTCGGGCGACGGACATTTGCGTGTGATGTCGAAAATTCGTGACGGAAGATGTCTGTTCACGACAGTCGACCGCTAGTAACCATTTTATAACTGCAAAAACATCATCATGCGTGCTCGACTGAACAGGAACCAGTATTACAATGTATAATAACTATTTATGCAATGAATACCTAATAACCTGTTATGATATTAAACAATCAAGGAGAGGGACATGCCAGGGTAGAGACATTTTCAGTATTTAGCTGTCATTTAAGGAAATTCTTTGAATTTATGTTCAACTAAAAAAAGGTTTCTGCATAGAAGAAGTTTCAAACTTAGACTCTAGTTGAAAATTAAGGAACTCTTTGTTCGCAATATCGTATATTCACCCATATACGCCCTACTTAAATTTTTCCCCCATTTTTAAAACATAAGCACACAAAAACGGATCAAGTGATGTATCCGAGGTAGCAGAACATTCGGAATTCGAAATGACGGATCTCTGATGTCAGATGTCGTGTGGACAAACAGCCATTTGATTATACAGGCAGCTACTTCAGTCCGTCATTTCGGATCTGGGAATCGGGGATGTAGTGGACAAACCACCTTACTAAAATCGATTGATAATACAACTTTTGCCAATATCCGCGCGTAGGGGGCGCGGGTGTGACAGTTGATTAAATATACTATCCAACCGGCACCTCCGGCAAAACGTAGAATACAGAAGGTTTCTCGCCTGATCAGAGTCCGTTTCTTCCCACACAAATGGTACAATATTAGTTCCGGTAACATAATGGAATGCCGATGCCGTTAGGTTTACACCTCGGAACCCAGCTCCTATGAATGAATTTATAAATAATTAAAGTATGACTAAAAAGTAGAAAATAAAAAAAATATATGTTTTTTTAAACTTGCTTTTCTTAAAGTCGTAGAAAAAAAGTAAAAAATAATTGGAAGAAAAACAAGGCGTGCGCATCATGCCAAATCCTTGATGAAGCCTCTTTGTTACTTTATTTTTGTGTAAGAAAGAATCCAATTTGATAAAGGCCAAACCTAGCATCTTATGTCAAGAAACAAGAGACTTTCAGTTTTGCGAGCAATGTCTATAGTACTGTCGTGAGCAGAAAAAAATAGGACAACTTTTTTTTTCTAATGTAAATCTGGCTCTATTTGAATATGTAATGAGTAGCCGAAATACCACTTTTAATTTATTTTTTATTTTAATGCTGTAGTTATTGTTATAACATTAACAAAAATTTGGTGTGTAACATTTTAAAAGATATCCTACTTAACAAGAAACTAACTATTAATACTTTGTTATTGCACCATTTCTATTTATAACTTCTATAAGTCTGTTTGGCATAGAATCATCATAGGCTTTTGAAAGGTCTAGGAACATTCCAAGAGCTAAATCACCATTTGACTATTGACTGAAAATCTACCGCTTTTATCATTGTTAGATATATATTTCTCATCGAATCGAGTATTCGGAGGGCGGTAAACACGAATACGACCGCTGTGTGTTGACTGGAAAGTTTTTTCGCCTGTAAAGATTACATTGTTTCAAAAATTTACATCATGCGCTAAAAATTCAAGCGCAAATCCTACTCGAGCTTCTTTATGTTCAGCTTTAAGTAAGTATTTCTGTGCTGCTGCATGACAGCGTAGCTCCGATTCTCTTACTCGCCGGCGACCAGTACTACTTGATCCAGGAAAATTCGTTTCTTCAGCAGCCTGAATAACTGAGTAAAATGGATTTTCTACTAAAGCATTTACCAATTGCAAATCTTGTTGTTGCATTGATATCCTGATCCAGGATTTCTACTAATCGTACCGTTTTTCTCCATTTTCTTAAAATTTTTGTTAATGTTATAACGCAGTGCAATTTGTCTCATTAACCATCCATCTTCTGCTTTAGCAATAACTCCAGAATTAACTAAATCGCTTATATGAGGCATATTAGTTTTTTTGCACACTTGCGATAAATTATGACAACTAACTGACAATGTCACAAAAATTAAAGTTAGATGTACACAACTAGATTTTAGCAAAATACCGTTATAAGACTTGTCCTTTTTTTGCTCACGACCGTACAATGTCCTCTTTCCCTTAGGGTCTACTACAATAGGAACCGCCAATGCAGATATTCCACTGATTTACTTAAAATTGTGCTTTAAGTATTTTAAGTCCACTAAAAGATTAAACAAGCGAAGGTGCGTAAAGAAATATAACAAACACTTTTGTATTATGCCCATGGGGGTGAACTTTAAAAATTGAGTTAATCTGGTCGGATCACATCGAGAAGAAATGCACTGAGGAAATTTAAATAATTTGATACCACTGGCTGCCAGCATATTATATTTTTGAGAGCACAAAATAAATGAGGTACAGAACTAACAAAACGTGCTTTATTGTTCTCACTATTCACTATAAATAACTCTAGCACATAATAAGAAAATAATGTCAGGAAATACATTTACCTGATATCTACTGAAAAAAACGAAACAAACCTTTCTCATTTCCCTTTCCGATATGTCATTATTGTTTTTTTTTTACTATTTTCAAGCTTCAGTGTCGCCAACTCTTACTGTACCTGTACATATATAACTTGGACTACGAGTACGTGTATATTAGGTTGCTGACACTATACAGTAAACTATAATCAAAAGTATTAAAACCTACGTGGTATTTTTTGGCTCGTTGAAATTTGAAAAATAGGTAGAGTTAGGTTATTTAACAAATGGAAAAATGCCGCTCTTCTATATTCAGGCAATTAATAGCCTGTATAATTTATTGTTATATGCCGCCCTCTAACGGAGAGAACTTGAATCAATATCAGGTAGCAAAATGAAGATCTGCCTAGTTGGCTACCGGCAGAGACAACCCTTGGGTTGTCTCTGCTACCGGTAAAGCGACGCCACCCTGGACCAACTGGCGAACTGCCATTGCCACAGACGAGAAAATATGTAAACGTACCTACTAGACGTACTAGAAAATTCTTTGACTAGAAAGATCTCAAGTCACGGATTGGAAAGACCGAGAATAAAGCGCCACAGATATATAAGGAGTGAATCCTTCGCACGGATCACAGTTTTATATTAGATGAACAAGTGAACAGATAAAATAAGGACAGTAATAAGTTGTGAATTATATTTAGTGTCTATAGTTGTAATTAGTGTGTTATGTTTACTGGAGATTGTAAACCGTAACATTATCTTAAGTTTGACAACTGTTTATGGCTTCCTAAGACCAGCAAAACTTTTTATAAAGAATGACTTTTTCTCGGCAAATTTTGACAAAATATAAAGAAGTAAAACAAAATATTGAACAGAAAATTAATTGTCGGGAGTGCCGAATGGATTTCGATTTGCTGAATGTCGAATGGGCTTTAAAGTTATACCCCATCTTGGCTGCAACCAAAACCGCTTCATTATTTATCAATATTCTGAAATTAGCAATATTTTCCCGCTTAGCTCTTAGCTGATAGGTGCTGGTGGGCCCTGTTTTAAGTTTTAGTGTAGCCGATACAGTGGTAGTTACACCGCCTGAGGACATTGGTCCACAGATTAGATAGTTACATCGCTATTTATACTGTGGTTATAGAGGTAGAGAGTCGCTAATTCAATGATCTTTTGCTAGAATAATAAAATATGAACTTTATTTTTCTGCGGCAGTGAACTCTGATACGGTTGCTATGTATATGCAACTGCGTATGCAAATCTGTAGTACAAATCACATAACGGTTAATGTTTCAGAGTGAATTCGATTTGGTCAGTGGTATGGATCCAACTTACTAAATAGGCAAGCATGATTATTGGCTGTTACGTAGCAACAGGTAAAATTCAGATCAGCTGTTTTGAGAAAGTATAATTAATAAAGGGAATTAGTTACCTGTTGAATTTGACGTTTGGTGATGCGTTTTTAGTTCTATCACAGTTCTACACAAATAAATTTACGATTATTAATATCGTTAATAAAGAGTAGTTGGTTAAAACTGTAAGTAAAAAATTTACAATTTCGGCAGGCTTCATTCTGTTTTCACCTCTTGTAGTTTCGTGGTGAATTTCGTACAATATTTTGATATTTTTCATTGTTAATACTCCCCTGCATTATTAAGATGACTCAAAAAGGGAATGATTAAACTTTATTCTAATTATTCACTGTTGTGTATAATATGATTTTACATATTTTTTAGGAACTTAAGAATATAGAATGGACAAATTGAAAAGGGTTCTAAGTGGGAATGAGTCTCCAGATGAAGAAAGTGGTATAATGTCCCAGGTAAATGGTTTTATTAACAGTAGTTATTAGGAGAATTAATATATTGTTCACTTGTAGTTAGACGATGCCGCAACACTAAGCTGGTCAACCAGGTTGAAAGGATTTCTAATATGTTTTATTATTGGAATATTACTTTCAGTTCTAGGATCTTTCGCTTTATTTTTACATAAGGGTGTAACAGTATTTGCTATATTTTACACACTAGGAAATGTTGTCTCTATGCTTAGTACATGTTTTCTAATGGGGCCGTTCAATCAAGTCCAGAAAA
The DNA here is from genome assembly GCA_963675555.1 of Leptura quadrifasciata. NCBI lineage: Eukaryota > Metazoa > Arthropoda > Insecta > Coleoptera > Cerambycidae > Leptura > Leptura quadrifasciata. The sequence goes on along the minus strand of OY776679.1, from coordinate 85,113,629 downwards.
TGTTTGCCCCCACTAGATTGATCGCTACGATAATTGTTATTGTATCGTTTACATTGACTTTGGTGGCTGCATTAGTGGTAAGCATATTTGGTGTTTTATTTTATTGTAAAATAGATGCAAGTAAAACCCATTTTAAAAATTATTTGACTGAATGTCAAATGATTATGGTACTGCTAATTTTCATTTTCTTGTTAGATCTACAATAATACCGCCTAATTTATTTGCTAATATATAATTTTTATTTTAGTGGCATAAGGCTGGGCTTGCCTTACTTTTTATTATAATTCAGTCTCTAGCGATGACATGGTACTCGCTATCGTATATTCCATACGCAAGAGACGCTGTCAAAAAAACAGTTATGACTTGTGTCGTTTAAGAAGTATGTTATATTGTATACAAACAGCACAGATTTAGTTCCCAGTGTAAATTTTTTACTTTTATTTATATATAATTGTGTACTTAGTTTATTTAAAAATTTACATTTCTTTGCCCTAAAAATGTATTTATTATTATCCATTTGTAAAGTTATGTCGTGTTTATATGGCTTATAAAAGAAGTAATAAGTTAAATATCTACTGATTTTAAGCGCACCTGGTATTGTAAATTACTCAATAATTATGTAAATGAGCCATACTCGGCTTCTAGTATACCAGTTTTACAATATTGGGATATATAATCAGGTGTATATTTACTGGGCATTCAAAACACGCAACAAAAACTTTACGAGCTAATTATTAAAGCTGGTGAACCATTCGGCATGGTCTTATCAAACAAGCCAATGTACATTAAAAACCTATAAAGATAAGTGATTCAATTTGCAGGCGAGATAGTACAGATATCGTATTTTAATGAGGTTGTAATAGTACGGCAGCCCGTTACCAGGATTCTCGACTTATTACGCTCCAGTAATTTTTGTATTTTTTGTTAGTTCTCGATGAGTTTAACAAAAAAATTCAAGTGCAGAATGCACATTGCAGAATGGTCGAAAAATTTTCTTAGATATCTAAAGGCAAAATGGATCGATTTTGTTATCCCGACATGTCAGTTTTCTGGCTTGGGTTATCGAGAGGGATGCGTATTTAAAAAAAAAAATAGAAATTGACATTTTCCGTGCTGTCGATAATTATTACGGTTAGGAAATTGAAATTTGCCCACAGGTGAAAATTCAGGTCACCACGCAATATCAGTTTCACTGATCATATAATATGTTGAAGAGTTTATTATAAGAAAAAAATATGAACTGACATTTTCATCGCGTTGTAAAGGAGGCGTTGAATCCAAATGATGTAAATTTCTAGCGACGATAAAGTTATCACTCCACGTCAGTTTTCTGGTGGAAATCATATATTGTAGCGTGAAAAATGAGGGAAAAGTGGTAACTGACATTTATGTCAATGGATTTTTTACCAAACTCGTTTTCAGTTCCCGGGAATTAATGAATTTAAAAAATATTTGTGGAAAATTAGTTTTTTGATCCAGCAACGTTATTCAGGTCCACCTACGTATTTTTTTTTATATAGATTGTGCTAGGTCCCAGATTTTTCACCCCTTTCCGTTTGACCCCTCATTGGCTAAAAATTACCCCCATAAATACGTTTTTAACTATTCGTGTTGTGCAAAGGGTGGGATTGTGATTTTTGGCAAAAGAAGGCCATTTTTACTCTGCCGGTCATGACACTTTCTTTTTGTGTGCATGTGTATGTGTAATCATTCACAAATCGGTTTGAATTTCGCGGCTTACTGGTAGAAGCTGCTTGAGCGCCATCTGCAACAACAGACACGCAGCATTCCGTCTTATGCGAGATTCCAATGAGAACGTTAATTGCTCGATAAAAAAAAATTTCTCTATAGACTGAAATTACCGGGTAAGCACGTCGTTGTCTGACTTGTTCACTCAGGATTTTTTTATTTTATAACCTAGCGATTAGTTATCGACTTGGGCATGGCGTGATAACAAGAAATTTTGGTAACAGGCTGCCGTACTAAAAAGTTTTTGTTGTGTTTTTAACTGCCCAGTAAAATTGCACCCGACTATACCCAAGAAATTATGCCTTTATCTTGTATGTTTATGTTTAAGTTAGTATTCGATTGCAATCCACCTCTATAGTGATGCATTTGTAAGTGTATGTGTTTTTTACAGCAGTTTATTTCAGGTATTAGTTTAAAAGTTTTCATAATTATCTTCAGTTGATGTAGTATATGTATATAATTTTTTTCCCATTAATGTTATAAGGTCTTATGTTCTTATCAAAAAATTTCATTTGTAATTGCGAAGGTATTATTGTGCACAAATGAAATTTACCTGTAATAATGTAAGGTCGAGTTACATTTGTCGAGACTTAGCAGACTGAAAAAATAGTAAACCTGAGACTGTTATAGAATACGCCATTTGTACATACACAATCCTCCAAAATTTTGCATCAACTAATATCTATGAATTGAAATGTAAATAAATATATCATACTGACAACTTGGATAGATAAGAGTTGATCTATTAGCTATCTATTTCAACATAACCCAAGCTTGGTCAATTGTATTGAGGTCAGGTTATATTGGAGACCAATATTTTCTCTGAATACAATGTCCATTTAGGTAGTTTTCAATGACACGAATTCAACAAGATGGGACATTGTCATACACTAAAATTGGTTTTCCTCATAGTGAGAAAGTATAATCGCTTGCAATTTTACTCTGCAGATAAAAAAGGCAACAAAAATTTTATCTCATTAAAATACCATTAAATTGAATCACCTTTATAGGTTTTTAATACGTCGGCTTGTTTGATGACACTATACTGAATGGTTCAACGGCGTTAATAATGAGCTCGTCAAGTTTTTGTTGCCTTTTTTATCTATAGAGAAAAATTGCAAATGACTATATATATCATCTAAATATATCTTTGTTCATTCATAGTTACTGAACACCCAAGAGGCAAATCAGGACACAATATATTATGTGTATGCACTGTGCTAACACATACTCCAAAATTTGAGTTAGGATGGACGTAGCCAAATGGTAATATTTTATGAGTCAACACAAGAACAAAATATTGCATCAAAATAGACACCGCATCAAACAGCAACATTTTTGTGCTATAAATATGATGCTATAAAAACATTTTACTTTCTGATGGTTTTGATCCGCTTTAGATGTTCTTCAGGTTAGGAAACAAGTAGAAAATGCTCAGAGTACATTTTGGAACCACATTAGTACACATTTTCACTTCCACTTTGAGCATAATATCCTATACAAGGGTGCGTCTTTACTATGTACATACTTCGATATGCGATGTAAAGCAACGTAAGGCGCGGTTAGTAGTTGGATAGATGACCATTCCAACGAAGACCGCGTCCTCGCCTCACCAGCGGCTTGTATATCAGTGTATGCGCGGAAGCTAGACAACCTTAGGCGAGGGTTGTATAGAGGATATACCATCCTTCGGAGGAGATGTAAAGCCGTCGGTCCCTTGTCTATTAAATGTTAGGCAAGTAAAAGATCCTTACTCTTCTTAAGGGAAGAGGTTCGGCAAAATTCCTGGTTGGGGGTAGCTCGTCTACAGGCGTTGGTGTTAGGCCTCAATAGTGGAAATAGGCCGACGTTAAATAAATGTATAAAAAAAACTTATATTTATTTATTTATTTACGGAACAAACCAGTTTACAAAAAATTACACAGCATTATGTATATCTAACCTAATTAATAATTTAATACATTAGAGCATAGCATAGTTAATAATGAGCTCGTAATGCACAATGTGCAACCTGTATATTGAAACTGTATTGTACCTAAAAATATGTTTCCCTGCAGTGTCGACATATGACCTTGAACGTACATTTAAGTGCTTCGCACAATACTCAATCGTCTTCAGCCTCATCTCTCTGAAACTGACCTGCCATGTAACAGTAGTTTTAGCAAGAATTTTGTCAACATCCTAAATTAAATTTTGCATACTAGAATTGACGTATGCAAAAATTTTGAGGGATTGTGTATATTTTTATAAATAACAATTTCATAAAAAAAACTAAAACCATCTTTGGTTAAACTAAGTAGTAAAGAAACTGATTTTACATTAATAATTTACGCATTTTTATTTTAAATTAAGAAGACTGGTTATTTTATTTCCAAATTTTTAGCAAACCAGCCACTGGCAATAAATCAGTCTAAATATAAAATATGATATTTTATTTATTATTTTATTGTAATAGTCTCATAAATTATAAATTTACGGCTTCTGTTTATTTCAAGGCAATATCAGAAATCTTAAATCATATACAGGGTGCGCCAAAGTTCGGAATTTGGTCGATTACGGCTGTATTTGAAATGGTGGAAAGATATTGCCTATGGATTATTTTCTTGGTTTTCAATTCTGAATAACCAGAAAATATGTACAATTATACAGGATATTCCGTTTTGGTTGGCCGGGCATCAACTTCGTTATTTTAAATGGAACACGGTATATTTTTTTCCTTTATCGAGTTACCCATCTAATTATATTCATAACTCTATTAAGGTGGTAGGTACTTAAAATGAACCGTTTACGAAATAAAAGAGATTTTTTTAACAAAAAGTGAAGTTTGCGGATAAGTTTTTGAGTACCTCTGATTTCATAGACAAGAGAGTTTTCAAAATTCTGCTTATACTGTTATGTTGGGCATATTAAGGGCTAGTAGGGTAGAAACGTTATTAACATTAATCTTATACAGAGTGCTGAAAAAATTGAGTTTATTTTTTCGCTAATAAAAAAGGCTGTAATTCAATTTTTTCAAATGGGATGTACTATTTTCAGTTCTGTCATCTAGGGAAGTGTTAAATTTTCTTTCCATTGATATATCATAGTAGGTATTTATCTTTAGGGGTTGCATAGATATTAAGGTTAATTTTCTGGATTAGACTAATTGTGTAGTAGTACAAGCAGTTTTCCATAATGAATTTTTAGTCTTCTGAAATGTTGAACTGAATTATTATTTTTTTACTTAGAATTGTTGGACAAAGAATTGAAATTAATACCAGCACCTATGTAATAAAGAATTTACTCATAATAAAAAAACAGTTATTTTAACAAATGTTCAAAGTGTTCACTATTTCGATCGAGACACATCTGAATCCTCTTCGTAAATGAATGACGCATTTCTTGCAGCATCTACGGAGTAATGGATGCAAAGGCACATCTGATCCTACTTTTCATGTCATGTCGTAGGAGTATCGCGATAAACTATATCCTTTACATAGCCCCATAAAAAAAGTCCATACCTGTCAGGTCGGGCGACCTTGCAGGCCATGCTATTGCTGCACCATGCCCTATCCACATATCATTGAAGTTACGATCTAACCATTCTCTGACATTTGCTGCAAAATGAGGCGGAGCTCCATCTTGTTGAAACCACATTTTTTGCCATATATCAAGAGGAACGTTTTCTGGGAGAACCGGTAATTCATTTTCCAAAAAATCGTGATATATTCTTCCATTTAAAGGTCCATTAAAGAAATGAGGTCCAATATCAATCCCTACTACAGAACCTTATACATTTAATGACCACCTCAGCTGGGAAACTGTTCTTAATAAATGAGGATTCACATCTGAATAATAATGAAAATTGTGTCTATTGACACAACCATTTTTGTGAAATGTAGCCTCATCAGAAAACATCAAACACCTTATGAAATCGGGATCATTATCGAGCATGAAATTAGACCATTCACAAAAATTCACCCTGTTTAAAAAATCATCCTCAAGTAATTCTTGATGTAATTGAATTTTGTAAGCATGGAATTTATTTTTCTTTACGATCCGCCTTACTATTGTCCCGCTTATGTCTAAATTATTGCTCAATTCTCTAGTACTGGTGGTAGGATGTTCAACTAAGGATATTATAACCCGATATTCATTTTCCTCAGTCATTTTTCTTGCTGGAACTTCATGAGGTTTGTACTGCACTTCACCAGTTTCGATAAATCTGTCTCTAAGACTACTAAATGCAGGTTCTAAAGTGTGTCTCCTTTCAGGATATGTGGTTTTATAGACTCGGGATGCTAAGAGGCTGTTCCTTGAGCACTCCCCCAAAATAAAAATCATGCCAACCATTTCTTCCCGCGAATAACTCATATTTATTTTGAAACACTAAACTTCTTCACTGGACGAATCAATAGACAAACATAAACTAACGACAAGCTAGAATGTGCAAATACCTAATACGTTCCACTCCTGGCAAGCCCAGAATTACATAGCGGGTTACAATGTGAATGAATGAGATGGATTTATTCTAAAGCTTTAAGATAAACAACGATAGATATAATTTACAGCGATGTCAAGTTAATAACGGTGTCCACACTATCGCCTCGGCGCGGAGCGGGCAAACCCAACACGTGGCATAAACGGATATATCACTTCTCTGTCTACACGAGCGGTATGCTTTGAAGATTGTCGCTCGTAAAAGTTTGCACGACAAACATCAAGGCATAACGCCCAAGTTAAAATATTTATGTGATATGATGTAAAATTATGTGAATTTCAGTCAGACAGATATTTAACGTTAATATTTATGCAACCCCTAAAGATAAATACCTACTATGATACATCAATGGAAAAATAATTTAACACTTAATTAGATGACAGAACTGAAAATAGTACGTCCCATTTGAAAAAATTGAATTAAGGCCTTTTTTATTAGCGAAAAAATAAACTCAATTTTTTCAGCACTCTGTATAAGATTAATGTTAATAACGTTTCTACCCTACTAGCCCTTAATATGCCCAACATAACAGTATAAGCAGAATTTTGAAAACTCTCTTGTCTATGAAATCAGAGGTACTCAAAATACTTATCCGCAAACCTCATTTTTTGTCAAAAAATCTCTTTTATTTCGTAAACGGTTCATTTTAAGTACCTACCACCTTAATAGAGTTATGAATATAATTAGACGGGTAACTCGATAAAGGAAAAAAATATAGGGTGTTCCATTTAAAATAACGAAGTTGATGCCCGGCCAACGAAAACGGAATACCCTGTATAATTGTACATATTTTCTAGTTATTCAGAATTGAAAAGAAAGAAAATAATCTATAGACAATATCTTTCCACCATTTCAAATATAGCCGCAATCGACCAAATTCAGAACTTTGGCGCACCCTGTATACTATACTTTGTTACAAGCTTACAATTTAATGACAATAACCTGCATAAGTAATTGTTTTATCTCTTGAAAGTAGATAAACACATTGGCAGTTCCAAAAATGCATTTGCGTAAAGAGTCAAGTTTCATGTTTTCAAATTTTAAACGAATTTTCTTTTCCGGTAATTGGAGTGCTAATTTGTTTATCTCCCATACTTAAGTCAACAACTTCTGTTTGATACCTCACAAAGTAAATTGCACAGAACCAATTTTGTAAATAATAACAATTAACAAGATAAAAGTATTTTTGATATGACTGAACTATTACTAGCATAGTTAAAGAATTGGTCATGTAATTTTAAAATGCTAATTAGATTATATCAAATGGTTGTAATGTATAATTTATTTAGCTACTATTTGGTCTTGCAAATTAGATTAAAATCATGACTAGCAGGAAATACGTGTAATAGCTTTGGGTTAGTACTTTATTAAAGGATATGGTGTAATGATATGATGCACAAATTTTAATCTGTAGATTGATGATGGATTTCGATGATAACATTTTAAGATTGTAGTAGAAGTACTTGGTTCAACTTCGTATGGTTCATGATTTATCGGGTTAGGAATGAAACCGTCAATTTGTAACAAATATTTCATTCTGTGCCAAATTTTTACAAAGCATCCTGCATTGTAGAAATTTTTCAAAAATAGTGTAGTCACTACAGTTTGAATTAGAGAGCATTAGTCCAAAAAATCTGTCGAGAATACACGTTTTTATACAAAAATTATTATCAGCAAGCCAAAGTAAATAAAAAATGTGAGGAGCTCTAAAAGACTTTTGCTGCTACTCTCATGAAGTGTCAGAGAAATTGCAGTTAACGTGCACGAAATTAGTCATAAAACCCATGTTTTCTTAATGTTTCAAGAGAAAATAAATATAGTTTGTATCAACTATACAGGGTGATTCACACACCCCAGGCAGTTTCCGTATTTACGAAAAGAGGTATGCAATTTCTGTAAAAGCCAGTCGTTACATATTTTTGGTGGCGTTATTTTGTCATTCAAAAATTTTTGGTAACTCGAACTTTGAAAGTATATTATACTTTCAAAGTTCCAGTCAGTATAATATTATTAAATTTTGTTTAATTCTAAGTATTTTTTGCAGTATACACTTTTCTATTAAAACCAGTGGTTTTCGAGATAAATCGAAAAAAATTATTCAGTCAAATATCAATAATATCAATAACTAGCAAACATGGCTGCATGGTTCATGACCCAAAGCCAAAAAAAAAAAAAAAAAAAACTAGCAAACAAATTAAAAGGCAATCACTACATACGATAGGTACTTAGTTTAAAGTTATTCTCAATCCTTCAAATGGTTGTACAAAGATGGCGTTGAAGTGCAAAATTATTTTTCGAGCTGAAACATTGAAACATATCATTCACGATAAGGAACCAAATAATATACATATAATTTTGTAATGACACATTTTTTAAAGTATAGTTTTCATTAACGCCTGTATTGTTTTGTTAATTATATAAACTAGTGGTCCTAAGTCTAATTTAACAATATAAAGACAAGTATGTTGTGTAGTAATTTATTTTGACGTTTGTTGACACAATCATTTTTTAAGTTTTTAAACGCGTTTGTTATTACTAGATAATTCAGAAATGGTTGTGTACACTAACGAAGACAAATTAAACATGATTTTGATCTATAGGGAATGTAGAAAAAATTTCCATGAAGCCAAAAGGATTCTATTTACGTTTTCCCAATTTGCCCAAGCCAGATCATAAGACCTTTATTTCTTTAACCAATAATTTGAAAAATTACGGAAGTTTTAAAAAGTTAAAGCGTAATAAACAGTTAACCGCTACAAATGATGCAAATACTGCTTAAGTAATTAACAATATTGTAAATAATCCAAATATATGTCTTTACGGAAATTATCGTCTGAAGCAAATATTTTCTACTGCTCCTATCAAAGAATTTTAAAGAAAAATAAGTACCATCCATATAAAGTACATTATGTTCATCGTTTAAGAGCTGGTGATTTTTAACATCGCATAAATTTTATTGCCGAATTGTCAGTATTACATGAAGAAAATCCGAATTATTTGAAAAACGTGTTGTGGAGCGATGAGAGCTGCTTCCATAGTAATGGGCTTGTGACCAGAACGCTCAGTATTGGTCTCAAAATAATCTGAGGTGGGTATGAAAAACCAGAAATCATAAAGTTTTTAAAGTAAATGTAGGGTGTGGAATATTGAACGGATACATAGTCAGGCCTTATCTATTTCATGAAACGTTAAATGATGCTAGATATTGGAGGTTCCTGCTACAGGAGCTGCCAAATTTATGAAGAAACATTCCTCATGATGGGCACATAATCTGGTTTCATCAAGACGGGGCACCGGCACACAATTCAAGAATAGCAGTTAGACACTTGCAAGGAACATATCCTGGAAGATGGATAGAAACAATTAGAGTAATCAGGTGGCCAGCACGATCACCTGACTCCATTAGATTTTTTCTTATGGGGACATCTAAAAAATTTACACAACCAATCGATGATATGGCAGACTGTACAACAAAATATATGTGAGTGTTGCCACAGTAGATAGAAATACCTTATTGAAAGTAACTGGGGAAGAAGTAATTAAACGGCTTAACATGTGTATCCATGAAGGAGGAAACAATTTTGAATATTTACATAAATACATACATGTACATATTTTATTTAAAAATCAAAACAAATTATTAAAAAAACTTATTTGACTTTATATTATTTCGATTTATCTTAGACAAGTGTGTACTACAAAAAGTACTTAGAATTAAACAAACTTTAATAATATCATACTTTCAAAGTTCCAGTGATCGAAAATTTTCTTTCCGGCGTCGGGACGTCGTGGACCCTCCTGTCATTGACAACATTTGAACGACAAAATAAAGCCACCAAAAACATGTAACAACTGGCCTTTACAGAAATTGAATACCTCTTTTCGTTGTTACGGAAATTGCCTGGGGAGTTTTATGTGAATCACCCTGTATATCGTTTTTGAATGCAATTTAAACTATTCTTTTACTTTTGTGTGTTTAACACTTATTGAAGGCTCCATATTTATTAAGTTTAGCTCTGTTAAAGTTTTTAAATGTATTGTTGCCCAAAACTCATACTATGTTAAATAGTTACTCTTAAATTCAACTTAATCATTTAATAGTTTATTGTAAATTGTAACTAGTAAGTAAAGCTTAAGTTAAATTTATTAGATTGTAAAATTGAATTACTTGCTCTTTATTTGGAAAAAGAACTACTTGCCTTTACGAGGAATATTATCAAGCGAAGAACATGTATATCCCACCAGTATCAGAGATTAATGTTGTCATGAATGTATCCGAATTATTCTATTAATGGTGTGGTTTTAGAAACTAGTAGTCAATAGTTTCAACTAATTAGGTTATGTTAAGTATTATATTCTGGTACCTATATACATTTTCTCGCTCTAACTACAAAGACTGGGCAGTTTGTTGCCACTATACATCTAATTGGTATATTTTAGTTTCCACAGAGATAAGCCCTATTTTATTATGATGTATTAGAAGCCTGTGAAATAAAAAAAATATTGGAAAAATGTGTGTATTTATATTGTTTACTTAGTAGATGTGTGTATATTCTCAATATCAGCAGCCGCAGGATCGACTTGTAAAGCTTTTTGGACTTACTTTAGAATTCTGATGCATTAGAATGCATTTCTTAAGATGTTACAAATAACACATGCTTTAAACTTCCATAAATAATTACCTAGTCTAATCAAAACTACTGACATTATCACAGGCCACGTCTCACTATCACTGCTGGTCCTGCATTTTAGCGCAGTAAAAACTCAAGAAAAAGATGCTTCCTTCTTGAAAACATTTTTTTTAAGGTATAACCAGATGAAACTTTCATGCCATCATTAGATAGAGATCACTGGACGTCCGAAAACGCTATTTACGACTTTTTTAATGGTACCGACTTTTTTAAAATCAAAAAATGTGTAAAACTTGTGAAAATTAAAAAAACGTACTTTTTATAACTCACTTCGCCATATCTTCGAAACTGTATGACATATTTTAATGAACTTTTTTTTAGTTTGAAAGCAGACACATAAACGCAGGTGACAGCCTAGAAATTATATAAAAACCTTTTATTTACTAGAAAATAAAAGATCATCTGATAGACTTTTTCATATATTGAAAAACTTTTTTATTTATAGGAATTTTGCTATGGTCTCTGCGTATGAATTAAAGAAAAAATATTGCAAAAGTTTTTAAAATCTAAATCAACCTTCTGTGGCAAATAGTTTCGTACTTATCATCATTTGAGATTATTAATATTCGCGCGCGCGACGTGCTTGTCAGTAGCTAGGTAAAGAATAGTATTAATAAACGTCGTCGGTCATGTATTGTCTGGCTGATTAGTGATTAATGGTGGTTTTTTTGTATTTATTTCGAGCTGTGCAGAAAAGAAAATATGGAGTGTTTATTATGTGGATAGTTATTGAACGATAATGACAAACTGGTTGTACAAAAACCTACAAAAAAAAAGTACTGGAAATGATTATTAGTCCTGCAGAAAAGAGAAGGGACAATTTTGGCAAATATATTTTCGAGAATAAGTTATTTTTCCTAAACGGTTCTTTTAAAGTGAAATATTACGTGGCGTAGGAATAAATCATATATTAGTGGACAAAATATGTCCTCTGCTTGTCAAACGAGTAACAATATAAATGAAAACGTTCCTTCTTGTTCTAAAACAAGACATAGTGACACTGTTTTTGATGTACAAAGAACGACTCGTAGAACACTAAATATTGAACCAATATTGGTTTAATATTACAGAAACGTTGGCTCAATGTAAAAAACGCAACATTGAACTAATAAAAAATGTGAACATTCTTGTATATAGTCTCAATATTGGTTAAGCTATATTCAACAAATATTTAAAAATCATATCATATAAATATTTTATTCCAATATAAATTATTATTTGAAATCATATATTGGCCCAATATTTAATGAAAATTTAGCCTAATGCCCAAAGATGGTAAAGCTATTTCTTGTAATTTTCATAAAGTAAATTTTTGAATAATAATAATTATTTTAAGAACCTCACTAACAAGATCTAGAAGTGATTGTAGTAAAACTTCCAGCTGAAACAGTTAACCTGTGTATGGTAGGTACAACTGCATCATCTGTAAAATTACTAAAGGCATCTTGGGCTTTTGTTAGCACAGATAAGGTGAGCATCACCACAGTGAATTTCTCTTTGTCATTATTGAATCACATTGCCTGGAGACTCTAAGTCAGAAATTGTACGCGTGTACAAGTATATTGCAAGGAGAGCCATCTATGCAACTTACAGTCGATGTTTGTTGTGCAATATTAATAAAAAGTTCAATAACAACATAATAGCATATACACTTTTCAATATTGGAAAATCAATATTTATTGATATTAGAAAATATTCCCTAAACAATATAATTTTATACATAGTTAACAAATATGAGTTTTCAAATATTTATCAATATTTATCTTTATCAATCGATATTTTTTGTACAATATTATCAAAAAATGTAATACCAATATAACGCGAATATAGACTTCAATGTTGTAAAATTATTATTAATTATCTGGATTGGAATGTGTTAAAACAATATGCTACTAACATAGCCACGCCGATATTTTAATACCAGTGTATATTAAATATTAGTTCAAAAATGTTCTACCTGGGGAAGAATGTGTTTAATTTGCAATTCGTCTGGAGTGAGAAAGAGGCAGAAGTTTCTATTTAAACCAGTAAGTGATTAAGCTTTTTATTTAATTTCATATTTTTTCTCAAAATTCGTTTCTTTGAGATTTTCATTCATCTGTCAAAATAAAGATTTCAACAGTGAAATGAATGAATTAATGAATTGTTGATTTAAACCAATCAGAGCAAGATTACGTAATAATCATGCACTATAATGCGATTATCGGATAATTCCACTATAGTGCACGATTATTGATTATGCCAGAAATGACTCATTTAGGAAATTTGGTCTTTTATACTTTTTTTTAACATTTGGGGCGCAATTTAAAAGTAAACATCATTTTTATTTGCAAAAATGCATAAACGTGCTCTCCCGATGCAAGCGACTGGAGACCGAGACATGTTCCACTTGACATGCAGAGACCAACGACAGGAAGGGATACTCTAGAGCACCTTTAGTAGCCCTCCCTGTCATTGGTCTCTGCTTGTCACGTGGTACATTACTCGGTCTCCAGTTGCTTGCATCGGGAAAGCACCTTAAAAATACTTATTTTTGTTTCTTAGATAACTTTAAAATTTTATTCATAAAATTCTCTAATAAAATACAACTCACGAAATAAAAATTTAAAAAAATAAGTTTTTCGATTCATGAAAAAGTCATTACCAGGTAAACGAAACTATCAGATTGTCTTTAATTTTTCCTAATGATATAACAAGGTTTTTATATAATTTTTATGATATCACCTGCACTTATGTCTGCTTTCAAACTAAAAAAAGTTAATTAAAATATGTTATACGGTTTTGAAGATCTTACGTGATGAGTAATAAAAAGTACGTTTTTTTTAATTTTCGCAAATTATACACATTTTTTGATTTATAAGAACTCGGTGCTATACCGTTAAAAAAGTCGTAATTGGCCATTTTGGATGTCTAATGATCTATATGTTATGAAGGTTTCATCTGGTTATACCTCAAACATGTTTTAAATTATTTTTCGTCTTATTTCGCTGTGCATTCTACTAAAATCTGAAATTACCTATCTTAAAAAAAAATCGCAAAATTCTCTAATCATTCTTTATTCTTAGTGGGTGCTAAACCTAGCAAACCCAAGGATACCTTCCAAATGCATTGAGAGTACGGCACAGTACGATATTTGATGGCATCTCCGACAAGCACATCGCGCGCGCGAATATTAATAATCTTAAATGACGATAAGTACAAAACTATTTGTCATAGAAGGTTGATGTGTTTTAAAAACTTCCAATATTTTTTCTTTAATTCATATGCAGATACCATGGCAAAATTCCTTTAAATAAAAAGTTTTTCGATTCATGAAAAAGTCATTACCAGGTAAACGAAACTATCAGATTGTCTTTTATTTTTTCTATTAAAAAAAGTTTTTATATAATTTTTAGGCTGTCACCTGCGCTTATGTGTCTACTTTCGAACTAAAAAAAGTTAATTAAAATATATGATACGGTTTTGAAAATGTGGCGAAGTGAGTAATAAAAAGTAAGTTTTTTTAATTTTCACAAATTTTATACATTTTTTTGATTATGAGAAAATCGGTACCGTTAAAAAAAGTCGTAAATGGTATTTTCGGATGTCCAATGACATATCATTAATGATGTCATGAAGGTTTCATCTGGCTATACAATTTTATATCGTTTTTACTCCGCTATTTATAATTATTAGCTCAATTACTGTGTCAATTTGAATATCCATGTCCCATATTTTATCTTCAACATTTTTAATGTTCTCTAAGAATTTTCACCAATAACCTGCTTGCAATTCTTTTCGAATTTAAATGTTCTATTTTCTTATGCAAAGTTCTCGTTTACTTCAGCCCAAATAAGCTCAATGGGGCTCAATTCACATTAAAAATGCGGCCGTTGTAATATTTCTAGTTCTAGTCATTTCATTCATGATACATTTCTTATATATTGACAATTGCTGTTTCTCTAGGGTTAGTAATTCGGCTTTAATTGAAGTACGGTACTTTGACCATCTAACCAGTTTTAAATTTGTGCTTTTCGCCTTGCACGGGCTGGTAAGATTTCAAGTAATTGTCCAGGGAAAGGGACGTTATCCATAATTACATCCCTGTACATTTGTGAAAGTTTTTTAAACATATCTTTAAAAAGAATCTATATTCATGTCCTCTTTGTCAGTCTTCAATTCTCAAAACATGTAGGACTATTTTTTGCTATTTATATAAGACTCACTACCGTGACTTTCCACATTTCAGGAGAATGAATAAAATAAGTCAAACCAAATTATAGAATTTATGAAACTCCATGTTTACGGACCTGGCGTTAATGCTTTTCAGTCCCAGTATAGAATAAATGTTATATGTACACATCTTTATTGATATCATGTAAAAAATTTATATGCGCCTATAAAATATTCTGCACTAGACATTTTGTTGCACTAATAGCACGCCGCAATGAAAAAAATATCAGGTTACAATCAGACTGGAAGGGACAATATTTTGGTAAGCATTCATGGTTACTCACTCGAGGGTAACAAAACAAAACAGTATCAAAAATATATTTTTTTAATTAACGATATATAAATACAATATATTCAGTTGTCTTAATTTTACAAATATAAATATACAATGAGTAGAGAGAGTATACACTTGTTTCATATATACCTTTGAACTTATACCTATATAATTAGCCATGTCATCAATAGTTTATTGTCTTAGAAATTAAACATATCAGGAAAAGTACCCTTGAACGGGTATAAAAACTATCAATAGCACATGCACGTCATCTGGTTTTTCGTTTAATACATTGTACCAGGGTTATTCCTTTCTGAAGTAGCTTGTAAACAATTCAAACTAATTTTCGTACATTTTCCGCCTCCAGTATTGTACATTTAGATATATTATAGTTTATTTGTTTATTGGTTGTTTTATTAGTTGGAGCATATTGGTTATTAATTTTGTGAGTATGCAGGGCCGGCTTTATAAGGGGGAAATTTTAGAAATATTTGCCTCGGGGTGGTAAATTTTACAGTTAGTAGCGAATTAGTAAAGCCGGCACCGCAGTGTATGTTAAAAGCATGAGCTGCAGAATATTTAATGTTTCAAGATTTTTAAGGTTACCTGAAACCATTATACTGATCTTGGAGTACAGATCATTAAGATGTTCTTCATTTAATATTATGCAAGGATATGTACATCTAGTGAGTATATTAATGAACATTATTTCCTTTAATCTACAGCACATTTAAATAATGCCAAAATAACTGTACTGAATTTTTGTAGTACAGGTTATCCATTATATTTAAGCCACTCTTTATCATTGTTATTATTGGAGATAGAAAAAAGTTTCGAATAAAAGTTGTAGGGCTGTAACTGAACCTCGCTAATAAGTTAATGGTAGCACAGTGGCGTGCAGAAATTGAGGGGTACAAGAAGCAATATATTTTTTTAATGGTATATTGTTCAATTTTGGAATTACTTTCTTTTTCTGATTTTAAAAATATAACATATGGCAGCCCTATCATTTTAGAGTTATTGAACATTGAAAATCGTATTTAAGCTATTTATTATACGAACGGAAGTTACATTTATTAAAGTAGTCTACGAAAATGACAAGTATTCTGTTATGATATGACATTTATTTAATCAAATCAAAATGGGATACAGAGACGCAGAAAAAGTGCAAATATTCACTTGTTATATAAAAAATAATAAAAATAAACGTGCAGCACGAAGAGAATACAGGGTGTTGTTTCCAAATCATCCAACGCCATCAATAAGCACGTTTGAATATGTTTACCGAAAGGTAAATAATACTCCAGTTTCAGTAGAAAACAGTGTTCTGTTATAGCAAAAGAAGAAGAACAATTGGATATCTTGTTACATTTTGAAATAAATAAGTTCACAGCACTTACACTGTGTGTCCTCACCAAGGCCTTCGATGTACCTCGCATGACATTCTGCTAAGTAAATTAAATTTTTATGCTGTGAGAGGCATACCCCTAAACTTCATTAAATCCTATCTGCAACACATAAAGTCGTACTAAATGGCATATCATTTTAAAAGTCACGCATGGCATGCCCCAGGGATCGGTCCTAGGACCATTGTTGTTTATTATTTATCTGAACGATATATTTCGTTCACTACTTCCTGCAACATACATATGCTTTGCTGACGATTCTTCCTTACTTGTTTCTCATGACAATATTTCTAAATTACAATGACATTTGAAACCGAAAACAGGGCCAATCAATGGTTTACACACACAACAAATTGTCTTTTCTTTTAATAATAACTTTATTAATGGTAGTAATGTAAAGCTGTTAGGTATCACCCACGATGATGGTTTAAAATGGACAAGCCATATTGAAAATCTATGCAAAAAATTATCCATTCAACTCTACATACTGAGACAACTAAAGAATGTTCTCAGTCCTCATATTCCGTATAATGAACTTGATAATATGATTTGGATGCAGGATGGGGCACCTCAAGTACGTTAGAAATTCAAGAGCATTTAAACAATGCATTTCCAGTATGGATGGGGACTAATGGAACTATTAAATGGCCACCGAACAGTCCCGATTTTACTCCACTAGATTCATTTTTATGGGGATTTTTAAAGGATATGGTTAATAAAAATAATAATCACAGTATTCCTGCTAATAAAGAAGCGATTCAGAATGAAATAAATAATCTAAACGTTGTCAATAACAATATCATCTTGAATACTTTTCGGAATTTATAGGAAGACGATTTGAACTCTGCATCCAAAATAATGGTGGAACTTTTATAATTATTATTTGTTGTGTTGTTTTCCTAATATTATATATTTCAAACAAATGAATTTTTTAGTTTTCTTAATAATTTATTAGTTTTCAATGTTCAATAACTCTAAAACGGTTAAAGGACTGTCATATGTTTGAAATCAGAAAAAAAGAGTAATTCAACAATATACAGGGCGTTCCATTAAAAAATATATTATTGCTTCTTGTACCCCTCAATTTCTGCACGCCACTGTGCTTCCATTAACGGGGTTCAATTACAGCCCCACAACTTTTATTCGAAACTTTTTTCTATTTTCAATAATAAGGACAATAAAGGTTGGCCTAAATATAATGAATACCCTGTAGTTATAAACGCAAATAATATTTCGTTTACTATTGCCTTGTTTTTTTTCCGATGGTTTTTAAATTATTTTTGTCAATGATTTTCAGAACCACCATCTACAGGGTGTTCTCGGATGGAGTTATCTATGTCACAAATGAATTTAAATTTTTGGAAAATTGCTTGTTAAAAACTTCACATTTTGGAAATTTTCGTGCGCCCAATTTTTTTCAACAAGCAAATTTTTTTATAGTGACCGTTCAAAAATAAAAATTTAGGTTCATTTGTGGTATCGGTAACCCCAACCGGATACGCCCTGTATACAATAACAATAATTAATCGCATCATATTGTCTGCTACATTACCTATACAAAAACTGAATTGACAAATTAATGATGATGGCTCAACCATCGTATTGTTTATCGTAACTGGTATAGTTCAAGTAGGAAATATCTGAGACAGAACATAACAAAAACTTTACATCATTATTATCGCCGCGGACCACCGCGAATGCCTAACATCAAACGACTCACCGCACATTAAAAACAAGCGAGAGGCTTTGCGGTCGAGGGTCAGTCGAGGTAGTACAAAGAGTAATGGTATTTTAATGAGGTCGTAAAGTTTTTGTTATGTTTCTTCTGTCTCAGATATTTCCTACTTGAACTATACCAGGAAGAGTATTACTTAGCTTAGACCGCCTACAGGAATTACTGCGAGAGGTTATTAAATTAAACTACTGAAAACATGCCCCTGATAAGGTTCACAGCACTTTAGAGTTATTTGATAAAATAAATAATTCAACTAATTGGGATATGGCCTTATAAATAATTGACTACAATACTGTAAATAAATATATTATCTAGATTTCTTTGGAAATTAGTAATTCTTCTACACCCATCCTACCTTGGTGTCTCCAAACTCGGTAACGGGCTAAATCCTTTCTGGTAACCATGCCTATAACCTGCAAAATTAAAAAATAAGTGGCATAAGTTAATATAAATCGATCTAATCTTTTAGTAGGCAACAATGAGTTGCAAACGAAGATTGGATTAACAGTTTTTTGAAAATAAGTTAATTTGCTAGGTATAATTGGTATATTGAGGATATTATGTCTAAATTTAATAGTATGAGTATGTCGGCTTGGTGGTGGGACGGACAGTGGCGCGTTCTTCCACCCAGACGGCCCGGGTTCAAAACCGGGTCACAACAAGTCGATGAGATATAGTGGATGAGCAGATCTGCTCGCGTCACCATTTCGAAAGAGATGTAAAACTGTGGGTTGCGTGTATCTACGATGTGAGCACGTTAAAAATCCCTACCCCACGACAAACTGTGGGGGTTCGGCAAAATTTCCAGGTTAGGGGTCCCAGTGCCTACACAGACACTGATGAGCTTATCCCCTGGCGTCGGTGATTGGCCTTGGTAGCGGAAATAGGCAGACGTTAAATAAATGATTAAAAAAAAAAAAATAGTATGAGTATCTTAGCTCTCTAACAAAGTTGCCTAATCCTAATAATTCTTTCTTTCTATGTCCAGTTAGCTGTGAGGAAATTCGAAATATTATTAAAAAACTCAAAAACCAAGTATATTTATAGCTTAGTAATGAGCTCATAAATCTAGTAGGAGAAACACTAATTGAACATATTACGGACCTGATTAATTGTTGTGTTATCAATGGTACTTTTCCAGAAGTTCTAAAGATTTCACTAATAACTCCCATCTATAAGAAAGGTGACTATAATGAACTATCTAGTTTCTGATTCTGATCAATTTCAATCATACCAGTTTTTGGAAAAATACTTGAACTAGTTCTTAAAAATCCATTAAGAGATTATTTTCAAAAAAATAAATATATTATAGTACAAGATCCCGACTTAGGTCGAGCTTCATCCATCGAGTTTTCTGATGAACTTTGAATTTTGATAATATAATATACTTATTAATAAACAAAACTTGATATGGTCGACATTCAATTTACCTGCACAGCTATTTTTAATAAAAAATTAAAGTTGTTATTTTTTTTCCATGAATGTAGTTATGAGTTTTTGGATAAATTTATTACCAATCGAAAGTAAAATATGTATACAATATACCAAAGTCGACGCAAGCAACTGCTATTTGGCATCCTTCTTACTAGTATATACTTATACACAGGGTGTTTCTCTGTCACACCCTACTCTCTTCTATAATTTCCGAACTTTATGTCTTGAAGCCCCGAACTTTTGCAAGTTTTTGCTATGTCCACCAAATACCACCATGTCCGCAATAAAATTATCTACATTTGCATATATGACAATATAGAAAACTCGATAACTACAAAATACTAATTCAAAGTTACCTGTTTATACCTGTCTACCTGGTTTTATGCAGGGAACGAACATGTCGACCAAACTTTGGCATATTGTATACATATTTTACTTTCGATTGGTAATAAATTTATCCAAAAACTCAATAACTACATTCATGAAAAAAAATAACAACTTTAATTTTTTATTAAAAATAGCTGTGCAGGTAAATTGAATGTCGACCAAATCAAGTTTTGTTTATTAATATATTATATTATCAAAATTCAAAGTTCATCAGAAAACCCGATGGGTGAAGGTCGACCTAAGTCGGGATATTAGACTATTAGCAAGTCTTAATTTGGCTACAGATCTGGCAAATCAACAGTACTGGCCCTTTGTGAAATCAGAAGCTTTTAAGAATAAAGAATTTTGTACAGCAAAATTCTATGACTTGCCAAAGGCTTTTGATACTGTTGACCATAATATTTTATTGACTAAACTTGAGTACTATGGTGTACGAGACATTACACTAAATCTTTTTGCATCATATTCATGTAACAGATCTCAGCTTGTTAAGTGGAATAATGCAGTATCTAACCAGAAACATATTAAATTTGGTGTTCTTCAGGGATCAGTTTTAGGACCTGTTCTTTTCATTATTTATCTCAACGATCTTTTCACAAATATTGATGATAACATTCTTCCAGTTGCCTATGCTGATGATACAACTTTGTTATTTAAAATTAAATCTTCAAATGAAATAATAAATTATATTGACTTTTCTAAAAATCTGTTACAAAAATGGTGTTCTAGCAACTTCCTAAAGTTGAACTTGGATAAGACTAATACACTTGCCTTTGCAGTGGTACCTTCTAATGTTGTAAATAACGATCCTGTGAAGTCATTAGGTGTCTTTCATGATCGCTCTTTAACTTTTGCCATCATACTATAGTAAGCTGCGTAATGATTATTCTTCTTATTCAATTACAAAATGAACTTAGTGCTAATTACTAGACTTCTTATTTTTGAATTTTTTATAGCGTAATGGTGTATGCTACTATTCTATGGGGTAATACTTGTCATGCTGAACAGGTTTTCGTATTACAGAAGAGAGCAATATATGTTTTTGCTAAACCCAAGCCTACTGACTCTTGTAGACGTTTATTTAAGTACATGTATATTATGACCCTACCTTCATATTTTATTTATTACTGTTTGCTATACATTAGAAAGAGAAGTATCCTGGGTTCTATCCTATCTCAGGAGGATGTTCATTGTTATAACACTTGACAGAAAAAGAGCTTATGCCTGAGAAGTGTACGCTTGACAAAGACAAAAAAAAACTCCTTTTTATATGTCTAGTAAATTTTATAATACTTTGCCACGGCATTCACAAAAAGAAAATATAAGTATATAAAAAGTTTCAAAAAAAATGTTAGGACATTACTACTTCAAAATTGTTCTTATTTTTGTTATGTTTGTTATAGGTTTGTCTGTGATATACTTAATTGTTGTATATTATTTACTTAATTGTCTTTATTATATACATTGTTTATTTTTATAACTCAGTAAGTTTGTATGCTACTTATTTTTGTTTTATTCTTTTGATGACTGTATACACATTGTGTGAAAATGAGAAATATATTCTATTCTATTTGTAATTTTAATCATGTCCTGATAGCGAACCAATTGTTGCTATGCTGTGCACTACTTGTTTTTGTAGAATCTTATGAAAGGTCTAATTCATAAAGAGGCCAACAAATTTAAAGGACAACAATGCAAGAGTCTCACATATTAATTTTGCATAAAAGTTTAGTTAAGATATGGTGAGGTGGTAAAACAACAGAATGTCTATTCATGTATTCAAAATCGGAATGTATGCCCTGTTTATCAAGGAAATGGGTTTAATAAGATGAGACTACTTTTAGCTGACGAATTTGTTTTTACTAAAGTCACGGATTTTCTCAGCAAATGTTTGGCGTTAGGCTATTTTTATTAACACTGAAGTAGAGTTTATGTAGTTCAATAACTGAAAGATTGCCTGTAATTTTAGTATTTCATTTAAGACAAGCTACAAATCTCAGTGTAAGCAAACACTCCCTCTTTAACGAAGAAAATTTTGAAAATAAATTAAAATCATCTAGTTGAACAACCAATGAAGTGTTAATATTTTGAATCTATGGTAGATCTAGTGCAGTGCAGTAATTGCGCCAGAGTTGTTTCAGAGCATGTTTTCTTGTACTTACCTCGTTTGTGTCATTCACTATTGGTAGATGTCTCAGTCCAAGAGCTCTGAAAAGCCTAAACATTCTCGGCAATGATGAAGACTAAAATTTTTTTATCATTGATTACTAAAGACGGTATACTTTAAAAACACTTACATGAAGTACAGTATATGGAGAAGGATTCATAAAAGGCCTCAGATCTACGGAGTAAGTCTTTTCTTCATCACTTATGGAAATTTCCTAGGGAAATTTCGTTAGTACAAGTAATTTTTAAGAATATGCGACTTACTTACATCTATATCAGGGTAACGTGGATATTCATTTCTAAATATGCTGGCTGTAATATTCTCCCAATCGTCGGAGGTTTCATTAAAGATTTTCGTCTTTAAAATTACAATAAGTTGCGATCGAAGAATCAATCCTCGTATTCGACCATAAGTCGTCACTTCGTTCTAAAAATTATAATTATCAAGTTACAACCAAGCGATAGGTAAACTCTTTATAAAACCATTAAAAACATTTATTACGATATGTAATGATTGAGCAATTGTGGTGAATTCTTCAAGTAAGTAAAGATAATTTATTATTATTATCATTAATATAAATATCAATGAAAAAGTACCTGATCTGTAAGAGGTGGATCCACAACCGGAAAACCATTGTAGGTTGTTAACCTCAATAATTCGACGATATGTCCAACATTTTCAACACACTTCAATGTAACGACCGGATGAGACATAACCTCACTTGCGTAAATATTGTGAACTAATGGTGGGGGTTCCCAAGGCAATAACGGAACACCTGATAGTTGTATTAGAGTGTCATAGATACCCTATAAAATCAAAATTAATGATACCAAGGTCTGTAATGAGCCCTCGCTCTATTGTTTTACCTCATTAAAAAAATCTCCAGTCCACTTGGCTGCAATAAGAGTAATGATAAGGGGTAAGGCGAAGGTAATATTGCCTGTCGTTTCCATTATAATTACGGTCAAACTTATGGTCATTCGAACCACACCTCCTAACTGCGCCGCAGCTCCGATAAGGGCATATTTCCCTGGATGTTCCAAAGTCTATAACAAAAATTACACTGCCCGATTACATTTTCCTTTTCGGTTAGATTCTCACTCACCTCAGGAAAAATGTAACACATCCCAATAGAAACTAGCCTGCCCCAGGCAGCGCCTGTTAACAAAGTCGGTATGAATAATCCATTAGAAGATGAGAGCCCAAAAGTCCACGCGGCTAAAAGAAAGTATACACCTACAAAAGCTGCTAAAGATGTTGCATTGTGCGTGTTGGGAGGGTCGTGGAATAGTGAGCGTACAGACGCTTCTGGTGTTTGGAACCAAATGCTGGCTAAAACATTGTATTCCCCATCCGAACAGTACAACTAAAAAGAAATCTTTATCTTTTATGATGATTATAAGTAAGTTTGGGTGCGTACGTAATTAAGTTAAATGTGAAATGCAAGGGGTAAGTATTTTCTTTCATACTACTGGCAGCAATGTTTATTTTCGAATATTTCCAAAAATGTTTTGAAATTCTATACTTTTATATTTCAATATCGACACATGACCAATATTTTCTTTTGAAATTCTCACTTTAATGTATGTCAGAAGTCAAATCCCTTGTACAATTATTAAAAACATTACCTCAGAGGTTAGCCTATCCATATCCCTAAGATTTTTTAAAATAACTTTTTGTGAAATGAATAATTTTTTCCTATCTGAAGGGTGTATAAATACCGGTTCAAAATGGGAAAAATTGCTAAACATAGGGCATCTGTACGTGACGTCACGTCAAGGTTGTTGCTTGGAAGGAACACAACTAGCACATAACCTCACTTTAGTTCTTTATAGGGGAAAATCACTCATCAATAGATGGCGTTGCAAACTGAATTGACAAATTGAGTAGTGAACAACAAAGTTTTGACATTAGCCATATAAGTATTTAAAGCATTAAACAAAAGGCTGTGTATAGCGTTACAGTACCGGAACTTATATGCCGTTACGGTAATTGATTGTTATTGGTCGGCTATTAGGGCAAGGGAAATTATCTATCATAAGCAACTATACTATATACTATAATAATAGGTGACCCGCACGATTTGACAGCTGGCCTACCCTGGAGGTAAAATAACCTATTGCTGACATAGTATTTTTATGTAAATAAACGGTGTTTTTTTTTTTATACATTTATTTAACGTCGGCCTATTTCCGCTACTGAGGCCTAACACCGACGCCTGTAAACGAGCTACCCCCAACCAGGAATTTTGCCGAGCCTCTTCCCTTAAGAAGAGTAGGGATTTTTTACTTGCCTAACATTTAATAGACAAGGGACCGACGGCTTTACATCCCCTCCGAAGGATGGTATATCTCCTATACAACCCTCGCCTAAGGTTGTATAGCTTCCGCGCATACACTGATATACAAGCCGCTAGAAGATGTGTGAGGCGAGAACGCGGTTTCCGTTGGAATGGTCACCAATCCAAGTACTAACCGCGCCTGTCGTTGCTTTACATCGCATACCGAAATATGTACATAGTAAAGACGCACCTACGCTCGCCCCTGATAAACGGTGTTTAAGGTTTATTATTAACATTCAAGTTATTTATAACGTTTAATTTTTAGGAGGTTTACATTATTGGTGAAATACAATTAATAAGTAATAATATGCCTTCCTTTTGTGCTGTTTTTAGCTATGGTGCCATTGCAGCAAGAGATGTAGTCAAATCTTTTCGATAATAAACGAATTTTTAAAGTATTTAATGTTAAATTACTCGTAAATAAATAATATGATATTTTTGAATGTGAATACAATCCATCCCCAGATTAAAGCACAAGCAGAAGCATGAGAAGTTCCAACGATTTCAATCATCGTAAATATAACATACATATGTTATAGAATTTCTAAAGATATCTTTCCTAATATGTCATCTTTCTTTAATAGACCGAACTTTCACCTTATTGTGTTACTTTCACTTTGTTTTGGTTAGAAAAGCAAAATACATTTAAAAAGTGGTTTATTGATCGATTATAAAATTTTAGTTCCATAAAATTTGAATCTAGGCGTTGAGAAAGAAAATATAATGAATGCCTTATTCAACCAATTATTATTCAACGAAAAACATTGTTACTAATAACTTATGAATGTTCACAAAAATATGATCTTATTTAACATTCCGTAGTCGGGCGTATCTAACTTGCCGGATTGGTCGCGTATGTATCTGCTATTGCTATTTTTAGGTCTGAAAAAAACAAAAAAAAACGACAAACTTAAAAAATATTCAAATTAACCGAAAATATTTACTGAGGAACATAATATTTACAAATATTTTTATAGTGTTTAAAGCGCAAATATTTTAAACATTTTGCACAGGAAAATTGTGAGACGGGATTTTTTTGTATGTGAATGGCAAGTACATCTTTTTTTTATTTTTTTTGGGTATGTTTTCATTCTCAGCTAGAGCAGGGGCCCTTCTACACAGCTTAATAAATATCCAATTCACCTTTGAAATTGGCAAAAATATGCAAAAAAAACATATTTACAAAAATTACCTCCGGAGTTGTGTGTATCTGTGAGGTACAAAACGTCAATATTTCAAAAGTAGTTTACTGTACGAAACCAGTTGGTGCACTGCTAGAACAAGTCTAATAAGCGAGGTACTGGGTTGGTGGGAATTGTCAGCACATAAGCTAGCTGGTAGGGTGAAATACAAACTCTCCATGTATCTGGTAGATACACGCGACTGACGGAAGATTAAAATAATAATGTTTTCTCCACACTCGGATTTAACTTGTGATAAATAGGGTAGATAAATGTTTAAATGAAACAGTAGTAGTAGTAGTAAAAGTGCTTTATTGGTTACGTTACAACAACCAAATGGCCATCGACCGAGGTCCTTCAGCCAGTGTGAATTATACATTTCTATAATTTATTATAATATTTACAATGTGTTTTGTTTCTATAACACATTACATATGTAAAAAAAAAAAAAAAAAAAAAAAATTTGACATGCGGTAATTGAACATTTCTAATGTATTTTATTCAGTGAAATAGTTCCTTATCTTCTTTGCGCCAGTGCTTTTAGGATTTCTTGAATAGTTCTTACAGGATGTTTGCATCTTGGCCTAACTTCTGACCTAGGTATTAATAGTGGTTCCAGTTTTTCCATGTTGTGTGTTTGCTTGGCAAATTTGGTGGTTAGAATTGGCAGTCTTTGGGTGATCGGATGAGTTTTGGTTTTATTGTAGAGTAATCTGTTGGATGGGTGATGTAGTGGATTTGCTGGATGTCGAATTTTTGTGATAGCTCTAAGAGCTGATGTTTCTGCTACTTGTATATTCTTTAATGCCGGGTTTCTGCAGTTCAGGTAAATCGTGTGTCCATATTCTAGGATTGGTCTGCAAATTGATTTATATATTTTAGAAGCAGCAGCGATATTAATCCCTTTATTTTTGTATGTCAAAGCCCTAAAATGTTTTGCTCTGGAAACTACTTTTCTTTTCATAATTTTTGTATGTAGGTTCATGTTTAGTTTGTTGTCTAAGTTAATTCCGAGGTATTTAGCATTTGCTACTGGGTGAATTGTGATGTTGGAAATATTTACTGTTGGAGAGGTGATTGATGGTGTGTGGTTAAATATCATCAGCTGTGATTTAGATGGATTTATCTGGAGTCGTCATTCATTAAACCATATCAAAGTTTCATCGCAAAGCCTTTGTAGTTTCTTTATCGCTTTGCTTGATGTTTTATCATGTGCCACCAAAGCCGTATCATCTGCATATTGCAACATGTATCCTGTCTTGTTAAAGTGTTCTGTGTAGGTGAATATGTTATAACAGTAAATATTAAATAATAGAGGGAAGAGTGGAGATCCTTGGGGCACTCCTTGTTTGGCAACAAATTCTTCTGACAATGCATTGTTTATTTTAACCCTTAATTTCCTGGCATCTAAGAAGTTTTTGACGAGATAAATGAGATAATCCGGCGTACCCAGTTTCTTTAATTTATATAGCAATCCTTTGTGCCATATGCTATCGTCATCGACGTCGAGGAATAAAGCTGCTGTTTTGAGATTATTTAGTCTGGCCGATTGGGTATTGGAGACCAGAGCCGTGAGGGGAAGCATTGTAGAGCTTTTTGCTTTAAAGCCAAATTGGTGTTGTGGGATTTTTTCCTCTACTGACTGCAAAATATTGTGCTTAATGATCTTTTTCAGTAGTTTACCGAGGACGGGTAATATTGTAATTGGTCTATAATTACTAGTTTTGGTGTGATCGCTGTTAGGTTTTGGAATTACTATGATATGCCCTTCTTTCCAATCTTCAGGAAAATATGCATGTGATAAACAGAATTGGAACATTTTGATGATGTGTAAATGAATAGTGTATTCCAATTTTTTTACTATTTTCCATGGTTTAGCGACACAATGAATGGTCTGAGGGTACAATACTTACTTTTCCCAAAATCAAACTGCTTTACACATTTTTTTTTCATCCAACCACATACTGCTCGATTATATGCCTCAACATGTTTGTATGCTTTCATTTCGTCCATCGTAAAAGCACTTTTAGAATATACAAAATACATTACTATGTCAGGATATATTATTTTGGGAAAGTCTTCTATATATCCACAAAACAATATTCTAAACGAAGTGTGTTTAGCTAACACAGATATTTTAAAAATAAATCTTGATGAATTCTATCAAGTTGTAAGCTGTAAATAACTACTCATATCCATGTTTCTGCAATCAATTGTTAGAATATTTTAATTTTTAAATAAATATATAATTATTACACTCTTACCTTAATAGTTATCACGAATATACAAACAAATATAAGACACAAGAAAAGTCTTTTCACATGTAAACAAGCCCAAAAAATATTAAAGTTAATATTTGTTTATCCTTCAAGACATGAATGTGACGCCACGTGCGTGACTCCTATATTAACATATTTAACCTAACGAATTAACCTAAAGAAATATTTGTATTACATATTTTAGTTGCTTACAGAATGTAGTAAAAAAAAAAACTAAGAAGTTGATTCGAACCGCCGACCTAACCCATAAAAACCAGGCAACCTACCCACTATACCACGGACTTCTGTTGAGGTACCTCCATCTTATTATATTAATACGTTTTAACGTCAATCGCGCATGTGTCTTTACGGTAGGAACGCCCTCATAATAACCGACCAATAACAATCAATTACCGTAACGGGCTATAAATTTCCGTACCACGCTATACACTACGTAAACAAAATAGTTCCAAATAGTCCAACAATATTAATTAAATTTGAGGTTATGTCTTCATGAACATCAGCCTACTTGCCTATTTAAACATTTCTTTTTAAAAAATACTATTTAATAATCAATTCCAATTTTTTAATCATTGAAGTTTATTTTACCTGAGTAGGATATTTTGTTGGATCTTGGCCGAGGGGTTTACAATCGTTAAGCAAGAACATCATCAGACAGCCCAGGGTAGCACTGACAGCTGCTACGAGGCATGCCTCCAATACTTTTAACCATCTAGGTCGAACATACCTGTAAAAAGTCCAAACTAACATGAATTCTACGATGAATCTTTATGCAATTATACCTCATTCTGAAAACAGTTATCTTGTAATTAATATGGTTCCATAAGGCGCCAAAGAGTCCTCCCAAGGCTCCCATAAGCACAAATATGGGTAGTTCGTAAATTTTATAGTTGAATGCCTCAAATTTACCTAAATTCAACAAGCCTGGATAGTTTAAATTCCCAGGTACTCCATGATAGGCAGAAAGTACTATGTTCAATGTAAACGTGGACACAACGGAAGCGAAAAAAGTTCGCCAAGTTAAACCTTGGTTCCAAAAGCTTGTGCCTTCTTCCAGGCTGAACAACACCCCACCTGTAGAAGAGATACAAAATGAGATGTTTCAATATCTCCACAAAATAACCAAATCATAAATTTAACCAACTAATCTGATACGGACTTTGTGAGTCGGATGAATATGTAAGTATTTTCTGATGCGACCAGAAAACCATAAAAAAACCGTTACTTGACGAATGTCTGTGTACGCGAAGTATAGGAGATGCAAGGAAATCATCATCTATTCAAGTTGAGTACGTTTTTGTACAATTCTTTTCTTTCCGGGCAATCTTTTGAAAGTCCCCATTCTTTCATTTGTTCTATCCAGGAAGTATAGTCGTTGAAGCAGCTGCGGTGCACTAACATCTGCGTAATAAGGTTCTGCGCTGGTACCTTTTTGTCCACTCGGATGCTGCTTAAGAGAGAAAGTCGCTCTGCCTGGACCTCAGAAACGTGTATACATTGGAGGCCTTGGTCTTTTTTTACCAGGTTCCGTACATATAAAACAAGTACGAGTATTGCCATCTTCCATTGCTCTCAATACCAACGAAATTCCAGAAAGAATTATGAAAATTCAAATGAAAACCGACATATACGATAATGCAATAAAGCTCTCTTGATAATATTCGAATATACATGCAGCAAATAAAAAAAACATTGTATTATATTTTATATTGAACGGAAAAATAGAGTAATGATCATAAATATACTGCATTTATGAAATAAAAAATCGTTGCACTTTGTACTTAAATTTTTAGAATTTGTTTACCAGCAGTTTATATAATATTATTATATTATAATACACAATACCCAATATCAAATTTATTGACGTAAAGGAACAACTTTATTATAACAGATGGCGAAACAAAGAATCTTTCGACGTGCACGTGTATAAGCTACAGAGCGAGTGGAGGCGCTGCTGCAGTTCTCGGCTCTGACAGATGCGCGGAAGCTGTCATCGGCCTCAGCATCCACGGGGGTAAACCAATGTTTGTCGGACGGAAGTCCGCTCCTTTGTGTTTCACCCCCTTTTCTGGAGTGTTTTTGGCTGTTTGGAGGATGGGTTTGCATCGGGGATAATTTTCAAGGCTGGCGTCGGTCTCAGCATCCTCGAAAATAGGGATAAACCGATGTTTGTTCAACGGAAGCGCGCCCACCCAATCTGGGGGTGTTTTTTGGCCATTTGGGAGGTTGTGCTTGCTTATAAAGAATTTTGCCCACCACCATCATTTTCAGCGTCCTCGAAAACGGAGGGGAGGTGGTCTGGTCTCGTCAGAAAATACTTACTTTTTTCAGGTTTTTTTTCTGACACACAATCCACCACAATATTAATACTTAGTAATAAGTTCGCTAGCTAAATGTTTTTTCTTACCCACGGGTGCCCCAAAGGCTGCAGAAACTCCAGCTGCAGCACCTCCAGACACAAAATCTCTTTTTTCATGATCCTCACGAAAATAACGGAATATATTAAAATCTTTCCCAAATGTGGTACTCTTCCCTTGTGAAATTCCTGCTGCTACTACAGCCCCTGAATGTATCATGGGACCTTCCTAAGATATTAACAAAATACATTATAGCGTATAAAAATTGCCAAGAATCTCATCAACGATTGACTAATATTTAACATCCACTCTAGAGACTGTTAATTCCTATATCATTAGCAAGTATAGAGTCTTAGATGCAATATTTTAATTTCTACTCACTTTTCCACCAGCTAAACCTCCCACCACAGAACAAACCACTCCGACACTTTTTACAAACAAAGTTTTTATTCTGACTACCCTGGGGATCATAACCCCATTTAAGTAACATTTTACTTGGGGAATCCCACTACCTGCTGCTATTGGTTCTACATAAGCTACCAACATAGAACCTATAAAAACCGGAACTACATTGTAAATAACCCATAAGCCATATGGGATGTATAGTTTACCCTGCGTTACATAAGTTTCTACAGCTGTGAAGAGAATTAAGGATAACACATTATGTACTTAAAAAATCTGATACAAGTAATTCATGGAAAGACTTATTTAACCGCTAAAAGGATACATTTGCTAAGTGAAGCATATTTAACAGTAGATAATTCTTCTATTAAAATGTCGATGGCACATGCGATCAATGCAGTTACCATACCAATTAATAAAAACGTAAACCATCTTGCTATGTTTTTGTGTACGATAAATTTGTAACCCTTCTTCCGTTCTTCATCTAGCATTAAATGATTTTCACACGTGTCATAATCTAAGCTCTATAAAAAAAGATAATTAACATTAAAAAATCCTATTTCAATACAATGATAGGTACTTGGGAAATTACTTGTTTATTACAGAGAGAATTAATGATGAAATTTATTACATATTTACTAACAGTTTTTTATTATTTCAATACTGCTGAAATAAATAGTTTATCAACAAATTAAATGTTACTTAATCAAAAACATAATATAAAGGCAAAGTAACACAATAATTTTTCTATTTTATAACAAAATCTGAAGTATTCTGCATGAAAGTAGTTATAACAATTTTTACCTCATACTTAGCAGATAATACATTAAGAGACCCAGTTTGCACTTTTTCTTTGCTTATCTGTACTCTTCTACGAACTGATGATAACAAATTGGACTCTTCATTAGTTGTTATGATTGAATGTAAATCCTCATTACTATTAGCATTACTTACAGATGGCAAATTCTAAAATATAGTTATGCAGCATTATTCTCGAACAATATCAAAGTTTATAATGTATAGATTTTTCCAGATAAAGGAAACTTACTCTAAATCTTGTTACTCTAACAGGTGATTCATTTTGTCGATTATTACTGTTACTATTTTCTATCCCATTATCTTCCATTGTTTATAAATATAGGTATGCCTATTATTGTCTATTCAACATACCAATTAAAACTGAAGCACAAAAATACTAGGTATATGTACCTACTTGCCTAAAACTAATAAAAACAATTTAGTTTTATTTAGGACACATAAATTAAACCTAAGTATTACATTACATGACACTGATTGTGTATTAAATTTAATTACAATATCGATTTGATAAATGGATTTATTTTATTGTACATTATCTCTTTTGTCGTTGTTTTTGAAGGTTATTTACACATTCTCGGGAATGAGTCACCTATCCATCTCCTTTTCCTTTCCTATCTTTTTATTTTATGAAGATAAAGAGAGACAAAAACTATAAACACATGTCAATCAATCTATGACACATGGCACGTGTGTATGGTGGAAAACCAAACCTGTTTCAAATTGCGTTCATTAGAACCAGATTAAATGGTTGCTTCAAATTTAGAGACCAATCAAATTCGTTCAAAAACTGAGAACTCAGTATATGCATGACAGGAATTTGTTCATTGTGTTGACTGTTGATTTTCAGTAGCTTTGAGTTTAAAAAGGAAGAGTTATATTACAGAGAGCCTTGAGAGCTAGCTGCTCATAGGTAAGAGATTTTAGAGCTACTATGATCAACACCAGTCATCAATGAACAATCCTGTCCTAACCCTAACAGATCTTGTTGATCTGTGATATAAATAAACAAAAACAATTCTTGGTCTTTGTTGGTCCTGGTCCTAACCTACGAAGGCGATTGTTAATCTGGAGTGAGCATCAGGTTTAGAAAGCTAGAGTGTCACTCTGGAGGAAACGTTACAAGAATTGATGACGTCACGTCTTTTCAGTCCGGAGATTAGAACCGCACTTGGGGTGTGTTTATTGTTTCTTCTTTCTTGACATTTTTTCAAGTCAAGCGTTGGATGTTATATTGAATATTATTAGACATTATTTTATTAGTTAGGAGCTCCGATTTAAATTACTTTTTTTATGGCAAGGGTACGTAATAAAGAATCATGGACATAATTTTTGAAATGAATTTTAACTAAAATTTTGCAAATCATATCATTTTTTAGAAACCATCAACCATAACTTTCCGTCCATAGACTAGAAGCTTTACATAATGGAACAAAATCCAAAAAGTTAAATATATTGGAATCAATTGAAATTTATAAACATAGAAATAAACCAAACATTACCTTTTTTAATGACCAGTTAGAAATTGGGAATTCCACTTTGTTTGCCGCCCTGTTGTAAGAGAGGCTTGTCTCAACTGTTTATTCTTAGATAATTTTAACATAATATACCCCTTTTATATATGTAATGTATAAATACCTTACAATTTATAATTTGTAATTTATTGTGCCTGAAAATGCACAGGTATACTGTGAAACTGCAGTCGC
This sequence comes from Leptura quadrifasciata, assembly GCA_963675555.1. NCBI lineage: Eukaryota > Metazoa > Arthropoda > Insecta > Coleoptera > Cerambycidae > Leptura > Leptura quadrifasciata. The sequence goes on along the minus strand of OY776679.1, from coordinate 85,080,012 downwards.
AAACATTAAAATATATATTGATATTTATGATGTTAACAAAGAAATTTTGTGTTCGTTATTTAGTTTAATGGATTATCACAAAGTAACAGACATCTCCACTGATTTCATAAGAAAAGATATCCTTACAATAATTTTTCCTCAAAAAAGGCAAAAATGTTAATTTTTTGAATTTAAATTCAAAAGATATCAACACAGTGCGCATGTCACACATCAAACGTCGTGCTTTCGACCGCGACGAAAAGTGGTCACCTTGGCGTTATATCTAAATGGCACAGCTGATGCCTTGGGACGTAATTTCACAAAACGCCAAGTCTATAAACGGCTTTCATTTCATCTGGGCGCACCCACTGAACTCGAGTTTAATGGGCGCACCCGGGTGTAGTATCTAAACTCACCATTGAGTATAAATCGAGCATCTTGTGCCGTGACGTCATTCATTATGTGACATCTTTCCTGACTGACAGTGGATACTTAAACTTAACCTCAAATACGTCTTGTTTGAGAACTGAGACTTTGAGTCTTTGAGTTGTTTCCTGATAGTGATGTGGTTTATGCGTTTATCTTTGGCAATATTTTATTGTTTATTTAACTAACTTGCTATTTTAATAATAAAAATGGGTGTATTTTGTTCTGAATGTAAGAAAGAATTCTCCAGTCAGTCAACTTTTAATCGGCATATGAGAAATGTACATAAACAATTGCGGCGCAATTACATTGAATATGCAGTGCCCAAAAAATATTTGTGCTTCGAGTGCAAATTGTATTTTAACTTTAATAACGACTTGCGTTTGCATTTGAAGGAAAAACATGATCACATCACGGAGTCGGTGAATTTGGAATTTAGAAACTTTTCAGGTAAAATACTTAGTTAATATTTTGGTTCGTTTAATATAACATAACTTTTTGTTTTAGATTTCAGTGCTTGGCTTTCTCAGGAGGAAAGTCAAAATGATGTTCAGTTCTGCAAAGTCAGGGGAATAAGTCATGTTAATGAAACCGAACGACTTTATTTTGAATGTGTCCGATCCTCCCAAAAGTATTCTCAGAAGAAAAATCGTATAAGAGCACTTAAGTCTCAAGGTTCATGCAAAATGGTGTATTCCTGTACTAGCCAGATAATAGTAAAAAAAAATAAAAACGGCAAGTGTGAAGTTAACTATTTTAAAACTCATTATGGCCATAGTCAAGAGATACAACATTTGCACTTATTACAAGAAGATAAAGAGTTCATAGCTTCTAAACTAATTTTGGGAGTTCCACCAAAAAGGTAAATATATATATATATATATTTATTGTAACGCCGCGTATTTCAGTGCTGCAACTTGCACTATACTAGCACAAGCGGGTTTTTTTGCCTTGAGCGCCAGTTTCTGTTTAAAGTGCAGAAACATCACTTTCTTTATTAACAATCTAATAAAGGCTCCAGATAGAATCAGTGAAGATGGTTTATTACCAGGAGTTGAAACGTAGGCTGTCTTTGTCAAGGAATGGACACCTGTAATGGTTTCCTTATTTGTAACACCTTTACTCTTTCAGGACAGTACAAATTAGAGTAGAGACTCAAAATGAAGCACACAAAATAGTTTAATGATATATTGACAGTTTTATAGTTCAAAGTAAAACAAAATAAATCAAATTACTATATGTTACGTATTTTACGAAATGTGTATTCACAGGAAAACAAGAAAATAGCACAGATAAATTAATATTTCAACTATATTAAAATTTTTAATTACCCAAGTTTCGGAAATATTCAAATTTGAGCTAATTATTGTTTTACCCCTTTTTTTATTTCTCTGATATAAAATTTCTACTAATATTCTAGCCAGGTATTTATACAAAGTGAATGCAAGCAAGTAAATGATATCCGGTGAATGTAAAATGAAAAACAAATGACAAGCAAAGCAAGACCAGCGGACAAATTATTATTTGAAATGTTGAAGTTTCTAGCAAAACAAAGTGACTTTTTGGTATGAAACAGTTAAATTTTATGGACTTGACGTAGTGAACCCGGTAATGGAATGTTTAACTATTAAATAAATAACGGTTCATCTCAGGTAGAGTGTTCCGCTTAAAGACAGCGTCCTCGCCTGAGAATTTTGCGGTAAATTTCACACAAAATAGTAATTTATTGAAAAAATTAAAATCTTAGCACAATAAATTGTATCATAATTTCGACGTACGCCTCTGAAGTGTCCCACAAGAGGGCAGCGTCCCCTGAGGTTATTATTGACGGCAGAATGTTTTCTCGGATTTACTAGGCACGATCGGTTAATTGAAAACTTACGACAAGTTGCGGAAGGCACAAGTTACCATGCAAAATATAACAAAGACAAATTAAAATTATTTACAGGACATTACCAAGAAAATAAATATTTATTCAGAGCAGTGAAATATTACCGAAAAGTCGACTGGTCAGGTCGGGAGTGGGAAACCAAAGACATCTTTAGCAGAGGACCTCGGCAAGTTATCCCTGTGCCAAGCTAGAGTTCATCCTGTCGGACGCAGATTGCGCGAGCATAATATGTGAGTCAGGCAGTCATCAATTGACGGTGTAGCAAAATGTTTATACCCGGTAGCATCAATTAATATAAATAAACATTTCTGGATAATTTAAATGACTAAAATATTTATATAGTTTCAGAAATAGAACGAATTTAATAGCCCCGATACTAATAGTTATAATTCTAAATCAAAATATTTTTGAGGCCAGTGTATATTGAGAATTTTGGAGCGTTAAATAATTTAAACTATTGACTCTCACGGTCTAAACTACTTGCAATCGGGTACTTGAAAAAAAACTTAATTTTATCGGTCCTAGTTTAATATTTATTCATCTAAACAGAATTAGTGAGTTCCAAGTGGTTCTCTCATGATTTTTAAACATAATCTTTCCTTGAAATTAAATTGCTTGATAGCAGTTCCTTCCAACTTTACATTATTGACATTAACCTGGTGGATAATAAAAAAAACTATTACTTTTAATTCAAATTAAAATGATATTTTCAAAACAAACATGACTTCTTCATTACAATACATATATTTAATAAGAACTATGAAAGGCGACGTGGGCTCTTAGACTGCAAGTTAAAAAAATATAGGTTACAGACTGTTTCTGTATATTAGGTGTTTTAGATTAATTAAAGATACAAGTCAAATTATAAGAGTCTATTGTCCTTTCACACACGTGTTTAATATTTATTAATACATTTTTTCTAATTTTAGAATTCTTGAAAATATTCGTGACAATACAAGTGAAAAGTTAACGAGATATGACTTGACTACTCTTGAAGATATAAAAAACATTAAAAAATGTTATGGTATTGACTTGAAGAATGTAGAAAGAATTATAAAATTTAAAAAAGGCAAATATATTGAGAGTCATATAACCTCTAACCACCGATCTGCTTTAGTTAGTACTTTTACTGTGTCTCGAAATAATAATGTATATATATTAAAAAATCAAAAAAATCATGAATACATTGTAGAAAGAAAAAATACTGTAAATTGCTGCTTTATTAAATGTACCCCTTGTAATATATGTATACATTCATATACATGTAGCTGTATTGATTTCCTAATGAGAAGCACAATTTGTAAACATGTTCATTTTGTGGCATTACATCAAAAACAACCAGAATATTCATCACAGTCCGTGGATATGTCAGGTGAAGTACAGAAGCTTGTTTCTCATATATCTCATCAATCGGATAATAATAATTTGAAAGAACAAATTAGAACAAAAGTACATTGTATTTTGCAGACCATCAATTCTGAAGAATTGTCTAAGGAACAACTGACATCAATTCTTCACCATGTGACAGCTGCTTCAGCTGTCAGTAATATTCCTTTAAATAAATATAATGCAGTTGAAGTAAAAACAGAACCAGAAAACAAAAATCATTCTTTTCTACAAAAACAAAATGAAAAACTAATAATAAGCATATAAGGAAGAGCACATTAAAAGAAAAAAAGGATTATACATGAAATGCTTAATGATATAGTATCTTCTAATCCAATAAATGATCACCAGTATACTCATATATCTTTATCGTAGTTCCATTATGTTTTTTCATGTTCTACTCAATAACTATATGACAAACATTGTAAGTAGCATGGGACAACCATTACACGTACGATATTTTGTCAGATAGGTATGTATCAATATTATGTTTAAGTATGTATATTTTTGTATTTTGTACCTATTTTTTTCTACAATAAATGTAATGATATTGCCAAAATATATGTGTCATTTCTTATTATCTACCTATATAAATCGCCACAATAATATAATGTTCTGTCATCATTTTTTAATATTTAAATAACCAAACCATTAAATGAAAACTAGCCTGTTCTATACCAGTGGAAATATACACTTCAGTTTTACTATTCTCAAAAGGGATAGTGTTGACATAGAACGCTGATAATACTACAGTGACGAAATTTCACGATCACAAAAAAGTACTCTAATTTTTATTTTATACACCCATCTTTAAGGGGTGGAGATTTCTCGAAAATGGAAGCACGATGCCACTAGGTCTCTTAAGCGAATTTGGGCCATGGCTTAAAACGAATGGCTTTGTTTTTTATGATGGTTTGGGAAGAAAGGAGCTATAAATAAGTAATCCATTGTCAAATGTATTAGCATAGTCTAAGAATATATGTCCGGTCACTCGTGAAATGCAATAAAAATCCCCCTCCTGCCGACACCCGTCTCTCGCTCAGGGATTCGCTTGCTCAGCAAGCAGCCCGTCTCTACAGTATTGAACACACTGTCCTGTACTAGGTGCGCCAAATAATGTGTTTAAGTGAATATTGATAATTATTATTGTGATGGGCTTCTCGTGGTTATTATTGTTGTGTCAACGATTATAATATTAATAGTGTACGAAATATCGAAATAATGTTTCGTTTTTTCACATTACCCCAATTTTGAAAATACATACAAGTGATTATAGAATTTTAATAACAGAGGAAGGCAATGCACTTGTCTATGTTGGTGGATACTTTTTACACAAATGTCTTGGAAAAACATTCATGTGACATTTGTTTAGATTATTGCAATAATGCAATATAGCCCATTCAGACAAATCCACAATATTTTGAGTTAAAAAAGCTTACGAAGACAGTCACGGACCATATTTGGTGGATTGACAGTCCCTCCAAAAAATTTTATTGATTATTTCTTTCGTGTCAAATCGAATATCGAATTTTTTAACCAATCACAATTTCTTTATTCCTTAGAAATGAGGAATATCAGTAGCTATTTTGAACTCTGCATAGCAATGGGAAATATCAATGCAATTGCTATATTTCCCGTTGCCATGGCATTGGCTGAAAATAATTAATTTATTAACTTATAATAAGTAGGTATACTGCTGTCGTACGAATATTTTCAAACGTCAAATTTATATATCCAATTATTAACTCATTCAAGAAATAATCTAATAAAATATAACTCAACCTTGATAAATTATTAGCGGCTATTATATTGTCACAATTTTTCTCGAGTGCTCTCCAATTTTCCTCGACCACATTTGGCATTAATAATCAAAGACTAAATCCCTCGAGCTAAACCTCTCTCGGGCTTTAGTCAGATTATTAACGCCAAATATGATCCCGTCAAATTGACAACCATCGCACTCTCGAAAAATAGATGACAATATAATAGCCGAATTTATCAAGGTCTTGTTATATTAACCCTTGAATATTTAATACTTTTATAAAATGTTTTTATATCAAATTTCAATAGTATGTGTATTCAGGATGGCGTAGGAATAAATAGCATGATAAAAGAATTTTCTAAGCTTACATTATTTACACACACCCATGTCCAAATTTATTTCCATATAAATATTTGATCTCGCGTCCTTATATAGAATTTATTATATGCTAAAATTTGCAAATAGGGAAATAAAATCGCATAATTCCTGTAAAAAAGAAATCCAAAATTAAAAAATGTATAACATATATGTTTGCACTTTTCAACATTTTATTGAAATATAATTAAGATGTTTTGTATTTTAATTACTGTTACTTTAAGATTTATAATGTAGATATTGAATAAGTTGACGTATAAAATTTCTAATTTTAACTGTTTAATAAAAAATGTCAATGCAAATAATTTGTTTTACCCAGCAATCTTAATGATCGACCCACGTAGAAGCACCAATTATTTATCGCTATAATTTGACCTTCGTATACAGCAATTCAGCGCAGTGCGTGTTAATATTAATTTACGACGGGCTGCGAAAACCGCCGGCATTTCCAGCGATATGAAAGAAGCGTGAAGCGTGCCGACTTATATATTTTTGCGCGTTAGACAAGCGGTGCCATTCGAGCGAGTAAGTCATGACGTCACGCTTAAAGGCACTTGCAGCGGTATCGCACGGCTTCAGGAGTACGCTAGAAAATTACGTCACGCTTCAAGGCGCTTAAAGGCATTAGTGTAAGCCGCGAGATCGCAAAAATTTAACTTTTTTTTAATATATCCTTAGACTATGGTATTAGGGTTAGTACTTATAGCTGCGGCATAATCTAAGAATATCCCTAGACTATGGCTGCGGATTGCGAATTTCCACTTGCCGATATTTTTTTTTTAATTCGACATATATGCGTTCCAGGAGAAGTTAATTTGCTAATTTAACTTGCTACACCTGCAAGAAAATTAGACTGTTTTAGAGCAAATTTTATAAAAACCCGCACCAGAAAATTCGCATTCCGCAACTATCTGAACGGGGCTTTAGAAGAGAAAGATATCACATGATGAGTGACGTCACGGCACGAGATGCTCAATTTACTGCCTTCTTTAACCTGAAACCACAGATCACATACTCTGTGCCTGAAACCTGGCTTCACAGACTCTGACTTTGATTTGACAGCTATGGGATAAGATGAACGAAAACATTCTTATTTTTCACCCAAATACTTTAGAAAGATGTAAAGCTGGTTATTTAAAAGGTTGTCATAAGGAATTCGAAGATTGTGAGGCATACTACATTACTGATGATACAATTTTAAATAATTCAACAGAGAGTATAGGTTATGTAGGAAAGAGTTTAAAATATTCCAAATTAAGGTCTAACAAAACCCTTTTTATAAATAACTCTAGCGGCAAAATAGTGGTTAATGGCAACTCCAAAATTAATCAGCCAATATTAGAAATTGTGTATGATTACGAAGGTTTTAAAAATTCAGATGTAGTTCACGGGGAGTCTGAGAACTATGGTAAACATTTTAAGATTTTAACAGAGGAGTTAAGAAAAAATCGACTTGGAGTTGGTCAAAATGGAAGAAGAAGTATGGTGAAATATTGTGTTCTGCTAATATTATATGTAATAGACATAATACTGAGGGTACCTTAATCAAAATTAGTAATTTTTCAAGGCCGAAAAATTTATTATATTTTTTTAGATTATAAATGTGTTTAAACCAGTGCTGGGTTATTCAGCAACTTTTTTACATTTTGAAGAAAGCATTAACAATTTAAAATGGTTTTTGAATAATGTTATAGAAGAGAAAAAACTTACACCAAAAACTGGGAATGCATTGGCAGCAAAAACCATAGACTTACTTATAGGCATTATTCTACTGAATTGGTTTTTAAAGTACGAAACGAACATTTTAAACATTATCCAAACTACAATAGAGGTGGGTTGCGGTGATACATTCAACTCAATATATAATTCAGAGATTATTATTTTTAGGATATCATAACGAATCTCAAGGGACTCTTACTATATTTGATGGGGTCCCCAATAGGTTTAAAGTTAAACTATTCGTTCAATAAAATATTAGGAAAATTTTTCTTCTACCATATATCTTTGTGGAGGGTATTTTTACGGGGAATAGAACCATTATTGACATCCTCTTTCAAATACCTAGTATTGAGAGGAGCTTTGGGGTTTTCTTTCCAAGTGGCCATATTTTCTGACATAATTTCTATTGCTACCTTTCATGTCTACTGCATCTATGTCTATGCTGCAAGGTAATTGAATTGTAGTGGAGTATGGTAAACCGAAAATAGCGGAGAATAATACAACTTTTCGTAGAGATTCCAAACTTTGGGTAGTTGTTAGTTGTCTTAAAAATAAGATACTCCTAGAATATCTACCTTCTGCAAATGTCGGAACGTTGTTTTAAACTAGAAAAAAGAGGGAAATTAACCCTCTTTTGGGGCAATTTTCCCAATACAAGTAGCATCAAAGTTTGTAGAAATCAGCTTAAAACATTTTTACATGTAGATAAATAAATCTAATCTAATATTTTCAATGTAAATAAAATGTGATTTGTGTCTTTTACCATTTCTACCATTCCTCCGTTAAATCACATATCCTTTTGTCCATTTTTTCGAACATTTTCTAGAGCACACGAGTTATATTTACATATACAAATATCTATATGTACCTTGTGCAACGAAAAATCACTGCGCGCAAGTACATGTATATCGTAAATGGCCGAAAATGGATCGAATTTTTGTATTAAAGATTTTATCATATCACCCAAAAGTACATAAAGAAACCTACATTTTGACAGGGAGAAAATTGTCGTACGGTAAATGGCCAAAAAGTTACAGCGTTTTAAAAGTTTCGTAAAATTTTCGAAAAAATGGCATTGTAATTTTGTCTGATTTGGGCAAAATTTGTTTAAGTTATCCCAAAATCAATTTTTGGTAAAAAAATACGTACATATATATTAATTACAAGAGGGGGGATGAACGTAACATCACGAAAATTTAAGTGGAGGTTCTTTGTACATTGGCAATAAAAGGACCATATTTTCATTGCTTAATTTAAATTTAAAATCGAAAATTGCCCCAAAAGAGGGTTAATTTACCCCTTTTTCGAGTTTAAAACAACGTTCCGACACAGAAGGTAGATATTCTAGGAATACCTTATTTTTAAGACAGCTAACAACTATCCAATGTCTACGAAAAATTGTATAACAGTTCGATTATCGTACTCCACTATTGGTTTCATAGTGAGAATTAAAAAAGACGACATGAAGTTGTCTGTACAAATGAAAAAGTAGAGCTTAAGCCGTCATATGATGTATAATCATATATTGTTATTTTGAACAATTTTATATGAAGAACCCACCTTCATTTTTGATAAGCAATTAGTAGTTACATTTTTTACCATTATTAGAGGACAGCCGTATGATAATAAATATTAAAATACTGAACGTGAAAGTTTTGTGCTCTCGAGGACATACCACTATGGTTCGAACAACACAGCAGTCTAAGCCTATACGTTTTTATTTGAATGAGCTTCTTCACTTTTTCTTAACACTTATAAAAGTATCACTAGATGTTTATTCTGTTTTAGGCTTTTCTTTCTACAGATAAAAAGTTTAAAGTCACTTTGGAGGTTATTTATTGGCAGAAAGTTTAATCCCTTAAGGCAAAGGGTGGATTCTTGTCAGTACTCACAGAATCAGTTGTTTATTGGAACTTTGGGTTTTACAATCTTACTGTTTTTGTTACCCACCACAACTATGTATTATACTGTTTTTACCACCGTAAGTATTTATACCCACATTATTTAGAAGATATCTTCATACTTTATTTTAATTGCAATGACATTCCATTATGATACATCCTGTATAATTTCTAACACACGCACACTCTAACACCCTCTTAAAAAAGGATTGCTGGTTGTTGAATCTGAAATAGCCCAACAAAATCAACCAAATTCAAACAACAAAAAGAAAAATCAAACATTTAATAAAAAATTCGTCAATAAAGGAAGTACACCCATCCACAAAGTCAATACAAAACAAAATTAAAGAAAGCAACCCCATAGTTACAAAAGCAGATAAAGGGAATTCCACAGTAATTTTAGAAAAAGAACACGGTCAAAAAATTAATAATTTCATTGAAAAGGAAAAACCAACAGCTCTAAAGTCAGATCCAACAAATAAAATTCAAAATAGATATGGAAATAGAACTGGAAGATATACAAGTAATTTTTACAAACAAAGAAAAAATACAAATCAATTATGAATCCAATGCCCCCAAAATTATACGGTCTAATGAAAGTTCACAAAGAGGAAAATCCAATTAGGCCCGTAGTGTCATACATAATATCAATAGAATTGAACAAAATATTCAAAAATGTAACTATTATTTCACACCTACCCACAGTATAAAAAATTCGGTTGGGCTTACTAACTTAAAAAATGCTACACCCAGAAAATTCAATCTTAACTTCATTTGATGTGAGTAACATGTTTTCAACTTATAAGGAGTGTCTCGAAATTATACAAAAAATGTTGGACGCTAAGAACATTAATACAGGGTGGACCATTAATAATAGGCCATAGTTCAGGGGTAGATTCTTTGGGCCAAAATATGAGGATATAACCAAATATGTTTTAGTAAAATGTTGCTGTGGAAAAAGATACAGGGTGCCAAAGTTCAAATTATTTCTTCGTTCTTTTGCAATAACTCAACAGCCTCTTGACTGATTTTCGCCAAATTTGCTAGAGGAACTTTTTTATTCTAAGAAACAATAATTTACGTATTATATCATGTTAGATCATAGAGGGCGCCGCAGGACCTGTATCTGATGATGAATTTTTTTCAAATTTTTTTTTGACGAAACGTTATCATACTTCTGACCAGAAAATCTGATGCAGGCGTCATTTCCACGTCTAAAAGGTACACTTGGTAGAACTTGATAACTCCAACCGTTTTCGAGGAAAGTGCCGTTAAACATGTTAATTTTTTGAAAGATAAATTCAAATTTAATGAAACAAAGTGTACTTCTTTATTTAGGCTAGACAATAATTTTTCAGGTACGGAAATGAGGGATATGGTGTGTTTAGGCACAAAATAATTTTAGCAGCTGTGCTGCAGTGAGGAGATACTCATTGCAATATCCAAACAGAATACAGCCAGACCATAAGATTTTCAAAGATCTGTTTCGTCGTTTGGGAGACAGGTTCATTTCACCATAAAAACGATATAGGACGTCCGAAACGAATTATTCCAGATAAAGAACTAGAAATTTTAGCTCGTGTGGATGAAGATCCTCAAGTCAGCTCAAGTCGCTTAGCAGCGGCAACAGGGGCGAGTAAACAATATGTCTAAGAGTCTAACATAAAGAACGCTTCTACCCATATCATCTCACTCCTGTACAAAACTTACTTCCAAGGGATCTTCCACAAAAGCTACAATTTTGTCAATTTGTTCTAAATAAACACAACAGGGATCGAAATTTTGTTAAGAACACTTTATTTACTTACGCAGCAACTTTTAATCGCCGAGGTGTTTTTGACTGGAGAAATACCCATTACTGGAAAGTAGAAAATTCTCATGCCGTTAAAGAACATGCTTTCATATTAGACATACAGAACAGAATGTGGTTCATGCAAGATGGAGCTCGCCCTCATTACTCCATTGAAGTCAGGAACTATCTTGATGAGACTTTCCCACGCAGATGGTTCGGTCGAGGAAGTGAGTTTGCTTGGCCACCAAGCAGTCCTGAATATAATCCTTTGGATTATTATGTGTGGAGACATATGATGTCCTTAGTCTACGCAAATACTATCAATTCAAGAGAAGAACTGTCGGACAAAATACAAAACGCAGCGAATTTTATTAGACAGGAAAATGTATTTTTCAATGTAAGAAAATCTTTTATGTATAGAATTAGAAAAGGCATAGAAGTAGATGGAGACCATATACAAATTTACTCTAAGTTGCAGCAATGTGGTTTTTGCATGGGGGAGGGAAGTTTATCGTTATAGACAAGTAAAGTTGACTTGTAGAGGTGTCGCATAAGTTAACCAAAAATTTATAAAACGATAAAAAGTACCCAGAATACCTCAGTATAAAACTAGTCGTGATGTCTATGAAATGAATATTGAATTAATAAAAACTATAAAAAATATCATTATAGTTCCGTTAACAAAATTAATAAACGAAAGTGTTGCTAGTGGCGTATTTCCTGATGCATTAAAGTTTGCAAAAGTAGTTCCAATTCATGAAGGGGGCTCGGTCCAAGAGGAAAACAATTATAGGCCCATTTCATTGTTACCGGTATTGTCAAAAATTTTTGAATCTGCTCTAAAATTACAAATAACCAAACATTTTGAAAGCAACAGTGTATTTTACTCGAACCAATACGGTTTTAGAGCCAATAAATCTACAAGGGATGCTATTTTATACTTAATCAATAAAATAACAGACAGTTATGAAAATAATCATGTATTGGCAGCTGTTTTCTGTGACTTGCAAAAAGCATTTGACTGTGTGTCGCACACTTTGCTGATCGAGAAATTAAAATATTATAAATTTGATGATAAAAGTACTGAATTAATAAGAACTTTTCTAACTAATCAAAAACAATTCACAACTATTAATGGCAAGAATTCTGAAATTGCAAATATCACAAATGGCGTACCTCAAGGATCGACCTTAGGACCTATACTGTTCATTATTTATATCAATGACATAAATTTTGAATTACCCGATATCAAACTAGATAAAATCTTATTTGCAGATGACAGTACAATAACTTTCGAAGAACCAAATTTAGATTTGCTCGGCCAGCATTTGTTCGATACACAGTTACAAGCAAAAATATGGTTTAGTAAAAATAAATTATGCCTTAATGACAAAAAAACCAAGCAAATTATGTTTACTCACAAATCTATCGATATAAAAAATGATGAAGAGGTAAAATTTTTAGGGGTGTATTTAGACCCAACTCTGTCATGGGATATACATGTGGAGAAATTAGCTGGTAAACTTGGTAAAAGCATATTTGCCATCAGATGTTTAATAAATATCATGCCAAAAAGGGGTATTATTACTGCATATCATTCACTTTTTATGTCTCAGTGTTCGTATGCTCTTCTTGGATGGGGCCATTCACCACATGCTAAAAGAATATTCGGCTTACAGAGAAAGGTAATAAGAATTATGACCAATCTAGGATATCAGGACGATGTAAAATATAAATTCACAGAACTCAAACTACTCACGCTGCCTTCTTTATATATCTACCTGTGCATTACGTATGTTAAAGAAAATTTAACAAAATACGAGTGTCTTAATAGAATACATGAACACAATACAAGAGAGGGACACAAAATAAGAATAGTGTTTAAAACTTACAAGTAGTAGAAATGGAACCAACTATTTTGGACCATTATTTTATAATAAACTACCCACAGACATCACTGCTCTTCCTCTGAATAAATTTAAATGTATTATAAAAACGTTTTTAATAGAAAAGGCATTCTATAGCACCCAGGAATTCATGGATTGTAATGTATCTACCTACCTGCAGATGTAATATGAATTGTGAATGTAATTATACAATATTTGTTTTATTTCACAGTATCTTACTACTATATACTATATAATGTATGTACCATTATTATACAATGTTTTTTCTATTATATTTTCTATTGGACGTGTGTATATTTACTTTGTATGTTTAACACAAATAAATATGTTTAATGTCATTACATTAAGTCAATTTTTACGTTATTTTTTGGTCTTCTAATAAGATTAGATTCTTATTTTAGACAATCTTTTTATTTATGTGTATATCTCAATACCATGAAAATAATCCATTAATTCATAAAGTGAGAAAGAGTTTACGCCATTATTACAATTTTGTTTTCCCTTACGTTTTGTACTTTTTTCAATAAATACACTTTGATTCATTAAATTTGAAATTCTCTTTCAAGAAATTATTGAAATGTTTAACGGCACTTTCCTCAAAAATGGTTGGAGTTATCAAGTTCTGATTTTCTGGTCAGAAGTACATCTCGTAAAAAAAAAATGAAAAAATTCCATCACAAGATGTAGGTCCTGCGGCGCCCTCTATGATCTAACATGATGTAATAACATAAAGTATTGTTTCTTAGAATAAAAAAAATTCCTCTAGCAAATTTGGCGAAGATCAGTCAAGAGGCTGTCGAGTTATTGCAAAAAAACGAAAAATAATTTGAACTTTGATACCCTGTATCTTTTTTCACAGCAACACCCTTGAACTATGGCCTATTATTAATGGTCCACCCTGTATATACGTAATATTAAAAATTTTATATATTATTTCTTCTAAAAAGTACTATTTGCATGTATTAGTGAAACTTCATGAAAACTCAACGCCATCCTTATTTTTTTTTTAAATGAATAGATTGTATCTACTCTCGTTAAGAGAAAAATAAAAATAATTTCATTACATTAACAATTTTTTGTGTTGACGTATGCTATACATGTATTCTTTTTTAGTTTCGATTGGTGATTTTGTTAATAGAAGGAATTCTACAAAGACTTAGATATTCATTAAACACGTTGCCTTTGTATATAATAATGTTATGGATTTTGAATTCATCAAGCATAGCAGGTATGTAATTAATGTAATCTCTAGATATTTTACATATAATTTTGTCTTTTTAGGAACTGTGTATATAAAGTGGAAAAACCATGGTGAACAGGAAAATATCAGAATCGAAGCTAAATTAAACGCTTTACCGTTAAATAGCAGCATAAAAAAGTTCATTCCAGACATCTTAGAGCCAATTAAAAACAACTCCATCGGTTACACTTTCCGCTGTATGTTTAATGGGACTTTAATTTAAATAAAAAAAAAAAAAATACAACTATAAACTTTTAAACATTTATTTTTTTTCTAAATTTACAGTATTAATAAATATTTTGCATTTTAATTATTATGGAATATGCTTTAAAAAATATAAAATTTGTACCTATATTATGTAAAAAAGGGGGAAGAAAAAATACAAACTATTTACAAGATTATAGAAGAAAGACTTTAAAAACGCAAAACCCGTTTTTAAATAAAACTTACCGAAAATCGTCATCTAATTGTATAAAATTGACAACTTATCTATACAATTTTTACAAAATTCCTAACTAACTTTAATACAATTAAACTAAGTACTACGTATTTATTATTAATAGTTGTTAATATTTTAAAGTTACCAAAATTATACAATTTATCTGATTAAATTAAGAAACAATAATGGACATGTAATTTATGTTTATTCTAATATATACTGCGACACAATAAAAATTTTCATAACAACTGAAACATAAATTTCAAAATATTTAATACAGTAATCAAATACTATTTGATAAAAAAGTTATTAATCCTTGCACTTGAAATTCTCATAAAACTCTTACACTAGAGATCAAACCTTAAGTCATGATCTTCAGACTGGCCAACTGTTAAGGAGAACTGCTAAAAACCTAAATATGTAAATATGCAGTCAAGATAGTCTGATGGAAGGATCAACAACTTTTCTTTTTTTTCTTTTTCTAGGCCGTGACATATGGAATGATTTCTATTTATAGTCCATTCAAGATCTTTTTGCATCATATCAAACAAATGGTAAACGGAAAATAGCAAAGAATAATACAATTTTTCGTAGAGATTCCAAACTTTGGGAAGTTGTCTTAAAAATAAGATATTCCTAGAATACTACCTTCTGCAAGTGTCGGAACGTTATTTTAAACTCGAAAAAGAGGTAAATTAACCCTCTTGGGTAAATTTTCGATTTTAAATTTTTTGGACCATTTAAACTGTACATTAAGCAACGAAAATATGGTCCTTTTATTGTCAATATTCAAGGAACCTCCACTTAAATTTTCGTGATGTTACGTTCACCTCCCTCCTGTAATTCATATATATGTACATTGTATAGTTCGAGTAGGAATAAACTGAGACAAAAAAAAACGAAACAAAAATTTTACAACATAATTATATCGCCGCGGGCCATGGCGCCAAGCCTGACATCAAATAACGACCCGAGACCCGACGCACATTAAAAACCTATAAAGGTAAGCGAGTCAATTTGCGAACAGCACTAAAAAAGAATACCGGTATTTTAATGAGGTCGTAAAGTTTTTGTTGGGTTTCTTATGTCTCAGGATTTTCCTACTTGAACCATATATACATTTTTCTTACCAAAAATTGATTTTGGGATAACTTGAGCAAATCTTGTCCGAATCAGATGAATTTTGGGTGACGGTGGCTCATAAAACCTACAAATAGCCTGCCACGTTTCAAGTCAAAAGCTCCATTAGTTTGACTACAATGTCAAAATTTCGAAAATTTTACGAAGTTTTTAAAACGCTGTAACTTTTTGGCCGTTTATCGTACGACAATTTTCTCTCCATCAAAATGTAAGTGTATTTATGTACTCTTGGGTGATATGACTCAAAAAATCTTTAACATAAAAATTCGATCCATTTTCGGACATTTATGGTATACCTGTACTTGCGCGCAGTGATTTTTTGTTGCACAAGGTACATATAACTATATAGGTAAATATAACTCGTGTGCCCTATAAAACATCCAAAGTTCCCTTTAAAAAAAAGATATTGTTCTGTGCTGCCCTCTAACGGGGAGAGATGTGATTAAGTCCCTGGCCAAAGTGGGAAACCTGTATTGTGTTCATGGCCAGTAGGTGGGGTGGCACCATCTATGAGCCAATTGACGAACAGTCATTTATCACATAGTAGAAAACTCTGTAGGGTTCCAGAAAATTATGGAATACTGTTCTGGTACATTTCTATGGGTGTATATAAAGAGGTGAATCCAGCAGATGGGGGAACAGTACAGTTTAGTGAAGTATAAAGAAGCATTCAGTTCAGTGAAGTAAACAGACAGAGAGTTTTTAGGTTAGACAAGAGTTGACAAGTTTAAGAAGAAAAGTAAAGTACATAGTGTTTTAAAAGTAGTGAATTTATATTAGATTAAGTTATTATTAGTTGTGTGATTGTTAAGTATTTGCTAGTGTAATTTTAGTGATAAATAAAATAGTGGTTAGTGAAAATTCTTGTTGCAAGTTATTTAAACCCACAGAGTGTTTACGGAAGACTGTAAACACGTAACAATATGCATTGTTATAAAAATATGATCCAAAATCTCATTCATACTTTATTCAAATATAGGGACTTTTCTCAGTTACTCTTCAGTTTTAAATTATCTTTTATGAATTTTCGCGCTCTCTATATGGTAGACAAATCACTAACATACCTCGCATATGTGCATTCCAAGTTTTATCTAGCAGACTAGTACTACGAGAAAACAGCTGCAACCGTGAGCAGCTGCTTATATGTTCCATCATCGCGTCTTTATTGAAAATACTACCTGTACATCAATATTCTGGTTTAGTTTTTATATAGCATTCTTTCATTACAAACAGGCAACTGCTATAAAATTTTCGAACATTGTGAGTAAAAAGAAATTTTGAAATTTTAGTCTAATAGTGCAAGTGATATTTGCATAATATGTGTACTGAAGATGATCGACGCCAAGTTAAATCTGACAGATTCAGAAGCAGGTAGCTCTCACAGTAGTATTTCGAATACATCCAACATAAGGAGTACAAGAAAGGGACCAATACAAGTCGCATCAAAGTCCGTAAAAAAAAAAGAAATCAGCTTAAAACATTTTTACATGTAGATAAATAAATCTAATCTAATATTTTCAATGTAAATAAAATGTGATTTGTGTCTTTTACCATTCCTCCGTTAAATCAGATATCCTTTTGTGCATTTTTTCGAACATTTCCTAGAGCACACGAGTTATATTTACATATACAAACATCTATATAGTCAAATGTACCTTGTGCAATGGAAAATCACTGCGCGCAAGTATATGTATACCGTGAATGGCCGAAAATGGATCGAATGTTTACATTAAAGATTTTTTGAGACATATCACCCAAACGTACATAAAAAACCTCCTATATTTTGACGGGGGAAAATTGTACGATAAACGGCCAAAAATTTACAGAGTAAAAAATGGCATTGCAGCCAAACTAATGGAGCTTTTGACTTGAAATGTGGCAAATTATTTGTAAGTATTATGAGCCACCTTCACCCAAAATTTCATCTGATTCGGGCAAGATTTCCCCAAGTTATCCTAAAATCAATTTTTGGTAAAAAAAAACATACATATATATGAATTACGGGAGGGGAGGTGAACGTAATATCAAAAAAATTTAAGTAGAGGTTCCTTGAACATTGACAATAAAACGACCACATTTTCGTTGTTTAATTTACAATTTAAGGGGACAAAAAGGGGGTTAATTTACCCCTTTTTCCAATTTAAAACAATGTTCCAACATTTGCAGAAGGTAGATATTCTAGGAATATCTCATTTTTAAGACAACTAACAACTAGCCAAAGTTTGGAGTCTCTACAAATTGTATAACACTTCGATTACCGTACTCCACTAAAACCTTCAATGACCAAATCAATATTACACAAAATTCAAAAACACCATGAATGAATTATAAGTACCACATAAAAATACTTTTGAAAAATTAGTTTTCTGTTGGAGAAAATTGTTCCTCAACAGATAATTTGTTCCTTAATACAATCAGTGACAAACGATAACAACAAATAAACTAAATTTACTTGATTCATGTCATCAAAATATGACATAAAAAAATAAAATCATCACAACGGATCATTCACAGTAATATTTACATCATATTACAGGAACAATTTTAGCAAATTATGTAATAATAGCAAAATTATTACTTATTTCTTTTAATTTATAACTTATTTATAAAACTATTATGCTGTAGGAACTACGTCTGACTTCACTGTAGAAATGACAACACGGAAAATTTATTCACAGACTATTTATATCACAATTCAACTTAATATAAAAGATTGTATATTACCAATTTTAAGCAATGAGAGCATCTATTGTTGGACATATCAGACACTATCGTTGAATACCAAAAATACGATAATAAATACTAGTGTTTTACAAAAAAGAAATTTAGATACTTTATGAACATAACACAGAGGCATGAGAATGAATGAGGAAGTCAGTTTGTTTTCTCTTGTATACTGCTTATTCTAAAAAATATCAGAAGAATTGCTACAACAGAAAAGGTTCTCTCCTCTTTGTCTCTTAAGAGTTTGTATGCTAATTCAGCACACATAAAATTCAGTGAAAAGAATAAAAATTCCCTAAGAAATTTGGCAGAACGGAATCAAATTAAAACAGCAACAATTTAGAAGTTTATCTACCTATTTATAAAAATTAATAAAGATCTAATACTTGGTTATACTTTAACACTGCTTTTAAACTCAGGACTTCCTCGACCCATAAGTATTGATGACAACCGCTGAAATTTTGGTTAACCATACCTTTTGATGCATACTTTTAGCTGTAACTACCAAGACCAAAGGAAAAAAAACTGCGATAGAAATTTGTGAAAAAAGATTCAATAAGGATTCATTACTCAAATTTAGTTAAGAAATTTTGGTTTTCTTCTTGCTATACTTTTTTGAAATCTTGTAAGAAAATTTCAAACAGGGTGTAATTTGATAGAAAATCTAAATTTGAAATTTTCGGTATTGATCTGGATTCAGTAATTTAGGCCCATTAGTCACTTAAAGCACACCATTGTGTTCATTGTGTATCTTTGGATCATAGAATACAATCCTAAAATATGTTTTTCTATTGAATGTCCATTGTGAATAGTGTGTATAAGCTACAAATTGAAATGTTCATAAAGTATCACAACTTTGGTGTTACTTATAGAAAATTAACTTCAATAAATAATATCGTCAATAAATAATCTAACACTATGAAAACATAAAATAATTTAAATAAAATATTGCAACTTCCACATATACCTGAAGCTTAGAAATGAGCTTGAGGCAACCTTTTCAAGTTAGAAATATAGCGATTTTTAACCTTTTCCAAGAAAAAGTACATTAGTTACAATTATTCTTCAGGGTGTCCAACGACGAACTACCCCGATTGATATCTCGCAAAGTAGACATTGGAAAATTTTCAGAATTGGTAGTAAACAAATGTCGATGGGAGCAATTCGGCTAAAGTATTTTCAAGATGCACTTCAGGTTATACCGGAAGTAGATGTTACCTTGCTTATTTTAAATGGGACACCCTATATATGATTACATTTTTGGATTGTACACTCTGTATTAATACTTATCAAAATATTATAAAAACTCTATTAAAGTAGGTCTTTCTCAACAAAGAATCCAACCCAAATTAAATAATAAAGGCTGCCTTATAGGAAGAACTGATAATTCCATCAGGGCCAGCAAATGTTATTTTTGACACAAAAATTGAAAAATGTCAAAAACGGAGACTAGGTATAAAACATGATACACAAAATCCGCCTAGAATTTTGTGTACAACCAAAATTGTAATAATATATAGGATATCCCATTTAAAATAAGCAAGTTGACATATACTTCCGGTATAACCGGAAATATTTTAGGCGAGTTGCCCCCATCGACATTAGTTTACTACCAAATTTTCAAAATTTCCCAATGTCTACTTTTCGAGATATCGATTGCGGCAGTTCGTCGTGGGACACCCTGTACATATTTTTGCTTTAAAACTGGTCAAATTTCGATATTAATTGAATAAATCTAACCAAGTCTTAACTACTACGGACCTTTGCAATCTTTCGAAAAATTATTTTTTGGCCAAAATAAATGGTTAGGATCACGTTTATAATTAAATCATATTTCTTTTTAATGTTCGTATATATAACTATATTAATAGTAGCTCTACAAACTGGGGGCTGGTACAAGTGAAAAGAAAATTAAATTCTTCCAATGTATAAATGTTCTACTTTCAATTAGACAAAGTTGCCTCAAGCCCAGGAAAAGTACTTTTATGTATTTCTACGAATACAGATGCCAGCAACTGTAAAATCAATCACTATTTGCCGCTATGTCTCGAACTCACCACTGCTTAAAACAATTCTATTTGAATATAAGTTTACACAAAGACTTGAAACGAGCTTATAGTTTTACTTAGATAATGGAATTTAAATAGTTTATATACAATATCGTCCTGGTCATTAGCCTTTAGTTGTGCAAAAAAATTTGTCCAGTCTCTCTTTCGGGTTGGACGTAAACGACTTTCTAGAATTTTATTATTAAGTAGTTGCTCTATGCTATTTAATGCAAAAAACTATCACCCCAAGAGTTGAATAGTGCACGAGAATGGAATAAATAAATTTATAAAAATATTTGTGTATTTTTATAATACTGATTGTGATTCAGTTTGTCAAGCCAGATGACGCACTACTGCATAATTTTTTCATAAAATTAGTAGCTTTAAGTAGGAGCTGTTACTAAAAAGTGACTGTTGATTAGTAATTCTCATTTAGTGACTCCATGAAGACTCGGAGCTGGGCTGTTTTTGGCCGAGTGCCTGCTTTTGCTGTCAAAATATTTTATATATAAATCAAGACGTTCAATAAAAAGGTATATTTAAAAAATACATAATGATAAATTTATAACAAACAGTATAAAATCAATGCATAAAATTGTAAAATTAAAACTTAATATAGTTAAAAAGTGTTTAGACAGTCTGACTCACCGTAGATCGTTTGTTGATATATCTCTGTATTCGTACCTCGATTTTTCTAACCTACGTTCTAAGCCCTAAAAATAAAAGTATATCAGATGATAATTTTAACAACAGCTCATAAACAACAAAGGTTATTTTTAGAATAGAAAATTATATCACCCAAAAAGTCTTTTCACAATCCATGGCAGGTTTATATATAAAAAAACGTTTAACATGTTTGTATTGGATTTTAAGAAGTACATACAAGTTACTGATATTATATACTTCACTTTCGTGTTAGGTAATCTAATACACTGTCAAAATAAGATTCAATATGGCGGCGGTGGGCAAACACACAAATATCTATTGCGGCTGTTGGCCTAAAAGTGCTTTTGCAAGTAGCAAAACAATAAGGCGGTTAACTAACATTATACAATGTTTGTACAACCAAAATGTGCCTATTTGGACAATATTTTGATATTATAGGAGTTCTATTAGACAACTATACAATCCTTATAAAACAATATGATAATTATGAAATGGTTCTACATCTTCAGAACTACTTATACAATAAATTGATGATGGGGTACCGCATTCTTGTAAACTTTCTTATTTTTGACTTGCTGAGAAAAAGACATTCTTCGCAGACTAACTACCAGACTGGCAACTTTCCCGAAAAATTTATTCGGTCAAGGTCGAGGCATAACAGAAGCCAAATTCAGATGTTGGCGTAAATGTCATTTATCACATATTCATATGTCATTCATTGTTATCGTTTATCTCAGACATGTCTTTGTTTATCTGAGTTGTTTAATGTCATTGTGCAGTGTCGGACTGGCTTCATTTGGCCCCTACGCCTTAACCACTCTCCCAAAACACATCAATAAGTTTCAAGATAAAAAAACATAGATTTAAATAAACAAAAAATACTCCCATATTGTTTATCTGCAGATATGGTAGCTTAGCGGTCAGCTGTTTAACATATACAGGAATCAATCCCCAGTTTCTACACTAGCCTATCAAAAGGCGCCGGTCATAAGCCTCAGTCGCTATCTCCCAAGAAACAATAAAGAACATGAAGATTTTGAAATTTTGTAGAGAAAAACGTTGCATCGAGCTTTTTGTATTTCTAGAAATATTATTCATGCCATACGAGCAATATTGTAGTAGAAAGTTCAAATTTAATTTAAGTGAAAGAATGCTTATACTATGAGTCTTCTGATAATAGACATAATAGGCTATTTTATATCGGAGAACAATGCTCCGTGCTTGATTGTAGAGGTATGTAGTGCGGGACTCTGAAAATTATGGCAAAACTTTATCGACGGATCTTTCATCGTCGAAAATCAAATATTACAGAGAGAACTGCTTCATATTAAATTTAATATTAGTGAAGTTAATTGTATTTTGCATAATATGAACCTAATTTTAAAAAAGTGCTATTCAACGATTCAAACAAGAGAATAAGAAAGGCTTTTATTTTGAAAGCATTTTTTCAATAATTTTATAAAGCTAACTTTTAAAAAAATATTTAAAAAAAAAGTTTTTATTTAAGTGCTCTAAACAATATAAATTTTCCTGTGTAAAGGAGATTGCTCGCGACAAGCTTTTATATTGTAAAAAAATTATATAATGTAACAAAATGATGGGTTTGATTTACTTCAAAGTTCGGATCATAAACGGTAAAGTCGTCCGCCATCTTGAACTAAATTTTTGACTAGAAATTCATCATCCGCGACCACCGAAAACCCCCAGATATCGATTTTGATCGGTTTAGATCTAAATGACAAAAGTCGTCAGCCATATTGGTGCCGCCATTTTGAACTTTTGAATTTTGACCAAGAATTCATAATTGGCGATCTCGAAAACCCCCAGATGTCGATTTTGAGTTGAATCGGATCTTAAACGGTAAAGTCGTCCGCCATCTTGAAGCCGCCATTCTGAACAAAATTTTTGACTAAAAATTCGTAATCGGCGAACCCGAAAACCTTCAGATATCGATTTTGATCGATTTGGACCATAAATCACAAAAGTCATCCGCCATATCGGCCCCGCCATTTTGAATCTCCAAATTTTTAATCAAGAATTCATAATTGGCGATCTCGAAAACTTCCAGATATCGATTTTGAGTAGAATCGGATCATAAACGGTAAAATCGTCCGCCATATTGAAGCCGCCATCTTGTCTTCTTCTTATATGACAATGTTAAAGTGTATTGTCACCGGACTTATACACTTGTGCAAAATTTCAAAGCTTTAGCTTAATTAGAACTAATCGAAATTTTGATTGCAAGATTTGACCTAAACAAACTAACAAACAAACATTGCAAGTTAATAAAAGCTTTTAAAAATTGATGAATATTAAGTTATATAATGGGGTATTATTGTTCAAAATTTCTTATGCATTGTTCTACAAACATTATGGTCAGCATGTTAAAATTTTCCTACTTTAGATATATTTTCTTCCTTTATGTTAATAGAAAATTAACTGTAATTCGGATTTTTCTTAATGAATCTAAAGGCTGAAAAAGGACTGTAAAAAAATAATTTCATATTGGAGTCGTAAAAAAAGTTACACTCAAGAAATACCGGCTCAATGGCTCAAAGCAAGCAAAAGTGTTAGGCTTGCAACCAAGGGATCCCGAGTTCGAATCCTGGCTAGAGTATGAATATTTAGTGGTGTTTTTCATGTGTTGCCGAGTTGGTAGCAGTGGACTAGACGAAGTTGTGTGAGA
The DNA here is from genome assembly GCA_963675555.1 of Leptura quadrifasciata. Lineage (NCBI taxonomy): Eukaryota > Metazoa > Arthropoda > Insecta > Coleoptera > Cerambycidae > Leptura > Leptura quadrifasciata. Next base: position 85,055,931 of record OY776679.1, on the reverse strand, counting down.
GACAACACGGCTAGTTGCTGCACCAGTCCTGAGTTCGAGTCTCAGCTGCGGCAAATTGCAATGTCGTAGGAAATGGTCCTTGTATAATTGTCTATGTGTATGTGTCTTGGTTGAATGATGGGATAGCTAATGCTAAACACCGCCAGGACGTTATCTAAATAAGGCGTTAAAATAATAAAAAAAATAAAATTAAAGTTGCTTGCAATAGATTAACCGGAAGTAGAAAAAAACCGTTTAGTATGACAAAAGTAGCGGATATATTTCTTTATAAACATCCAATTTTAAAAATTATATTTTGAAGAATAAAAAGACTTGTTATATGCTCTTATGTCACCTGATATATGCCCCTTAATACCCCAAAGATATAGTGTTATGAGTCTAAATATGCATTTTTAGATATACGTATACATGGCTATGGTATCTTCCTTGAGAAGAAATAATTATATGCACAATCTAACAATTAATTTTTTACTTCTAAAAAATTAATTCCAGTGTTTTATAAAAAAAAATGTAAATAAGCATTATTTACATTGCTTTCCTTTGTAGTTTGGCCCCCGAAAGTGATTTGGCCCCGTCGGCAATTGCCGACCTACCGACCGGGCCAGTGCGACCCTGTCATTGTGCTGTGATAATATTTATATTTTTGTAGAAACTTGGCTTTTTAGCATAGATTACTTAATTTTTAGTTCCCTTAAAGATTTGGATTTGGAGGTAGGTGAATGTTATTGTTAGTTGGGTAGTCTTGTAATTTCCCATCTCATTTATATTGTTTTTTTTTTTAGTTCTTTAAATCTTTTTGTTTGGATTGCTTATCAAGATGCAAACTATGTTTCATTTTAATTATCTCTTCTTCTTTAGTTAGAAATTTTTTTATAAACCTGCCATTAAGTGTCACAAGTTTAAATTTTGTTTATACTAAATTAATATATTCATGTTACAAAATCATAGCAGATTTTGTTTACAATTTCTGTTAAGATCATTGTTAGAAAGCCTAATATTAGGTTACATCGGGTTAATCTTTAAATTTAATATGAACGTAACACGCACCTTGGCAAGCTGCAGTTAAGGCTTTCATTTTTTGTATTTTTGGGTAGACACGCGGTACATTTTACTTGTCCGCACTCTGAACACAGCCACCTCGACAACTAAAAGCAACGACATGCACAAAAACCATGCAACACTAGACTAAAACTACTACTACTTAGAATCTGTGTCTACTAAAGAAAAATATGCTACCGAGTGATAAAATAAAACTAAAGGTAGGTAAATTGTTAACAATCAGAAACCTTAAGCATAGTCAATCAAATAATTAATTCATAGATTTTTCATTCACTATTGAAAGATAGCCTGACAACAATTTACCAACCAAGGTTTGCCCATTTACGAGTAAAATAAACTTTGGTGTGTAACACATAAATCAAATCGAAATAAACTATATCAGTCACTTCTCTATTGACCTTAACCCAACATGACTAAGAACATGCAATGCCACAAATGTAACATTTTTTAGTGTAAAATATGCACAAGAGGGTATGCATCAATCAAACCCACAAATTAGAATCTATTCAACACGTAAAAGAATGATAAAAACAAAACGCTAACAATATAAGAACAGTTAATTTTAACGCTGTTACTTCTACACTGGCATGTACAAAAGTTATAAAATTCTTCCACGTGAAGTAACTATAATAAAATATTTTAAATATAGAATTATTGTGTAAATTATGATAAACTTAAACTAATAATATATAGCATTTTACAGGTATTTATTTTTATTACAATAAACACTTAAAATCCCCTCTTACTGATATAAAACTGCAAAATAATTTAGTTTAACAAATAAAAAGTTTAACACGTTCACGTAAAGTTCATCAAAATTTCTGGCCGGGGGTAGCTTGTCTACAGAGGGTAGTGATAGTAGGCCGACGTTAAATATATTAAAAAAAACGAATTTATCCATGATGACAAAAAAAAGCAATCCAAAACTATTTTAATTCGTGGCATTTACATGTTCACTGTTTCTTTCAAATGTAGATGAATCATTTAACAAAAAACAAATACAGTGCTTTAGGGGAAGTATATATGTGTAAACCCACATTCTGACTAAAAAAGGCGGTACAAAAACATTACAGGTTTCATTCAGTAGATCAAAAATGGCAAATATCTTTCACCATCTAAAATGTACAAGATGTTTGAGATACAATAGTCATAATTTTAATACATTGGATAAAAGGATAAAAAAAAAATTGAATTTACTAGAGCATCTCACAGTGTTGGGCTGTACCAGTTGTACAATGATCTACGATAATATAACTTTAAACTTGAACCACAGTACTTGCATTACGTTTAGATTGGAGAGCAAAACTGTACATTATCTAGTCATACACCAAATAGGTAAATATGTAAATTAAGCACCTTGAGTAGCATTTCCAAGATATGCTAACCATGCCAACTTGCTTTGTGCTGGTTTTTCCTTTGTCTACAATAGGTGGGGAACAATCCAATCCAGTTTCTAATATATCCAATAGATGATGCCATGTGTACTTGGTTTAATGGCATTCTGAATTTGTATCATATAAGTAAAATTTTTGCGATCTCGCGGCTTACACTAATGTCTTTAAGCGCCTTGAAGCGTGACGTCATTTGCTAGCGTACTCCTGAAGCCGCGCGATACCGCTGCAAGTGGCTTTAAGCGTGACGTCATGACTTATTCGCTCGAATGACACCGCTTATCGCGTCTAATGCGCAAAAATATAGCTATAATATATGATACAAATTGAAAATGACATTAAACAACAATTTAAAAGTTATATTATAACTTTTAAATCGTTTAAATTTCCCGATTTCTGAGAGTTTCCCAATCTTATTTGTAGAAATGAGCCAAATTGATAAAAAGAACGAGGAACAATCCAAGCCAGTTTCTAATATATCCAATAGATGATGCCATACGTACTCGGTTTAATATCAATGTCCTTCTCAACTTGTATCACATATAATCTTTAAATAGTTTGTCGGAAACGGTCATTTTTAAGAAATAAATGTCCTACCGTGTTAGAGCACTTTGGTACACAGCAACAAGTTTTCATTTTACATCGTAATTACTAACTTTGTTTATACAAAGACATATTTTTTCGTATTGACATTGACGGACAAACAACCGATTACAGCTGGTGTACTCTGGCGGATAAAATAAAAGAGAATGTTCCTCATCCCAAAAGATGTCTAGATGACAGTGGATCTAACAAATATTAAATATGATAAGTCAGCAGACCACTTTTGGTTTAATTACCCAAGTTTTATTAAAATCCTGAGACATGTCCACTCAGTAATGTTGCTTTTTCAGTGTTTTTGACTAGAGTATGAAGTCCAAGTGAAGTATTGATTCGTATCGTCATAATAAATAACACTTTCGGATATCAATGCTATTCTTTCTCATCTATTGATAAGAAAATATTGGCATCATGAAAAAATCCGAATTCTAGATTGTGATGAAAAGGGACATTTCAAAACCAGATTATAGCAAATTTATCCAAATCGGCAGTCCATCTGTGATACATTTTTTTGAAACATGGCTCAACATAGAAAGCTAAAATTTTAGACATAAGACATTGGAGGTCTGAGTAAAATCCTATTGAGTGATGGTGAAATTGGTGCACCACGCACCAGGCAGGGCCAAAAATAATTTTTCGTTGAATCTAAAGATGTTTCAAATTAAAATTATATAAGTGCAAAATTATACCGAAGTAGCCCTTTGAAAAATCCTTGCCAGGAGAAGACGGCCCTAGAGAGGGTTTCTTTGAATAAAAACTGTTCAGGACAGAAAACCGTTTCAAAAGTCTTCTCTCATGTTTCTTGTCAGAATACTAGGGAGGGCTCAAAAAAACAAGTTTTTGTTTAATCAAGCGCGTTTTAAAGCTACAATTGTTTCAAAAAGATAACTGTATTGGAAAAGCTTTTTACAAAAAGTGTTTTTCGGATTTCTCGTCAAAGTACCAGAGACGGCCCCAGGAAAGGTTGAAAAATAAATTTTCGTAACATTTTGAAAATAAAAGTTGTTTAGAGTGAAAAGTTTTAAGGAAAAGAAAAGGACCCCGCACAGAAACACGTGATTTGGAATCGCAGTGAAAATGGTCGAAATTGAGATATGTCGTTAAGACCTTCCTGATGAAAAGTTCAAATGAGACTAAGGCTCGAAAATCTTTTACTTTGGAGTTACAGGAAGGGCAAAAGTCGAACATTCGTAAATTCTGACATTTGGGATTAAGGTGAAAATGGTCAAAATTGAGATGTGTTGTAGCTTAAACCTTTTATTTTGGAGTTACAGCAAAGTCGAAAATTCGTAAATTCGTGACAAATTTTCAAAAATCAAGAATATATATTTATATATATATGGTACTAGATCAGTCAAGTGATATTAACATCATAATGCATTTTGAATTTAAAATTACCAAGCGCATCGTCTGTTAGATATGCAGCGCTTGCACAAATAAGATTATATGAAAATAGACATAGACATTTATTCCGTTTCAATTCATATATATATTGTATAAAACAGGTCACACAAATTACATGTTAAAAGAAAAAAAACATTACATAGTAAAAATAGACAAATAGATATATAATATAAATATTAATTTGATGAGTTAAAATGCTAAATTAAATAGAATTTTGCTATGATCATCGAGTTCAGGAGTTAGTCATATTCAATGTTTGACGTTAGAAATGAGAGAAAAGAGGCTAAAAAATTTAAAATAAAATATCTTAATGCCAAGAATAAAAATGAATAAACTCGGGAAAGCATAAAAAATTGTTATTTGCAAAAAACCTCTACAAAGTAAGGATTTTCGAATTTTCCTATTAATATCCCAATTTTTTGAGTGACATAATTTTCGCACACAATAGTGCGTAAAACATAAAATAAATACCAATTATATATTCGGTTGATAAGAATAGGCATTCGAATATTGAATATTTTGTTGAAAAATAAGATTTTAACACAGATAAATAGAATAAAATCGACCATTCATATAGCGTTTTTTGTGTAGACGAGTTATTTTATAGTACTCGTATTTATAAAATGCACGGATTTGGAGAAGTAAAAACCTGAACTAGACAATGTAAAATCAAAACGCTCTTCTAAGAGTTTCAAATGTAGTTTTTATACTTGAATGATTATAAAATCCGTATATTGTATAAGTATATGTGTATACATATTAGGCTAGGGCCGTTACCTTTTTGAGATGAAAAAATTAATAGCAGGCAACGGCCGGCTGGAATATATAGTTGAGGTCATAAAAAATGAAAAAAAACTTTGGAACTTGAATTGAAGGGAAGTAGTGAAATGGGGTGCTATTTAAGGGATGAAAACCGTTTTTCGTTATTTGTGGCGAAACGTGACCTCCTAGAGAAAAATGTTTCAAATAAAAGTTGTAGATAATAAAAAAAAATCTAATCTTTTATTCTATATATTTTTCGACATAACCTCAAAGTTTGCGAGAAAATGACGAAAAACCGATTTATCTGTTTTTATTTTTTTTCTCACGTGCAAATTATTTAATTTAAATGAAACTTTGTGAAAGTACGTAATTGTTTGCATATAATAAGCATACATTTTTTCAATTGTGGGAAATAAATATTTTTCGAGATTTTACCATTTTTCCGAAAAAACACCCCTATCTTTGGCGAACAAATTTATTGATTTTTTTTTGGATTTTGATGTTCTACTAGTGCTCATTTCGTTCGTCGAGATGTCTACTTTCAAATGGTACGTCGATGTTAGTGATTTATTGTCATTTAGCAGCTTAAAATTAAGAAAAACCGAAAAAAAATTTTTCGAATCTCGAATTTGTCGATTTTTTTCATTATTTACAATTTTTTAGCATATTTATGTTAATAATTTATAATATTTTGATGAAAAAATTTACTTTGGTATAAAATAAATAAAGTTGAATGAATTTCATCACGGAAAGGTAGGGAAGACTTCATGAAACTTAACATTTACATGGAAGTCAATAGTACTTTATTAATTTTCATAAGCTAGTTAAGTTTCGAAAACTTTATATGCATATTAAATTATTTTAAACACATATGATAAAATACAACATACAATTTATTTATATTGGATACGAATTCTTTACTTTATTTACAAATATTTACTTTATTAATATTGTTTGTGTATAGCTTATAAAAAGAAAAATCAATAAAATAATTGTTAAAATCTAATCAATTTTAGGCCTTTTTTGTTGTGGTTCATTTTCTTCATCGATCAAACTCTCAAATTCTATATTATCTTCAAAATCATTGGCATTTTCAGGCTCTTCAATTTCGATGTCATTATTCTTTGCTGGCTCTTCATCAATATCTTCAGAATCACTTAAATCTACAAATACTTCTCTGTCTCTATTTGAACAGTTCACAGTGCATGTATTGCATAGATTGGTACATTTTAAGCCACGTTTTCGGCAGCCACACCTTTGATTATTGCATCCACTTTCACAAGTACAGCTAACGCTTTTTAACAACTTTCCGGGAATCAAGTCGGAACTGTCAGAGATGTATTTCGGCACGAGTCTTCCTACATTTTCGTTCCAGCCCCAGTCCTTTGCTTTTTTGTTGTCCTGATCGTTGACAAAATTACCCAACCAAGTTTGCAATTGGTAATAGACTCTGTAGGAGTGTTGTGCAGCTGCTTCTTCAATTGGAGGGAATTTTTCCAACAGAACGAGCTCTGCTGCTCTTGTGCAGGCTCACCTTGTCCTACCCCTCTCTACCCCCAACCTTCAGTCATTTTGGGCGAGCATTTCAAATACCTGTATGCTGAGAAATTTCAAATTTTGTAAATTTGAAAGTGTGAAATTTTTGAATACGTAACAGTATTTTTTTTGTTTGTATTCAATTTTGGCGTGGTTTCCAATAACTAAATTCATTCAACTTTAGTTATTTTATACCAAAGTAAGTTTTTTCATTAAAATATTATGAATTATTAACATAAATATGCTAAAAAATTGTAAATAATGAAAAAAATCGACAAATTCGAGATTCGAAAAAAGTTTTTTTTCGGTTTTTCTTAATTTTAAGCTGCTAAATGACAATAAATCACTAACATCGACGTACCATTTGAAAGTAGACATCTCGACGAAAAAAATGAGCACTAGTAGAACATTAAAATCCAAAAAAACTCAATAAAGTTGTTCGCCGAAGATAGGGGTGTTTTTTCGGAAAAATGGTAAAATTTCGAAAAATATTTATTTCATTCATTCATCAAGAAGGTTTGAACTACAACATATCTCAATTTTGGCCATTTTCACCGGGATCCCAAATCACGTTTCTGTGCGGGGTCCTTTCCTAAATTACAGTTAGATAACATGCTCAGAGCTACCGTCACAAAATCACGATTGTGCAAAGATAATAATGGACAACATTTTGAGCATCTAGATTAAAACAATATTTTTTTGTGTTTAGTGCTTCAATAAATCTTTTATTTTAATTGCATTCCCTTGTTGTAAACATTTTTTATCAATCAACAATATAGAATTTAATGAATGGTATATTTGATCTACTGAATGACCGTCATTTTTTTGTGAACATTCCCAAATAAAAAGAATCCATCGTCAAACGAAACTAATTAAAAATAACCATGACAACACTCAGTATTCCCAAACATTTATAGCATAATATGACCAGTTTACTTACACCAACTTTCCTAATGAGGTCACTAACTATATTCAAGGCCATTACCCTCGAAGCCGGCGATATGGTGGCTTGAAATTCGTCTGAAAACACATCAACCACGACTGTAGCCTCGTTTGTTGTATAAAACATGTCAATTAACATACACATACAGTTTTGGGGGATCCCCCAAAGTAAAACATTCGCACTAATATTTCTATAAGCGACTCTAGTGGTTAGGGAAACAAAGAAAAGGCAGGCTTAGCAGAAAGAACATGCAAAGGAAGGACATGCAGCCACTTGCAACAAGACTCAATTAAACACAAGCATAAAAATTAAAACAAAAATTTAATTGGTGAAAATAATTTATTAAATTATTAATTACACAGTTAGTACATAGATTATGTATTAATCACAAAAAATAATAACAATACTGCTAGTTATATTATTTTTAATACTGCTACATGACTTGAAGTCTTTTTGAGTCTTGTTACCAGATTAGTTACTAGTTCAAGATTAAATTAATATAATTAGCACAAAAATATAGGAACATCAACATGCGAAGGTATAGGAAACACAAATGTCAGCAAAAGCTAAGGCCTTTCCAAGGAACTATGAAAAATTATATCACATCTAACACAGTTAAGTAATTTACACATTTACTTTTAGCTAAGAAAAAAATATATAATATAAATTAGTAACTGTAGGCCATAGAATTTTTGAGATTCCTAATTCCATTAAATTCAATATCACAACAAGATGCTTTCACAAAATCACCGGGAAACCTTAGCTAAGGGTTAATATTAAAAACAATTTAGTCTTAAAGATGTAATTAAGTGCACTTATGATTATTACTGGTTATAATAGGCAGCGAAGCCTACAAAATGTATGATATGATATAGAGCTGCACGACCTCATAATACAATAACAGTCCCGCAGCTCTAAGAGTCAAGATATTAAAAAGATGATTACTTATTTTTTCTTGTTTTTGCCACAGAAAGCAGAAAACGTCTTAAAAGCTTTATTGATCTTACGTTTTATTGGCGTAGTTTGGGTCTCATTTTCTTTAAGTCGGTTCGAATCGACTATCGAGTTCTTGAACCCGTTCAGAATTCGTTCGTTATCGGGCACCGTCTCCTTTTCTCGTACCAGAAGTTCCTGTTTTAAATCTAGAAAAGAAAAACAATTTAAGTTTATAGTATTACCTGACATTATATTATTCGGCCTATTGAATGCACAAAAATGGGTAGAAAATTATTTTGGGCAGTTCATTTTGACAACAAAAAGTTCTTGGTCGAATAATTTTGGTGTGCAGTGTATCTGAAATAGGTGTACAAAATCTGAGGCATCGAAAAAAAGATAAAGATAAAATTTATTAACTGACAAGGTTATAGTCTGTACTTAAACCGTAATTAGGAGGAGAGTAATAGTTGCATGTGATTAGCACATACAACAAAGACTATTGGCACTTGAATTTGAAGAGGGATATAATTCAAAGTAAGATTTACAAGTTCAAAATCGCTGTTACATGTACCGCGTGACAGATAAATGATTTTATAGGTTGGAGCATTCGCATTTGTATCTACACGACTGTGGATTAATAATAATTGCTGGTTTTTCTCTACTTATTTTTCGATGAATTACAATTTTTCTTAAAAATTATAAAGCAAGAACAGTCCAAAAATAATCTATGTTTAGTTCTATCAAATGGATTGCATTAAATGTTAATGACTTTTGAAAAGCTGATGATTTGTGCTTAGGTATTCTAAAATCTCCATGTGCCTTGTGTTTTGATCACGATTATAAGAGAACTTGCTTCGTAGGTAACTAAGTTCACTAGTAGTTATCAATTCATAAAGTCCGTATGTGTGTAGTATATGCCCATTTTTCATATTTAGGATAGAACTTTGATTTAAGTAAGGTGATATGATTTCCAAAGGGAATATTGTACGCAAAGCGCATGCAGGCATTTTGAACTTCACTATTATCAATTTTGACAATAAAATTAGACAGTTTATCTCTAGAATATTTGAAGCCTGCTACCAATAAGACAGACTTAGAAGTATTAATTTTTTAGTTATGATCCAAAGAAAATTTCTTAATTTTCTGTAAATCTGATAAAATATATTTTGTGCAAATATTTTATTATTTGGACAAACATCTAGAATTAATTGAGAATCATCTGCATATTGCATTACTCTAGGATACTGAACTTTATCATTCATGTCTGCAACGTATATTAAAAATAACAAGGGTCCTAAGACAGACCCTTGAAATACACATTGATGTAATGAAGCAAATTTGGATTTGACAGTCTTATTATCTATTGCCAAAGATACACATTGTTCCCTGCTAGTTAAATAAGATATTAATAAATTAATGCTATTATTGGAAAGACCGAAGTAATGCAATTTAGAAAGCAAAACTTGTGGATTCAAAGTATTGAAGGCTTTACTAAAATCAAGTAGAACTACACAAGTTGCTTCATTGTTCTTTAAAATTTGACAAAAACTGTCATCAGTTACTTTTGTGCAGTGCAGTGGAAGTGCTATGATTTTCTCGAAAGCCTGATTGTGTTGAGGAAGTCAAATAATTTTCACTGAAATAAGGAAAACTTTGGTTGTGAATATGTCTTTCCAAAATTTTAGAAGTCGAAGACACGATACTAGTAGGTCTGAGATCTTTTAGTTCTATAGGATTAGCTATTTTTGCAAGGGGTTTAACTATTTGCTATTTCCAGCAGTACAAAAATACACCATCAAGTATACAGGTGCTTAAAATATTTATGAGAGGATTTATACAAAATAGCAAATATAGCTTAAGGTCTTTAATAGAAATAACATCTGCGCCAACACTGCAAGTTCTAATAGTACTAATTATGTTGTAAACATCATTCCTCATTACTAATTTGATATTAAATGTATCTTTAAAATTTTGATGTAAATTAGTATTGTAAAAAGGTATTTTTTCATTTGCAGGATCATTGTCGGGGATTGTGGATGAAATTAAGTAATTATTGATTTTTTTCTGGATCAGCAAGCGCATTTGGAATCTTTATTTTCTGACAGTGCATCAAAATAAGCATATTTTTCCCGTTGTAGGTATGGTGTGTATAATTTTTCAGTTGTTTATAATATTCTAGATTCTGGCGACTTTTGCTTTTTAAATATTTTGCTTTAGCTTTACCTCGCATTTTCATAAGAAGTATAATGTTGTCAGTAACCCAACATATTCCTTCGCAACTACATGTCCATTGTCCCAGGCAGAGATTCAAAACTAACTAGTCCAGTTTATTAAATTTATTAAAATAGGTTCATTTTTTCAAAGTGTTCCTGAAGGAAAAAGTTATATAGGTTTTCTGTTTGTCTGTTTTATTTAAGAACATAGAACTATCCTGTATAAAATAATATGCAAACCGTTGCCAAGTTATGGGTACATATTGTTGTTAAGCTGTAGACTACCGGCACCAAAAAATATAAACAGCAGAAAGACAAAGCCTCCTAATTATCACCAACCATCGACACCCTATTTCATTATTCAATCCATTGAACCTATATCCATACAATGTAACAAGCGTATAACTTGATCGTCTTCGAGAACTGTCCAAGAAATTTGTAATGAGACCAATTAATATGGAAATTTTACAAGAACTAACAACGGCACGAGATGAAAACATCAAAAGAGTTCAAACTTGTCAGACTCAAGATTTATTTCAAACAAAAACATCAACTTAATGTATCTATATTATACTAAATATTCTTTTTTTTATTATATAAACGTTAAATTGTTTTGTGTAAGTTAAATTGTAAACAGAATTTTTTTGTTCAGATACCCCTTGCACCTAATCTACTCCAAAAACAAGTTTTCAGTCTTGGGAAGTAATAATAATAATAATAATAATAATGGTTTATTGGTGATATTACATATAAATGTTTACACGTCAGAACGAATTAGAACAAAAAATTTTTTACATAAACTGTCGACACACTTAAAAATATATATAAAAAACTATACTAGGTTTAAAATTACCAATTAAAGTTTAAATATAATTGAATTTCAATAGTTACAGTAAAATAAAACACTTTAAAAATTACAGTAAAAGCATATCTGAGAAGTCATTTTGGAGGTATTCATTTAGGTTATAGAAAGCCTTTTTTTTCAAGTACTTTTTTATTAGAGCTTTGAATGCATTGATATTTAAGACTTTCACCTCGTCTGGTAGTATGTTGAAAAATTTGACACCATAGTAGCCTGTGCCATCTCTAGACCTTGTAAGACGGAAAAAGGATGGTTTAACATTGTTTCTGTTTCTAGTAAGATAATCATGAGTCTGTGCATGAGTAGAAAATATATTAATGTTTCGTTTAATATAAAGTAGACATTCCAAGATGTAAACACATGGTAACGTAAGAATTCCAAGATCGACAAAGTGTTTTTTACAATCATCTCTAAATTTAAGTTGTGCGATGACCCTTATGCATTTGCGTTGAAGACCAAAAATTTGTGCACTGCGAGGCGCATGTCCCCAATTTAATATAGCATAGGATATATTGGCATGAAAAGATCCATAATATGCCATAATTAAGGTTTTTTCAGATACCGAATTGGACAGAGTACGAATAAAATATATGTTTTTACTAAGTTTTTGTGATAAGCTAAATATGTGATTTTCCCAGGTCAGCGAAGGATCCAAGCCCACCCCTAGAAATTTAACATGGCTAGTTTCATTGATATTATTAATGTCAGTATTTCTTGTAGAAAATGTCATGGTTTGAGTTTTATTTTCATTCAAATTTAGACTATTGGCATGAAACCATTGCTTAATCTTAGCTTGAGAATTATTGGTATTTTCTGCTAAGGTATCCATTTGGTTATGACTATTCAGAACCGTGGTATCGTCCGTGAATAGTATGATATTAGATATATTATCGCAATTAGCTAAATCGTTAATGTATATCAAAAACAGTATCGGACTTAGTACCGAACCTTGAGGTACTCCATATTTCAGTAGTGATTTGCTGGATTGTCTCATATTATAGGAAACGTATTGGTACCTGTCAGAAAGATAAGATTTTATTAGAGCTATACTGTTATCGTGGAAGTTATAATAACTAAGCTTTAGTAAGAGGTTGCTATGGTTTACGCAGTCAAAGGCTTTTGTAAGATCATAAAAAGTGCCATTTGAAAAATTGCTATTCTCAAAGTCATTTAATACAATTTGTGTTAGGTTGTTTATTGCTAAAGTAGTTGACCGTTGGTTGCGAAAGCCATATTGGCTGCTGTGGTAAAGTCCGTTCTCTTCAAAAAACTTATTTATTTGATGTTTTAGAACTTTTTCAAAAATTTTCCCTAGAATAGGTGTTAAAGAGATGGGTCTGTAGTTAGATGCATCTTCCTTACAGCCTTTTTTGTATACAGGAATGACTTTAGCTAGTTTGAGAACAGATGGAAAAGTTTTATCTCTAATACACTGGTTTATCAAATTAGTAAGAGGGTAAACAATTATATTCTTTATAGTTTTTATGATCTGTACGTTTATATCATAGGGGTCTTTACTTCTACTATTCTTAAGGTCGCTTATTATATCCCTGATTTCGTTATAAGATACTTCTTTAAACTCAAATCCAATTAGAGGATCAATGCCATTAATATAATCACTGAAATGTTTATCTGCAGTTGGTAAGTTTTTAATAATATCGTCAGCAATATTTGTAAAAAAATTATTGAAGGTATTTGCATTTATTGAGTCAGCGGTTGGTGAGTGCAACTTGGGATTATTATTCTTAATGACTTTCCACATGGCTACTTGAGAGTTAGCCGAGTTTTGGATATATAAATCATTCGCCCCCTTTTTTATTTTGCAAGTCTCATATCGATATTTTGCCCTGAATGAATTTACCGCTTCTTTGGTCATGAGCCTAAAGTCCTGTTTATTTATGCCAATTAAAAAATTTAAATTGTCGCGCATATTTTTTAGCAGTTCATTAAACCAAGTGACTTTAAATGAATTCAAGTTTTTTTGCAATTTAGATTTCAGTGGAAAGCTCATTTCAATTGCTTCTGTTAATTTTTCCACAAATAGTTGGAATTTATGTTCAACATTAGAAGTTGTACTATTTACAAAGTCCCAATTAACACCGTCAAGATGATTATATAGGCGAAGTAAACCGCATTCTGTTATTGGTCTAAAATTAATTCTGGCATTTGAGTTATCTGTTACTCTACAGGCAGATTTAAACTGTATCGTAATGCCATGGTGATCTGACAGATATGTATTGGATACCCCAGCAGAGAAATCTGAAGGTGTTAAGTTAGTAAAAATATTGTCTAAGCATGACTTTTCTCTGGTATTAGTGTTGACTGTAGGCATTAGTCCAAATGACTGACACAGGTTACATAATAGCACAGCATTATAATCATTTGTGCCAAATTTGAAATTGAAATCCCCAGTTAAAATTATTTTCTTATTCATATTAATTTTTTCTAGCAATAAAGTTAATTTTTCTAAAAAGGTTTGGAAATCACCTATGGGAGATCTGTAGACTGTTATAATTAGATACTCCTTGACATCAATGCCAGCTATTTCGCAGTGCACTTCTTGTGATAAGTTAATAATATTGGTAGATAAAAGTTATTAAAGCAAATAAAGCGTCCTATCAAGAAAATTCCTATAAATATTTGTAGCTCTGTCCCATATCAATGACTATTTGAATATTTGTATGATTAAAATAATTTTAATCTCAGTATTTGCATGTTGTGGATAATATTCCAAAAAATGTTGTTTTGTTGCAATACTGAGATATCTTTGACAAAAACTTTGGTGGATATTAAAAAAAAAACTCTTTAATTATACTTATTTCAACCCCCGATATACAACTTATATAATGTGAAGAACACAATTTACATGAACCTGTTTTCATACAACTGGCTAGAAGAAGTTCATTTAAGTACATAAATATGAGATATAAATATCCACGTTGTGTATATATTTATAATAATTAATATAAAAATTACAGTTATATATTGCCATGAACTTTATTTGATAAATGAGGTCATGAATTCTTTGCATGTTTCAAAATGTTTCCTAAGTATAGTCAAAACATCCACAACCTAGTAATAATTGGAATTTCGTGGAAGAGAGATTTTCATGGTCGAGTTTACAACAGGAAAATAATATTCTTTTCTTTTACATGAAAATGATAAATGCTTTACAGCTCTTTGCCTATTAAATTCGGAAAAAATACTATCGTGCACAAGACAGACCTTTTGCAGTTTTGTAATGAAATTTCAACTTCTGGGTGATTCAGTTTGGTATTCGTCGCCCTGTATCTTTTTTATTTCAACAATAAACTACAACAAACCATATACTTGTAAATTATTTGCCAAGTTCGATCAAATCACGTCATTATTAAATTATATCTACAAGTGTATTTGTCAAAGTAATGATAGTCAACTTTTTTCTTTCAAACGGTACGCTATACTTTCTTTTGCTGATTATTACAGAGATTTTCTTTGCATTAAACTGTGTACACTTCCATAAGAAAAATTTCGAGAAGATTAATAAAATATGATAAAAATTCATTCAAAAATTTGTTTCTGACTCTGAAAATAGATTAGTGATTGAAAATACATTTAGTAAGTAGTAAGTAAGTTCTTTATTCATCATGTTAAGTTACACAATAGTGAAACTTATAAGACTAGTCAAAACAAAAAAATACAGTTAAAAAATAATAACAGTAAAAAGAGTAGTGAATATCGTAAGAGTAATAATACCAATAATAAAGTCATAAATACTAAGATTGTAGATACTCGTCTAAGGAATAAAAAGCATTGTTAAGTAAGTACTTTAACAAAGTATTCTTAAAAGTATTAAAATTGTTAAAATAACCAAAGGGTCGGGTAAATTTATTAAAACAGTAGATTACCTGAAAAACGTTTTGGCCCACACTTAATCTAGAAAATGGCATCCTAAGTTCAGTGTGGCTGCGTGTGTGGTAATTGTGAACATCATTATTTCTTAAAAATAGAGTCTCTTGCTTTTTTATATTTGTAACAATTAGATCTATATAAAGTGAAGGTAGAGTTAAGATAGATAGTGCAATAAATGTCTCTTTACAGTGTGCCTGATAAGAAAGACCAACCATACAACGAATGATTTTCTTTTGTGCGATGAATACTTTGTAAGTGTGTGAAGAGTTTCCCCAAAAAATTAAACCATAGGACAATATAGATTGAACTAATCCAAAGTATGCTAATCTTAACACATTAAGAGAGACAGAGGATTTCAGGTATCTAATAACAAAACAAGATTTACTCAATTCCTTCAATAGATTTTCAGTATGAGTTTTCCACGTCATTTTACAATCCAAAGTTACTCCCAAGAATTTTGTCACTTCTGTATGCACAATCGATTTGTGATCTGCCTTGATTAAAATGCTTGAACTATGAACATAGTTCTTTGGCAAAAATGACATAAAAACGGTTTTGTCAACATTCAGTGCAAGACCATTGTTTGAACACCATTTGGAAAACTCCTTTACATATGTATTAGCTTTAGTGATTGTGGTCTCAGAAGAGTTACTAGAAATCAAAAAGTTTGTATTGTCTGTATAGACAACTGCTGCACTGGGTGTTGTACAAGAGTGTGGCATATCATTTATAAAGATTAAGAAAAGCAAAGGACCTAGAATAGAGCCCTGTGGCACGCCAGTGGTCACATGCCTGAAATCTGATTTAAAGCAATCAATTATTACGGCTTGCTTTCTGTTAGTGAGATAGGAGTTGATTCAGTCGTGAGCAGGTCCACGTACACCCAATCTTGATAGTTTCTCTAAAAGCAAATTGTGTTCAACAGTGTCGAAAGCTCTACTGAGATCGAAAAATAGAGCTATTGGTTGTTCTTTATTGTTTAATGAATTATAAACATAGTCACATAATTTTTCAATAGCGTTTATTGTTGATTTTTTCCTTCTAAATCCGTATTGGCTAGAGATTAACAAGTTATGAAATTTTAAATAGTTTAATAACTTATTATTAAAACAAAATTCAAAAACTTTTGCAAACTGATTTTGTACACTTATATTTCTATAATTACAAGCCTCCATTTTCGATGCCTTATTTTTATATATTGGTATAGATTTTGAAATTTTCAGTGAATCCGGATACTGGCCACTAGCAAAAGATTCATTAATTAAGTAAGACAGCGGAACACAAATTTCGTCAACCACTGCTCTCAGTACTTGACCTTTTATCTCGTCAATCCCTGCAGCTGATTTACTTGTTGTTTTAAGCAACAGTTCACTAACTTCAGCTGGAGCGGTAGGGGTTAGGTAAAAGTTATGTATAACATTGTCAAATAAAATTAATTTGCTAAAATCAGGTTTAGGACTCTTAAAATTCAAGAACAAATTATTGAAACCGTTACAAATATCATAAGTATTAGTAAATATTTCATCATTAATAACAATTTCTGTAACTGATTGCTTTGGATTGTTTTTTGCTTCATTTATAATGAGCCAACTCTCTTTCATTATATTTTGGGCACTCTTTATACGTCCGTCATTGTAATTTGCCCTAGCAAGTTTAATTTTCTCAAAGTATATTTGTTTAAATCTTAAATACCTATTTTTAATTACTTCGTTGTTTGGGTAATTTTTATTAATTTTATGCAACTCGCACAAAAGATAGTGCAGCTGTTGTAATTCATCATTGAACCATTTTTCCTTATGCGCATTTGATTTAACTTTTTTATAAGTTATGGCAGAATTGAAGTGAAATAGAAAGATCAGTAAAATGAATTAAATTTCTCAGTAAAATTTGTGCCCCTGTACATTTCAAGCCACTTCTCATTTTTGAGTAAATTTTTAAAGTATTCAAATGACTCTCTGATACGTCGCGTTTTTTACACAATGGTATTTTACACTAATGAAGAAAAACTGGACATGATACTAATTTACGGAGAGTACGGAAAAACCAGTAAAGCAGCCAGAAGTTTATATCATGAACACTTTCAAAATAGGTCAACGTCAACGTCATGAGTCTAAATGTTTGCAAAATTGGCGAGAAATATGGGTGATGGTGGAAGTTTCGAAGAAAAAGAAGTTTTTAAACCCAGAAACCACACGAGGTGAAGAACATACAGTTGCAGTTTTAGTCCGTGTTTTTGTAGACCCGCTTATTTCTATTTGTCAGGTAGTGACAGAGACTGATATTTCATATTCTTCAATTCAAAGACTTCTGAAAGACAATAAACTGCAGCCGTATAAAATACATTTACAGCAGAGCTTGCTTCCTGTAGGTTATGAGAGATGTCTAAATTTTATTGCATGGTTGGCAGCTGCTCAAGATTTGACTATCATAAGGCTCCTCTACACATTGGCCAACGCATGTGCCAATATCGTTGGCCAATGCTTATGGCCATCGTGTAGAGGGGACTATTGGTCATATTGGCGGCATTGGCAGAGCTGGTCCATGCGTTACCGACCAATCCGTCGTGTTGTCGGATTTTCAAGACACATTAAAGGGCGTTGGCGGACACTGGTAGTCACATCCACACATTGGCTGCACTGGCCTAGTATGCAAGGGAGGATTGTGGGTTGATAGTGTGCAGTGCATATTAAATTTGTATTTTATGGTACATAATGGCGGCGATGAGTAACGAAGAAACTTTTAAATTCATAGAACTTTACCAAGCCGAAAATTGTATTTGGAATCCTCGAAACAAATATCACAAAAACAAAAATATATTAAGAGAGAGAAAGATATTGACCGGAGTCGAAACAAACTGAACGTCCTTCCAACGTGTGGACAGATTACCAATTTCCTAGCCAATAACGCCCAATACGTGCGCCAGTGTGTTGGCGAACCTTTAGATCGTAGTATTATGTCTTCACATGAAACCCATTACCATAATAATGGAATAGTTAATCGACCATTATTAGTCTCAGAATAATCCTCAGTGGCTTAGGGAAACTAATTTCCAAAATATCTGGGGAATTAATGTATGGTGTGGAATTCTTTACGGACAAATTATTGGAAAAAAGTTTTACGAAGGCACACTTAAAGGGAAAAGATATCTACAGTTTTTAAAAAGAATTGTTAAATTTCATAGAAGACATTCTATTACACATTAAGCATATATTCTTACACTGTCAGTGCCATATACAATCCTCGCTGAAATCCCCCTTTTTTGAGCCGATTCACCTAGGTGGTACTATACTCTATTTGCTGAATAGAAATAGTTAAACCACTCCTCATTAATTTATGTTTATACAATGACCAGTTTTACAGGCGATAAATTACATAAAAGCATTTTTAAAGAATTTCTAACCTCAAAAAGAAAAAGTGGTTCTGACATTTAATCAATATTAATTATTTTCATTACGTTCCTGTATGTACATCAAAGTATTTAAAAGTACCTATTTAAAAATACTGTTTTATTAGATGAGTGGAAATAACAGCAAATAAAGATAATGAAACGCCAAAAACTAAACAACATCAAACACAGTTGGTTGTATTATGCGATTTGAAAAATCAACCAATAGAACAATTCTATTTAAATAAGGCGCACTTTTTTGGGGAGTGGCTTGGCTATTTCTATAGCAAATAGAGTACAGTTGCATTATTTATAATGTCAAAATTCAATTGTTTCCATGGCCAACTACATCAGAAAAAAATTCAATGCAGTTCCATCAGACATTATTAATGTTCTCGAAAATTTTCTTATGGAAGTATATACTTTTTTACACATACCACAATCTGCCTAAAAAAGTTCACTATCATTACTTTGGCATATGTGAACACGATTTAAGGGCATCATTTGATAGTGCTTGACAAGTGATTTGCAAAAAAAATATATGGTTTCTTGTAATTTATTGTGTAGATTGAAACTCCGCCCACTGCCTTTGATCTTTCTTTATATGTTTCTGTAACCTCCAAAGAGCTGGCCTTTTAATTTGGAGTTAGACATGCGCACAAGCATATTTCAACTGTTAGACATTGTTGTCTTCAATTTATTTTCCCTTTTTTTTTCTTCGTTTTTAGGTTAGAGTTAGGTATATGATTTTTTTTTGTCATACTGTTCGCTACCATTATCAGGATATTTAATAAATTAATTTAACGTTAATCTGACTATCAATTACATATTTTTTCTACTCCCTTATGTAAATTTGCTGTTTTCCGTACGTCTGAAGAATGGATAAGTGGGCCATTCCAGTTAACTGAACGGATATATTTCATATACGTTCTAGAATAGATATGAAATCGACCAATCACAGTTCGTGTATTAAATACATAGGCAACTATTCGTTTTAAAAAATTCAAGTTAGTGCGTAAGCTGTCAAAGTAATTGTCAGTGTGTATTCACGCAGTTTGAGCTAGAAAATAATTTAAAATGAGTGATTCCAGTGAAGAATCGATAAACGGTATACCATCTAAAATTTTATTGAAATTATTATATACAGACAAAATTCTAGAGATATATTATGACAAAAAAAAAAGTAGCTATATGTGGGGATTGAACCTATGATCTCTTGCATTTCGAAGCGTGCATATAACCGCTAGGCTACTGAAGCTTTTATAAAATGTTTGTACCTAGAGCATAAGATTTAGAGGAAGCTAAGTTTGTATATATATTAAAATTTGATTAAAA
This sequence comes from Leptura quadrifasciata, assembly GCA_963675555.1. Lineage (NCBI taxonomy): Eukaryota > Metazoa > Arthropoda > Insecta > Coleoptera > Cerambycidae > Leptura > Leptura quadrifasciata. The sequence goes on along the minus strand of OY776679.1, from coordinate 85,035,614 downwards.
CTATTATTTGCAGTTTTTTCTTAATCCAGTTGTAGAAAAGTATACTGTACAATTCGAGTGGATTATCCATATCGCACGAGAAAGAAGTTTGAGCACGACGCCGTAGGCGGAGTGCCTCAATCTTTCGAGTCGAGGCTATCATATCCACTCTTGTTGCACAAACTACTATTGTGACTGGCAGTATGGTCTTCGACCGAAAGCCATTAAAAAAAAAAACTGTTAGACAGAGTGATTACATCTGAAAAAGCGTCTAGAAATACTGACCACCGACAACATCAACCTTAATTGGTTTGAAATTGTGCTAATGCATGTAATACGTGAATGAATACAACCAAACAATCAGTTGTTTGATATATGTATAGTGTTGTAGTGGTGAGCGTTGAAATAGTAAGTTGCGAGAAGAGCGCAACACCAATTGTTAAAGGAATTCATGTTTTCAGAGCATTAGCAGCCAATTGGACAACAGTAAAAGTATGTGGACTTTAAACAGCGGTCTTTCCTGTCTCTCTTTTAAATTTAGTGAGTTAAAAGTATAGTTTTTCCAATTGTATGTTAAAATATATAGTTTTAAGGGTTGTTATAGATTACTTATTTCCTCTTTACCATATTTCACAATGTAAAACAAAATTCATGTCACCAACAAATAGAATCTTCACAGCTCTAAATAGAAAAGAATTAAATCAACCAGAAAATTAAAAAAATTACATTCTATAATCACATTTAAGTGAGACACCCTGTATATATGTTAAGTTGTATATACTCCTTATATATACTTCTATTTTTCCTCTCCAAGAAGGAAACTGGTTAAACAGGAAAATTATTAAATTATTATAACATTTTGAATACAGTGAAATTTCGCAACAATAAATATTAATCATATCATTTCTATTGTCTTTTATACAGAAATGACTATGAAAAAACATTTTTTAAATTGACAATTGTATTTAAATCGATTATCGAATCTACCACATAAAAATTGGAACTATGTAATTATTTTTGACTGCATTACCTGATAAAAACCGTTCGTCCTGTGACTCTATTTTAATAAAGACAGATTTATTGCATACTGCACAAGAATATTTATCCCTATCTACAAAAAAATTTATTGCGGTCGGCATGACCTGAAGCAGACAACTAAAATTATTATAAAGATTTACTACCTCTAGTTTCATCAGCTAATCTCTGCAACTTCTCTTTGAGGCTCTCCTTTTCATCCACCTCTGACTCGAGCATGGCATTTCGTTCGATAGCAGAATGGAACGCGGCTTCAATACCCGCAATGCTTTCCTCAATAATCCGCCGTGACCTTTCCAAATCGTCATTCTTCTGTTCCAGATCACGTATATACTGCGCCATTTGAGATTTCTCCTTCTTCAAATCTAACAATTCAGTCTCTAGATTTACATTATCTTTATTGCACTGATCTAATTTCATCTGAAAAAATTCATAAATGCATTAGATTACTCCAGAAATCGAATTCCAAAACCAACTTACTCTTAAAGAGTCTACTTCATTTTGAGCCCTATTATTAGCTAATGTCAGTTCTTTGATTTTCTTTTCATTCTGGTCTATGGTGGCTTCGTATTCCTTATCTAATTGTTGAGATTCAGTTATAAACTCATCTGATTCTTTCTGTATTCTTTCAGCACTGGAAGAAAATACTCGTCTCAATAGCGGAAAAATGAACGGTTTAAGGTCTATTATGATAAAAAAAACTCACTCTTGTAAATATTCTTCAGCAAGATTTTTCCAGTACTGAATTTCCTCGTCCTTATCCTTAAACTGTGGTTGTTCCCCTTTATTCATTTTGATTTCTTATTCTCGTTTAACCAACAATGACATACCTTTTACCTAAATAATGGTAAATGTTTTATTTTAGTTTGTGATATAGAAAAAATTGCATTATTGTTAAATGTCAAAATTGTAAACATGAGTCATTCCTAGTGTTAAATAATTTACAATAAGTAGTAAATTTAATGTTAATCAACAACTTAAAATGGCCATAACCAAATTAGTGTCCTAATTACAAAAGTCAATTACTTACAAATCAGATAATAAGATACACAATTTCCGTCTTATTTGAAGAATATCTACGCCATTAACAAGATGGTGGCCTACTTAAATGTCAAGTTTCGTCATTATTTGCTAGAATGCCATCTACACAAGTTAGGAAAAACTGGAAGTTTTATAACCGATTTTTAAGGAATGAACGGTTGCCGGGATGCAACCAGCATTAACACCTCGGTATTGTGTGTTGCCTGATGTAACTTATTTACTTTTATGCTACGAGTAAATAGATATTCCCTCGTAGCTTTTATGTCAAATTCTAAATTTAAAATTCAAAAGCTTTTGTAGGTTATGTTTTTATGAAGTCAACTTGAAATTTTTGTCATGTTCCGCAAGGCAATAGAAAAACTTTTAACAACAAAAACTTTGTCGAAGACAAAGGTACACTTTCAACAACAAATGCGAGAAATTGTATTAACATAACATTGGTAGTTTTCAGTAAGGCATTACACTCCAAGAAGAGCCTTGATGTATGTCCCAGGAGATGATATAAAAAAAATTAATAAAGCCCTTAGTTTAAATGTTGATTGCATAGCTTTAGATTGTGAGGATGGTGTAGCTGTGAATAGAAAGGTATGTTGTACTATAAAAAAAAGTGTTTTATGAAAATTAAATTCATTGATTAGGAGGAAGCTAGAAGAACTATTAAAGTGGTTTTGGACAAAGGAGCACATAAAAAAAGTAAATGTTACGATTTTGGAGTGAGGGTCAACTCTATTGATAGTGGGCTTTGCCATTCGGATCTTGAATCTTGCCTGTCTGGTGATAATTTGCCCGATACAATCTTATTACCGAAAGTAGAAAACAGCGAACATGTACACTGGGTATTTAGGATGGTAACTGCCTATATACAATTATTTTATTTACAATAATTAAGTTTGCAGGTGAAATAAGCAACTTACTCAAATCTGAACAAAAAGTTAATTTAATAATTTATATTGAATCAGCTGTAGCATTTGTTAATATAATTGATATATGCAAGTCGGCTAATCAACTCTCAAAGCGTTTCAATTTTGTTCCAACAGCGCTCGTGTTTGGTAGTGATGATTTCTGTGCGAATATAGGTAGGTACCCATATATAGTAATGTAAAAATGTAATGCATATTCTTATGTACTCTTCTTCAGGGGCTACAAGAACTGAAAATTCAATGGAGATTTTATTTGCCAGACAGAAATTGGTGCTTATTGCAAAAGCGTTTAACTTGCAAGCCATTGATATGGTGTATATTAAATATAAAGGTAATTGGATTTGATTTATAAATGTATCATTTAAAACTTATATGAGAGTAAAATAAGCTTAATATCAATTACCTCTTGCCTTCGTTGAGTAACGAAGGTGGGCAAGTTGCCCCGATTTAGTAATTCTAAATCGGTGGTATACAAATACTGTAGCAAGTTGTGACCTCTTGGATTGACTCCAGTGCTACCCCAGCAAGTGTGGTGTGCATGGGGGTCACATCCTACGATGAGAGGCAGCTTTTCGTTGCTACAGAATTGAACCAACTGCTCAGACAGAACTGAAGACGATTTCTATCCTGTCTCTTCCCCTCTTAAGATTCACTTTGATCGCAACTGCATCTCTGGAGCAAAGCTTAGGGATTGCCGTCGGTTGTGTATCCTTAGAGGTATAAATGCATGCCCTTGGGATGCTATGTGTGGAAGAGTATATAGTCCCCTTCCTTTTATCTAAACCTTGAATGGAGCCATGGCGAACCCAAGGCTCCTGAATCAGTGCTATATGTACTGTCGTGAGCAGAAAAAAAATAGGACAACTTTTTTTTTCTAATGTAAATCTGTCTATTTGAATATGTAATGAGTAGCCGAAATAAAACGGATATCACTTTTAATTTATTTTTTATTTTAATGCTGTAGTTATTGATATAGTAAATGATGGATGGTTAATGAGACAAATTGCACTGCGTTATAATATTAACAAAAATTTGGTGTGTAACATTTTAAGAAAGTGGAGAATAAACGGTACAATTAGTAGAAATCCTGGATCAGAGGACAAAGGATATCCTACTTAACAAGAAACTAACTATTAATATTTCGTTATTGCACCATTTCTATTTTTAACTTCTATAAGTCTGTTTGGCATAGAATTAAATAACCTTATACAATAATCATTAGTAATAATATTTTCCCATGCTTCCACTTCTTACGAGTTAGTCCCCATACTTCTTCCACAGAGTTAAGATCTGGACTATGACTGGGCCGGTTAGAACATTGATGTTGTTATCTTGAAACCAGTTAGTTACGGTATGAGCAGTATGAACGGAACAATTGTCTTGTTGAAATATGAACTCATTATTAGGAAATAATTGTGACACAGAAGGGAGCATAATATTGTCTAAAATCCTAATATACGTTTCCCTATTAAATCGTTCCTCAATATGCCACAAAACACCAGGACTACATGCCGATATCCAAGCCCACATATTGACGGAAAATCTACCACTTTTATCATTGTTAGATATATATTTCTCATCGAATCGAGTATTCAGAAGGCGGTAAACACAAATGCGACCACTGTGTGTTGACTGGAAAGTTTTTTCGTCGGTAAAGATTACGTTCTTCCAAAAATTTACATCATGCGCTAAAAATTCAAGCGCAAATCCTACTCGAGCTTCTTTATGTTCAGCTTTAAGTAAGTATTTCTGTGCTGCTGCATGACAGCGTAGTTCCGATTCTCTTATTCGCCGGCGACCAGTACTACTCGATCCAGGAAAATTCATTTCTTCGGCAGCCTGAATAACTGAGTAAAATGGATTTTCTACTAAAGCATTTACCAATTGCAAATCTTGTTGTTGAGTTGATATCCTTTGTCGCCCTGATCCAGGATTTCTACTAATCGTACTGTTTATTATTTACGTATCTATTTATTATCTATAGCTATTGTTTCTATTTTGAACCAGATTTGGATGGCTTGAGAGTGCAGTGTGAGGAGGGAATGAGAATGGGATATACAGGGAAACAAGTTATTCACCCCGCGCAAGTCCCAATTGCACAAGAAGCCTTTTTGCCATCCAAGAAACAAATAGACTGGGCAGAAGGATTATTGAAATCATTTGATGAACATCAAAAGACTGGAAAGGTACCGTTGCACACAAACACTGTTCACAGTTCACATATGTCTGCCAAGCTTTTCTTTCACCGGTCCACGTTTTTTGAGACAAATATGAAATGTACACTGAAGAAATAAATAAATAAAATCTATGTTTTCAATAAGTTCAGCTGAAACTTTGAATATTTGTCAATTGCTATTGTGAACTATTATTTATTTGGGTTAAAAGTCATCTCGTATTAGAGTTAAATTTGTCTTTATATGAAATATTAAAGTTATTTTCAGTGGTAAATAGTCGATATTCATCCAACAAACAGACGTTATTAAATCACTAAAGGTATTACAATTTTCTAGGACCTACATATTACACATTTTATAACAGAATTGTTGTGCTCGTGTAGCCCAGTGTGTAAATTATCTTACTAAATACTAAGTTTTAATTATTGTTTTAATCCTTTTTTGGAAATTTTAAATGCTATTAATCTATTTAATTTGTTGCTTTGACAATGGGAGCTAGCTATTTTTTACATTTATTTAACTTCAGTATATTTCCGCTACTGAAGCCTGACACCAGGAATTTTGCGGAACCTCTTCGCCTTCAAAGAGTAGAGATCTTTTACTTGCTTAACATTTAATAGACAAGCGACGGATTTACATTTATTCTGCAATATTAAATTACGTATTTCAGTCGCATTGTTACTGATTTGATTTGACTTAATTTATTATCAAATATGTTATTACAAATTACATTCATGTTTACTTATTTTTCGTGTATGTTCCTCAAAGTTTTCAATTTCATTTTTCCTTAGTCTGTCCCTATTTTTGTCATATAAATCTGTCTCACATTTCCTATTTAATCTCTCTTTCATCTTAATTTTATTCGTTCTGTCATTCTGTATGTAATACTTTTTCCTAGTCCTATAGTTCGTATTCATACGAGTATCACTTCTTATCAAGGTTGGGTAGTCTGTACTCCTCCTAGTCTCTTTTTCTGTCTGTCGGGCTTTCTCTTTGTTTTATTTTTTTTTTACCATATATTTGAATTTTATTAAAGTTTTCTTTTCTGCTTTTCTTATTTAAGCGTTTCCCTTTCCTTTCTAATTTATATATCTATCATCTTGTCATTTAGTATTTTGAGTATTGTAAACATTACCTCATTTTCCTTCGAGAAATGCTTTGTGCCGGTGCTTATGCTTAAGAAAAAAAAAGGTTTTTGGAAGTGCCACACAAAAAATTAAAGAAAAGTGAAAAAAAAATAATGATCGAACAACAAACATTATATACGGGGTAGAAAGGATAGTAAGTAAAAATAATATCCTGTACCAGCCAGTTGACACGGGCTGCAATACGAATATTTATTTTCCATTTATATTGTTCCATTCATCGCCAGATAAACAGGCAAAAAGTAGATCAATTAAAGCAAAGCTAGGCGCCTCCACCAAGTGTCACGGCCGCTGGTCGTAAAAAGGGGTGCTTGGCATGGAGAGGTTATATACAAATATAACAAACATTTACTACATATTAAATATGAAACACGACAAAAAAAGAGTTAAAAAAATAATATAAAATATGAAGATCTTACCAGTCCATGGTGGAGAAGATGAGGCTGGGTAGTTAGCTGATTGAATGACTGAATACCAATGAGTGAATTATGTATTAATTCTGGACTATTTATATCGTTTATAAACATTTATTCAGCATTATTCCTATACAGGTAGAATTTTTTTTTAAAGTTTATTAGCAATCAGATACATCTTTTAGCTAATGTGTTGTCTTGTGCATGTGTTTGTGGTTGCTTGCACTGGTGGCGTGAAGAGGTGAAAATCCAACGAAGTCACCTCAGTGTCCATTTAAGTCTGATGGCCAGCGTCTCTTCAGAGACTAGAATGAAGTTTATGTCTAACGCGGTTACAAACTGTGATTGGAATATGAGAGTTTATATGCTTTACATGTGCTAAATAACAGATTTATACTATAAAAATGAAATATGATTGATAAAATTTAATTTGGAAACAATGTAGAACGTATTAATTTAGTTTTATGGCTTATTTAATTTATTAATGAATATTTGAAAAGTACATTTTGTAGTGAATATACTGAAAACTATTTTGATTAATTTTATAGTGCATAATAATTACTACTTGACACTCGATTATAGGGAAATACGGTGCCCAAAGCAGGAAAGTGTACTAGATAGAAGGTATTTAAATAATATTAGTTAAGCAACCCACAAATACACTATTAATTTCATTTATTAAGGTTAACTGCTTAAACTCATACTCGAAGTCTCCAGTATATCAAATTACATACGAAAGGCGTCCACAACTTGTCGAATGGCTCCATCTGGTGGTGACTTATTGCAATCTGAGTTTTTTTATTTTATTATTATTTAGCATGACCTGTTTGAGAATCACTGACATTTCTGACTCATCGAATACATTCTTAGTTCAGACGACGCAGTGATCTTTGAGCTCGCCAAGTTAAAATATACTCGATTATACAAGTAGTCCAGTGCAAGTAGTCATAATAAATGAAAAATGACGGAACCCAGGTATAATGAATGGATTTGAATTTTTTTAAATTTCTAATGCCATAAATTAAAAAGTATACCCATTTGAAAATTACCGCAATTTCGAAAATCTGTAAATTAAAAAAAAAATAAAATAAAATTAACGAAATGAAATCTCGACGAAAAATACAATTATCGGAATTTTTTAATATTTCATTTAAGAAAATAACGATTGTTATAGTTTTCGAGGTTGTTTATAAAGGATCTGTAAAATGAGTTTGAAGATGGCAGAAGCTCCAAAAAGCTAAATAAATTAAAGAAACAATACAAATATATATATTTTTTAAATTATAGAAAATTTACTAACAACTTATGCTAAATAATAATTATTATAAATTTTAATGACATAAATAAATATAAATTTTTATTAAAAGGATAATCATGTCTAATTGTCTCCAACGTGTTTGCTTTCGGCGTCATTCATTAGTATCATTGGTGGAGCATTAAGCAGCTAACTCCTTTGCGTAGTAAACATGCTATAGAACAATTTAAGCCACTTTTTCTACATACACAAGCAGAGCCACACCCAGTTATACATGAGCAAAAAATCATTTTCAATAAATTTTCAGAAGCTGGTAGTTGGTTTATTGTAACTGGTACGGCCATGAGCAAAAAAAAAATAGGAAAAGTCTTATAACGATATTTTGCTAAAATCTAGTTGTGTACATCTAACTTTAATTTTTGTGACACTGTCAGTTAGTTGTCATAATTTATTGCAAGTGTGCAAAAAACTAATATGCCTCATATAAGCGATTTAGTTATAGCTGGACTTACTGCTAAAGCAGAAGATGGATGATCAATGAGACAAATTGCACTGCATTATAATATTGACAAAAAGGATATCAACTTAACAACAAGACTTATATGTTCTGAACTAACATCGTGTGTAGGTATCAATGAAGCCAAAGTTGACACAGGTATTACTTCCACGTCCAGCGGAAGTGTAGTAACGCAAAAAAAAATTATTTTTTTTTGTTGAAATAGGCTTAGAAATAGGATTTTAAATTTGAGCGAAAAAAATTTCCTGTCTGTCTGTAACTTTCTTGTGCGCACGCTTACTCTGGAACCGTTTACGATATTCACTTGAAATTTGGTACACTTATGGTATTGTAACGGGATCTGGAACTAGATTGTATTTTGATCTAATTGTGTTGATGGGTTCGGGCTAAATGGGGTAAATAAGGATAAATAGGCAAAACAAGTAAGTAAGAGCCCATAAAATTGCAATTTGGGGCATGTACGAAAAGTTAAGGTCTCAAAATTTTTTTGTCATCAGCCAACCGCCCCCCCACTATCACCTCCAATACCACCCCCACACTATTATGAAAGGGAGCAAAAAAAATTAAAATGTGATTTAGTGTATACACAAAAACGAAACGTCTAAAAAATTTTTTTAGCGTTAGCTACCCTCTCTACCACCCCCATTGCCACCCCCCCCACCCTATTATTAAAGGGGGTAAAAAAATTAAAATGTGATTTAGTATGTATACTAGAATCAAACGTCTAAAAAAATGTTTTGGCGTTAGCTACCTCCTCTACCCCACCCTATTATTAAAAGGGTTAAAAAAAATTAAAATGTGTTTTAGTGTGTATACTAGAACGAAACGTCTAAAAAAAATTGTTGGCATTAGCTACCCCCTCGACCACCCCATTGCCACCTCCACCCTATTATTAAATGGGGTAAAAAAAATTAAAATGTGATTTATGTATACTAGAACGAAACATCTAAAAAAATTTTTTTGGTATTAGCTACCCCCTCTACCATCCCATTGCCACCCCCACTCTATTATTAAAAGGGGTAAAAAAAAATTTAAATGTGATTTAGTGTGTATACAAGAACGAAACGTCTAAAAAAAATTTTTGGCGTTAGCTACTCCCTCTACCACCCCCATTGCCACCCCCACCCTATTATTAAAAGGAGTAAAAAATTAAATTGGGATTTGAACCAAGGACCTCTAAAATTTATTTTGGCATTATTTACCCCCTCTACCACCCCCATTTCCACCCCCACCCTATTGTTTAAGGGAATAAAAAATTACATTGGGATTAAGTGTGTATACGAGAAGCAAGGACTTCTAATTTTTTTTACATTGGCCACCCCCTCTACCACCCTCACTCCATTATTAAAGGCAATAAAATATTACATTGGGATTTAGTGTGCATAAGACTTGCATACAAAATCTGGATGTGGAAGTAGTGATTCCTTGGGCAGCGGTTTTTTTACTTGTAGCTTTAAGAAACGATTGGTATCGAATAATTTAGTACATTTATTTTTACCCTTTTTGTAAAATGCTGAAGTTGTATCACATCCAGTTAATGCATGTAAAAACAAAATATGATTTTTACTCATTGGTAATGTTTGTTCAAGGCTTTTATTATAATGAATTTTTGTGGACACCGTGCCATTTGCTGGTTTGAGGAAGTATATTTAACTATGAGGTATTAAAGCTGTTAATAAAACTAACACATCAATATCTTCAGCAACAACAACATTTTCTGATTCAATAATTGCCGTTTGTATGATTAATGTAACAGCACCACCTTCTGACACGAGAAAATATTGTTATCAGCTAGTTTCTTCCTTAACATTTCGATGAATCTGATTTTGTTGTTGCTATTTGCAAGTAACTTTTCTTGGCGAATTTTTAAAGGCTTATTTTCATCAAAAATTAAACCTGTTGAGGCATTTTTCAATGATCGGACGATATCTTTCAGGTGATTTAGTGCAGTTGTTCCCATAATTATTTCTTAAATATTGTATGTAATGATTGCATATTGTTTCGAAATTTTCATCTAATTGCCATTTGCAACGATGTAATAACATTCCTCCATCAATAACATACGAAAATGTATTATTATTATTTACACTAATATTGAATTTGCTATTTTTTCATATACTTTATATAGAAATTAAATAATTTTCGAGATAAAAAATGAATATAGCAGTAAAAGGGATATGCTGTACTAGAAATAACGTCATTTCATTTCAAAATCATTAGCATAAAGTATCAAAGGGTAAATTTTTTGCTTTTTAATATAAGAAACAAACCCGGAAACATTCAAATCCATTCATTATAGCTGGATTCAGAGGTGTAAACCTAATAGTACTGGACTAAAGCTAATTTTAGACCATTTTACTGGTTGTAATGAGCTTTAATGGTGGTATTTAATACTCACATTGGAAAAATCCACTATATTGGCGAAAGAATAGTCATGTATTTATGCATTTGAAAAAATATATAAATAAATAAATTTTGTGAAAATCAGAAAACAAGTACAAGTTTTTGTTTGTTCAAAGTTTCTCAATGTTTCTAAAGTATTTAAAATATATTCTTGCTATGTTCATAAATTCGTTCATATGTGTTTAATAACTCTTTCTGGCTGCTTTTGAGGAGATAATTATGTGGTTATGATTGTATGATTGTAGGGTGCCTTCACCTATAGAGGAAGTATGATTGATATGCCGACCATGAAGCAAGCCCAAAATATAATGAAGTTAGCTAAATTATCGAAATAATCCTAGAGTACCTATATTATTTTAACTCATTGTTATGTTTAAAAAGTGTTTATTCATTATAGTTATTTGATTTTTTTCTTTGCTTCCTAATGTTATAAATAATAGTCTATGATATTTTAATAAACACAAAATGATTGTAATTATTTATTTAAAAAAAGCAATAAAAAATATATATACAACATGGTGTTTTTCATTCTTCATTTATACCACTTTCATGGAATGGGTGAAATATATCGATCCATTGTGCTAGCTCAGGAGAATGTTCAGAGCCGGTGTCCTCTAAACTGTATCCTTTATTTTCATATTCTAAAGCAGAAGAATGATCAAACTCAGTGTCTTCTGAACTGTATTCGTTATCTTCGTTTTCGTGCATATCGTCCATAGGTTTGTAATTACCAAAGAACTCTTGTTTGAGGCTGTCAGAAGCCTGCCCCCTAAAAGGCTTCAGCATCTGTCCCTTCATCGTCATACTGGTACCTACTTTGTCTTCCTCACTCGCATCTTCAGTGTAATGGTGACCGTGACTGCGCCCATTATGATGGTGATGAAATACCGAGTGAGGAGTACTATGGGTGTTGTTTATCTTCAGGGTTTCGTTAAATATTCTCTCAAACATCATCGGATTGATGGCTCCTAAAATCTGTCCCAAGTCTCTGTCTGCTTGCCTTCGATCCTTGAAGGTAGTTCCAACTTCTTCATAGTTATTTTGCATATATTGTTTACGAGCTATGCCTACTCTGTCAGTGTCTCCGCCGCTGTTTTCTCTTATAAACTGCTCTCTTTGGGCAAGAGTAGCCTGGCCCAAAAATGGATGCCGTATTTCTTCAGGCAGCAAACTGATCCCAACTGTTTCCTCGTCTAGAGCTTCTGGACTATCGGCCTCAGTACAGTTTGTATGGTTCTCTTGTCTCTCTGTATTTTGTTGGTTGATGTTCTGGTTACTGCTTTCTTCTTGAGTGTGTGTTGTTTGAGTCATTCCCGTCTGATTTTCCACTGAATTTTCATGAAGGGTTTGATTTTGAGCTAAAAGAACAACGCTATTAATAAATTAACAAAGTATAGGTAAAAACATAGGTAAGCCTTGCGCCAAATTCTATTGTTATGCTCTTCAAATTGATGGAAGTTACAGCTTATAATATTAAACAAAGAGCTTATACAGGGTGGCCCAGATTTTATTTGCGTATACAGGGATCTCGTAAACTGTAAGAGATACAAAATTGGTTAAATGGGGAAAAAGTTTCCTATTTTGATGAGTAATAAAATGGTTCATAAAAGTTCAACATATTCCGACGGGTTCCGGATATATTTGACAAAATACGTAAAAGCTCGTTTTCGTTTTTTACGTCTAGCGTTGTTAGTATAAAAGATATAAAAAAAAATTCCTAAGAGTTTTTGTTGTAAATGAAGTTTCCTATAATCTGCCGTCATAAAATTTACATTAAGACGTTTCGTCCCATCAGGGCCACCTTCGACTTTTTTTAAAATACGGACCTGTTTTTTTATTTCAAATTTTTATAACCTGTGTAAGACTAAATACAATAATATGTTACACTTGATCATTTTTCTACGCTTCGTCTAAGAAAACATCTTCAGTGTTGTTGCTTCTTATAAGACTGTTGTATTCTTAAGTAAAACAAGCTGAGATGGATAATTTGAAAGCTTAAAAACTACAAAGTAAATTAAAAAAATTTCATAAACATAATACAACAAATAACAAAAATACAAATTTCGTATTCTTTTTAAATTGTTTAAACTACATATATTGTCTGAAAGTTATTTGTGGCATTCTACGAATATTCTTTCCTTTTACTTGGATTTTCTACCACATGTATTATCCTCTTCAGAAACAAATCACCTAGTCTACAAAATAACAGAATTATTGGAAAAAAGCCTCTGCGGCTGTGACGTTTACGTCAAAGGAACAGTTAGAGGTTATTTTTTTACAAATAATATAAATAGGAATAAACACAGAAATAATGTATTTTGCTGACGTTTCGGAAAGTAGTCTCTTTCCGTTTTCAAAACTTTTTTTGAAGAACTCTTATTTGTTGTGTACGTTAATACACAGCTTTAAGATTCTGTTTACTTAAAATTATTGATCCATTATCTGGAAATAGGTACCGATTCATATATTAAAAATAGTAAACTTCTTATAGAAAAAATTATGAAAACGATATTCATGAATCACACCTGATGGTTAGTTTTGATGTAGTTAATCTTTTTATCAATGTTCCGATAGATGAAACCTTAAAAATAATTAAAGATAGATTGCTGCATGATAATAATTTGGAAACTAGAACTAAATTAAGTGTAAATAGCATAATGGAACTATTAACAATGTGTATAAAAACAACCTATTTTCAGTTGGAAAATCAGCAGCATTTTGGTATGGCAATGGGGTCTCCATTATCACCAATTTTAAGCAACATATTTATGGAGCATAAACAAACCGTTTGTCTGGTGGAGTGGTGTGAGGTTGGATGAGCACAAGAATTACATTAGAAAGAATGAAATTCAGAAATCAAAGATTTGTGAACATGCTTGCAAGCGGACATAGAATAAACTGGGACTCGGCAAATATTTTAACAAAAGAGGTAGATAAAAAAAGAAAAATTAAAGAATGAGCAATAACCTTTAATTATTAAATTAAATGAAGATAAATGCGTATCGAATTGTTCTGTAGATATTTGTACAACCTGGCTACCAATGTTAAAATAAGAACTTAACAAACTCAACATTATCCAAAAGAAAATATCAGTTCTGTGTAAGTAGTAAGTATCTATGAACAAAACATAAACAAAATATTAAAGCTGTGTATTTAACGTACACAACAAATAAGAGTTCTTCGAAAACAGAAAGACACTACTAATATTTAATTAAAAGTTAATTTCGTGTATGTATTTTACATATATACAGGGTATCTAACCGGGAACTGAATCGATCGATATAGAGAAAAGCACGCATCAGAAAATTTTGAAAATTTAGATAATTACTAATGTTGGTGTGGCCAATCCAACTAAAATAATTACAAGCAGCTGGCACTTCCGCTTATACCGGAAGTCGATACCAACTTGCTTATTTCAAATGGAACGCCCTATATATTTTAGGGTTTTCGAAAATAAGCATATCCTATACCTAAACCTAGCCGTTTCAGAGATATTTGACATTTTATAGAAAATTTGACAGGTGCAACGGTTTGCAAGAACTGTTATAACTTTCTTCATGTAAAAGATCCTCATTTGCTTCTTGTCACGTAAAAATAACACAAGGAGAACTACGTTGTACAACTGAAATAAATTCAATAATATCATCCAAGTGTTTCGTTTTTCGCGTTACATCTTGTCAATTTCAAACCGCGAAAACTTGTTTAGGTCAAATGGAACACCCTGTATTTTTTTACGTCAAGTTGTGTAAAATTGAATTCCCTTTTTTCTGATATTAGCATTGTGGGGGTTAAAGTTACAACTTTTTGAAATATTTGCGATTTTATTAGAAATTCTTGAATTGTTGTAATCATTTCATCAAAATAGCTATAATTAGAAATAATCAGTCATTATCTTATGTCAAAAAATGCCAGCACGTTTAAATTATACCAACGAAAACTTTTTAAATTTGTTTATTATTTATGGAGAATGTGGTAAAGTAATATCAAGAACTTGCAGCACATTTGCTACCCGATATCCACAAAAACGCAAAATAACACTAACACTCTAACATGCGTATTAATCGAATTGAAGATATGGCATGAACTAAAATAGCAGAGATAAGATCAATTTAAAATACGATTTCATTTTAATTTAATAATTGCTCAAAATTCCGCCCTTGAACCTCGACACATTTTTCGCACCTTCGGATTAGTTCCTCATGGGTAGTTCTTCTAATTGAATCCTGTGATATGTTTTGAAATTCATTTCTTACTCTTTGCATACAATCTTCAATGGTTGTTAATGAGCTCTCATAAACTTTATTTTTAATAGTTCCCCAAATGAAATAATCCAGAACGATAAATCGGGCGAGCGAGGAGGCCATAAGAAAGGTCCATTATTGGCAATCCATTGGTGATAAAAAGTTTCTTGTAAATAATTATTAATTAAATATGCGTTATGTGGGGGAGCACCGTCGTGCTGATAAAAAATGTTTCTATGTTCGGCGAGAGGTAAATTTTCTAAATAGTTATTATTCAAATTTTGTAAGATATTCAGATATCTTTCACCTAAAAAAAAACACAAAAATTTACCTATACATATTAGCAGAAGAGAAAATTTAATTTACCGTTTAAATTTTCCTGATAAAATTGTAATGCCACCACTCTATCGTTTCTTATGGCACAGTAAATATTGAACTGCCAACTTTCCTGAAAGTTTCGCTCTCTGAACATATGAGGATTTGAATCACTCCAATAATGCGAATTGTGTCTATTAAAAA
Organism: Leptura quadrifasciata; assembly: GCA_963675555.1. NCBI lineage: Eukaryota > Metazoa > Arthropoda > Insecta > Coleoptera > Cerambycidae > Leptura > Leptura quadrifasciata. The sequence continues at coordinate 85,019,972 of OY776679.1, read as the reverse complement.
GTCCATTTTTAGTAAATTTTGCTTCATCTGTCCATATAATATTTCCCAAATAAGAATCGTGACCCTCAGACCTTATTAGAATAAACTCACAAAAATTCTGTCTTCTTAGGAAATCTGTTTCTTCTAATCCTTGAACCATATAGAATGAAAACGGGTGAAACTTATGTTTTAATAAGATTCGGTGAATTGAATCCTTGCATAGTCCCGATTCCAAAGCAGCCTGTCTTAATGAGATTCTTGGAAATGCATGAAAATATCCTAGAATGACTATTTCAATGTTTTTGCCATCAACAATAGGCTTTCTTCTTTACATTTTTGCCTTGACAGAGCCATAATTTTTAAAATTTTCCAGTATGCGTTTTACAGTGTTTGGTGACGGTTTCCATTTTTCTGGATATCGAGTAGCAAATGTGGTGCAAGTTCTTGATATTACTTTATCACATACTCCATAAATAGTAAACAAATTTAAAAAGTCTTCGTGGGTGTAATTTAAACGTGCTGGCATTTTTTGACATAAGATAATGACTGATTGTTTCTAATCATGGCTATTTTGATGAAATGGTTACAACAATTCATGAATTTCTAATAAAATCGCGAATATTTCAAAAAGTTGTAACTTTAACCCCCACAATGCTAATATCAGAAAAAGGGAATTCAATTTTACACAACCTGACGTAAAAAAATACAGGGTGTTCCATTTGACCTAAAGAAGTTTTCGCTTTTTGAAATTGACAAAATGTAACGCGAAAAACGTAACGCTTTGTATGATATTATTGAATTTATTTCAGTTGTAGAACGTAGTTCTCCTTATGTTCTTTTTATGTGACAAAAATCAAATGAGGACCTTTTACACGAAGAAAGTTATAACGGTTCTTGCAAACCGTTGCACCCGTCAAATTTTCTATAAAATGTCAAATATCTCTGAAACGGCTAGGTTTAGGCATAGGATATACTACACATTTTCGACTCAGAATTTTATGCTCTTTTCGAAAACCCTAAAATATATAGGTGTTCCATTTGGAATAAGCCAGTTGGTATCTACTTCCGGTATAAGCGGAAGTGCCAGCTGCTTGTAATTATTTTAGTTGAATTGGCCACATCGACATTAGTAATTATCTAAATTTTCAAAATTATCTGATGCGTACTTTTCTCTATATCGATCGATTCAGTTACCGGTGAGACACCCGTATATATATATATATATATATATAGTTTCACATACTTTGTGAATGTAAATTAGTTACTGAAAGTTCTTAAATATTTTCTGTGTGGTAGAAATAAAATGAAATTCTAAGATATGTATTAACCCTCTTGATAATAGTCTTTATTAACTAGAGCACTAAGAGTCAAGTTCCAGTGTGCATTAATTTCGCTCAATTAGCGTTATGACAGTGGGTAGCTGGATTACCTAATACGCAACGTCACACTAATTGGGATAAATAAGTTTCAAATTTCAAAATAATTTGTTCATAAACCCTGAAGCCAGTCTTGTGGCCATCCGATATATCAGCCTGAGTACTACATTGCTTCTTGTGTCCCTCCCCTCTTGGACAAGATGTGTGCCTTTATTCATAAATGTACTATCAAAAAATTATCTGCTACATTATTCAACTCACTTATTTTGTCATCCAGTTTTCTCTCCGTTGACTTCCTGTTTGCCTGCGTCGCATTCAACAGTTTTTTAAATTTATGTCTCATTTGAACAATAAAGTCCTTTAAGTTATTGGCACCTACTGTTGACCTCGCATCGTTAAGGGTATTTAAAGTATTTCCAAGAAAATCTTCATCCTCTGCGCGTTTAATTTTTTCTATTTTAATATTTTCCAGCAAGTCTTTAAATAAACTTGGATGCTTGATTTTAGGCTTCTCGGACAAATCGAAGTCAGAAAATGAACTTCTAGGTTCTATCACAATTTTTTCAAATTCCAAGTTGGAATTTGGATTTGATACGCCGACGGCATCCAAAATGTGACCTACTTTGACAAAGTCTGGTTCTTGCTTACCTAAAAAAAATGAAAACAAAATGGTATAGTACAATAAGCTGACGTACATTAAATCTATAAAGATAAGTGATTCAATATGCAGGCTAGATAGTACAGAGAGTAACGGTAACGTAAAGTTTTTGTTGCGTTTTTTGACTGTCCAGTAAATATACACCAGACTATACCTTGTTATAGTATATACAACGTATCATTAAAAAATTAACTCGAAAGAATACCAAAATTTGTCAATTAAATCCGTCTTTTAACTCGCCATGTCAAAATAGAAAAAAAAGTATCCATATAATTTAAATAATCAAAAAACTACAATTTTTCGAAATATTTTCTGAAAAAATTCACTGCAATCCGATAATTCACAAAGATATTCAAAATAACATCAAAACATTCAATATGCCCATTTTACAGCTCAAACAACTCAAAATAATAACTTTAATATTACCGCCCCCACATAATATCAAACCACTTCTAAGACACTTTGCATACCCCCGGTATAAAAATCTAGTTCATTTAAATAAAATTTTTACAAGCCTTTCTTCGTTGAATTTAAATATCTATTCGGTTCTGCGTCTTAAATAATAAAGTATCATTTATTTATATACAGCAACACAGTTCAACAAAGTTATCAAAACTTACTTTCATTCGTTCCGCTTGCGCCATCCAAGGCACTCAGTATGACCGCAGCTCTATAATAAGTGCTCGCCTGCGGAATCATTTTATTAGGGCGAGTCGAAAAGTAGTAAATACATTCGAACCAAATTATCAAATACTTCTTTAGTAAATCTGACTCGAATTCTATTTAGATTTTCAAATTTTAACGACCACATAACTTTCAGTTCAAATTTCAATCACCTTCAGTTATTGTCCAGTTAGTGCCCACGCTGAATGGGTGGGGACATATCCAGCTTTAGACCATACCCGCACGGAATGGGCGGTAGCTTTCTAGACCACAAAAAAACGATTGCGCGAGACTCGCGGTGCACGATTAACGTAACAGTAGCGACGGTATAAAATGCCGCGCGTAGCGAATCTCAGGTAAGTCAATTCCGGTACGCTTACTTAAACCTATCAGCGAATTCTTCCTTGGCAGCTCCAAGTAAAAACGGCAAATCTATTCTGCCCTCGCGCATCTAATATAAAGTGAATTTATCAAACTATTATAATCGGCACCTTCGCCAAAAACGTGATTTTTTTTTTTTTTTTCAAATTTCAAAATGCGGGTTAATTTTTTATTTTTCTAAGACAAAACTTTCGTTGTTGAAAAGTTAACAGTTTACAATCTACTTTTAAGGTAATTTTACGTGTATTAAACTCTGTTAAGTGTTTAAACGGTATCCGAAGAACAGTTTATAATTTTTATCAAGATTATGAAGTCCCTACTTTGGAAACGATTTCAAATAAGTTGCGCAAATACCCTGAATATAGCCTGAATGATCAATCTTTGGACACTTTAAGAGGTATTTTATTAGAGTGCGGATTTAAATGTAAAAAAATATATTAATTAAAGTAATTAATTTACTAGTAATGGAATTAGGTCGTATTGTGGAAATTCGACAGGAACATTTGCGTAAAATAAAAGAGCACCGCGAATCAAATAGGGCGGTAATATAGATTGACGAAACGTGGGGTTTGATACGCATCATACTGTTAATTACGGTGGAGTAGATACGACTCAAAATTGTACCTTAAATGCAAGGGGGAAACGTATTATAATTTTGCATGCCGGAAGTAAAAATGGTTCGTACCCAACGCACTGCTCTTGTCAGCCAAACGTGCATCGAGAGGTGAAAGCGTGCGGACGTGTGCCGAGCCATCAGAGAGCACAGCGAAGTGGAAGCCCCACAGACAGTGACAGTGTGCATCGAGAGGTGACCGAGTGCAGACGTACCGAGCCAAGAAAGTGCACAGTGCAGTGGCAGCCCCACAGTTAGTGTCGTCGTCGACAGTTCTAAGAAGAGGAAGTACACACGTCTTTTTCAAGACGGTGTACTAAAAAGATGAATAAAGTCTCCCTCCCTTGGAGACACCATTTTTACTGTTACTAACCATAACTTTTCCCAATAATATTATAGGTATTCCCTTGCAGGACACCCACAGCGACGTTACCGTGGAGGACGGTAGCATGGATTACAGTGAAGACGAAACGTCCCAGTGCGGTAGCTCCCGAGGGGATACCCCAACCCCAAGGGATGACAGAAGGGACGATAAAACGTCTCACAGAGGAAAACAAAACCCTCAGAAAGAAAATAGAGGAGCTCACCGAGAGGTTGGAGCTAATGCAGAGGGAGCAAAAGTCCCAGCACGAAGAACTTCTGCGTGCGATTCGAGGAGAATCGCAAACGCGGAAGCGGAAAAACCCACCCGCCACTAATACGGACTCCGACGAAGAGGCCCCTAAGGCGGCAAAGAAGGTGGCTGAAGTGCCCCCCAGAGACATCCAGACGAAGCAGATCGGGATCTAGAGCTCCCCAGCAGGAGGCTAACGTCCCCAGACAAAACGCCAGGACAGAGGAGACTGAGGCCCCTCAAACAAAAACAAGAAGCCAGCGCATACCGCCGGTAGTGCTGAGGAACAAGGAGACATGGACAACGGTGAGCCGTCGTCTAACCGAAACCGGCATTAACTTTAGCAAGGCTAAAGTTACCGCGGAGGAAATCTCCATCGAGCCCGCGACATCCGAAGATTATCGCAAGATGACTAGGATGTTCGCAAACGAGAAAAGGGAGTACCACACGTACACCCTGCCAGAGGAACGGCTGCTACGTGTAGTCATCAGGGGGATCCCGAGCGGCGTTACTTGTACAGAGGTGGCAGAAGACCTCCAAGACCAAGGTTTCGCACCTACCGCAGTGCAACGGATGACGTCCAGACGGACGAAACAGGAGGTGCCACTCGTACTTGTCCTAGTCCCACAGGACCAGGACAAGATACTCCAAGTCACGAGATGCTGCTCTCTAGTCGTAAGGACAGAGAGACAGAGAGCCAAGGTAGCGGCATCCCAATGCCACCGCTGCCAGCGTTTCGGCCACGGACAATCCAGGTGTACCGCGCAGCCGAAATGCGTGAAGTGCGGCGAGGCACACCGGACGACTGACTGCAAGAAGAAGGCAGACGAACCGGCCAAGTGTGCGAACTGCCAAGGGGCCCACCCGGCCAGCTACAAGGGGTGTCCAAAATACCCCAAGCAATCAGCCAGCGCCACTCAAAGGCCGGTACAGAGGCCGACGACGACCTCAACAAAGAAGGGCGGCGTAGCGCCAGGCACTAGCTACGCAAAAGTAGCCCAGAGCAAGGCAGGACAGAACACCGTCCCTGCCTCAAAACAACAAGCATCGCCAGAGGCCAAAAACCTCACAGCGGTGCTAGCACAGATGCAACAAATGTGCTCAGCGATGAGTGCATTTTTTGCTCAAATGCCAAACTTTACTAATCTGTAATGCCTTTACAGATTAAACCGGAGTTCCTGCAGATGGCGGCCTGGAATGTAAACGGCCTGCAACAAAGGAGACTTGAAGTCGAAGAGCTCCTGACCAGGTACGATATAGACGTCATGGCACTGCAGGAAACCAAGATGACCCCGGCCAAGGAGATCAACTTCCCAGGATACCACACGTACAGGATGGACTGGGTAAACATACCTCGGCGACCCGCAAGAGGAGTGGCTCTACTCGTTAAAAAGACCATAGCCCACCATCCGACGGTACTACCTGAGCTAGAAAATATGAATGCCACCGCCGTAGTAGTGTCCACAGCACGAAACGGCGACGTCCAAGTGGTGTCATGTTACCAGCCACCCCACAGCACGCTAACCGAGGGGGATCTGGACGCAATTCTACCCGCTAGGACACAGGTCGTCGCAATTGGCGATTTTAACGCCAAATCCCAGCAATGGAACAGCGGCGTAACCAACACTCGAGGACGAGAACTGCTGCGGTTCCTGGGACAGCACGCCGGCGAACTGCTGGTGGTAGGACCAGTCCAGCCCACCTTTGACAACGGTAGAAACAGGCCAGACGTACTGGACATAGCCATCCTAAAGGAGATGACCCTCGAAGCGGAGATCTCCACCAGAACGGAGGGATCTACCGAGCACAACCTGATCTTCCTAACTCTAGGAGGACAGGCGGGTGACGACAACGTTACTTTCACGAAGCGACGAACGGACTGGGAATCGTACCGGCTGCACCTGCAGCAGTACATTGCACAAATTCCCAGGCTAGATACCGTGGGGGACGTTGAGAGGGCCGTCATTACCCTAGAGGAGCAGATCCTGGGAGCAATAAGGGCCAGCACGACAGAAACAGAAGTAAGAAGACACCCAGCACCGATGGCGAACCTACCAGAGGTCACCAGGCAGCTGATAAGGGATAGAAGAAGCGCCAAGAGACGGGCTCAGAGGACGAGACTCCCCGCCGACAGAAGGGAGTATAACGTCCTCAGCCGAAGAGTGAAAGCCGCCCTCCAAGAACACCGTCAGGAGGGGTGGCAACGCCACCTTGAGTCACTCGATCCACAGGACAGAAGTATGTGGAATACCCAACGTGCCCTGCGAAACCGGAGGAAACCTATACCCCCGATTCACGGAGAGCGAGGGAGGATCGTCTACACTAACCAGGAAAAAGCCGAGGCGTTTGCCGACAGCTTAGAACTGCAGTGTAGAGAGAACGAGCTCGATGACGAGGACGAGGACTGGGTGGACGATGTCGAGCGCAGAGTACGTAGGATCCACCGCCTGCCTGATGACGACCACATCCGCCCGACTACCCCCGAGGAAGTCAAGGAAATCCTTAGGAGCCTAAAGCCGAGAAAGGCTCCGGGATATGACAAGATAGGAAACATCGCTCTCAAAAAGCTACCCAGGAAAGGAGTAGCGGCGCTAGTCAACATCGTAAACGCGATGTTAAGGTTACGGCATTTTCCAGCCAGGTGGAAAAAGGCCGACGTCATTATGATCCCTAAACCAGGGAAAGAACTAATTTTCCCGTGTTCTTACAGGCCCATCAGCCTCCTCCCAGCCATGAGCAAGGTTGCAGAACGGGTCATCTTGAAGAGGCTCAGAGAAAAGACAGAAGAGCTGAATATCATCCCGGATGAACAGTTCGCGTACCGAACAGGACATTCCACCGAACTCCAAGTACTTCGCCTCACCGAGGAGATTACTAAGGGGTTCAACCAGCGGCAAGTCACCGCGGCGCTGTTCCTAGATGTTGCCAAAGCGTTCGACAGGGTCTGGCACGACGGCCTCCTAGCTAAAATGATGAGTATGGGTTACCCTATCGAACTCGTCAAACTAGTGAGGTCCTACCTGCACCGCAGACAGCTAAGGGTCAAAATCTCGGACCAACTCTCCACTTACAGGACCGTGGAGGCGGGAGTCCCGCAAGGTTCGGTGCTGTCACCGCACCTGTTCGCTATCTACACCTCAGACCTCCCCAGGACCGACCACACAGCCCTGGCCCTGTATGCAGACGACACAGCAATAATTGCCAGATCCTGGAAAGCCAGGGACGCAACCAGAAAACTCCAGGAAATGGCCACACTCCTGGAAGAATGGTGCACGAAGTGGAAAGTCGCCGTCAACGCCGACAAAAGCCAAGCCATACTCTTCAGACGAGTGCGGAAAGAAATTCCCACAGGACACGTCTCCATGAACGGCGAGGACATCCAATGGCACGACACCGTCAAATACCTTGGTGTGGTCATGGACAAAAGCCTAACGTGGAGACAGAACACGGACGCTATTACAGCCAAGGCGCGGCGCACAAGAGCCCTCATCTACCCGATGATGGGAAACGGTAGCCGTCTCAACCTGAGGAATAAGCTCACGCTTATCAAAACCCTCATCAGGCCGCAGCTGACGTACGCCTCGGTAGCGTGGGGTTACCAGGCAAAGTCCTACATGAAGAAAATCCAGGCAGTGGAAAACATCGCCCTCAGGACGGCGGTCGACGCACCATGGTACGTGAGAAACGCAGACATCGTCAGAGACCTGGAGTACACCACGGCCACTGAAGTCATCCGGGAACGAGCGAAGAAGCTGTACGCCCAAGCAGAGGAGCACGGGAACCCGCAAATCAGACAGGCCGCTGATTACGACCCTGCCGACGCCCCGAGGCACAAACGGCCGAGGGTACAGCTTCTGGACAACGGGTGAGCATAACTTATATTTCCCGCTAACCGATCTGTTTCAGATACCCCAGGACGGACCACCACTACCAGAGACATGACGTTTTTCTACCCAAACCCAACCTCCTTGCGGGCGTCGGACAACATACCGTCCAACGCCCATTGTCCTACCTGCTCCGTGGAGTCCGAAAGTGCTAAAAAAGCACTTAGGGTCTCCACACTCCCGAGCTACACAGCTCATATCCTTACCCTTCCGATGATCCGGGGTAGGACACACCTTTACTGTATCCTACGTACCGGCAGTCAATTCCAGCCAAAACTTCCTAAAACCCAACTAGACCGATGACTACCCACGGGGGTGACAAGCTGGCGAAGAAAGAAAATATCAAGACAAGAAGAGCGCCAGAAGAGACCTCTGCCAGCGAGGTTGAAGAGCCAGGACCAGGGGAGGTCCGCAGAAAATACCACGACACATCTCGCATTTGCGGGCTGGGTCTGGTAGAAGTAAGCGGGCCCACCTATCACGAAGGCCGGTCCAGGTCTACAGAGATAATCTAGGAGCAAAGAGTAGTAGTCCTACTCGGCCCTAGTTATCGAGACCGTCATCAAGCCAATGGATATTGGCGCGTGTCAGCCAAAAATATAAAACCGTGTTCTGCTGACTATCACGAAGATACGACCGTGGATTTGTTTCAATAATGGTTTGCTGAACAGCTGTTACCTAATATTCCCCCAAATTCTGTTATCGTTATGGAGTACGCTTCTTATCATTCGCGACTATTAAATAAAGTACTAAATAATAATACAAAAAAGGACAATATAATAAAGTTCTAAAAATCTAAAAATACAGATATTCTTGAAAAATTCCAGTAAAAAAAGATTTATTAAAAACTATCAATGAACATAATTTTAAAAAAGTATATATATGTTGTAGACCATATCTGAGAAACACACAGCCATAGTCTGTTTCGTTTTCCGCCATATTACTGTATATTTAATCCAATAGAATTGATTTGGGGCAGTGTAAAACAGGAGGTGAGAAAGTACAAAACGCAAAAAAAACATTGCATTTTTATTACAAATCAATTTATACCTTGCTAAAGTTTGGCAAAACTTTAAACCATTCAAGCGCATCGCTTCGCGCTAATAGACCGATAATCTGTATACTTTCCTATGTACTCTAAACAAATTCGTAGCTATAAATTGTTACGTTCATATTATACAGGGTGTCTCACCGGGAAATAAATCGATCGATATAGAGAAAAGTACGCATCAAAAAATTTTGAAAACTTAGATAATTACTAATGTCGGTGTGGCCAATCCAACTAAAAGCAGCTGGCACTTCCGCTTATACCGGAAGTTGATACCAACTAAGCTTATTTCAAATGGAACACCCTATATATTTTAGAGTTTTCGAAAAGAGCAGAAAATTCTGAGTCTAAAATATGTAGCATATCCTATACCTAAACCTAGCCGTTTCAGAGATATTTGACATTTTATAGAAAATTTGACAGGTACAACGGTTTGCAAGAACCGTTATAACTTTCTTCGTGTAGAAGATCCTCATTTGCTTCTTGTCACGTAAAAAGAACACGAGGAGAACTACGTTCTACAACTGAAATAAATTCAATAATATCATACCAAGTGTTCCGTTTTTCGCGTTACATTTTGTCAACTTCAAACCGCGAAAACTTGTTTAGGTCAAATGGAACACCCTATACTTTTTACGTCAAGTTGTGTAAAGTTGAATTCCCTTTTTTCTGATATTAGCATTGTGGGGGTTAAAGTTACAACTTTTTGAAATATTTGCGATTTTATTAGAAATTCATGAATTGTTGTAATCATTTCATCAAAATAGCCATGATTAGAAACAATCAGCCATTATCTTATATCAAAAAATGCCAGCGCGTTTAAATTATACCAACGAAAACTTTTTAAATTTGTTTATTATTTATGGAGAATGTGATAAAGTAATATCAAGAACTTGCAGCACATTTGCTACTCGATATCTACAAAAACGCAAAATAACACTAACACTGTAACATGCGTATTAATCGAATTGAATATATGGCATGAACTAAAATAGCAGAGATAAGATCAATTTAAAATATGATATCATTTTAATTCGGATTACTTTCCTCATGGGCAGCTCTTCTAATTGAATCCTGTTATATGTTTTAAAATGCATTTCTTACTCTTTGCATACAATCTTCAATGTTTGTTAATGGGCTCTCATAAACTTTACTTTTAATAGTTCCCCAAATGAAATAATCCAGAACTGATAAATCGGACTAGCGAGGAGGCCATAAAGAAGGTCCCCATTATTGGCAATCCATTGATCATAAAAAGTTTCTTATTTATCTTTAATTATTAATTAAATATGCGTTATGTGGGGGAGCACCGTCATGCTGATAAAAAATGTTTCTGTGTTCGGCGAGAGGTAAATTTTCTAAATAGTTATTATTCAAATTTTGTAAGATATTCAAATATCTTTCACCTACAAAAAAAAAAAATTTACCTATACATATTAGCAGAAGAGAAAATTTAATTTACCGTTTAAATTTTCCTGATAAAATTGTAATGCCACAACTCTATCGTTTTTTATGGCACAGTAAACATTGAACTGCCAACTTTCCTGAAGGTTTCGCTCTCTGAACATATGAGGATTTGAGTCACTCCAATAATGCGAATTGTGTCTATTAAAAAGTCAATTTTTAGTAAATTTTGCTTCATCTGTCCATATAATATTTCCCAAATAAGAATCGTGACCCTCAGACCTTATTAGAATAAACTTACAAAAATTCTGTCTTCTTATTAAATCTGTTTCTTTTAATCCTTGAACCATATGGAATGAAAACGGGTGAAACTTATGTTTTAATAAGATTCTGTGAATTGAATCCTTGCATAGTCCCGATTCCAGAGCAGCTTGTCTTAATGACATCCTTAGAAATGCATGAAAATATCCCAGAATGACTATTTCAATGTTTTCGTCATCAACAATGGCTTTCTTCTTTACATTTTTGCCTTGACAGAGCCATAATTTTTAAAATTTTCCAGTATGCGTTTTACAGTGTTTGGTGACGGTTTCCGTTTTTCTGGATATCAAGTAGCAAATGTGCTGCAAGTTCTTGATATTACTTTATCACATTCTCCATAAATAATAAACAAATTTAAAAAGTCTTCGTGGGTGTAATTTAAACGTGCTGGCATGTTTTGACACAAGATAATGACTGATTGTTTCTAATCATGGCTATTTTGATGAAATGATTACAACAATTCATGAATTTCTAATAAAATCGCAAATATTTCAAAAAGTTGTAACTTTAACATTCACAATGCTAATATCAGAAAAAAGGTAATTCAATTTTACACTTGACGTAAAAAAATACAGGGTGTTCCATTTGACCTAAACAAGTTTTCGCGGTTTGAAGGTGATAAAATGGAACACTTGGTATGATATTATTGAATATATTTCAGTTGTAGAACGTAGTTCTCCTTGTGTTCTTTTTATGTGACAAGAAGCAAATGAGGATCTTTAACACGAAGAGAGTTATAACGGTTCTTGCAAACCGTTGCACCTGTCAAATTTTCTATAAAATGTCAAATATCTCTGAAACAGCTAGGTTTAGGTATAGGATATGCTACACGTTTTCGACTCAGAATTTTATGCTCTTTTCGAAAACCCTAAAATATATAGGGTGTTTCATTTGAAATAAGCAAGTTGGTATCGACTTCCGGTATAAGCGGAAGTACCAGCTGCTTGTAATCATTTTAGTTGGATTGGCCACACCAACATTAGTAATTATCTAAATTTTCAAAATTTTCTGATGCGTACTTTTCTCTATATCGATCGATTCAGTTCCCGGTGAGACACCCTGTGTAGCTGAGGCATAGTACTACTTGGCGCTAAAGCCTAGTTCTATGTGTACATGAGGATAAACATTTACTTTTGTAATTTTTATTTTACTTCATATATTTTGTTATTTGGAATGAATTTAATTGAAGATTATGGGATTATTTCTTAATCAATGTTTAAAAACTAAGCGTATATCAACGGGGAAAGGCGTGGCTGTAACATTAGGACTTGATGAGGGCCTGTTTAATTACTGCTTAGGACCCTCAAATGCCTTTAATCCGTCGCTGAACTTACGATATATAAAAACATGTAGAGAAATAAAATAAGTTTCAAAGAGTGTGTCGCCGTTGCACATATTTTTAGTTTTGTATAAGCTATCATAAAGATTGTTATCAAGCGTTTCCTTTTCCAACCAATTTTTTCGTAAAACAGTGACTAAATTATACCTAATGCGCTTCCCACTTGGTTGTCCTCCGCGGATATATCAAAAATCCTTGGAGTGATCAACATGGCTTTCTTCTTAGGCTCTCTAGATATAGCTGGAATGTTTTTCAAAATTAGCCTTGGCGTCGTGTACTTAGTGCTGTGAATGGCGCTTTTTGCATGATTGGCCACATTTCCAACGTGATCTAGAGCTTCTTGTCCTGACTTTACGCTTCCTCTAATAGCAGATCCGACCTATAACAAGAAAAAATGTTCCGTTATTTAGCATGTGATGCTGATAACTAATAAATTGCGAGTTACATAATACGAGAGTTTTTCAATAGTTCAATTCAATTCAATTTTCAATAAGTGGGATTTCAAAATGTATATTACTATCCCAGCATTGTTTATTTGAATTTTTTTATGATTTCGGAATCCCAAGTGTGCTTAGTAAATTGTAGAGAATTATAATATATGCAACAAATCTGAGATCTTCTGTCTTATTGTTTTTATGATTACATTATTAAGTACTTGAAGAATAGTAAGGTACATTTTCTTACAATTCAATGGAATAAATACTCAACTACAACGTACCTTTTGAAAAGTACTCATGAATTCGTCAATTGGTCCCTTGCCCCTTAAGTTTTCCCCACGATTTCTCGAAAATAGACCAGGATTTATAGCCCCAACTGCGTCATTATCTCCTTGCGTACTTACAATATCGTACGCAGAAGGTATTAAAAAGTTTTTGGTGGGTATTTTCATAGCTGCCATCACAGCGTCTTGTGCAGAACCGACCATGTTTCTAACGTGGTACATCGGGGCCTTCTCATGTTCAAAGGCATCCCTAGTAACAGCTCCTAAGTTCTCCAGTGTTTTTGACATGTCAAATTTGACTTTCGGATCAGTAACCAATCTAGAGCAGAGTATTTAGAAATATCTAATTATGAATAGGCAAAATGATAATGATTTTTTGTTTATTAAGAATATTTTTTTTTAAGTATTTTTCTATAATGATTCTTGCTCTGATTTTAATATTATCTTTCATTTTTTTTATATTTCTTAATCGGTTGGAGGAATTGAAGCAAAGGTGATTTGAGAATAAACCATAATAATTGTAATGCTTTTCTAGTTGAGAAATAACAAGAAAAAAATAAGTATTAAAGTCATTTAATTCATTTCAGTTCGTGTTACATATTGAATACAATTTATGATAATCCGACTAAAAATATTAGGAGAAATATAAGTTGAGTAGCTGCTGATCTTGTTTTTTTGTTTTATATACAAACAGAACTCATTCAAAGTAGGTAAAATTTGACGATTTTTACCTTCTAAGTGGTAAATACCGTAGCCTTTTCAAACTATCTCCAATTTCTCGCTTCCCTCTCCTTATTGTATTCAACCTATTCTCCAAATCGTCAATTAAACTGTCTCCAATGTACCCAATCATCATCATATCCTCGTCATGCTTAGCGTCCTTTTTTAAATCACTAATTAGTTTTTTCTCTTTCAATAAAAGTTTGTCTAACTTAGCAACTGTCGTTTGGTTAAAGGACCTTGCTTGTCGTTGGTAGTCTTCTGAATAACGTCTGTCCGGTATTTGAATTATATGTCCTAACCTGTCCTCCTGAGCGTTTTTATCAAGAAGCGTTTCTAAACTCTTTGTGTCTTCTGATTTCCCTACTTGTTCGTCTAACTGATAAGGGTTTGCAAATTTTTCAATGTTATCACCGTCTGGAACATCAACTTCTTCAACTTGGATGTGGCCATTGGAATCAGCATTGTGTGCGTTTTGGAAATGTGCTGGATTATGTAAATGGCCATCGTTTATATCGATTAAAGTTGATAAACTCTCCATACCACGCTGATAGTTTTGATTAATTTGGTCAAGCATGTTTTGAACGCTTCTTTGTTCTGCCTCTAAATGCCGTCGCAGGTCAGTTTCAAATTCCTCAAAGTTTTCTGGAATATGGTCCATGTTGATTGTCCCTACCTTGCAGAAATAAAATAATATTGAAAATGTGTTACACAAGTAGCCTGTTATTTAAAAAAAAAACAATTATTTGATCATCACTAATATTTGAAATATGCCACGGCTTGTCAATGAACTATCTAGTGACGTTTTCATTTGTTTTCGTTGAAAACGAGTTAAAACTATAGTACCTTTCTTGCAAAATTTTGTCCATGTCTTCAGTAATTTATACGAAAGAATTTTAAAAATACTTTTATTTTTCTTTTTGAGACAGTTGTCTAAAAAATGTTGTGTGCACCTCAGCCAAATGATCTTTCTCGGTCTTATCCAAAATTTGCTTGTCCTCGGCTCAACTTTACGGCCTTGATACACAAATAACTATTTATCGTGTGGTATCATTTCCAAATTTTAAAAAACTGTAATTCCGGACACCAGATATCGCGGAATATCTATGACCAGTCATAGCTATTTAAGATTGTGGTCTGTAAATAAAACTGGAAAACGTGACAAAATTCTGGGTATTCTACAAAAAATTTGAATGAAGTGAAACTGTTCACTTCCACTGATCAAGATTTCTTAGATTTTGTTTTGGCGATTTGGAAGCATTATTAAATATATGATTTGCCTTACTTTTTCATTTTGAAAGTTTGGTTCAGCCATCCTTGCATTATCTAACTCCTCTGGAACATTCTTCGCACGATTTAATTTTGGTACATGTTCCCTAGCTTCTCTGTCGTATAAATTATTTTCATGGAAAAAGTGTGGATCTGTATCATCAAATTGTTGGTTATATTCCTCAGTTTCGTCTGAATAAACGTGATCGTTATTGTCAAATTCTTGATCCCCGCCATTAGAATCATATTGATTATTTTCGATAATATGCAGAAATCGTCTTATGTTGGCCTGCTCGTTTTCGATATATTTTACGATACCTTGGCGATTCTCTGGTTGGTTAGGATCGAAATGATATTCAGGGGCTTCCATGGGAGCACTGTTCAGGAAAGTTCCAACCTGCAAATAATAAAATTAATGGACTATTAGTTCATATGTCTGGTCGATAGCCGAGTGGGTTAAGGTGTGAGGTGCCAATTGCAATTAATCACATGGACATCGCACCACCGGATTCGAATCCTGGCTCCGGCTCCGGCTCCGGCTCCGGCTCCGGCACTGTCGGAGGAAATGGTTGTATGTCCGCGCTTTTCAATGTGTAACCCCCTTCCGCACAAGCCCTGGTTTCTGGAATTGGGGGTTGTCTAATTTCTGTGGTGTTTATTAGAATAGAATAGAATAGAACTTTATTAACTACATTACATACAGAATACATTTGTAGCAGGTCAAAAAAAAAACAGTACAGTATATAAAAATACACGATACACAGCAATATTACATACAAACATAAATAAAAAAGAAGAAAACAATTTTTTGAGATTAAAATATGAGTAAAAAATATGCAAGCAGAAACAAGTAAAATAGAACAAATACGTTAAAAATAGGCATATAAAATAACATAGGTGTTAAATACAGAAAAGGTGGACTTCACATTAATTCAATAACATTTTTTGAATTTAAATATTCGCTCACAGAGTAGAAGCAGTTTCTTGATGACAATGATCTTTTATCTCAGCACCTGCCATTATTCTCACCACTTTTTTTTGCAAACGAAAAATTGTTTGTACACTGTATGAATTTCCCCAAAGTACAGTATCATAAGTTAGATGGCTGTGGAATAAGGAAAAGTATATAGATTTAAAAATATCAAAATTCAATAAATTCTTCAATTGACGAATGAGGAAGATCACACTAGCTAGCTTGTGGGTTAACTATTCTACATGACCGGACCAGTTTAGTTTGTCATCCAGGACGATATCTAGTAATTTTGCACTCAAACCTTGCGTAATATCAGTGTGTGAAGAAAATATAAGTTTTTGAGTTTTTTGCTGATTTAGTTTTAGCTTATTAGCGATGAACCATTCTTCAGCTCGAGAGACAGTGTCATCTGATGAGTCTATTAGATGATTTAAATCTTTGTCAGAATTTATTAATATTGTGTCATCTGTGTCATCTGCATACAGGGCACAATTTTAGGCAACATGAAATAACATGTCATTAAAATAACATAAGTCATTAACATAAATAATGAATAATAATGGCCCCAGAACAGAACCCTGGGGAACACCATGATTTATCTTATTTAGTTTTGACTACTTATTATCGATTTCTACACACTGTGATCTGTTGTTAAGATAGGATTTAATAAGTTCAAGAGGTAAACCTCTAATACCATAGATATATAATTTGTCTATTAACAAGTCATGTGTGACACAGTTAAATGCCTTGGTGAGGTCACACATTATGATAGCTGAATGTTTACCTTCCTCGAGACCACGAACTATTTCTGATACTATCTGCATTACGGCCTTGGTTGTTGAACAATTTCTCCTAAAGCCATATTGGCAGGAGCACAAGAATGAATTTGATTCAAAGTAATGGGTAAATCTGGACTTTAATATGATTTCAAATACTTTAGCAAATATAGGAATAATAGAAATATCGGTCTGTAATTATCAACCAGTTTTGTATCTCCCGTTTTAAACAAAGGTATAACTTTCGAGATTTTTAATGCGTCCGGAAGTACACCCTGAGCAAAACATTCATTAATTAAAACTGTTAGTGGATACACAAGGATATCAGATGTTTCTTTAACAATTTGACTGTTTAATCCATTAATATCAAAGCAATGAGAATGTTTTAAAGCTGCTGTAGCATCAATCACTTCTTGTGATGTTACCGGATAAAGAAATAAAGAGAGAGTAGAAGCTGAAACATTTTTTAGAACGTCAGAAACATTACAATTACTATTTGGCAATGACAGAATTATATTGTCTGCAATGGTTGAGAAATGTTCATTGAAAATGTCTGGTGATAAGTTAGTATTTATTTTCTGAGATTTTGATTTATTTATTATTATTTAAAAATATGTCATTCAAGTCAAGTATTTGTAAAAATTAGCTAACTAGAAATAGGTATATAATATTATTGTATTTTTATTGTATTGTATATGGATGTAAATTTTGATGCTTTCGAGTAGAAATAAATTTAGGAAGGGATGCAACGCTGTGTTTTTTCATATTTTGAAACCAAGCAGAATATCGTAAAGAGTTTCATTTCCTTTTCTAGTTTTTGCGAAAAAATAATATGATGAAACATTAACTTCTACTCTATACTCTCTAAATTCTGAAATTTGTCTTCCTAAAACACGTTAAAAAACCTACAATTTAAAAAACTTGAAACCGTTACCTCCTTGATACTTGGCGAAAGATTTAAAATTGTATTTCGTCCGCAATTTTCAACCCGTTCTGTTTTGACCTACATCACTCGAATTAGATACATTTTATTTACTCGTTTATTTCAGCAACTTTCGTGAAATTACTCTGATTACTATTTTTCGTCCGCAATAGTACGTTCACATTGAGAAATATTGAATAAATAAAACTTTTCTGTAAAGTCAAATCCTTAAAATTTGTGTCCAAATGCACAGAAAACAAACATACACTATTAGTAGTAGTAGTACTCTAAATAAACTCATTTTAAACCATTTTTTTAAATAAAAATATAAAAATAGGAATTATAATATTCATAATGACTAAACAAATTAAACCAAAACATCTATTCTCCCAGCTACATGCCGACGATGAGCGCTGAATTAAATGGCGAAATTTGCCGTATTTTGTCTGAGGGCCAAATTATTAATAAGCTGTTAAGGTATCTAATAAAGATATCTCTCTGTTAGTATAAAAATAGAAATTATAAATGCCCTGTTACAGATAACTAGAAGGGGCGAGCGTAGGTGCGTCTTTACTATGTACATACTTCGGTATGCGATGTAAAGCAACTACAGGCGCAGTTAGTACTTGGATGGGTGACCATTACAACGGAAACCGCGTTCTCGCCTCACACATCTTCCAGCGGCTAGTATATCAGTGTATGCGCGGAAGCTATACAACCTTAGGCGAGGGTTGTGTAGAAGATATACCATCCTCCGGAGGGGATGTAAAGCGGTCGGTCCCTTGTCTATTAAATGTTAGGCAAGTAAAAGATCCCTACTCTTCTTAAGGGAAGAGGTTCGGCAAAATCCCTGGTTGGGGGTAGCTCGTCTACAGGCGTCGGTGTTAGGCCTCAGTAGCGGAAATAGGCCGACGTTAAATAAATGTATGAATATGAGATAACTAGAAGATAAAATGGTGCTATCATGAACATTATTTATCAGCCGGTTCATCTGGCTGTTTGTATTTAACCTGCAAGTCAATTTTAATATGATATTAACAAAATTTATCTACTCGCACTTTAACAGCCTATTAATAATTTGGCCCTTACATAATTAGCACTAAAATACAATAACCTTGGATTGCTCGAATGCTACGAGAAACATGCGAAGCCTCCTTCATCTCAGGATGTCACTAACTGCAGACCAGTTTCGACCTATTTTTGGGTCTCGTTAGTGCAGCGCAAGTGAGCATACCTTCGATAAACCTGGGTCGCATCTCATAGACACTGTTAAGTTCCACAGCAGTAGAGCGTAACTAGCGCCATGTCTCGGTAGTGTCGAAACAATCCAAATCTAAAATAAAATTGATAATCATTACTGAATAAACAATTTTACAGCAGAAGGAAATTTTATAAAAATATAAAAAGATGGCCGAGAAATGGCGCTAGTTACGCTCTACTGCTATGGAACTTAACAGTGTCTATGAGATGCGACCCAGGTTTATGGAAGATATGCTCACTTGCACTGCACTGACGAGACCCAAAATTAGGTCGAAACATCCTGAGATGAAGGAGGCTTCGCATCTTCCTCTTAGCATTCGAGCAATCCAAGTTATTGTATTTTAGTGCTAATTGTGTTAGACAAAATACGGCAAATTTCACCATTTAATTCAGCGGCCAGCACTCGTCGTCGGCATGTAGCTGGGAGAATAGCTGTTTTGGTTTAATTTGTTTAGTAGTTTAGTATATAAGGCTTGCGATAGGTTGGAATATTATAATTCATATTTTTATAAAATTTCCTTCTGCTGTAAAATTGCTAATTCATTTTTTTATGTTTGGGAACTGGCCTAATATGGCCAAACATTTTTAACAATTACCTTCTCATCCCCAGAACTATCTTCTCTTGCACCTTGATGTATTGTTTGACTTTGGGAAAATGTATTACCGCCTATATGTGGGCTTACAAATAATTTTTGGTTATCGGGTAATACAGGTGCAGAATCTGCATGAATATTCTTAAATTGACTACCACCACCAGCATAGATAACATTGCCACCCAAGTTGTGTCCAAATTGGCCAGCATTAGGTATAATTGGAGAGGAATGTGTTTGAATAACTTGAGCCTGATTGATACCGGTACCATGGCCGGTGATTTGCGATAGTTGTGCACCAGTATGGCCCGAGTGTACATTTGGATGAATGGGGCCAACGAAGTGAGTATCATGTAGTGTTGGTCTAGGGTGAACAACTGCCGTATGAAGTCCAGGTTGGATGGAATTTGTTGCAAATTGCGGTCCTAGAACTGCATTTTGATTTTGAACCACATGCACATTTACACCTGGGCTAATGACTTGTGTTGTTGGAAAGTGTATGTTTGGGTGTAGCGAATGAATCTTCTTATGGCCGTGTAAGCGATGTCTTGCTATTGGATCTGCAGATTCTGCTTCTTCTATTCCGTCAAAATCAGGTGAAGCATCTTCGTGCGTTCTGTAACGTGTTGTAATTAAGATTTTTATAATTTCATACAAGTATTTAACATATTTACCTCGCTTGTGGTTCGAACATGCGCTCGTCTGTGTTTTCTTCAATGCCCTCCTCTAAAAATCCTTGACGCGCAGATGTTGTGGGATATGTGCTAAACACGGGATGCATAGTGGGATATTGTGGCACGTCGTTTGAGTTTTGGTAGTCTATTGTTAATGGGATCGTAGGTACGTCAGCCTGTTGGTTATTCATGAAACCCGTAAAAGGACCGCCAGGTTCTTGATTGAAAGGTAATTGAATGCCTGCATTTGAATCGGGAGTTATTTGCCTATCATCAGTCCCATAATCACCATCTTGCGATCTTGATAAAGTAAATGATTATTATTATTATTATTATTAGTCTTCCACTGGGTCAAAAAGGAAATAGGACATGAAAAAAATGATGATAAAGGAAATAACATCCAAACAGTAATTAATCAAATCAAATAAAAATTTACTGACACATATACATGCATGCATAGTTTTATAAATATTTATAGTATTTATTAGAATACACCTAGATATAAAGTGTGTGTATATTACAAAGTATTTTACAATAATCACAAAGTATTTAAGAAATAATATATATTTGGTATCTATTTTAATATATATTAATCGTTAATGTTATGTAGTACACTTAGATTGCATAAACAAAAATAATTTGTGTGTGTACCAGCAACAACTTAATTATGTTGTAAAACCTTAATTATTATTTAAAATTTTCCTATACAATGATCGCAAGGGAAATATACGATCAGTAGATGACGTTAATATACTATTTTTATATTCAATATTTTAACCACCTATCAATAATTTCGTGAATTTCTATTTGTTATTTATTAAGTATTCAGTTCAGTTATTATATTACTTAAAATGGACAGGCAGAATATTTATCTAATTTGAGGGATTGTGACATTTAAATTATATTTTTGTCTTGTGTTGTGTACATGTTATATTGTACTCGGTAAATTTTTAAGTTTAGCGTGAATATTAGAACAGACTTGGTATTATAGGAGTTGCAGATTAAATAAATTAAATTGTTTGAATAGTAGTTCAGTAGAGTAGTATTTTTTTTCCTAAGATAAGTTTTATTATATATTTTTGCGATATATTTAGACTCCAAATTTGTTGAATATGCACTTATTACTATTCCATATCTAAGAATTGATTCGACCAAAGCATGATACAATGACTTTAAAGTCTTAAAAGGCAAAACATTTTTTAAGTGGTAGAGTTTCCAAACCAACTTGTGGATTTTGTCGTTTAATTGTTGAATGTGCCCTGTCCATTTTAGGTTTTGATCTATGATAATTTCGAGATACTTAATGTTCTTTGTTTGCTGCAGTTTCATAGCACATATACAGTCATGCTTCGTTTATTTATACATGAGTATGTAATAACTGAAGTGTATCTTAGGTACGTTTTTGCCATGTATACTAAAACACCTCTGCCTAGGTTAACCGTTAAGTAATTTTCCGATAGCCACTGTTGTAGTTTTGAAAACTCTACCACCGTTTTATTGGAACATTTTCCCAGGAGTCATCCTCAACCAGAAGAACAGTGTCATCTGCATATACTACTACTTCTCCATTAATTGGAAGCTGAAGTAATTCATTGACATAAATATTAAAAAGAATTGGCCCTAAAACAGTTCCTTGAGGAATGCCATATTTTATTGTACTTTCGCCAATTTTTACATATTGCTCCCTATTTTGAAGGTAACTTCAGAACAAGTCATTAAGTATACCCTTTATACCAAATTCGCTGAGCTGGTTAAGTAAAATATCATGCGACACCATATGGAAGGCCTTGGCCAAATCAATAAATATTGCAGTTTGTTTTTGATTATCATTTACATAATTATATATAGTTTTTATAACCTCATACATACCATCATCAGTACTCATACCTTCCTTAAAGCTATATTGATTGGGAGAAAGGATTTTATTATGATTTAATTGTTCCACTACCTTATTTTTTTCATACATTTTTAAAAACTTTTGTAATATTGTTGATTACTGAGAAGGTCTGTAGTCCTATCACCTGTTATATATATGAGTCTCACAGTTGATATTTTTAGCATGAAATGTTTTTCAAAACGTAAGTTAATTATTTAACATATGGGTTTAGCAACGATTGCATTTAAAAACTTTAATATCTTTGAGGGTATTATTATTTTCACCTGAGGAAGATTTATTTTTTAAATTGTTTGTATTTTTTATAATTCCATCCTCGGTGATAGGTTTAAGAAATATGTTATTACAACTAATGTTTCTTCTTTTGAATGATTTATTAACTTGAATTTTCTTTGCCATGTTTTCTCCAACATTTATAAAAAAATCACTAAAAATTGTACGTGCTAGTTTATATTTTCGCTTTGATATTAAAGAAGTAAATAGGACGAAGTTTAACGCATCTAGATATTAGGTTAAGATGCTGATGATATTTGAAAGTAGAAAAAATCAGATCACTATTGAGACTAGATTAGGAGATATAGCGTCACGAGGTGTAACATCACTCTGAGAGGCGCACATGTGGGCCTGTGGACAGTAATTGTTGGACGTATTCGCCCGAGTCAGAATTTGATATAAAAAAATATACATACTTTTTTATTTTTTGTTAGTTTCGGGATGTCCGAACCTCTTTACACAGTTCTCGATTCTAGATCGATTCTATACATAAGACAATACTGCTAAAAATCATGAAGCCCCATTAAACTGTACCTATTTCTGAAAAACGCTTAATAACCGGGTGTCATGAATTACTCTTTTTAACGTAATTAATGATTAAAAATTATGTTAGTATTAAAATTTCTTTAATGAGATCACTCGTGACGTGCATCGCTTGAATTCTTGCCTCGACTTTACACATAAATGAACAAATAAAACAAGCCTTTGAAGGCAGAGAAGAAACCCTTGTCAGTAATATAAGAAATATATGATTTACCTTATCATTGCGCCGCATCTAAGGCATGCCCCGGTATTTTCTACACTAGAACCCTCAAAACTATTTTCATGTATTTCTTGATCAGTTACACTTCTTATCATTTCGTCTTCATAAACAGGATACATGGATAATTTGTTAGTGCCTAAGTCATCAAACCATAAAGGAGTCTGAAGTAAATGTCCTTGGTTTAGGTTTTCTTCCAACTGCTCCCCTAAACAAGGCTGTTCTTGATTTAAGTTAAATTCGTCTTGTTGCCTTCCAACAAAATCCTCGTTTGTGACTTGTAACGGATTCCTTTCTTTTACTATAAAATCGCCAATTCTATGTCCTTCCAAGCTATCTCCAAAAATTTCTTCAATTTCCTCCGAAGTAAAATCTTTGAATGGAAAGTTTACGTTTAATTCGGGATCAAATTCTGGAAGTTGCTCTTCTTCAGAAAAGTTGTTGTCCGAATCCCTATTGAACCTGTGGCCATATAGTCCAAGATTTGATACTCGAGCTTTAGCCATGGCTGCATTGTACTGCGTTCGTGCTCGTAAGTTCAATGCATTTGCTAAGGCTTTTGCCGTACGAGCGTGTAGAGTTGCTAGAGCTTTTAGACTCGCTGGCGAGTGACAATGTATCATTTGATTGTAGAAGGCACACAGTAGTAGTATTTTGGGAAGCAACTGTAAATAAAAGAATGGTTATTAGAAAGCGAATCGCCAGCATATCGATATTGAAATTGTCGAAAAACGACCTCAATGAAATTATTGTCAAGCTGATGCTTTGTACAGCGAGATCCATAAGTAACGGAAAAATACATTATCTATGTAATTAACAAATTAACACATCAATTTTTACAGTGGGGTGGGATGGCTGAAAGTTATACCAAAATATTTCACATCTGGCAACCAATGCGCCCCTTTGGATTCAGATAGTACATGGGTAGACGAGTCTAAGAAGCCTGGGACACAACGTTTCCTGGCCCTCTAGCGGTGTTGATGACGTAATCAATATGGCCGTCAAAGTTTTGTGACAGGTTTCAACATTTCCGTGTATAACTCGGGTTTATAATTTGATATTAACCTATACTATTATTGATTATTGTTTAGATTCATAAAACCAGAAATATTTGTAACTTTATTAAAATTCTTGTTTTTATTTTGTTTGTTTCGAAACTTTCTGCTAAATTACCTTTCGAACTGTATATATGACTTCTATTTTATCACAAACAATTGCTGAAAATTTGCCAAAACAATGTAGCGTTACAAAGAAATTTTGAAGAAACAGATTTGGTGTCAATAGGGAGCTTCAAACTAACTCCAAGTGTCGAAGCTGTCAAGTGTACTGTAGGACTAAAAGAGTATGATGAATATGTCGAGTCCCGTCTCGATCAAGTTCAAAATTCAATTCATGAAATTATTCCTCAAACCAATATTCACATCTTCAAAACTATAACAAGAAAAACAGATAAGGCAAAGTCTAAGATTGCTAACTTGCGTAAATACTCCAACTTATTCTGAAGATTGTATGTCGCATCTGAAGCAAGTGATGGCAACATTGATGATTTCTTTTCACATGAGAACCAAATGTACCCACCATTTATTTCAGGTGACGGAAAACTCCGAAAACCAACCAACAAGTCGGATATTATCGACTGCATTCAAACAAAATGTAACAGTAGCTTTAATCACAGCCAACCGAATGTAACAGTTAAATATTTGATGGAGCAGCCGTAATACACATGCTTAGTCTTGGTATTGCTACAACATTTTCCGGATACTATGAACATGTCTTCAAATCATAGTTCACTAATCAACTGAAGAGTAGGTATTGTATTCGACAGATATGCTAGTAACAGTTTGAAGGCAGATACCCGAGAAAGAAAAGGAAGTGGCATAAGTATTAAAGTCGCAGACTCAACTGCGTGTCAACGAAAACAAGACGCAATTGTTCCAGTTGCTAGCTAAGAAAATGGTAGGAGACGAGTATCCAGGAAAACATGTCTGTACTTATGATGACCGAGTTCTCACGTCAACAACTATGGATGTATCAAACATTTCTCCCGCCTCCCACGAAGGTAGCAGATGGCCGCCTACTTCTCCATGCTAAGCATGCAGTAGAAAGTGGACATACTCACATCTTAACACGAACTGTTTACTCAGATGTAGCGGTTATATCAATATCACTGTTCACACAAATGCAAGATATTGATGAACTATGGCTTGAGTATGGTTGTGGGAAATACAGGAAATTCATTCCCATTCATAAAATTTGTGTCAAACTCTCACCGGAAATTTGCAGAAATTTGTTGGTTTTTTCATTCTATAACTGGTTGCGACACAGTTTCCACATTTTGTGATATTGGCAAGAAGACAGCTTGGAAGGTCTGGTTGTCATTTCGTGAAACCGATTATGTATGTTAGGTTAGGCTAGGTTAAAATCTAGTGGATCTATACCAAACCCTCCACCGCCACCAATCGGTCTATTGTGGCTCACTCCTAATTTATGTTTCACCCAATAGGTTCAGCTTTTTAATAAAGCTGATAACCTTGCTGTGTGAGAGATTGTCCAGGTCCTCAGGCAAAAGCCGTCCTTTGCCAAATAATGAGAACCGGGTTCTTTCTGCAGCGGGACAAGTGCACAGGACATGCCTTGCCGTTTCATCTTCCTCTAGACACAGACGGCATTCGGTGTTTTCCACCAATCCAAGTCTGTGTCGGTGATGGTTTAATCTGCAGTGTCCAGTGTATAGGCCGAGTCCTTAGGTGTAACCTATTCAACTCTAGCAGGTTTTTAGTTCTTGATTTCAAAGGATATGTAATGAATTCCTTCGAATGAGCTAATCCTGGTAGTTCCTGCCAGTGGCGGAGAGTCTTGCTTCCGGCCCAGTCTAGGATATTTGTTTTGGCAGTGAAGATATGCCAAGAACTGGTTCTGGTCCTATAAATTTTGATGCCGCACCCTCTCTAGCTAGGCAATCGGAAATTTCATTGCCCTCCAGCCTAGAGTGGCCAGGCACCCAGACCAGAGTCAGTTTGTTATTCCTACCCAATTGGATTAGAGCTTTTTGTGCAGTTCCACACTGTTTTAGAATTACAGCGATAGGATCCAAGAGCTTTAAGGGCTGCTTGGCTGTCTGAGTAAATCTTTATTGATCTGTGTCTAGGGGCGTTAGTTCCAGCCTCCGTACACACAGTTCAATGACATATATTTCAGCCTGAAAAATTGTCGCGGTATCACCTAGGCTCGAGGTTATTCTTACCTTTGGATAGCGACTATAAACTCCAGCTCCTGTTCCTTCAGGAGTATTGGAACCATCTGTATACCAACAGCTGTCTGCCTTCTGTAGGTCGGTTTTATTCTGATCCCACTCATCTCTTCCAGGAAATAGGATGTTAAAAGGCAAAATGGAGCAATTATGGAAAGAGTACTCGCTGTTATGCCAATGTATAGAGGTCCTCCATAAAAGCGTCACTCCTTGCTCAGATCGTTAAAATATCTTTACCAATCAATTTAAGTATAATATCCATTTGTTTGTATTTCATGATTTCGCTATTATTTCAATTATTTTAAAATAGTTGGCTATGAACAAACTTGACAATTTAATTTCTTGACATCATCTCAGTTAATACTTAAACTCTCACTCAATCACACTCGTTTAAGAATTTAGAATTTTCAAAAATTATTTTCACGCACATTGATCATTATAATATGTTCGTTACATATTGCCAATGCAATTTTAACTCTGGATTAGCTCAAGTAGAATATAGAAACAGATTTCCACAAGCACTACAGCCGAATAAAACTCTGTTCAAAAAATTAGCTACGGAACTGAAAAATAATGGCTTATTTTTAAAGAAGAAGATAAGGTTGAACAGTGTTACTGATAATGTAAATAAGGTAAACCGAGTTATTAATTATGTAAGAAATAAAAATACAGAAAATTTGGAAATATCATTAGGAAAAATTCAAATTGCGTGTCATATAAATAAAACAAATTTTAAAGAAAAGTGATTACCGGTGTTATAAAGCCAAAAAAGTTCACAATTTACAAGCGGGGGACAAACCAAGGAGGACAAATTTTTCCAATAATGGATATTTTAATCGCAATATTCATTACAGATGGACTTCTGAAAATACACACTGGCATAGACCGACTGGGTTTCAAAATCGTTTTTCAATAAATGTAGGTATTTTAGGCACCAATTTAATAGGTCCTAGGTCCTTTATGATGGTCACCTCAGTTGTCAAAGGTACCTAAACTTTTTGAGAAATGAATTTAATGAATTTTTAGATGACCGACCTTTAGAGAATCGACACAACTTTCAATGTTTTCAACAAGATGGAGCTCCTCCTCACAATTCCCAGATTTTCCTAGATTATTTAGACGAAATTTTGCCTCAACATTGGAAAGGTACCAATGGATTTATTCGATGGCCCCCTCGTTCTCCAGATATAACCCCAATGGATTTTTTTGTATGGGGGTATATTAAAATGAGGTGTTTTTGACGACAGCGCAAAATGTGGAGGATCTAAAAGCTCGAATTCAACAGGCATGTATTACAATTACCCCCGAAATGCTTTAAATGTAGTGCCTCGCCGCGCTCGATTGTGCAGAAGAAATCGCGGTGGACACTTTGAACACTTGATATGATATCTTAAAAATTATTTTGGGGATTAGATAAATATTAATGTTCTGTGTGCTATATTCTTTTTATTATTAATTTATTTTTGTTACCTGAATTTACTTTATTCTTCTTAATTGTGTTAATGTTTTATTATAGCAAAGATTTGAACAACTTTTGAATTATTTTAACGTTCTATTTAATCATACTTCTTCACGGCAAGTATAATGCATGTTAAAAGAAAATTTATTGGTTTAAAAAATGTTTTTATAATTACTAACGTAGTACCAATGAATAAATATGGCATGTGATATATTGTTGAAAAGGGAGGAAAATACCCTATTTAATGGCGCCATTTCCCGCCTGTTTCAAAATTATTTTTTTAACAGCCTGAAGAGTAAATCTCAAAATACAGCGGTTTTGAAAAAAATTAGATAAAATCTCGTTGAAACACTCTGTTTTGCAAGAAACTTTTGCCTTAGAATTTTTCTCGTATCTCTTCAAATAACGGAGATATTTGGCCTAGACGTTTTCCGCATTTTCGATATTTTCCGCAATAACTCATAAAGTAGGCCATGGATTTCAAATGTATTTAAACCATTTTGTAGGTTATATAAATCGGCACAATTTTCGTAAAAATATTTTTTTTTTGTACGACCGATATTAAGTGAGATATTCTCGAGGGCCCTGATAAAATGGACAGCCTGTATATGTGTTTTAACCGGACCCACGTTTCGATGGGAATTCGAAAACTTTATATTATCGTACTCTACAGTGACATTAGTACGCTATTATATGATTTTCGATGTTTCTCTGAAACGCGGTCCGGATTTCCCCTGAATTCCTCCTGATTTCCCCCGATTTGTACACCTGATTTCCCCAGTGGTTTGCCCCTCGGTAGAATAGTTTCATTGCCTTATTTTTAAAGGAAAACATATTTCGCTTTTAATTTCTCGTCTAGAAGTTCACTAAATTTTTGACGACAATTAAACAGATCGGCTGAATCTTTTTTTTAAAACTCATTATTAGTCACAAACATTAGATGCTTTATAATGACAAGAAACACACGAAATTTGAAACCCTTTTCTGATTAAATCATTTACTTGGCATTTTTATCCTTGTTAAGTAATACATATGTTGATGCGGAAATATTGATTCGTGATACTCTTGTCTGATATTAATTTAAATTATTTGAAGCGTCCACGCGTTGTATCAAATTGAAAACCGTGCATTTTATGGTAATATGATACTAAATATATTTTCTGTACTTACCATTGTCAACAACAAATTACACACTTATCATTATTTTTCCACGCACTAATAAACCACCTTCTACAAATTTAATGATTGTACATTTTACCGTTAAAAGTTGTAGCAGTTTTGCTTGCAAAGCATTTTTGTTAGCTAGGAATGTGTTTGGCAATACGATGTTTGTAAATATGTTCGGAACCCACTTTAATTAGTTTTATTTCATTCGAATTTTTCCTTCTTAAAAGTATTGAAAATAATTTTTCCTTTGTCGCTTTTTTAAATAGAGCAATAGTTATTAGAGAAATGTTTATGAAGTCAACAGAACTCGTTATATTTTCCAAGAAATATTTTTTTGTCCAAATTACTCCACAAAGTATCAATTTTCAAAGTTAATTCATATAATGTAATGAGATATAAATTTAAATCAAATCGCCATGGCGCTTTCCCGATAAATGTAAATTTAAGACAGTTTTCAAAGTGTTTGCGAAAAATGTCAGCTTAACTGTGAATATGAAGCGTTGGTCAAATATTCAACGTTCTTTTGGGGTTGAGCTTATTTAAGAAATAACTATTCTTTTGTATTAAAACATAATATTTTAGTCGCAAACTCCTCTATAAAATCCTTATTTTACTATAAGGAACGTAACCAGACTGCAACCAACAGCTACTCTCCGGGCTATGTGCCCCGCCGAGCGCTGAATTACAAGTTACAAGCCTAGCGCGTTAAGTGTAATAATTGCATATTACTATCAAAACGCTAATGCTTCGATGGCAACACACGATGGCATTACACTTAACGCGCCAGGCCTGTAACTTGTAATTCAGCGCTCGGCGGGGCATATAACCCGGAGAGTAGCTGTTGGTTGCAGTCTGGTTACGTCCCTTATAGTAAAATAAGGATTTTATAGAGGAGTTTGCGACTAAAATATTTTGTTTTAATATTCCGCCCTCTAAAAGCACATTTGAACTATGCTGTTGTAATCACCCAGCGCTTATTTCGTCGTCGCTTTCATTTAAATCCACGCGATCCAGTTCCTAGTTAAATGACAATTAAAAAGTGGGTACACAAGTCTCGCAGTACTGCTTCATGTGCCAGAGAAAAACCAAAAGGAAGAACTCGATCTGTGCGCACATTTGAAAATGCTGAAAGAATAAGAGCAGCTGCGCTAGGAAGTTCTAAACGATCTGCAACACGATAAGCATTATCGCTCAATATCTCGTACCGTAGTTATCGCTGCATTCTGAAAGACTTCCACAAAATTCAAGTCGTACAAAAACTTCTGCCTCAAGATTTTGGAACACGTGTTGATTTTTGAGGATGTTTCGAGGGGTTATTTGCTGAAAATCCGAGATGGTGTAATGAATGTTTTCTTGCTTACTTTTCTACATATGTGTAATATAATTTACGTGTGATTCCCAGCTTACCTTTTGTGAAGGTAGATTCCAAGGAATTTTACCTCATTACTAAAGAATAAATCGTTGCCGACCATATTTTTTAGCGCAATAACCACTTTTTCGGTTTTAGTCTCTTTCTGTACCAACTGACTAGCTATGAACCGAACCTGTATAAAGTTTTGAGTCGAATTTATGTCAGATATTAAGTCCTTGACATATTTTAATAATTTTGTTACTGTTGTGTCATCGGCAAATAGAACAAAATATGCGTCTAACGCAATGATTGGTAGATCATTTACATAAATAAGAAATAGTGTTGTCCCTAACACTGGCCCCTGAGGAACGCCGTATTTTATGGGAAGGAGGTTTGAAATTCTATTTTGCGAGAATACAAATAAAACGTTGGTTAGGTAGGAAACTATTAAGTTGGTACTATTGTTGTTAAAATCATAAAAGCTTAATTTATCAATTAGTATTTTATGTGACACACAGTCAAAGGCTGTCTCTAAAAATTGTGAATATTTTAATAAACTTTCTTCAAAATCTTCGTTGATAATTTTGATTAAAGAATATATAGCTAATATTGCGGAATGTTTAGCTCTAAAACCATCAAAATGATGTGAGTCAAATAGATTATTTTCTTCAAAATGGCTAGTATTTAACTGTCATTTTTTTCCAACTTCCAATTTCACCAGAAACGACCCCAACTTTTGATTTTTAAACAGAACACCCTGTATATGATTATATTTTTGGAATCCTTGAAAAATTCTGAGTACGGCGATAGTCCATAAATGACATTTCGACTGCATGAAAAAAATTTGACTTAAAATAAAAAGAAACAAAAAAATTAAAATAAAAAAAAAATTGCTTTTGGGCACATCCACCGATTCCTTAAAATATCCGCTATTTTATGGTAGTATTCTACCATTATGCTTACATTTGGAAAAATTAAGTTTTGGTAAAAAAAACTGTTCAGGCCAAATGTAATGGCCCACAAAATACACATTCTCAAATTTTTATGCTCGATTTGATTTTTCTGACATCACACTGGTCCATTAGAAGCAATTTTTAAGATGTACTAACACATTTCGAGTAAAGTAAAGCTCTAGAGTTAAAAATAAAATTGCCATGAGCCAGTTTCTTTGCATTTATCAAGTCTTTACGATAGGTGTATTTAAGTTGTTTTATTGTTATTCGCAAATTTTCTGTAGGTGTGGTGCTATAACAATCTTGCAACAGGTGTAGCATATTTCTTTTTTCTTTAAGTTCACCAGTAAACCAATTTAATTTAAATGATGGTTTTCTATTTATTAATTTATATTTTTTTTGGGAATGAGGATTCTATGGCATTGCTTATAATTTCCAGAAAACGGTAAAAAAATTTATTTACGCACAAATATGGCACTTTAACAAACTCCCAGCAAACATTGCTTAAGTGACTATGTAAAAAGAATAGACCTGTGTCTGTTATAGGTCTAATATTTATTGTTGTAGTAGTATTTTTGAGACTGGCTTGTCTATAAACTAATTTGTTTTTATACATTTATTTAAGGTCGGCCTATTCCGCTACTGAGGCCTAACACCGACGACTGTAGAAGAGCTACCACCAACCAAAATTTTGCCGAACCTCTTCCCTTGAGAAGAGTAGGGATCTTTTACTTGCCTAAAGGCCCCTCTACACAACGGCCCATCACGATGGGCCATGACGACGGGCCATCGTGTATAGGGCGCAATGGCCTATGGCTGATGGTTGATGACTGATCATCGCCCACGATGGCCCCTGTATTGGTTTTTGAACACACATCAAAGGTCCAGGTCCGTCCTCGACTATACCCGAAGATGGGCCAACATGTAGACTGTAGCAATGGTCCACAGTGGCTGCCCATGGCGATGATCGACGATTAGCCATCGTGATGGCCTGTCATGATGGGCCATTGTGTAGAGGGGCCTTAACATTTAATAGACAAGGGACCGACGGCTTTACATCCACTCCGAAGGGATGGTATATCCCCTATACAACCCTCGCCTAAGGTTGTATAGCTTCCGCGTATACACTGATATACAAGTCGCTGGAAGATGTGTGAAGCGAGGACGCGGTCTTCGTTGGAACGGTCACCCATCCAATTACTAACCGCGCCTGACGTTACTTTACATCACATTCGAAGTATGTACATAGTAAAGACGTACCTACCCTCGCCCCTAAACTAATGTAATACCTAAGTGGTCTGATGGATTAGTACTTATAGTTATTATTCCTAGTTTAGTGCCATCATTCTAAATGAACTAAAAGTGTTTACTACGAGATGCACATTACTCTTATCGGTATTAAAATGAACATTGAAATCACCGGTTACAATTATTATTTTATTTTTCTCGTTAGGATATCCAAAGCTAGTGTCCCCATTAGGTGATCTATGGCCATATTTACGTCAGAGATGTCCACTGCGAGGCGACCGCCCAATGCGGCAGAGGCGGCATTTTAACATCTTCTGACACTTTTCTGTTGCATAATTTCTTAGTCTTTCGTTTATTTGATGATATGCCATAATGCCAAGAGAAATAATATGTAAGAAACTTCAAGATTATAGTTCATAGGTGTTCCGCGTTATTTACAATATAGTAATAAGATATATTGTAATTTATTTTCTACAATCCTCACATATTTATTACCAACCTTAAAATTATCTTATATATAATACTTACGGTTACTTACCTACGTGACAAATAATGGAATTGAATAAAAAGGGAAAAAGACTCTCAGGCCACCACTATAGAACTAAACGACTTGAGAATCAAACAAGGAATGATATATTAAGTAACCGTTTACAACAATATTTGAATAAAAATCAGCCGTCCACATCAACCATCGAAAGTAACGTTAGTAGAAGTATAGATCATAATAAATCCAAATCTGATGAAAACGCTGATACCTATTCTCTTGGTTCCCCTCCTAGTTGCTTGAAAATACCCGAAAAAGATCTTGATTTTGACAATAACACATATAACAATGACAATGTAAATAATGTAGTTACTGTGGAACTAGAAGAAAATAAAAAAAAAACTGAAAACATCAACTCAAATATAATTGTAATAGAAGAGAATATAGCAATTTCATTTGACCCGGCCTTATGGAATATTACTTCTATGACAGATAAAATGCGTCAAATGCTTGACGAAAATGGTCCATTGCAAGTAAGAGAACATGATTTTCCGACACATGCTTCAAATCGTCATTTTTATGCCTTCCATTATATAAAAATTTTAAAGAATGGCGGAAAAGTAGAAAGACCGTGGTTAATATATTATCTGAAGAAGGATTCAATTTTTTGTTTTTGTTGTATGCTATTTGACCAATCCTCTGGTATGCATTGGTCAAAAAGTGAGCCACTTTTCAAACTGGAAAAATTTAACACGAGCACTTTCATCACACGAGGGCAGTAGGTCCCACAGAAATTCGTTTAAAAAATGGAAAGAATTTGATAATCGCTTAAAATATAAGAAAACCATTGACCACGAATATCAAAGAATATTACATTTGGAAATTCAACATTGGAGAAATGTTTTAAAAAGAATAATATCCGTGATACGAATGATGGCAGGTTTATGCTTAGCTTTTCGAGGATCTACAGATAGAGAACAATTATTTCAGCGTAACAATGGAAATTTCTTAAAAATTATCGAATTACTTTCGAACATCTTCGACGAATTCGTAATAATTCAAAAATATGGTCTGTAACTTATCTAAGTAGTAGGATTCAAGACGAACTAATAAAATTGATGGGAAAGAAAGTTCTTGCTAAAATTGTGGGAAAAGTTAAAGAAGCAAAGTACTTTTCCATTATCGTTGATTGCACACCTGATGTAAGCCATAATGAGCAATTATCTTTAATTTTGAGAGGAGTATGTTTGGAACCCACTACTAATCAATTTAGGTGTGAAGAATTTTTTGTCGGATTTTTTGAAGCAACTGGAACAACTGGAGAGTGCCTCACTGAACTTATTGTCAAACATCTTGCAGAATTGGTCCTTGACAATATAAAAATATTAGAGGGCAAGGTTATGACAATGGTTCAAATATGTAGGGAGTTCACAAAGGTGCGCAAAACAGAATTTTATCTAAAAATCCCAAAGCATTTCTTGTACCCTGTGCATGTCATTCGATGAATTTAATTGTCAACGATACAGCTGCTTGTTCCGGAGAAATTTTGGTTTTTTTCTCAATTTTCCAGGTGTTGTACGTGTTTTTCTCTGGATCTCCAGAGAGATGGACTGTGCTGATTAAAAAACTGTCGGTTCATTCAAGTCAACTAACTCTTAAACCACAAAGTGGTCCAGAAGAATCGATGCCTTAAAGCCATTGAGATATCAAATAGGTGCAGTCTATGATGCACTGGTGGCAATTATAGAAGATAATGTGATAGATGCTGATACTAAAAATAAAGCCAAGGGTTTGGCAAAAAAGGTCAAAGATTATAAATTTATTTGTAGTATGATTTTGTGGTATGATATTCTCTTTCAAGTAAATAAAATATCATTACTTATGCAATCATATAATATGAATATAGCAGTATGTGTAGAGATGTTGGAAAAAATTGTACAGTTTTTGAAATCTCATAGATCGAACGGTTTTGTGCAAATAAGGGTCTCAGCCAAAGAAATGACTGAAGAATTAGAAATCGAACCAGAATTTAAATTAGTAGAAGATATTAGACCACGTCGCAAGAAGCGCCAATTTTTTTATGAAGCACCTGATGAAGCGCCTTTGAGTGAAAAAGACAAGTTTGAAGTGGAGTTCTTTAATTTCCTCTTAGATGTTACGCTTAATTCATTGGAAGAACGTTTTTTGCAGTTACGCTCTCACGGTCATAATTTTCAGTTTTTATATAACATTTTTAATATAAAAGATATGAATGAAGCAGTTCTAAAAGCAAATTGTGATGATCTGCATCTTATATTGAAGGATGATGAAGACTGCGACGTGGATGGCGCGGAGTTAAAAGAAAAATTAAATGACCTGTCTTAAATATTTACCCTGCAACAAGGATCCTATGGAGGTTTTAAATTACTTAAACTCTACGGGGTACAATGTCCTATATCCAAATACTGTCGTTGCCTTGCGCATCTTAGTAACTTTACCGGTAACTGTTACCAGTGGTGAGCGTAGTTTCTCAAAGTTGAAATTAATAAAAACCTATCTAAGATCAACTTTAAGCCAAACCAAACTATCATCTTTAGCTCTTCTTTAAATAGAATCTGAAATCGCAGCTGAGTTAGATTATTCCGATCTGATTAGCAATTTTGCAAAGCAGAAAGTTAGACGAGTTCATTTGTAATTGTTTAATTTGTTTCTTTTACTGAGGAGATCTTTTTATTTATTCTATTTAATATTATACATGTCTTGATTATTTATATATCACTCTGCTTGCGTTACTGTTTTTTTTTATATTAAAAACCTGTATACAAAATTAATGTTTTTATTAATAATATTGATGTAGGGTTTGGGGCGGCAATCGCAAGTATCGCCTCACCTTTAAAAAACCCACCGCACGGGCCTGACCATATCGTTACTTTGCTTTTTCTTTGGATTAAAATTAAAACATCATTTTATTTTTAAAACATTTATTTAAAAATACAGTACTTACATAAACCTGAAAAATCAGCATTCTCAGTTCATATTTTTACATTTAAATTAAATAGTTACGATACCATAAGATATTTTTATTATATACATTAAAATTACATACTTCATAATTACAATCTATAAGATGATAAAATAATTATTATATTTTTTGAAAACAAAAACTACAACATTCCTTGCGTGATTAGGTGGTAAGTAGATGAAAAGTTACATAACATTTTTTACAAAAAGAAAATATCTATTTACAAAATCAAGTAATTACTGAATAAAAAGTAACTAAATTCAAAAATGCGTCTTCAGTAAGCGAAATCTGAAACAATCACACGTTGCTGTTTCCATAAAATGCCAGAAAAGACAATCTTTATAGAATATATTCGTCGAAATACCAAAAAACAGCTGATGCTACTACGCTCTAGTATATTCTTCAGTGTCATCCCAGTTGAGCTGAGGTAGGTATCTAAAAATCCGTATGATCTGGACCTAAAACATTTAAAAAAGATTTAATTAATTCCACAAGAACAAGATTTATAATAGGTATTGTTAGAGCAATCATCAATTATGATGAAGCTGAGCAAAAGACAACTTCTAGTCGTATTCAACGTAAATGTATGGAACCACCAATTGCAGCATCGTAGGCGGTAACGTTTAATTCCAAAAGCATGCGCGCAGATTGCATATCACTTGTCGGCGATTACTACATCAATCGTATATGAGTGACGTACGGCCTCAGAAATAACTGACGGCTTCTGGCGATTGCTTTATCTGACGCTGTTTGTTATTCTTGGAAAACGATTGTTGGGATCATTTAGAAAGAAAATCTTTTAAGAATATTTTTATATTTCATGTACTTTTTTATTCCTATCTTAATCAAAGAACATTAATGGTGTAGGATCAGAGATTTTTATCTATTGACGTGCTAGCAAGTTGGGAGTTCCACAGAGTTCTGTTTTAGAACCAAAATTAGAATATGTTGGTATCGTTTAAAATTTACAATATAATATTAATATTTTTAATCAAGAACGAATTCGATAAGATACGTTATATATCTTTCCTTTAAAGCTTACGGTATTCATCCACATAGGGAGAGGTACTCTAATATCTGATCACGCCATAATTTATCATCCCGGTTAATAATACAAAACAATATATTTAGATTTTTAGCGCTTAAGACTTGAATTACGTATTTACTGGGATTAAATTAGAATTTTAATGTGAATTGTCTGATCAAGGCAGTTTTTTATTTTAACACGTTCAGGGGGCCAAGTTGAGTTCGTTCCGTTACCAACTACCTGACCAGCAGGACGTTTTATCTAGTATTTCGGCGAGCAAACTGCTGCCGCTGAGTCTAGGATATTAATTAGGAAGTCAGTCCAGGACGACCGCTGATACCGACCGGACATGCCATCAAGAGATTGAAGAAGTAAGTTAAATAGCAGAAATAAGGCTTGGCTATTGTGAGATCTGTACTAATTATAATTTCTTTCAGATCTGGTTGCTCCTGTTTACCTGTTGTTGCTTCGTACGTTGCGCTTGACCCCTCTGAGGTGATTCAACCAAGTATGTCTATGCTTTATTTCATATAAATAAAGTGAACATATGTCGAGACTACCTAATTTCTTTCAGATCTGATTGGCCACCGTTTACTTGTTATTATTTTCCTTTGCACACGGCAGTAGAGGATCCACGTTTGCTCCTTCTATGGTGTCGTGCTAAGTGCGTCTTTGCTTGATTCCAATTTAATAATGTGAAGCGCACGTCATAGCTATTCGTACTTTCTCTCCAGGTCTGTTCCTAGCACTAATTTGTAGCTTTGTTTCTAGTTTTAAGGTACTATGCATCAGCCAAGTTTGTAGTTTAATCTAAGCTTGTAAGCTTGTAGTTTTTGAATAATTGTTAATTTGTATAGATAGTAGGTTTTAATATTATGTATTAGCAACCAGGAGTTTTACTGCTGTGCTTGTGAAGTCTAATTTTTCCTTTGGTCCATTGAATATACCGTTTCTCCACTGGAGTTGCCCAAGTCCTACTTAACTGGCTAGTGTAGTTTTAACAGAGGTTGAGGACCCAATACGCAATCTTTAACGTAGGATATATGCACTCAAATGTTATATTTGGCATTAACGATATGAATACGGAATCTCGGAGAGATTCAAGTATTCTAGTATGCGACAAATACATATGTCGACATTGAAAGATCCTTTTACAATACGAACGTATTTTTCACGAGAGGTGCTAATGATTAACTCCGGGACATTTACAACAAACATTAGCAATTTACTCTTATAATTTCTAGTGAATAAACAGTTATATTTAAACAAGAAGACAAAATTATTTGCATTTGATATAAAGTTACTAATGTAATGACAAATAGGGTTAGGAAAAACCAGTTAAAATGTTATGACAAATAAACACTACATGCGGCAATCAAATGTATTTTACGTGTAAAGTATTAATAAACAACTCATTAGTAAACAAATTAAACGTTATTCGATTGTTAAAAATCTCTTCAGTAGCAAACTACACCTTTTAGATAAAAATTAATTTGTTAAAAATTAATACGTAAGTCACTATAAAACAAAAACAAAGCGGCCATAACTGTTGATAGTTGTTAATCTTATTGTTACCTATGTATTAAACTAAATATTGCCGGTTACAAATACGAGATTAACAATGAACAAATTATACAATACAACAGTAGTGACTTTATCATCAAATGCAAATATAAAGCTAGAATTAGTTTACATCCAATTATTCTAAAGGTGGAGTTTACTCCAAAAGAGACCAATTTAACCATCAGCTGAATTACACATTTATGTTTCTATTATTTGCAAAACGAAATTTTATCATTCTCAATTTAAGATATTTTTAAACGTGGCGAAAAGCTTCTTTATTTTTCTATAAAATATGTCTCAACTTATACAATGTATTTTAATAGAAGGGATGTTTTGATGACTTGTCAACATAAAATATCAAATAAGTTTCACCCAAGTCGTAAATTTCAAACGGTAAATTTTATTTGCTATTGCTCATGGGCATATATACTGTTGTTTTTAGAAAATGGCTTCAGTTGCGTTAGTTTATTGCTGTGTTTCGTATATAAACAGAAATATTCGAAATAGTTCTATTTTTCGTGACGTGGGTTGTGCCGATTCTATCTAACATATGGATTAGTTGATTGCTGTTGAAATATTTTGTATGGTATCAGTAGAGAGGCTATAGGGCCATCAGACCAAAGTATCATGCATTTTATATGGAGATTGATTCGGGTTTTCAAGATCATTTTGGTAAAGATTCAGTCTGTGATTATTCATAGCTTACTTCAGCACCGTCTGGTGGCGATGGGAGTATGATGGGTATCTCCTAAACCAGTAAAGCTGTAAACAGACCGTAGAAAAGCCGTACATACACGTAGGAAGGTAGCGCAGTGCACAGATCAGTTTACAGGTTTATGCGCCACCCATTAAATCCTCACCAAACTGCCATCAAACCCCCATCACTGATCTAATCGGTGCTAGAGGACGCTGAAGTTAGCTGCGGATGACTAGAGGACGACCCTTTGCTGGAATGACCTTGAAAACCAGGATAAACCTCCATTAAAAAAATTTGATCGGATAGCCTTATATCATACCTACTGGTATCCATCCTTTCTTTGGAATGGTCGATA
Source organism: Leptura quadrifasciata (assembly GCA_963675555.1). Taxonomy (NCBI): domain Eukaryota; kingdom Metazoa; phylum Arthropoda; class Insecta; order Coleoptera; family Cerambycidae; genus Leptura; species Leptura quadrifasciata. Next base: position 84,980,306 of record OY776679.1, on the reverse strand, counting down.
ACCATTAGTTTTCAGCTTCTATGCCGCTTTCAGTGCTGTACTACTAAATATAATGGAGCTAGGCAAACCAGCACTTTAATGACTGGAGTAGGTGCTGTTGACTTTGCTAGTAGTTCAAATGGACCAATTTCCAAGTCTATGTAGAGAGTTTCTTACTATTATAAGTTTTAGCATACAGTAAAGCAAGCCCTGATGAAATTTATGTTTAATACAAGAAACATAGGCAATGTATGTTTTTTCACCTTTTGTTTTGGTTCCGAAACTCACAGTTGTTTAAGCACAACTTAGGTGCCAAAGTAAATTGTAAAACTAAAGAATTTATAGCGCAAATTTTTTTGAAAACGCAATACGCCGGCATAGATGAAATAACAATCATGAAAAGACGAATGCCAAAGTAACCATTTTCTAAAGTCAGCAATAAAAATGTCCATTAGACGAGACCGTGCTATTTTAAATGCAAAGCCATATATGGTAAAACAGCCGATGTAATTTAAAGCCTACCAAAAAAAAAAAATACAAAAACGCTACAAAAAACGTGCCCGATTTCAGAGCATGTAAAATGGGCATCAGGTCCAATATTTTATACCTCAAATGATAACCGGGATCCGACAAATTAAACAATTTTCGCAAAATTCTCTCTTGGGTTCATTTCAAGAGGCGCTCGTAACTTCATTCGATTCTAGGGGATTTTCGGGAGTGGGAGAGGGACAGTCAGAGCTTTCCAAGAGTTTCATTAGCCTTTTATGAATGTTCTTTGACGACAGTACCCTAGGACACTTCCCCAGTAAGCCCGCAATGGCTCCCGTCTTGCTTAAATTTGAATGTTCTTGCAATAGTTTAAATGCCTTTGAGGGTAATATGTCGTAGTTCTCGTCGTAAATTTTTTCCGCCTCACTCCACGACTCATAATATTGTTTGTATTCATCGTAGTTACCGTTGAATTCTTGCGGCGTTTGCGCGGCTGTGGAGTATCCCGTACTGCTTCTCAAAGGCGAAAGAATGCTACTGCAGTCTTCTGAAGGAGTTTCCAAGCCATCCATACCTTCCTGCAGGATCCTTACGGCAGCTGCGTATAGTTTTTCCTTAGGCATGTTTCTAAATATTTGCCCCTTTTTGCGCTTCAGTAAACTTTGGACTAATTCAATAACTAATTTTTCATTCACTGGGGACACGGGCGAGTTTATGCCACTAGAAGACAAACTCTCTGTTTCATTTGTTTTCTTTAAGGGCAAACTTAATTGGTCTCGCCTGGGAGCTTCTTCTTTAGCTGCACACTTTTGCAGTGTTGCACAAGTTTCGGCAGTTTTAACATTCTCTGCTTCCTCTTCATCCTCATTTTCGCATTCGTCTTGCAATAATTTGAATAATCTAGAGTGTGTAGCTGCGCGCTCATATCTGGTCAGTTTCTTCAGCTCTGGAAATTCTTCGGTATCAGATATATGCCTGCTCATGTCAGATGTTACTCCTGAATCACCCTCCTCTTCTTCACTATATTCTTCGAAAGATTTCACGCTGCTTTTTGTCGATGTAGTTTTGCTTCGGATTTGATTATTGGTTTCTATAGCAGATATCCTTTCTTTTACCGAGTTCCTCATTTCTTCTTGTTGTAATAATTTAATCTGTTTTCGCCTAATCTCCTCTCTCAAGGCCTGTATACGCTCTTTTATTGACAGTGTTTGCATTTCTTTTTCTTTATTGTAGTTGCAATTATTCTCTTTTTGATGCTCCTCGCTCTCATCTTCTGATGAAGACGATTCTGCGTCGTCTGAAGAGCTGTCACTTTCTTCTTCTTCTTTGTCTGCATGATTCTCTTCACTAGATTTGCTGTTGTCCGGATATATTATTTCTGGAATATTGTTATCGAATGCTTCCGCCTCTAATGGTTCTAGCTTTCCTTTTTTTGTAGTTACGGGATTTTGGGGCAAAGTTTTGCCGTCTTCTTCATCTCTTCCTGATACGCTCTTACTAAAGTTATTATTACTATAACTAGTAGAACTATAATCCTTATCTTTATCTCTAGAAACTAGTATATGCCCAGTTTGAGCTACGTTCTCGTCTTTTTTAACTGTGCTCCTAAAGTCTAAGTCAACATTATCGCTATTTTTGATGTGGTTGTTTTCAGTCTTGGTTTTGTTTTGATAAATCTGTTCTTTGTCTTTTTTTACGTATCCGTGCCTCGATAACACAGGTTTATTTTTATCTTTGCTTGGCAACTGAATATTCCACAATCCAGATTCTTTCTGCATCTGCTCTAATTTGGCAACGAAACTTTCTAATTCTATTAGTTTACCACTATCTTCATCTTCTTCAAACTGTTCTTCAAGTTTGTCATATACACTTTTAATTGCTTTGGCATAATTATTTTTTGGCTTTACTACCTCCTTATTTTTTTCGGAAGCAATTATTATTTCTTCCTTTACGTCTATATTGGGCTCTTCTTTTACATCTGCCTTGGGTTGTTCTTTTACGTTTATTTTTGGTTCTACTTCCACGTCTAATTTGGGTTCTTCTTTAACGTGTATTTTGGGTTCATGTTTTGGGGTTATATTAGATTCTTCATTCACTATTTGTCGTTTTGTGATGATAGGCTTTGGTTTAGGTAGATCATCTTCTTTGCCGATAATGCCCCACCAGTCTTCACTTTCATCGCTCTCTTTTCCTTCATCTTCTTCCCCTATGGCACCAATGTTGTCATTAATTATAACATCATTTACACTTACTTCTTCGGCGCCGTCGAATCGGCATAAAGATCTTTCCTTTGGTGTTGATAAGGGGCTTTTTACAGTGAACGAAGGATAGCCATTATCTTCATCGAAAGTTTTAATTTCTCTGTCCCCTAAAGAAACTGTTGTTTTGACCTCCTCTTTATTTTCTTCAGTGACACTGACACAGAATTTAAATGGTTTATTGAGATTAATAACTGCTGGACTATGTTCCTCCTCGTCCTCACTTCTTTCCGCAATAGTAGTTGAGTCACTTAGAGCACTAGCTGATCTTAATCTTGATTCCGTTCTTTCACTTTCCTCATAAATTACGCTAAGTTGGTGGGGATAAGATTCATCATCATCATCGTCAACAATATAGGAATTCTCTTCATCAACTTCCTCATTCATTTCTTCTGAATATTCCTCAATACAAACTTCCTCTTCAGAGCAATGCGAATTATTATCTTCATCAGCGTATACATGAATATTACTTACAGATCTTATTGATTTCAGTGGACTGCTAATGTTGTCTCGAAGTTGGACTCCTTCCTCAGTTTCTGTATCTGAACCAGAATCTGAAGATTCGTTTTCTGGTGCTGGCTCAGATTTCTCCCTTTCAAATTTGTTATTTATTAGCTTTTCCTGGACGTTAAGTGTTGGGGTTGTTGCACTTCGAGGATTGGTTGATCCTAAGCTGTTTCTTCTTGCACCTTTTTCCGTAAATCTCTTATTATAATAAGACATTTCATCCGTCGAAGAATATCCAGTTGGATCATCTGTATCACTAGTTGGACCATAATATGGATATGGTGGATACATGGGAGGGTAACCATAATAATAAGAATAATAGTATGGATCGAAGTAAGGAGGATATGGAGGATACAGTTGAGCTTCCTCGGTGCTGCTACCTTCCTCAAATTCAGGATAATGTTGATATCCGTAACTGTAGAAAGGTAACGGTGTGGATCGCGGGTTAGTATTTGTTTCTGCATCACTTTCTCCATCTACAGTGGATTGCTTTCTAGAAGCTGGATAAGGGTAAGTTGGCATATAACCCCAAAATGGTACTGGTGTGTGCCTAGGAGTTGGTGTTTGTCTTGGCGTAGTTTTAGAACTCATGTCGCTGGAGTCTTCCTTGGAAAAGCCTGCTTGGGGATCTTGGTAATAGTAATTGTAAAAATAGTCATGCCAATAAGGAGGAGGAGGGTAGGGGGGATAATTAGGGTCATAGCCCCATTGCTCGTAAGGGGATGCTTCGTATTGCTCTTCGACATTGGCTATAACAAAATTAATAATTTTGGTTTCAACATTTAGCAATTTTTGTGTAAAAATAATTTGAACATTAGGTAGGCTGATTAAATTTATTTTTATAAAGCTAATTTAATAGTACGCATGTTGTGAAAAAGTTTCATGAATGAAACACAAAGAAATGTAGTTAGTTCTGAAGTTATAAACAAAAAAATGTGCACGAATATGATCATGCGACCATTCAATAGGATTTAATTTGGAAAATTTATAAAACTCTTTACATTTAGATAATTTGTTTGTTCATCTGTTTATGTTTTATCTAAATGCATCTTGGCAGGGGGTAAAGTTATTTGTTTAAGTCAACATACCACAATTATCCGGTGCAGTCATGGCTTGTAAAATTTTGAACGATCTACTGGGGATTGAACTTCCAGTATATTTCTTGGGCTCTGGTACTACTTGCTCGCTTGGGTGTACGTAGGGTTGTGGCGGATCATCACCTGGGGTATACAAAATAATAAATTAGTGATCATTTTGTATAGGAATGCATTGGCAAATAACAAAAACGATTAATCTGTCTTCAGGTTTTGTTCATGTTTGTAAATTTACTGTAATAATTCGGCTCGAAGGACCAAATATGTATTAATATAAATAGCAATAATGCACTATTTGATTTAAGTGAAAGGAGAACAGTGTAAGATGTAATGTAATTATATTGATTTTTCACAGCATTTCTCATTGCAGCTTCAGGTGTTTAAGAATTTGCATTATCAATATGTCCACAAATAGCCCCCGCAGGTTGCTTTGTGAGATCTTAGTGAAAATCAACTTGTAATTTACTAAAACTAAAATGCTGAATTTCACTTTAGCAATATGAAAAATACTTAAACATAATATTTTTAGTAATATTTTACTATAATGAACGTAACCAGACTGCAACCAACAGCTACTCTCCGGGCTATGTGCCCAGCTGAGCGCTGAATTACAGGTTACAAGTCTGGCGCGTTAAGTGTAATAATTGCATATTACCATCAAAACACTAATGCTTCGATTGCAACAAACACCAGCCGAAAGACTGAGTGACGACTGCCTACATGCCTACCTTGCACTGACGAGAGCCAACAGCTCGAAACTGCAGTCTACCAGTGGTGTGTGATGGCTGGCAAGAGAGCTCCTTTAAGTTACTAAGTTATTACACTTAATGCGCCAGACTTGTAACTTGTAATTCAGCGCTCGGTGGGGCACATAGCCTGAAGAGTAGCTGTTGGTTGCAGTCTGGTTACGCTCCTTATAGTAAAATAAGGATTTTATAGAGGAGTTTGCGACTAAAAATATTATGTTTAATATTCCGCCCTCTAAAAGCACATTTGAACTATGCTAAGCCCAGTCAGGCTATTTATTTTTCGATTGCAACAGACACTGGACCGCTAGATGGCGCCTGCTGACTATTTTACATGTCGCTATTGTAAAAATACCGGGATGTACCAAATAGTCAAAGGATCCTCGTGCCGGTCGTCACATGCCTACCTTGCACTGACGAGAGCCAACAGCTCAAAACTGCAGTCTGCAAGTGGTGTATGACGGCTGGCAAGAGAGCTCCTTTAAGTAGGATCAGTCTTTCGTTTGGTGTTTGTTGCAATCGAAGCATTAGCGTTTTGATGGTAATATGCAATTATTACACTTAACGCGCCAGACTTGTAACTTGTAATTCAGCGCTCGGCAGGACACATAGCCCGGAGAGTAGCTGTTGGTTGCAGTCTGGTTACGTTCCTTATAGTAAAATAAGGATTTTATAGAGGAGTTTGCGACTAAAAATATTATGTTTAATGTTCCGCCCTCTAAAAGCACATTTGAACTATGAAAATTACTTATTTAGATGGAATATTTTGTGGTGTGTTGTGAAATAAACATAAAAATGTTTTTTTTTCATACACATGCGGTTAACCAGTACTTGCTACAAAGATAATATTAGTGTGATAAATGGAAATTATATTTCTTTTCAGATACATTTGTAATGTATGAATCCGGCTCGGATGACCAAAAGTAGAGATTTAAAACGGTAGGAACTACTTTCCAATATTTTGTTACAGATAAATTATTGTTATTAACTGTGACATGCTCGGGAAGTGGATATAGAATATATTGAGGTTTGATAATTTTTTAACAAAAGAAAAAACTGGCCAGTCAAATTGGTCATTATTAATCATAAAAAATCACTGCATTCTCTCATAGTTGCTACTTGATGTGGAAAATGCAATTTCGTTAATACGAAACGTTATATTAAAATGTTATAATTGCTCTAACCGATATAGTATGTGACTTTGTTATATGTAGTTTGATCTCGTATGAGTCTGTTACCTTCTATTTGTACTGGGATAGTCCTGACTTGGGGTCCCTGGTTTCCTTGAGGTTGGGGACCACGCGACACTAAAAATGCCAAGCAATAAATAAATGCCTTACCAAACAATTTATTGTTTCTATACCAAATGCTAATTCTAAGCCACACGTGTTAGTAACAACAAAAAATAACACCGTTAGTCGAAAAGAACTTGTTCAGAGAAATTTTCAAAACATCACGCATACGAGAAGACAAAAGAACTCGACAGATTGAAATCAACTCTAAGTATCCCGCAAAAAGCCATAGTGTGTCAAAGTACACAAACAAAAATAAAAACAGTGCTTTAAAAAAAGTTCAGTTGTATGGAAAACGAAAAAAAAATCGTACCGGTAGTGGGTTTAGTATAGTAATTGGGATCAGGTGACCCATCAGTCATATTTTGCAATAATTTAAAAGCCTTTGATGGTATGGCGGGACCACGATATCTAGGATCTACTTCTCTTTGATAGTTTTCTTCATCTACAACTAATAATTGTAACAACTAATTAATTCTGTCGATCTTCTAGGACATAGTCGTCGCGGAAAGGAATTGAGAAAAACAAAATATGAGAATTAAAAAATTTTGTTATAAAATTCCATAAGTAACTGTTTTGCATAAATTAGAGAATTTCAAAATCGAGACTAGCTTAAAATATGTATCAATTCTTAAAATGTTTTCTTAACCGCCTCTCAAGTTACCGAAGTAACCCCCTGGAAGATCTCAAGGATCTTGTGCTAGGCAAAGAGAGACGAGGCCCTACAGTTTAATATGGACTCCGAACCACTCTTGGGGCAATTTTTTTAATGAAAAATTGTTTCGCCTTGCGGGAATCGAACCCACTTCGCTAGGCAACTCAGTTTGCTAGCCAGTCGCTTTAACACACTGAGCTACCATTCCCTTACCATTAATGAAAAATTGTTTCGCCTTGCGGGAATCGAACCCACTTCGCTAGGCAACTCAGTTTGCTAGCCAGTCGCTTTAACACACTGAGTTACCAATCCCATTCTGGTTTTAATTTTCGTTTGCACAAACATAGTGATTAGGTTGTGGTGGAATGTATATAGTTTCTACAATTTTTATGTCCGATCCTATAAGAAATATGTTATATACCAATTCTACAGGTGTTAATGGCAAGTATTGGTTACAATTTAAATTCTAACATCTAGATACTGGGACACAATTATGCTACACGTTTTGTTAGTCAAGACAGTTCTATACATTTTATTTATTTTATGTTACTCAAGGTATATACGGGTCCCGGACACATCAACTTGATTGATAATTGTATAAGAGTAAATGTTACAATTTTCATAAGGCCAACTATGTATTACTATATGAAGTTCTATTCCGTCTGTCTATTTTACGACGGCCGCACCAAATTTCTTGCTTAATATCTGTTATAGAATAATAAAGTTTTAGAAACAGTTATCCCATTTTTTGTGAGCTATATTTCAGTAAAAAGCAATTCGATATACATAGCCTACTTTGTGAGATATATTACAAAAACCTGAAAAATAGGAAAACCATAAACTGTTATAGTTTCCTTATTTGAGGAGATACGAAAAAAGTTAAAGAGATGAAAGTTGACGGCAAAGGCAATAAGAATAATAATTTGTATAAAAAAAATCGAAAAACGCAGATGGCTTTGACATACTCTCTTGTGCAAAAATGAAAAAAAAAAACAAATCTCAAAGTAGGCCATGACACAATTAATTCCGTTTATTTTTCTCTTTCCAACGATATAAAACATGTCGTAAAAATTGTAACTGATAGTGTCAATATTTAATATTTTACGAAAACCACAATTCATATTATTTATCGTAAAAATCAGCTATGCCATGATTAGTGAAAAACACTGTGTACAGTTATTAACATATTTGACAGATTGTCACTCTTGTATGTTGTATGTTGCGTTGTCGAGTTCCAAGACAAGTTTACACCAATAATAACAAATATGATTAGTATTTATTGTCAATGCTCCACCACATTATTTAAATGCAGTGAGAGACACTTAAATAATACCTAACCTCATCAATGAATTGGAAGAAATGGATCCATTAAATGGCCTGCTAGATCCCCAGATCTTACAAAAATGGATTTCTTTTTATGGGGATACGTGAAGGAAATTGTTTATAGAGACACACCAACAAGAATACCAAATATGAAGGAAAGAATAATAACTGCCTTTACATCTATCACACCGGCAGTTTTAGGAACTGTGGGAACCTTATTTTAAAAGCGCATAGAGATGTGTGTCAATCAAAATGGGCAACACGTGGAACATTTATTATAATTTTTTCTACTGGGTTACTTGAAGAAACCTCTTTTTTTAAGTTTATTTTTGAATTTTGTAATTATTGCTCAATAAAACTAAATCGGTTGCAATTAGCCCTAGGGAAGCACTTACAAAAAATGTTCGTTTTTGATTTCTACATCACATCGTCGAAAAATATACAGGGTGTTTCATTTGAAAAAATTGAGAAAACTCAATTTAAAATGTTCTTAATTGAAAAATAATTTTTGACCACCCTGTACATATTTAGGAAATGAAAATGATTCAGAAACATTAATTAGATGTCTCGTAACTGGTATTCACATAATTTTTTCTTCAAACCCATAATTGTGACTGTGGTGATTTTTTAAATATCCATCTGCAGATTGCATTATTTCAACAAAAAAATTCATTACATCCAAGTGATTGGGAGATATTCAATGCTAATATAGGAATGAATAGAACCTAGAAAGAGGCTTCAAAAAATTTACTGATATACATAGCATTCCATTTTAAAAAAAGGCACTTGGTCCTGTAATTTCGTCTTGGCTCGCCCTGTATATTCGAAAATAATTTCCTTTTTTATTTACTTGCAATTTCTTAAAAAATTTCTAGCTATCGTAGAACTCGAGATATCGAGGTCCGACGCTCTATTGCCCCACCCTGTATATCGCACAAAGTAGGCTATGGATTTCAAATTTCTTTTTACTGAAATATAGTTCACAAAAAATGGAATAACTGTTTCTAAAACTTCATTTTTCTACAGAGAATATTAACGAAGATGTGGCCCTCGTAAAATAGACAGACGGTATACAATTTACATTCTAATTAAAAAATAAAAAGGTAGCAGTTCTATATAGTTTAATTAGTAAACAGTATGAAACAATATCAAATTATGGAATAAAATTAGGGGTTGCAATTGAAGTAAGTTAATAGCAACTTGCGTTTGAGGTATATAAGTAGGCTTTAAAAATAAACTTGATAAAGATGAGCGTGCGTTTATCTTGTATAGATTTGTTGTATTTTTCAATTTATTTGAACATGTGCCGTCCCCTATATAAAATTGAGGCAACAGTCTCATTGTCTAAGTAAGGAAAGAAGAATTCTAAAAATATCCCGCCACCAAAAATAATAATAATAAAATAATATACCACTTTCATCGAGTATTCTAAAAACTTTTGACGGTATGTGTCCACCTCTGTACCTTGGGTTTTCCTCGTCATAAAAATGAATTTCTAAAATAAGTTAAAAATTTACAGCAACAATTAGGCGCTCTATAAAATTAAAATACAAAAAAGAGGCGTTACACGAAAAATTAAGCATATTTTCTGATGTATTTTTTACCTTGTTTAAATTTATTCATTAGATTCTGATCACCCTCGCTCAGTTTCATTCTCCGTAGTTGGTCTGCAGGAACTTGCTGGAAGTTTTGGGGGTACTTAGGGGCGTGCTCGGTAATTGGAGCATCTTCAGCCTCATCATCGTCATCTGTTTGAGTCAGCTTCTGAATTATTTTAAAGGAATTTGACTGGGTGGGATTACTGCCCCAGCTTTGTTGTCGGTTTAACGATCTGAAATATTAAAATAACTTAGTCACCTGTTACATGTTCGACTTTAAATAACTCGTATGTACATTTTTCATTTCGTGGAATCTGAATGGAATCTGCACGTGGGATGCGCTAAAGGGTAAGACGAATAATTTAATTTAACACAGTATACAGGCTGTCCATTTTATCAGGGCCCTCGAGAATATCTCACTTAATATCGGTGGTACAAAAAAAAATATTCTTACGAAAATTGTGCCGATTTATATAACCTACAAAATGGTTTAAAGACATTTGAAATCCATGTCCTACTTTAAGAGTTAAGGCGGAAAATATCGAAAATGCGGAAAACGTCTAGGCCAAATATCTCCGTTATTTGAAGAGATACGAGAAAATCTTTGCTATAATAAAACATTAACACAAATAAGAAGAATAAAGTAAATTCAGGTAACAAAAACAAATTAATAATAAAAAGAATATAGCACACAGAACATTAATATTTATCTAATCTCAAAATTTCATATCAAGTGTTCAAAGTATCCACCGCGATTTCTTATGCACAATCGAGCGCGGCGAGGCACTGCATTTAAAATATTACTCAGCATTTCGGTGGTAACTGTAATACATGCCTGTTGAATTTGAGCTTTTAGGTCCTCTACATTTTGTGGTGTCGTCGAAAACACCTTATCTTTAATATACCCCCATAGAAAAAATCCATTGGGGTTATATCTGGAGAACGAGGGGGCCATCGAATAAATTCATTGGTACCTATCTAATGTTGAGGCAAAATTTTGTCTAAATAATCTAGGCAAATTTGGGAATTGTGGGGAGGAGCTTCATCTTGTTGAAAATATTGAAAGTTGTGTCGATTCTCTAAAGGTAGGTCATCTAAGAATTCATTAAATTCATTTCTCAAAAAGTTTAGGTACCTTTGACCACTGAGGTGACCATCATAAGAATAAGGATCTATTAAATTGGTGTCTAAAATACCTATCCACACATTTATTGAAAAACGATTTTGAAACCCAGTCGGTCTATGCCAGTGTGTATTTTCAGAAGTCCATTTGTAATGAATATTGCGATTAAAAAATCCATTACTGGAAAAATCTGCCTCGTCGGACCAAAGTATTTTACTACATATTAATGGATCGGCACGCTTATTTTCCAACAACCACCTACAAAAAGTCATCCTCCTCGGTTTGTCCCCCGCTTGTAAGTTGTGAACTTTTTTGGCTTTTTACAACCGGTAACCATTTTTCTTTAAAAGTTTTCTAGCACTTGTTTTATTTATATGACAAGCAATTTGAATTTCTCTTAATGATGTTTCCAAATTTTCTGTATTTTTATTTCTTACATAATTAATAACTCGGTTTACCTTATTTGCATTATCAGTAACACTGTTCAACCTTGTCTTCTTCTTTAAAAATGAACCATTATTTTTCAGTTTAGTAGCTAATTTTCTGAACAGAGTTTTATTCGGCTGTAGTGCTTGTGGAAATCTGTTTCTATATTCTACTTGAGCTAATCCAGAGTTAAAATTGCATTGGCAATATGTAACGAACATATTATAACGATCAATGTGAGTGAAAATCATTTTTGATCATTCTAAATTCTTAAACGAGTGTGATTGAGTGAGAGTTTAAGTATTAACTGAAATGATCTGTCAAAAAATTAAATTGTCAAGTTTGTTCATAGCCAACTATTTTAAAATAATTGAAATAATATAGAGAAATCATGAAATACAAACAAATGGATATTATACTTAAATTAATTGGTAAAGACATTTTAACTTTCTGAGCAAGGAGTAACACTTTTATGGAGGACCTCTATACATTGGCATAACTGCGAATACTCTTTTCATAATTGCTCCATGTTGCTTTCGTGATTATTATTTCGTTTTTGTTGCCTGAATTTACTTTATTCTTCTTAATTGTGTTAATGTTTTATTATAGCAAAGATTTGAACAACTTATTGAATTATTTTATCGTTTTATTTAATCATACTTCTTCTTCACGGCAAGTATAATGCTTGTTAAAAAAAATCATTGGTTTTAAAAAGCTGTTTTTATAATTACTAACGTAGTACCAATGAATAAATATGGCATGTTATATATCGTTGAAAAGGGAGGAAAATACTTTATTTAATGGCGCCATTTCCCTCCCGTTTCAAAATAATTTTTTTAACAGCCTGAAGAGTAAATCTCAAAATACAACGGTTTTGAAAAAAATTAGATAAAATCTCGTTGAAACAATCTGTTTTGCAAAAAATTTCCGCCTTAGAATTTTTCTCGTATGTATCTCTTCAAATAACGGAGATATTTGGCCTAGACGTTTTCCGCATTTTCGATATTTTTCTCCATAACTCTTAAAGTAGGCCATGGATTTCAAATGTCTTTAAACCATTTTGTAAGTTATATAAATCGGCACGATTTTCATAAAAATAATTTTTTTTGTGCGATCGATATTAAGTGAGATATTCTCGAGTGCTATGATGAAATGGACAGCCTGTATACAGCATTTTTGGTATTTTTATACTGTTAGGAAATTATTATACCTGCAAACGTATTGTTGTAAGATACAGTCTTTAATTCAGTTAGGTAGATGTATTTTACTTTTTTTTCAATAATAATCTGTCATGCCCCAAAATGCCGTGTATGAAATCCAATGTACTGATTCTTGAGATAACTCACCCCGATTATCTGAACTAATTGGAGCTACACTAAAATCTTTGAGCGTTGTGGTATATTCAATAGATTCGATTCATAACATGACACGAATGTTCAACTGGCGCTAAATCTGGAGATTTGGGTGGCCATGAAAGGACCTCCACATTTGTTTGTCTCAAATATTCTCTAATATTGACTGCCCGTTGGACACTGGGTATTGGAGCAGATTTTTCATATCTCTTGCATTATTGGAATCACTATTGGCTCGAGTTGATGTGTACTTGAGCGATTAATTTTGTGTCAATGAATAATACGGGTAATTTATCTCCATACCGTGAGCTCTGATGTTTGAGCTGCATGGTGTTCTAGAGTTAACACGAAATTCCCTCTTAGAATGTATGAATACCCTTCTACTATCCACGATTCACAGGGCAAGTAGGATTAGCCACTGAGGGCGATACTACTTAATTCTGCATCCCACGATTTTCGTTCGTTGCAGACTTCCAAGTAGTCCATGAAACAGTTGAACACCATGGTGATATTTTTAAAGTTCCCACCCCTCATCAACTTACCCCTAAACTAGAGAAACTACCCCTATTTCCCGTTTTTTTCCATCGTAGGCATGCTGTTCGGTTTTTTGCACAGTATTTTATGAAATTTAACCATACAACATCTTATCCACCCCCGGGGTTGAAATTACCCCCTCCCTAATACTAAACTATCCGCAAAAAATCAAAATACGTGAAAATTTGTTTATCTCCGTTTTTGAGGGAGCTCAATACGATTGTATTATTTATTTCCAAACCCCTAATTTGGGAGTGGTTGATGGAGAGTGGGGGATGAAACAGTATTGACATCGTGTTTAGCGCCCTCGAAAATGAGGAGAAAACATTTTTCATTATTTTGTATTTTTCGGTGGTTTTCAATGTTAGGGGTGGTGATGGTTTCAACTTGTGTGAGGGAGAAACGAATATTACCATGGTGTTAACAATCCTCGAAAACGGGGATAAACAAATTTTCATGCATTTTGAATTTTTTGGGGATATTTTAGTATTAGGATAGGGGGTAGTTTCAACCCCGGGGGTGGATAAGATGTTGTATTGTTAAATTTCATACCGTCTACACGAATCCTGCCTAAAAATCGGATCCGCATGCCTACGAAGGAAGAAAACGCGAAATAGGGGTGGTTTTTCGACTTTATGGGTAGTTGCTGACGGGTGGAAACGTTAAAAATATCACCATCGTGTTCAGTCCCTCGAAAACGGGGGGTGCCCGTGTTTCATCCCTCTCACAGCACTCTTGTGTTTTAACTCTTTTTTTACAACTTTTTCATAATACTGGAGTGTGCGAGTCGGAAAAAAGCCGAAAATTGTAAGTATTTTGCTATGCAATAAGAGTACCCCCCCCGTTTCCGAGGATGCTGAGTACGATGGTACTGGTAGAATTTCTCTTTGGAGAGGACTCAAATATGGCAAGAAATCACCCCTAAAAGAGGTTAAACGCTTTCCCAACGGTGAAATTTACTGTGTTAGGCAAAATTTTATCATTATATGTATGTGGTTTGCTATCAAGTATACCAAAGTCGTAAAATGTTGGTGGATGTGTAAACACTGTCAAATCAATTGCAACAACATTAACGAATGCGTTGAAGAATAATGGGACTAATATAGAATCCTTGGGGCACGCCCGAGACAGATACAAGTTCTACAGACCGTTGACATTAATAATCAATACGGTGGAGTCTATTTTCTATTTTTCAAATCTTATTTGAAAAACAGTAATGGGTTTCTTGAGAAATTAAACTTTTCAAATTTTGAAAATAAGATTCTGTGATCAAGTCTGTTAAATGCATCTGTATAAACTACACTTACGAGTTAGCGTCTAGCATCAGATATATATTGGGTTATATAGAAAAGATTGATCAGACCATGAATAAATTATAATATAATAAAAAACTGGTTCCTGTAAACAATTTAAATCCTTTAAATCCCATTCAATCTTTCCACAGCTCACCTTTAAATCGACTAAATAATGAAAATTTCCTGACTGGCGTAATCTAGATATTGTTAGTATCTTTTTAAATCGCATTACATCCCTTTTCTTAGTTAACTTTAATCCAATCTGCCAAACAAATTATGTGATAACAACATAATATCAATCAGAAAACGTCATACCTATCACTCCCCGGTGTTGTTGGTGTTCGGGACCCTTGATTAGTACCTTCAACTTGAATAGGAATTATCCTAGCTCCTTGACTATCAACCCTTTGTTGCTGCGGTATGTTTTGTACCGGTCGCTGTTGCTGCTTCTGTTGGGGTGCTATCCTGGGCCCAGGATGTTGCAAAACAATAGGTTGGGTGATATATACAGCTTCTATTTTTGTGTCTTCAGGTTCCATAGGTGGCTGCTGATATGGGGCGGGTCTAGTATTTGTACGGATCTCTATACGCACTGGAACTCCGCCAGGTAATTGCTGACTGAATTGCTGCTGTGTAGGCTGCGACTGTTGTACTGGCCTTGACTGGGGCCACCTCTGTTGCTGCGCCTGCTGTTGTTGAGCGGGAGGTGACGGAGACTGATACACGTTCTAAAATTATAATAAACAAAACGATTGACAACGCCTCTAAATAAGCGACAACAATTTCAAATTAAAAAAGTACTAACCTGAAATTCTTCCCTTTCCCTAGGAACTTGATTGTCCCTCTTAGCCCATGGTGGAATTTCCTCTTGTTGAACCTTTTTCGATTGCCATGGTCTGGGTGCTTCCTTTAGAGGTGGTGTCTGAATACTTGGGCTATCCTGATTCCTCTCTGGAGGAGTAGGTGGGGACACAACACGTCTCTGTGGTTGCTGTTGTTGATTAGCTGGTGGTATATATAAGGAACCCAAATGGGCTGTGCTCGTTTTTACTTCTGGTTGTCCGTTGTTTTGCCGAGGTATTGTTGGTTGTCGCTCTATAACTGGTGGTTGATACCTGGGTTGCTCCGCAGCTTCGGGATAACGTTGCTGTGGCGGTGGGGATTGGTACTGATATTGTTGGGGTTGAGGCTGAGGTGGTTGAATGGGTTGATATTGCTGTGGTACAGGCGAGATTGGAGCTCCTCTTTCGATTGTAGGTGGCTGATATCTGTGAGTAAAACGGAATAATTACAGATAAAATATGTATGTTTGTGTATACAACAGACCTCTTGTACAGAAAAATAATATAAAAAGATATTGTATAAGAAATCAAGTAAAACGCTATAAGGCCACCGATAAATGTAGTTTATATAGGGTGTCTCAGATATGCTGTTATTAAAATGACTTAATTAGGGGTAATTTATAAAAGAACAGGAGGAGCTACGGTTAAATATTTTTGTATACAGGTTGCCCCAATAGTGTGTCAAAGTCCAAAATCGGTCTTATTAGAAGACTTTGGAAAATTTCGTTGTAGCGAGTCACCCTGTACAGGCTGTCCATTTTATCAGGGCCCTCGAGAATATCTCACTTAATATCGGTCGTACAAAAATAATTATAATAATTATTTACGAAAATTGTGCCGATTTATATAACCTACAAAATGGTTTAAAGACATTTGAAATCCATGGCCTACTTTAAGAGTTATGACGAAAAATATCGAAAATGCGGAAAACGTCTAGGCCAAATATCTCCGTTATTTGAAGAGATAAGAGAAAAATTCTAAGGCGAAAATTTTTTGCAAAACAGAGTGTTTCAACGAGGTTTTATCTAATTTTTTTCAAAACCGCTGTATTTTGGGATTTACTCTTCAGGTTGTTAAAAAAATTATTTTGAAACGGGCGGGAAATGACTCCATTAAATAGAGTATTTTCCTCCCTTTTCAACGATATATCACATGCCATATTTATTCATTAGTACTACGTTAGTAATTATAAAAACATTTTTTTTAAGCCAATAGTTTTTTTTTTAACAAGCATTATACTTTCCGTGGAGAAGTATGATTAAATAAAACGATAAAATAATTCAATAAGTTGTTCAAATCTTTGCTATAAGAAAACATTAACACAATTAAGAAAAATAAAGTAAATTCAGGTAACAAAAACAAATTTATAATAAAAAGAATATAGCACACAGAACATTAATATTTATCTAATCCTCAAAATAATTTTTAAGATATCATATCAAGTATTCAAAGTGTCCACCGCGATTTCTTATGCACAATCGAGCGCGGCGAGGCACTGCATTTAAAACATCACTCAGCATTTCGGGGGTAACTGTAATACATGCCTGTTGAATTCGAGCTTTTAGGTCCTCTACATTTTGCGGTGTCGTCGAAAACACCTTATCTTTAAAATACTCCCATAGAAAAAATCCATTAGGGTTATATCTGGAGAACGAGGGGTCATCGAATAAATCCATCGTTACCTATCTAAGGTTGAGGCAAAATGTCGTCTAAATAATCTAGGCAAATCTAGGAATTGTGGGGAGGACCTCCATATTGTTGAAAATATTGAAAGTTGTGTCGATTCTCTAAAGGTAGGTCATCTAAGAATTCATTAAATTCATTTCTCAAAAAGTTTAGGTACCTTTGACCACTGAGGTGATCATCATAAAAATAAGGACCTATTAAATTGGTGCCTAAAATACCTATCCACACATTTATTGAAAAACGATTTTGAAACCCAGTCGGTCTATGCCAGTGTATATTTTCAGAAGTCCATTTGTAATGAATATTGCGATTAAAAAATCCTTTATTGGAAAAATTTGCCTCGTCGGACCAACGTATTTTACTACATATTAATGGATCGGCACGCTTCTTTTCCAACAGCCACCTCCTTGGTTTGTTCCCCGCTTGTAAATTGTGAACTTTTTTGGCTTTATAATACCGGTAACCATTTTTCTTTAAAATTTTTCTAGCACTTGTTTTATTTATATGACAAGCAATTTGAATTTCTCTTAATGATGTTTCCAAATTTTCTGTCTTTTTATTTCTTACGTAATTAATAACTCGGTTTACCTTATTTACATTATCAGTAACACTGTTCAACCTTGTCTTCTTCTTTAAAAATTAACCATTATTTTTCAGTTTCGTAGTTAATTTTCTGAACAGAGTTTTATTCGGCTGTAATGTTTGTGGAAATCTGTTTCTATATTCTACTTGAGCTAATCCAGAGTTAAAATTGCATTTGCGATATGTAACGAACATATTATAACGATCAATGTGAGTGAAAATAATTTTTGAAAATTCTAAATTCTTAAACGAGTGTGATTGAGTGAGAGTTTAAGTATTAATTGAGATGATCTTTCAAAAAATTAAATTGCCAAGTTTGTTCATTGCCAACTATTTTAAAATAATTGAAATAATAGTGAAATCATGAAATACAAACAAATGGATATTATAATTAAATTAATTGGTAAAGACATTTTAACTTTATGAGCAAGGAGTGACGCTTTTATGGAAGGTCTCTATACATTGGCATAACTGCGAATACTCTTTCCATAATTGCTCCATGTTGCTTTCGTGATTATTATTTTGTTTGTGTTAGGTACCTGAATTTATTTTATTCTTCCTAATTATGTTAATGTTTTATTACAGCAAAGATTTGAACAACTTATTAAATTATTTTATCTAGAAAATACTTGTTTTAAGGTTAACGTAACTTGAAGAATTTAAATATAATTTGTTCTTGTATTCGTTTAAGCCGAAGGAAATTATGTTTTCTGTTTAAAACATACCGTGAGATTTTTCAAAATAATGCAATACAATACTCCGATACAAATCATTCGTAATAACTAGAATGGTCAGAGTTCTAACAATGTGCAGCCCATTTTTAAAATGTTAATAATTGCAGCATCTGCATTGAAATATGGTTAAATCACTCATACAATCATTAGTCATTGTTTCTAAGAAATGTTGTGGGAGGAAACTTTCATATTTTGTGTTCGTACTATGGAATTCAATTAAACAAAGATTTCGAAAAGGGATCAAAATATACAGAACCTGCGTTAAACTTGAAAATGTATTGCGTTACCGTGAGGAACTTTGCCATGTTAAAATCAAGTTGATGAAAAATTGCGTATATCCAGTACAAATTCGTTAATTTGAAAGGAGTTCTTTGTTTATTGCCACGATATGTATCTTGAGACTGAATGGCATGCTTATGTTTTTTGTCCTGGGAACCAATTCTTGAAATCATAGGAATTGATTCTATTGAGAAAACTTTCTCTCACTGAAATTCTCATGCGAATCAACAAATCAAGAGAATTGCCATTCTTGAATCTCATAGGAATCAAATTCCAATGGGAACAGCAATGGAATGTGTGTGGAATTATATGTACGTAATAATATTCGCAACAGCCAATGAGCAGGTTTTATTAGATTGAAGTGACAATACTTATGATGTTTATTAATTAAGTAATTTATTTATTTATTTTTTATTTATTGAGTTACAATATCCAACAGACCGAGGTCCATTTACAGGATAAGGTTAGAACAAAACCAGATATAATATATAATACAAAAAAAATAAAAGAAACAGGTAAATAAGAACAAACAAACTCAAACAAACCTGAAATTATAAATTACATGATAAGTATCTATGGAACAAACAAACGAAGTATATAATAATAAACACCTAGCATTAAATAATTAGAATTGTTTAATACTATAATACTGTGAATGTTTGTGTTGAAAATATCTATTATAGTATTAACATTATTGTAATTAGAAAACATTTGAAAGAAGGGGGATTGAATTAAGATGTTGGTTCTTGGAGTACGTATCAAAAAAGTTTCACAATGTCTTGAGTTAAGATGAGGTACAGCGTAAAAAATACTGTTGTAAAGGTCTTCACATTTAATAAAATTATGTATAATTTTATAGAGGAAAATTATAGATTGCGTCACCCTCCTCTTTAAGAGACAAGTAAAATTAAAAGTAGATAAAAGAATATCATGTGGATATCCCCTAGGCCAAATGATTTAAGGTGTAAATTCTTTAGGAACCGACTTTGAATACTTTCCAATGATATTATATGACAATGATATACTGGATTCCATATAATCGAGGAGTATTCTAATTTTGATCTTACTAAACAATTGAACAATAATTTGCACGTATCTATATTTTGAAAATCTTTAATGTTTCTTAAGACGAATCCTAATGTCTTAAAAGATGATGTAACAGTAGAGTTAATGTGATGTACAAATGTTAACTTTGAGTCAAACATAACTCCGAGATCTTTAACATTGTTAGGTCTATTCAGAGAGATACTTTCAATTTTATAATCAAATTCATAAGTGAATTGCTTTCTTGAATACGACATAACGTTGCATTTGTTGACGTTTAAAAACAGGTTATTTTCCGTACACCATGTATATATGCGTATTCATAATCGACCACCGAGTCAATTTGACAGAATATTTTTAAATCGTCAGCGTATAGAAGGTATTTTACATCAATATTGGCGGTAATATCATTTATAAAAATTATGGAAAATGAAGGACCTAGAATGGATCCCTGTGGGACTCCGGATGATTGTAAAAATTTGTTCGACTTGTAACCTTTTACTTGAACATATTGCCAACGATCACTTAGGTGGGATGTTATTAAATTTAAGAACTCTGTAGATATATTCAAATATTGAAGCTTATGTAATAATATATTATGATCTAATTTATCAAAGGCCTTAGAGACGTCAGTGTAGATAACATCTACCTGACCTTTCTGATCTAAGAATTCACTAATATATTGAGTTTTTATAACCAAATTTGTTACTGTTGATCGACCTGAGATAAACCTTTGTTGCTCTAGTAATAGACAATTATTCTTTCCTATTATTTAGTTTTCTACCACATGTATTATTATCCCCTTCAAAAACACATCACCGAATCCACCAAATAATAGAATTATTGGAAAATAGCCTCTGCGCCCGAACAAACAGACAATTATTAATGTATATAAAGGATCGTATAAAATAATTTCGAGTAACTTACTAAAATTGCAAATTATGGTAATTGGTCTGTAATTACTTACGTCGGTATTATCACCTTTTTTAAATATGGGTGTAACTTTAGATAATTTCCATAAGTTTGGAAATACAGAATTCTCTAAGATCGCATTATATATAATAGATAGCGGGTATGCAAGAAGAATGGCACAATCTCGAATTAAAAATGCAGGAACGTTATCCGGTCCCATAGTCATATTTGCTTTTAACTGACTAATAGCATTTTTTACATCATCCAAAGTAACTTTCCTTAAATGCAAAATATTATTTGGAGTGATGCCATCGAGTTTCACGGGGTAGAGTTAACTTTGGTATCTGAAAAAGATTCAGAAAAGAAGTCGGCGAATGCTGAAAAAATTTCAGTGGGGTTATCGATATTTGTATCGTTATATTTCATAATAGACGGTATGCCCGACAGAGATCTTTTAGCTTTTATAAAGGACCAGAAATTATTAGGATCCATATTGTTATGATTTTCGATTTTACGTATGTAATGTCGGTATGCCAAATTATTTTCAGTTTTAAACTCGTCTCTCAGTTTTTTAAACATATCATAATTTTAATCATTCTTACATTTTTTGTAAGCATCGTAAGCCTTATGTTTATTTTTCAGCAGAATAATTAAGTGACCATTGAACCAAACTGGGTACTTTCGCGAGGGTGGTTTCTTTTTGGGAATATTTATCAATAATATCGTATAGTTTAAAGTAAAACCCTCCTCCAACCATTGTGTTCACATTCCCTGTAATGTTCAAAAAATTCCAGTCGGTTAACATTAAATTACTGTATAAATCGGTGTAATTTCCTTTTTTAAAATTGGAATCCGTATTACTAGCTGTGGGAAATTCCCTAAATTTATTGTTGTAGTAAAATTGCATTAAAGCCGAGTGATAGACATCCTGTGATATAAATATGTCAAGAGACTTAGATACATCGCACTCTTGATTGGCCATTACTAAATCTAAAATTTTATTGTTACAATTTTGTACTAAATTATATTGTGTAAGATTATAAAAACTGGAAAACTTTTGAATTGCTAAGACTAAGTTAGAATTAATGTCAATATATGTGTTTTCAAATCTCTGTTTGGAAATTATTTTTTTCTTTGAAGGCACATATTTCTACAGAATTCCTCCCTATTAAGTTATTACTTTAACAAAATACTTTTAATTAATGGTTTTAAATAGTAAAAGTCCAGAACTGAAAAACGAAATAAGCAACTGAAAGCGATTAACAGAATTTTAGTGTAACCTAAAATTATTTATAATTTGTTGTTGCAGTCTTTCTCCAGCAATCTGGATTTCGATTTGCACACGCTGGTTCTGCAGGTAGAACATTAATATCATCTTCAAATAAACCAAAATCTAGTTCCTCGTCTTCTTCTTCCCTCCCCGATTCTGGAACATTACTTTCAAGCTACTTTAGTAGCTTTTGAAATAGAAGATGCCCTAGTAGGTGCAGTCAAAAACCTATCCAGGGTATTACATACCTCGCCAGAGCCTTGGCGAGTCTAAAATGTCTAATAAAAAGTTTATCACTTAAGTCCATCGGATTTCGGTTCCGAATAAAATGCTGCCCTTCATATGCAATGGTAGCTTCAACATCTTCTAAATTTTATATAATTACAGCTTGAAGATGAAAATTATCCATAATTAAATTATAATATTTAAATATTATATGAAAGTAATGAAACTTATTAATTATTAACTGAATACTCATCAGCAAATGACATTTCACACTGTTCACATAATCTTAAAGTATCATTCAGAATTTTCGGATTCCAAGTCAAAAACCATCGAGAATTTTTTCCTCTAATATCAAGAGAAGTATTTTCTATGATTATTTTCAAGAATACGATTGTACTTAAGTCATTCAAAAACGTGAGAAAATGATGTCAATTTCTCTAGACAATTAATTCCTACGATTTCAAGAATTGGGTCCCTGATAAAGAAACTGCTACTAGGGAGATCGTGGCTTTTGAAAGGTGAATGTACACAGACAAATTGAAGATTGGCTGGATTGAGATAGAATAGTAAATGAATAATTTCAGTCAGTATAAAATTTAAAATGTGAACATTTCAATTTGTATTAAAAGTTAATGAATTACAGTATTATCACAATAAAAGAACTTAATAGCACGTCGACGTAGGCCAATTGCACAATAACAAACAAATCAGGGACAAAATAACATTTTTCGGCGGCAAAAAATGGAGATTGCGCGACAGAATGAGTAAGGCTTCCAGCTGGCCAATTCTTAAATAATGTTTTGGACCTACTAACCAAATGGTCTAAAGAGAGAGATCCTGAATCTCCAGATTTTAAAAAGTTTTGTGAAATGCCTTCAACATATCTGCAACAATCGACTAATGCTTACCAATGGGCGATGTCAAATAAGAAAGTTTTACGAGAAAGTAAAGATGGAGATTGTAAACTGTTTTATACATTTTTAAAATCAAGTGATGAATCAATAATCACCGCTCAGCTGATTTCTGCTTTCAAAGAAAAGGAAGATAAATGGGAAACCTTTGATGATTTAAAAAAATACAATCACAGCATTTGATTTATTACTATTAACTATGCTGATTTAAGTCCATCAAAATGCACGTCCTTATTTTTTGAAATACTTGAACTGTAAGCATGTCTTGGGTATGAAGATCCGATTAAAATTGGCAAAACTAATACCACTGGGATAAAAACGTGGACGACCAGCAAAGGCTCGGAAAGCTTTAATTGTGCGATAAAAATGAAAAGAAAAATATTCCTTGTTTAAATATTTTAAGAATGTCTGTTTATTTTTTTAAATCTAGAAGTTTTTTAGTTTACAAAATCTGTTTGTATTATCTCTACGTTAATATAAATAATTAAAATTATTTCCTTCCGTTTAGTGATTTTGTTTGTCAGGTAATAATTTTTTACGTCGCGCAAAACATTTTTGGGCTGCTTTTTTGCGTTTTATTGTCGCTCAAAACGCCAGTTTACTAAAATGGAACCATTTTACGAAAAATGGTGAAATTTCACCATATTTCATAAAATGGTTTTTTTGTCGTGCAATGCATTATCCTGTCGTGCAATATCCATTAATTCCTTTATAATGCTTTTTTTGTCGTAAGATGGATTCTTGTGTCGTGTAATGTCCATTTTTTGCTGTCACTAAAACTTTGTCGCTGATTTGTTTATAAACTGTCCTGCGAATGATGGCGGGTATGAAGAAAAAAATGTCGTTGTTTATTACAATTTATCTGTTAAATTGATGTCGTTCAAATGGCCTAAGTTGACGTGACATTAAATATTTCCCTTAATTTATACTTGTGCGTTGTATGACATGTAACTAATTTTAAAAAGGGTAAACACAACACCAATTTTATGTAAATATTTTAAATATTCTTTAACATGAAAGTTAATTTATACTAAACAGGTACCTTGGTTGTTGTTGCTCAAACTGTTGTGGCCTTTGCTGTTCAAATTGCTGTGGTCTTTGCTGCTCAAATTGCTGTGGTCTGTGCTGCACAGAAGGGGGCGATGTTGGTGCCGGCGCGGCCTTACCTTCTTGAGCAAATATTTCGTCAACTATGCTTCTTCTAGGTTGTGGGCCACCAGTTTTCCTCAATAGCGCCATTGGGTTATCCGGGATAATTTTCGTCATGTCAGGCCTCTCCAGAACTTGATTATCAGCTGTCATAACTTTTGAGGGTGGCGGGGGTGGAGGAGGTGCTCCGCCCCTTGACATCGGAGGCGGTGGCGGAGGTCCGGACGGGAAAACTTGTACTTGCGGTTGAGGGCGCATCACAGCTTGGACAGAAGGGGGTAGGGGGCCGACGTTTTGAGGAGGAGGTAGTTGTTGTTTGGGCACGTCGCCCGCGCCTCCTAGATGTGCGTTGCGCTCTATCCTTCTCGCCATACGGGGTGACCTGACCTCCGATAGGTCTATGCCTCCTGGGGTGTACGTAAATGGTTTCTTGTCTTTGGTCATCATTGCGTTCTGCACACATTGTGGAGGGTCCATTCTTGGGTCTTGTATCTAAAAATAGATGTGAATATTAACATACAACAGTAAACTATAAATGTAAATTATGTGTTGTTATATGCAGGCATGTAAGAAACTCTTAGATATTATATGATAGCGTGAACGTATTTTCCATATTTGTCCGTTTTATTTAATGTGAAAATATTTGTCTAGACATGTAGTTAACCTTTAACATTTAACTGGAATGGGTAGTAAAAATATGAAGCTTTTATTTATTATACTTTTAACCATATAAAATTCAAATTATAATCTATTATGGGCGAGTCAAACAAGAAAAAACAACAAAAAATATATATCATTAAAATTGAGAAAAAGTCGATTCCCTTATACTCGCATCACTTTTATTGTAAAATGAAAATGAGTCGAGAGTGAATATCGAACAAAGGTGAATGACTTAACAACTTTGGCTTTACGAGATTTTTCACGATGCGAGTTACGGAAAATCAGTGTTTATGTATTATGGAAGAATTTTATCATCACATTTCTGCCAAAAAACTGGTGAAGGCTGTAATGATTTTCGCGCCATAAGTATTCTTCTTGCATTTTCAAAAGTAATCGAGATAATAAAGGAAGTTCACTTAAGGGAGAATGTAATGAAAAATGATACATTGCTTGTATTCAGTCTTGTATTAGGAACTATAGTAGAGATCGCCGGCAAATGTATGTATTGATAATACCGAATCAGCTTATATTGAGTTTAAGCCAAGTGTCCCGCAAGGCTCTATCTTAGGTCTACTATTATTTTTATTGTATGTACAAGCCAGTTGATTAAATATTTAACTTATTGTCGAAACCATCTTTATTTATTTATTTATTTATTGCATACACTGCTCAACAGGTAAAATACCCAATTATAGAACAGGAAAAGAAAATTATAAAAACAAATCATAAAAGCAGAGCACAATATAAAACATTAAAAATCGATATAAGACAAAAAACAAACAAAAAAAACATAGAGAATAATACAAACCAACAAAAATATCAATAAATACAAAGTGTAAATAACAGACAATTAAACACAAGTTTAATGAGGTACATGTGCAGTATTAACTTAGAAAAAGACAGAAGGAAACAAAGATTAAAATTCAGTGTAAGAAAAACAAAAGTAATTTGAAAGTATTTAAATTAATTAAAAACTTCAGTTTTTATATCATTAAGGCTGCAATTAAAAATAACGAGGTTGCTACACAGTTTATTGAAATTGTTACAGATAGTGAACAAAGGCGAATTTTTTAATAGGTTTGTTTGCAAATTATTCCAGGAACATCAAGATCATTGTGTAGCGTTTTAAATAAGAATACTTGAGAGACGTATATTCGCCTATCTTCCAGAGTAGACAACGAGAACCTTTCAAGCAATTGACTCTACGGAACGCCATTAGCTGGATTATACCATCCGACTTAAACCAAAGTAGTTTAACAAACCGGCGTTGAACTGCTTCCAGGTTGCTCTTATGAACATCATAACTGGGACACCAAATAAGTGATGCATATTCAAGTTTCGACCTCACAAATGATTGATAAAGGATTTTCAAAGTATTCGTATTAGTAAATTCACGACTGGTGCGAGCTATGAATCCAAGAGCCTTAAAGGCTTCAGAAGCTATGGTATCAATGTGGTTGGTAAATGATAATTTGCTATCAAAGATTACGCCTAGGTCGCGAAAAGTTGTAGGCCTCTGAAGAGTATCACTAACCAAATGGTAGTCAAAAATAATCGGAGATGTTTTCAGTGAGAATGACATTACGTTGCATTTACTAGCGGTCAATGGTAACTTATTTATTAAGCACCAGTTGTTTACTTTACTAAGACAAGCTTGAAGTTGAAAACAATCATCAATATGGTTTATAGCTGAGAAAATTTTAAGGTCATCAGCATACAACAGGCAAGGCAAATCAATTTCGTCCGTTATGTCATTGATAAATATGTTAAAAAATAAGGGCCCCAAGATAGATCCCTAAGGAACACCAGAGGTAGCAGCAAATTCAATTGACTTGAATCCGTTAAGAGTAACATATTGAAACCTATTTGTTAAATAAGACTTGAATAAGAGAATTAATGAGTATGAAAGGCCAATTTTCTCTAATTTGATTAACAGTAACTGATGATCTAACCTGTTAAATGCTTTGGAGAAATCCGTATATATGACATCAGTCTGGCGATGTTCATCTAAAGATTCAGAAATATACTGAGTTATACAGAATAAGTTAGTCGTTGTTGAACGCCCCTTCATGAATCCCTGTTGGTGAATAGATATCTTAGACTTAATTGAACAATAAATACTGTCGTGAAGTAGGATTTCTAAAACTTTGCAAAAATTACAGATTACAGAAATAGGCCTGAAGTTTTGAATATCTAATTTATTTCCCTTTCTATAAATAGGACAGACTTTGGAAAGTTTCCATAAGTCCGGAAATTGACAATTTTTTAAAATAAGGTTAAAAATTAGGGTTAGAGGATATGCAAAAATAATAGCACAGTCTTTCAATAAAAATGCTGGTATGGAGTCGGGACCTTCAGTCATTTTAGGTTTAATGCGTTTTAAGGCCTGGAGAACTTCTGCCTCCTGAAAAAAATGTGTATTAACAGTAGGGTTATTATTTGGACAATCGTTATCGATATAATTATTCACGGCGTCTAATGAGGAATCAGAATATGACTGGCTAAGAAATCTGGCAAATGCATCTAAAATATCATGCGGACTATTAAGTGAAGCACCGTCAAAGAACATTTCATCTGAAACTCCGGTTGACCCTTTCTTGTCATTAATGAATGCCCAGAATTTGTTAGGATCGTTTTTTATATTATTTTAAGGCAGGGTGATGTATATCCTCATTAATTAACGGATCAAAAGACTGTGTTACGTCACAATTTTTGTTATGCAAAACTAAGTCCAGGATGCTATTATTGGAATTATGTACAAATTTGTAATGAGATAAGTTGTTACTGTCCAGAAAATTATTTAAGGCTCTGATTTGGCCGTTGGGTTGTAGATTTTTCAAGTAAATCGCGTATTTGGAAATATTAAAGTCACCGAGGATGGCAAAATCACTGCTAGTATCCTGTAGACACCTTAAAGTACTTAGTGTCTCGAAAAAATATTCGTAGTAGGCAAGAGACACACTCGGTGGTATATAAATGACGAATATATAGAGGGAACGATAGTTAAGTGACGGTAGTCAAATTTACTGTTTTGTTTCTGCAAATGAGGTGCATGCTACCTGTGTTCTAATAAATAACGATATTGAAAATTTCACTGATTTAGCTAAAGGTCATTGCTTCAAAATCTAATGTATCCTCTTCGGGCCTAAAAAAAATTGAGAACATTTTAAAAATTCTCTAAGAATTACTCTAGAAGGGCTAGAAGGCACTAGTTAGATCAAGTTAAAAATTTTGGTGTAGACAGTGACATGAGGTTTGAATCGCAACTAAATAAGTTGATACAAATGTCGTATTCTCCTGTTAAGTAAATTATTGTAACAGAGAGTATCTATATCGCAGAACACCAAAACTACATAATGTGAGGCCTTGCTTCCTCCACTCCTTAACTACACATATGTATTATATGGTTTTAACTTAACAGCTTTGTATAGAAAAAAATTCAAAATTGTCCTTTGCTACTTACTTACGGAATTTGAACACGTGAGAGAATTTCACACCTACTACGACTACATACATTATTTTTAAGGAAAGCCTGAGGGAATAGACAAGAATATTCTGTTTTTTATTTAATGATATACCTTATGTAATAAATAACTGATAAATTCATAGACTGCTAATCAGAATCCGGACACGATTAAAATGCAATAGGAAACGCATATTTTATAAAGTTATGAATAAAATTAAATATAAGTCTATCCTATCTTGCTCTTGGCTGCAGATATTTACGTTAAGTTAATGCACATATTACAAGTAATAATAGTGCAGATTGTAGTAAGCAGAATCCTGCGGGTTTGGATAAGTACAAGCTACGCTGTTTTTCAACACAGTTACAACATATTGATATGTAAACTAATAGAAGCTCTTCTTTTTATTTTGACATTCCTACTACTATTA
Organism: Leptura quadrifasciata; assembly: GCA_963675555.1. Classification (NCBI taxonomy): domain Eukaryota; kingdom Metazoa; phylum Arthropoda; class Insecta; order Coleoptera; family Cerambycidae; genus Leptura; species Leptura quadrifasciata. The sequence goes on along the minus strand of OY776679.1, from coordinate 84,951,447 downwards.
AATTTCTTACGATCTGCTTAAAGCCATAAAATGAAATAAATACTGACCAATCACAATCGTATTCTGTGCTTCAAATATCAGTCAATCATATTATGCCATTACCATTTTTACTCATTTACTCAATATTCGTATCAGCTGGAGGCTCTTTTTAATAGAATACGGACAAAAAAAACAATATGGGCGATAGCCTCTAGCTTCTAGAATTGGGGGTTGTTTAATTTCTGTGATGTTTATTATTATTATTTATTATAGTTAATATTTCCTATTCAGAATATTTTGCAATCTATGAATAACTTCAAAAATGCTAAGAATGTGTAACTTAAAAACTAATAAATAACTTAAATCCAAAACAAGCAACAGTAAAATTCGTTTGGTTCCAGAATCATGTTGAATTAATTACAAGCTAGACAAAGTATGCCAAAATGGCAACTAAACCAATGAAGCCAATAGATGAAGCAATACGTGAATTGTTGAACAGGTTTAAACGAAAGAAAATGGGGCAGATGGAGCAAGACTTCAACAACCGGTACACCGAATTATCCCTAATGAGTCACGTTTGTCTTGCATCTTAAAAACCATAGCTTTTTAAGGACCTCTGATTACAAAATCCTGAGAGTGCCTTTGCCAAAAAAATCCTGCCATTTGCAGATGTTATATCTGGAGTGATTTTAATAGACAGCACTCTCTTTATTCATAAAGTGAAGTAAATCGTCATAAATGTTTCATTTGGGCCAACGAATAACCAACTGATTTCGATATTGGGAAAAAGATTTATGGCGTATATACCTATCCATACTAGCCTTGATAGCCAACCAAAAATATATAAATGCAATATTCTCTAAGAGACAGAAAAATAACAACAAGAATTTGAATTTTGATTTTAATGGATATAGACTTAATAAATGAATATTATCCTGAAAAATATTTTTTCTGTAACTGCCAAAAAAGAGCTATGTTTGCGCATTAACGTCAGTGTCTAAAATGAAACATTTTTTCATTGACATTATTTTTTTGCGTTACCAAGACACCGTGCGCAAAATATTTTGCGTATTATGGTGCAAAATATTTTGCACATCACATACCTATTACTGCCTATAGCTTATCATTTTTAATGCGCAAATATAGCGTTGTTGTAGAAAAAATATTGTTTACATCTCATGTGCGAAATTCTTTAATCATCAATGATTTTTTCTGTCGTTCTCGATCACCAAAGCATTATTTCGCATCCTAGGTACAAAAATAACTATTTTTTTATGGTTTAACCACCATATATTGGTGCCTCCGACTTGAACGCGCAACCTTCTGACCCCAACGAAGTAATCAGTTCCTGTACCGCCAGTAGAGTCGCTGTAAAAATACGACCTTCTAATAAATGCCAAAAATGTTTAATTGAAGTATAAAATGACAGCAATTCTCTGTCAAAAGTGGAATGACGTTTTTGACTATCATTTAATTTGCGGGAAAATAAAGCTAAAGGAGTAGTTAAATTAGCAGATTTCTGTTCTAAAACTGCGCCCATAGATACATTTGACCAATCTACAGATAAAGTGAGTGCGACGTTATCATTATTATTTGAATGAGACAAAACTGTTGCATTCACTATAGCCTGTTTAACTTTGAGAAAACTATCAGTACAGTTCGTTGGCCAAAAACTTATATCTTTAATTCTAACACGGACTAACATAGTACTGAAAGTGTGTGAAGGACCTAAGATTTTTGCAAAGTGAGGTATAAAACGATGGTAGTAGTTGATGATTCCTATAAATTTTCAATAATGTAACGTTTACATCTGACGTCACATCTTGTAAATAACTTTCATACGTCAAGACAGACTGAAACCATCTTTCGTCCCTTTGCACGAAGGATCCTTTTTAGTAGTTTCTCATACCGACATAATTATTACCGTATTTATGATCTGAAATCCATGGATCAAACATGGAAGGAACAATCAGTAATCAGTTAGATTTCTGATTTCTTTACATTTGGCTGTAAGAACTGCTGCAGATGACACAATGCCACAAGTGCTCCAGAATGTGACTAGATTAAATAATACTGCGGAACGTTGAACTAATCAGATTATTTATAAAATTAGTCTGAAGCCTTTAGATTCTTCAAAATTTTGCGCTTGTACCTCTGTATTTCTCGTAGTTTTTAGTTATTACGAACCGAGCTATAAGAAATATATATGTAAATATGTAAAAATAATTACGTCTAGCTCGATAGCTGATTGTTATTTTAATAAAGCGTGCCGATATGTAAAAACAAGTTACGCTACACGGTTTTACGGATAAAATGGAATTATAATACGCTAATGCATTCAGTGGTGGAGATCTAGTATTTTAATGAGTTGTCGTTATCAATACCAGGCTCCAAGAATCCGTATGTGGCTTGCTCGGCAGCCTATAACGTTTTTTCATATCTGTAACCAACAGGGATTTATTATTGCTAATTATAAGCGATATTCTTTCCCGTTTTAGGTTTGTAATGGATTCTGTATCTTATAATAGCACTTTCAAAAATATTTGCGGTTTTGTACAAAATTATACAGTCGATAGTGAGATCAGCCGGACAAATAGTAATTTAATAAATTTATATAAATATATGAAAGCATAAAAGCGTGTATACATTCGGCAGCAGTAGAAGCCTTAGGATGTCATGAAAAAGGAGGTAACCAGCAGAAGCCATATTGGTGTCCGAAATAGAAGAAAAACGTAAGAAATACCACCCATATCTAAGGTCACAAAATATGTATGACAAACTAACATATACAGAAGCCCAAGCAAGAGTGCGAAAAATGATCAGTACAAAAACGAATGGAAGATGGGGGGGGGGGGGGGAGGGGCATGCTCTAGACTTAACACATATATAGGAGGTAGAAAAAGTATGGAAAGCTGGAGGCTACTCAAGAACATCAGACAGGAACGGATAAAAGATATTGTTTCACCAATATCAGCACAAATCTGTTTTTTTGGAAAAATGCTACTAGAAGACCGACAAGAATTTAAATACATAGAAACGTTAATTTCAATGTAGTCACACAAGGATCACCAATAAGGATTGGCATATCAGAGGTTAAAGAAATATGTAACTCATTAAAGAACGGCAGGGCCCCGGGACTGGGAAATATGCCTGGTGACCTATTACAAAAATGTATAAATAAAGCGGAAGTACCAGAGGAGTGGAAGACATTATATATATATATATATATATATATATCTACAATCCATAAAAATGGGACAAAAATAATTGTGATAACTACCGAGAAATTCCATCAGCGGAATATATGGAAAAACATTGAAAAACCGTCGAGGACGAGTAGAGTGAAATGGAAGCAGAAGAACAGGCCGGTTTCAAAGCAGGAAGATCCACAATTGACCATTTATTTACGGTCACGCAAACCTTAGGAAAGAAAACAGCATATAATCAAGAAGTGCATATGCTGTACTCTATTTAAAAAGCATATGATAGCGCCCCTCTAGTAAAACCCTGGGGAACTTTACAACACACTAACAGAAATATATAATTGATAAAAGTAGCAAAGTCCCTTATATGCGAGTAATAGATCTAGAATTAAAATAGGAAACAGTTCAACAGCGGAGTTTCTAGTAACCAAGGAACTTAAACAAGGGTGCTGTATATCCCCGACACTACTTAAAATTTACCTAGAACGTGCATTAATAGGCTGGAAAAGAAAATGCCATAATATGGGCATACCGATAGCTGATACTCTACACCTTATCATTTGCGGATGATCAAGTTGTTATTGCCCAAGATATAGATCATATGGAATATATGGCGCGTAAACTTATTGAGGAATATGAAAAATGGGGCTCGGAGGGCAACAACAAGTGTCAGGCGGGCAAATGATCAAACGCTGCAATAAGTATAAATACCTGGGCATAAAAATATCCAACGACGAATCACTTGATAAAGCTATCTCGGAAAGAAATACTCAAGGAAGACGCGCAATATCAATTTTGAACAGCATTTTATGGGATAAACATATAACAAAAGAAAATAAAAGAAGAATGTATAATTCAATATAAAAAGTATAGTAACCTACAGTTGTGAAGTATGGTCAATAAAAGAAAAGACAGAAAGAATGTTAAGAATAACAGAAATGGACTTCTGGAAAAGATCAGCTAGAAAATCAAAAAGAGAAATGGCCACAAATGAGAGAACAAGAAATATGATGGGAATAACACATGACATTGTAGATGATATTATAACCAAACAACTCATCTGGTACGAACATGTTCGGCGAATGTCACACGATAGAATACCAAAGAAAATTTTAAATTGTAACTCGCAAGGAAGAAAAAGACAGGGAAGACTAAGAAAGATCTGAAAGTATTGATAATGAAGTTCGCTAGGTTTTATTAGTGTTTTATATCTCATAAATCGGCTGTGGTTCAACTCTTATGTAATAAGCTTGGAACCAAGGAGTCCCGGATTGGGATCCGGGCCAGGGTATGAATGTAGGTAGCATTTATATGTGTTACCGAGTTGATAGCAGTAGACTAGACTGGGTTGTGTGGGAGGCAACACGGCTAGTTGCTGTACCACTCCTGAGTTCAAGCCTCAGCTGCGAGCAAATGGTTGAGTAGTGGAACAGCTAATGCTAAACTCCGCCAGGCGTTAATCTAAATAAGGCGATTAAATAAATAAACAGTTATTTATGCCAGATTTATTAAGTTCCAAATGCGCTTAGGGATAGTTATGTTTTAAATAAAGTTTTGAAAGACGTTTAAGGTTTTTGTACAATTGTGAACAACTGTTATTAGTAAAATGTTCAATATAATTTTGTATCGCCGGTGACTTTGTATTTATATCGGGACAGAAAGGCCATAAGTAAATCTTAATGTGTTCTATATCTGAGTATAATTTGGGTTAAATCGAAAATTGTAAGGTTGTTACAGTTTTAACTGAGACACACTGTATACTCCACCTCTTGAGTAAAAAAAATATAGAAAATATTTTATTACAAATTTGATGTTTTAACCAAACCTTAATAATTAGTTAACTATACTATGAACATTGTATTGGTTCAAATGGCATAAATGGAAATCAAGTTGGACATATAAAACCGTAGAAAAACAATTTAAAAAAAAGATATATGAGAATTTGTATTTCTACATAGTTTCCCTATTATATATATATATATATATATATATATATATATATATATATATATATATATATATATATACTCTTGTATTTATTTTCTACATAAAGTAAATTTAGTGCAAGAGCTTAGCAAAGATCATTTCGACCGCAGAGTAAAATTTTGCGAAAGCATGATGGAACGATTTAATATCAATCCATATTTCTTAAGTCGAGTATTTTTCTCTAATGAGGCCACCTTTGTTCAAATGGCGCTGAAAATATACAAAATTGTTGATATTGGTCAGATGAAAATCCACATCGGGTGATGGAGGCACAAATAGTCGCCTGCAATTTTACTCTGCAGATAAAAAAGGCAACAAAAACTTTACAACCTCATTAAAATACCGATACTCTGTATTATTTCGTCCGCAAATTGATTCAGTTACCTTTGTAGGTTTTTAATACGTCGAGCGTCGGCTTGTTTAATGACACCATACCCCGAATGGTACAACGGCGTTAATAATGAGCTTGTAAAGTTCTTGTTGCCTTTTTATCTGCAGAGTAAAATCACAAACAACTATACCCACACGTATAGAAATAAATGTTGAATAAAATAAATCTCTGCGTCATATATCCGCACATAAATATTAGTTTCCACAGTAAGGTACCGTGTGGGCTGAAATTGTTGAGACTACAGTTTTGGGCCCATTTCTTACTGAAGGTTCATTAAATGGTGAAAAATATTTGGAGCTGCTCTAACAAAACAAACTGACTTACTGCATTGCATCCAAATAGCGAAAACCCTTATGTATAGTAGGTACCATACATAATACAGCGATATAAAAAAGCTCGCAAAAAACATAAAGGAGACCGAACGCATATCAGTTTTAGTTTAGTTATAGAAAAGTCTAAAAGGCAGGTGTTCGGATTCCGGTGCTACTATATAACGTCAGCAGCGGTATAATTACAAGCTCAGCTCCCTTTATACTTTCTTGCGAGCTTTTCTATATCGCTGAATTACATATGAGATAAACTATACCGGAAAACTCCATATGGTTTCAACAGGATGGCGCACCACGGAATTATTCGGTAATAGTGCGTGATTATTTAAAAGAAATTTTCCCTCACGGATGGATTGATAGACGCGGATCAGTAGAATGGCCAGCTAGATCTCCGGACCTAACCCTATTGGATTATTCTTTATGGGGTTACCTTAAATCCACCGAACAATGTTGAGCACTTAAAAGACAGAATTACAATTAATTTTATATTCTTTTGCTGCATTTATTAGTTCTTTTATTTCTGTTTTATTACGTTGTTATAAGTAATTAAGATTTTTTCTCGATAATTTCCTCATGCAATATGCCATAGAATTTAACTTACTCTATGCAGAAAAATGTGGTCTTTCAAATGACATTTTAAAAATGTTGCCATTAAAAAAATTGCCATCATAACTTTAAAAAAAAAATTCTACATAAAAAAATTGAGAAGTGCATTCGTTCCCGAAAGATATCGTAGGAACATTCTATGGTCGGTTCTTTGTTAGCTGGGTGTTTGCGAGTTATCGAAAACTTTCCTATTTGGGACGGTTTCTGCTCTGCTTACCAGACTAAAATCATTCCCCTATATAAGTTCTGATGCTTGATTCACATAACTTAGCAATTTATATTTACCTATATCTTGATCTTTCTCTCTCCAGTAATCTCCTATACATAGATGAAACTAAGAATAAATTAGCTATTAGTATAGACAAACATAAAATTATATAAAAATTGGTCTTAGCCTGTCTAGTCCGTATATTGTTTCTGTTTTGTTTATATGAATCATTGTCGTTCAAACACTTAATCTGAAGAAAGTGTTTTGTCAGGTTTTCTAAAAAACAACTAGAAAGTGTTACTGCTTTATTAAAATAATTGGTAAATCGTGTGCGAATTATCTGCGCCTCTGGTGCTGGTGCTGATAGCAACAAGGCGCCGCTTTGGTCCCTGACTCATTCTGTTATGAGCGAAATGCGTAGGCAACATTGTTTACACTGTAAAAAATTTGCAGAATCTAGGTTCCTTGACCAGCGAAACTGTTCTAGGATCTAAATTCGTACAATTCGGACTGGCCATTAAATTCTGTATTCCGTTTTAGTGTTTATTGCCAGTAGTAAATGCGAGTCTTTTTTTATGTGACAGAATGATTTAGAAACAATTGCTATTTTCTATTTATATAAAACAACAAGAATAATCGCGGTGCCCACCTGTTCGTGAATTATCGTTACATATACTTGTTCCTTTGCCCCAACTCATTTATCTCGAAAGAAATGGTGTCATTCTTAGAAGCAGTTTTGATGTGACAAGAAGGTCGAATATTTATATATAAAAAGATGATTTTCTTTGTGAAAGCTAGACGTATTTACAACCGGCGTTTGTCACTGTTGACAAATTTTGTTCAAAGTAGGTACGTTTTGTATGTCGACAGTTTACAAACAGAGTGAGGATGTCAATATTTCTTTTATCTGCCAGAGAGTAGGACTTCTGTGGTACCCCAAAAATGTAATGAAGTACACGATGTAACTCAAATACATAAAATTTACTTATTTCCTCAATACAATAATAGTGGGTGAATCATCCTGCTTCGCCACCAGTCTCCATGTTCGTTCCTCCATTTTGTCAACTTGAGTGGTTAAAGCTTTGGTTTTAACTTGTCTTATTCTTTGCACTGATTCTGGTCTTTTGGTGCGGTTTGGATTATGGCGGCATTCTCTGTTGTCCTGGTGGAAATTGAAGTTGCTGGTGGGTAGCCTAAACAAACATCGTTGTTGTTTTGCTGTTGTTTTCAGAATTTTGTTCTTGATTTTTTTGAGTAGTAATGTATTGTTACATGTGCCATGTGTTTGTTTGGCAAATGCCCCATTAAATCTATGGAAAGGCATTGCCAAAGTCCTTCTGGGGACTTATGCCTTAGCATAGGGGTTTGTTGAGTTGCGATACCAACAGACAAGACAGTCTCTGCATTTTTTTACAAACTGTTCCGCATGTCTATTTATCATAGACCATCACACTTTGGGACGCAAGCTCCTTTTCATGAGCCAGTTCTAGGACTTGTTTGTCAAGGACTGGGATATCACAATTCGGTTACCTACCTCTAAGCAACACTGAGCCTATGGTGGTTAGTTATGTCACGGATGGATTGATAGACGCGGATCAGTAGAATGGCCAGCTAGATCTCCGGACCTAACCCTATTGGATTATTCTTTATGGGGTTACCTTAAATCCACCGAACAATGTTGAGCACTTAAAAGACAGAATTACAATTAATTTTATATTCTTTTGCTGCATTTATTAGTTCTTTTATTTCTGTTTTATTACGTTGTTATAAGTAATTAAGAATTTTTCTCGATAATTTCCTCATGCAATATGCCATAGAATTTAACTTACTCTATGCAGAAAAATGTGGTCTTTCAAATGACATTTTAAAAATGTTGCCATTAAAAAAATTGCCATCATAACTTTAAAAAAAAAATTCTACATAAAAAAATTGAGAAGTGCATTCGTTCCCGAAAGATATCGTAGGAACATTCTATGGTTGGTTCTTTGTTAGCTGGGTGTTTGCGAGTTATCGAAAACTTTCCTATTTGGGACGGTTTCTGCTCTGCTTACCAGACTAAAATCATTCCCCTATATAAGTTCTGATGCTTGATTCACATAACTTAGCAATTTATATTTACCTATATCTTGATCTTTCTCTCTCCAGTAATCTCCTATACATAGATGAAACTAAGAATAAATTAGCTATTAGTATAGACAAACATAAAATTATATAAAAATTGGTCTTAGCCTGTCTAGTCCGTATATTGTTTCTGTTTTGTTTATATGAATCATTGTCGTTCAAACACTTAATCTGAAGAAAGTGTTTTGTCAGGTTTTCTAAAAAACAACTAGAAAGTGTTACTGCTTTATTAAAATAATTGGTAAATCGTGTGCGAATTATCTGCGCCTCTGGTGCTGGTGCTGATAGCAACAAGGCGCCGCTTTGGTCCCTGACTCATTCTGTTATGAGCGAAATGCGTAGGCAACATTGTTTACACTGTAAAAAATTTGCAGAATCTAAGTTCCTTGACCAGCGAAACTGTTCTAGGATCTAAATTCGTACAATTCGGACTGGCCATTAAATTCTGTATTCCGTTTTAGTGTTTATTGCCAGTAGTAAATGCGAGTCTTTTTTTATGTGACAGAATGATTTAGAAACAATTGCTATTTTCTATTTATATAAAACAACAAGAATAATCGCGGTGCCCACCTGTTCGTGAATTATCGTTACATATACTTGTTCCTTTGCCCCAACTCATTTATCTCGAAAGAAATGGTGTCATTCTTAGAAGCAGTTTTGATGTGACAAGAAGGTCGAATATTTATATATAAAAAGATGATTTTCTTTGTGAAAGCTAGACGTATTTACAACCGGCGTTTGTCACTGTTGACAAATTTTGTTCAAAGTAGGTACGTTTTGTATGTCGACAGTTTACAAACAGAGTGAGGATGTCAATATTTCTTTTATCTGCCAGAGAGTAGGACTTCTGTGGTACCCCAAGAATGTAATGAAGTACACGATGTAACTCAAATACATAAAATTTACTTATTTCCTCAATACAATAATAGTGGGTGAATCATCCTGCTTCGCCACCAGTCTCCATGTTCGTTCCTCCATTTTGTCAACTTGAGTGGTTAAAGCTTTGGTTTTAACTTGTCTTATTCTTTGCACTGATTCTGGTCTTTTGGTGCGGTTTGGATTATGGCGGCATTCTCTGTTGTCCTGGTGGAAATTGAAGTTGCTGGTGGGTAGCCTAAACAAACATCGTTGTTGTTTTGCTGTTGTTTTCAGAATTTTGTTCTTGATTTTTTTGAGTAGTAATGTATTGTTACATGTGCCATGTGTTTGTTTGGCAAATGCCCCATTAAATCTATGGAAAGGCATTGCCAAAGTCCTTCTGGGGACTTATGCCTTAGCATAGGGGTTTGTTGAGTTGCGATACCAACAGACAAGACAGTCTCTGCATTTTTTTACAAACTGTTCCGCATGTCTATTTATCATAGACCATCACACTTTGGGACGCAAGCTCCTTTTCATGAGCCAGTTCTAGGACTTGTTTGTCAAGGACTGGGATATCACAATTCGGTTACCTACCTCTAAGCAACACTGAGCCTATGGTGGTTAGTTATGTCTTGAAAGGATATATTTTTGTTTCTCATGCTCCAAAAATCGCTATTAATTTTGGTCACCGCCTCTGTTTTGCCTGTTCTGCTTTCCAAAATAATCTGTGATATCTTCATTGGTTAAGTGTATGTCTTTCTACAATTGTGAATACGTGTGCGTAAGGCCAAACTTCCGGTTCCGAACTTGGATTTATGCTTATTTTACCATCCCATACAACATGAAATGCGAGTATCAGTAGTTTCGAAAAAGAAAAATTCTAAACCGAGAACTCAACTTGAACACGTTAAAACGAAAAGCTGCCCTGGGCAGAACTTTGACATTAAACCTAGATCTTATTATTTATTGTTTAAGTTAGGGTGGGCATATCCAAGAGAGAGTGAGAGAGATCCGAGAAGCAAGTATTTATTATTTTTTGCCATATTTTTTTAAATACATATACTGGTAAAAAAAGTATAAGACCACCTAGTACCAGTAGAACTATAACAGGTGTAGTGATATGGATTTTCACTCAATAATTTCAGTTGTTTGCAAAATTAGTTAATTTAAAACTACAAGATATGAAGGTTGGCACCATTTTTTAATTTAAATTAACTGCAACAACAAACAATTGAAATTATTGAACGAAAATAATTCATGTCACTACATCTGTTATAGTTCTACTTCGGTAGTCTTATACTTATTTTTAACAATATACAGTGTGACCCATTTCAAATGGAAACCTCTCTGTAAAAAATGTATTTATAATCCTATGTTAACGCTTTTTTTTTAATGATAAACCATCGAAAACTCCACTTTATGACAAAAATTTAGAGATAAATTTCAATTTTCAAAGCCTTCTATGATTTATTTTCAATGTCGAAAATGGACAAATTTGATTAGCGATTTTTTTATTGAAATTTTAACTACACCACTAGATTCAGTAACCTCTCAAATGGGTAAATCCCAAGTTTCATGAAAAAATATAGAAAAATGACAAATTTATGACAAAATTAATGTAGGCTCATAGTAACTTTTACTCGATTTTTTCTAAAAATCGAAGTGGCCCATAAAAAATAAACAAAAGAAAGATAAATTAAGTGAATAGTTTTAATAAATATTATCATTTAAACAAACTTAATCATATTGGACTTAAAAACATAAGTATGAACAATTAAGAAAAGTAATAATAATTAGATACCTATTAAATAAAAAAAATAACACATTGTACAACATTACACTAAAACTTCTTAAATTTTTGTAGCCTCTACGAGAGGCCGCCGTTTATTTCGATGCGCTTGTCGAATCGTTTTTTAATATTTTTTACGACATTCTGTAATTGTTGCCGGATAACTACTGCACAAGCTTGTCTTATTCTTGCACACAAATCTTCTCTATTACTCGGGCGTGACCTGTAAACTTTAGATTTTATTAAACCCCATAAAAAGAAGTCCATCGGTGTTAAGTCCGGGGATCGGGGTGGCCATTCAATTAACGGGCTACTACGACCTATCCATCGATTAGGAAAGTTAGCATTCAGCCATCTTGTAACCACTCTGGCATTATGGACAGGGCTTCCATCTAATTGAAAATGTAGATTTACTCTTTCTTGTATTGGAAGTTCATGTAGAATATTCCAAAATTCATTTCTTAGGAACTGTAAAAATTGCATGCTGTTCATATTACCTTCAAAAAAGAAAGGGCCAATGATTGTTTCATTGAGTAACCCACACCAAACATTAACTTTTTGGGAATGTTGTCTTTTACAATTAATGACAAACTGTGGGTTTTCTATAGCCCAAAACCTAGAATTTTGTGACGATACTACCCCGTTTGTTGTAAAAGTTGTTTCATCGCCGAATAAAATATTTTTATTAAAATTTCTGTTATTAAGACACTCTACTTGAGCCCACAAGGAAAACTTCATCCGTCTGTTATCATCACCAGGTTCCAACGTGTGTAAAAATTTGGGTTTGAATGGTTTTACCAAATTCTTCCTAAGGCATCGGCGAATATGTTCTCTAGGTAAATTCAAATCTACGCTAGCTACTCTTACACTGGCGTTTGGATTGTTGTTAAAATAATTTAAAACTGGCTGCTCGTATCTGGTTCTTCTTTGTATATTATCTGTTCTTATAATACGCCGTGTCACAGCGCCACAATCATTAAAAATTTTGTTTATTTTATAAACAGTACTTTTAGTGATGTTGGGCCTATTCGGATGCCTGTTGTTGAATATCTCGCATACTACTTTCAAAGTTCTGTCATTATCTCCTCTAAGGCGCACAAGTTCAATTTTTTCCTGTACATTTAGATTATCCATAATTAACTATAAACTAATAAACTAATACTTGATAATAACTATCGATTAATTTTATAATTCAATAACAATGAATATGAGAATATGCGAATTTTAAAGATTTGACGTTTGACTATAAAATTTGTGTTCCATGGCACCCTATTATTATCTGCCATTACTCAATAAAAATGTAATATTTATTAAAACTATTCACTTAATTTATCTTTCTTTTGTTTATTTTTCATGGGCTACTTCAATTTTTAGAAAAAATCAAGTAAAAGTTACTATGAGCCTACATTGATTTTGTCATAAATCTGTCATTTTTCAATATTTTTTCATGGAACTTGGGATTTACCCATTTGAGAGGTTACCGAATCCAGTGGTGTAGTTAAAATTTCAATAAAAACATCGCTAATCAAATTTGTCCATTTTCGACATTGAAAATAAATCATAGAAAGCCTTGAAAATTGAAATTTATCTCTAAATTTTTGTCATAAAGTGGAGTTTTTGATGGTGCATCTTTTAAAAAAAGTCCCGTCAAAATCAGATAATAGACACATTTTTACAGGGGTGTTTCCATTCAAAATGGGTCCCACAACTGCCTACATTAATTTTGTCATAGCTCTGTCATTTTTCAATAATTTTTCATGAAACTTGGGATTTACCCATTTGAGAGGTTACAGTGGTGTAGCTAAATTTCAATAAAAAAATCGCTAATCAAATTTGTTCATTTTCGACATTAAAAATAAATCATAGAAGGCTTTGAAAATTGAAATTTATCTCTAAATTTTTGTCATAAAGTGGAGTTTTGGATAGTTTATCATTTAAAAAAAAGCGTTAACATAGGATTATAAATACATTTTTTACAGAGAGGTTTCCATTTGAAATGGGTCACACTGTATGTATAAAAAAAAGTTATGGCTAAAAATAATATTTCCTTATCGGATCTCTCTCACTCTCTTGGATGTGCCCATCTTAAATATTATCCGTAATTAATATAAAGTGTAATATAGGTACAGATACAATAAAATGTTTCATAAAAAATTGATAATATAATACGACTAATACGAGAACAAACTGGTGAGTTTTCACATGTTCGAATTGACAAATTTTTAAGTGCAAATAAATATTTATCCTATTCAAAATAGAAACCACGAGTGGTATTTGGCAAAACAATTCCTCAAGTATGTAAAAAACAAATAAAATTGACAGTTAGAAAATGTAGCACTAGATAAGTTTCTTCACAATTGTTACTGGTAAATATTTTAAATATGACTTTCAAGTGTGTAATATTAATTTTGGCTTGAATGAAATTGTGTAAAAAATCTCCGTCGTATACTTTTTGTGTCCACTACCAAGGTTTTGCTTTACTAATTTCTATGTTACTTGTATTGGACAATACCTGAGATGTGTACCTGTCTCTTACTTTTGAAAATAAAATATTTTTGCTTACTTCTGATTTGAGTTTAACGGCGGGAATGTGACCTGTTGACAGTGGAGGTGGAGGCGGTCCAAATCCCGGACCTGTACCAGGGAGCTGCGATGGCTGCCTGTAACAAAAAGAAACGCAATTGTGAATTCTGAGATACAATTGTGAATTCCAAAGTACAACTGTGAATTTTGACTTTCAATTATGAATTCCGATATAGTACTGTGAATTTTGATTTACCATTGTAAATTCCAAGACACAGTTGTGGCACTTGGTCTCAAAAATCATTAATAAAACAGTGAATTAGGTGGAAAATTATTCATAGTGTTTTGCCATAAAATACAGAACTAGTTGTCTTCCTAATAGAAAATATTGCGGATTTTGAAAACATAGTTCAGAGTAACTAAATGTAACATTAAAAAGCATCAAATAAAAATTGTAGGACTATGATTTGGTTTTCTTTAAAGAAGATCAAGGCAACACTATAACAATTTTAACTAAACTGGACTCGTACTTTTATAGGCACCTTCAAAGCTTTTGACACATGATATATGATCCTGGATGACTGTAAGGAATTACGCACGATTTAATTTTAATTTGAATTTAACGAGTTAACAAAATATCAACAAAATCATTGTTAATAGCAATAATTTGTGATCAATACCCGAGGTTAAAAGTTATAACTTTTGATTGAGACAATAAAACAAACAAGTTGCAGCAAGTTTCATGAACATTCATTCGTTGTGACAAAAGTGTTAAAAAAAATCTAAATCGATCATACTATTGTCTATTCTGTTATTTTAACCACTAAAAGTAATTAAAATCGCAAATAAGTTTACTATGGTAGGAATCTTTAATCGTAGTTAAATCATGATTTAAGTTAGATAATAATTATTATTAATAGCTAGTTTATTTAAATTTACTATTTTAGGTCCTGAATGCGAGTGATACATCGACTTTTTTTGCCGATTATGACGTAGGCTGTGCCATTTTCTATATAGAGTATTTATTAGATAGTTTATGGGAAAAGAAAAATAAAACTAGGAAAATCAAAAAACACGATACAATAAAACAAATACTACTTTAATACTATACAAAATAAATATATACTGATTTTGGTTCACTTTTACGTAGTTGGGACTGATTTTTTAAATTTATTTCTTTTAATATTTTCGACATATCTTCTGGGTTAGCAATAATTTTATTAATTCAAATTTGGATCATGCGTACAAATTGTAACATATCTGAACTATATGAACATGTTAATGCAAGGCAATGCGCGTTATCAGTCATGTTTTATGGCTAATATACTACTCCAGTCGAATTGCAGGGGGGTTTGCATTATCAGTTACCGGAACAAAATGTATTTTAAACCAAGTCTTTTTGGTCCCTGATTACGATCCAAAAGTTTCGCTCGGTGGAAATTCCGGAAACATCTCTTTTGGGGCAAAAAATACCCTTTTCATTAGTCGTCTTCTATATTTCTGTAAATATAGAAGAAGACTAATGACCTTCACTGTACAAATTATCATAAACTATAAATAAAAAAGTATTATTTTTGTAATATGAAAATTATTTCTGTGTATTGAAAAATAAAATAAACAAGCTTCCATTATAATTCTGAATAAAAATAGTTACGAAAAAATCGTATTCAATTTATTTAATTTATATACATATTTATCCATATATTATTTATTTTACAGGACGATGTTTTAAAAAAGTAAATTTTGTGCAGACATTTTTTTTCTTTAATATAGTTTCGACTCTTCCTTGAGTGAAAATTTGATATAAAAGTTTACAATTTATACCGTCTCCTCTATAATCATAATGTATAATGATAATAATAAAAGTAGTTTATTTATCCATACATAATATAAATACAAGAGAAAAATATATAATGCCACAAGAAAAAAAATTAAGTATATACAATATTCACTAATAACTTAACTTTATGGTTCACATAATACATAAAAAATATATAAAACAGATCCTAATTTAAATGGAGTGTGGTATCGTGTATAAAACATAATAATTTAGACTTAAACTCTTTAACTGTTGTACTGGACTTAATTACGTGAGTTAGGAGATTGAATTGTACAACTCCTTTGTGGAATAAACTGTTCATTGTGCTACTCTTAGATGTTCTTTTAACATAAAAGTTGCTAGTATTAGCCATCCGTGTATTACGTAGGTGTATATCAATCAGTACAGGCAGCAATTGCCTACTAAGATAATCAGGCAAAGTACCGTTGATCATTTTAAAAATAAAAGTCATAGTTTGAAAGTAATAAAACTGTTTTATATTAATCCAAATTAATATGCTTAGCATCAGCTGACTACTTGAAAATCTATTACATACCAAAATTATTCGCATTACCTTATTTTGGAGAACCTGCAACCTACTAAAATTTGTAGAAGTGACATAAATCACTGAGCCACAGTAGAGGAAATGGGGCAATATTAAAGAATTATAAACTGTTAACCTTGTATTCACTGATATAAAAGGAGACACCCTGCTAAAAAAACCTATTTTCTTGCCAATCTTTTTTGATATATAGTCGATATAAATAAATAAATAATAAATAAACACCACAGAAATTATATGTTATTATATATATATATATATATATATATATATATATGTTTATTAAACTTTAGTTCCGGGTCAATTATTAGGCCTAAATATTTAATTTCTTGAACAAACTCAAAATTTTCATTATTTATTTCAATACCAAGATTTAAGTTGATAAATCTATTGTACAAATAATTGTTACCTACAAACATGTATTTAGATTTTAGTTCATTTACTTTTAGTTTATTCATTTTAAATTTCTCTGTGAGCACACCTAATTCTAAATTTACAGTAGTTACCATCGCTTCAAAATTTGTACTTTCATAATAGATAAGAGTGTCATCAGCAATAAGGTGGATTTTACATCTCTGTAGCACATTGCCAAGATCATTGATATAAAGAATGAATAACAAGGGACCAAGAACACTGCCTTGGGGGACCCCAAAGTTGTTTATTTTTGGCTCAGATAAATTGCCATTAACTTTTGTTATTTGATACCTATTTGTTATGTAACTTTCTAGCCACCCTATGACAGTGTGGTTAAATCCATACTTTTTAGTTTTAATATTAATATGTTACGGTCAATACTATGCTATATATATACTATACATAACGTTCTAAAATTATGTTTCCAGTTTATTCTTATTCAAGGGTAGTTTACACCTCTATTCGGGATTGGAATGGATTTTTTCATTGTAAATATCATGAGTTACAAAGTTGGAAAACAAAATCATAATTCAATTTTTTTTTCGTATTATCTTTATTTTTTTAATTTTGGGGTAGTTTCAACCCCCTCTAATTAACCTTAATATAATTTTTCTTAAATTATAACAACACAGACCTAATAAGTTTTTCAATTACAAGTACAAGAAAAACATTTCATATTTGTTCTGAGAATACTGCTGTAAAGGGTGTTTTTGCCCATTTAAGGGTGTTTGACCCATTTTATGGGTATGGAACCCCAAAATTCGTGATCAGCGACCCAAAAAACATATAGAGTACCAGAAAAAATGCATTTTATAACATAATTTAAAAATTACACTTAGAATATTGCGCAAACCCCCCAAAAAGGGGTGTTTTTTGCCCCAAAAGGGGTGTTTCCGGAATTTCCACCGAGTGAAACTTTTGGATCGTAATCAGTGACCAAAAAGACTTGGTTTAAAATATATTTTGTTCCGCTAACTCATAATACAATCAACCCCGCAATTCGACTGGAGTATACCCAGATAAAGCCACTAGATATTGATACTTATAAGGAAGCGAACGTAATTATTTATTAATTAATATTCTTTCCGCATAATTATTTTTAATCGATTATTCATATTTATACAAATAGTTGACTACACTTCATTTTATATCTATATATAGCTATTAAAAGAAAATATTAAAAAGTATACATAGTAAAAAAATATTATACTTATCAAGCAAATAAGAATCTTTTCCATTTTGAAATGAAAAAAGTGCAAAATTTTTATATATAGATAGATATTGTTTTCTTAGTCATATCACGGTATACAAGGTAGGCAATGACAGCCAAAAATAACGCTTGCACCCCACTGAGCAATCAATCAAAAGTATTCTTCTTGCTAATATTAAAGAACGTTGAATTGCCTAGTAACATTCATATAATTTTAAACCAAACAAAACAAATCAGTCTCTTTTCCGTTATCAAATAATTTCTAGAGACCTTGTTTCCATCGTGGAAAAAAAAAATTAAAATCTCATTTCGCCATCCTGGTTGAATGGTAGAGTAGCTATCGCTAAACTTGGCTAGGACGTAAATATAAACAAGGCATTAAAAAAAGATGTAAGCTAGTGCAAAAAGTTTTTGAATTTTCTTTAAAATATTGCTGAATATCACCCAAACGGTTGGGTTTCCGGCAAAACATGTTAGTCTTTGTTTTATTAACAATTAAATTTTCTAAAATATGAGCCCAATACCTCCTTAGTAGGTTGCATATTTTGTAAGCTACGCCTTTTCAAATTTCGAGTTCATTATAAAGTTTCGAAAAATCACCACCTACCGAAATTGGATGTCAAAATTTTTGATGGGACTTCTGTTGTACATGCACTTCCCAAATATGAGGCATGTAATTTTGGAGATTATAGTGATATAGTATTCGTACCATGGATCGATAATCAACTTAAGGATTGTCCAAAAATAGATGTTGTATGAGATACTTACAAAAAAGACAGTCTAAAGGAAACTAGCCGTGTTTAGACAGGGAGGAGTGAAAGGAGAAAAGTAACAAGAGAAACCACACTTCCTAAAAACTTTGTTTCATTCCTTCAAAATTCAGAAAATAAAACTGAACTTCTTAGAATATTGAGTGATACAGTCGCATCCCATAACGTACAACAAGGTAAAGAATTATACATCACGGATGGTAAATGTGTCATTTCTAAAAAAAGCAGCACAAAACTGATGAAGAAGCTGATACGAGAATGCGCTTTCATATATTGGATGCATTACGAAAGGATGCAAATTACATCCTTACAAAGACTGTTGATACAGATGTAGTTGTAATACTGATACGCATATTTTTCAAGCTACTAACTTATTAATCTAATGACATTTGCCAAGAGCTTGGAGAAAACTTGTCGCAAGCATCATCCTTTTTCCATGCATTTACGAGCTCAGACACCCCATCATCATTTTCTGATAAAGGAAAAAACCACATGGAAAACATAGAAAGCATACCCTTGATGATGATAAAACAAAGGATCATAAAACAGAGGAATTCAAAATAATCGAACGATTCACATGCATCCTGTACGACGGCACCACAAAACTTGGTAATATTAATAAACTCAATGAGGATCTTTTTGCGCAAGGCACACAAGTGAAGATGTTGCGCTGTCTACCACCCACACAGAATTCTCTCATCCAATCCATGACTCAAGTCAAATTTGGATGGAAAAATAACGAAGAAACTTGGGAATCGATTTGAATGTCCACACCAGAAGCAAGTAAAAGTTGTAGGGAATTAATCAAGCGTTGCTGGGAGTCTAAACCCCTCTGCTCTAGAATCTGTCCTTGTAAATACCTGCACAGCTCATTGTCACTGCAAAGGTCACTGTGGACAATGAGGTTGTCTGTATATTCCAACCATTTGTTTGTTATTATAATAACATAATTTTTGTTCTAATTGTCTATGCCTCAATATAGTTTAAAACTTTTTCATATTGCACTGTCGGTCAAATAAAATAATTACCTACAGATTTTTTATAATTTTATGTATTAATTTTTATTTTAACCACATTCACTAACTGCATTGGATATATTCTTTCCTATTATTTGGGTTTTCTACCACATGTACTATTATCCTCTTCAAAACAAATCACCGAATCTACAAAATAATAGAATTATTGGAAAAAAGAGCCTCTGCGCCCGTGACGTTTACGCCAAAGGAAAAGTCAGAGGTTATGTTTTGCAAATAATATAAATCGGAATAAACACAAAAATAATGTATTTTGCTATTTTGCTGTTGTTTTCAAAGCTATTTTTTGAAGAATATATTTAGAAAAAAACAGCATATTGCAGGGCCATATAGTAACCTACAAAAAATTAAAACTTGCATATCGTAAAATATTAACAGCTGTTTTTCACCTAAATTGTAGCAAATTCAATTTGAAATGTACATATATTGACACTTTTTGCTGTTAACCCTGCCGTTGGGGTTATAGTTGGTGATTTTCCAATAGAAGTCGAAAATTTTCAAGATATCAAAAATTAGAAAGTGTGTATCTCACAAAATATTCAACCAACTAAGGAGGTATCGGGCACATATTGTAGCAAATTTAATTGTTAATAAAACATATAATAACTTGTTTTGCTGGAAACCTAACCGTTTGGGTGACTTTCTGCAATTTTTTAAAGAAAAGTCAAAATCCCTTAACAAAAACAAAGATGGCGTCATATTTCAAGATAACGGGCCTGAAATTCGGGCACCACCCCACAAATTGTTTCTACTGAGGGTATATATGAAGAGTGCAAAATATCTCGCTTTAATCCAGTAGGTCACGATTCTGGCTAATATTTGTTCTAAACCACCACACTATAACCTTGCCTTATATTTTGATAGATCATCTTTATAGTAAAGACCTATTTGCAATCAACAATACTTCTATTAAAGGGTTTTTAACATAAAACCCAGGTTTCGTCATAATTTTGAATAGGATTCTTAATTCTTTCACTTTTTCTAATTTCATTACTTTTTATATTTACGTCATTTGACCCGGATTCTTCAGAATTATCTGGATTTGTCAGATTATTAGGCATATCTGGATTTGTTCCAGATTTTAAGTAAGGACTCATTTCCACTGATTCATCTTATTTTGTCTTGTATATACCAATTGAATTGATTTGTATTGATTTTTTTCATCAAGTCAATTCAGTTCTGTGGATTTTCTTTTCATTTTTCCATATACGTGGTATATGATTTAAGAGTTCATGCTATATTTTTGTGCCAGTATTATATAAAGAAAATGATCTCGACATCTTAAATCGAACGTTTTAATTTGATACAAAGATGTAGCAGTCAATTTAATCTGAGATTTAAATTATCCTCCGTGAAGCAGGGTTTAACAGCCTATAATAGTAACAACACATTTTGTTATTCATCCGCCGCGGGTAATATGATAATAAACATATTTGAATAATTTATTTTTTATGTAAATGTTTACGAAAGCGGCAATATCTATTTTTCGCAAAAAGAAAATAAGCTAAACGCGACTGTAATTTTTCACACCAACTATTCTCTCTTCTCATTAGACGTTAATAATCAGTCGATTTTGTCTTTCCAAGAGTTGTATGTGGGATATGTTAATCTTGAATATATATTTTAAGTAGTTATTGACTTGTTGACGGAGTTTTAATATTTCACATTTAACCTTGTTGAGTCTGAATTTCGTCTTTGGTTTGACTGAAATTACTCACAACTCAGTACTGATGTTCTTCCGCTTGACGCTTATTATTGGAGTAAATATAGATTTGTAGAGAAAATTTTACATGGGGCAACGCGACATAGAAAAATAAGTTTGTTTTGGTAAAACTAAGAATACCCTGCGTTTTCTACTTCGAGTAGGTGGGGGAATCCTTTTTTTGCGGAAAAGGAGTAAATAGGTCATTTTTGAGGGTGGTTTTTCAGTTATAATTTATTTTGGACTCTTTAAAATGCTAGTTAAGAAACGAGAACGGTACCCTTTTATTGTAGATGTTCAAGAAACGTTCAGTTCAAATTTCGTGAGAATCAGTTTACCGCCTCCCACGATATGTGTGTAAATATACGAAAAAAACGTAAAAAATTACGGCCAACGTGGCCAAAATTAAACCGAATTTGATGAAATTTTAGGCGAAAGTAACCTATATAACCAAGAAATAGCCTGCCAAATTTTAGCAAAAAATATCCAACAGTTCGGCAGTAATTTCATTTTTAGTCCAAATTCCACAAAATTTTCAAAACGTTCCTCAATTTTTCCAAATGGTCGAAAGAAATTTTTCTTACCAAAATGAAGGTATTTTTAAGTACTTTCACTTAATGTAACTAAAAAAATGACTTCTTTTTAATTTAGCCAATTTTCTTGTAATTTTTTGTATATACATGCGCGCGGCAATTTCCCGTCATTTCCAGTATTATACGTATGCGTGCACATGTATACGTGTAATTATTCATTATAAAAATTTCAATATTAATAATAATAAAAAGTGATTGTGAGCAGGTTTTAAATATTTATTTAAAAAAAAACTCTCGAAGGTAAGATATATTTTTTCGAAAATTCACTTGATTTTTATTAAACTTTTTACATATACTGATTATTATTTTACTTTATTCATGTTTTCTTTTTCTAGTAGTTGTATTAGATGTGCTATTGCGAGAAGTGTCTACTTTCGAATCGGTAACTGGAGTTTGAAATATTGCTTCACCTTCGTCATCGCTAAAGTCGTTTACATCTGAGATATTCTTTGAAGTACCAAAATTGACAGAATTTTGGATGTCAACAAACAACAGATAATGAACTGATGCCGATAAGGACTGATAAAGCTCCTCTTCTTAATGAATTGCTCAATATAATTGCTTGTGATTGTAAGGTCAGTCGCAAAACTAAACGTTGCTCATGCAAAACCATTGGCGTCATATGCAGCAATTTATGCATCATGGAAGGAATACTTTGTGTCAAAATACAGATAATATTGTTGACGAAGCTGTGGTTGATGAAGAGCCTGAGCAATTAGAAATTAGTTCTGATATTTATGATATTGAAGAATTCGAAGAAGTTGTTATATAATTATTTTTGAAGAAGATGTTTGTACTTCAGAAAATATCTCAGATATATACGATATTAGCGATGACGGGGGTAAACAATTATTCCAAACTTCAGTTACCGATTCGGAAGTAGACACTTCTCGCAGTAGCACATCTAGTACAACTACTAGAAAAAGAAAACATAAAATAGTATAATAATCAATATATGTAAAAAGTTTAATAAAAATCAAGTAAATTTTCGAAAAAAAATTATCTTACCTTCGAGAGTTTTTTATCTAAATATTTAAAACCTGCTCACAATCACTTTTTATTATTAATATTCAAATTTTTATAATGAATAATTACACGTATGCATGCGCACGCATACGTATAATACCGAAAATGACGCGCATGTATATACAAAAAAATGACAACAAAATCGGCTAAAGTTATTTTTTTAGTTACATTACGTGAAAGCACTTAAAAATACCTTCATTTTGGTAAAAAAAAAAATTTCGTTCGATCATTTGGAGAAATTGGGGAACGTTTTGAAAATTTTGTGGAATTTGGACTAAAAATGGAATGACTGCCAAATTATTAGATATTTTCTGCTAAAATTTAGCAGACTATTTCTTGGTTATATAGGTTACTTTCGTCTAGAATTTCATCAAATTCGGTTTAAGTTTGGCCAAGTTCACCGCAATTACATTTTTACGTTTTTTCCGTATATTTATATACACATCGTGG
Organism: Leptura quadrifasciata; assembly: GCA_963675555.1. Taxonomy (NCBI): domain Eukaryota; kingdom Metazoa; phylum Arthropoda; class Insecta; order Coleoptera; family Cerambycidae; genus Leptura; species Leptura quadrifasciata. Next base: position 84,927,871 of record OY776679.1, on the reverse strand, counting down.
GAGGCGGTGAACCGATTCTCACGAAATTTGTACTGAACGCTACTTGAACACCGGTATCGTTCTAGTTTCTTAATTAACATTTTAAAGGGTCCAAAATAATTAATACTGAAAAACCACCCTTAAAAATGAACAATTTACCCATTTCTCGCGAAAAAAGGGTTCACCCACTTACTCGAAGTAGAAAGCTCAACGTATCTTAGTTTCACCAAAACAAGCTTATTTTTCTATGTTGCGTTGCTCTATGTAAAATTTTCCCTATCGCCTTATTTTGGACTATTTTTACTCCACTACATGAAGACATTACATTGTAACATTTCTATATGTTTAGTGGGAATTATCAAAAATAAATAAATTACTGTTTGGCAACGCTTGAATGGAATTTACCAGTCGCTTTATTTCCTTGGACCTATGTCCTTTCAAAAGACGTTTACTGAACGTATACTTGTCAGTTTTTGTAGTATTGTTAGAAGCAGCGGCTTGCATACAATTGATTATTCTTAACTATAACTTGTTTTAATTATTACTAGTTACTCTATCTCGACCAAATCATCACCATTTCACTTTCTCCGTTTCTGTGCCATTAATAGTAAATATATCATTCGCTCTGTACTTATCACACAAAATATAACAATTTAACAGTAATCAACTTGAAACTGCTTTAATTTCAATCACGGCTAGGTGTTAATTAATATTTTAATATATACATAAATACATAGGTGCATTTAATTAGCTTATTAAACAACTCGTTTATAATGAAGATCGCGTTTTACTGTAGCCAATTCGACCATAAAGTGCCGTCTTTAACATAATTAAAATTCTCAAACGGGGAGGAAAACTTAGTATATATTCTTGCCCGCGTTATTAGAAAAATCATACTCAGCGTGTTCTCTTGACAATCCAAGTTAAGCAACATGGGAGCTTGGGTAAGAATATCATCGCTTGAAAATAAGAATAATTTAATAATTATTTTTTCCATTGTTTCAGGTATTAGCGAGTGTGTTTTACGCTTGTCTTCTATTGGCTGAAGCCCAAAAGGCCATAAAGCCGATCAAGGTCTACACAGTTCCACTCCGGCCTGTTCGAGACGCGAAGGATGTAGGCGTAACGAAAGGGCTTCTAGTCGGTAACAGTCTACACAGCGCTGTACCTATCACGGACACATATCTAGACGCAACCTCGACGAACTACCAACCTTACAACTTGAAAGTTTATAGGTTTAGCTCCGAGGATGCAGTCGACCGATACGGTAAGACTATCAATCCTTACGGAGGTGGTTACGAAAACCATTACAACGATGCTGAAAATTACAAAGGTGGAAAATATGGCGATTTTTCTTCTGTAGAAGCTGAAGTTGACAGTGAACCTCAGAATGAAAGAGAGTACATGGATACCGCTGGTTATGAACATTACAAAACTGCTACTAGTTTCAATCTCGAAGGACCTAAACAACTAGAGACTATCACGACTAACAGTTATCACAGGGAAGTTGAGCCATACGACTTAGCCGAATTCCATAAAGACCACAAGGAACACGAACACAAAGCAGATGAAGAACACGCCGAAGTCCACTACCATCAGCATAAACATTTGCACAAGCATAATCATAAACAGGAGCACTTGCACAAACATAAGCAAGAGCACAAGCATGAACATGGACACAAGCATGGTCATCATGCCCAACACGAGCACAAGCATGAATCCCACCACAAACATCACCATCAGGCGGAACATAAACATGGTCACAAAAACGAACATCATCACAAACATCACCAGGAACACAAGCATTCTCATCATGCCTCCCACAAGCATGAACACAAGCACCACCAAGACCACAAACATGATCATCACCATGGTCACAAGCATTCACATCACAACGAACATAAGCATTCACATCATAACGACCATAAGCATGACCATCACCATGATCACAAGCATCACAACGAACACAAGCATAAGCATCAACATCACAGCGAACATAAACATCATCACGGCCATAAAAATGAGCATAAACATCAACATCACGAACACCACCACCACAAGCATCATAAGCACTGATGATGAGTATATCACACCATATACTAATGTTGTTTTATTTGTAACTGTTTTTATATTCTGTTGTCCATTTGAAAGATAATAAATTTTATTTTACACAAATTGAGTTTTGTCACCCTTCAAACCTTTAGATATATAGAAAACTACTTCGAAAGAAAGCTTTTAAAATCTGCCTGTGATTTAATGTAATAATAATAACAATAATAATAATAATATTTTTTGATTAGTTAAATATCAATAAATACATTTGGTAAGTGATTCACTGATTAGAATATTTTTTTATAAAAACGACATTATATACATATACCGTCTGTCTATTTTACGAGGGCCACAAAAATATCTCGCTTAATATCTATTGTAGAATAAAGTTTTAGAAACAGTATCCTATTTTTTGTGAGCTATATTTCAGTAAAAAAAATTTGAAATCCATAGCCTACTTTGTGAGATATATTACAAAAACCTGAAAAATAGGAAAATCACTAACGGTAGCTTCCTTATTTGAGGAGATACGAAAAAAGTTAAAGGGATGAAAGTTGACGGCAAAGGTAATAAGAATAATAAATTCGAAAAATGCAGTTGGCTTTGACATACGCTCTTGTGCAAAAATGAAAAGAACAAATCGTAAAGTAGGCCATGACACCATTCATTCCGTTTATTTTTTCCCTTTCCAATGATATAAAATATGTCACAAAAATTCTAACTGATAGTGTCAATGTTTAACATTTCAAACTCAATTCTTCTCATTGAATCGTAAAAATAAGCTATGCCATTATTAGTGAAAAACAATGTATACAGTTATTAACAAATTTGACAGGTTTGTCACTGTTGTATGTTACGTTGTCGAGCTTTAAGACAAGTCTTATATCAGTAATTATGGTGTACACCAATAATAACAAATTCGATATGATTAGCATTTATTGTCAGTGCTATTTTGACGCTAAAGAATGGCAGTCACGGTTTATGGATATAGATTTCCAGATGCTCCGCAGCCAAATTGAACTTATGTTTAGGAAGTTGGTTCAAAATTTAAAAACGCATGGATCATTTTCAAAAAAGTAGTAAAGCGAGGGCATGTTGTAAATAATGTAAGAAAAGTGATGAAGAACCCTGTATATACCCCATATATAAATTTAATTTTTTCTTATTTAGTTTCCAAATTCAAGTAATTATTGCAGTTAATTCATTTCATTTTTATATTTATTTAGTCATTTAATATTGGACACAATAAAGTTACCAGAATGCATTTTAATATTATATTTTTAAAGCAAAGTTAAACGCTACAATTTTGAGACAGAATTTACATAAAATCTAGTCGAGTCGCAGGGTTTATTTATCGTATATTCAGATAAACGTCAAGTACTTCGTGTATGCCCAGAGTGTGAAATCGCCTACCGTAGGAGGAGATAGAGAGTGGAGTTTTCAATCTGAAACGCTGCACAAAACTACGCCGCATCAAATATTGATGTTTTTAACGTAAACAATTCCCACGTCCGACTTGGGGGACGCTTAAACTGTGACGTCATTTTACAATATAAAAGAAACTGCAGGGCCCATGAAAAGGGGGTAATCAGACTCAAGCTACATCGCAGGACATTGGGTTCACTGTTGCTCCCTGGAGATTACAATTGCACCACACCTTAATTACATCGCTGGACATTGAGTTCGCTGTACTGACGCCGCAGACAACCATTCTTTGGCGTACCCTTTATGAAGTGCCATTTCAACGTCTCTACGATGTCCTACGAGGATGTTAAACATGTAGAACCTTGGGGAGAGTATTCACGGGCGGCATAACGCTGTACAGAGCTCACAGAAATTCAGCTGACATAAATTTCTAAAGGTGATTACTTTCTTATTTCGAGACTCTACTTTATTATTTGCAATTGTATTTATATTCTGGTTTCGACGGGGTGTAATAGGGGAAATTGACGCATTTGTGGTACTAAAAGAATATTATATTTTTTTCATGAAATACTAGCTTAGATTTTTAACTATCATAATATTATATTACCAGTTATTCAGTTATGATTTCATTCACAAATTTAATTCATAAAATTTCACTTTCTGAATATTATACTAGGGAAATTTGCGTTTGCAAAATAACAAGTTTATATTCAAGAACTATATATTTTCTGCGTTTATGCAATGACAAGAAACTTTCACTTCCATTATTTTTCATTTGATGTACTTATTGAGGCTACTGTGTGCCTAATTTTGGACATGTCAAATGTCATAGTAATGTTTATCTTTCAAATGATTATCTGAGATTTCTCACCAGCGATCTATTTGGTTTTCTATATTGTTTAATAACGATCCATCCATTTAATTACCTTGCGCTCACAAACTGTACAGGCCATCGGTCAGTGCTGGGTTAATTAGCTCGTACACCTGTTCGTATTAAGAAGGGTTTACTTTTCGTCGAGTGCTGAACCGGGACGTTTCGTCTGTTTGATTTACATCTACCCACCTTGTTTCACGTTGTTGGGCAGTCATACAAAATTTGGTGGACTGCTTGTTTTAATTATAATCAAAGGATTTTTCCTCAAAATTCTATGATCTTTTACACGAGTATTTAATTCTCATTTATCAACTTAATTTTGATAATGTATTTGGATGGTATTGGAAGATTTGGATTACTTTTAATTTCATGTTCGACTATTGTTCCATCAATTTATATAAAATAAAATGGGTTTTTTTACTATTTTTTCCCATCAATTATTGTCTTTTTTTCACCTTTACCTTTTTCATCATACAGTTAATAAACTAAATAAATGTCTTAATTTCAAAAGCAAAATAGAAAACAAATTTCAACTATAAATGTACAGTGCAATCTTGAGTAATATTTATTTTATTTATTAGCCGTTACTCGAGTCCGAGTATAGAAATGTTACAGTCGATAAAGTGCGTACAATAAAAAAACAAGTAAAAGGTGTAGTCTATTGTAATTCCCATTCATCTACGGTGCACACGACTATGGCTATAGAGGCCAATTCGGGAGAGCACATGTCGACCGCAATCAGGACAAACATAGACCTGGTTAGGTCTTGGATTCGGCCTTCTTGCAGCAACATTTCCTTGACAGCTGGCCACAGCCCCTCGCCATTCGGTTCTGTCCGCTGCAAGTTGTTCCCATTGCTCGTCTGCAATACCGCAAGATTTTAAATTTTCATGGAGAGCGTCTTTGAACCTCTTTCGTTGACCGCCACGCTTTCTTCTACCGCTTAGCAATTCACCATAAAGTGTACATTTAGGAAGGCGGTTATCATGCATACGATGAACGTGACCTGCCCATCTTAGGCATGCTCTTGAAATAAGCACCTCAATTGGAAGGCTGTTTGCTCTCCTGAGTACTTCCACGTTTGATATGTGATGGAACCAACGGATTTTCATCATACTTCTGAGGTGTCTTTGCTGAAAACGTTCTAATTCTTTCACATGACGACGGTAAGTGACCCAGCTTTCACATCCATATAGCAGTGTTGGAATGACAACTGCTCTGTAGACAGCCATTTTCGTTGACAAAGCAAGGTCGTGGTTGTCAAATACTCTCTCTCTAAGTCCCCAGAATGCTCTAGATGCAGCGTTAATTCTATTGCGAATCTCGCTGTCCATGTTTGCTTTGTCATTAACAACATTGCCTAAGTAATTGAACTGATCCACCACTTCAAGAGAGTTTCCGTTAAGTGTAATGTCTATTTGGTTCACTTGATGTGGAGTTGACATAATCTTAGTCTTTCCAATGTTGATTTTAAGTCCCAAAGAATCATAGCTTTGGGCATACACATCTAAAAGTTCTTGAAGCTCTTCCGGCGTAGAGGCTAAAAGTGCACAGTCATCCGCATACTGGAGATCACAAATGAATCGTGTGCGTGTCTTCGTGAAAGCTCTAAAGCGCCCTGTGTTAAAGAGACCGCCATCAAAACGGTATCTGAGACCTATTCCTCTCACTGTCAGTTTGTTGTCAACAATAATTGTTAGAGCAGTGGTAAACAAATTAAAGAGTAGGGGTGCCAGGACACATCCCTGCCTAACTCCAGTGAGAGTTTGGAAAGGTTCGGTTGCCTCATTATTATACATAACCTGGGCGTTGTTGTTTGTATGTAGACTGCGACATACTTCCACAAATTTTCTAGGGATACCTAAGCGGAACATAATTTTCCAGAGCACTTCCCTGTCCACCGAGTCAAACGCCTTGGTTAAATCAATGAAGGCCATGTGAATTTCTCCTTGATGTTCGAGTGCTTTTTCTTGAAGCTGTTTAAGTGTGAAGATTAAATCCGATGTGCCTCGGTTTGGTCTAAAGCCACTCTGTGTTTCAGGAAGTAACTTTTCCATAACAGGTGTTAGCCTATTTGCCATCGCTTTAGTGAGTATCTTCCCTCCAACAGCCAGGAGAGCTATACCCCTGTAATTTCCACAGTCCGCAGCGCTCCCTTTGTTTTTGAAGAGGTTGATTAAAAATGTATCACGAAACTCCTGCGGAGCTTGACCACTTTCCCACACGATATCAAACAGTTTTTTGAGGTAGGGTATGAGCTCTGACGACACAGCTTTAAAGATCTCAGCTGGGAGTGAGTCGGCGCCGGGAGATTTGTTATTTTTTAGCTGCCCAATGGCGGTTAAGATCTCTTCCGTTGTTAGTGGTTTATCTAAGTCTTCGAAGGTGTCATATTGAGGGATAAGATTTATAATATCGTGATCGGCTTGACTTTGCTGGTTAAGAATGCTAGAGTAGTGTTCTTTCCATCGGGCTCTTATTTCCTGGTCTTCTTTGAGGAGATTTCCATTTAAATCTTTAATAGGGCACATATTTTTCCGACTGGGGCCGTACACTGCTTTTACTCCTTGAAAGAAATTCCTGTAGTCGTGTGAATCGGCGTACCTTTGAATTTCTCTGGCCTTGCTTGCCCACCACTCGTTCTTTATTCTTCTGGTTTCGCGTTGCGTTTCATACTTAGATTGGGTAAAAGCTTCTGCTTTTGATGAGTCGTTGGGGTGGTTGATAGCGTTTTGGAAGGCAGTATGTTTGCGGTCAAGAAGTTCTTGTATAAAAGCTTCATTATCATTGAACCAGTCCTCCTGTTTTTTACTTGCTGCAGTGCCAAGAATTTCCTCACTCGCACTTTTTAAACTGTCTTTAATTTGTGTCCAGGTAGCAGCGACAGAATTGGTTTCTTCTAGTGCACTCAAATTCTCTTGAACTTTTTGCTTTAGCTGTTCGACGGTTTGTTGGTCACGCAATTTACTAATACAGAGACGGAGTCTGCGTTTTACTTGAGTTCTTCGGTGTTTGGGTCTCATAACAATTTTCATTTTAGAGACAACAGGACGATGATCAGTCCAACATTCGCTATCAATGCGCGCCTTTGTAATTTGGACGTCCTTGAGATGCTTCCTACGTACGATAACATAGTCCAGTAGATGCCAGTGACCTGATCTGGGGTGACGCCAGGTGCCTTTAAATTTATCCTTTTGTCGGAAAATGGTGTTTGTTATAACTAGATCATGTTCGGCGCATTTAGTTAGGAGTAGTTGACCGTTAGCGTTCATGTTGCCCAAACCGTTCTTGCCTATGATGCCTGGCCAGGTGTCTGCATCTCTCCCTACTCTAGCGTTAAAATCGCCAAGAATAACGAGTCGTTCCGTTTTAGGTATTCTACAGAGGGTTTCTTCCAGCTGTTGATAGAAGCTTTCCTTGGTTTCGTGACTTGCATCCAGAGTGGGAGCGTAGGCGCTTATTAGATTTACCGCGTTGCCATCTGATAGCTCATAGCGTAGCAGCATTAGACGCTCGGATAGGCCTTGTGGTACTTGTGTTAAGTTGGATACAAGTTGATTCCGAACGGCAAATCCTACTCCATGTTGTCTTCTTGAATTGGTGGGAAGACCTTTCCAATAGAAGGTGTAGTACTTTTCTGTGAGAGAGCTTTCCTCCAAAAATCGAGTTTCGCTGAGAGCTGCAACGTCAACATTGAGTCGGTGAAGTTCTCTATCTATTAGAGCAGTTCTTCTTTCAGGCCGATCGGTGCGAGTGCTGTCGTTCAAAGTACGAACATTCCAAGCGCCGTAGATGAAAGAATTAGTTTTGTTGGATTTAACTTGTCGGTGTTTTTTCGACATTCGATGAGGTGTCCCTGTGGGCACCCTCCCCCGGAGATCCGATCGGGAGGGTATTTTACCTCCTGATGATTTTGTCCCACTTGAACGCTCCATCATTTTTTAAAAGCCTTAATCGACTGAAAACGAAGCTGCAAGTTTTAGCTGGAGCAGGTATGCAACTGACCAGCTCGGTTGCGGAAGGCGAGTGGTGTGGTCCCATGGCACAGAAGGAGACTGCGACGATGGGGTAACCAAACGATTCCAAAAGCAACCTTTGTGTGCGGTGGGTTATTTTTATCGCACTCTTCGTGAGAAGGTGGATGTGCTCACGGCAAAAGATAAGGGTTATTCCGCCCTTACTCGGTCGTTAGAGCCTCGTTAGTGAAAACAGGGTGCACCAAGTTCAAATTGAACTCATCGCGAAGGTGAGGTTAACAATTGAGTAGGAGAGGCTATAACTTGCGCTTCACTACCCCATACTACATAAATAACATATATAATTAACTAGGTCTCAATTAATAGACAGTGTGTTCATGTTTACCAGGTATCTCATTTAACAGAGTGATTAATTTTCTAAGGTATATAGTATCAGACAGAAACAAGTAATATTAAACTTTATATAAAAGAACCTGGGGTAAATTAAAAAGAGTTATTGCACACACACAACGAAATTTGGATCCTACACTAACAAAACTAGACGATTACGCAAATGGCCAATCTTATTTGTTTATCCTTCAGATAAATAAAGAGCAATGGATTTACTGGTGACATAATTACCAGTACTTTCTTTTAGTAATTAAACAGGGTATCCCATAACCAGTTCACTGGTGCCGTGACTAAGATTTCGTTTGTATTTAATACACTGGGGCCATAACTACTTCAGTGAATAGAGTATCGAATTATGTTAACCAAAATGAAGAAACCTTTTTGATACAAATTCAGAGAAATTGTCGCATAAAAAAAGACAATGCAAGAAAAATAGTTTAAAAAAAACAGATTTCGATGCTACAAAATGAGAAAAGTTCAATATTTAAATGAGGGAGATAAGTCGAGGAGAGTAAAATTTTGTAGATTGTTATTAAATAAAAAAAAGGAATGACCCACTGATATGTAGCAAAATTCTTTGGCCGGACGAATCAAATTTTTCTAATAATGGATTTTTCAATAGAAATATGAATTATAAGTGGACACGAGAAAATACACATTGGTGCAGAAAGACTGCTTTCCAAGAAAGATTTTCTACAAATGTTTGGGTCGGTCTTTTAGGGACTAAAGTAATTGGACCTTATCTTTATGATGACACTTTAACCGCTCGTAGATAACTTAATTTCATGCAAAATGAATTTCAAGATTTTCTTTATGGATTAACAGTGGCAGAAAGATTAAATTATTCATATTTTCAACAAGATGGGACTCCAACTCACACTGCTGTAATATGTACAAATTATTTAAATCAAGTTATGCCAGATGGCTGGATAGGCACCTATGGACCAATTCTATGGCCAGCTCGATCACCAGATATTACTACCTTGGATTTTTTCGTCTGGGGTTACATTAAAGACAAGGTACAGGTTTATGTATTAAAATGCAAGGTGCACAATTTGAGCTGTAGTCGTAGTTAGAAAAATAAAAAATTTACTTTTCAGTATGGTAGTAGGTAGTACTGTTATACATACATAGTTTTTCATTTCTATGGATGTTCATTCTGTACTTGTATATTTATTTGTGATATTTGTTTGTTTGTATTCAATTGTAATAAATAATTACTGAATTATAATTATTATAAAGTGAATTTTTACTATTATGGAATAGCTGATTTTTACGATTCAATGATATGAATTGTGGTTTTCCTAAAATATTAAGTATTATATTGCATTATTTCTTAACGTTTTGTCTTTATTTTATAGGTGTATTTTTGTGTTTTATATGCAATTAAAATGTATGTATGTGCGCGTATGTTTACACTATATATTACTTATAATTAGGTATACACTGTTATTTTATTTATTATACATATATTTATATTTATTTTATCTGTGGACTTACTCTATCCAATTATATATTGGCACAAAGAATTAATAAAAATCTATCTATCTGTTGACACTATCATGGTCTACTTTGAGATTTGTTCTTTTCATTTTTGCACAAGAGCGTAGGTATGTCAAAGCCAACTACGTTTTTCGAATTTTTTCTTATTATCTTTGCCGTCAACTTTCATCCCTTTAACTTTTTCGTATGTCCTCAAATTACATAACCTTTTGTGATTTTCCTATTTTTCAGGTTTTTGTAATACATCTCAAAGTAGGCTACAGATTTCAAATTGCTTTTTACTGATGGGATAACTGTTTCGAAAACATTATTCTTTTACAATAGATATAAAGCGAGATATTTCGTGTGGCCCTCGTAAAATAGACATGCGGTATATGCCCCGGTTTTTAATTTGGTACCGACCTTGGTAAATTATAAAATAAAAACTATAATTTTTTTAAACTTTAACATCCAGTATCTCTTAAACGAAACGATTAAAATACTGGTTACATGACAAACCCATAATGTTTTATCGAGTTCTATTGATTCATAAGGCTACACATATTAAAACTGGGACGCTTTCAAAATATATAAGGTTAATCGGTCAATAGTTTCAAGGTTCTATCCTGAGATTCGCCCACAAATTGATACACATTTTATAAGTACACCCACTACACGCTGAAGATTTGCGAGACAATTCATGAATTAGTTTATTCTCTGTCGATTGCATAATTATTTGTTATCGTTACTTCGTGTTGAATCAATATATGCAGCCTAGAGAGTTCCTCTATGAAAGTAAAGAAATTTGGTCACGTAATTCCTATTTTAAAGAGTTGCATAGGTATCGTAACGTATGCGTAAAAAACAGTCCTTATACAAATTTTTCTAATAAAAATAAATTGAATTACAATAAAGACCATTATTATTCGATTTCTAATTAAACTTCTAATTACTGTACGTACATACTTAATATACAAGCACGATGATTATTATACCTATTAATATGAAACCTGATTAACATAAACAATAGCAATTTTTTAATATTAGATTAATTACAATGCACATATCGTTTTTAAGTGCACTATATCGTGCGTGAAGCAGTGCAAGAGCATGGGCGTTGTAAGTAAGGAACAGCAGTCTGAATATTGAGAAATATTATTACTCAATTTTATTTTAAGCTAAAATTTGCTACCTTCTGAATCTACACGTTTTATCGCTTGCCACCACTATCTTTCCTCTTCTTGTCATTGGCTTAATTAGTACTTTTGTTTAGTAAGAACGCATTTAGATTTCTTACGTGTAATGTGATAAATACTGGCACTGTAGCTTAGACGGCTAGAGCACGTTTGGTCGGACTCTACTACTCTCTAGGTTCGATCCCAGCATTGGCACTGGTTGATAGGTAATGGATGACGTGTAATCGCTTTCCGGACAGCCTTGGCTTTGGATTTGGAGGTTATCTACTTTATATGGTGCATGTTTTCTCAAATTTGCCCCAATCAACACGGATTCATGCCAAATCACTCTACTACCAGCAATTTGGTGTGGATTACTCAGTTTGGATGCTGGAGGGTAAGTAGATGTCATTTACACAGATTTTTCTAAAGCCCTGGATGGACTGAACCACGGAATTTTGCTGCACAAATGATCCGAATTTGGACTAACTTTTGGACTAACAAAATTTTTTTGAATTCTACTTAGTAAATAAACGACTAAATGTACAATAGCGTGGATTTTGATCTATAGATATCTCAGCGACATCAGGTGTTCCCCAAGGTTTTGTGCTTGGGCCTTTGCTATTTAACGTTTTTACAAATGATATCGTCATTGGCTTACATTGCAAAACATTACTTTATGCCGATGACTTAAACATTTTTACATCTATCATTAATGTAGAGGACTGTGCTGATTTGCAAAACGATCTTAAACAAGCTATGGTCTTAGTGTAGCGTAAACAATTTACAGTTAAATATCTCAAAGTGTAACTCTCTCACATACTCTCGTGCACAAAATCCAATAAAATGTATCTATACAATTAATAATGGAGAAATGAAGAGCTGTAGTCATCTCAAAGATGCAGGAGTTATATTCGATCCAAAATTATCTTTTGTTAACCATATCAATCAAATCGCCGCTAATTCCTTCAAAAATTTAGGCTACATTATCCGTAATTATAAAAAATATAACGAAAATGCACTAAAAGTTCTCTTTAATTCATTTGTGATGACAAGACTTGAATATGCTTCAATAGTATGGAGTCTTGGTTATGAAAATCATAAATATAGCATTAAAAATCTCAGAGATGTTTTCTTAAATACCTTTGGTTCAAAAGTTCTGGAAATTATCAAGAGAGAGGTTTTCTACATTGTGTGGTTCAGCACAGATTATCTTCAACAACGATATATCATTCATTCTCTTGTATTCCTTTTTAAGACTTTAAATGACAATGTTGACTACCCTGAATTCTTAGTTGCATTACATTTCATGTTCCTAATTTGCAGACTCACTCGCATTCGTCTTTATTCTATTTGCCTGCACCAAGAACAAATTTGCTGTTATTTTCTTCCCTGCACCGTATGTGTTTCTTTATATAATAATATAGATATTTTTAATACTAGTATATCCAAAATGCGAAATGCTGTTCTCAATTCTGTAGCAGTTTTATCCCTAGTATAACATGGTAAAGAATTATGATCCTTGCATGAAAATTGCCCATGGACGCCTATGTTCATCGAAATAGAAAATTCGTAGTGGAAGATAATTCCTATTTTTTTATTGAAAATATAAATACCATCACCTAGCACATGGTTATTCACTCTCAGCTTGGTCCGCTAACTACATGTTTAGCACCATGGGAACTTGGGTGAGTACCATTTTCTTTACGTAGGGTAGTGCTTGAATAAATTACGAAATTATTTATATGCATTTGGAGTGATGATGTGTGTTCTGTAAATTTTTATTGTCAGTGTTTTTAAACAAATTTTTCTCATTTCATTTTTAGTAGTTTTTAACAATGTAAATAATTTTGCAGTTGTACTTGTAATTAATGATTTATAGCTATCCTTTTTCTTTAATTAATGACAGTAAATTTAAACTAATTTATGACTCCTTTAAACCAACCGAAAAGTTGTTATCTATTCATACAGTTAGCTATCAAATTCAAAAAAATATATATCTAGCGCAATTTTTTTCAATCTTCAATATTCTAATAATATACGTCGATAAAATTTAGTTAATGCTACAGCCCATTTATTTGTAGAAATCTATATATCAATGATTTTTAACACATAACTATTGTATTTCAGGTAATAGTGAGTGTGTTCTTATACTCTGGTATAATAAATGTGGATTCCTACAGAGTAATCGATGCCCTTAGTGACTATTCAATCGAAAAAACTGTTACGAGCAAACCTCTCAATTTTGGAACTTTCTTTTCGGACTCCAAGCCTACAGCATCCATCACAGAATACCAGAATGCTCCACCACCATTTCAAGCATCTAATCAGCTATATAATAGTGATAGGTTACTAGTATTACCCATGGGTGGTGTGGAACACAGCCCTATTAATAACCAACTCAAAGAAGGCTCTTTAGAGCAAAAATCAGAACCGGTGGATAATGAAGGTCAAGGTTTTAGCGAGACCATGTCTTATGCTACAAGGCCATTGACGTATTCTTATGATGAGGGGAACTCCTTTGGTGATTTTCATCATGAGAATGAGAAAGAAAAGAAGAAAGAAGTCCATTATCACCAACACAAGCATCTGCACGAGCACGAACATAAACAAGAGCACTTGCACAAACACAAGCAAGAACACCAACATGAGCATAAGCATGGCCACAAACACGAGAACAAACATGAGCATAAACACCATGCAGATCACCATCATAAACATAAAAATGAACACGATCACAAGCACCATGCCAAACACCAACATGACCATCAAGCTCACCACCATCACGACCACAAACAAGAGCACAAGCACGAACATTCACATCATCAAAAGCATGAACACCAGAACGATCATAAGCACGACCATCAACATAAGGGTGAACACCATCATGAACACCAGGCTGACCATCATCACGGTCACAAGCATGGTCATGAGCATCAAGCGAAACACAAGCATTCTCATCACAATGATCACAAACACGATCATCATCATAAACATGAAGGTCATCACCACCACAGCCATCAAGCCAAACACGATCACAAGCACAGTCATCATGGCCACCATCAGAAGATTTATATTAAAAAGTACCACCACTAATTGTTATTCTAGACTAGACTAGATAATTTTGTTTTTATTTTTTTGTATTGGATATAAATTGTTTTTAAAAAAAGGATTTTTTTATTTCTTGGGAAACATTTAAGTATTTTGTATAAGAGTATCAAAAAAAATTGTCAATATCAAAAGTACGTTCCATCCATTGCCAAGTTTTATTGTTTATCAGTTACTTCTTGTAAAGGTTAGCAGCAAAGTGAGAGATCATTTTTGGATCTGTAATGGCAAAAGGGAAATTTGTTATAAATATAAAAATATGTGGAAACATTGAAAGAAATATGCCAAAACAAAAACCACTCGGCGCACAAAGAAATCCAGTTTAGAAATGAGTTAATCGCGGTGGTAGATTGGGCGGAGTTAGGTCTGTCTCGGTTAAAACGACAATTAAGAATTAAACCTAAACTCCTTCTATTTAAAATAGATAAAAAAATGTATTAAAATTGACTATATCTAAAAATGACAGACTTAACAAAACTGAAAAACTATACACTAAATTGAACCGCGCGCAATAATCACTTTTAAATTTCGTATCTGACGCTAGCACCTCAATTTGAACCAGGCGCCTTCCGCGAGGAACGTCAATGCAAGGCTCATGGTTGGCCTAAAGTTTGATTATAAAAATTTTGATTGTATATAATGTTTTGACTTAATGAATTTAGAGACAAAAATGTACAAAAGAAACCAAGAAAAACAAACACGACAAAAAGGTTACAAACAGAAGAGATTTAAAAGATACGAAAGGTATGAAATAACAGTAAAGACGGATAGGATAAGCCTAGACAGGGAGTAGACCATCCGTACAGTCTCCTTTAAACAATAGTCGTTGGTCCAGTCTAACCCCCAAGTACTTCACGCAACTCTTAGTTGGAATATTATTTCTTCTGATCGAAATGGGTGTTACGATTTTATTCTCTGTGGAACGACGCGTGAAGACTATTGCTTCAGATATTTCAGCGTTCACCCGATTCTACGTGCTGTACAACTTTGGTGACAGGTACGATCCTTGTGGGACTCCCGCGCGAATGTCCCGCCATGTTGAGATTTTGTTATTCAGTCGAACCTGCAGGGATCTGCTTTCACGATGTAATGTGGTTTAAACAAAATCAACAGTAAGTTATGTTTTACCAAAATTTCATAGACTGTCTGACTGATTTTAGGATGCATTTCTAATAAAGGATGATTTTTCTGGTAGTGGACTGATTTTTGACTCTGTGCAAGCCTTTTGGGCTGCTTTACACCATGATAAGGAATAACATAATTATTCAAGTCAATTCTATTTACTTTAAGGGAATTTCGGGTAACTGAAATTTTTAAGACGTACGTCACTGACACCAGTGATATAAAGTAGAATTGAAAAATAAGATTCGCCAATGAAAACTTGTTTATGTAATTATCTGTGGTTCTTAAAAGTGATGATTAATCGACACCCAGAATTAATTTAAAACAATGGAAAAAGGAAAGTTTTAATCTTACAATCCGTATTGCATTACAAATAATTTAATTATGTCGACAATACAACGCTAGACGTCGTGGGCGCAGCGAAAATAAGAATCTTTGTGTATACAGCAGTCTTATTTGTATTTAGTCCAGCTGCTAGTATTACTCACCTATTACAATAAAAAATTAAATTAAGATATACTGATACATATTTTTAGTGCCGATGAATAATCAGAATACCGCAAGGTTAACAAAGAATGATTTGGCAATTTCTTTAGTAAATTTTCACGCCCAGTGATATTCCTTTGAGTAAGAAGTCCTTCCTACATTTCTACACGTATGCATTTACATGTAAAAGGCTTTGGAAAATCCAAAGTAACAGCGAAATAGTTCGTGCTCTTCATAGCCCTTGTTGGCATTCTATTAATTTTGTATGATCAAAATCGTCATATATTTAAATAATGTTGAGAATATTAAACACAGTATTTGTACTTCATTAAAGATGGGATTTGCTTAAATAAATGTATTCTAAGGGCAAAGATCTATTATGTACTATCAGACAGCCAGGCGGCATTAAAAGCTCTAATGAACTTGCTAACAGTCTTCGAAAAACGGAGCTAAAACACCATTCAGTGGACCTGAACCGTTTTGTGACCCAGCCAAGGGATACATAATGGAGGAGATCCAGTAATGGGAAAAGGATCAGAAAAGTCCTACTGGAGAAATACTCCAGGCCAAGGACAAGCGAAAAAGTTTATAACTTATTCGGAGAAGACTACAAGGCTTCTCGAATTAAGGCTGATGCAGGCCTTCTAATTAGCCACTGCTTGAGATATGATCTCAAGAATATGGGCAAGATAGTAGACGACAAATGCAGATATTGCGATACTGCAACTGAAACTGCGGAACATATATTTTGCGAATGCAAGGTGTTAATCAACATTAGACTAAAGTTTCTAGAGCAGGCGGAATTAGCACCTGAAGACATACGGAAATTAGCCCCAGGAAAATCACAAGCTTTGTGAAAAGTCTTGGAATCCTGGGCAACAACTAGGTGTAGGTTAAATCACAAAATATCTTTTAGGTCGAAGTGAAGTAAGGCGACTCAGAGCCAAGTAACCCGTGAAACAATCTACAATCTACAAGATGGGATTTATCAGATAGCTGAATATTTATAAAATATTCTGTTGGAAAGATTTCACGAAGAATAATACTGAAATAGGGTCAGCCGTTTTCAAATTATTTGCTTACTTTATTATCAGAAATTCAATTACTCTTATTTAGTTTATCAATAATCATTTTTTACGACATAGTCACAAGGAATTAAAATTAAAAAGTCATTATCAATTTTAAATACGCATTTGCATAATATTTCAGTTTTTCAAGTCAAATAATTTTATTTGATACAGAAATGAATAAGCTTAAAAGGTCCTAAAAGCAACGTTTAGGCTATGCTAGTACGTTAAATTTCTAAACAGATGTTACAGAGGTTTAAGAGCCATAATGAACCTTATTAGAATGCCATTTTCAAGTAACCCGACTATGCCTCCAAACGGGCCACTCTCTCTCGTTCGTGTCATACACGTTTTGCATAAGGAGACGTGCATATAAGAGCGATGAGGAAACTGCGGAAGATGGTCATTTTTCTTTGACTTGCCCAGGGACGAAGTCCCTCAAGAAGACGACGTGGCTACCGAGAAAGAAATTGCAATTTGCAGAGGTGAGGCTCAAATGCCCGTCCCGCAGCCTTGCCAATTTTGAAATAAGTTAACTATATTTCATCGTTGTTACGGCTGTTTCTAAATTTATCTGGCAACGATATAAGAAATCCGGGGAAGAATTTGTGGACTTATACATACTGAGCCTAACATCCACTAGCCGTTCGGACGCGGTGGTATCTAAAGTTTTAAGACTTGTAAGGTTAGGTTAATTTGTGCTTTAATTAGGTTTTTATATTTAGAGGAGAAGAAGTTAAAGCTAGGGCAATTAGACTGTAATGTTTCATTTACTGGTTTGAGAACAACGTTCTTTTGTTTCAAGGTTAATTTAAGTTGCATCACTTTATCTTAATTAGTGTACAAGCAGTTTCAAAAGTTATGTTCAGGCCATTTTATTCGATAAACCGACAAATAGTTTTCTTTTCAAATTAGAGTCAGGTTAGTCTCATTTGTTTTGATTCAATTAACAACTAATATTGTTCCGCTTTCTCGGCGGGAGTTGAATTTTTTTATTGGGTTAATGGGGCAATGACCCTAGTCATCCTAGCCATTTGGCAATATTCTAAAAGTTTATGGCCATCACGTTCAACAAGGACCTTTGTGCGAGGGTGGCTTACTCCATTTATTTGCGGTCAACGCAATGTAAGTAGTGTTAAGGCACGCCCCAAAGGGTTTTTGTACGGGAGTTGCTTATTTATTCTGGCGTTAAGACTTTATGGGTTATTTTATTCCAATTATATGGATTACCGCACAACACCAGATTTGTTGTGATGGCCGTTATAATCACTTTACCTACGAAACTCAAAAAACAATGCCCGACAGATGGTATTGGTTCTACACGCTATGATTAAATGCAATTCCCTAAGTTGGTTATGTATTTACTACACTCTACGATATCTCTTCATCAATGATTGTAGTGGCTGCCAGTGCTGCCACCGTAAATTTGGTACTCTCCATTGTGTTTCTAAAATCAGGGGAATTATCCTCGCATCAATTGTAAGGTTTTACGCTGGTTCATCCCGCACGTGGCATGTAGTCACGAACGTCATGAAGCCACAAATTGTCTTTTATGAGCATACTTCGAGGAGCATTGAAACGTACCTTGAGAGTACTATTTTCAACGAATATTTTTTTTTTCGTAGGCTGGTAACTGTTCGATATTTATTGATAACGACTTTCCACCAACATCTGAAAACGATTTCTCTCTTCTCATTCAACTTTACCTTTCTAGTCATACAGGTAATAAACTAAATAAATGGTTTTATTTTATATAAAATAGATACCAAACTTCAACCATAAATTCACAGTGCAATCTTGAGTAAGAACATAGGAAATAAATAACATAAATGATTAACAGTATGCTCAAATTTACCAGGTATTTAAGTGAAAAGAGTGATAGTGGGGGGTGGCTGATGCCAAAAAAATTTTGATACCTGACTTTTCGTACATGCCCTAAATTGCAATTTTATGGACTCTTATCTGCTTGCTTTGCCTATTTACCCTTATTTACCCCCGAATCCTTCAACGGAATTAGATCGAAATATAATCTAGTTCCAGATCTCGTTATAATACATAAGTGTACCAAATTTCAAGTCAATATCATAAACGGTTACAGAGTAAACGTGCGCACAAAAAAGTTACAGACAGACCGACAGACACAAACTTTTTTCGCTCAAATTTAAAATTTCGATATTTCATGACATTTTAAACCTATTTCAACAAAAAAAAATTAAATTTTTTTGCGTTACTATATCCACTGGACGTGGAAGTAAAATATATAATACTTTTGTACAAAATTTATTTTACTTTCATTATTAATAATATTAGATTATATTATATACATTAGCGAATAGCGCATTTTAAGGGTGTTACTTGAAACTGTAATATTTGGGCTATTCTTTTCAACAAAAAAGTCTAATTTAAAGTTCGGTGGGAAGTAAATAAACTATATAATATTCAGCCTCATTCTCATCATGCGGAAAATCCTGTATATGATGAATGATACTGTGCAAACACAGATGATTGTCAGCATTACCACAAGTACTTTGCAAAAAATCATCGCGAAATAAATCTGTTTGTTTTTGTTTCCCAAAATAAATTATAAGTATATGATATGACTAAGAGCAGTGCAGCGTTAAAAAATAGACTGAAGAATTGGGAGCAAGGAAAAATTAAAATAGCGTATTTAAAAAAGCTTAAGGTGACAGAACAAAAATTAAGACTAGCTTTTAATACAATTGATAGTTTGAATAGCTGATAATAATGAAATTGTTCATAAGAATATTATAATTAAGGTCGAGGTGATGAGCTTCCTCAAATCGTGAAGCCTTTAAAGTGCAATAGATGAGATGTGCTCACTTAAAATTTCATAAAAAAATGTTAAACAGCAAGATCAACAACCACTATTTATATACAAATCATTAGGTCACGTATGCACACCTTCTACCTGAAACGAAATTGTTTCAGCCGACCTAGAAATGTTGCAGGAATCTCACAAGGATTCTGTCACAACTTTACCAATCTCTTTTTTGCCGACTGTTTGGCACAGTTGGCTTTGAAATTAGGAAGTTAATGCCACTTTGAACTAAATTAAATATAGATGTACCAAGAGCCGTAATTACTCCAAACGACCTTATTTCATACTTGTCGTGTCTAGCAACGCCGAGATAATCAATAGCAGTTTAAAATTGTCTAAGCGCTATCCAGAGAAACGGGATTGTTTGTGTGTATAGATGAGTCACCGCTCACCATGCTTATAATACGCAAATTTAGAACCGTGCGATATTTAGGCCAATTAACATAAATAGTATTCATAATTGAAATGTTTGAGGAAATAATAGAGGAAGCACATGGTAGACTATTTGTTAATAATCTGTGTACGTTTGAGATGTCTACTTCGAATTGATACTGAAACAAACTGCTTCAAATAGAAAGTACGTGTTCATGATTAAATAATACATTTATTAGGTACTGTAGGTAAATATGATAGACATTGTATAATTGGACTGGACCGGCTGCTATTTATATGGAACCTTTAATGGTTTCTTATTAATAATGTGTTTATCACTGATAATGTGATAATATATTATTGGACTGGAACGACTAGCAAAGGCCCACTACTACCTTCTTAGTGTGCAGATGAACCTTTGTTAAAACATTGGGGCTAAACCTTAGGATGAAAATGTGGTACACAGAGGAGCTATACGCGCAACTCCCTTCACCACAGGAGCTGAGACTTACTCCAATCTCTATCAACGCCAGAAATCAATGAAATTACATTATTACCGAATGCATTAGACTACCCATGACCCTTCTCATGTAGCGACTGGAGTAGCTCTCAGGCAGCCTGCCGAAATGTGGTAGATAGTGGAAGGAAGAAGGAGAATGGCTAGGTTATACAAGGATTCCCTCTGACGTAATGGGGACGCACCCACTGGAATCTGGAATTGGTTGGGAGCGTGGTCAATGAAAATTATTGAATCACAGCACTTTGTACTTTCTCCTTGTAGGCAGACCTTTGCCTAGGCCTCCAACCAACCTAATCTTGCGAAATGAGTGGTAATGCTGCCTAGGGGCATCTCCCTTACATTTGCCAAAGTAGGCCAACGTTCTCTCAAAATGGATTCTCTGATTGATAAGACGACAGAACAGTCACAGAGTACGGGTTGAACAGTCTCATTCTCTTGTTCTCAACATCTACAGAAAGGTATTCGGAAGCCAGAAATGATACCACTGGTACCTTCGTTCTCCTTCTCAAAACTCTTTGACGTTGTCATTCCCAAAAGACACTTACTCAACAGTGTACTCAGATCTACCGATAGCGTCTTACAGACGGATCAAATTCTGAGGAAGAGACGGGTTATGCTGCGACAAACCCAGAGATAAATTCTCTCACCTTCAAATTCCAAAAAATTCCAGATCAGGGCTTTTGCTATTTTGGTCAGTACAAAGGAGGATACATATACGTAGTGTCAGCCAAGCGGCCCCCGAGTCCCTTGCATCAGTTAAGACCAAATCTGTCCGTGAACTTGGCTCGTCTAATTGGATCAAACTTCTCTGAACACCTGGGCACAGTAATATTGAGGGTAACGAGCAGGCATCCAGAGAGGCTTCTCAGTAGTCTCTATTGGGCCTGAAGCCAATATTGTACTAGTTCAAATGCTAAGAAGGCATAGAGATTTGAAAACGCCCCCAATTCGTTGACCTCCTCACGCTCAGGACTTCGGCAAGCGAAACTTTTATTTCAGGGCCTTTGCGGAAGAATACAGAGCAAATCCTACAGTTAAACGGGAAGCAAATCTCTTGACTGGACACGATTCTTTCAGGAGGCAATTGCATACCACCGAGGTAATTAATAACCCCGAATACAGATTCTGTGGATCTGTCCTAACCTCCTGCCCTGGTTTTGTTACCTTGAGGCACAAACACTTCAGTATTGATTTTCTTGTGCTGTAGGAAATACATAAGGATATCATGGAAAGGATTCTGGTCATTGGGTTAGACTCGCCTGAATGGAGAAATTCCCTGAATTATGTAGTGGAAGTACAACGTGTCTCAAATTATAATTTGTCTAAATTTCATTCAAGGAAAACGGACCAATAATCTTGTCGTACAGGACAAAGTGTGTTTCAGATCAATCGGAAAATTGTGCAATGAGATTTATTTGCTACTGGGACAATAATTTTATTCAAGTTAGCCTGTCAATTAAAGAAATGGCTGGTCGAACTTCTATTAGACAAACGATACATGTGATGGGTAAGCAAGGTCATTGACTATGCATTGAGGAAAATAGTGATGAATTTTAATTTTCAACAGCAAACTTAACGAAGTTAATGGAACAAGACTTTGAAGAATCTGAAAATACAGACGAATCTGAAAAATGACATAACATGGATATCAAAAGTGAAAACTATGATTCTGATGAACAAGAAATCTTATGGTTATTGTATTTGGATATGATAAATAGTATTTTAACAAGTTTATTATATTTTGATTGTAATTGGTGAAAATTTGAGGATGAAGTTGAAGAATCTAAAGACGTAGACGAATCTGAAAAATCATATAACTTCTATGTTATGGAAAGCGATAACTATGATCCAGATGAACAGGAAAAGGAATGCGATTATTGTATTTTAATAAGTTTATTGCATTTTAATACCGAGTATCCCATTATATTTACCTTGTGTAGGTTAGCGAATAAATGTTTAATATATTTTACACACTTTATTTAAGTTTGATTATTTTGCTGCATTACCCTGTACAAATGACGCTATACTTACATCTAAATACTGGATAATTCTTATTTATATTTATATTACAGCACAGGAAGTTCGTCATTAGACAAGTGGACTATTTGTAACAAAATTATTTAACTATTACTTTTTACTTTTCACAGAATGGGATGTAATCGCTTTAAAAATAAGGACATAAAATTTATAAGTATCCGTCTAGACGCAGATATATACTGACTGACCACTTTTTTTTATTACCGATGAATTTACTGCTTTATTTGACCCAGAGACATTTAAATGTATTAGTTAAGGACCCGTCTAGATTAGGTTAGTGTTTAAATAATTAAAATATATTAAACCATTTGGGACCACTTCAATTAATTATTTATTACATGCGTAATAAAATATACCAGCCATTTACGACATTAACGCTATACCGTTAATTTCACTTCATTGGTCAGTCTGTCAGTCAATAGAATACAATTTTTCAAACCGAACTAAATAGAAAGGTGGAAAGTGAATCGGGAAAGCAACCAAACTAACTCTTTGTATTTTTTCAGAATTGTCAGCTTATTCTTTTCAGAAATAAAGGAGAGCATAGTAAAAATGAATATGTTAAGAAAACATAAAAATATACTTTTGGAATTTTCACAATTAGATACGCCATGTTCCTGGACGCCAATTGTTTTTTGACCCCAGAGAATATTTTTCAAACTATTTACAAAATACCAATTTTTAACTACATATAAAACTTCGTATTTCTTGTTATGGTGATTAAACTGCTGTGACAGACATACATACGGACGGGCAAAGAAAAGTCCTATATAAGACGGGCTCTCGTCGACCTTCTCCTTATATTATATTTTTTTGCCGCTACTGTACATCCATTGTGATAAAGAAAACAGAGGTCTTTAAACTTTTTAAAGCTGACTGTGTTTTTTTACTGACCATGGTCTGTTTTTCAAAATGCCCCTAGCGGAATAATTATGAGTCGTGCCTTAAAATCTGCATTGCACCCTGTATAGTCAGGTAGTAACTCAGAAATCAAAATTGGCCAACAATCAAAAAAGTTACGAAGAATTAACCGGAAAACGTAATATAATACATGAATTTAAACAAGAATTAATGCATCTAGGATCAAATAAGACGGCAAACTGAAGTTACAAGAAAAACAATTGTCGATGAAGTTGGAGAATGCCAAGATGCAGATGATTCTTTTCGACGATATAGAAATCGATAAATATGATTCCGATGAATAAAATGACTTTTTTTTTACATTTCATTACTTGATAGATGGATTTTGGCTTGGGATGACAAGATTCATAACAAATAAGAACAACGTTTCGTTGTACGTAACATGTGACATCAAAAACATATATGACGCATATATTTAATAATAATAATAATAATAATAAAAAGTCTATATTTCCAGAGTATTGTACATACAAAAACACGATACATGTGGAAAGGGCGAAGTTTAGCTTAAAGCTACTTTATACTTAACCCTATAAATTTACATTCACGAAAAATATGAATGGGAAAAATTATTTAAATATATATATATATATATATATATATATATATATATATATATATATATATATACATTTTACAATAAAAATTAAACAAAAATATTAGTAAACAGGTACGCAGACACATATATATTATTGTCTTGCGATAAGGTAGGATTTAACCTTTTTACGGAAACCGTTTATTGAATACGTTTTAAATTCATTTTTTAGTGAATTATAAATAGTACAAGCATTATATGTGAAAGATCTAGTAAACATGGCTGAATGAAAATTAGGGAGAGATAAAGTACTAGGGAATCTTATATTAACGTTATGAATATCTCTTCTGTAAATTAATTTGTCGCGTAAATAGGGTGGAGAGGATGTAAAAATTAAACGATGAACAAATACACTCATATGGAGTTTAAAAGTATTACTAATATTCAACCAACCTAGCTGTTTAATTCTTTCGGAAACTCTATCAAATTTTTTAAATCGAAATATGAATCTGCAACAACTGTTTTGTATTTTTTGTAGACGATATTGCGTAATTTTGTCTAAACATGGGTAATATACAGTAATGCAATAATTTATGATATATAATACAATCAGTTTTTTTCTTATCTTAAAATTAATTATACTCACATTGGAATAAAGTAGTTTTAATGCAGAATAACATTTTTTTACCATACGAGTAATATGATCGCGAAAACGAAGCTTAGTATCCAAAAAAAGGCCAAGATTTTTTGCAATATTTACATGATTTATTCGATTATCACCAATTTTTAAATTTAACTCTTCTTGGACTCTTGTCTCCATGTTTTAAGTTATTTTGTTTAGAATAATTCGCAATAGATTTCAGGTCAATATTAATTTTAGTACTAGCTGACTGAATATCATTACAATTAAAAAACAGGGAAAGTTGAGTGTCATCTGCATAAGCTGAGATATTCGTATACGTAACGATCTGAAAGATATCTGCTGTGTATATGAGAATAAGTAACGGCCCAAGTACTGAGCCCTGTGGGACTCCAGAGGTAATAAACCCAAACTGGGAATATTCATTATCTAACACTACTGTCTGACGACGATTACTAAGATACGATTTAAACAAGCTGAGAGAGATATTATCTAATCCATAATAACTGAGCTTTGAACAGAGAAGAGATGGTCAAGGGTGTCAAAGGTCTTAGAAAAGTCAAGCAATACCAAAGCCGTTGCATCGCCTCCGTCCATAGTCCTAAGAATATCATCTACAACATTTGATAACACAGTGGTAGTACTATACCCCTTCCTAAACCCAGACTGTAAAGTCGAGATAATTTTATTTGCTAAGACATATTCCAACACTTGTTTTTATACTATTTTCTCTAAAATTTTTGATAAAACCGGTATTAGACTAATTGGTCGAAGGTCACTATAATTGGCCGGATTGCTGGTTTTAGGAAAAAGTTTAACAACAGTAGTACACCAATTTTCTGGAAAGAAACCTGTTTCCAAACAACAATTAAATATCTGAGTCAAATATTTATGTAACTTAGGTGAACATAGTTGAAGCATTTTAGCATTGATGTCATCAAAGCCATATGCAAAAGACTTTAAGCTGAATAACGTGTCGTGAACTTCACTAATGGTTGCCATTTTAAAAGAAAAAGGAATATCCGGATTATGACGTGTATTGTCAAACAAAACACATGTGTTACGACAATTATTGACAGGAGAGAACACGGACAAAAAATAATTATTTATATCATCAGGAATGCGCAAGTTACTAGGAATATTTATTTCTTGTTTTTTCTTTAAATTAAGAAGATTAACAGCCTTCCACAATAACTTTTTATCAAAGTTATGCATTTGGGAATTTAAAAATCTTTCTAAATCTTTCTAAAAATCTCATCTTTTTTTCTGATCTAATTGCTGCTAAAGTAAAGTTGCGTAAAGATTTATAGTAAAGCCAATCTTGAGGATTTTTAGATCTGTTAAATTTGTTTCGGGCACGGTTTCTTTCTTTTTTAAGATCCTTAACACTGCTTGTTAACCAGGGTGCATATGGTTTCGTAATACGCGAAGTAATAAATGGGGCATGTTTATCGAATAGTTTTAATATATTGTCGGAAAAGAATTGAATTTTTTATAATATAAAATAAGGAGTCCCAATTAATAGACTCCAAATCCCGGTTAAATTCCTCATGACAGAACTCTTTAAAATTCCGATAGGTTATTATTTTGTGTGTTATACGAGGGACTGTCAAATTTAACTCACAGTAAATGGCTCTATGATCAGACACCAAGTCATTCAAAACAACTTTGCAGTTAAAAATATTTCTTATAAAAATACACGCTCCCCCACCACGACCCAATCTATCTTTACGAAAAATACGATAAGAAGGTACTAATAAGTTTTCTGAAGGGATATTTTCGTTCAGCCAGGTTTCACTAACACACATAATGTCTAAATTAGACGATACTATAATATCTTTAAAAAAATCAAATCCTGTGCACAATGAACGTGCATAGATGACCAATTTTAATATGTTTCAGTTGGTTATTACAAGCCATAATTAATTAATTTATTGACTTATTTTTCCATTTCATTCAACGATAAATACATAAATAATCTTAAAACTTGCATTTAAGTTTAGCGAAACGAGAAACCCTCGATAGGCTTTGAGTCAGTTAAATATTCGCATACCTGTCGAAATAGGGATAATTTTTCGTTGTTGGTTATCAATAAACAGGACCGCCAACTGTCGATATCGAAAAATGAACTTTAGATTTGAGTTTAGCATTTTCCCCCGATTCACTCAGAGGTAATAAATTTTCCGTATATTTGACCGATTTTTCACGATTTTTGAACCGCTTTTAGCAACATTTTAGGGAGGGGGGCGTTACAAAGGGGGGTGGTGAAATTGATTGTATATGTTGGTCAATTTTTAAATCTTAATATACATTTTTACAATAAATATAATGATGCAAATACATTAGAAGAATATAAACGCCTAAGATCATTAATTAAGTTGCACACCAAAGAAGCTTACAAACATTCATAGAAAATATTGAGAGCATATTAACTGTTGACCCTAACCTATTCTGATAGTATTTTAATAATAAAAAAGCACTACTAGAATACCCGGCACGTGGGCGAGCGTGGGTGCGTCTTTACTATGTACATATTTCGGTATGCGATGTAAAGCAACGTAAGGCGCGGTTAGTACTTGGAATGGGTGACCGTTCCAACGAAGACCGCGTTCTAGCCTCACACATCTTCCAGCGGCTTGTATATCAGTGTATGCGCGGAAGCTATACAACCTTAGACGAGGGTTGTATAGAGGATATACCATCCTTGGGAGGGGATGTAAAGCCGTCGGTCCCTTGTCTATTAAATGTTAGGCAAGTAAAAGATCCCTACTCTTCTTAAGGGAAGAGGTTCGGCAAAATTCCTGGTTGGGGGTAGCTCGTCTACAGGCGTCGGTGGTAGGCCTCAATAGTCCCTTGTCTATTAAATGTTAGGCAAGTAAAAGATCCCTACTCTTCTTAAGGGAAGAGGTTCGGCAAAATTCCTGGTTGGGGGTAGCTCGTCTACAGGCGTCGGTGGTAGGCCTCAATAGCGGAAATAGGCCGACGTTAAATAAATGTAAAAAAAAATATATCCGGTAGAATATACTGCAATGAAGAAGAATTAGATAGCCTGCAAAACATTGCAGATAACTTTAGTCAATTCTTTCATAGCGTTTATTTGCCACCGACTGATACAGTACCGTCTTCCGATATCATAAGTAACCTATTACCCATAAATGTTGATCATTTATCAGAGTTATACATTATAGGAGGCATTAAAAAGCTAATAAATAAAATGACATTGGGGCATCATCAAGTTCCCAGTTTTCTAGTTAAAGACTGCGCAAATGTGTTTGTCACCCCATTCAGAATTTTATTTAATATCGCACTACAAACTTCTACCTTTTCTGAATGTTGGAAATTGGCAAAAGTGTGTCCTATTTACAAAAACGGAAAACGCGGCAGATATAAGCTACAAAGGGATTTCAATCCTACCTAAATTTGCTAAAATTTTTGAGGCCTTAATATATACCACAATCTATTTGAGGATAAAGACTTTAATTTTCACTCACCAGCACGGTTTTATAGAGAAACATTCTACAGTAACAAACCTAGCTTGTTTAACTCAGATTATTTCAAAATCATTGAACAAAGGTCAGGTCGATGTAGTGTACACTGATTTTTCAAAAGTCTTTGACCCTATAGACCACAAGTTATTAATTGAAAAAACCGCTGCCCAAAGAATCACTACTTTCACTTCCACAGTCTTATACACACTAAATTCCAATGTAATATTTTATTCCCTTTAATAATAGAGTGGGAGTGGCAATGGGGGTGGCTAATGTAAAAAAATTTAAAAGCCCTTGGTTCTCGTATACACACTAAATACCCGTTTAATTTTTTATTCCCTTAAACAATAGGGTGGGGATGGAAATAGGGGTGGTAGAGGGAGTAACTAATGCCAAAATAAGTTTTAGAGGCCCTTGGTTCTCGTACACACGCTAAATCCCAATTCAATTTTTTACTCCCTTTAATAATAGGGCGGGGGTGGCTAATGCCAATAAATTTTTAGAGTCCCTTGGTTCTCGTATACACACTAAATCTCAATTTAATTTTTTTACTCCCTATAATAATATTGTGGGGGTGGCAATGGGGATGGAAAATTTTTTGAGACGTTTTGTTATTGCATACACACTAAATCACATTTTAATTTTTTTACTCCCTTTCATAATAGTGTGGGGGTGGTATTGGGAGTGATATTGGGGGGTGGGGGGAGGTGGCCAATGGAACACTCTGTATATTATTGTATTTTTGAATTGGCATGTTAATTCTCTACAATTTTTGTGAACAATATCCTATACTTAAAATCGATATTTCCACAGATATTTTTACTTTTTCATTAAAAACAGTTAAATTATAATACTTTTCACTTCGAACTGATCTAGTAGCTATGATTTTGACATAATGAGAATAATTGAAAGTTGAATTAAATTTTTTTCTGGGTGTGTCTTGGTTGCTTCAGTAGTATTTTTTCACAGTTTAATTAAATCACATTTGAGACTATCTTAAATATTTATAAATAATCGTTTAGTATTACAAAAAAGTTGACATAAATAATAGGAACAGAAAATACGGTATTAGGTCATACAAAAATTGGCACAATTTAAAAATTCAAAGTTATTTAGAACCTAATTTAATGAAATAAATAATACCTGGTGTTTATAGGAACTAAGGAAATAAGAGGAACTACCATTAGTAAAACACTCGCGAATGTCATTAATAAATAAATTAAAGGGCAAGAGTCTCAAGTGAGTACCTTGTGGTACGCCTGACGTGACTTGAATTTCTTTTGATCTGAAATTGTTTACGCGAACGATCTGTGTACGGTCAAGTAGGCAGCTTTCGAACCATTTCAAAAAAGACCCATTTATGCCTACCAAATTCAACTTGTCCAGTAAAAATCGGTGGCTAACTCTATCGAAGGCCTTTGCAAAGCCTGTATAGATGGCATGAACCTGATATCCATTCTCAAGAACAAGTGACAGGAAGTTAGTGTACGTGAGTAAATTTAATTCTGTGGATCTATCTGAACTAAAGCCACATTGATTGTCAATGATGGTAATGTCAATTTGTGGCGTCAAAAAATCAGTAACAATACTTTCGAATAGTTTTGGAATAGCACTCAAAATGCAGATGGGTCTGTAATTAGGTACGTCTCCTTTATCTTCAGATTTGTGAATAGGCGTAATAAAGCTGACTTTCCAGATTTCTAGGAATTCACCAGTTTCAAGGGACAAGTTAAACATGATAAATAAAGATATGAAAATGCAAGTCACGCTGACTCGTGGTTATTTTTTGAGTTACGAGCTCTTATACTATTTATTAGGTACAGAATTTATCGTGTAGTTTCTGCATATAAAAAGTATCCATAACTATTAATCAAATACATATTTATCACAAAACTAAGATTAACCTACCTATATAGGCCATATGTTAATCACTACACCTACTAACCCAACAGATATTACTAATTACTGACATCACGCACCGCGAAGCGCGACCATCATCCTACTAATAATCTAATATTCAGAAAAACTATAATTAAAACCTGGACACAATCACTGTAACACTCTGATGTAATCCCGACAACGACGACAAAGAGGTAGGTACGTGATACTTTTCGTGTTTTTTCACATGACGGCTCCGCTGTATCCAGTCCGCGAATCTTAAGAGAAGTTGTAAATACTGTGCAGCATCTCATAATACGGGTTTTGAAATGGGCCTTGAGTACCATATGTTCTAAGGACTTATAAGGAAAAATCAATGCCACGTACTAAAAACAAAAAAAAAACGCAATGCTAGTGTACATTGTTGAGTACTGGTATGATCGTTAAGTTCCACTTCGTCATACAAACATTAAATTTATTTGCCAAGTTATTTATTGCCGTTAATATGCTAAATAAGTTTAAAATGCATTTTGAACATGTGTTGGTCGATTGTGAAGATTAATTAATAGTTTAGTATTTTATATGAAGCAAAAGTTTTTTGTCGAGATTGTACAAGGGTTATTCATTATATTTTGCCCACCCCTCATTTCTTTCTGTTACTATTGGAGATAAAAAAAGTTTCGTATTAAAATTCTAGGGTTGTATATATTTTTTAAAGGCAATTAAAAAAATAATGGCTTGCGTAGGTCACGTGATATATAACGATGAAGGTTGTTTTTTAAATGGAAAATCCTCTATATTTTTACATACCCTTCTAAATCATTTTTTCCCTTTCATTTTCTAGCAGTCGATTTTGACGGAAAAATGATGGGTTTTAAGCGTACTTGCCCTAAACCGGGTCCTCAGTGATTCAGAAAAGTATAGTTACCATGTACTCAGAACGTGCTTGGGCCGCCTTGCCTGAACGTATGAATTTATAATTGCTAGAATATAATTCAAAGTCGTTGCGATTCAAGAATTTTTAAGCTCCTGGGAGTGAACTAAATTGATATTGAACTGAAAATATATAAATAGACAGGCAATCAAAAGCCCACCAAAATTATAAACATTGAACTTTTTACTGAATCTTTTTGTATAATCGTTAGCTATAAACCCCATATTGGATGGTAGTTGGTTACATTATAAGTCGTTCCGTTCCTCACCATGTGTTGTACACGGGCTAGACTATAGTTGTTACTCATTTTCTTGAACGTTTTGTAAAAACATGATTTTTTAAAAGATTTAATATGTATATTTTTGAACTTATATTGTCTTTTTCTTGTGTTTTAAAATTCCTTTTCAGGTTTAAATTTAAGAAAGTGTTAGTATTTACTGTGTTAGATTTATAGTGTTACGACTTCCAATTGGTACCATCAGCGAAGTAGTTAAACAAAAATGAACAGTAAGTATAGATTTTTGTATTATTCTGTCTGAAATCAGTCGCTTCGAACCCTTCAGGTGAACATTATAATATCCACTTTAGGAAGGGTATTAAAAGTCATTCAGACTCGAAAAGATGGATCGTTCACAATAACACCAACAAATATGTTTCTGATGGAAGCCAAGTAATTAATTACTACACAATAGGCCGTGGCTGATGATACTATGACAACATAGTTATTGTTTTTGTATGTAAACAAATTTTGCAACTCCCACTTCCACGTACAACAGTACAGTAATTAAAACGAAACTATAATCTATTTGCTGAATAGAAAGTAGTTAAGCCACTTTCCAAAAAAGTGCGCCAGATTTAAATACAATTGTTCTATTGGCTAATTTTTTAAATCCCATTACACAGCCAACCATTTTATATTTTTAATGATGTTTAGTTTTTGGCGTTTGTTAAAAATTACTGTCGTAATTAAGTTATTCGTTATCTTTATTTGCTGTTATTCCCATTCATCTAATAAAGCGGTATTTTTAAATACTTTGGTATACATTTGTGTATATTATGGTACGTAATGAAAATAATTAAAATTGATTAAGTGTCAGAACCACTTTTTCTTTTTGAGGATAGAAACTCTATCGATTTATATTAATTATAGACCAGCCGGATTCTTCTCCACTGGAAAAACTGAGAGCCAGTCATTTCTCAGTTGAAGATAAGCAACGCGCTTTTTTTTTATACATTTATTTAACGTCGGTCTATTTCCGCTACTGAGGCCTAACACCGACGCCTGTAGACGAGCTACCCCCAACCAGGAATTTTGCCGAACCTCGTCCCTTAGGAAAAGTAGGGATCTTTTACTTGCCTAACATTTAATAGACAAGGGACCGACGGCTTTACATCCCATCCGAAGGATGGTATATCCCCTATACAACCCTCGCCTAAGGTTATATAGCTTCCGCGAATACACTGATATACAAGCAGCTGGAAGATGTGTGAGGCGAGGACGCGGTTTTCATTGGAACAGTCACCCATCCAACTACTAACCACGCCTTACGTTGCTTTACATCGCATATCGAAGTATGTACATAGTAAAGACGCACCCACGCTCGCCTTCAACGCGCTTTAAATATGTATAAGACTTGTCGAGTTTACTGCAAATGCAGCAGGTAATTTTCGTCTATGTATTATACAGGCATACTAATTAGTACGTCAAAGTACTTTTTCTCTGACGCATTTTTAGTTAAACTATGTATATTTATTATAGTTTATGTTTGAGTTTATTATTATTATCTATATTAATTACACATTTTAATTCAGGTGTGAGTGGCCAGAGTGCTTTCAAAATTCTTCGTGAATATCAAGAAACACACATATTTCAGGCACCGAAAGTGCATTACCGACAGCGAGCAGTTTTGGACAACATCGATGATAAAACTAAAAGTGATGGTCAATGTCTAATTCATTCTTTTTTCGAAAGAAATGAACTACCAACTCTAGAGAAAATATTAGCGATGATCGATGAAAATGAATATCTACCTCAATTTAAACGAAGTACTTTGAAGAAATTAATCAAATAAATTGGCTTTCTGTGAGTAAAAATAAATGTTATTTCTACATGTTTAAATGTAATTAATTGTATTTTGGTATTATATTTCTCAAAAAGGTCACGCAAAAGTGTCCTCAGAGAAAAGAACGAGATAATCTGGAGGTGACGTTTCCTACGAGAGATCCGAAATTATCGCGAAGAAGGCAAGAATTGCACTTCTTAGATGAGACTTGGGTGAATGCTGGTCATACTGTAATTAATGTATGGAAGAACACAAAAATCTTGAATCCAAGACAGGCTTTCATTCAGAGGTCAATGACAGGGTTAAAAGATTCATCAGACCAAGAAGGTCGCCTTATAGTGATTCATATAGAATCTGAGACGAGGTTTACTCAACTTCCAATCGAAGAAAACAGGAGACTACCTTGAAGAAATTAATGAAGAAATTTTCGAAAATTGGTTTGCTCAAATTCTGGGACGCTAGGACGAACATTCTGTGATTGTGATGGACAACGCTTCCTATCACAGTAGAACAACGGGGAAAATTCTGAATTCTGGCATGAAAAAAGCAGATATGCAAGTCTGCAGTTGATTATTTACGAAGCAGATATGGTAAGAGTCGAACTCTTGCATCTTGTCAAACAATCTCTCATTATACCAACATATATAGTAGATGAAATGGCAAAAGAACAAAGCCGCGCAGTTTTGGAATTGCTTCCATGTCATTGTGAATGCAATCCTGTTGAATTAAGATGGGGTCAAATAAAAGGAAAAGTCGCCAGGAACAATACCACGCTTAAAGTGAAAGATGTTCACCCAATATTTCAGCAAGCTATTGGAAATATTTCTGCCGAAATTCGACGTACGCAAAATGAAGAGAAAAAAATATGGCAGGTTGACAATACAATGGATATTATAGTAGAGCCACTGATAATAAAAGTGAGAAGAGACTCTTCTTCTTCGTCTGAATCGGACATGGGCTAATAGCTGCATGGCGGCATAGTATAATTGTGAATAATTATGTAGAAATTGTATTAGTCTATGCTTTGGATAAAATAAATAACTAAAATATATGTAAATTGTTTCACTCTATACTATAAAAATGTATCGTGCCACTTTCTATATAGAAATAGAAAAGTTAAATAGAACCATATATATTTGTTTTTTGTTAAAAAAAAGTTAGGATTCTTTATATTTATTTAAAACTATACATATTATCACCTGAATTTCTCAAAAAATATTGCATCAAATTACATCATTTTTTAATTTTCCCGCTTTTATTGATTTGTCGCATGCCAACCTGGTTATTGCATATATTGGCCAAAGCAAATATAAATTAATGGGGAGTGGCTTAGCTATTTCTATTCAGTAAATAGAGTATGGTTTTAAAAAACATGCTTTTATACCAACGAACTAAGAAGTATAATATAATTTTGTAATGTTAACTGCTTAAATGTAGAACACATGGGGGCAGTAACAAAATAATGTAGGTACAAAGAACTTCAAAAGTAATTATATATTAAAAAAATATCTTATACTTTTTAGTTCATTGTAATAAAAGATTGTTTTTTTAGTTTTTGTATATAATTTAACTAATATTATTGTATTACTTCTAGGGTTAACGATATTAAAACAGCTTTCTTTTTAAAATTCATCAACACAAATCAAGCTGTAACATTGGCGCAGCCGGTAGGATATGAACTTATGCTCGCAAAAGGAGTTTCCTGCATTTTAAACATTACAGTTTTTGTTCATTTCAAAAGTTGTGGTATAAGTATCAACTTTTTTTATATTGTTTCATCAAAAAATACATTTGATAAGTATTCTTCTAACTTGAATATTTTCCAGTAGTCGTGACGCCAGTGTGATACCAGTCACGGCGATAATATAAGTAATTAAAGAGAACACTCAAAACGAATTCAAGAAGCTGTGAGATGAAACAAGCAGCTGTCATCTTGCTAGGGAACTACTAAGATATCCCAACAAGAGTACAGCAATAGACTACCTGGTAATGTTCAGAAGGAACCTACGTTTTATAACGGAAATCCATACTAGACACTGTCCGTTAAGGAAACTTCTACACAATATGAGATTAACCGAAACACCTCTCTGTAGAGATTGTGAACAAGAAGATGAGACGGTCCAACATGTACTCTGTGACTGTTCTGCTGTTTCATCAATCAGAGAATCCATTTTGGGAGAACGTTGGCCTACTTTGGCCGATGTTAGGGAAATGCCCCTAGGCAGCATCGCAAAATACTTCGCAATATGGGAGACCTAGGCGAGGGTCTGCCTACAGGGAGGAAGTATAAGGGGTCCAATGAGGCCTAAGTGCTGTGGTTCAATATGTGTCTTTGACTACCTTCCCAATAAATTCCAATTACTACCAATCTCTGAGAAACATTCGAACTGTTTCCATTATATCATCCTCTTGAGAACAGCAGACCTCCACTAAGGAGGCTAGAACAATGTAAGATACAAAAATAATTTGGGTAATCAATACCTGTCTCCTCTTTAAATTACCAGGTAGGTGTGGATTGTGTGTGTTCTCAGTTCCCCTAACAAGGGACCTCACTCTCTACGTGGGGACCTCAACTAAGATGTATGGATTATTCCAACCCGTTACCTTTATCTTCTCTCTTTGAAAAAACTTTTTGTTAAGAAAAAAAATATATATTCCCTAAATTGAAATGTATTCAATATTTCGTAAATGTTTAATAGTTTGTATTTTATCACTTTAAATAAACAAATCTCGGGTATGGTGTTTATTTTTAAGATAATGTTAACATACTTATCAAAACCGCATCCTCAAAGATTGCAAAAAGAATTCATAAAATTTTGTAGAAATTCCCATGTATATGATATCAAATAAAAATTCGTGGAAAAATATATGCACAATTTAAAACATAAATAGAACACCGATTACATAGATTGGATAGGATATACTTGTCAAAAACATAAAACTATCATAGATATATGCAAGTTGGAGTTGAATACAAACACATTTAATTTATGCAGAAATATCCAAGCCATTTAAAAATTCACGTTTATATATTTTGAGGGATGATGTCCTAACATAAATAAAATAATTTCGACCGAAATATGAAAATTGAATTTGCACAAGTTGTAACTTTACACATCACAATTTCTGCATTCATGGCACCCGTTGGAGATAAGGAGAGAATATACTTGTTGCTCATAAGGTGCTGTTGCGAGGTTCAATGTAATAGAAAACAAATAATCGCTGTATTCTGTCTTTAATGTTTTACTGCAAATGCTAACACAGCTGCACTCATCACGTATTCACAGATTGTTTATTGTGAAACTGAGTTAAAAATAAATCTGCAGTTCTGAGTCCATTATAATTTCCAGGCAAGATATGCTGGAAAATATACACGTGAGCCTTCTCAAATCTATTATATTTTACAAGCTTTTATTTATTTCAGTATGCATTTAATCATAGAACTGCTCTGAAATTTCCCATACTACTATAATTTGTTTTATAAACAACTTTATAATAACCGCTTCGAGTTTACCAAAGTCGATCAAGTTTAGATTTAACTGCAACCACGTGAATTGCAAAAGATCGTAAGTAGTATGGGCTGGTGTTAGCACCCACTATTTATATCATTACCAAAGAGGCATTCGTTATGGTTCATAAAATCGAAGGCAAATAATGCAAGCTATGTCACATACATGTATAATTACTTGGCTTTATATATAGCTTTAAAAATATGATGTAGTGCTATATTTATATCGCTATTAAGGCGACTTGTTTACAGGGTAGGCTAGACAAATTGTGGCAGTAGAATTTTTACGCACGTATCATTTGTCGATGGAGTTTGTTATTTATGCTGCCCATTCATCTTGCGTATTTTCTGCAAATGTTGATATTATATGATAGCCAGGGAGGTCGCGACAGATTTTTCGCGTTAATATCTATAAAGCTAGATTTTTCCCATGATAGTTTAGACAGTATCAATGATGAAAGTGCAAGTCTACCAACTTTTAGTGTAGTCTATCACCCATGCAAAATGTGGAAAAAACATTTTTGACTTA
The DNA here is from genome assembly GCA_963675555.1 of Leptura quadrifasciata. NCBI lineage: Eukaryota > Metazoa > Arthropoda > Insecta > Coleoptera > Cerambycidae > Leptura > Leptura quadrifasciata. The sequence goes on along the minus strand of OY776679.1, from coordinate 84,890,470 downwards.
AAATTAATTGGATGGAATCTGCGGTAGGTTCTTGATGAAACATATTCAATAGAATAATTATAAATATTCAAAAGAATAGTTACAATACGCACTTGGTTTATTGTTTCATTGGTTTAGTTCAGATTTCTCTGACATATGTTTCGGCCTTACGACCATTATCAAAGAGTCTTAAAAACTTTTTTTTTTATTACTCTTTGATCTTTGAAATTTCCTGATTTGCACCCTATATCCCAAGGTACAATTAACAAAATTAGTTTCACGAAAATGGACATGTACGGCAGATAAAAAAGAAGCTTCCAATGCAATGAGTAATGATGTCAAATTAGATATACTGCTTGAGTTTGAAGAAAACCCACATAATTCAAGTCGATTAGCAGCCTTAACATTGAATGTTTTTCATTTCTCCATTATTCGCGTATTAAAAGAAAATAAAATGCATTCCTATAAACTGACACCAACTCAGAAATCCGTTTTGGACATTTATAATTTGGTAGGAACATTCTTTCCTCTTCATCGTCGGTCTCGACATACTGATCTTGTGGATTACGGCTGCGAAAATCTGCTAGTAAGTTTTCCTTGCCTGGACAGTGTTCAATCTTAAATGCATATTCTTGCAATAATAAGGACCATCGAGTGAATTTGGTTTTGTCGTCTTTGTGTTTATTCAACCAAAGTAACGCCCTGTTGTCCGTCTTAACTAAGAACGGTTTATCTGGTAAGTACATAATGTACTTTTTTATATAATTCACCACTGCCAAGCATTCCAACTCGTTGATGTGATAGCGTCTCTCTGCTGGAGATAACGTATTGCTAGCATATGATATAATATGTTTTTCGCCGTTGTCGCCTAATTGATAGAGTACTGCTGAAAGATCTCGTAGTGATGCATCTGTTTGCAAAATGAACTGACGTAAAAAATCCGGACGATGGAGTTCCAACGGCCCGGATAATAAATCTTTAAGTTTTTTTGAAAAGCTCCATCGCATGCTTGAGTCCAATGAAATCGATATTCCTTCGATAGAAGTTTCGTTAATGGCTTTGTAATCATCGCAACATTTGCTAAATATTCCCTTGCCCAGTTGCAAAGTCCTAAGAATCTCTGAAGCTACTTTTTCGTGGTTGGTACAGGATAATTTTGAATTTGCAATACATGTTTTTCTAATGGACGAGAAGTATCAATTCTAATTGTGTGGTCTAAATATTGTATTTCATTTGTCGCTATTACACACTTTTTCGGTGACACTTTTAGATTATGTAGACGTAGTCTTTCAAAGCCTAACCTCAGGTGGGACACATGCTCCTTCACGTTTACGCTGTAAACGATTATATCATCTAAGTAGACTTAAAACGTCCTTTGCCATGAACTTCTGAAAGGTACAGGGAGCTGTCTTGAGGCCGAAAGGCATGACATTAAATATATAAGCTGCCCCATCAGGAGTAGTAAAAATCAAAAAATCTTTTGATGCTTCATCGAGCGGGCTTGCCAATATCCGCTCTTGAGGTCCAACACAGTAAAAATTTTAGAATTGCCCAAGTCTTTGATGCTTTCGTGTATTTTTGGTAATACGGAAACTTTGTCTTCGGTCATTTCATTTAGGTGACGATAGTTGATGCAAAAACGTGGTTTCTTATCGGGTCTTTTAATTATCACTGGAGGTGAACTATATTGTGCAGTACTAGGTTCAATGACGCCAGCTTTCAGCATCTCTTCAATTTGATCGTACATAATTTTCTTAGTACTCGGAGACATTGGATATGGTCTGATATTAAAGGGTTTTGAGTCTTTCACGACAATTTTGTGTTTAACAGTCACTGTTAATCGATGCACAGGGAGGCGAGGATCGTTAGAATGGCCAGCACGTTCTCCTGATCTTACCCCCTTAGATTTATTTCTATGGGGATCTAATAATAATAATAATAAATAAATAATATATAAACACCACAGAAATTAGACAACCCTCAATTCCAGAAGTCAGAGGCTTGTGCGGAACGGGGTTACACACTGAAAAACGCGCACATACAACCATTTCCTCCAACAGTGCCAGTGCCGGAGCCGGGATTCGAACCCGATGGTGTGATACCCGTGTGATTAATCGCTATTGCCACCTCGAGCTTTAACCAATCGGTCAGACAGTATGTGGAAAGTATGGTATACAAAACTAAGCCACGCGATATCGCCGACTTAAGAACTCGTTTTGAACATTTACTACATTGAAATTAATTTTTTTTAGTTTGCTGTTATGAATTACGTCAAGCACATGAATAAATTTTTTTAACGTTAATTTTTGCAATAAATATTAAAACCATAGCATTTTTGAATAGAGTATGAAAAGACCTTATTCAAAAATTTAAAAAGGAGTAAAATACTGATAGCAGAATATAGATTTTGACTGATATTATGAAATTAAATGGGTAATCTCCCTTATTGTGAATTTTTGGAAACCGTTTTATATAAAAGAATATTTTAATTTTTGAATGTAGTATCAGCCATAGAAACATCGATAGACAAGTTTGGACTACCGTGTATAAATACGTATCATAAACTATCACTGCTGATGTTTTCTAACAGTTTTGCGTACACTATTTTTGTAGCGTTTCGTTAAATTCTAATAAAATAAATAAATAAAAATAGACGAGACGCAAAACAACAGATTGTTAAAATGTTATCGAAGCTAACCTCAGATGAAAACGAAAATTAGTAAGTTGGTGAGGATGCCAAGGCTAAAATTGTCAATATCACCCACAGACTAGACTATAAGAAACATGTTATTTAAAAAATGTACCACACAATGTATGGCGATTAAATTAACATCGAAAAGCTTTTACTACATCTGTCTACATCTTTATCCAAACCTGAATCATTTCTGATTCCGTTAATTATTTTCTTAATATTTGGTTCCAATGAAATTTATTTTGGTCCACTCAGTATGGTGGAGTTATTTATACTCGCATTAAAACACTTTATGTGTAAAGGACAAGTTATTATGGAAATATTAATACGACAACATGACTTTGTTTATTTTCGATTCAATGTTGACAAATTGTTTAAATAAATAAAACAAAAATTGTAAAATATTCTAAATCCATGTCGTAAAATTATAAGCTAGGATTTTTTAATTGCAAACGTATGTACGTAAATTTTAAAATAAAAAAATGTGCTTTGTTCAAATTGGTTACATAAATAAATACTTATCCACACAGTAAATTGTGCACTTGTTCAATGAGTACTATTTTTGCGTACGCATGGTTATTTTTAAAACCTTTGCTACCATTATAGAAAAGCAGTACAATTAAAAAAGCTGTAAATGCAGGTTAAAACGATGCATGATCTAAGCAAATATGCAGGTATTTTCAAAAGAAAATGGCGCCCGTGTGGTAAAAATCATATTGGCAAACAACCTGATAATCTTATTACGCCACGACATTTTTCGGACTATAAAATATAGCAAAAACAGAACACCACACACCTAGCAGTTTTATGTAATTTTGCGTTAATTTTATCAGCGGCAATACTTACTCAAAAAATAATTATGCCAGTGCAAAAAGTTTTAATCTTAAAACTAAACTTAAAATATAAAACTGACAAAGTGATTCAACGTTGCAATTCGTCCGAAGTTTCCCGATTATATTTGAAACTCAAGCGTGGCTAAAAATGGACACAACTTCAGCGTCGGGACGCTAAATTTCATATTATGGAATACACGCAATCTTGAAACGTCACAATTCAATCGGGTAGATTATTCCATGTTTGAAAATAACTATGCCGATATCTATCCAGTTCACCAAAAAAATGTGTGGGTCATGGGCGTTTTTATTAGAGTGGGAAAGGGAAACATGTATTTTTTAATTTGCGGCAAGAATGTGTTCAAAAAATGTCGCTTAATTGATACGACGAAATGTGTTTTCAAATGGTAGATAAATAAGCCGGGAAGTTTAAAAATGCGATTGGAAATTATTCAACCAGTGGCGTGGCATTCCGAAATCAGTCTGAAAAGTTAGTCTAGCCATGGGAATGTATCGGGAAAAAAATATTCTTCAAAAAGTGTACCCTTGTAGGCAGTATTAAGCACATTTGTAGCAGATCATAGTACAATCATCGTAGATTTTTTTTTATACATTTATTTAACGTCGGCCTATTTCCGCTACTGAGGCCTAACATCGACGGCTGTAGACGGGCTACCCCCAACCAGGAATTTTGCCGAACCTCTTCCCTTAAGAAGACTAGGGATCTTTTACTTGTCTAACATTTAATAGACAAGGGACCGACGGCTTTACATCCCCTCCGAAGGATGGTATATCTCCTATACAACCCTCGCCTAAGGTTGTATAGCTTCCGCGCATACACTGATATACAAGCCCCTGGAAGATGTGTGAGGCGAGGACGCGGTCTTCGTTGGAACGGTCACCCAATCATCGTAGATAATGATAAATATACAGGGTTACTGGTAATTCGATACATTCCTTTGGAGATGTGATGGGGCATGATCTAAGAAGTAAATTTAGCCCTAACATATATTATGCAAAACTCAATAGTTTTTGAGATATTTAATTTTTTTTGTTTTTCTCAAAAAGTAGATCTTAATGTCCTAAAAGTTAATTTTCGAAAAATCTGTTTGACATTTTTCAATTTTTTTTTACTGGATTACTTGTCCAATATTATAGATATCCGTTTGGAATGAAAGATATCTGGAAACATTTCGATCATGTGAACACCTGAAATAAAAACTTAAATTTTTTTTTTTAAATCAGCTATGAAATTTACCTATCAGGTTTCTTCAAAAAAATATTAACGTAACACGCGTATAAATTATTATAAAAACTGCCTTATTTCAATAGCTATCTAACAAGGTACAAATGTTCACCCTTAATAGTTCTAAGAAAATACTAGTAAAAATAACACAAGAAGTACGAATTTTATTTTTAGATAAACAGTAAAAAACATTTTAAAAGTAGAGTTTAATTCTTCATTAATTTCAAAGTTGTACTTTATTTTTTATATGTCTTGCTCAAAATGGGAGTCCCTATTCCGTATACAGACACGGCAGCGTCTTCTTATTTCCGTCCTTGTTACTCTGGTTGACAGATTATGCCTTATGTGTTGGGCAGCATCGACTATCCTTTGTCTAAGATTTTCTATAATATTGACTGGTGTGGCATAGACCATCTCCGTCATATGACCCCATACGTAATAATCAAGGGGTGTTAAGTCAGGGCTTCGCGCTGGCCAAGGTATTGGGCCCGCTCTTCCAATCCAACGGTTAGGGAAACGTTGATCAAGTAACTGTCGTACTATCAGCCGATAATGTGCTGGACAACCGTCGTTCTGAAACATCATTCGCACATTTTGAGGCAGAAAGTGTGGCCCTATTAAATAGTGGCCAATGACTCCCATCCACACATTAATAGAAAACTTCATTTGGAAACTAGTTTCACGTATTAACTTGGGATTTTCCTCTGCCCAATAATGTAGGTTGTGGAAATTTGTTATACCCTCGCGATTAAATTTCGATTCATCCGTCCATAAAACACTTGTTAAAAAATTTGCACTTTCTGCATCTGAATTTAACATAAAGCGGCAGAATTCCACTCTCCTTCCAGGATCACCTTCCTCCAAGCCTTGGACAGGGGTATAGTGATAAGGATGACATCCAACTCTACGTATCGTAGACCAAACTTTCCATTGCGACACTCCGGTTAGTCTTGCGACTTTATTAGTTGAAATAGTTGGGTCTTCCTCAAAATACCTCAATATTTCTTCCTCATCATCTGGTTCATAAACGGGAGGAGCACCAGCGTCACTCCTTCTACATTTTAACTTTCAAAAACCGCTGCCCAAGGAATCACTACTTCCACATCCAGATTTTGTATCCAAGTCTTATACACACTAAATCTCAATGTAATATTTTACTCCCTTTAATATTAGGGTGGGGGTAGCTAATGCCAAAAATTTTTTAGAAGCCCTTTTTTTTTTTCATTTATTTAACGTCGGCCTATTTCCGCTACTGAGGCCTAACACTGACGCCTGTAGACGAGCTACCCCCAACCAGGAATTTTGCCGAACCTCTTCCCTTAAGAAGAGTAGGGATCTTTTACTTGCCTAACATTTAATAGACAAGGGACCGACGGCTTTACATCCCCTCCGAAGGATGGTATATCTCCTATACAACCCTCGCCTAAGGTTGTATAGCTTCCGCGCATACACTGATATACAGAAGCCCTTGATTCTCGTATGCACACTAAATCCCACTTTAATTCTTCATTCCCTTAAACAATAGGGTGGGGTGGCAATGGGAGTGGTAGAGGGAGTAGCTAATGCTAAAATAAATTGTAGAGTCCCTTGCTTCTTGTATACACACTGAATCCCAATTTAATTTTTTACTCCCTTTAATAATAGGGTGGGGTGGCAATGGGGGTGGTAGAGGGTGTGGCTAATGCCAAAAATTTTTTTGAAACATTTCGTGCTTGTGTGTTTAAAAATAAAACATAATTTACATTAAAATAAATTTTCAAAGTGTCCCCCTCAATTTCTATGCATTTCCTTGTGCGTTTAGTTAGGTCACCAATTACTCGACGTATCATTTCGAATTTCGACGCTATAAACTTCGGTTTAAAAGTGGTTCCATAAAAAGTAATCGCAAGGGTTACAATCAGGAGACTTTGGTGGCCGTTCATGTGGACCCCCGCGACCATCAATTAGGACACTCATTATTTAAGCGTTCCCTTATTACTTCCACGTCCAGTGGAAGTAAAGTAAAGCAAAATTTTGTTGTTGTTGTTGTTGAAATAGACTTAAAATGTCATGAAACGTCGAAATTTAAAATTTGAGCGAAAAATTTTTTCTGTCTGTCGGTCTGTACCTTTTTTTGTGCTCACGTTTACTCTGGAACCGTTTATGATATTGACTTGAAATTTGGTACACATGTATTATAACGAGATCTGGAACTAGATTATATTTTGATCTAATTCCGTTGAAGGGTTCGGGGATAAATGGGGTAAATAAGGGTAAATAAGCAAAGCAAGCCTATAGGATGTTGTACTTATGATATTTATTACTGGAGTTAGGGTTTTCATTAGATTTTTACTTCTTCTCATTTTATTCCTTTTATCAATTTTCTCTTTTACATGATAAAACGTTATGAAAAGTACTGTCGACTGTATAAAGCCGTGGCCGATTCTAGGTTTTGTCTTCAATCAACAATTATTGAGATGAGAAGAATTGCAGCACCTGTGTAAGTTCAGTGAATTTATGATTCATCTATATATTATAAAACAGCAATGAATGATCATGGCAACATAATAATTATTAAACAATAGTAGTCGGTATTCCCACGTAATTTTTAACTAAATACACATTCAATTATAGTGTAGACAAGCGTTAAAAGACAAATAATGTAAGTGAATAAATAATTTGAATTTTCAATAGTATTCCTCAAGGCGAAATCCGATGATTCAGAATAGAATATCGCTATTAAAGCATGTTCGTCATAATATCATGTGTCACATAGCAAGGAAAGTATATTATTTGATAACAGCTTACGCAGGAAATGCACGTTATTGTTGTGGTTTCGAAAATACAGACATGAAACCCGTGCTAAATTGCAGACATATTTGCCATAGAAACAGAGCAAATCAGGTTATCAGGCGGTGCAATTTGAAACTCGGACAGGATTACATTAATCGAAAGTGTCTGGGTATTAGACAGTGTTATTAACAGTGAATGATGCATAACAGGACTGTTATAGTCCATACGTCAGTATGCAAAAATAATGAATTATGTAAAAATTAGGGAGACTAAATGCTGCTTTGGAAAAGCATGTTTACTGGCCAGTGGCCATCCCCCACTATGCACTGATGGTGGTTAAGGCGGTCATTAAAAATGGTGCGCCGTTATTTTTTATTTTTAAAATTTTATCTTGGGGAGTAGAAAATACTTTTTATTCGTTACCATAATTACTGCGCTTTCCGCAATGTTTCGTTGGTTAGTTCTTGGAATTATTTTGACCGGCTAAAATGGACAAAATATCTTTATTTTACTTCCACGTCTAGTGGATTTTTTTTAAATAGGCTTAAAATGTCATGAAATGTCGAGATTTTAAATTTGAGCAAAAAAAATTCTGTCTGACGGTCTGTCTGTAACTTTGCGCACGTTTACTCTGGAATCGTTTATGATATTGACTTGAAATTTGGTACACTTATGTATTATAATGAGATCTGGAAAGAAATTATATTTTGATATAATTCTGTTGGATGGTTCGGGGGTAAATGGGGTAAATAAGGGTAAATAGGCAAAGCAAGCAGGTAAAAGTCCATAAAATTGCAACTTAGGACATTTTTCAATATACAGGCTGTCCATTTTATCAGCGCCCTCGAGAATATTTCACTTAATATCGGTCGTACAAAAAAAATTATTTTTATGAAAATTATGCCGACTTATATAACCTACAAAAAGGTTTAAAGACATTTGAAATCCATGGCCTACTTTAAGAGTTATGGCGGAAAATATCGAAAATGCGGAAAACGTCTAGGCCAAATATCTCCGTTATTTGAAGAGATACGAGAAAAATTCTAAGGCGAAATATTTTTGCAAAACAGAATCTTTGCTATAATAAAACATTAACACAATTAAGAAGAATCAAGTAAATTCAGGTAACAAAAACAAATTAATAATAAAAAGAATATAGCACACAAAACATTAATATTTATCTAATCCTCAAAATAATTTTTAAGATATCATATCAAGCGTTCAAAGTGTCCACCGCGATTTCTTATCCACAATCGAATGCGGCGAGGCACTGCATTTAAAACATTACTCAGCATTTCGGGGGTAACTGTAATACATGCCTGTTGAATTCGAGTTTTTAGGTCCTCTACATTTTGCGGTGTCGTCGAAAACACCGTATCTTTAATATACCCCCATGGAAAAAAATCAATTAGCGTTATATCTGGAGAACGAGAGGGCCATCGAATAAATCCATTGATACTTATCCAATGTTGAGGCAAAATTTCGTCTAAATAATCTAGGTAAATCTGGGAATTGTGGGGAGGCGCTCCATCTTATTGAAAATATTGAAAGTTGTGTTGATTCTCTAACGGTAGGTCATCTAAGAATGCATTAAATTCATTTCTCAAAAAGTTTAGGTACCTTTGACCACTGAAGTGACAATCATAAAAATAAGGACCTATTAAATTGGTGCCTAAAATACCTATCCACACATTTATTGAAAAACGATTTTGATTTTGTGTCAGTGTATATTTTCAGAAGTCCATTTGTAATGAATATTGCGATTAAAAAATCCATTATTGGAAAAATTTGCCTCGTCGGACCAAAGTATTTTACTACATATTAATGGATCGGCACGCTTCTTTTCCAACAGCCACCTACAAAAAGTCGTCCTCCTTGGTTTGTCCCCCGCTTGTAAATTGTGAACTTTTTTGGCTTTATAACACCGGTAACCATTTTTCTTTAAAATTTTTCTAGCAGTTGTTTTATGTATATGACAAGCAATTTGAATTTCTCTTGATGATGTTTCCAAATTTTCTGTATTTCTATTTCTTACATAATTAATATCTCGGTTTACCTTATTTACATTATCAGTAACACTGTTCAACCTTGTCTTCTTCTTTAAAAATGAACCATTATTTTTCAGTTTCGTAGTTAATTTTCTGAACAGAGTTTTATTCGGCTGTAGTGCTTATGGAAATCTGTTTCTATATTCTACTTGAGTTAATCCAGAGTTAAAATTGCATTGGCAATATGTAACGAACATATTATAACGATCAATGTGAGTAAAAATCATTTTTGAAAATTCTAAATTCTTAAACGAGTGTGAATGAGTGGGAGTTTAAGTATTAACTGAGATGATCTGTCAAAAAATTAAATTGTCAGGTTTGTTCATAGCCAACTATTTTAAAATAATTCAAATAATAGTGAAATCATGAAATACAAACAAATGGATATTATACTTAAATTAATTGGTAAAGACATTTTAACTTTCTGAGTAAGGAGTGATGTTTTTATGGAGGAGTAGAGCTCCTCCATAAAAGCATCACTCTACTTTGGCATAACTGCGAATACTTTTTCCATAATTGCTCCATGTTGCTTTCTTGATTATTATTTTGTTTTTGTTACCTGAATTAACTTTATTCTTCTTAATTGTGTTAATGTTTTATTATAGCAAAGATTTGAACAACTTATTAAGTTGTTTTATTTTTTATTTTTTTTATTTTTATTATTAGTTTTATTTAATCATACTTCTCCACGGCAAGTATAATGCTTATTAAAAAAAAATTATTGGTTTAAAAAAATGTTTTTATAATTACTAACGTAGTACCAATGAATAAATATGGCATGTGATATATCGTTGAAAAGGGAGGAAAACACTCTATTTAATGGCGCCATTTCCCGTCCGTTTAAAAATAATTTTTTTAACAGCCTGAAGAGTAAATCTCAAAATACAGCGGTTTTGAAAAAAATTCGATAAAACCTCGTTGAAAAACTCTGTTTTGCAAAAAATTTTCGCCTTAGAATTTTTCTCGTATCTCTTCAAGTAACGGAGATATTTGGCCTAGACGTTTTCCGCATTTTCGATATTTTCCGCCATAAATCTTAAAGTAGGCCATGGATTTCAAATGTCTTCAAACCATTTTGTAGGTTATATAAATCGGTACAATTTTCGTAAAAATATTTTTTTTTTGTACGACCGATATTAAGTGAGATATTCTCGAGTGCCCTGATAAAATGGACAGCCTGTGTGTAAGGAATGTGGGAACTTTTCCATTAATTATTTTATATATTAGGACTAAATTTGCCTTTTCTATACTCTGCTCCACAGATAACCAACTAAGACTACCTACTTAACATGAGCTTTATATTAAATAAGTAAATGTTGCAATTTAATAAAATTCTCATTGCTTTATTTTGCAGTAGTTGCAACCTGGTGATTTCCTAGTTATTACATGCTATTAACAAAGATGCGAAATATGTAAAATGAAAATATACTTATTATAGTATTGAAAATTAGCAACTTGTTCCATCGCGTTATGTTAAGAAAATATTTTTTTTCCCAATTACAATATAATATTTAATAAAGGGTAACCAACTACCCAACACAAGTCTTTCAACAATTTAACGCGAAGTTCTTCATCACCAGTACTTTTATTTCTGAACTAAAAACAATTTTCTTTAATTGACTAAAGTTTATTGCCTCAAATGAAGAAAATTTAATTCGGTCACTATCTGCGTCTGTTCGTAAATCAAACGGCTCAATACTGTCAGCTATGTCTGTAATGCTTTCATAATAAAAGTTGTTAAAGTTTTTCTATGTCAAAATCTTCTGTCTTCGCCTTGCCAGTTAATTCTTTAATGCTACGCCACATTCTTTTGTTATCACCTCCACATTCATCAATGCTCTTTTCAAGATACTTTACCCTTTCCTGCCTTATTTCTGTTGTCGATTTCTTTTATTTGATCAATATTTTCTTCATTAAGATTTCTTACGTGCATATATTTTTTCTTTGTTTCAATGTTCTTAACCTTCAGTTCCACCGCCACCGGTTTGGTATTCTGATAATTTCGGTATGTTTCGTGACAGCTCTTTCAGGTTGGTACCGTATTCTCTCCGATTATTTGTTTAACAAGAGAGTCAATTATAATATTTTTCAATATTTTTGCCGTAGAATTATTACTATTCTAATTTATATTAAAATCACCCAATCGCGAATCCATTAATTATTACTTAATGAATAAATTAATATCATGATTGAATTTCTCAAAACGGAACAGGCGTATTTGATGCAATAATTAGACGTTGATTGTTACTTATCATGCAGAAAAAACTCTAACGAGGTTATCTATCTGTCAAATTAGTAACCATGTGATGACATACGTTTCAATATCGGTCAAATTTTGTTAGATTTAAAATTTCTCACAATTCTAACAATATGCGGTGATGTCACGCCTAGTCAAATGGTTCTAATTTACTATAGACTGCGTTACAATTAATAATATTAGTAATATTTATTCACACAGAAATTAAGACTGAGGTCTATTAAAATTAGGACGATTTACCGGAAACTAAAATATCTAAACTTTAGTTATAAATATGTTTATGTGAGATTAAACAGCTTGATTAGTATTTTATCGATATCAGAGAAGTGCCAGGTAGCCACTGGCATTTTTAGATATCTTTTTCCGCTTAAACTTCTTCGAAGTTTCATAGAAACGATAAAGCATTCTCAAAAAATTATCGGCTGTTGTAGTAATGCTATTGAAAATTCTGAAAAATATCGTAGTTTATTGTAATTTAAAAGCTATAGAATAACACGACGTTCATAAAATAATTAATATAAAGTATTCTTCCTCATACAAAAGGCCAAACCTCATAACCATTCGTATAATGCCGTAACCTTCTTTTCAGTAAACAAAGTTACAATCAACTCAATGAAATATTACGCTGTGGCGCCTTCTTAAATAAAATCTCAATAATACAAATGAAATTAAATTGTTCGTGCGGGATTTGAAAAGGTTATGCGGTGAAATTATTCTTCCATATAAGACCGAAGTTAAATGGTCTTTCAATGCTGTCTGACATCGTCAGGGCCTTTCCTATATGTCTCCGCGTTTAATCTCGGTTAGGATCTTTTATTTTTATTTCCGGTAAACATACAGGGTTGTCCGCATAACTTAGCCATATAGAGGTAAACTGGTTTTCTTGAACGTCTTCGATTCTTTAAAGACGCATTAGTCAGGTTTGTAATTTGTAACAAATGGAAAAAGCAACTTGAACAATGATCGCATCAGATCTTTTATACTTGCTTTAAGCTGAAAATAGCAATTAAAAATTGATCTGTTTAATTGGCTTTGGTGCCAAAAATATACAGCGTGGAAAGTTTAATTTGAATAAATTCTACAACTTTTTTTTTTTATACATTTATTTAACGTCGGCCTATTTCCGCTACTGAGGCCTAACACCGACGCCTGTAGACGAGCTACCCCCAACCAGGAATTTTGCCGAACCTCTTCCCTTAAGAAGAGTAGGGATCTTTTACTTGCCTAACATTTAATAGACAAGGGACCGACGGCTTTACATCCCCTCCGAAGGATGGTATATCTCTTATACAACCCTCGCCTAAGGTTGTATAGCTTCTGCGCATACACTGATATACAAGCAGCTGGAAGATGTGTGAGGCGAGAACGTGGTTTCCGTTGGAATGGTCATTCATCCAAGTACTAACTGCGCCTGTCGTTGCTTTACATCGCATACCGAAGTATGTACATAGTAAAGACACACCTACGCTCGCCCCAATTCTACAACTTGAATACTATTTAGTATTTGTATAAAAATTTTAAAACTTGTTAATTTTGCTTTTATTAGTTTATTTTACTCGTACTTCTTGAAACGGGAAAAGCAAGTGATACATTTTTTGAAAGCCCATTTCGAAAGGTTAAATAAAAAAAAATAAAACTTACATTTTAACTTAAAAGCTGTTTAAAGCTTGCAGTTTCACTTCTTAGACTTCTGCAACTTAATTTAGAAATTTAATTTAAATTAGTTTCTCTTCTGGGGAATTGGCACATAATTCCAAAAGTTGTGTTATAACTACATGGCCTCAGAAGAACAAGTTTTGAATAAAGAAATTCAAAAAGAAATCACGATTATGACACTAGACACGGTGACTACTTAAGTATACCTAGACATCTGACGGCTTTTTTTAAAAGATTACTACAGTACAATTGTATTACCTTTTATAATAACTTACCTGTAGAAATACATAATATTCAAAACTATGATAAATATATAAATAAATAAATAAACACCACAGAAATTAGACAACCCCCAAACCCAGAAGCCAGGGGCTTGTGCGGAAGGGGGTTACACATTGAAAAAACGCGGACATACAACCATTTCCTCCGACAGTGCCAGTGCCGGAGCTAGGATTCGAACCCGGTGGTGCGATGCTCGTGTGATTAATCGCGATTGCCACCTCGTGCCTTAACCCACTCCCAATCGACCAGACAAATATAAAAAAGCAATTAAACAGATGTTTCTCGAAGGAGAATATTATAGTTTAAAGGAGTTTTTACGAAGATAAATATATTTTTTACTCTAGTAGCTATGTAGTAAATGAGTTATTTTAATATGTACTTTGTGTTAATTACTACGTTTTATCGGTATGTTTGTCTTTATTATTGTAAAATATTTGTCTTTATTATTGTAAAATGATTGTTATATACAAATTATGTTTGTTCCTGACTTACCATATGTACTCTTGTATCAACATGGTCAATAAATTATTATTATTATTAACGCATGACAATAGTATATATTTCCAGATATAAATTGATTTTTGAAATTTACATGACACGCGCAAAGTAGTTTAATATCTAAGTATTTTTCTTCGGTTGCAATAGGAACGTAATCATCTTGAGTCGGCATTACTTTATTAACTCATTTATTAGTTCTTTTTCGCTAGAACTTCTTCATCATTATAGTGTGATATTACTGATTGTCATCTCGAGAATTCATCTAGTAATTTTTTACGTCGTTTTCTAATTCTGAAACTTTTAGTTGACCTTCTAATTTGCAAATTTTTAACCTCCCCACAATAAAATTGTGAGAGGTTACTAAAATTGGTTCAAAAACGAAAATTGAGATAACATCAAATCTTTACGTTTTGAGGTCCTAGGAACCGAAAAAAGTGGTTTTTGAAAAATGTCTGTGTGTGTGTATGTGTGTATGTATGTGTGTATGTGTGTTAGCACGATAGCGCCGAAACTACTGAACAGATTTGAATGAAACTTTGCATGTGCGTTTATTTAGTGCCCCAGAAGATCTGAAAAGGTTTTGGTTGAGATCGGATTAGGTTTAGTGCCATTTTGACGCAACAAGTTGTTTATTTTATAATTAATTTCAATTTGTAATGGAACCATTGAAAAGCAGTTAAAATTTTGATTTCAACGATATATCACACTTCCACCCTTTCGATTTGGTTTCCGTGAAAAATAAAAACAAAGCAAATATGAAGCATAGATCGCATTTCGCATGACATGAGCGATCATATTGCAATGAGCAAATTTTGACGGTTGTCATTGTCATCGTTTGTCATCCGATAACGTTGGTGTCATGTCATGTTAATAAGATTTTGGCATATTTGTAACTTTTAGTGGATTGTCACAAACTTTAAAGGTAGATGTAACAATATCAATATCATATGCTTTCTGTAACTTCATTGGTGAATTTATTATTATTAGCCGTTACTCGAGTCCGAGTATGAAAATGTTACAGTCGATAAATTATGTACAATAAAAAACAAGTAACAGGTGTAGTTTATTGTAATTCCCATTCATCTACGGTGCACACGACTATGGCTATAGAGGCCAATTCGGGAGAGCACATGTCGACCGCAGTCAGGACAAACATAGACCTGGTTAGGTCTTGGATTCGGCCTTCTTGCAGCAACATTTCCTTGATAGCTGGCCACAACCCCTCGCCATTCGGTTCTGTCCGCTGCAAGTTGTTCCCATTGCTCGTCTGCAATACCGCAGGATTTTAGATTTTCATGGAGAGCGTCTTTGAACCTCTTTCGTTGACCGCCACGCCTTCTTCTACCGCTTAGCAATTCACCATAAAGTGTGCATTTAGGAAGGCGGTTATCATGCATACGATGAACGTGACCTGCCCATCTTAGGCGTGCTCTTGAAATAAGCACCTCAATTGCAAGGCTGTTTGCTCTCCTGAGTACTTCCACGTTTGATATGTGATGGAACCAACGGATTTTCATCATACTTCTGAGATGTCTTTGCTGAAAACGTTCTAATTCTTTCACATGACGACGGTAAGTGACCCAGCTTTCACATCCATATAGCAGTGTTGGAATGACAACTGCTCTGTAGACAGCCATTTTCGTTGACAAAGCAAGGTCGTGGTTGTCAAATACTCTCTCTCTAAGTCCCCAGAGTGCTCTAGATGCAGCGTTAATTCTATTGCGAATCTCGCTGTCCATGTTTGCTTTGTCATTAACAACGTTGCCTAAGTAATTGAACTGATCCACCACTTCAAGAGAATTTCCGTTAAGTGTAATGTCTATTTGGTTCACTTGATGAGGAGTTGACATAATCTTAGTCTTTCCAATGTTGATTTTAAGTCCTAAGGAATCATAGCTCTGGGCATACACATCTAAAAGTTCTTGAAGCTCTTCCGGCGTAGAGGCTAAAAGTGCACAGTCATCTGCATACTGGAGATCACAAATGAATCGTGTGCGTGTCTTCGTGAAAGCTCTAAAGCGCCCTATGTTAAAGAGACCGCCATCAAAACGGTATCTGAGACCTATTCCTCTGACAGTCAGTTTGTTGTCAACAATAATTGTTAGAGCAGTGGTAAACAAATTAAAGAGTAGGGGTGCCAGGACACATCCCTGCCTAACTCCAGTGAGGGTTTGGAAAGGTTCGGTTGCCTCATTATTATACATAACCTGGGCGTTGTTGTTTGTATGTAGACTGCAACATACTTCCACAAATTTTCTAGGGATACCTAAGCGGAACATAATTTTCCAGAGCACTTCCCTGTCCACCGAGTCAAACGCCTTGGTTAAATCAATGAAGGCCATGTAAATTTCTCCTTGATGTTCGAGTGCTTTTTCTTGAAGCTGTTTAAGTGTGAAGATTAAATCCGATGTGCCTCGGTTTGGTCTAAAGCCACTCTGTGTTTCAGGAAGTAACTTTTCCATAACAGGTGTTAGCCTATTTGCCATGGCTTTAGTGAGTATCTTCCCTCCAACAGCCAGGAGAGCTATACCCCTGTAATTTCCACAGTCCGCAGCGCTCCCTTTGTTTTTGAAGAGGTTGATTAAAAGTGTATCACGAAACTCCTGCGGAGCTTGACCACTTTCCCACACGACATCAAACAGTTTTTTGAGGTAGGGTATGAGCTCTGACGACACAGCTTTAAAGATCTCAGCTGGGAGTGAGTCGACGCCGGGAGATTTGTTATTTTTTAGCTGCCCAATGGCGGTTAAGATCTCTTCCGTTGTTAGTGGCTTATCTAAGTCTTCGAAGGTGTCGTATTGAGGGATAAGATTTATAATATCGTGATCGGCTTGACTTTGCTGGTTAAGAATGTTAAAGTAGTGTTCTTTCCATCTGGCTCTTATTTCCTGGTCTTCTTTGAGGAGATTTCCATTTAAATCTTTAATAGGGCACATATTTTTCCGACTGGGGCCGTACACTGCTTTTACTCCTTGAAAGAAATTCCTGTAGTCGTGTGAATCGGCGTACCTTTGAATTTCTCTGGCCTTGCTTGCCCACCACTCGTTCTTTATTCTTCTGATTTCGCGTTGCGTTTCATACTTAGATTGGGTAAAAGCTTCTGCTTTTGATGAGTCGTTGGGGTGGTTGATAGCGTTTTGGAAGGCAATATGTTTGCGGTCAAGAAGTTCTTGTATAAAAGCTTCATTATCATTGAACCAGTCCTCCTGTTTTTTACTTGCTACAGTGCCAAGAATTTCCTCACTCGCACTTTTTAAACTGTCTTTAATTTGTGTCCAGGTAGCAGCGACATCTGCAGAATTGGTTTCTTCTAGTGCACTCAAATTCTCTTGAACTTTTTGCTTTAGCTGTTCGACGGTTTGTTGGTCACGCAATTTACTAATACAGAGACGGGGTCTACGTTTTACTTGAGTTCTTCGGTGTTTGGGTCTCATAACAATTTTCATTTTAGAGACAACAGGACGATGATCGGTCCAACATTCGCTATCAATGCGCGCCTTTGTAATTTGGACGTCCTTGAGATGCTTCCTACGTACGATAACATAGTCCTGTAGATGCCAGTGACCTGATCTGGGGTGACGCCAGGTGCCTTTAAATTTATCCTTTTGTCGGAAAATGGTGTTTGTTATAACTAGATCATGTTCGGCGCATTTAGTTAGGAGTAGTTGACCATTAGCGTTCATGTTGCCCAAACCGTTCTTGCCTATGATGCCTGGCCAGGTGTCTGCATCTCTCCCTACTCTAGCGTTAAAATCGCCAAGAATAACGAGTCGTTCCGTTTTAGGTATTCTACAGAGGGTTTCTTCCAGCTGTTGATAGAAGCTTTCCTTGGTTTCGTGACTTGCATCCAGAGTGGGAGCGTAGGCGCTTATTAGATTTACCGCGTTGCCATCTGATAGCTCATAGCGTAGCAGCATTAGACGCTCGGATAGGCCTTGTGGTACTTGTGTTAAGTTGGATACAAGTTGATTCCGAACGGCAAATCCTACTCCATGTTGTCTTCTTGAATTGGTGGGAAGACCTTTCCAATAGAAGGTGTAGTACTTTTCTGTGAGAGAGCCTTCCTCCAAAAATCGAGTTTCGCTGAGAGCTGCAACGTCAACGTTGAGTCGGTAAAGTTCTCTATCTATTAGAGCAGTTCTTCTTTCAGGCCGATCGGCGCGAGTGCTGTCGTTCAGAGTACGAACATTCCAAGCGCCGTGGTGAATTTATTATAGATTATCACTTTACCATTTTTCAGTTTGTTGCTTTACAAATCTGTAGTATTTAGGATAACTAGACTTTCTTAGTCGTTCAAGTGATGTTAAAGTTGTTAATATCCTAATAGTATATTATTCAACAAGCGATAATGTAGGTAATAACTCGCATAGATGATTGTAAATTCATTAAGTTGAGGGTTTTTTTAGTGCCCCAGAAGATCTGAAAAGGTTTTGGATGAGATCGGATTACGTTTAGTGCCGTTTTGTCACACATTTTAATGCTCTTTTCGGCTTCAAAGATCCACCGAGTGGGGAGGTTCCAGCCGCTTCCAGTAGCTGCCGATTTTTCTAAATAATTTTTCTTTTTATGCAATTAGAGCTAGCACCTGAACTTCTAGAGTTCAAAGAAGACGTAGTGGGCATCATTGTCATTTACTTCAACAACTTTGGGTGATCGTCTAATATGCTTTCTGATCTGGAAGGTCTCAATTTTGTTTCTTGAACATATTACAGGCTTATTTTCTTATTTTGCTCATTTAAAATGGAAATTTAATGGAGGTACCAAATGTGTCAGTCTTTTTAGTACCAGCGTTCTTCCTCTCAACAGCTGATGTACTTGCTATCACTGTTTTGTCCATTTTTATTTTACTTGAATCAATTATTAAAACTGCTTCTCACCAAAGAACTAGCACACAACGAAGCTCGAAGGACCAACATTTGTCTTTGAAGTTGTAAATAAAAAAACGAATTGTTGCTTGTTCCTCTCTCTTGGAATCATATTGACTAGCAACCTAATAATTCTCAATTGAATTAATAATTTTTTCTACCTAAATCAGCAGCTCTACCCCATATTAGAATGTTAAGAGAATATGCATAATAGTACATAGTATACATGCCCAAATTCATGTCACTTATTCCTTAATTGAGGAATGGCAAAGTAAGCCTTGTTTAACGTTTGACCTACGTGATCGACATGTGATTTTCATGTTAAATTGTGTTCGTTTGGGTTTATTGAAGTTTGACAGAGCCCTTCTAAAATTAAAATTTAGAAAGGAGGTTCCATTTATTCAATATAAGGGTATTACGCTAATACTAGGCACTGACCAGATCCAACAAGGTTTTAACTCTTTAATTCAGCAACCATTGAGCAGCTTATATCGTCAGCATACATCACCGGAAGTATAAGGGACAGAGGACAGAACCCCGTGGAACTCCCAAGCGAACTTTGCATTGCAATATGTTACCTTTTATACCTAGGTTTGATAGTTTCCTTGAAAGAATGCCCTTATCCACGGTATCAAAAGATTTAAACAAATCGAATAGTATGGTTACAAATAATTTTGTTTTGTCCAGATTATCAAGTACAAAGTCCATTAACTGGCAAGATGCAGTCTCTATCTGTGTTGTTACCGTGTAATAATGTTATTTTTCCAACGAATGCTAAAATGCTGTCATATTCTACTTTCTCAAAAATGTTGTACGGGATGCTTAATAAGTGAATTTGTCTATAATTCACAATATCATCTACATTTTCCTTTGGTTGGCTTCAACTTCAACAAATTCAAATTTGTATAGATTACGAAGAATATCATAAACAGGACAAATAAGGTGTTAAACTAGAGATGGCATTAATAAACTTCGGGGAAGAATCAATACCAGCATAAATTTTTTATATCAATTTCAATCCTATTTCTAGGTACCTTGCTTCATTTTGTCGAAACAGTTTTGGAATTATCAGTATTCGAGCTTGTCTGAATTCTAGGAGTATTCCTCTTCCTCTTAATTTCCCTTAATTTTACAACACATCATCCTCTCCATATACCCTACACAAATCTACACAAAATTATTGTACTAATAACAATTGATAAAACAATTAAATGGATTAACTGAGGTTTAATTGTTTTTATTCGGCCAGATGTTACAATTTACATGATTATAATTCAATTGGTCCTAACAAATTTGCATTAACTACAATTATTGCCATTTATAATAATAGACTTTTCATTAACATGATTTATTATATATAAATATATAACTCGAGAATTAATCAATATTGGCAAGGTTAAGTGATATAACATAAATAAATACATAGATTTCTTTTTATGAATGGTAATTGAAAGATGTAAGTAATTATTGAACAAGCATTAACCAGAAAATAGAAGAATTTTTAATTCTCCTGAAGTATATATTTGTACAACACTTGTATATCCTTATTGCAACAGTTCTATCTTCGGAGAACGTGATAGAATTTTCGCGACTATTAAATAAACAACATATCTTAAATATTGAGAATTAATTGTTTACGCAAATGAAACATTACGCATTAAATAATCACAATTATTAGACACAAATTTTGTCATCCCTAAGCACAGCAGAATGAAAAGAATTTGTTTCCTTGAGGGCCATTGTTTCAATCATATTTACAAAATCGTTATAAAATAATCGGAATCGGAGAAACATGTTCGATTGTGTCATGAATATTGTCAGTCTCAGACCATTCCTTGCTATGTTCAAAATTTGATCATTTTTAAAATACATCTAAATTCATCATTCTCTTATACATACTGATATGTTTTTATTCGTAGAAACTGTGGTGTCAACTATTCTCATACTTATACCCCAAAAAATGTCATCTGACAATTTATCGCACATTAATTCGTTTTCAAAGTTTGACGTGAAACATCTCTTGAGGCCATTGTATACTGTTGACCCTTTTAGTAAAATTATGTAAAATATTTCCAAACATATCCAAATATATTTTAAAAATCTGAAGAAACTGTCAACATTTGAGCCTTAAGTTTCTATAACAAATTATGGCTGTGTTAGTGTTAGTGTGTTGTCTACCTTAACACTTCTTACGACAGATATTTACTCGTAATAAATCTATAAGGTTGTAACATATTAATGCTTTTTGGCAAGACTACTTATATCAACAAGACATTTGCCAACAAACTTAGTTTCCTATACAGAACATAAAATTCATATAATTTATACTAACTGTTTTTGTATAAATCCTCTAGATGCCGCCATAAGTGTACAGAATCAAATATTTGACGTACTAAAAATACTACAAAAATACTAAAATACTAAATAGATTCTCTACTCAAATTGAAAATATGGTTTAAATCGAATGGCCCTAAGTAATACCTTTGCGAAGTTGGGCAGGATTGTAGTGTATCCATAGTTGGCTATATTATATCAACGTTTCTTTTTAGTACGGTCGTGAGCAAAAAAAATAGGATAAGTCTTATAACGGTATTTTGCTATAATCTAGTTGTGTACATCCAACTTTAATTTTTGTGACATTGTCAGTTAGTTGTCATAATTTATTGCAAGTGTGTAAAAAACTAATATGCCTCATATAAGCGATTTAGTTAAATCTGGAATTACTGCTAAAGCAGAAGATGGATGGTCAATGAGACAAATTGCACTGCGTTATAATATTGACAAAAATTCGGTGTGTAACATTTTAAGCAAGTGGAGAATAAACGATACGATTAGTAGAAATCCTGGATCAGGGCGACGAAGGATATCAACTCAACAACAAGATTTGCAATTGGTAAATGCTTTAGTAGAAAATCCATTTTACTCAGTTATTCAGGCTGCTAGAGAAACGAATTTTCCTGGATCGAGTAGTACTTTTCGCCGGCGAGTAAGAGAATCGGAGCTACGCTGTCATGCAGCAGTACAGAAATACTTATTTATGGCTGAACATAAAGAAGCTCGAGTAGGATTTGCGCTTGAACTT
The DNA here is from genome assembly GCA_963675555.1 of Leptura quadrifasciata. NCBI lineage: Eukaryota > Metazoa > Arthropoda > Insecta > Coleoptera > Cerambycidae > Leptura > Leptura quadrifasciata. Next base: position 84,868,260 of record OY776679.1, on the reverse strand, counting down.
TTAGCGCACGATGTAAATTTTTATAATCTTTACTGACGAAAGAACTTTCCAATCAACACACAGCGGTCGTATTCGTGTTTATCGCCCTCCGAATACTCGATTCGATGAGAAATATATATCTAACAATGATAAAAGTGGTAGATTTTCCGTCAATATGTGGGCTTGGATATCGGCACATGGTCGTGGTGTTTTGTGGCATATTGAGGAACGATTTAATAGTGAAACGTATATTAGGATTTTAGACAATATTATGCTCCCTTCAGTGTCACAATTATTTCCTAATAATGAGTCCATATTTCAACAAGACAATTGTTCCGTTCATACTGCTCATACCGTAACTAACTGGTTTCAAGATAACAACATCAATGTTCTTAACTGGTCCAGTCATAGTCCAGATCTTAACCCTGTGGAAGAAGTATGGAGACTACTCGTAAGAAGTATCCAAAAACAAAATGTGAGACCACGGAATGCCGAAGAATTACTGGAAATAGTAAATAATGCATGGGAAAATATTATTACCAATGATTATTGTATAATGTTATTTAATTCTATGCCAAACAGACTTATAGAAGTTGTAAATAGAAATGGTGCAATAACGAAATATTAATAGTTAGTTTCTTGTTAAGTAGGATACTCTTTGTTCTTTGATCCAGGACTTCTACTAATCGTACCGTTTATATTCCACTTTCTTAAAATGTTACTCACCAAATTCTTGTTAATGTTATAATGCAGTGCAATTTGTCTCATTAACCATCGATCATTTACTATAGCAATAACTACAGCATTAAAATAAAAAATAAATTAAAAGTGATATCTGCTTTATTTCGGCTACTCATTACATATTCAAATAGAGACAGATTTACATTAGAAAAAAAAGTTTTCCTATTTTTTCTGCTCACGACAGTAGCGGACAAACTAATTTCCAGCAAACTAGAAAGTGAAAATACCAAAGTACGTAGCGCCAAATTTAATTTAAAAAATGGTTTAATAAATCTTTAATTAATAATAAATAATAATATCTAGATTCATCATTATCTTGTAAATAGACACTTAAAATAGTTTGCAAAGCCATTTATAATATTTGAAGGTGTATTGAACAGTGCCATTGTTGAGCTGCATCTTACCCAGTATATGTGCTGTATCTCTTTTATTTTAAATGAAAGACCAAAATTGATTCAAATCGGTTATAGTGCATTCTTGATTTATTAAAATGTACTTACTGAAGTTTGCAGATTAACAATACTCGTAGCCTTTTGAAAATTCTCTAAATAAGTGTGATTATTTGTTATTTCGTATGTATTTCTATTATTTGTTGTGCGACTAATATGTTCTTTGAGCCTAGTATTTATGCCGTTTAGTTTCTAAAGGCAACTTGTCCGCACAAACATGGATCACCGTTCATTGCTAACTTTTGGATTTTCTAGTACCTCTGGCGCTTTGTTGGATGTGTTAAGAAATATTGAAAGTCACTTTTGTCATCTAACCATGGCGCATAATAAGGTAGAAAAAGTAGGACTCGATATGAGACTGATACGAGTGGAGACTTTAGTAGTAATCGAATTCAGCACTCGTTTACTGCTATGGAAAGTCTTGATATGTTTCATTCTTAGGATGATTCTTGTTGCTGGGTCGTGTGCACCAAATCTAACAACGGTAGAAAGAGAAAATGTCCAAAGGGGCAAACTGATCGTATCTATTTTTGTTCGTTCTTTTTATATCGTCACGGTTTGTACGCTTATGTAACGGATGTAACTTCGTGTAAAGATCATTTTTATCGTCCTTCGGTAAATCAGATAAAAACGCAACAAATTAAAAAAGAACGATTGATAAAAACCGTTCTGGAATCTATCCGGATTGTCAATTTTCAACATATTTGTGCTTAAAATTAAAGATCAGTAAGTAAAAATGCATAAGAAAATCGTCTTCTACTCAAAAAGTCTGGAAGGCCTTTCTTAAGCGAGCCTGCGTTATTCGTTATTACCAAAATGACCAAAATCCATAATTTCATAGCCTACTAATTTACTCGTGACTACATCTATATTTGTTTACAAAAATATATAATAAACGTATAATTCCATCATTACATCCTTGCTATATCCAGATGTTACTTTTACATAAGACGTACAACGATTTATACTAATCTGGAAAAACCTGAGATGCTGGAGTAAAATGAGAAAAATATGTTTGTAAATAAAGCTTCTATTTATGAGTGTCGTGGATTATAGCGGTTTTATTGGTAGCACGTTTAACATAATCATAAAATATGTTTATTATAACGATGAAATATTTATCTTGAAATATGTTTTATATTAGTTTATATTACGTATATCGTTTAGCACAGCTATATTCTAATTAATAATTTCATTGCGGGTCATTAGATAATTTTCATATTTTATGTCATATAATTATTCTTAATGAACTAAAATTTAGCGGAAATATTAAAAGATCAATTCTAAAAACACAAATAAAGTCTTCACATACACGACTAGTCTGAATTACCCGACGCAACGTTACCTGTGAAAGATACGCCAAGCCAATATTTTATTCTCATCCTCTAATTAAAATTGTTAGGATTTTGGTTTTCTTTCTCTTCGAAAGCATCAGTTATGAGTGATTGATTCAATTTTGCATTGCGTATTAGAGACATAATTTTCAATCCCTATATTATTTTTTTTTCTCGCGAGAGCGATACTGGTCAGTTCTGCCGTGTCTCCGACATTCTCACGGAAGAGAAGCGCCAGCGAATTCACTACGACCACTCCCTGCAACCTGCAGAGTAGGCGACCGTAGGTTCCTAAATCGTGTGCCCTAAATAAACGAAGGGAACCCAGGATAACAGCTTTCTGCATCTGGCCGGCCAGCCATTCGGCCGAATGTTGACAGGCCGGTATTGTTCGTAATTCCGAGAGCAGCGTGGGCTTCATACCTCCGAGTACACCGATTATAAGGACTACCAACTTGACCGAGTAGCCTAGGTGCTCGGAGCCGGAGCTGAAAACTCGATGATGTATATCGCCTTCTGCTGATGATCGAGGAGTACTATGTCAGGCTTGTTGGCTTGAATTAGCCTGACGGTCGGGAACGAGAGTTCTCGACAACGGACTCAATATCTCCGGGGACGTAAGGCAGCACTGGTGTTTGGTCTACCCCGTACGAGTGCCGTAGATGGTAGTAAAGCACTCATAATGCCGCGTTGTGGCGATGGATGTAGGCCGAAATCGCATATATCGAGCATGCAGACAGTAAACGCATGAGCGATTCCGGCGCCTGATGGCAGGTCCTGCAACTGGTATACCCCTACAACCATCACACGGCTTCGGTAGACCAAGGTGTTAATAACACCATCCTGGCAAGCCACAATGAATCCCTCGGTCTCCGACTTAAGCCCAGCTGACCTTAAAAAGGCGAACGTCAGCTTAGTTGATAAACCCAGCGTTTCCATGTTCTTATAGAATACACCGTGCATGGACTTATCGACGTGCCGTCCAAACAGATTCTCCTGTTCAGCGGCTTTAATCTGGGCTTTCAGACGATTTGGCGGAAGCTCAGTAACCGACTCTGGGTCGGCACCTCGCCGGCCTCCTCGCCTGATGTCGAATACGAGACCAAGTTCATCTGCGACCTCTTTGCTGCCTTGAATAAGAAGCCAACAGCAACTCCTCATGCCAATAAAACTCACCATGGGTAATTCTGTAGGTGGCAATAATTAAGATATCACGCGGTCGACGAGCTGCCAGTGACTCTATGTTGAAGCGACGAAGTCGCACTTCATAAGGTAGTTTACCAAAACTCCGGGGCAGTTTTGTGGCTCTTTTCTACGCACTTTCCAGCCTATCCATATCTTACTTAAGCATTGGTGACCAAGCAACGACAGCAAACTCAAGGTGAGGGAGAATATGAGCGTTATAGATTTTAATAAACGAGTTAACAATCCGGACCGGACTTCCTGATAATGTACAGAGTTTGGTATGTTTTATTAACAACTTTTGTCACGTGCGCGTTCCATGTTTGTGATAGTAATGGCCAAGTCAATTTGCTCAGATAAAGGTGTAACGTCATGACTAATAATTTAATATTGCATTTTGGACTGCTCTTGCTTATATGTAGTATCGAGCATTTGTCTTGATTTAATGGAATTAGCTAGTTGGAACATCAATCTTCTACTTGATCAACGGCTGTTTGTAGTAATGTAAATGGTGACCGAAATATTTTTAAGTTATCTGCATAAGATAAAACTGTTAAAGAGCATTTTAGGGTGAGGTCGGTCACGTACAATATAAACAACACGGGACCAAGTACAGATCCCCGAGGTACCCCACTTGGGATATCACGCACATTCGATGAAGCTTCTTCAATCCTCACGCTAAATTATCTGTTGGTTAGAAAGCATTCGATGCACCTTAACAGTTTACCTCGCACTCCGACCCGTTCTAATTTACATGTACATAACTTTGTCGAACGCACGAGATAAGTTCAGGTAGAGAACGACGATGAATTGTCCGCTATCCAATCATTTAGTCCAATCATCGCAGATTTTAAGTAAATTTAAAGGACAGAACGTCCTGGCAGAAACTCAAGCTGATCGTGCGGTATTACGGAGCTGCCTACTAGGAAACTAATTAGCTCTTCACAAATGGTTCTTTCCGTTATTTTACACGACACAGATATCAAGCTAATGGGATGGTAGTTGTGACTTGAGAGTTTATCAGCTCTCTTTAGAATTCGGATAACACTGGCAGTTTTCTAATTTTTAGTTAGGCTACCTCGACACACAGGTTCTTGTATGATTTTAGGAAGGGGTTTGCACAGAGTTTCAGCACATTTTGATAAAAGTTTGGAGTGTACCACATCGGGTCATGGTGAAGAACCATGACGCAAATTTCGCAAGTGTTTTTGGATGGAGTTGTGGTGGGGCTGCCTATTGAGTCACTGTGCATACCTCAAAAAAAGTATCAGCAGAAGTTTCAGCTACTGTGGCATGGTTACTACTCCATTTATAAGTGAGATTGATACTCTGTTAGATAAATGAGAACGAGTGTACTTATAAAAGGCTTTAGGTCCCATGGTAGTTACCAGCTTTCCATAATTATGCTTGGCTTGCCTTAAAAGTTCAGTGAGATGGTTGTAAAAGGTTTCTGTAAAGTTGCATGTCATCAATGGAGCGCGACCTTTGGAACTTTTGCCACAGGACTTTTCTCTCAAGGGACATACCATGCAATTGCTTGTTGATCCGAGGTTTCTTGTACATTGTCGATGTTTTATTATTAAACCTCATCCCAGGGTTAGAACGTTAAGGAATCTGGATTTTCTCTTTATTCTGAAAGTATTACCAATGCCTGTATGTAGCCGAGCCATTATGTTATATTTCTAATTTAAGTCTAGAAAATGGAATCGTCCCTGACCAAATCAAAACATCGGTAGTAACACCTAAGTACAAAAAATGAGACAAGTCTGAAATAAGAAATAGATCCATAAATTTTATCAAACAGTATGGTTCTGTTGAAGGTAAAAGTGCAGAAGACGATATTCATGAAGTAACAAGAACTGTATACAATAGTAAGAAAATAGTTGGTATTTTTCTAGCTTTAGCCAAACAATTCGATACGGTATCACATAATAAACTCCTGAATTGAAACTTTATGGTATAAGAGGCATATCTAACTATTTATTTACAAGTTACCTTGCTGAGAGAAAGCAGTGTGCAGAAATTAATAAATCACGAAGTAAATTTGATATAACCACTTATGAAATACCACAAGGGACCGTACTGGGGCCTATCCTATTTAACATCTATTTAAATGAATTGTTACATATGAATACTTCTGCAAAGGTCATAACATATGCTGATGACACTGCTCTTCGGAAACAGTTGTCAATAAATGTCAAATGGAATTTTCAAAATCTATCCATCCGAAAATTCACTATCCGTGAATTATTACAAAAACAAAATTCAGTATATATGACAGGGATCTCCCTAATATTAAAACCTTTATTGCGGACCTCTAGCGTATGAGAGCCACCATACGCCTTAGCGTTTTGTGGGCCGCATAATAACAACCGCTACGTCCGTAGCAGAGTTTCGCTATTGTCCACGGGAGGGCGATATACTTCCGACTCGTGAAAAAGGGAGAGACATTTTTGTTGGCGTATACGGTTGATAATCTCACAAAACTCGTTTTATCCGAGGCATCCTGGTGGATTTTGGGATTCTCAACACAGGAAAATTTTCTCCATCTGTTGTTGTTCCGTTTAGCGGAATATTTTGTTGTTGTGAGTAAATTTTAACCGCGGAAGCAGGATATTTAAGTATACAAGGTAAGCTAACCTCTTTACGCCATCTTATCTGTTCTCTACCCACGTGTTTCACAAATTTACAGGCTTTCCTTTGGAAGTATCGTGTCGACTTGAAATACGGACTCGGCCCCATTCATCCAACTGAGGTTTTCTAGGAACATTGGTGGATTTTTCCCTCATCAGTGAGGTAAATTATATTTCTTTTGTAGGTTATGTCAGATTTGAATTGCTCACATTAGGCACGCTTCACGTGCATTTCCGACCATGCAAATTAAAATCGGGATATCTTTAGGGTTCCACGGACGGGGCTTCCACACACAGTAGTGAAGTTCCACGGACGGGGCATCCAGACACAGTAGAAAGTTCCAGGGCTGGAGAGGCTATAAACAACCCCATCCTCGGGTCAATTTCTTTCGTCCCGAAGACACCACCGTAGGGCTACAGTTTCTTCAACTTCGAAGTCGGTATCGTACCACCCTAGATAAGTGTGTTGTTTTTATTTACCGGGGACCACCTTCAGTGGTTCTGAGCAGTTATATTCCATTGATACTTACTTTTGTATTGTAACTTGTACATATTTAAAGATTTTATGCATTTATATTTATTTAAGGAGGTTCTCTAAATCAGACCCTTTGTGGCCGAATTTATTACCATTTATCCTCACGTTGTAAACCGATGTGTAGCTACACGAGGCGTTTTATTAATGTTGTAACTTATTAATCAAGAAATTTGCCACACTTTTGAACATTGCCAGGTTACATGCTAGAGAACCAATATTTGTAAATTCTGTAATATAGTGCATTTCATGTTTAAAAAAAGTGTCATTATTTCGTCTGCGACCACTACGTATGGAACCCTCAGTGATTTGTGTGAGTAAGTAAACTAATAATTTGTCATAGTTTATGTAAACTTGGGCTTAACGCCCTGAGATAGTCTGAGCTAGTGAAATTTTATCGTGGGCGCGTTACATCACTTATCCGGGGTAAGTTGTGCCTGCGATATCTGCTACGCTACAGTAGCCCAAGTGAGTTTCTTTATGTAATATCTCATAACCATTAATATCTAACGTATTTATTTGTTTATGTACGTGTAAATCGTAGCACCTTAAAATTTCATAATTTTATCTATTTATCGAAAAATAAAATTAACTGTTAATGTAAATCCGAACCAGTGTAAAAAATATTAAGTACCTCGACGTAAATCTAGATCAGAATCTAAAGTGAACAAAACACACTAGATTGTTAAATAATAACATTCGTAAACTAATTCGGAAATTTTGCCAACCTAGAGGTTTCATACCTTTCAATATCTTAAAATCATTCTATTATGCTTTGACTAAATCGATTATGAGATACGGGATATCCATTTGGGGCAATGCATATCCTACAAATCTTAAAAATATTTGGAATTCACAAAAAATACCTTTAAGTTATTGCGTACAAAGATAAGTAGTGCCCCACAGAAAACCTATTCAAAAAAGTGGATGTTTTGGATATAAAAATATTATATATAAAATCTGTATTAGTATTTCTTCACAAACGAAAATCACTACTTTTTGACATTAAACATAATAATAATACCAGGCATAAAGCTAATTTAAATGTTCAAATTCCCTATCGCAGCATAACAACAACCCAGTGTTTCATTACTTATTATAGATCCAAATTTTATGATCTCCTACCACTTCATATGACACAATGAAATAACATAAACTTGTTTACAAAAAAATCACAGTGTATATAAAGAAGAACTGTGATCTACACATAGTTGCAGTATGTCCATTTGCATAAAATGCACCCTGTATAATTTGGCAAAAACAAAACAGACAGCTGTTCATTAAGCTTTGTAATTTCCAAGTTTCATGGCTGAACTAATCGTTATAGCAAACAACTGAATTTTAGGAGTAAAAACCCTTTTTGCGCGCAGACCACCCTATAGGAGCAAGGATAATTAGCATTCCCAAACGTTGAAACCTATTAAGTATGTTTACGTTAAATATTTACCAGGTATCTGAATGTAATTACCATTTCCATTTAGCAGTTTAGATTTACTTACGCCGTTTTGAAGTCTATTATAAGCAAATTGCACATAATCTCTGTAATTTATTCTGTAATACGGGGTACTTAAATGGATCTAATGGTTTAATTTTAATTTATACTCCCATAAACTGTTGTACAAAAAAATCAAAATATGTAAGTTTTTATTATTTGGTGCATTAAAAAGATGAATTAAAAATAGATACTAGTAGAGGCAATCTGTTTAAATTTTTGCCCCATGTGGAACAATATGGCCAGGGGAAATTTATTAATGAAATGATACGAATAGTTTAGGTAGGCATAAAGTTGTGGAAAAATATTTTGTCCAATCCTACGAAATATCTTTTTTAATCAATTTATTTGTTGAACAACGTTTTTTGCTTTTTTTGTCGACTATTTTTGGTTGGTTGTAATGTAATAAATGAAAATTGTAAAGAAACAACTAAATTTTTGAAGCTTCCACCAAACCACCGTTCAATGTAATACATTTTTCATGTCTTTTTTAAATATTATTTGACATTCTTTTTAATTGTGTAGGGGTAATTTTTAGACATGCGTTCCTTATTCTAGCTCGGAGGTCTTCAATTTCCTTAATAGTACCTCAACGAAAAAGTCCAGTGGTGTTAGACCCGGTGACCTAGTTGGAAATTCAATTAGAGGGCTGTTGGGATCTATCCATTGATTTCGAAAATGATTATTTAACCACTGTCTCACTATCACTGCGTTATGTACAGGACACCCATCTAACTGAAATTTTAAACTAACTCGGTCACGAATGGGTAAACTGTCTAGTGCCTCCAAAAATTCATTCCTCAAAAAATCCAAAAATTGGAGTCGATTTGAATTTCCTTCAAAGAAGAACGGATCAATAATTTTATAATGGAGTATCCCGTACCAAACATTTACTTTTAGTGAATATTGTCTTTTGCAATTGATAACCCAGTTTGGATTTTCTACTTCTTCTTTAGACTGGCACTTTTTAAGCTGGAATTAGGAATATTACGAAAATATTCCAAAATTTGATCATTATGTCTACTTACAAAATGTGATTTCTGCCTCTGATAATATGTTTTCATACGGCAAATGTGCCATTGAAAACTTTATTTATATTGTATATAGTGGTACTACTGACGTTTGATCCATTGGGATGTCTAACATTAAATTCATCAGCTGCTTCTCTTATCGAACGTGCATTATCACCAAGTAGACGAACTACTTCAATTTTGTGCCTCAAGTTTATTTGTTCCATAACAAACATCACTTATTTTTACAAATATTTAGCACACAAAACTTATTCACACCTTAAATGACAGTTAACAATATTTTTTTATTATTTCTACAATTACCTTTCCATGGCCAACTTAAGGCATAATAAAAAAAATAATAACTTGGCTAAGCTCGAAAAAATTATTTTCTGAAATCGCTGAAGTGGTTATAAAGGGTAAAAGACTGTTCATCGTTCATGAAAATCGACCGTAACCAATTTGTAACTAGATGATTGGCCATTGTTTACTACACGTTGGTTTCTGCATAAGAGCTATCTGGAGAACAGAAGAATTGGATGGGAGGTAGAAAACGGTGCACGCTGGAAGAAAGTGACCTGCGGTGTTCCACAGGGATCGGTCCGGGGTCCGACCCTGTGGAATTTAATGTTCAATGACGTCTTACAGCTGCCTCTGGCGGGTGGTGTTATGGTGACAGAGTACGCCGACGACTTGGCCATAACAGGTACAGGAAACTGGGTGGCTGGAGTAGAGGCAGGGGTAAATGAAACTATTAGGAGAATAGTGCGGTGGTTAAATGGGGTGCAATTAGAACTAACCCCAGAGAAAACAGAGTGCATCATCATTACGAGGAAAAGAACTCTACCACCCTTCACAGTAAGAGTAGGGCAGGTGGAGATTAGACTTAGCAGGGGCTTAAAATATCTAGGAATATAGTTAGACCTGGGGCTAACCTATGGGTTACATGCACTGAAGACAGCAGAAAAGGCGGGGAAAACCGCCTCTGCCTTAGGGAGGCTTATGAGTAACACGTATGGGCCCAAGGCTAGCAAAAGAAGGGTATTATGCAGTGTGGTGCATTCCATTTTACTGTACGCGGTCCCAGTATGAGAGAGTTCGATGGCGGTACAGAGCACCAGAAGGAGGCTTGAGAGAGTACAGCGGAGTGTTGCACTCGGAGTTTGCAGTGCTTACAGAACTGTGTCGTATGAAGCAGTCCTGGTGCTAACGGGGGCCCTCGAGAGATGGCAGACTAGTTTTAACAACTCAACTAAAGGGAGGTGGACAAGACGACTTATTCCAAATATAAGAACGTGGATGGAGAGGGGGCATGGAGAGATGAACTTCCACCTCACCCAGGCTCTCATGGGACATGGTTGCTTTGTGGAATATCTCTTTGATATAGGAAAGGTTGACACACGGAAGTGTGTGTACTGTGGGGAGAACGACGACGCAGAACATACCGCATTCTACTGCAATCGGTGGAGGACCGGGAGATCAGGAGACTATTGGAACCCTGATAACCTAATTAGGTATATGCTGGAATAAGAGGAGAATTGGCAAAATGTGGCACATGCTCTAAATCGAATAATGAGGACAAAGGAAGAGGATAGAAGAAATCTAGCCCCGAACCCCTAATTGCTTTAACAGATGGGGGATATAAGGGAACACGTGGGGAGTTTTACTAACACCAATAAAAGACGTATGACCCGTGGCCTGATGGAAAGCGAACGCAGTTCCAGGTTACGTGGAAACACTGATCCAGGAGGGGTTTTAATCGGTAAGAGTCCGACACTACCCGGCGCGGCAGACCCTAGCGCCGGGTGTCCATGTAGGATTTCCCCTCCACCATAAAAAAAAAATCTGCAACTGAGGTAGTTCTGAAAAAGAGAAAGAGCAGTACCACCTATACAGAAAGTTTTAAGCTTTTCACATAAAGGTCCAGGGTGTCAAATGCTTTACTAAAGTCCAGCAGGATTGAACAAGTATTTTGATTTTTATCATAGGCCCTAAATATGTCAACAGCAGTATGCAATAATGCAGTTGTGGTGCTATGGTTAACTCTGAAACCTGATTGGATATACGGCATAATATGCATACTTAATAATAAGTCCTTTAATTGAGTGGCAACCATCCTCTCAAGCACTTTTGATAATGTCGGAAAGATATTAATTGGTCAGAACTGAGAAATTTCAGTGGGATTATTAATTTTAGGAATGGGTAACACATTCGCTGTTTTCCATGCATCAGGAAAAATACTCGCAGCTAAGCATTTATTTATAATATACGTACAGTAAATAGTCAGATGAGGGAAAATTAAGTTTAACATTTTTAGATTAATATTGTTTGAGCCGGTAGCATTTGATTTTAAATCATGTATAATATGTTCGATTTCGCTGGCGGACACCTGGCTGAAAAAAAAATCTTCAACAGTATTAATATTGGGGTGTTTTACAATCCCATATTTATTTAGAATATCCGGGTTAAAGTTAAGAATACTAGATGACAACCGAGTTGCTTGACTAATAAAAGTCATTTATAGCCTCAACGTTGGTCAAACTAGTAGACACTTGTCGCTTAGAGTTAATATTCAAATAATTTAGACATTGCCAAAATTCCAATTATTATAATTTAAATCATTGAGGAACTGACTAATTGAAACTTAATCTGTAATGTAATAATTTTTGGCTTAAATTTTTCTGTTTTAATTTTAATAGTGCAATTTACCACCATGATTGGAGATATCATCCATTTTGAAAACTGCGGTGTTAAGTATTATATTCTCATCAGATGTATCGATAAAATCAATTAGTGTGCTGGAATTGTTTGCAATACGAGTAGGGCTAGATATTAATTGAAAAAGATTACACCTAGTTAAGAATGAATTAATTTGCCTGGAGTTGAAGGTCTAAAATATTTACGTTAAAATCCTCCTCAAAGATTACATAATCAACTTGTCAAGTAAGTTTCCAACTCATCAAGGCACACCTCTAGATTAGTATTTGATGATCTATATAATGTTCCCAAACAAACTTTTTTCCTGCGATATTTAAAGATACCCAAAGATGTTCTAAGGGACTGGTGGTAAATAAACAAATTGATATGTACTAATTCACTTAATAGATCTTTTGATAATACAAGGATTATAAAGAACCAAAACGTTGTTCCTTTGAATATTTATTTAGATGAGATAAAGTTTCCGTTTGAAGAACGGAACAAGGTTACGAGCTAAGAAACAAACTCGGGCACTCGAACATTCAGCGATAACCATTTTTTTCTCTTATCTATTAATAAAAAAATTATAGTTTAAAAAAACTAAAAAAATACGCTTTAAGAGCAAACCGAACTAAAAAGTAAAAAGTAATGTTTAAATATTAAGATTCATTTTATTCTAAAAAGCGTGGTGTGCTTGATATCAATTGTTATAAACCTCACGGTTTTTACAATAAAATGCATCTTAATATTTAAACATTATTTTTTACTTTTTAGTTCGGTTTGCTATTAAAGCGTGTTTTTTAGTTTTTTTTAAACTATAATTTCTTTTTAGTCACCCTCTTGCCATTCATCCCTCGGCACGTTTCTCACCAATAATAAAATATATATTAATGACAACGGCTCCTCCGACAAAATCTCGACAATTGATTGGTCATTTTTTTTAAAATTTTATTTTATCCTGATGATCCTGGCGAGGACATTAGGACAAAGTTGTCAAATTATTGTATTTTCATCGGTCCCTGATAAGTTTGCATAGTTTCAGTTTAATCTAACTTTACAAACAAACAAACATACAGGTGAAGCTAATAAAAGCGTGCTAAAAAGAACATTTTCCTTTCCAAATAATGAACTTTCCTGTTTTTCCATTCTCTCTTTTCATATGTTACTTTTAACCAATGACAACGTGCTAGAGAAACTAAATTATTATGGAATAATGGATATGGATATGTGTTTTATTAAATCTTATATATTTAACAAGTCCTTGTAGTTTGTGTATTATCGAACTGCTCATCTGTAAAACACTGCATCCCGCAAGGATCGGTCTTGGGACCGTTTTTATTTGTAATCTACCTCTGTGATATTTTCATATTTTTCCTGCTGGAACATTGTATTTGCTTTACTGATGATTCATGAAATATCGTGAGGTTGTTGATAAGTCAAACCGTTTGGTTACTTTAGAGGAAGGAAAAGCTGAAAACTGGTTTACACCTGATCACTTCAAAGTTAATCATAAAAAAAAATTGAAAAAAAAAAGTTTCTTCCAACAATAATTTTATGAATGGAAATAATGTGAACCTCCTATGAATCGTTTTGGATGATTGTTTAAAATGATTTATTTATATGGATATAATTGTAATTATCAAGTATACTATGGACTATTTTTCGATAATAATAATTCATTTTTATTATCAAAAACATGTGAAAACCTAGTACAAGAAACATAAAAGGTCTATTTTTTTCTATTATGAAGACTCGATTTTCACATTTATAATTTGTTATAAAGCTTTTAAGTACCTAAATATTTAGACTTTTTTGGTACCTGGCTGTGCAAACTTGGTTTAATAAAATTCGCATTTTTAGTAAATATGAATATTGGCTTTGGATAATTTAAAAGATAAATTATCCAAAGCCAATATCACCGGGAACTGAATCGATCGATATAGAGAAAAGTACGCATCAGAAAATTTTGAAAATTTAGATAATTACTAATGTCCGTGTGTCCAATCCAACAAAAATAATTGCAAGCAGTTGGCACTTATACCGGAAGTCGAGTTGCTTATTTCAAATGGAACACCCTACATATTTTAGGGTTTTCGAAAAGAGCATAAAATTCTGAGTCGAAAATATGTAGCATATCCGATACCTAAACCTAGCCGTTTCAGAAATATTTGACATTTTATAGAAAATTTGACAGGCGCAACGGTTTGCAAGAACCGTTATAACTTTCTTCGTGTAAAAGATCCTCATTTGCTTCTTGTCACATAAAAAGAACACAAGGAGAGCTACGTTCTACAACTGAAATAAATTCAATAATATCATACCAAGTGTTCCGTTTTCCGCGTTACATTTTGTCAATTTCAAACCGCGAAAACTTGTTTAGGTCAAATGGAACACCCTGTATTTTTTTACGTCAAGTTGTGCAAAATTGAATTCCCTTTTTTCTGATATTAGCATTGTGGGGATTAAAGTTACAACTTTTTGAAATATTTGCGATTTTATTAGAAATTCATGAATTGTTGTAATAATTATTTCATCAAAATAGCCATGATTAGCCGTTTTTCTGGATATCGAGTAGCAAATGAGCTGCAAGTTCTTGATATTGCTTTATCACATTCTCCATAAATTATAAACAAATTTAAAATGTCTTCGCGGGTGTAAATTAAACCTGCTGGCTTTTTTGACATAAGATAATGACTGATTGTGTCTAATAATGGCTATTTTGATGAAATGATTACAACAATTCATGAATTTCTAATAAAATCGCAAATATTTCAAAAAGTTTTACAAACACACAGGTAATAATATTTAATACTAAACTTAAAAAATCAGGTATTTTTTTAAATTAATTTCTTGCAACTCAAATGAACAAAAACAAATTTCAGTGCTCTAGTTTCATTTAAAATTTAATTATATTTTTATTTTTTCAACATATACAACGAGATATTCGATAAATAAAAGAGAAAACATGGGTTCAAAAAATAAATTGTTTAAACAAAAAGTATTTCTTAAGATCGGCATTTTATAAAATATTTTCATTAAAAATTTAGTTTGACTTCACTATATACATATTATTTAAATGGGCCGTAAGCTCATTGTTCGATATAAAAAAGTAACGACTGTAATGAATATAAATAATAATTATTAATAGATAATTTCAGCCTTGTTCTAAATTTAGCGATGTACTCGTGGATGAATGTAAATATAGATAGATCTCTAAAATATTAGCAAGCCAACAATAAATAATTATTTATTCTGGTGAAATAAACAGACAGATATATAGAATAATAATTTTATTTTATCATATCTAAAAAGTCGTGATATATCTCAAATCCGATATTTGATACTATTTTTCTTGAAAAAATGTATCAATGTTATAAATTGGTTGAGGAAGGGATCGTGATGTATCACTTTGATATCCAAATCGAACTCAGCAACCATTAAAATTTCCAATATGAAATCTTAAGCTATTTTAATGAAAAACTATGATTTTTCGATTATATTCCATGGGCCATCGAAAACCTGTTATCAAAATCGCACACCATAAGATATTCCGATACAAAGTTCTAGCTATTATCACCGAGAAGCATGACTTCAGGTGAGTTGAAACAGGTACTTAATTTAAAAAAAAGTCTACATCTGCAACTTTTTTACCAAACATAGAATATATCATCTACATACATCAACCATATCCTAGGCAAATGCTCGAATTCTGTATTTATAGGATGACAATAAAAGTGACCGAGAGGCAATTTTCCTACATGCAAAGTTTAGTAACGTCGATACTTAACAACTTCTTGACTAGAATTATTCAATTTGAATAAATCTTTAAGGTAATCCAAAGCGTCAAGTGTACCAACTTGACAGGCATCTAAAGAGATCAAAATTCCACCTTGTTGCAATTTCAAAAAATTTCAATTTTATTGACTGATAAAATCTCTGGTATTATTAATTAATGTAGAGGTAGGTTGCGCAAAAAATAACTCCGTGGTAAGTTGGTGATTATGGATGCAATGGGGCGCACCGAATTTCCTACTTTGTGTTTCGTTGATAGATAGTATAATCTACCGATTTTTTATGTCTGTATATTTTTGTACTGTGTGCTTGGAAAATCAGTCTCAAGATTTGGCGTTGAAAATACACGAAGTAGTTATGGATGCGTTTGAAAATGTGTCCTCTAATTGCCTTACAGGTATCATCTTAAATTATGGTAATATATTTTAAAAAATAAACTAACAAACACTGAGAGCTGAATATAGACCTAAACTGCAACACACGTACAAGTCATTGTTTTGTGTTAAGGATTATGGCATATAATACAAATATACTTAGTAAGTATTATTCTTTTTATAAAATTTACCTCCATCAAATTGTGTAGTCTTGAACCTGTTCGCATATTTTTAACTAAAGCCATATTGTATAGGATATCGAAAACATTACCATTTATTAGGCAAGGCATTTTAATGTTACTGTTTACATATTTTAAATTTTTAATTATAATTATCCTACACTGTGGGGTTCTAATTTTTAGTACGATATACATAGACTTACTTTATGTAAAAAATCCGAATCATATGGGATGTACGCTTCACAATATAGTAAGTCATGAAGCCATGTAATGAAATTAAAGATCTGTTAAGTAGAAACAGGTTTCGTCAGCATTATAAAAGTTTCTTTTAAGAAGTGCATTCTGCTCCATACAGCGACTTGTGTACATCGACACATTTTCATATTTTCGTTTTTATCTTACCCTTAGTATTTTGTCATTGTATTTATAATATTGTTATTGTACAGTGACTTGTCGTATATCATCCTATCATAATAAATATTTATTCAGGTGCGATGAAAAAATATAGAATAAATACACAGCGTGCCATTTCTACACTAGTTGCAATTTTACTCCAGTATGTATAAAAAAAACAGTTGATTCAATTCATTACAGTTATCTGGGGGGTGGGGGTGGTTAGTAAATGATAAACACGTATAGACGTACAGCCAGATTTGCCCCCTATTTTTTTTATAAACAACGACCAAAGTCGGAAAACTCAGTTTTCGGGCCATAGAATTTTCCAATTACGTTTTAGAGAAAATTTGTATTAATAAAAGTTGTGGGTATTAAAATAAAAAGACCTATAATCTCTTTTTATGAGTTAAAATCGATAAATGAATTATCGAGATACTCTTTTTTGCACTATTTTATAAATGTTAATAACTTTTGCAATAATGGCAGTAAGTGACACATAATATCTTGGTGAAGAGCTCATTATGGATCTTTATAAGCGAGCAAAATTTTAGCCGGATCGATTTGATAGTTGATGATTAATTGCATTTGTTTATCCCAGACAGAGAACGTCTGTTTAAACAATTGCCATAAGAAAGATAATGGATCTAGAGATGTTGGAATGGATTCTTGAAAAGTTTAAAAAGGGGGAGGGTTTGGTGTTAGTTAATATTTATGATTTACTAACTTGCGTGAAATCGACGATCAATTTTCTATACTACACCCAGACTAGATTATTTACAATTTCAGGAAATTCTAAAGTAACATAAAAAAAGACGAAGTAAGTAATAAGGCTAAAAATTAATATTTTTCTATCGAACGTAGTTATTGATATACCACACATTAAACATTGTCTACAAATAATATTTAACTTGCAATATTTTGCAGCAATTGTCTTTGGCATGTATTAATTTAGTTAGTTAGCTGGTACCTCTATTAATTTGTCGCAGATGGGCTCATAATTTCCATATCATAAATCTCAATGCAAGTAAAGCAATATGTAATATGTAGGTGCAAGTATTCTTTCAAAATAATATTTCATGTGCCAACTGATCGATTATCTGAGCACAGAAGGTGATTTTATGATTTCTCTTGAATTTTCAGTTGTGCGTTCCTTTGTCAACCACTGTAACGCAATTGCCCCACCTAAAGCGCCACAAAATTTCATTTATAACATTATATTTAATGTACGAATGACATGTAAGAAAAACGTTAGAGTAGTTGCCATCAAAAGATTTAATTATCTTCAGAGTGTTTCAAAGAAAATGAAAATAATATCTGATTTCTTCAAACCGCAAAGAATCCCTACACCATCACTCATCATTCAAAAAAGGGATGCAATATCTGACACAAATAACATATGTTATTCAATTTCCATTAATTTTTGAAAGAAAAACAATATTACTAAAATGGTACAATTTTATTTTTTATTTTTTTATACAGTCTCATCTTTGAAAGCTAAAATATGTATGTAATGCATAAGCTCCAGATTTAGATCTACATTTTCTTCTAAAAATAATGACCTAACGTAAGTTTTACTTAAAAAAATGTTAGTTAGCGCAGAAGAAAATATGGATCTTACTATTATAATCAATTCTACGCGTACGGATTTAAAATCATTTTATGTACAAAATAGTCTAACGCTACATTAACTACACTAATTCTAAATATATACAATTTTCACAGAAAATAAAATAAATACAGAGAAGAAAACTTATTTGTTAAAAAAAAATAAACTACACCCTATTCATTTTCTACAGTTGGGTTAACTCTGCCATTCAATTTTTCCAAACCACCTTGAGACCTACAAAAACATGCAAAAATTAGTACAATTATTCACCAAAATTTATTTTTGAAAGGAAAACCAAAGATACAAGTAAATAAATAGGGAGTTCAGTTCAATGGTTTTGATACGTAAGCATGCGCAGATTATTATGGGTTTATGGTAAAAGGTATATTTAACTTAAGAGCGCCCACACGTTGTCAAGCCCACTTAATTGTTTATAAAAATTGAAAAAATTATTCAATACAAACATGAACAAAACAATCTACATATCTATTGATTTATTTTTCATTTTTTCTCTTGGATTTTATCTATTATGCGGGTTAAAAAATTAAATAAAAAAATATTTAAGAAAAGTTTTATTTAAATGCTCTAAAAAGTAGAAAATAAATTTTGAAGTAAATCAAACCCATCATTCCATCATTTTGTTATATTATATAATTTTGTTTACGATATAAAAGCTTGTCGCGAGATTTTCCTCTGTAAAGAGGAAGCTTTTATATAATAAAAAAAATTATATATGGAAAAGTGCCGTGATCACTGTGTTACCGAAGAAGAGTAATCCTGAAGATTTTAAAGACTTACGTGCTATTAGTGTTTTGCCTACATTTTCTAAAATACTTGAAAAATTCATGAAAAGTCAACTTAGGCAATATGTATCGGATAAGAAAATATTACCTAAAACACAATCGGGTTTTAGAGCTGGACACAGTTGTACTACGGCACTTCTGCAAGTGGTCGATGACATGATAGGAGCATCAGATGAGGGTTTATGTACAATTTTAATCTTGTTAGATTTTAGTCGGGCGTTTGATACGCTTAATCATGAAATGCTTTTATCAATTTTGTTACATATAGGTCTTACGAAGGAAGCAGTTAATTTATTTAAAAACCATTTAAAAAATAGGCGATAAAAAGTTTGTATTGAACACGATTTCTCAGAAGACTTATTATTGAGATCAGGTGTACCTCAAGGTTCTATTCTGGGGCCACTACTTTTCACACTGTATACCAGTCAGTTTATTTCATGTTTAAAACACTGCCAAATTCATTTATATGCTGACGATACACAGCTTTATTACTCATTTGATGCTTCTGAGGATAATGGTGCATGTTTACACATCAATGTGGATTTAAAATCTTTTTTAAAAGTAACAAAAGAACACTGCCTTATCATTAATGCCAGCAAGTCGAACTCTCTACTTTTTGGTCCTAAAAACTCTCGTTATTAATTATTAAAAATCACATTCATATAAGTGTAGATCAAGAAAACCTTGAATTAGTTGAACATTCAAAAAACCTGGGTGTTATTATTGACAGTGAGCTTCGGTTTGAAAAACACATAAATATACTTGCACAAAAAGCATATAATTCTATTAAATTAATTTATGGAAATAGGCATTATTTACCTCAAAAATTGAAAGTGATGTTATGTGAAAGCCTGATGTTGTCTTTATTAGATTTTGCTGACTGTTTATATGGCCCCAATTTAACTACTCTATTCAAGAATAAGATTTAAAAAATTCAGAATTCATGTCTTAGGATAATTTACGGTATTCGCAGACGTGAGAGAATATCATATAAGCTAGAGGACGCGGGTTGGTTGAATATGGAGAGACGCAGATTGTTTCATTCGGCATGTTTATATCATAAAATATTAGTTAAAAGATCTCCCGAATATTTATACAATAAAATAAAATTTAGGACCGATGTACATAACCTAAATTTAAGTTTCAAAGGTCTTTTAACTCCACCTATCCACCGAACAGAACAATTTAAGCGTTGTTTTAGGTATCAGATCTGCAAAGTTTATAGCCCTCTACCTGAAAACTTGAAAGAAATGAAATTACATTGTTTCAAAAAAAATTTAAAAGTATTAATTTATAATGGGCATAATTAATACTATTAACCCCCTAGTTTAATTTAAAATTTAGTTTAATAAAGTTAATGTTTTCTTTTTGTTATTAACCATAGTAAAACATTATTTTTTTGTCTTATTGTTTACATTTACATTAAGTACAATTATTTTCTGTGTATTCTCACTGGAATGTAGTGCGCGGATTAGGTTAAGTGGAAGAGCAGCTAGTCTTTAAGAATATCTTTTTGTTTTAATTGTCAATTTTGTAAATCCATTGCTGAACTTCGCCTATTATTCCATTCAAATGTGTATATAAGAGGAAATTGTAAGTAAATCTTTTTAAGTGGAAAATAAAGACGCTATTATTATTATTATTATGAAACAAAATGATGGTTTGATTTACTTCAAAGTTTATTTTCTACTTTTTAGATCATTTAAATAAAAACTTTTTTAAAGTATTTTTTACATAATTTTATTTTTTACGTTTTAGTCTTTTGATATGCTGTAATCCCCAGATATCGAATTTGAGACGAATCGGATCACAAACGGTAAAGTAGTCCGCCATCTTGAACTAAATTTTTTACTAGAAATTCGTAATCCGCGATTCCGAAAACCCTCAGGTATCGATTTTAATCGATCTCAACCTAAATGACAAAAGTCGTCAGTGATATAGGCGCCGCCATTTTGAATTTCTGAACTTTTACTATAAATTCACAATCAGCGACCTAGAAAACCTCCAGATATCGATTTTGAGTTGGATCGGATCTTAAACGGTAAAGTCGTCCACCATCTTGAAGTCGCCATCCTGAACTGAATTTTTGACCAAAAATTCGTAATTGGCGAACCCGAAAATCCCCAGATATCGATTTTGACCGATTTGGGCCATAAATGACAAAATTCATCCGCCATATTGACGCCGCCATTTTGGATTTCAAAATTTTGACCAAGAATTCATAATTGGCGACCTCGAAAACGAAACTGTAAAGTCGTCCGCCATCTTGTTTTTTTCTTATATGAAAATGTTAAAGGATATTGTGACCGGACTTATACACATGTGCAACATTTCAAAGCTCTAGCTTACTTAGAACTAATCGAAATTTTGAGAGTTAGGGTCATAAAGTTTAGTGATAGTATACGAGAACGATCTTTCATATAAAGCAGACATGTGCAGTGGTAGCGTGTTAATAAGTTTCTATTTCTAGTTTGTATTGTATGTACAGTACCTCGAAGTACAACTTTATTAAATAAATACAGGGGGTTTTGTGCTCCAGTAATTTGTGGTAGAAACAACAAGTATGAAATACTTCTTTTTTGCATTGTCATCCATTTCAGTTTCAACACCTTATTAGATACGAATTCATATCTTTTTATCCCGAAAATAAACCTAATATATGAATTTTGCACGCGTTGAATACGGTTTCCATCATTTTTTGTTAAACAAGGATGGTAAACTATATCTGCAAAATTAAAATGACTAAGAACTAGTGAGTTTCACAACATTGCGTTTGTCTAATAAAGTGGAACATCCATATAACAATTTTAAATTAGAGTATGATTTTCTAATAGAATTAGTCTTATGCTGTGTAAATCTTAAGTCAGAATAAATATATAGACCTAAATTACGGGTGACTTTCACACTTTCTAATTTTTTTAATCTAGTTCAACATTTAAATTTCGTTCACATGCTTCTCGTTGCAGCCTACTTCCGAAAAACATTATTTTCGATTTATCTGCAGACAGTGATCAACAGAAACCTTATTAAACCTATCCAGATCTTCATTTATTTTATTATTTGCATTGTTAGCATTGTCAAAACTGAAAGAGAAATAAATTTGGGCATCATCTGCGTAATAGTGAGACTGACAATTATGTAAGAACGAAAAGATTTTAGATGTGTATAGAGTAAATAATAAGGGACCCAGTATAGATCCCTGTGGGACGCCGCTGCTAGTACATTGTGATTCTGATATAGTATTTTCTATTTTTACATATTGTTTTCTTTGACTCAGATAACTTTTAATCATGGCGACAGCACTATTTGTAAATCCATTATAATGTAGTATAGCTAAAAGCAACTGATGATTTACCATATCGAACGCTTTCGAGTAATCTATTAATATTAATGCTGTTAACTTGTGACAATCACATGCAGAGAGAATATCATCGGTTACTTTTAATAATGCTGTTGCACAGTCATGATGTGGATGAAATCCAGATTGTTCTGGTACAATTTTATGCTTGTCAATATGCTCCCTTATTTGTTCATTTAGCAACTTCTCCAAAAGTTTCGACAATGCTGGCAATATAGACCAGGGCCAAATCTGTTTAAGGCAATAAAAATTCTTAGCAGTATACGAATGGTCGGTAAATGTAGTTAATGGTGTAAATAATTAAGGAAAAATCGTCCAGACTGAGTAAAAGTTCGGGAAGGCGGGTTGGGGTGGTAATATATACGTTTTTAGGGGTTGGTACTTGTTTTGTGCGATTTGCGGCTAAACTATGCATCCTATCGAAGAATGTTGAATATAAAAGTTGTAGATAATGAAAAAATCTAAAACTTTCTAATTGATCATTATTAACCATAACCTCAAAATTATCGAGAAAAATGCAAAAAACCGTTTTTTCGATTTTTAATTTATAACTATCGCAAAAATGTTTATAATTTCATGAAAATTGGTGAAAATGTTCTCTTTTGTGTTTCAAATAAGCCCAAATTTTCAAAGCGAAATATTTAATTTTCGATGTTTTATGAAGAAAATAAAAAAAAAGACCTAATTTTCAATCGAAAAATTTGGTTAGCAAATTTTCGATTAATTAACTTTACTAGTGCTCATTTTTTTCGTTGAAATCTCAACTTTAATATAGAATTAAAATATAATATTGTTTATATACAAAATATCGTTAAAAAAGCGAAAAACTGAAAAACTACTTTTTAAAAATCGAGTTTTCGGTGAAAATCATGAATTTCTTTTTCTTTATTGTAAATGAACGTTTACATTCATAAAAAGCGTTAATTCTCATACAATACTATGTTATACAAGTAATGTACATGTACCTAACTATTCTCGGCTTTCAAAGTCCCGAAAACATTATTTAAACTGCAATTAAATAGATAAAAATTCAAAAAACACAAAGGCTGTGAACTGAGAAAATTTGTTAATTATTTCTTGTGATTCGTAAGTATTTACAAATTATCACGCCAAAGTCTTATATTTGATTATAAAATACAAAAATTAAAAGTAAAATAATTTTATTGAAATCTTTTTTTCTTCGTGGGCAATTCTCCATCGCCAGAATCGATCAAATTTTCTATATCTTCAATTTCTTGGAGTTCTTCTGGATTGTCCAGTTCAGTATCATTATTTTTATTATTATTTATTAGACAGTGGGTACTGTCTTCGATGTCCTCGAGATTACAATTTTATTCGTACAACGATTTTTCGGCATTAGAACATTTATCAGAACCGTGACAATTTGAACACAAATTTGTGCACTTTAAGTCATGCTTGCGACCCCCTCATTTGTTATTACCGTATCCTGTTTCGCAGCTGCAGCAGATAATTTTCAATAAATTTTCAGGAATTAATTCTTGTTCTGTAAATATAGGTACGATGCCATTAACGTGATGTTTCCATCCCCAATCTGTAGCTGTTAATTGATTACCAAGCTAACTTTGTATTTGAAAATACACCCTGTAACAATGTTGCTTAGCTGCCCCTTCAGTTGGAGGTAAATTTTTCAAATGAAATGAGGATTTAACAGTAGCCGTTCGGTAGAGTTCAAATCTTTTGCAAATAGAAGCTATTATTTTTAATTCATTTTCGGTCATCGTTTGTTTGTCTGCATTTGTATTGTAAAAAATTTCTGCAAGATTAGGTAAATGTTTATCGGCCAATAATGATTTTATAATTGTTTTTTTTCCTTTCCCAGCAAAACTGGAAGTTGTATCGCAGCCAGAAAAACAATGCAAAAATGCTACAATATGTTTATGTGATTTATGTTTAAAACTATTAGAATTGTAATAAGTATCATTAATATTTCCTGCATAAGGTTTGTGGAAATAGATATTCAATTCATGTGAACTGAATTGATTTAAAAGAACTAAAAGATCTATGTCTTGACCAACAACTACCACTATTTTATCGGAGTTTTTTGCTACTTCAAGGGATGTATTGATAATTAGGGAATCTGCATCTTCTTCATATAACTATTTTTTGCGTAGTTGTTTTGTACACAATGTAAATATTTTTGTGTTATTTCATTAATTGTATCTTTTTTTTGCCAGATTACTTTGTGTAAGAGAAACCCGCCATCAACAACGTGTACAATATTGCTCGAAGTTGGTAACGAATCGATGCTCACAAATTCTGTATATAAATGTGACTAAACATTTTTTCTGAAGCCATTCTCTGTAAACAACGACACAGGAAATGAAGCAAGTAAATAATTTTTCATATCATCTGTGCAGCTGATATTTCGCGAAATTCTCTGAAATAATAGTAATGGATCAATCGTAACAGTCTCGCCGCAGTTAAGTACATGTACATTACTTGTATAACATAGTATTGTATGAGAATTGATGCTTTTTAGGAATGTAAACGTTTATTTACAATAAAAAAAAAGAAATTCATGATTTTCACCGAAAACTCGATTTTTAAAAAGTAGTTTTCGGTTTTTCGCTTTTTTAACGATAAGCGTAAATCTTTAAAATCACTCGGCTCCTTGTTTTAAGGAAATGGTTTAACATGTTCAATTTTCCATTGAGAGGGGCAAATATTTTTTCAATACAACAGTTAATTAAATGGGTAAGATAAGGAACGATAATAGGGCAGTAAAGTATCAACATATTATCTACGTTAATATTATCCGCTCCCATTGCGTTAGATTTTATACTAAGTAGATGTTTATTAACCGTTTCACTATCCACAATATGGAAATAAAATTCCGCTACATTTGGTTTTATATTATTTGTGTAATGATTTAATGCTTCTCTGTTAGTGGACGACCAATATTGACAAAAAACTGATTTAAGGCATTTAAGTCCTACAAATGCTCTGAAATTTCATGATTATTTTTTCGCCGATACATACTTAGGTCATTAAGAATTTTCCAGGTAGTTTTAGTGTTATTATTATTACTAATTTTATTCCGAAAATATATTTTCTTCTCATTTTTTATCTCTCTGTTAACAAAATTTTTTAATTCTTTATAGCCATCCGAATCAGTGATACTCTTTGTTTTTCTAAATTTTATTAGAGCTTTATGCCATAAAATATTTTAAATTCTCCGTTAACCAAGGGTCATATTTTTTTGTGATTTTCGATGTAATCACCGGAGTATGTTTATCAAATAAGTTATTAAACGTTTCTACTTTCTCATCTACACTTTCCAAATATAATATTTGATTAAAATCAGTTTCTTGTAAATCTCGGTAAAATAAATTATAATTAATATTTTTTAATTTCCTATATGTATATAAAATCGGTATAATGTTTTCAAGGTTAAAATCAAGTTTGCACGTAACCAAGCTGTGAGAGACAAATTTGGGAGATCTGTGACAGTAGTATCAATTACCTTTACATGGTGCCCACGGATGTAATGGTCCCCAGGTATAACTTCTACAAGAACTTTCAGACTCTTATACCAGACAGGGAGGATTGGAAAAACGGTCCTCCCATAACAGCACAAACAGTCTGGTACACTGACGGCTCCAAGACGGAACAAGGAGTCGGAGCCGGGATTTACGGGACAAGGTCAAAAGCCAATATCCCGATAAGTCTAGGGAAATACGCGGTGTTTCAGGCTGAAGTGATCGCCATACACTGTTGCGCAAGGGAGATAATAGGACAAGGTACTGTTAACCAGTCGATTGCCATTTTCTCTGGTAGCCAAGCGGCAATAAAAGCAATCAGTTCCATGCAAATCAACTCAAGATTGGTGTGGGACTGCTTGACGGCCCTTACAGAGCTGGGAAGTCAGAACAGAGTGACCCTAGCATGGGTACCAGGACACGAGGGACACAGAGGAAGCGAAAAGGCTGACCAACTGACCAAGGAAGGCGCACTTGAAGCCCCAATAGGACCCGAGCCCTTTTGTGGCGTGGCAAAGCCATGCATACGAGCAGCCATTAAGGAATGGGTGCAAAATAAATCTCTGGAATAGTGGAGGAATCTCCCAAGACAGAGACAGGCCAAGGAGTTCATTAAAGAACGTTCGGCCAAATTTACGGAAGACCTACTAAGCCAGAATAGGAAGGCTATCAGAGTAATGGTAGGCCTTCTAACTGGCGACTGCCGGCTCAATAGACACATGAGTCTAATGGGCCTGGCAGAGGACGCGACATGCAGATTCTGCCAAGAGGAAGAGGAAACCTCAGTTCACGTATTGTGCCACTGTGAAGGCCTGGTGAGGCTGAGATTCCAAGTACTCGGAGAAAAAAACCCAAGGGCGGACAGTTATATAAAAGGGCCTTTATCAAAGCTATGGAGTCTAGTACAAAGGACAAAGCTGAATGAGGTACTATAAGGAAGATATCCTGGGAGCATCACAATAGACCTGAAAAGGTCGCGGTGGTAAAGGCTAAACAACCAGCTCCTTTGTTAATCTAATCTAATCTAATCTACCTTTACATTTTCAGAGCAAAGAAATAAATCCAATAAGATAGTGGAGGTTGGTCCGACCCTCGTTGGCTCTGCTACTACCTGCTCTAAGCCGAACGATTCAAATAATGTGGACATTTTGGTATAGTTATTACTAGCCGTATTTAAAAAATCATTATGAAAGTCACCACCGCACAATAGATAATCCTACTTTGGAACAAGTGTGCTTAGTATATCCTCAAAAGTGTCAATAAACTCTACTACTGAAAATTGTGGACTTCTATATACTATTCTTACACATATAGATGTGTTACTTAATGAGAAAGATATCCACAACTGTTCGGCATTGTTTAATGATAAGTAATCAATTTTATTGCATTTTCAAATTTAATTTTTTTGATGGAAAATATACAATATTCAAAAAACTTTATATTGCTGGATAAAGAATTAAAAACTTTTTCAAATGAGCTATCACACGCACCCTCGTTCTATTTAAAAATTTTAAAGGGGTAGCTGACACTGCAAGGGAGTTGACGGGGGAGGTATAAAATTATGCTAATTATGTAGATGATGAATTTATACATTACTTGTGGACCTCACTGTATAAATGCGTAAATGCTTTTCATATACTTGATAATATTTTTAATAAACTTGTAATTTTCAAACAATCCTCGTAACTTAAAGCAGTACAGAAACGTTTTTAAAAAACCGTTGAGGTAATTAACATCAAAGAAACAACCTTGAATTAAAAGGTGATTCAACTCGCATAAACGATCAGTCACAATGTAATAGGAAATACTGATGCTATTTTAATACTCCTTTTATATCTGACTCTACAGCGGTTTTAGTTCCTCTTGGATAAAATCGTTGAAGAATAATTATATTTGCTGTTTGTCAACCGATAAACTTAATAAATGTCAGTGAATGTCGTAATATTACGATAATAAAAAAATGTTATGGTTAGTTTTAAATATGGCGTCTCTCAAAAAACATGCTGTGTTTCTGCTTCGCTTACTGATAGGCATTTCCAAAAATGTGATTCATTCCTGGATTTAAAACCAAATTTTAATATAATGATTTTGTTTCAATTTAAGATAAGATGGCATGACCAGTTCCTTCTAGAAAATGTAGATATGTTTGGGGTGTGGGGTAAGATTTAAGAACTAAATATTTTTTCTCTAAAACGGCTCGAACGAAAGATACAGAAAATTATTTAGCACAATACTCAAATGGTTAACAACCGCGGTCTTTCTGATAATAGTTCGAATGATTTTTAGCGAATTTGACACAACATAACCAGATGCTCCCGGAAAAAGAAGGGACGGGGATCATGGGGGCAAAGCTTTAAAGAAATAAATAATTATTTTCTCTAAAACGATCTACCGATTTTAATCAACGACAGCATATCATCCTCAAGCAAATGGTATGGTCGAGAGATTCCATAAAACCCTGAAGTCTGTATTGTTAGCCAGGGCTAACACCATTCACTGGTATGATGAATTGCCGATTATTTTATTAGGTTTACGCGCCATGCCCAAAGAAGATTTGAGTTGTTCATCTGTAGAGCTTATTTACGAACAAACCTTGCGTCTGCCTGACGATTATCTTATCAGGTCACATACTGATACTCAGGTCTCACTCTTTATTACAAAATTACAAACCTTCTTCGACAATTCACGTTTTAGATCCCCTAAACAAAATTTCACTCGCAAAATTTTCATCAGTCCTGACATCACTTCTTGTAAGTACGTTTTCATTCATCAGGACAGAATGAAACCATCGTTCGTCCCCTGGTACGAAGGACCCAATTGTAGTTGATCGACTACAAATGGAAGGTTAAACAGATAATTCTTTTTTTAAAGTGGTCCTGAATATTTTACTAAGATGACGGGGTCGCCGGTGACATGCATTCGCCGTCTATCTTTGCAAAAAGTTCGCGAACCATCGATGCTACGACAAAAATAGTAAAGACCTTTTTTTATTCCGTACTAAATTCTCTACAAAGGACAATGTTAAAAATAGCCGTATTTCTGCCCCCATGCCGCAACAGCCAGAATGTAACGAAATGGATTGCAACACCTTCGTACCGCCCTAATTATTTTTTTAAATATAAAGCAAGGTTGTAGGCCAACGATATATGTGACAACAACAGGTATACATTCTTTAACAATCAGGGAGGCGGGGAAATATTTTTCAACTCTCTTGAGGGCTGAACACCCTTTGAATTTTTAACATTTAATTGGTCGTTGTCATTTGGTGACGCTACTGACAAGCATTTCTTAAAAACCTCCCCTTGGCTGTGAAAATGGGAGAATAACCTGTGAAATAAAGTATAAATAGCTTTTGAATGCATCAAAATATATTTCACAAGCTATAACTGATATTTACCGCTCAAAACCAATCTTGCAAGTATGTTTGGAAAACCATGCCTAGTTCGGAGTTGGAATAGAGGGCAACATGATTTTTAATGAAAGAAAATACACTTAATAACTTATTACATAGCTGCCGAACTATCTTGCATTTTTTTAAAAACTACCCCTATTTTGCAGCATATTCTCCCATTCTACCCCCACAGTAGGTTTTTACGATGAAATGCTTACTAGTGGGGTTGTCAAGTTATCTTGAGCAGTTCTTAGTAATCAAATACATTTCGTTGCGTGCAAAATCGATATTATATTTTACAGAATATTTTCTTATTTCTGCCCCCAACGCAGAGATATGCTTTTTATTAAATGCTTCATTAAATTCAGTATCCCGTGGTTATTAGGAACTTTTTATCGCAGAATTTTACTAATTCAAATTTATCCAAATGCTTAAGCCAAAGTCTTATCAAAATTAGCAAATATTGAATTCAATAAATATCCGAAAATATCATTCTAACTAAATAACTTACATACCTCATAACTTACGTTTTATTTCAAACAAATTTGTCACAACGCACTTTTCTACATACAAAAACCCATTAAAATAATATTATAACTTAATTATTGAACAAAATTCAATATTTTTCGATTTTAATGAAACTTTGGTCATGGTTTGCCCACAATTCTGAACAAATTTCATTAGTAAATCTAAAATTCCTCATATTTCTTTCATTTTTTTCAATTTGTTTTGGTATCGCAGTGGCTTTGCAATTGTATAGGCGTGAATGTTTGGTCATAAGCAGACACACTGTATATTTGAAAAATTATATATTTTGGGTCCATAAAAATCAATGCACGATATTGTACAAGCAATTAAACGAGAGATATATCCTGTCAAAATTTATAATTGAATCTTCGTACTTATTTTGTTGAATAACTAACTGTATTTGTATGCTTTTTAAAGGCGTTTTAAAAGCTTTTATTCAACTTGCAATGTTAGTTTGTTTAGGGCAAATCTTGCAATCAAAATTTCGATTGATTAATCTAGAGCTTTGAAATTTTACACATGTATAAGTCCAGTGACAATACACTTTAACATTTTCATATAAGAAAAAACAAGATGGCGGCTTCAAGATGGCGAACGACTTTATCGTTTATGAATCGATTCGACTCAAAATCGACGACTGGGGGTTTTCGAGATCGCCAATTATGAATTTTTCGTCAAACTTTAGAAATTCAAAATGGCGGCGCCAACATGGCGGACGACTTTTGTCATTTATGGTCCAAATCGATCAAAATTGATATCTGGGGGTTTTCGGATTCGCCGATTACGAATTTCTAGTCAAAAATGTAGTTCAAGATGGCGGACGACTTTATCGTTTATGATCCGATTCGACTCAAAATTGATTTCTGGGGGTTTTCGAGACCGCCAATTATGAATTCCCGGTCAAAATTCAGAAATTCAAAATGGCGGCGCCAATATGACTGTCGACTTTTGTCATTTAGATCCAAATCGATCAAAATCGATATCTAGGTGTTTTCGGGGTCGCGGATTACAAATTTCTAGTAAAAAATTTAGTTCAAGATGGCGGACGACTTTACCGTTTATGGCCCGATTCATCTCAAAATCGATATCTGGGAATTAGAGCATATCAAAAGACTAAAAAGTAAAAAATAAAATTATATAAAAAAATATTTAAAAAAAACTTTTATTTAAATGCCCTAAAAAGTAGAAAATAAACTTTGAAGTAAATCCAACCCATCATTTTGTTACATTATATTATTTTTTTTATGCTTGCCGCGAGCAATCTCATTTACACCGGAAAATCTCGCGACAAACATTTATATCATAAAAAAAATTATATAATGTAACCAAATGATGGGTTTGATTTACTTCAAAGTTTATTTTCTATTTTTTAGAGAATTTAAATAAAAGCTTTTTAAAAAATTTTTTTTATAATTACACAAATTCTCTTTACGTTGTAGACTCTATCGGTTAAATTTAATTTCACATTAAAATATTTACAAACAATTCTATATTTCGCTTGTACTCTGTATTCTAACCGACAAACTTTTATAGTAGGATCGTTAGTTATTAAAATATCATTAATGGAAACAGGATACCCAGTATCTAATTTGAAAGAGGTACATTATTAGAAACAGGTAAAAATATTTTAAAAGATAACTAGCCCAATCATTATGTCGAAATGTTCTTTGCTGGGAACTCAATATAGGTAGTTAAATGCAAGTCATAAATCCAAAAGTGTGATACTTTTTGTTGTACTCTTTTTCACCATTTTGGGCCGGTGTTTAGTCTTATTTTTTGTAAACTAGATTGTCAATAATAAGTATTGGGTTTCCTAATGATCAGAGTACCAGGGCCGTCATCGGGAGAGCCTAAATGCAATTTTTTGTCGAACCAAAAACACTTTTAATTCTTCGTTTCACAATTTCTCACCTCGGTGAATTGTACTGGAATACGCCAATCTTGATAACTCAAGTTTTGCTGAATAAAAGTTCAAATGGCGGTAAATTCCGAAATTACTATTATGACCCCAACTCTGATGTCAATAGTAGACTAGTAAAAGAAAAAAAATAAATGACCCTTTGTAAATAAGTTCCCTGCATTGTATACAACAAAAATCGTTTCAGTCAAGACATAAATATCCTCATATGCAAAAAAAGTCACACCTGACAAACTTACCCTTATTTGGGGGTAGCAAATAGTAGTCAATTATTGGAATCGCTTTTTAACATAAAATTAATTTGACGAGAGGCTCTCGAAGTACATATAATCGGGTGTATATTTACTGGGCAGTCAAAAACGCAACAAAAATTTTACGAGCTAATTACTAACGCCAGTGAACCATTCGGCATGGTCTCATCAAACAAGCCGACGTACATTAAAAATCTATAAAGATAAGTGATTTAATTTGCAAGCGAGAGTAACGGTGTTTTCATGAGACCGTAAAGTTTTTGGTTGCGTTTTTTGACTGCCCAGTAAATATAGACCCGACTATACCGGTATTAAAGTTATCTGTGCTAAAATTAATCCATTTTGAAATCTCACCTCTATTTGGGGGTAGTTAACCCTCTATAATGCATTAGAATAATACATTTATTTACGTTTGGTTCACTTCTCCATAAATCTAATAATTATATAACAATAAAGTGTAATTTAAATGATCATTTCAGGCCCAGTGTTTAAAGTGGCTTGATAGGAAGATTTGCCCACAAAGAAAGATGGATAATCTGTAGTGAAAATAACTTTCGAGTATCGAGACTAAATGTAGAATTAACATTTTTAAATAGTGTTTGTTAAAAATTATTAACCTAAAATATATCTCAGTTTAGTGTACACGCCCATGAATCTTGTAAATTATTACACGATTATGATTAGACGGTTGCGTCTTAAGTAAAAGTAAAAGTGAAATGAAGTCGCATTGTGCAATACTGCTGTGGATTTGGGACATTACTCATACAGGACAGATCAATAATAAGACGAGTCAAGCACATCGCCTTCAACTTTTGTTCGATGACTACTACTGGGAAATACAACGAAAAATTTAATCCAATTAGCCAGCTTTCTGCCCCCGAGTGTGAAAGTTTCAATCCAATCTTCAATCATCTGTCGTTTTTTCGCTGTTTAAAACAGAATAAATTTATTTGTTATGTTGACCTTTCTCGCTTTATATTCTAATTCTTCCGTTTGAATTAAACATATTTGTTGTTATTCTTATTGTTAGTCTTTACTTTCTAATGGTTTGCAGTGCGTGATGTTGGCATTAAAATTTAAATGTGATTTAACTTGTGGCAAATACAAACAACTGTAACTGGTGTACAAAACACGACGGAATATCTTTCGTGGCAGAATTCGTAACCTTGCAAGGCATGTTAACATATACCGGATATTTCTAAAGTAAGGCTTTCTACAACATGTAGTAGTCATCAAAATAGGTCAAGAAGCAAGAAGTAAATATCTGGCATAAAATGCACCCCTATGGAGTTAGAGGCCCTTAGAAGCGTTCAGATAAAATTTGTTTTCAGTTTAAATCCTTTACTGATGATGCTATCATGGTTAGCAAAATACGCGACAAGTAGTGTACTTTAGGGTAGCGTTCAACTGTCCTGGTGTTTTAAGTGACTGACAGACGCTATCCTAGTACAGTAATGTCTCTTTAAACAGTTACCACTCAACCGGGACACATACACACAAATAAGTATACAACGACCATTCCCTACGACATTGCCATCTGCTGCAGCTGAGATTCGAACTCAGGAGTGGTACAGTGACCAGCCGTGTTGCCTCTCACATAACCCTAGTCAGGATGCGAACCAACCCGGTACTCCATGGTTGTAAGCCTCAAGTCAATTCAATTCAACAACGCTTTATTGATATTTAAATACAAACAGAATCCTTCCGAGATTCCACACTGAGTCCGACCCTGCAACAACCACGCTGACGCGGTGGCAGATTGCAAGGCTGGGCGGGGTGGTACTGGCTCGACTAAAGAAACCTAAAATCACTAAACCAAAACTCTTTCCAACGCAGACGGATTAAAAGAGGTTTAAAATACTTAAATATCTAATTATAAAAAGATTTAACAAAACTGAAAAGTACACTTTATTTAGAGAATTGGAGCACGAACACTTTTTAATTTCGTAGTTGACGCTAGCACCTCAATTTAAGCGAAGAGCGTACCGCTGGGCTACGCATAAGCTGGCCTAAACTGTGACTTGGACTGTGGATTAACCACGAAGGAAGAGTTAATAAATGCTACGGGCCCCGCGCCTGGGCTTACAAAAACTGTCAAGCTTGTTCATCCTCTAATTATTGTAATCTCATGTGCATCGAACTTACTGCATGACAGAGTCGGTAACACGTATTGTCACCCGTCCCCCGCTGCCTCTTCCCCGCCCGCAGGACGGTCGCGTACGAACTTGTCTAGTCGTAATAACCCGACTTATTAAATCTACTATTACAGTCGTTCATTCCTTCTACAGTATATAAATTTACTTTTCTCTTACTTTTGATACGAGCTATCTACAATGAAATATATTTCTAGCGGACTACTTTTTTATATCTTCTTCTTGCGTTTCTTTTGTGGGTTGTTACTTTACCGGTCGCTGTGGACTAATACAATATACAAAACTGCTGTTTTACAACAGTAGAAGTAAAAGATATTAAGAGAGTGAAGTATAATTTGATCTAGTTATTACGAAGTTTCGGGGTAGTGATGAAATTGTTAGTTCACCTCACAATGGAGATTATTTAGGTTTATTAGAATTAATAACCAAATTTGCAATTTTTCTGGCCCAACATATAGACATTCTTGCAAATAAAGGAAGGGGACATACGTCATGTTTGCCAAAAACAATATGCGATGAATTTATCCGTGTAACTGCATCAAGCATGCTGGACCATATTATTTGCGAAATAAAGAGATGCAAATACTATTCAGTATCGTTGTATTCTACCTAGCGGAAGTTGGATTCTATCAATGGAAAGATTTGTAAGGTTATTGGATATGCAAGGCCATACTGCTGCCCAAAGTGTACTAGATTTTTAAAATGAGAATGATATTTTCTATGTTATAGAAAATCAAACACCTGGAAAACACTTTTTGAAATTCAGGTGTTTATTGTCATAATTGAAAATGTACCGTCTGCATTAGCTAAACGCATGGAAGGGTACAATCAAGTGACTACTTATTTGGAATGCTTCGGCAATTAAAACCTTTTGCAGCAGAAGAGATCTTGAAAATAACTCCAATTATCGTCTGGGTTTACCCAGACGATTTGGAAGAAAGCCTAGGCTCGCTGAACTGCTCAAAACAGATGTGGCTGCTGCTATTATAGACAGCAAAAAGCACGAAGCTCTGGAACTGCAATTTTATAAACTTTTAACGGAATATTTATTAGAATCGTGTTTCCCAAATGTAGAAATAGTCTTGCGCATTTACTTGTCTTCGATTATCACCAACTGCAGCGGAGAAAATTCTTTATCAACATTAAAGTAAAGTAAAGTGCTGTTTTATTTTATATCCTAAATCCTAAACTTTAGGACCTAAAGCAATCCAAGGGCTTCTTGTTAGCATTTGCTACAGACTGGTTTAATCCGGCACTGGACTTAAGGACTTATTTTGATTAATACTGTACGTTGTAGAATTAATATGTTAGGATTTGGCTTTTTGACAGTCTATTGTTAACTGCATCATTGAACCAAGAAACTGGAGAAAGAAGAAAACTCAACTAGAACAAGCAGAATAAACACGAAAACAAAACACTTTGGGCAAGCCGCTCTCAAAGAAACCATACATATCTGAAGACAAATAAACAACGAATAAATGTGCAATGAGACGGAAAGAAGCAAGTCATAGAAATCATCCCAGAGCACGAATTGTGTCACACCTCAACGTACAGGACATAACCATACAAATAGTATAACTATTCATAGAAACACAGATGTCACTACTAATAGGAGAGAAAACAATTCATAAAGATACAAACTAGGCAATAAAATACTAGGGACAAATCGAAAAGAGGACCAACAGTACCAACACATGTATTGAAGGAACCGCTAATACTGATCAGCAACAAACAAGAAGAAAAATCAAGAATTGAAGAAATTAGGAAAAGACCAAGGACACTGGGAACAAAGAGTAAGAAAAAGAAATGAATAGCATAATGAAACCACACGCCCAAACGAAATTAGAAACGGAGAGCCACAATAGTAAAAAAATATTTCTGGAAACGAAAACCTAAAAAAAGGAACATAAACTCTCCATATCAAGTCCAGGTCGGCAATCTCTCTTCCATCTCTGCCCCTGTTTCTGTATCAAGCGACATGTGGCTCCCGCTGTCAGCAACAGGCATGACCTGGGTCAAACCCACAAATAACCAAGTCATATAGATAAATATTCAAGTTATATATCGGCAACTTGGCGCAGTCACGTGGTACCGCCTAGTTCTTCTTATAACCAAGAGATGTCGCAGTCTAGAGAAATTGTAGTAATAGTTAACAAGTTGTTGATTATATTAATTCATTTGTGTTTTTCTTTTAGCTGTGGTTTTGACTTTAAAGAGCGACGAATTACCTTATTATAGTTTGGGTGCCTAATATTACACAGAATTGCTCATCCTTATTTGGTTAACTTCTAACTACCCCGCAACTTGTTTCTTAATACTAGGTAGAAATAAACTGTTGTTTCTGTCCAAACTGGTGTAGATTTTACTAGAGATAAGAAAATTGCAACAGCTGTTATGCTTGCAGCATTAAAATAATAATAATGCAGTCGAGATTATTTTCAATAGGTTGATTATTAATGTTTAAACAAAAAAATTACTAACTTGCTAAGCTACTTATATTTTTTTATTGAATAAATCACTAATATATGAATTATACGTACGTATAACTATCAATTAAAAGTGTGACAAGTGAACTGTAAATGTAAATGAATCAAAATGCCCCACGATTAGAAAAAAGAGGAAACATGATCCTCCAAGCTTTCTGCGCTTCCAAGATTCATGTTATTTAATATATGAAAGTTTTGAAAAACAGTTATATCTGTGTTAATGTAAATGTAATTTTGAAGATCATTTAATGAACTTAAGATAAAGTCTTCGGCGAATCTACTTTAAGGAATTCAGTTTTTTTAGTTATACAGAAATAATTATTCTGAACGATGGAATTTTATTTTAATTAAGTTATCAATTAGCCAGAACGTTGACCACGATGATTTTGGTATATCCGATTTTTTTATGGCAACAATAGAGAAGACTATTGAAAAGAGAAAACAAATTACTAAGATCAGTTCAAAAGCATATTTGAGAATCAATTAAAATGAAACAAAACAACATCTAAGTGTAGCGTGTATTATGAAAGTTAAAACACTTTATATCTGTCAGTGAACCTCACAAATCAAATGTTTGTACTGTAAAAAAATAATCAAAGTATCAGTCGAGAGCTGAGTAGCTTTATAGCTTTTAGCGATTTAATATTTTCTCAATTTGACTGGAGTTTATTTTGAGTGGTTCCTGAACATATCTAAACACTATTTTACTCAATTAGTTATTAAGTAATATCAGTTTGGATTTCGTCAGTGCCAGTGTGGGTAAAATTTAAGTTGATTGAAAAGAAATTGTAGTTTTCTTAAATGTTTTGGCATACTGATTTCTATTTAAATCTTGCTAATAAATTGCTGCATGCTTAAAGTGGGTATTGTCTAAAAAATGAGCTGTCTATATTTTGACTGCTGCATTTTTGGAATGAGATGTAGGTATAATCTTGATTCTTGATCTTACAAGATCTGAATTTTAAGTTTGGGCACGTCAAACAACGGCTAAATAAATAAGCATTAATTCGACTGATTTACCATTTTCTGTCGCTCCCTGTTTCACTGGAAATGATACTAACTTTAGATTTTGAAATAGAACACCCTGGATATTTTTACATCTTGAATTCAGGTTATTTTGCATACAACTATGGTATATTGAGAGAAAATATTAATGGCTTACAGTTTTATGAGTAAATTTAATTTTTCCTCTAGGTGGCCGTGACCTTCAAAAAAATCAAAAAAGTAAAAATATACAGGGTGTTCTATTAGCATGTGTCACTTTTGATGTTTATGTTTGTTGCTAATTCCGAGGCTAATTCATTAAATAATTATTGCGCATTGGAAAATTTGTTTTTTACGTATTTACCTACTACGCTTATGAGCCGAAGGGAGAAAAAATGTTTTGTCAGTATGTTAAGTGTATCATCCATGAGTTTGTCTTAAAATAATCACCATTCGGAAAATATTTGCAGTACGCCAATGGTCCAGAAATAGTGTCAGTATTATAATATTCATTCCCAACTTTAATAGGCATTAAGGGTATTCCACCCCTTACTTCTCAGATATAATACCAAATACCCCATATTTTCCAATCATATGTAATTTTATTTACTGTGTATACTTTCTAAATTTTGTTATAACTATCGATACAGTATCTTGGAAGTTACCTTTATAATAGTGAATACTTCCGAAGATCCGAAGGGAGATGTCCTATGAAAAAGTCTACTAATACATCATAAGTATTATTTTGATCAAAGTATATGCTTCAGAGGCATTCAATCTGACAAAATGACATTATACTACTAACTTATATTTGCTTGTCCCAAAACAAGACATTCTAAAATAAATTTGTTAAATGACGAGCAGAGATATAATAGATATCAACCTCAAGACATCTAATTTTTTACAGCATAAATATTTATGCCGACCTCAGGGATAGTAATTGTAAATAGCCTTGTCATGTCATTAATATAATGAACATTTTAGCAGTGTTTGCTATGTATCCTGAATATTAATGCTTTGCTTGTTACTATGATACAAACTATGCTATTTTTTAAAAGTTGCCTTAACCGGACTTCCTTCAAATTCTATTTAGGTGGGTATACCCATATGGAGTCGACAACAACAAGTTTAAATGCGTTACAGTACCTTGTGCCAAAGTCACGGACATTCGAATATTTTCCTTTTTAGATAATGTTATCCACCGTGAAAATTGATAAGTAATCATATATTTTAAAGCTTAGAATAGTTAAACAAAAACAATTACTTACGCAATGCTATTGATAATACTATCCAGTCCATTGTTTTTCTTTACCCTGTTCCTCGGCAAAGTGGCTATATAGTCATTGGCTTTGTCGTGGTAAGCCCCGTACATCTCCCTTAAAGCCCCATACACCAGTTTCTTCACCCTTGGGTCGTTTTTGTCCACCACGGGTACTGGGATTCCATCAACTACGTCCTTTTTTCCATTTTGCAGTGCTGGTCCAGAGCTAACACCATTGGTTAGCGGTCTTGAAACAGGATTTGCTTGTTTTGGAGGAGAATTATGCACTTTGTTGACTGAGAAATTAACAGGGGGCGGTGGAGGTGGTGGAGGAATGGAGCAAGAATTTTGAAATGATTGCTGTATTGGAGGAGGAGGCGGTGGACCAGTGGTTATATTCTGAGGCGGTGTTGGAGACTTCCTCTGTAAACTAGGAGTACTATTTTGAGGGATGTTGTTGACAAGAATTTGTACAGGTGGAGGTGGTGGCGGTGGTGGTGTGAAGTTAGAATTGTTGGTCTGTAAAGGTGTTGGTGATTTTTGCCGCACCAACGAAGGATTTGGAGCGTTATTTTCTGCAAACGATTTTGGTAAAATTACCGGTTTTGCGTTGTTAATCGGTGGTTTTGGGGATACGGAACCGTTCGTCGTTGTGGTTGTGGTACTTTCTTCATTATTTTGGAAAATTTTTGACGCTTCACTAAATGCCTGCTTTTTAGCTTCTACTTGGGTATTGTGAGCAGTTGTGTTTTCTTCGAATATTTTTGACTTTTCACTTATACTCATTGTTTTCTTCAACTGTACTTTTTGTGTTTCCGTAACCGGTGGATTTTTTGGGGTACTTGCTTCAAATTTTTTAGAAATTTCACCGATAGATGTCTTCTTTTTTTCATGTTTCATAGTACCTTGGTTCTCTACTGCTCTTTGCTCAAAATTGAACTTATTTACTTTGTTAGCAGAATGGACAGATTTCGAGATGGCGGTTTCATTTGAACCGGCACTTGTTTCAAAAATTTTTGAAACTTTACTGACGTTGCTACTTTGATTATGAAGGATTTGGCCGTTATTTAATGAGATTACCTTTGACACCTGATTTGCGGGATTGGGAGGGTTGTTAATTTCAATATACACCTCGGTTTTCACAATTTTGGCTTCTTCCTGCTGTTGATTGTCCTGTTTTTTGATAAAAGCAGGTTGGACAGGGCTGTACTTTTTATTATTATAATGTTCTAAATAATCCTTAAAGCTGTTTTTAGAAGAATCCGTCAGATCTGAATTGATGCTCGAAGAGGAATTATTCGAAGAATTATTTAACGAAAAGCCCAAACCACTATCGTTTGTCGTAACACTGCATTGATCGTCCTTTTTACCGTTTTTATAGTTTCCCAAAAAAGTAACGTAGTCCTTATACTGCGGCCTTTTGCCTCCTTTGTTGTCGGCGACGGTTAGCGCAGACATTTTTTCAAATTACAACACTGCTAAGCACTTTCCACTGAGACCTAGACGTTGCACGCGATTTAACCGCGAATCGAAAACGAAACTTGTTTATACGAACTTGGTCACTGGGTAACTTAAGCTCTGCTTCGCTCGGTGGATTGTAGTGTTTTGTAGTTTGTGACTCGAATAGTCGGAATCTGCTTACCAAGTCTGGAATTTAGTAGATGATATCATCGTGCGACGTGGTGGGGACCCGAAGTATTGCCGTTCTTATCAATGCATATTGGTATCTATAGGTGTATATTGAAAATATACCTTTTGTACTTTCAAACTATTCAGCACTGCGAAATACAGAAAGTCTTATATTGTTGCATTCAAAGTAACAGATTTTTTGAGACAAAACACAAAACTGTGTTATTTTTGGTAATGTTCCTATTTCTAATAAACAATACTTAACTAATAGGTAATTTTAAATAAACAATTTATGTTGACGCAGATATCACACGCCTTGTCTTAACATTAAACTTCAAAAGCTTTAAAATTGATAAACAAGAAATATATCTTCATAATATAATCTACATAATTTAAATTTTTTATAGTTATTAGTGATAATAACGCAATTACTTTCCTATTATTACATAACCCACATATAACTGCTTATATAAACATAAATAAAGTAGGTATGCGTTACAGTTTGGTTATAATAATTATTTAAAGAATATGGAATAGAATAGGTAATTAATTGCATAAAAAGGAAATACTTCATTATTAATTAAATCTTATAGCATCTTATAAATATAGTGTAAGCAGAAGTGCATCCAATAATTCACTCTAATTAAGAAAGATAATTATTGTGGTGCACGTTTTGATTTATATCTTAATAACGTTATCACATGATTTAAAAAAATATATCGTTTCTTCAAACATTAATAGGACATGCCTATTGTGGCATGTTTTATGAACTTAAACTGTTATTTCTCTGATAATTTATATAAGAGGCACTAAAAGTCTTTTACCGCCGCCCATGAGCGCAGCTAAAAGTATTTGAAAAAATAGTTTTATTAGGAGTAAAAGAGATACTTTTGTGACGCCACAAAAGTGGCTTTTACTTCGAATAAAACATGTTATTTTTTCTTCAATTAGTTATAAAAAAATAAAGATAAAAAATTTACCTGTGCGTTGCCATTAGCAGCGAAAATAAATGTCCGCTCGAGCGGAAGAAAAAGTACTTTTACTTCCATTGCAAATGGCAAAGCACAGCCGTCTGAAATGTCAAACTTGTCATGAAATGAGTAAGAAATGTCATGCTTTTCTGACGTTTGAAGAAAAAAGTCTTTTATTGCCGCTCACGAGCGGTACTAAAAGTATTTGAAGAAAAAGTATGTTTTATGAGGAGTAAAGTGATTTTTTTAATGTTTCGGCTATTCTTGCCAAGTACATCCGCGACACAAAAAAATGTCACCTTTACTCCATACACAACAATATACTATTTTTGGTACCCTAACAGTATTTCAATAATAAATTAGAAATCTTTCTCAGCATTTCTAAAATAATTCAATATTCTGGAAAAATATTATAGAATTATATTAAAAATATATTTTTGCTGAAGGTAATCATGCTTACAAGAAACGTGTCGGACGGACAGACAGATGTTTTGAAATTTGTTAAGAGTTGTTCGGAGTATATTAGTCATCCATGCTTCCAATTTTAATTGTAAATGACTTCACGTCAATAAAATGACGCAGCCTAGTGTACGGTGTGCTTGGAAAGAGAGTGATAGAGATGTAATAGAATATGAAATTGGGCAAATTTATTATACCTAATCTTTAAATTTCTCGGCGCACTTGAGGACATTAGGGCTAATTTTATTTTAGTTCTACAAAAGGGAAAATGTTTATTTTAATAATACCTATGTGGGATGATAAGAATTATTTTTTCAAATCGAAAATAGAAGAAAAAAAAAATGTTTTTATATATACTTTTTTTTCTCTCATCGTCCCACATTGTAACATGTTTTTAATGTCTTTTAGTGAAAGCCGTTTTTTTAAATAATGATTTATATGAGAGTAAATTGCACCGTCTTTCCGGCTTATATCCGGAGTGCTCTTAAGGATTCGATGAGTAACACCCGTTTTGAGCTAAAAGTAAAGCTAAAAACATATGCCTTCTAATAGAAGTAAACTCAGAATCTAATAGTTATATTCATCAAGAACAATTCTAACAGGCTTACACAGTATAGAGCAGGAAAATATAACGGTGCAAAATTAGTCCACAAAATGTTGTACCCGAAAGGGGCCTATAATAGCTATACCAAATATTCTTGAAAAATTTAGCTATGGAAAAAGTGATATTAGCTCAAATATTGTGATGTTTAAATTTTATTATGTACAGTCGTGAGCAAAAAAAATAAGACAAGTCTTATAACGGTATTTTGCTAAAATCTAGTTGTGTACATCTAACTTTAATTTTCGTGACATTGTCAGTTAATTGTCATAATTTATTGCAAGTGTGCAAAAAATTAATATGCCTCATATAAGCGATTTAGTTAAATCTGGAGTTATTGCTAAAGCAGAAGATGGATGGTCAATGAGACAAACTGCACTGCGTTGACAAAAATTCGGTGTGTAACATTTTAAAAAAGTGGGGAATAAACTGTACGATTAGTATAAATTCTGGAACAGAGCGTCGAAGGATATCAACTCAACAACAAGATTTGCAATTGGTAAATGCTTTAGTAGAAAATCCATTTTACTAATTTATTCAGGCTGCTGAAGAAACGAATTTTCCTGGATCGAGTAGTACTGGTCGCCGGCGAGTAAGAGAATCGGAGCTACGCTGTCATGCAGCAGCACAGAAATACTTACTTAAAGTTGAACATAAAGAAGCTCGAGTAGGATTTGCGCTTGAATTTTTAGCGCATGATGTAAATTTTTGGAACAATGTAATCCTTACAGAAGAAAAAACTTTCCAGTTAACATATAGCGGTCGTATTCGTGTTTATCGCCCTCCGAATACTCGATTAGACGAGAAATATACATCTAACAATGATAAAAGTGGTAGATTTTCCGTCAATATGTGGGCTTGGATATCGGCACGTGGTCCTGGTGTTTTGTGGCATATTGAGGAACGATTTAATAGTGAAACGTATATTAGGATTTTAGACAATATTATTCCTGTTCTGTGTCACAATTATTTCCTAATAATGAGTTCATATTTCAACAAGACAATTGTTCCGTTCATACTGCTCATACCGTAACTAACTGGTTTCAAGATAACAACATCAATGTTCTTAACTGGCCCAGTCATAGTCCAGATCTTAACCCTGTGGAAGAAGTATGGGGACTACTAGTAAGAAGTATCCAAAAACGAAATGTGAACCACGGAATGCCGAAGAACTACTGGAAATAGTAAATAATGCATGGGAAAATATTATTACTAATGATTATTGTATAAGGTTATTTAATTCTATGCCAAACAGACTTATAGAAGTGATAAATAGAAATGGTGCAATAACGAAATATTAATAGTTAGTTTCTTGTTAAGTAGGATATCCTTTGTCCTTTGATCCAGGATTTCTACTAATCGTACCGTTTATTCTCCACTTTCTTAAAATATTACACAACAAATTTTTGTTAATATTATAACGCAGTGCAATTTGTCTCATTAACCATCCATCATTTACTATAGTAATAACTACAGCATTAAAATAAAAAATAAATTAAAAGTGATATCTGTCTTATTTCGGCTATTCATTACATATTCAAATAAGACAGATTTACATTAGAAAAAAAAGTTTTCCTGTTTTTTTCTGCTCGCGACAGTACACCAAAGCAGCTATATAAACATTTAAAAAAAATTTAATCTGATGTTGCCCAAAAAGGTAAATATTAACATGCCAGTAAGATGAAATTTCATGCCGTACTTTCAAAAGATGTAATATCTAGGACGGGTATATCCATCTCTAGCTCAATTTATATACCCAACAGATGATATCCTTGCATACAATTCTGTTTAATTGTTTCCATGGGATTGATCTACAAGATAAAGTTAACTGGCCCTGAAAGAAGTAAACAAGTTGTTTAATCTTTCCACAATCGATACTTACATGTTTGTAACTGTAACTAATAAGAGTAATTTGGCGCTTTTTTAAAAACTTATATCATGTTTTTCCAAATTATGATCAAAATATGAGGTTAATTTCTGTAGAGCGAAGATTGAAATTGACGTTGACAATATTGTCATTAAAATAAAGATGAAAATATCACTAAAATTTGAGCCGTTGCTAGCTTTTTTCATTCCTAGGGATTCCCGAATTTTGAATGGTGGAAACGCTGTGGGCTTTTACGGACTACCTAAA
The DNA here is from genome assembly GCA_963675555.1 of Leptura quadrifasciata. NCBI lineage: Eukaryota > Metazoa > Arthropoda > Insecta > Coleoptera > Cerambycidae > Leptura > Leptura quadrifasciata. The sequence goes on along the minus strand of OY776679.1, from coordinate 84,823,437 downwards.
TTAAGGGGAGTCCCTAGATCCTATGTCTAATAAAAAGTTCGTGGAAATGGGAATTATAGTTAGATTTATGCAAAACTCCGCTTACTGTTTGGTGGCTCTTTTCTAATTCAAACGCAATTTGCCTTAAAGAAACAGTTTTTTCAATTTTCACTCGAGACAAAACATCAATATTCGTTCCATCTCCAATAATTCGGGATCAGCAATATTCTTAAGCCAAGCTGCAATCCCCGTGGGTTATTTGGGGCTGATTGGAGGCATTATTTCCTATGAAGAGGCTTGCAATACGTTCGAACTTCACTTAAGGTAAGTTCGTTTGATCTCATAATTATATTTCACCATTGTCTCGTAAATAATATGTAGACGTTTGAAATTAACTGCAACATTTCAAAATAAGCTTCATTGTATTATCCATTTTTAAGCAATCTAAACGAAATCAAAACCTCTTAGAGAACTGTACTAAGAGAATAAGGACATAATAACTTCTGCTTAAAATAATTGGCATGGAGGAACATAATCCAGGACTTCAATTCAGCACTGTCAAAGCTATCATTGGCATTAAAAGCTCTAAGATCTTATACCCTCGAGTCTAATATTTCTTGGGAATGTAGATACGCCCTGAAGCAGCTGACCAACAACAACAAGGTTACCTTACTGTGAGTGCCAGGGCATGAGGGAGTACAAGGTAACGAACTTGCTGACAGCCTTGCGAAAAAGGAGCTGAAGCACCATTCAATGGACCTAAACCGTTTTTTGGCCTCTTTTTGACTGGACCTTACTGCAATGCAATGGTTCAGATGAGACTTACACTAAACTGAAAATTTTATGGCTGTGAAATTATATATTGTTCTTTATTTATACAAATATGTCTAGTTTGTTTTCTATAACTTACTGTGTATTTTAATATATTTCACCTAGATCTTGGCCCATGGAAGAAATTACTTAATAATCCATTTACAGTTTATAGTCGTGTGTTTAATCCACATCATTTCAAGAGTTTGAAATAAAACGGAAGCAGGTCTTTAAGCAAGTGCAGGAAAATATTTACCAAACTCTAATTACATAATCATTTATAATTATAATATATAAAAAACCACAAATATTTTTGTAATGCATTACCACACCCTTAAGGCTTACAAACGGATTACTGTTAAGCATTTTAGAATATTGAGTTGCGCAGGAAGTACGGCATTTGTTTTATGAAGCTTAATGCGATTACTTGATTAAAAAGTCCGCTCATTTATCATCGTCTTTGTCAAAATTTACTGCAGATATTAAACAGCGACGGCGTAATCCTTGAAGTATGAATCGCAAAAAATGTAATCCTAATAAAAATGGCAATAATATATGCTGCTCTTTAATGTTAACGCATCGAGGAAAGAATTGGATACATTTTCAGGGGGTCAAGTTAAGTTCACTGTGCAGATGAGGTCGGCAAACTTAGGGACAATATAGGATATAATCTTCGTATAAAACTTCAAACCAAGATATTTATCAAACCGCTAGAAAACGTAATAGTTGCTATAATTTTAATCCTTGCGAAATCCTGTCATCAAAACCGAGAAATGTGCATGTAGTTCAAATTATAGCAGTTTAAAGCACTTTTGGCCAATAAAAGAAAAAACTTATTATAGTTTTCGTCTATTTCTTTACAAATATCGGAATAAACAAATTAAATAAGCACACTACAAACATAGAACATTTTTACACACATTAAAGGTTCATAAAACGACACCAAGTTTGTTTATAAAATTTATATATTAACTTTTATTTTGGACAAAACTAAATTTTTAATTTTAATTAAATTTTTTTAATGTTAGAATTATTTTTTTGAAATACAAAATCTGAAACGGCGTATGTACCTATTATGATAATTTTTCTATACTTTAAAGAGATTAGATGTCCGCAATAAACGAGGAAATCAAGGAAGTAGGACCATTTAGCAGAATGCGGTTTACAGCGGAAGCTGTCTGGCGTCTGACGCATTTTAAAATTTCCCCTAGTCATTTTAAAATGAGTCATCAAACTGCAGATTTGGGATAATATTTTAAGGATACTATATATAAAATTAGTAATTTCTCTGATTTTATGAAATTTAAATTGTGTTCTCCAATTTTAAATAATTTTGTCAGATGCAGGGTGTTTTGAAAATAGTAGAATATTATTTAGGGCCGTATTTCTGGATATTTCAATATAGATGTGTTTATATACAACTGCTTCTTAGCGGAGTTATATCCCTTCAAAATATGGCTCGAACTGTTAAAATATTATTGATACTCCTAGCAAGTTTGTACGAGGGGTGGTTAAGTGAAAGGTCTCAGGAGATCGCGATAACAGTCTTTGTACATCGATATCTAAGGAATGTAAAATTTGGGTACAGTTAATCATCAATGACCGGGTACACTCCATTGTCTTTAAAATATTTATACTTTTGAAATTTGCGCTGGATATTTTCTAAATTATTTATATACACTGTATATGACAGACACCAGAATATGGAAGAGTCCAGGGGTGACCTAATAAAGGCAATATAGAAAAGGATTACCGTGCTAGCATGGGCAAAATCTGTGCTATTCTTATTTTAAACCAAAGATATTGATATACAACTTTTTGTATTACACAAATATGTATGTATATATGTAAAAAGACAAATTACTATAAAATAGGTACTACAGGAACTTTTATAAAGTTAGGACGAGCTAAACATACATTATTTATCTGATAAGTAAAGACTATAAGATTTAATTGTCTACTGAATGACATCACGTTACACTTCTTGACGTTAAGGTATAAATTGTTTGCAACACATCAATTACTAATATGTTCCGGTGCAGTCTGTAACCGAGCACAATCATTATAGGAGTCAATTTTGGAATAAAATTTCATATCATCCGCGTGCATCAGAAATCCGATACTTTAGACGAGGTTATATCGTCTTGAAATATATTGAACAAGAGAGACTCTAATATTGAGCCCTGTAGGACTTCTGATGGCATCTCTATATTTCCAGACCAAAAAGGAAGATCCAAAAAAGCTTGAAATAATTGCTGCCATGCCATGCTGACCTACCCGTCTCAATAGGATTCTATGATCCAGTCGTCAATCAAAGGCCTTGGAAAAATCTGTTGAGGCGACACTCATTTGGCCTTATTTACATAATTTTTCTGTCGCAAGCTCCTCTATAAAATTCTTAATTCTTATTTTACTATAAGGAACGCAACCATACTGCAACCAACAGCTACTCTCCGGGCTATGTGCCCCGCCGAGCGCTGAATTACAAGTTACAAGCCTGTTAAACCATTTTGTAGGTTATATAAATCGGCACAATTTTCGTAAAAATAATTTTTTTTTGTACGACCGATATTAAGTTAGATATTTTCGAGGGCCCTGATAAAATGGACAGCCTGTATATAATTTACATGTTTTTAAAATTAAATTAAAAATGATCATCAGCGGAAAAGCGGAAACAAAAGTACAATCAATCAATCAAGTACAAAAAAATAAACTTTATATATTAAAATATTCAACGAAGAATTTTATTTATAAAAAATTTATCCGAGTCGCTATTGTCTTCTATGTCTTGTCCGACTTTTCATATTCTGCTCTGTCTTCCTTGACAATCTTGTCGCAATTTGTACACGTACAAAATTCTGCACAATCTACCCCTATTTTATGACACTAACATCTAGTTAGTTTATCTGTCTATATGCATATCCGTATATGATTTTTTTCAATTATCACGTAGAACAGATTAAAAATATGTTTTGCTATTTAAAAGTTGGCAACGCGAGTTGATATTATCGAAAGTGACTTTGGAGTGGGCCTATTCGAAAACTGCAAGAAATATTTCCTGGAACATTCTATTTCTTTAATATGAATATAGGACAGACCAGCAAAAATGTCCAATAGTTCCAAGATGGTAGTGCCTATGAGGTTGTACTTACTCGATAACCGCACAGAGAATTTCCTGGAATATTTCTTTTTCTGATTTTGTTCACTATAAGTTACATTTGCACCAATTTTGACATAGTTCCAAAGTTGTTGACAATTGGTAGAGATCTGTACTATATAGAATATTTGTTATGTTTAGTTTTTTTTTTGTTAAATTTTTCATTTTTGGTATATGTTTTCTATGTACTATCATGATCTTGCATAGCCATATCAATAAGAGTGAACGAACAGCAATGACATAAAATTTTAACACAACATAATTATACCGGTGACTTTAATAAAATATGTGTTCTGGACGTAAAAGTCGGATTGCGCTTCTAGTTAATTCTAGGTACAATTAATCTTAATGTCAAATAAAACGCATATCATATTAGGTAATAGCAATAGCTTGTATAAAATGTTAATGATATACAAATCAATCTTAAATCTAAACTGATCATATTAGGCCTACAAGATTTGTAACTCTTTTAGGATAAACACTGTCTGTTTTGGAAATCATATATAAAAATTTTCTATTTCCTATTTCACCATTATCTTACGATTATTACTCTATATGCACCAATCAGACCTGTATACTCAACCCTATAAGAGAAATATAATATCTGCAAAGCATCAACATTTATAAAGTTTCTCTTATGATTAAACCACAGAATTTCATTGCCACGGGCACTTTTAATGGTATATGCTTATAAAAAGTAATCCTACAGTCAAAAACACACCTATCTTTACCGGACGTACGTTGAGATAATGTTTTAATCAGATTATTATATGTAAACTCACACATTGTTCTCTTTCGTGAGAAGTTAACAATTTTGCATTTGGAGACATTGAGACCTAATTTATTATCTAGACACCAAGACTGAACTTGACCTAGATCAGATTCCAACTTCTAACAGTTATCAATACAAATTTTAACTGAATATATTGTTGTCGTCAGCGCAGAATGGCTTATAACAATCAATAACATCGCTTAAATCATTAATAAATAAGAGAAAAAAAGTGGGCTAAGGTGAGTCCTTTGAGGGATACCCGAAGTAATAATATAATGAGACGAATTAAAACCATTGTATGTGACGGCGACGTACTGTTGCTGTTTCCATAAATAATATTTAAGAAATTCTATGGCACTACGGTAAAAAGTAAGGTAGGGTAGTTGTCAGTTTATTAAGCAAGGAAAAATTAATACTAGAAATAGAACGAGTTGGTTGTTGATAAATTCACTGAATCCGTACCAAATAATCTTGCTTCTTAATACCATTTAACTGTTTTACAGTTTTTTATCTCCTGCGTGAAAAAAACAAAGCAAAGTTATTAAAACAGCATAGCGCTCTTATACAGGAACTAAATCACTAAATTTAAAAAGAAAGATAACCTTGTAAAAAAATTTAACGAACTTTAAAACGACGTGCTGTAACAATGTACTTGATTTCTTTTATCATCTAAAAGTTTAGGGGTGGGTCCTACCAATACTTAAGGGTGGCGCATACTGAGTAAAACCGCTAAATTTGTAACCGTTGATCATAAACTCATATTTTCGAATAGTCACTTTTGTGTAATAAAACAGAAATAATTCTAGCTGCACAAATGGGGTGTGTACTACCTCGTATAAGAAACTTAAGTGGTGGCCATGTCGTATATTTATATTTTTGTGCTCATGTACAGGGAAATATACATCTGCTTTTATTTCAGTACGTAAATAGATGGAAAACAATAAGCTAACACCTCAAGTCTTGAGACGAATTGTGTGCTGAACACCTGCACCTGGGAGAGCCCAAGTACTGTTTTAGATACCCCGGGATTTGTTGTTCTAACACAGCACAATATACCCCCATTAAGAATGTATTTTCAGGGCGCTATAATAAAATTAAATCCTCTAAATATACTTTGCAGCGACATACTAAATGTTTATTTGTATTTTTAACAACACTTTCTGATCAACAATCGATAATACATTTTATATTTGATATCTTGGGCAGATACACGAAGTGAGGTTTGTACAATAACATTTTTTTAATATCATTACCGGACAATCTCATTGATAAGATTTTACAAGTTGTATGACATTTATATCTGACATGTATCAAAAGTTTGTGATTTATTGTTGTTCCTTTGAATCTAATCTAATTTATTTCCAGTACGTATAAAAAGTGAATCAGATAGCAAAGTTCAAGTATTTTTTATGTCGAATTATTTTCATTTATTTTTTAGCTTAATTGATGTCATCTCGTAAATCTAACTAATTGAAGATTTTTGTGGAGCATGAGTCAAATTCAAAGAAATATAAAAAAGAAAACATTGTAATAAAATGGAACCACAATCAAACTACGTATATTGCAGTGAAGTAATATAAAAAAATTGTAATAAAATAGCAACTACTATAGAACTGCAGCAAAATAGTAAAAAAAATTAAAGGTTAGATATTATAAATGAAACTGTTTATTTGAATGAATACTAGAGTTGTGAATATATCCAGCCGATCTCGCTGAAGCCACCCCCCACTACCACCCCCAATACCACCTCCACACTATTATACAAGGGGGTAAGAAAATTAAAATGTGATTTAGTGAGTATACAAGAACGAAACGTCTCAAAAATATTTTTTGGCAGTAGCGCGGACGTAATTCCACTATTTCTCCTACATCCCTGACTGAATCGATTCAAAAATTGATAGAATAGTACTAGACTATTTGTTTTTATGTGAAGAACAAAATAGTACCGGACTACTTTCTCTTGTGAAAAACAATTTTTTTTGTGTTTTCAATAGCCCAGTATCATTCTAGTGCCTATCTAATTTTAATCGGTTCAGGGATGTATAGTAGAAGCAAAAAGGGTACATAGTAGAGCAAAAACTCAACGGCATTTTCGTCAAAGGATTTAGCTGTTATTTAATACCGAAGCAGCACCTCGTTCTACCATAGAAATATGTTTAATTTTATCCGTTTTTGCCTCCTACTAGAAATGAAAACCACGACTAGGACATTCTATGTAATTGCCGTAGTCGACCAAATGGGTTGAATGTGTGAGCATTTATACCAAATAATACAGAATGTGCTCCAGCCCCAACTGCTGCAGCTCTTGTGAAGAGTATGTTGCTGTACATACTTTTCCTTTGCCAGGGGTTTTCGCCAACAACAGTACTGCCAAGTTCACATCTTCGCCCATTAGAGCTACTGAAGAGAAAACTGACTAAATATGCCAAATGTAACAACTTATAATAAATAGATTAAAAAAAAAGTCAAATTAATGCAATAAAATGTAGATATGATTTCAAGCAATAACCCAATCATATTACAGCAAATAATCTTGAAATCCATCATCTCAGCCATTAATTATATGTATAGTACAATTTTTAAGTCAATTTAATCCTTTTCACTTGATTGGGTTGTATTTTATGTTACAAAGAAGAGGTGTTAGGATTAGGAGCAGAATATGACAAAAATGTGATCCGAAACAGCGTTTTCTAAATATCGGTTGAAGGTAGAAACTTTTCGCCGAAATAAAAAAATGCAGGAAATTTTGTCAGATTTCTAAAAGGTATCTCCTAGGGTCGAGGGCCTTTAGCATGTTTACCTCCTAACTACCCCAAATCCATCCCTGAAGTCAAAAATTTTGCCGCCCTCTATGTAGTCAAACTCCCACATGGAAAAATTCGTTGATTGTACTATATAGAAGACTTTCTTCATAATTCATTTTATTGTTATTTAAACATTTATAATTTTTCTTTAAAGTGCTAAATCTTAAAAATATGGATTATTAACACAAGCTTATTTTTAGTGAACCATTCATGTTCATGGGAGAGCTTTACATCAGCTTTGTTTTCTGTACCTTGTATATTTTAGTCATCAGCAGAGCGTATAGAGTCGTCCACAATAAAGTCGTTTGCATAAATAATATACAGCAACGGACCTACAACAGATCCTTGTGGTACTCCTATTGAAGTTTCAAGAACGTCACACCTGGAGTTGTAATTACAACAAAATGCACTCTACCACACAAATAGCTTTTATACCAACACTTTTTACCTGTATCTAAGTTTCCATAGAAATTATTTAAAAAGTGTATAAGATGCCAACACAAAACCAAAGGAAAAACTTAATACTGATATTGGTCGATCGTTCTCCACCTTTGAATTACAGTCTAACTTAAATAAAGGTACTACTTTAACAATCTTTAATTTTTCTGGGAAAATTCCTTCACTTAAAGAACAGTTTAAAAGTGCAGTTAATGGTTTCAGAATTGGCATTATACATTTTTAAAATGCATTAATGTTAATATTATCCGAACTTGAGGATGTTCTTAAATTTTGTACAATGCAACCAAATCAAAAATGCTTTCAATAATATTATTAAGACTCGGACATCCCTTGAACATGTGCATACTAACTTAGGCGTCGATGGTTTCAATAATGTCGATGGGCATTCTCAATATTATGTATGTCTGGCCCCTATTTTATGAGTTCAATGGGAACAGTAGAGGAAACAGCTTTCCTATGACAGTCGCTTTGGTGAGTTCTTCAACCGGAATTTCTTGCTCAATATTCTCCATTTCCTTAACTGCTTTTTATAATGTTTCACTACATTTTTAAGTATTGACGAAAGAAATTATTATTTCGTGCTTACATGCTGACGAAATCAATTATCCCCACTGATAAAAAATGATCCTGGAACAAAAATGAACAAAACATTTTAATAATAACAATAATGATAGGTTTATTAATCCAACAGACATAAGTCCGTGTATATAGGGGATATACATTACAGGTATAACTAAACAATACAGACTTTTATATACAAATAAAATTATTACTGTAGACATGTGATCCACAGAAATGGAGATTTTTATTTATATAATTAAGCAAATGTGAAAAGTGATAATAAACATTACCATTGGTAGCAAATATAAACAAATAGAGAAAGTAATAGCAAATATACATTTACGAGATATTTCTTAAGGTATAAGTAAACTGACTAACAAAACAGTTAAATACATCAATATTATGTCGAATGTAGTTATAAGCACGGCACAGAGAAATAAGTGGAGAAAACAGGTGCTGATTAGTACCAGGCACTTTATAAGTAAATGTAAAACAGTTTCTAGCAAAAAATCTTGGCACATGAAACTTTACATGACAAAGGAAAGGACCTCGAACATTTCTTATGGGAAATAGGTATTCCACGGGGGGTTTTCAGGTCGCTGATTTCAAATCCGATGCCAAAAGTAGCATTTGACAGTTAACAGCTGACAGTGGCACTGTCAACTCGGAGTTTATTTTCCGGAAAAGATTTATCAGAATATATACAAGGGGTTTTTTGGATCGCTGATTTCAAATCCGATGTCAAAGGTGGCATTTGACAATTGACAGCTCTCTGTCAGTAGCAGTTATATTAATTGGATTGTTTGCATTTGCTTTTAGCGTGACCTGGGAACACTGTCATAAATCTTTTCCGGATAATACAGCTAACACTGCTACTGATAGCTGTCAACTGTCAAATACCACCTTCGATATCGGATTTGAAATCAGCGACCCAAAAAACCTCTTGTATATATTCTAATAAATCTTTTCCGGAAAATAAGGCGAGTTGGCAGTACCACTGACAGCTGTCAACTGTCAAATGTTACTTTTGACATCGGATTTGCAATCAGCTACCCGAAAAAACCCGTAGAACACTAGCGAAGCCGCATTGAGAGGAACATGGCTCCATACTATTAGTGAAAAATCTCGGAAAATCTACTTCCCCCCCCCCCCAACACAAATTCAGTATAAAATAAATATCTACAAAATTTGCGTTGTATGCGTTCCAGAGACTGGATGTGAGCGTTGTAATATGGAGCCCATACAACACAAGCATACTCTAGTTTACTACTACGCACATAATCATAATATAATGTTAAGCAAGTTTTAATATTATGAAAGTCCTTGGTGCTGCTGATTGCAAAAGCTGTCTTCATCGGCTAGAAACCTGTTCTGTGTGAGGAACAAAAGCTAACTTTTGGTCAAATATAACACCCAAATCCTTAACTACGGTTACTCCTGGTTACGTTTTGGCCATTAATTTGATAGTCAGTAAAGGTTAAATTGCGGGCAAAAGTCATTACTGTACACTTTCCTATGTTGATTTTCAGGTTATTGTTAGCACACCACTGAACTACTTCTTTAAACCATGTTGTTCTACTGCAATACATGCAATAATGGATTCGAACAATTTGGTGAAGTTGCAAAACGCCAATAGGTCGATAATTTTCTATTTGACACTTATCACCTGTTTTGAATACAGAAACTACTTAACTACCTACCATAGTTAATTTAGGTTTAAGCTTCTTCGTTGCTTCAAGGATGTCGCTAACATTCACTTCACTAACAGGAAGCACGTTATCAATAAACATATATGAATCAGCATGAATATCTCCAGGTGATGGTTTTAAGTACACCAAGCTGAAGTAAGATGAAAAGGTGTTTGCGATGTCATGAGCAGCAGTATATTCCGTGTCTCTATACACCATTCGTTCAGGTATCCTTGTACCATCTTTTCTAGCATTAATATAATTCCACAATTGAGAAGGATCGTGATCCATATTGTTTTCAGCTGCATGGATAAAGTTGGTTAAGGCTTTATTAATTTCAAACTTGACTGCCTTTCTTAGGGTACAAAATCGCTTTTTGTAATATACTAATTTAGTTTTCTTATATATTTTATGATGCGCTCTTTGCTTGATTATCTGTACAATTCGTCCAGTATACCATACAGGATTCACGCTTCGAAGTCGCTCTTCTTTTAGGAACATGTTCATCAAATTGGTTATAAAGCACTTCATACAACTAATCGAATGCTGAGTTTACATCATTTATTTGAACAAGATAATCCCAGTTTGCAGTTTGTAATGCAGTGAATAGAACAGGAAAATCACATTTTCTGAAGTTATAGGATTGGTTTTCATTAATTTCAAAATTGGGACAACTTTTGTAGAGATTACATTGATTTGCTTTACTCTTAGGACAGAAAAGTATGATAGGTATCTAATTTTCAGTTGTCCTTAACTTCATTGTAATAGTTTATTTTTATTTGCACAACAATTTATTCGTAAAAACTAACACAAACATAAATATTCCTATTCATTGAAATACTTTAGTCCCCATCACTTTCCAACAATTCACACGCAATTAAATCTCAAATGATAAAAAAATTGAAATAAATATGACATTAATTACTAATATATAGATTAACATAAACAATCTGTAAATATAAATAACAATATTTTTCCCATTAATGACTCATCCGATTTATTAAGCATGAGATAAATAATTCTCCCACACGCGATTGAATTTTTACATTTTTATCAGGAAAAAGCTATTTCCGTCCGTTCAATAAACAAAATAAATTCAATATTACTAATATTGGTATATTATGAGTCATTTTAGCGAGTCGGAGATAATATCGGAAATTACTAGAATTTATACTCTCAAGGAGAAATTGTGACCGGCCAACTAAGTGATCAGCGAATATTTCACAAGCATAAACAAAAAGTCGTTCGTGGTAATTAACAGGCCAGCTGGGATTAAATTCAGGTACAGCATTCTTAAAATACCTTTGTTATTTCAAAATTGTCTTTCATATTATTAAATTGTCTGTGACCCTAGTCGATGCAGCAGTGATTGTGTGGTTCTTAATCCATTAGCTAGAGCATTACCGTAAAGTAAGAAAGATAAATTTTAGTTAAATAAACGTGCACTTTCCAGGAAAAGTTGAATTATTTTGCGAAAACCCACAATAGGCGTAGCCAAGCTGGCTAATGTAAAGAATTCTTTTAAAATGGTGAGATAATCTTCTGATAATTTATTGACGCATGTTTTCATTGTTCAGTACGTGATGTGTGTCTAGCGAGAATATTTACGTTTGTTTAGCAAATAGTATACGAGGTGAGACATATTCAAAGTTAAAACATAATATTTTTAGTCGCAAATTCCTCTATACAATCCTTATTTTACTATAAGGAACGTAACCAGACTGCAACCAACAGCTACTCTCCGGGCTATGTGCCCCGCCTAGTTACAAGCCTGGCTCGTGTAAGTGTAATAATTGGATATTACCATCAAAACGCTGTGACGCCCGACACGAGGATCACTTGATTATTTAGTACATTTCGGTATCTTTGGGATAGCGACATGTAAAACAGTCAGCAGACTTACGTTCCTTATAGTACCACCCTCACCACTCCCCAATTAATTTGTCAGAAAATTGTGAAACATTTTCTAATATTAAACATAATATTTTTAGTCGCAAACTCCTCTATAAAGTCCTTATTTTACTATAAGGAACGTAACCAGACTGCAACCAACAGCTACTCTCCGGGCTATGTGCCCCGCCGAGCGCTGAATTACAAGTTACATGTCTGGCGCGTTAAGTGTAATAATTGCATATTACCATCAAAACGCTAATGCTTCGATTGCAACAAACACCAGCCGAAAGACTGATCCTACTTAAAGGAGTTCTCTTGCCAGCCGTCACACACCACTTGCAGACTGCAGTTTCGAGCTGTTGGCTCTCGTCAGTGCAAGGTCGGCATGTGACGACCGGCACGAGGATCCTTTGACTTTTGGTACATCCCGGTATTTTTACAATAGCGACATGTAAAATAGTCAGCAGGCGCCATCTAGCGGTCCAGTGTCTGTTACAATCGAAAATAAATTTTGTAATATGTTAAATAAAAATAATTTACAAAAAACTCACATAGGTATTTACAGGAATTTCCCTCGTCGGGTTTTTGTAATGCAAAGTGCTTAATATGGCTTCGCTAACGTCCTTTGAATGTAATACTTTATTTTCTATAGCAATGATTGCTAGAGAAGTTATCCGATATTGAGCTATTGAAGATCTGAAGCAATTTTTGATCAATTTTAACTTACTAAAACTGCGTCCGCCACTTGCCACTGTCACTGGAATTGATAGCAGGATGCGCAAACTTATCCACACAATCGGCATAGCTTCATAGAAGTTGTTTCTATGTAAATGGTTTAAAACTTGCAATGGAGATTTACAATTAGGGTATATTAATAAAGATTTTAAATGGAACAATTCATCACAAAGCTGTTTGCCGTCTATATCATTTTCATCTCCCACTTTCAAAATTTCACTTAGTATTACACTGTTCTTGTAAAGTAATAGTAGTGTATGGGAAAGTGTCGATATAGAGAGTGAATGCGTTACAGTGCTTTACTTCCCGCACCTATAACTCCAAGAATATTAATACTACGTAAAAATGGGTCTGAACCATTTCGATAGAGAATTTACTTACCTTTAGCTATGATAACCATCTTTTTTTCGTAGGACCATTCACAATCGCGATATTTGAAAAAAAAAAAGATTTTTATGCGGTACTGCCCCAAAATTGGTGGTGTTCCGGGGGGCAGACGAGGGGGAAAATTTAGTAAGTTTAAAAGAGGACTGTAACGAACTGGTTCCAACAGTAAAATCTCTTATCCGATTTAAAACGGTTTCTCAACTCCCTAACGACTGGCATAGTTGTCAAACCAGTTACTTATTTAGTAAATCTAACATTTGAACACATTATTTTCCGATATACTAAAAATAGCTGAAGCGGTTTCATCATATAAAGGAGGAGACTGTTATCTTATTGTGGATTGCAGACCAATGTCTCTACTAGCTGCGGAATCTAAGCTTTATATACTAATGTCGTTTATTTTTATCAAAATTTAATATAGTAAATAAAGCTCAATATGGTTTTAGAAAAAACAGATCTACAAATTCAGCTGTATTTGAATTTTTTAATGACATTTATGAAAACTTAGTTAACTATAAAAAGACTATAGGTATATATGGATATATGGATGGATCGCTGCTTACGTTCGGATCTTGAAGCGTATAGGTTACAAGTGAATAAGTACATAAAATTTTATTTAGCGAGAAGAACGCACGTAATATCTCAATAAAATCTCATTAAGTAGAAGTTAAGCAAGAGGTTCCACAAGGATCTGTGCTTAAACCACTCTTATTTATATTATCTGTAAATGATCTTTAAATTGTCGACGATATTAAAAATGCATTTGCTGATGATAATAGCTTTATTTGTAGTGAAATAAAATTTCAAATACGGCAAGGAACACAAAAATTGAGTTAGTTTTATGGGTCAATAGTAATAAACTTTTTTAACTATCACTAACACTGTATTTATTCGGTTTACTCCTAGACTCAAACATCTGTATAATAGCTATATTTAAAAATGTAATCGGCTTGTATATCAGTGTATGCGCGGAAGCTATACAACCTGAGGCGAGGGTTGTATAGGAGATATACCATCCTTCGGAGGGGATGTAAAGCCGTCGGTCCCTTGTCTATTAAATGTTAGGCAAGTAAAAGATCCCTACTCTTCTTAAGGGAAGAGGTTCGGCAAAATTCCTGGTTGGGGGTAGCTCGTCTACAGGCGTCGGTGTTAGGCCTCAGTAGCGGAAATAGGCCGATGTTAAATAAATGTATAAAAAAAAAAAAAAAATGTAATGGTAAAAGTGTCGAACAAGTAATGCACAACAAATTTGTAGGCTTATATATCCACAATAGCCTCAGCTAGGGTCTCATATGGATAGGCTTTCTGAAAAAAAGAAAAAAAATCTTCATTTTGTTTCACTCTATATAGACTATAACAAGTAGGCAACAGGAACATGATTATTTCTTATTATTACGTAGCTGTGTAGTCTAGAATTAAATATGCAATTGCACTTTTCACTTTTCTCGTATCTTATTGTTATTATTCTTGTTATGTGCATGACTACGCCACTGGAATCTCTAGAAAATACGCGAAGAGCGAGAAACATCGCGAACAACGCGCTATTCTAGAAAATTCAGGTACATTCGACGTGGGTATATACAGGCTGTCCATTTTATCAGGGCACTCGAGAATATCTCACTTAATATCGGTCGTACAAAAAAATTATTTTTACGAAAATTGTGCCGATTTATATAACCTACAAAATGGTTTAAAGACATTTGAAATCCATGGCCTACTTTAAGAGTTATGGCGGAAAATATCGAAAATGCGGTAAACGTCTAGGCCAAATATCTCCGTTATTTGAAGAGATACGAGAAAAATTTCCGCAGCAGCTTCACCACTCCTAAATATTATACCAAATCTTAATTGTGATATAAAACATGCGTAATATACCAAATGCAGTGTTTTATACGCAACATATTTTTTAACCCCCCTCATACTGTAGATTACACTATTCAGTTTTTTTGCTAATTCTGATATATGTTGCGGTCCAACTCAAAGTGATATCTGTAATTATACCCAGGAATTTTGTTGTTGATGTAAATTGTACATTGTCATATTTAATGGGAAATCTCTTGTTGATTTATTTGTTTTACATATTATAAAATTCGTTCTTCCTTTATTAATAAGTAAATTGTTCTCTAGGAGCAAATTTTGAATCAACTTTAAAACAAGATTTGCTTCAAAAATTAATAATTGAACAATTTCTAGCTCTTACCAACAAGATGGTATTGTTTGCATAATTTATCATTATTTTATGTGCCTGTTATATAATAAATTGCTCAAGTCGTTAATATAGATGCTAAACAATAGGGGCCTTACAATATTTCCTTGGGGGACACCCATTGACCTCTTTACCCTTTGAATTTATCTTTACTAATTGTTTACGATTTTGTAGGTATGATTTTAACCAATCTAGTGCTGTCAGTCTAACTTCATACCTTTCCAGTTTTGTATCAGAATTTCATAATTTATATTATCATACACCTTGGAGAGATCTAAAAATATGCTTAAAGGCATTTCATTTTTGTCGAGTGTGGCTAAAATTTTTTTACGTAATCAAACACCACAATGTCAGTACTTTTCTCTTTAATAAACCCATGTTGATTTTTACTAAAAAGGTTATTATCATTAAAAAATTTCGTTAATTAAATGCATACGACATTTTCAATAATTTTTGAGAAAGTCGGTCTGAATTGGTCTGAAATTTTACATTTTTTACATTTTGTGCTCCTTTTTTATGTATAGGTACCACCACAGCTAATTTAAATGATTCTGAAAAAATTCCACACTTAAGGACTATTTTATTTTTTATTAATTTCACAATATTTATTTTTCAATTTCAGCAAAAATTTCGAAAGTTAATTTATTTGGATTTACTGTGACTTTATTATGAAGGGAATTTTAGTGATATTTTTATCAAATAAGCTGCTGCATCAATAAGAAAATTGTTCAATTTCCATACTCCATTTAATGGCGCCATTTCCCGCCCGTTTCAAAATAATTTTTTTAACAGACTGAAGAGTAAATCTCAAAATGAAGCGGTTTTGAAAGAAATTAGATAAAACCTCGTTGAAACACTCTGTTTTGCAAAAAATTTTCGCCTTAGAATTTTTCTCGTATCTCTTCAAATAACGGAGATATTTGGCCTAGACGTTTTCCGCATTTTCGATATATTCCGCCATAACTCTTAAAGTAGGCCATGGATTTCAAATGTCTTTAAACCATTTTATAGGTTATATAAATCGACACAATTCTCGTAAAAATAATTTTTTTTGTACGACCAATAGTAAGTGAGATATTCTCGAGGGCCCTGATAAAATGGACATCCTGTATAGATGAAACTTGTAATTAGCGTAATGTGCATAAGGACTTAATTATTGTAATTAAGTGATTAATAAATCAGTGGTTTGTGAAGATTTCTGTTGCAATTTATTGAACCTACATACAGGGTGTTTACTGGAGATTGTAAACACGTAATATTCTATTTAAATAAATTCAATTCAATCAATTTCAATTAACATGGCTGTTTTATATGTATGTGTGTTTCAAAAACTAATTTTTCTATAAAACTTTTAACCGGTTTTATAATTTCTGTTGAGTAATAAGTAAGTAGGTACATCTCTGCTACTGCAGATGAATTTGTTGCAAGCAAATATTTCGTTCACTTACCCTATTTACTGTCAAATCAAATCACAAGAAGCAATCAAGGCACATTTAGTATCCATACTTTCCAAATAAGGAAATGATATAAAGTTATTTATGAACAGCGGGAATATTTTATAGCAATAATAAAACTACACATTTATTATTACATCGGGATATTTACACAATGCTGCGCCAACACCAATAAACTGGTCGAAGACGTCTCTTTAATAAAATACTAGACACATGCCAACGTTAAAAGTAAAAGCAGTGAAAATAAACGTAAATTTTCTATTCACCTTATTGGGAAATTCTTTCGAAATACTTGGGACTATCCTGCTTATTTGGTAAGGTCAAGTTTAAAATGGAGAGACGGATTAATATTAATCTAGGAAATATTTATAAGGTATTTTATAATTAAATTTAAACTAGGACATATCACTTTCAGACTTCTTTATGCGATGCGAATGAAAAATTGTGAGACCGGTATTTTTTAAACGCATTGTATAATTTGGTGCGAGGTGCGGCTGGATAACAACAAGGTTGAAGTAATAATTTTAGAGGAAAAACATTCCACCTCGCATTTTTTCACATAAAATGCTGATTGATGTGTTTTTTATGCCAGAGTCATTACACGTAAAATTGATACCCAATTATCAAGGTGGTAAAAGATTTATTTAAATTAATAAAAAGTTAATTAAAGCGACAGATTTACATCTTTCGAGGAGTTTCATATTAAAATGGGTAATACTGTGAAGCAGACAAGCCTAAAAAGTAATCAAGGCGACAAGACGAGATGTTATTGTTTAAAATTTTTCCACATCAAATAATAAACTCAAAAGTTCTTGCTTCATTATAAATAATTGCAATGCCCTTCCTTTTTACAGGTCCACAAAATTACCGATTTGATTTGGTTGAGAAATCAACTCGGCTAATCCGTATTGAAACTTTATGGAACTTTTTATCCTACTTCAAGATACAGACCCCGTATTTAGTTCCTATATTTCAAAATTTTACAATTTAATTCGTTGTTAGTGATAACATGTTGGTGAGAGCGGCAGCTCAGTCACGTAGTCGAAATTGGACGAAATAAACCTGTTGAAACCTGTAAAATTTGAAATGAAGAAACTGATATGACCTCGAGTGGTGCCGGCTGGTACGTGACTGTCAGTGGAAGGTTTGTTGAGTTCATTTGTATGAGCAGTTGTGAGTGCTTTTCATGGAGGCCCGTTTCTGTTTGTTAATTAGTTGTATTAAAACTACATATCATATTAAAGTGTATGATATCTTAAAGGAAAGGTCTTTTTGCGTTCTCTCAGACAGTATTTCGAATGGGCATAAATTCATGTGGTTTTTCTGTTATTTGGAGAATAACGGGAAAATTTTGGAATAAAATAAATTTCAACTGTGTTTCTGCCAGATTTTTTGGTTACCGATGGCATAGATTTTCTTAAATTCCACTGAAATCAGTTTCTTCATTTTAAATTTTACAGGTTTCAACACGTTTACTTCTGTAGAAATTCTGTATGTTTGCCAGTGTCTATTCTTTCCTATTATTTGGGTTTTCTACCACATGTATTATTATCCTCTTAAAAAACAAATCACCGAATCTACAAAATAATAGAATTATTGGAAAAAATCCTCTGCGCCCGTGACGTTTAC
Organism: Leptura quadrifasciata; assembly: GCA_963675555.1. NCBI lineage: Eukaryota > Metazoa > Arthropoda > Insecta > Coleoptera > Cerambycidae > Leptura > Leptura quadrifasciata. Next base: position 84,804,903 of record OY776679.1, on the reverse strand, counting down.
GTCAAAGGAATAGTCAGAGGTTATGTTTTGCAAATAATATAAATCGGAATAAACACAGAAATAATATATTTTGCTGACATTTCGGAAAGTAGTTTCTTTCCGATTTCAAAGCTTTTTTTGGAAGAACTCTTTTTTTTGCTGTGTATGTCAAATACACAGCTTTAAGTTTCTGTCCATATGCGATGAAAGTAAATGTGGAGACGATGATGCAAGTGCATTTGATATCAGGAACTCCACAGCACCTCAGTTCCCATGCATCTGTAATAGACTAAAGTGCTGATAACTTCATCCTGGTAGGCTATGGTACATTCTTCGGTTACCGACTTTAACCCAGAAGCTCTGCTATTGATTCTGCATCGGTTTCCTCATTTAAATACTTTCCTTCCTTAATAATTCTGCTCCAACTCCTACAGATTTATAGATGCTTATTTTCTGTGTTTTTTCAAATGTGTAACTCCCTTCCGGTCACCCTTTGGCTTTGGAGGTTATCTGCTATGTCGTGTGTTTATGCCCTTCCTAGTAGATATGGATCCAGTACATTAAACCCCGCTCATGTATAAGTGTGTTTATTGAAAGGTGTGTTTTGGTTACGTTTTAGTTGTGTCATTTACGTCATTTAATCATTTTATTTTGTTCTTGTGTTCCTCGAGCTAATTTCTATAACTGCTTTATTTACAATGCCTAGATATAATAATTTTTCAAATAGGGAAATGAGGGATATGATATGTGTTTATGCACAAAGTAATTTTAGCAGATGTGCTGCAGCGAGGAGATACTCATTGCAATATCCAAATAAAATACAGCTAGACCATAAGATTTTCAAAGATCAAAACGATGTAGGATGACCGAAACGAATTACTTCAGATAAAGAACTAGAAATTTTAGTTCGTGTGGATGAAGATCCTCAAGTCAGCTCAAGTCGTTTAGCAGCGGCAACAGGGGTGGGTAAACAATATGCTCTAAGAGTCTTACGTAAAAAACGCTTCTATCCATATCATCTCACTCCCGTACAAAAGTTACTTCGAAGGGATCTTCCACAAAGGCTACAATTTTGTCAATTTGTTCTACATAAATACAACAGGGATCGAAGTTTTGTTAAGAACGCTTTATTTACCGACAAAGCAACTTTTACTCGCCGAGGCGTTTTTAACTGGACAAATATCCATTACTGGGAAGTAGAAAATCCTCATGCCGTTAAAGAAAGGTATTTTCAACAAAAATTTAAGATCAACGTTTGGTGTGGTATCATCGGAGATCAATTATTGGGACCATTTGTCCTTCCTCCAAATTTAAATGGACAATCTTATCTGTTTTTTCTTCAAAATACTCTTGCTGATATATTACCTGCTTTCATGTTAGACATACGGAACAGAATGTGGTTCGTGCAAGATGGAGCTCCCCCTCATTTCTTCATTGAAATCAGGAATTATCTTGAGACCTTCCCACGCAGATGGATTGGTCAAGGAACTGAGTTTGCTTGGCCACCAAGGAGTACTGATTATAATCATTTGGATTATTATGTGTGGGGATATATAAAGTCCTTAGTCTTAGTCTATGCAAATACTATCAACTCAAGAGAAGAACTGTGGGAAAAATAACATTAGATCCTTATTTTAGACAATCTTTTGATTTATGTATTTATCCCAATACCATGAAAATAATCCGTTGGTTCATAAGAAAGTGAGAAATAGTTTACGCTGTTGTTACGATTTTGTTTTCCCTGACGTTTTGTACTTTTTTCAATAAATACACTTTGTTTCATTAAATTTGAATTTCTTTCAAAAAACTATTGAAATGTTTAACTGCACTTTCCTCAAAATGGTTGGAGGTATCAAGTTCTACCAAGTATACCTTTTATACGTGGAAATGACGCCCTCATCAGATTTTCTGGTCAGAAGTAACAACAAAGAATCTACCCTTGAACTATGGCCTATTATTAATCGTCCACCCTGTATAAATATCTGGAAGTTTCGACTAATTTATTTTGTATTTATTTCTGTTTGGTAAAATTGAGATGAAATTTGTTTTAATGATAAAAATTACTGCAAAAGATGTGTTTGCTAGTAAAAGCTTTTTCATTTTTTTGGCTAATTTTATCAGTTTTAATAATATGGTCTGTCATCAATAAAAATTTCAACGGACTCTGCCAAAAATCTCTGTTATTTTTATACGTTCTTCCGCAACTTTTTTTTCACTATTTACGTAAAATTTTAAAACCTTCTTGTCTGTTTTTCGGAACAAATTAATGTTCACAATTGATTGCCAATACATTATACAGCTCAGTTTTTTAAGTTATCTTTATAACTTTAATATGTTTACTGGACAACATCCGACTAGCAAATTTAGAATGAAGTTTATCATATACAGCACCTACTTAATCAAATAAAATTATAGCTCCCTTAAATTTATCCAACATCAGTTTAAAACAAACGTAATATTTTCAAACAAATGTCATCGACACAGGTGTAGGGCAAGCGCATCAGCGCGGAAGTCTGCGAAGTTCAACAAAATAAAACTGAAATGATCTTGACCTCAAAAAATCACTCTCCCATAACATTTCTCCGGTCTATTATGGAAATTTATTGTGGAGAATTTTTTCGTCCTGAGGTCGTGGGCGAACATGCGTTTACGTAGTTATAAAAATAATTATTGACATATTTATGGGACTTTATTTTGATACTACATGTTTTAAATGTGAAGGCTGAGGTTTTTTCAAAATATTAATCTACTGGCAAGGAGTTTATTTCCTTGTAATAAAAATACTGGATTAAATAGACAGTTCATTATGCAAATATATAAACAAAGCGAAAATAGAACTGGTACTAAATAGCTGTAAGTTGACTAGGTATTTCTCATTTGCAAAAATTAAATAAAGTACACATGTGTGTACATTTTATGCTAAAATAGTTTTTATTAAAGATGACTTCAGGATAAATTAAGTTAAAAGAACTGTTTCCGATTGGCTGCAACTTTCAGCATAACATTGATTGGTAAAGTCGTCATTTTATCGAAAGTAAGCTGAGAAGGTGGAAAACACTTATGTCTGTAGTTATATCTAGATTGTCGATGATGAGTTCCCACGTCAATAAAATTACACTTTATAACGTTCAAAGTTGGCCGATGGAGGAGGTACTGGTTCCACTATTGTGGAGCTTCTAGGCATATGCAGATGATAAATAAAATCATAATAAAAAAAAATCCAAGAAGCTAACATTCTGGTATATAGGGGTAAGCTCAGTCTAGTATTGTCATGGAAGAATCACACGGAAATTCAAACGAAAAAAGCTTGCACATCTCTGTCGATGTACAAACTCGAGTTCGAGATCAGATTTTTGGCGTTCATATTCTTATGGTAAAACTACTCATAATATACGCAATCCTGGTGTGGTGATCCTCCGAGGGATGCTCTATAATTGGAGGTCGCCTATGCCAAATACAAAGGTTAGCCTGTTTAGAAATAACAGGAGGAGTCCAACGACTGCATTGGAAAGTCACATCCTTTGATATTAAAATGGAATTGGAAGCCAAGAGAGCGACATTGTCACTCAGCCGTATAGTTTACCATTGCCAAGTTCCCAGAAGAGATCCCTAGTCGAAATAACTGGAAATACGAAAGACATTACGAGTCCCTGGGGTCTCGAATAATAGACAGACGAATCGAAGATTCAGGAAGGGATCTATTGACGTATATACAGGGTGAAAACACATCGACCTTGTTTCCAAGGGGGGCATATTTTAATGTAATACTTGTACACCTATCATCATCCCTGTACCCTCTACGGCCACCCCTTCAAAAAATTCAAATAGCAAAGGGGGTCGAGTGATACATCCTTTGAAAGGTCTTTCAATTCTCTACATAACTGTGTATTTTTTAAAACTTTTATCGATTCGTTCCTGAGAAATAAATTGTTTCATTATTTTAGGTTCGGGAAATACAAATAAAAGAAGCAGTTTAAATTATCGTGTGTATTGTTCAAAATGACCCCCACCGACTTCCATACAGTAGTACAAGCTGTTTTGAAATTCTGTACGAACATTTCTTAACACATCTGGAGTCAATAAACGGCATTCTCGAAAAATTATTTCACGTAACTCTTCCAGAGATGCGGGTTTTGTTACAAATACCTTCGATTTCCCCACAGAAAGAAATTCAAGGGAGTTAAATCGGGTGACCTAGCGGGCCACTCAACAGGACCTCTTCTATCAATCCATCGCTCAGGAAACCGATTATCCAAAAATTGACGGACTGCTATAGTAAAATGTGGGGGTGCCCATCCTGTTGAAAAAACAGTTCGCCCTCTAAAAGATTATCGTCTTCTTCGAGAATTTGGGTAATCATTGGGTCGATGTTATTTTCTAACAGATCGCGGCACCTTTCGCCATTTAAATTGTCAGGAATAGAAAACAGCTCGACAATGTGATCCCCTACCAAACATTTATCTTCTGAAGCCTTTGCGTATGAGTTTGCATGAGCAAATGTGGATTGGTTTCACTCCAATACCTACAGTTGCGCCTGTTTACCTCCCAATTTAAGTAAAATGTCGATTCATCAGAAAAACACGTATTTTAAAGTAGATTAGCATTACCGTTTAATTGTTCACTAAAAATCTCACAGAATTCAAGCCGACGATCGGGATCATCTTCGTTTAATTCATGTACCAATTTAAATTTATATGGATGCAATTTGTTGGTCTTTAGAATTCGATGAACACTGCTTCGTGATACACTGGAAGCCTCAGCTACTTTCCTGATCGATTGAGCATTATCCATTTGCAAATGACTCAGAACTGCCACTTCGACTGCTTCATTCCTAGTCGGTCGCTGAGGTTCATGCTTTTTGTTTCCTACAGAACCTGTTTCCATAATTGTTTTCAATAATTGTAAAACATACTGAGAACCAACCTTTCTATCTGGTTAATTTCTATTGAATATGCGCTCCGTAGCTCTAGCACAATTATCGTTTTTAAAATAAATGCTGACAATTTCTATTTTCTCCTGAAGGGTATAAACCATTTTGAGAACTCACTCTGGTAAAATGTATCTCGATTTAAAATTGGGGTTGTGAACAAATTAATGTTCAAGGACTATCAAATACTTATGAGTCTTTATTATTCTAAAACTAAACGAACAAGGAAAGTGTTTTTTGTCGAAAAAACTCGTGTTGATTTGAGAGGACTAAAACATGTAGTATTTTTTTATAAATTCCAAGACCCAGTGGCGTGTATTTTAAATTTTTTTAAACTATTTCGATTGTGTGTAATCATCAAAAATAAAATTTATTTTCCTTAAGAACGAATAGATAAAAGTTTTAAAAAATACACAGTTATGTAGGGAATTGAAAGGCCTTCCAAAATATCTATTACTAGATCCCCTTACCATTTGAATATTTTGAGGGGGTGGCCGTGTAGGGTAGAGGGATGATGATAAGTATACAAGTATTACGTTAAAATATGTCCCCCTTAGAAATAAGGTCGACGGGTTTCACCCATTTTTCAAAAAGTTTTTATCTCCAAAGTTATTCAGGTGCTTGGGACACCCTGTAGATGCAAGTCAGAGGCTTGTATATCGGCTACACTCTGCATGTACTTAAGTGTATTCCAAACAAAGATATATGCCATCCTACTGTATGTAACTGTATATTGACATATCTAACGACAGCTAAGCCTCTAAAAGGGCTCTTGAATTAAACAAACTCACCTCTAAGCTGGTATAGAACTGGAACAGAACTTTGAGTCAACTAAACAGAGCTTAATCAAATTTGTATGGACGCGCAGGCATGGTGGCATAGAGCTAATGAAGCAAACTGTTCGCCTAAAAAAACAGACCTCCTTTCCCTGGCCCTGAGCCAGACTTTGACCCGCCAAGTCATATGATATGATTCAATCGGAGCTACAAGACAAGGTCAAGAGAAGCACATACGTAATGAGTTTGAAGAAAGATCTTATTTGTAGTATATAGAATACTTACTACGTATGCGCAAGTATCTAATATCCCTCGATTTACAAGTACAGTAATAATTAAGGATTGGACGTCCTTCAAAGTCTTCTCCATCATTGTAAACTATCTACAACATATACTTGGTAGCGTTTCGAAATCGTAGAAAATTGGGTTTTTCGTAGTCACAGACCTAGATACCAGAGGTATTTTTCTTAATATAAAAATAATAAAAATAGTAGATACGCTACATATACTTCCCTTCTTAAAGAGAAGCAGTCAAACATTTAAAAAATCAATGGCGAATCTAACTTTTTTTTTTACTCTTTTTTTTTTAGAAATTAAATTACCCACAACTGAGTTAACAACATTTAAAAGATAAACAGGTTTTACTGTGTCATTACTAATTGTAGACTCTACTCCACGTATATTTACATAAATATCTTTATCAGTACGAGATGTCACGTTAAAATGTCCTTCGTATATCGCCGAAGGTTTTAATTTCTCTTTCCTAATAAAAATATAATCACATATTTGTATGTCAGGATTGACAAATGATTTTTCTAAAATATGATGTATTGAATCTGTCAATTTGAAATTATTGAGATATTCACGAAATGTTACTATAAATCTTCTTTTGGCATAGCTCGCAAACCGAAAAAATGATTGGAAGATCAATCTACTAATAGTAGTAGACATGCTAAGTAGCTAACTCATCATATTTATTAAACAGTGAAATCGATTAATTAACCCACCAAGAATTCAACAGAAATTATTTAAATCAACATGTGTTATTGCCATGACACATTTACAATTATAAAAACTGACTTTAATTGACCGCTTTGGGACTCTACAGTTCATCTTGTTTTTGTAACTGAACGTGTTGTACTGGCATCGGTCGTAGAAAAGGATCATATGATGGCTGAGGACAAGATCTTGAAAAAGAGGAATATAATCTATCGATGGAACTGGAATCCCTTCTTAGTTTTCCACTTTTTATTTTTTGTAATATCTTCTGTTGCCGTCTTGCTCAATTATATCACAAAATTCATAAATTTATTGAATCGGCTGTTTAGAACGTGATGTAAAAGATTTAAATTCACCGTCAGGAGCACTATTTATATTTCGTAGTTCCTGGCATCTTTATTAGTATTGACTACTTATCTAATTGCATTATAGAAATTGATACAACTGTGTTATTGAATAGGGTCTGTTAACAAAATGTAAACCGTCATGTGGAGCATTCAAAAGGTATCCTCGGTTATCAAGATGATGTTGACATATGAGTCCCCTAGTATCAAAACCTGCCATGTCCAAAAATATCAAAAATTCAGATTTTTATGCCAAATCTTAAATTATATTGCTTAAGTCGGTGAACCTCATCAATCCTGCTCCTATACCTGTTGGAGTCGGAGCAAAGCAAGTTAAATTAAGGCTGTTAATGTTTTGTCGACAAAACATTATGGCTTGTTCTGGACGAATATAGACACCTTGTCTTATTACAAAAAAGTTTTAGATGAGTACTGTGATAAGGATTTACAACTACCAGAAGGTGACGAAGTTGAAGAGCAGTGCACACCTCAAGAGGAAATAGGCGATACATAATATTGTTAATATTATTTTTTTTATAATCATTTTTGAATATATTTTTTTTCTCATTTGTCGGTTCTTTATAATTTTTGAATTTTCTCAGCACTAATACTCCAGAATATTAAAAATAAACAGTTTGCAGTTTCAAAAGGAGCCATGTCCAAAAGTCAGTATCAAAATGTGCCATCTCCATATTTTTTCCTCAATTATCTATTGAATCGGTAATTCTATTTTTTATAAAAGCTTGCATTTACGCTCAGAAACAACTGCTCTACACATCGGTAAGTTCGTTTTCTAGCTTTAGTGTCACAGACGCCCGCAACAGTTTTTGTCGATTTCTGTAAAATCAAGTGAAATGGATTTGTCAGGTTTTGTGACTAGGGGACTCATATGCTTACATTTTCGGGAATGTAAATGTTAGAAACTAGAAAAATATTTACTCTGCACTTAAAAGACATTTTATGAATATTCTGTCGAGCATTACAGATGGAGAACTTATTGCTGGAGATAGTATATTGAGACAAATAATTTGTGGAATTCAGTAAGTATTGCCTAATAACAAATTCTGAACTAGAGGAGGTCGACCTGCAACTTGCCTTCTAAATTCTGCTAATTCTTGTTTATCAACATCATCTTCTCCATCTATTTGTGTTATTTGTCGAATATTATAATAGTTTGCCCTGTTTGCGAATGCCATAATTGAATATGAAACAAGCAAATTGGCAAATTAAAATAAAAACATTGTTCTATCTACATAATCTTCTTTCTTAAAAAAAGAGTACCTACTACCTAGCATTAAAATATTATAAACTCTACTCTTTTGGGCGCCCTCTATGTTAATGTATACTTTATATTCATATCACTTCGCAGTCTCAAATCAAAAACTAGATCAAGTTTTGAGACAAGTTTATTGGGGAACTTGTCCTATGTCTCATCTTGTATATTATCTGTAAATAGGCACATATTTCATAACAATATATTATTTCACTTGAAAGGAAAAACATGCGTAAAGAAATTCAATTGATTCTTTCAATGGCCCTAAATATTTTATATAAAAATAGCTACTGTATAACTTTATCATTCTGTATCTGTCCTGTTGGACAACCGATATTTTTAATCAAAATTGAGGAATCTATAGCATACAACAAATTCAGAAAATTTAACCGAGAAGCATTTGATATAAGACAAAGGCTGAGTTCCTTCAATTCCATTTTCTATGAGTCTCTCGTAGACTCATAACAGACACGAACACATTTTCTGCAATTATTATATTTTTATCCTGTTATAAAATAAACCTATTCGAATAAATACTCATATTGACAGAACAAGCTATTACACAGACATCAGACGCAGTGTTAAAAGCCATATCTTCTTGGCACTGTCTTAGCTAATTTCTCATCTGGACATTAAATCATAGTATGCTGATCTTTGGTGTCAGTGACACCAATTCTTTTAAACAGATTTAATCATGGCGTGACAATAGTTATACACAAAAATATGCTTTGTCATCTCAAACATTACGTACCTGCCAAGTAGTAATATTATTGTATATATCTCCAAGATATTGTTCAATTGAGAATAATAATAATATATTACTGAATCATGTGCTTCAAATATTTTCAAGTAATCATCAATTCTAGGGTAAAGGTACATGCTACACAATGGATTTCATACGAAAGTGGCACTTAGGTGATAATTTTGTTAATAGTACACACGTACACGTAAATCATAAAAACATAGAATAGGAGAAATAACTTATAACATTTTTATATTACGCATATATATTCCTAATAGTGTTAGGAACAAGACTCAAGAAAGTTCCCAACTAGCCAATGTCTCAGCAACATCTCTTATTTTGGTAACAAGGTGGTTCATTCTGGCGGTTTTTCTTAATTTTCTTGTAAACTGTTGTTCAAACGTAAAAAACGTGTAGAGCCAAAATTCAAATATGTAGAATTAAGGTTTTCATGGTAATTGCAAATTGCAATATACCTATATAGGTAAAATTATCTAGGTCAAATTTTAAAATTTTGCTGAATATTTATAAAGCACTATAACTTAGCATTTTATAATTCGAGCTCGTTTCCACACCACCCATGAGGTAGAGCTCTTGAACAACGTAATTCAATTCTAACACATCCACATTTCTTGTCGCAACCCTTTTTACAGTTGCACGAGAAGGGATTTGGAAGATGTTATTCATATTTTCAATAACCCCGAATCTACGAAAGATCAGATTAAAAGTGCTGGTGAGAAATTCACACTTGTGTTATATAAAGCTGAACGAACCGAAATTTCTTTGAATAGCTACAGATTTACTTCTTTTAATAAGCTGGTTAGTCAATCCAATGATACTGTAATTTTATCTAAATTGCCACCAACATCTCCAGCATTAAAACAACACTCCTACCGGGTATTTCACTAAATTCAATCTTGGCTTGGAAAGAATATGCAGCAAACGTAGTGGAGTTGGAAAAAATGGACAATATTTTATCACCAGTTTTTACTACAGAGGCGCTTGCTCAAGTTTCTAGTTTAAAAGTTATATCATGCAACTGTAAAAATGGTTGTAGTAAGCGATGTGGATGTGTTAGAGTTGAATTACGTTGTTTAACTATGTGCTCCAACTGCCATGGACACGGTTGCCTAAATTCACCACCTGAGGAAATACTAAATGAACAGGATCCAACAAACGAATAAAGAATCGAAGCGCCAGTGGAGTAGGCCTACTGGGGACACCACTTAAAAAAAAAAACGCACCAAGAGCTCATAGGTGGTGTGGAAACCATCGTCTTTATTCAAACACCTGTTCACTCTTTCTTAATAAAATTGGTTAGCCATATCAATCACGTGTAAATTCACTGGATTATCAATGCAAGAGTATGAAACTTCAGTGGTTATCTCCAATAAACGACACATCACATGTCCTTGATCCATCAGCAAACTAGGCACTTAAAACACTGAAGTTGTTTAAAATGTCCGTTTATAATGTCAGCAATCATAGGGCGGTTAATAAAAGTTTTTCTTTAGTTTTTCAAGAAAAATATACAATTTACGTATTTATAGAGGCAAGGTGTTTTAATTGGTGAGAATTAATTGTGTCACATAATTATTGTCAATGTAATTTGTTGTACTTATTTTGCACTATAACAGACATAGACTGTAAAATACAATATTGTCTAGAAGGTAGTTTTTAGATAATGATACGCAATATTTTTTTATGTTCTGAAATATTCCATACATTTTACATTCTATGGGAGCTGATACTAATAGCTACATTACAAAACTATATATTTAAGAAGATATAAAACCAATCACAAATACATTGTAAAAGATGTGGAAGTAATGCATATTGGGTTGAAGTATACTTCTTTGTCCAAATCTTATCAAAAGAAGATTATATATAATAATTTTACTAGCTTCTGTAAATAGTTTAATAAAAAGGATTAGTTAAACATAAGTTATCTATAATGAATTGTATAGATTTAAAGAAATCTATCTGATATTCGTGTTGTTGTAGTTTAATTATTTACAGAAATTCCACAAAAATATATTGGAGTGATATTTACCTTAGTTAATAAAACCATATTTTCTTATCGTGGAGCCATATTCACCTGTTTTAATCATCGAATAACAATATAGTACCTCCTGATCGATTTACATTTGCAAAAAAGACATCTTAAGAGCAAATGCTCTCTCTATTTGAAGAGATGGAAATATTTCTCTGTAATATTTTCTTTCTGTATATTTTTTTGCAGTATTTCTATATCGATACTCTCACCTCTTGCTAAATATTTCAATGTTTGTAGTAGTTTTTACATACTTATATGTATTTTATATATTAATATGTGTGATTTTTTTCTGTATTTTAACACCAATAAATCTTCTCTGCTCTTCACTAACAGTAAAGCTGAAAGTATGTAGTAACTAAACAATAGCCTACATCCCCTAAAATATTTATGAAGGGTCTAAAAGTAAAATAATAAGAATATGAGAAACTATGATTGTTAAATGGAATGCATGTGAGTTTTATAGGTCCTTAAAACCCATTATTACTGAGAAAGTATAGCAAACAAATTGAAAGTGGTAACAAAATTAGTTTGATACAAGTTTTTTTTTTACAATACCGCAAAACTTAACGTTGACATCATGGTGATCTATTAGACTAGTTAAACAAATGAGATAATACCTACTCAGAATATGTGTTAATCGTCATTTTTAATTCCTAAAACATCAGTGACTTTTAGTAATAATAACCTGAACAACCACTATAAAAATTGTGTTCAGTTCGTCAATCTCTGAGATTGTAACGTCATATCCTTAAATATAAATTTCTACAGTTAATAATTGTGAAACTACTTTATAGAATCCACAAGTGAGTGCGGGGTAGAAACTTCCGCATATAAAATTAAAAATACTCGTAGTTTTAAAAATGTTGAATAAAACTCTGTACTTACCCCCAATCCTAGTCATAAACCGTAGGAACAATTTCAATAATCACCCTCAGAAACAGACAAACTCAAAAAGACGACCGAACTTTCAAACTTGCGAAAACGCGTGCGAGACGTATCTGTACTAGTTGCAAAACTGGAGTTCTGGCGGCCGTTGCTTCACAATTGAACTGTGACGGGCAGACTGCCAAAAATCATATCCTACATGCCGAAAAGCGTTAACAGATCATTGCTATTTTTTCTAAGGAAATTCTTAACTATAAACATTTTGGGTCTTAATTTATTTTATTAAAAATCTTCGATAATAATAGAAAGTCTATTTGGCGTACGCGAGTACGCGATATACACGGCTACGGTATGTCTAAATTTAGATCCATCGTCACTGGAGAAGTCTATTTGCCTTTTGAAAATAGAATCACTTCCCACTTTATGAAATATTATATAACTCGGTGAACCTGTCGCCATTTGGCGTGCACAATTTTGCTATAAAAGGTAAATGGTTTATATGCAAGGTTAGTTAAGGCTCATCGAGCGATGGTTTGTAAATGTTTTCATCTATTTAAGGAAAAAACAACTGAATAAACGTTGATTCGACATTGATTTATTAGTAATATTCATTGGAGCAATTATTGTTCTCTAGATTTTTGTACGACCTGGTTACTAAGGTAATGATATTACTCAACTTTTTTGCGTTTATATGAACATTATTTATTTTATTTATTTAAATTACAATACCCAACGGTACTAAAGCCCAATTACAGGTTAAGGGCAAAATGTGGATGCACATAATATGTAAAAGAATTGTAAAACGCAAAATACAAACAATTTGTGTTGTCTGTGTTTTTCTGTATCCGTAATTTTTAAATTTTACCTTTTGAATTAGTATCATTAATTTCATATTTTGTAAAGTATCTTGCAGTTTTCTTTATTTTCTTCTGTTTCCTTGTTATAGTCAATTAATTTATTTTAATTAGGTCGTTTAACTTGTTTCGTTTATAGTTCAAATGTGCTTTTAGAAGGCGGAATATTAAAACATAATATTTTTAGTCGCAAACTCCTCTATAAAATCCTTATTTTACTATAAGAAACGTAACCAGACTGCAACCAACAGCTACTCTCCGGGCTATGTGTCCCGCCGAGCGCTGAATTACTAGTTACAAGTCTGGCGCGTTAAGTGTAATAATTGCATATTACCATCAATGATGATGGTAATATGCAATGATGGTAATATGCAATTATTACACTTAACGCGCCAGACTTGTAACTTGTAATTCAGCGCTCGGCGAGGCACAAAACCCAGAGAGTAGCTGTTGGTTGCAGTCTGGTTACGTTCCTTATAGTAAAATAAGGATTTTATAACGGAGTTTGCGACTAAAAATATTATGTTTTAATTTGTTTCGTTTATGTTCTGTTGCTAACGCAGTGTTTTCTTATTCTTATATATTTCATCTTTTTTGCCAAATGATTTGACAAGTCTTGTCTTATCCAATATTTTGTCTTAATTTCCCTTCTCTTCTTTTTTAAAATAATTGTGCACTAATCTGTTTTTTTTTTTCAATTATATTTGTGATAATTTCTGTTGCTTTATTTACATCTAATGTACAAACAAAATTTTTTTTTTAATACATTTATTTAACGTCGGCCTATTTCCGCTACTGAGGCCTAACACCGACGCCTGTAGACGAGCTACTCCCAACCAGGAATTTTGCCGAACCTCTTCCCTTAAGAAGAGTAGGGATCTTTTACTTGCCTAACATTTAATAGACAAGAGACCGACGGCTTTACATCCCCTCCGAAGGATGGTATATCTCCTATACAACCCTCGCCTAAGCTTGTATAGCTTCCGCGCATACACTGATATACAAGCCGCTGGAAGATGTGTGAGGCGAGAACGCGGTTTCCGTTGGAATGGTCACCCATCCAAGTACTAACTGCGCCTGTCGTTGCTTTACATCGCATACCGAAGTATGTACATAGTAAAGACGCACCTACGCTCGCCCCACAAAAATTATTAAAGACAGAAATATACAAATCGACAATCGCAAATAAATTGAACCATTAAAAACTTTAATAATATACACTGTGTCCCAAATTGGGGGTGCATACATTACTATGTCTGTTATTAAGAGATAGAGAAACGATTAAATGGGGACTTTCTTGACGAACTTTGTGACCGTTTCGATGTCGTTTTTAAATTTGGCTTAGCTATCTTTGTTTCCGAAATATCTTCAAAAAACTGAAAAGGTGCATTTTAAAAAACTTCAGATATCTGCCTAATTTGATGACTGGTGATATTTTAATAAGTACATTGTTGGGACACTTTTTTAAGGTGCTTTCGTTGACGTTACCAAAAAATTTCTGACGTCATTTGTTTCTCAGTTAAAGCCACTAACTTTATTTTTCTTATGGACGCCATATTAGATTATTTATATGTTTAATAGTGCTCTTAATTCCCCTTTCAATGTATCACAATGTCAGGAAAAAATTATTTACTGATGTAAGATATGAAAAAATTAAGTTTTCTGAGTAGGCTATGAAGAAAATTTATTCTAAAATAATCCGATTATATTAGCTTCAACTTAAAATTAAAACAAATTAATTAAAAACTTAACGAAATTTTTCAATATGTCGTCGTTGTTCATTAATGCACTTTTGACATCGCTATAATATTGAAGTACACGCTCCCCTTAAAGTATTTCTGTTAACAGCACCAAAGTATTTCTTCACGTTCTTCTAAAATTTGAATATTTTCTGGTGGTTCAAATGAATAAACTTCGTTTTCTGTATGCCCCCAAAGAAAATAGTCCACCGGAGTGAGATCGGGAGATCTGGCTGGCCATAGAACGTTGCCGTTATTTGCAATTATTTTATTATCAAAAGTTGCTCTTAAGAATTGTGTTACTATGCCGCTATTATGTGCTGGACAACAGTCTAAGAACTGGTATTATTTGTTCTTGCAACATTCGCAAATAATTTGTACCGTTCAAATTAACACGATAAATAAATGCTTCAATAATGCGATTACCTGGAAACTATTTTTTTTATAATGAATTATTATCAATGAACGATTTAAATAAGTTTACCTATGATGCCACACCACACATTGAATCCAAATTTGGTTTGAAACCTTCTTTGGTTAATTATGTGAGGGTTCTGGATACTCCAGTAGTGTTATGTCTATTGAAAACACCACAATTACTGAATCTAGTCTCGTCTGTCCATAATACTTTTGAACGAAAGTCTGGGTTCTGTAGACATTTTACTTCCACGTCCAGTGGAAGTATAATAACGCAAAATCTTTTTTTTGTTGAAATAGGCTTAAAATGTCATGAAACATCAAAATTTGAAATTTGAGCAAAAAAAATTTCCTGTTTGTCGGTCGGTCTGTCTGTCTGTAACTGCACGTTTACTCTGGAACCGTCTATGATATCAAGTTGAAATTTGGTACACTTATGTATTATAACGAGATCTAGAACTTGATTTATTTTGATCTAATTCCGTTGAAGGGTTCGGGGGTAAATGGCGTAAATAAGGGTAAATAGGCAAAGCAAGCAGGTAAGAGTCCATAACATTGCAATTTAGGGCATGTACGAAAAGTCAAGGACTCAAAATTTTCAGCTAGCACCCCCCCCCCCCCCCCTATCACCCCCACACTATTATGAAAGGGAGTAATAAAAATTAAAATGTGATTTACTGTGTAAACAAGAACGAAACGTCTCTCTCTTTTTGCGTTGGCCACCCCTTCTACTATCCCCAATGCCACCCCCACCCTATTATTAAAGGGAGTAAAAAAATAAATTGGGATTTAGTGTGTATACGAGAACCAAAGGACTCTAAATTTTTTTTGGCATTAGCCACCCCCACCCTATTATTAAAGGGAGTAAAATATTAAATTGGGATTTAGTGTTATACGAGAACCAAAGGCCTCTAAATTTTATTTTGACATTAGCCACCCACTTTACCATCCCCACCCTATTATTAAAGGGAGTAAAATATCAAATTGGGCTTTAGTACGTATACGAGAACTTTTTACATTTTTATACAAACCAATCACAGTATGTTACTATTCTCTCAAAGTCATTTTCTTGTAAACCTTGAACGATGGTTGGTTTGTATGGGTGATAATGATTTTTCTTTAAAATGCACGGTGATGTTTATTTAGAGACGTGAATATTACCATACGAAACCTTAATGCTACGAAAGGTTACAAGGAACTATTGGTAATGGAACTAGCAACCTTTACCGAGAGAATAAATGGATTTATAGACAGTTCTTATTTTTTAAGAAAAGACGAATTGCGTTGAACGGTTTTATAAAGAATATGGCGTTCGTTTACTTCAATGACCTATTTACAGTCGTTTATCAACTGTGACGTATGATACTTTGATAATTGAACTTTGACAACTACCATGACACCTGTCACTTTGGCAGTTACTTTAACATCTGTCATTTTTGACAACTAATATGACATCTGTCATTTGACAACTACTATGATATATGTCACTTTGACAACTAATATGGCATCTGTCATTTTTACAGCTACTATGACATCTATAACTTTGAAAACTATTATGACTATCGTCAGCATGGTCACACTCGACGGCTGGGACTTAACTTTGCAAGCAGCGCAAGCATATGATAAAGGTCGTTAATTGTAATCACAGGTATGAGGATTGACACCCACACCTGGGAAACTAGCCGGTCGTTTGTCGGTCGTAGTTATTATTATGGTTACAACAACCTAATATCTAGCAAGCGTTGCTCACAAAATCTTATACCACCTGCCGTTATTCGCCCGACGTTGACGCATCTCACAAATCGGGCACTCAACTCCATAAATAATACGAGCATAAGATATGGACGGTCGTATTCAGTGAGGTCGTTCCTCTCTACTGAATTTGTGACGACATCCCATCTAGCAAGTATCAATCATAAAATCTTGTACTCATTCTAAGGTTATAGCCGAGGTCAGTAGTCGGAGGGGTACCTTTTTTTTGCCAAAGCGCCAATCTAGAAACCGCCCCCCCATTTTCGAGATCGCTGAACATGGGGGTCTCAAAAATTTTTTCCTCGGCAACCCCTTCAAATTGGCCAAAAACCACCCCCAAGTGCCCTTTTCCGTAAACCCGTCTATTTTCCCCAGTTTTTCGACCAGCTGTTATTCCCTCGAGTAGAACGGAAGGTCCCTCGAGGGATTTGACCTCAGCCACCCCTACACCAGGCTTCCATCCCTCTAGGGGGTTGAAAAATTGATATTTTTTTGTGGAAAAAAATTGATATTTTACAGGAGGTGCTTTTGTGAGGAGGATGGCAGGTAACCAGGGTTGTATAACCAACCCTGGGGATTGTTTTCACCCTTCAAAGGGGTGGGAAAAAAATAATATTTTGTAGGAGGCGTTTCATTGAGGAAGGTGGTACGTACCCAAATTATTTTATATTACTAACCAATAAGTAAAATTAGAATTCATCGTTACAATTTATATGTATAATGAGTTATTAGGAGTTTATATTAAGGTACCAAAGGTACCAGGTAAAGGTACCAAGCTTTAGGATAGGCGTAAAATGCGCTAGATGAGGAAAACGTGGAAAAAGGCTCAGATAATGGCTTCGTCAAAAATAACGCAACTATTAACACTTGTTTCTTCTTTTGTAATTCAATATTCAGCGGGATGGATAGCTGGAAAAGTAGTTGTTTAAAGAAGAGAGTGCACTCTATAACATAAGTTACGAGATGCATTTGTCATTAGCACATCCCAATCCAAACAAAATATATACTCTTCTTTTATGAATTTAAGTTCATAGAGGCTTAGGTATATCCGACAAATTAATTGTTAGAGGAGCTTGTTTTATAGTATGGAGTATAACGTATATGTGATAATTGAGAGGTGTGATTTTTTCGTTGTT
This sequence comes from Leptura quadrifasciata, assembly GCA_963675555.1. Classification (NCBI taxonomy): domain Eukaryota; kingdom Metazoa; phylum Arthropoda; class Insecta; order Coleoptera; family Cerambycidae; genus Leptura; species Leptura quadrifasciata. The sequence goes on along the minus strand of OY776679.1, from coordinate 84,787,024 downwards.
GTTCGATTTTGTAGTTATAGTACCGAGGTTCTCTCGAGGGTAAACTAGGTAGCTTGCAAAACATCAAAATGGAAAGACGTGAAAGTCGGTTTCAAGATAAGCTGGACGCCCGGCCCGTTGTGTCAAATCTAGTAGCTACTAGTGGTTGAACACGAAACAAGAACCTCGATTGAGAAAATAAAAAATCGGCTAGTCGGAGAGCTTGTCAAAGACCCCCGAGGGTGTTCGTGCACTTATTTTCGAGTTAGAGAATGTTTCAAACGAATAAACGACGTTAGTCTCAGAGCCAATGCTTCACCCTGTATGAGACGTTGAGACACTTAACTTTTTCTAAAAAGGCTTAAAATTCACTTTTGGAATTATTGGTAAGGCACTTTTGATATACTCTGTATATTGTAGTCGATTAAAACAGACTTGGTTTAAAAACTAAAATAAAATTTTATTTATTCACTTCACAAAAGTTTAAAATATGGTTTAAAACAACTAAAAATATATTCTGGATGGATAACTTTTCAACAGCGAAATTGCGTCGAGAGAAAGAAAAATTAACTCGATTTATATATATTCAAGTTTAAAAGTTCACTTGTTGGCGAAGGAGCCGGTTTAAAAATAATTAAAAATCACTAATAGTGAAAAATGCGCTAGGGCAGAGATTCTGTACATTTTCACTTGAACCACCAAGGAAGACACGAGTACGGTTATAGAACGCGGCACAGGCAAGACTTGCTCGAGCTCCGTCTCGCCCGAGCTTATATACTCTCATGAGATTTCGTTAAGCGTGCCCCATCGAGTCAGGCGGAAACGTTTTTTGTAATCTGGATTTGCCTCCAGACTGCGTGCGGGCTTGGTCTAAAACCGGTCACCGGCCCCAGCCATTTCGTGCACCCACGTGACTGCATAATTATAGAAATCTTTGAAAATTCTATTTGAAAATAAAGTTTGACGCGTTTCGGTTTTTGATGAACCCTGTATCATTTTTATTAAGGAAGTTATTTATGAAAACTTGAATTTTAAAACTTTAATAAGCGACTGTACTATATTAATCCTCACGGTGGGGGACGTATGTCTTAGATTGATAAGTGTTGTGGGATTCCCCTTATGCCTTTACTAGTCGGGCTGAATGTTTGGGTAGTAGGAGTTGATACTGATACGCTATTGTGACGTGCGGAAAAACAAATAAATCGTTTGTTATTTATTTATTACGCAATTAGGGTTAGATTTGCCAGAGCCTGCGACTGAACGCGGAGAGGAATGTATGTAAAAATTTTTTTATTTAAATGAATTAAAATTTGATATTTGGGGATTATGGAGAGTAGTGGACTAGGAAAAATTTTTTTAAAGTCGAAAATTCTGAAAGTTTTTTCTGTAAAAAGTGAAGTTTGGTTATTCTGAAGGTTTCGGCGATAGTTTAAGCATCTTTGAGAATTATCGAGTAGGGCTGAATTTTATAGGATTTTTTTGAGAAAAATTGTGGTTTTTTGATATTCGAAAATAGAATTGTTCTTTTTTGATATGCTTTGGCAATTGGGATGGAAAGTTCGAGTAATTTGACGAATTCTGGAATTTTTTCGAGTTAATTTTTTCTAATACAAAGTAGGCACTACAACATGGTACAGTAAGGGTAAATCTGCTCTAGAACAAGGTCACAAGACATATGAGTTTTAAAGTCCACTTGATATTCCCCAAGTAGATAAGCATGTACCGGGGAAATGGCAATAGTATGGGGATATGTTATAGTCTAGTTACACGATAAACTGCAGTTATTGAGTGTTGAACTTAGTTCTTTTGATCCAGGGCACAGTTTAAAATGTGTCCTGCAAAGAGCCGATAGTTCAATCATCGCAGATGGTAATACCGAATCGGGTGTGTAAAATTTTTTTTTTCGTTTTGGACAATTTCAATTGAACTAAAGCAGTTGCTTGGGTTATGACGTGGTGTGATAATATAATATAATAAATCCATAAAAGCTGGTTTCGTCGTATCCCCCTTATCCCTAATATTTTCATTGGGATATGTACAGGTACAACCTGAATGGTGTTTTAGTTACCAATTAATTAATAAGAAACGCAATAAAATGTTTGTGACAGATGCCAGTGAAGGTAACTATTTTTACAAATTTTTAAAATAAAGTAGTTCCGTCGCTTCGACGGTGCCCAGAATCATGTTTTTCTTTATTAGATTCCACATTGTCTTTTGAACGTCATTATTTCTGGGTATATAATTGTATAATAACAGCTTGTTTGGCTCATAAGCTACAAAGAAAGAGCCAAGTCGTTACCCATGTAAGTCCTTTCGATATTTTAAAATAAAACATCTTGGCTACGATCGGCGTGACTCATTTCTTAAAATAACTATTTTTTATACATTATACCGCAAAGACGAAATTGTTCCAGTGGGTCATAGAGTAACATGGAAGTCATTGGCAAATAATAATAAACGATCTTGATGTATTTTAGGATCCAGAAAAATAGCAACAAAGTTAAACTTGTGTCTAAAAGCGACGCACTAATATTTGATTGTCTTCTCTAAATATATTCCTGGTTATTGTGCCAAAAATTAATAAAACACACCGAAATATAAAAAAACCTAATATTATGAATCCAGTAAAGCTATTACGAAGTAAGTAAAAAATTATAAAATGCTCCAATTTGAATAAATATACAGGCCAAGCAAAGCCAGAGAGAATCTCAAGACACGAAATATTTTATAAAGTTTTCTCTGTATAAAAGTCTGGAAGAGTACATTTCTAATTTTTACAGTTTGGTCGTGAGTAGTGCTTATAATAAAATGCTCCAATTTGGACAAATATACAGGCCAAGGAAAGCCAGAGAGGATCTCATGACAGGAAATATTTTAAACATAATATTTTTAGTCGCAAACTCCTCTATAATTCCTTATTTTGCTATAAGGAAAGCAACCAAACTGCAACCAAAGTTACAAGTCTGGCGCGTTAAGTGTAATAATTGCATATTACCATCAAAACGCTAATGCTTCGATTGCAACAAACACCAGCCGAAAGACTGATCCTACTTAAAGGAGCTCTCTTGCCAGCCGTCACACACCACTTGCAGACTGCAGTTTCGAGCTGTTGGCTCTCGTCAGTGCAAAGTAGGCATGCGACGACCGGCACGAGGATCCTTTGACTATTTGGTACATCCCGGTATTTTTACAATAGCGACATGTAAAATAGTCAGCAGGCGCCATCTAGCGATCCAGTGTCTGTTGCAATCGAAAAATAAATAGCCTGACTGAGCTTGGCATAGTTCAAATGTGCTTTTAGAGGGAGGAATATTAAACATAATATTTTTAGTCACAAACTCCTCTATAAATCCTTATTTTGCTGTAAGGAAAGTAATCTGCAACCAAAGTTACAAGTCTGGCGCGTTAAGTGTAATAATTGCATATTACCATCAAAACGTTAATGCTTCGATTGCAACAAAGATTAGCGTTTTGATGGTAATATGCAATTATTACACTTAACGCGTCGGACTTGTAACTTTGGTTGCAGTCTGGTTACTTTCCTTATAGCAAAATAAGGATTTATAGAGGAGTTTGCGACTAAAAATATTATGTTTAATATTCCGCCCTCTAAAAGCACATTTGAACTATGAAATATTTTATAAAGTTTTTTCTGTAAAAAAGTCTGGAAACGTATATTTTTTGCACTTTGGTTGTGAGTAGTGCTCAAAGTTATGAGACATTTTAGTTCTTAAATTTGATTTTGGTACTTTATATAAAGAAGAATAAAAAAAATAGAGATATCCTAGAAAATTTCTTACTACTGATTTTTTTATCTTGAATGTAAAGGTTAATAGCTCTGTAAAGGCATTAATATTTATTTTCGATATTTCTGGGCTTTTTAAAAACTGCACAGACTGTCTATTGTAAAATAAGACTATCTCAAAATACTGACCTATTACGTGTCATCGCGTAGAACTGATTTATTACTGTTTATTCTACTTTTGAGGGTTTAATATCTGCGAAGGAAACTTTGAGACCGATGGCCCCCTTCATGAGTGAAACCAAAAAAATTAAATTTGTTTAGGCAAACTTATATGGGTGTTCTTCTATTCTATACTAATGGAATTTCTTAAAAATTCAATGGAGATAAATGAAAGGTAATTATTCATATGTAATATCATTAGTGCTTAGAATTTTATCGGTAAATTTTTTTTCTAGAGCGTAGTTGCCTAGTAAAATAAACAGTGTAAATTGACAGCTTATTATCTGATTGAGGCCGGAGCGCTGTCAAATTATACGATATTATTACTCTTAGCTTTGTAGGTCGAGAAAGAATTTATAGGTAAAATTTATAAGCACGAGTGGTATTTGGGAGAATATTTCATGAATAAATTTATCAAATATATAAAATGGATTTTTAATATTAAACTGTTTTATTATAGTAAACAAAAATATTGAAATATATTTACCTAGTTTATCCTAATTTTTAGTTTAATGTTAGCCAATGCGAGTTAACTTCAAATTCTGAGCTAAATCGGTGAGATAACTCTAGGTTGAAGTATGAGTTAACTACACATTTTGGGTTAAAACTAACCTAAAATTTTGTTTCTTACACTGCGACCATGGTGCACTCATGAGCCTGTATTTCGCAAATATTCACTCGCATTTGAGATATGGTATAATGACGAAAATGCATGAATTTTTAAAATGCTTAAATTTATTATTTTTCCATTATAGGTACTATACAAGTTAATAAATAATATAATAAAAGAAATTTATAGAAAAATTTCACTTCGTAAATATACAACATTAAAATTTGGCCTTTTATGTAAACGAAACGTCACTAATTTGCCCTAAATTTGATAATTCACGAAGTTATTCTTAATCTTGTTATTAACTATTGGTTAATCATTATCAACAATAATGACATGACGTCATCGGTCATGAATGACGTTACTCAGCAGAGACTTATTAGCAGTTTTGACTGTTTTCCTCATTTATCTATTATTTACTGTGTATATTTTTTGGGGTATTTTATATTTTATTTACTGTATATTGTACGTCTATTATACTTACTTTATTTCCTTCTATACCGACTGACAAAGAAATTAGTCCCGTTCAAATTTCTGGGTTGCTTTTAGGAATAACATTTCGAAATTTTGGCATTTCATTTGAGACACAAAAAGCCACATTTTGCACTTATTAAGTGAAAATGTCACTTCCGGTTCCACTAGCAACAATTTCTCATTTTTAAATAGCAACCTATGTAATTTTTGCATATTCAGATTCAACATACAATTATCGTTACAATGATGTATCACAAATAGGTAATTGTTCAAATGTGCTTTTAGAGGGCGGAATATTAAACATAATATTTTTAGTCGCAAACTCCTCTATAAATCCTTATTTTACTATAAGGAACCTAACCAGACTGCAACCAACAGCTACTCTCCGGGCTATGTGCCCCACCGAGCGCTGAATTACAAGTTACAAGCCTGGCGCGTTAAGTGTAATAATTGCATATTACCATCAAAACGCTAATGCTTCGATTGCAACAAACACCAGCCGAAAGACTGATCCTACTTAAAGGAGCTCCCTTGCCTTGCCTTGCTTAGGTTCCTTATAGTAAAATAAGGATTTATAGAGGAGTTTGCGACTAAAAATATTATGTTTAATATTCCGCCATCTAAAAGCACATTTGAACTATGCTAAGCCAAGTCAGGCTATTTATTTTTCGATTGCAACAGACACTGGACCGCTAGATGGCGCCTGCTGGCTGTTTTACATGTCGCTATTGTAAAAATACCGGGATGTACTATAGTCAAAGGATTCTCATGTCGGTCGTCGCATACCTACCTTGCACTGACGAGAGCCAACAGCTCGAAACTGCAGTCTGCAAGTGGTGTGTGACGACTGGCAAGGGAGCTCCTTTAAGTAGGATCAGTCGTTCGGCTGGTGTTTGTTGCAATCGAAGCATTAGCGTTTTGATGGTAATATGCAATTATTACACTTAACGCGCCAGGCTTGTAACTTGTAATTCAGCGCTCGGCGGGGCACATAGCCCGGAGAGTAGCTGTTGGTTGCAGTCTGGTTAGGTTCCTTATAGTAAAATAAGGATTTATAGAGGAGTTTGCGACTAAAAATATTATGTTTAAGTAGGTAATTGTTTACAAAATGGCGTCATACATTTAAGAAAGTGAAAAAGCTAACTAATTTTTTGAAAAAACATAAAAAGCAAATGAATTTTATTCAATTTTTTAAAATGGTAACCATATTTTTTTACTTGCACCAACAAAGCCCAAAATATTAACCTTTTATTTGATGCATAATGTAGTTTGGGTACTAACTTACATTGAAATTATTGCTATTCTTCAGTTATTTAATGAAACCGTATTTTTTTATGGTATTAGGCAACAAACCACGCAGTCAGGCACAAGTTATTAGATACGCCATAATTTAGAAATATACACAATCATGCACACATGCACACACATATCCACCCTAAATTTATCTTACCAAAAATGGAAATTTTTTACAGAAGACTCAAAGGCACGTTTACACATATTCTTCTCGCCCAGGAGTCTTTCAGGGCATTATGTTAGATACACAAAAATAGACTACGGTAAATAGGGATTAGGTAAATTTTAAATAAGTGCAGTACATTGATGGGCATTTGGATATTTAAGTTCAGAATATCTGCATACTGTTGATTACGTCCATATGAATGTTTATCGCAGCTAAAAAATAAATGTTCAACATCACCTATACCAGTACAAATTTATTAAAATCTATTTGTTTTATATTTTTCGAAAATAAGTTTTTAAATTCAAAAATGTTATTTTGGTACGAAATAAACTTTTATCGAAATGCGACAATAAAAATTAAGGTGATACATCAGATTTAAGGCATACTGGGTAAATTTTTTGAGAACATAGTCTTGCAGCTGCCAATTTTTCACTTTTTCGAATTTATGACGCCATTCCAAAAAAAAATTACCTAGTTGTGATACATCGTTGTAACGAGAATTTCATGTGGAATCTAAATACGCAAATATATACAGGGTGTCTCACCGGGAACTGAATCGATCGATGTACGCATCAGAAAATTTAGAAAATTTAGATAATTACAAATATCGGTGTGGCCAATCCAATTAAAATAGCTACAAGTAGCTGGCACTTCCGCTTATACCGGAAGTCGATACCAGCTTGCTTATTTCAAATGGAACACCCTATAAATTTTAGGATTTTCGAAAAGAGTATAAAATTCTGAGTCGAAAATATGTATCGTATCCTATATCTACCTAGCCGTTTCAGAGATATTTGACATTTTATAGAAAATTTGACAGGTGCAACGGTTTGCAAGAACCGTTATAACTTTCTTTTGTAAAAGATCATCATTTGCTTCTTGTCACATAAAAAGACCACAAGGAGAACTACGTTCTACATCTGAAATAAATTCAATAATATCATACCAAGTGTTCCGTTTTTCGCGTTACGTTTTGTCAACTTCAAACCGCGAAAACTTGTTTAGGTCAAATGGAACACCCTGTATTTTTTTACGTCAAGTTGTGTAAAATTGAATTCCCTTTTTTTCTGATATTAGCATTGTGTGGGGGTTAAAGTTACAACTTTTTGAAATATTTGCGATTTTATTAGAAATTCATGAATTGTTGTAATCATTTCATCAAAATAGCCATGATTAGAAACACGAAGTAATATTATAAATATTGTAAATGTATTATATTACTTCGTGATTGGAAACAATCAGTCATCATCTTATGTCAAAAAATGCCAGCACGTTTAAATTACACCCACGAAGACTTTTTAAATTTGTTTATTATTTATGGGGAATGTGATAAAGTAATATCAAGAACTTGCAGCACATTTGCCATTCGATATCTAGAAAAACGGAAACAGTCACCAAACACTGTAAAACGCATACTGGAAATTTTTTAAAATTGTGGCTCTCTCAAGGCAGAAATGCAAAGAAGAAAGCCTATTGTTGATGACGAAAACATTGAAATAGTCACTCTGGGATATTTTCATGCATTTCCAAGGACGTCATTAAGACAAGGTGCTCTGGAATCGGGACTATGCAAGGATTCCATTCACAGAATCTTAAAACATAAGTTTCACCCGTTTTCAATCCATATGGTTCAAGGATTAAAAGAAACAGATTTCCTAAGACAGTATTTTTTTGTGAGCTTATTCTAATAAGGTCTGAGGGTCACGATTCTTATTTGGGAAATATTATATGGACAGATGAAGTAAAATTTACTAAAAATTGACGTTTTAATAGACACAATTCGCATTATTGGAGTGACTCAAATCCTCATATGTTCAGAGAGCGAAACTTTCAGGAAAGTTGGCAGTTCAATGTTTACTGTGCCATACGAAACGATAGAGTGGTGGCATTACAATTTCATCAGGAAAATTTAAACGGTAAATTAAATTTTCTCTTCTGCTAATATGTATAGGTGAATTTTTATTTTATTTTTTTTTAGGTGAAAGATATCTGAATATCTTTATCTATTTAGAAAATTTACCTCTCGCCCAACATAGAAACATTTTTTATCAGCACGACGGTGCTCCCCCACATAACGCATATTTAATTAATAATTATTTACAAGAAATTTTTTATGATCAATTGATTGCCAATAATGGACCTTTCTTATGGCCTCCTCACTCGCCCGGTTTATCAGTTCTGGATTATTTCATTTGGGGAACTATTAAAAATAAAGTTTATGAGAGCCTATTAACAACCGTTGAAGATTGTATGCAAAGAGTAAGAAATGCATTTCAAAACATATCACAATTAGAAGAGCTACATGAGGAACTAATCCGAAGGTGTGAAAAATGTGTCGAGGTTCGAGGGCGGAATTTTGAGCAATTATTAAATTAAAATGAGATGATATTTTAAATTGATCTTATCTCTGCTATTTTAGTTCATGCCATATCTTCAATTTGATTAATACGCATGTTACAGTGTTAGTGTTATTTTACGTTTTTGTGGATTTCGAGTAGCAAATGTGTTGCAATTTCTTTATTACTTTATCACATTCGCCATAAATAATAAACAAATTTAAAAAGTTTTCGTTGGTATAATTTAAACGTGCTGGCATTTTTTGACATAAGATAATGGCTGATTGTTTCTAATCATGGCTATTTTGATGAAATGATTACAACAATTCATGAATTTCTAATAAAATCGCAAATATTTCAAAAAGTTGTAACTTTAACCCCCACAATGCTAATATCAGAAAAAAGGGAATTCAATTTTACACAACTTGACGTAAAAAAATATTCCATTTGACCTAAACAAGTTTTCGCGGTTTGAAGTTGATAAAATGTAACGCGAAAAACGGAACACTTGGTATGATATTGTTAAATTTATTTCAGTTGTAGAACGTAGTTCTCCTTGTGTTCTTTTTACGTGACAAGAAGCAAATAAGGATCTTTTACACGAAGGAAGTTATAACGGTTCTTGCAAACCGTTGCACCTGTCAAATTTTCTATAAAATGTCAAATATCTCTGAAACGGCTAGGTTTAGGTATAGGATATGCTGCATATTTTCGACTCAGAATTTTATGCTCTTTTCGAAAACCCTAATATATATAGGGTGTTCTATTTGAAATAAACAAGTTGGTATCTACTTCCGGTATAAGCGGAAATGCCAGCTGCTTGTAATTATTTTAGTTGGATTGGCCACACCGACATTAGTAAATATCTAAATTTTCAAAATTTTCTGATGCGTACTTTTCTCTATATCGATCGATTCAGTTCCCCGTGAGACACCCTGTATATATGTTGCTATTTAAAAATCAAAAGTTGTTGTTACTTCCGGTTGGACCGGAAGTGATATTTTTCACTTAATAAGTGCATAATGTGCTTTTGTGTCAAAAATGATATGCCAAAATTTCAAAATTGTGTTTGTAAAATCAACATAGAAATTGGATTACGTAATATGCATGCTAATTTTGTTTGTATTTTGTATATTTTGACTTGTGTTATACAATTTTATGTGTTAAATATCGATAAATATTATTGATTAGTTAAGTATACCAATATATCGTGAACGGCCTTAACCTCATATAATTTTAATACCCTGTAATGTTTTTTTCTTAAGACCAATGGCACAAAAAAACGGCGCAAAAAATTTAACAACTCATACCGATCTTGTGGGTGTTGTTCTAATCAAGTAAAAACAAATCCTTTTTGTTTCAGAGAAATCTTCGATCGACGAACTATCGGCTTGTACCTATCTGGTCAAACAATTTAAATATTTTAGTTCATTTCCAGGTTCAAGATACCAGACATGCAGATCAGAAGCAAAAAAAGAGAGCGGATCAAGTGGGTGCAAAATCACATTTTACATTTTGTAAAAGGTCGTTGTTCTGTAACACGTCGAAATGGCATCGGCCAGGCTACGCAGGCACCGCATGTCCACTCCGCGATCTAAATATAACCCGCGATTATTTTATTTCAGTATGATGTGCGCCAAGTAATAGGACTCTTATCCTTGAAAAATCGACCAGACATCTGTTTGATTTAATTTCGCTTGATGTCAATACGTGGAAATTGTTTTTTCTACGGCAACAAGTATTTATATGGTTCGCTTCCGTGCCAAGACTTGTGGACTAGTCAGTCAGTCTTCATTTGTTTTACTGTTATCGTGGTAGCGAATCTTTTAAGATTGCTTGGAGAAGTCACAATTGTAAAATTTCTGGTCTTTAGAGTGATGGTAGAATTGAATTATCAAATAAGGCTCATATTAATCGCAAAAAAATTATTTTGAAAGAATAATACAATAAAATAATTAATAAAAACCGCTGCCCAAGGAATCACTACTTTCACATCCAGATTTTATATCCATGTCTTATCCTAATTAAATTTTTTACTCCCTTTAATAATAGGGTTGGGGTGATAATGGGGGTGGTAGAGAGGTAGCTAACGCCAAACAAATTTTTCCAGACGGTTCGTTCTTCTATACACAGTAAATCACATTTTACTCCCTTTCATAATAGTATGGGGGTGGTATTTGGGGTGATAGTGGGGGGGGGGGGGGTAACTGATGCCAAAAAAAACTTAAGACCTTGACTTCTCGTACATGCCCTAAATTTTATGGACTCTTACCTGCTTGCTTTGTTCCATTAACCCCTATTTACGCCATTTACCCCCGAACCCTTCAACGGAATTAGTTTAATATATAATCTAGTTCTAGATCTCATTATAATACATAAGTGTACTGTCGTGAGCAGAAAAAAATAGGGCAACTTTTTTTTTCTAATGTAAATCTGTCTCTATTTGAATATGTAATGAGTAGCCGGAATAAAACAGATATCACTTTTAATTTACTTTTTATTTTAATGCTGTAGTTATTGCTATAGTAAATGATGGATGGTTAATGAGACAAGTTGCACTGCGTTATAACATTAACAAAAATTTGGAGTGTAACATTTTAAGAAAGTGGAGAATAAACTGTACGATTAGTAGAAATCCTGGATCAAAGGACAAAGAGGATATCCTACTTAACATGAAACTAACTATTAATATTTCGTTATTGCACCATTTCTATTTATAACTTCTATAAGTCTCTTTGACATAGAATTAAATAACCTTATACAATAATTATTAGTAATAATATTTTCCCATGCATTATTTACTATTTCCAGTAATTCTTCGGCATTCCGTGGTCTCACATTTCGTTTTTGGATACTTCTTACGAGTAGTCCCCATACTTCTTCCACAGGGTTAAGATCTGGATTATAACTGGGCCAGTTAAGAACATTGATGTTGTTATCTTGAAACCAGTTAGTTACGGTATGAGCAGTATGAATGGAACAATTGTCTTTGTTGAAATATGAACTCATTATTAGGAAATAATTGTGACACAGAAGGGAGCATAATATTGTCTAAAATCCTAATATATGTTTCACTATTAAATCGTTCCTCAATATGCCACAAGAAACCAGGACCACGTGCCGAAATCCAAGCCCACATATTGACGGAAAATCAACCACTTTTATCATTGTTAGATATATATTTCTCATCGAATCGAGTATTCGGAGAGCGGTAAACACGAATACGACCGTTATGTGTTTACTGGAAAGTTTTTTCGTCTGTAAAGATTACATTGTTCCAAAAATTTACATCATGCGCTAAAAATTCAAGCGCAAATCCTACTCGAGCTTCCTCGATAGTGTAGCTCCGATTCTCTTACACGCCGGCGAGCACTACTCGATCCAGAAAAAATCGTTTCTTCAGCAGCCTGAATAACAGTAAAATGGATTTTCTACTAAACATTTACCAATTGCAAATCTTGTTGTTGAGTTGATATCCTTCGTCGCCCTGATCCAGGATTTCTACTAATCGTACCGTTTATTCTCCACTTTCTTAAAATGTTACACACCGAATTTGTGTCAATATTATAACGCAGTGCAATTTGTTTCATTGACCATCCATCTTCTGCTTTAGCAATAACTCCAGATTTAACTAAATCGCTTATATGAGGCATATTAGTTTTTTTCACACTTGCAATAAATTATGACAACTAACTGACAATGTCGCAAAAATTAAAGTTAGATGTACACAACCAGATTTTAGCAAAATACTGTTAATAAGACTTGTCCTATTTTTTTTGCTCACGACCGTACCAAATTTCAAGTCAATATTATAAATTGTTCCAGAGTAAACGTGCGCAAAAAAAAAAAAAAAGTTACAGACCGACCGACAGACAGAAATTTTTTCGCTCAAATTTAAAATCTAAACGTTTCATGTCATTTTAAGCCTATTAAAAAAAATTCATCGTAAAAAACATTTCACCCATAATAACAGCCCTTTTTCCGCTTCCACCCACCTCTGGTTATTTATTTTATTTTATTTTTTTATTTTTTACATACACTATCCAACAGGTCGAAGGACCCAATTACTGAATAGGGAGCAAATATTACAACCATAGAAGAACATGAATCTATACATAAACAATAATTGTGCATACAGACAGGCAAATTAACACTAGTCTAAGATATAAAGTAACTAAGATAATATATAACTAAGGTATGATATAATAACTAAGATGTTTAATATGGTGTAATATAATCTAATACAGTATTTACAAAACACGTAACAATCATTGATTTAGTGATTAATGATGATTATTGATAAGAGATGCATGCTTTTAGGGAAGCAATGTTGCAGCTGAAAATATCGGTACGTTCATGAATGTTATTATAAATAGAGCACATGGTTTGAAGTGGCGGTTATTTGTTGGAGTCCAATCGATTTTTCCCCATTCATATACCATTAATCCTAAATTTTCCAGCCATCCATATGCTGCTAAGAATTTTGTCGATTTTTGGCCTCTGAAAACCGGTTCGGTACTGGCCTAATAAACATCAGTTAATTGTAATTATTATTTAAGTCACGCCTTAGATGAAAAAAATATATTATGATTATGCCAAAAAAATTCCACTATAACTCTCTTCAGGATATCCCAGTACAAAAAAATCCCATAAAAATACCTTGGTTGCCATGGTGACATGGAAAACATAATTCATTGGTTAAAAAACACAGGTGTGAAATTTTCAATATCGTGGGTTCTTTGGTAAAAGTGAACTCTTTCATAAAATTAGTTAAGATGACCAAACAATGCACAAGTGAAAAAGTTACAACTGGAAAAAATGCTCAAGTCCAAATGTACATTTTAACACAGCACTACAAGTATGTCCTATATTTATTTTATTATACTGGTAAATTTACCCAAGTCCTATAAGATCTAATTACGGGCTTGGCCACTTTTACCCCAAGGAACCCACGATATTATTTGACAGCTTTGGGTGATTTTGTTTGAAGCAAAATGCGCTTTAGTTTGTGCTACATACAATAATACTTTTATTGGCTATGGCTATTAAAAGATTCTACGTATTATTTAACACAAAAGATGTTTTATTTAAATTTTACAAAAAACTTCCGTGTCTCTGCTTGTGCACTATCAACATTTCTGTCTGACTCAAGCGCCACGACAATAAAAATATAACGAAAATCCTACTACTACAATAATATTAAAGTAAATAGGTAACGTATTTAATTTGTATACCATACTCTCAGATGTCCAAACATTGGTCAAAACAAAGAAAATGGGAGTTTCACATTATAGAAAGATACGCAGTTGTCATATGGTTCGTGAAATAATTCTTTCACGCCCCTCTTTACGCTTATCTTGGCGTAAAACAAAAATATTGATCCCAGGAGAAAAAGATAAGGATTCCGTTGACAGTTAAATCTCCTATAAGTTTAGTAATGAATACCGTTTTAGTCAATGTTGAAAATGGGCGAGTTATCCGAGAAAAACAAATTCCCCCTAAAGTGGCGGCCGAGGCTATAACTTTGAAAGTATGCTTGTTAGAGAAAAACACCATAAGATATTTTATATTTAATTTATGATTCTTTATAAAAAGCCTCATGGTTGTGATCTTGTATCGCGTATATTTCAAAAGATAATTGAGTTTGAAAAAATTATTTTTTCCAATTTCTTCCCTTATTGTTTATAGTACATAAGCCATGTATAGGGTACAAAATGAAAGAAGATATTTCTTGTAGAGAATCAAATTTACTTCCTCAGTATCAGCTAGAAGAGTAGTTGTTTTGATTGTTTCTCCAAGAATTAGTTTTTTAAAGTACTTACCTGACTAGTATACAGAAAGTAGGCAATTTATAAATAAATAAAAAAGTGTGTAAGTTGTGATTTGCTTAATACCTAAATAATATTTTCTAATCATGATGAAAACAAATAAATAAAAAACAATTATTTGTAAAAATTAATCTTCTATTATATGTACGAAATTTTTTTGTCAAATTATATATTTTAAAGTTACTTTTTTAATTAATTTAATTTTGCAAAAAAGAATAATAGTGCAATCAATGAACCGATTCACCTCCGAAATCTGATCAACTCAACCGATTTGTTTGAAATTTTGACAGTAGCTCAAAAATGATGCAAATAACAAACCTGACTTAGCGCCGATATGTGCTTCCACCCCGGGGGTGAATGCCACCCTTTCTCGGGGGTGGAAATTTAAAAATTCAAAATGAATGAATCGATAGAGAATCAAATTTTAAAAAGAAAATGTAGTATAAAGTTTTTTCTACAACCTAATAATTTCTGAGTTATTCGCGATTGAAAATTCCAATGAAAAACATATTTTTCCACAGTTTTTCGTGAATAACTCGAAAATTAAACGTTTTCTGGAGAAAACTATTCTTATCAAAATTGAAGCTTATAAAAAACAAAGCAATTCGTTGGTTTTTCTGTAATGTTTTAGGTCATATTAAACGACTTATGAGTCATTGAAGACGAATTTTTGTTTATCGTAAATTTATCTAAAGATTTAAACTCAAATACGGAAAAATGAGTAATTTTTCAGAGAAAATGTTCATAACCTTTTTTAAAGTGCTTTATTAGACCTTTAAAATAAGCTTTTATAAAAGCCTCTAGCATGAAAATTAAGCAAGTTCTGACGAAAATTAGTTAAGTCTAGAATTTTTGAAAAAAAATTGACAATAAAATTGGCGCCATGAGCGGCAAAATTAAAATTAATCGTAGCCCATGAAAAATTAACTTTATTTATGTCCCAATAACACGTTCCAAAAGTTTGAATGGTTTAGAGAATGTACATTTTGAAAAAAGTTGTTTTAAGTAAGTTTTTTTTTTCAATTTTTCAAAAAATACGTTGTTTTTTCAAAATAACTCAAAAAATAATGGTTTTACGAAAAAAAGTGTTCTTAATAAAAATTTAGCTTTCTTTTTAATGAAAATTATGCTTTGTTTAAAATTCATATAGCTTAAAAATTAAGCGAGATATGGGCATTTAAAGCGTTGATTTCTATGCGAAGGAAACCTCTTTTTAGCCCTTCAACCTTAAAATTCTCTGAACGAAAGGGTGTAGAAATATTGCAATTATCATGACTTTATAGCTTATGAAATTCCCTACAAAATGATGTGTGAATGCAAAAAGCTTAAAGGGAAGCCGAGTTACCGTTAAAAAACTAAATACATTTTCCTAGAGATAACGTAGGAAAATTACGGAGCGCCTAAATTTTGAACGTTTTGGAGCATTTATCCTTTTGTACATGGTGTCTTCTTGATGCATATATATCTGGATTCCCACATGTATGAACACATGCATAAAAAGATGTTATATAGATAATATGAGTAAAAGATAGAAAAGGAAAGGTGCGCTTCAATTATTTAGCAATTTATTTTAATTTTTTTACGCATTCCACTACTTGGAGCTTTCAAAAGGATTTTTTCCCTAATTTTTATTGTAAGGGGTGGTTTTTAGGGGTTGAATCATATTGAAAAATGATGTATCAGGTCGTTTACACTTATATATATTTTCTATTCAAGATCCAAAATAAAAAGATTTTATGCTTTTTAAACCGTTTTTTTAATAATTGTGTGAGGGGTAGTTTTTAAGGGTAGTTACATAGTAAAATATCGAAATATTAGTCACATTATAAAAAACAACAAATATTTAACATATTTGAACATAATGATAACCTATCACTGCTTCCATTTATTAGTTTTAAGTTTTATTGTTAGGGGTGGCTTTTGGGGGTTGCATCATTAAAAAAATGAAGTATCAGATTTCTTATACTTAAAGGGAAAAATTTTCTTATTACAATCCAAAATAAAAAGGTTCCATGCTTTTTAAACACATTTTCTTATTAATCTTCGTGTGAGGGGTTGTTTTTAAGGGTAGTTAAATAGTAAAATATTGAAATATTGGATCCATGGGGGGGGGTGGCAGAATTTGATTTTATATCAGTATAAAAACTTAAACACAAAGGACATCATTGCTCACAATCATGATACACGACACAGGAATAAATCAATTACAGTACCTAAAATAATTAAAAAAGTAGGGCAACGCTGTCATATTTACCTAGCTCCCAAATTATGTAATGAAGTTCCGATATCTTTAAAAAATATAATCTCGTTTTAACTTTTTAAGAAAAAATGTAGAAAATGGATATTGGAAATTCCCCGATCATCAGTGCATCTCATGATGATATAAAATACAAAATCATGAAAACTATTAAAAATACAAATGCAGACTTGTTCCTCCCTATACCGAACAATAAATAAATCTCATAATTATTTTGTATAAAAAAAGCTTTCGTGTTTTAAAATAATGTTGATATAGTATCTATACACTTATATGTACTTGTGACAGTATGTGATTTTGCTTTATTAAGTCTCAACAATATTTTTGTATAAATGATAGGTTTTACTTTACACTCTACACATCATTATTAAACTTAAAGATTAATTGTACTATACTTATTTATTATGTGCAGGGACAACTCACAGTGTAATCCACATGCAGGATTCCTTTGCGGATTTTTCTATGTTTATTACCTAATGCTTACTTTTCTTATGTTATGTTACATTTTATTCTAATTATTTGGTAAATAAATAAAATATATATTTTTCTTAAAAAAGGACATGGCGTCAATGTGGAGCGTTGTAACGCAGAAAATATTGATTTTGAATAAAACTATTTTAAACAAAAGTGATAAATCATTCTATTTTTTGTAAAAAAAAGATTTCTTGATAAATTAACGTAAGACACCGTTTAGGTATAATAAAACGCGCTTTGTAAAATCCGACCCGACCATTACCATTTCAGAAATTTAATTGAATATTTACTGAGACATAAATATTTCACATTTTGATATTGTTTATGCAACCAGTCGTAGGCTTAAGAGTTTTGCAGATTGTGGAATATAATTATTTTCATGGTTTCTATTCCAACCTATAATTTATTTTTTCTGGAATAAATAGTACAGGCAACTTTAAATACACTACGGTGTAATTTAAATAGTCAGCTAAAGGTATAGTTTACTATATTACTAGTAGAGGGAGCTTGTTCGTGACAACTAGACAACCCGTATCTTATCAGCTGTTCCATATTTACAAATAAGTTGTTTTTCTTGAGTAAATTTTACAATGTGGTCACAATATGATGAAAATTTATATTACAATCAGTTTTTCAAAGAAATCCTGGACGGACACGGTGACATAATAAAAAAGGCATCCGAAGAGAATTGGATAATATGTGTCCCACGAATTGGAACTTTTGAACATAGCAATACCAGTAATATTTCTATAGAAACAATATTAGACCACATCCTAGTGCCTGGTACAGACCAAAATTATTCTACTCTCAGTAAGAAACAAATTAGTGTAAATAATAAGCATATTCAAGTCGATTCTAGTCATCTTTTTACCAGAAACGTAGAAATCCTTTTCGAAGAAACGTTTTATATAGAAACAAGCTCTAAATATGTTGTATGGTGTATTGATAGACCTTTGTTTTTAAAGTTCAATTATTGTGATACGCACAAAACCACAATTTTAGAAAATTTACACGATTGTATTGATTTCTTGTGGGCAGAAAGCTTTGGACATGACATATTGGATAATGTAAGACAGCTAGCGGATAGTTTTATACATCAGCATGAAGAATTTGAGTTGGAAAGTCTACAAACTCAGAAGGAGCTAGTGGGAAATCTATATTCACAGTGCTTACAAGTGGGCTTAAAAAGTGAGGTTATTAAAGATAAGTGTATGAAAAATGCAAAGTTTCTGGAAAGTTTTAAAATATCAGTGGAAACATATATGCAATATTGTTTAGGAAGGAAGATAATGTTTAGTATAAACAGTCTGCAGTATCAAACGGACTCGTTTATCAACAAAGTTATCAGAAATTCCAGCGAGTTACAATTTCAAGATTTAAACATTTCTGACAAGTTTTCTGATGTCATAACGTCTGTCAAGTGTGAATTAAACAAAATAAATAACTATATAACAGTTTTAGACAAAGTTTGCTGCCTAAAAAGGACTTTTAGCATCATATATGAGATTAATGAAACCATGAAAGATATATGCATTACTTCAGACGACTTACTTCAAGTTTTGGTGTTTTCAATATTGAAACTAAACGTTAATAACTGGGCAGCAAATTTGATTTATATCAAAGAGTTTAGACTTAGCTTATTAGATAGTTCGGATGAAAATAATTTTGTCGTCACATCATTTGAAGCAGCAATAGAATTCATTAAAAGCAATAAGTTTTTAGAAATAAGGAATGCATCTGTTAATTATAGTATCCTTTTACATTCTAGTCAATTGCATGTGCGGAATATTTTTGATCAAATAAAGTCAGGTGAAATAATTACTTTAAAAAGTACGATTAGGGACAAGAATTTGATAGAAACAAAGCTGTGTCATCCGCTCTGTGCCTGTGACAAATGTCAGAACGTACTAAAAGAAAACAATGAAACAACGGGCTTCAGTCCATACTGCTGCAATGAACAGGGTCAAAATTTACTTATACTTGCAACTTTACTAGACGACTGTGATGTGGTAGAATTTCTGTTAGAACAAGATATTGATATTAACTTACCTGATTGTTTAGGGAAGACCAGCTTGCATTACGCAGCTAGCAGAGGCTTTCAAGACATTCTGCTTCTATTAGTAAACACTGGTGCGAACGTTAATGCCGCAGACAATGACAAAAATACGCCTCTGCATTTAGCTTGTAATAATGGCCACGAAAATTGCGTTAAAGCTTTAATTTACTCTTCAGGGGTAGTTGAGTTGAATATAACCAACATTTTTGGGGACACTCCTTTGCATTTGGCCGCCAAGTGGGGTTATTTAGATATTGTTAAAATATTGTTAGAAAACGGTGCCTCCACCATTATTCGGAATAATAGAAATCAGACCGTTGTAAATCTAGCTCCCAACTGCTATATTTTGAAATTCTTAGAGCAGTTTGGAGGAGAAACTATTGCCAAAATTGTTCGTGAAGTTAAGGATGTTAGTCATATTAGTGTCAAGGAAAAGAATATTCCAGATGACTGTAAAGAACACGGTGTAAGGCCGAAAAATATCGAACAATGTAAAAAAGTTGATCTATTACTAAGGGCTATCGAGAGTAACGATTTGCCTTTAGCTTGTTTTTACTTAGGTTTTTCTTGTAATTTCTCAGAGGCCGTGGAAAAAACCACCTGCCATCCGTTATGTAACTGTGAGAAATGCAGAGGTGAACAGGACTTTGACAACAACCTCCCTCAGAAACCAGTGCACGCTATCAATATAAATGCTTGTAATACTGACGGATACACACCGTTGCATGTGGCATCTAAATTTGGCAGGACTGATAGTTTACGGTTACTTTTGGATTGCGGTGCCTTGCCCAATATTCGTACCTATAAAACTCTGTACACTCCTTTGCATTTGGCTTGTATACACCAACGGGTTCAGATTGTACGGGAGTTACTTAAATGCGGTGATTGCAAAATTGACTCGCAAGATTCCGAAGGTAACACCCCGCTCTTTTATGCTTGTGCGAAAAATGATATAAAGATCGTGGAGATTTTGTTAGGTAATGGGGCTGATTGTAATAAAAAGAATTACTCAGGCAGGAGCGCTTTGATGGATAGCGAGGATAATATGCAGTACAGGGTATTTAAATTGTTGAAAAATAGTCTGGTCAATTTTTTGGAAAAGGATAGTTGTCAGGGTGTGATTTGTAGTGATGGTGATTTGTTCTGATTGTTTTGTTGAAGTTGCCGTATATATTGTTTTTATTTTTATATACCTATGTTATTTTTGTATATAAGTATTTGCTTGTTACCATTTTTTTATTTAGCAATAAAGTAATTCTAATAGTAAAATAGGTATCTAATAATTTTGTTTGTGAAATTCAATTCAAATTGTGATTTTTTTCGTTTGTCTGTGAAATTCAAATGACAATCATTTAGCTGTTAATTAAATCTTTTTCGATTTTTCTTTGTAAATTGTCTCGTAAATTACCAATAAACATTTTTAGTTATATAAAAGTAAATAGAAATTTACCATCACTCACAAGGAACGTTACAGGAGGGTCGCCGATTTCAATCACATTTCTTTTTGTGAAACTAAAGCATAAATAAAACAGCTGCCCAAGGAATCACTACTTTCATATCCAGATTTTGTATCCAAGTCTTATACACACTAAATCCCAATGTAATATTTTACTCCCTTTAATGATAGGGTGAGGGTGGCAATGGGGGTGGTAGAGAGGGTGGCTAATGCCAAAATAAATTTTAAAGGCCCTTGGTTCTTGTACACAGTAAATCCCAATTAATTTTTTTTTCGCTCAAAGGACCTCGCACTTTTTCTTATATAAAATGGTTCTCGGTTAAATTTGCTGAATTTTTAGTAATATTATAGATCTCGATCTCTTGATTAAAAATGACATGGGCCCAATCTAATCTAATCTAATCGTCTTGTAAATCAGAATTTCGTTGGTTAATTTCCGTAATACTGTCAAATTGTGTTTATTGTGTCTGCAGTCCTCTCATAATAAAGCTCCTTAATGTGATACCATCGCCATAGAATAAAATGTTTTTTTTTTTAATTTGACATGATGTTTTACGGACGCCACATTGGATTTATTGTATAACCATATTGCAAGGCACGATAATGAATCTCTTGGTACCCCATTCATCAAAATCCATCCAGTAGTTTGAGTTCTCCGAGGGAATAAAGAAAGAGACAAACGTAACATTAAAAAACTATTATTCTCCTTTGCGAGAGCGGTTAGGGAAAAACTAGTGTTCAATGGAAAAGAAATTCGAACAGGAAAGTTATATAAAGTTGATGATCACTTTCCACTATTTAACCAAAAACTCGTATTCGGTGATGATTAGATATAAACAAGCTTTATTCCTTAATCTTACGTACCTTATTTTTCGCTTTAAATCTCGAGAACTAGTCATAGTAAGATTTTAAAGTTTTGGTACTCTATTAACATATACACAATAAACACAATTTGAAATAATTACGGAAATTAACCGACGAAATTCTGAATTACATTACGATTGAAAAAAAAACAAGTTTTTCGGCATTTTTTTGTGTTTTATCTTTTGCATCAATCACCCTGTGGACCCCTCAATATGTATTAAAATATACAGGGTGTGTCTTAGAACGAGTCACACGTGTTTCCATATTTTTGACTCGCACTGTGTAATATAATACAATTGAGAATTTCGTTAATTGTACATTTCATTTCAAAAATAGTTTTTTCAAAATTTTGTTGTTTCAGCAAAAACACATCGATTTGAAAAATTCGCTTCGTGTTATTAGTGGCTCATCCTGTATATAAGCACATATTTTTATCACAATATATTATCTGATGTTAGAGAAATGATATTCGAGAAAAAAAAAATTAATCTAATCCTTCAATTGTCATGGATATATTTAATAAAAATAGCCACTTTTTAAATTTAACACCCTGTATCTCAAAAACTAGTCATAGGATTAGAGTGGGCCCATGTTACTTTTATTCAGGAGATCGAGATCAATAACATACTAAAAATGCATAAAATTTAACCGATAACCATTTTATATAAGAAAAAGTGAGTCATTAGAGCGAAAAAAAAGAATTCTATATTTCAGTCTGGCTGTCTGTAACTTTTTACTCTGGAACCGTTTATGATATCGACTTGAAATTTGGTACACTTATGTATTATAACGAGATCTGGAACTAGATTATATTTTGATCTAATTCCGTTGAAAGGTAAATGGGGTAAATAAGCAAAGCAAACAAGTAAGAGTCCATAAAATTGCAATTTAGGGCATGTACGAAAAGTCAAGATCTCAATTTTTTTTTTTGCATCAGCCACCCCCACTATCACCCCCAATACCACCCCCACACTATTATTAAAGGCAGTCAATAAAAATAAAATGTGATTTAATGTATATATAAAAACGAAATGTCTCAAAAATTTTTTTGGCGTTAACCACCCCCTCTACCACCCCCCACTCTATTATTAAATGGAGTATAAAATTAAATTGGGATTTAGTGCGTATACGAGAATCAAGAGACCCTAAAATTTCTTTGGCATTAGCCACCCCCTCTACCACCCCGTTGTCACCCGCGCCCTATTATTAAAGGGAGTAAAAAATTTATATTGTAGCTACCCCCTCTACCGCCTCCATTGCCACTCTCACCCTATTTAAGGGAATAAAAAATTAAATTGGGATTTAGTTAAGACTCTGATCCAAAATCTGGACGTGGAAATAATGATTCCTTGGGCAGCGGTTTTTTTGACATACTATACACGGTTTTTGCCACTTTCGACTTATAGATGGAAGTTACACCTTTTTCTCAACAGAAAGACAGCTGTGGAAAAAACCTTTAAGCAGTAATAATTTCACAAGTTGGCTAGGTAGTGTTTGTAGAATAGTGTACAAATTTTGTTCATAATACTACTGCATTTTCTTCAATTTAATGTCAACTTTTATATAAAAAAATGAGAATATAAATCTCTTTAAAACATTTTTTTAATAGAAGCCTTCATTTTTTGATATTATCACTGAATATCTACTTTTTTGTTGAAAATATAAAATTAGCTTGTACCAAAAGAAAACTAGCGAGAAAATAATAACATAGCAATCATGTACATACATTCTTATGAATTTAGCGGCAAACGATTATACAAATAATTCCAAAAAATGAGAGCTTCCATAAAAAAAATATTTTAGAGACTTTTTTTAAGTAATTTTACTTTTCATATAAATTTAAAATTGGAGTATTGAAGAAAATGTAGTGGTATAGTAACCTCCATGATTATGGTGCAAATAAAAAGACAATAAAAATTTTACGCCGGTGAACCATTCGGTATAGTGCCATCAAACAAGCCGACAAATCTACAAAGTTAAGTTATTCAATTTGCGGGCGAAATAGTACAGAAAGTATCGGTATTTTAATGAGGTTGTAAAGTTTTTATTTCGTTTTTATCTGCACGGTAAAATTGCAAACGACCGTACCATTGTTCAACATTTTCAGTGCACTGCTCTACAAACACTCCATGGCCGGTTTGTTAAAATTTTGTTGCCGGCATATTGTTTCAATGCCGTAGCTTTTTCTGTGGAGAGAAATTTGATTATCATTCTGTTTTTTTTTTCAGTTATTCAGTAAATTCGAAAAAAGGACCGTAGAGAAAATGGAATTTTTTCCAAAATCAAGAAATTTTGTCTCATTAAAGTGGCAAAAAACGTGTAGAATGTTAAAAGTAGATACCTTAATAAACATATTTAAATTTGAAAAATGTATTTTTGAAAAATAAAAGAGCTCATAAAAAGTTACATACCCTTTGTGTCATACAGTATATACAAATTCCTAGCTCTTAATAGTTTTATAATTATTTTACGGTCGTGGCGAACACCCTGTGAATAATCTTTTATTTAAGACTTGTGTGAAATGCACATGAATTACATATTTATTTTTGCTAATTATCTAAACATACGTATCATGGTGTTTAACAACCTTAATATGATAGAGCATTTAATAATAATAAAGTCCCTATTTATTGTGATTATGTCTCATAGGAAATTTATATGTTCCTGTAATAATCATTTCTATTATATCTTATGGCACGTTGTCATGTATTTGTCGAAAATGTACCTACTGATATTAGATGAAATCTTACAGTACATAAAATTATCGACACTTTCACACAAATATACCGAATAGGCCCTCTATACAACTGGGTCTCTCATGCAATAGAATTCTGCCCTGTCAAACAGATTCCAAAAAATGTACGATAAGTTTCCTTTTATACAAATATTTTTAATACAGATTTATGTATTTTGTTTACAAAGCAAATAAAGAATCTTACACAAATATGTTTTATATTATTTTCCCGAGTATTTGTTTTTAACTTAACAATATTAATGAAAAAGGTAAATATTGGTTCTAGGCAGGAATTTTCGCGTATATGGGAAAATCCAAATAATATAGCACTAATATAATTTATAATAATAATAATAATATTTTTATTGTGTATAAATATTTCTAATGAACACAAGAAGTTAGTAGTACCTACAGTAAATACTGATCAAGAAACCGGGTCGGGTTTCGCAGCTAATTTTTTTCTCTCTGTCATGCGAAAGCTAAGGGATTCATATACAGCAAGATGTTGCTTTCGGCGCCATATAGATATTTATTTTTTTTATAAAAAAACATAATCAGTTAATGGGTAATTGCATGCGAAATGAGTTGTTTATCGTTTCATCTTTCAAATAAATACCTGTCTTTAACTTGTCATCTTATTACAGCATTGCTATTGATCTTTGAATTTTGAGATCTGTCATTCCGGTTATATTTGTGTACTAGACGGAAGTACGTCTTCAAAAACGGAAGTACGACGCCGACGGATACGGAAGTCGTTTTAATCCTGTGACGGTGACATTTATAATTAACGTGAATAGAGACACAAACAAACTAGTATAAACACCCCAATTTTTTTAAAAGACGTAGCGAAGTTAGGCGCGAATTTTTTGCAAGCATCTCCCCCCGATCGAAACCGGGAGGTACATAACCTCAAAGAGGTTTAGAACAATTTTTAGAGAAAGACGGTCGGTGTCCTCCGAGTACAGGCCGGGGCATTATCTATGGAGACCCGAAGGCGTACAAGGTCGGGTGGGGTAGCATTTTCGACTATACCGACCATGGAAAATTACAACGGTTATCGAATCGACCCGCTCACCCCCGAGGGCGCTATCTACCGTTTATCAACGACTTGGGGAATTGAAAACCCGAAACAAGTTTCAGGGGAATTACACATGTGGAAGCTAAGATTTTAAGAAAAAAACACTTCCGAAGTTTACCGAAGACACACGAAGACGCGAGAGTTATCGTTATTGACTAAGTCGACCACGAGTAATCGATTCCGACCATTGCCGAATCGATCAGACCAACGGTTCCGGGGAAAAATGTGCTGTGGCCAAACAAAAAGTCAGAAATAAGTAAAACGTTACTGGAGGACAACTAGGACCCTGATACACCTTCACCACTCTTGATTGACCGCCCAAATTTTGACCAGGATACTTAGTGAGTGAAAAAAGGAGTTGAAGGCAACGCGACGCCTCGTTTTCGAGTAACTTGAGGTCGTAGAATCGATCGCCACCAGTTTCAGTTCGATCCAACCGCCCGTTCCGGGAAAAAGTGTGCTGTGGACAAACTAAAGGTCAGAAATAAGAGAAAACGTTACTGGCGGATAACTAGAACCCCGATACACCTTCACCACTTTTGATCGACCGCCCAAATTTTGACTCTAGAAAAAGGAGTTAAAGGCGAAGCGACCTGGTCAAAAAATGTCAAAGGTCAAGATGTGCTAAAATTGAAATCAGTAAGTGCCTATAGACACCATCGAGACCAATATTAAGGCACTCAGAAAGAC
Source organism: Leptura quadrifasciata (assembly GCA_963675555.1). Lineage (NCBI taxonomy): Eukaryota > Metazoa > Arthropoda > Insecta > Coleoptera > Cerambycidae > Leptura > Leptura quadrifasciata. Next base: position 84,760,765 of record OY776679.1, on the reverse strand, counting down.
ATGACTGAGTCCTAAGTTTGCAAATAGAAAAGGAATGTTCGTTCTTCTTATCTCATGCAACTAGTGAAGACGAAGAGTATTGTTTGATGCAAATGGTAGAAGTATCCTATATTAATTTATAAAATCGTGTAGAGCTTATATTAAACCTGATTTATTGTGAAATGCATTTTATTAATACATAATGATAGCCAAAAGCAAAATATTGCAGGTAAATTGTTGAAATCATGTACAGTGAATGTTTTAAATCTGAAGCTGGATTTCACAGTTGGAATCTAACACGGGTAAATAATTGATTACATTACTTGAATTTTTATTTTGTCTTTACTTCTAGTAGTACTGGCTTGGATACCCATTGAATTGTTGCAAGAAAAGCAGCAGCACAAAACTCAAATTAGCGCTACTCATTTTTTCCACGTACAAACAATTCCAAAGAGAATTTCCTTTATATACGGGAATACAATATATATTGTAATACATGTACAGTCTAACGCAATAATGCCTGGTACTTTCGATATCATTATATGAACTTTAATCCCAGAAGAGGAAAGAAAATACCTGGGTATTACTGCACGGGAAAAAATAAACTAGTATAGGACAGTATAAAAAGCCGCGCGCGGCGAATCTCACGTAAGTCAATTCCGGTTCGCGTACTTATACCTATCTGCAAATTCTTCCTTGGCTGCTCCAAGTAAAAAACGTCCATTCTATTCTGCTCTCAAGCATTTAATACAACATGAATCTTAACAATACTCTTAAATCGGCGCATCCGCCAAAAAGTAAATTTTTTTTCAAGTCTTCAAATCAAACTTAAATATAGTGTATACGACCAGAATTGCAACCGTATAAAAACTAAAAGCTGGCAAAACAGTCGGCATCTCTTGCGGAGGTAAACAGAAATGCTTGTTATAAGAAAAACAATAAAGAGATTTTGCCGACTTTTAGTTTTTATACGGTTTCAATTCTGGTCGTATACACTATACGAGTTAATTTTTTATTTTTCTAAGACAAAACTTTCGTTGTTGAAAAGTTATCATTTACGGCATACATTATTAAGTTAATTTTAAGTATATTAAACTCTGTTACGTGTTTAAAAATAAATATTATAATTTCGTTCTAAAAAGTAGTGTGTTAGTCCAAGAGGCAATATACAGGGTGATGAAAAATTACCCTGCCACAGACAATTAAAAGTGTTTATCGAGCTTTTACTAAAACCAAGTGCTCCAACTGCATATACAGGGCGAAGCCTTTGACCCTTATGCAAAATTTTTTAAAAAAATTTCATAAATCAAACTGATATTTTCTAATCAGAAATAAGTGCACAAACGCCCTCAAGGGTTTCTACTAAGCTCTCCGACTCAAACATTTTTAATTTTTCAAACACGAGGGACCTGTTCGTGTTCACAAGGAAAACCGTGTCCTCGCCTCAGATATCAGTGTATGTCCGGAAGCTATGCAATCTTAGGCGAGCATTGTGTAATGAATATACCATCCTTCGGAGGGGATGTAAAGCTGTTCTTTGTCTATTAAATGTTAGGCAAGTAAAAGATCCCTTCTCTTCGAAAGAGAAGAGGCTCGGCAAAATTCCTGGTTGGGGGTAGTTCGTCTATAGGCATCGGTGTTAGACCTCAGTAGGGGAAATAGGCCCACGTTGAATAAACGTTGAAACAAAATGAGTCAAAGGCCTTTGACATAATAATAATAATAATAATCAGCATACCGATGACTCTAAGAGTACTGTAATTGAAGGAAAATACCAGAAGTGTATAAAATAAACAGGAGAGGTCCAATGATAGGACTCTGTGGGACATTGTTTTGTCTAAGATTACACTCTGGGTATGATAGTGGGCAATATAGTTTTTTATAAGGTTTAAAGCAGAAGTATGGAATCCATAGTATTTTAACTTAGCACACAGGAGATCATGATTAACAGTATAAGCCTTGCTGTAATCAAATAACACTAAATCAGTTGTCTTTCTATCGTCAACGGCCCTAGCAATGTCGTCAGTTGCATTAAGAAGATCTGTAAGCCTTGTTTGAAACCTGACTGTTGCAAAGGTAGTAATTTATTTGCGTTGAGAAAAGCATTCATTTGGCCATATAAGATCCGCTAAAGTATTTTGGAAGTAGGCAATATGCTAATTAGGCGTAGATCGGAATAAGAAGTAGGATTAGATATTTTAGGTAGTGGTATAATTAACGCTTTTTTCTAATCTCTAATAAATTAGTTAGTTTCTAAAATAGGATTAAGTATGTGAGTAATATGATCAGTAATATATGGGATGCAATATTTGATCATAGTGATACTGATATTATCAGCTATTAGATTTTATTTTAAGAATTATTTTATTAGCGAAATCAGGAGCTTCAAACAATTGCAAGAGTTCATGATATTCAACAAAATCAGAGAAGTTACATTATCAGAATTAATTAAAGTCAATACATCATCAAGAATTGACATTAAGGCAGGGGAAGTGCCGCGATCTTTACTGAAGACTGATTGCACTTTTGTTATTTATCATTGTTAACCACATAATGTATCGATGGATAATACCCTCGGCAATTTTTGAGGGTAAGTCCCAAAATTTTGCTTATTTTACTACTTTTAGATATTGACTTATAGCTAGTAAATGTTTCCAAATTAGCGGGACAGATTCGAAAGAAAAATTTATAACGTAAGTCAGGAGTTCCTTATAATTGGTAAATTAAGTCCATACATATTTGACTTCTCATAAGAGAGAGAGTCTTTACATAATTAAATAATTTAATTTGCAGACGTTCTCTTTTTCAAAACTTACAAAGATTGCGCTTTATTATTTGCATGCTCTGTACTAAATAATAGAGACATTTGTTGTGATCTTGTGGCACTTAGTTTCCTACTAGTTAATTTATTTTAACCTCTCTTTTGTTAGTTATATTACGATATATTATAAAAATAAAATGATTGATTTTATATTGTTATTCTGTTTGCTTCTTGTGGGTAGGTACTAATTACCTTTGTAAATAATCATTATCTGGGAAAAATTAAAACCGAGTTTGTTTATTCAGTTAAATAACATTAAACAGCAGGCAACGTATTTAAAACATGTAAAGTAGTACTAAAACCTATGAAGGACACATGCATTGATTCTATTTTAATTTGCATAAATTATTCTGTTCATTACACTTTGACTTTCAATTTTTAAATAAAATTATTTTAAGCAAATAAAATCAAATAAGTATTCATGAATGATTGAATGAATTCTTTAGAACTAACAAGAGGTTTGTTGAACGATAATAAACCACTACAATATTATGAAGAAATAAATTTAACTTTGTCTTTTCTTGTAAATGATGTTGGGTTTCCCAAAAAATTGTAAATTCCCATTATCATAAGTTGGCAGAAATAAACCTCGGCAATAAAGGTCATATTGTTACCATCGCAAGTGACTGATATTACCCCTATTCAATGAGAACATGGGAACAGAAACTTGAATTTGCTATATGTTAATCTTCTTCCAGGTTCTCAAAAATAATTTTTTCCAACTCAACTGCCGATACCAAAAAAGCAAATTCTGTTAAATTATGGTGCATACCATAGTGTAACAGAATTTGATTTCTGCAATTTTAAAAACTACTGATCATTCTTGTAATATTTATGAATGTCAACAAATCTGAAAAATTATTGCACCAATTTCATTTTTGGGTTCTTCGCAAATTTGCGAATTTTTCAGTAATTTACAAGGTAGTCATAAAGTGCATTCCACCGAAAATCCTACGATAGTATTAGTTTTTTTCCAATCGTTTTTTTATTCCAAGCACTTAGCAGGCGAACAGTACAACTAGGTATACTCCAAGTAAGGACTTCCCTGCACTCAAAAAATGCAACAAAAACTTTACGACATAATTATTATCGACGCGGGCCATAGCGGCATGCCTGTCACCAAATGACCCGACGCACATTAAAAACCTATAAAGGTAATCGAGTCAATTTGCGAACATCAGTACAGAGAGTATCGGTATTTTAATGAGGTCGTAAAGTATTTGTTGCGTTTTTTATGTGCCAGGAACTGATTACTTCAACTATACTTTAAGATTTCAATTACATTTTTCATTACTTTTGTAATTTCCATACTTTTTCAACGTAAAATTAGTATAATAGTAGTACCTCGTCAGTATTTCTTGCACTTCGTTCATGTTTGTGGTATTGTCTATGAGTTCTTCAATCCACTAATGTAAGTTGTGGGACCTGCATAACACCTAAATACCAAAGTTGGTCCACTTTTTAGAAAAGTACATCAATTGATTTTGAATATATAATTATTACTCAGCAATTTATTACAAAGAGATTTAGAACATAAAGCCATTAGTTTTATAACTTAATTAAGTTTAAATTTATTACCACAATTTGTAACAAATCATCCAAAGCCCTCGGTAACACCCCAACTATCTTTCAGGCAGAAATTTATGCCATAGATCTCTGTGCCCAGGTATGCCTAAATAAAGGCATCCGAAGGGCAAAGATCTATATACTATCAGATAGCCAGGCAGCACTAAAGGCTCTAGGGTAATATAACTTTGAATCTAAAATTGCCTGGGAATGTAGATAATATCTGAAGCAACTGGCTAATAACAACAAGATTACCTTGATGTGGGTGCCAGGGCATGAGGGAGTACAAGGAAATGAACTGGCTGTTAACCTTGCAAAAAAAGGAGCTGAAGCACCGTTCATTGGACCCGAACCGCTTTGTGGCCTAGCCAAGGGACATATAGCGGAGGAGATCCAAGAATAGGAAAAGGATCAGAAAAGTCCTACTGGAGGAATACTCCAGGCCAAAGACAAGCGAAAAAGTTTATAACTTATTCGACAAAGAATGCCACAAGGCTTCTCGAACTTAAAAGTCTGAATTAAGGCTAATCACAGGCCTTCTAACTGGCCATTGCCCCTTGAGATACCATCTCAAGAATATGGGCAAGGCGATAAATAATAAACGCAGATATTGCGATATTGCAATTGAAACTGTGGAACACATACTTTGCGAACGCAAGGTGTTAGTCTGCACTAGGCTAAAATTCATAGAACAGGCGGAATTAACGCCTGAAGACATAGGAAAATTATCTCCCTGGAAAATCACAAGCTTTGTAAAAAGTCTGGGAATCCTGGATAACCATTAGATGTAGGGTAAATCGCAAAAGATCTTTTAGGTTGAAGTGTTCGAAGCCAAACGACTCCATAAAACAATCTACAATCTACAACAAATCATACAAAATATTAAGTTCACTGTTAAAGGTGTTGGTTGTACCGTCAAAATATCTACCAGTTACAATCATTACAGCGTCTTCAGCAAACAACATAAGAGTGAATATCATTCATACAGGTAATGAAAATAAGGGGCCCCAAAACATTTCCTTGGGGAACACTTTCAATATTTTGTCTTGTGATACCTCTCATTTAAATAATCTACTAGCCACTTCAAAACAGTACTTTCAGAAAGAATCCATTAAAATTTTCAGTAATAATTTCAATGACCCGTTTTAAATCCACAAATACACCCAGAACTACATTATCTTCACTTATTTCCTTCCCTCATCTAACGCAAACAAGTTGGAGAGCCATTTCACACAAATGTTTTTCTTGAAAATCAAGATTGGCCTACAAATAAAATATTATTTATGTGTATAATCTGATTTGTAAACGCAAAAGCCATATTCCAACCCCCTCAAAATTTTTATGGCTTACTGTTTCTTGCATTAATTGAACATATTATTATATAATCGACGTATGGTTTGAAACTTGGCCCATGCTGTAGTTTTCGTAAAACACTTTTTGGAAAACACAAATGTTAATGTTCAAATTTAGAAAAATAGTCGACAAATATTAAATGACATGAATAAATAAAAACATCATAAGCGATAACACTAATCTGCTAAATAAGAACTCAAACATCTTATTTATCTTTTAAAAAATGCTACTATCCAATGCAGGAACCATAATTTTTTCGAGTTGTATAAATTATCAGAGGAAAAAATACTGAGTAAACTGTAAACTATTTTATTGGCTACCTATATTGAACGTTGATTTTTATTGTACCGTTGAAGGCCAATTCTATAAGTACATTGGTGATGTTATTCAAACATGCTAAATGTGTCAAATTAGATTTTCCGCGTAAGTAATTCCCCAATTATGTTAATTTGAAATAATGATGTACCTGTTTGAAAGATGGCAGCTGCAGAGTATAAAAGCTTTAACGAAAAATGGTGGAACCACATCAGGTTTAGAGTACCAATCGATTCAACATGAATCCGTTAGTTTTGTGCCTCCTGGTCTGTTTGCCAATTATTTCGGCACTGACGTATATTCCAGTGATTATAGAAGAGGGTAAGTCATATTTTTAATTAAAGCTCTTAAAAAAATATTTGGAAAAAGTGATGTTAGCCCAGTTGCCAGGGGTTTTAAGTCGGAATTCATTGTTACCCTGCTAATTATTTCATGAAAGGCTAGTTTTTTACTAGTAGAAAGTGACTCAAAAAGGTTACCAAAATTTATCCCCGCAAACCCTTATAAAAGACTCTCTGAAACGGAAAAATTCAGTTTTTTGCTAATATCTCGAAAAATAATGAAAAAAAAAAAACGGATGGCAGCACGTGAAAGAGCGGGAAATTTTACACAAAAATAGTGTATAAGTTTTTCTTAATAAATTTTTCTCTTAGCATGAGAAATTATTACAGTTCGCTCAATATTTTAGGTTCGTCGCACAGGGAAATGAAGCATTAATCGACCGCCGCTACATAATAAAGAGTACCCATTAAAAACAAAAAAAAAGATTGCATTTTAAAGAGGAAGAATTCAGCTTATATATGATACTTACTTTTAATTTTTATAATTTTTATTTCTTGTAAATTGCACGTGAAAGTTCAACTTTATCATTTTTTTCCACTCAATATTAAAACATAAATATTAAATAAAATACTATTTAAAAAAATCCTTATAGATATAGCTTATTCCCTTAAACCTCAATCTAAGATTAATTTTTAAGCTCTAAAGTATCCAGGGTAAAAAAAAATTTACTTTTAAATCATTGGTACTTTTCCATTTTTTAGGGTTAAGAATTTTCATTTGAGAACTTGTCTAAAACGGTCAAAAAAGGTAAGAAAAAAATTGTAACATGGAAAGTAGGAAACTTAATAAGCAAATATCATTTTATTTTCAGAAATATTTTTACTTCATTTTTAAAGTATGAAAATATTTCTTGGAAAAAATGTACTTTTTTATTTGTGCTCCGTATAAGTTGTACCTAAAAAAAGAATATTTTAACACATGAAAAAAAAGATAAAAGTCTAAACTTTCACTTCCAAATATTTATTTCATCGTTTGATGTCCAGGTTTCAAATATATGATACTTGAAGTGAAGCAAAATTGACGAAATCCAAGTCGTATAAGTTTACATTCAAGAGCCGGTAGAGCGCGCTTATACAGACGCTTGATTTTTCTAAAACACGTGCGGTTTCTCTGAATAAGTGTACGCTTCAAGAGTACTTTGGAGCACGTTATTGTTTATATGCTGTATATAAATATAAATCGGAGTTGTTTATAAAATAAATTAATTTTGATAGTGGTAGGTTTTTTAAAATATAAATCAACGAATAATTATAAATTAATATTTTACGTGTTATTTATTATTTTGTGTAAAAAGAAAATCAGTAAATCTAGACAGCATACCACCAACAGCTGATGCCGCAGCCCAACACTTTTATAGGGTGTATTAAAAGGTGCAATAATGGCTATCTAATGATGTAAATCGACAGGATTGGGGCTGGAAGATGGAGGACATTTTGAATCCAGTTAAAATGACTAAAAAGCCAGCCCCGAAGTGTTTATTAGATTTGATGTTTTGTAATTGTAAGAAAGGTTGCGGCAACAGTTGTGGTCGCAAAAGAGCTGGTTTATACTGTTCAAATTTTTGTGGATCGTGTTTCACCCTAATGTGCTCAAATTTACCCCCTACCGCCATGACAGAAGAAGACAGCGATAATGAAGATGAAGATTGTATTTTATTGACAGAAACGTAGTGATTCTGAAAAAGAAGATGTCGAAGACGAAATAAGTTAATTTTAATGCTTTACTCAACTTTTAATAAATGTTTTTTATATAAAAATACGTACTGTTATCCTTCTTATTTTTAATACAATTACCTTTTTTTATGTAAAAATTTATTTTTTAATCTATTTAATTATTTTTCGAGATATTACAAAAGCCTGGATATTTCCGTTTCAGAGGGTAGTTTTTGGGGGAAGTTGTGGATCAAATTACGAAAACTTTTAATTTCTTTCAAAAATCTGTTTATTTTATTGATACCTGTTATATTTTACTCAAGAACATATACAAATTTGCTGTTTTATGTAATTTTCATTATTTTTTCGAGGGGGTGTTTTTTTAATTATTTTTTTCTTCAGGGCTAAAAAAGCTCAAAAAAATTTATACTAATTTGTTGTAAAATTTTCCGCTCTTTCACTTTTCTTTTTATTATTATTGTTATTGTTAAAACTGTTTTTTCTGTTTCAGAAAGTTTTTCAGAAGGATTCGGGGGGGGGGTAAATTTAGTAAACTTTTTTGTCATTTTCTACTAGCAAAAAACTAACCTTTCATGAAAAAATTAGCGAGGTAACAATTAATTCTAACTTTTCATCTGTCTCTAACAACTGGGCTATGTAATCAATGTAATATATTTTTGTTCTGGAATACTTCAAAAATTATTATACTCCGGTAAAGTGAACGTCTTTTTGGGTTTGAAAAAATTTGGGGTATTTGGAGTATTAATAAAAAGTAAAAACTTTATCTATGGGGGTTTTTCTCTAAATCCGTCAATTTTTATGAAAATTATTAAGTATAACAATGTTTATTACTGTTGAAGCCCTCAGTCATTAAATTTAGTCAAGATATAAGGAAAAGTTTTATGTGGTGTGTACTTAACAGATAGCGAGTCCGACAAGATTAATTGAGACACAAAAAAATCACTTAAGTCTACATATTATAACATGCTATTTTCACTTCAAATGACAAATAAGAATAAATAAATAAACACCACAGAAATTAGACAACCCCCAATTCCAGAAGCCAGGCCTTGTGCGGAAGGGGGTTACACATTGAAAAAACGCAGACATACAACCATTTCCTCCGACAGTGCCGGAGCCAGGATTCGAACCCGGTGGTGCGATGTCCATGTAATTAATCGCGATTGCCACCTCGCGCCTTAACCCACTCGGCTATCGACCAGACCAGAATTAAATAAATACTGTTTTCCTTCAAACGTCAGAAAATCATGACATTTCTTACTCATTTCATGATATTAAAGTTTGATATTTCAGACGGCTTTGTGCGTTGCCATTAGCAACAGAAGTAAAATTATACTTTTTCTTCCGCTCGAGCGGACTTTTACTTCCGTTGCTAATGGCAACGCATAGCTAAATTTTTTATTTTAATTTTTTTTTTAACTAATCGGCGTTTGAAGAAAACATAACATGCTTTATTTGGAATAAAAGCCACTTCTACACGTAATAAAATAGTATAATATATTTGTTCTTCAAATACTTTTAATGCCGTTCGCGTCGGCAACAAAAACGCCGCGCCCAGAACTCGTGCCCGACAGCAAGAAACTTTTATTACCGCTCAGAGAAGCGTCAGGGAAATTACAGTTTAGGTTTATTAAATTTGTCAGAAAGTCATGTTTTTTGACGTTTGAAGATAATAAGTACCTATATTGTTTTATCAGGAGTAAAAGTGATACTTTTGTGACAAGTCATGATATTTACAATGAAAAAGGGGCGTTTTTTGCCCCAAAAAAGGGGTGTTTCCGGAATTTCCACCGAGCGAAACTTTTGGATCGTAATCAGGGACCAAAAGGACTTGGTTTAAAATATATCTTGTTCCGGTAACTGATAATATAATTAACCCCGCAATTCGACTGGAGTAGAAGCCAATCACGAAAATTCAGCCTGTTAGTAATCTCTTTAAGAAAGGGGCGTCGGACTCCAGACCAGCAGGGTTTGATCATAGTGAATGGTATAGATCAAATGTGCTTTTAGTGGGCGGAATATTAAAACATAATATTTTTAGTCGCAAACTTCTCTATAAAATCCTTATTTTTCTATAAGGAACGTAACCAGACTGCAACCAACAGGCTATGTGCCCCGCCGAGCGCTGAATTACAAGTTACAAGCCTGGCGCGTTAAGTGTAATAATTGCATATTACCATCAAAACGCTAATGCTTCGATTGCAAAAATCACCAGCCGAAAGACTGATCCTACTTAAAGGAGCTCTCCTGCCAGTCGTCACACACCACTTGCAGACTGCAGTTTCGAGCTGTTGGCTCTCGTCAGTGCAAGGTAGGCATGTGACGACCGACGCGAGGATCACAAAGATCCCAAAGATACCGAAATGTACTAAATGGTCAAGTGATCCTCGCGTCGGTCGTCACATGCCTACCTTGCACTGACGAGAGCCAACAGCTCGAAACTGCTGTCTGCAAGTGGTGTGTGACGACTGGCACGAGAGCTCCTTTAAGTAGGATCAGTCTTTCGGCTGGTGTTTGTTGCAATCGAAGCATTAGCGTTTTGATGGTAATATGCAATTATTACACTTAACGCGCCAGGCTTGTAACTTGTAATTCAACGCTCGGTGGGGCGCATAGCCCGGAGAGTAGCTGTTAGTTGCAGTCTGGTTACGTTCCTTATAGTAAAATAAGGATTTTATAGAAGAGTTTGCGACTAAAAATATGTTTTAATAGTGAATGGTAGTTTTAAAATATATTCAAGACTCCGAAACAATTCTGACAAACTTATCCATAAAGGAGTAGTCTTCTTTTCTTGAATACAGTCTCAGTTTCTTTTTATTGAATACAGTGGTATAAAATCAGAGGAGTTACTATATGTTGATCTATAACGACGTGGTTCGTTTTAAATTGCAGTGATGCTAAGGTGACTAAGAATTTCTCATAACATTGATTTTTAGGAAGAGATCTGGGTTTCATGTTTTTAATATCTTCATTATTTCAGACGATGGTCCTACACTGGTTAGGCGTGCCCGATCGCCTCTACCCTCCGGAGGTGGCGGCTTTGGAGGTGGCGGCGGATTTGGAGGCGGTGGTGGATTTGGAGGTGGTGGCGGATTTGGAGGCGGCGGTGGAAGAGGAAACGGTGGTGGATTAGGAGGTGGATTTGGTGGAGGCGGACTAGGCGGAGGAAGGGGATTTAACGGAGGTGGCGGATTAGGCGGTGGTGGAGGACTTGGTGGGGGAAGGGGATTCGGTGGAGGTGGCGGATTAGGTGGAGGAAGGGGACAAGGTGGAGGAGGCGGCTTTGGAGGTGGATTCGGCGGCGGACGAGGGTAAGAAAAAATCAAAAGCAGTCTTTGATGTGAAGAAAATTAAAAGCGTTTCTGCTCAAAGAAATGGTTTCTGCGTGTTTAGTCTATTTGATGTTAACAAATAGTCTTGATGGAAATTGACAATAGGCAACTATTGCGAGTTAGGTGTATGCAGGGTGTCCCAATAGTGAGTCAAAATTTAATATCGGCCTTATTAGAAGACCTTGGAAAATTATTTTTTTATGGAAGTGGTATAGTGTCAAAAAGCGTATATTTTAAAAATATTTTGAATTATACAAGGTGACTCGCTACAGAGGAGCGTCTTCGAGACAATTTTAATTAAATGGAATACCCTATACCGGGTGTAACAGGATCATGGTATACCCCCCTTTTCTCCTTTAGTTTTGAAGATAATTGATTGAAATTCAGAATATACTACACACATAATAAGCGGCACTTTTTGACGTAAATTGATTTCTTTTTCACTTCCGGTTTCGCCGGAAGTGACAATAACTTTCGATTTTTAAATAGAATACCCTATATATTATTGCATTTTCGAATTTTGCATAATTTTCTGAATCCAACGATGCCAAATATGTGACATTTCAAACATTAATTTTTGTATATAATTTTTAGTTTTCCATTTAAGTGTGCCATGACGGTTCTTATTTATTCTAAATGACCCGTGTAATGCTACAAAAATCGAAATCCCGTTAAAAACACCAAATTACGTGATTTATGACCAAATAAAATTCACCAAAATTGTTTTTGGGGCAAAACTCAATTTTTTCAAATAGAACCATATGGATACCGTGGTACCATTTATTAGTTTATTCATATGTCGTATTAAAATGTGCGATAAATACAAATAAAATTATAGCTAAAAAAAATAAGAAAATACAATTTTATTAATTACCTTGTTACACATTATTAATTACCTTGTTACACATGCTGTCCATTAACGTCAATGCACTTCTGAACTCGCATAGCTGTTTTTCGAAGAACGTTTGCCAATTGTTGGGCCGTTATGCTATTAATTGCTCGCTCGTCTTACTCATAGCTCCAGGTCTTCACGGGTTGTAACGGCGGTTATATATTTTTTAAATGACCCCAAACAAGTAAATCAAGGGATGTTAAATCAGGTGAGGCCACCTCACAGGACCATTCGTCCAAATTACGTTTTCTCCGAATCTCCGTTGAAGGTAATCAATTACTATCCTTGAATTATGGGGAGGAGTGCCATCTTGTTGGAAATACATTCCCTGTCCTAAATCTAAAGGTAACTCATCTAAAATGTCCTCAATCTCATATTCCAGGAATCTCAAGTATCTGGCACCAGTCAGAGGTCCTTCAAATATTATTGGACCAATGATTCTACTACCGACTATTCCAAGCCAAACATTGAAACTGGGAGGATAATTTTCAAGTGCGGTTCGCACTCCTCCTCCCGTAATAAATTTTGATTTTCTTGTGACCAAGATTTTGTATTTTTTCGGTTAAATAATCCCAAATTTGTAAACCTAGACTCGTCTGAAAATAAAATCAGTCCCAAAAAATCATTATTTGGCTGCACGTTATTATACAAAATCCAATTGCAATATTCCATCCTACGTTCGTAATCACTTTCGTACAAATGCCACCAGCATCTGTACGAAAGTGATTACTTTGGTATTTAAAAGATTTATAGTGGTATTTGTGCAAAATTCGGCTTACTATTTGGTGACTGATGTCCAATTCAAACCCAACTTGCCTTAAAGAAACAGTCTTATCAACTTCTATTCAAGCCAAAACATTAATTTCGTTCCTTTTTCAATAATGAAGTTTTCTTCGGGATCATTGTTGGGCTCTCTTCGGAATTGGTTTTCAACACGTTTAAAATAATTTTTCGCTGGACATTGTCTATCAGGATATCGTTCGACTTCTTCATCTCTTGTATAAATTTGCGGCATTTTGAACACAATTAACAAGAATTTTAGACAATTTTTAAAGACACAATAAAAACACCGTTAAACCAACAAATGTTTGACAAGCTAAATATTCCATTGTTTTGGAAGCCACCTTAGTTACTTCTTAACATTTAATTAGAACAAAATTGTATTTTTTTATATTCTTTTAGCTGTAATTTTGTTTGTATTTATCGCATATTTTAGTACGACATATGAATACATTTGTTATTAATAGTACTAATAAATGGTACCACGGTACCGATATGGTTCCATTTGAAAAAATTGAGTTTTGCCCCAATAACAATTTTGGTGAATTTTATTTGCTCATAAATAACGTAATTTAGTGTTTTTAATGGGATTTCGATTTTTGTAGCATTACACGGGTCATTTAGAATAAATCGCAACCGTCATTGCACACTTAAATGGAAAACTAAAAATTATATTATAAAAAAAATTGATGTTTGAAATGTCACTTACTTGGAATCGTTGGATTCAGAAAATTATGCAGAATTCAAAAATGCAATAATATACAGGGTGTTCCATTTAAAAATCGAAAGTTAGTGTCACTTCCAATTGTGTGTCAAAAAGTGCCGCTTATTATGTATGTAGTATATCCTAAATTTCAATCAATTATCTTCAAAACTAAAGGAGAAAAGGGGGGTATACCATGATACCCGCACCCGCCAATTCAAGAATACAATAATATACAGAGTGTTCCATTTGAAAAAATTGAGAAAATTCACTTTGAAATGACCTGAATTAGCGCTAGTATAAAATACACCTTGTATAATTAAAATCAATATTTAGTGGTTGTGTCGTTGTAGTACAATTGATTTAAAAAAAAAACTGGTACAACTCTTGTAATCGAAAATCTTAATAGTTTTGTTGTGTGCATATGTCTGTAAATAGGGTGATTTACCCCGGACCTGGGTTTTTTGGAGGAGACCGGTTTAGTGTTTTTAAAGTTATTAAACCTTTCTTTTTAATTTTATTCAAATTGAACTTTAAGAATTAATTAGAAAATAACTTTTTCAAAACATTTTCAAGCCTGCCATATTATTGTTTAAAAAAATAATATTTGTTACGGATAATTCTACTAATGGTTGTAATTAAAATACTAACTGAATAATGATAATTCTATTTTTAAAATAAGAAATACCACTTGAGATTAAAAAAAAATGTAAACAATGCAAACTGAATATAAAAATACAATAAAAAAAAGAACTTCAACTACGTAATACAGAATTAACTCATATTTGTCACACTCCATTAGCGTCTAAATCTGCCAGATATACCGAGTGTTCCATTTGAAAAAATTGAGAAAATTCACTTTGAAATGACCTGAATTAGCGCTAGTATAAAATACACCTTGTATAATTATAATCAATATTTAGTGGTAGTGTCGTTGTAGTACAATTGATTTAAAAAAAAAACTGGTACAACTCTTGTAATCGAAAATCTTAATAGTTTAGTTGTGTGCATATGTCTGTAAATAGGGTGATTTACCCCGGACCTGGGTTTTTTGGAGGAGACCGGTTTTCTTAGTGTTTTTAAACTTATTAAACCTTTCTTTTTAATTTTATTCAAATGGAATTTCAAAAATTAATTAGAAAATAGCTTTTTCAAAACATTTTCAAGCCTGCCATATTATTGTTTAAAAAAATAATATTTGTTACGGATAATTCTACTAATGGTTGTAATTAAAATACTAACTGAATAATGATAATTCTATTTTTAAAATAAGAACACAAAAATACCACTTGAGATTAAAAAAAATGTAAACAATGCAAACTGAATATAAAAATACAATAAAAAAAAAGAACTTCAACTACGTAATACAGAATTAACTCATATTTGTCACACTCCATTAGCGTCTAAATCTGCCTGAAGTCTTGCAGGCATGGACACAATCAGATTTCTTGCAAAGTTAACTTCTTGCGACAAGTTCTCCCAAGCGTCTTCAATTATCCCTTCCAATTCTTGGGCATTATTTGGATGGTTATTTAATTTTCTTATATGTTTCACCATTAGTCCCCAAACATTTTCAATTGGATTTAAATCCGGACTTTTAGATGGCCACGGTATCAACTCTATGTTTTTATTAAGAAACCATTGCCTGACACGATGGGCCGTATGTATGGAGCAGTTGTCTTGTTGGAAAATAAAATTATTTTCCGGAAACACCTCTATTATTGACGGCAACATAATATTGTCTAATATTTCAATATATTTACTGGAATTGAGATGACCACCACTGTTCCAACACACACCTAACCCATTTAGGCTCATCCAAGCCCAGACATTGACTGAAAACCTTCCTGATATTTGTGGATCGAAAGTATATTTTTCATCGTATCTAGTGGAAGGAGGCCTATATATGCGAACATATCCATCGTTACAGGATTTAAAAACTTTTTCGTCAGAAAAGACAACTTGTTCCCAGAAGTTTTCATCATTAATTATATAGTT
Organism: Leptura quadrifasciata; assembly: GCA_963675555.1. Taxonomy (NCBI): domain Eukaryota; kingdom Metazoa; phylum Arthropoda; class Insecta; order Coleoptera; family Cerambycidae; genus Leptura; species Leptura quadrifasciata. The sequence continues at coordinate 84,745,011 of OY776679.1, read as the reverse complement.
CAGTGCAAAAATAATCCTACCCTGCTTCTTTTCTTCTGAAAGTTTGTATTTTTTAGCCGCTGAACAACTCTTCAATTCGCTTCCTAGTTTTATTCTTCTGCAAGCAGTAGGTACCGAAGCAGGGAAATTTGTCTCTGAAATTGCATTTACTGCAGTCTGAAAAGGGTTTTCTCTTAGGTAATTTATAAGATTTTCATCTTCTTGATTATTGCTCTTTCTGGGCCTACCGGAACCAACTTTACGGGATACCGTTTGATTAGTTTCCCATTGTATTTTAACACTCATTATCGTGGTTTTACTCACATTGCATTCATTAGCAAGTCTTCTTATGGATCAACCATCTTCAATTTTAGAAACAAATCGAAGTTTTTGAATATCTGTTAGATGTCGAACCATTTTTAATAATGACGCCACTGATTAACGCCAAAGTGACATTTGTAAGATTATTAATATCAATCAAAGAACGAATGATTTACATAGCTAAAAGAAAGTGTACCAGTTTATTTTAAAATCAACTGTACATCCCTTGTCTACATAATTGCAAAATAAATCTTCTTAGTTAATAGTAATACACACACAGCGAATTAATTTGTTAAACTTTGTTCCGATCAAAATTTTCATATTTTTTCGAATAACTCGGCAACGCCACGTCAGAAACAAAAAATCTGAAGTTCGTTGGAAAGATAATTTTACGCCGAAGTCATAAATGTAAAAATATGTAGGATGTTCCCTTAAAAAAAAATGACCTCAAAGATGTAGCGAGCCACCCTGTATATTTAAAAATATTTTTAAATGCGCGCCTTTTAACACTATACCACTTCCATAACAAAAATTTTTTCTAAAGTCTTCTAACACCGATATTGGACTTTGACGCGCTATTGGGACACCCTTTATATACAGGGTGTAATTGGTTTACATCATCAAAAATACCGGTAACAGACAACGATCAGACAAACAAAACACTCGTATAATTGTTGTTTATTTTTATCATCGATTTTATTAATGAAAGGGAGATGTTGATTGCAAAGAGATCTTGAACTTGGTTTAGTTTGACAGATGTTACTGACCTATCTGTCCAGAAGATTCTCAAGAAATTTTTTTTAAATTCCTTTCAATTTTTGCCTTGAAAACTATGGATTTTTGACTTCATGTAATTGAAGGTTTTCTGATTGTCTGACCGTTCTCTATTGCCAGTTTTTGTTTTTGTATAGCAAGCTATTTACACCTTGTATTAATTACAAAACTTAAAGATTATTTTATTGTAAGCCTATTTCAACAAAAAGAAAACATTTTTTTGGGTTACTATACTTCCACTGGACGTGGAAGTAATAATCTAAGTGTCCTAGAAGAAACTTATATTCGAAAAGATTCATTTTGTGTTTATTCGAAATCACGCTAAATAAAATTCAACAGCTATCGATAAATATTTAATACATGTACCAAACTTTGACCTAAAATAAAGGGACATATTTAATGTAAATAAAAAAAAATGATTTAGAGGAAAATATCACTTTTATCTTTCGAAGTCATACGTTTGAAAGTAAAGTGTATACGAACTTAATTGAAACCGTATAAAAACTAAAAGCCGGCAAAAACTGTCGGCATCTTTTTATTGTACATGGGCGGAGGTAAATAGAAATGCTTGTCATAAGAAAATGATAAGATTTTCGGGCGTTATTATATTATCCTCTGTTTCAAATGGTCTCAAGAAAGCCATGGTAAATTAGTAAATAATTAAAATATTTTACCTTTTATATAGTAGTAAATATTTATAAATATGAACAATAACTAACTAAACTCCTACGCTTGACATTATAACAGGTATTTATGCACTGCACTGGCACATTGACAGCACATCTCATAAGTCCACCGTTGACTACTGAGAAACGATTTACGAGTTTTTTTATGCTAGTAGGCCTGTCCGTTTTATTATCTTTAAAGCAGTGCAGTCGTAGATGGTTCATTCAGGCTGATTACATTGCCAGTCTCGAACTCGCCTGCACAATTTCAACTACCATTGGAATCTCGAGGACAAAATATCAAGTTCAGTGCGCACGGTCCTGTGCTTTAACACTGATCAGTTTCAATTGTCCTCGTATAAAGTATAAAGTGCTGTATTTAGTATTTTTGTTTCCTTTTTAGGCAATTTGGCTGAGCATCTGGGAAAAACGACATTAAATAATATGGCAGGCAAAAGCTTTTTATATGAATTTTGTACTTTTGTATTTTTCATTAAATAAAATAAGTGTGGAAAACAAATATGTCTTTAATTAGAGGAAACTGTAAAAGATCAATGCAATCAAATTGTGCGTATATTGTGCATGTAATTACAACTTGCTAGACACAGAAGTGATGTGCTTGTTGTATATCCATGTGCTTGTTGTATGACCATATGTAAATAAATAATAATAAATATTATATATTAATATAGATTTCAGTATAGTGGCTTTTATATCAATGTAATTTTCAGCTCATATACTTATGGCAGAGTTCAGCCATAGTATATTTTTCTGTTAACGCTATGCTTGGCTTAAATTTGAACATATTAATAGATCCTATCTTCTAGACTATCATTATTTATAGTCATGTCTCATTGTTTCTCATCTTCATCTTTTACGAATAATCTGGAATGAAATGTGATATTAAAAAAATATATCTTGAAAGTTAAAAAAAAAAAAGATGAAAAATATCTTTAAAAGACATTGACTATCAAATTATTGGCAATCCTATAAAAATTTTAATACGTGTCATTTTTTGTTATTCTCAGCAATCCAGGAGCAGTAGACTATAAACCACGTGGTGGTGCCGGTTCTTCAGCTACTGCTAACGCAGAGTCCTCAGCAAATGGCGGCAGTGCTAAAGCGGTTGCCAATGCAGAAGCTGGCTCCATTGGACGTGCTTCATCTTCCGCGGTTGCTACTGCCAGCGCTAAATAATAGATTAGTTAATTTTGTAAATAATTTTTGAATGTTTTGTAAATAAAGGCTGAAATACTGTTCTTTGTTATTTTGATAAAATTAGAAGCAAATTGCATTTTTAACGACAATCACCCATCTGGAGCCTGCTGGTAATAGTCTATTACTTTCAACAGGTTCGTGCAAAAGGATTAGAACTGAAAACCTCTTAATCGTCTTCTGAAACACGCGTTGAGTAGTGTATTCGAGTGTATTAGACAACCCCCAATTCCAGAAGCTAGAGGCTTGTGCGGAAGGGGCTTACTAATTGAAAAAATGCGGACATACAACCATTTCCCCCTACAGTGCCAGTGCTGTAGCCGGTATTCAAACCGGGTGGCGGGATACCCGCGTGATTAATTGCGATTGCCACCTGGCGCCTTAACCAACGCGGCGCGGCTATCGGTCAGACAATATCTAAAAAATTGTATTATAATACTGTTGTGAGAGCATTCTTACGGCTAATCAATATTTTTTTAATTTCTCACGCCAATACGAAAAACTAATTTGTAACTTGCGAGCCATAATACAGCAGGTATACAATATTATAACACTGCATATCATGTATATGTTGGGTTGCTAGGCAAGATTAGATACTTGAGATTAGCCATATGATTATTAAATCTAGTTACAGATCAACCTTTTGTTTGACCAATATCTTTTAAATTGCAATCCTCACAGCTGTCATACTTATGTCTTCAGAAATTCTGTTAAGACCTCAAGTAAAAGGAGATGTATGCTCGGATTCACATGAGATTAATTCTCATTTTTTGGTTTGATTTAAAAATTCGAGGAATTCTAATTCTAATCTGTTTTTTCTAATTATTTTGTCATCTAAACTGGCGATATCAGTTTTTCTTAGTTATATAATTAAAGTTTTTTTATTCATATTGCCTTTATTTTCAAACTAACGTGCCTTTTAGAAATATATTTTCAATTGCGCACGATTCTTTAACAATATTATCACTACGTGAACTATTTGTATCTGTTATCATCTACTTGACATTCCAAAGAAAAATTTCGTGTTCATTCCATTCAATGTCAATTTTTAAACAGAATGATAGCTATTTTTTTTAAATTACTCCTATTATAAAAGACAATATTTATTATAGTCTCAAATATTTATTAACTACCTATCGGTGGTAGGCATAGCGGGCGCCTGAGCCAACCCGACAAGTGGCCTCGCTGAAACATTACGCTCCACGTGACTTCTCGCTGGTGGTCGGTGTCCAATCGGTGCCGCAGAATGCCTTGGTTCTCCTTGATTGGTCAGCGCTCGGCTCTGACTCCTCGTGATAGGTCCATTTAGGGTAGGTTGCTGTGTTTCTTCACTACTTGAACGTACCTCCTCATGATTGGTTCGTCCATGGTGGATCGTCGTGTGTTTTCGGTTACGTATCTTCCCACAAGAGCGGGCTTCCAAGAACTGGGCAATCTCTGCGTATCATCTCGTTTATTAAGATTTTGTGGTCTTTCTGGTGTTATCGAAGTCTATTTTGTGTCCTGTGGATTTTACATGCTGTGTTAGGGACGATGTTTTCTCCTCTTTTCGTACTGCATCATATGTTCTTCCTTTCTTACACTAATACGTCTATTAGTCTGTCCTATGTATGATTTGTTGCAATCTTGGTCCGAGATTTCGTATACTCCTTGGTTTTCTAGGGTAATATTTGATTTTGGATTACGGATGACTGCACTGATTTTTCGGTCTGTTTTAAATATTGTTTCTATGTTATGTTTACGTAGAAATTTGCCAATTTTATCTGTCGTCCCTTTCACGTAAGGTAGATATGCTTTTGCCACTGGTTTCTTGGATTCCTCTTGGGTTTTTTGTCTGTATGGCCCCTGCGACTTCTGTATTGTGTACCTCGAAAATCCATTTTTCATTAGTGCTTTCTGAAGTGATGACATATCTTCGTTGATATGGTCGACGTCTGCTAACCTCTGAGAACGTGTCACTGGAGTCTTTACTACTGAATTTAGTTGTGCTGGATGGTGATGTCATGCCGCATTTACATATCTGTCCATGTGAGTCTGTATACTGTGTGACCTAGTATCTTGTCTTGTTTCTTTTTCACTAATACGTCTAAAAATGTAAGTTTGCCTTCTGTTTCTACCTCCATGGTGAATTTGATCTTATCGTAATGCTATTCAGGTGATCTAACAAACTAATTAGTTGTTCTCTTCCATGAGTTCAGATTACGAATGTGTCGTCCACATATCTCAACCAAAATTTTGGTTTGAGTGGTGCTGTTTGTATTGCACGAACTTCTAGGTCCTCCATGAAGAGATTAGCGATGACTGGAGATAACGGCGAACCCATCGGTGCTCCTTCTGTTTACTTTTAGCGCCTGTCATTGTATATAAAGTATGTGTTGTTCAAACAGTGTTTAGTTAGGATCAGAATATGCTCCTCTTGATGATACTTTCGTTTGATCAATTCGAGTAACTACGCTATTGGTACTTAGTGAATAGTGACACTACATCGAAGCTCACTAGAATATCTTCAGGTTGGATAGTCTCGTTGTTTAGTAACTCGATAAAATGTTGTGAGTTTTTCACATAAGACGTTGCTTTTTCTGCAAGTGGCTGTATCTGTCTAGCCAGATACTTCGCTAACTCCTGTGTAGGAGGAGGAAAAGTGGAGAAAAAATAATCCTTCAATCCGGTACGGTAGCTCAGTCGGTTAGAGCGTGTTATGTGACAAATTCGTTCTGGTGTGATACTGCTGTGCTTTGGGTTCTATCTCTGGCACCTATACTGGCAATGTAGGTAGGTAATGGATGTTGGTTTCTTCAAATGTGTAACCCCCTTCCCGACAGCCTTTGGCTTTGGATTTGAGTGTTGTTTTCTATATGTGATATGATGTATTTATGTTTATTCCTGTCGCGTTATCCAATGACGTCATAATATATTAATGGTTACAGCATAAATAGGTATATTAAAAGTTTGTCAATTGGTCAATAGAGGTATCGTAATTACATTTCTAAGACAAAATGGGTGGAAATAGGTAAACAATTAAACAGGGTGGTGGGCCCATTGCCAAAATATTTCGAAGTGGGCCAATTGCCAAATATTCCAAAGTGGATCAGTTGCCAAATATTCCGAAATGGGTCGATTGTCAAATATTCCGTGCATTCCGCGAGGGCCCCATTTAATAGTAATCATATAAAAATATTGTCACGTGATCAAATTACTTTATATATTAATGATTACACAATAAATATATTAAAAGTTTGAGGATTGGTGGATAGGTGGCGCCATGTTATTAATAATTATATATACCATCTCCTAAAACTATAAAATAGTGTAAAGTCTTCAGAGGTTACTTAAGGTCGCTAAATTAATAACCTCATTTGTCTGATGTACGTAGTAGAGTTTCCCACCTAAATTTGAATTTCCTTAACTATTCGAATTTCTGGCCGATTTGAATTTCCCGCCAGTTTAGACTTCTTGTCGTAAGTTGCCTCGTGCTCTCTGATTGCCAAAAATATTTCGGGGTGGGCCAATTGCCAAGTATTCCAAAGTGGGCCAATTACCAAATACTCCAAAGTGGGCCAGGCCAATTGCAAAAAACATTTCGGGAGTGGGCCAATAAAATATATTCAACGGCATGTGGCATTTTTGGAAGGATCACCCATTTAAAAAATAAAATAAATACTGCTATTCAATACAACTTTTCGCTTTTATACAGGACGATGACGGATTGCCAACAGTCACCTTACCACAAGGAACAATTAAAGGCACCATGTTACAAACTGCGAACAACAATACCTATTATTCTTTCTAAGAAATCCCTTACGCAGATCAACCCGTGGGGGAGTTGCGTTTTAAGGTGGGTTTATATGAAACATAAAAATAGGACATTAATAGTTATATTATTCTTTATTAGGAACCAGTAGCACCGAAAAATTGGACCGGAATTTTATATACAACAAAAAATAATTATATTTGCTACCAAGATAGCAGCATGCAGTATCCAACACCAGGTTTAACTGAAAGCGAGGCCTGTCTGTATTTAAACGTCTATACACCAGTGGTAAGTTTGATAACGTCAGTTAAATCAGTATTTAATTCAACTTTGTGAATTCTTTTTTTCAAATAATCTATTCTTCACTTTAAATTGTTCGTTCTTGAACAGATCTGTGGAAATATGCACATTTTTTTTTATCTTCAAATAAATATTCCTAATTCCAAGGCTAAAGATTTGATCCATACCGGTACTTCTGGTCCAGAATAGATAAGTAGATATAATAATCTAACTCTATTTTTAGAAGCCTGGAAATTTAACAGCAACTGATTTACCAGTTTTGGTTTGGATTCATGGAGTTGTCTTTGTACTTGGAAGTGGAGCTTTCCAAGATTTTGGACCACAATTCTTCATTGATTACAATATCATTATAGTTACTCTCAACTATTGACTAGGACCACTGGGTAATTAATTAAATAAATAAATTGATTAGATAATTTATAAAACATTGCATCCAACAGTACATTTTACAAACCTATAGTGGAAAATTTGTTTTTCTTAATATGAAAGAGGATTTATCTAACTATATTGCTAGTTTTACTATTCGGAATTGATTGTTTCGTTAAATAAGAAATATATAATTTTATTGTTCTGCATTCCATAGTTCGAACGAAACAAGTAACAGATAATAAAATATTTAAATGTTTTGCTCTCACTTCCTCCAAATTTGCTATTAATATCATATTAAACTCTATATATTAGAACTGTACTGTATACTGAACTGAACTGCCCTCTCAATATCATTCCTTATATGTATGCATCGAATGTACTCGAATCTCCTTCCAGAACCCTCCTGAACATGCTGGAAATATCTATAGTTTTCTAAGTGCTAAATGGCAGTTCGTCGGTTGGACCACAGATGGCGCCACCCTACCGGCCGTCAACTAAACAGGTCTTCCTTCACTCTATTTCATGCACTAATTACATCTCTCTCCGAAAGAGCGCAGCACATAACACTATCTTTTTTATAGATTATTGCATTATTTAAAATTCACTTAATCTGGCTGTAATTCTCATTTCAATACATATTCCTGATTCACTGCCATCTGTTACAGCTGTGACTCGAACTCAGGAGAGATAATAGCGACTGGCAGGGTTGTCTCTCACACAACCGCTGTCTATCTTATAGTTACCGCATCGACAATACTTTTTACGCCACTGAACATCCACACCGTAATCATAATTCAAATCCGGGACCCCTCTAGTCTTAAACCTAACACGTAAGCATTTACGTAAGTTGGTTTTCTTATTCAACGTATTCTGATTTGTCGAATACAATATAACACATGATGTGGAGCATGGGTCAGTTTTTGGACCTCTGATTTAAAATTATTGTAATTCAAGTCAGTTGGAGCTTCCTGGTGGTGGTTTTCCATAGCAAGAGGTTTTTGGCTACTCTATGTAACCGGCGTGTGTATATAATTCAAGCGAGTTTTTGTATTAAGTTCATATATAGAAAATTGACTGCCATGGATTATTAAGCAACTTGAATTTCCATGTTGCAAGTCTAGATTTCTGAGGATCTCAAACCTTTTACCTCAGGATCCCATCTTAACATTATTAAATTATCTCCTCTCTCCTCAAAGTATGTCAATATAATACAAATTAAGGTACTTCGACATACCTTTTTCCTTGGTTATTGTTTTATTTATTTTTTTATTAATGAATCAACACAAACACACCACATATAGTAGACAACCACCAAGTCCAAAGCCAAGGACTCTCTGAAAGGGGGTACACGTTTGACAGAATGCAGGCAACGTCCATTACCCACCGACATTGCCGGTGTCGGTGCCGGGGATCGAACCCAGAATGCAGCAGAATTTGACCAAAACGAAACTGTGTCTCTTTCATTATGTATTTTCTCCTGCCTGTCAAATGGTTTTTCATAGAAATAAGGTAGTAAATAGATAAAATAAAAATGCAAAGTAAACCGAATGGGTTATTATTATTATTCGTATTTGTCTGCGAGATTTCAAGCTACTACAACAAGAGGCGCAAAAAAAATAAAGGTGCAAACGACAAATTAATTTCATGGAAATACATCTGATATTTATGAGATAATATTAACAGCTACAATTGAAATAGTTTTCGTCTTTGGATGATTATTTGGAAGAACTGAAGATTATTAAAATTATAACAGGTTTTCCAGATTTAATCATCACTCGACAATGCCACCTTGAATTGTGAAACTTGCATCGAATAGTCGTTAATTTTCATTTGGTATAGAATTTTAAAATTAAGGAAATTATACCTGCAATGTGTAATTTTGTTTCAACGTTATTTTTTTTATCTATTACTGCAACAAATTTCATAAAAACAAATTTACATGTCTAAACCTAGATAACAATAAAAGTGACACCTGAGGAGACCTCGTATTGTGTCTACTAGTATTTACATGCTCGTTTGTCTGTCCATTTATGTTGCATGTTGCATCTTTAATATAAAATAATAAAATAGAAAAAAATCGCTAAATTGAGTGTATAATACCTATCTAATTTGTGATATGAGTCTATATAACTATAATAAGGTGGGTACAAAGTGTATTAATCAATTTGGGACGGTGTAGGATAAGAATGCAATTTTATTTATTACCTAAAATTAAATATAACGTTCTAGAAGATTTGATTATAGTATGAGAAGTAGTTTGTGACGCGTATTTGTCACATTATGATATTATGGATAGAAATGTAGTGTAGTTGTCTATAAAATATTTTTTAGTTTCTATCCTGAAACGCTTTCTTCTCATTTTTTTATGTGGTGGAAGTTTGTTATATAACTTGACTCCGTTGCGTCTTACGCATTTTTGAGAGATTTTTTTTTTTTATAAAATGACCTTATACGCGTTGCTTGCCCTAGTTTTTGTTTTATATCCATGTTCAACAATGGATCGAAGAGTTTCCTTCTTGCTATGTGCATTGTGCATAGGCCAAAGCAGCATGCGTGTATAAACCCGCCACATCGAGTAATTGATACTCAGTAAAGATATTTCTGCAGCTTTCTCTGATTTTTTAATTAAAAATTAATCTAAGGATGTAGTTACGTTATCTGTAAAGGTCGTAGAACTACTTTATAAGCAAAGCTCCATACTGTAATGCCAATCTAATTATGGATTCAACTGGGCTGTTTACTTGACTAGGAGAGTTTTATGGTTTAGTATACTTTTTAGGTTGTAGAATTTACATATCAGTTTCGTATTCTTCCATTTAAATAGTCAATATGATGTCCCCATTTCAAATGTGGGTCTAAGACTAGTCCTAGTTTTTATTTTATGGTGACAGCACTATATATACAGTCGTTAATCGACTCGTTTATTATATCGGGTTCAAGGACAAGAGGCATTCCAACTTTAGTTGGGGACAAGGAGATATATTCATTTTTTGTAATGTTTAGCTTAAAAAGATTAGTGCCTAGCCAGGTTCTTACCTTTCCAATTGCCGTAGTGGCTTTTTCTTCTTTTTGTCCCAAGTGTCATCCGCACAAATTAGTACGTCGTTTGCATAATAATATGATATAATACTCCATGCATAATTTTTATGTAAAAGATTTATTTATATATATAAGGAATAAGCTAGGACCTAAGCTAGTTCCTTGGGGAACTCCAGTTCTTATTAATTTTGTTGCGCTGTGAGCGTTATCTATTTTGATTTGCTGTGGTCTGTTAGCTAGATAGTCTTTAAATAAATCATATACTTTCCCTCTAATACCTATTTTGTCTAGTTTGTTTAATAGCTGAATATAAGATACTGTGTCAAAGGCCTTTTGTAAATCTAAAAACATGGCTAAGACTTTCTTGTTCGATTCGAAGTTGTTTTAGTATAGTGTCTGTTAGCAGTTGAAGAGGTTCTTCATTACCAATATTGTTCTGAAATCCATGTAGATTTTTTGACGTTATTTTAATCTTTTCTAGCAATGACCAAAGTCTATTGCTTAGATACTTTTCAAATTTTTTTGCAATATTATTAATAAATAAGCGATATCAGACGGTAGTTCATGTCATTTTTACTGCCATTTCGTTTCATCCCAAATTGTTTTAATGTTTAAGGATTCCTTTCTACCGAAGACGGAGTTATACCTGGGAACTTAGGGATAAAGGACCAATATTTTGCTTTGAAATGGGTTAAAAGCAACATAAACTTATTTGGTGGAGATCCTGAAAAAATTACAATTGCTGGTCAAAGCGCTGGTGGAGCTTCTGTGGGTTTACATTTAATCAGCAAACAATCAAAAGGTGAACATTTGTTTTTTGTGATATATGGTAATATTTAGTGAAAACTGAATTATTTTCTAAAGATACAAATATAGCGAGCTCAGACCAAGCCTTGCTTCAAGTTTGCACAGAAATGGCAACATTGTTTTAAGAAGAAACATGACGAATTTATTTAAAATGCGAATTTTTTTATCGACGGTGTTTTTAATTTTAATTTTTTCGACTTTCATGTATTTATTTTTTGTCGAGTAACTTTATATATACAGTGTGATTCGTGAGAAGAGGATCGTACTTTACTGACAGATATATTAAGTAAATTTAAATCAGTGTATTATTTTCTGTGAATAATTAAAAAATATTTTTTATCTGGGTCCGGTCATGGTATTTTATTAATATCCTAGGTGGTGACAAGTTACTGTAACCAAAATATAAAACTTTATTTAACTCCGTTTATTCATTACAGATATATGACGACCCTTTTACTCATTACTATACAGGATGGACCATTAATAATAGGCCATAGTTCAGAGATTCCTTGGGTCAAAATATGAGGATATAACCAAATATGCTTTAGTAAAATGTTGCTGTGGAAAAAGATACAGGGTGTCAAAGTTCAAATTATTTTTTCGTTTCTTTTTTGCAATAACTCAACAACCTCTTGACTGATCTTCGTCAAATTTGCTAGAGGAACTTTTTTTATTCTAAGAAACAATAATGTATGTATTACACCACGTTAGATCATAGAGGGCGCCGCAGGACATATCTGATGATGAATTCTCTTCACATTTTTTTAAAGAAACACTGTGGTACTTCTGACCAGAAAATCTGATGATTTTGTCATTTACACGTATAAAAGGTATACTTGGTAGAATTTGATAACTCCAACCGTTTTCGAGGAAACTGCCGTTAAACATTTCAATAATTTTTTGAATGACAAATTCAAATTTAATGAAACAAAGCGTATTTGTTGAAAAAAATACAAAACGTAAGGGAAAACAAAATCGTAATAACAGCGTAAATTCTTTCTCACTTTCTTATGAACTAATGGATTATTTTCATGGCATTGGAATAAATACATAAATCAAAAGATTGTCTAAAATAAGGATCTAATGTTATTTTTCCCACAGTTCTTCTCTTGAGTTGATAATATTTGTATAGACTAAAAACTCCATATATCCCCACACATAATAATCCAAAGGATTATAATCAGGACTCCTTGGTGGGCAAGCAAACTCACTTCCTTGACCGATCCATCTGCGTGGGAACGTCTCAAAATAATTCCTGATTTCAATGATGAAATGAGGGGGAGCTCCATCTTGCATGAACCACATTCTGTTTCGTATGTCTAGCATGAAAGCATGTAATATATCAGCAAGAGTATTTTGAAGAAAAAACATATAAGACTGTCCATTTAAATTTGGAGGAAGGACAAATGGTCCCAATAATTGATCGCCGAGGATACCACACCAAACGTTAATCTTAAATTCTTGCTGAAAATGCCTTTCTTAAACAGCATGAGGATTTTCTACTTCTCAGTAATGGGTATTTCTTCAGTTAAAAACGCCTCGACGAGTAAAAGTTGCTTCGTCGGTACATAAAGTGTTCTTAACAAAATTTCGATCCCTGTTGTATTTATTTAGAACAAATTGACAAAATTTTAGCCTTTGTCAAAAATCACTTCGAAGTAAGTTTTGTACAGGAGTGATATGATATGGGTAGAAGCGTTTTTTTCGTAAAACTCTTAGGACAGATTGTTTACTCACCCCTGTTGCCAATTACCAATTAAAATAGTTTTTTATTGCCTATAATTTACATTTCTACCTTAACCAATTATTTTATTTATGTGATTTATTTCATTTTATAATTATTAATTCCAGTCTGGAATTAGAATGCAATAGTACAATCCATTCAAGCCTGGTGGCCGTTGGTCTGCTCAAATGTTAAGGTTTAACTTGATCTGGTATTTTTGCCACTCTCCTGATATAGTCGAGGCAAGAATTCAAGCGATGCACGTCACAGATCGATTCTATAAATAAAACAATACTGCTAAGAATCATGAATCCCCATTAAACTGTACCCATTTTTGAAAAAAGCTTAATAACTGGGTGTCAAGAATTACTCTTTTGAACGTAATTAATGATAAAAAATTATGTTAGTTTTAAAATTTCTTTAATGAGATCACTCGTGACGTGCATCGCTTGAATTTTTGCCTCGACTTTATGATCTTAGCGCATTATATGTATTAATCTATTAATAGTTCAGAATGATTTTTATATACTTATTTTTCGGAAACCATGATTTGCTTCGTTTTATATGTAGGGAAAGTATTGTAAAAACCGTACTTTAATGGTCATTTTTTTTAAAACTTACAACTAAATAAATATATTATACAGGTTTTATGTTTTATGTTTATGTGTAATAAACTTTGTCAGCGGATTCTGAAGATGAAATGAAAAAAGAACAAGAAATAAGAAAGAAAGAATAAATGGAGATAGAAGAATGAAGAAAAGAAAAGAATTAGAAAAGAGGTATATGCTTGTTTTTTGTAGAAATTTTTATATGTCTTGAACTATTGTTAAGGGACTTCGGTATAGATAGGGAGGCGTTGATGTAATAGTTTATGTCGATGGAAAGGGTCATTATGTAATCTTCTGTCTGTTATGTCGGAGGTCAAAGTCGAATGGTGTGTTTTATATGTAAAAAATTTTTGTGCGTTGGCTTGTATAAATTCGTCAATGGTTGCTATTTTTAGGTCCTCGTGTAGTCTGTTGATCGGTGTATATCTGTTTGCATTAGATAATAATCGGAGGAGTTTGTTTTGCAGTCTTTGTAGCCTCATGCGCTGCGCGTTTGAAATGATGTTCCATGCAGGACAGGCATACATCATTATAGGTCTTAGGATGGCCTTATATAAAGTCATTTTGTTATCTAGTGTTAACTTACTCCTCCGATTAACTAATGGGTGTAATTATTCAATAATTCAAAGTGTAATTTAAATGAGAATTTGGAATCAATTGTTACACCTAGATCTATAAAGCTTTCGACTCTATCCAGAAACATATGATTCATTCTATAGGAGTACATTATTGGTTGTTTATTGCGAGTGAATGTGATGGTATGACATTTTTCTATATTAAAGTCAAGCTTATTTAACTTGCTCCACTCATATGCAGCTTCTATATCGAGTTGTAATAACTCACAATCGTCTTGGGATTCGATTTCTTTATACAGTTTTAAGTCATCCGCAAACAATAGGCACATAGAATTAGATATTGAGTCCGGCAAGTCGTTAATAAAATAAAGAAATAGCAACGGTCCCAGGTTAGAGCCTTGGGGTACCTCTGAGTGAGTGAGCGCTGTATATATCAGAAAACATGCCATTATATTTAACAATATATTTCCGATCTTCTAAATATGAGGCGATTAACTTAAGTACCGAGTCAGATACAGAATATATACATCATTTTCTAAGCAATACATCATGATCGACTTTATCAAAAGCCTTTCGAAAGTCTGTATATACTACATCCACCTGAACCCCAACTTCAAAAGCCTGGAGGATATGATAACTATAGGTAATTAGGTTAGTAGAAGTCGATCGTTTGGGAACAAAACCATGCTGGTTTTCACTGACAAATTTACTGAGATGATTCCATAAAAAGTTATATAGTATTTGCTCGAGTACTTTAGCGGGTGCTGGAAGTACAGCTATGGGCCTATAATTTTGTACAATTGATTTATCACCTGGCTTATGAATCGGACTTATTAGTGATGTTTTCCATAGGGTGGGGAATGTATTATTTTTTAGGACTAGGTTGTAAATATGTAGGAGTGGTCTTTTAAAGTATTATGTCTAGGCATTGTAAATAAAGCAGTTAAAGAAATTAGCCCGAGGAACACAAGAACAAAATAAAATGATTAAATGACGTAAATAACAGAACTAAAACGTAACCGAAGCACAATTTTTAATAAATACACTTTGTTTCATTAAATTTGAATTTGTCTTTCAAAAAATTATTGAAATGTTTAACGGCACTTTCCTCGAATACGGTTGGAGTTATCGAGTTCTACCAGGTGTACCTTTTATACGTGGAAATGACGCCCTCATCAGATTTTCTGATCAGAAGTACCACAATGTTTCGTTAAAAAAAATATAAAAAACATCCATCATCAGATACAGGTCTACGGCGCCCTCTATGATCTAACGTGATGTAATACATAAATTATTGTTTCTTAGAATAAAAAAGTTCTCCTAGTATATTTGGCGAAGATCAGTCAAGAGGCTGTTGAGTTATTGCAAAAAAACGAAAAAAATTATTTTACTAAAGCATATTTGCTGTTCAAGCTGTATAGAAATTTAAGATCACCCTATCCTACCTGTCAGTAAATTACGACCTTCTCACGAATCATCTTGTATATATATTCATATATATTTTATAATGAACGAAGTAACTATTAATGGAGAATAATTTTATAAAATTACTTTTTTTTAGTGTCGTTCGGTTAGCGGTATAATAAAGAAGTGAAGATGCCTGAGATAACATAAGGAAAGTCTTGGCCCTCGCATAAATATATTTTTATTAATTTACAACTTACATTCTTATATCTGTATAATTCATTTACTTTATGAAGTGGCAGTCTGCATTTGACAATTTTTTAAATGTAAATATATTTTCAGGATTATTCAGGGGCGTTATATTACAGAGTTCTACTGCTATATGTCCTCTGACTCGTCAACCATTCGTAAGATATTACGCCTTCGAGTTGGGACGTACTCTATTTCCAAATATCTCTATAGATAATTCGACGCAGCTTCTTGATTTGCTAAAAAATGCACCAGTGTCTGATATAATAAACGCAGGAATCTCGGTAAGTTCTTGTTGATACCAATGAAATTATATCAATATTCGATAGGTTTAAATTATGCTGCATGAAACGGAATTAAATTGATTTCTTTTAAAATGATTTATATTTCTAGATTCTCTTGGACAAAGAAAGTGGAACTGGCAAGCCTTGGGGTCCCATGATAGAATCAGATGACTTAGAAGGAGCATACGTTACGGGCCCAATGCAAGAACACATAAGACATGGAAATATTAATCGAGTTCCCATAATGCTTGGTTTTAATTCAGAGGAGGCGATGCTTAATGTTATGGTGGACAATGGTATAAAATTTGGTGCCTAATCGGCAATCTGAGAATTTAAGTCATTGTATGGAAGGCGATAAGGCCCAAAAGCTTCAAAATATAGTAAATAGCCCTGTACAAAAGAAATAACAGGAGTCTCAAGGCGGAACCTTGAGGCACATTGCTATGAAAAACTCTACCGTCCCTGTTTCAGTATTAGAGGTTAATTCTAAATAACTTTCTACTCATAATATTTATGTACATACTGTGCATGCTATAGTATAGCATGGAGTCAAGTGTCACATTTGTTTTGCAAATGTACAACTTCAATTCAACTACAAAACTGTCTCATTAAAAGAATTTGTAATTTTTTCATGAAGGTAACCGGCGTTACTGTACTCGCCGCCAGGGGCGGCTATTGAAATGCGGGGGGGAGGGGGAGCTTGGGCGGTCAGTTCCAATTTTCAAGTATCGTACAGGTTTTCTTTAGTTGATGGATAATATGGGGGGGGCTTCACTTACTTTAATATAATGAATTAGAAAATGCTATTTAATACCGCGGTATGTCGCCTCTCTATACATTATATATAAACTATATTAATCTCTCCAGTTTTTCAAATAATTCGCTAGTTGTAAAATTCTAACTTCGTTGTATTTTAGGAGAGTCTATTAAAGACGCTGGAATATTACTGGATAAAAACTTGATTAGAGTCTTTAATAACATCCTTAATATGACAGACGAAAATAAATATATAGCTGGACAAAAAATAAGAAAAATATATAACGGATGGGCAATTTCAGGATAATCTTAGTTCCATAATAAGAGTAAGTTGTATTTTTGCCTATTTTCTTTATATGAGGCGTCTAGTTTCAAAACTCGCTATACGACTTTTAGTCAATTTTACTGGAGAGGCATTTTCTTATCCATACTCTATGTGTGTATATTAATGTAAACTAATTTTAGATTATCGATAGATGTTGATAGGTAATACAAATATGTGTGAATTTTTAAAATTAACAATTAATAGAACTTTTTATTTTAATATCAAAATGACATAGAGCGGGTTTTGAAAATAAGAGTTAATTATTGCGGCCTTTGGTTGTGATTTGTTTTATTATAGCGTATTTTGAAGAAAAAAATAGATAAAAAGTGAAAAATAACATTTTTTTATTAAAACCAAAGAAAGTCCTAAACATTAAAAAAAAAATTATATACGTAGATCACAAGGATCTGTTGGCTCGCATGTGAGAACTTCAACTTCTTCATATCCAGGCTGAAGGTTCTTATAGAAAGCAAGGTTTTCAATATTTGTCCAGTCTTCGCCATAATGTTTTTTTAATAAATTTTTAGTTTTTTTTCATTAACCCTAATGCCACTTGGAATAGGGGCTAGATTGAAGATTAAACTGCAACCTTTTTTGGTTATATACTTTGGATTACCGACCATGCTTTTGTAGACTGTCTCCCCCTGAACCGCAACATTTTGTTTATTGAGATTGAAAAAAAAACTTTTTGTTGGATTAAACTTAAAATGCCAATTGCTACATGGTTTTAAAATTGATTCAGCTTTCTCCTTAAAATCAAAAACTTGAACTTCTGATGAAGCCAAATTATGTGTCAGAAAATTCTTTAAAGATAGCTAGATATTCTTCTGGCTTAATAATGGTATTAATTTTTCTAAGTCGCTTTTCAATTTGGGCAAATACTCTGTCAGGCGGTATAAATGAATGTCCTACTACGGGAAATATAACTTCCACCTTATCAACATTATTACTTCTTGAGGAAAGTCATTTCATTATCATACACATTAATGTTCGATTATAATTTTGTCCTCCGCACCCATCAGCAACTAGTCTAAGGATATGTATTCCATCGAAATTGGTATTAAACAGCCTATGGTAAACGGCACTAGCAATTTCGTTACTACTTTTTGGTCGCTCAGCTTCGTTTCAATAATAACAAAATACGTTTTTTTCTGAGAACGTTGTCGTTGAATTCCCCACTACAATGGCCAAATTATAAAAATTTATTTGGCTACTGAAATAAGAGCTTGAGTCAGGGAGTTTTGGCAATGCCATATTTTTTGGTAGTCAAAGGACATGGTAAGTAGTCCCCGCTTCTCTTCTCTTAAAATGTGCGGTATAAAATCTTTGGCTTGTTTTTTGAAGGGGGTAGCACTGATTGTTGTACTGTTATGTAGGCTCTTCTTTTGAGCGCTGTTTTTTCCGTAAATAATTTAACTTTCTCTTGTTCATTGCTTTCTTGTTTTATTCTTTCGTTTAGCTCAATACATTTAGAACAAGCATCAGTCCGAGGGGTTCCAAATTCAATATTATACTTAGTACAAAAAATTCTACGAAAAAATGACTCCTTTACTTCAAAATTTTCTTCGACATTTTGGTTATACATTTTCCAAAGTCTTTTAATATTAAGTTCTGGGAGCAAATATACTCTAGCTATACTTTTACCCCTGAAATAATGGGCCTCGCTAAATTTAAGTGATTCTATAAATTTGCATACTTCTAACTTTTTATCGAAGCCACCTCTGTTTTCTGATGCTAACGTACCACCGCTTTTGTAATGTCTGGTTAGGACATCCTGTAATCTGTCTCTTTTAATGCCAATAATATTTAAAAATGCCTCACGACACACGGGTATTTTCTTCACTTCAATTGTTTTTATAAAATATTTAAATGTAAGTGTTTTTCTGGAATTTATTTGCCTGCGTTTTGGAATTTTCACTTCTGTATTTGTTATTATAAAATTATCTTGTTCGATTTTTGTTTCATTGGTATAAAAATTTCTATAAAATTGGTTATATCGTTCATTCTTAAATTTCTACAACAAAATGCCCCTTTGAAATGTTTACATTTTGGATACTGCGGCAAAGTCGTTCTTGAGTATCTACAATAACAAAGTATTTCTTCCCTATATTCTATAAAACTTAGAACTACTCACTCACCTTGTGACTTTATCCCTATTTCTTTTCTAAGTATCCGGCGGAGATACTTTTTTCGCGCACTATCGGGTTTTACTTGTTCTATTAGTTTATTAAAACAGTCCATTATGATTATTTTAACTATAAAAACTATATTAAATGCAAATAAGACATAGAGCTTATTGTACAACCGTACACGCCACGTCGATGACGTTGAATATCGCAAATCCCGCGTAAAATTTGATCACGTGGTAAGAGAGTGACGTTCCCGTTGGTCAGTTAAATTATAGCGGGCTGTGAAACTAGGCCTCTACAATAACAGCAGGTTTTGAATGCAATGCTTAAATTTATAGTTCATTTTAACCGGGTTTTAGCGGATTTTGACTGTTGTTGCATATATTGAATGAAAACTGATGTTTACTACTAGCAGAAACTGCACAGAAGTAAAAACCTTAAAAAAAGTCATATAGCGGGTTTTGAAACTAGACGCCTCATATCATTTTTTTAAAATCGGCGATGTGTTTTATATCACTGTTATATCCACCGTTCTGTGCGACTAACCTGAACAAATTTCTGTGTATGTGACATGTCAGTACAGAAATAGAGGAGATAAAATAAAAATACAGATATACACACATATATACGCATTTATGTACATAATGTAAAACAGTAAATATAAATATAAAACATTTGACATTGTTAACAAACAATTATATAATTATTTTCTGCCATTCCATACAAGATTTAGTTTATCGATTTAAAAACTTGTGTGCTATAAAAACTTCCATTTATTGACAGCGTTTTTATTTTATTTTTAACATAAATGAATTTTTAATGTTGTATAACATAGTGCAGTTATAGATAGATGAGTTTTTATAAGTTGGCGTTTTGTGAGGGGGCATTCTTAGTAGATGCCTATTGACCGGACCGAGTATTATCGTGATTGTGGGTGTATGAGTTAGACAAGAAAATGTGTTCGTTCTTTTTAACAAAAATCAGACTTTTAAAAATAAAAATAAAGGTCATGGTCATGGTATGTTAAAAATTAGCCTAATTAATCTTTTTTGCAAATTGAGCATTATTTGTGTTTGCCTAGCACAGTCCCAAATGATTGTGTTTAGGAGATATGAGAGTATGCCAAAGTATAATAAATATTTAGCATTGTTGGAGTATTAACACAATCTTTCATTTGTCTTATGGCATAACATGCCTTACTTAATTTTACACAAATATTTTCAATTTGAGTATACTAGTAAAGCTATTGTCTATGTGAGTGCCTGAAAATTTTATCTTCTGACTGTAATTCATATATTTCAATAGCATTGTATCATTAGGCATATCTACTGTATTGTGATAATTTATGACTGTACTTTTAAGTATTAGCCTCTTTCGTTGACACTCGGTACTAAATTCACTCACTATATCAGTACTTACTGAATTAGCCTCGACCACAATACTCGATCCCCACTTCGCCAACTGTATCATTCGGAAATCATTAAAAATCGATCATTTAGTATTTTTGAAAACTATTCGATCATCACAATCACGAAGAAATGTTTCAGCCCTTCCTTCACAACAAATTTTTCTTATTTAATGTGATTATTTTATTTATATATTTCAGTACAGCAGTGATTCAGTCTCCACTACTCCAGTTATCAGACATGCTGATATCCAATCTAATTATACGCCTGTTTATTTGTACCAGTTTTCTTACAAAGGAGAATTAGGAGGAGTAGTCGGAAATATAGAAGGTAAATATACAAATTGAAACTAATACGAATTATTATCAAGAATTCTCTGTTGCTAAAATTGAGTAGGTATATTTAAAGAAAACTGACTATGGGAGAACAGTAATAAATCGAAAACTAAAGAGTCACGCATAGATAGAAATAATGTTTTGAATCAGGAATCTTTGTTCATACTGTACGCAAGTAAATAAATGAACAGTTGGTTGTCTAAACCACGTTTCGACAGAATCTTATGTACAATCTTCAGGTTCTTGCTGATAGCCGCCTACGCTTATCTCATTGCTCGAAGTGAGCAATTAAGCGTTGTCAATCCTATGTAGCCTTTAGAAAAATGCTGAAAAACAAAATTGAAAACGTAGAAAATATGAGATTAATTTACATTGTAATTTACCAATCTCAAAATATAATAAAGAGTCGTCTAATAATTTAATTTCGGTAATAAAGTTCAAAATCCATAGACAATACCAAAATGGCAAAGGGTCTGTCTAGTGATTGGATAAAATAATAAAGAGTGATAATGTGCAGTTCTCTGATGAAAAAATTATGCCAAAACCTTCTCGATAAAATACTCGACATCGAATAAATTTAAGGTCCACTAAATGTGGACTCAAAAAATATATATGAAACGCGAACATAAATAGTTTTTTAAATAATTGAATATAGCTTTAACAATAATGTGTTGATTTATATAAGATTTTAAGGAACTATGTTCAGATATTTTCAACAAAATTTCAAATTTCAAGCCAAAATATTTGTTTAAACAGCCAAGAAATCATTTAAGAGTTTGCGAATTCATAATATTATAACATCAAGTCATAGAGAAAGAATTCATTAGTTTTTTAAATGCTTCAACTTTTCATTTTTTTTTTAAACTAAAAAGTGTGAAGATAGTAAGAAAAGTACGAAGAAAAAAACAACAATTATCACTGACGGTAACCTTAAAAGCATACAAAATGTAGTTGAATTCCCGGTAGCTGGTTTTAAAAAAGTTAAAAATCCACTTGGATATTCAAGTGACAAACTGTAGGGGACGATTCGGCAGTGGTCCGGTTGTAGTTTTATAAAGTTATGGCTACGTGTAATCAAAGTGAACTTTGGGAAAAATATCTATATTCTAACATTTGGCGAATGCGCTAGGGCTATTCGGTTATTGATTTATATGATATATTTCATAAAACATATACGTATTATTACTCGGCGATGGTGGTTCCATTGTAGTTTTTTCATCAAACCACCTACACTTTACACTTGGCAATTTTCCTTGCTTAAGAAAAAGGTATACCAATCATAGATGAATCCGATGATTTATGTAAAGATTTGAGTGAGGTTATGGCTATTATTTACCTTTTTAAGACGTTCACGGCGAATAAACACGCTAAAATTGCAGCAGCATCATGTGCTTTGTTAATTGGCGCTGTTGGATAAAGCTCTAGTTAAACATCGACAGGAGGTTTTTAATTATTATTAAGCAGCTTTATATAATTTATATAATTTTCAAATACATTGTTAAAACTTTTGAAAATAAAGATGTGTCGCTTTTTGCCCAAAACGTTTGCCATTTTTGGTGAAATCTTGAAGAAACATGTCGCTGAACCAACTTATCTATGTACCATGAACTATATTCTCTATGAGTATACAATCTTTCGAGATAAACGAAATATTAATTTAATATCTTCCTTATGATTTGCTAGGTGTGGATAGCGGAGGCGTCGGACACACCGAGGAACTAAATTATATGTGTGGAGTACTAGCACAAATGCTGATATAAATCAATTTCCTGTAGAAGATATCCCATCGTCGAATTCTAAGATTATGGACCAATTTTGTGAAATATTCGTAAGTGCTTTAACATTTTACCAAAGTTTTAAGGCCGTAACTTTTGAAATCACGAACTAGAAATTTGTTAGTGGTGAGAGCTAAGTGAAACCTCTCAAATGGTCAATGGTTCACTTACCTCTCACCACTACTTAATTTACTATAGTTTGTATAAAACTAGCAGGTTGGCCACTATCATTTGTCTGCTCCATGACCTATGGCATACTGATGAGAACTAATAAGTTCGAAACCGGTCTATGTCTGGTCAGGGAGTTGACAAATGATATTGGTTACCATTCTTTAATGATTTGTAAGGTGTAATTCAATGCAGGTCGGGGTATTTGCCCGCTGAGTAGTTGTTTCCTGCAAATCATATATTATAATAATAATAATAATAACAGTAGAAATTTGTTGCTTTCATCAAACACCAATTAAAAAAAAACTACTCCCTACTAACTGATGTAGGCAACAAATCATGGCCGCTCTACAAATGACGTGTGTACTGACCACACGGTAACTCATTTATTTGAAAAATTCAGTCAACAGCAATATACTTACAATATATCACTCCTTCGTGATGGATGTCATGATACGAGTATTAAATAATCAAAAAGTATTTGTTAATATATTAAATATACAGGGTTGCTGGTAGTTCGATACATTCCTTTGGATATGTGATAGGGCATGAGCTAAGGAGTAAATCTAGCCCTAACATACATTATGCAAAATATTTTTTGAGATATTTCAATTTTTTTGTTTTTCTCAAAAAAGTAGATCTTAATGTCTTAAAAGTTAATTTCCGAAAAATCTACTTGACATTTAAAAAATTTTTTTTACTGAATTACTTGTCCAATATTATAGATATCCGTTTGGAATGAAAAATATCCGAAAACATTTCGATCATGTGAACATTTAAAATAAAAACTTGTAAATTTTTTTTTTTAAATCAGTTATGAAATTTACCTATTAGGTTTTTTCAAAAAAATATTAATGTAGCACGCGTACAAATTATTATAAAAACTTCCTTATTTCAATAGCTATCTAACTAGGTAGAAATGTTTAATGTACCCTTGATAGTTCTAATAAAAAATTAGTAAAGATAATACTGGTGGCGGAATTTATTAAACGACTAATCGTTCATTTTCATTTAAGTCAGTCAGTCCTTGACTTTGACGTTTGTGCATAATGTCATTAACTGACATTCTTATCTCCGTGTCCCTTAAGTTTGTTGGTCTTGTTAAATTAGTTATCGAAGATTTTGATTTTGCTCGTAGTTGTTGTTATTAGTTGTTGTTATTGTATTTTCTGTGCCATGGCCGCGTATACCAACGCAGAGTACGCTGATATCTTGTTTGTCTATGGATACTGTGGCGGCAACGCTGCTGAAGCTCGCCGAGAATATGGCCTTTGGTACCCTAACCGCCGCTTACCAAATGCACGTGTATTCAGTACGGCATATCGAAATATTGCTGAAACTGGCTCCGTGAAATGTAGAAGAAGTGACGGTGGTGCTCCTCCCGTTTATGAACCAGATGATGAGGAAGAAATATTGAGGTATTTTGAGGAAGACCCAACTATTTCAACTAATAAAGTCGCAAGACTAACCGGAGCGTCACAATGGAAAGTTTTGTCTACGATACGTAGAGTTGGATGTCATCCTTACCACTATACCCCTGTCCAAGGCTTGGAGGAAGGTGATCCTGGAAGGAGAATGGAATTCTGCCGCTTTATGTTAAATTCAGATGCAGAAAGTGCAAATTTTTTAACAAGTATTTTATGGACGGACGAGTCGAAATTTAATCGCGAGAGTATAACAAATTTCCACAACCTACATTATTGGGCAGAGGAAAATCCCAAGTTATCATGTGAAACTAGTTTCCAAACTAGTTTCTATTAATGTGTGGATGGGAGTCATTGGCCAATATTTAATAGGGCCACACTTTCTTCCTCAAAATTTAAACGGGGAAATCTATGAAAATTTTTTAAGAAATGATCTGGCGGTGATTTTAGAAGATGTTCCTCTCGCCGTCAGACAGCGAATGATGTTTCAGAACGACGGTTGTTCAGCACATTATCGGCTGACAGTACGACAGTTACTTGATCAACGTTTCCCTAACCGTTGGATTGGAAGAGCGGGCCCAATACCTTGGCCAGCACGAAGCCCTGACTTAACACCCCTTGATTATTACGTATGGGGTCATATGAAGGAGGTGGTCTATGCCACACCAGTCAATACTATAGAAAACCTTAGACAAAGGATAGTCGATGCTGCCCAACACATAAGGCATAATCTGACAACCAGAGTAATAAGGACGGAAATAAGAAGACGCTGCCGTGTCTGTATACGGAATAGGGGCTCCCATTTTGAGCAAGACATATAAAAAATAAAGTACAACTTTGAAATTAATGAAGAATTAAACTCTACTTTTAAAATGTTTTTTACTGTTTATCTAAAAATAAAATTCGTACTACTTGTGTTATTTTTACTAGTATTTTCTTAGAACTATTAAGGGTACATTAAACATTTGTACCTTGTTAGATAGCTATTGAAATAAGGCAGTTTCTATAATAATTTATACGCGTGTTACGTTAATATTTTTTTGAAAAAACCTAATAGGTAAATTTCATAGCTGATTTAAAAAAAAAAATTTTTAAAGTTTTTATTTCAGATGTTCACATGATCGAAATGTTTCCAGATATTTTTCACTCCAAACGGATATCTATAATATTGGACAAGTAATCCAGTAAAAAAAAAATTAAAAATGTCAAATAGATTTTTCGAAAATTAACTTTTAGGACATTAAGATCTACTTTTTGAGAAAAACAAAAAAAATTAAATATCTCAAAAACTATTGAGTTTTGCATAATATATGTTAGGGCTAAATTTACTTCTTAGATCTTTTAGTATTCATTACTTGTATTTTTAAACTCAGAAATAACATAATACTTAGTTCCACAAGGAATTGTGTTAATTCCTATCTAAAATTTATAAATTATTTTTTTTAGAAACCCAACTCCAGTGGAAGATGTTCTTTTAGGAAACACAATATGGCCAAAAGTGTCTCCGAATAATTTGACTTACTTAAATATTAATACCACCCTGGAAGTAAAGACTAATCCAAAAGAATACAAAAAATGGGAAGAAGTTATCGATGCCTATGCTATTCCACCATTAGCTGTTTATTAGAATGTAAATAAAACGTTACAAATTAAATATAGATTTACGATTTAAAATAGTTTTATCATCAATATATTGTGTAATAATAAATGATAGTATACATATTTTTTAGTTTTAAATTATTGTCTGAGTCATATCTTATTTACATCGCCATAATTCAAATTAGAGCATCAGGTTTGCTCATTACAGAAACTTGTACTACGTTCAACGAACAAAGTAAATGAAGCAACTCTATGATGTTCTTATTAGGAACGTATTCCAACTTCCTTAAAAGATATACGCCAACAACGGGCGCCAGACGACAAGAGTCACGTCAGTAAAGTTACCCATTTGTTTATCTGAAGATACTATATAATGGATATGGATTTAAACAATCACAGATAACGGTTCCAAAAATCTACTTAAGAAGAGTATAATGTCCTAGTCGGAGATTTAGGTCTACCTAAAGACGGTTCTGAAATTTTAGTATCAAGATTAAGAGACAAACAAGGGTTATGGATACACCGAAAGGGAAAAAAATTCATACATTGTCTAACGTTTAAAAAATTTAAAACATGTGTCTAAATAAAATTCTACATATTTTCGGTAATTGCCGCGATGCCGAGAAATTAATATTTGGAGCGATAGAAGGCGCAGAAGTTATCAAAAAAACAGTTTTTTGACATCAGTGTTGTGAAATTCAACTTACCAGCTGTAAAAACTGTTTTTGGTAATAACTTCCGCGCCCTCTACCGTTCAAAATATTAACTTCTCGGCATCGCGGGAATTGACGAAAATATTTTTGTTCAATAACTTTTTCGGTGGGGCTGTTAAAGAACACGCCAAAACCCTCGATGAACTTTTCGAAACTGTAACAAAATCCGACGATAGAATTAAGAAGATCGACAGTAATCCACCCTGTTTTAGGAGTTTCATGTCTTTTTAGTTTAGTAGTTCTAGTATTTTCTAATTTCCTAATGAAGTTATCTGTTATTTGGTCAATATTATTATTATTGTAGATATCATCCCATCTTTCATGTTGCATTTGTTTTGTTGAGTTTCAATAGTCCAGTACCATTCAATTGAGTATTTTCTAAACGCATATCAATTTTTTTAAGGATGTAGGAGAAATTTTTGGATTACGAAATTTATGTTTAAATTGATAATATTTATTTTAACTTGTTCAGTATCATATTTAATATTATTTAGGGTCTGTTTCTGAAACGTAAAATAAAGTTATCTATTAATAAATGTCATAGTAACAATTGTTGTCACAATTGTAACTATGACAGTAAACGAATAATTAACTCTATTTAACGTTTCAGAAACTGGCCATTAGTTCAATAATTTTGAAAGAACGATGCAAATATTGTTTTACATATCGTCATTTTTATCACTTTACCTTTGTTATATATTACATTAAATTAATACGCCCTGTTACACAGATTAACCCACTAGAATCAGACTGAATAGTTGTAAGGTTTATAAATATGTTAACGTGAAATTTAATAGTGTATTACATAATAATTTGTAATTAAAAATTCCGTAAAATTACGATTTAATACTTATGTAATTCTTGGCTACGTGTATCGACCAACGAGGCTTTGATAAAACCAGTCGCTATTATAATGTCTAATTTGATAATAAATCTAAAAAGCCTTTAAATATTTTGAGTCCAAAAGTAAACTAAATTGAATTTTAGTTTTCTATATTTTTAGCACTTATTGGTTATTATGAAGACTTAACGATTTATGATGATACTTCGTACTTGTATAGCCAGATTTATATAACCAGGAACCATAACGAAATGTTCTTACAATCACTCTCGACAAAAGACTTTCAAAGGTACCTAATATTGCTTCCCCACTTTATTAATTGATTTTAGGTACATTATACCGCGTAGTTGTATATTTAGAAAATAAATAAGTTAGTTCATTGACCAATCTGTTGGTGCAAATCAGACTAAATTTATATCTACACGTTTAACAATTTGGAGATTTAATATTTTCACTTAGTCATTTTCGCAGGCCTAATTGCGCTAATTGTTAACGTGGACTGTACGGTATTTTCCTACTGGCAAAGTAAACAAATACCAATTAAATCTATTCCGAAGAAAACAATTATTAGGTGTAATATATAAAACGTATTAGTTAAAGTTAGACATCATAAAAAATCTGTTTCTGCTACTCAAGATGAAAATTATCGTCTGGATTTTAGTGATTTGTTTATCGATTCTAGCAGTGATGTGTGCATCAACAAATAATATACGTAAGTATGGAACCAAGTAATCAAGCTATATTAAATATTTTTGTTTTAAATACCACGTATTGTTTTCTGCGACAAACAAGAAGCTAATATATGTGAAGAGAAGCCCAAATAATTTTAACTCTTTTAGCTACTTATATGTTATCGTCAAGTCTGTCCCATGCCTTGGAAAAATCTATGGAAATATCAATAAATTTAACAATGAATTATGTGGCGATGACTAAGTCAATCACGATAGATCGACTTTTCATTATTATTTA
The DNA here is from genome assembly GCA_963675555.1 of Leptura quadrifasciata. Classification (NCBI taxonomy): domain Eukaryota; kingdom Metazoa; phylum Arthropoda; class Insecta; order Coleoptera; family Cerambycidae; genus Leptura; species Leptura quadrifasciata. The sequence continues at coordinate 84,716,508 of OY776679.1, read as the reverse complement.
TTTTTTTAACCCCATTCCCATTTTCTGCTTTTAATTTAAATTTAGTAAAAGGTCTTTTTTCTATTCATATTTTCTAAAAATTATCAATGAAACCAGATTGTAAAGATGCCAATTTATCTCCAGCATACAACTGGTTTGTATATATAGTTTTGAGCATCTCTATTTCCAATATCTTCCATAAATGTGTTGTTTAAAATTGGCGATAACGTCGAGAGACCCCATTGCCGTACCAAAATGCTGTTGATAAAAATTCCTTTGCAACTGAAAATAGATTGTTTTCATACACATCCTTAAAAGTTTCATTATGTTATTAACATTTAGTTTAGTTAGTCAAAGTTTTGCCAAATTATGGCATGGCGAATTAATGCAACTGGTTTTAAATGAATATTTTGTGAACTATAAAAATGAGGTTTACTATGATGTGGTGTAAGGTTTTTTCTGTCAAAGCCATTAACGATGTATATAGAATAGAACATATTTCTCATTTTCACATAATGTGTATACAGTCGTCAAAATAACAAAACAAATAAAAATAAATAAGTAGCTTACAAACGTACAAAGTTATAAAAAAAAACAATGTATATAATAAAGACATTTAAGCAAATAACATACAACAATGCATAACATACATAAGTAAATCACATACAAATTTATAAGAAACATAACAAAAATCTGGGTAGACTAGTAGTCAGATAGATAATGAATTGCAATACTGAAAGTATACTTCATTACTATAAAAACAATTTTGAAGTAGTAATGTCCTAACATTTTTTTTAAACTGTTTACTTGTATTCTCTTTTTGTAAATGCAGTGAGTTTTTTGTCTTTGTCGAGCGTACACTCCTCAAACATAAGCTATTCTTATCTCTAGTATTATAACCATGAACGTTCTCCTGAGTTAGAATATAACCCAGCATAGTTCTCTTTTCAATGTATAGCAAATAGTAGTAAATAAAACATGAAGGTAGGGTCATAATACACGTCATTAAATAAAGGTCTACAAGAGTCAGTAGGCTTGGCTTTAGCTAAAGTATTGCTCTCTTCTGTAATACGAAGAAATGTTAGGAAGTTGCGAGAACACCATTTTTGGAACAGATTTTCGGAAAATTCAATATTATTTATTTTTACATAACAAAGTTGTACCATCTGCATAGGCAACTGGAAGAATCTTATCATCAATATATGAGAAGTGATCGTTGACATAAGTAATAAAAAGAACAGGTCCTAAAACTGATCCTTGAGGAACACCAAATTTAATATATTTGTGGTTAGATACTGCATTATTCCACTTAATCATCTGAGATCTGTTACATAAATTTGATGCAAAAAGATTTAGTGTAATGTCTCGTATACCATAGTACTCAAGTTTAGTCAATAGTATCAAAAGCTTTGACAAGTCATGGAATTTGGTGTACAATTTTTTTTCTTCTCAAAAGCTTCAAAAACATTTTCAATAATTTCACAAAGTGCCAGTACCGTTGATTTGCCAGATCTATATCCAAATTGTGACTTTAGTTGAGTGGATCGGGCAGAAAAAGATCCTCAATTCGTAGTCATCAAATTGAAAAAAAAAAATTCCCAATCGACTAAGTCGGGTCTAGACATTGTTTCCCCACTTACGTTAAATAGATTTGATGGTCGAGAGGGAGGAGGGGCGCATTTAAAAATACGAGAAACCGGTTTTTCGTCAATATGTTGGCGAGTGTTGATTCCAAAAAAACAATATACTTCCAAAAAATGAAGAATTTGACAGAACACGCAATTTTGGTTCTCGGCCTCTTCGACGGCGGACTATTATTTAGCGAGATATTGCAAATTAACGTTATAGGAAAAAAAATTCAATTAATTTTTTCTCGGATCGACATGCTTGTAGGACTTTTATTATAGAGGGTAATGTCACCCATTTTAAGAGGCCGGAGGCTGAGGGTGGGACAATTAGGAGGAGAGGGAGGGCAAATTTCTTTTACACTCCGATAACTCGTGACCGGAGAGGACGATCGCAAAAAATCAAAGTGACATTTCTTCAGTCTTTTACTCAATAAATTTCTCACGGGGCTGGCGCGCGAAAGAAGTTTTGACCTTTTTTTCAAAAAAATGTTTTTGTCATGAAGGGAAGGGGTGGGGGGAATAATTTTTATGTCAATCGATGGCTTCAATTTCCGCCCAACTAGACCGCAATACGATAATTAGGAAGGGAGAGTGCAAAGTTTTTGCTGTATAGCAGGAGAACGGAAAGGAGTGGGAGGTTCTAGCAGGGCTTAAAACAGAGGGAAAACATTTTTCTCTTTATTTATCCACTTTTAATTTTGCCCTGTCCGTATCTTACTCGTCCGCGTGAGTTACAATTTAAAAAACGAGTGAAAACGGGCGATCGAGTCAGTCGAGAGAGCGGCGAGCAGCCGGGGGCGGAGCTTACTCTCTCCACTTCTCTATCTCCTGTCTGACTCACACACGCGTGCACTTACTCCGATTGTCATAATTCTCCTGTCATTAATTGAGAGTCACTTGAAGACTAGATAGAATCATTTTTTTTTTTCTAATACTCTGACAAATAGCAATTTGGCACGCTCTTTTTGTAGAATTACTGGAATATGGTTAAGCTTCCATTTATAGTTTTGGAATGTAAACGGAAAGAAGCGCTGGCAATTTCAATTTACGTAGGTGTCGATATGTAAATTTTGTCAAAAGCACAGTGAGCGCGAATTTGGAGTTATCGGTTCTACCATCAACAGCTGCAGCTGCGAATTTGCAATCGCTCCGCGTTTATTTGCAACTGTGTAAGTGGTTAGAACACCCTATAAATCCAGTAGACTATGGCTGGCAACGTACTTCTGACGGGTTAATGTCATTAATGATTACCTACCAAAGATGCTTATCCCCTAGAATTAGGTCAGTTTCATGTGCATGCAAAAAGGGACATAGAACTAACGCTTGTTCGTGTGTAAAATTAGGGTTCGAATGTACAATTTTGTGTAATTTTTGTAGAGCAGAACATTGCGGCAATTATGGATTAACCAGATGTTATTCATGGCGGTCATAATGACTCTTTGTTGAGCTGCTATGATGTAAGTGCGGAAATCGTAGGAGAGACTGAACCGATTGTAGCAAATAATAGCAAGATCTTGCAAGAGCTGGGTACGTAGTAAAGATGGATTGTCTGGGTTGCATAAAGACGCCACAAACACAAGTTCATACTCATCGATGAGCGAACTTTGCAACGACGATGCTATAGATTGTATTATGCAGTATGAAGATAGCGATGATGAATCAGAATTCGTCATTGCGTAAACTCGACTCACTACCATTGTAAGTAAATGATGAAGATAATGACTCTGTAATTGTGCTCTCTTAACTACACATTGTTCTTTTTATATGTCGCAATGCATATGTATACGTGTCTGTAACAATTAATCACCCCATAATGTAACTGTTCCACATTTTCATAATAAATAAAAATAAAAAAATAACAAAAAGAAAAGCGCCTTCCCTCTGTTTTGAGTCCTGCTAGAACCAACCCCTCACACCTCTCCATTCTCCCGCTATACAGCAAAAACTTTGCACTCTCCCTTCCTAATTACCGGATTGCGGTCTAGTTGGGTGCAAATTGAAGGTAAATAATAAAACCATCGATTGACATAAAAATTAATCGCCCACCCCGTCTCCTCATGACAAAAGCATTTTTTGAAAAAAGGTCAAAACTTCTTAGTATAGTTATCAGGGTTTAAAAGAAATTTGCCCTCCCTCTCTCCCTCCTCTCCTAACTGTCCCACCACCCCGAGCCTCCGGCCTCTTAAAATGGGTGATATTACCCTTCTATGAAAAATTAATAAAAGTCCTACATGCATGTCGAGCCGAGAAAAAATTAATTGATTTTTTTTTCTATAGCGTTAATTCGCGATATCTCGCTAAATAATGGTCCCACGTCTATGAGGCTGAGAACCAAAACTGCGTGTTTTGCCAAGTTCTTCAGTTTCGAGAGGTATATATATTTTGTGTGGAATGAACATCCGCCGACTTATTGACGAAAAACTGGTTTCCCGTATTTTTAAATGATCCCCTCCCCCCCTTTCGACCTTCAGATCTGTGGAACGTAAGTGGGGAAACAATGCCGCGACCCGACTTAGTCGATTGGCAAAATTTTTTTTTCAATTTGAGGACTACGAATTGAAAATTCCGATCCACCCCACTACTTGCTAATATATTCTTTTCAAAATTAACTGTTAATCGACTTTTAAGAACTAGTTCAAATATTTTTCCAATAACCGGTATGATTGAAATTAGTCGGAAACTAGATGGTGCATTATAATCACCTTTCTTATTGATGGGAGTTATTAGTGAAGTCTTTAGAGCTTCTGGAAAAATACTATTGATAATACAACAATTAATCAGGCCCGTAATATGTTCAATTAGTGTTTCACCTACTAGCTTTATGAGCTCATTACTTAAGCCATAAATATCCTTGGATTTTCAGTCTTTTAGCTTGTTAATAACATTTCGAATTTCCTCACAGCTACCTGGAGACAGAAAGGAATAATTATTAGGATTAGGAATATAAAAACAATTTGCAAATTGTATATACAAACCAGCTGTCTTGGGGAGATATGTTGGCGATAGCTTATTAGAAAATATGAATACCTTCCATTAAACGTATGTTGAAGATAGAAAACAGAAATGACCCACCGTTTTAGATAATATTTAGAGAAATAATGCGACTGCCACAATTGTTCATGGAAAATCAACCCACACCAACAGATATTTTTAACCCAAATCAGTCAATAAATGTTGACAGGCCGCTATAAAATATCTGACTTGCCAAAATCAGTTACAACTTGGTTCTATTGCCAGTGCTGCTTCATGACAAAAAGTACTGAGTATAATCGAGTACACCGTATTGTATCATTCAATTTAAAAGAAGCAAACAAAAATGAATGAATTACACGCAATAAATATATGTTATGGGCAAAGTAATAATAGAACTGATTACTAATGGTCAACTAATTGACTGAGTCAATATTTTTGTATATTTAGCAAAGATTCTTTGTTTATTTAAAATGTTTTTCGTATTTATAGAATTTATTTTAAAACAAACATCTACAATATTGTTAGATCATCTCACAATGTATACTGTAAAATATAATGTAGATATTTTTAATATCTGAATGAAAGAATTGTGTAATAGCAACTGGATTTCATCCGAGTCAATCATTAATACGATACAATATCGTGTTAGATACAGGTCGGTATCTAAAAAAGTCTAATTCTAGATTATGGCGGAAATGGACGTTTTGCAGTCAGAAAATAACAAATATATCTGAATACGTCTGCGTGTCTGGCTGTCTGTCTTTCAATCTGCTTGTGGGTGCGTTTTTCTCGAACACTGTCCAACGTGGAATTCTGAAAGTTTGGGCGTAGGATCTGGGAAGTCTAAGGTATACTTAGTATACCGAATAGTAAATGACCCTACAAAAAATAGTAAAATGAAATAGATTATCATTACACAAACGTACCGACACGACACTATTACCTATTTGGAATTATGGTATATTTGACGATACCAAATACTAGACTAAACTAACGTTTTAGAAAACTCTACCCTTTATAGTTTCGATTCGATTGTGCAACGGACAAAGAATAGTTACCAGCTACTTTGAGATAAAATTATACAATTAAAAAAGTATAAAACGATACTTTTATTCTTAAACAAATTGATAGCGAATACAAATATAAAAGTTCTAACAAAAAAGTAAATTATTCATTAAATTATTAATGTCAATATTAAAAATCGGCAGCTACTGGAAGCGGCTGGAACCTCCCCACTCGGTGGATCTTTGAAGCCGAAAAGAGCATTAAATTGTGTGACAAAGCGACACTAAACGTAATCCGATTTCATCCAAAACCTTTTCAGATCTTCTGGGGCACTAGAGAAACCCTCAACTTAATGAATTTACAATCATCTATGCGAGTTATTACCTACATTATCGCTCGTTGAATAATATACTATTAGGATATTAACAACTTTAACATCACTTGAACGACTAAGAAAGTCTAGTTATCCAAAATACTACAGATTTGTAAAGCAACAAACTGAAAATTGGTAAAGTGATAATCTATAATAAATTTCATCAACGACGGTACAGAAAGCATATGATATTGATATTGTTACATCTACCTTTAAAGTTTGTGACAATCCACTAAAAGTTACAAATATGCTGAAATCTTATTAACATGACATGACACCAACGTTATCGGATGACAAACGATGACAATGACAATCGCCAAAATTTGCTCGTTGCAATCCGATCGCTCCCGACTCTCTTTGTTAAATGAAACATTAGCATTTCAGTAATTTTACTAGATTTTAGAGGAATATTTGTAGTTTAATTCTTCGATTTGTCTGTATATATATTTAAAAACGGCACTAAACCTAATGCGCTCTACTTCTAGAGCAGTAAAGAAACCCTCACATGTGAACTGACACGTGATGTGACGAGTTTCACGACGAAACGGCTACGTGCATCCATCATGTCACGCGAAATGCGATCTATGCTTCATATTTGCTTTGTTTTTAATTTCTTTCACGGAAACCAAATCGAAAGGGTGGAAGTGTGATATATCGTTGAAATCAGAACTTTAACTGCTTTTCAATGGTTCCATTGCAAATTGAAAGTAATTATAAAATAAACAACTTGTTGCGTCAAAATGGCACTAAATGTAATCCGATCTCAACCAAAACCTTTTCAGATCTTCTGGGGCACTAAAGAAACGCACACGCAAAGTTTCATTCAAATCCGTTCAGTAGTTTCGGCGCTATCGTGCTAACACACATACACAGACATTTTTCAAAAAACACTTTTTTGGGTTCCTAGGGCCTCAAAACGTAAAGATTTGATGTTATCTCAATTTTCGTTTTTGAACCAATTTTAGTAACCTCTCACAATTTTATTGTGGAGATCAGAATCGGTATCGCCATCATCACTCGTATTACTTACGTCTACTTTGTAATCATCGAGTGGTGGTTCGTCATCACTGGGTGTGTTTTTTAACAGATCACTTAATGTTTGAGGCATTTGCAAGCCTTCGAGACAATGAATTTTATATTTATTATTTACAAGTTTTCAATAATCATTAATTGGATCGTAATATAATGGTTTCTTCTCAGTAACATTATACCATATTGCTGGGATTTGATTCTTTCTTTTAATTTTATTAATTAGTACAGCATAACATGGTGGGAAAACATTGGTATCAAATGTTTTCTTTACTTGCAGAGGATTTTCAGCTGATTTTACATTTTGAAGTATCCAGTCTTACTTTGTTAATAGTAGCATGCATAGAATATTTGTACATAATACAGACAGAAATGTTGCGTAAGAGTCTCTGGAGAAATTAACTGTGATTTTCCAAGTTGCGAAAATGCCACACAAATACCTGTGTTTTTTGTTAAAATCTAAAGCATTTAAAACGTTTGTATAACTTAACCCAATACGCTCTGGAGAAACTATAATACAAATAATTGTACACACCACCCATGCGTGAGGCAAATTATTTCTTAATCCACCCCTGTTTAAGAATTGAATGATATTTAAATCTGGTTTCAACTATGCAAACAATAAAATAAATAAAAACCGTAATAACTGACTATATAAAGTACATTATACACTAAGGGAGAGAAACGTCTTATTTTTCCTGAGGTGTAATTTGATGCCCGAGGGCAAATACATCGAGGGAAAAGTAGAAACATTTATTTCATAAATAAAGAATTATAATAAATTGGAGCGAAATTACAATATTTAGAAGCCCTTGGAATATTTCCATTCAACGTATCATTGCAACAGATATTTGTTTACAAATACATTTGTCAAGTGCAAAAGTTGAGTCTTGGTATTTTTGGCATGGAAAACCAAGAAGAACCGCAAGATATCGTTGAAGCTGCCGGTGCGGCACTTTTAAACTTATTACCCACAAAATAAAGCATGATAAAGCGCACAATCATCAGTTCAGAGAATGGTGTAAGAAAAAGAAGGTACAAACGTACACGGAAAATGTTATGCTGACCTATCTTCATGAAAAATCAAATGAATATAAATCTTCCACGGTATGGGCCCAATATTCTATGTTAAAATCGTGTATGATTGTGTACGATAACATAGATATAAGTAAATATGCAAAGCTGATGGCATTTTTGAAAAGAAATTCCGATGGTTATAAAGCAAAAAAATCAAAAATTTTGACAAGGGACCAAATTGACTCTTTTTTATCGCAAGCAAATGACGATGAATATTTAATGATAAAGGTAAGATTATATTAGTGTTTATTAAGGTATGATTATGCATTAATGTTTTGTTACTTTTTTAGATTGCGTTGATCTTCGGAATATCAGGCGCATGCCGTGGAGACGAACTAACTAACCTAAAAGTTGATGATATTGAAGATGTAGTATCATCTTTAATAATTAATAACAATACCTAATACCAAAGCTAAAATATCCTGAACCTTTGTAGTAACCAGAAATGAAGGAAACATAAATTTACTCGATCTATATCGTAAATATGCCGCATTGCGTCCCTCTCACACCAGTCTTGGTCGATTTTTTGTATTTTATAAATCAGGAAAATGTACTACACAGCCAGTAGGCAAAAACACTTTTGGAAAAATCCCAAGTATAATAGCCACCTACCTAGGATTATCGGATCCAACCCTATATACTGGCCATTGTCTACGTAGATCTTCAGCAACTCTATTAGCGGATGCAGGAGCAGACATCACGACTATAAAATGTCACGGAGGTTGGAAGTCGACGACAGTTGCTGAGGGGTACATTGACAATTCGGTGCAAAACAAAACAAATATAGCAAATCAAGTACTACAAGCTGCAACTACTGTTCAAAAAACTATAAATCTGAGTAAAGAAAATGTTTCATTTAATGAAGTTCCTTCGAATATTAATTTCAATAATTGTGAGAATGTAACATTTACTATCAATGTTAATAAATAAGAATTACATCTTGTTTAACTATTAACTTATATAAGTAAATATGCAATGTCTTATTAATTAATAAATCTTTAAATTAATAAATAAGCTTTACATTTTGTTTAACTATTGGGCATGAAATAAAAACTCCCCTAGGGAATTTATTGTCTTATTTCGTCCCTAGGGAGTAAATGCTTTACATCTGTCATAATTTTGATGCAATAGAAATCGATTTCTACTCCCGGTCGTGGAAAAAAACTTATTTGATAGGCCATTGATTTTATTTATTTTATTTTGCGCTTGAACAAATTTTTGTTGAGAAAACCTTGAAGATGATCAAAATAAAAGGTTACCTAAACCGTCGATAAGTGACTAGGTAATTGTGTTTTTATTCAAACATACAGATCGAATTCAGGCAATCTTCTTAATCTGAATAACAAGATGAGGAACAAAACGATTTCTGATTGTTTGTTTCATAATTTGGAACTATTTTAAAAAGGCTCAAGAGCCACAAAGTGCTTGGGAGTTCTTGGAGTACTTGAGGGCCCTTTGAAGTGCTCACGAGCACTAAAGTGCTTTCGAATCCTTCCAAGTGCTTGCGAGCACTTTGTTCGACTACTAAGCACTAAGCCATTTCGTGAAATGGTCGAAGAATAAGGCACTAAGCACCAATTTTGAGAAAAATACTCCTAAATACTTAGGAATAACTCCGATTGAGAATGATTTTTTTTACTTATAATTGTATTTATTTGATGGGTATATCTAAGAATTACCCGGTGTGCATTAGATTCACGATGTCCAATTTATCAAAAAATAGAGTTTACTGATATAATAAATTATTTTATTAGTATTTTATGGGTAAATCAGATACTGATGATCTTGCCATTTAATTTCGTGTTTCCTGTCCAAAAACAAATATAATACGAAAAATCTATTGCTGTTAAAAGTGCAAAATAAATGCTTCTAGTTTATTTATTTTATTAATTGAAATTACTAATGATTGTTCCAGGTAAAGGGGTATTTACATACATTTATTGACTATGTTAAATATCAAATACATATTTTTGTCGTTTTGATGGGAAACCCATGTGCGCTTGTTTAAGTTACTAATAATAAGTGCAACTTCTCTTACCCTAACAAATTTATCATTTCTATCTGAATCAGAGCATGATTATTTTTTATAAATACCGACTATCAGTAGAGGTCGATTGACTGATTTTGTAGTGTTATTATTTAACATCAGTTCAAGTAAATACACTGTATCCAGCGCTCTCCTAGTGCTGTATTGTCTTATGAATATCATGTAAACGTTTCTCATTCATTGCTCTTGATTTTTTACACTTTCATACTATTGTATTTTATATCTTAGTAATTTACAAAATAATAAATATGACTTTACCAAAATAAATTATGTTCTTTCAGACAATGAACTGCTATTAAACAGAAAAATTAGATCGCCACGTGGAGGAGGAGGAGGAGGAGGAGGAGGCGGGCATGGAGGATTCGGAGGCTTTGGGGGAGGAGGCGGAGGAAGAGGCGGATTTGGTGGAGGCGGTAGAGGTGGATTTGGCGGAGGTGGTAGGGGTGGATTCGGGGGCAGAGGTGGATTTGGAGGCAGAGGCGGACGAATAGGAGGATTTGGCCCTGGTATAGGGTTAGTATAACAATGTACAATCGCAATTTAACAAAAATATATAAGTATGTTAAATTTTTCAGCGGTGGAGGTTTCGTTATACCACCTTACTTTTATCGTAGGAGATACCGGAGATATTAAAGTGGATCATCATAACCTCAAATGAGGTAAATGTAAGTTTTATAAATATTCATTTTAGAAATGCGACTGTTGTTAATATCGGTTATGATTACAACTAAATATGTACAATAACATAAATTATTTGTAATTTATTCATACAAATCCAAGAGCAGTTGAGTGGCTACTGATTAGTTGAGATAAGACGTTGAAGTGAGTGTTGCTAGCTTCGACACCATGCTTTATAACCTATGGTAAGGGGTAGGTTAGACTAAAAGCTACAGCTGCTGAAGAAGAGCCTCGATTGTGCCTTGTTGATGGGGGGGTTCTGCTACAGGAATCGCCCAATCTCGCAAGTCGAACTTAAACTGCTTCTAAAAATGCGTCCTCCTTGGAAACACGGTGGGCGTGTTTCACTACTTTTTCAGAGAATTATTATCCTCAAAGCTACTCAAACTGGTAACTTTTGGACAACGTGTAGATATCCTCGAATAAACAACATTACATCAAAACCAGTAGCATTCTCTTCAATGTCTAGTATCATTAGGCCCCTCATCTAATTACAATATCTTCTAAAACAACTATTTTGTTTTAGGAAATCAAGGAGAAACAAGGACGCCCTTTCCTCATTTACTGCCCAATCTTCAATAAATACTGGTTATTATTACCTATGTGTCCTAATCCATTTAGCATCTGTTTCAGCCGAACGAGACTGTTTCATACGTAATTTCAATAGTTTAGGTTTCGAAAGAATTTATTGTTTAACTTATAAGGTTATAAATTATCATATCCAGCGCCAGTAGTCAGTTAAATAGTTAAATTTATCTAGTAATTATTGATTTAATTTATTTAGGGAAATAATCTACTAGGTAAGGTAAGTTAGATAGATATACCGACCCTAAATGGCTTTTTATTTATTTATTGTTAATTTTAAGTTTTTAATAAACATTGTTTGCATAATATGTCTTTCATTAAATTGTTTAAAATCTTGAGAATAAAGCTTTAGTATAATTGCAGATTCCCATATGCCACAGAACGTACATATTTATTGAAATAATCCACATGGAGCTACCTAATTTCTTATTATTTCATTTTGATTTTATTAATAAACCATAGGATCTCCTCTGGTGACATTTCAAGCATGCAACATAAATATTGTAACATTTAATGCCCTAAAATCATTTGTTAAATCTCTTAAACCAAGTATTCTTAGCAGTATATGGATGGTCAGAAAATTTAGAATTAATGGTATTATAAATAGAGAAAAATCGATTGGATCCCAACAAATAACCGGGAGTAGGGTGGAGGTGAAAAAAGGTCTGCTTTTAGAGGTAAAACGTGGTATTTTACGATTTTCGGTAAAACTAGAACTGCTATCGAAAAAAGTTAAATGCTAAAGTAGTAGATAATTGCAAGATCTACAACTTTATTCTTATACTTTTTCTCTTGTCTTTCAAGATAACCTCAAAACTATTGAGAGAAACGTCAAAAATCTATTTTTTGATTTTTTATTTTTATCTCCCACAGAAATGATTCGATTTTAATGAAAATGGACATTGTTATGTCTCAAATAAGCTGTAATTTTTTAAATCGAAATATTTAATTTTTGATTTTATGCGAATTTAATTTGAAAAAAGGAATAATTTTCAATCAAAAAAGTTGATTAACAAAATTTTGATTATTGAAAATTTCAGGATGAAATTTTATTCGTTGAAACCTCTACTTTGAGCTAGTGTAAAAAAATCATCTTGTTGCTGTGGAAAAGCATTGTCAAAAATTGGAAAAACCAAAACAAAGATTTTTTCATGATCGATTTTTCCGAAATTGTCATGAATTCTTCATTGTTTATTGACGTGAAGTGTTGAGAGTGATGCCAAATGGTAATTTCAATATAGTATCAAGTAAGGGAACTTTGTTTAACTGTTTAAGGTTCGGGCTGTTGAGAAACAAATAGTTTTACATAAAAAAATTGCTTGAAATGAGTTTTTGTTCAAGAAAATGCTTTTCATGCTTCTTGGATAAAAATAAATTGAAATAAATAAATAAATTCTCATTACATATAATTTGCTGCATTTCCATGGTACGTCTCAAATTTCCATTTTATCTTTGTGCATGTCATATGTCTGATGTAACCTAATAACTTAATAAAATGGTTCCTGATGACTCGTTTAACAACGATGACTGAGTTGATGAAGAAGTAAAAGATTTGTAACCAGAAGATTTATCTATTACGAAGACCCAAATCAAATTCAAGACAAAATATTGTTTACTAAACTCTATTTCAAACATGCATAGTATTCAGCGATTCGTAGGAAATTGATGACGAAGCAACTACAAATTTTAAATTAATATTGGAAATAAAGATCTTGATGAACTTGAGGAACTTGATGATGTCGAAGATCTTGTCGGAGATCCTGAAGAAATTGAAAACTATGTTGAATCTGATGATGTAGTGCAGCTTTAAAAAAAAAGAGGTTAAAATAGATTTTTGATTGTATATTCCTACTTCATTGGACGGAATCTGCGGTAGGTTCTTGATGAAACATATTCAATGGAATAATTATAAATATTCAAAAGAATAGTTACAATACGCACTTGGTTTATTGTTTCATTAGTTTTTATCAGATTTCTCTGACATATGTTTCGGCCTTGCGACCATTATCAAAGAATCTTAAAAACTGACCTGAAAGTGGTGATTCACAGTATATATCTTACAAATCCTCTACCCACCTAGAAGGGGATAATAACTTGATTTGCTATTTCTTAAAATTTAACAATACAGGCCGGAACTACGAACTTAATTTTAATTTTATTAGTGTCTAGTACAGAATTGCTCATAAATTCTGTTTGTGTATTTCTAACTTTTTTATGGTTTCTTAGGGCCTTCTTAATTTCTAAAATTTCAAGCATGTCTAGGATTTCTCCTTTGTTTGCATTATGCAAAAGTTTAACACTACTACCGTTAAAACATGATTTTGCCCAATGCAATGTTCGGCGAAACCAGTTGATTTTTTATTATATAAAATAGACTGTTTGTGTTCTCTTAACCTCACATCTATGCTACGGCCACTCTGACCTATATATACGGCATCCCAGTCGTCACACTTTATTTCATATAAGTACCCCCCATTTTTTAATATCTTCTGGTTTTTCTTTATTATTAACCAACAAGCGACCTAAATTATTTCTATTCGTTGATATTGTATTAATACTTAGTTTATTTAATCTATTACATACTAAGTTGCTAACCTTATTTACATAATTTATACTATGCCACTTTTTGTTCTCTATATTTGGCACGTTATAAAAATGTTTTTGTAATAATTTTCTCTGTTTATTTTTTATTAATTTGTCAATAAGTAACTCGTCATAGCCATTGTTTTTTGCTAGCGTTTTAAGAATCCTAACATCTTTTTCAAAGTTAACCCTATTTAAATTTAAAGATAATAGTCTGTGTACATAGCTGTGAAAAGGTGACATTTTTATTTTCCAAGATTGATTACAATTTGCATGTGAAAGAGTGTCAGTAAAAGTTGGCTTTCTCTAAATATCAAGTTCTAGCCCAACAATCTTTTTACCACAAACAATAATCTTCTTAAATACATACATTTTTGGGTAAGATATGTTGACAATGTGTTTTGTATATGGATCGGTGTTAAGAGACAATTGTCACATTTCATCCATTTTATTAACTCCTTAAACAATAAAATTCAGTTTACAGTTGAAATGGAAAAGAACGGTTCATAAACTTTTTAGATATTACGCTGACACGTAAAGAACATGGACAAATACACAAACAGAATTTATGAACAATTCTGTACTAGACACAGTAATAAAATTAAAATTAAGTTCGTAGTTTCGGCCTGTATGTTAAATAGCAAATCAAGTTATTATCCCCCTCTAGGTGGGTAGAGAATAAATAAATAATAATAACACCACAGGTAATTACGACCCCCTTTATCCCGGAAGGCTCTAGAAGAGCCTTGTGTGGGAGGGGGCTACACATTTAGAGACAAGGGACACACACCCAATATCCGTGTATAGTGGAAAAAATCCCTTTCACAGTATTTTCCACTGCCGCGACCGGGGATCGAACTCGGAACTTTTGGGTGAGAGGCAAGTGCGCTCACCTCTCGACCACCAGTCATAATTTGTAAGATATATACTGTGAACCACCACTTTCAGGTCAGATTTTAAGACACTTTGATAATGGTCACAAGGCCGAAACATATGTCAGAGAAATCTGAACAAAACTGATGAAACAATAAACCAAGTGCGTATTGTAAATATTCTTTTGAATATTTATAATTATTCTATATTCCTACTTTGTAAATTAAAATAATTTTAAATATTTTTTTAAATAAACTTGTTTTCAATTTACTTCTATCCACGAAGCATAAAAAAAATTTTACTTGAACAAAATCTGACATTTCTAGCAATTTTTAACCTCTCCACAATAAAATTGTGAGAGGTTACTAAAATTGGTTCAAAAACGAAAATTGAGATAACATCAAATCTTTACGTTTTGAGGTCCTAGGAACCCAAAAAAATGATTTTTGAAAAATGTCTGTATGTGTGTATGTGTGTTAGCACGATAGCACCGAAACTGCTGAACGGATTTGAATGATACTTTGCGTGTGCGTTTCTTTGGTGCCCCAGAAGATCTGAAAAGGTTTTGGTTGAGATCGGATTACGTTTAGTGCCATTTTGACGCAACAAGTTGTTTATTTTATAATTACTTTCAATTTGCAATGGAACCATTGAAAAGCAGTTAAAATTCTGATTTCAACGATATATCACACTTCCACCCTTTCTTTGGTTTCCGTGAAAAAAATTAAAAACAAAGCAAATATGGCATAGATCGCATTTCGCATAATACTAGTAAAATTGCTGAAATGCTAATGTTTCATTTAACAATGACAGCCGCGAGCGATCGGATTGCAATGAGCAAATTTTGACGATTGTCATTGTCATCCGATAACGTTGGTGTCATGTCATGTTAATAAGATTTCGGCACATTTGTAACTTTTAGTGGATTATCACAAACTTTAAAGGTAGATGTAACAATATCATATGCTTTCTGTACCTTCGTTGGTGAATTTATTATAGATTATCACTTTACTAATTTTCAGTTTGTTGCTTTACAAATCTGTAGTATTTAGGATAACTAGACTTTCTTAATCGTTCAAGTGATGTTAAAGTTGTTAATATCCTAATAGTATATTATTCAACGAGCGATAATGTAGGTAATAACTCGCATAGATGATTGTAAATTCATTAAGTTGAGGATTTTTTTAGTGCCCCAGAAGATCTGAAAAGGTTTTGGATGGCATCGGATTACGTTTAGTGCCGTTTCGTCACACAATTTAATGCTCTTTTCGGCTTCAAAGATCCACCGTGTGGGGAGGTCCAGTCGCTTCCAGTAGCTGCCGATTTTTTTTAATGTAAAACTATTGTTTAAACAATTTGTTCCTCAACAGCCAGAACCTTAAACGGTTAATCAAAGTTCCCTTATTTGATATTACATTGAAATTATCATTATGCATCACTTTCAACACTTCATTTCAATAAACAATGAAGAATTCGTGACAGTTACGGAAAAATCGATCTTGAAAAAAATCGTTGTTTTAGCTTTTTCCATTTTTGACAATGTTTTTCCACAGTAACAGTATGATTTTTTACACCATCTTAAAGTAACCGTTTTAACGAAAAAAATATTCCGTCCTGAAATTATCAAAAATTAAACGTTTGTTGATCAATTTTTTTGATTGAAAATTAGATCTTTTCTTCAAATTATATTCGCATAAAATCAAAAAATAAATATTTCGTTTTAAAAAGATTACAGCTTATTTGTGACATAAAAATGTCCATTTTCACAAAATTTCATTAAACAATTTTGTGGGAGATAAAAATAAAAATTCAAAAAATTGGTTTTTGAATCTTTCAATTGTCTACAAATTTTGCATTTAACTTTTTTCGATAGGAGGTCTAGTTTTCCGGAAATCGTAAAAAATCACGTTTCACTCCTAAAAGCGCATCTTTCCACCCCCACCCTACTTCCGGTTATTTGTTGGGGTTTAATTGATTTTCATCCACTTAAATACCATTAATCTTAAATTTTCTGAGCATCCTTAAACTGCTAAGAATTTTTTTTGGACAAAAATTATTGGCATTATTGGATTAGTAAGGCTTAATTCTTGTAAGATTTGCTTGTGTACAGTAGTAGGTATCTACATATGAGAAAATAATAAAGGTGCATGATATTTCAATGTTATTAAGGAGTAAAGTTAGTAAAGGTTTAGTAACCTTGGACAAGGGGTAGATGCAATTCAATTGAGTTGGTAGGTGCGGATCATAAGAGAATAATTTTTGGCAACAATTTTTTCTGCAAAATATTTACTTTTTCATAATTTGAAATAAGCAATACAATTTAAGTGATGATGTGTCCTTCATTAGTTCATTGCACACTAAAGTTTAATAAATCATTCTTCAAATGCCGCCGGCGACGTCTACTTATCTATCTTCTTATATGTCATAATATGTTAAACTGGGATGACTTGCAAAAAGCAAATTTTGCTTATTCACAGTCTTAACTGATAAAAGCTGAGATACATTTTTGAAAAATGTATGAAAAGTGGGTAAATTAATTTATATTGACACTAACCTAAAAAATTGATTCAACATGCGTCATGAATGTTGTTTTGCTCTTCCATTATGGGCTATTAGAAGGTTAAGTAATAGTAATGGTAATAATTTATGGGCTGGGAAATTTCACCTGCTGATTTTTTTTTAAATGAAGGTCACAGCCTCTGTCTAAAGTATATTTTTTATTCTAGACAGTTAATAAAATTATACAGAAAAGTCGTATAGTCATTTTTATTAATGAAATTTCTTACAAATTCAAAACATGTAAATAAAGCATATAGTAAACAAGTAATGTTGCACAATTAAACTGGGATTCTAAGAAAAGTAACCTGACACTGCCAAGATAAATAAATAAGTATTAATACAGTCATGCATAGTCAATATATGTGATAAAAATACGCAGTATTACGCAAATCCCTGTAGTCAACTGGCCAACAACAACAAGGTTACCTTGATGAGAGTGCCAGGGCATGAGGGAGTACAAGGTAATGAACTTGCTGACAGCCTTGCAAAAAAGAAGTTGCATTGGACCTGAACCGTTTTGTGGCCTGGCCAAGGGACACATAGTGGAGGAAATCCAAAAATGGGAAAAGGAACAAAAAAAGTCCTACTGGAGAAATACTCCAGGCCAAAGGCAAGCGAAAAAGTTTATAACTTATTCGACAAAGCATGCCACAAGGTTTCTCAAACTTGAAAAGTCCGAACTAAGGCTAATCACAGGCCTTCTAACTGGCCACTGCCCCTTGAGATACCATCTCAAGAATATGGGCAAGGCGGTAGACAACAAATGAAGATATTGTGATACTGCAACTGAAACTGCGGAACATATACTTTGTGTTAGTCCGCACTAGGCTAAAATTCCTAGAACAGGCTGAATTAATGCCCGAAGACATAGGGAAATTAGCCCCCAGGAAAGTCACCAGCTTTGTAAAAAGTCTTGGAATCCCGGGCAATAACTAGTTGTAGGGTTATTTACAAAAGATCTTTTAGGTCGAAGTGAAGTAAGGCTACTTAAAGCCAAACGACCCCTGAAACAATCTACAATATACAACACTGCCAACACTGCCAAGATAAATAAATAAGTATTTTTATTTATTTATTTATTTATTAGCCGTTACTCGAGTCCGAGTATAAAAATGTTACAGTCGATAGATTGTGTACAATAAAAAACAAGTAAAAGGTGTAGTCTATTGTAATTCCCATTCATCTACGGTGCACACGACTATGGCTATAGAGGCCAATTCGGGAGAGCACATGTCGACCGCAGTCAGGACAAACATAGACCTGGTTAGGTCTTGGATTCAGCCTTCTTGCAGCAACATTTCCTTGATAGCTGGCCACAACCCCTCGCCATTCGGTTCTGTCCGCTGCAAGTTGTTCCCATTGCTCGTCTGCAATACCGCAGGATTTTAGATTTTCATGGAGAGCGTCTTTGAGCCTCTTTCGTTGACCGCCACGCCTTCTTCTACCGCTTAGCAATTCACCATAAAGTGTACATTTAGGAAGGCGGTTATCATGCATACGATGAACGTGACCTGCCCATCTTATAATAAGTATTAATACAGTCACGTATAGTCAATATATGTGATAAAAATACGCAGTTTTACTTAAATCCCTGTAGCCCATATACGTCTACGAGAGTTAAAATATCGTCAAAATAGATGAATGTATTGAAGCAAATAAGAAGACTGAATTATATTTTGCAATTACAATTTCATACGTTCAGGCAAGGCGGCCCCATGCACATATGAGTACATGGTAAAGTCGAGGCAAGAATTCAAGCGATGCACGTCACGAGTGATATCATTAAAGAAATGTTAATACTAACATAATTTTTAATCATTAATTACGCTAAAGAGAGTAATTCTTGACACCCAGTTATTAAGCTTTTTTCAGACATAGGTACAATTTAATTGGGCTTCATGATTCTTAGCAGTATTGTCTTATTTATAGAATCGATCTGTGACGTGCATCGCTTGAATTCTTGCCTCGACTATAACTATACTTTTCTGACACCGAATCATTGAGGAACCGGTGTAGGGCAAATCCCGTTAAAACCCATCATTTTCCCGTCAAAATCGACTGCTAGCAAATGATAGGGGACCCTTGTCGCTAAATTCTATTTTCGCTAAAACTCTCGATATACTTTGAATAGAGACTTGATTAACTTGTCCTCATATTTAACACAACGCATGAGTTGCAGTGCTTAACAACGTGGATTTGTAAAAGGGTCGATTTTTGTTACACTTTCTAAATCTTGGTGGTCGGGGCGACATTACGTCCCCGTGCAGCGACATTTACTACACTTTCTAAAATTACACTCCTTGATGAGTTTCTGAAATTTTTGCATAAAAAACGCTCCGTAGAGCGAAAATATGATTTAAAATATAAAATCCTCTTCCAACGACATTTTTACGTGAAGCTCGCTTTTCATGCGAAATGTTGAAAAGTCGGATTTTGTTACAGTTTCGAAAAGTTTATCGAGGGTTTTGGCGTGTTCTTTAACATTTCCTAGTACTTCCATAGATTGCTGTTTTGTTGTGTTTTGTTTTAAGATGCAAACTCTACTACCCAGAGATTATCCCTTGAGAGTCGATACTAGTGGATCCAGATTTTTAAAATAAAATCTTGTGGTCTAACGAATCATCGTACAGAAGAGATAGCTTTGTAAATTTACATAATCTGCATAGCTAGCAGTTGGAAAATCCCCACTTGATAAGGGACGATCGGTCACAATACCAATTTAAAGTAAATTTGTGGACAGGCATCCTAAATGGTCAAGTGGTAGGCCCGTTCCAATTGCCACCAACATTAACGTCCGACAATTATTTGGAATGCCTTGAAAATGACCTACCAGTCTTACTAGAAGACTTTCCTTTGTCCTTCAGGAGAACAATGTGGCTACAGAATGACGGATGCCTTGCACATTATGGAAGAGAGTGAGAGCATACCAAAATTTGAAATATCCGGGAAGATGGATCGGTCGTTTAGCTCCAGTTTTGTGACCACTCAGGTCACCAGACCTAAATTCTTTAGATTTTTTTAGTGGGAATGTATAAAGGAAAAGGTGTACCTCCAACCTGTTCAATCCTTAAATGAATTGCACGAGTGTATCGGAGTAGCTGTGAACGATCCATCTTTTGCCTCGGAAGGACTTCTACTATATTTTTCAAAAATGAATATTAACGTTCAAGATAAGGGTTCAAAACGACTGTTTCAGACGGAGAATAATACAAAATTTATACTTACTGTTCGTTTATGCTTAACTGTTTCTCTGATGGTATCAATTGGACGTCGTAACACTATAAATCTAACACAGTAAGTACTAACACTTTCTTAAAATTAAACCTGAAAGGGAATTTTGAAAACACAAGAAAAAGACAATATAAAGTTCAAAAATATATATAAAATCTCTTTAAAAATTCATGTTTTACAACAACTTCAAGAAAAATGTTTTTAACAAACTATAGTCCGGCACGTGTACAACACATGGTGAGGAACGTACCAACTACCATCCAATATGCGGTTTTTGAACTAACGATTACACAAAAAGATTCAAGAAAAGTTCAATGTTTATAAATTTTTGGTGGGCTTTTGCTTGCCTGTCTATTTACGTATTTACAGTTCAATATCAATTTTGATCGCTCCTCGGAGCTTAAAAATGCTTGAATCGCAACTACTTTGAATTATATTTTGCAATTACAATTTCATACGTTCAGGCAAGGCGGTCCCATGCACATATGAGTACATGGTAACTATACTTTTCTGACACCGAATCACTGAGGAACCGGTTTAGGGCAAATCCCGTTAAAACCCATCATTTTCCCGTCAAAATCGACTGCTAGAAAATGATAGGGGTCCCTTGTCGCTAAAGGCTATTTTCGTTAAAACTCCCTATATACTTTGAATAGAGACTGGATTAACTTGTCCTCATATTTAACACAACGCATGAGTTGCAGTGCTTAACAACGTGGATTCGTAAAAGGGTTTTTAATTTTGAAATTTCAAATTTTGTTACTGTTTCTAAATTTTGGTGGTCGGGGCGACATTACGTCCCCGTGCAGCGACATTTACTACACTTTCTAAAATTACACTCCTTGATGCGTTATTGAAATTTTTGCATAAAAAACGCTCCGTAGAGCGAAAATATGTTTAAAAATATAAAAATTTCTTTCATGCGAAATGTTTCGGATTTTGTTACAGTTGCGAAAAGTATATCGAGGGTTTTATCGTGTTCTTTAACATAGCCGCTGAAGAAATCAGCCGATCCGGATATTCATGCACTTTAAAACGTTCCTTTATTAAAAGGTGGAGAGCCTGCATTAGGGCTGGAGGAAAGCAATTCGAAAATTTGTTATAAGTTGTTTGAATATTTCTTTTTAATAATATTTAATAAATGCACTTGAAGTAACTTTTCATTTTATTTCGGTTCGAGCCTCCTTCTTCCTTTTCCCTCAGAATTTTAAAACATTTTAATAATAACAACAGGGGGCGAGCGTAGGTGCGTCTTTACTATGTACATACTTTGATATGCGATGTAAAGCAACATCAGGCGCAGTTAGTAATTGGATGGGTGACCGTTCCAATGAAGACCGCGTCCTCGCCTCACACATCTTCCAGTGTATATTAGTGTATGCGCGGAAGCTATACAACCTTAGGCGAGGGTTGTATAGGGCATATACCATCCTTCGGAGGGGATGTAAAGCCGTCGGTCCCTTGCCTATTAAATGTTAGGCAAGTAAAAGATCCCTACTCTTCTTAAGGGAAGAGGTTCGGCAAAATTCCTGGTTGGGGGTAACTCGTTTGCAGGCGTCGGTGATAGGTCTCAGTAGCGGAAATAGGCCGACATTAAATAAATGTATTAAAAAAAACAATAATAACAATAATTCGGCCGTAAATAGAATGCATATTACCATATCCATTTGGTTTTCAACAATTTCCAATAAGTCCAATGAAATGCCAAGTAGTTATTATCGGCAAAAAACAAAGCCTGAATCGGTTTTATTTCAATTTACTGAAGGTACAGAAAATCACAAAATTTGTCACGTCTGTTGACATCTCGGGCATTCGCATTATATGATAGTTATTTATGATACAAGCATTAACATGCATGGCTAAATGTTGCTGCATAATAATTAAAATAAAATGAAGTAACAATTAATGAAAAATTTTCAATTAGTGTGGAAGGGAGGGAGGTAGGAGAGCGGTGTCTAGCCGGGACCTGGTGAGATGTTTTCACTAGGTATTCTGTGTAATCCGGAATTGCTTATGAACTTAATCTTTTAGATAGCTGATCGTATTTTGACAGATTATTTAAAATAAAGAAAGGGAACGTAAAACTTATTTATATAGTAGTGAATTTAAAAAAGGTAGACATTAACTAACAGTGCTACATAATTTTCTTCATAATTTTTCCAAAAAAGTAAGTTCTAATTGACCAAACATTTTTAGAAAACGATCGATTTTTTTTTCAGCCCCTCTACTAACTCTGGAAGTTTGACGCCATAATTTTGTAACATTCTGTATGCAAAAAATTGTTTTATTCAACCTATATACGTATAAAAAAAATTTTTTTTAGTCGTATAATTTTATTGTAAGTTTATAGTTGACGGGAAAGTACCAATTTCTCGAAATCTACAAATATACTTCTGTCGGATGTCTACTAGTTTACTAACCTTATGAATGACAAAGTTGAATAACATTTACTCATAGTTCGAGGTTTAGTACTGGGGATTTCACACTATTTTTGCGTCGTCATTATTTCTTTACTATAGAAATAATTGCGGTAAGTGGTGATGTTGTTTTAATGGACTGGGTTGTATTATATATTTCAAATATAATATAAACAAACAAATTAGTAGAACTTGTCTGCAGAAAACAAGATTTGGTATAAAAGGATGATTTCAAGATCAAACTCTTCAAAATAATATTTACACCATGAAGCTGTATATTAAGAAGTTGATTCTGTTCTTTGTCGTTTGTTTGCCGATCATATCGGCTGTGCTGCATGACCCGCCAAAAGCTACATGTAAGTGAATAACTTAGTTTAGTTTCTTGATCATTCACCAGGTGTTAGATCTGTTTTTTTAGTTGAATAATAATATAGTCTGTACAATAGAGTCAAGACTCAATCTATGCAATTTATTGGTGGAAGGGTGAATTTTATTAATGAAATGAAAGTAGGTGGAAGTTATAGAATAATGTGTTCTCCAATGCTGACTTTACGGAATATTTTTTTTTAAACAATTTATTTCACAAACCTCGGTTTTTCTCAATGTTTGTTAAATATCCCCTGTTGTATTCATCATATCGGGAAAATAAAAATACGCAATTCTTCGCAGTTAAATTTAAAGTAATAAAAGTTGTTTCTGTTAATTTGTTCAGTTGCAAAAAATAGAAATTACAAAAAATATTGGATTTTTAATATTTATTATATATACTAAATGATTGCAAGCCAATATTCATTATATTTAGTAAAATGTGCCTCTTATCAAACCAAAATTTGGTGTCAAATTTGAACTGAAAATAATTGCTTAAAACATTTTTAATTAAAAAATAAATTTGAAAATTCAACTCTTCATGCTGTAGTTTGGTTTGGCAGTAGAAATATATTTTTTTTTTGGTCTTAGATCGTAGGTTTTGATATATGTTTTTCGATCATAATAATAAAAAATTTGATGAAAAACGCTAATTTTTAAAAAAAATTTCATTATAAACAAATTGGCATTACTCTGGCTTTTCATTTAAAATGAAATGTAAAAACATGGCATAACAGGACTTTGTCAAACTCAGCAACCCACAATTTAAAAGAGAAATGTTACAAATATTAATTTGGGATGGAAATATGGAACATTATTAGATTAATTTTTTTAGATTTTACTGTTTATAAATAAACGTATTAATATTTTAACTTAAAATTGTACTATTTTACTTTATAGATCAGAAATTGTGAAGAAACACTTATTTTTATTTTCTCGATATGAGAAATTCAGCTAAGAACGCAAAAACGCTGTTCAAAAGATACATTGTTTAAGAAAAAAAAATCGAAATATTTTTCCACAACTGTCCGTACCTGAACTGTTGAAGAAATATATTTATATTACATTAAGTGATATTTGTATTTTCACACCTTGGGTGATAGTTTTATACATAATTCTTACCTAGTGCAAAAATAATCATATATTGTAACAAAAAATATTTTTATTAAACTAATTGCCTCAACTGGCTGAAATCCTCACCTTGCCTTAAATGGCTGAGTTACCTCCTTGCCTTCACTGGCTGGGATCAAGAACTTGTCTGAAGTGGCTGAATTAAGAGGTAAAACCACTGTTAGTTTTTTTTAAATCGAGTTTTTTATTCCCTGTAAAAAATGTAAATTGAAAATTATTAGCTGCTAATAAATTTACAGAATGTTAATAGCTGTTGTAATTTCCGCACGACCGTGTAAAATCACTGTTCCCAAAACAGCTCGGGAAATCATTCACTCTGAGATCAGTAGTTTTACTTTTCGTATATTTTTAAGTATGCGCTCAAAACTTTCATGTTTCCACTCAATTTTTTGCGATTGCAGCGACACCTTGTGAGAACCGAAAAAAATGCCCAATATAAAATTCACGTATTTTTGGCCGTAGAATCCGAATCCGCTATAAAAAATAGGGATTTTCATTACAAATTTCAAAGTTGCCCTCGCCCCACCCACTGGGTTAGGGGTGGCAGAGTAGAATCCAATGTCATTGGACAGATTTCGTAAAAATAACAAATACGTGTTTTCCAGTTTTTGAATTGGACGTTTTTTTATGGGCACAAGACGCTACTCTTGAAACAGTAATGTTTTCTTTTAATTTTTTGCGATTACAGCGACACCATGCAAGAATCGAAAAAAATGTCCGGGATAAAATTTACGTATTTTTTGCCGTAGAATCTCATTTTGATATCAGTAGATAATATTTTGAAAAATTTTTGACACGTATTTTTTTATTTTTCGATTTGTTGCAAACTGTGAGATTTTTCACCGTTCCCATACTTTTCTAACACTCGGTATATTATAAATGTATATATTATAAAAACAGTTTTTGTATTTCACTTGTAAAAATAAAGGCGACTTAATATTATTACTTAACATTACATAACACAACTCACATATAATAACTGCATGCATGAAAATACGCAGAATAATTCAGTAACTATTTTACTTAACAAAGTTTAATTTCAGATAACAACCCGCTAAGTAGAAGAATTCGATCACCACAATATGGCGGCAGATATTGGGGAGGTGGTGGTTGGGGTGGTAGACGCTGGGGTGGAGGAGGTTGGGGTGGTGGACACTGGGGTGGCGGTCATTGGGGTGGTGGTTACTGGGGCGGTGGCCACTGGGGTGGTCGACGTTGGGGAGGTGGTTATTATGGATAGACAAAAATTTGGTACCAAAGATGGATTGGACGTTAGAGATGGACAAGTGTTCTAATATATTGTGATCATTCTGGATCACCAAGTAAAAAATGTGGTATAAAGTAAACTATTTATAAATAAAATGAACTTTTTATATACAAACGCCTTAAGATTATTTTATTTTACATTTCGAATCGTAACTAAAACTACCAGCACGTATAGTATGTATATGTATATATAACATCAGCGACCCAGTTCTTGAAATCGTAGGAATTAATTCTCTAGAGAAATTGGCGTCATTTTCTCATGTCTTTGGACGACTTAGGTACAATCGTATTCTAGAAAATAATCATAGGAAATATTTCTCTTGATATAAGAGGAAAAAATTTTCGATGGTTTTTGACGGGAATTCGAAAATTCTCTTAGTTTTGAATTATATTTTAAGGTTATGTGTACAGTGTGAAATCTCATTTGCTGATGAATATTTAGTTAATAATTCATAAGTTTCATACAGTATTTAAATATCATAATTTAATGATGGATAATTTTCATCTTCAAGCTGTAATTATACAACATTTGGAACATTTTAGACTCGCCAAGGTTCTGGCAAGGTGTTTATGGTATGTGTAAGGTATGGTTGGAATTTGATTCCTACAAGATTCAAGAATGGCAATCTTGATTTGTTGATTCGCATGAGAATTTCCGTGAGAGAAAATTTTCTCAAGAGAATCAATTCCTATGATTTCAAGAATTGAGTCCCAGCAGACGAATATTTTCCGTTTGCTTAGTTAATTATTAATTTTTTTTTAATTGCTGGTTCAGGTCCGAAAAAGCAATGATCACTATCTTATCAGTTAGTTGATCACCTACTTCGTTGCCTCTTACACCTTGGTGTTGACACTACACCAGCCTCAGCCTTGTTCTTTTGTGTTCTGCAAACTTTATAAGATCTTTCTGGCACTTCAGTACTTTTCTAGAGACCTTTAGTGCCTTTATTACTGGCATAATATGAGCATAGGTTTGTGTCTGAATATTTCAATTTGAAATATCGTTCGATACGTTCTCAATTTAATTATTTAGCTATTTAGAATAATACAAAGGAAGTATTATTGTTTTAATAGAACAACATTGCATGAAAACAGCTTCCTTAGTATCCTTAGCATTTATTACTGATGCGTTACTTGCTGAGTTATTATAACAGCAGTCGGTAAAAGCAACAAATAAGGTATTGAAGAAATCTACTCAGGACTATTTGCAACATTGCAACGAGATTTTGCACTACTGCAAGTGTAATATTATCTGCGATAATAATATCGATGGAATTATCGATTTTAGGTATAGGATATTATTCACAAAAATCGTAGAGAATTAACGTGCCAATTCAAAAACACAATAATATTCAGTGTTCCATTTGAATTTTGAAAATTCACTTTGAAATGTTCTGAATTAGCGCTAGTATAAAATACACCCTGTGTAATTATAATCAATATCTGGTGCTTGTGTCGTTGTAGTACATCCCTTGTCTACATAACTGCAAAATAAATCTTCTTAATTAATAGTAATACACACACAGCGAATTAATTTGTTAAAACTTGTTCTGACCGATATTTTCATATTTTTTCCGAATAACTCGGCAACGCCACGACAAAAACCAAAAATCTTGAGGTCATTGGAAAGGTAATTTTACACTGAATTCATAAATGTAAAAATATATAGGGTATTCCATTTAAAAAAATGACAACCTGGCTACCAATATTAAAGGAAAAACTTAACAAACTCAACATTATCTAAAAGAAAATAACATCAATTCTGTTTAAGAAATAAGTGTCTATGGAAATAACATAAATAGAATCTTAAAGCTGCGTATTTGACATACAGGGTATCCCAATAAAAACTCCCAGGCCGGATATATTCTAAACGAAAAGAGATATTTTAATTCTGTAAAAGCCAGTTTGTAGAGCATAAAGAGAGATTAATTTTTGAATATAATTGTTTTTTGAATATATCAGTATATAGATGGCGCTGTGCTCTAAAGAAATATTTCGATGGGAGAAACTTTGAAATGGGGTTTATGTGAAAGAAAATGTATTTCTAAGCAGATTATGTTCTAAAGAAAATACCATAAAACTAACCGTTTTCGAGATATTTGAGTCCAAATCTTGACATTTGGGAATATTCAATAATTATTGTAATCTCTTCAACATTTCAGTGCTTTAAGTTGGACAATCTGTATTTAATTTACAAATTTTGGAAGACAATATTTAAAGAATTTTTCATATAATTGCTCTGTTATTAGGTTAGATTATAATTTAAAATATTTGATATCTAGTGAGTATAATAACCTCTTATACCTTATAAATTAAATACAATTTTTCTTATCTTATGAATTAAATATACTTGACGTAACCCTTGAAAAAAAAACTAAAAATATTATTTATCATATAATTGAAACATTTAAACAATAAAAAAACAATTACGAACATAAAACAATTTTTACAAACTAATGAAATTAAAATAACTATTTTAATAAGTGTTCAAAATTATTGCCATTTTCGTTAACACACATCGTAAACCTATTAATTAGTTCAGATCTACAAACTTTTAATAATGTATGCCGATTCATGGCTGCAGCACTAGCATAAATTTTATTATACAGATCTGCCATGTCTGCTATTGGTTCTTTGTACACTTCACTTTTTAAAAATCCCCATAAATAAAAGTGTAATGGAGTAATGTCAGGAGATCGTGCGGGCCATCTAAGTACTCCATTGGTACCAATCCATCTTCCTGGGTATGTTTGATTTAAATAATTAACAACGTTGTGATGATTATGTGGGCCTGCTCCATTCTGATGAAATCACACATTATCCAACTGAGCGGGCAAATTCCTTAATAGTACTTGTAAATTATTTTGCAAAAATTGTAAATAGCTTTCACCTGTTAAATTCTCATGGTAGAAGTATGGGCCAACAGTGTAACCATTAACGATACCACACCAAACATTTACTCCAAACGATTCTGGGATCTGGTATGTCTCATCCATCTAGGATTCTCTTGAGACCAGTAACGACTATTATGTCTTGTGAATTACTCCATTGTTATGGAATCGACTTTCATCACTCCACATAATTGTATCTAAAAGATTTGGATTTTCTTCTAAGAGAATTGAAAGTTGCGCCAAAAAATCTAATATCCGCTCATTGCCCCCTGGAATCAAATGATGAACTGAATGAACTTTATATGGAAAAAATTTGTTTGTTTTAAGAATTCTGTGGCAGGTGGAACGTGCAATATTTATTTCTTCTGTCAACTTGCGTACTGAAATATTTGGGTTATTTTCTACTTGATGTAATACCAATGCAATATTCTTTTTGTTGTTTTTGGTTTTTAATACCTCCATAATTTTTCAAATTAAAACACAAACTTACAAAAGTTTTCCGATCTGGTGAAGGTCTGCCAGGAAAACGTGTTCCATATAAACTTACAGCCCTTGAAGCATTTTTACGACGTTCCCCATAAATTATAATCATGTTTAATTTATCTTCATTTGTATGAGAAACCATATTTAATAATAAATATTCACAAAGAAAACAATAATTAGGTAAAATAATACAGTTCTATTGACATACCAATAAAAAAAATATGATTGAAATTGAGAAATGTCAAAACTATAATTCCAAAGGTAACTTTAATTGTATTTAATTTATAAGGTATACGTTATTATACTCACTACATATCAAATATCTTCAATTATAATCTAACCTAATAACAAAGCAATTATATGAAAAATTCTTTAAATATTTTCTCCCCAAAATTTGTAAATTAAGTACAGATTGTTCAACTTAAAGGACATAAATGTTGAAGAGATTACAATTATTCAATATTGGCAAATGCCAACATTTGGACTCAAATATCTCGAAAACGATTAGTTTTATGGTATTTTTTTAAGAACATAATCTGCTTAGAAATGCATTCTGTTTCACATAAATCCCATTTCAAAGTTTCTCCCGTCGAAATATTTCTTTAGAACACAGCGCCATCTATATACTGATATATTCAAAAAAACAATTATATTCAAAAATGAACCTCTCTTTATGCTCTACAAACTGGCTTTTACAGAATTAAAATATCTCTTTTTGTTTGGAATATATCCGGCCTGGGAGTTTTTATTGGGACCCCCTGTATACAGCAAATAAGTGTTCTTCAAAAAAAGCTTTGAAAAGGAAAGAGACTAATTTCCGAAAAGTCAGCAAAATACATTATTTCTGTGTTTATTCCGATTTATATTATTTATTCGGTGGTTTGTTTTTGAAGAGGACAATAATTGTGGTAGAAAACCCAAATAAAAGGAAAGACTAAAAAAAATGACCTCAAAGATGTTCAGCTGTAGCGAGTCACCCTGTATATTTCAAAATATTTTTAAAATGTGCGCCTTTTTCACTTCCATAAAAAAATAATTTTCTAATGTCTTCTAATAGGGCAGATATTGGACTTTGACGTACTATTGGTAGTACCCTGTAGGTAGTTAGCGGTGATTTAGAGTATATTTTGTTCAAAACTAGAATTTTTGAAGAATTCTAGAGATCATGATTAAATGATCGTTGGGTATAGAAACAATGGCAATATTGACGTATACCAATGTTTATGGATGCCTTTATGCAAGTGGAATTTTGTCAAGTCAATGCGTAGTTGGCCTAATTCAGGCAACCCACATTACGCATTAAGGACAGAAAGCTACGTATTCCTATTGATTCCTAAACAGTAACAGTGGTGTTTTTAAAGAGTACTTCAAATACTATAATTATTAACTGAAAACAAGATCAATTTTAATTATTTATTACAAATATACAGAAAAGGCAACAATATTAGTTAAGAAAATGTTTATATTACAGATACGTACATTTAAAAACGGAATAAAGATATCTAATTTCTGATTATATATTTAAAATGTAGGGCGTACTTTGCAGTTCCTGAAATATAAATATAATGTTATGTGTAAAAAACTACATTTTCTGTATGACTTTAGCCCTTAATGTGTATTGCTGGTTGCATGGAATGTGAACAACAGAGATTCCTTGAAACGCAGACCACTCTGTTGACAATTTATTTCTATCGCTTCTATTTCTGTCGCTTCGCGACTATAGTAGAAATCTGCATGTAGTTTCTCCAATGGCGAGAGCAGAAATTGCATAACAGAGTACCAATGTACCAAACCTATAGTATCGAATCGGACTATAGAATTGTACAATGAAAAAACATAGTGCCACTGCATGTATCATAAGTCCAATAGCAATAACTAAAATTGTATACCTACTTTATTATGAGCTACCATTTTTCAATGTCCGGCGGCCATAGTATGGGTTTTTAGAGAATCTCTAGTACTCATATTCTGAATTCTAGATTGTTAGGCCGGGGACGAACTTGCACAGGCCTCGAGGATGGACTCATTGTTCTGCCTCTGCAGTGTCATCCCGACAATGGAGTCAACCAATATTTATGATGAACTTAAGGAGGAAGCCCAGCAAGATGCTATCAATACCAGAATTCCTCGAGCATATACCTTTTTTTTTGCTAAAATAACAGAGCATAGACATAGCACAAACTTGACAGTTTCAATTATGTCTTCTACACTTGGGGTTATCTGCAACTTCTAGTACCTATGTGAAGATCCTGTTAATTGTCTTACATAGGCATGTAGGTTATCTCCGCATGTCTGGACAATGCTTGGGTGTAGCCAAATTTTGCTGTATCTACAGAGGTTTAAGCTACTTCAATAATCAATAATTATTCACATAGCGTTTGAATTTACCAGAACACTCTGAATTGAATCCAAAAGAGCTATTGTAGGCAGGGCCGGTCATAGGCCCAGGCAACTGCCTAGAGCGCCAAACAAGATCTCGAATAATTAGGAAAAAATAAAGAATCCGACAATACTCTACGGTATAAATCACAGAAGTTATTTTGTTATTTTAGTTCATTTCAATCATATATTTTAAAAACAAAGTGTTTGCCTGGTTTTACTTTAAGCTTTACTCTAATACCTGTTGAATTAGTGTGAATGATAACTTAAAATTATAACATTGATATGTAACTATTGTTTATTGCCTTGTTCTTTCACCTTTTTCACAAAACGATTTGAAAAGAGGGAGGCACCAGAATTGAACTTTACTTAGGCTGAAAATAGTTATTGGACCGGCCCTGATTGTAGGTTTAGCACAATCACTGAGGGCTCTCTCAGAGCCCTTTTGCAAGCTGGGGCATCCACTTTCACGATAACCTGAACACCATTGTGTCCATATACACTCAACAGAGTTGAGCACTGTTGTTTTGTTTAATTACAGCTACCTAATAAGGCTACATTGTCTAGGGCAAACAGGGCTGCTCTGCTGCTGCAAATACACGCATAGTGTTCTCACTAATGATCTAGTTCTTCTGACCAGACTCCAGCTCCTAATCCACAGCCAATTTTTTAATCATCGGTGTAGATTGACACATCAGGTTTGTCGTTTCTCAAAATGTTTAGGCTACCTAGTCAGTAGTTTTTTCTGAAATTGTATAAAGGAAAGATATATTCAGATGATATATGCTATTGACTCACATATTGCAATCTTAGACCAGGCCTGAATACTCTATGAATGGTTCAAAGCATAAATTCACAGTATAGTCTCTAATGCAGCTGTACGCGCCGTTTTCAGTCCACCAGTAATACAAGGATATGCTAGTATTCGAACGTGCTTTAGTTACTCCTGCTTTAGGGCGTCTTTATTTTTCCACATCAATTTTTTCACGTGCCCACTGTAAAAGGAATTAATATGGTCAAAATTTGACTTCAGATGATATAAACATATGCCACGAGTATGATATTAAAGCATTTCTGAATTTATATTAATTTCCCTATAAACGTTGAATATAGGTACTACCTCCCTAATATACTCGAATGTACTACTCGAGGAGCATTTCGCTAACCATGTCAGTATCACCAGGAGATGATTAAAGCCAAAAAACAATCTTACTTGTGTCCAGATGAAGTTCCCAGAAATTGGGGGATGGTGATATGCTGGGGATCATATGATCGGTCCATTATTCATTTATGGCACACCGAACAGCCTTGAGTACCTAAATCTATTGCAGCAGTAAATTGTTCTCAAAATCAGACGGCTATCAGAGCAAAAATTTAACTAGATGTAGTTTCAACAAGATTGTTGTCGTCCTCGTGATTCTATCGTAGTTCAGGATTTCTTGAGCAATACATTTCTAGGTGGATTATGGCCAGCTGATCTCCTGATCTGGCTAGAAATGACTTCTTTTTATGGCGACACGTAAAATTTCAAATTTATGGCTTTCAGGAGAATAGGGCTTAATCTCGCCGTCGAACAAATTAGCTCTAATCACGATCGTAGCGACATTGATCGCTTGGGGGAGACAATTTTAGCGTCCCCTATTCGTTTTTTTTTTCTATTTCATATAAACCGAAATTTGAAAAACAAGGGGCAAGCTACCACATAGCAGATACGATAAACCAATTAAATGTTGAGTCAATCCATCATAAAAACTTCTGACATTTAACAACATATTTATTTTAATAACGTAGCCCATGTTAAAAACATTCTTTTATAACACTTCTCGTAACCGAGTCATTAGACAATTTCTTTATGAACTGACACACGTATACATATCAACTTGAACAAGTGAAAAAGCGCCCGCGCCCTACTAGTAAAATATAGTTCTTACTAATAAATAATACTATGGATCAGTGGAATGGTGGACTAAGACGGTGCAGTCGGGAGCAATAAGGCTGTTAAGTGGCGTACAAAGGCTTGCTTGCCTGTGCGACACGAGGGTTATAAAAACTGCTCCTACGGCTGCATTGAGATTCTCTTGGACCTGCCACCATTACACATATTCATACAAGGCCAAGCTCGGTCAGTGGTGCACAGATTAATGCAAGGCCTAACGCCAATTAGCCAGCAACACGGGACGGAGCACCAGAAGTTATACCCGGAGATGAGGGCAGATCCCATTCTAGGCATGCCCACGGATGTAATGGTCCCAAGGTATAACTTCAACAAGAACTTTCAAACTGTTATGCCAGACAGGGAGGACTGGAAAAATGATCCTCCCATAACAGCACAAACAGTCTGGTACACTGACGGCTCCAAGACAGAACAAGGACTCGGGGTCAGGATTTACGGGACAAGGTCAAAAGCCAGTATTCCGATAAATCTAGGGAAATATGCAATGGTGTTTCAGGCTGAAGTGATCGCCATACACTGTTGTTGCGCAAGGGAGGTAATAGGACAAGGTACTGTTAATCAGTCGATTGCCATTTTCTCTGATAGCCAAGCGGCAATAAAAGCGATCAGTTGCATGCAAACCAACTCAAGATTTTTGTGGGGCTGCTTGACGGCCCTTACAGAGCCGGGAAGTCAGAACAGAATACCCTAGCATGCGTAACAGGACACAGAGGAAACGAAACGGCTGACCAACTGGCCAAGGAAGGCGCACTTGAAGCCCCAAGGGCGGACAGCTATACAAAAGAGCCTTTATCAAAGCTGTGGAGTCTAGTACAAAGGACAAAGTTGGATGAGGTACTATAAGGAAGCTATTCTGGGAGCATCACAATAGACCTGAAAAGGTCGCGGTGGTAAAGGCTAAATAACCAGCTCCTCTATTAATCTAATCTACGACTAAATAAGCATAAACGCTGGCATATCTACAACAAATCATCTATGTGCGCTGCAAGTCGGTTCCCCAGTTATTTCTCATGTAAATCCGGTCCAATGAACGCACTTGGCTGCCGGGACTTGTATAATGGAATAAAACTGAAGGATGCGCGGAAAAAATTAAGTTTTAGCCGTACAAATAAGGAGCAACTACTGCTCTTCGTTGCCTAACCCTGAGCTGCCAGACAATGACGAACTACGTAACAAAGTTTGGATCTCAGCACAGCAGTACCTAGCCATAGGGAGATTCTAAGTGAAGAACCCCATAACCCATCCACTGTTCTACGACAACGCCAGAAGTCCACGCGTGCCTTAGTTGTTTATGCAACACACTACAAAAATGAAGCACCTTCAGCAATATTCTTACTTGTGTCTAGGTACTGGTTATTTCATGACTTGTGTACATTTCGGTTTATTTTTTTGCACTGTAGAGCCACATAACTAGGTAATTCGAAATAAAACAAGCATGTAACAATACTTATTAAAAATTTCATTTATACAGTTTAAAATATATAATACAAGGTGCTATTTATAATATCTATCTACAATATATAGGCACATAATATCGCAAATATACAAAGTGTAACATTACATTCATAAAAATATAACAATATTAATGTACACGAGTTAATAATTAAATAATTAGGGGAATGAAGAACAGCAAGTACTCGATAAAATAATGTAGGATATTATAATACAAGCCATACAATTAGGTGTAGGTATTCATAAAAAGGATTGAAAGGGCAAATTTATCATGTATGTAAAGAGATAAACATATTGCAAAATATTATAAGTTATTTTTAACAGTGTCTGAGATAAAACTGTAATCACGGCTGCAGAAAACATTTTATATTAATAAAATTGACAAATAACTAATTAGTCATACATTCGGCCACATCCTGTATTCTGGAAGTAAATCCGTAAACATTAATTAGTTTTCACTTTACTGGACAAGTGAATTATGGTACATATGTCACTTAAGTGACTTTTATGTAATAATTCACGTGTCTAATACAAAATTGTATCCAATATATTTTTTATCATCGACGGGATTTTACAGGTATAAAAAGCCTATAAATCACTAGTGAGGTAATGTACTGAGCTAAAGTACACTTCCAAGTACTAGTTATTGAAAGTATACCTTAGCTTACTACTTTACATCACCAGTGGCTTATTATTAACTTTATACCTATACTAATAGTAATCACATAAAAGTAAATATCTTTAAAATCTTGATATCCGTATATACTAATTTTATTATATACAAAATATTTATATTTTTTACAATATGTTTATTAAAAGAAAAATTGGAGAGAAAATATTGAGCAATATTATGTCTCGTTTTGGCCGAGATTTTAGCTTTCAATTATAAATATACGATTTAAATATATTTCTTTTCTTTAAGCGTAAACAAGACATGAATTTTAAGACAAGCTTTTTCAACTTAAACTGTCATTTCTCTGGCACTTCATCCGACAGGCTTACTTAGTTTCTTATTGCCGCTTACGAACTTTGAGCGGCAGTAAAAGTATTTTACTGCCGCTCACGAGCGGCACTAAAAGTATTCGAAGAAAAATAATAGTATTTTTCTTCAAACGTCAGAAAATCATCAAATTTCTTACTCATTTCATGACATTAAGATTTGACACTTCAGACGGCCGTGCGTTGCCATTAGCAACGGAAGTAAAAGTAGTTTTTCTTCCGTTCGAGCGGACTTTTACTTCAGTTGCAACGTACAGCTAAATTTTTTATCTTTTTTATATAGCTAATCGAAGTTTGAAGAAACAATAATATGTCTTATTTGGAGCAAAAGCCTCTTCTGTGGCTCGTCTGTACTCCTCACTTCGTTCGTCCGGAAAATCTACAGACTTGTCACAAAAGCATGACTTTTACTCCTAATAAAACAATATACTTTATTTAATTCATATCCGACGTTTGAAGAAGAAAGTATCTATTATATGTGGAACAAAGTGATTTTTGTAGTACATTCTCAACATAAAAAGTGTCACTTTTACCCCATATAAAACAATATACTATTTTCTTCAAACATCACAAAAACATTACTTTGGCATGTCTCGTGAACTTCTCGGTCATTTCATCTGAGCGGCACTAAAAGTCTTTTTACTGCCGTTTACGGGCGGCACTAAAAGTATTTGAATAAAAACAAATATTTATTTAATTCACATTGGACGTTTGAAGAAATAATAGCATGTTATATTGTGGAATAAAGTGATATTTTGTGTCTTAGCTGTTCAAGTACATTCTCGACAAAAAACATGCCACTTTTACTGTATATAAAATGATATATTATTTTCTCCAATGTCAAAAAACATTACTTTTATGACAAATTTTGTGAACTTAAACTGTCATT
This sequence comes from Leptura quadrifasciata, assembly GCA_963675555.1. Taxonomy (NCBI): domain Eukaryota; kingdom Metazoa; phylum Arthropoda; class Insecta; order Coleoptera; family Cerambycidae; genus Leptura; species Leptura quadrifasciata. The sequence goes on along the minus strand of OY776679.1, from coordinate 84,679,661 downwards.
TCTCTGACATTTCATCTGAGCGGCAGTAAAAGTTTATTATTGCCGCTCAAGAGATGCACTAAGAATATTTGGATAAAAGATAATAGTATTTAATTTATATTCAACGTTTGAAGAAAAAAATATTGTTATATGTGAAATAAAGTATTTTTTTTGTCTTGGCTGTCACTTTAAATCCATATAAAACAGTATATTATTTTGGATTGGCGTTTACTGATCTAATTTTAACCATTAATTTTCCGAGCATATCTGGTTCATGTTCTTAAACAAATGTATAATTATGGTGGAAACGCAAATAGAAGTATTAAGATATCGATTTCTACATGACGATCTTAAAACACTTTAAAATTAACCTGTCAATATTTAAAGAAAAAGTTTTGTAGGTTAAACAAATTGATAGAGGAAATAGGAAATTATTCTTTTTAATTTTGTTGAAAGATGAGTATTGTTTGCATTTCGCATCAGTTTTGACATGTCCTTCTTTTTATAGCCAAAAGAAGTTCAAAGATAAGAAGACAACGTCAACACTAGGAGAGCAAATAACTACAAAATGGATAAAGATGTATGCAATGAACTACTGGCGTCATATGCAGAGAAGGGACCCCCAGCCCATCTGTTGAAGAAACCACTAATGGTGAATAGCAACAAACTATAAATAGGAAGACCATGCTATACTTGGCTGACAACAATTGAGAGAATCATGGACAAACTAAGAAAAGACGAGCAGCAAAGAAGAAGGGAATAGCAGACTCAGAAGAACAACTCTAGAAGAAAAAGATGAACATAAGCATTCCATATCACTATGCAATACGGAAACGCATTTCACAAACGCCTACACTTCCTATCTTATCAGCCAGTTGTTTTTGATTTGATTGCTCAGTAACTTTACCACTATCATATTTGAAAAATCTAAAAATCTCAAGCATAGCTGCCTGAAGTTGGAGTAATTAAAATGGTCAAAGCGAAGTCAGTATCAGCTATTAAACAAGGATGTATTCCAAGGAACCACCCTTCCCTGAATGTTACTCATATCTGAACATGTATCGGAATTAAAGAAATTAAAACCTATAGGTACAAACAATGACATACATATATGGACACCAGTATTTAACTTCGGAAATAAAATTAACGGCTCTACAAATCAACCAACGGACTGGTCAAACGCGATTCTTGGTATGTTGGTCAATAGAACAGAAAAAGACGCGTTAGCTATACTTTTGATTTCAAATAGTTTAGGACATATTTGTAAGATGTAATTATTTATACTATGGGACGTAATGTTAAATGAAATATGCAAGTAGACGTACTTCAGGGTAATGTGCTCTTGAAATGTGGTTAATAGATTAACTAGATGAAGTCACCGTTGCCTGTTGATATAGTTTACTAAATGACTGTTGGCGAGCAAGGTGAAGGCTTTGGTGCTGGCCAAGGTAATGATTCTCTAACATTATTGGGCGTGATGCAAAACTTGAACAGAAGTATGCAGAAAGTATTGATATAGATTTTTTTTTTAAATTTTTAACAGTCGACTATGGCATTCTTATCGCTCGTCAATGTCAATGAAGTACTTTGTTGTATAAATTGTGTTTTTTTAAATACCTATTCTCCATAGTTTGTCCGTATAATGTCTAATCTTAAATTGAGTTGAACGAATGAACATTATTCTTACACCTCTCGATATTTAGCGAAATATTTTCTAGCATAACAGATAGTGTTTATTAAATCTCTTTAAAATATCATTGACTTAGTTCTAATATCACGGCCATCTTTGTAAAAAAGTACTCGTTATTCATTTCAATAATTCAAAAAGTAACAAAATACTACGTATATAAAATTCTATTCAAGGTTTATTTTCATCGCTATTTGCTTTAAAGCAAAAATCTCATACAATGTGGGGAAAACTTTCGGTCCAAGTGTTTGAATCTCCGGTAAATATTCATTCACGTGATATGGAAGTGGCTCAATGCTTCTGTTAGGCTTGATGCAAAATGTTTCCGGTTTCGAATCCTAACTAGGAATGCTAGGATATGGATGTTAAGTGGTGTAGCTAAGGTCAATCACCGCTAGAATTTTAGCCAGTGTTTGAAATTCCGGGAAATATTTATACAGGTGATATTGAAGTGGCACAGTAGCTCAATACTTGTGTTAGGCGTGAGGCGAAGAGTTCCTAGCTAGGATATAGCTGCAGCGTAGCTATGGTCAAACGCCGCCAGGACGTTAATAAATAAGTCGTTTAAAAAAAATCGTCTCCATGGGCATAAAATTCTATATATACATATATATTCCGAGAAACTTTCACGGTGGTTGGTATGAAGAATACTTGGTTCTCAGGTTGAACCGGGTCGGAAATTATTAATATCTTAACGTTTTGGTTTCCACTTTGGAGCCATTTTCAAGAGAATAGAAGGTCTTGAAAAATGCTCAAGAAAAAATGTAAGAGAAAAAATGTCAGAAGGAAAACTATCAGGATAGGTTTGAGTTTGTAAGATGCAATTTCCCAACTTTATGATGCTTCTGGCGACACAATCGTCGATCATTGAGATATATGCCCACGAGAGCTTTTTATGAGCATCACGTGTATGAACATTTTCTGGAGATTCAGATACTGAAGCTTTTTCCACTGGTCTTGTGCGGGATCCTTTCAAATGCTTGGGAATTTTATTCGCTTTCATTGTTAAATATTACGTAAAAATTTAAAATGTCCAAAATCTCGGCTCTATAAATAAAAATGCTGTCGTTACTTTACAAGTTACTTCAATATTTATCAAAGCTTATTTCTCTGTATCAATTTTTCAAATATCTATGTAACTATACATTAGATTTGCCCTAACTACCTTGTCTAAGCCTGTACAATTTCAATATCGACTATAAATGCGCCAGTATCTCCATTTCTGATGGTATTTCCGTTATCTGAACAGAACTATTATTATCAATTTGGGAACTTCCACTAACAGTTACGATGACAGGATTTTGGTCGCTAGTTTGAACAATGGTGACCAAATTCCCATCTTTGCTTCCCTCCAAGTCACCCGAGCTGCTCTTTAGTAACATTTTTACGGGATTCATTTCAGTTTCGGGTTCCATTTTTAGCGAGTCCAGGGTGATGTTGTCGAGCGCTATATCTTCCTCGGTGCTGCCCAAGATGCTGACTACGTTGACCACTGAACCGCCATGATTTGATTCCGACAGACTTAGCGATTGTTCCCTGCTGTGTAGAACGGAATTGGACTGCATGGTGCCCGGGCGGTTGGAGCTGTTCTGTGATCGGTACGAAGGCGGGCAACTGTACTCCGACTGGGAAGCGTCTCGGCGGCTTGATAGTGGAGCCCTAAAAAAGCCGGTTTTTATCAGTACTATTATTAGCATTATAATATAACATCTCACAACGTAAAGTGGATTTAGTATAATTGGTAGACTAATTCAGTCATATGCAACATGCCAACATGTTGACAGATGTACATGCAAGTACTATCGCGGCCAACAAAAGAATAATCGATTTTTTATTAACCTCATCTACTATACGTTGTAGAGACCAACCTTGTTCAAGTTTAGCGATAACATAACTTTCTTTAAAACAGTGCTCAATGGGATTAAAGTCTAGAATTTTTGCTGGCCATTTGTAACTGAAACATTAACATCATTGAAGTCTACTACTTCTTTTCCAATCTAAGACTGACCATTGTTACTGTGTTTTAATTCCCTGTAGTGACTACAATTGTTAAATGAATCAATCCCTGCTTGAAAACATTACTGCCAAAATAAACAAGGGGATTAAGATTTGTCATTTGCGTCAGACAGGTTTCATTTGTGATATAAAAATTTAGATTATCCAAATTTGCCTCGATGTTGATCCCAGAAACCTCCTGCGTTAGAAGAAGGATAGATTTGGGCAGTATGTTATTATTAAGACAAAGATATTGTAAACATTGTTGGTGACATACCTTAGTAGGCTTCCTGCGTGGCTCCTGTAAGTCGGCGGTGGAGATACGGCGTTCTGAATGCCAGCTTGAATCTGGGGGGTATTCCCCCTATCCAGCAACAGCAACCTCAGTCTATACTCCTGCATGGAAGCTTGGTAGCTTGGAGGGGGTGGTCTGTATTGAAATTCTGGGTACATCATAGCCGCATAGGGATGATGCGGCCGGCCGTACGAGGGCGGAAGTCTGGGTACGAAACGTCGCGTACAAACGTCGACGGATTCAGTAGAGCCTAGTCCGAGCATCGATCTGCATGTTGAAGAGTCGTGGGAGGTTAACCGCCACGCAACTCCGCTGACTGTTACAAGAACGATTCCTACCCCTAGAAATTAAAAAATTATGACATTACTTGTTTGATAACGATTTCGCAAAATAGTTACAATGAAGTCAAATATATTTTTTAAGGTTTAAAAAATATTTTGTACAGAGCTGACCATATAGAACATTTTTTTTTCGTTTCCTTTCTTTGCTGAATATCTTCCATTTTATTTGCCACAGCGAGGAAAGAACCAGGGTTCTTCGCAATTAAATTAGAATAAAACTAGAACGGCGAAAGTTGTTTCTGTTAATTTAAGTTGAAAAAAGATAATAAAAAAAAAATCTATACGATAATTCTACCTAAAATAACGGTTTCACTAGATTAGGGTAGATTAATTAATATACTTCGCAGGTAAAAAAATATCAACCTTCAGATACAAATAAAATAGACTTCTAGAATTTTAAAGAGAAGTTTCCTTGCAACTGTTTTATATTTTCTGAGAAATTAAAGCTTGGGGAATGTAACTAAAACTGGAATTGTCAGTTTTTTAGTCTGAGCATACTTTCCTTACCTTAAAATTGTATAGTAGCTGTGTATTTTCGTTTACATGTGCATAGTACTAGAAATTAATTTAGTTTAGAAGCAAAGAAAAAATAATACAGGGTCTAATATTGAACCTTGCGGAACCCCAGCTGACAATAAATGTGTTGGCAATTTATAATTGAGAATAACTCTTCGACCTCTATCAGATATATAACAAATAATTAAATTGGTAGACTCCGTATTAAACCCATAATAACGCCACTTAAAATTAAAAGTTTATGATTTACAGTTTCGAAAGCCTAATCACTAGTGAACAGCATGATATTATCACAAAAATCTAATATGGCAGATGCCTTACCATATGCCTTGCGGAAACCTGATTAATATTTGGTAATATATTGTATTACATTTATGTATTCATACATTTGCCCGTATGATATTCTTTCAAAAACTTTAAATGTAGCTTATATAATACTAATAAGTCTTAAATCTAAGAATGTATCGGGGTTATCAATTTTAAGTAAATTAACGCTAGTTTCCATGAATTAGTAAAAATATCCTTGTTCTATGCAGCAATTAATTACATGTGTGATATAAATATTAATGACTGAGATGAAGTGCTTATTCATAACAAGAGATATACCATCAGCACTCATGGCATTTCATTTAATTAGATGCAAATAATGATTGAGTTCGTCTATAGTAGTTATCTAAAGTTTAATTAATGTACCGTCTAAATTATAATTATTAATATTGTAATAATTAGATAGTCTTATGATAATTTTTAGTAGATAGAGATACAGAGGTAAAATAAGTACATATATCCTAATTCTAGTCCTTGTCAAATTACTTAGATAATAAGGAATATCTTTTCTTTGTAGTTTCAGTCGTAATGGTGCTAATGTTGGGAATAGCTTCTTACTTGCTCAGAATCACTAAGAGCTATCTAGAGAACAGAAGAATTGGATGGGAGAAGGCAGAAAACGGTGCACACTGGAAGAAGGTGACCTGCGGGGTTCCACAGGGATCGGTCCTGGGTCCGACCTTGTGGAATTTAACGTTCAATGGCGTTTTTCAAGTGCCTCTAGCGGGCGGTGTTACGGTAACAGGGTATATAGATGACTGGGCCATAACAGCTACAGGAAACTGGGTGGATGCGATAGAGGCAGGGATAAATGATACCGTTAGGAGAATAGAGTGGGGTGCAATTAGAACTAGCCCCAGAGAAAACAGAGCGTATCATCATTACCAGGAAAAGAATTCTACCACCCTTCACAGTAAGAGTAGGGCAGGTGGAGATTAGACCTAGCAGGGGCTTAAAGTATCTAGGAATGTGGTTCGACCCGCGGCTAACTTATGGGTTACGTGCATTGAAGACAGCAGGAAAAGCGGGGAAAGCCGTCTCTGCCTTAGGGAGGCTTATGCGTAACACGTATGGGCCCAAGGCTAGCAAAAGAAGGGTAATATGCAGTGCGGTGCATTCTATTTTAATGTATGCGGCCCCAGTATGGGACAGTTCGATGGCGGTACAGAGCACCAGAAGGAGGTTTGAGACAGTGGAGTGCTGCACTCAGAGTTTATAGTGCTCACAGAACTGTGTCGTACGAAGCAGTCCTGGTGCTAGTGGGGGTCCCCACGATAGATCTACTGGCCAAGGAGAGAAGGGGGGTATATGAAAGGATGGAGAAGCAAGAGGCAAGGAAGTGACTCCTCGAGAGATGGCAGACTAGTTGGAACAACTCAACTAAAGGGAGGTGGACAAGGCAACTTATTTCAAATATAAGAACGTGGATGGAGAGCAGGCATGGGGAGATAAGCTTTCACCTCACGCAGGCTCTCACGGGACATGGTAGCTTTGTGGAATATCTCTTTGATATAGGAAAGGTTGACACACGGGAGTGTGTACTGTGGGGAGAATGATGACGCAGAACATACAGTGTTCTACTGCAATATGTGGAGTATGGAGAGATCAGGAGACCATTGGAACCCTGATAACCTAATTAGGTATATGTTGGAATCGGAGGAGAACTGGGAACAGGATGAGTGAACAAAGGAAGAGGACAGAAGAAATCTAGCCCCGAACCCCTAACCGTTTTAATAGGTGGGGAATGTAAGGGAAAACGTGGGAAGTTTTACTAACATCAATACACGATGAAAGATCCGTGGCCTGATGGAAAGCGAAAGCAGTTCCAGGTTACGTGGAAACATTAATCTAGGAGGGGTTTTAGTCGGTAGGAGTCCGATACTACCCGGTGCGGCAGACCCTAGCGCCGGGTATCCATGTAGGATTTCCCCTCCGACATAAAAAAAAAATGATGGTAATAATAGAATCAATATGAGACTCTCTTTAAATATCGAGGAGGTAAAACTTAGAATCCGTTTACAATAATTATAAATTAAGGTAATTCCATATTTTAATCAAGTGGCAAGTCTCTTTATTTCATTATTATCATCGTTTATAAATTGTAATTGTTCACAATTGGGAAAGCGTCCGAGAACAGGTATTTCGGCAGTTACAATTATAAGCATTTTGTCCTGCTCGACCATCGAAAACAAAAGCTAATCAATTATCTGCCCGATTGGGATTAGACTAAATTGTACGCCGGTTTCGCCAGTCATCGCATCCAATTCATCAAAGTTAAACTCTAGATCACCAATACGTTTCTCTATCCTAAGGATAATCATGATATACAGTTTTAAGGTCTAGGTCACTTTGGACGTCCTAGTTCTATTCCGTTCGAGCGGATAAATGATGGAATAATGCAAGTTGATCTCCACAAACCGTATCTTTTATTGCATTGCGGGTGTTATTAAATAGCGATCGTCTGCCTGCATTAATACAATATTGATGTGACGGTGTATCCGTTTAGACGTCAACTAATGGGTAATATGCGCTTTGGTTCTTGACGATTGGACGGCCATTTCGTATAAAAAATGTTCTACAATTACTGGAAAAATACCTCGATAACATCAATAGGGCCAATCAATTGTTCGGATCTGCATCTGTGGGTATACAGGGTTGGGCAAATGTTTGGAAACACCTGATTTCTCGCTAAGCTATAATTTCGAATAAAAAATACCCACAACAAAAGTTTTTGTAATGTTTTTTATTCTATTCAGTGATGTACTTTGATTTCCGACAACAACCCTATTTTTCGAGATACGGCATCTTCGGTAGTTTTTTAAATAGATGACCCTGTATACTTTTCCATTTTCAGATAGACGCTTTTTCATCAATTATAATGAAATAGGGTTTGGTGGGTGTGCAACTGGTGGATTTCTAAATATTAAATAAAATAATTAAATAAAGAGATGGCTGTTTACATCTTAATTAACAAGACTATATTCTTTTTTTTTGTTACCATGGTTTTTGCAAATTTTCTTTAACAGAACTCAAATAATTCATATTACTGTCAGTTGCAGGCGATACTGCCAAGTAGTTTGCGTGTGAAATATTAACATGATTTTTCAATTATGGGTGAACTAAGTTACATAAAAGAATTACATTGTTAATGATGGTTGGTTTTGGAGACAGGCAGAGATCTCTAAAAGAGACATGCACTATTTTCAATGCAACATTTCCTGATAGAACTTCTGAAATTTCTAAATTAACAGTTTCAAAGGTTGTACAAAAGTTTCACAAAATTGAAAGTGTTAAAAATCGGCCAAAATCCGGTCGAAGTAAATCAGCTACAAATGAAGATATTTCACTTATATCACAATATTAACGAGAGATCAGTAAGAAGGATATTGTCCAAACATAAGTTTCATCCGTATAAAGTATATTTAGTACAAGAATTAAATGAAGATGATCCTAACAGAAGGATGCAGTTTTGTCAGGAAATGATGGATAACATTGCAGGGGTCGGAGTAAATAATAACAAGAAGAATATGTAAATACCAACCAATTTTTTTGTAAAATATGTACTATATAGCAACTTTTTGTAGAGAATATGCACTAAATAGTACCCAATTTTGTTTATGAATATGATTACCACTTTTAAGCTTTTTGCCACAGATGGCTCTCACTAGGTAAATATACCAATTTATTAAAAATAATTGTGTATGCCAGGGAAATCTAAAATATTACAATAATTAGCGTATAAAAATCGATTTAGGTTTTAAAATTTCACAAGTTGGTACTCTGACAGCCGAATCGTCGAACTGTCAGTTTAAGTAATTTCCCCTTGTTTCTGTGAGTTAAAAATGGTTATAAATTAATTACTCAAGCACCGTCAAACTTCCTTTTTAAATCAAGAAATTGAGCCGAAAACTTTGCTAGGGATTAATTTAGTTAAAAGGCACGTGGTTGCTAGTCGGTTTGATACCGGATCAAAAACTAAATTTAACCTAATTTTCAATTAATATTTTGGTTTGTTTAATTGAAATTTCGATTTATTCGGATTAATAAGCAGGTTATCGTCTAGAAGTAGTATTCTAGGTAAGTTTTGAATTTCCTTGATTTATTATAGACACGTGCTCATGTTAGAGGTTCATTTTAGGAATAATTTTGTAACTTGAATTATAGACGATTTTGGAAAGGCCAGATTTTGAGTTAAAAAATTAATTTTATAAAGGCTAAGTAATTACTGTATATATATAATTTTCATTGTAAAATTGTTTAAATTAATAATTTTTTCCCCTAGCGTAAACTGAGAAAAACCCTAGACATTGATATATCTGTTATATCTGGCCGATAGTCGCGTTGGTTAAGGCGGGAGGTAGCAATCGCGATTAATCACACGGGTATCACGCCACCGGGTTCGAATCCCGGCTCCAGCACTGGCACTGTCGGAGGAAATGGTTTTATGTCTGCGTTTTTTCAATATGTAACCCCCTTCCGCACAAGCCTCTGCTTTCTGGAATTAGGGGTTGTCTAAATTCTGTGGTGTGTTTATTTTTTATTATATATTTTATTGAGAAATCTTCTAATTTTTGTACTGTACTTTACTGATTTTTTTTATTAATAAGTTGTATTCTTTTTACTTGTTCATTTTATTGTTCGCTCTCATTACAATGATTGGTAAGATCTGGGACCTCGTTCGCTTGTCCTGATTTTAGGTCGTAATAGACTCCAGATTTATTTTCTTCTTAATCCTTGTCTTTAATAGTTGTAATAAACTTACTAAGAGTTCTTCAAATTTATTTAAATCGTCTCAGTTAATAATTCAACACATAAGCGGTTGTTAATTAATGTGAACCGAATTTTTGAGCTGCATCTATTGTTTAAAATACAAGTCGTTCATTCTATAGGCGATGCTCAATCCTATTTATTCAAGGGGTTATAGGGAAAGCGAATGACGAATACTGAAATACTTGACATTAATTTTGAACATATATTAACTGAGCCCTCTTGGTGGTCTACGGTTCATATATTGTAGCGCTGTAACAAACTCTATAAATATTATCTAGTCCATTTACATAATGAAATCTGATATTTTCTTATTTACATATATGCTTTATATGACACTCTTTTATGTGGGTGACAGTATTTATTGCACAAGGTGTAAAAAATAGAATTATTTACTATCTGAAATAAAACAAATGATACTTATTTACGACCAAGTTATAAACTAATTTTGAAATTCAAATAGGATTTTCATACTGTACGTATAGTGTCTGTAAACTTTGTAGCCAAATTTCTGGAGATGATCTGTGAAAATAAACACGAAAACCACAAATGAACTTTCACTTCAAACTGTTGCTTATGGGCGTTTCGAAGAAGGTAAAATATATTTTTCTGTTATCTTAAGCTTTGTGAGTTAGAAAAACATGTGCAATTTATTAAGACAGGCTAGTTCTGTGACAAAATTCGATTTTAAATGTAACATGAAGTACTCTCTTCAGCAATAGTAACTGTGGGGTTAATCACAATAAAATAATTGTTCATATGAATATTTGGTATTAGTTAGTGTATTAAAATAAATACCATATAATTATGTATCTATATCAATCTTGAAATATTATTCTTCTGTCATAGATACCATTAACAGCGGACCTAGGTATCTTTTTTAATATAAAAATAATAAAAAAGGTTTGTGATCCGTAAAACAAATAAACTTTCTTCCCTTTAAAAGGTATCTGAAATGTTTAATGACTGAATATAAAGACGTCAGTTCTTTATTAAAAGTAGAATGTCGTTTTTGAGCGTTAAGTTTTCGTGAAAAGAAAGCTAAAGGGTTACATTCTCCATCGTATACTTGTTCCAACACTGCACCCATTGTAACATTTGAACAATCTGCCGCAAGGGACAAAGTTATATTATTGCCACTGTTAGGGTGTGTAAGATCGGTTGAATTGGTAAGTGTTTCTTTTGGTGTTATAAAACTAATAAGACATTCGTCTGGCCAGGAGCTGATATCTTTTGATACCAGCTTTTTGATAACTAACCAGTAATAGTAGAAGATATTCCACAGTAATTACTTTGTCGCTTATCATGATTCTTAAAAGTCTAGTTAGATAGACACACTATTAGAAAGTCAGAAGAATATGTGCCCACCAGCACCAACGAGGGTAATAACGGACATGATGTAATGTTTAATCAGTAAAGTGAACGAAAATTTGATAAGGCTGATTTTTATGCAAAATTTAATAATCTTTGATTCTTAGGTGCTTTAAATATTTTTTTGTAAAAAGGACGATTAAAAAAAATAGAGCAAGAAACCCTTTCGATCGCCATTTTATGACAGTTACAATAGGAAAATGGTGAGAAGTTGATGTATTATTCCTGCCATGATTACCAACTATATAAAGGCTATGTGAACCTGGAACACAGTTTGAGACAAACAAAATGAACTGGTCTATTGAAATGATGTGGATGTTTAAGTCTTGTTCAATTTTGTTTGTGCCATAACCCTTCGGAAGGGGGAGGATCACATGTTCATCAAATAACTTGGGTAACTGCACTCTCCCGACTCTCCTGTTATTTCCGCCATCGTTATTTCATCTCTGCCAGATTTTTTAGTAAAATTAATGGGTATTCAAAAAAGTTACAAGTTCTCAAACTTATAGAAATTCCAATCTTTCGATTTCAGTGGATTCTTTGACATTTGTACCCATTGGTGCTATCGTCATTTTCATTTGTGCTTTAACCCTTTCGGAAGGAGAAGGCATAGTCGTTAAATAATGGAAAAAATTACATTTTGATCAAATAAATTGTGTTACTGCATTCTCTCGGCTCGGTTCTCCTGACGTTTAAAACACCTCTACTTTCATTCCTGCTTGTTATTAATTGGATTGAGTCTGCGATAGGTTCTTGATGAAACATATTCAATAGAACCCTCTTTATGAATTTTTGGTAAACCATAAAGTATGGGGGGCTTTAGCATTTATTAGTAGAAGGTTGTTTGTTTCAAATTTTTTTATACTAGGTGTATTCTTCTTTAGTAATACTTGGATTTCTGATTGAATTTTTTAGTAGGATCGTGCTTTAGTTCTTTAAAATCATCAGTATCAATTTCATTATTGTAATCAGATCTAGATGAAACTGTGAAAGTATTACCTTTATCTGCTTTACATAAAATTAACTCGTTACAATACAATTTACCACGAATATCTTTTTTGTTCTAATTTACTAGAGGTTATATTATTTTGTGAATTTTTTTACAAAATTTGACAGGAGTTAAGTGCCAATTCAGTATTTACAGCTAATAAGTCTAAGTCTTTCCTGTTGGTTATATTAGGGCAAAATTTAGGCCTTTTTTGAACAACTTAGTTTCATTAGCGTTAAATTGAACATCGGTTAAATTAATTAGTCTAGGATAAAACTTATCTGAAGCCTCAGCTGTCTAAGTTATTGACTGTGAATTTTCATGTACTTCGAATCTCTGCATCAACGATGCCAAAAATAATAGAATGCAAAACATGAGAGAGTTCGGAATGGATGAGTTTCAAATGCAATTATAGTTTACCGCGTCTTCTGTACCATTTTTTCATTTCTTCTTTCAACCAAGTTATATAAGCACTCTCTACTACTTTCTTTTCTTCTCGTGAGTTGTGTCGACAAATGATTTTCATAAGTTTAGGAACCAATTTTTCTCTGATACACTGTTTGTTGAATCACAAATGATTGGTGCACTTTTTTACTTTTAGCAGAGTTTTTCTATACATCACCGCAAGTTTTGCTTCATTGGCACTTAAAATTAATTGGATTGAGTCTGCAGTAGGTTCTTAATGAAAAATATTCAATAGAATAATTATAATACGCACTTGGTTTACTGTTCCATGAGTTTTGTTCAGTTTTGTCTGACATAAATTTTGGTCTTGCGACCATTAACAAAGATTCTTAGAAATTGACCTAAAACCGTTTACAATATACAGGGTGTCCCGAATTGCATAGGCCAAACTTCACTAAGTAATACAACTCTTCAAAATAAGAAAAAAAGTTCCTATAAACATGGGTCAGAAATTGCTTAGTTTCCGAGATACAGGGTGTTTGTTCAAGTAATTCTCCTGAAAATGATTTTTATGAATATTTTTTAAAACGTCTAAAGATAAATAAATGATAATTTACACAGGAATTTAACTTCTTATTCTTTTTAAGACAAAATGACAACTATGTACGAAAATCATTCAGGAGCGAACTGGGGGGGAGGGAGGCGCTAGGTATAATTTAGCCCCAACTTTATTGTGTGACACTTTTAAATTAATTTATGAGCAGAACTTAAAAAAATTTAAGTTTTTTACACAAAAAAAGTATCTTGCGTTTTTATTCTAAAATTATCAGTTTTTGAGTAAATCTTATCTGAACTTTATTAATTAGTAACCATTATTACTAGCATTCCTGGTATGGAGGAGTGTGCCATGATTGTAATGTTTGTAACAAATGAAAAATAATCTAGCATGCAATGCCTGCCAGAATGACAATAATGACAGTTGTTTTCTGTAGTTCATTGTTCTGTAGTTTTAGCATTTCCTGTTGGAAATAGTGTTCTATTGAAAAGTAAAAAATGGTCATGTTTAATAATGTGGATTACGCGGATATTCATTTTATTTACGGATATTGTAATGGAAATGCGAATACCGCGGTACGCGAATATCGCAGAAGATTTCCTAATAGAAGGAAACCATCTAAAGATGGTTTTATTCGAACCCACCTAGAATTTAGAAATGTTGGACTTAGAAGAGGTCCAGGAAATGAAGAACAGCGAAATGGGCGATTTAGAACCATAATTTTGGCCACATTTTACAATAATAATAAATAAGTATCAGAAGAGCGGTCCAACAGCTGGGTGCGCAAGCTGTGCATGTTTCCAAAAACAAAGTTTTGCGGATTCTGAAAAAAGACCACAGAAAAGCTTTCCGAACGCAGCCAATCCAAAACCTTAAACCAGGTGATCCCGAAAGGCGTATCAATTTTTGTACTTGGTTTACAAATGCCACGGAACGAGATCCCGATTTCGGAAATAAAATTATTTGGACTGATGAAGCTACCTTTAACCATAATGGATCGGTTAATTTTAATAATTTAAGAATTTGGACTCATCAGAATCCTCATATAATTCGCCATAGGGCATTTCAACAGGAGTTTAATGTTAATGTATGGTGTGGTGTTATAAACGGGCCCCACATCCTTCCTCTCCGTTTAAATGGATCATTATTTAATGATTTTTTAATCTCTCGAGAATATTCCTCTTAATTTAAGACTTGAATGCTGGTTTCAAATGGACGGAGCTCCTGCACATTTTGCTGTTGAGAACCGTTGCGGGTAAACAATAATTATCCTGAACGGTGGATCGGTCGATTAGGTGTAAGAGCCTGGTCACCCCGTTCACCGAATTTAACTCCAGTTGATTTTTTTGTCTGGAGCTAGTTAAAGGACAAAGTCTACGCAATCCCTGTAAACACGAGAGAAGAGCTAGTAGAAAGAATTCTTGAAGAATGTGAAAATTTGCCTCCTAGCCCCCCCCCCCCAGTTTCACCCGCTCCTGAATGATTTTCGTACATAGTTGTCATTTTGTCTTAAAAAGCATAAAAAGTTAAATCCTGTGTAAATTATCATTTGTTTATTAGACGTTAACCATTTTCAGGAGAATTACTTGAACACCCTGTATCTCGGAAACTAAGCACTTCCCGACCCATGTTTATAGGAACTTTTTTCTTATTTTGAAAAGTTGCATTGCTTAGTGAAGTTTGGCCTATGCAATTCGGGACACCCTGTATATACCTTTGAATTACTCAGAATGGGAGAATAACTTGATTTGCTATTTCTTTAAATTTAACTATACGACCCGGACATTTTAATTTTACTACGGCGTCTATTATAGGAGTATTCACAAATCCTATTTGTGTATTTGTAATATGTTTATGGTTTCCTAGAGCCTTCTTAATTTCTAAAATTTCAAGCATATCCAGGATTTTTCCTTTGTTTATATTATGCAAAATTTAACACTACTACCGTTAAAAAACTGATTTTGCTCAATGTTATGTTCGGCGAAACCAGTTGATATTTTATTGTCTAAAATAGATTTTCTGTGGGCTCTTAACCTCACATCTTTATGCGGCCACTCTGACCTATATACATGGGCATCACACAGTCGTTACCGTATATGAAATACCCCCGATTTTTAAATATCTTCTGTTTTTTCTTTATTATTAACCAACAAGCGACCTAAATTATTTCTAATGCCTAATTTATTTAATCTATTACATACTGAGTTGCTCTTGATTGTTATTTGGAAAAATTAATGGATGGTAAAGAAATAAACAAACCCCAAATTATACAAATTCGAATTCTCCAACTCTGTCTGACGATTAATTTGACATTGCTTGGCTAAGATCCAGAAGAAAAATTAGCATTTTTCTGTCTAGATAATGGGGTGTCCGCTACGAGCGACCAAAGTGACTGACTGGCATACGAGCTAACGCGCCTAGCGATGTGACCTTTTTCAATGTTTTGTGCAGCCGTTGAGCCGCTCATTTCGATTCCCCTCGCAGTTTGGGTACGTGATGTGTAATAATGAATTAAAATGTCGTTTATTCCGGTGCACAACAATAAAAACAAAAGGCCGACAGTACCGTTTAACTAATTACCATATATCTAGATGTGGACAGGGATCGACGATTTCAGATTTTATCTTTACATTCTGTAAAATCTTCTTGTAATTGGATTGTTCCGTATCCGCGATCTGTGCGTTTAACCGTTGATTGGATGCCTTCACCGTAAATTTATCGCCTGTTCTCTTTGTTTACGCCTTGGTTATTAATCAACAGTATCGGTAAAAAAGTCAGCCTTAAAAGATATTCGTCACTTAAACGAATACCCCAGAATGTACAGAGCAGGATTTCAATTTTCCCATATGTGAAGTTATCCATGTTCAAAGCCGATAGCATTCCTACTGTTTCAGAGAAGCAGATTGTAGCTATCTAATTTTTTTAAATGTTTTAGCGATTTTTGTTCTAGATAAATAAGTAAGTAAATGTAATAATCAAAATATTTTTCAAACACTTAGTTATAAGTTAATACTAGAAACCACGTTTCTAAAGCTACCTGGATATAAATAAAACAACTCCCTTCCATATCCAAAGCCATGGGCTGTCCAGAAGCAAGGATTGTAAACAAAGAGGATGGCCAGATCCCCTATGCTCCAATGTATGACACGTTGGGTGCCAAAAATATACGACGAGCCTATTTAGCCGCTAAACAAAAAGTAATATTTATATAACAAAAGAAATGAAGTGAATATCCCGAATCGTTGTCCAAAGTGAAAGCAAAAGGTTGTCAATAAAATTCTAATTAGGGGTCCACAAGTGGAGAACAAGAATAGGTGACCGAAACCCAGGCCTCTCTTGCTCCGGAGATGGGTAACGCCAGGCTCAATAAATATGTGGGGGGAATTCGTAAAATTCGGGATGAATATAAACAATAGAAAGCTTCTTTACAATTAATACTAATGTGACCAGAAAAGCTAAGTAAAGAATCAAAATTAATACCAACATTTTTACGCTATTACTTGATGTAATGATCTCATTATTAATTTGAACATCCAGCTCTGTAAAATTGTGTAACTGTTGAGAAGTTTCAAAAACAATATTTTGCCTTTTGCTAACATTAAGTACAAGAGCATTTTGGAGTGTCCATTGGTATACATATAAGACTTAACTCATTATTGATGTATAATTCTGCCATTTGAAATTCGAAAGGAGAAAAACTATATATTAGCTGAACGTCGTCAGCGTACATGTATAGTTTTGAATATAGTGGAAGTCTCAAGATATCTGCAATAAATATATTAAAAAGAAGTGGTCCAAAAATAGATCCTTGAGGAACAGCGGAAAAAACTGATTTATTTTGTGATATAAGTATCGAGTTTCCTCTACTAATACTAGTATACTGTTGTATGTCATTCAGAAAATTTTGAAATCAGAAAAAACTATTTCCAGATATGCCATAATAACTTAATTTTGCAATAAGGCAATTAATATCTAAGCAGTAAAAGCTTTAGTCATAATACTTCTTTCAATACACGAATTAATTATATGAGTAAGAAAACGGACAAAATATAAGGGCAAATCATATTAACGTCATCAAAGCCAGCAGCTTTCGTTTTGATCGTGGACAGAGGGTTACATACATCATCATTAGAAATTAACTTGAAATTAAATTTGTCAACTCTAATTCTTACATTGGTATTATAAAAGTTTTAAGTATCTAAATGGGGTTCATTAAAATTTTGAGAACCTATAAAATGTCTATTTATATCGTCGACTTCAAAGAAGTGGTCGAGAATTGCATTATTTTGAGATTTGTCATAGATATATAGTTTTTTAAGATCCATCTAAAGAGTTTTGTGATTATTATTAGTTAATTTAAATTGAAAATAGGCCCCTTTTTATTTTTAATTGCTATGTTCATAAAAATAATTCTTTGTAATATACTAGATTTGAAATTAGTACAGTAAAAATGTACCAAAAAGTCTCATGGCCTGTAAAAAATTGCACTTCGAATTTGTCATACTCAATGTTATCAGGACCACTTAGAAGGTCTAAAACCAAAATGGCGACGTCCCCCCCTTCCCATCTTGAAAAATATTTGACTCGCCTTATCTCGTGTTCTATTGGTCGTACGGAAAAAGTTACTGAACAAAAAAATGTTGTAAATAAAATTCTATATATTTTCGGTAATTCCCGCGATGTTGAGAAGTTAATATTTTGAACGGTACAGGGCGCCTAAGTTACCAAAAACAGTTTTTTGAAAGCAGTGTTGTGAAATTCAAATTACCAGCTGTTTAGGTAAAACTATTAGCCATACATATACAAATAAATTTGATTCCATTGATTTTAGATTTCCAATTAAATCTAAAACTGTTAAAACTGTTTTTTGGTAACGTAGAGGTCTCTGAGGGGAGTGTATCTTCCAGAATTTGATATGAGGCGCATATATTTGTGTTCTAGCACTTTTAGTTTATTCATTGTCTTGGCCGACGTGCTGCACCACACGGGCGCCGCGTATGTGATAGACGGCTTGACCACCATCGTATCAACAATTTCTTATGTTGTCTGTTTAGTCTGCTACCCCTGATCATGAGCGGATACAGACTCCTGGACAGGGAGTAGACCGTCCGTATGGTTTCGTTTATGTGGGTGTTGAACGTCAGTCTTCTGTCCAGTCGAAAACCCAGATACTTCACGCATCCCCTGATAGGAATTTGGTTGCCCCTGATCGAGATTGATGTAATTATGCGGTTCTCTGTGAACCGGCGCGTGAAGCATATCGCCTCGGACCTCTCAGTGTTGACCCGAATCTTCCACTGGTCGTAATAAGTCGTGGCACGAGCCATGTGCGCCTTCAGCAGCATGTTTTCCGCCTGTGCGTTTTGTGAATGCGAGTACATGGCCGTGTCATCGGCGTACTTGGCCAGCTTGGTATTCGGGAACTCTGGGAAGTCTGAGACGTACAAGTTGTACAACTTCGGTGACAGGCACGATCCTTGCGGGACGCCCGCACGAATGTCCCGCCGAGTTGACAGTTTATTATTCACCCGAACCTGCAGGGTTCTGCCCGTCAGGAACGAGTGGATAAGTTTGGGATGTGCGTCGGAAAGTTATAGTTATGATCTCTTGCATTTCGAAGCGTGCATATAACCGCTAGGCTGCTGAAGCTAAGTTTGTATATTAAAATCTGATTAAAACTATTATTTATAGTTTTTTCTTAATCCGGTCGTAGAAAAAGTATACTAGTATCGAGTAGATTACCCATATCGCACTCGAAGATTGAGGCACTCCGCCTACGGCGTCGTGCTCAAACTTCTTTCTCGTGCCATATGGCTATCATATCCACTCTTGTTGCACAAACTACTATTGTTAGATTCGACTCAGCCATTTTTAGGTTATGCGAAAGCAAATAAATAAAAAGAATGACAAAGAAAGAAGCTTTTTGCCTTATTGGTATGAATATAAAAAACAACAGAAATAATATAACAATTTTATTTCATTTTGGACTCTTACCTACCGAAAATTTGTAAATTTCTAACACATCCAAGATCGCTATCGTACTAAACGATTTTCAATTACTTAATACAGAAGTATTCATTATTTTCCACGTTCCAGACTACGTCAGCCACTTCTCTTTTCGCATTATTTCCTAGTTCCAATCTCTGCTATTACGCTAATTGTATTTTAATTCTACAAAAGTCGTCGTGCTTTTATCGATTAACCGATTTACTGCTTAAGTGAGCGTTTACAGCAAATGAAACACTTAATTCAAAATATCGTTTTCTTTATATCAAATATATTTAGAAATAGTCTCGCTTACGACTGTTGAGTTATATGGGAGGCCATTAGGAATAAGTAATTATTTCTAGAACGTCGTGGGCTTAATGATATTGATGTAAATAGATCTGTCTGTACTCTGTCCACCTTCCAACTATTAAGACAAATTAAATTATATACTGTACTTAAAAGTACATATCCTGGCGAACTTAAAAGGATTGTTCAGTTTTGACTTTTGTAAACTTGGTACATATAGTATACATGGGAGATTAGTTTCATCATCACAGCTGTTCGCAAGATATTTCCGGCCATATAACGACTAGAAGTAGTGGCAAGACATGGCTAACTGCTGTAACTGAAAATCAGTTTTAATAATCTCTCGATGATGTTAACATGATTAGTGAAACGCGTATGAGGTAGGTAGTTACTTAAACAATAGAAGCCAAATAGTTATCATAAAAAATTATAAATCTGAGCCATACAATATATCACTAGGAGTGCCACAGGGTACCATATTGGGGGCATGTATTATTTTTCATATTTCTAAATGATATATCCTCAAACTGTCCCACAGCCGATACACAAATAATATATGCCGATGACACAAACTTTGGCATACATGCAAATAATAAGATAGATGTAATATCAGAAGCTAATAAATCCACTCATGAATTTCTAGAATACTACCGATAAATATTAATAAAATTAAATTTATTGCTTTTCCTCCAAAAAATTCTGTCCAAGACTGTAGTTTCTTAGTCAAGCTAAATAATAATTCAATCGAACAAGTACATACATCAAATTTCTTAGGAATAACATTTGATGCTAAAATGACGTGGGAAGATCACATTGAAAAAGTAAACTAAGTAGCGCATGCTACTTAATCCGGCAGCTAAGGAGTACTGTGAGTCTTGAGGTACTTAAATCAGTACATTTTGGCTTAGCTGAATCTATTATAACATATGGTTTAATATTTTGGGGAAGCTAGGCACACATAAATAGAGTTGTTTTGTACAGAAACGCATATTGAGGGTAATAGCAGGTATGCATCCTCTCACCTCATGTAGAGATCTTTTTAAACAGTATGGTATCTTGAGTCTGCCATCATTATACATTTACGCAATACATCAATATAAAAAAAGTAATTCCTTAATAAGAAATAGCTATATACATTCTTTTAATACACGTTTCAAAGATAATTTACATCAACCGTTTTCTAGGCTCTCTATTGGTCAACATTGTCATATTTATAGAGGCAATAATTGCTACAATAAGTTTATAAATTTTTATGGCAATAACTATAATTTTAACAAATTTAAACCAAGGTTATATGATTTCCTATTAAATAATTCATTTAATAGTTACGAAGCGTTTTTAAATTTTAAATGATTCTATGTGTCCAATAACTGATGCATTTGTGTATTATGTTGAGTGATGAATAAATTTATTATTATTATTATTATTGAGCGACGAGTTCAAGTGTTTAGTCATTTGCAAAATTAGTTCATTTAAAATTACAAATTATGAAGATTGGCACTAATTTTTAATTTAAATTTACTGATTTTGCAAACAATTGAAATTATTGAGTGAAAATTCATATAACTACACCTGTCATAGTTCCACTTAGGTAGGCTTATACTTTTTTTAACAATATATGTATTAAAAAAAAAAGTTATGGCAAAAAATAAATATTTCCGTATCGGATATCTCTCTCTCTCTTGGATATGCCCACCTTAAATACTTACTGATACCTTTATGAAACAAACTATTCATTGTACATTTTTTTAGAATTGGTGAAACATAGTAGTTTAAGGCAGACTTGGTATGGTAAGGATGTATTTCATTAACTACAATTAGCTGATTTTTACGAAAAATTTTCATTACAGTTACGAATTTTTCAAGTATTCATTACTGTTCCGAAGAGCCAAAATTTTCATTATTTTACCAGAAATTAAAATTTTTGTTGCAGTTTCTAATACTCCAAATTTTGCTGCAGTCCCGAAAGTTAACGTTTTAGATTCCGTCCAACCTCTTTAGACAAAAGTCAACGTTGCAGAATTCATAAATCATTTAGAATCTTTGTTTTTGACCATGAGATATCAACTAAGTATGCATGATGGCATTGATATATAATCTTTAATTTCAGCTAATATACATTTTCTAAATTTCAATTTTGAGTTCTAAATTAAATTTGCAGGATTTTAGTGAATAACAGTAATTATATTGTCAAAAAAAAACAACTCGTTTTCCCGTAAAAATTATATTCAAGCTCAAATGTTTCATCCATCCATATAAAATTATCGAAACACAGATGATGTGTTCGGAAAATTGTAAAAATTGTAAAATTATTAGACAATAAAATTACTGTTATTATTTCTTTAATAATCAAATCGTCCTGCCTCGGAAAATATGCATTTTAATGAGAAATCATAGAGTACAAAAATGTTAAGAAAACCTCATTCTCTTCGACCAATTTTTTCAGATTTTTAGAAACCTTTTTATCTCGCATTTCCCGTCTCAGAGATTTTCTAATTTTTATAGGCTTTTCCGACAAAACTTCGCAGGTTTGCGTTTGCTGGAAAAGCCGATGCGGAAAAAAGGTTTGTATTTAAAAAATGAACATACCAAATTTTTTTTGAATTTTTTCCAAACAATTTTCGTTCCCCCTCTCTCTTATTTGGAAAAAAGTTATGCCTGAACAAACAAAAAAATATATACGGGTTGAATTTATAACTACGGTAAAATGGATGTAGCCGATAGAAGCGATTTAGTCAAGTCATTACTCGGACCCCATGGGTTACGAAAATGCTATTCATTGTGTTTGGAAGGCACCGGCTTCACTCTCTAGGGCCACTTTTATACAAACTGGCCGCCGTACCTGGTTTATTAACTTCTTTATTAAATATCGCCGGTCCTATCAGAACTGATAAGGTCTCAAATTTTTTGTTTTTCAAGGGACAACAAAACTAGAGTAGTTAGAAAACTCAAAAGTTTAACATAACCTCAAAAACTCAACAAAGATGTGTTGACGAATCCTTCTTCAACTTTCTTCAATTACTCGGGTTTTGAGACACCTCTTATCAGCACTAAAGTGTACCTAAAATTTCAAAACGGTATACAGGGTGTTTCACCGGGAACTGAATCGATCGATATAGAGAAAATTACGCATCGAAAAAGGTTGAAAATTTAGGTAGTTACTAATGTCGGTGTGGCCAATCCAACAAAAAGAATTACAAGCAGCTGGCACTTCCGCTTATACCGGAAGTCGATACCAACTTGCTTATTTCAAATCGAACACCCTATATATTTTAGGGTTCTCGAAAAGAGCATAAAATTCTGAGTAGAAAATATGTAGCATATCCTATACCTAAACCTAGCCGTTTCAGAGATATTTGACATTTTATAGAAAATTTGACAGGTGCAACGGTTTGCAAGAACCGTTATAACTTTCTTCGTGTAAAAGATCCTCATTTGTTTCTTGTCACGTAAAAAGAACGCAAGGAGAACTACGTTCTACAAACTGAAATAAATTCAATAATATCATACCAAGTGTTCCGTTTTTCGCGTTACATTTTGTCAACTTCAAACCGCGAAAACTTGTTTAAGTCAAATGGAACACCCTGTATTTTTTACGTCAAGTTGTGTAAAATTGGATTCCCTTTTTTCTGATATTAGCATTGTGGGGGTTAAAGTTACAACTTTTTGAAATATTTGCAATTTTATTAGAAATTCATGAATTGTTGTAATCATTTCATCAAAATAGCCATGATTAGACACAATCAGCCATTATCTTATGCCAAAAAAATGCCAGCACTTTTAAATTATACCAACGAAAACATTTTAAATTTGTTTATTATTTATGGAGAATGTGATAAAGTAATATCAAGAACTTGCAGTACATTTGCTACTCGATATCCACAAAAACGCAAAATAACACTAACACTGTAACATACGTATTAATCGAATTGAAGATATGGCATGAACTAAAATAGCAGAGATAAGACCAATTTAAAATATGATTTCATTTTAATTTAATAATTGCTCAAAATTCCGCCCTCGAACCTCGACACATTTTTCGCACCTTCGGATTAGTTTCCTCCTTCTAATTGAATCCTGTGATATGTTTTGAAATGTATTTCTTACTCTTTGCATAGAATCTTCAATGGTTGTTAATGGGCTCTCATAAATTTTATTTTTAATAGTTCCCCACATGAAATAATCCAGAACTGATAAATTCTTCTGGTGAGCGAGGACGCCAGAAGATAGGTCCATTATTGGCAATCCATTGATCATAAAAAGTTTCTTGTAAATAATTATTAATTAAATATGCGTTATGTGGGGGAGCACAGTCGTGCTGATAAAAAATGTCTTTCATCTAAAAAAAAAACCAAAAAATTACCTATACGTATTAGCAGAAGAGAAAATTTAATTTACCGTTTAAATTTTCCTATAAAATTGTAATGCCACCACTCTATCGTTTCTTATGGCGCAGTAAACATTGAACTGCCAACTTTCCTGAAAGTTTCGCTCTCTGAACATATGAGGATTTGAGTCACTCCAATAATGCGAATTGTGTCTATTAAAAAGTCCATTTTTAATAAATTTTGCAGCATCTGTCCATATAATATTTCCCAAATAAGAATCGTGACCCTCAGACCTTATTAGAATAAACTCATAAAAATTCTGTCTTAGGAAATCTGTTTCGTTTAATCCTTGAACCATATGGAATGAAAACGGGTGAAACTTATATTTTAATAAGATTCTGTGAATTGAATCCTTGCATAGTTCCGATTCCAGAGCAGCTTGTCTTAATGACATCCTTGGAAGTGCATGAAAATATCCCAGAATGACTATTTCAATGTTTTCGTCATCAACAATAGGCTTTCTTCTTTGTATTTTTGCCTTGACAGAGCCATAATTTTTAAAATTTTCCAGTATGCGTTTTTAAAGTGTTTGGTGACGGTTTCCGTTTTTCTGGATATCGAGTAGCAAATGTGCTGCAAGTTTTTGATATTACTTTATCACATTCTCCATAAATAATAAACAAATTTAAAAAGTCTTCGTGGGTGTAATTTAAACGTGGTGGCATTTTTTGACATAAGATAATGACTGATTGTTTCTAATCGTAGCTATTTTGATGAAATGATTACAACAATTCATGAATTTCTAATAAAATCGCAAATATTTCAAAAAGTTATAACTTTAACCCCCACAATGCTGATATCAGAAAAAATGGAATTCAATTTTACACAACTTGTAAAAAAATACAGGGTGTTCCATTTGACCTAAACAAGTTTTCGCGGTTTGAAGTTGACAAAATGTAACGCGAAAAACGGAACACTTGTTATGATATTATTGAATTTATTTCAGTTGTAGAACGTAGTTCTCCTTGTGTTCTTTTTATGTGACAAGAAGCAAATGAGGATCTTTTACACGAAGAAAGTTATAATGGTTCTTGCAAACCGTTGCACCTGTCAAATTTTCTATAAAATGTCAAATATCTCTGAAACGGCTAGGTTTATGCATAGAATACATGCATGCTACATATTTTCGACTCAGAATTTTATGCTCTTTTCCAAAACCCTAAAATATATAGGGTGTTCCATTTGAAATAAGCAAGTTGGTATCGACTTACGGTATAAGCGGAAGTGCCAGCTGCTTGTAATTATTTTAGTTGGATTGGCCACACTGACATTAGTAATTATCTAAATTTTCAAAATTTTCTGATACGTACTTTTCTCTATATCGATCGATTCAGTTCCCGGTGAGAACCCTCCCTGTATAACAAATAAGGAACACAAAATACGTAATCTTAAAGGTTTTAAGAGCATGCAACTTTGAGACTGTAGTTTTGGTTCTAGATGAGATATCGACAAAAAAATTTTACGTTCCGTTTTCTATCTTCTTTCAAATAGTCTAAAGCTAGTAATTACAAAATGACGGCTATTTTCCGGAAAAGTATATGTTTATAAATCGGTTTCGCACTCGGTCGCGCCCGCTCGCAACTTTTATTTGTTCATTTTCAGTTATTTATTTTTATATTTTCTCATCATTTAATCGACGAATTTAAGTAGAAATAAAAGAAAGTCGAGTGCACAAATGAATAGTTTATATGAATTAAACCAGTACCTTTGATTTCCACAATCAATACTGGCAACTATTTCAATTGAATTCTAAACAACAATCCCGAGGTATTTTTCTCAATAAAACATAATTTTGCGTCCACAGGAAACGGTTCTCTTTCCTCCTTTAAACGAATTAAACTTTCTTTGATATTTAAACTTCCTCACTTTACAAACTAAATCAATCTGTCAACCAAAACACTCGAACTCTTGAAATAACTGAAAAATAAACAAACTTAAACTTTCCAAATGAATTAGTTTAGAGAACAGAAATAATCGCATTAAGTGGGGAACATTAAAAAAAAAGTAAAGTAAAATAAACAGTCGGACAAAGTGTGTTCAGTGAGGGAGTCACCACATGCGTGGAGATGCCAAGTTCGTGTCAGCCTTGAGTGAGAGATGCTATAGCGGTGTTATAACGGGTTATATTTGATATTTACCGCAGGCAGATCTGAAGTCTAGAAGGAAGTGTGAGTGAGGTCTGTGAGACGATTTTACTGGTCTCAGAGGCGGCGCGATCCATATTTTATAGACACATAAGGCTTGCCAGTTTATACAGCATGTTGCCCTCTTGTATAGATATTGTAAATTCAGTAAAACGTAAAAGCTACGAAACTAGTGGTAACGAAATATAGTTAGCATCTTAAAATTTCCATCCTAATAAACTTAAAATGAATTAAAAACATATCTACCTATTCCTAATACCCACGCTGAACACAATTGATGCAGATTTTTTGAGAATTGAAAAACTCCTACTTTAGTTTCAAGTATAAAATGTGTCCACGGCAAGGCGGTATTATAGATGTAAATGGCAACTTTTTTGAATCACAAACACAGTTTTTTGTATTTTGCTCTTGCCTCACCCAAAAACTATTTTTAATATGTTAGACTTTTTTTTTATACATTTATTTAACGTCGGCCTATTTCCGCTACTGAGGCCTAACACCGACGCCTGTAGACGAGCTACCCCCAACCAGGAATTTTGCCGAACCTCTTCCCTTAAGAAGAGTAGTGATCTTTTACTTGCCTAGCATTTAATAGACAAGGGAACGACGGCTTTACATCCCCTCCGAAGGATGGTATATCTCCTATGCAACCCTCGCCTAAGGTTGTATAGCTTCCGCGCATACACTGATATACAAGCCGCTGGAAGATGTGTGAGGCGAGAACGCGGTTTCCGTTGGAATGGTTACCCATCCAAGTACTAACTGCGCCTGTCGTTGCTTTACATCGCATACCAGTAGGTACATAGTAAAGACGAACCTACGCTCGCCCCCAGTATGTTAGACTTTAAAGAATTTATTGAGGGCACTGGTAACTGCTTAAAAATAAAAATCGCATCAGGTAAAGTGCGAAATATTGCAATATTTTATTAGAAAAACTTGTTCAGAATTAAAAAATATGACGTACGAAATACAGAACTAAATACTTTTTTTTTAAATAAAATTTTAATGTTTTAAGTAGAATATGCCATGGAAGCAAAAATGAAAGTGATCCGTCTTTGTGTCAGAACAATTTATTGTTTGTTGTTGTGTGGATACAACTAATTAAATGTTCTTCAAAAGGAGTTATTTATTAAACAAAACTTAACAAAAAGTGGTTACGAATCTTAAGTTTAAATATACGAAGTGAATTGTTTGAGAACAGAAATAAGAGTAACCTGTTTTGCCTGCATTTCGGCGATCTCTCGTATACCTCTCGAGGGATGGGTAAATGAGCGTAATTTCCAAATTACGCATTCTGGTCAGTGTATAACGATATATGTATGAACAATTGAACAGAATTATATAATGAGTAATTGAAAAAAAACTGACATGTAAATTATTACTAATTATCGTCTATATAATGTTTGCTAACTTAATACTTTTGTGTGAATCTTACCACTCTACCTGAACGCGTTGTCATGGTTTTCTCTGACGGCACTACACTATCACTGTTGTCTCGCACTTTCACTGACACTTCCTTTTCGCTTGGCGCCGTGGTGGTGTCCTCGTAGTCCTGACCTAGGATATGAGTTGGTTTCAATCTGCCTATAGTTACATTAATTTTTTTTTCTCCCCTTTGTATGATAAAGTTTCGCTCCTTACGTTTGAGCACTTTAAAGGGACCGTCGTAGGTAGGTGTCAGAGTCGCGCGTGGCGCGTCGTATCTAACGAAAACATAGGGTATTGTTTTTAAGTCCTTAAAAACAAAAATTGGACGATTTCCGTGTCGCCGTATGGGTGTAGGTTTAGGGTGCGCATGTGTTTGCGTAGATCTGTGACAAAGTCGCTAGTATTTGTTGTAGTACCAGGGAATCCGGAGATTATTTCGCCAGGTACGCGTAAATTGTCTCCGTAAACCATTACTGCTGCGGTGGCATCCATGTCTTCTTTAATCGCTGTTCGGATGCCTAGGAGTACCATCGGGAGGCTGGATACCCAGTCATCCTGTTCAAGACACTTAATGGCTGCTTTTAATTGTCTGTGTAATCTCTCCACTAAGCCATTGGCGGCCGGGTGATAAGCTGAGGTTCTGAAGTGTGACGTGCCTATTAAGCGTGTTAACTCTTTGAACAAGCACGATTCAAGCTGTCTACATTGGTCTGTTGCGATTGCTTCGGGAACTCCAAAACGAGCGATCCATGTTTCGACGAGTGCCCTCGCGACTGTCTCTGTTGTGATGTCTTGCAGGGGTATTGCTTCCGGCCACCATGTGAATCGATCCACACACATGAAGATGTATTTGTAACCTCTACAGAACGGCAGGGGTCCCACTAAGTCGATATGCAAGTGTTGGAACCTTAACGCGGGTTTACCAAAATTGCCTATCGGTGCAGAGACGTGTCGTGTCTTGTAACTTTGTACTTTTGGCACTGGAGACACGTTTTAGTCCAATAAAAATATAGTGAAAAGCACCTCACGCTTTTTATAATAAAATATGTAAACATTGTTTTTTACTTTTTAATTCGTGTTTTTTTAAACTCAACTATATATTTTTTAAACAATCTTTTAATTTATGTATTTATCTCAATACCATGAAAATAATCCATTAGTTCATAAGAAAGTGAGAAAAAGTTTACGCTGTTATTACGATTTTGTTTTCCTTTACATTTTGTACTTTTTTCAATTAATACATTCTGTTTCATTAAATTTTAATTTGTCTTTCAAAAAATTATTGAAATGTTTAACGGCATTTTCCTTGAAAACGGTTAAAGTTATCAAGTTCTACCAAGTGTACCTTTTATACGTGGAAATGACGCTCTCATCAGATTTTCTGGTCAGAAGTACCACAACGTTTCATAAAAAAAAATGAAAAAAATTCATCATCAGATACAGGTCCTGCGGCGCCCTCTATGATCTAACGTGATGTAATACATAAATTATTGCTTCTTAGAATAAAAAAAGTTCCTCTAGCAAATTTGGCGAAGATCAGTCAAGAGGCTGTTGTTAACTATTACAAAAAAAAACGAAAAAATAATTTAAACTTTGAAACCCTGTTATCTGTTTCCACAGCAACATTTTACTAAAGCATATTTGGTTATATCCTTATATTTTGGCCCAAAGAATCTACCCCTGAACTACGGCCTATTATTAATGGTCCACCTTGTATATATATATATATAAATGCGCAATACAAAAAAAAATTATTAATTGCACGATCGCAATACTTTCCTTATATACTACGTATATGGGAAATTAAAAAAGATTTCAACAAGTTACAGTCGAAATAATTATCCTGTGTGGCAGATACCACACCATTCAAATAAAATACTACTTTCTGATTTCCTGGCTGCTATCAGTACGGCATAAGTACGTATGTGTATGGCCAGAGCTATGATTCCTTAGGACTTAAAATCAACATTGGAAAGACTAAGATTATGTCAACTCCTCATCAAGTGAACCAAATAGACATTACACTTAACGGAAATTCTCTTGAAGTAGTGGATCAGTTCAATTACTTAGGCAACGTTGTTAATGACAAAGCAAACATGGACAGCGAGATTCGCAATAGAATTAACGCTGTATCTAGAGCACTCTGGGGACTTAGAGAGAGAGTATTTGACAACCACGACCTTGTTTTGTCAACGAAAATGGCTGTCTACAGAGCAGTTGTCATTCCAACACTGCTATATAGATGTGAAAGCTGGGTCACTTACCGTCGTCATGTGAAAGAATTAGAACGTTTTCAGCAAAGACACCTCAGAAGTATGATGAAAATCCGTTGGTTCCATCACATATCAAACGTGGAAGTACTCAGGAGAGCAAACAGCCTTCCAATTGAGGTGCTTATTTCAAGAGCACGCCTAAGATGGGCAGGTCACGTTCATCGTATGCATGATAACCGCCTTCCTAAATGTACACTTTATGGTGAATTGCTAAGCGGTAGAAGAAGGCGTGGCGGTCAACGAAAGAGGTTCAAAGACGTTCTCCATGAAAATCTAAAATCCTGCGGTATTCCAGACGAGCAATGGGAACAACTTGCAGCGGACAGAACCGAATGGCGAGGGGTTGTGGCCAGCTATCAAGGAAATGTTGCTGCAAGAAGGCCGAATCCAAGATCTAACCAGGTCTATGTTTGTCCTGACTGCGGTCGACATGTGCTCTCCCGAATTGGCCTCTATAGCCATAGTCGTGTGCACCGTAGATGAATGGGAATTACAATAGACTACACCTTTTATTTGTTTTTTATTGTACACAATTTATCGACTGTAACATTTTTATACTCGGACTCGAGTAACGGCTAATAATAATAATAATAATAATAATAATAATAAGTACGTATAAATAAAAAGGATAAATATTTTCCTCTTGTCAATGTTGAATGATTTCAATCTAACAGCTTGCAAAGAGAGCCATTTACTATGAGTTATTGCAGCCGATGTAAAATGATGATGATTTATTTAGATAGTTATAGTTATTTAAGACATTCAAAGCTGTTAAAATTCTATTTAAAAAATCACACATTTGTTGCAACCTTTATTTGCAGAATCTGCTATTCTCAATTAATTTACGCAGTTTTAATTTTCCGAAGTACTCAAATTGGTTAAAATTTCAATATTGCGCAGTCCAATCTGTATAATAAATTAAGCGCTGTTATGACACTACTCTTAATTAAATTTGATAATTAATATCTGGATCATTCAGTCAGGTCTGCCTGAAGCAATTTCCCAGTTCCCGTGTTTACAAACACAGTCGTTGATTAATGATTTATGTTTTTTTATGTCTGAATGATTATGGTGTCACAAGTTAGAAAATTTGCGAGAGAGGGAAAACTTTTATACATTTATCTACGTGGAATTGTTCAATTTAATTCATGTACGACACCACTGACAAGTTATATTCGTAAGGCCATACATCAGTCGCCTGTAGAAGTA
This sequence comes from Leptura quadrifasciata, assembly GCA_963675555.1. Lineage (NCBI taxonomy): Eukaryota > Metazoa > Arthropoda > Insecta > Coleoptera > Cerambycidae > Leptura > Leptura quadrifasciata. The sequence goes on along the minus strand of OY776679.1, from coordinate 84,648,698 downwards.
GTTTCCGCATTTTCCTACATTTATTTCTAATAGCCTTTATATAAGTATATCAGTAGACTGCGACGACAACATACACTCTTTTTTTCTGCAATTGTGCTAGTTTAAGATATTTAACTAGCGGTACTTTTAGTTAGACATCTCCAATAATTCATTTCTGAGGCTAATGACGCTAATTGCGCTAAAGATGACAATAAAAGACACCATTAAAGAGCCTTGTTGGGAGGAAAGCGGTAAGTGGAAAAGATGTGTCACGCACTGGGAAAAATATCATATGAATAATGAAAGCTATACTAAACATAATATAGCTCTATCTGTATTTGTGTACACCGACTACTATAATTAAAGCAACTCAGTATGTAATAAATTAAATAAATTAGGTATTAATACAATATCAACGACTAGAAATAATTTAGGTCGCTTGTTGGTTAATAATAAAGAAAAGACAGAAGATATTAAAAAATTGGGGGTATATGAAATAAAGTGTGACGACTGTGATGCCGTATATATAGGTCAGAGTGGCCGTAGCATAGATGCCAGGTTAAGAGAACACAAACGGTCTATTTTATATAATAAAAAATCAACTGGTTTCGCCGAACATTGCATTGAGTAAAATCACGTTTTTAATGGTAGCAGTGTTAAATTTTTGCATAATGCAAACAAAGGAAAAATTTTAGACATGCTTGAAATTTTAGAGATTAAGAAGGCCCTAAGAAACCATAAAAACGTTACAAATACACAAACAGAATTTATGAACAATCCTGTTCTAGACACAGTAATAAAATTAAAATTAAGTTCGTAGTTCCGGCCTGTATTGTTAAATTTTAAGAAATAGCAAATCAAGTTATTATCCCCCTCTAGGTGGGTAGAGGATTTGCAAGATATATGCTATGAACCACCACTTTCAGGTCAGTCTTTAAGACTCTTTGATAATGGTCGCAAGACCGAGACATATGTCAGAGAAATCTGAACAAAACTAAAGAAATAATAAACCAAGTGCGTATTGTAACTATTCTTTTGAATATTTATAATTATTCTATTGAATATGTTTCATCAAGAACCTACCGCAGATTCCACCCAATTAATAATTAAAGCACTACACAAAATTGAATTTGAAATTGTTTTTTTTAAAACTATTTTTGTTTTATACAGAGTGACCCATTTAAAAGCAGGGCACATTTCTAAAATTTCCATTTGTTGGTCGATTTAAACAATTTCTTTAAATGATAGAGCTTCAATAACTCTACCTGGTATATGGCCTATGTCCATTTAACAACTTTGTTAAAATAGCTGATATTTGTTTGTTTGGCATGATCCGGTAGCACTTTGATTTAATTTTTGTAAGTGAGACTACTTCAAACTGGCAGAATTGTCTTTGTATCACTGCTAAATATCTTCACATTTTATATATAGTTATTCTTGTATCTTAGGAGCTCAATCATGTTATTTTTACAAAATCTATCCAGTGACATAGGATTCTACTCTCCCAATAATAACCCAGTGGGTGGGGCGGGGGCAACTTTGAAATTTGTAATGAAAATCCCTATTTTTATAGCGGAATTTTATATCGGGCATTTTTTTCGATTCCAGCAAGGTGTCACTGCAATCGCAAAAAATTGAGTGGAAACATGAAAGTTTTAAACGTATACTTAAAAAAATACGAAAAGTAAAACTACTGATCTCAGAGTGAATGATTTCCCGAGCTGTTTTGAGAACAGTGATTTTACACGGTCGTGCGGAAATTACAACTATTAACATTCTGTAAATTTATTAGCAGCTAGTAATTTTCAATTTACATTTTTTTACAAGGCAATAAAAAACTCGATTTAAAAAAAAACTAACAGTGGTTTTACCTCTTAATTCAGCCACTTCAAACAAGTTCTTGATCCCAGCCAGTGAAAACAAGGAGGTAACTCAGCCATTTAAGGCAAGGTGAGGATTTCGGTCAGTTGAGGCAATTAGTTTACAGCTTAACTGCTACACTTGCAGGTTTTAAGTTCAAGATTATAGCAGGTGTTCAAAATGGTGCCCATTGACTTCTTGGCATTATCCGAGACGAACATAAAAATTTTCAACAGCACTTCTTATCATTTGAGGTGGTATTTCTGCAAAAATGTTTATTATGCGTTGCCTCAGCTCTTCTAAATCATGAGGTTTAGTGAAATAAACCTTACCCTTCACGTAGTCCCAAACAAAATAATCAAGTGGCGCGAGGTCGGGAGATCTTGCTGGCCATTCAATAGTTCCTCTTCGACCTAGCCATCGATTTTTTCGAAAGTACCATTCAAATAGTCCCTAACAATATCCCGATAGTGTGGAGGAGCCCCATCTTGCTGGAACCAAACATTATCGAACTCATCACCAGCAATCTCTTGTATTGCGGGAACTATTTGATTTGTCAATATTTCCAGGTATTTTTCTGCATTCAAATTTCCATCTATGAAAAACGGTCCTATGATTCGATCCCTGAAAACTCCTGCCCAAACATTTAATTTTTTTGGATACTGCGTGTGTGTTTCAAGCATCCAGTGAGGGTTTTCGTCACTCCAATATCTGAAATTACGGCGATTAACTTTTCCACTGAGTTCGAAAGTTGCTTCATCTGCGAAGACAAGTAGAGATGACAAATAAATTGGGTTTTGGTTACTCCTTTCCATCATTAATTCACTAAATTCAAGTCGCCGATAAAAATCATCTCCATTTAACTCTTGGTGAAGGTGAATTTTGTAAGGATGAAATTTCAAAAGTTTCAAATTCTTATGAACTGAAAATGCACTCATATCAAGCTGTTGACTGGATTTTCTGATTGATAACATTCGATTTTCAACAAATGCCTGGGCCACTTCCATTTGTCGAGCTTCCGATGTTTCAGATTTTGGTCTTCCAGATTTTGGGCGATTTTTGTTTGTCTTTGTCTAGGAATCGTTTGATGGAACGGGACACAGTAGATTTCGAAATTCCCACTTGATCTACACGGACATTTTCGTTGAGTAAAATCACAACTTCATCATAGGACCTTTCTTTATCGCCCCACCCTCGCATCATTAAAAGAGAAACTCTCTCTTCCTCTATTAAAGTAACCATTATGCAGAAAAAAATGCGAGAACTAATGAAAAATGAAATAACTTTTTCCGTACAAAAGTGCGCTCCTGCCTCTACAAAAGTTGGAACACTTAAAAAAAACATTCATAAAAACCAATATATCACAGATATTGTTTTTAAACTGAATGTTTTTTTGTCAACACGAGTAGGTAGAGTTTGTAAATATTTACAAACTTATGGACGCTTAAGGTTTATTTCAATTTTGTGCGATTGCAGCGACACCTTGCGAGAATCGAAAAAAATGCCCTATATAAAATTCACGTATTTTTGGCCGTAGAATCCGAATCCGCTATAAAAAATAAGAATTTTCATTACAAATTTCAAAGTTGGCCCCCGCCCCACCCACTGGGTTAGGGGTGAGAGAGTCGAATCCAATGTCATTGGATAGATTTCGTAAAAATAACAAATACGTGTTTTTCAGTTTTTGAATTGGACGTTTTTTTATGGGCACAAGACGGTACTCTTGAAACAGTAATGTTTTCTTTTAATTTTTTTGCGATTACAGCGACACCATGCAAGAATCGAAAAAAATGTCCGGAATAAAATTTACGTATTTTTTGCCGTAGAATCCGATTCTGCAATAAAAAAGGGGTATTCATTTGAAATTTTAAAGTTGCCCCACAGGGTGGTGAGGTCATTTTGATAATATATATATTTAATTTACTTTTAAATTTAAAATTTCACAAATTGCTTTTTTTTAAATTCATGTTGTAGAATTTAATTATTTATGTAATATATTTTATTATTCATCTTAATAATTATTTCTTTTCCTTACCATAAATTTCAGTCTCGTCTATAGGAGACTGGTTTTCAGGGAAAGAGAGAAATCAACTCATTATACACTATAGATGGTGCACATAACATCAATTTTTCATTGTCTCTTTTCCTCAAATAAATCAAAATTCGTCTTACTACGTGTTACACACACAAAAAGGGCAAGTTTCGTCTTTCTTAAAAGTTACCAGAATCCACGGCTCTTTGTTCCGTTTAAAATCCGCTAGTCATACGCATTTGTTTCTTCGTCTATTTGCCATAATAACAATAAGGAGAATAAACAGGTAACATACCGTGGTGCAAAATGTCAGATCGAAATTCAAAATTTCAAGGCCTATTTAAATTTTTTTTCAAGGTCAAAAATCCAAAAAATGTATTAGAAACTTTTTATCTCAAATTTGACTACGCCATACGCCACGTTGTTTAGGATACCTTCAAAAGGATGTGACCGAAATAACAGAAATATAGCATAATTACAATTTATTACAATATTCAGCATATAATTCACAATTATTGTTTAAATAATATTGTTTATAATGCTCGTTTAAATCACTTAGTTGAATTTTAAAAATTATAACCATCAGTTATTCAATATTGGCAATATTTGTTTTCTTTAAACATGCTCCATATTAAGGATAATTATTTTTATTAGCAAGTCTTAATGTTAAGATGTGGCTGCAACTGCATCTAAAATAGATTTTAATTTTGCTCCTGGAGATTCCCACAGGGTGTTTTGAATTTAAAAAAACCATGACTTTATTGGGACGCCCCGTAGTGTAAGGAAAATTTTTCTTTATTAAATGGACATTAGGTTACTTTTGGTCGTCAGTGTATATCAAAATTGTGTTGCAAGTGTATAGAATATAGGTTAAGTTAATTTTAAGTTCTTATACAAATTACTCTTTGTCAATTGAACATCTGCATGATATATCAACAGTTCGTTGCGCCAGAAGGTTCCAAATGTAATTTTAAGAAACAAATTATATAATACAAGAACTAAAAAACAGAGCATCTGTTCAAGAAAACTCATATGGTCACGATTATAACCGCAACACTAATACATTAAGTGAGCTAGAACAAATACTACCTCCGTTAGTTTATAGCGGTTTTTTCATGTATTCAAAAGCTCTACACTAGTTTTATTTTTTGTAAATGTACAGGTTGTGCTATATATTTCAAGTATCATCATTTTAATATTAATCATCTGTCAGCTGTACGAGATCGACATGTAGAATATCTTTTTTTATTTATTCGATGGCACTATGAAGGATTGAAAGTCTGTTAGATCATATTCGGGGAATTACTGAATTGAATAGAATATTGTTGTCAATCATTAAGTTTAAACATAAGTATTGCATAGTATTTCAAGTACTCGTCAAAAAATGGCCCTCATAGAACAATAGAGAATCTGTTAACATTGGCTAGTCTACAACAACAACAAAAAGAATAATATAAAAAAGCTAATTATTAACTTATTTTCAAAATTTAACTATTTGAAAAATTTATTATTGAAATTAGAATACTTCGGTTTGAAAAGATCAAGCGATATGTGTAACGACGGCATGTTTTTCGATTTCGTTTTAAATTTGTATAAACTGTTAATTGTTTGGATACATTGTAGTAAATGATTAAACACTTTGATCCCCATGTACAGAGAATCCTGTTCGTTGATATAATAGTTGTAAAACATAAAACAATTTATTTCTAGTGTTATACAGGGTGTATTGCTATATCTAGAAAGGAAAAACTTTCATAGGACGTAATTTTTTCTCGAAAATTTGAAGATTCAAGAATTCTACCTCTGATAAACTCTAACCACGAGTAAACTGTATGTGTATATACCGTATGACAACGAGATTAGTCCCGTTCCAATTTCTAGGTTGATTTTAGGAATACAATTTTGAAATTTTGCCATATCATTTGTGACACAAAAAGCCACATTTTTCACTTATTAACTTTGCGCTTTTAACGGCTGAAATATAAAAATTGCATGTAATTAATAAAAATATCTGTGTAGAACATATCAACGAAAAAAGAAAACAAAAACATGCATGCAACTCTCTATTCAGATAAAATAAAATACATTTTTATTAGCAATACACAACTCGATCCGAATATGTTCTAAAGCTTCAGTAGATCATATCAATATATATAAATATATATGAAGTGTTATTGTGCACTCCCGCCATCGACGCGGGAGAGCACCCGGAAGTACAACAACACTTCATTTAACACCCGTGCAAACCTAAAAACAACATAAATATATATATATAGAAGTTCATACAGTATTCGTATTCAGTATACGTATTCAGCTATAAAACAAATTCAAATCAAATCTAGCAGCGTGTTGTGTGTGAGAACAATAAAATACGATACACATAAAAGATAAAATAAAATTCCCTGTCTAGCTAAAATGTTAAAATAGAAATACGATACTAAAAATAAAATAATTTGGATAATTACGAGATAATTATTGTTTTAAAATCAAATATGTTAACAAAAATAGAATTAATGATTAAAATTTCCAATTTAAAATATATTCAATTATTTTCAAAATTACAAAAAGATTTACAAGAAATTTATATGAAGTTTATTGCAATCTTTTAGTCCGCGTAGCTCAAATAAAACCTCTAAGCGCAGTGTATCACTTAATTCGATGTTCAGCTGAAATCTGCTAAACTCATACACGATTCAACTGATATTTCGGATTCACTAGAAATCGTTTTCTGCACCTTAAAATAATTTATAATTACCTTCTTTCTCCAACTTATCAGAATTTTGGAAAAATTAATTTTCTTTTCTTTGTCTCAAATTTGTAAACTGGTTGTCTTCCTTCTTCTTACTATATTTTACTTTCACCAACAACAGTCTATTTTCTCTCGTATCTTTTAATATTTACTTTCTCTAAAAATTTTCAACCCCTTTTCTTTTCCATAATTGTTTTGTTGTTATTAATTTTTCATCCCCTAGCCACTTCTAATTTTCCAGTTTTTCCACACTCTCCCTCATATTTTCCGCAAATAATAAAATCGCTGATACCAACTTGAATCTTACCTGACATCAACTTGATAAAACGAATTGGTTTTCATCATGTGGTATTGAGGTTGAAGTTTTTCCAATTTTATCACTTTCCCGCACAAATTATATTATTTTTTTTTTTTTTTTTTTTTTACATTTATTTAACGTCGGCCTATTTCCGCTACTGAGGCCTAACACCGACGCCTGTAGACGAGCTACCCCCAACCAGGAATTTTGCCGAACCTCTTCCCTTAAGAAGAGTAGGGATCTTTTACTTGCCTAACATTTAATAGACAAGGGACCGACGGCTTTACATCCCCTCCGAAGGATGGTATATCCCCTATACAACCCTCGCCTAAGGTTGTATAACTTCCGCGTATACACTGATATACAAGCCGCTGGAAGATGTGTGAGGCGAGGACCCGGTCTTCGTTGGAACGGTCACCCATTCCAAGTACTAACCGCGCCTTACGTTGCTTTACATCGCACATCGAAGTATGTACATAGTAAAGACGCACCCACGCTCGCCCCCCAAATTATATTAAAAATCTTATATTTACATGAACATAACAAATGCGTAAACAGTTAGTAATGTTATAAACATCCTGATAATTAGTAAAGCGATAACTAAGTGAATTAAAATTACATAACTGATTCTAATTACCATTAAATTGTGCTATACATATCTGTCTTCTATAAAATACTTTGGTATTTTACAAAACAGAACAAATTAATGAAAACAGAAAACAAAAGCCATGCATGCAACTCTTTACTCAGATAAAATAATAATTAGTACCCAAACTGGACGTATTATACATCAAATAAAAGGTTAGTGTTTTGGGCTTTGCTGGTGCAAGTTAAAAAAATATGGTTAGTATTTAAAAACATTGAATAAAATTCATTTGATTTTTATGTTTTTTTGGAAAATTTGTTTTTGAATTCAAAATAGTGATTTTAGCACGAAATAAACTTTTGTTGAAATGCGACAATAAAAATTAAGGCGATAAATCAGATTCAAGGCCTACTGGGTAAATCTTTTGAGAACACAGTCTTGCAGTTGCCCACTTAACTTTTCACTATTTCGAGTTTATGACGCCATTTGAAAAAAAATTGGCTTTTTGTGTCGCAAATGAAATGCCAAAATTTCAATATATTATTCCTTGAAGCAACCGAGAAATTTGTACGGGACTAATTACGTTGTCACCCTGTAGATGAAGAATATTATGAAAATAACCTGCTGAATATGTTGTATAAATTCTAGAGTATTCAAGTCAACGCAACAGACATTACATAACGTGGTGAAATTTTCTAAAACCATGTATTTACATTTAAATGTATTACGTGACGTAAAATTATCATTTAATCAACTCGCCCGCGCTAGCAAACAGAGGCCTCCCTTTAAAAATGCAAATAATCCCTCACTTACCGTCGAGCTTCCTAACAAATTGTTAGAGGGGTGCACACTCTATGACGTATCACGATATTATAATTCCCTTGATAAGCGTTTTGGCTAAATTCCTATCTGTCACCATGACTACGTCGGCAATCTCCAGCTTGATAATGTGATAATTAAGTCTGGACCCCCCAACAGGGCCAGCCCGGCCCACTCAGGCTCCCCTTTCTGTCTGTGTTTGTCAAAGTTCGGAGTTGGGGGAGAGCAACACGTTATTATACATCCTGTTGGTTCGGTCGGTACTGATTTTGGCTCATTGTATTGTTTGATTAAGCGTTGGGGTGGCAGCGATTGAGCTCGATTTTAAGTTCCGCAAATATTGGATGTTTAAACGATGTTTTAATAAAATTGTAATATGTAATAGGAGTGAAACTTGGAAAGTGAAATCTGTTTGATGGTAATGACTTAAATAGTATAATTAGCAATTACAGCGAAATAACCTTGTTTACAAACCATTTAAAAATAAAACATCGCGTAACGCCAGCCTCCCTTGAAAGTGATTTGAAGTTGAACATAAAAGATTAAAATATTTATTGACCATTTTTTTGACATATGTAGTATGTTTGGCACGTCAAAGTTGCAGTGAAAAGAGTTACTCTATCGAATTAAAAATTAAGAAGCAGGTATAGTCAGTCAATCAATGACCTGTTTCGAGATTCTTGGCTCTCAGCAGCGCAGAGGATGCGGCCTCCATCCATCTTTTTGGATACTTTTACATCAGCAGTTAGCATTATCTATCCATTCACTTCAAATATTTTGGAAATGAATGGATTGCCAAAGAATGTAAAGGATTATTGGATAAATATTTCGAGTTTTACTGGTCAGAAACGCGTAATTTCAATAAATTAGGAGCTTTTTAAGTATCATGGTGATAAGTCTACTTTATTGTGAATGCCATCTCCCACCTAAGCTCAGCTGATGAAATGCCTCAATCGGAGATTCTGGTGACGAGTTTACCACCCGATAATCAAGATTTCTCAAACGAAAAAATCCTGAAACTCTTTGAGACACAAAATGAAGGCCTTAACTCAACCGAATGGAGAATGCTTAGAAGAGGAAACAAAGGCAACTCAGTTGAACTAAACCCTATCGGAAGACTCACAGTCTGGCGAGATGCTTAAAACAATGGATCATAGGATTAGCTACAAGTTCAGCCAGATACAGCTGAGGACAAGAAGCAAAAAACTTTAAAAAAACCCTAAAGGACACCTCACTGGGAAAAACGTCTGGCAGACAGGACGACCCCAGGGTGGAATCCAGTAAACCTACCGAAAAACCTGAGGCTAAAAGCAATGACAGTGCCTTGTCCAAAGCAAAAGGAAGGCCGAATATGCAGCCTACAGGCAAAAAGATGGGTCATGAAAAAGGCCCCTCGCCGTCATAAGTGCCCTAAGCAACATAAAGTGCCTCCAAATAAATCTCCGTCATGCAAAAGCAACCTCGAGTGTACTTAGCAGGAGATATATTAGAGAGAAATTAAACATAGGGCTAATCCAAGAGCCCTGGATTCACAGTGGACGGATTAAAGGACTCCCTACGCAATTATTATTATTATTATTATTAGCCGTTACTCGAGTCCGAGTATAAAAATGTTACAGTCGATAAATTGTCTATAATAAAAAACAAGTAAAAGGTGTAGTCTACCGTAATTCCCATTCATCTACGGTGCACACGACTATGGCTATAGAGGCCAATTCGGGAGAGCACATGTCGACCGCAGTCAGGACAAACATAGACCTGGTTAGGTCTTGGATTCGGCCTTCTTGCAGCAATATTTCCTTGATAGCTGGCCACAACCCCTCGCCATTTGGTTCTGTCCGCTGCAAGTTGTTCCCATTGCTCGTCTGGAATACCGCAGGATTTTAGATTTTCATGGAGAACGTCTTTGAACCTCTTTCGTTGACCGCCGCGCCTTCTTCTACCGCTTAGCAATTCACCATAAAGTGTACATTTAGGAAGGCGGTTATCATGCATACGATGAACGTGACCTGCCCATCTTAGGCGTGCTCTTGAAATAAGCACCTCAATTGGAAGGCTGTTTGCTCTCCTGAGTACTTCCGCGTTTGATATGTAATGGAACCAATGGATTTTCATCATACTTCTGAGGTGTCTTTGCTGAAAACGTTCTAATTCTTTCACATGACGACGGTAAGTGACCCAGCTTTCACATCCATATAGCAGTGTTGGAATGACAACTGCTCTGTAGACAGCCATTTTCGTTGACAAAGCAAGGTCGTGGTTGTCAAATACTCTCTCTCTAAGTCCCCAGAATGCTCTAGATGCAGCGTTAATTCTATTGCGAATTTCGCTGTCCATGTTTGCTTTGTCATTAACAACGTTGCCTAGGTAATTGAACTGATCCACCACTTCAAGAGAATTTCCGTTAAGTGTAATGTCTATTTGGTTCACTTGATGAGGAGTTGACATAATCTTAGTCTTTCCAATGTTGATTTTAAGTCCCAAGGAATCATAGCTCTGGGCATACACATCTAAAAGTTCTTGAAGCTCTTCCGGCGTAGAGGCTAAAAGTGCACAGTCATCCGCATACTGGAGATCACAAATGAATCGTGTGCGTGTCTTCGTGAAAGCTCTAAAGCGCCCTATGTTAAAGAGACCACCATCAAAACGGTATCTGAGACCTATTCCTCTGACTGTCAGTTTGCTGTCAACAATAATTGTTAGAGCAGTGGTAAACAAATTAAAGAGTAGGGGTGCCAGGACACATCCCTGCCTAACTCCAGTGAGGGTTTGGAAAGGTTCGGTTGCCTCATTATTATACATAACCTGGGCGTTGTTGTTTGTATATAGACTGCGACATACTTCCACAAATTTTCTAGGGATACCTAAGCGGAACATAATTTTCCAGAGCACTTCCCTGTCCACCGAGTCAAACGCCTTGGTTAAATCAATGAAGGCCATGTGAATTTCTCCTTGATGTTCGAGTGCTTTTTCTTGAAGCTGTTTAAGTGTGAAGATTAAATCCGATGTGCCTCGGTTTGGTCTAAAGCCACTCTGTGTTTCAGGAAGTAACTTTTCCATAACAGGTGTTAGCCTATTTGCCATCGCTTAAGTGAGTATCTTCCCTCCAACAGCCAGGAGAGCTATACCCCTGTAATTTCCACAGTCCGCAGCGCTCCCTTTGTTTTTGAAGAGGTTGATTAAAAGTGTATCACGAAACTCCTGCGGAGCTTGACCACTTTCCCACACGACATCAAACAGTTTTTTGAGGTACGGTATAAGCTCTGACGACACAGCTTTAAAGATCTCAGCTGGGAGTGAGTCGGCGCCGGGAGATTTGTTATTTTTTAGCTGCCCAATGGCGGTTAAGATCTCTTCCGTTGTTAGTGGTTTATCTAAGTCTTCGAAGGTGTCATATTGAGGGATAAGATTTATAATATCGTGATCGGCTTGACTTTGCTGGTTAAGAATGTTAGAGTAGTGTTCTTTCCATCGGGCTCTTATTTCCTGGTCTTCTTTGAGGAGATTTCCATTTAAATCTTTAATAGGGCACATATTTTTCCGACTGGGGCCGTACACTGCTTTTACTCCTTGAAAGAAATTCCTGTAGTCGTGTGAATCGGCGTACCTTTGAATTTCTCTGGCCTTGCTTACCCACCACTCGTTCTTTATTCTTCTGATTTCCCGTTGCGTTTCATACTTAGATTGGGTAAAAGCTTCTGCTTTTGATGAGTCGTTGGGGTGGTTGATAGCGTTTTGGAAGGCAGTATGTTTGCGGTCAAGAAGTTCTTGTATAAAAGCTTCATTATCATTGAACCAGTCCTCCTGTTTTTTACTTGCTGCAGTGCCAAGAATTTCCTCACTCGCACTTTTTAAACTGTCTTTAATTTGTGTCCAGGTAGCAGCGACATCTACAGAATTAGTTTCTTCTAGTGCACTCAAATTCTCTTTAACTTTTTGCTTTAGCTGTTCGACGGTTTGTTGGTCACGCAATTTACTAATACAGAGACGGAGTCTACGTTTTACTTGAGTTCTTCGGTGTTTGGGTCTCATAACAATTTTCATTTTAGAGACAACAGGACGATGATCGGTCCAACATTCGCTATCAATGCGCGCCTTTGTAATTTGGACGTCCTTGAGATGCTTCCTACGTACGATAACATAGTCCAGTAGATGCCAGTGACCTGATCTGAGGTGACGCCAGGTGCCTTTAAATTTATCCTTTTGTCGGAAAATGGTGTTTGTTATAACTAGATCATGTTCGGCGCATTTAGTTAGGAGTAGTTGACCGTTAGCGTTCATGTTGCCCAAACCGTTCTTGCCTATGATGCCTGGCCAGGTGTCTGCATCTCTCCCTACTCTAGCGTTAAAATCGCGAAGAATAACGAGTCGTTCCGTTTTAGGTATTCTACAGAGGGTTTCTTCCAGCTGTTGATAGAAGCTTTCCTTGGTTTCGTGACTTGCATCCAGAGTGGGAGCGTAGGCGCTTATTAGATTTACCGCGTTGCCATCTGATAGCTCATAGCGTAGCAGCATTAGACGCTCGGATAGGCCTTGTGGTACTTGTGTTAAGTTGGATACAAGTTGATTCCGAACGGCAAATCCTACTCCATGTTGTCTTCTTGAATTGGTGGGAAGACCTTTCCAATAGAAGGTGTAGTACTTTTCTGTGAGAGAGCCTTCCTCCAAAAATCGAGTTTCGCTGAGAGCTGCAACGTCAACATTGAGTCGGTGAAGTTCTCTATCTATTAGAGCAGTTCTTCTTTCAGGCCGATCGGTGCGAGTGCTGTCGTTCAAAGTACGAACATTCCAAGCGCCGTAGATGAAAGAATTAGTTTTGTTGGATTTAACTTGTCGGTGTTTTTTCGACATTCGATGAGGTGTCCCTGTGGACACCCTCCCCCGGAGATCCGATCGGGAGGGTATTTTACCTCCGGATGATTTTGTCCCACTTGAACGCTCCATCATTTTTTAAAGTCTTAATCGACTGAAAACGAAGCTGCATTTGAAATTTTAGCTGGAGCAGGTATGCAACTGACCAGCTCGGTTGCGGAAGGCGAGTGGTGTGGTCCCATGGCACAGAAGGAGACTGCGACGATGGGGTAACCAAACGATTCCAAAAGCAACCTTTGTGTGCGGTGGGTTATTTTTACCGCACTCTTCGTGAGAAGGTGGATGTGCTCACGGCAAAAGGTAAGGGTTATTCCGCCCTTACTCGGTCGTTAGAGCCTCGCAATTATATAAGTTAATTTACTCTACCTTGCATGACTATCCTAGAACAGCTATGTTATCCTTTCAGAATTCCTAACAAGGGACCTAGTAGCAGCAGCGGTGGAAATGCTTACCGAAACGGGCAAGAGGCAGGTCATAGTGGTATCCGCCTATTTCTCCGGCGAGGAAGGAAATCCACCCCCAGGGGAAGTAAGAAACCTCATAAGCTGGTGCAGGAGAAAAAACAAACCCTACATAACAGGTGCTGACACCAATGCACATCATTATATGTGGAGTAGTACGGATACGAATATCAGAGGTGAATGCCTTTTAGAATATTTGTTCGCTAACAATATCGACATGCGAGTTGTACAAAGTTCAGTTCCAGTTCAACCTAAACTCGGTTCAAAATCCTTGACTACCATTGTTGCTACAATTGTAACCTTGGACGTTGAGCTTAGTTCAAAGTTAACCCACGTTTGTAAAACCCGCCCTAAAACAAGCTGTAACAAGCCTCGGGGAATGTAGAATACCCAGACTGACGGACTGGAGCGTTTATAACGAACAAGGACGGAGGTCGAAGGCGTAACACATTCCATCGACATAATAGAGGAATTAGACATAGCCTCATATTAACTACAAAACACAATGTAATAATAACATTTAATAACACCACAGGTAATTACGACCCCCTTTATCCAGGAAGGCTCTAGAAGAGCCTTGTGTGGGAGGGGGCTACACATTTAGAGACAAAGGACACACACCCAATATCCGTGTATAGTGGAAAAATCCCTCTCACAGTATTTTCCACTGCCACGATCGGGGATCGAACCAGGAACATTTGGGTGAGAGGCAAGTGCCCTCACCTCTCGACCACCAGTCATACAATGACTTCATGTTATGAAAAAGCTGTCCCGTTAAACAAAAGGCAGTCCAAAGAGATGTGCCCTGGTGGAATAGGGGTCTCAGCCGCTTCAGGGCTGAGACTAGAAAAACTTTTAATACAGCCAAAAACTCTGGAAACTGGAAGGACTACAAAAAAGTCCTTACAGAGTACAATAAAGAATTGAGACGGTCTAAAAGAAGATCATAGAGACGGTTTTGTGAAGGGATAGATGAACTAGCCCCAGCAGTCCGCCTACAAAAAGTCCTCGCAAAAGACCACTTAAATGGAATAAGCTACTCAAAAAGCTCGATGGTGAATATACAGAGTCAGCAGGAAAACATTAAGAAAACTTTTAGGCATTCATTTCCCAGGCCCTCGCATAATTCAAGAGGAAGCTAAACATGACTATCTGGATGAGGATGCACACCGTCCTACCAGAGAAGGAAGACGTCTGGCTGGAGAAATATTCACCCCAACAAAATGAAATGGGCGGTATCTACTTTCAGGCCCTTTCATTCAAAGGGCAGAGATGACATCTTTCCTGCCCTACTTCAACGCGGAATTGAGGAGTTTATTCCATGCCTGAGCAAGCTATTTACTTGGGTATTCCCCAAGCTTGGAGGGAAGTGAAGGAAAGTTTATTCCAAAAATAGGCAAACGTCCACCAGACGAGCCTAAATCCTATTGCCCTATTAGCTTAACCTCATTTCTCCTGAAAACAATGGAGAAACTATTAGATTGATATATCAGAAGCGAAATCCTTATAGGAAAACCGCTACACTCTAAACAATTTGCCTATCAACGTGGCAAATCAACAATAAATGCTCTACATCTTATAAATCCATACAAAAGCTGCCGAAAAAAGGAGAATACAGTTACCTACTATTAAGTGGATATAAGGTATCGTTAAAGTGGTAAATCATTTCATAATGTAATGAATATTTTTAAATTTTAAAATAATATGTATTTCGTTAACTTGAATTGTTACATATTTTAGAAGCGTTAATTGAGTTGTTAGCTTGAAAAACAAACATCTTACACTTTCTGAAATGTTTATTTATAAACAGATATAGAAAGAGTGAAAGTTGAATATTTTTTTTTTGCTTTTTATTTCTTAAAAGTTGCGAATAAACTGATGAGTGTATTTAGTAACATATTCATGAATCATGGATATATGTCACTATAATAACAAGTTCTGAATATTTTATGTATATATTTAATGTTTTATGCAGATTTACATATACTTTCATTTTACAAAAACCGTTTCATGGTGAAAAAAGCAATAAAATCGTATATACAGGGTGTCTGGAAGAAAAGTAGAAAAGTATTAACTGTCGATTCCGTAGCCCAAATTAATTGGGGTGCTTCATATAACATTTTTCAAAATACCCCTTCGTTTTCAAGTTATGGCCCCTTTAAAAGGGTACGTTAAAAAGTATTTTCAATTTTTTACTCAAAAAATAAAATTCCAAAAAACAAAATATTTAGCATATCTACTACATTTATTGAAAGGCATCTTGTGATTTTTTTTCATCCCCTTGACTGCTTCACCAACGGATGGAATGGGCAACCCCTCATATATTTTAAAAATTCATCCATTTTACAATTCAGAATAAAATATTTTTTGATTCCCTTGTTGATTCTAAAACTTTTTCTTCTCTTTTAAAAATGCCGTGTTACCAACCGTTTTCTTTATAAAAAATAAAATTTACTACGTTCATGCATTTCAATTGTTACTGATACGGATAATGTTTTTAAAGTTTTAGTAGGCTGCTATAATCGAATAATCTAAATATTCATTAACAACTTCTATGCAATAATAAACGTACATATTTTTTCAATCAAATTGACATAATGGAATAATTTATTAAATACAAATAATAATATTAAAGAAGTGAAACAATTTAAAAATTAAATCTAGGTTTCTAGCTATCGTAGAATTCGAGATATCGAGATGCGACGCACTATTGCCCCACTCTGTACATTTTTGAATTGTACACAAGTTATTTTCTTTCCATTACTATTTCTCTATAACAGTGAGGTCCATATTTGGAAGGGTCATATATTTTACTCTAAAAGTGCCAACGGGATCGAAAACTATGCAAAATTGCAAACTATTGTGAACGCAAGCACTCGACTGTTATATTGTATTGTGAAAACGCTATGATATTTTTTTAAATAACAATTGCAATGTAAATTTTCCTACCACAAACCATATCAAACTTTCCGCTCGCTGGTAACTGACACTGTTTGAATTCAAAAAGTTATGGAGCTGGATGGCACATATCGCGTGCCTCATTAAACTTTAATCATTGTATTTTCCTACTGTTACTAAACAACTTTCCAATTTCCAGTACAAAATTATGTATTATTCGGATTAATCAGAAATGTCCCGAGTGACATCATTAAAAGTTTTATTCGTTGTGGGAAGTTGCCGGTTGGGATTTATTTCGAAAAAATCTATATCTAATTGGCCTTGTTAAAACAAGTACTAAATTTAACAGCGAGGTTGCGAGGAATAGTTTTTAAATTGGCTGTTAGACCTAGAAATAAAAATGACAAGTTCAGCACAATTACTTTGTAAGACACAATTAATGAAGAGTACTTTAGATTTTGTCGGATACGCCAGCTATTTTTAGTTGCTTTTCTTTAACTCATGCACAATGTTTCTGTTCAAATCTTGCATCCTTTATTTAACACACTTCCTGACATAATCAATTGATGGAATCTTGCACAGTTACTAAGATCGGATGACAATACAGTATTCCACCATTGCTATTGCAAATATACGCACGTAGGGGGCGCGGGTGATTTTCGCCTGATCAGAGACTTCTACGTCCAATTTTTACCGTACACATGGTACGATATTAGTTGCGGTGACATAATGGAATGCCATTAGATTTATACATTGGAACCAGCTCCAATGAATGCATTTATGTAAATCGGTTCTACACGTTATAGATAATTAAAGTATGACTAAAAAGTAGAAAATAATTTTAAAAAAGGCTCAAAATTTGTCGTTTTTTTGTCGTAAACAGTGTGGCGGTAGACCGTGCCATTTTGGCGCGGTATCGGGCAGCAACTCGATATTGTTCCGTGTAGACCACTTTATGAAAATGCCCGGCAATTTTTTTTTTTATACATTTATTTAACGTCGGCCTATTTCCGCTACTGAGGCCTAACACCGACGCCTGTAGACGAGCTACCCCCAACCAGGAATTTTGCCGAACCTCTTCCCTTTAAGAAGAGTAGGGATCTTTTACTTGCCTAACATTTAATAGACAAGGGGCCGACGGCTTTACATCCCCTCCGAAGGATGGTATATCTCCTATACAACCCTCGCCTAAGGTTGTATAGCTTCCGCGCATACACTGATATACAAGCCGCTGGAAGATGTGTGAGGCGAGAACGCGGTTTCCGTTGGAATGGTAAATGCCCGGCAAAATATGGCTTTTGCGCAGAGAATTCTAGTAGTTATAATCACGTGCCGACTAAATGAGAGACAGGTGTATATAGGAATACTAGATGCGCACTGGAAAATGCACGAAAATTTTTTTAAACCTTAATAACTGTAAAGTGAAAAGTGAAGGCCACTATATAATTTCAATGCACTGGTAAGCGATGTGTGTGTGACATAGTTAATTAATTTTGTCCGGTCCTCTATACTGCTACCACATAATGCCAACGGTATAATAATCACAAGCGTTCGGCCCCCTTTATGCTTTCTTACGAGCTTTTTTATGTCGCTGATTACATATAGTACAAACTATACCAACAGATTTATCTCAATTTTATTTAGATTCAGAAATGCTATCTCTGCCATTATTAAAATAATGAGACTGCTGAATTAAATCATTTATAGAAGCGTTTATCAACACAATTTACATCGTCAAATATTTGCACGTACTTTGTATAACTATAACCAATAATCACAAATTGCACCAATAGAATCATGTATTTGATCATAAAAAAAAATCAGCGTACATACCTATCATAAGTAAGGATACAGTCAAGTGGTCCCGACCAGCAGGCCTCATGGCTCCAAGGGCGGTCCCAACGAGTACGCAGCATACTGCTACCAGGGCAATAAGAGCTATAAACCACCTTAGAGACCCCGGTTTCCATGATAACAGCCCACAGCAACCCTTCGGTGGTTCTTCGGCGAATCTCCCCCTGCAATAATATTAAATCATTACTAATTCAGAAGGCATTAGTATCGACAATTATGACAAGTACAAATATCATGTTTCAGGTTTGGATAATATATTGTTAGATTTTCAGTCTTGAAATTAAACAAGTTCTGAAAAAATAAAAGTGCATTATATTACACGGATTCGATTTTCCAAGTGCTAAATCGATAGGCAAGAGGAGAATTTGAATTTAGAAAAAATCTCTGTTGAATTCGTTTACAAAATTGGACAATATGACTAAGGATAACACCACAATTTAAGTGTAACATTAATAATAATAATATTTATTAACTTCACAGAAATGCTCATGGTATAGTCCAGATAAGGACTTCCTGAGACAAAAAAACTAAACAAAAACTTTACGACACAATTATTATCGCCGCGTGCCATGGCGCTAAGTTGAAGTAAATAGATCCCAGTAAAAAAATGCAACAAAAACTTTACAACATCAAGCGCCAAGCCTGACATCAAATAACGACCCGAGATCACATTAAAAACCTATAAAGGAAAGCGAGTCAATTTGCGAACAGCACTAAAAAGAGTACCGGTATTTTAATGAGGTTGTAAAGTTTTTCTTGGGTTTCTTATGTCTCAGGATTTTCCTACTTGAACTATACATATGGCATGCCAAGATAAAAAACAATTCAAAAATGAACAATAATAAATAGCACTGCATTATAAATAACAAATACATGTATAAACTACATAAAATTGCAAATAAAAAACAACAAAAAAATAAAAAACATAGTATACATTTAAGATACCCCAGACACAAACTCGTGAACGATATAGAAGTAACCTTCCACTAAGATTGATTTCACTTTATTTTAAAATAAATTAGTGCTCCTTATTTCTCTCACTACTGTCGGTAGTGTACATTGCACAAACTGACACAAGTGTACCATGGAGAATGTTTATAAGTGTTAGGTTTATGAGCTGGAATGATCATGAGTTCCCCATGTCTAATATGATGTGAATATGTTTCTGATATTTTAATGAATATACTAAGATTTTGTTTAGTGTACATTAAACATTTAAATATGTACACGCACGGTAGAGTTAAAATTTGTTTTCCTTAAAGATCATTCTGCAACTTTCCCTAGGACATAAATTAAATATTAATGGAATTAGTCTTTTTTGTAGTTTAAATACCCTACCCATTTCTCTACCACATCCCCAATACATAATGTTTAATGAAACGTGTGAATAAATCAAAGCATAATAAACATTTAGTAGGTCATTTTCATCCAAAGCGTGTTTCATTTGTAGATTACCAAAATAAGCTTTATTTAATTTTTTACATGTAGTATCGACATGATTATGCCATGATAACTTAGAATCTAGAACAGTACCAGGCTATTTTTTCCATCTTCCAATTTAATATCTAAAATTTAAAAATTTGTAAGTAAAGATTACCTGATATGAAAATTAATTATACAGTAGTGTAGTATTTGATATTAATTTATTATTATCGCTTAAAATATTAATGATGTTTTCGGGCTGTATTTGAATTTCATCTATATTAGTAGCCGTTGTTGAAACGCTAGTGTCATTTGCAAACATAGCAATATGTCCCTCACTTCTCATGTAAGCTGGAAGGTCATTTACAAATAACATAAATAATAAGGGCCCTCGGACTGAGCCCTGCGGAACACCAAATTTAACTATATGGGTCCTCTGAGGTAATAAGATTGTAATTCACTATTAATGATCTTTCTTCCATATACCATTTGATGCAACTCAGGGCAGTGCTTCTTATTCCTAGATGATTCAATTTTGATAACAGTATTTCGCAGTCAATAATATCGAAAGCATTAGATAAGTCGAAAAACATTGATACAACGTGTTTACCAGCATCTAAGCAAGCATAATATATAATTAAATAAATGATAAGAAGCCGCTTCAATTGAACTACCAGATCTAAATGAATATGTCTTTGATAAAGTGGTAAAAGTGGTACAGATACAGATTTGATGGATTTGCCACTGGAAACTTGCCCTTGAGAAATAAATGTAAAATATAAAAAACGTTTTCACTCCACTTCATTTTTTAGGCATTAAACGGTCTATAATTGTTTAACTGCCGTGACGATATCAAAGGAACAGAGAACTAATATTTCCATCTATCCTAAAAATTGCAAAAGTTTCTTCATTTTATCCCTTTTACACTTTTTCGATCCGAATCAAACTAAACGAGTTATGCCCGAAAAACTGATTTTCCTATCTTTACATGTAAATTGCCTCGCCCCCCCCCCCTCCTTGTGAAAAGTTCGACAAAAAAAAATCGAAAAAAACGAGCCCGTTTCAAGCCATTTTTAATGCCAGATCGACCCCACTATTAATGATTACTATACATGCTCTGTCACAGTAGAAAGCTCGGGAATAATTTTATATAATAAGCTACTACACCGATTCAAAATTATTAACAACAACAGAACGTTTAAAAAGGAAGTTAAAAGTTATTTAATTAATAATTATTTCTACTCAATTAAAGAATGCTTAGAGCAGTGAACATTGTACTCATTGGTAATGATCAATTTATTCCATTTTAAATTTTTTGTATTTTAAAATTTAACAAACACGCATATGGAATATATTTTAAGTTATTTATGGAAATATAAGTTTAATGTAATATACCTTTTGTTCATTGTAATCATTTATTAGTACTTGTGTTGCTATCTAGTTGTTTAGATGTTAACTATGTATTTATCAGAGGGCATGGATGTGTAGGTGCCCATTTATGTGACTACTCCTACACCTTGTATTTGGTCTTTGGATAATAAATATTATTATTATTATTATTCAGTCTTAGTGATTTTGTGTGGATTTTTTAGAATTCAACTGGTCTAGGTAAGACGTGATATTCAAATCTCTTCTTAACTTGGCAAAAAATACTGTTTTCTATCGGGCAAAAATCCCTTTCTAAGAGTCATCTCAGTAGATTTTGTTTATATTTTAAAATTAATTATTTAGTAGCAATGTTCTTGTGTCGAGGGTGTTCTATTCATCGTAGTGTATAATCCACAGCACCACTGGATTATAAGATTGGTATTTATTCCCCTATTTAAGAGCTTGAACCCCTTTCCTGGTAAGAAGATAATTAATAATAATGCTCCCTCATCGCCTCGATCATTCTGTCTCTCAAATTAAGATTGTACGGTTCTATAATATTACTTTAACCGCCAGGCTGCGCCTATGAGATTAGTGAAAGTAATGGTGTAATTAATTTGGTTAATTTACGATTTGTTATTAAATAAAAATTTGTAACCTGCTTACAACCGAGCTACGGTATTCAGAGATTAAAAATAAATTTCAAAGTACTTTTTTTCTCATTCTGTTCACTGTATTATTTTTATTTTTCGTAACAGGAAGCGTCCGATTAAAACTGATACACTAGCACAAACTGACGATAAATCAAGTCGAATAATATTTAGAGATGGAATAAAGAAGCCACTTTCTCGTAACTTTATAGGCGCCATACTACGTTATAACATACATTTGTTAATGACTGCTCTCATACATTATAATTTTATATTATATAGCGAAATATTATTTTAAATGAGTGTTTCTTAAAACGGATGTGTATTCATCGCGTCTATTGGGAAATTATTTTAATGAGACGTTTTTAACGATTCTTACGTAAGTAAATAGTAAATATCATTAATATATTGTGGCAGTGTCCAAATTTTCGATTCTAATTAGGATTTTATCTTTTTTGGAACAAGTTTTTTTTTTTTTTTAATTCTTACATACACTATCGGACAGGTCAAAGGATCCAATTACTGGATAGGGAGCGAATATTACAAGAATAGAAGAACATGAATATAGCTATACTTAAACGTTAATGTGCATACACACAGACAGTTATTTACCACTTAACTAAGATATATAATAACTAAGATAATATATAATAAAATAATGTATTTTTAGGTGGGTTTTGGGATCATAAAAAAGAACGAAATTTTTCTACTTGTCGACGTTTCGTTAAATTTATTAACTTCTTCAGGACAGGTTAAACTGAAGAAGTTAATAAATTTAACAAAACGTCGACAAGTTAAAAAAAAAAAAGAAATTTGTTTCGTTTTTATGATCCCAACACCCACCTAAAAATACATTATTATAATATTCATATTGGACTGTAAAAAACACTCAAATAATATACAGGGTGTCTCACCGGGAACTGAATCGATCGATATAGAGAAAAGTACGCATCAGAAAATTTTGAAAATTTAGATAATTACTAATGTCGCTGTGATCAATCCAACTAAAATAATTACAAGCAGCTGGCACTTCCGCTTATACTGGAAGTCGATATCAAATTGCTTATTTCAAATGGAATTTTAGGGTTTTCGAAAAGAGCATAAAATTCTGAGTCGAAAATATGTAGCATATCCTATACCTAAACCTAGCCGTTTCAGAGATATTTGACATTTCATAGAAAATTTGACAGGTGCAACGGTTTGCAAGAACCGTTACAACTTTCTTCGTGTAAAAGATCCTCATTTGCTTCTTGTCACATAAAAAGAATACAAGGAAAACTACGTTGTACAACTGAAATAAATTCAATAATATCATACCAAGTGTTCCCTTTTTCGCGTTACATTTTGTCAACTTCAAACTGCGAAAACTTGTTTAGGTCAAATGGAACACCCTGTATTTTTTAACGTCAAGTTGTGTAAAATTGAATTCCCTTTTTTCTGATATTAGCATTGTGGGGGTTAAAGTTTTTGAAATATTTGCGATTTTATTAGAAATTCATGAATTATTGTAATACAATTTTAAAAGTACACAGTACATTTAACAATAATTAATAATACAACTAAATTACAACAAATTACTTTCGTTTAAATATTCTGATACACCATAAAACACTTTTTTTACCAGCAACATCCTAACTTTTTTTTTAAAGGAACGTATATTTTCAATATATTTTATGTTCTCAGGTAACTTATTAAATAGTTGTATACCAATATATGCAGCATTTTTTTCAAAAAAAGCCAAAGTATGAATTGGTAAACACAAATCCTGACCTCTCCTGGTGTTATATGTATGATAATGATTGTTTTTCATAAATCTGTCATAGTTAAGTTTAACAAATAATAAAATTTCCATGATCTAGATACACGGCAAAGTAAGTATCTTTAGCTCTCTAAATATAGGTCTGCAGGACGTAAACTGAGAAACATTTGCAATACATCTAACAGCTCGTTTTTGAAGTCTGAATAATCTGATACTAGGGTGAGAACAACCCTAAAATATGATGGCGTATTTTAATCTTGAATACATTGCTGCATAATAGTATGACATCATAATATGTGTATTGCCAACCTGTTTTAGTCTGTAAAAAGCAAAACAGGTCGACGACATTTTCTTGCACAGTACATCAATATGGAGTTCCCAGCTGAGGCTGTTATCTATATATAAACCTAGAAATTTTGTTTTACTGACCTGCTCTATACTTTTCCCATTGCATTTCAAAAGGTAACTTTCATTGATTTGTTGTAGTCTTGGTGTAAAGTGAATGAATACCGTTTTATTACTATTTAAAAATTGCCTGTTTGAATTAAACCATAAAATAAATTTATTCAGCATCACCTGCGTTTCTTTTATTGCGTTTACAACATTATCATTACTACATAGGCAGCTATTATCATCGGCGAACATAATTATATTTGACTGATAACAACTAATATTTGGTAAGTCATTCACAAAAATTAGAAATAACAATGGTCCCAAAACTGATCCTTGCGGAACACTATATTTAATTTCATTTCATCAAAATAAAATAGCCATGATTAGTAACAATCAGTCATTATCTTATGTCAAAAAATGCCAGCACGTTTAAATTACATCCACGAAGACTTTTTAAATTTGTTTATTATTTATGGGGAATGTGATAAAGTAAGTTGCAGCACATTTGCTACTCGATATCCAGAAAAACGGAAACTGTCACCAAACACTGTAAAACGCATACTGGAAAATTTTAAAAATTATGGCTCTCTCAAGGCAAAAAATTAACAGAATCTTATTAAAACATAAGTTTCACACGTTTTCATTCCATATGGTTCAAGGATTAAAAGAAACAGATTTCCTAAGAAGACAGATTTTTTTATGAGTTTATTCTAATAAGGTCTGATGGTCACGATTCTTATTTGGGAAATATTATATGGACAGATGAAGCAAAATTTACTAAAAATGCACTTTTTAATAGACGCAATTCGCATTATTGGAGTGACTCAAATCCTCATATTTTCAGAGAGTGAAACTTTCAGGAAAGTTGGCAGTTCAATGTTTACTGTGCCATAAGAAACGATAGAGTGGTGGCATTACAATTTTATCAGGAAAATTTAAACGGTAAATTCAATTTTCTCTTCTGCTAATATGTATAGGTAAATTTTTGTTTTTTTTTTAGGTGAAAGATATCTGAATATCTTACAAAATTTGAATAATAACTATTTAGAAAATTTACGTCTCGCCGAACATAGAAACATTTTTTATCAGCACGACGGTGCTCCCCCACATAATGCATATTTAATTAATAATTATTTACAAGAAACTTTTTATGATCAATGGATTGCCAATAATGGACCTTTCTTATGGCCTCCTCGCTCGCCCGATTTATCAGTTCTGGATTATTAATTTGGGGAACTATTAAAAATAAAGTTTATGAGAGCCCATTAACAACCATTGAAGATTGTATGCAAAGAGTAAGAAATGCATTTCAAAACATATCACAGGATTCAATTAGAAGAGCTATCCATGTGGAACTAATCCGAAGGTGCGAAAATTGTGTCGAGGTTCGAGGGCGGAATTTTGAGCAATTATTAAATTAAAATGAAATCATATTTTAAATTGATCTTATCTCTGCTATTTTAGTTCATGCCATATCCTCAATTCAATTAATACGCATGTGTTAGTGTTATTTTGCGTTTTTGTGGATATCGAGTAGCAAATGTGTTGCAAGTTCTTGATATTACTTTATCGCATTCTCCATAAATAATAAACAAATTTAAAATGTTTTCGTTGGTATAATTTAAACGTGCTGGCATTTTCTGGCATAAGATAATGACTGACTGTTTCTAATCATGGCTATTTTGATGAAATGATTACAACAATTCATGAATTTCTAATAAAATCGCAAATATTTCAAAAAGTTGTAACTTTAACCCCCACAATGCTAATATCAGAAAAAAGGGAATTCAATTTTACACAACTTGACGTAAAAAAATACAGGATGTTCCATTTGACCTAAACGAGTTTTCGCGGTTTGAAGTTGACAAAATGTAATGCGAAAAACGGAACACTTGATTTGATATTATTGAATTTATTTCAGTTGTAGAACGTAGTTCTCTTTGTGTTCTCTTTATGTGACAAGAAGCAAATGAGGATCTTTTACACGAAGAAAGTTATAACGGTTCTTGCAAACCGTTGCACCTGTCAAATTTTTTATAACATGTCAAATATCTCTGAAACGGCTAGGTTTAGGTATAGGATATGCTACATATTTCGACTCAGAATTTTATCTTTTCGAAAACCGACATTAGTAATTATCTAAATTTTCAAAATTTTCTGATGCGTCCTTTTCTCTATATCGATCGATTCAGTTCCCGGTCAGACACCCTGTATAATAACTAAGATGGTTAATATAGTATAATATAATCTAATACAGGATTTACAAAATACATAACAATCACTGAATTAGTGAATAATGATGAATTATTGACAACAAATGTCATGCTTTTAGGGAAGCAACGTTGAAGTTGAAAGTATCGATACGATCATGAATGTTATTATAAGTAGAACATATGGTTTGAAGTGGGGACTTTTCTTTTTTCTTTTAAATTTGTTCTGGGCATGATCAGTTTAAATAGATCTGTCTGGCGTGATCCAGTTCCGTGAGCATGAAAGGGCAACGTATTCATTATAATAGTGTTGTCGGTGATATTATGTATCAATCTGTAAAGAAATGTAAGGTAAGCGACTTTATGGAGATCTAACGATACTACTGAGAATCTCGATAATAGTTCCGAATCGGGTTAACCAATAGGTGGGGTTAAATGATTTTAAGGACCTTCGAATGCTTTCTAGGTTATCTATATGCGTCTTGTAACAAGGAGACCATATCAACGATGCATACTCCAGGTTAGACTTCACGATAGAGAAATACGGTAGTTTAAGACCAGTGGCATTACTGAAATGAAGAGTATTTCTAATAAGAAAACCTAACATCTTATAGAATTTTTCAGTTATTTGATTAACATGGTGAGTGAATGATAACTTTTCATCAGATACTACACCTAAATCAGTGAATGTATCTGGTCTAGAAAGTACACTATTTTCAAGCGAGCAATCATATTTCATAACATTTTTCTTCGTTGTTACTTCAGCGGATTGAGAAGCAATTTGTTTTTTATACACCAATTATTTACTATATCTAAAGTATGTTGAATTAAACAGCCTTCAATGGATGTAATTCTACAAAATATTTTAACATTGTGAGCATATAAAAGACAGTTTAGGGTAATGTCAATAATAATGTCGTTGACAAACATAATGAATAAAATTGGGCCCAAATTAGACCCCTGAGGGTCACCTGAGGTTGGTAAAACTTCGATCAACTAATAGCCACAATATAAATCATATTGAGGTTTGTTGTAGGATGAAAAATTAACAAGGTCAGCTAAAAATTCAAATATGTGTAATTTTTTACAATAAGATACTATGATACAGCTTGTTGAAGGCCTTCAAGAAGTCTGTATAGATTATGTCAATTTGACTACCATCGTCAATCGCAGAATAAGTTGGTAACTGTAGATCGACCTTTATAAAAACCATGTTGAAATTCTGCTATTTGATGTTTCACGTAGCAAAATACGTAAATCATACAATGTCATTTCAAGGACTTTAGCCCAATTTGTCAAAATTATAATAGGCCAGTTATTAGTAATTAAAAGTTCTATCACCTTTCTTAAAGACGGGTATGATTTTGAACTGTTTCCAACATTGTGGAAATGTTGAGGTTTGGAGAAATGGATTGAAAATTAAACATTATAGTTTGGCAAACACTGCGGCACAGTCACGGACTATGAAAGACGGAATATTGTCAGGGCCACTAGTTAGTTTTGGCTTTAACTTTTTCAGTGCTTTAATAACTTAATCTTCAGTGAAATTACAAACGTTTAAGTAAGAGTTATTAAATACATTATGCTCATTATCAACTTACATTTTTCCGTTTGTTGAACATATTCAGCAAATGAGTTGCTAATTACTTGGGGATCGGATATAATATCATCATTACATCTAATATTTTGGGAAGATTGGCGACATTAACATAGCGCCAGTATTCCGAAGGATTCTGTGCAATATTTTCTTCTACATGCTTGTTGTAATTTCTGTGTGCAGTTTCAATATCAGATTTTACTATAAATCTTTAAACATTTTAAGACAGTACTCATTTCCATCAGATTTATATAGTCGCCATGCTTTGTTTAGTAGTTTAGTTAAGTTGATACTTTTAAGTAAAACCAAATATTTTTAATTCTGCATAGAACACGTGAAAATAAGTAGATCTTCGAATTGAAACTATGCCGGTTTTCACTGTTCCTCTCCATCGGCGGGCTATTTGTATTTGCCTAAATTTATATTTTTTTCCAAAAATAGTAAGCCATAGAAAAGAGAGTGTGGACGTCATTCGATATGCATTAAATTTTTTCAAAAGACTATTATTTTATATTTTGCTATTTTCTTTTTTGTGAGGCCAAACAACAAGAAAAAATAGGCGGAGCTGCTACGTTCTACAAGAGCTTAAATACGTTGGATAATAAGGGTTACAAGATTATACAAAAGAGAAAACACCGCTGCTGAGGCGTAGCAGATCGCAGACACTACCTAGCCCGGATGAGTGATCGCGATTTCACTAGCTCAGAAATCTCAGGGCGTTAAGCCCAAGCTTAACATAAACTATTATAAATTATTATTTTACTTAACATAAATCACCGAGGGTTCCATTCGCAGTGGTCGCAGATGAAATAATGACACTTTCTTTCAACATGAAATACACTATATTAGAGTATTTACAAATAATTTCTGGTTCTCTAACATGAAACCCGACGATGTTCAATGATGTGACTAATTCTGATTAATAGATTACAACATAAATAAAAATGTATACCCTTCGTATAGCTACACTTGGTTTACACCATGAGGATAAATTGAAATAAATGGTAATGATGATGATAAATATAAATTATAAAATGCAAAAGTAAATATATTTATATAACCACGCAGAACCACTGAAGGTAGTCCCCGGTAAAGAAAACAACACACTTAACTAGGGTGGTACAATACCCAGACTTCGACGATGCAGAAACTGCAGCCCTACGGTGACATCTTCGGGAAAGAGGAATATACCAGACGATGGGGTTGATTTACAGCCTCTCCAGCCGTGGAACTTTCTACTCTTATGCTTGGGCGTTCTAGCCCCGTCTGTGGACCCAAAGATACACCGATTTAATTTGCACGGTCGGAAATGCACGTGAAACGTGCCTCATGAGAGCAATTTAAATGAGACATAACTCACAAAAGAAATATAATTTATCTCTTACTGTTGAGGGAAACAATCCACCAAAACTCGTATAGAAGGCTATAGTTTAATGAATAAATGGTCGAGTCCGTCTTTCCAACCAACGAGATACTTCCAAATGGAAGCCTGTACACTTAAATCCTGCGCCAGCAGTTAAAATTGAAAGATGCCTTGAATAAATCAAGTTTTTGCGGAATTACCAACCATGTACACACCGCCAAACAGTTTCTCTTTTGACAATAGACGGAAGTCACGTGACCGTTTTTCCCAGCTGGGAGACGCGCGACCACCCACTAGCGGCTGTTAATGATATGCGGCCCGAAAAACACGCATGTGCATCGCGGGTCGCATATGCAACAGGGCCATAATATAACCTTTCCACAAAAACACATGTCCGGCTATCACTCTAAAACGGCCTAATGAATAAAAATTCTAGAAGATATAATGATAGATAAGTTATATAAAATTTGTGTATGTTTTCTATTGAAATAAAGACGACCAAATGAATTAGACATGATATATATATAATATTATGTTACTTTTTCTAATTTATTTAAATAAAGCCGCCAGTGGAGTGCATGGAAAAAGGAACAAATGCAGTTGTATTAGCACCTATTTTTAATGATAGTATCTTAAAAGCTCAATATTTTTAACTACTAAAATCATATACTACGGAATGATATAATCAATTCTGAAATATGGTATTATTGCCTGGGATGGCGCATATAAAACTAATAGGTCTGAAGCCAGCTGGATTTTTCTCACGTCATCGGCGCAGGGTGCAAAGTGGTTTATTTTGTTCATTATCAAAGCAAAGATGCGAAAAATATAAGCGAATTTACGTGATTAGGGCAAAGCTAAATTTAATATTTTGTAGATATTATGATATAAATAATCACAATATTATTGGCAGACATGATTATTGTTGCGTTACAGAAGGCAGACTCGCCGAAAGTGTAAAAAACTCGTCCTCTCTTTCATTGGAGCAAGCATTTTTTCTGGCTCAGTTATTGGTCTTTAACTCCAAGAACACTGAGAAACTATTGGGAGGCATGGTTATTGCTGCGTTACAGAAGGAAGATGCGTTGAACATGTAAAAAATTCGATCTCTCTCACGTCATCGGGGCAAGATTTATTTGTCTTTATTTTATTTGATTTATTTATCATCCATGATGGCCAGTTTCTGAAACGTTAAATAGAGTTAATTATTCGTTTACTGTCATAGTTACAATTGTGACAACAATTGTTACTATGACATTTATTAATAGATAACTTTATTTTACGTTTCAGAAACAGACCCTTAGTTGTTAGCTCTTAAAGTCAAGAATATGGTAACGTTATTGACAGACCTGGTTATCGCTGCGTTACAGAAGGCAGGCGGGCCAAAAGTTCGACCTCTCTCTCATTGGGGCAAGCATTTTTCTGGCTCGGTCATTGGTGTTTGACGCCAAGAATACTGAGAAGCCATTAGCATGCATGATTATTACAAAAGGTAGATACGCCGAACATGTAAAAAATTCGATCTCTCTCACATCATCGGGGCAAGAGTTATTTTTCAGTTGTTAGTTTCTAAAGTTAAGAACACGGTAAAATTATTGTAGAATCCGACAGCAGCGTGTGTCCGCCGCGTCCAGACGCTAGGTGAGATGGCATCTATATAGCGGGAAATAAGTTGTCACAGTGAACGTCGATCAAGTGAACAGCGAAAATATGGCTCTTCGTAAATATCAAAGGCAATTACTTCTGCTTTTTCAGATGGAAGAAGAGGAAATGTTGGAGCTGTTGTTACTCTGTAGCTCTCGAAACGAAGCTTCAGAAATCTGCAGAAGTCGTAAGACACTTGGATATCAAGAAATTTTGTTTAAACTTGTTCTACTGGATAAATGTCTGGATACTGTGCCACCCACTCGACTATATTTCAACAACAACAAAACGAAATTTGCTCATCATGAAATCACCTTTTAAAAATACCTCCGAAACGCATGCATTCAGCTGCAATACTTCTTTGAAACTAGTGTTGCGGTCATGAGAACTGAAGACGTTGTTTGTCTGCGCAATATAGAATAGAATGGAATAAAAATTTATTGTGTTGAAAGTTACACAAAAGGTACATATACGTGCCACGTCCATTGAAATACATTAAGTCAGTAACGCATCTCGACGACACAGTCGGACGCTGCGGCCGGACGCATTAAAATACGCTGTGTACATGCCGTACCTTTACAGAGGGCAGACGCACCGAACATGCGAAAAATTTTACCTCCTTCTCTTCGCGGAAAGCATTTTTTCTGGTTAAGTCTTTGATATTTAACGTCAATAATACTGAGAAACTATTAACGGGCATGGTTATTGCTGTGTTGCAGAAGGCAGATGCGTCGAACATGTCAAAAATTTGATCTCTCTTACGTCATCGGAGCAAGATATACTTTTGTCTCGGTTGTTGGCTTTCAAAGTCCAGATTATGGTAAAATTATTGGCAAATCTGGTTATAGCTGCGTTACAGAAGGTAGACGCGCCAAATGTGTGAAAAATTCGACCTCTCTCACACCATCGGGGCAGAATTTTTTATGGCTCAGTCATTAATGTTTGAAGTCAAGAATATGGGAAAATTACTGGTTATTACTACGTTACAGAAGGCAGACGCGCCGAATAATAATTTATAATTTAAGCAAATACATTTTTCTATTCAAGTTGAAAATGACAAGTGCTTTTTGTACGTGGCAAAAATATTAGATGACAAGTTATGAAAATTTAAAATATAGAATAAAACATATCTGAAAATGTTCTGGCCGCTGTGGATTATGACGATTTCGTGCATATCAGGAGAAATATAAGAATTTAATTTAAGGATATAAAATTTTAATAGATATTTCAGCGAACATGTCGTTTCATAAATAATAGTGTTTACATTGTCTGAAAATGACCGAATCGGGTATGAATAATTTATCAAAACCTATAAATTAACATAGTTTCAATATGAAATCAAATATTTCATTCCTGCTACTCGGCATCGCATTGGAAAATCGCCCATAACAATTCAGTTCCCCATCCAAATGGAAATTCCATATTATTCTAGAACCATTTATTATTTTATGATAATTATCTGCCATTTTAATGAGAGCCAGAATATACAGAAGCCGTTTGTGGTGTTTTTTTGTTTTCCCAAATATTTACTTAATTTGTTTCATTCAAATTAACTAGTGAAAACAAGCTTATGAAAATATACTACGGTTTATCCTCTCAGAATGTACCGAATGTAATTCCTGAAATATTTTATATATCTATATTTACTTTGGTCTCCATTAACCGCTTTAGAATAAATACAAGAGAAATACTGCTGAGAATATAAAAGATATACAAAGGTTTTCTACAAATTCATTTAAAAAATTTATATTCCAGGTTCCAATTGTTTGTTTGCTCAAAACTGATGTGTACTTCTAAATACTTCTGGAGTTGTAATAGTATTAAATATATTTTTAAGAGGTTAATATCTTTAATATGTAATTGAAACTGACAAATATCAAAACAATCAACACTGCATTCGGAAATTAAGTTGCCACCATCAGGAGCATGTAAAAAGTAAATAGAGGGTGTTTCATTGATAATTGTATGTATAGGATTATTCACTGTATTCTGACCCTACTCTATTTCTGTCATTACTGGGGATAAAAATAAAAGTTTCGTTTCGTGTGATACAGTTCTGTCTGCTGGAGATTTAAATATAAAATTGTTAAAAGACAGTCCAGGTGTCAAACATTTTCACAATATTATTGAGTCTTATGATCTGCATCAAATCATTGCGAACTTAAGAGATTCATCGCAACAACGCAAACTTTAATTGGCGTAATAATTACTTCTGACAATCAGTGTGTCAAAAATGAGAGAGTAGTTAACCTGCATAGAATTTCTGATCATCTGTGATATTAACAAACTAACAATCAATAAGCTTAGTAAAATGGTCACTTTCCGTAGCTTTAAAGATGAACGTGAATTCTTTGCACATTTTCATAGTATAAATTGGAATTATACAGGGTGTCTCACCGGGAACTGAATCGATCGATATAGATATATAGAAAGTACGCATCAGAAAATTTTGAAAATTTAGATGATTACTAATGTCGGTGTGGCCAATCCAACTAAAATCCGGAATATCGATACCAACTTGCTTATTTCAAATGGAACACCCTATAAATTCTAGGGTTTTCGAAAAGAGAAAATATGTAGCATATCCAATACCTACCTAGCCGTTTCAGAGATATTTGATATTTTATAGAAAATTTGACAGGTCAATCAGAATTTTATGCTCTTTGCGAAAACCCTAAAATATATAGGGTGTTCCATTTGGAATAAGCAAGTTGGTATCGACTGCCGGTATAAGCGGAAGTGCCAGCTGCTTGTAATTATTTTAGTTGGATTGGCCACCGTAATTATCTAAATTTTCAAAATTTTCTGATGCGTACTTTTCTCTCGATTGATTCAGTTCCCGGTGAGACACCCTGTATATATATTCCATGATATTAGTACATCGCTGTTTTGAACTAGACTTCAAAGCAAGACAGTAGACAACCTAGAGTGTTACATAAAGATTATAAAAAATATATGACGCAGGGATCTGTTTGACATGTAGTGGTCTTAGAACTTACTTTATTGTAAAAGAGTGTAAGTTATCAGATGAATTTATGGTGCCCAACTGCAGAAAGCACTGGACTACAAAAGTCTTGTGCAGAGAACCCGAATCCTGGGATATTATTAAAATTCCTCTGTCATATTTTCTACCACTGAGAAACCTATAACAAGGGATACTATGTCAGAGAACTATTTTCTCTATCTTTCCTTTATATAAAATGTGACACAAAGGACTTCTTAAAGATATGCTACAAAGTCCAGCGTATAGCAAAGTTGTGAAGATTAAGCCGGATAAGGTACATGTAAAGTTTCTTGTTCATTTTATTGAAAATAAAAAATAACAAGTTTTCCTCCAACAAGATTTTGAGAAAATGCGACCAGAATAAAATCAGTTGTTGAGGAATATGATTAGAGGATGAAGTTTTTGTTAAGTATGTTTAAAAAGCTGGAAATTAAGCATCAAATGTTTTGTTACATATGTTTGTCTATCAAAATAAAATAGTATTACTCATTTTCCTAAATATTTTTTATCTGTTAAATATACTGGGCGTTTCATTAATACTTGTACATAATCTGACGAAGAATCCTTGGTCCAAAATATGAAAATTTGTTCTAAAACACTTAGATACACAAGGTGTTTTATTTCAAAATTTAAAAACTATTTTTCCCCATTATTTCGATACTGTTTAATACAAACGGCAACAATTTAATATAAACACAACTACAGAGCAATACCGGGTATCCTAGCGAAATGTGAGTCAATTTGACAATATGTGTTCACTAAACGAAGTAAAATTAGAAATATGCGGCTTTCACCAGTAACTTTTAGAACTCAAATTTACTTATTTCTAAATTGTCAGTTGTCGGGTATTTGTTGACATTATTCACAATACAAGTAGTTTGTAAAAAGTGTTTTTTCGGTCCTAAAATTTGTAACTAGACAAAGGAGCCCACTCAGCGATAATCACTTGGAAGCATTTTTGTTGCTGGCAGTAGAAAAACACGTATTAAATAAACTAGACAGTGATAAAATAATTGATTAAATTTCCGAAGATAGCAGTTTTAATTATGATAATACTACCAGAGACAACAAGTGAACATTTCTAAGCTTGTCAAGTTTTACTTTTTTGATTCGGCTATCCTAAAACTGATATGCTCATATTTCTTTATGCCATAGGCAAACCTGGAACATGAATTTTGGACCTTCTGTAGTCTTTCTGAATCAAATTTTAGCAGAGCTGGTCCATAAATCGCATCACACTATGATAATTTAGATATAATTAAGGCATCGCATATATTTAGTTTCAATTTTGAATTTAAAATTTGCCGATGAGGATAAAGTTGCCTAAGTATATTATATGAGGATTTACATAAGCAATTCACGTGTTTCATAAATATCAGATCTGAATCAGTCCACAAGCCTAAATTTTTTGCCTCGATTGTAATGGATAGGTCTTCAGTATTCATCATTATTTTGAAAAAAGTATTTGTATGGTCTTTTTTATGCTTTAGTCCAAACAACATAACACATGATTTGCTTGCGTTTAATTTAAGATTATGAGCTGCCGATCTATTAGCCAATTTAACTAAGTCGTTGTTTATTTTTTCTCTACTTGATAAGCTGTTGTCAATGGTGAAGGAAAAATAAGCCTGAGTGTCATCAGAATAGTTATGTATATTGCAATTTTTGATTACCGTGTTGAAATCTGATATGTATATTAAAAATAGCAAGGACCCAAGTATGGATCCCCGAGGGACACCTAAATTAACACAGCGTGACTGTGATATGTGATTACCGTATACTATATGTTAGCACCTGTTGTGTAAGGAGCTTTTAATCAGAGTAACAGAATTTTGAGAAAAGCCGTAATGTAATAGTTTATGACATAAAATATTGGGATTCATAGTGTCAAACGCCTTGCTGTAATCCATCAACACTAAACAGCTTATTTTGCCTTCATCTGTGGCTCGGGTTAGATCATCAGTTTTTATAGATAGAGCA
This sequence comes from Leptura quadrifasciata, assembly GCA_963675555.1. Lineage (NCBI taxonomy): Eukaryota > Metazoa > Arthropoda > Insecta > Coleoptera > Cerambycidae > Leptura > Leptura quadrifasciata. Next base: position 84,612,900 of record OY776679.1, on the reverse strand, counting down.
GTAATCGTGCTGTGCTGTTCCCTACTGACTGAGTTGGGCACTATATTATTTTTGAAAGAAAACTTTTGGTAAGGTGGGAGGGAAGCACACTGATGGGTCGTAGACGGTCTAAATCTGTGGGATTTGAAATTTTAGCTAAAGCTAATACATTAGCCTGTTTCCATGCCTCAGGAAATACTGAGCACATGATGAAGATGAGATGATCAATTAAATAAAAGCTTACTAGTTTTATCATTTTAAGAGAAATAAGATCAACGCCGACCGGGTTGCTCTTACTAGCATTTCAGCATTTGATTTGTCTTTTTTCGACGCTAGCAAATTTGAACGATAGATCTTGTAACTATCGCACATTTTTATATTGTTCTGTGATGTTAATTTGTGTTCATGAATATTTTGATGAAATGATTACATTTCATGAATTTCTAATAAAATCGCAAATATTTCAAAAAGTTGTAACTTTAACCCCCACAATGCTAATATCAGAAAAAAGGGAATTTAATTCTACACAACTTAACGTAAAAAATACAGGGTGTTCCATTTGACCTAAACAAGTTTTCGCGGTTTGAAGTTGACAAAATGTAACGCGAAAAACGGAACACTTGGTATGATATTATTGAATCTATTTTAGTTGTAGAACGTAGTTCCCCTTGTGTTCTTTTTACGTGACAAGAAGCAAATGAGGATCTTTTACACGAAGAAAGTTATAACGGTTCTTGCAAACCGTTGAACCTGCCAAATTTTCTATAAAATGTCAAATATCTCTGAAACGGCTAGGTTTAGGTATAGGATATGCTGCATATTTTCGACTCTAAAATATATAGGGTATTCCACTTGAAATAAGCAAGTTGGTATCGACTTCCGGTATAAGCGGAAGTGCCAGCTGCTTGTAATTATTTTAACTGGAGTGGCCACACCGACATTAGTAATTATCTAAATTTTCAAAATTTCCTGATGCGTACTTTTCTCTATATCGATCGATTCAGTTCCCGGTGACACACCCTGCATAGAAAATTTAGATAATAAAAATCTGATTTTATTTTGTGAAAACCAGTTTCACATTAAACTTTGGCTTATTATACACTTGCGTGAAGAATGAAGAAGTTGATTGACTGTTACTTTGTAGCTGTTAGCTTGGAAATTTTCTCCCCACAAATCTCCATGTTTTGAAAAAAGTTTTATATTGACGGTAGATAAATTACACAACTCTATCCCCAAGAATTTAGATAATTTTGATAAACAATATGTTGTTTAATTGTATAAAGTAAATTTATGTATGTTTCTCCACAGGGGTTAAGTGGGCGGACACTTTTTAGTGAACTTATCCCTTTTTCCATTCTTTGTACATTTATATGGTATACAGTTTGATGCTCAAATTGTTTATTTTGGTAAATACAGACATTTATTATTATTACTATTAATGTTAGTTTATTTATCAGCAAGTTCTATTTTTTTAATTTTATGTATGTACAAGAATTAATATACCTTAGTATAGAAGACACTATGTATTTACAATTACATTGTAACACAGAGATAAAAAAATATTTTCAAACTAAAGACAAAGTTGTTGTTCACTAAATTTCATAATTATTGTAGGTTAAAAATGTATCGCACGTTTCATCTCGTACCGTTTTGTTATCGCTTTCTGCATAAAACCACATCTTGTATAAATATTTGTATTATATGTGACATTTCTTTAAATCACTTAGCCAAAACTATGAAAGTTGAAAGTCGGTATTTAAGAGAAAATCTTTTAAAAAACGACTTGTCGCTACGCCACGGTTTAATAACTTTATAGAAGTGCATTAAAAGTAGAGATTTCTCATTCGCCGCACTTGAATTCGCTTCACTGATAGTAGTTTTTCCCGATGGTTAAATGCTATTGTCACACATTAGTTGCTGGTCCTTAATACTGTTAGCAAGAGATGTTCACATCAGATTATTAATGATTTCGGTATATTAACACAAGTAGTTCACAATAAATTAGAAGGCTAATCGATAGCTTAAACGTACTTTATTCGAATAAAATTTCTTTCAATGTATAACAATAAGTTGAGTGTATATTAAATTAAAACTTTCCACCTGCTCAGGGGTTAAACGATTCACTTAGGAGTATGAGGAATAAACTTTATTTTATAAGAACTATTGTAAATTGCACTAGTGACTTTAAGTGGTATACTATTTTAAGAAAGAATTATGAAACTTATATCGGCTAAGTAAAAAAAGTTGCATATGTTATCATTAATAAGTCTGATAATAAAGTTAGTGACGGTCGAGGATCTTTTTTTTAACATAATACTTTCTCACAATTTTTCATATTTATTTCTCTACTACGGCTGACTATTTCATTGACCTACCCTCTATCTTGAATATTTCTACAACAGATTACTTTGAAATTAGTCTTGGAAAATTATCTTGAGATTTGAGAAAGACAACAATATCTCAATTTGATTTCAGATATAAACGTTCTGCCACGAAAGCGGTTTATAAATCAGTGAATGATACAGTCGAGGACCTTGAGTTTAGGAAGTATTTTAGCCTGTGCGATTGTTAAAGAACACGATAAACCCTCGATGTACTTTTCGAAAGTGTAACAAAATTCGACGCATGAAAAGCGTGCTTCACGTAGAAATATTGTGGAAGAGGTTTTTATATTCTTAATCATATTTTCGCTCTACGGAGCGATTTTTATGCAAAAATTTCAATAACTCATAAAGGAGCGTCATTTTAGAAAGTGTAGTAAATGTCGCTGCACGGGGACGTAATGTCGCCCCGACCACCAAAATTTAGAAACAGTAACAAAATTTGACTCCAATTTCGGAAATTTCAAAATTAAAAACCCTTTTACGAATCCACGTTGTTAAGCACTGCAACTCATGCGTTGTGTTAAATATGAGGACAAGTTAATCCAGCTTCTATTCAAAGTGTATCGAGAGTTTTAGCGAAAATAGCCTTTAGCGACATGGGACCCCCATCATTTCCTAGCAGTCGATTTTGACGGGAAAATGATGAGTTTTAACGGGATTTGCCCTAAACTGGTTCCTCAGTGATTCGGTGTCAGAAAAGTATCTTTACCATGTACTCATATGTGCATGGGACCACCTTGCCTGAACGTATGAAATTGTAATTGCAGAATATAATTCAAAGTCGTTGCGATTCAAGCATTTTCAAGCTCCAAGGAGCGACCAAAATTGATATTGAAATAAAAATACGTGAATAGACAGGCAAGCAAAAGCCCACCAAAATTTTATAAACATTAAACTTTTTTTGAATCTTTTTGTGTAATCGTTAGCTCAAAAACCGCACATTGGATGGTAGTTGGTACATTATAAGTCGTCCGTTCCTCACCATGTGTTGTACACAGGCCAGACTATAGTTTGTAAAAACATATTTCTTGAAGTTGTTATAAAACATAAATTTTTGAAGAGATTTAATATATATTTTTAAACTTTTTATTGTCTTTTACTTGTGTTTTCAAAATTCCCTTTCAGGTATAATTTTAAGAAAGTGTTAGTACCTACTGTGTTAGATTTATAGTGTTACGACGTCCAATAGATACCATCAGAGAAGCAGTTAAGCATAAACGAACAGTAAGTATAAATTTAATATTATTCTCCGTCTGAAACAGTCGTTTTGAACCCTTATTTTGTGAACGTTAACATTCATTTTTGACAAATATAGTAAAAGTCCTTCAGACGCAAAAGATGGATCGTCCACACGATCTCTCAAAGATCTTCGACTGTGGCTTATATGAGTAACTCGTTGAAAAACTAAGGTTTTATGGTAAAACACGTTTGACTTACTACTTCAACAACCTATATAAGATGACAATTAAAAGTATACATCAAGCATCAAAAGAAACCTTACGACATAAAGAAATTAGGAGAAGAACACGAAACTACTGGTGGAACGATAAACTTCTAGAAATGAAATAACAGAAACAACAGATGTATCATAGATGGTTAAATATTAAGGAGGAAGACCACAAAAGAGAATATAGGGAAGCCATACCCAGATTTAAAGCTACTGTGATAGACGCCAAGAATCAAAGCTGGGATAATAAATGTCAAGGATTGGACACCTACTTAGGGGGACGAAAATCCAGAGAACCATGGAGATTCATAAAAAATATTAGATCTGGAAAAAAGAAGAAATAAAAATAAACCCCATATCACAGAAAAATGCCAAGACTATTATAAATCACTGCTTGTAGAACATAGACCCGAATATAACACCTTGCTTCATAATGAAATACAATTTTATGGTGAACTAATAGAAATTAACGACGAAAGAACAAAACAAGCAATAGCACAATTAAAAAACGGACGTGCTCAAGGTCCAGAGGGAATTGATAAAGAATGCATACATACTCACATACATTATAGTATCCTAACAGTAATTTCAACAGACGCCTTAACGGAGAATCAGTACCAGAAACATGGAAGAAAAGATGAATTACATTCATATCCAAAAAGGGAAATAAGAAAGGATGCAATAATTACAGAGGCATAACAGTAACCAGTACACTCAGCAGGCTATATGGAAAAATAATAAAGGAATTCATCTGTGAAGAATATCACCAGTACGAATCCGAAGAACAAAACGGTTTCAGAAAAGGTCGATCAACAATTGATAATATATTTGCTTATCCCAGGTAATAGAAAAAAGAACAGCAGAAGAAGTAGACCTGAACAAGGCATACGAACACTGTACCGGACTCAAAACTGTCCTGGAAAAGACTAGCATAAATATAACACTAATTGATGCTATCAAAGACTTATACAGAGACACGATATCCAGAATAAAAAAGGGAAACAAAATATCAGACGGCTTTGAGACAACAAAATGTTTGAGGCAGGGATATTGTTTGTCCCTAATACTCTATATAGACAAAGCTCTAAGCATGTAAAGTTATGGGACTGGGTATTGGGTATTTCAACTCTATATGCTCTATAATACGCAGACGACCAGATAGTGATCGCACAGGAGAAAGAAAACCTAGAATATATGTCTACAAAACACATAAGAGGATAGGGAAAATGGGGCATACAGGTTAACGCGGAAAAGACACAATACATATGTACAGGAAGAGAAGAATCACCTGGGGATTTAGACCTAGAAGAAGATACAATAAAAAATTACAGGGAATGTGTATATCTAGGCATAAAACTAACAGGACGGACAATTAAAGACAGAATAACAAACGGCAAAATTATAATAGCAGCTTTGAACTCAGTATTATGGCAGAAGAATATCAGACCCGAAACAAAAAAGAGAGCATACAATGCCATACTACAACCGGTTATTATGTATAGCTCCGAAGTCTGGCAGTTAACGCAGAAACAAAAAAAAACAGCTTAGCACAGCAGTGGAAATGGGTTTCTGTAGAAGAGCAGCGAGATTTCGCTTATATCTGAGGTGGTATTTTCGAACACCATCCGAGATTTGTTTTTCGCACACGTAAAAATGTCGTATAGCAAATGTGGCAACGCTGTTTTGTGCAACCAAATGGATTTGAAACCCCTAGAAAACGCTAATGTCACTAATCAGCTGTTATATGTGTTGGTTGAATGGGGAACATTCTCTTTTATTTTATCCGCCAGAGTGCACCAGCCGTACTCGGTTGTTTGTTCGTCAATGTCAATACGAAAAAATATGTCTTTGAATAAACAAAGTTAATAATTAGGATGTAGAATGGAAACTTGTTGCTGTATACCAAAGTGCTCTAACACAGTGCGACATTTATTTTCTAAAAATGACCATTTCCGACAACTATGATAAATCTGGTGTTTTAAAATTGTAATCTATATCTTCACCGTCAAGTGTACTAACTAGAATGAATAGTGTCATAATTGATTAATCTAGGATAAAAGGTGATTTATAAACAAAAAATTCAACAAGTTCATAAATGTAATTATATAACTTTCAACCAAATCAGCTCTAGCACCTCTTTTTCTCAGCTCCGCTTTTAAACGATTTAATGACTAAATTTGGCTCATTTCTACGAATAAAAGAGATTGGGAAACTCTCGGAAATCGGGAAATTTAAACTATTTAAACGTTACATATGATACAAGTTGAGAATGATATTAAACCGAGTACGCATGGCGTCATCTATTAGATATATTAGGAACTGGCTTGGGGTGTTCCCCATTCCGGGTGAGCTTCAAGAAAAAAAAAATTTTTCTTTTTCTGATCTGCATTAATTACGCCCATGTGTACCATTCTGTGTAACCTTTATAAAAAACTGTATAAGTATAGGAACTGTATTTTTATAGGAACTACTAATCAAACTGTTGCCAATGCTTAGCGCAAAGGCGAGAAAAGACAAAAGGAAAAGTCAGCTCATTAGATATGTTTTTTAATCTTTTATTAGTATTATTAAAAACATATGTTTTGTTATATTTCATGTATTTTTGATATCTGTTACGTTTCTTTCTAACCTCAAGCAACTCAAGAAACCTCAGGTCACTAACCTACCCTGATACCCTTCACACACCTCGGCTAGTCTCGTCGTACTCCCAGGTTTTGGGTTCCAGGTTCACACGTGACCTGGCCTATCAGTAGGTGACCTAGGTTAAACAAAAGCAAATTAATAAAAGGATCAGATTAAGTTTCCTTATCCAGTGGTTTGAATTTTGTTGAAAATAAACAAACTCACATCGAGTAAATAATTTATTCAGCAGGACGACATAAATTATTAATTGTAGGAAATAATCAAATGTACCAGACGTGATACAAACATTGACGTATGTACAATATTTAAACCCCAAATTTATTAAACAAACAACAACAAAAAATTACCAAATCGGTTACCAAATGCAATTGCACGTAGTTTACATAACCCTTATTTACTATAGATATATTCCCATGAGTTATTTACACTGTAACATACTAACTGTACAATCTGTTACATCAACTTCAAATAATTACTTAGACTGGACTATATCCTTTAACTAAGTATTAATAAAAAAATATATAGTAGGTTAAAATTATGATATCACTATACCATACATGACAATAAAAAAAGAAATTAATTAAATGAATTTTGAAATTTAAAATTTTGACAACAGAAACTTATCTTTACACCGAGAGTGGCGGTTAAGGTGTAGGTGCTTGTAACCTCACTGTGAACTGTGACTCCATGAATTTTTAGCGTGGTGTGCTCCTTAAAACTTTAGCAATTTTGGCATCCCCTGGTCTCCAACAATTATTCCTTAGACCATTATTTACTCGAGAAGAAAAAAATATGATAACTCCTACTCCACTAACAAATTGACCCAGTCATGAAAACAGCATATCTACGCCAACAAAACCCAACGTAAATTCAAGGTACATCATGACGTACGTCCAACATAAATGTAACATAAATCGCCTAAAAGTTTTAAGAATAATTAATACAAGATGGACGTATGAACACGTTTTTTAACTTACCCTCCATGTGTAGGGCATTTTCTCAAAGATGATATTATCCAGCATTAAGCTGTCGATATTCAAAATATCTAATCGAGGCTGAAGAATTTATTCCCGCAACATACCAATTATAAAGTGATGATTCACCTTTAACAAAATTAATTCGGATTTAAATTATTCTTCAGTCCACACATCCAGGAGAAAAAGCAAGGACGCCTAACACGTGAGAGCTATCAACCGAGAAGAAGGAAATTACCACTAAATTACCACAGGTTATTAAACAGCACATGAGCTACGATAGAACACCAACGTTCGACAACCAACACCCAGTTAAGGTGTGTTCCATTAATTTTCTAGCTTCTCACTAATTCACTAAACTCCACTAAATGAAATAAATACGAGAGAACCGATCTATTGTCTCACCTTTATTTGTTAAACTGATATACTCTTCCAGTCAAAGTCGAAGAAAAGACTTCCAAACTAAAATAAGTAACATCAAGTTAACAGATCAGAACAGAACTGAACCAACGGTGTTACAACCAATAACTAATTGAATATACTTAGAAAGCAATGACAGCTAGGTTAACAACAGAAACTTAACCTCCACTAGAAATTGAACATTACAAAGAATAAACCATATAATTGTATACTACTGAATACTACAGTAAGTGCTCGAAGTAATACGTTAATTATCCCGACATTTACAGGTGGTTATGTTGTAGTTGCTAACATTTTTCAATGTTCCAGGTACTCTAGATAAGACAACGAAACTGCAAGAACTAGATAACATAATACCCCATTATATAACCGACACAAACCTAATTCAATATTAGGCATGTATAATGTACAGGTAGAATACTCTTTGTTTATGATATACAAAACTAATGTTCGCTTAATCTTTTCAGAGCCAAACATGCCAGTCAAAGCTATACCTTGTATAAACTAGAAGCTATTAGTAAACTAGGGTACGACTTCTCAGTAGTTTAATGCTTAATAGTTAAACTCTGTCAAGACAAATACAGCGTAAAGAAAAATACAGAAGGTTTTCTATTAATAATGGAAAATGGATACGAAATACAAATAATAAAACAAACAGTGCAAGCTACATTTAATGTGTGAATTAAAGTGACAATTATATCCTTTTATTTTTAGTGTTGACTACTGTTGAATATGATTAATAAAATTTAAAAATTACAAGAAGCGTTAAGACCAAATTTACTTGACTAACAAAATATAATTAACGAAAATGATATTGATAAGTGAACTTTATATTAAATGTACAAAACAAATATAGAATTCAGTACTTGTCCCTTCCACGACAAAATCAAACGTAACATATCGGATATTGATATATTCCTTTCTTTCTTTGTCAAAGGGAAGCTCACTCGTGTTAGATAGTCTGTATATTAAAAAAGACCATGAATTACGACCAGAGAGTAAATAGAGGACTATACATTGTCAGAAGGTTCCCTATTAACTTGGATGTATGAATATTTTATTTACACGTATGCATCTTTGGCAGTGTGCACGCATAATTTAGTAATGCATGGACCGATCTAGACGATTCCCTTTTTATTTGAAAGAGGACAATTTCCTGGTGATTCCATGCAAATTTCTTCTCGATAACTTAAATAGAAGCTACAAAGGAGAAAATATTAGAAATTTTATATCCGGAAATTGGCGAAGGCGCCAGTAATAGTTTATAATTTTCAATGTTTTTCTCTAAATAAGAAGCCATTTTATTTACACAAAATTGAACTACCTTCAAAACATTCACTAAAAATAGGGAAAATAAGGTGCAACTTATCGGACGATGGTATGAGGTTCGGTTTCATAAGTTCTTAGTGATTTTTTCTGAATACTGTTTAATGTTACTTCCACGTCTAGTGGAAACAGGCTTAAAGTGTTATGAATTGTTGAGATTTTAAATTTCAGCAAAAAAAATTTTCGATCTGTCTGTCGGTCTGCAACTTTTTTTTATGAGCACGGTTACTCTGGGACCGGTTTATGATGTTGACTTGAAATTTGGTACACTCATGTATTATAATGAGATCTAGAACTATATTATATTTTCCGAATTCCGTTGAAGGGTTTGGGGTACATGGGGTAAATAGGCAAAGCAAGCTGGTAAGAATCCATAGAATTGTATTTTAGGCCATGTACGAAAAGTCAAGGTCTCAAATTTTTTTTGGCATCAGCCACAGTCCCCCACCTGATCACCCCCAAATACCATCCCCACACTATCATGAAAGGGAGTAAAAAAAAATTAAAATGTGATTTAGTGTATACAAGAAAGAAACGTCTCAAAAAAATTTTTTGGCGTTAGCTACCCCCTTTACCACCCCAATTGCCACCCCCACCCTATTATTAAAGGGAGTAAAAAATTAAATTTGGAATTAGTGTGTATACAAAGAACAAGGCCTCTAAATTTTCTTTTTGTAAAGTAGATATACTTCCATGTAACAGAGGTATTGTACAAGTGAGCAAATAAATATATTTTTAACTCGTTAATGAAATAACGTTCTATAAACAAAGTTTTATTATTTATACTCTTTAAAATTAAATTAAGTTCTCGTTTATTCAAATGCATTCGCAGAATCGCGAGTTAATGTTAAATTAGCAGTTTACAAAGAGCCATAGTTTTATTACGCTGAATATACAATAAACTCCATATATTTGAATTATTGGGCGAATTTAGTGAGTTATTAATTAACTTTAACTGCAACAGAACACAGTTTAGAGCCATTTAAAGAGACCATTAGCAATTATCTCTTAATTACACTTATTAATGACTTTTGCTAATTTAGTATAAAATGAAAACTGGCACTAGGTCTCCAGACATTCGTTTGGTTGAATAATTTTTAATTAGATTGAGTTATCAGCTGAACAGTTTAAATTAAAAGGGAAATTAACCAATGAATTCTGACGGCATCGGGCGAAAATAGAATTTGATCATATTATTGCGCATTTTATATTAGAGGAACTTAGTAGAATGCAGACTTTAGAATCCTTCTGAAGAAGCTGACAGGATGATCAGCGAAACGTCAAGTCAAGTTCGACGACCACGGCAAGACACGGAAGAATCTACTTCATTAGAGGAACTTGTACCCAAATGATTAGGAGAAGACATAATTTTTGTGGAATGAAGGCTACGAACAAAACATGGAACAGTTAAAGGATCGCCGTTTTCATCAGTAATCTGTAACATTGTCATTGAAGCACTCGATGTAGACTGTACGTTCATCAAATGGCCTCATGGAGATTTTTCGTTATCCGTTTTCCTCGATCACCCCGCAGAAGAGATCATTAATAAGAACGTTGTTCCATAAAGCCAATACAATATACAACGAAGAAAGCTAACCCGAAGAACATAAGGACATTCAACAAGCGCTGGATAAAAATGGTTACAAACAAAGAGATATACAACGAATTAACAATGAGAAAATAACTAGTGTGAAATATTCCATTATTAATAATAATAAAAATCCTTGATCGTGAAGCAATCAAGAAAACTAGTAATTATTTATCTCAATTTTATGTTAAGGTTTAAATAAACAAATTGGCTATTTAAGTGATCGTCTAGTTTTACAAAGTTAGAACCCAAATTACGTTGTGTTTGTAGTAACCTTTTATATTTACCCAAGTTTTTGATGTAAAGTTTGACATTACAGTCTGCTATCTGATATTTTTACCTGACAAAATTAATAACTCTTTTAATTTAAATACCTTGTAAGTTTGAACACTTAGTTAGTCATTTATTTTATTTATTTTTTATTACTCAAGATTACACTCCGAATTTATGGTTAAAGTTTGCTTTATATTTTATTTGATCGACATTAAATCATTATCATATATATCGTTTATTACTTGTATACCAGAAAGGTAAGGTGGAAAGAAAAGACAGTAATTGTTGGGATAAAATAGTCACAGAAACCATTTTTTTATAACAATTGTTGCAGCAAATAGCCGAACATGAAGTTAAACAATCCAAGTATTTAAGACAATTGTCTAAATATTATATAGGAAAGTTTACGTTGCTACAGTAATGACCATACTGTATATGTTTCAGAGTTGGTTATGCCAATAACAAGAACCATGTTATGCAATAGTATTTCAGTGTTATTTTGGTTTAAATTAGAGGTGCGGGAATGGTCGATTAAATGATGGTTTGCAATATCATAGAATGTTGAGGAAATACCCTTTAATTGATTACACAAATGGCAACTACCAAATTGTGTATGATTGTTCAGCAACATAAACTGGTTAGTCGATGTAATTTAAACAGACAAGACGTCTCAGTTCAGAGATTCGTCCCTAGAAACTTCATTCCAACGACGCATAGAAATGTGTTTCAATCAAAATGTGGAGCACTTATAATTTTTTCTGTTAATTATTTGAAGAAACTTCTATTTTTTTTTAAGTTTATTCTTGAATTTTGTACTTATTGCCCAATAAATCGAAAATTATCAGAAATAACCATAGAGATGTACATACAAAAAATATTGGTTTTTCATTATTACATCATGCAGGGTAAATATATGGAGACTGTTTCATTTCAAAAAATGAGAAAACTCAATTCAAAAAGTTTTAAATTGAAAAATAATTTTTGGGCACCGTGTATATTTTTAGGAAGTGAATATGATTCAAAAACATCACGCAGATAGTTCAAATGTGCTTTTAGAGGGCGGAATATTAAACGTAATATTTTTAGTCGCAAACTCCTCTATAAATCCTTATTCTACTATAAGGAAAGTAACCAGACTGCAATCAAAGTTACAAATCTGGCGCGTTAAGTGTAATAATTGCATATTACCATCAAAACGCTAATGCTTCGATTGCAACAAACACCAGCCGAAAGACTGATCCTACTTAAAGGAGCTCCCTTGCCAGTCGTCACACACCACTTGCAGACTGCAGTTTCGAGCTGTACTATAGTCAAAGGATTCTCATGTCGGTCGTCGCATACCTACCTTGCACTGACGAGAGCCAACAGCTCGAAACTGCAGTCTGCAAGTGGTGTGTGATGACTGGCAAGGGAGCTCCTTTAAGTAGGATCAGTCTTTCGGCTGGTGTTTGTTGCAATCGAAGCATTAGCGTTTTGATGGTAATATGCAATTATTACACTTAACGCGCCAGATTTGTAACTTTGATTGCAGTCTGGTTACTTTCCTTATAGTAAAATAAGGATTTATAGAGGAGTTTGCGACTAAAAATATTACGTTTAATCACGCAGATAGCTTGTAACTGGTATTTACATGAACATTTGCTCAAAATCCATAATAGTGACTAAGAATAAAACAGCAACAACATCACCGTCTTGTCTTAATTTATTACTTAAAATTTAATACATAATCTTTCTGATACTTTCGAATATACAGTTCTTACATATAAGTAGGCACTTAAGTATTCATCTGTTTTGTTATTAAATTAGCAACTAGCACTTCAGCTGAAGACTAACTAACTGTGCACATTTCTGTATGAAGGATATGTGTAAATTTCTATAAATTACTGCGGTGAAACAATCTGCGCCCCAGGTTGACTGCAAATGGCTAATATTTTTACCTAAACAGCTTTCACAACACTTAGTTCAAAAAATTGTTGTTTGGTAACTTCGGCGCCCTTTACCGCTCGAAATATTAATTTCTCGGCATCGCGGCATGTACCGAAAATATATACAATTTTCTTTACAAAATTTTTTCTTCAATAACTTTCTCGGTGCGACCAACAGAACACGAGATAAAACGATCCAAAAATTTTACAAGATGGTGGCTAAAGGTCACCTTTTTGGTTTTAGACCTTCTAAGTGGTTCTGATAACATTGAGCATGACAAATTCGAATGTGCAATTTTTTCCAGATCATAGAATCTGGAATTGGTTGGGAGGGCGGTCAATAAAAATTATTGAACTTCAGCACTTAGGCCTCATTGGGCCCCTTGTACATTCTCCCTGTAGGCAGATCCTCGCATAGGCCTCCATCAACCTAATCTTGCGAAATAAGTGGTGATGCTGCCTACAGGCAGGGGTCATGAGCCTTTTTGATACATTTTTACTGTACTAACAAAGGTTTCGAGGATAAGGAATTTTCATATGTGCAATTTTTTAACTTGAACAAGGCCTTCGACTGCGTGTCTTCGACAACATAATAAATAAATTAACCTACTATAAATTTTCGACAAGTGATAGTGGTCTGATAAACTCATATCTTGTGGATAGGTATCAATATGTACAGTATCTAAACAAGAAACAAATATAATCGAGACAAACATTGGTGTGCCCTAAGGGTCAGTTTTGGGTCCGATACTTTTCCTTATTTACATGAATAACATACCTAACTGTACATCTGAACCTAATTTCACTTTATTCGCCGATGATACTACAATTACTTACAAACTCCATGACATTAACGCCGTATTATCTAGTGTTCTTCAAAATGAACCGAAAATTCATAACTGGTTCCTAAGTAATCAATTAGTCTTAAATAGGAGAAAGCAAAATCCATCGTTTTTAGTCAAAGGCAACATACTGTCGATATGAATATGCCTGACAATGTAAAGTTCTTAGGAGCCTACTTAGACCACAATTTGTCCTTTGAAACTCATGTAGCCTATGTTTGCAAAAAAGTGCCCAACAACATCTTTTTACTACCTAGTCTGATATACATTGTATCACAGTCGACTTTATTAACAGACTATTACGACCTTATTCATTCAGCTCTTTCATATGCAATTTTGGCTTGGGGACATTCCCCTCAAGCTATGCATGTTTTCTCTATGCAGAGAAAGGCGATGAGAGTAATAGCAGGCTTAAGCTTTAGAGACGAATGTAAAGATGCTTTTAAGAAACTTTTAATATTAATATTACGTAGGTACCTACATTTTACATTGCCTCCTGTACATTAAAGAAAATCACGATAAATATGTAAGACCTATTACATTCATATTCAACGAGAAATAATAAGAAAATCAACCATAATTTTCTACGTTTGTCGAAGACAAGAAATGGCTCGGGTTACTTGCCATAAGATTTTGTAACATACTGCCGAAGAGTATTCAAAAACTACAATATGATCGTTTTAAAAATGTATTAAAAAAATATTTACTCGGAAACGCTTTTTATGATCTTAATATTTAAAAAACATTAAATATTTATTATCTGACTTGTCTTGTATAGCTATTCGACATCGTTCTTTTACATTTATTTGTTATTTTTATTTAACTGTCTTTACATATTTGTCATTTTTTTTTTTATATTTTATCTTCTTACGGACGTTGTAAAGCACAATAAATATCTATCTAAAAATGCAGTTATATGAGTTTATGTTTATGTCGTAGATTACTAATATACATATAACCTGCATCAACGTCATGTGCGAGTAGTTTTGAAAATTTAAAACATAAGATTTTGCCAAATAGAGCATACCACATTCCACACACATGCGGTGCGAATTTTTGTTTGCAACAGGTGACTCTAGTTATGATAATTACTCGCTATAAAACAGTACAAACATAACTTTACCGTACAACAAGTGTTAATTCCCACTTCAAGATTGAGCGTAATTTCGATTTTATCTCTGGTCGCATAGAAGTTGCCTTAATTAGTTACATAGAAATACTATAAGAGAAACGACGACTCGACATATGGGAAATGTGCACAATTTATAAAACTATTTGGAAATTTTATAATGCTAGATGGTAATTACGGAGTTCAAAAGAGCGGCGCATGTTTTATTACAAATAAGAAGATAGGAAATTATAGATTACGGTCATTCTCATGGATGCGTAGGTTTTTCAAAGTTGTTTTATCGCGAGTTCATCGCAAACGTGCGAAGCTAAATTGTTTCAAGTCTATGCCGGAGAATGTCGACTTGAATTTTGACCATTACCATTTTATACTTTGAGTACGGTTTTATCAAGAAAACTTTAAGAACTAAATGCTAATCCCTATAATGACCCATTAAAATCTGAATCTTGTTACAAAAAAAACTGCCGTCAACGTTTATTGTAATAAAACGGCACTTGAACATGTCTTCTAAAAAAATAACAAACACAGTCGATGGAACTTAAATCAGGAAAATTAAGGATTCTAACGGTATCATGTTCCTATGTGGTATAATGGACGACTGCTGTTCTAGAAGTAGAGGTTTATCTGTGAAAAAAATTACATACACTCATTAAGAAAACTAAACAGAATTATTATAAACTACAAATCGAAAAAAACAAACATAATAAACAATATCTATGGAACACTGTAAACAAAATAAAAAAATTATAATAATACAAGTAAATTAGACAAAATTCAAAATAATAAAAGCAAAATATTAAATTCAAATCATGAAATTGCAAATGAGTTCAATGACACTTTTATTGAAACAGGAGAACGATTAGCAACCAATATAATGCCCGATAAAAACTTTATCCTTAATGAACGAGTCCTGTAAAATACGTTTTCATGCTACCAACAAATACAGAAGAAATTATCGGCATCATAGCAACTCTAAAAAATAAAAAATCTACAGATATTGACAACATAAATGTCAAAACAATAAAAGAAATTGCTAAATCTATATTGGGACCATTAACGTATTTATTTAACTTAATTTTAAATTCCAACACGGTTCCCAAAATTTTCAAAATATCAGTAATAAAACCAATTTATAAAGCAGACGATAAATTGCTATGTCAGAACTATAGGCCTCTCTCTATAATCACAAACTTCGTGAAAATATTTGAAAAACTAGTGAAATCTCTTCTAGATAGTTGTATAAAAAAAATTGAAATAATATCTGATAATCAATACGGTTTTCAAAAAGGTGTATCTACTCAAGACGCAATTACCTATCTAACTGATAAGATCTATCGTACAATTGACAAAGGATTACCATCTCTAGCTATATTCTTGGACCTGGCCAAAGCCTTTGATACGGTCAGTTTTCTTCCGCTATTAAAAGCGCTGGAAAACATAGGAATCAGAGGAAACACCTTAAATCTTTTTAAAAGTTATATATATGAGAGAGCAATGTGTGGAAATAAATGGTGTGAAAAGCGATTTTAAAACTGTAAGGTATGGAGTGCCACAAGGGACGGTATTGGAACCATTATTTTTCATCATATATATAAACGATTTATTCCAGATAGATTCCTCAGGCGTTATACTTATCTTTGCAGGCGATACGGTGGTTTACTATGTCGATAGTACATGGAATAGCTTGAAGCAAAAGGTGGAAAAGGATTTTCTAAAGCTAAAAAAATGGTTTGATAATAAAATACTTGCAATAAATCTTCAAAAAACATTTTTCCTGCCTTCTGCCTCGTACAAACCAGCTCTTCCTACTTTTGATACCTTATCTATAACTGACCAAAACAGCACTTTATATATACAAGAAGCTGATAAAGCCAAAGACCTTGGTGCATACATAGATAGCAATCTAAAATGGGATCTACATATAGAATACGTAGTCAAAAAATTAAGATCGATAATTCCAATTTTTAAGCATATTACAGATATTCTACCTGTAAATAATATTCTAACAATATATTATGCTCTGGTGGAATCGCATATAAATTATGGAATCCTTGGTTGGGGGGGGGGGGGGGGGGGGGTGTGAATAAAGTACATTTATATCAATTAGAAACTATAGAAACTACGCAGACTGTTAAAAATAATATTTAAAAACATCCTACCTTCTCATCTGATGAATTATTTATAATTTTTTTAACATATGCTATATGTTTAAATCAATTTAAAAATCAAACAAATTTAAGTAATATCTCACACCGCTATATGACACGCCAAAACTATACATACCTCAGTCCAAAAATATACTCTGCATTACCAGAAAGTATAAGAAAATCAAAGACACTCAATGTTTTTAAAAGACGATGCAAAAATTTTATAAGGCTAACACCCAGAGAAAATATACATAGGCAAATTGATTTAAAAAACTTCTATTAATGCTAAACTGTGATTACCATTACTGCATCTAAAATGTTTATTTTGAAAATGTTTAGTTTAAAATTTAACGTTAAACCGTTAATATTTCATTGTGTAGAATTTTTAATTGTATAAGATATCTATTTTTGTTATAAGTAAATGTACTTGTATTTTTGTTTGTGTCAAAGCGTGTAGTTAGGTTTGCTAGTGTGAATTCTTGTGTATTCTGTGAGCATACTCGTAATACTTATGATCGTATGTGTAAGTGTGTGTTCACATGTGTATATAATATATGCTTCAACTTAGTTTATAGGTGTTCTCAAAGTGGTATACTGTAATGTCACCTATACCGTAGCTATTTCTTCATTATTATTACATTAAATTTTTATACTTATTTATTTGCCATATTGTAATAATTGTCCCACGCACAAATATCACTTGTGATATTTATTGTGGTGTATTTTATGTGTATTTTAATGTTATCATACTGTTATAGTGCCATTGTTATTCCTTGATACATTTTAAATAAACATTATTATTATTATTATTATTATACTTAAAATAGCAATCGGCCAGCATGTATTTTCCTTTCTTTCTTGGTAATATTGCTAAGGATATACTATATATACATAGTTAGATAGAATGTAATGTAAATGAACAAAATGACCATCACATTTCAGTCTGCATGTTGAGTAATAAACGAAAAAAGTATGACCTAAAAATATTCACTGATAAATTAGAAGATCTTAAAGTAACTGGCAGGCTATTTATTAAGCTAAATGAGGCATGAGAAAACATCGCTTAAAAAATTCTCTGTTATGAGAAGGCATCTAAAATATAAAAGTGTCTATTAACATAATGAGGTGTTTGTTTGAATTTATTATTTTAGTCAAATATGATGGAAGCTGTGTTTTTAAGTAATTTATATACAAGGTGGTAGAAATTGTCTTCGGATATTTCTGCGGCTGATAGTATATCCAAAAATAATGGTAGTCTATTATATAAACGTATTTCCTAAAATAAATAATAAGGAAGATATACCCCTTCATAGGGGGATGGATAATAAATTTAAGTTTTTCTGCGATATCTTCCGACTCCGACTTTAAATCATCAAGATCATGTTTTAAACTCAGCCATAGGCCATCCTTGATGGCACATGATTGTATGAAAGGGATGGAATCGTTGTTGCCTTCAGTCATGCGTACTTTAAGATGATTTTATTTATATATAAAGTGCGCACGCCTTGTTTTTCTTGCATTCGTTCATTAGTATTTTTTTTATTTTTTACTTCTTAGTACAACTTTTAACAGAAAAGCAAGTTTTTAAATATTTTTATTATTTATTTTATTTTCAACTTTTTAGTCATACACGGCCAGGGCCCCTGCAAGGGCCCTGGCCGTGGCAACAATTCTTATATCAAAGTGTAAGGTCTAACGAACAAGTGTACCAAATTTCAACGCTTGAGAATAAAATGCAAAGTGGCATATAAAACGTCTTTATAGAACAGTTAAAGATATCACAGCTGTTAGAGATAGTATTATAATTATTACAATATATGGGAGATTTTAATATAATATTAGTGTTAGCCGATGGACTGCAAAATGTAAGCGCGTTGCGACTGCTGAGCCTTGGCACCAAGAAATTTTGTTGACTTAAATCGGGAGAGTCAATTCTGTTACGTAGCAATATGTGTATGTAGTGTGTAGAAACTTTTAAATGTAGAAATGTCTCCCAAATTGTAACGAATCAAAGTTAAGTATACTTAATAAATATTGATAATCACAGCCTCTGTTGGGATACTTGCCGCCAATTCGAAACATGAGGAACTTTAAAAATTTCCTTTCAATGGATTCGATATAGCAGACGTAAATGGGGTTCCAGACTAGAGTGCAATATTTAAGCTTAGAACCTAAGAATAAATCCCAAAATTTCCATATAGCATGAAACGGTCTACTCAACGTGCCCAGAAAAGATTAATTCATTGCCAAAGTGAACACAGTATTTAAGTACATTAAATCGGATCAGAGGTCTTGTCCAGTAACTCGAAAAATGTTACATATAATAATAATATTCAAGCTTAGACATAACATAAGAGAAGTATTTTAGTGCTCTGATGTTGGCAAATGATTTGCAGTTTCTAATTATGAAGCCAAGCACCTTTGACTTTTAAATTAATGTGTTCAATAAATGACAGTTGATCATCGAATACGACACCAAGTGGAATCAACTTTGGATAACAATCTTCCGTCAATGGAGTAATTATGTCCAATATAAAAGGGCTTTTGACACACGTCATACACTTACATTTGGAAGCGTTAGGGTATAACCTATTAGTCACACACCAATTATGAACTCTGTTAATATCATTTTGCAGTAATATACAATCATCAAAACAGGTTACTTTCATATACAGCTGAAGATCATTCGCGAATAATAGCCTACCGCTCTTACTGATGACTGAAGATATATCAGTAATAAAGAACAATAACAGAAGTGGCCTCTGGTTGGAGCCTTACGGGACATCTGATGTAGCTATAAAAAATGGCTCAGAGTTGAGACCGTTATACGAAACTAACTGCTTGCAGTTTTAGATATGACTGCATAATTAATAGTAGTGAATCACGTAATCCCCAGATATATAGTTTACTGATTAAGATGTCATGGTCAATGTGATCAAACTCCTTCGAGAAATCGGTATGGTTTATGAACTGAAATGACAAGATATCAAAAGCAATCTTATATATAAACTGAGGATGAATTTTATGGTTTAGAGCTGGTTTCCATCCACTAGAGGTTAAAGTAATTGCTTGAATCATATAGAAACTGGTACCTTTTACTTTCGCTTTTACTAGAAAAAAACATAAGATCGCTACATATGGCATTCTTCTCGGTACTGTACTATTTTTGTATATTCCCTAGTCACTTTTGAGTTCTTTACAACTTAATAACATTGTCAGAAAGCTAAGTCCTCGCATAAATTCGAATTTTTTTTCTCTAAAAATCCATTACAGAGTTAATAACTTCACCTTTAAATTGGGTGACGTTATATAAACTTGGTTTATGTCCTCGGCTCGGCACAACAAACACTAACTAATATTATTAAGCAAATAAAAATATCATCACGGCCATTTTACTTAGTTTTAATATTATGTTTATGACGTAATTAAAACTTTACAACTACGCTGTTGCTTTATTTTGGTAGCAGCTGGGTTAATTTTATAATTTTGTTACGCCGAAATGCATTAAGAATGTTCTCGAATAAAAGCCAGAGTAAAATTACCGTGCTTGGATGTATTTGGAAGAGCTTTTTAGTACGGTTTAATTAATTTTTACATGCTTGGAAAATTTGATTAAGATTTATTTGATCATATTGCAGTTGTTAGAGATCGCTTGGTTTTTAATTTCACGTCTTCTCCTGTCCCGTGTCGCGTTTTATTTTGCTTGGAATGCTTAGTAAATGTTACATAAATATCAGACATACAAGTCTTAAACATTAAAAATAAATGGTCTCTTAAAATTATGCGTCTTTCGTTGGTAAATATATTTGCAATACAACATTTCACCGCGTCTTTCAAAATGTGCATAGATACCGAATTTTATATTTCTAAAGTGGGATAGACCCAATTATAGTGAAAACTATTTGATAGTTATCTACCATCCTACACAATTCCTATAAAGGAAATCGTATTCACACGGGCTGATATCTGGGAAACTTGATAAAAAAAAAGGCAGTACATTGTTATACCGCCTCCAAATTATCCTATTAGCGCTCAAACGGCTTAGATCTGGGGAATTGGATGGTAATAAACAGACTCATCAATTTAGTAAAACGTTTAAATGGGTCATGGTTGTTTTGTAAAATTCGATCGGATGTTATCCATTGCACTGAACACAGAAAAAAATCTATTTTATATTAAAGTAATCAGCTATACTTAACAATTTTGTATTTCTCACGAGAATAATATTACTTGGCATAATAAAATATTATTAATTCAATATTACACGAATTGTAAAACAAGAACCGATATATGCGCTTGAGTTCCATTAGCATGATTATTAAAGTCAAGGTAAGTTTAGTTCCTGCAAAGTATACGTATTTATTAAATTTACCCTTAATAGTACATTTTTTTCAATTACTTCTAATCGTGGGGGTAATTGCAGGAAAATATTTGGTGCAAATTCTTAATTTATGTAAATGTCAAAAATATTTTAAGTATTACATTATTCAATATTCAATAGTCGCTGTTTTCACATAAAAGTACCACCCTTAGGATAAGACTACAAACTCTCTTGTAGGGTTATTGATTATATTTAGGCCACCCTTTATAATCGTTAATATTGGAGATAGAAGAAAAAGTTTCGAATAAAAATTGTAGGGCCATTCAAAAATTCAACAATATACAGGGCGTTCCATTTGAAAAAATATTATTGCTTCTTTGCACAGTTCTTTCAGGAAAATCTTAGTTTATAATGAAAAAGAAATTTTTCCTCATAGCTTTAAACAGTTGTAACTTGCGAATCATTAATCGTATGAAGGTCACTTGGAGCTCATTTTACAGATAATTTAATTCTCTTCAAAAAACCTTTAGGGTCACTATTGCCTAAAGCCAATCAAAAAATAGCTATTTCTCTAAATGCACTTGAAAATGATAATTTTTAATATTTTTCACTTTTATCTCCGTTCACTCGTTATCAAAACGATTTTATACTTACAACAGCATATTCAAAATTTGATCCTCTTTAACTTTCATCAAATACACTATAGGCGCACGATCTATCGTTTTCGAGTTTTTATCGATTTTATCATGAAACAAGTGTTCTGATAGTGCGCTATAAAGATGTTTAAAAATTCATATCTCTGCCAGTATTGATCTAATGGAAATAAAAAAAAAATTGTTTGTAATCGAATTCTCTACAACTTGTTACGGACCTCTAGCGTATGCGACCCACCATACGCTTTAGCGTTTTGTGGGCCGCATTATAACAACTGCTACGGGATACACGTACATAAACAAATAAATACGTTGGATCTTAATGATTATCAGATATTACGTAACGAAATCACTTGGGCTACTGTAGCGTAGCAGATATCGTAGGCACTGCACTTACCCGGAAAGTGATGTACGTGCCTACGATAAAATTTCTCTAGCTCAGACAATCTCAGGGCGTTAAGCCCAAGCTTACATAAACTATGATAAATTATTAGTTTACTTACTTAACAACTCATTGAGGTTTCCATAGGTAGTGGTCGCAGACGAAACAATGACACTTTCTTTAAAAATGAAATGCACTATATTAAACAATTTACAGATATTGGTTCTCTAGCATGTAACCTGGCGATGTTCAAAGTTGTGGCCAATTTCACGATTAATAAGTTATAACATTCATAAAAATGCCTCGAGTAGCTACACATCGGTTTACAATGTCCTCAAAAATTGTCATAGATTCTGCCACAAAGGTTTGATTTAAAGAACCTCCTTAAATATATGTAAATGCATAAAATCCTTAAATATGTACAAGTTAAAAATGCAAACGTATGAATTTAAATCCAGCCGAACCGCTGAAGGTGGTCCCCGGTAAGTAAAAATAATAAAATACAACACACTTATTCAGGGTGGTACGATACCGAGTCCGGACGTGGAAGAACTGTAGCCCGACAGAGATGTCTTCGGGACACAAGAAATGGACCCAAGGATGGGGTTGATGGTAGCCTCTCTAGCCCTGGCACCTTCCACTGTGTGTGGATGCCCCGTCCGTGGAACTCTCACTGACGTGTGTAGAAGCCCCGTCCGTAGAACCCTCACTGATGAGGGAACAATCCACCAAAACTCCTGGAAGCCACAGTCGGATAAATGGGGTCGAGTCCGCCTTTCAGGTTGACACGGTATTTCCAAAGGAAAGCCTTGTGTAATTTAATATCTTGCTTCCGCAGATAAAATTTACTCACAACCACAAAATATTCCGCTAAACGGAACAACAACAGATTGAGGAAATTTTCTTGAGTTGATAATTCTAAAATCCACCGGGATGCCTTGGATAAAACCGAGGTTCACAAAATTATCAACTAATTACTAGCAACCACGCCAACAAAAAAATGGTTGCCTACCCGTCTTCTGCTCTGCTGTTCACGTGTCGCCCTCCCGTGGAGAATAGCGAAATGTGTTTCGGACGTGTAGCAGTTGTTATAATGCGGCCCACAAAACGCTAAAGCGTATGGTGGGTGGCATACGCTAGAGGTCCGTAACAAACTTTCATTTGAAATATTTTGCGATCCGAACGGCCATTTTTGAAATTTTAGCGAAGAACGCGCGCGTTTCCGTTGCGTCGCAAAACTGTCAAAATTTCAAAAAAATCTATCTCGGCTCTAATACGTTCTACGAAGTTAATAGTTTAATAAAGATATCATTTTTCAAACAAATTTGTCCCGCCAAGCTGATTTTTTCAGGGTCTCCGGAGTATCCAACCAAAAAGTCACAGTTCACACGAAGGGTGTTGCAATAGGGGTGGTTTCTTATTTTTTTTTGAAATTTTCTTTTTCCAGCTTGTACATAATAATATTCTCTGCAACTTTGTCTAAAAAAATTCTTTGGTGGTTGGTTTGCTGGTTTTTGCAGGGTTTATTAGTGTAAGTCACACCGCTTTTCCAGATTGTTTGTTTTTAACATTAAAGCATATTTAATAGGGATGTTCAAATGAAATTTGAAGGTACGACGGTTGAAACAAATGGGAATGTCCAAGTAACTTTGTGTTTTCAATGATGTGCTTTACGTAAATGTTAATTGTCAATTGAACTCATTTCCACATCACCCCTGTGTTACAGTTCCGGGCGCTGTAGAGATTTTTATTAAGTACAAGTGATCCAAAAAATAAACCGCCCCAAAATAATGAGACCACCCCTATTGCGCTAAACCCCGAAGGGGTTGGACCGCGATTTTTTGGCTGGAAACTCAGGAGACAATCCTCGATCAACCCTGCAACAACCAGTTATTCAGCCTTTTGTTTGTATATTTCCTGAACCATAATAAATAAATATGGTGAATGTTTTCCCATATAATGGGCGTTGGACCGTCAAAAATCAAAGTTACCAAAAAATTTTATTAGGCAAAGCTGTAGAGAATATTATTATGTACAAGCTGGAAAAAAAAATTAAAAAAAATAATAATAAGAAACCACCCTTATTGCAACACCCTACAAGGGATGTGGACTGTGACTTTTTGGTTGGATACTTGGATACTCGGGCGACACCCCTCCATCGACCATGAAAAAATCATCTTAACGAGACAAATTTGTGAGCACCCCCTATAGAGAAGGTCGACTTTTACTGTACTATAAATAAAAAACGAAATTGTGCGGATCTTTATTACCTATAATTTTCATGTGTACATATTTTACAGTAAACTTTTCTAATTTTTTGCGAAAAACCGATTTCCCCCCTCTGCCGGCGTTTACGGATGGGAACTTTTGATATGTTAAAAGTACCACAAAATAAGCCTGTTCCCAAAATATCAGCCCGGTCTGAATTATTTCATCCAAATCGATAAATTTCGTCACATTTTATTGGGCTACATAGGGAATTCTTGTATTAGACAATCTACCTCTGGTAAAATTATTTTCGAGATATGTTTGTCATGTCAAAGAAAAATCATAAAATATAGGCCCAACTACTTTGCTTTGAAAAATTCCGCACCAAACGTAGACTGATTTTCTACCCAATTTTTATATTTGCTTGACCTTTCTTTGTCTTTGGTTTTTATTATCCCAGGAACGTCTGTTTTTTCTATTAAAAACTCCCGCCGTGGAAAAACTTGATTCATCTGTCTACATAATTGCTTTATAAAAATCAGGATTTTTTTTTCCATCTAATTCATGGAGCATGATCTGACAAAACTCCAATCTTCTACGTTTTTGGTCCTCATTCAGTTCTTGGACGGGTAATATTTTGTAAGGCCTATATTGATACTTTTTCAAAGTTCTTTGAATGTTGGAATTGGATTAGGATACGTCATGTATTCACTTCTTACGGTACACTTATTTTTACTATTTTTCACATAAAGGAAAAATATTTCGACCTTCTCAGCCTCACTATAACCCATTTTGATTAAATACATGTTAATAATGACGGTTTGAAATGTCAAAATTGAATAAACAATAAAATAATTATTTTCGTGGCCTACCTTCTTATTTTTGTTTCGCTTGTGATTTGACATGCATGGCTCACTCTTCTTGCAATAAAGCAGCTCATTTGCATTTTGAATGTCAAATATGACAAGAAGTATTTAAGGTAGACCTATACAATAATATATATTTAAAATCAGGGGAAAAAGGGCTTCTCGAAAATCCAATAATATATTAGGTGTTCCATTTAAAAAAAAACATACTTATTTATTTTGTATTCCGTGACCTATACATAACATTGTTTTCTTTATCACGTTTCAATAAAATATAGGTAAAATCCTACAACTTGTATACGAAACTTTTTTCTATTTTCTATAATAACAGAAATAAAAGGGGATTACAGGGTGTCCCACGACGAACTGCGGCGATCGATATCTCGAAAAGTAGACATCAGAAAATTATGAAAATTTGGTAGCAAACTAATGTCAATGGGGGCAACTCGGCTAAAATATTTTCAAGATGGTGGCTTTCACTTCCGGTTATACCGGAAGTCGATACCAACTTGCTTATTTTAAATGGGACATTTTTTGATTGTACGTAAAATTCTAGGCCGATTTTGTGTATCATGTCCTATACCTAGGTCTCTCCGTTTTTGAGATATTTCAATTTTTATGTCAAAAATGACGTTTGCGGGCCCTAAAAAATTATCAATTTTTCCTATAAGGAAGCCTTTATTATCTAATTTGGGTTCGATTCTTTGTTGAAAAAGATCTACTTTAATAGAGTTTTTATAATATTTTGATAAGTATTAATATAGAGTGTTCAAAAAATAAGAATAAAGATGAAATTGAGAAAACTGTCAAAAATCATTTTTTTCAAATGGAAACCTCCAATTTTTATAATTTTTTCTTATTTGCCATTAAAAATAAGGGTAAGTTTGTATATGGATGTCTATTCCGAAAATTTTTACTTTTCGAGATATTCCCAATTCAATATTTCTATATGGGGATTTTGCTATGGATTTTAAGTTCAATTACTGTTAGTTGGCTATGACGGCGTTGAGTGCTAAACAAATGTATGTAGCTGTTACTTACCAATTGACAAGTATTAATTATCATGCTGGGGCGCTTAAATTATGCACACGAGGATTACTTAAATTTGTTTATAATCTATGGAGAATGTTGCAAAGTTTTATCAAAAACATGTGAAATATTTGCTAATAGATATCGAGAGAAACAAAAACCGTCTCCGAACAGTATTTAATGAATAATGGAGAATTTCAAAAAATTTGGCACTGCAACAGTTCATAAAATAATTAAACAAATGTAACTTAGATACAAAAGGTTCTTACATAAAACACTAACAGTATAACTACTTATACTCAGGAAAATATTTTATTTTAATAAGTGTTCAAAGTGTCCACCCTGAACTTCCAAACATTTTTCGCACCTCTTGATTAGTTCGTCATGGGTGGCCGCTCTAATAGAACCTGGAGATAATCTTTCAAAAGCATTCCTTACTCATGCCTGATAATCTTCCATTGTTGTGACTGGATTAAAATAAACCATATCTTTTATTGTTCGTCATATAAAATAGTCTAAGACAGATAGATCAGGAGAACGGGGAGGCCACAGAAAAGGTCCATTGTTAGCAATCCACTTGTCGTAAAAAGTTTCTTCCAAGAAGTTGTTAACTATGAAGCTGCTGTGTGGTGGCGCGCCATCGTGTTGGTAAAATATTTGCCTATGTTCAGCTAGCGGCAAATTGTTCAAATATTCATTATCTAAATCTTGTAATATATTCAAATATCTTTCACCTAAAAAAAAGTTGATACGTAATTTGAAAAACAGAAACTATTTAAGTATTAATTCATTACCATTTAAGTTTTCTTCATAAAAATTAAGTTTTACGACTCCATCATTTCTCACAGCGTAGTACACATTATATTGCCAGGTTTCTTGATAATTTCGCAATCTCATGGCATGGCGATGTGAATCACACCAAAAGTGGAAATTATGTCTGTTGAAAAGTCCATTTTTCGTAAATTTTGCCTCGTCAGTCCAAATTATGTTGTCCAAAAATCGAAAGTCGCCTTGTAACATTGTTAAAATAAATTCGCAAAAGTGAACTCTTCTGGTCAAATCGGTGTCCTTTAGGTGTTGAGCCGTAGAAATAGAGTAGGGATGGAATTTGTGTTTCAAAAGAATTCTATGAATAGAGTTCTTGGAGATTCCTGTTTGTAAGGCCACTTGTCTTAAGGATGTCATAGGATATGCCGCAGAATATCCCAAAATAGCAATTTCGATATTTTCATCATCGACAATTGGTTTTATTTTATGAACTGTTGCCTTAACTATGCCAAAATTTTTGAAATTCTCCATTATTAGTTTAGTTCGAAGACGGTTTTTGTTTATCTGGATATCTATTAGCAAATATTTCACACGTTCTTGATAAAACTTTGTTACATTCTCCATAGATTATAAACAAATTTAAGTAATCCTCGTGCGTATAATTTAAGCGCCCCGGCATGATAATTGATATTTGTCAAATGGTAAGTGACAGCTACATACATTTATTTTGCACTCAACGAAATATTGAATTGGGAATATCTCGAAAACTAAAAATTTTCGGAATAGACATCCATATACAAACTACTACCCTTATTTTTAATGGCGAATAAGAAAAAATTATAAAAATTGGGGGTTTCCATTTGAAAAAATTGATTTTTGACAGTTTTCTCAATTTCAAATTTATTCTTATTTTTGAACATTCTGTATTAATACTTATCAAAATATTTTTAAAACTCTATTAAAGTAGGTCTTTTTCAGCAAAGAATCGAACCCAAATTAGATAATAAAGGCTTCCTTATAGGAAAAATTGATAATTCTTTTAGGGCCCGCAAACGTCATTTTTGACATAAAAATTGAAATATCTCAACAACGGAGAGACCTAGATATAGGACATGATACACAAAATCGGCCTAGAATTTTGCGTAAAATCCAAAAATATAATAATATATAGGGTGCCCCATTTAAAATAAGCAAGTTGGTATCGACTTCCGGTATAACCGGAAGTGCCACCATCCTGAAAATATTTTTGGCCGAGTTGCCCCCACCGACATTAGTTTACTACCAAATTTTCCGATGTCTACTTTTCGAGATATCGATCGCCGCAGTTCGTCGTGGGACACCCTGTATATCGAATAATCCTGTATATGAATTTTTCAAATTACACTTAAAAGACGTACATTTTAGAATAAACCAAGGTTTCTCACAAAGTTCTACAACAACGTCAGAAATATTTTTTTTTTATAAGTGGTATCCACACTATTAAAGATTACTGATGCCGTCAACGTTTTCTACAAGGTGTCTGCGCTGGTTGAGTTGTCAACTGTACCATTATTAAAATAGCCCACTTGCTGATTGTTTAATTCAACACAGTTTGATTCTATTTATAAATAAGCGCATTGAAGTCGGGTTAATTTTAAGTTACCTTCTGTAGCAATTTGCCTTTACGAGAGGACGTAAAAATGAAATTTCGCGCGAATGAAATTTGCCTCGCACACAGAATTGGATAATGGCTTGCCTGTACCGAACAGCAGATAGAATATTGATGATAAAATTCACATATCAAAGAAAAATTATCGAATGAATTTTATCAGTTCCAGCTGTGTAATAATAGCATTTCGAATATTCAAACCTGCAACAAATGCTAGCAAAGTCGACGCAAATTTAATATATCGCAACAAATTTATCCAGTACAATTAATCTCCACCACAAAAATAATATACTTGTTACTATGCGACTACATATTTATGATTCACAGCTAATTCAATAGGCTATTTAACATAATTCTAAAAAAAGTTCAATGTGCCTGCCATTTCAATATTAGGTAATTATCGTTAACTGTAAAATATAATTATAAAGTTAAATTAACAATATTAAGTGGCAAAGTATTTGCATACGATTATAGCAATTCCAACACATAATTAATTTCTAATCGTTTTTATAAAAGGTGATTCAACTAGAACAGAGATAGAAAAGGCAAGTTTTAGTTCATTTGATTGATTTTCTTTACGAATTATTTTTTTAAGTCGGTATGCAAAATCGGAATCATATTGTAAGACTAAATGATAGGTCTCGCAAAAAATATGTCTTGGATCGTGGGGTACCACAAGGGTGAGATCTGGGGCCTACGTTGTGTTTATACAAGTCGGCTGCATAGAGTGCATAGCCCATTGTTACGGTAAAAACTTAATTCATAATGTATTGATTCGAGCAATATAATGTTGCTGAATTAATAAAGGTTTCTGTTAATAATTTGAGTAATTTCAAGATTTTCTTTGTGAATTACCAGTGGCAGAAAGATTAAATTATACATATTTTCAACAAGATGGGCTCCACTTCACACTGCTGTAATATGTACAAATTATTTAAATCAAGTTATACCAGATAGCTGGATAGGCACCTAGGGACCCATTCTATGGCCAGCTCTATCACCACATATTACTCCCTTGGATTTTTCGTCTGGGGTTAGATTAAAGACAAGGTATTTCAAACTGCCCCTGAAAATATTGAGCACATCAAAACCAGAATTAGAAACGCATATGAGGCAATTACTCCTGACATGCTCCAAAATGTAAAGCGTGAGGTGTCTCGTAGAGCATGTTTGTGTATTAGAATGCATGGTGCACAATTTGAGCATTTGTAGTTAGAAACATAAACACACACATTTTGTTTTCAGTATAGTAGTAGGTAGTACTGTTATACACAGTTTTTCGTTTTTTGGATTTTTATTTAGGAGATATTTGTTTGTTTGTATTAAATTGTAATAAATAATTACTGAATTATAATTATTATAAAGTGAATTTTACTATTATGGCATAGCCGATTTTTACTATTCAATGATATGAATTGTGGTTTTCGTAAAATATTAAATATTGACACTATCATTTAAAATTTTTGTGACATGTTTCATATCGTTGGAAAGAGAAAAATAAACGGAATTAATGGTATCATGCCCTACTTAGATTTGTAATTTTTATTTTTGCACAAGAGCGTATGTCAAAGATTACTGCGTTTTTCGAATTTTTTTGATACACGAGGTGAAACGTTGGGAGATCTGCTATAGATTCAGAACTAACATAGAACGAACGACCTTAGAAAAGCTTTTTGTAATTTAATAAATGTCTGGTAGTAAGGATACGTGGGAGAAATATAGTTGCATGTTGCTTAGCAATAATTGGTTGTTATTACATTTTAATTATCATGATGTGTACGGATACTGGTTGGATATTGTCACAGCGAAAATTATACTATTAGTAAACGCTGCGATTAACAAATCACCAATTTATATTTATAATAAAATTCATTTTCTAACAGATACTCACAACTTCGTGCTGCATTTTTCTCTACCGCAGCGGATGACGAGGAGAAAAAGATCACTCTTTGATACTCGAGCCCTGGAAATGGGTATTCGGTACGGTACGGTTTAGCTCGGGCGTCAGTCCCACTCTTAATTGTTAGGACAACACTACCCACAAGCCGGATACGGGAGGCTGAGTAGCTCAAGTGGAGGAACGGTACTCCAGTGGACCAATCAGGGAAATTAAACTTTCGTGCAGAACGGAACAGGTAGAGGGAAGGCACGTCTAACTCTTGGAATGAACTGAAATGTTGGACGGCGTCAACTGTTTCCCTTTACTGTTACAAGAGTGAGAGAATGATGCTAAAATGGTGCGCCACGGATTGTAATGACGTCAAAATAACTAAATATTTCGGAATAATATCAGTTTATGGAAAGTATTTCTATCACCTGTATTTTGAGCCTTATAATATTTTCGTGTAGAACGGAACAGGCAGCGGGAAAGCACGTCTAAATCTTGAAATGACAGCCAGCGAACTATCTTTTCCTAGCTCAGTGGCCAGAACGTTTGAATGGTAGTTGCTCATGCCAGCGTATAGGCGATATCCCCGGTTGCGGTCGCCCTTGTCACTTGGGTACATCTGCACCAACGTAGGCTTATTTATTTGATAATTATAATTACATACATAGCATTATGATCTATTAATACGGTATGTGAATTGTGAAGCACCATGCTCACAATAAAAACTAGTTGACAAGCACTACACTTTTTCGCTCCACCCCTCTGCGAATAAGCACAGAAATAAACCTGCTGCCTCACTTGACTCAATCTGGCAACATCTCGTTTTTATACTCATCAGAACGTGAGTTGTTGCTTTGGTTAGAGTGCATTATCGTATTTTGTGAGGTTAAGTATATATCTGTGATTACCACGTTGCAAACTCCTGCTCACCAACTTATCTGAGGCAAGTCGAGATCGACCGAAAGTCACGAATTTTCAACATATTTTACAGAAAAACGAATACCGCTTGCAGTAATTTTTTTAGAGAAAAATATGCTTCTTTCCTTCTCCTAATAGCTCTCAGATTTTGAAAAAAATCGTAAAAAAATATTATTGTAGTTAATAAAAAGTGAATATGAGATTCAGAAGACATTAATTAGTATGTTAAAATGGGAATTTCAGGGGCTAATATTTACCAATTTATTACTGCAAAACTACTCAAATTTTTCCAAGGTACGCAGAACATCAAAAAAATATGTATAAATTTTCAACATGATCGTAAGAATTTTTTTCCCTGGGAACGCCCGTAAGAGGCGAGTTGATACAATAAATAATTTAACATCTATTCTTACGATAATAAAGTAAAATGAAAATTATACAGAGGGTATAAAAATAAAGATACATATCCTAGGCAGATTTTCGTGACGAAAATTGTTTCATTACAATATTAACGTACAAAAATCATTAATTACATCTTTTCTTCATAAAGCTTGATTTATTCGAAAGGTCTTTTTGGTACAGTAATTTTAAGTTATATAACATAAAATATTAACAAATTTAAATATGAAATTCGAAACTTATTTTTACAATATTTCAAATCTATGTTTACGTAAATATTCTTTTATTTCTGTATATAAGAATTATAAGCTGTGTTAATTTGAGCTCTTGTTGTGGCAAAACAGAGTTATCTCACTAATAAATTTATTACTATTATTATTAACTTCAGGAAAACACACAAATTCTAGCAAACATACAATGACAGCTTGCAACAAACTATTTACATCGTAAAAACTTCATCAGCATAATAAAAACGTCTCAAAACAATTACACCAGAAGTTCCTATGGGAACGACTTAACAGTAAGGCTCTGGAATGCCATTCTTTTGTTCGTAGTGGTACCACGATCCTTTTACCTGTGTATAAACAGATGTTCTTTGTTTAATTACTCCTAGCGCGTGTGTACTTATTATTACTGATCTGTTCGAATTACTTCCAACCTATCGTGTAGCTTTGCATTGTGAATACGTTAATTGGTCGTACACATGGCCTCAAGGTCGGCCTGCGTGACCTTGACCGTATGGATCACCTGCATTGTCCGTAACTTGGCCGACTAGTTATTCAATATGGCGTTTGGAATAATTATGGATATGTCTAACGCGATGAAAAACGTATCGTGCATGTGAAGCCCGAAGAGGATTTTTTTACTAAATTAATATAGCGTATCATTAGAGAATGCTAAATTATTTATCTATTCAAACTTTTATACACACAACTAACGTCTCAACGAAACTTTTTGGAAAAATTGTTACGTATTTCTTTTTTGTTATAGTCCGAAGGACCACCGGAAAAACCGTACAACTTTGAGCATCTTAATGAAAATACATAAAAATAATTGAGAAAGTTTGTTTGGAAAAAAGGCATCTTCTAGGTAATTTTTTGCACCAAGTCCGAATCTCCGGTCAAATGTTGCTATCACGTCAAGCTCCCGAGATAAATGGAATCAAATGTGTCAAGAATGCCTATTTTAGTCAATTATTCCATACATCTATTTTAGAGAAACCAATTTTTTAGCAATCTGATTATCAGGATATAAGTAATCGGAGTTGAAAGCTTTATGGTTTAGGGCTTACTATTGATCGGCTACAATTTTAAGGATTTGGGGCTTGCGGAGCCAGGATTTAAGGACTTTAAGGTTTATGAGCTCGACCAAACTTATAGGAATCAAGAATTTGAAGTTTCGGGACTTTCAGTTCAAGGGTCCATGAGTAAACATGGATCTTAAGGAAGATGGGTTCTATACGACAATAATCATTGCTAATCTAACATACTCTTCTAAAAATAATATTTCATTGTATTTTTAGATAACATTCTGTAATTAGTTACCTTTCCAGCATGTTTTATTAAATACTGCATTAAGAGTTGTTTGGATGAACTCTTGTGTAAGAGTTTCAATCTAGTAACATGTCAATATTGAAAAATTAGAAGTCGTATGCCGAGACCATTAAAGATAGGAATAATAATCTGCCATTACTAATTAAGCCCAAAGAAAATACACAGAATAGCAGAATATCGACTAAAATAAGGGGGACAGTAAAAATATTTGAAACAATTAGTAACCAATACAATAGGGAAATGATAATGGTAGATGAGGAGAATTTTAAAACGTTTTTTGCAGAGTTCAAAAGCCACCAGACAGAATTGAAAGCGATGATGAAATGAACGATACTATTCTGGTACAAAATGATAGAGGGTTGCTGGAAATTAAAACAATTTCCTTGAACAAACATTGTAAACTTATCATGGGGTTTAAAAACAAGTCGACTTCTGATGAAGATATAACAATAAAACTACTGAAGGATATTTTTATACACCTTGTATATTTTAGATGATGTGATGTAGAAATGAAAAACGAACGCTTTTTGTAAGTACTTTCCTAGGGCTAATTGCAACCATTTTCGTTTTATTGAGCAATAATTACAAAATTCAAAAATAAACTTAAAAAAAGAGGTTTCTTGAAATAACTCAGTAGAGAAAATTATAATAAATGTTCCACGTCGCCCATTTTGATTGACACACATCTCTATGCGCTTTACATCATCGATAGATATACAGGGTGTTCCATTTGAAAAAATTGAGAAAATTCAATTTAAAATGTTCTTAATTGAAAATAAATTTTTGGCCACCCTGTACATTTTTAGGAAATGTAAATGATTCAAAAACATTAATTAGATGTCTCGTAACTAGTATTCACATAAATTTTTCTTAAAACCCATAATTGTGACTGTGGTGAGTTTTTTAATATCCATGTGCAGATTGCATTATTTCAACAAAAAAAAAATCATTACATCCAAGTGGTTGGGAGATATTTAATGCTAATATTAGGAACAAATAGAGCCTAGAAAGAAGCTTCAAAAAATGAACTGATATACATAGCATAGAGTATTTTATTTCTAACTTGGAGGAGTTATTAATTTCTATTTTCAATAGTAACAATCCCACTTTTCTTTGTGGAGATTTCAATTTCAACTTTGATGACTGTGTTGAGGATACTAATGCAAAAAATCTATTGTTGTTTTGGTTTGAATAAATGTATTACTGATTTTACTCGTATACAGGGTGAATCAAAAACTATCATTGATAATATTTTTTCTAATATCGATAAAACTGTATTAGATCCTAAAATCATATATTCGGATTTATCTGATCATTTCATGCAATTAGTTACTTTTTGCTGTAATTTCAATACTAATGAAGGACAATGTGCTTATCAACTGGAGCGATTTTTTAATAATGCTGACAACTTAAATTATTTCAAATATTTACTATCTCATGAAAAGTGGAGTTTTATTACTGATGATATGAGCTGTGAGACTAATTTTACTATATTTTATAATACCTTTTTGGAAGTGATGGATAGAGCTTTTCCGTTAGAATTATGCAAAATTAAACATAATAACAAAAACAATAAACCATGGATAACCAACGACATTGTAAATGAAGGAGTATTTTTGAGGGACTTGTATAAAACCTATAAAACATCGGGTGATAACGAGGTTTATTTAAGATATAATGTATTAAAAAAAAATCATCGTAATAAAATTGAACAGGCTAAAAAATATTACTAGGATTTTAAATTTCTTAATTCGACTAATAAGTCAAAATCTGCCTGGCAAATTATCAATAATAGTAATTCCAAACAGGAATTCCCTAAAAACTTTGTTGATTCTGATGGCAACGTTATTAGCAACCTGCAAAGTGCTGCAGAGGCTTTCAATAACTTTTTTATCGGCTTAATAAAAATATTAACTGATAAAATGCCTTCTATTTTCAACGATAATAAACAATTTTTTAATTATAACGCCATTTTTTTGTTACCATTCAGTTCGAGTGAAATGCTGGATATCATAAAATCTGTCTCCACAAAAAATTCATCTGGCTATGACGATATACCGTGTTCACTTCTTAATAAAGTAGCAGAACTCATTGTTGACCCTTTAACTTTTCTTGTAAACCTATCTTTTACTGAGGGAATCTTTCCTGATGTCTTAAAAAAATCTTTAATTTTACCAATTCACAAAAAGAATGATAAATCTCTTATCTCAAACTATAGAGGCATTGCTCTCCTATCGGCTTTCTCTAAAACGTTTGAAAAAGCTTATTACGTAAGATTAAACGATTTTATAATTAGACAAAATTTATTATCATCTTATCAGTTTGGTTTTCGGGAAGGTTTGTCAACGCAAGTTATCGCTCTGCAATTACATATTAGACAGTTTTGAAAACAAATCTAAATCAGTGTGTCTATTTTTTGATTTAACGCGTGCCTTTGACACGATTGATCATAAGTTGCTGCTGGATAAACTTAGTAATTATGGAATTCGTGGTCCAGCCTTAACTTGGGTAGAATCCTATTTAACGCAAAGAACACAATCCGTCGTTTTAAGAAATGCCAGTAATTCAATCTCGTCCAGCTATTTTAAGGTTTCCACAGGTGTTCCGCAAGGCAGTATTTTGGGGCCCTTATTATTTATTTTATTTATTAACAATATCGCGCTTCATATAGAAGATGTCTTTATATCACGATGATTTCACCGTCGCGGTTAATTCTAATAACATAAATGAACTCAGCCTTAAAACTAATAACACTATCAGATTTATGCAAAGCTACTGTATGAGTACTGGTTTAGCGCTTAATAATGTAAAAACAGATTTATTACTTTTCAGTACTAAAAAACTTGATTATAGCGTCTTAAAGTCGATAAACACAGCGTTAAACAAAACAATAGCGTGAAATTCCTTGGAGTTTATATGGACTCTCATCTAAATTGGGGTACTCATGTAGACTTTGTTAATAGGAAACTATCCACTCATTGCTTTGTCATATGGCAGCTACGCGTTTATGTCAATATTCACATTTTAAAAATGTACTATTATGCGCACGTACAGGCTTGTTTAAGTTATTGTATCATCCGCTGGGGCAACTGTTCTCGTTTTAGCGAAGTGTTTAAGTTTCAAAAAAAAATTATAGGTACAATGGCCTTTAAACCTCCTCCCCCGTGCAGATTACTTTACAAAGAATTAGGTATCTTAACTGCTCCTTCTCTTTACATTTTAAACTGTGTACTTCATATAAAACTAATGCTACAGGGTGTGATGGATTAAATATAAAAATGATTAGTCTCTGCTGCCCACATATCATTCCTTACTTAACACACATAGTAAACGTTTGTTTGCTTGATAGCGTTTTCCCGACTGTGTGGAAAAATGCCGTGCTAACCGCATTGCCCAAGAAGCCAAATCCGTTGGAACTAAAAGATCTTCGGGCCATCAGTATACTTCCAACCTTGTCAAAAATTGTTGAAAAGGTTATGGATATTCAAATTAGGGAGTATATTTGTGAAATATCTGTACTGCCTCTAACTCAGTCTGGATTTAGGCCAGGACATAGCTGCACCACGGCACTTCTTCATATCGTCGATGACATCATGAGAGCGACAGATCAAGGTTTATGTACAATCTTGATCTTACTGGACTTCAGTAGGGCTTTCGATACTTTGAATTTTGAAATTTTATTATCAATATTACAATATATAGGGTTAACAGATAGTGCACTTAAATTAATTCAAAATTATATTGAAAACAGACAACAGAAAGTTGCAATTCAAAATAAAGAATCAAATTATCTAACCTTAAAGTCTGGTGTACCACAGGGTTCCATTCTGGGCCCTCTGTTGTTTACCATATACACCAGCCAATTAATTAAATGCCTTCGTTACTGTATACACCATTTATATGCTGATGACACTCAGCTTTATATGTCATTTAAGTCTGCTGATGTAGATAGAGCTTGCTACCAAATTAATCAAGACCTCAATATGTTTGTTGCTTTAGCCAGGGATCACTGCTTGATCATAAATCCAACTAAAACTAATATTGTGACATTTGGTCCAAAAAATATGCGTCATAATCTAAAGCAACATATCAATATAACTATAGACCAAAATAAAATCCATATAGTAGAAGAAGCAAAAAACCTAGGAGTTGTGATTGATAGTGATCTCAGGTTTAACAGTCACATTAGCAAACTTATGCAAAAATCATATGCAAAAATAAAGTTAATTTATGGCAGCAGGCACTATCTCACAAGGCAAACTAAAGTTATGTTATGTGAAAGCTTAGTGTTGTCATTATTAAATTTTGCAGACTCTATATATGGACCTAACTTAACCTCTGTGTTTAAACACAAAATACAAAAAATTCAAAACTCATGCCTGCGTCTAATCTACGGTATTCGTAGGCATGAGAGAATAACTTATAAGCTGACTCACACAGGGTGGTTAAACATGGAGCGTCGGAGAATGTTACACTCAGCGTGTCTATACCATACAATTATTATACGTAAAATACCTCATTATTTATATAATAAGATACAGTTTAGAACAGATGTTCATACTATTAATATAAGATTCAAAGGTTTATTAACACCACCTACTCATCAGCATGAATATTTTAAACGGTCCTTCAGTTACCAAATATGCAATGTTTATAACAAACTTCCAAATTGTTTGAAAGAAATGAGCCTGAGTCAGTTTAAATCAAATTATAAAAAGATTTTATTTAAAGAACAATGTGAACAAAATTAGCCCTTTAATATTTATTTTCATCTATATGATTTTATGTATTCTTCTTAATTTTTTAAGTATACTATTTGAGCACTAAAAAAAATTATCAATACTGTAGCATGCGGTGCAATTTAGGTTAAGTGGTAGAACAAATCTATAATTGTATTATAGATATTGAACTTCGCCTTTTATGCCAAATGTATTACATTAATCTGTAAATTTATTGTACAACCAAAGTTGGCTAATAAAGACGGTTTTTTTTTTTTTTTTACAAAAAACCAGTCACCCTACTCTGTGGCTCCGACCCTCACAGAGGGGAGCTGGTAATACCAATAGCCACTCCCCACGCCCGTGGGGTGAGTGACTACCGGGTCCGCGAATCGTGTGCCCTGAGTAGACGTAATGAACCGAGGATGACAGCCTTCTGCATTCTGCCGGCTAAGATCTCTGCCGAATCTCGGCATGCCGGTATGATCTTTAGTTCTGAAAGCAGCGTCTGTCTCATTCCACCGAGGGCTCCTATAATCAGTACCACTATTTTAACAGAATGGCCTGGATAAAGCCTGCGGAGTTCGAAGAGCAAATCTCGATATTTTGTCCGTTTTTCCTCCTCTTTCAAGACAATGTTGCTCTCAGCGGGAGCTGAGAATTCCACGACATACATTGTCTTGAGTTGGTGGTCGAGGAGTACTATGTCAGGCTTGTTGGCTTGTATTTGCCTGACGGTGGGAAACGAGTAGTTCCAATAAATTAGGCACTTCTCATTCCCCACAACGGACTCAATATCCCCCGGAACGTAAGGCAGCACTGGTGTTTGGTCTATCCCATACGAGTGCCTTAAATGATAGTAAAGCACTCGTAATGCTGCGTTGTGTCTATGAATATAGGCCGAGACTGCGTATGTCGGGCAAGCCGACAGTAAGTGCATTACAGTCTCCGGCGCCCTGCGGCAGGCCCTGCAGCTGACATCAGGGACCTCCATACCCATGACACGACGTCGATAGACGAGAGTGTTAAATACACCATCCTGGCAAGCCATTATGAATCCCTCGGTCTCAGACTTCAGCCCAGCTGACCTTAAGAAGGCGAAGGTCAGCCTTTCGGATAAGCCGAGGTCTTCTATATTTTTATAGAAGATCCCGTGCAATGGCTTATCCTTATGGAGCTGCAGAAGGATGTTGTGTTCTGCAGCTTTAATGTGGGCTTTTAGTCGAACGGGTTCCAACTCGGTGACAGAGTCGGGG
Source organism: Leptura quadrifasciata (assembly GCA_963675555.1). Taxonomy (NCBI): domain Eukaryota; kingdom Metazoa; phylum Arthropoda; class Insecta; order Coleoptera; family Cerambycidae; genus Leptura; species Leptura quadrifasciata. The sequence goes on along the minus strand of OY776679.1, from coordinate 84,573,216 downwards.
TTTACCCGCTCGACGTCGAAGATGAGACCAAGTTCATCGGCTGCTCTCCGTGCTGCCTTAAAGAGAAAAGCTCCTACCTCTGCATTTTCATGGTTTCGGACCATGCAGAGGAGGGGATCCGAACTCCTGATGACCTTACATGCTCCCTCCAGAACCATCCTGCTATGGAGACTCTCCAAGCTCAAGAGTCCACGGCCTCCCCGATGTCGTGGGAGATATAACCGTGGAACGGACGATTTAGGATGCAAGCTCCTATTGAGATGCATCTTCTTGCGGGTTACTACATCGAGTTGACGCAGCTCTTCTCTAGTCCACTTCACTACTCCGAAAGAGTAGAGAAGGATCGGAACGGCAAGCATATTTGTAGCAGACACCTTGTTCTTCCCCGACAGTTCTGAAGACCAGATCTGTCGGAGTAGGTGCTGATACTTGCCGCGGAGAGCGTTTTTCACTACACTCACTTCTTGGGTGGAGCGTTGCTCGACACCCAAGTAAGTGTACGACTCTCCGGCATCTAGATGGTGTAAGATGCTTCCGTCCACGAGCTGCGCGTCCTCTCCATAGTCACCGCATCGTCCTCTCTTGAGATGGATCAGTGCGCATTTGTCCAACCCGAACTGCATACCGACAGCCTGCGTATACTCCTGTACCACCCTAAGGGACTGTTGGAGATCCCTCTCTCCAGAGGCATAAAGTTTAAGGTCATCCATATAAAATAGATGGGTGACCTTATGCCTCCTGTCGCCGGGGGTACCGCAGTTGTAGCCACGGGTTTTCCGGAGCGAGACGGATAATGGCAGTAGTGAGATGCAAAACAGAAGGGGGCTGAGGGAATCTCCCTGAAATACTCCTCTTCTGAATGTTACCGACTCTGTTTGGACTCTATCGTTACCTGATGTTATGGTAAAGCGAGTCCTCCAGAGCGGCATCAGTTCTTCAATACATCTCACTACGGGACCGGGTACCACAAGACATCGGAGCAAGTGAACAATGAGCTCATGCGATGTCATGTCGAATGCCTTGCGGTAGTCGATCCAGGCCATAGAGAGGTTCCGCTTATACTGCATGGAGTCCTGCGTGACACATCTGTCAATCAACAGGTTCTCCTTGCAGCCAGCGACACCTCTCTTCGACCCTCGTTGCTCAAATATCCGTTCGTAAACCGGTTCAACTGCGTGGAGCACCCGCATGTACAAAATGCGTGTAAACACCTTGTAACATGCGTTTAGACAGGTTATCGGTCTGTAATTCTTTGGGTTGGACAAATCTCCGTTCTTGGGGATCAGCACTCCGCCCCTCAACAACCCAAGAAGGGATTTGCTGCTCCCCATTTAACCAGGAATTAAATATTCTGGCCAAATGGTGGTGGGTGCTCGATAACTTTTTCCACCAAAAGTTATTTATCCCATCGGGACCTGGAGCAGCAAAGTTCTTAGAGCCATCAAGAGCCCTACGAACCTCTTCTGGGGTTATTGGTTCGCACACTTCCTGTGGTTGCTGAAGCCTTTGACAAAAGGCTTCAAAGTGTGCAAGGGCAGGAGAATCTCGGTTGAGTGGAAGCCTCTCCTCGTACAGCGTTTTCCAGAAGTTCTCCACCTGATCTGCAGTCGGCGGATTGTCTACAACACGCGGAGGCGGTTGGAAAAGGCGCGAGGGCTTCTCGCGGAACAGTTTATTTTCCGCAAGCCCCCTCGCCCGCCTCACTAATGACTTTTTGCAAGTCACTAGCATCCGTATCCTGTCGAGACAGTGCTGTTTGGTGGTTCGCAGCACTGCCTCATTGAGTGTGTGATGGACGCGTCTTAAGTTGGCGGCTAATCGACGCACTTTAGGCGTGAACGGCCTGTTGGCCGCCATATAGTCCATCACACATTGGATACGGGATGCGTGTTGCCTCGCCGACTGGATCTTGGCTTCCATCTTTTGTATGCGCCGCTGCGCTCTCTCCTGTGGGGAAGAGGTATTTCGCCTCTCCACCTGAGACGAGCGTTGAGCAGCGGCATACACGGCACAATTTATGTGCCAGATGTCAGCCTCTTCTGGTAGCGCTGTACGAAGTTCAGCGTTCACTCTGGCCAGGTCTTGTGGCCCGGGGGTTTTCAGACGGTGTAACCCCCTTCTGGTACTGAGACCCTCTGGTATTGGCGGAACGAGGAGAGCCACGTCCTCAACCGGTGAATGTGGCGGCTCTTCGGCCACCTCATTCACCGGCCCAGGAGCAGCCCTCACGTAGCCCCTACTACGAAGGTGGCATACATAGTCACGCAGATTTTGTGGCGTGAAGGCGCTATGCTCTGGTAGCCTCTCACACCACAGAGCATGCATCCGCGCCATGTACCCCCTCCGCGCGGGCTCACTGCTTTCATAACAATGCAGAAGCTCATCCCTCAGTTCATCCGTCCACTCAAAGCGTCCTTGTTCGTTGCGTACGTCGTCAACGGGCGGTCTATCCGGTTGGGCCCCACCACCTTGCCCTTGACCCCTATCCGAACGGGGTCGATCGTGGGGGCCCAGTCTTCGGCCTGCCGGAACCAAAGGTTAGAGCCTGTGGGTGGTTAGCCCAGCAGGCCCACGACCGACACCAGAGGGGAAGATGCTTTCCCCTCCCGGGTGCACTAGGGCTGCCGGTTCGATTTTGCACCCCTAGCTGGAGTAAGTGGTGGCGCTACTCACCAAAGGCTTAATAGATGGAAGTTAGCCCCTCCTGCTTATATAATACTGTAGCATGCGGTGCAATTTAGGTTAAGTGGTAGAACAAATCTATAATTGTATTATAGATATTGAACTTCGCCTTTTATGCCAAATGTATTACATTAATCTGTAAATTTATTGTACAACCAAAGTTGGCTAATAAAGACGTTTATTATTATTATTATTATTATTATTATTATTATTATTATTATATAAAAGAACACTCTGAACAGTTCAATGGCAGATATGAGACCAGTCACAGTCTGCGTGAAAATTATAATTTTAACATACCAGTTCACTCATTACCCATCGTTGCAAAAGGTCCCAAAGTAATGCCGATAAAATTATTTAATAAATTACCTGTTCACATAAAAAAAATAGATATTATTCATCTTTTCAAACGGGAAGTTAAATCGCTTCTACTCAAATATTCATTTTATTCTGTTGATGAGTGCTTAGGCTGCGATCTCACTAATGCCAGCTAATAAGAGAAATAATATTTCTATGATTTTGTTTTTGTTTCCCCTGTTGTAAAACTAATTTTTTTGTAATCCCTTGTTTGTTAATTTTCACAATGTTTGTTTGTCGTTTTACTTTTTTAACTGAATGTTTTGTATTTGTATAAATAGATATTTTTGTGAATTGTTGCCAATTTTTACCAATTTTGACTATATTCTGATGCTTGTATAAGTCTATGGAAATAAAGTTTTATTATTATTATTATTATTCTATTTAAGAAAAAGGCACTTGGTCCTGTAATTTCGTCTTGGCTCGCCCTGTATGTTCGAAAATAATTTCCAGTTATTGACTTTTTATCTAGTTTACATGCAATTTTTCAAAAAATTTCAAGCTATCGTAGATCTCAAGATATCGAGGTTAGACGCACTATTGCCCCACCTTGTATATTATAATATTGATTAATATAAAATGTATGTTTTCTTTTTTAATTATGTATGTTATTTTCACTTTATATAAGTATCTTTATATCATTACCAAGTAATTGATATTTTTCTCCACAGCTAATTAGTAATTATATTACTTTTTTAGTAATTTCATTAAAAGAATAAATAACAAATAAATTAATTAAAATATATATTACTTTTCTAATTACATACAAATTCTTTTTTTTTTTTTTTCATCTGAAATTTGATAATTTTGCTTTCTGTAGCTTTAGTACATATATATTTCCGGAAAGAAATGATTTGACAGAGAAAAACGAATTACATTTATGTAAAACTTTACTTTTACCTAAAATTAGAAGGATGTTCAATTATGTCCAGTTTATTTCAATATGAGTAACATTTTCCTATAACTTCCCAACTATTTTAAAGCCATCTTGTGTGTGTGCGCATAGTTATTACTTTGTAACTGTCCTTAGTTTGAAGACGTTGCACATCAGGTTATTATAACACATCAGCACCTGCGACTTGCAGGAATTTCCATTTATTACGTCTTTGCTATTTCATGTAAAGTGCATAGTAAAGATGACAAATGATCGTGTATAAAGTTCACTTTTGTGGCAGTAAAAATGATACTTTGATCGTTCAGTAATAACGCTTTTTTCTATTGAATATAATAGTTTTTACTTTTTATTTTCACATAGAGTACTAGGAACTAGCAAAGTCGAGGTATTTACAATGCTATTTAAATAAAATGCCAAGTGGCTTAGAATAACAAATGAGAGGTGAAAGGTAAAGAGAATACCGGTCGAGATGGAGAATCATGGTTCTTATATATTTACAGTTATCATTATTTCTTTATTAAAACATCTATAAAAGGTGTTAATTTCAATAGGCAAATTGCAAAGTATCAATTACAGATACAAATAATAAAATTATCAAGGACAGGTCAATAGAATGTTGTATGGGTGGGGGGGGGTATTGCACAAATAAAGCTCAAAAAATATATTAAAATAAGCTAGATATTAACTATTAAAATTTCTCTTTTATACTGTGAGTATGGAAACAAGAGGCGATTAAAGGCTCGGACAAGGAAGTTGATAATTAGTTCCTTGCACGTTGTCATTTAAGGAGTTTCAGGAATCCTATTATTAGTAAAAGAAAGACTTTTTGATACTGTATTTGTTGGCACACATTTCTAGTGTTCAGAGATGGTACCCTAAAACACATAGACTCCAAGCAATCAGGAGAACTGATGTAATTGTTGATAATTTTGAATGCGAAATAAACATCGTAATATTGACGCCTGGTATGTAAGGAATTGATATCCAAATATAATTTCATTTCCTCGCAGTTTAAAAAAATTCCCCTTATGCCCATGAATCGAATGAATTTATTTTGAACAGATTCGAGCCTAAACAATGTTGGAGTATTCCATAATAGATCTAACCAGAGAAATATACAATACGCCATCTTGATGTAGTCTTGAGCCATTTTTTTAAGAAACCCCAACGTTTTATTTGCTTTCGTAATGACTTTTTCAAAATGCTCAGAGAAAGAAAGTTTAGAATCAAATATAACTCCTAAGTCTTTCACAGTGGTTACATTACGTAATCTCATATTGTTAATGCTGTAGTCACAATTAATGGGTGATAGCCTGCGACTAAACGACATGGAGTAGCATTTCTCGACATTAAGGATCATATCATTATCAACACACCAAGCATAAATTGTTTGAAGATCTTTTTGAATCTGTGCACAATCAAGCTAACGACAGATATTACTAAATATTTTCAGGTCATCCGCAAACAGTAAAAATTTACATTCGATACACTTAGCAATGTCGTTGATGAACAAGTTAAACAATAAGGGACCAATATGGGAACCCTGAGGCACTTCAGATATTACCGAAAATGACTCCGACCGTATAACCGTCAACGAGAACTTGTTGAATTCTCTCAGAGAGATACGACTGAATCCATGATAATACAGGAAGACCAAGTCCAATGCTATGAAGTTTTTTTATAAGAAGAGAGTGATTTACCTTATCGAATGCTTTACTAAAGTCCATGTATATGGCATGAACGTCAGCACCTTCTACTAATGATTTAACAATAAAACTGATGTAGATATACAAGTTAGAATCGACAGAACGACCTTGGAGGAATCCGTGCTGCTCTGGAATGATGACATTACTTAAAAAGACAGATATATTTTTTTCCACTAATGACTCAAATAGTTTTGGTATTGCGGATAGGTTACACACTGGTCTATAGTTGCTGATGAAAGATTTGTTGCTGGATTTGTAAGTTGGAGTTACGTATGAACTTTTCCAACAAAATGGAAACGTGCCTGTTTTTAAGGATAAAGAAAATATGAGAAAGGGTGGTAGATGAGCGATTTCGAACAAGATTTTAAAAAGAGCGGTGGAATTTTGTCAGGACTTGCACTTTTATTAACATCAAGCGAGCGAAGGGCAGTTTAGACGTCTGATGGGCTAGTATACACTTCATGTAAATCTACTGTTACATCGGGAGTGAAATTACATTCAATAATGTGAGACGGACTGTAAACTGAGGAAAAGTAGTTCGCAAACAAATTCGATATATCCTCCCCACCCTCGGCCTTGATATTGTCGTAGAACATTGAGAGGGGCAAACAATGAGATTTTCGATTTGATTTGATAAAATTCCAGGAGCATTTAACATTATCCGGAATGATAATACCGACGCATTCAGCATAATATTGTTTGGTCAATACACTACATCTTTTACGAAGGTCACTAAATGCCAAATATACGTTCGGATCGGCTGATTGCTTGAACTCCTTATATGTTTTCTTTTTTTATAGATTATACGTTTTAATCCGGAACTAAACCAGACAGGATATTTCTGATCACCTTTGCTTCGTAAAGGAACGAATTGTTCAATGCAATTATACAGAGTGCCGTAAAAAATATCAACAATGTCATCAACATTATTGGTATTGAATAGAATTAGAAAAGGCATAGAAGTGGGTGGAGACCATATCGAACATTTACTCTAAGTTGCAGCAATGGGGTTTTTGCATGCAGGAAAGTTGATAATGTCATTAAGTCAACTTTTACATTATTTTTTGGTCCTCTAATACAATTATATCCTTATTTTAGACAATCTTTAGATTTATGTATTTTTCTCAATACCATGAAAATAATCTAGTTCATAAGAAAGTGAGAGAGAGTTTACGCTGTTATTACGATTCTGTTTTCCTTTACGTTTTGCATTTTTTTCAATAAATACACTTTGTTTCATTAAATTTGAATTTGTCTTTAAAAAAATTATGGAAATGTTTAACGGCACTTTCCTCGAAAACGGTTGGAGTTAGTAAGGTCTACCAAGTGTACCTTTTATACGTAGAAATGACGCCCTCATCAGATTTTCTAGTTAGAAGTAGCACAACGTTTCGTCAAAAAAAATATGAAAAAAATCATCATCAGATACAGGTCCTGCGGTGCCCTCTATGATATAACATGAAGTAATACATAAATTATTGTTTTTTAGAATAAAGAAAGTTCCTCAAAAACGAAAAAATAATTTGAACTTTGACACCCTGTATCTTTTTCCACAGCAACATTTTACTAAAGCATATTCGGTTATATCCTCAGTTAGAGACTGTGCTGCGGTGTTTGTATATTATTTTTAACATGATACTTACAGCGTCCAAGTTTCCAGATATCTGGAAAATTACCAAAATATGTCCTATTTTAAAAGCTGGCGATCCATCGTCCATAATCAATTACAGACCCATTGCCGTTTTATGCAATTTTGCGAAAGCACTGGAAATAATTTTGCATAACCATATTTACAGCACAATACAATCGTCCATATCACCTATGCAACATGGATTCATGGCACAAAGATCCACAGTAACAAATCTTGCTTGTATTTCCCAATTCATATGTGACAGCCTGGATTCAGGGGGGCAAGTGGATGTCATATACACGGACATCCAAAAAGCCTTCGATTAGATAGATCATTATTTGTTATTGTCCAAGTTAAGAGCTGTTGGATTTTCGGATACATTAACCTTGCTCTTCACATCTTACCTATTCTCGAGGAAGCAATTTGTGAAACACGGCGGTCACAGATCTCTTAACTATACAGCAACGTCAGGCGTCCCTCAGGGTTCCAACTTGGGGCCCCTGCTGTTTTTGATTTTCATAAATGACATAACATCAGTAATTAGTTGTGAGCATCTACTTTTTGCAGATGATCTCAAAATTTTTACAAATATAAATAGTCTCAGTGACTGTATTTACTTACAAACAGAAATAGACAAAGTTTCTACGTGGTGTTCCAACAACTTTCTTAAATTAAACGTCTCCAAATGTAAAATCGTTACTTTTACTCGTAGGCACAATTCTATACAATTTGACTACAACATAAACAATTTTCCACTCGAGCGTTGTTTGGAATTCAAAGATCTCGGTGCGATTTTTGACTGCAAACTTAGTTTTTCAAGCCATATTAATCAGATGACAAAGTCAGCTTCTAAGTTGCTCGGGTTCTTTGTCAGAAACTGGAGCTGTTTCTCTAGCGTTGAAAGTCTGAAAATATTATATTTCACATACATTAGATACAAGCTGGAATATGCCGCTCTCATATGGTCTCCCATGTACCAAAATTTGATTTTATTAACTGAATCTATCCAGAGAAAATTTGTAAAGTTCATGTTTTTTAAAACTAATGGTTTTTTTCCACAGCGAGGCACTGATAATAACCTCCTGTTAGATATGTTTAATATGATTTCACTTAGTGAAAGAAGGAACTGCGCTACTCTTTCATTTTTGTACAATCTAGTTAACAACAAACTCGATTGTTCATCCCTTGTTAATAGGCTTTGCTTTTTGGTCCCTCGATTGCATTCTCGTGATAGTGATTATTTTTATACCCCCTTTAGTCGTACCAACCTTATGTGTAAATCACCAATGTTTAAAATGTGTAAGGTATTCAATTCAATCTCTGGTCTTTGTGACATTAATCACAACAATTTAAATAGCATAATTGACTTATATCTAAGGAGCAACTCATAATATATGTACACCTACCCTGATCCTATGTTTTTTACCTTATTTATTTATTTATATACCCTTACTGCCTCATGTACGGCTCACTGCATTTTAAAAGCCACCTATTTAGATTTTTGTTATCTCCAATGCATAGAATGTACAATATTAGGGTCCAGTTCGTCATATTATTTGGAAATTATATTTTTATTATTTCACAATGTTCTGATCACTTGTATATTTTAATGTTTTTCTCATATTTTTTTTACGCATACTTACTATTCCATAATTTTAGGCTTGCTCTGTATTTGAATATTTTCTCATATTTTTATAATTTATATTCTCATGTTCTATGTAACAATTCTATGTTTCCTGTAATTGGGTATTTACCTGTTGGAAATAAATGCATTATTTATGTATTATTTATTTATTTATTTTGGCCCAAAGAATCTACCCCTGAACTATGGCCTATTATTAATGAACCACCCTGTATATATTTCTGCATATTTAGATTCCACATGAAATTCTCGCTAACGACAATGTATCGCAACTAGGTAATTTTTTCCAAATGGCACCATAAATTCGAAAAAGTGAAAAAGCTAAATTGGCATCTGCAAGATTGTTCTCAAAATTTTACCCAGTAGACCTTGAATCTGATGTATCATCTTAATTTTTATTGTAGAATTTCAATAAAAGTTTATTTCGTGCTAAAATCATTATTTTGAATTTAAAAACAAATTTTCGAAAAAACATAAAAAGCAAATGGATTCTATTCAATATTTTTTTAAATGGTAGCCTATTTTCTTATTTGCACCAACAAAGCCCAAAACATTAACCTTTCATTTGATGTATAATACGTCTAGTTTGGTATTGGTATTGTTAAAAAAATACACAGAGATTAAATAAAAATTACAGAATTTATTAATAATTATTTATAAGATCGGGGAAAATAAAATTATAGTAATTGTTCAAAATGCATTCCTTCAACTTCAGTACATTTTTTAGCCCTACTGATAGTTTCTCTCACCACCCGTTCTAACATTTGCGCAGTTATTGTTGCAAAATCCTGGCGAATTTTTGCTCCCATCTTCTGGAGATTTCTTGAAGATGATGAATAAACTCATTCTTTGACGTACCCCCACGGGAAAAATATATAGGGGTTAGGTCAGGAGATCTAGCAGGCCATTTTGTGCACCCATGTGTGGAAATGATTCTATTTTGAAATCTGTTTTCTAGATAATTAGAGACATCTCGAAGGTTTATGTAGCGATGCCTTATCTTTTTGATAATAAATGCTTCTTCTCAAATTCATTCCTAAAAAGCCCTCAATTTCATTTTCCAAAAAGTTCAGGTACCTAATTCCATTTAAAGTCCCTTGAAATAAAATAGGACCTATGATCTTAGTACCCACAATTCCTGCCCATACATTTAACCTAAACACTTCTTGGTGATTTCCTTCTCTAAACTCATGTAAATTTTCCCGAGACCAGTAACATAAATTATTTCGGTTAAACATGCCATTGTTAGTGAACTGACTTTCATCTATGATCAGAATTCTGGGAACAATATTTCTATTTTTTAGTAACCAATTGCAATAATGAACTCTTCTACCTGCACCAGCTTCATATAAATGCTGATGAAGTTGATTTTTCTATTAGATTCCCGGCTAATATCAAGAGCACCTCCAATCTCACGTGCACTTGCATTTTCATTTATTCAGGCTCAAACATTAATCTCTATGGCCTCGTCAATGATAAACGTATTTTGTTCGTTGTCATTGGGCTGGGCCCTCAATTTCTTCTAAAATCTTAAAATATTTTCTACAAGGGTGATGCCTTCCAGGATACCGCTCTGCATATAATCTTTCAGCTTTATATGCATTTCTTTTACATTCCCCACAAATAAGTAACATGTCCACTTTTTCATTTTGGGTAAATACCACTATTTTGTATTTTTTTAAATTTTTAAATAGTTATATTAACAAATAGATCACAAGCAAATTAAAAAAGCACTACATAAACTTTACATAACTTAGGCAAATTAATATTTGAAAAGAAATGTAATTTTGTCATGGCACGCTTGTAAAATTTAGTACATACGGTTTTACTAAATAACTGAAGAATAGCATCTACAGAAATTCAATAATTTCAATGTAAATTAGCACCCAAACTAGACATATTATACGTCAAATAAGAGATTAATGTTTTGGGCTTTGTTGATGCAAGTAAAAAAATATCATTGCATTTAATAAAATTCATTTGCTTTTTATGTTTTTTCAAAAAATCGTTTTTCAATTCAAAATAGTGGTTTTTGCACGAAATAAACTTTTATTGAAATGCAACAATAAAAATTAAAGCAAAACATCAGATTCAAGGCCTATTGAGTGATTTTTTTTAGAAACAGTCTTTCAGTTGCTAACTTAGCTTTTTCACTTTTTCGAATGCATGAGGCCATTTTGAAAACAATTACCTACTTGCGATACATCGTTGTAACGAGAATTTTATGTTGAATCTAAATGGTTTTTGTGTCGCAAATGATAAGCCAAAATTTCAAAATATTATTCCTAAAAGCAACCAAAAAATTTGGGCGGGACTAATTTCGTTGTCACCCGGTATATGTATATTTATATGATATTATATTACTACTGTTTTACTGTACATAACATAATAAAGATATACAGACACTTAGTCATTGCGGTGGAAGCATATTCACAGCTTATTATACACCTACATTGTACTGAGATATGAGAAATCTGTTGTCCTAAAATAAAGAAGTAATAAATGACGTAACTTTTATTGTTGTTTCACAACAATTCGTTTTATATTATTTAAAAAGAAACGACTTTGAAGTAAATGGTAGTTAATCAGAGACCATTTACATCGAAAGTAATTTCAACAATCTACTTTGCCCTTGCAACAATGTAGGTCCTAGCATTATAACAGATCTTAACAATATGCATTGTCACCCACCTAGTTAATTTCGATTCAAAGCACCGCAGAGTTTGATATTGCCTTGATTCTTTCTAAGCATCTGACCCCAGGAAACACGTTCCAGATGAACCTCCATGTGTTTTAATTTGTTTTTTTTAACCGTTATAAACATTATTTTAAAAACAAAGATGCTGGATTTGTCACGACCTTGGAAGTAAAAAATTAAGTCGAAATACTGCTCTTGAATTTAAGATGAAGAGCTTTGTTAGGAAAGCAAGTTACACGAATGTTGAGACCTACTTTTAACGAAGTCAGTGGTGTTTCACATTTAACACATTGCTTCAGTTCAATAAGCTGATTTTGTTGTGAATGCAACAAAATTTTATATGATGATGATTTAAAGAACAACTGGCCTATATACGGGTTGCTGCAGTACATAAACCAATCGGATCGTCGATGATGTTTATTTTTTTTTAATTATGACGCATATTAGCGAAAATTTTCAAAAAATATATATTAGATGGTTTTCTGTACCACCTATAATTTCTAAGATCTATTCATAAAAAGGGCGATAAGGAAAACGTCGTAAACTACCGCGGTATCTCAATCCCATCGAATTTCTCTAAGATTATTGAGAAAACAATTTATAACAGAATGATTTCTTTTTTTACTAAACATAAAATAATTAAAGATTGTCAGTTCGGCTTTATGCCTCATTGTTCAACAGAACAGGTTATCTATCACTCACTAACCAAAATTATTACAGTGCTTGATTCAAATTTGAAGGTGGCCTGCTTGTATTTCGACATGTCAAGAGCCTTCGACACAATTAATTATGCCATTTTGTTGGATAAATTAAATAGTTACGGTGTTCAAGGTACATGTAACAAACTACTCCAGACGTACCTTACAAATAGATTCACAAGTTACTGCACTAAAAACTTGCAAGGATGGAGTACTTCAAACTGTTTTTTCAGATAAAACTTGTATACTACAGGGTGTGCCTCAGGGATCTATACTTGGGCCCCTCCTATTTATTTTGTATACAAATGATTTAAAAGATTATATTAATATAGATTATTTATGTCAATATGCCGATGATAACTCCTGTGTTGCAACCGAAGAATCCTTAGTGGCTTGTGCAAGTAAATTTACCACAATATCCTCAAATATATCTAAATATTGTAGTTCGAGTGGCTTAAACTTAAAAGTAAATAAAACTACTCTTGTTATGTTTTCTCTAACTACTGATCTTGATTATTCGTTGTATGTTCAATTGAATGGTTCTTCAATCACACAAACGGAAAATGTAAACTTTCTTGGCATAACGCTAGATAGTAAGTTAAATTGGGAAGCTTATACTAATACTTTAATATCAAGAATTAATTCGCCCTGTTACCTAATACGATTCATGAGATACCAACTATCAGTAGACTCTCTAAGAATGTTTTATTTTTCATACGTGCAGAGTATTCTAGAATATGCGATAATATTCTGGGGTTCCTCCCTACATTGACAGAAAGTATTTGTTTGTCAAAAACGTATAATTAGGTGTATGATGAAGGTATCTTGCAGAGATTCATGGAGACCTTTGTTTAAAGAATTGAAAATATTTACCATCCCATCTCTTCATATTTATAAATTAGTTTTGTTCGTTAAAAAAAATAGTGGTGATTTTACAGGAAATATTGATGTGTACAGATTGATGACAACAAGACATGGGAATGATATTGTCTGAAAGTTATTTGTGGCATTCTACGAATATTCTTTCCTATTATTTGGGTTTTCTACCACATGTACTATTATCCTCTTCAAAACAAATCACCGAATCTACAAAATAATAGAATTATTGGAAAAAAGGCCTCTGCGCCCGTGACGTTTACGCCAAAGGAAAAGTCAGACCTCTGACTTTTCCTTTGGCGTAAACGTCACGGGCGCAGAGGCCTTTTTTCCAATAATTCTATTATTTTGTAGATTCGGTGATTTGTTTTGAAGAGGATAATAGTACATGTGGTAGAAAACCCAAATAATAGGAAAGAATATGGGAATGATCTCAGAATACCAGTACACCACCATAGTTTTTATGAAAAAATCCATGTTATAACGCTATCAAAGCCTACAATGCCTTACTACAAGAATTAAAATCCATTAATAACATTCATTCCTTCAAAAATCAACTTAAATTGTATTTACTTGAAAATACATTTTACTCTTACAGTGATATTTTAAATGCATAAAACTTTTATTAGTAACTTCAATAGTGCAACTGACTATAATGTTTTCTACAGTTTTAATTTTAGGGTTGTTTTAGGTGTGTGTTTTCTTTTTGCTGCTCTCCTTGTTTTCATATATTTTATACATGTTATATATTTTGCATTCTAATGTTTTATATTTTACTGTATTGTAATAACTTTTAATATTTAATCACCCTGACAATGCTAATGTCTTTTTGTAAGATCTATAGCAACAAAGTTTACTCTATTCTATTCTATTCTAAGATATATGAATATGCAATGTTCCTACAGCTAATAAAATTTTTACATCTAAAGAATGTATTAAATGATAACCAGCACGGCTTCCCTTCAGGATGTTCAACAATTACGGCGGTACATTCATCCTATGAAAAAATATTGGACGCAATTGAAAAGGGTGAAAGTTCAATTGGAATCTTCTGTGATCTGAGCCGGGCGTTTGATTGTGTTCAACATGATTTATTGCTGAACAAATTAAATAGATATGGAGTAAGGGGCAAATCATACGATTGGTTTGTCTCCTATCTTAGTACAAGAAACCAAATGGTGAAAATAAATGATTTTAAACAAAATAGGAAAACCTCTTACATATCAACATTACTAGAAATGAAATGGGTGTACTTCAAAGATCCGTACTGGACCCCATTATATTCATTATTTACATTAACGAGTTACTCAACGTGCTTACTCAGGCTCTTATTTCATTGTACGCTGATGGTGCAACACATCGTTTGTCTGATATGTTTCATGTTTCACTGCAACATAAAATTGATACTACTGTTGATAATCTCTGTAACTGGTTTAGAAAAAATTTGTTGCTGTTCAATGCTTCAAAAGCAAGTTATATGACACTTTACACTCGACAAATGACTAATATTCCCAGTCCTAAAGTAAAAATAAATGATTTTAACATTGGAAAAGTAGTTGCATAACATTTCTTGGTATAGATGACGCTTACATTCAGTAATCACTGTAGGAGGCTTATTAGTACTTTACACTCTAAATGTTTTCAAATTAGAACACTGAACAGAGTTTTGGATAGGTCTGGTGTACTACTCTTTTATTTTGGAAAAATTCATTCAAGATTGTCTTATGGTATCACTATATGGGGAAACTCCTCCAGTGCACATGACGTTTTTCTTGCAGAAAAGCGCATCATGAGATGTATGGTGGGAGTACCACAAATTCATTCTTGGCGTAACCTTTTTCGACAACATGGGATACTTCCTCTATCTAGTATACCTATATATTCTAGAATTATTGTATATATGTGTATAAAAATCAACATAAATTTAATAGAATCTCATGATACGCGCGATTTACGCGATTTACCTTTATCCTATAAAGGTTCAAAAAACACCTTGGTTTTTAAGAAGTTTATAAAAAAATATCTTTCAAAAATATGTGCATATTCTGTTCAAGAATACCTTCATAGTGATAGTTGTTCCTCTATCTAGTATACCTATATATTCTAGAATTATTGTATATATGTGTATAAAAATCAACATAAATTTAATAGAATCTCATGATACGCGCGATTTACGCGATTTACCTTTATCCTATAAAGGTTCAAAAAACACCTTGGTTTTTAAGAAGTTTATAAAAAAATATCTTTCAAAAATATGTGCATATTCTGTTCAAGAATACCTTCATAGTGATAGTTTAAATATATTGTATTCGTAGGTATATTATAATTCTATACATATCTGTGAATTCTAGTTATATATTTGTATACGTAAAATGTGCGTAATGCGAATATATATATATATATATATATATATATATATATATATATATATATATTAAAACATAATATTTCAGTCGCAAGCTTCTCTATAAAATCCTTATTTTACTATAAGGAATGTAGCCAGACTGCAACCAACAGCTACTCTCCGGGCTATGTGCCCCGACGAGTGCTGAATTACAAGTTACAAGCCTGGCGCGTTAGTGTAATAATCGCATATTACCAACAAAACGCTAATGCTTCTATTGCAACAAACACCAGCCGAAAGACTGATCCTACTTAAAGGAGCTCTCGTGCCAGTCGTCTCATACTACTTGCAGACTGCAGTTTCGAGCTGTTGGCTCTCGCCAGTGCAAGGTAGGCATGTGACGAACGACACGAGGACCCCTTGACTATTTGGTACATCTCGGTATGTTTACGATAGCGACATGTAAAATAGTAAGCAGGCGCCATCTAGCGGTCCAGTGTCTCGAAGCATTAGCGTTTTGTTGGTAATATGCGGTAAAATATTACTTTATATTTTGTGTATCTGGACCTGTCCAAGTGTCCAATAGCATAATGTAATGCTCCTACTGGATCAATATTCTATTATTCAGGACTTGCTAAAACATTTTTAGAATTTTACTCTGATAATATCAGCTAAGGAAAATTGTTCCACAATTTTTTTTTCTGAAAGCTTCTGTGAGCCTTCATATCTGTTACATTTATATAAATACAATACAGATTAAATTATTAGCCAACCAAGTTTAAATCTTTTCTTTTTTTATTTTCAGTTTTTGTTCATTTACTCAAGAACCAATGGTCCTGAGGATACGAATAAAATATTCGTTATGAGCCAATTCACCATTATCTCCCTATGGCTTTTACGAACCTATATCTACTCCAGATTATCATTTATATGTCATTAACCGGCTCAGTGGCTCAAAGCTTAAGTGTTAGGCTTGAAACCAGGGAGTCCCAGGTTCGAATCCTGGCTAGGGTATGGATGTTTACTGATGTTTTCCATGTGTTACCGAGTTGGTAGCAGTGGACTAGACAAGGTTGTGTGAGAGACAACACGGCTAGTTTGTGTACCACTCTTGAGTTCGAGTCTCAGCTGCGGCAGACGGCAATGTCGTAGGGAACGGTCGTTGTATAATTGTCTATGTGTACGTGTCCTGGTTGAGTGGTGGAATAGTTAATGCTAAACTCCGCCAGGACGTCAATCTAAATAAGGTATTAAAAAAATAAATAAACAAGATTAACAAAATAATATTTAAACGCTGCGAGAAGAGCCGCCACTGACGTCCAGGCAGATGAGAAGTGAAAACACGAATCTTATACCGTCGTTCGTTAAATAAATATCTACTTGCAAACTTTCCTATCTTTTAAATAAGTTTAATTATAGTGTAGAACTTGAACGGGCGGATAAAAAGGCGCTTAGCAGAAGTTTCACTGCTAGGTAAATGCG
Organism: Leptura quadrifasciata; assembly: GCA_963675555.1. Classification (NCBI taxonomy): domain Eukaryota; kingdom Metazoa; phylum Arthropoda; class Insecta; order Coleoptera; family Cerambycidae; genus Leptura; species Leptura quadrifasciata. The sequence continues at coordinate 84,556,206 of OY776679.1, read as the reverse complement.
GGCTGCAGGCACTTTATTCTTCATAAAAACGCTAATAGTGGCGTGGGATCTCGAATTCAAACGCTAAAATGCTAATTGTCTACCATGTTTAGGAGTTTCTGAAATTCAAATTTGCTGTGAGAGATATAAGAGCTAAGAAACTCTACTTTGAAATAGATGGTATTTATGTTGTATTAAGCTAAATATAATGAGGTTCTTGAAATTATAATGCAGTCACTATAAGAGCTGAAAGAGATTTGAACAATTTTTATTCATTAGGTATACCTACTAGAGTGTTTGGATTTATTGGTGAAGTTTAGCGATATCTGAGTACAGGGGAAAATTATGGCACATTCTAATCGTACAATGAGAAAGCTTAAGAAAGTATAATTTGACCAATTTAATTTGAATATTGGGAATTGATTATTTTCAACTACATTTAAAATCTACAGGGTGTTTCATTTAAAATTTCAAAGTTGGGGTAATTTCCGATGAGACCGACAGTGATAGAAGTATTAAATAATGAAAAATTGGCAGCTTATGGTACATATTACTCCTAAGTTTGAGCCCCATACATTGAAAACTCTAGAAGGTATGGCTTGTCTATGATTCCGTTGACACCCGATATATGAATATATAAATGTTACCAATATTTCGTGATTTCGTTGTCGTCGTTTTTATATTCCCGCATTTGTATCCCTTTTATAACATTTCAAAGTCATTTTGTAAAGTGATACCGTCAGACAGGTTGAACACTTTTCCAAAATCTTTAGAAATTATCTTGAAAATCATTCGAATTATTTATCTGTATTCATTTTTCTAGAATCTCTATACAAATAATACCTATAGTATGTTTAGGACAATGTGCTTGATAAGCGCAGAATTATCTTGCACTCTTCATGAAACCATATATATATATATATATATATATTGTTATTATACATGATTTGCAGGAAACAACTACTCAGCGGGCAAATACCCCGACCTACATTGAATTATACCTTACAAATCATGAAAAATTGGTAGCCAATGTCATTTGTCAACTCCCTGACCAGACATAGACCGGTTTCGAACTTATTAGTTCTCATCAGTATGCCATAGGTCATGGAGCAGACAAATGACAGTGGCCAACCTGCTAGTCTTATACAGACTAATGTAAATGGTGTAGTGGTGAGAGGTAAGTGAATCCTCTCATGTGGTCTAATGCTACTATACACCAGACATCATGGATGTCTCCATGGTGCATAGCGACTTGCCATTTTGCAAGTACCGAGAGCGGTGACCTTCAGCCCTTGGTGGACTTAACCCATATACTGTTATTAAACATGATTTGCAGGAAACAACTACTCAGCGGGCAAATACCCCGACCTGCATTGAATTATACCTTACAAATCATGAAAAATTGGTAGCCAATGTCATTTGTCAACTCCCTGACAAGACATAGACCGGTTTCGAACTTATTAGTTCTCATCAGTATGCCATAGGTCATGGAGCAGACAAATGACAGTGGCCAACCTGCTAGTCTTATACAGACTAATGTAAATGGTGTAGTGGTGAGAGGTAAGTGAATCCTCTCATGTGGTCTAATGCTACTATACACCAGACATCATGGATGTCTCCATGGTGCATAGCGACTTGCCATTTTGCAAGTACCGAGAGCGGTGACCTTCAGTTAAGTCCACCAAGGGCTGAAGGTCACCGCTCTCGGTACTTGCAAAATGGCAAGTCGCTATGCACCATGGAGACATCCATGATGTCTGGTGTATAGTAGCATTAGACCACATGAGAGGATTCACTTACCTCTCACCACTACACCATATATATATATATATATATATATATATATATATATATATCAATGCAGAATTGGGAATCTGGTTTGAATGAGTTTTTGTGCATGAGATACAGTCATTCCCTTCTCCTATTTCAGACTTTGGTAAGCTTCATTTGCTAACCAACAAGGCTGGAATACTGCAATGTCTTGAGCAGCCAAGTCAATTAGATCCCTCTTCAACCTATGACTCCACATTTCTGCAGAGTGCCTTCGCCGTCCACTACATGCCCACTACTAATGTCGACAGCTTCAATCGGTATGCTGATAAGATATTTCTACCTTACCTTCATAAGCAGCTGGTGAACGCACAAAGTTTAGATGTTGTTTGGAACACCTACATTCCAAGCAGTTTAAAGGAGGCTACCCAGGAAAAAAGAAGTGAAGGGATTCGAAGGAAAGTATCTAGCAACACCAAACTGCCATGAGACTATCCTCGTGACTCAATGAACAAGAATGAATTGTTCTTTTTGACTTTCGAGACTGTATAGTTCAACTGGCCACCAGGCAAAGATGTATATGTCACAACAGGGAAAGCAGTTTCACTAATCAGTTCGAACACTCCCATGAAAAACTGCAATAGTGAAGAGGCAGACACGAAGCTTGTGGTTTATATACTCTATTCACTACAGCAAGGAGCAAAGAGTATCCTTGTGCGTAATGTAGACATAGATGTGATTGTCATCCTTGCTGCCACATTCTATGATCTAATAGTGACTCAACCTTTGGCCGATATTTGGGTGGCCTTCGGCATGGGTAAGCATTACAGGTTTTACCTCTAACGCTATCTGTACAAGCCTGGGGGAGCCAAAATCACGAGTACTACCTCTGTTTCACTCATTCTCTGGTTGCGGTAAAACCTCTGCCTTCAAAGGTAAGAGTAAGAAGTCCATTTGGGAAGCATGGCAAGAATTTCAAGTTGTCACTGATACATTTGTATATTTGGTCACTTATGTATTCCAACTGCTGCAAACCGACTTTGCACATTTCAAGAAGCTGGAACGATAAAACCACTCCTTTCAGCAGTATTAACCAGATAAGAAAGAAGCTTTTCTGTCAGAAGAATCAAGCAATGGACAAACTTCCACCGGCTGAGTATGAACTTCTTCAACATATCCGAAGGGCAGTTTATCAAGCAGGTATTTGGATGACCAGCACACAAACACAGCAAGTGATTCTTTCTCCACAGGATTTTGCTTGGAATAAGGTTTCAGAGTTATGGGTGCCAGTTTCAATGACAATTCCAGATGTTTCATGATCATGCAGGGAATTGATTAAATGTTGCTACAAAGGAGACTGCAAAAGCTGCAAATGTGGGAAAGCCAATCTAGACTACTCACCACTTTGCGAGTGCACGTATAATTTATTATAGCTATTGCATACTGAATTCCATTGAAAGAATAACTAAATATTTTTTTATTGTTGAGAACTCTTATTAGCGTTATATTTGGACTTATATATTACTGTAATAAATGATATGGATATATTTCATTGTGCTTTATATGTAGACTACCCTGAGTTAGGTGTGTAGTGCACTTAGTTGGCTTAAAGCTGTAATTCAAAATTAACAGTATAATACATTGTGTTAAGTGATATTTTGTCGTATTTGTCGGCCATTTGGGATTTTAGTGCTGTACATGAAAATTTTTTGAAATTCCAGGAGGCTCCTAGACTAACATTTATTAGTATACCCTAAGGTATAGTTCAAGTAGGAAAAAACTGAGACATAAAAAATGTAACCAAAAACTTTACGACCTCATTAAAATACCGGTACTCTTTTTTGTGCTGTTCGCAAATTGACTCGCTTACCTTTATAAGTTTTTAATGTGTGTCGGGAATGTTTCATGTCAGACTTGGCGCCATGGCCCGCGGCGATATAATTATGTCGTAAAGTTTTTGTTGCGTTTTTTATTTACTGGGATCTATTTATATCAACTAGCGCCATGGCCCGCGGCGATAATAATTATGTCATAAAGTTTTAGTTGCGTTTTTCTGTCTCGGGAATTTATTACTTGAACTATACCTTCATACCAAATTTGGTGTTTTTACCCGCCAGGTAACGGTAATTTTGAAATACAGCTTTAAGCATCTCACTATATGTACCTGATACTTTTATTATCAAGCTGGTCACAAGATATTTTTCTATTTTATCTTTAGGAGGTTACTTACAAAAAGTTACTTACAAAATTCGAACTCATTTGAATCTTTTCTTAACGATTATTAGACACTTTGTTCTTGTCCCTAAGAGACTTAAAAAATGATAAATGATGTACTACAAATATCGTTAGGTTACCCTAAACAAAAAATAAAAACTACGTTACGCGGTTGTGTGACCCAGAAAAGATTAAGATTTTCGTTTCGGACTTTAAGTCCTTCACATATAAATTACCAAACACTTTTTGCCCGTTCTTAAATTAAAAACTGCTCTGCCTCGAAATAAAAAAATACCAGAAATTAATCCCATCAGATTCGTCATTTAAAGGAACGCTTACTCGTTGATTTATTCTGTACGATTTTTTGTATCGTAAAAACGCTGGCAAGGGGACGACGAAATTCGACGTATGCCGTTGTTCCTTTTTGTCTACGATGTCGCCTCAGTGTGTTTAATTAACTCCAATTGTTCCATCCTCGTTTTTTATACATTCTTCAACTTTTTCTGTCCCATTCACTTCAATCAATTTTCTTTATCTCAAATTACATATCGTCTAGTGTATTAGTCATTATTCCGTTCAACAATGGGCCTGATCATCAACGGGCGTACCGCTGAAGGATATAAAACCTGTTAATGATCGACTGCGACGGTTAGCAGCACACGAAGTAACAAAACATAGAGTGGGTGTTGATCGTTGGGAAAGTCTGTTTTGTGTTTTAGTAGTCCTTGTGCTTTCCTTCTCTCGGAGATATACTGGGTGAGTGACAGGTAGGAAATGAATGATAATATGTTGAAATATAAGTGCATATAAGAGTATATTTTCAAATGTTGATCTTAGTACGATTTTGAGGCCGAGACGGAGAAGTTATATTTACCATTTGCTGCTATAGTATGTATATAATCTGTTAGATTGAAAAGGAAGTTTTGCTTGGTTAAGAATAGTTAGATATGGGAGATTATACTTATAAAATAAATAGAATTTTCAGAGTAATATTCGTTTTATTGAGTCTATACCCATCACAAGTGAAATTAAAATTATGGTTGTTCGATGATATTTTTGTTGAAAATTATAAATTAAATTACTATTATTAAATATTCACCCGAGAGACGTAAGGTTTGGACATAAACAAGTTCGGCAAAGTAAATCATCTTTAGGCATGGGTCGTAAATCTAATAAAATTATTGGCAGTTCATCGTGCCAATGAACGAAAATAGCTCGGGCAAGTAATGCGGTTTTTAAGGTTCTATGAAATCGTTCAACCATACCATTGCTCTGTGGGTGGTATGCGATTGACCGAATTCGATGGAAACCCAAAAATTTTGAAAATTCATGAGATAGAATGCCAAAACGACAGACATAATTTAGAAGTTTTAGCAACGGTTTCAGCAGTAATATTTGGTATAGGATATGCTTCCGGCCAGCAGGTGAAATGTTCCACTAATATAAGTATGTATGAAAAACCATGTGAAGGTGACAATGGACCAACAAGATCTATATGGATATGCTCAAAACGACCTATGGGAACATCAAAATTATTGATATTAGTTATCGTATGCTTATTGATTTTGGAAGTCTGACAACTTATGCAAGTCTTCGTCCACAAGGTGCAATCAGCGTTCATTTTGGGCCAGAAGTATTTAGAAGTTATAAGTTTTTTGGTAGAACATTGAATGGGTTAAATTATGAAACATATCGAAAACTGCGAGTCGCAAAGCTTTTGGTAGAAAAGGGCGACATTTAGAGAATGAAACATCGCAACATTTCATTTTAATTCTATGTAAAGAGTATTTGACTTTGCAATTTTTATCAGTTTGGGTTGCAAGTGAAGAGGAAAGTTCACAATCATCAGATTGAGCGTTTTTCAATAACTGCAAATTGAAATTTCTTGAGTCTACAGGAGAAATTGGGGTAGATGATAAAATGGTATGATGCTGTAGCAAGAAAAAATCATTTCTACGCGATAATGCACCAGCTATGGCGTTTTCTTTACTTTCAATATGACGTACGTTACACGTAAATTGTGAAATACATTCCAAGTGTCGTATATGACGAGAAGTTTTTTCTGCATTTAAAAATAACACTTTTGTCAATGGTTTTTGATTAGTATAACAAATAAAGACCTTCTAAAATAATAATGCCAACAATTCGTTATCGAAAGCGGAATATCTTTTCTGAGCATCATTCAATTTGCGAGAGAAAAAGGCTAAAGGTGTAATCAGATTTCCAATTTTTTGTTCTAATACAGCACCCACGGATACATTTGAGCAATCAACAGATAAAGCAAGTGTTACACCTTTATTGTAACTAGGATGAGACAAAAGTGTCACATTTACTGTAGCATGTTTGCCCTTCAAAAAACTACCAGTGCAGTCCGCTGGTCAGGAATTAAACTTTATGCAAACTTAGGAACAAAACGAAGATAGAATAGTTTTCGTTAATGTAAGAACAGTCCGTTATTGCTCCATTTATGAAAATTTGTATGCGGTAACAACCCCTAGAGAGCTATGATCCACATTCTACATTATTCCTTTGCATTAGTGTTTGGTTACACATGGTTGACTAGTAAAATTTTTGTCATAGGACCACTTGACCTGTCGTGGCTATTTTGATACTTCCTACGTCTGATGAATTATCTCTCGGAACGTGCAGTAGCTTCTCTATCAGTTAAATATGGCAATAAGTTTTCCATCTTGCCCCCGGGCATCACAGAGTAGAAAACGTTCATTAAGCGCCTTATAATTCACATAAAAAATAATACTCTGCAGTTTTGAGGATGATCAGCAGATTATTATGAAAGTTATTCGAAGGTTTTGAGACCATTAGTAATTATGGATCAAGTATAAAATGTAAATTTTAAACTGCGAATTATCAACAGACAAACTAGACGAAACAGACCGGATTTTCTACGGTGTCATTTTCCGACATGTAAAAAGATTATAATAATTAATCAACTTACCATGTCAGATCAATCAAATTTATTTATTTATAATACGAATTCGTTTTATTTTAACAGAAGGTTAATCGATCAATAAATATCTAGAATTCCTCAACGCTTTCAAGGTAATACGTACGTTGCACGAAACATCTATTTATGTTAGCTTTGAAAACTTTTGTTTGCCCACCACGTAGCCCAGAACTACGAAACTGTGCAACGAGCGGTTCAAGTGCCTGCACAGATGAAAGTGGCACACAGAGAGAAGAGATCGACTTGCAGAGAGGTGCCCCAATGACCCACGACCCATCTGTTTGCCAACTTTATAAAACAACGTTGTATTAATATTTATTAGCGTTCACATAAAGGGCAATTGGGTTGTCAGACTTTAAAATTGGAATGGTCGAGTCTATGACAGAATCATTGAAGATTAGAAATATTATAAAGTGACGGAATTGCTGTTTATTTTAGGCGGCTATCTTTCGGTGTTGGCATTATCTTTAAGAACAATTTCATTTATTATATTTGAACACGTGGGCAAGTATAAAGTTTAATTATGTTATTGTTTGCTAAATTAGGTAATGATAATTCTAGCTGTCCAAAAACACAAATGGCTAAGATTTAAAGGCTATATTCTTGATTTTCTTTACATAAGAAGAATATATCGCTAGAAAAAATACTCAGTTCAACAAATTATTTGATTGAAATAATTTTGTCATGTCCACAAGCCTATTTTTAATAATTGGTAGAAATAGTTTTCAGTCTAAAAAATCTAATAATGAGAAATTCTCAAAATTTAATAAATGCATGCGGCAAGTCAAAAATAAAAAAAGAAATAATACACATTTTCATACATAGGAAGATATTATTTTAAATCTCCGAACCAGTTTAGTACTTTCATTAGTGATGCAAATAACAAATAACTATAGGCTCATGCCACTGCTACCAATCTTTTCAGAGATAGATAAAAATGCTTTGCAAAGCAAATATGAAAATTACGGTAGACGAGGTAGGGGACTTTAACTCAGTGGGTTAGCGTATCTAGTTTTCTCTCTGTGCGTACCTAGTGAGGTGATTTCTCGTCTCACACGAAATACTGCTAGAAGAGTTAAATAAATATAAATTTTACCATAACAGTTTTACAATATACTTAACTAACAGATATCAAACCAGTAAAATACATGTTCTAATAAAACAAAAACAATACATGTGGTGCACCAAGGCTCAATACTGGGGCCCGTCATACTTTTAGTTTACGTAAACGATTTTCTAAACTCTAATTAACAGTCTTGTGACACATCTTTTGCAGATGATACAACTATTTCGGTTCAACATAAGGATCTTGAAAAACTTTCAGAAGTGGCATATGAGACGGAGTCAAGAGCAGGACAGTAGTTGATCTCAAGCTCACATTAAATGAGTAATAAAATGCATATGATCTCACTGTGTGATAAAATAGGGCACAGTGTTTCCGATCTCCGGGATCAACAAAATTTATAAAAGATAATAAATTGGCCTGATATATACATATAGCAAATTTATCAAAAAATACATTTATCTTGCGAAATCTAACAAATAAAGTAGGTAAAGATGGTTTAAAAATCGGATACTTTAGATTATACCGCTCTCTGTATTCCTATGTTATTGTAGTATTGGGACAGGCGTCAAATTGACCTACAATTTTTGCTCTACAGAGATGGACAATATGTATAAATATCCAGTTTAAATTATAAGAATGACTGTAGAGAACCTGAGTTGGAAATAAAAAAAAAAAAAGATACAGGCCATATTGCTCGAAAATACCTTTTGCATACATAATGAATTTTTATTATAAATTTTTGATCTGTGATATAAAAATGTTTGTTAAACTTCTAAAGTCTGTTTTATACTTTATAAACTGTAAAAAGTGTATGTGTATGTATATATTTTTTATTACTTTGTGATCTAAACATTGACTTCTGCAAATACCATTATAGTACATAGCACCTAGCATCTTAATTTGATCTTATGTAGGTCAAGCTTTTACGTATTTTAGTTTTAGACTCACTAAACTATCAACATAGTTCCTTTTTAAAATTTTACTGTTTGCTAGATAAGTAGGTTTATAAAAGTCACCACAATTTTAAGCAACAATTTTAAAAATGTAAACTAATGTCGGGCTCGTCGCGCCCTCTATTTGGCACACCCCTGAGATGCAGTACATTGTATATGGGAAAGTTAGTTCAAGTTGTGTCGGGCCGCTTACTTCATTTTATTATCCAGACAAATGACGGTGCAAGTGAAATGTTTCGATTGCAAACACGAATTTCTATTACAATGCATTGCTCCTATTATAGGCAAAAAGTTTTAATATAAGTAAACGGCTATTGTACTCAAATAGAAACGTTAGGCAATTATAGGATAAATAATATTCGATTGAATACCGAGGTGTGGTTTAGTTATTATTTTTTAATATTCACTTTACACACACAAAATTTTACAAGTAAAAACGAGACTTTTATATATTCTCAGTAGTTTGTCTAAATTATCTAGGCATAAACGTTCTCTTAAGGTCAGTGAACGACCTCTAAGTGTCTAACAATTTAGCAGAATTATATTTCGTATAGCAACGCAACATGAGAAGTTTCACCGTTAAAACTAGCAAAATATAATGTTAATATTGTTTCAGCACTTCATATAGTTGTGTAGGTAGAATGGTCTTCATATTGATGAGAACATAAATTACATAATTTCATTTTTCTTAAAAATGCAGAAGTAAAAAATACATTTTATCACGGTATTTTCTGACCTATGTAACTAGAAATTAAAAAAAAAAACTAAAATTACTATGTTAGTTCACGACAAAATTAAAGTTTTTTCAAAGCAATGTAATCTATAGTGAACGTGACAGTTTTATCTCATCCAAACTACAATTATAACGTCACACATTTTATCTGTAGATTGTTCAAATGTGTCTATGGGCGCAGTACTAGAAAAAAAATTTGTTAATTTAACTGCCCCTTTAGCTTTCTTTTTCCGCAAATTAAACGATACTCGAAAACGTTATTCCACTTTTGACAGAACTGCTGTCACTTTATACTTCAATCAAACATTTTAGGTATTTATTAGAAGGCCGTATTTTTACCTGCCTTACTGACCACAAGCCATTGGTTAAGGCTCTTTTCACAAATGCTGAAAAGACTCCAGGTCAGACTTGCCATTTAGAGTACATCGTCCAATTTACCAATGATATACGTTACATTAGCGGTAAAGAAAACATCATTGCGGATACATTATCACACGTAAATGATCTCTTATCCAATTCTATTATACTTTTACCCCTACCTTCATTCCCTCTGCAAATTCAGACCGCTTCAATTTACAGCTTTTAAAAGATGCCCAATCAAACGATTATGAACTTTCATTTTTAATTACAGACCAATTCAATCCAAACAGTAAAACCAAGTATTCTTTACAACAACTCACAATGCCTAGTTCAAGTTCAGAGCCAAGTCTGCGTACTTGCTATAAGGTATTACTGATTCTCCTGTCATACCCGCCTTCAAAAAGGCACCACAATATGAATCTTAAGGAGAATATGCATGTATTTGTGTTGAATAAATTTGTTCTTTTTCACTGGTCATAACTCTGCTGAGTTCTGGGTTCTATAATGAAGTATACAATACTACAGGAATACTGTATACTTTCATTCCAGTTTAACTTATTTTAATCATGCATGGATCAAGTAGTTCAGTTTTAGATTAGTTCAATACCTGATTAGTTCTTTTGTTAACTTTTAATTCTAACTTCACCAGGCCGCAACTTGCGTGCCGTGTGCATTTCGTGCCGGGTGCAAAACCACGTGACCGTGATTTTTGGGTATAAAATAGCTAGCCAGAAACCAGTAAATTCAGAGCTTGACTTTCACCTTTCTCGAGTGTGTTGAACTGGGATAACGGAAGCTCAAGTTTCTCCGGCGTCGTGGCAGCCGCTGGCCAAGTATCTGTTAGGGAGGATCCGAGTGCGTTGAACTGGACCTCCTGCCAGATTGATTCAAGTGTGTTGAACTGGATCTCTCCTGAAACAGATTTCTTAGTCGCGTCTGTTATGTCCTGGAACTTCGATTAGAGAATTGGGGTTACGACGACGTACATAGAGGAAATATGTTACTCTCTCTCTCTCTCCGATTACTATGATGTACTTATGTAATAACAAGATTGTCGCAACCTAAGCCATAAAAGATATGGCCACACTGTACATATAATTATTAGGAAAATAAATGTCTTATTTTGGATCTGGATTTTAATTAATATTAACATTGAACCCTGGAATAATCTCCAAACCAGCTACCCGAGCAAAACAAGCATCACAGTTCGATCCCAGGTTCAACTTCTAATATACTGCGTAGCCACGAGACTTTTAGAGCCAAGATGGCCGACTTCCGCTTTTGGTGGAAATAACATCAAATTGAATTTTCTAAATAAAACACCTTATATATTTTATTATTTTTGGAATCCATGAATGAAATTCTATTTAATAACTTTACGAAATTTTAATTTTTTTCAAAAATAAAATTTTCATACGTATTCTTTACTAAAAACTGAAAGTTTATAATTCCTAGACTAACTCTCAGAAAAAGTTTCTTTCAATTAGTTTTGTCAAATCGTTATTTTTTATGCAAAAAATATTAGAAAGTTCTGGAAGAAAATTAGCTGCAACGCTTTAAACTTTATCCTAAAAATACTCCTGTACAGATACAGCGAATATAAAGGCTACAGATAAATTACGGCAGTTCTCCAACTTTTATCTCGTTCTGGATAACAATCCTGCTGAAAATGTGGATGTAAGATATGCAAAGATTTTAACCTGCGAGCTTTCACCGAGTTTTAAACTTTGGTTTACAATACATTAATGAACTTTATTACTCCCTAACATCCCAAAAAGTATGTATGAGGAAAGCGCAGCGGCTTATACATCAAGGGAGTACTATCTACAGGAATATTTTACGATTAGAACTAATAGATGTCGGCAGGGAATTTAAGTTTACATTAAACGCAAAATGTTCTGAAACTATTGAGGTATGTAGCAGTAACATATTAATAATTTCGATAGAACATACATAACCGTAATATGTTAAAATAGATCCAGCTGGATAATCATGGGAAGTGCCTACGATAGAATAGCCCTTATAACTACATCAAAGTGGTGATGCTATGAGTAAATGATCTTAGATGTCCTCTATCTTTGCCTAAAGTTTCATTAAAATCTAAAGGATGCATCACTTTGAAATCAAATCGAATAAATTATGAATTTATCTCCCTCTATTGCATCTTGTTACCAACAAACCATATTCAGTAAAACTCGAATTGTCTTTTTAAGTATGGTGGGGTTCTCATAAGGACCTTGGATAGCAAATGTGAAAATTTTAGCTAGATGTCGCTGCATGAAAGTACATTAGAGAAAAAGTATCCTTGTTTTCCCTTTGACTGTGAGGTTACGAAATTTAGTAACAACGAGAGGTTTTACAGTTTACATGATGAGATCTCACTTTCTTTTCAGCAAATGTGATAGTCTTTTACGTATCAGAGTTGAGGATTATAGAACCTTTCTTGTAATAGGAGCCAACCTGACACTGCAATTATCGCGGAGATATGTTCAAACTATAACAGTAACGAATACAGGAATTCTGAATTTTTCGTAGGCTTAAGCGATCTCTCTGAGTTAGTGCTGGCCAATAGAGTGGGTCACAATAAGAAGGAGTCGACAAGATCAAGGAATCACAGAGCATGAGTTTTACCCAAGGATCTAGTACAACTTTATGCATATAAAAAGTTTTAAGCTTACCATAAGATTTTTTAATTAAGCAGTTTACATGATTTGTAAATTAAAATAAATACCTAAGTTTTACATTCTTATTTGGGAGTTAACTTTTACCCATTTAGGATAATATTGAAAAAAGGGTGAATTTCCATTAAAACATTTGAGTGCCAAAGACGAATAACTCGTTTTTTTTTCGTTCAGAACCAGACTTTAAGCTCTTGAAATATCAGTTATACTAAGATCGAAAATCGAGATTAATATTATTTACTGCAGTGCCAATTTCAATAAAGTAGAATGAAAGGTAAATTTGGGTAACGTCAACAAATTGATGGACATTGCATGTTGGGAGAAAATTGCTGAAGTCAGAGGTATAGATAGAAAATAGAAGTGGGCCCAAAATACTACCTTGCGGAACACCAGCATCAACGGATTTGAAATTGGAAAACAGGCCATTATTTACAATGTTGGTATCTACGATTTAAGTAGTCTTGAAAAAAATAGTAAAGCCCTGCCACTTATGCCAAAATATTTAAGCTTTTTACATAAAGGCTGACGATCCAAGGTGTCAAATGCTTTACTATAGTGTAACAAGATTAAGAAAGTATTACATTTTCTATCGTTGGGTCTAAGAATTATCCTACACGTTTTATCCTATACATTCTTTCCTCCTACATACGAGATTTCCTACAGAAAAAACGTGCTGTACCCTATATGGTTACTTTTATTTTAGGATGCTTTAAAGTGGCGAGGCAAAAACATTGCGATGCCTAACTGAAAATACTAGGTTCTGGACAAAAGAATCATTTCACTAAAAAAACTTTGTTCTTGCACTTGTGAGTGATTAAGTCAAGTAAATAAGAACTCAAAATTATTTGAAGTAAAAACTTGCAGGTTTTTTAAAATTAACATAATACTTAACGGGTAATTAGCCAAGAAAAAATTCGTGGGCAGGCCCGCAGAAATGACAGTGCAACCGTGTACACGTGTTTCGGACTTTTTGGTCCTCATCAGCACGGTGTAGCTAAGTTGAAAGGATAGGCACAACTATTTTAGGATAGGATTTTTTTCTTGGCTAATTGTGCTGTTCCCGCGATAACACCTACCTTAACGGGTAGTATAGTATGTTTAATGAAATATTTAAATCTAATAATTTTAATGACAAGAAAAAGGCAAACATTTATTGTTCTTAATATTTATTTTTTAAATTTATAAATTTAATTTTATGCCGAATAAAGCACGAGATAAGACACATAAATTAGAGAATTATAATCTTATAGTGGCAAGTATTCATTAAATCTATCTTGGTACATTATTAAGTAAAGTAAAGTGAACTACGCCATAACTTTAAATCGAAACTTTTGCAAATAATTTTCTATGAATTTCGTTTAATTAAATGTCTGTGGAAGGGCGCTATATGCATATGACAGGGCCCAAAACAACTTATTTCCAGTTTGCAATTAATGGTGTATACTTTACCAAAGGTCCCGCTTAAAATGTTACCAAACTTCCACTTGAACGAACCTGCAAAAAACAGAAACAACTTTAGTTTTCTCATAAAACATCAAACAGGATTTATTAGTTGGGAAATTAGTGAGAGTGTCAAGCACACACCACAGCCAAACATAACTTAACAACTCGAACAAAACTTGAGGAATAATTCTTCGGCTAATGAATAAAGGATTATAAGGACCTTATGAACTGCCTGCTTTGAACAAGTTAGCGCGGTGCGGTTGAGCGTGGGCGATTACTTTCTGATTTAACAAGTTATTTTTGCTGCAGAGTTTAATGAAACAGAAAATTTACTAATCGGACAACATTAATATAAAAGAATGCTTCAAGTAAAAAAATAGTGGGAATAGTGTAGTAAATAGTAGATAAAATTAAATAGGACAGTGCCGGACTTTTCTAGAGAATACCGAAAGAGATGCGCAGACAAAAAATTTTAGAATAATTTAATATGACCATTAGAAAATAAGTTAAAACACGGGAGAGTTCGTAACAACCGATATTGCAATATGAATATAATAGTGGAGTCGATCTGGCATTAAAAATGACTTGTTTTTTTCGATTTATTTTTGTAATGTTATGAAGTCGTACCTCCTCTATCATCCGGAAAATTTTCCGGCCGAACTATTCACGAGGACCGGGGAGGGGGGGGGGAATTTACATGTAAAGACAGGGAAAATCAGTTTTTCGGATATAACTCGTTTAGTTTGATTGGGATCGAATGCGTGTATAATGATAAAGTGAAGGGCTCGCGAATGCGTGTAAACTGAATTTTGGCTAGTCGAAGTCGGTCCAGTGGTTCCCGAGATATTGCGATTTGAAAGTACGGATTTGTATACGAATTTTTCGTTGCAGCGAGAGCCGTTTTCGCGTTTTTTTCGGGGAAGAGATTGACTTGGCGACTTTTTTTTTCTTTCCCCGATAGACACTCAGGACCTAAGTAGTGTGTCAAAATTTCAAGCCGCTAGGTTGATTAGGGAGGGAGGGGGAAGGGTAAATGTAAATTAAATTAAAACTGCTGTAACTTCCGCAATTTTTCCGGAAATCGCGGACATTGTGTACTAATGTGCCTACTTTGAGTTTTCCAATTTTCGCAATAAATAAAAAATGGTTGCGAAATAACCAATTTATTGTTGTTATTATTCATTTTACGCCAGGAAGTAAAGGGGTGGGGAAGATTTTTTTTCGCCATCGAATGATTAGGAGAGGCGAGCGGGACCCGAAAATTTTTGCTCTGTAGATGGGTAAGGGAAAGGGTTAAGGACTTCGGACAGGGCTCATTTTCAAGGGCAATCAATTCTCTTTCAAGATTTTTTTACCCCGAAGTTCTAACTTCATTAGGGCCTGCACGCGCGCGTGATACATTTATAAAAACGTACGAGCGGAGTGGGAGGTGTATTTGTGAGAGAGAAGTGGGAGCGCTAGGCTCCACCCCCGGCATCTTGCTGCACGGCTGCTGAATTGCCGCACTTGTTTTTATAAGTGTAACACGCGCGCGTGCAGGCCCTAATGAAGTTTTGAATATATTTTTTCGATTCGAATCAAACTAAATAAGTTATGTCCGAAGAACTGATAAAAATCAGAAAGGGAAACTGCCTTTACATGCAAATCCCCCCCCCCCCTCGTGAAAAGTTCGACCGGAAAATTTTCCGGATGATAGAGGGGGCCCGATTTCATAACATCGCAAAAAAAATCTCAAAAAAACGAGTCCGTTTGCAAATCCAGATTGACCCCACTATAAATGAAATGGTATGGCAAGAAATTGTAATAATAACAATATAATATTGTACATGTATTTCAGTCAACAGTAGAAATTAGGGTAATTAAAACAAACACAAAGACAGTAAAAACATTGTAGGTCAAGGCTGTAGTAATACTTTGCTCGCAAGGCAAATAGTAAAGGAAATGAATGCAAAAAAGGGTATAAGTCCTTAATTGTTACTATTTCCATGGAAATCTTTTGCATTATGTTAAGTTTCAGCAACAAATGAAATATATACCTTTGAAAATTAGTATTATTATTATTAGATCGTATTTGTGCAAATACTAGACATTTGTAGATAAATGCTAGGAGCAATAAAAATTTTATATGAAATAATTATTTACAGCCTAGCTCTATATTAAGACCACTACATTCATCACGACTCCTGTCGACCAAGGTATTAATAACACCATTTTGACAGGTCACAATAATTCCCTCAGTTTGCGACTATCGATCTTAAAACTGAAAATCTCAGCCTTGTCAGACGATTTGTGGGAAGCTCAGTGATTGACTCTACTAGATCGGCACCTTGCCGGCCTCTTCACCTATCGTCGAATAAGAGACCATTTTCAGCTGAGGTTTCTTGTTGCCTTGATTAATTCTGCGGCCACTCCTGAGGGTATCGCATGCCATATTCAATATTGCTCTATCTTCTATACGTTCCAAGTTCAAGAGTTCTTGGATCCTCCGTTGACTTGACGTGAGAGATACACTGCAGGAACGGACGATCGAGGATTAAATACTATTATGGATATTCATAATCTTGCGGGTATTTCTATTAAACTGGCATAGCTTAATACAGACCATTTAACTACTCCAAAGAAGTAGAGAAAGCTAGGAACGGCAAACATGTTCGTAGCAAACACCTTGTCCCTCTTGGAGATCGAACGATTTGCATATTTACAAGTCATAATATTGAGATATTTAACTAGTGATTACATCTGAAATGTGAAAACATAAAAGGTAAACAACAGTAGCCCCGTTATTGAACCTTAAGGCACACCTGTATTTAAATTTTGCAAAGCGATACAAATCTATAGCTACAGCTTGATTTCTTTAAGCCAATTCCCATAAAATCTATTACATATTTAGAAAAATCAAGATAATAAAGTTTTGGTATTAGGCTAATAGTCCTTGAGAAAGCTACCGTTACCAATCATACATTTTCCACTATCAATGTTTCTAAATTTGTTAATGCTGTGGCATGGAATAATAACTTCTAAATCCAAACGGTATTTTTTACGGCTGGATCCTTTCTCAAAAAGAATCTCAATATTTAAATGATTTTCTGAAGTTCTACGATGGTTGATGTAAGAGTAAAATAGTACGGGCCTTCTATGTGGAGGCTTTGTCGCTACCCTATTCCCAAATTTTCATATAATTCCATTGCGCTTAACCAATCATATTTCCCAATACATTATCACGAGGCTATCGCATTAAAATCAATTACATTAACCTAATATGGAAAATTTAATTGGAAAGTAAACCGAATTCAGGGCAGTGTTATCCAGAAATTAGTTTACAAATTAGAATTGATCAGCGCCTGGTATATTAACTCTTGACAAACTAATTCGTTTAGAATAATTTAATTTTAAATTAATTACATTTGCGATGTATCTCTGATACAAGCAAGATGTCCGAGATATGTACGAAACAAAACAAGTGAAGTGGCTCATAATTCAAACAGTATTTTAGATTATAGATTGACTTTGATTCATGGTTCATATAGCAAGTGTTAAACTATGCCGCAAAAAAAAAAAAAATCGACTGATTTCTCTGAGAGTATTTCATCTATTGCTTTTTTAGAACTATTCTCCGATATTATGATCAGAGCTCTAGTAGTTCAAATAAAAGTACTTGAAAAATAATACTTGAATTACCTTTGGTATTTCAAATATGTATTAAAACACAATATTTCAATCGCAAGACTCCTCTATAAAATCCTTATTTTATTATAAGGAACATAACCAGATTTCAATCAACAGCTACTCTCCGGGCTATGTGCCCCGCCGAGCGCTGAATTACAAGTTACAAGCCTGGCGTGTTAAGTGTAATAACTGTGTATCACCAACAAATGCTAATGCTTCGATTGCAACAAACACCAGCCGAAAGACTGATCCTACTTAAAGGAGCTCTCGTGCCAGTCGTCACACACCACTTGCAGACTGCAGTTTCGAGCTGCTGGCTCTCGTCAGTGTAAGGTAGGCATATGACGAACGACACGGGGATCCTTTGACTATTTGGTACATCTCGGTATCGTTAGGATAGCAAAATAGCCAGCAGGCGGCATCTAGCGGTCCAGTGTCTGCTGCAATCGAAAAATGAATAGCCTGACTGGGATTAGCATAATTCAAATGTGCTTTTAGAGGGCAGAATATTAAAACATAATACTGCAGTCGCAAAACTCCTCTATAAAATCCTTATTTTACTATAAGGAACGTAACTAGACTGCAACCAACAGCTACTCTCCGAGCTATGTACCCCGTCGAGCGTTAATGCTTCGATATGTTATTTCAAGTACAGTAGAAACCCGGTATTTGGTACTTCAATTACTCTGCCAAAGTACTTAGATTTAGTTAACAATTTGTAGTACTTGAAATATGTTTGTCCAGGGGCCACAAGATGGAACTCTTTATATGACGCAATATCTCAAATAATTAAAGAGAAAGAAGAACTACCCACACTATTCGAGAAATTTGGCAGTCTTGGCACAAAAAATCATAGCTTTAAAGAATCTGAAGTACAATATTTAACTGAATACTGTATAATTCTAAAGCCGCTTGCGACAGCTCTAGACATGTTCAAATATATCCTATGGGTATTTATTGCCGTGCTTAGGTCCTTGTTAACAAAATTTAACAAACTTAAAAAGGAAAAAATCGGTGTAGCGAAACTAATTTTGGATGCTTGCAAAAGTCGTCTTTTAAAAAGGTTTAATGCATTTTTGATTTATCAACCACAGAAGCTATGGAAGTCAGTATTGTTTGATTCTCGTTACCACAATTTAAACTCAGATGGCTTTCGAATTTTAAAGATTTTGCGGATGTTAGTGTCATGAGTGACCAGATTGTCAAACAGGTAGCTGATGTGGTTGAAAAGCATATGCATTTTGATGTAGAAAAGAGCAATGACCGACAGGAAACAGCAATGTGAAGATGAAGAACAATTCTATGAATTTGAAGAGAATATGCCAGGTACAATTGTCACATATATAAAAGCCAGTGATAAAAAATCACTGAATTAGAAACTCTTCAATACTTAAATGACTCTAACACCCAACTTATTTCTCTACAAAAATATGCAACACAAAAAAAGTTTTTTACCGGTTTAATACATGCCTTGCATCATCAGCGCCTGTAGAAAGACTCTTTTCATTTGCTGAAATTATAAATGGTCCTAGAAGAAATGCATTAACTGAAGGAAATTTCGAAAATTTGGTGCTATTGAAAGCCAATGGAAATAGATAGATCTTAATTTTATTATTTGTAATTGTACCTGCCTAAAGTTATTACTATGTTTTATATATAAGTTTGTTTTCTTTATGACTTTGAAATCGAACAAAGCAGTATTTATTTTTGTTCGTTTTTATATTTATGTAAAAATAAATAAATTTTTTCTTATTGTTTTTGAATGATGCTGAGCAATAATAAATACTAATATAACAATAAATTATGAGAAAAACTTAATAAATACAAAATTTTATTTGTATTGGAAGAATTGTGGAGCATTTGATATATGTTAGAGCACTTGTAGTACTTGGGTACTTGAAATAATTTAAAGTAATTGAACTACTTTGAGATTTGAAGTACCTAGTTTAAAGTACTTCAAATAAATCTAAAATATAAATACGGTACTTACGATTTTACTAGAAGTACTTTCCACAAGTATTTGGTATTTGAATTATTTTGCTTCAGGTCATAGTACTTGGAAATTGGAGCAGCAAGTACTTTATCAGGTACCTGGTATTTGGTACTTCAACTACTTTCATTGGGTACTTTCAACAGCTCTGATTATGATTTTCATATACATTATGTCTCACTTTTCATGACTCCCATATTATAGCTCCCTTATTAACCATGCAATTTTCTTAAAATTTGGGTGGCAGGTACTTACCCATAAGAAGATTGCGCCACGGTAAAATATTTAAAAATACACCAGTGGCGTTCGTTGTTATGAAGAAAAATGTACCTAATACTCAAAAAAAAAATTTGGCAAAGTTTTAACTGTAAAACAATATCATAATTTTATTCGTGCCCACCAGAACTGAATTTCAAAAAGATAGATGTGGTATTCCTGTAGTAAGAAAATAAAATTTCACTTTTTAAAGGACCAATTATTAGAATCATAACTTTATATTGTCTGAAAGTAAAAAAAAAAAACAAAAAAAAACTATAAACTGGGACTCGGCAAAAATTTTAACAAAAGAAGCAGATACCAAAAAAAAGAAAATTAAAGAATCAGCAATAATCTTATTAAATGAAGATAAGTGCGTATCGAATTGTTCTGTAGATATTTGTACAACCTGGCTACCAATGTTAAAAGAAGAACTTAACAAACTCAACATTATCTAAAAGAAAATATCATCAGTTCTATGTTCTGTGTAGGTAGTAAGTATCTATGGAAATAACATAAACAGAATCTTACAGCTGTGTATTTGACATACACAGCAAAATAAGAGTTCTTCCAAAAAAAGCTTTGAAAACGGAAAGAGATTACTTTCAAAAACGTCAGCAAAATACAGTATTTCTGTGTTTATTTCCGATCAGCGAAACGTCAAGTCAAGTTCGCTGATCCTTCGTTGACGTTTCGCTGATCATCCTGCCAGCTTCTTCAGAAGGATTCTACAGACGCCTTTAGAATCCTTCTGAAGAAGCTGATAGGATGATCAGCGAAATGTCAAGTCAAGTTCGACGACCACTGCAAGACCCGGAAGAATCTACTTCATTAGACAACGGCCGTGAAAACCTGCATTCTGGCAAGTTATTTGTTATTAAGCACCAATCCTTAACGTGGTTTGTTGAAGGACAAGGCAGTCGTCGATACTTGCAACCTTGCAAAAAAAAAATTTAAATCTTCAGCATAAAGAAGACAAGGTACTGTCAGGCTGCCAACAGTAAATATCATTAATGAATCGGATAAAGAAAAGAGGTCCCAAAACTGATCCCTGCGGTACATTCAACGTAGCAGATATTTGGATATTTTCTTCCAATTAACGTTAATCAATTTTTCTCATGTCTGATGATCACTCTCACAAAACGATTGGGAGATTACACTCGAATACATTACTCAACGCGAGTTCCGCTAACCATGCCAGCATAATCGGGAGACTTATTTTAATCGGGCAGGAAAAATGTTGCGCGGCGTATGATAATAAATAAATGCCTATCTCTTTTATTACCAATAGTGATACTTTTCACAGCGAAAATTTGTTTGAAATACAAAAACTTTCCACATTTAGTGAATTTACTAGTTCGATTTTCGACGGCACCATCTAGCTATAATTAATATATAGATACCAGAGACCAACATTTAATGCGTACATGATATTCTATCGTGTTCCTAATTAATTTATCGATTTTCCATTAATTTTCCACATTACGTAGCAGATTATAAGGCCATTCAAACTCACAAATTAAATTATGTCAGTGGATGTACCGCTATAATAATTTACTATCTTGTATACAGCTGGTGGTTTAGAGCTCCAGGGTAATCATGAATGGTGTGGGTAACGATACCTGTATGCAATTATATCTAAAAACGTTGAACTCGTAAGTTCTTTCCCTTTGAACTATGTAGACGTTGAGAATGGCAGGATTTCTGAGGATAATCCAATCGTCGAGGGAGTTGGATTTCTGCTAATGATGCAAGATTTTTTTAGTAGTATTAGAAACCTTAATTGATACTAAGCTGAAGTTACCTGAATTATAACAGGGTGTTTATCGGGGATGGGTTATTAAATTTCATAAAACATTTGACTTCACCCAGTCACCGTCAAATTCTACACTTAATGTACAAACAAAAAGTTAATAGAATACTAAATATTTAACAATAAACGTATTGTTATTTGACGGAAAGTATCAAATTGCTCATGGAGGCACACTTTCCGGGCTAACAGACCTAGAGGATAGGCATTATCCAGACCAAAGACCAGAACGGCCCAAACTCGCGGACTTTAGGTTGGCCACCGAGGTTATAAAATCTGACAAATTCAGATGGGCAATTAGTAAGTTCTAAACATTCAAGTCTCCTGGGATGGACGGAATTTTGCTCCAAAAGGGGCTAGAGGTATTAATACTTTACTTATGTAAAATATTCAAGACTTGCTTGGCCTGGAAATACGTACCAAACATATGGAGGAAGGTTAGAGTCATCTAGATTTTCGGACTAAACGCCCAAGTCATACAGGCCTATAAGCCTATCGTTTTTCCAACTTAAAACGATGGAAAGACTGTTGGATGGGTACATTAGAGACGAAATACTAGGGGAAAACCTCCTGAGTGAACGTCAATATGCATACCAGCCAGGGAGGTTGACAGATCTTGCGCTGGATGAACTAAACAGACTATTAACAAAGCCCTTAGATGACAAGGAAATGGCAGTAGTGATATTTCTAGATATAGAAGGAGCATGTGGACAACCCTGGTTGACGAAACTGTCCTCCGGAAACTGTCCACAGAAGGCTTCTATTGCTTAGGATATGCTGATGATCCAGCAATAGTTGTCAAGGAGAGATTTGCGAATACAATAACGGAGCGTTCGCAAAGAGCCCTAAATGTTGTCGACAAATGGTGTTGTAAGGAAGGACTCTCTATAAATATCCACAAAACCACAATCGTCACTTTTACAGGAGAAGAGCACTGGAAGGCCTCAAGCCTCTAAGGCTCAGCGGAGATGAAATTCCATTTGCCTGAGACAAAATATTTAGGAGCCATCATTGACCAAAAATTAACATGGAACTCCCACATCCAAAAAGTCACACAGGAAGCAACAATCGCCCTGGGATGGTACAGGCAAATGTGTGGAAAAAACTGGGGGCTCAATCCCAAAATGAACCTGTGGTTATACACCAGGGTAGTGAGACCCGTGATAACTATGGATAACTAAGACGGTGCAGTCGGGAGTAATAAGGCTATTAAGTGGCGTAAAAAAGCTTGCTTGCCTGTGCGCAACGGGGACCATAAAAACTTCTCCTACGGCTGCACTTGAGGTTTTCTTGGACCTATCATTACATATTCATACAAGGCGAAGCTCGGTCAGTGGTGCACAGGTTAATGCAAGGCCAAACGCCAATTAGCCAGCAACACGGGACGGAGTACCAGAAGTTACACTCGGAGATGAGGGCAGATCCCATCCTAGGCATGCCCATGGTCCCAAGGTATAACTTCAAAAGAACTTTCAAACTGTAATACCAGACAGGGAAGACTGGGAAAACGGTCCTCCCATAACAGCATAAACAGTCTGGTACACTGACGGCTCCAAGACAGAACAAGGAATCGGAACCGGGATTTACGAAACAAGGTCAAAAGCCAGTATCCCGACAAGTCTAGGGAAATACTCAACGGTGTTTCAGGCTGAAGTGATTGCCAAACACTGTTGCGCAAGGGAGATAATAGGACAAGGTACTGTTAACCAGTCGATTGCCATTTTCTCTGATAGCCAAGCGGCAATAAAACCAATCAGCTCCATGTAAATCAACTCAAGATTGGTGTGGAACTGCTTGACGGCCCCTATAGAGCTGAGAAGTCAGAACAGAGTGACCTTAGCATGGGTACCAGGACACGAGGGACATAGAGGAAACGAAAAAGCTGATAAACTGACCAAGAAAGGCGCACTAAAAGCCCGAATAGGACCTGAGCCCTTTTGTGGCGTGGCAAGGCCATGCATACGAGCAGCCACTAAGGAATGGTGCAAAATAAATCTCTGGA
This sequence comes from Leptura quadrifasciata, assembly GCA_963675555.1. Lineage (NCBI taxonomy): Eukaryota > Metazoa > Arthropoda > Insecta > Coleoptera > Cerambycidae > Leptura > Leptura quadrifasciata. Next base: position 84,532,319 of record OY776679.1, on the reverse strand, counting down.
ATGGTGGAGGAATCTCCCAAGACAGAGACAGGCCAAAGAGTTCATTAAAGCACGTTCGGCCAAATTCACGGAAGATCTAGTAAGCCATAATAGGAAAGCCATCAGAGTAGTAGTAAGCCTTCTAACTGGGCACTGCCGGCTGAATACACATGAGTCTAATGGGCCTGGCAGAGGACGCAACATGCAGGTTCTGCCAAGAGGAAGAGGAAACCTCAATTCACGTATTATGCCATTGTGAAGGCCTGGCGAGACTCCAAGTACTCGGAGAAGAAAAATCAAGGGTGGACAGCTATACAAAAAGCCTTTATCAAAGCTGTGGAGTCTAGTACAAAGGACAAAGCTGAATGAGAATAAGCACTGGATATATAAGAAGCTGGACCGTCAGTTATATATTAGATGAGCAAGTGATCAGGTAAAATAAACCTGTTTCTAAACCATTCAGTTTATCCTTAAAATTAAATACTTTTTCACTTGGAGGGAAATTATCTAAGATACACTCAATATCTCGAAAGACAGAGGTAGTGATGTCGGCAAGATGACTAGACAAACTGAGGTGATATCGATTATAAAATAATTATGCTGAACGGTAGTTTGACGTTTCGAATATTTGAGTCCACGTTGCATTTCTGAATGTTTAGCACCAACTTGTTTCGTCCACACTCCAATTTTAAATCAAAGTGACATTAATCTGTAATGTACATTAAGATAGGATAGTGAAGGTCAAGCACCATGTCGTTTATACAGATATTGAACATATCGGACCAAGAACTGATCTCTGCGGTACACCCCACAGTGAAATGAAGTTTTCCGACTTGTAAACTATCGTCCAGTTATGACAATTTTCAACTTTGACAAAAGGCACTTTAGAATATGTGATTATTTCTACTTCAAAAATAAAAATGTTACGATGTCATTTTAAATATCCTGGAATCTGGAATATGAATATCCAGGAAGGGTAACCAACAGAGTGGAGTAGATTGTTCATAAGATCAGTTACAGTGCTATTAAACTCGTCACAAACACAATTTAAATTCAAAACATTTTAAGTGAATAAGTCAGAAAGTCTTCGGACTATAAAAAAACATCAAATCAGTTATCAAGTTAAGGAAAGAAATAAATAAATAAAAACAGAAAACGTTAAGTATCTACTTATCTAGGAACACAATCCATATGTTCACAAGTATTATAAAAAATATGATTTAATAAAAATAAGCGAACTTTCCTTCTAAAATGTTTAACATTATTAAGCTGATTTAAGTGGTCAGGTAGCCTATTATATAATTTTATACCCATATATTTTGGACTCTTCTCATACAACGATAGTGTATGGCTTGGGATTATTAAATTATCGTGCCGTGTGTTGTGATTATGGTTATGATTATTTCTTAAAAATTCACATATTTGATTTCACATATGTTACTATTTCTAAAATGTAAATACAAGCCAGTGGCAATATTTGTAATTCTTTAAATATATCTCTACAGGAAATTAGACTTAACTTCTACTATACCACGTAGTGCTCTTTTTTGAAATATAAAAACCCTTTCACTGTAAGGAGAAGACCCCCAAAAGATAATACCATATGTTAGCCTGGAATAAAACCATGCATAATATGACAGCAATACACTTTAATTAGTGATATATTTTAATATACACAACGCAAAACATATAGATGAAAGTTTATTACACAATGTGTCAATATGATCATGCCAATTTAATGAATTATCAATGTGGATGCCTAAAAACTTTGTAGAATTAACTTGGACTAAGGACTTGTCTTTAGTCTTGAGAAGGTAACTTTGATTGTAATTTGTAATTCTAGGTGGAAGATATATAAAAACTGTTTTATCACTATTTATTAACAGTTTGTCGGTATTGAATTTTGCAACAAGACTTTCAATTTTTTGTTGAGTGTCTGTTCTTAAATCGTTGATATTTTCATTAGAATTTAGACAAGTTATCATAAGCAAACATTATTATAAGTTACATTCATTAGAAACATTTGTAAAGTCATTTACAAAAAGTATAAATAGTAGTGGACTCAATACTGAACCTTGTAGTATACCACAAGTTACACCAAATATATGAGAAATGACATCATTTATTTCTACGACTTGTTTTCTGTTAGACAGATATGACGCCAACCACTCGCTTAGTTTCGCTCTGAATCCGTATTTAGATAATTTTTCCATCAGTAATTTATGTTCTACAAGATCAAAAGCTTTGCTCAAATCCATCAAGAAACCGAAACATTTATGGTTTTCATTTAAATTCTTATACAAATTATTGAGAAAACTAAGCATAACGATTGTTGTCGATCTGCTTCCTCGAAACCCGTGCTGCTTGTAACATAAAATATCATGCTGTATAGGAAATGCAATTATTGTTTTGAATACCATTCATACATATCGTATTTTAGAAGATTTCTATTAACTAAATCCTCAGTAGTACTGAATTTGTTAGCGGACATTTTATTTTCAACTATGTATTTGGACCTTATAACAAGTCCAAGCCATTTTCTTTTTCTTTATACACATAATTAATTGATCTTGACAGTTTTCCATTTGTATAAATAACAAAATTACAAAACATAACAAATTCGATTTCTTCCGAGTTTAGAATCAATGAGATGGTAAATTTCAAGAGTGAAATGAAATTTAACCCTCGAAATCAATACAAAAATGCCTATATTAGAATATACAATATTATTAAACATATGCCCTACCTAACCAAGAAATACGTCATAGGTGAATTTTGACAATAAAAAAAATAACGTCAACACCTTATGGGCCAAATAGATTTATTCTGTAAACTGTTTCAAGGAGTTCAATATTTGTAATATTATAAACGAGAAACTACCAATCGTATTTTTCTCCATAACGCTAATGGGACATTTTTATACAATAACCTTCAGAGAATAAAATTTTAATTACACCTTACAATTACCAACCTACTTAACCGCGCCCTGTTTAAATTGTATATAAATTATTGCATTACTTATTAAATATTAAAAAGCATTTTTTCGCTAACTTGTGCTGCAATAAATTATAGTGGGAGGGAAATGTATTACAAACCTCCCTTAACATTTCGATAAGATAACTTTTCTGGTAAATGTCCTTAAAATTCAATAAAAGGATTTAACTTTTTTATAGCATACAATAAAATATGCAAATTTAAAAAGAACATTAGTGAATCGCTTAATAAGATTGTTACAGTTAAAGCTGATCGCTGATGCAGTGTGCTTTTATATTGACGAATATTAATAATTTCGAAATTAAATTCTTCTAGAAATTATATGCATCCTTAAACATAATTTTAATAACAGAGCAAGATGTAGTGTGCCATAAGTCTCATATTAATCAGACAAAGAAAATGGATAGTGTTTTGACTGCACCACAGAAATGGATAAAAAATATAGCTTAAATGTAGATTAAATACAACCTGAGTATTAACAATATTACATAGGTATGCCCAATAATATTATGATACCTATATGATACCTGCAGATAACTATATAGTCACAAATAAAATATACAGGATGTAACGCAACTTATCTGAAACATTTTAACCATACGTGCACCTTTAAATAAGAAGTGGGTTTCTCGGAAAAACACAGAAAAAGATACAAATTGTTAAAGTTACAAATTAATGAAAATTTGTCGATGTCTTGGTCACTGATGAAGCTATTTTGATGCGTAATGCTATAACCAATCTACATAATATGCACGTTTGGACCATTGAGAATCCTCATCCAGTAGTTCGGAATCACTTTGAACATCGATGAACGCCTAATTGGTCCGTTCATATTGCCAAGTCAGATGGATGGTCAGCAATATCTGCAGTTTCTATTAATGATCTTCCTGGTCTGCTTGAAGATGTGCCTTTGGAGGTCCGAAGTCGGATGTGGTTTTTACATGATGGTACGCCCCCATATTATCGTTTAGTAGTCCGAGATTACTTGACCCAATTAAACGGAATACGTTGGATCGGACGGAGTAGACCTGCAGCTTGGCCTCCGCAGTCCCGGATCTAAATCCTCTTGATTTCCTTCTATGGGAATAAATGAAGTCTACCAAACCGAAGTTGACAATATCGATGTATTACGTGAACGTATCACAACAGCTGTCCATAATCTGCGTCTTCGGGAACAACAGGAACACTTCAACTAGTGTGACAAAATTGGATTAGGCGGGTTCAGGTGTGCTTGAATGTCAATGGACAGAACTTTCAACAGTTTTATCGAAATAATATGTTATTTTAACATTAATTTGTAATTTTAACAATTTGTATCTTTTTTGTGTTGGACTTTTAGTAATTTTTTTTTAAGAAATCGACTCCTTATTTAAAGGTGCGTGTATAGTTAAAATTTTTGGGTAAGTTGCCTTACACCCTGTATAAACGCATAGTTGGCGAAACTTTCAAACTAAAACCCTTAACACAAATCCGTTAGTTGGTAATTTACTTGCCACTCAGGAATTATCCTGGTTTAACTCACGAATAAGAGCAAGACAAGAAATAGGATGACATTTCTCATGAAAATGGGCATGTCTGAAGTATAACCAGTATAAACCTCTTAAAAATGTCTACTAAAACCTGGTGGGGCGCAGATGTTCAAACAGCATTTCTGTTTTATAAAGCCTACGTAAGATCAATTTTGGACTATGCATGTACTCTTTATGGTTCTGCATGTAATACCCTTTTGAAACGTTTAGATCTCATTTAAAACCCAGCACTGCGTATATGTTTGGGAACCATGAGATCTATTCCCGTCGACCCTTTATATGACGAAGCTTTGATACCTTCCCTTTCACTTAACGGCTGTGCATACTACATTCCTTCCTCCAATAATGTAATAAAAGTCAAATTGCCACCGCACGTTTCCATTTTTAGAGCAGAAGCAGCAGCTAAATACGAATCGCTTGAATTTATTACTCTTATAATGCAGACACCTCCATAGCATTAACTGACTCTTTATCTGTTCTAACCTTATTAAGAAATAGTGTCTCATTCAATATCAAACCCGATCCATTGGCATAATAGTGGATTTTGTGAGTCGGAAAAAAACCCGAAAAACGTAAGTATTTTCTGATGCGACCAGACCCCCCCCCCCGTTTTCGAGGATGCTGAAAACGATGGTGGTGGGCAAACTGTTTTTTTTTAAGCGTGAACAACCCCCCAAACGGCCAAAGGCACCCGTTTTCGAGAATGCTGAGATCGAGGCCAGCTTTGAAAATCATCCCTGATGCAAACCCACCCCCCAAACAGCCAAAAACACCCCGGAAAGGGGGGTGAAACGCGAAGGAGCGGACTTCCGTTCGACAAACATTGATGATTATTGATTAATTTTATTGTGTTATTGCTTTCAGACATATTTCGGTTTCGGTCTAAACAGTATCATCATCAGGTGGTTGTTTTTTTCCATAATTTCATGTTTTTTGTCTACCGATTGGTGATTATCGATTCATTTTATTGTGTTACTGCTTTCCGACATATTTCGGTTTCGGTATGAAAAGTATCATCATCAGGTGGTTGTTTTTTTCCCTAATTTCATGTTTCCTGTCTACCGATTGATCATTATCGATTCATTTTATTGTTGTTACTTTTTCTAACTTATTTCGGTTTCGGTCTGAAAAGTATCATTTTGCTAATTTCATATTTTTTGTCTATCTATTAGTGATTATTGACTGATTTTATTTTGTCATTGCTTTTCGACATATTCCGGCTGTCTGATCGATAGCCGAGTGGGCTAAAGCGCGAGGTGGCAATCGCGATTAATCACATGAACATCGCACCACCGGGTTCGAATCCTGGCTCCGGAACTGGCACCGTCGGAGGAAATGGTTGTATGTCCGCGTTTTTCAATGTGTAACCCCCTTCCGCACGAGCCCTGGCTTCTGGAATTGGGGGTTGTCTAATTTCTGTGGTGTGGTGGTAGTGTTTTATTCTGGTTTTTCGATCTGAAAAGTGTCATCATCGGGTGGTTGTTATGAAAAATCAAAATCAACATACGTCGTAAAAATCTGAAATAATTCATGGATATGTAACTTGAGGAGAAAATTCGAATAGCAACTCTCTAGCTTGTTCCTATTTCGAGATACCGATCTCGGATAGTCCAAAAATCCACCATTTTCTCGTTCGGTAACTTTGAACGGTCATATCTCGAAGCAGGAATAAGATAGAGAGTTCCGGTTTACGCCATTCAGTTTCTCGTCCAATTTCCCTACAGACGCAGTGTACGCCGATTTTTTCTCTAGAGACATATTAGTTGATGTATTGCGAAAGAATAGATGATTTCCTTGCATGTCCTATACTGCGCGTACACAGACAGCCGTCAAAGTAAGGTTTTTTTTGCCGTTTGATAGATGGACTCATCTCAGGTGAGATTTTCAAGGCTGGCGTCGGTCTCAGCATCCTCGAAAACGGGGATAAACCGGTGTTTGTCCGACGAAAGTGCGCTTTTTTGCATTTCACCCCAATTTGGGGGTGGGTTTGCATCGGGGATGATTTTCAAGGCTAGCGTCGGTCTCAGCATCCTCGAAAACGGGGATAAGCCGGTGTTTCTCCGACGGAAGCGCGCTTCTTTGCGTTTCACTCCAATTTGGAGGTGTTTTTTGGCCATTTCGGAGGTTGTACATGCTTAAAAAGAATTTTTCCACCACCATCGTTTTCAGCATCCTCGAAAACGGAGAGGGGAGGTGGTCTGGTCGCGTCACAAAATACTTACATATTCGTACGGCTCACAAAATCCACTATAACAAATAATGAGATTATTGACCTTTTAGCCAAGGAAAGCATCAACTCAGGTGTTCCCGCAGAAACAAATATATGCCTATCTGACTCTATCAACATTTTAAAATCCAAATTGAGAGATGGGTGGTTAAGGATATGGCGAGAGTAGCCCTACTTACCCCAACCCTACTAGATATACGCTTATTCACCCTGACCTCCAATCTAAGTTTCGGCATGAAAATTATGTCTGCCTTAGAAAATAGCAAACTAACAACCATAATAAGTTTCAAATTTGGGCACGCTTGTTTTCCAGCACATCTGTTTAAAATAAATGTTCTTCCTTAAGAAAATTGTGACCTGAACCATATTTTTTTTCCAGTGCTCTAAATACAAAGCATTTTGTGACAGATTATATACGAACCTTGTTAATCACAAAAATCAATCACCTTTTAATATTCGTTTCTCTTCTCAGTCAATTTAATAAACCAGTTTTTGACTGCACCATCTGCTTTTTGGAAGAACCGAAAATTTTATTGTAAATTTTGTGTGACCGTCTGAATAGTTTAGCTTCGTATCCTCTGTTGTTTGTCCTTTGTATAATTGAGTACAATTTTGCTGTGCATTAAGAAACGCAACAAAAACTTTACGACCTCATTAAAATACCAATACTCTCTGTGCTTTCTCGACCGCAAATTTAATTGCTTACCTTTATAGATTTTTAATAGGTCGGCTTGTTTGATGACATCATAGCAACTGGTGAACCGGCATTAATAATGAGCTCGTAAAGTTTTTGTTGCGTTTTTTTTTGCACAGCAAAACTGTACTCGACTATAGCATCCTCTAATTTATAGTGATCCTCAGAAATTGTTTGTTATTAAAAATGTCTTTACAGATCCCAGGGCGAGAAGCGTGTGTCCATGTTTTCTTTTGCCCTTTTTTGTGATCTTCAAATATTTTTATTTTCTCTGTCTTTGTAGGTTTTTTTTACGAGGAGGGGAAACCCTCATGGGCTCCCAACCTGTGCTGGGTCAGTGTCAGACTCTTACTGACTAGAACCCCTCCTCACAGGGTCGTCTGTAACACTCCGAGGGCACTGCAGCCCCTTGGGCTTATTGTACACTCCCTGTTCCGATTTACACTGCCCATTTTAATACTCCTGTGCCACTGATGAGGTGATACAGGTCTCAGAATGGGCGAGTTTTAACGCTTTGCGGGTCTGTTTGTGTTTGCCCGTAAATATTATATCTTCTGCGGGCCAATGCCTCACATTCATATATAATATGGTCTACTGTCTCTGGTACCTTGCCACATAATCTGGAGTCAAGGTCGCCATCGAACTTGCCAATTCTGTGCAGGTGTTTCTTAACAGGAAAATGTCCCGTGAAGAGGCCTGTTACAATTCTCAACTGTAACCTGTTCTTTGAGAGCAGTTCTGCAGATTGTTTTGGGCATGGTCCTTCAATAAGTGTTTTTCCATGTCGATTACCTGGTATGTTCCTCCAGTAATGATAATGATTGTGTTTATTCCTGACCCAGCCTTTAATTGCCCCTCTAGCTGAGCATTTGGTAATGCCCAGCACGGGCTCTGGGCCATAGAATGTGTTAGCTGCTCCTTGTCTAGCAAGTTCATCAGCTTTTTCGTAGCCGTCTATTCTGGTGTGTCCCGGCACCCAGAGTAGTTTAACTCTGTTCTGCTCACCCAGAACTTCGAGCTCTTTATGGCAGTCCCACACCAGTCTGGAAGACACTTTATTAGAGGCTAATGCCTTTAGTGCCGCCTGACTGTCAGATGCGATACAGATCTGCTGGTTCACATCTCGTAGTTTGACATTCTCACGTATACACTCAAGTATAGCCAGAATTTCAGTTTGAAATACAGAGACGTGAAGTCCAAGAAAAAGACTTATACGTGACCGCGTCCTCGCCTCACACATCTTCCAGCGGCTTGTATATCAGTGTATGCGCGGAAGCTATACAACCTTAGGCGAGGGTTGTATAGGAGGGGATGTACAGCCGTCGGTCCCTTGTCTATTAAATGTTAGGCAAGTAAAAGATCCCTACTCTTCTTAAGGGAAGAGGTTCGGCAAATGTCCTGGTTGGGGGTAGCTCGTCTACAGGCGTCGGTGTTAGGCCTCAGTAGCGGAAATAGGCCGATGTTAAATAAATGTATAAAAAAAAAACTTGCACTCGATCTCACTCCATGCATTCCTGCTCCAGCTCCTGATTCCATCCTGGACCCGTTAGTATACCAGGCCAGGCCTTTGCGTAATAACTCAGGACCTCCTGTTGACCAATCCCCTCTCGTCCCAATAGAGATACTGAAGGGCTTGTTAAATGCGATTTTTGGGACCATGTAGTCTGACCTCATGCTCAATAGAGTATCTACTACAATGTTGATTATCCTCATATATCCTGACTCCCCTGTGTGGAGAGACAAGTCACGTGAGTTTTGTACCCTGTATGCCCCCATTCTTGCCTCTCCCTGAGAGGTTAGTTAGAGTAGATTAGTTTGTAATTAATGATTTTCACCGCAATATTTAATAAGTGTTTCTTTCTGCAGCTTAATTTTATTTTAAGTAGCAGTTGGCTGTATAGATAATGGCCGGCCGAATACCATACAAAAAAAGTATCATAAGGCTTATAAATACGGTTGTTACTTTCTTATGTAACATTAAAAAGAAACCATGCAAACAACAGGTTTCAGTAACTGTACAAATTCAAACTTTCAGGAGTCTTTTACACTTTTGAAGAAGTTCAGCTCTCGAAAATACGTACGAATTGTTCAGATAGCGACTGGGCTACCAGAAAATAAGCGACTTTCTTCTGTAAATAAAATAAAATCCTATTTTAGTTTATATTTCTCTTATAAGACGGTCAGTAGCCTCTCTCTGAAAGACCATCTCCGTCGGCAACTTTAAATGTTTTTATTATCGAGTTTAATATCTAAGCGTGTGTAAATATCAACATTCCCAGAAATAAAATATCTAGAAATGTATCTTTATTATGAATAAAAACATATAGCATATATGAAACAGCGTTTGCATAACAATATGCGCTATGTATGAAAATTGTGTACAACAAAAAAATGTATATAATATTTCTCATCACTTAAAATATCAGCATTGTTCAAATTGGAACAACTATCCAATAGGGTGTATGAATCATTTGGAAATTGGATCATTTTAGTTGTTGAAATGTCTATAAACTATCAGTCGTGCGTACAAGTGATATGGGACGGCTGGCACGAGAGCTCCTTTGAGTAGGATCAGTCTTTCGGCTGGTGTTTGTTGCAATCGTAGCATTAGCGTTTTGTTGGTAATACAAGTTATTACCTTATAGTCCTTATAGTAAAATAAGGGTTTTATAGAGGAGTTTTGGGACTGAAATATGTTTTAATATTTGAATATGTTCTAGATTATACAGGGTGTCCCAGATTTAGACATAGACTAATGAGACATAGAGCACATTTTGCTAAGTTCAAAACACTCCCACACTTACCCTTGAATCCTCACTGTTTTCAAGATACATGTTGTTTTATGAATTTTGACTGAAACTAAAACTCATCATACTTTTTTAAATGGGTGGACATATTTGGATAAAAGTTGGCACACACATGCACCCCTAGTCCAATTAATAGCATAATTTAGTTTTGAAAAATTCCAGGACAGGACTCAATTTTTATTATTTTACATTTAGGGTCAATTACATCACCCTGTATATCAGTTTTTTGTAAATGGAGGATTGAAATCTTTGTGGATAGTAATCCATAGTAGTCTGTTATTTTACGAATCCTATTATAGCGATTTCATCAACATAATTCATAATTTAATACAGTATATAAGTATAAAGATAAACTGTGATAATTAATTTTAATTTGAAGGAGAAATAAAATTTGATATCCATTACGTAATCATAACCTTTTAGCCGCTGAAAATAATTTAATTGCCAGAAATTTTATATTCATCACTGAAATTAGGTCGTATCCCAAAGTAATAGGACAACAAAGAGTTTATTGTTGTTTCTCCAAAAGCCATGAGCAATTATTTTGAAAGTGATCCTCATTTTCATGATGTGTAGTTTTAAAATTATGTCAGAGTCCTTGTTCAGTCCTTCCTCCTCTTGACCCTATTCGCAGGCACTCCACGTCTTATTCTACACACGTTTTATCTGCAGTTGAAGAAAAAACATTACGTCGGGACGTCGAAGCAACATTTAAGTAAATTAGGTTGAATTAACTTTAATTTAATTCTTCGTCCTTGTGGGGGAACACGGTCTTTTTTTAGTTTACTTGATTTTAAAAGAAACGGATTTATGCTATCTTCGTATTTCCTTACTTTGTAGTCTGGGACTACGGATATGTTAAGCTAGCAAACCTAAGAAAGCATCCCCATACTAAACTAACGTGATGGTTGAGCGAATTCAGCCAAATCCATTATCCCTCCCCCTACATTCTAGTTGAGTTTGATGAACCTACTAGATAATAAAGAGAACTATTTGAAGTAAGCTCATTGTTACTTTATAAACTAGTATTACATTTTGCAATGTAAAAAAACATATTTCGGGTTTCAGAAGAGCCCTACGCTCTTTGAATCTAAATAAAATTAGATGTCTCGTTTGTCCAACATATTTCAAATTCCAATCCTTAAAACTGATTTCATAAATCTCAGACCTTTTATTTAATTCATTCTTATTCTATGGGTTGCCTAAAAGTTATAGTAATTTATTTTTCACTTATCTCACATTTAAAAAAAACCGGGACTACGGGTAAACCGTGGTTCATATGGAATTGATGTCAAAATCGAGGTTTGTTTGTTCATTTTGGTAAAAACGATTGCAATTTAAAATTTAAGCACTCATATTATTTTCAACTCACAATTAGAGTCAAAATTACGTCAGATCGACCTACTAATAGGTCATTTGGTTTGCCAATTTAGGGATACACAAATTTACCTATTGTTTACAAATTTATCAATGTGGGGAAATAAATTAAAGTAGATTCAAAGTTAAAAATAGCCAAATGAAGATATTTTGTTCAATGTTAATAACTTAATTTGTGCTAATTTTACGGCGATTGTTTCCAGTTTATTAATAAAAAGATATTTAGATCACATAATAAAATATGGAGTACCTATGAATGTCTATTGGTACGTATAGTTTAACTATTTAAGTATTAGAGATAGTGCTAGATATTTAGATGGAAATATTGGGAACAAAGAACAAATAAGCGGTGTGATTTATTTTTATCTTTTGGGTTTCATAAAATATTCAGTCGATATACAAGAATACACAGTAACTCAGCATCTGTGATCGATAATATATTAACAACTGTAGCAGTTAACGATATATCAACTGAGAACATTCCATGGAAAAAATTACATTTGAAGTAGACATTCAAACGACAATAGGAAAAAAATACTTTTATTTCACAAGAGGAGTGGGATCGAATTGGCATTTTTGATAATGTAGATAATGCCTTTGAACATTTTTTTGAAAAGTTTATTAGCTTAATGGAAATGGCATTTCCTTTTAGGAGAATAAAATGCAAAAATAATATTAAAAAGATTAAGGATAAAAGGCTGAGTGACAAGTGAATTAATTAGTCAGGGTAAATTTTTGAGGGACCTTTTTCAAGTAGTTACAAAAAAATTCTGTAAATATATATATAAGTGTTGTTGTACTTCCGGGTGCTCTCCCGCGTCGATGGTCGACTCCTCCAGGAGTCATGGTTGTCTAAACGACGTTTCGGCAGAATTTCATCGGCCATCTTCAGGTTCTCGCTAAAAGCTGCCTACTGCTGCTCCTTATTGCTCGAACTGAACTGAAATTAATGTTTTTCAATCATTTTCATTTCCTAAAAATGTACAGGGTGGCCAAAAATTATTTTTCAATTAAGAACATTTTAAATAGAATTTACTCATTTTTTCAAATAGAACGCCCTGTATATTTTTCGACTATGTGATGTAGAAATGAAAATCGAATATTTTTCGTAAGTACTTCCCTATGGCTAATTGCAACCATTTCTTCCAATCCACTGAAATGAGTAAATAGTATTTAACCTGTCCTTTACTGTAATGTTTTTTTTGTACATTTTTCTGCTGTTTTCGTTATTCGACAAGCAAGATAACCTCAGTTTGTTATGAATTATCGTGTACAGCATTTATCACACTTATCGGTCGTTACAATTTGTATTGAATTTAAAATATTTGGAATTTTACAATATGAATTTTAATAAAGCGGAACTTGTAGACCTGACTTTTGTTTTGGGCGAGTCAGAAAGAAACTGTTTACCTGCCAATAGAATTTATCACCAACGTTATCCTGAAAGAAGAATTCCTGATGTTAACAGCTTCCAAAACCTTCTCGATAGATTTCTGGAAACTGGAAATCTCGAATATAAAAAAAGTGAAAGAATAAAACGTGTTGTGAAAGAAGAAAATGAGTTTTCTGTGGTGCTGGCAATGGTTGAGAATCCCCATGTTAGTCAAAGAGAAGTGAGCCCATTAGTAGGAATAAGTAGACGGTCTGTGGGTCGAATCTTAAAAACAAATAACTGGCATGCATATCATATTCAAATGCACCAGGAATTAAATTATGACGATTTTCAAAAGCGCCTACAATTTTGTAATTGGGCCAGAGGTGAAATGCAACACAATGTCAACTTCTTTCTTTAATACTGTTTTATTCATTGATGAGGCAACTTTTCATAAAAATGGATTTGTTAATAGGCACAATTTCCATTATTATGCTTCGGAAAATCCTCACTTTTTTATGCAAGTTGATAGCCAACACAGATGGTCTATAAACGTTTGGGGAGGAATTATTGGAGAGCATGTAATAGGGCCACATTTTTTTGATGGTATATTGACTGGAGCTATTTATCTTAATTTTTTGGAAAACTATCACAATTATTGGTAAATCTCGCTAAAAGGATTCGAAATAGGATGTGGTTTCAGCAAGATGGTGCTTCACCACATTATTTAAATGCAGTTAGAGACCACTTAAATAATTCCTACCCTAATCAATGGATTGGAAGAAACGGACCCAACTAAATGGCCTGCTAGATCACCAGATATTACAAAAATGGATTTCTTTTTATGGGGATATGTGAAGGAAATTGTTTATAGAGATACACCGACAACAGTACAAAATATGAAGGAAAGAATAAGAACTGCCTTTACATCTATCACACCGGCAGTTTTAGGAACAGTGAGAATCTCATTTCAAAAGCGCATAGAGATGTGTGTCAATCAAAATGAGTAACATGTGGAACATTTATTATAATATTTTCTACTGAGTTATTTGAAGAAACCTCTTTTTTTAAGTTTATTTTTGAATTTTGTAATTATTGCTCAACAAAACGAAATTGGTTGCAATTAGCCCTAGGGAAGTACTTACAAAAAATTTTCGTTTTTCATTTTTACATCACATCGTCGAAAAATATACAGGATGTTCCATTTGAAAAAATTGAGAAAATTCAATTTAAAATGTTCTTAATTGAAAAATAATGTTTGGCCACCCTGTACATTTTTAGGAAATAAAAATGATTGAAAAACATTAATTAGACGTCTCGTAACTAGTATTCACATAAGTTTTTCTTAAAACCCATAATTGTGACTGTGGTGATTTTTTTAATATCCATCTGCAGATTGCATTATTTCAACAAAAAAATTCATTACATCCAAATGGTTGGGAGATATTCAATGTTAATATAGGAACGAATAGAGCGTAGAAACAGGCTTAAAAAAATGTACTGATATACATAGCATTTCATTTAAAGAAAAGGCACTCGGTCCTGTAATTTCGTTTTGGCTCACCCTGTATGTTCGAAAATAATTTCCAGTTATAGAGTTTTTTATCTAATTTACTTGCAATTTTTTAAAAAATTTCTAGCTATCGTAGAACTCGAGATATAAAGGTCCGACGCACTATTACCCCACCCTGTATAGATGTTAACATACGAATTGACATAATGTACACCAATTTTTCAAAGTCCTCAGATTGCTCCACATATCCTATTTTATAAACTTCATGCCGCAGGTCTCTCTTTCGTTATAAGTTTTCTTACGGAGACGGCGAAATTTTCTAATGTTTTTGACTTTGAGGTCCATATTCCCTAATTAATGAAAGTGGGCCTCAAAGTAAATAACAAGGCAATTAGTACTGCATTTTTTGATGTTAAGTCAAACGTTTTAATAATTTTGACCTACATCATCAGAACCTTCCGGGTTGTTACTTTCATCGAGAAAATAATTATTTTCAAACAAGTTGCAACCTGCTTTTCACATTGTCTAGTATTAATCTTACAAATTCTTTTACGCCCAGCAGTTCTTCCGTGACTTTGTAATAGCTTGTAGAACTTCTAGATATATAATTTGAGATTCATTTAAATATGCTTCATATTTTATTTCCGACAACTACACTGTCTAGTTGGGGTTATAAGATTTATTTTGAATTAGTTGAAGTAGATTACCAATCCGCGCATGACAGGAACAATCCTAGAGCGGTATACCAGTGATAAACAAGACTTTTTGCCTTTGAAGACCAATATACTTCTTAGTGAATTTTAAATGGTGGTTTAGACCTGTTGTCAATATTGCCAACAGGCCAATTCTGGTAACTTATAATAATTCTGTCACATATTTTCATATTACAAAAATAATAGTTTTTTATTTATAGTGTATGATAATTTGTACACTGAAGGTCATTAGTCTTCTTCTATATTTACAGAAATATAGAAGAAGACTACTAATGAAAGGGGTGTTTTTTTCCCCAAAAGGGGTGTTTCCGGAATTTCCACCGAGCGAAACTTTTGGATCGTAATCAGGCACCAAAAAGACTTGGTTTAAAATATATTTTGTTCCGGTAACTGATAATACAATCAACCCCGCAATTCGACTGGAGTAATTTAGTTCATGATTAAGAAGTCATTTTTATGATCAGTTGTGGTAAATTTTTACCTCTAAAAGGCTCTGATAAGCCTATTAGACTCCCAAGGTATATGTAAGTAAAACGTAATTTTTTTTTTTTTTTATACATTTATTTAACGTCGGCCTATTTCCGCTACTGAGGCCTAACACCGACGCCTGTAGACGAGCTACCCCCAACCAGGAATTTTGCCGAACCTCTTCCCTTAAGAAGAGTAGGGATCTTTTACTTGCCTAACATTTAATAGACAAGGGACCGACGGCTTTACATCCCCCCCGAAGGATGGTATATCTCCTATATAACCCTCGCCTAAGGTTGTATAGCTTCCGCGCATACACTGATATACAAGCCGCTGGAAGATGTGTGAGGCGAGAACGCGGTTTCCGTTGGAATGGTCACCAATCCAAAAAATGTAATTTGTTAATGTAAAATAACATTTGTTTTTGAGGGACGCTTAAGGTAGTTTTTAACACAGCACACGGCACAGTTAGTAAAGTACAAAACCACTGTACTGTGAAGAAACCATTTAAGTAAAAAAAAAGGTACAATATAGTCGGATATTAAGAGTCCCGTTTACAAAGCACACAACTACTAGGCCGATAAATTATAATAAAAACACTGTACCGAGGGGTGGAGCTTGCATTGCGGTTATTGTTTTGCTATTGGCGTAAATATTACCTGAGATTTCACCAGAGTTGGAGTCGAGCTCATTGTGCCGTTTGTGGAGTAAATTATCATCAGAATGTTCGGCAATAAATGAGGCCACAGATAACACTGAATACGCGTAGAGACGCGCGGAGATATTGCATATACGAAAATCGAAAAAGAGCCACATAATTAAAAATACTTACAGTTAAGATAATTATTTTTTTTTGTGATAAATGTTATTATATTCTACGTTACTGCGTTTTTAGTTTTTTGATTTTCACATTTTAAAATTTTGAAAATTCGTAAAGAAAAAAGTAAATTTTTTATTTCAAAAAATTCCACGTAGCGACACAGATTGAACTTTTATGTATTTACCCTCCAAATTTCGTATTCATATCTTCGCTAATTATGTCACAGTTATCTGGCTACGATTTCATGTTTTTCGTGAACGCAAACGGAACTCTTAAGACTAAATTAAATAATCAACAATTTTATGAAATTATTTTACTTTAGTGATTGGTCTATTCCATTTTAGATTACCGGCTGATTGGCTTCATACCCTCTATATACTACATAATCTTTTTGTTATTGTTTTCAACTTAGAATTATACAAATTGCGTTTAAAGCTTACAGTTCAGCCCGATTTTTATTAGGTTAACCTTTTATATTATTTGCTTTAGTGTCGTTAAAAAATTGCCTTCCCGAGATTTCTTTGGATCCCTACGTTTCACGTGGCATAGATTATAAAAATTAAGGTCTTGAAATTCCGTCAGTCTGTAGGGTGTCTGTCACAGCGAAATCTTATCCATTTGGCGCAGGAAATTTTGCATACAGTTCACAATGTTACCGTGGAAGAAAGTGGATATGTTTTTTGACGCAGTAAACAAAGGGCTTTATATTTTTTATAATTTCATTGGACTAAATTGCAACATTTGTTCTAGGGGGGCGGTATACACAGTACACACCAAAATAAGGATAAGGCGCAAAACTAATAGTTAAGTAACGAAATTTCTCGAGGTGAACATATTTGTGTAAAGCTTATAGGTATATAACGAAGGAAGTTTATATAAGTACCTGTATATATATTCAATTTATTAAACTGACATAACTTCTTAAATTCCAAGAGCGAAATATTGAATTACATGGACTACAGCTACCACAAAATAGAACATCTGGAGGTACGCAGGAAACAACGCTTCCTGCAGTTAAAACTTTAGCATGAGCTAAAATTACTCCGCACTTTAAGGTTTCCCTATTATTATATGTCACGGCAGAGATTTGCATATCTTTGCGAAATACCACCCAACAGTACCGTATAAAATTCTCATAGTCCAACCACTAATGTTGTCACTTTTAAAAACTTCTTCGATGCCTTCGAAGAATTGGATTATTTACACAATGGTAAAGTTATTATTTTTGGTGATTTTAATATACCTTATTATCTTGAAGATGATATAAATGATAGCAAAATGTCTCTCATTCAAATTTTTTTAACATTTTTTGATTTGGAACAATTTAATAATATTCTTAATTCATCTGGCCGCATGTTAGATCTTGTTGTTTCAAACATAGAGTGTGAAATATTACATGACAATACTCCCCATGTACCTGAAGAAGTTCACCACCCTGCACTTTTTATTAAGCCAACCTTGCTTGTTCCCAGCTATGCGAACTTTACTCCAAATGTAGTTCAAAAGTCATATAATTTTAAAAAAGCCAAGTTTCCTGCATTATATAACGCCTTGCTAGGTTGAGTGTAATACATGATGTAAACATTGTTACTGATTTATTCTATTCAAAACTGCATGAACTTTTCGATAATCACGTACCTACATATAGAAATTTCAAACGTACTTATCCAAAATGGTATTCGTCAGAAATAATACAAAATATACGTTCGAAAGTCAGACATTGGGACAAATATAAGAAAACTTAATCTAACTATCATTCGCAGGAGTTTAAACGACTAAGGGCACTTATAAAAGTACAGTCTGAATTGGTTTACAAAATTAATCTTGATAATGTTCAATCCTCAATTAATTCTGACCCTCGTAATTTCTGGTCATACATTCATACAAAAAGAACCTCTTCTAGAATACCAGGAAAAACGGAGTTTGAACGAAACCACTATGGTTGTCCTCAGAATATTTCAAATGCTTTTGGCCTTTCCTTTCAAAGTGTTTATTTGCCTGAAAGGTAATCCCAATATTGCTGATTCCATCGTAAACATGCTAAAAACTGTTCTATTACAATCGATTACATAACTGAGATAGAAATCCAAAATGTAATTACTAAACTAAAAAACAAGATGACCTCAGGTCTTGAATTAATACCCTCTTTTCTTGTTAAGGACTGTAGCAATGTACTAACCAAACCTTTATTAATTATATTTAATTTATCATTGAAAACTTTAACGTTTCCTAACACGTGAAAAAGGGCTAAAATTTGTCGAGTCTTTAAAACAGGTGACTCGTCTATTATTAGTAATTATAGAGCGATTGCAATTTTATCGAATTTTTCAAAGGTCTTTGAGATTATCCTATACGATCGCATTTACATGCCAGTCAGTATGAAAATATCGCTATACCAACATGGTCAACAGTTACCAATTTGGCTATCTTTACTCAGTTTGTTTCTCATGCTATTGACGAGTCTGGACAGGTTGATGTGATCTATACGGACTTCTCTAAGGCCTTCGATCGGATTGATCACAGTATCTTATTTACTAAATTAGGCAACTGGGGCTTAAGTTCTCCATTACTATCATTTATGCAGTCATATCTTACCAACCGTGAACAATTTGTTTCTCATAATGGTTATAACTCTGAGCCATTTATAGTTACATCAGGGGATCCCCAGGGCTCTAACCTCTTCTATTTCTACTTTTTATTGATGATATTACCTCCATTATTGACAATAGCAGTAGGCTATTATTTGCTGATGATCTTAAGATATATAAGAAAATAACCTGTCAGAAAGATTGTGTTTTGCTGCAAAATGATATTAATCAGGTGTATGAGTAATAGATTACATCTTAATGCATCTAAATGTAAAGTTGTCACATTTACTAAAAAGCTCTCCAGTATTGAAAATCTTTACTATATCGATGGAATGTCATTATCTAGATCCAATTCTACGAAAGATCTTGGAGTTATATTTGATTCTAGATTATCATTCATTGATCACATTCATTTAAAGGTGAATGAAGCTACTAAAATGATTGGCTTCATAATCAGGAACTGCAAAATGTTTACCAGCATTAAAGTAAAGTAATCTCCTTTTGAAATCGCCCATATATACGATGTGGAGTAATTTCAACCTAATTTGTCATTTATGTGACATTGATAATTGTTCAGAAAAAGTAATCTTACATACGGCTGTAAATAATCTTTAACCTTAACCTCAACCAAACATTATTGAATTCTAAATTGTACACTGTAATTAGTACTGTATTCTATCTGTTTCCTTTTTAAATATTTATTAATTTTCTATCTTTTTATTTCTTTAATACATTCTTCTGTGGTTTGTTATTGTTATTATTCAAATGCACTTGCATGCATGCAATGCATTTTTTTTTTGTTTTTGTACTTTTTCTTGTAATTTAATGTAATGTTATTATATTAGGAATTTCTTTTGTGAAACATTGTTAAAAAACTGTCCTGTTATTGGGTGGTACCTGTTGGGCAATAAAGGTATTATTATTATTATTATTATTATTATAGTTGACAACTCATAAGTAATTTCTACAAATGATCGCGAATATTTTACAATAGTTTCAAAATTTCAAAAAACAACACATTCTGCATGAATGAAGGAATTTTACTTTGCTAAAAAACTAGAGATTATTCAGTACCTTCGGTATAAGCATGTATATGAAGCTCGAACTTAACGTGCAAAAGGTAGTATCTAAAAAACCTACAGAGCGCCCGGATAGGGTTATTCAAGTTGCCATAAAAATTTTATGGTAGTTTTTTTTAGCGCTCTACCTGTTGTAAAATTTTCGTATCGACTTCAGCGGGGCATAATTTATAATACCGAAAAAGCTGTAAAACTCGATTACCGATAAATATTTAAAAATCTGAATGAGGTGCGACCAGCATTAAACTTTGAGTGCTGTGGGACGGGTTGTAAAAATGTAAGCTACTTTTGCTTGGTTATAAGATAAACTTTATCGAGTTTAAAAAAATATTCCACGAGGGAATTGAAAAGCAGTTAAATGAACAATAAGGAATTTTTATGAAAGGGACTAAATGTCCCAACGCAATTTTTTATTTGCGATTCCACTCTTTAAGAATGTATTACAAATTACATATTTTTTCATCAATTATTAGCTATCTCGTGATATTCTAAGGATTATTTCACTCTTTCATATGGTAGTCAATGAAAGTTTTTGAGATGCAGTTTTATCGCTATAAAATGATTTGCATCCACGGACATAAATGTCGTATTTTAATATGAGAAATATTCTCCCCAAATACCACTCGTGCTTTTAGATTTTACGTAAATGTTGGAATAAATTCATTAAAATCGTTACTAGGCAAGTGATAAATATTCGATTAGACACCGATTTTTAAAAGCAATCGACAATGTTCTTTATGTAAAATTGTTATTTTTGGAATTAAAAAAAATTATGAGGATATCGGCAATTTTCTTTAAATAGCAACCTTCATTTTTGAAAATTTCATTTGAATGAGCACTTTTTCTGCATACAATAAATATGTTAAATTCTATGGTATATTTTATGCCGAAATTATCCACTTCTTTTACAAAAAGTCAGCCATATTGGATCCAGCATTTTGAATTTTCACTTTTTAATACCATATTAATCAGCGACTCCAGTACCCCCAGATAGCCCAATAAAATGGGGCGAAATTTGTCGATTTGGGAACAGGCTTATTTTTTGTTACTTTATAACATATCAAAAGTCCCCACCCGTAGACGCCGGCGGACGGAAGGAGGGAGGGGGGAAATAAGGGAGAAAATAATCGATTTTTCGCAAAAAGCTCGGAAAGTATCAATTTTACTGTAAAATATGTACACATGAAAATTATAGGTAATAAAAATCCGCACATTTTCGTTCTATTTAACTTCGTACGGCCTATTGGAGCCGAGATAGTTTCGCTTGAAATCTTGACAGTTTTGCGGCTCAACGGAAACGCGTGCGTTCTTCGCTAAAATCTCAAAAATGGTCGGTCGTTCGGATCGCAAAATGTTTCAAATGAAAGTTGTAGAGAATTCGATTACAAACAATTTCATTTTATTTTTGATTTCCATTCGATCAATATTGGCAGAGATATGAATTTTTAAACATCTTTATAGCGCGTTATCAGAACACTTGTTTCATGATAAATTCGATAAAAACTCGAACACGATCGATCGTACGCATATAGTGTATTTAATGAAAGTTAGAGAGAATCAGATTTTGAATATGCTGGTTTATGTACAAAATCGTTTTGATAACGAGTGAATGGACATAAAAGGAAAAACATGAAAAATTGTAATTTTCACGTGTATTTTGACAAATAGCTCTTTTTTTATTGGCTTTAGGCAATAATGACACTAAAGGTTTTACACAGTTCAAATTTTGGCCAAAAATATGCATTTGTTAACTAACAATTGATTAAAATGCAAAAAGTTGAATATCCTGAGTCTAGTGTGACCGAAATAAACTTTCTTTTTATTAAAATAAAGGTATTAAAATTTTCTTTCTGATCTGATTAAAAAAATTTCAACATATTTTCAATATAGCCGAAAAAATGAATTTTAATTATACTTTAAACAAATGCAAAAAAATTGCCAAAATAAGTATATTTTTTTTTACTGCATCAAAAAGCTGGCGTCAAGACCTAACTTTTGAAAAAAAAGAATAAACCGTTTTGAACTTAATGGCATAAAATGGAGGCCAATTCAAATTTTGAATAACAGATTCAATTGCGCACATTGGATTTAATATTTTTGCACCAAATATTCAGGGTGTTTTTGTTAGAGCAAAAGGCAGATTTTCTAAAAGTTTGAAGGTGATCGGTTAACACAGCTCATAACGCCAATTTTGATCAGGGGAAACAAAATTCCAACCAAAAGGTGCGTGAAGTACTTGGGGGTCAGACTGGACCAGCGACTGACGTTTAACACGCATATAAATGAGACAGTACGGACGGTCTACTCCCTGTCCAGGAGTCTGTATCCACTCATGGTCAGGGGTAGCAGACCTAACAGACGAAATAAAAAATTGTTATATACGATGGTGGTCAGGCCATCCATCACATACGCGGCGCCGGTGTGGTGCAGCACATCTGCCACGACAATGAAAAAACTAAAAGTGCTCGAGCACAAATTTATGCGCCTCATATCAAATTCTGGAAGGTACACCTCCCCCAGAGACCTATACGCACTTTGCCACGACATAACCCCAATAGCGGATTACGTCCAGGAAATCTCTCAAAAATTCTATTCCTTCAAACTGGGCGATAGTCCGCTAACAAGAAACATAACACAAATTAGATAGCATAATGCCTCATTTCGGATTAAACACACCCTACTATACCAGACGTTACCAATCTTCCGGCAACCTCTGTAGCCAAACTTCAACAACTATAACTTCCGCTTACCCTATCCACCTTTACTGATATTTCATACCTTTTGTATTTTTAAATCTTTCCTGTCCCCCTCTCTCTTTATGTTTGTTTTTTTGTTCTGTTGGTTTATTTTTGGTTTATTTTCTTTTTGTGCATTTTTGTTTTCTAAATTCATTTCACATAAAAATTTTCACCAAACCAAAATTTCGTAAAACCATAATTTTTAAAATCAAAGTTTAGGCCGGACACG
The DNA here is from genome assembly GCA_963675555.1 of Leptura quadrifasciata. Taxonomy (NCBI): domain Eukaryota; kingdom Metazoa; phylum Arthropoda; class Insecta; order Coleoptera; family Cerambycidae; genus Leptura; species Leptura quadrifasciata. The sequence goes on along the minus strand of OY776679.1, from coordinate 84,509,192 downwards.
CGCAGCCCAGCATTGACATACTTCGCGGAAGGCACCTTGTACAAGTTGAGGTGCCTGCGTCAGAATCAAAATTTGATAAGTGACAGTGCGTGAGTTTTTAAAAGGTGTAGTTTTAAGTTTTATTAAATCTGTTTTCAGATATGTTAATTTTATAACCTAATTTAATCCATCTGCGATGGAAGGTGTTTGGGTTTAACTGTTTTTAATTGTCTTTTAGCCGAACCAGTCCCATTCCGCCCAACCCTGCAATCCTCTACAGCGAACAACGCGGTGGTTGCACGGTAGGTCGCGGAGTGGGTTCTGGGGAGGCAGATATAAATTTTAATTCTTAATAAAGTTGTATTGATTGATTGGTTAACGCAGCAGCCCTGGGCAGCAAAATGAAGAAAAAAACTAATTTTGGCAAGTTTTTTCACTTTTGTAGGTTATGGTTGCGCCCCTAACACCTACACTAAACGAAGATTTGTAGAAAATTTTTATTACAGAGATTTTCGTTTGTGTCTGTTCCGACCGGACCTATATATCTCGAGTTATTCACATTTCTAGGTTGAAAAACTCGGTTAAAAAAAATTAAATTGTTAATAACAATTTTAGCACAAGCTCTTTGAAGAACAAACATTTTTTGGATACTTCTGAGCACCTCCCCAATAAAATCCAACCATAATATTGCTGATGGAAAAAGTTCCTTAATACTGATTTTTTGTGCTATTTTGACTACGCTAAATATGTTCACATCTAATTTACCAGCTGATATTAAACAAATAATATGTAATTTCATGGGCTATTGTACTTTAACAAGAATTCGCAAAATTGGCCAACAGCCCACCCTCTTAACATGCAGACTACGTAATTACATGATGGACAGATAATAATATCCTCGTCAGCGGCATACCTGCATGGCATTTAAACGGTATTTTTATTTTGTGCCAGCTAAATTTGCATCTCGACGCACACTAAAAATAGAACAGAGACCATTTTAATTTGAAATCAAAAACGAAATTAAAGCGAAATTGACTCTTGCCATTTTATTTCGAAATCGAGCCGGACATTGCATTGGCTAAATGAAACTCGGTATTTAAATGCCGGCAGAAATTTAATAAAAAATGCGCTCTGGCCGTGGCTCCTCGCAATTACTGCACCATTAGTACTTCGCCCAGGGCTCAAAATAAACTGCTGCTTCATAACCTGCACCTCTATAGTTTTTGCTTCTTGTGACGCTTAAATATGCATTTTTACAGCGTTGAAGGAGCGACTTTTAAATATAGAATCAGATAAGACGTCTTTTTTTTTCATTTTCATTCGCTTAACCGCACTGCTGTATTTAGAAGTGTACGAGAGAAAATTTGAATGTCACGACAGATAATAAATTAAGCCATAAACTAAATAGTTTCGACTTAGTCTCATTATTCGTGAAAATCACGAAGTGAGCGACATCTACATTTTGACAGTATAACCTTATGTGTAGTGAACAACAAATCAGTTTACTAATTAGGTTAAATGGAGTCTAATTTTGTTGACGCGATAATTAAGTAACTTCTAGGATTTTTCATATAAAAAATGCATTAAAGTATTATTTTGTCTCAATAGTTTTACAGGTTAAATGATGCAAACGGTTAACAATATTTTTTCTGCGAAATCTAGAACGTTTTGTTATGTATCTCAGTGTTCCAGCTGAGCTAACTAATCCTCCCTGCAGGTTCAAAATTACGTTAAGATAAAAATATATACTGAAAATTTGAGTCTATTAGTAAATTTATGTGTGTGCATGTGTGTGCGTGTGTGTATATGCAAGTGACATTTGTTATAAGTGTTCACTTCAAGTAAATTAATTACCAATAAATTTAGGAAGAGTCTCGGGGTCCGCAAATTGCGTATCTCTATCCTGTTCGCTTGGAGTCCGCAAATGAAAAATATACGGGCAGTTTGCGGACCTCTATTCTGTAGGTTACAATTCCGCAACTTGCGTTCCCGTATTTCCATTTGTTCAAGGTCCTCAAATAGCGGACTACTATCTTATTTTTGTAGGGATCCGAAAATCATAGCCCTACTTTTTACCGCTTGATGCGTGTTGTAGACTCATAGTGTTATAGGTAAAAGACTTATGGACCATTAAATAAGGAGATAATAGTTCAGTTTCGTGACTTCTGTGAAAATGGCCAAAATTTAATACGGTTTTTTGATAAAATTTTTGGTTTTTGCTCTTCATTATTAATTGTGTAGACAAATTTTATTGAATTTTGTGCATGAGAATATGTCATAAAGTTACAGTTTGAGATATGTAACTTTAAATTGTTTACGCTACACCAAGATCCATAGCTGTACAAGATCGTTTTGCAAACCGGCGCAATCTTCCTCATTAGTGATAAATGTAAAAATTTTTAGGTCATCGGCATAAAGTAATGTTCTGAAGTGTAAGTCAATGATGATATCACTTATAAAAATGTTAATTAGCAAAGGCTCAAGCACAGAACCTTGGAGAACACCTGATGTTGCTGAGATATCTATAGACCAAAATCCACGGTATTGCACATTCAGTGGTCTATTTACTAAGCAGCTTCGTTTTCAGTCGATTAAGGCTTAAAAAAATGATGGAGCGTTCAAGTGGGACAAAATCATCCGGAGGAAAAATACCCTCCCGATCGGATCTCCGGGGGAGGGTGCCCACAGGGACACCTCATCGAATGTCGAAAAAACACCGACAAGTTAAATCCAAGAAAACTAATTCTTTCATCTACGGCGCTTGGAATGTTCGTACTTTTAACGACAGCACTCGCACCGATCGGCCTGAAAGAAGAAGTGCTCTAATAGATAGAGAACTTCACCGACTCAATGTTGACGTTGCAGCTCTCAGCGAAACTCGATTTTTGGAGGAAGGCTCTCTCACAGAAAAATACTACACCTTCTATTGGAAAGGTCTTCCCACCAATTCAAGAAGACAACATGGAGTAGGATTTGCCGTTCGGAATCAACTTAACACAAGTACCACAAGGCCTATCCGAGCGTCTAATGCTGCTGCGCTATGAGCTATCAGATGGCAACGCGGTAAATCTAATAAGCGCCTACGCTCCCACTCTGGATGCAAGTCACGAAACCAAGGAAGGCTTCTATCAACAGCTGGAAGAAACCCTCTGTAGAATACCTAAAACGGAACGACTCGTTATTCTTGGCGATTTTAACGCTAGAGTAGGGAGAGATGCAGACACCTGGCCAGGCATCATAGGCAAGAACGGTTTGGGCAACATGAACGCTAACGGTCAACTACTCCTAACTAAATGCGCCGAACATGATCTAGTTATAACAAACACCATTTTCCGACAAAAGGATAAATTTAAAGGCACCTGGCGTCACCCCAGATCAGGTCACTGGCATCTACTGGACTATGTTATCGTACGTAGGAAGCATCTCAAGGACGTCCAAATTACAAAGGCGCGCATTGATAGCGAATGTTGGACCGATCATCGTCCTGTTGTCTCTAAAATGAAAATTGTTATGAGACCCAAACACCGAAGAACTCAAGTACAACGTAGACCCCGTCTCTGTATTAGTAAATTGCGTGACCAACAAACCGTCGAATAGCTAAAGCAAAAAGTTCAAGAGAATTTGAGTGCACTAGAAGAAACCAATTCTGTAGATGTCGCTACTACCTGGACACAAATTAAAGACAGTTTAAAAAGTGCGAGTGAGGAAATTCTTGGCACTGCAGCAAGTAAAAAACAGGAGGACTGGTTCAATGATAATGAAACTTTTATACAAGAACTTCTTGACCGCAAACATATTGCCTTCCAAAACGCTATCAACCACCCCAACGACTCATCAAAAGCAGAAGTTTTTACCCAATCTAAGTATGAAACGCAACGCGAAATCAGAAGAATAAAGAACGAGTGGTGGGCAAGCAATGCCAGAGAAATTCAAAGGTACGCCGATTCACACGACTACAGGAATTTCTTTCAAGGAGTAAAAGCAGTGTACGGCCCCAGTCGGAAACATATGTGCCCTATTAAAGATTTACATGGAAATCTCCTCAAAGAAGACCAGGAAATAAGAGCCCGATGGAAAGAACACTACTCTAACATTCTTAACCAGCAAAGTCAAGCCGATCACGATATTATAAATCTTATCCATCAATATGACACTTTCGAAGACTTAGATAAACCACTAACAACGGAAGAGATAATAATAATAATAATAATAAATCGTCTTTATTCAGGAAAATGCATAATCATACATTTTAATTTACATAGGCGAAGTTTAGCCATTGGCTACTCTAACACTTAACCTATGTCTACTTAAGCTATAACTAATACCTATAATAATAATAATAATAATAATAATAATAATAATAATAATAAGCTGCAGCTGCAGAACACAACATCCTTCTGCAGCTCCATAAGGATAAGCCATTGCACGGGATCTTCTATAAAAATATAGAAGACCTCGGCTTATCCGAAAGGCTGACCTTCGCCTTCTTAAGGTCAGCTGGGCTGAAGTCTGAGACCGAGGGATTCATAATGGCTTGCCAGGATGGTGTATTTAACACTCTCGTCTATCGACGTCGTGTCATGGGTATGGAGGTCCCTGATGTCAGCTGCAGGGCCTGCCGCAGGGCGCCGGAGACTGTAATGCACTTACTGTCGGCTTGCCCGACTTACGCAGTCTCGGCCTATATTCATAGACACAACGCAGCATTACGAGTGCTTTACTATCATCTAAGGCACTCGTATGGGATAGACGAAACACCAGTGCTGCCTTACGTTCCGGGGGATATTGAGTCCGTTGTGGGGAATGAGAAGTGCCTAATTTATTGGAACTACTCGTTTCCCACCGTCAGGCAAATACAAGCCAACAAGCCTGACATAGTACTCCTCGACCACCAACTCAAGACAATGTATGTCGTGGAATTCTCAGCTCCCGCTGAGAGCAACATTGTCTTGAAAGAGGAGGAAAAACGGACAAAATATCGAGATTTGCTCTTCGAACTCCGCAGGCTTTATCCAGGCCATTCTGTTAAAATAGTGGTACTGATTATAGGAGCCCTCGGTGGAATGAGACAGACGCTGCTTTCAGAACTAAAGATCATACCGGCATGCCGAGATTCGGCAGAGATCTTAGCCGGCAGAATGCAGAAGGCTGTCATCCTCGGTTCATTACGTCTACTCAGGGCACACGATTCGCGGACCCGGTAGTCACTCACCCCACGGGCGTGGGGAGTGGCTATTGGTATTACCAGCTCCCCTCTGTGAGGGTCGGAGCCACAGAGTAGGGTGACTGGTTTTTTGTAAAAAAAAAAAAAAAAAAAAAAAAAAAAAAAAAAAAAAAAAAAAATAATAATAACAATACAATTTATTTAAAATATAAAAGTGAAGTTAAAAGAAGAAAACTAAAACAGTAGAAGTGTAAATCTAAAATCCTAAAATTAATGATAAAAGACGGAAAATAAAAATGTGTACCCACATATTATTCGTTAACTAATAGTTGAGATCTTAAACTATTGCGAAGTTTAGCTACAGAAAAATGTTTCAAGTTAGTATCCATATTATTGTAGTGTTTAACAGCGTTGTAAGTGAAAGATTTTTGAAAAAAAGTTGTTGAGTGTTGAGGCATTGTAAAATTGTTAACGTATCTGATATCGCGCGAATGCAATGCGTTACGTGGCACCAGTTTGTCTCTCAGGTACTTCGGTATAGATGTAGTCAGCAAACGGTGTACAAATAGCAAGAAATGAAGTTTCCAGATATTGTTGATCTTCAGCCAATGAAGCTCTTTAATTTTAACACTGACGTGGTCGTATTTACGCAAGCCAAAACCGCCATTGAAAAGCTAAAAAATAACAAATCTCCCGGCGCCGACTCACTCCCAGCTGAGATCTTTAAAGCTGTGTCGTCAGAGCTCATACCCTACCTCAAAAAACTGTTTGATGTTGTGTGGGAAAGTGGTCAAGCTCCGCAGGAGTTTCGTGATATACTTTTAATCAACCTCTTCAAAAACAAAGGGAGCGCTGCGGACTGTGGAAATTACAGGGGTATAGCTCTCCTGGCTGTTGGAGGGAAGATTCTCACTAAAGCGATGGCAAATAGGCTAACACCTGTTATGGAAAAGTTACTTCCTGAAACACAGAGTGGCTTTAGACCAAACCGAGGCATATCGGATCTAATCTTCACACTTAAACAGCTTCAAGAAAAAGCACTCGAACATCAGGGAGAAATTCACATGGCCTTCATTGATTTAACCAAGGCGTTTGACTCGGTGGACAGGGAAGTGCTCTGGAAAATTATGCTCCGCTTAGGTATCCCTAGAAAATTTGTGGAAGTATGTCGCAGTCTACATACAAACAACAACGCCCAGGTTATGTATAATAATGAGGCAACCGAACCTTTCCAAACCCTCACTGGAGTTAGGCAGGGATGTGTCCTGGCACCCCTACGTTTTAATTTGTTTACCACTGCTCTAACAATTATTGTTGACAACAAACTGACAGTCAGAGGAATAGGTCTCAGATACCGTTCTGATGGCGGTCTGTTTAACATAGGGCGCTTTAGAGCTTTCACGAAGACACGCACACGATTCATTTGTGATCTCCAGTATGCGGATGACTGTGCACTTTTAGCCTCTACGCCGGAAGAGCTTCAAGAACTTTTAGATGTGTATGCCCAGAGCTATGATTCCTTGGGAATTAAAATCAACATTGGAAATACTAAGATTATGTCAACTCCTCATCAAGTGAACCAAATAGATATTACACTTAACGGAAATTCTCTTGAAGTGGTGGATCAGTTCAATTACTCAGGCAACGTTGAGACACCTCAGAAGTATGATGAAAATCCGTTGGTTCCATCACATATCAAACGTGGAAGTACTCAGGAGAGCAAACAGCCTTCCAATTGAGGTGCTTGTTTCAAGAGCACGCCTAAGATGGGCAGGTCACGTTCATCGTATGCATGATAACCGCCTTCCTAAATGTACACTTTATGGTGAATTACTAAGCGGTAGAAGACGGCGTGGCGGTCAACGAAAGAGGTTCAAAGACGTTCTCAATGAAAATCTAAAATCCTGCGGTATTCCAGACGAGCAATGGGAACAACTTGCAGCGGACAGAGCCGAATGGCGACGGGTTGTGGCCAGGAAATGTTGCTGCAAGAAGGCCGAATCCAAGACCTAACCAGGTCTATGTTTGTCCTAACTGTGGTCGACATGTGCTCTCCCGAATTGGCCTCTATAGCCATAGTCGTGTGCACCGTAGATGAATGGGAATTACAATAGGCTACACCTTTTACTTGTTTTTTATTACACACAATCCATGGACTGTAACATTTTTTTTTTTAATACTCGGACTCGAGTAGCTAATAATAATAATAATAATAATACTAAGCAGGATTCAAAAATGTTTGGGAAGTGTTCAGTTAGTCCAAGTTAGCATAATCTGTTCAGCAAAATTCCGTGCTCCAGTCTATCGAAGGCTTTAGAAAAATCTGTAGAAATGACATCTACTTGGCCCCCAGCATCCATGTTATGATATTTGCATAGTCTCTATCGGATTAAGGTACTCTACGGCAAGGATTTATAATATTAAAAAAATTACAGCCATCTCCAAATAACTTTTAAATTCTCTTTCTCTCTCTTCCGAAAAACAGTTTAGAGAGGCTGAAAAAAAATTAGTTGATAAACTACATTATAAATTGCAGGAATATTTTGACGATGTATTTTAATGTGTAACTATTTATAATCCTATAGAGTTCTATTATTATCCTTACTAGTTATATTTTCAAAAGTGTGATTATTAACCAATCAAGAAATTGTTAAAATTCACCTCGTGTAATTTCAGCATTTACTGGTCATTATTTCAACCCAAACATGGACAACACTGCAAGTAGCAATTTTACAATAATTGTCTCCTTAACGGCTAATCTACTCTATATATTAATGTACAGTGATTGGCCACCATTTCATTTTCGTAAAGAACTTTGAGGATCTGTATAATCCAGCAAATCCACTTAAATTTTTCTGTTGAGAAGATAGTAATTCCAGGAAAAGCTGAGCAAGTATAATAAAAAAAGCAAAAACGATCGCTACAAAAACAATACTAATTTTACTTCATATGATATTGCAAGAACCCCCATAAAAGTGACCGAAACTTCTAATATAAGTCACAGCAAATGCAGTTTTTTTGGCAGTACCACGTCGCGTCCCAAATTTAAAGCTGAACGATGCAATAACAATAACTTTAATGGCCAGGGTAAACCGTACAGTTGAATCCCAGATGTTCTGGGTGCTTACACACAGACTTCAAATAAGAGAGATATGCCATCTTTATATCTCTTTCTACTGTTTATTGCCTAGCCAGATACCTAGTTTCCGCGATCCATAAAATACAAAGTTTATTGCACCAGAGTTTTTCACGTCGTTTTGAGAAAAACTACATTCAATTAAAGTAAGTAGTTTTTTAAAGCAGCGTGGACTGGAAAATGCAGAGCGTCAGTAAAGACGAATGAACTAGATTTAGAGTTATTAGCTGCTTGGAAAGTGAGACGACAGTATTGTTTATAAGCTGAAAATTTCCACACCATATACCGTCTGTCTATTTTACGAGGGCCAACACGAAATATCTTACTTAATATATAAAGTAGGTTATGGATTTCAAATTTCCTTTTACTGAAATATGGCTCACAAAAAATGGGATAACTGTTTCTAAAGCTTTATTCTTCTACAATAGATATTAAAGGAAAGGAGTGGTGTATCGCCCCCGTAAAATAGACATACGGTATAGCTTCTTAGTTCCATAAGATTTTTTTAAAAAACCGTCGCTATCTACAAAATATGACACGCATTTTATAAACAAGGCAATTCTTAAATAAAGAAAAGAGTTCGGCAGATAACATCGCGGAAAGCGAGGCAGAAATATTATCAATTTTGAGTACTCGAGACAGAAAATTAGGTTTTATTGATTATCTACTCTCATGTAAACCCACTCTTTCCGATAGCTTTAGCACGCATTCAGCTCAGATCATACAAATTAAAAGATAGAGATCGAATCTACTATTAAAAGCCCTACCTACAATTAGACGACGAGAAATCATGAGCAGAAAGTCGAAACAATAATGCGGAGAGAGTTGAAGATCTGATGAACAAAGAATCATTTGCGAAATAAAATTAATATACTAATTGTATTTTTTAACAACTGTTGACTTTCTGGGAAATAAGTGATTAACAAATCTTCCGATACATGTATCGTGTCGCACATTCAAGCTTTTTTTCAAATAAAGCCTAGTTGTCTTTCACATTTTTAGCCAGTTTAGTCATCAAATAAAAGCCGTGCTGCGGATTCATCGATTTATCAGACGAAAGCAAATTGGAGCGAGACTGGAATTATTATAAAGGTCTAAAAAACCAAACTAATTATGCAATAATGCGGGAAAAGAAGGCTTACTTGAAATTCAATTTAAATAATAACAGGAGCAATAAAAAAGGTATATGGAAACATCTCAAAGATTTAGATATTCATACCAAACAAAAAAATCGTTGTATCCCTAGCCATTTAAGTGATGTTGAATTAATAAATAAATATTGTATAGCTTCATCAAACAGTGATACATCGGTAGACGCTGATACACTAAATTATTACTTAACTAATACCAAAGAGAACATAGCGGACTTCTCATTTAAAGAAACTGATGATACTGCAATATATAAAACTATTTTATCCTTCAAGTCCAAAGCTGTAGGTGTAGACAAAATTAGTTTAAGCATGTTACTATATGCCTGTCCTCATATTTTGCCATATATAAGCCATATTTTTACCCTGTTATTTGGAAACAATCTCAAGTAATTCCTTTACCGAAGGTTACCAACCCAGAAGATTTAAAAGATTTACGTCCCATTAGTATTCTTTGTTGTCTCTCAAAAGTATTCGAGAAAATTATTAATAACCAAATTAGATCTCAATTAGATCAGATGAATTTAATATTTTACCACTTCATCAGTCGGGTTTCCGATCTGGGCATAGTTGCACTACCGCGTTGCTTAAAGTAACTAATGACATATTTACCACCATAGACCAAAATAATTTGTGCTTACTTGTTTTACTAGACTACTCCAAAGCCTTCGATAGAATAAAACATCGGTTACTTTTGGCCATCTTTCAGTATATAGGTTTCACAGAGAAAGCCATGTTTCTGATTGAGAATGATCTAATTCAACGTTCTCAATCCGTAATTTTGGGAGGATTGGAGTCAGAACTTGTCACTATTGAAAATGGAGTCCCACAAAGCTCTATATCGGGCCCCTTAATGTTTACTTTGTATACTTTTCAATTTTATCAAAATCTAAAATATTCTAGTGCTCATTTCTATGCCGACGACACACAAATATATCTGTCCTTCCCCGAAAGGAATATGCAAATTGCATGTAGTAATCTAAATAATGATATTGATTCATTAGTATCAATTTCTAATCAATTCTGTCTCTCAATAAACCCTTCTAAATCTAAGGTGATTCTATTTGGAAGAGACGCTGCTCGGAAAGATGTTCAGATTTGATTGATATGAAACAATGAAGTAGTATCACAATCAGTCCATGAAAAAAATTTGGGATTAGTTCTAGACAATCGACTTAAGCTTTTTCAGCATGTTACAAAAAGAGCATTTTGTAATCTCAAATTAATTTACAGTAATAGAGGTATTCTCAATAAAAAGTCTAAGACAGTCTTATGTAATTCATTAGTAGTGTCACATCTCAACTATGCTGATAGCGTGTATGGCCCTGGCTTTAATAAAGCTGGCTCTCAACGGCTCATGTATCCGATTAATATGTGGTTTAAGGAGCCGACGTGACCATGTTACGAAACACTTAAGAGATTGGATGGCTCAATATCGAAAACAGAAGACTACTGCATAGCAGTGTCATCTTCCATAAAGTTGTAACTCAACAAAAACCATCCTATCTATATAACAAAATCAAGTTTCGGACAGACGTCCATAACAGAAATGTACGTCGTAAAAGGTCCCTACAATCCCCCAGCATAACACAGCTCTTTACCAAGCGTCATATTCATATAACATTGCTGAACTATACAACAAGTTACCAGATAACATGAAAAGTCTATCCATATATTCCTTCAAGAAAAAAATTAGAGATTTGCTCATTGCAGGTGCTTCTCAATTTAAATAAATAGTATAATAGTATATATAAATATTATTTTGATATCCTGCCTTACAACTCTGTCTTCGTTCTGGATCTAATAACTTCCCTATCGAATGTGTTTGTTTTATTTTTCCTAAATTTTCAAAAGATTTTAATTGTTCTGTACCATTCACTGTTGGTGGGTGTTGCGGTTGAGTGGAAGAACGCGGTTCTTCGTACTCCGATGAACAGCGAACTCTGCCGTTTGATAGATAGTTAGTTTAAATTTTACTAATCCCATTTTGTATTTCTTTATCTATCAATAAAAGCAATTAATATTATTATTCGATTCATTAAATTGCCAAAAATGCAAATTTTCGTTAAAACCAACTCTATCCTCATAAAGCAATTACAACCGAAAAACATGACAAAATTATAAAAATTGCATACCATAAAACTTGTCGGTTGTAGAATAACGGTATACCTACTTACGCTTGGCAATGAGCCGTAAAAAATATAAGCATACAGCGTGAAACTACCAGTAAATTGTCAAAGAAATATGATGATGATGATGATACCCTGATTAACAAGAGTACTTTCTTTTCGCTTTCAAGTTATTGGCGTGGATTTACACCGTGTAACCTTATTGAAAACTCTCAACGGTTATTTGGTATCGATAATGCCTGCATATTGAATTTATACGGACATAGGCGTGCACAAATACACCAGCAATAACAAGGATCTAGATTTACGGGGAGAAAACATATTTATTTCTTTTAAAAATTTCGTTTAAATCTTAGCTATCACGGCCTGCAAAACTACTGTGTCGTCATTAAGGGTGCGTTACCAAGGTCAAATAGTGCGTAAAATATCCATATTCTTATTTTACACTCTTCTTAAAAACGAGCCAACAGAATTCAGAATTGATTTCATTATGTAAACTAGCAAACTTAAGGCAAGGACCTATTATATTTTATGGTGTAATCCTAGGTAAAATAAGTTTCCAAAATTTTCTCCGCCTTGATTATCAACGTGAACCTTATTCATTCCTCCCAAATTCACCATAAATTGTTTTATATCCTACAAAGGGACTTAAATATTCAAATAAAATATAATACGATGCAGAATAAAACAAAATACCTAACACGAAAAAAAAGTGAAATAATATTTGTTCCTATTAAAGTTTAATGTCGAATACGGATTTGTTAAATTTCGTCTAAAATAGTTGGGCGTTTTGCTACTAGAGGCAGCTTCATAACGATGACCATTACTAGACGTGTGTCACAGCAGGGTCGGGCTCATAATTTTTCATTTAGCCTGAGAGCTTCGAGTGGCAGTATCATATGTAAATAAACATGTTATGTGTTCCTGATAGCTAAATTCGGTGATTTGCTAATATTTCTTTTTTTATGCCAACTAAATATGCGCAACCCACAATACAAGATGTTTTGTGTGTCAACGAGATTTTGATTGTAACTGGTACTGTCGTGAGCAAAAAAAGAGGACAAGTCTTTTTTTAATTTTTGTGACTTTTCAGTTAGTTGTCATAATTTATTGCAAGTGTGCAAAAAACTAATATGCCTTATATAAGCGATTTAGTTAAATCTGGAGTTATTGCTAAAGCAGAATATGGATGGTCAATGAGACAAATTGCACTGCGTTATAATATTGACAAAAATTCGGTGTGTAACATTTTAAGAAAGTGGAGAATAAACGGTACGATTGGTAGAAATCCTGGATCAAGGCGACGAAGGATATCAACTCAACAACAAGATTTGCAATTGGTAAATGCTTTAGTAGAAAATCCATTTTACTCAGTTATTCAGGCTGCTGAAGAAACGAATTTTCCTGGATCGAGTAGTACTTACTGGTCGCCGGCGAGTAAAAGAATCGGAACTACGCTGTCATGCAGCAGCACATAAATACTTATTTAAAGCTCAACTTAAAGAAGCCCGAGTAGGATTTGAGCTTGAATTTTTAGCGCATGATGTAAATTTTTGGAACAATGTAATATTTACAGACGAAAAAACTTTCCAGTCAACACACAGCGGTCGTATTCGTGTTTACCGCCCTCCGAATACTCGATTCGATGAGAAATATATATCTAACAATGATAAAAGTGGTGGATTTTCCGTTAATATGTGGGCTTGGATATCGGCACGTGGTCCTGGTGTTTTGTGGCATATTGAGGAACGATTTAATAGTGAAACGTATATTAGGATTTTAGACAATATTATGCTCCCTTCTGTGTGAAGGTTATCTAGAAAATGGTAAATATGTCAAAAAATGGTGGATCGGCGAAAGGCTTTACTCTTTGCCAGCACGATGCCCACCCTTAACCCCACTAGATTACAACGTTTTAGGACATAAGACTATGCAGAGAAAGTCAAAAATATAGAGATTAGGTCGGAAAGTTTTTCTGCTGGTCGCAGCTGATATTCATAATCCTCAAATACTAAAGAATGCAACAAATTCTATGTCTCACCATACTTAATTGTTTATACCAGGTGTGAGTAATCATTTTAAACAATTATCGTAGTTTATTTGATCATTACTTTTTTAATCAATCGTTTTTAAATAAATAGAATTTTTATTTTCTTTTCGAGCATAATTCATGTACTTTTAAAAATGTTGTGCTTGGCCATTAACTAATATTCTCGGTGTTACAATGCAGACTTATTTTTTGAGAAAATAGGGCCTGTTTTTGCGCTATTACGAGTACTTAGCCATCTGTGTTCTTTGAATCTAATAAGCATTAAACATTTCGTTTGACCAATATACTTTTTAAATTGCAGTTCATTTTACTGTTAATTGTTAATTCTATTGATTAATAAGACCTTACATTTTTATTTATTTTCTATCATACTTTGTCATTACTATTTTTACCCATCTTATTAGTTACTTCCTAAAGAATTATTGATTGACACATTAGTAATTCTCCAAATAAAGAAAGTTTTATCAATCGAATAAACATTCACAATCAGTGAATAAGTAATTGGTATACAATATCTCATCCTCGAGTATTTCCAATATAATGGAGCGATCTAACAACTGAAATTCCTTTCAACGAGAAATACATAACATTTTTATAAATAGGTATTATAAAGGCCATGGACCTCAATGTTAAATGAAATAAGATTACCAACCTTGAAGTGCACTTGATACACATTACTCTATCATATTTTCTATATGGTATATATCGAAGTGGTGGCGGATTATAAAAGAGGACGTAATGTAGAACAGATACATTGGATTATAGAAATGAATGAGATTAATTAAAAATAAATGATTATGATGTGGTGTAAGTCATTATTTTGTAGAATATGTGGCGTTGGTATACTTTAATTTTGCCTAAATTAGTCAGCAAATAAAATTAACTTATTAAAACACTAGAAATTCCAAAGTAAACACTAGGTGATTGGGTTACATTTGCCTGCAATAGGCGAGAATTAACTGAAGGGATTTTTTAAATACTGCAAAATTTTTATGGTTCAAACAGTATTAGCGATAAATTTTCCCAGTATAACTCGGTTATACACGGAGTACTTCAAGGTTAGGTACCGGGGCCTATATTGTTTGTTATATATGTCAACGACTTATTCTATAATGTCTCCCAACACCTGTATTGCGTTTGCCGATGATACAACGTTAATAAATTCAAGTTCAGGCATAAACGATCTGATGTTGATGTGTGCTGACATAGTTTCTCAAGCAAATCAATGGTTTACAACTAATAATCTCAAATTTAAGGAAGAAAAAACTCAAAATCTAATATTCGCCAGCAATCAAAATATGGCCAAAGGGAATAGCGCGAAACTTCTCGGCGTCACCATCGACGACATACTTAATTGGTCCTCTCACGTCGAACAGTTAAGCCATAAATTGTCATGTTCGTTATTTATCTTACGGAATCTAACGAAATCCTTATCAATGAGAACTCTGAGGATGAGCTATTCTGCGTTATTCCATTCTCATATGAACTATGGTACGCTGATATGGGGTAACTCTTGTTACGTAGACAAAATTTTTAGGCTACAAAAACGAGCTGTCAGAACAATTGGTGGTGTTCGCTATAGAGACCACTGCAAGCCTATTTTAAAAAATCTTAGTATAATGCCTCTAGTCTGCCGCCATTATACATATGTCATGTCATGTTATTAGAAATTTATGAAAATAAAGGCCAGTTTATAACAAATGCTGAAGTTACTTATTATCACACTAGAAATGGAAGTGATCTCCGAACACCACACTTTCGACTTATTAAGGCAGCAAATTCTTTGGATGTTAAATTGTTCAATTACCTACCGAATAATGTAAAATTCTTGGATAATTCTGTGAAATTTAAATCCACGATAAAAAAGCATTGGCTTACACACTGCTTTTATTCAATTGAGGAGTACATGCACACCCCCTTTCAAATCCAATCTTCTATATAGGGGAAGTAACCAAATTCGCATAGGTTCAAGAATGCTTGTATGTATACTGATGTAAATGCGTATATACCTGTATGTATAGATGTGTGTGTATAGGTATATATATATATATATATATATATATATATGTATGTATGTGTATATATTTGTATATGACTTACTGTCTTCTGAGAGCGGCTTGCCGCCATCATCATCTCGTAGCCTAAAGTTGTAAGGCCTAATTGTAAATTTGTGAGTTTTGTTCTGCTTTACATTTAATTTAAATTTTTTACTTTTACTAATAATTTCAATATTGTTATATTTCGTGCCTGTTTGATTTACCAAACATAATACTGGACCAAAGTCTGTAAAGTAAGATAGGTAGCATGGTAACTTTCAACCAATCAGAGATCACTATTTAAAATGCGGGAACGCGTCACTCTGCCTGCTCATTCGAATTTCTGGCATTCAAACCATTAGTATAGAAGTATAATTAGTTATGAATTTGAATTCCGTATTTTGTATTTTTTAATGTACAAGCACAAATTAATAAATTGACTTTTTTGGTTAATGATTATTAACATCGATAACGTTTTCCTTGGAATTTAAAATTGACATTACTATATATCAAATTTATAACTAATTAATGTATGCAGTTAAAGAAGTACATTTTATATCAAGGGACTGAAGTAGGTTCTTTTAATCTTGTGTGCAATTTCTTGCCCGAGACTTCAGTCTTGATTTCATTGCTTTATATAATTCTTAGCGAATTTAATAAGTTATAAGATAGTCGAAGAAACATACATAATACTAATTTTCGCCCTAACGAAAAGAGTTACTTAGAAAAGTTTCTTATTTTATGACGTACTGAGTAGAAATTTTTCCTCAGGACAACCTTTACAATTATGTAGTATTAAAAAATTTTAATGCAATTTTTTTATTAGAATTAGATGTGCATACAATAATTTATTAATAAAATTTAACAAGAGGGCCATTAAATTTTATCATGTCATATTAGACACAGCAATTAATAATATCACTCATTGGTTTTTTCTAATATTTCCTTGCATCATATGAAAATAAATTTTATTTCCTGTATTTTTTTTAGGGAAGGAGAAAAACATCAACATCTCACCACCCTCTTTTGCCTTTTTTGAGTTGTTTTTGCAAACAGCTACACTACAAACCTGTCCTCCAGTCATCTAATAATTGTATGTAACATTGTTATTTGTTATTATTGTGAATGGAAAATAATAAAAACTGTTTACCTTAAAATTATTTCTGTAAATACACAGGTTACAAACTTCTATATACTATGAGTCTTTTCTCTTTAACAGTAATTGTCAATTAGATTATACACTAAATAACTATAACTGCACGATTATAAACACAAAAACAACAAATATTTCGAAATAACTCAATAAATAAGCGCAACGTCTCAAAAAATGCATACGTACAATTAAGTTTCAGCAGGCACGATGACGCGCAAGATGGCGGCCTTCATTGTAACCCCTCCGTTCCGTTCAAGTTACCATGCTACACCTATCTTACTTTACAAACCTTGATACTGGACCTTGGCCGATGGGCTTTTGATTATAGATGTATTTATACTTGTATTTATATACTTATATAATCAATAAAATCTATCTATCTATCTATGTTTTTCTAGGACCGTGTGTAACAGTAGGCTATTAAATTCCGAGTGAATAGTAGCCTCCTTAAGAGTATACAAATATGGAAGAATATAAGCACAAAGAAATTAGTGACAATAAGGTGAATAGATTCATTTGTTTCTAATTCTTCCATCATTAAATGACATTTCTAATCATATCCAGATGATGCGAAAATGATTGACAAAAGTCATGGTCGAGTGTACTATTTCATCCTCTGTTCACGCCGAAAGTTCCAATTTCATCTCAAGGTTTAACTGACTTATCGATTTCAGGTATGTTATTAAAATGACAGTAAAAAAGATTCTCCCGTATTATTGGTCATGTGGCATGTGGTCGTATAAAAAATAATACATACCGTATGCTGCACGCGTGCTATCTACTGCGCCAATTTTTTCAATGTGTAACCCCCTTCCGCACAAGCCTCCGGCTTCTGGAATTGGGGGTTGTCTATTTTCTGTGATGTTTATTTATTATTTATTTTCGTGCTTATTTTATGCACCGGGAAAATTTCATTCATAATTTTTTACTTCCTTTTTCAAATGCAATAATTTGTTCAACTGTCTCATTATTCTTAAATATGAAGCTCCGCCTGTTTTTACAGCCATAGAAATTGTATTATTTGTGTTGTTAAATATTAAATAAATGGCGGTCTTGTTTAGTTAATTGTATTCATTCTTAAAAATGGTCTAATATGCTTCACAAATAAACATCCAAGTTCCTTCGTAGTACACTTATTCTTAACAAGTACTTAATTACTACACAAATAAGATGGTTCTGGTGTAAATTTAATTAACAAGACATATTGGACTCTGTTCGATGTTCAGTGATTCGCTTACATCCACATTTGATTAGACAATCCTGTCCTGTGTTCTGTATAACAGAGACCGACCACATATTAAGCGTGTTTGCTTGGAGCTACACAAACCCCGAGATATCACATGTGTCCGTACGGAAACAGGAATCGTATTATTTATTGCACAATCTGCAACATTATGCCATGTTCTTACTGCAAATTACAGACCGCCAACTTCCACGGCGAGTAATTGCGAGGAAGTAATCGATTGCATAAAAATATAAAATGTTGAAATCAAGTACCATACACAATATTAATTTAATAGCAAAAGTGCATTTCCGTGATGCGTTCTTGAATTACCATATACGTTTTTCAAGCAAGTTATTAGTTCAAGGAAGAAGATTATGTATTACATCATAAATCTCTAGTAGAATATATAATACTGTTAAAAGTTTTTTCAGCCAACAATAAATCAGTATTTAGAAATCTAGTTTTCCTCTTGACATGGATTTACAATGATAGCGTATGACGTGATAATGTAAAATACTCTTAAAAGAAAAAAATCCTAAAATTTGAATAGGTAAGGAGTGCGAGTCGGACATCATTGGAAAGCCCCTTGAATTCTCTAAACAGTATTTTTGGAATTTACATGTACCGTTTTCGAAAGACTAAGTTTATATTTCCGAACTGTTTGACATTTACGAGCTACAAACATTTAGTACGTCTCTGTATAATTGGTTGCCAATTATTGCACTCTTTGTAAATGTTTTTTAAACGTCTGAGTGAAGGAGACGGCGTCCTACAGCTCATAGTGGGATCCGAACACTCCTTGTGGATAATTTACAAATAAAATTTAATTCGCAGTAGGTGGGGCTCGAACACACTTAGCTAGTTATGCTCATCAGAGAGGAAGCTAGGCGCGCTAACAATTTGAAGAATTTAATAGAAATTTCAATTTCAGTTTCGCACTGGATTAATAAGCGTGATTTACGTTATGTGTGGTGTGTGATCTACTTTTAATTCATTGCATACTTATGAATATAGCAAAAATTTCATCTATTTAACGACCACTAGAAAAGGCTATGTTCAAAGTGACATTCAAGCTAGATGCCGGTAGTTAAAAATAGCTATATTTCAAACACTAACTAACATAGGTTAGCTTTGTTGTATTCATACTTTAAGTATTACAGATTATTTCCAGTTAATTATTTATAATAACTACCGACAAATATAATCCTTGCAATCAATGTAACTCAAATTCACCCTAAGCCACAGCCGGTCATAGAGTTTGTTACTCTTCATTCTTCATCGCCATTATCTGACTCCTCTGGAAGAAAGCGGTTATGTGTATTGTGAATTTCTTGAATTGGCAAGGATCACGTAGGCAGTATTTCATGATAATACGCCTCTTCTAAAAGGACAACGGGATAACTTAAAACATAATATTTTTAGTCGCAAACTCCTCTATAAAATCCATATTTTACTATAAGGAATGTAACCAGACTGCAACCAACAGCTACTCTCCGGGCTAAGTGCCGCCGAGCGCTGAATTACAAGTTACAAGCTTGGCGCGTTAAGTGTAATAATTGCATATTACCATCAAAAGGCTAATGCTTCGATTGCAACAAACACCAGCCGAAAGACTGATCCTACTTAAAGGAGCTCTCGTGCCAGTCGTCACACACCACTTGCAGACTGCAGTTTCGAGCTGTTGGCTCTCGCCAGTGCAAGGTAGGCATGTGACGACCGACACGAGGATCACTTGACTATTTAGTACATTTCGGTATCTTTGGAATAGCGACATATAAATAATCAGCAGGCGCCATCTAGCGGTCCAGTGTCTGTTGCAATCGAAAAATAAATAGCCTGACTGGGCTTAGCATAGTTCAAATGTGTTCTTAGAGGGCGGAATATTAAAATATAATATTTTTAGTCGCAAACTCCTCTATAAAATCCTTATTTTACTATAAGGAATGCATTAGCATTTTGATGGTAATATGCAATCATTACACTTAACACGCCAGGCTTGTAACTTGTAATTCAGCACTCAGAAAAAGGGGTAAATTGGTCATTTTTATGGGTCGTTTTTCAGTTTTAATTTATTTTGAACCCTTTAAAATACTAGTTAAGAAACGAGAATGGTGCCCTTTTATTGTCGATGGTCAAGGAACCTTCAGATCAAATTTCGTGAAAATCGGTTTACCGCCTCCCACAATATGTATATAAATATACTGAAAAAACGTCAAAAATTGAATTACGGCTAACTTGGCCAAAATCAAACAGAATTTGATGAAATTTTAGACGAAACTGACCTATATAACCAAGAAATAATCTGCCAAATTTTAGCAAAAAAATACAGTTTGGCCGCAATTCGATTTTTAGTCCAAATTCCACAAAATATTCAAAACTTTCCCCAATTTGCCCAAATAGTCAAAAACTCAGGGTATTCTTAGTTTCATCAAAACAAACTTATTTTTCTATGTCGCGTTTCTCCATGTAAAATTTTCTTTATCGCCTTATTTTGGACTATTTTTCTTCATTATATCGAAAATACTTGCTCCGAAACGGAAATATTAAATTTTAACTTACCTAGTTTTAATCTCGACCAAAATATTTTCTCATGATAATAAGACGCAACTACTAAGAAGTTTAACAACAGTTCCGATTGCTACAAATTAATAATAATAATAATAAAACCAGACGAGAGAAATGGGGAACATCAAAATAAAACAAGGGATATTTCAAGGTGACTCAAGGAGTGCGCTATGGTTTTGTCTAGCACTTAACCCAATGTCACGTAGACTCAACTCTATGCAAGGAATCCATATTCAGGAGCAAAACATCACACATCTATTGTATATGGACGATCTCAAACTATATGCAGAAACTAAAGCCAACCTTGATAAACTAATGCAGTCCACCGAAAAATTTAATAAAGACCTTCATATGAATTTCGGATTAGACAAATGCAGAGTAAATGCCATGAAGAAGGGCAAATGGGAACAAATCACAACCTACAAGACCAGGAAAAATGAAGAAATAATGAGTATGGAGGAACAAGAGCTTTACAAATATTTAGGATACCTGCAAACGAGACGCATAGATCGAAAAACGGCCAAGACACAAATAACAAAAAAATTCGAGGAACGGTTGGGCCAGATTCTAAAAACGGAATTATGGACAGGGAATAAGTTCAAAGCAATAAACACCTACGCTATTCCTTACAGCTTCGGTATAATCCAATGGACGACAACTGAGCTACAAGACCTCGACCGCAAAGTGAGAAAGGAGCTTACTAAGCATAGGACACATCATCCAAGGAGTGCGAAGGAAAGGCTATACCTACCCAGATCCGACGGCGGAAGAGGACTCATATCTATCCATAACCTCCATTATCGCCAAGTAAAACACCTAAGAGAATACTTTTTTAAAAAGGCACAAGACACAGCACTACATAGATGTATAACACAAGCGGATACTAAAATAACACCACTAAATCTAAGCAGCCCCGACTATAATATAGAACCAGGAGCAATAATTCGAGCTGAAATGCTAGCCTGGAAAACAAAGCCTCTACATGGTAAACACCCACAAACCATAGAGCAACCACATATAGATAACAATGCAACTTACACATAGCTAAAGAAAGGATACCTATACGCTGAGACAGAAGGATTTCTTATTGCCATACAGGACCAAGTAATAAATACGAAATATTACAGAAAGCACATAATAAAAGACCATCAGATAGATGACAAATGTAGATTATGTAAATCGAAATCTGAAACGATAGACCACATTATCAGTGGATGCACCAAAATTGCGTCCACAGACTACACAAATAGGCACAACAATGTGGCAAAAATAATACACCAGGAGATATGTCGTCAAGAAGGAATAATAATACAAAATAGTCCGTATTACCAGTATGAACCTGAAAATGTAATAGAAAACGATACAACAAAAATATACTGGAATTGGGAAATAATAACTGATAAACCCATCCAACACAACATACCTGATATAGTCCTCCAACACAAAAATGATCGAACCACCTACCTAATTGAAGTTTCCGTCCCTAATGCCACAAACCTGGAAAGGAAGAATATCGAAAAAATTAAGAAGTACCTACCTCTGGCAGAGGAGATAAGGGAAATGTGGCAACAAGACAAGGTAATTGTAATCCCAATCATCCTAGGAGCAACTGGTGAAATTTCAAGAAACCTAACCCATAACCTAAGGGCAATCAATCTGAGAGAAAACCTAATGGTTCAACTGCAAAAATCAGTGGTTATAGATACGTGCAGTCTGTGTAGAAAGACACTAAAAAGTGCTTGAAATCTATTCCGCACATAGAATATCTCCCGACGAAGTCGTGTACAGCAGAAATAATCTTTATTTATACATTATACATCATACATTATACATTATCAGTCTTGTAATTACAATAATAATATAGATGGTAGGAAGAATGTACTAATAAAGAGAAGGACCCCAGAAGTATCTCTAAGATACTTGTACGGGTACAAAATGTGTCATCGTATATACAAGTGACATTAATCTAGCCTGGTGGCAGTTGTTTGTATTCAATTTTAGCGATATCTATTTAATATTTGGGAGTGTTTATAGATGAAACTGGCAGCAAATGCTCATCAGATATTTAGCAGCTATAGAAACTTATCAATATGTTTTGCACAATAAACAATCTTCAACAAAGTTATACGTAACGAATATTGTCCAAGATTGTTTTAACAAAGCAATGTTTTCTAAAATATAACGTAAAAACTGGAATTTTCTTTCCACTTCAAAAGTCTACTCTTTCAAGGTGATCCACCTTAGATTTTCTGCCTTTGCCTTTGCTGCCACTAGGCTATTTTCTATCTTAGAAACTATAATTTTGACATGCTAATAATTATGTAACTATACGAAAATGAAAAGTAATATAAGGCTAAATGCATCATATAATAATTTTACTTATGCATTGTTCTTATTAATCTATTTTTAAATAATAATTATCGAGGAAAAAGTATAAAAAAATATGTTATTAGATATATAGGTAAATAAAGTGTAGCATCAGTATGGTGCGTATAAATTACGATATTTTTGTAATAGATTTTATTTTACTGTATATGGAAATGTTATTGACATCTAATATTTTTGATCAACTAAAACATGGAACATATTCCTTTCATTTTCAGAAATGTATTTCATGCACATTAACTTAAATTTCTTTTTATTATTGATTTCTTTAATTTCAAGCGGTAATGAATTATATATTTTTGGTGCATTTCCATCTATTTCTTCCAATTTTCATGTAATTTTCTATTTATAAATTCAACTCACTAAGTCAACTCCGCCTGTTACAAGTCGCTCGTAAAACATCAAACACTCTTTCTAAATTTAAATGTCGCTTTTTTCAGAATTATCGAAAAGGCTATTAATCCCTTTACGCCTCGTTTACACTCGAGATAACGCTGAAAAAAATGTCCCCTCGTGTTTAGAATACCAAGAAGTTATGTGAACTGCCATAAAACAGAAGCTCCTCGGTAAATGTCTGACAAAACTAGTCACTGAAACGAAAATTGCCTCGTAAAAAACAACAACAATTATGACACCGGTTGCAAAAAGTCGTAACTAATCTCGCTATAAAGTTGTTATTAAATAAAAGAAGCCGTTTATATTCCGCAAGGCAAGTGCTTGCAGGTAATAATAACAATTATATAATTCATTGTAGACAGGCATTTCAAATAATTTCGACATTGTTGATACTACGCTTCGGTTTTGAAATATTTGCATTATAATGTGCAATTAAAACTACGCAATACCTACCGTAGTTATACAGTCTATAATCTATTTAAACGTGATTTCTTAGAAACCATCTATTGTGAGTAACGTGAATAATAACTACCTGCGTATATCTACCTGAAGATATACTCACGTTTATATATTAATTGCAGAAAAATTATCCAGTGTTTATATTTATTATTCATACTGAAACTTCCGAAAATTCATCAAATATAGATAGGCGTAGCTAATCGTTTTGTTAAAGTCACGTTGTTAAAATTTAACCTTAAACAACTCTCCAATCAATAAAAGACCAAAGTGATACATCAGAATCAAAGACAATTCGCTCTGACTCTGAACCTTCTATCTTCTACTTTGAAAAAAACGAAATTCTAATTTTATACAAACGGCGAATTGAAAACCCAGCAAGTTGTTTTCCTACTCCAGGTGAAATAAACCAGAGAGAGAGTTTGAAAATCAAACACTTAATGAGTTGCTAAAATTTGTATCATGGTATTTTAAAATAAATAATTATCTCGTTTTTTTTAATTCCAATATTAAGTTTTAATGTGTAAAAATATATAGATTTTAAATAATGTGCAACGTAAATAATGATATAAGTAAAACCTTCCAAGTGCTTATGAAAATAAAATTTATATTAAAGATGTCAAAAATAATATTTTACGTATGCACGCACAACACGCATAGCACACTGATTAAAGCACAGTAGAACCGGGCGAGCGAGGCTTCATGAAGTATCCTGCCCGCAGAAACTTAACTTCAAATAACAATAACTTGAAACGTATAAGTCGTAGAGAACTGCGTTTTTCTCAAAAACTTCCTTGATGTGTTAGCTTCATTTCATAAGCATACACTATGGCAAAATTCCTTTAAACAAAAAAGTTTTTCGCTTACTGAAAAAAGTGCTGTAAGAAAAATAAACGTTAAAGTTTCGCTTAATTTTACAAAAAACTTGGTTTTTCATAAAGACTAAATTGACTCGGTGACCTCCGCTCGAGTTTCCTTTATCGACTAAAAGAATCTCGATTATCTCAATTGGTTCCGGAGATATCGTGAGGGATGTGTGAAGAAGTAGTAAAAATTAATTTTGACAGATTTATGACATTTTTCATAATAACAAAAGTTGGACCTCCCAAAAAAGGTTGCAATTGGCCATTTCAGATGGCCAAGGGCCTAATCTTTTATACTGTGAAGGTCCCAAGGTTGTACCTTAAAAATAAATTTGAAACATTTTTGTCGCTTTTTCGGTCGATTAGTTAAGTAAACCTATATTTGCCTTTTTGGACTGTTAGAAGCATAGGATCAAGAAAAACATCTAGCGAGATTTTTTGGAACTTTCGTGGTAACGTGTAGCATCGAGTAACTTCATTGGAAATCGGGAGTATACTAAAAACTAACTTGCAATATAACATTATATCGTGAGACGTAAAAACGCCCTTCGGATGTCTTAAAATAAAACGAAAATTGGCAGAGGGTAAATTTTCGTAACGATGTCAAAAGACTTCGAAAATATCGGAACTGCAACGAGAAAATTGAACAATTCCTTTTTCGGATGTAGTATCACATGCTTAGTTTCTGCCGAGTCAACGGACGCATAGGTTTCAATTTGAACGAAACGAATATGTCGGAAATTAGCTTTAGTTCGAAATGGTGTACTTGGAAACTGCAGCGAAATTTAAGTTAAGCAAAAAATTGCAACATGGAATGTAAAAACGCTTCTCGGACGCTTTAACTGAGACAATCAAAATTTCCTTTTTCGGATGAAGTTTTACATCGAAGTGATTAACAAGATCCGCGATCCGCTAATTCGATGAACGTGCGGGATTCGATTGGGAAATCCCTACGTTTGAAGTGGCGTAACTAGAAACTACAACGAAAATTCAAACAAAACTACAAATTTCGAACATCGAAAAATTTTCCCAAATGACGTTGCCTCATTATACGGCGGCCATTTTAAATTTACAAAGTCGAACGACGTGCTGTACAGAGTTTGAGCGAAGGAGTCATTGTGGTTTTTTTTTTGAGAACTTGTTAACGATGCCAAAACCTCTGGTGGGAAAAATCAAAATACTTAGTTAAATTTGGTGGAAAAAGTAGAGCCCAGAAGTCAAGTTTCAACTATTAAGACGTCTTCAGTTTTAATCATCTCCTGATGATGATGCTGGTTAACGAAACCGCCGAGTATGTTCGAGTATAATGTTTAAATGCTTTGGCGTTTTATGAAAGTGGTTTTTATGCACTAAAGACAGTGATTTGTGAAAAATAGCCCTTGTACCACCAGGACCGAGACCCAGCATTCTCGCTTTAAACAGGATTACGGGACACAGAAGTTCAAGGGTGTTCTTGGATGCTGAATAAAAATTCAGTACCTCTTAGTCTATATTGGAATCAGAATCACTTTAGGAGCCTAAAAAATTATATATATAGTTATGTGCCGTCCTCTTTCGGAGAGAGGTTTAATCAATCCCAGGTAGCAGAGAGAAAGGAGGCTTGACTAGTTGGCTTGGCTGCCGGTGAAGCGGCGCCATCCCTGGGCCAAGTGGCGAACTACCGTTAGCACAGATAGAAAAAGGTAGAAAATGCTAGACGGACTACAAAGATCTCGGGTTACGGACTGGAAAGACCGAGAATAAAGCGCCACGGATATATAAGGAGTGGATCCCGCGCACGAAGGCCAGTTTTATATGAGATGAACAAGGGAACAGATAAAATAAGAACAGTAATAATTTGTGAATGTTATTATTGTCTATAGTTGTAATTAGTGTGTTATGATAATGATCAATTATTTTAATTAAGTATTCAATAAAGTAGTGGTTAGTGAAAATTCTTGCTGCAATTATTTGAACCTACGCTTGGGAGTGTTTACTGGAGATTGTGGATTTACTTTGAATATTAACTACGAGTACCAAATGAATATATGGTAAATTGGTGGTAAATGTTCAACATTCACGCTCAGATTTTATGAGCTATTGATGTTCCATGTTTCTCCTAATTTTTTACCAAGCTATTTATTTTCAACCCATTCATTGTTTTTGATTATATAATATTGTGCGTTGCTGTCTATAAACGGCATAAAAATGTCGACATTTTATTTATTGCTTGTGACATTACAATATCCGAGCGTTAGCATTGTCCCAGTTCATAAATTGCCTGTAACCAAAACAATTTTACTGTGGTTAGGCAATATTAAACGTCACGGACATATTTTAATAACACTAATTTAAAAAATGCATGTTGCTATTTGAATTAAATTTACCCAGTATTATTTACAAAATTGTTTTAACCTGTATAAAAATTGGAAATATTGTGACAAAAGTAAATTTTTCAGTTGCGCGGATGAATAATTACAGGTGTATGCTCATAACATATACTGGAATCAAATAAATCATTTTAGCCCAAAAGATTCGCTTAGAGGCTTAGAGAATCAGATAAATATCTAGCGACACAATTATTTCAGCAAAGAAACGGCTATAACGGCATTATAAGCTAGGGAAACCGCCCAAGTAATACAACAAAAGTGTGTGTCGATATTTTTTTCGAATTAAGCAACAGTTTTGAACAAAATATTCTTAAATAATAAAATTGGAGTGTCACGGTACGACTTTACGGTAAATTGAAAGTTACTGAACCGATGGAAGGTACCTTGCGTGTATGTATTTTAGTAAACTAGATTCACCGTTCTTGTATCTTAGGGTTTACCTTTATAAATTTATAACTTACATGTGAAACACGTAACAATAAAGTGCGAAGGTCTGATGCGTACGTCGAGAGATTTATTAATGGCACAAATTTGCAATACTTAATCACAAAACTGGCCATCAATTTGTCTGTTGTAGTATTGTTGCGACTGCTGCCGTTAAAAATTGACATTGACATAGAGTGAAATGTAAATAGAAAGTAATGCACGCGAATGAGAGCGATATATTAACATTAACGCCAGAAGCTCAGCAAGCATGTTAAAATTTAGGCCGCTAAAGAGAAAAATGGCAACGGTGCGGCGCAGTTTATATCTGTTTCTTTTCAACATATTACTTGGTCATTTCTCTTCTCTTCTATCTTGTACTTGCCAGCACTGTATAATAGGTAATATAATTTTAACAGGCGTGGGAATAGAAAAAAACCCAGAGAAATAGAGAAAACAGGGATTATGCAAAAAAATAAAAACGATTGCGCAGTGTGCAGTTCTTAAGTTTATTTATACTACAATTAAATATGTCAACTCTGTCTTGCAGGTTGTTGTAATTATCGCACATAAAGTGAAGCAGTGAATTTTTAACACATTGGTTCTCGGTCTGGCAAGATTGAAGGTAAAGTTATTACAAGCCTCGGTTCTTGGTACATGAACGCGTATTTGTCCTAATACCTGACGGTAGTTTATTTTATTATTTAGTATTTTATATAGAAATATTAATGACCGTTTAATTCTGCAATCTTACAGACTAGATAATGAAAATCTACCAAGTAGAAGGCTTTGTGGGCTTCCGATTGGTGGATATAACCCATCTTCCTTAAAGGATAGATACTGCATTGCATTACTTCTAAGCTGTCGAGATAGACCAAATAGCTGGGATTCCATATTAGCGAAGCAGTTTTGATCAGAAAAGAATTAAAAAGCAGTGTTAACGTGTTCATGTTAGTAAAGCCGGTTGAATTTCTTATTATAAGTCCAAGTTTTTAAAAGAAGATTGCATTACGTTATTGACTACTATATTAAAAGTTAATTCACTGTCATAGGTGACCCCAAGATCTCTTATATGCTCAGGGCGGTGTAATGTGAAGCCATCTAATTGATGATCTTTTAGTAGTGGACTTTGTTTTCTATAGTAAGACATCACATCGCACTTTTTTTAGTGGAAGATTATTCAATGAGCAACAATCATTCACCCTTTGCAAATCATTTTGAAATTATCTATATTATTAATAACAGAATGAAAAAGAGAGGTCCCAGAATAGAACCCTGGGGAACCCCTGATGTAAGTTATATTTCGAATGATTTTACACCCCGACATTCAACATATTGTATTCTTTGGCTAAGATACGATTTAAATAAATTTAACAGTAGTATAGGAAGCCCAGTAAGATCTAGCTTATGTAATAATATATTGTGGCCAATTCTATCAAAGCCTTCGGAGAAGTCCGTGTAAATAACATCTACTTGGCCATTTAGATCTATACATTGAACGATATGCTGCGTAACACAAAATATGTTTTGTTTGAGACCGCGGATCTATTTTTAACGAAGCCATGTTGATGCACACTATTCTGTCCCTGTATATGAGTATAGATGAGGATACAAATTATAGTAATTTGCCGATAGTTTCCTACATTGTTTTTTTCACCCTTCTGGTAACTGGGCAGATACGAAATTTTTTCCATATGTCCGAAAACATGCCAAACTTCAAAGATACATTAAAAATTGTGCTCTACAAAAACATCTGCACAATCCCTAACAATAAAAGCTGGTACGTCATCAGGTTCATTTGTAAATTTAGGTTTTAACTTTTTCAAGGCAGATAAGACATCTGTAGAAAATTTATCAATATGTAAACTACTAATATTGAAACTGAACGATTTGTTAAAACGAATCGTTATTTGTTGCTCTGGGGTTAGTAAATGAGGTACTAAAAAATCTTACAAATCCGTCCACAATTTCTTGTGTATTATTTAACTGGTCATCTCTATAATTAAATTTTGGGGGATAGTCGATACACCTTTCTTAGAGTTAATATAGTTCCAAAAGGATTTAACGATCATGTCTAATATTGTTTTGAATATTGTTTAAATATAGTTTATAAACGTTATCTGTGTCTGTCTTAATTAACTAGAGTTCTAATGCTTTAAATTTATTATATATATTATATGCGCCTGTTTGCTTAAATAACTTCCAGATTCTGAAAGAAAAACTTTTCTTTCAAGTCTTTTTGTCTAGCAAGTACAAACGAGGATGTGTGAATATATCCCTTGCCAGAAAAAACTGCTGTACGTCTTTTTAATGTAGAAGATACAAGGCCTCCTACATATTCTAATTAAAACTTATATGTTCTCGCGTAATATTAACCCGGAGTGAGGTACGGTCATCGATTTAAGTAAGCCGTATTGGTCAAGTTAAATTTTCCCACGATTTAGCTTAGGACGGGTAAAGGGCTTGTTTTTAAATCGTTAAAGGATGTAGAGTTATTTTTTATAGCAGGAATTGCCACCGCAACATTTCTCGCTTAAACAATAGTAAATAACATCCAAAATGAATTATGAAATTTGCGAAAACTGCAATGAACACGTTCGTGGACCTACGGTCAACCGTTTGCGGCTTTAATGAAATTTTTTGTCCTAGCGCAAAAAACGTGACACGTTAAATTAGAGAAATATAAATAACTCGCATATTTCTTACCATTGTAGATCTGTTCATCGCTGAAGACAGAGGTTCCCAATCTAACTTTTCCATTTATCAAAATTATTGACATACTGGTCAGTTTTTTAGATAGTCTAATAATTTGTTAAATGACATGTAACTAATTACACCCCGTATAGTATTGCTCTTAGTAACCCAACAATTTTCAGACAAGTGAATTCGTAATCTACAGTGCAGAATTAACAACTCTGTCTAGTTTAACAATGCCCACGGGCTTTAAGAGTGATCGAATTTCACTTCATTATAGATTTAATAGGTAAAAGGAACCTGTAAAAGACCTAGTTGCTGGTAAGCTGAGTACCTTTAACACTTTGGTGTCGACTTCTAATTGGCAGTGAGTAGCAAGGAATTTTGTGGCTTTCCTAGATTCCCCGAAACTGGAAATGAGAAATAAAAAATAGCCTGTACTTTAGTTCAATGAGTATGTGAGTGAAACTTATAATCTCTTTTTAATCGGTAAATATTATTCCAGATAAATTCAAGGAACAAAAAAGGTTTAAGGTCATGCGTAATAGATGTATATAATTTAATGGATAATTGGATAATGTACCAAAAAAGTAATAAGTATAGTATAAGTGAAGAGAAAAAATGTTCATTATATATTTGATACACTTTTTTCATGAGATAATAAACAAATTATAGATAGTATGCCTAACATGAATCGGATAATTACGCATAATGACCGTGCCACTGTCAATGTTAAAACACGGAAATTCTTATGCCGATTTCTTACGAAAAAAGTTCAAGGTAAGTAGTAAAATGCCATGTATACAGTCCATAATTACCTAACCAAATAAACTGTTTAAATATAAAGAACAATAACGACGATCACGAATCCTTGACAAAATTATAGCGGAGGACTGAAAATACTCGAGAGCCTTGTGAAAAAACTGTTTATTTGATTTTAATACGTCTTACTTTTGTAGAGATTTATTAATAATAGGTACCTTCATTTAAATCTAGTGTAATTTATTCAAGAGTGAAAATCTTATTTATAATACTTTTATTTGACCTACTAGCATACTTATTTTCTGTTCAAAATAAATACGTATAATTTCTATATGGCTTCATCGGCATCGAGCGTTATTTAATTTCCATTTCTTCCTCAATCCATGAGAACTTTCGTTTGGAATCCATTATAATACAATTAAAGCAAAATCAAATTGAATTTAGAATGCCCGAAGGATGTGCTCGTATATGTTAGTTTTTTATTAAAAAATGATTTATATCTTACGCGATTTGGAAATAACAAAGCGAAACTGATATTTTGTGGTATTGTTGGATTGACAGTGACAAATCCGAGGAATATGCAAAGTGACGGGCACTTTCTTTATACATTATACACTTCTAAGAGCGTTATTCTTTGCTGAATTATATAAATCACTTTGGAGAACTTTTGTTACATCCAACAAGACTATTGAGCAATATCCGAAGTCTGTGCAAGATAAAACTTTACTAGAGTATCTTTATAGTACATCGTTCTTTGAATTGGATCGCTTTAAGTTGAAATCTTTACTATAACTATACAGGGTGGACCATTAATAATAGGCCATAGTTCAGGGATTGATTCTTTGGGCCAAAATATGAAGATATAACCGAAATGCTTTAGTAAAATGTTGCTGTGGAAAAAGATACAGGGTAGGGTGTCAAAGTTCAAATTATTTTTTTGTTTTTTTGCAATAACTCAACAGCCTCTTGACTGATCTTCGCCAAATTTGCTAGAGGAACTTTTTTTTCTAAAAAACAATAATTTATGTATTACATCACGTTAGATCATAGAGGGCGCCGCAGGGCCTGTATCTGATGAGGAATTTCTTCATATTTTTTTCTACGAAACGTTGTGGTACTTCTGACCAGAAAATTTGATGAGGGCGTCATTTCCACGTATAAAGGTTACACTTGGTAGAACTTGATAACTCTAACCGTTTTCGAGGAAAGTGCCGTTAAACATTTCAATAATTTCTTGAAAGACAAATTCAAATTTAATGAAACAAAGTGTATTTATTCAAAAGTGCGCTTTGGTTATTTTAGTTATGTCATTTACGTCGTTTAATTATTTTATTTTGTTCTTATGTTCCTCGAACTAATTGCTTACATCGTTTTCGAGTTTTTATCGATTTTTTTTATAAAATAAGTGTTCTGATAGCGAGCTATAATGATGTTTAAACATTCATATCTCTGCCAATATTGATCGAATGGAAGTGAAAAATAAAAGAAAATTGTTCGCAATCGAATTCTCTACAACTTTCATTTGAAACATTTTGTGGTCTGAATGACTATTTTCTAGATTTTAGCGAAAAACGCGCGCGTTTCCGTTGCCTCGCAAAATTGTCAACATTTCAAGAAAACATATCTCGGCTTTAATAGGTCGTACGAAATTTTAAAAAATCGAAATTGTGCGGATTTTTATTACCTATAATTTTCATAGTTCAAATGTGTTTTTTTATAATTTTCATGTCTACATATTTCACAGTAAAATTGATACTTTCCGAGTTTTTTGTGAAAACCGATTTTTTAAAAGTATTTTTCCTCCTCCCTTTCGCCAGCGTCTACGGGTGAGCACTTTTGAAATGTTCCACAATGTACCACAAAATAAGCCTGTTCCCAAAATTTCAGCCCGCTCTGAATTATTTCATCCAAATCGACAAACGTTACATTTTATTGGGCTATTAATGGTTGTGATAGGTTAATAGTTGATTTTAGAAAAACATTATTTATGGAATGCTTAAAGCATGTTTTATTTGTGATATTTCATTTTATTTTAGGAAAATGTATTAATTTCTTATGTTATTAATTTATTTATGCTTTATTTTATAAGTTTATTTTTAAATTAAGAATGTCAATTTATCTATCTTTAACTTATTACTCTCCGACTAACAATTCTGCCACTATCCTTTTCTGACAAGGGATATGTTTACATCTCCTAACAGGTCCTTGCTGAGCAATAATAAAATACGGTATGGTTGAAGTTTGCCTAAATTTTTGAAAAATTTAAATATATTCCACTGTAAAAAAAAATATGCCCATGTATTAAAAATTTTCTTAGAAGATCAGTTATTAGTTTAGATAAACTTAAAAATAGGGATTTAATTATAGATATTTTATAAAATGTGAATTTTTAGTTTTATTTTATGTGATAAAAATTCAGAGCTGCATATCGCCCTGCAGTCTAGTTATGCACGTTAAATTTTATAACCCAGCATCCCAAGATTCTGCATACAAGACATAAATGTAATTATTTCAAACATTTGGCCGACTCTACAGCTGGCAGAGACCTGTGGACGCTGTTTTCTAACTAAATAATAAACTCTGATACATACAAAGTGACGGCAGTATTCAAATACGTCGGGAACATTTGTCTGATGTTTTTTCACGTTGTTTAATTTTTATTACCAATTCAACAACCATTAAAATGGTATTTTTCAAGAATAACATATTAAGTCACAAACTATATTTACTAGAGTATAAATTTTTGTTCAAGCGAATTATCGATAAATTCTTTAAAACGCGATGAAAGTATAAAAATATTGCCAGCAGACAAAGGTAATGCCACAGTCATTATAGATAAAGATATATATAACACAAAAATCATGACTCTTGTAAATGAGGGACCCTACTCAAAATTAAACAAAGATCCAACAAAATCAATAGAGAGCAAAATTTACAGAACTTTGTTTAAATACAAACATGAATTTAATGATTTTGAACGAAGGAAACTTACACCACATCATAGTAAGCCCCCTCATTTTTATGGCTTACCAAAGACACATAAACAAAATATTCCTTTAAGACCAATTGTTAGTTCTATTAATTCATCATGTCATAATTTGGCAAAATTTTTACTTAAAATTATTGATCCATTATCTGGAAATACCGATTCATATATAAAAAATAGTAAACATTTCATAGAAAAAATTTATGAAACCGATATTCATGAATCACACCTGATGGTTAGTTTTGATGTAGTTAGCCTCTTTACCAATGTTCCGGTAGATGAAACATTAAAAATAGTTAAAGACAGGTTGCTAAATGATAATAATTTGGAAACTAGAACTAAATTAAGTGTAAATAGCATAATGGAACTCTTAACACTGTGTATAAAAACAACCTATTTTCAATTGGACAATGAGTTCTATCAGCAGGATTTTGGTATGGCTATGGGGTCTGCATTATCACCAATTTTAAGCAACATATTTATGGAGAACTTTGAGAACACACATGTTCAAAATTGTATAAACAAACCGGTTGTCTGGTGGAGATATGTTGACGACATCTTTGCGATTTGGCCTCATGGTGTTGATTTACTAGATAGTTTTTTAGAAAATATAAATAGTAAGGAACCGTCTATTAAATTCACATTAGAAGTAGAAAGTAGGAATGAACTACCGTTTTTAGATGTTTTAATTAGAAGGATAAATAATACAATTGAAACAAGCGTTTATAGAAAACCAACACATACTAATAGATATCTAAATTTTAACTCAAATCAGTCAATAAATGTTAAAAGGGGTGTTGTAAAATGTTTATACGATAGGGCCAAAATAATTTCATCTAATAATGAAATATTAAATAACGAGAAAAAATTTATCAAAGAGGTTCTAGTACAAAATCAATATCCTGAAGCCTTTGTTGATAGAATTTTCATAAATGTTGAAAATAGGGACAATCAGGTACGACAAAAACCTGAACGTCATTATACAGCAATAATTCCTTATGTATACGGACTATCGGAAAAGCTACGCCGTATAGGTGACAAATTTGATGTTAGGACGATATTTCAAACGGGGAACACTTTAAGATCTATTTTAACAAAAACAAAACCGATAAACAGGGAGCAGAATTCAAAAAACTGTATTTACAATATCCCGTGCGAATGTGATAAATGTTATGTGGGTGAGTCATCCAGACCTTTCAGTGTGAGGTTGGATGAGCACAAGAACTACATTAGAAAGAATGAAATCCAGAAATCAAAGATTTGTGAACATGCTTGGGAAAACGGACATAGAATAAACTGGGACTCGGCAAAAATTTTAACAAAAGAAACAGATACCAAAAAAAGAAAAATTAAAGAATCAGCAATAATCTTATTAAATGAAGATAAGTGCGTATCGAATTGTTCTGTAGATATTTGTACAACCTGGCTACCAATGTTAAAAGAAGAACTTAACAAACTCAACATTATCTAAAAAAAAAAAAAAAAAAAAAAAATATCATCAGTTCTATGTTCTGTGTAAGTAGTAAGTATCTATGGAAATAACATAAACAGAATCTTAAAGCTGTGTATTTGACATACACAGCAAAATAAGAGTTCTTCAAAAATAGCTTTGAAAACGGAAAGAGATTACTTTCCGAAGCGTCAGCAAAATACATTATTTTTGTGTTTATTCCGATTTATATTATTTGCAAAACATAACCTCTGACTTTTCCTTTGGCGTAAACGTCACGGGCGCAGAGGCTTTTTTTCCAATAATTCTATTATTTTGTAGATTCGGTGATTTGTTTTGAAGAGGATAATAGTACATGTGGTAGAAAACCCAAATAATAGGAAAGAATATTCGTAGAATGCCACAAATAACTTTCAGACAATATCAAGCGATTTGATTTACGTAACCCTCAGTGAATGTTCTTAGTTTTTATAAGTACTCTTAGCACTAAATTATTGTAATAAAACAACACATTAAATAATATAGTAAACAATACGTGACATCCTTTTTAATTGTCATTTGAAGCTATTTGATTGTAACATTTAAAAATTGTATAACTACTTACAGCCCTGCTGTATTAATATGGCTGCAAACGTAACGTTATTCGGCGTGTAAACCTCTGTTTATTTTTCCTCTACGAGCGATCAAGGGTATATATACGGCTTAAGACAAGTATTTGGCAAATTCAACATACTTTTCTATGAGTACAATAATACAGTTAATAAGCGCAAACGTAAATATATAAGCTTTAAAGACGGCGACTTATTCCTTGCGATAATTTTCAACTTTAAATTGTTACGGAAATTTCTAGGCAAATATTTCTTTTCTGATAACGAACTCGTCTGATTACAATAACTATGTTAAACCAATATTATTGAAATAGAAGATCTACAAAGTTTTATGATAAAATCCTTTCGTGATAGGTGCTCACTCACCCATCCTGTTCAGTGAAATCCTCTAGTCTAGAGAGACCAAAATATCTAATATTTATAGGTTTAGTATTGCTGATCTGAACATACAAACACTACGACTGACATGAATTTTACACAATTGTAGGGAATTTCGCGAATCCGTCTATACGGATACTCTAAACTTGACTACTTATTTTAGTATTAATGGTGTATACTTTACCAAAAATCCATCGTAAATGTTACCAAAATTCCACGTACCTGCAACAAAATAAAAATAAATTTAGCAAAAGAGACATAATAAAAGTTTAGTAAGACAGATTTTGGTAAAAATTAGGCAAAGCTTAGAGAAAGCATATAAAAGTAAGGGAAACGATAGTAATCTTTGCATCCCACTCATTTAGAACTCCACTTCCATACTTTGAAAGGTATAAAAGAAACCTCATTGTGAGACTTCATTGTGTCTATGTCATAGCGTAGTTTCTCAGGAACCACGCGTTACCGACTTGGAATTTAGCACAGTTATAAGGCTTGTTTGCCACCTTGTCCCTCCATGAGTCAGAATCCTAAAAAAAATCACCAAGACTTGATCTTATTACCGCTAAAATGCCGAAAGAACCACCAGAAGAAGGCTTGAGACTACTTATGTTGTACTTATACAATGCAATAATAAGATTGGAGTATTGGCCCAAAGCACTAAAGTTTGCACAAATAATTATGACCCCTAAGCCTGGTAAAGACGCTACTAATGTTAGATCCTATAAAGCATATCAAAATTGCTCGAGAAAATCATTCTTAAACTTAATGCAGATTACACAGGAGTGGAAGCCAGATCATCAATTTGTATTTTGACATTCACACTACACCATTCAACAATGCCATGGAATTGTAGATGTAATAAACAAATCCATGGAGAATCGTCAATATTCCACCGCTACATTCCTAGACGTCACCCAGGTTTTTGACAAAGTCTGGTACCCAAATCTGCTATTTAAATCAAAAGAAGCCCCCAATAAATACTTCAACCTACTGAAACCATATCTAACCAAAGTCAATGGAGTAACTTCCAACCGTTTTTCTATCCTTTCTGGAGAGCCCCAAGGAAGTATACTTGGCCCGCTCTTGTATGCATTATCTACATCTGACTTCTGGAGATATAACCACCGGTACATTCTCATATCACACAGCATTAATATCAATAAATACAGACCCAATTACCGCATCACACAATCTTCAAGAACACTTGAGATCACTTCAAAGCTGGTTAGAAAATGGAAAATAAAGATAAATCGATCG
This sequence comes from Leptura quadrifasciata, assembly GCA_963675555.1. NCBI lineage: Eukaryota > Metazoa > Arthropoda > Insecta > Coleoptera > Cerambycidae > Leptura > Leptura quadrifasciata. The sequence continues at coordinate 84,471,580 of OY776679.1, read as the reverse complement.
AAATTAACACACATATAACATTTACTCTTACTTACTCTTACTCTGTGTGGCTAAATCTCACATGCTGGTATGCATGCATGAATAGATGCTAGCCATGGCCACTGAGGTGACTTCGTTGGATTTTCACGCCACCAGAGCAAGCATCTACACACGCTTGCACAAGACAACACATTAGCTAAAAGATGTATCTGATTGCTAACAAATAAAGTTAAATAAAAAAAATCAATAGTTGAGATATGGTTGAAAAACTGCAAATTGGCCGCCATTTTCCAAGATGGCACAATATAGACGAGTGTTGATTTTTTGCTACGTGATTACTGGGAACTAGTACTACAGATGTGCAATGTATCGCACTTAGAAGAATTATTTCCAGATAAAGGGTTATTTTTTCTAATAACACTGAATTAATTTTAGAATTTTTATGGGCGAAGTGTATTAATGTTAAATACTAAGTGTCTAATTATGCGCCTTTAATCTATACCTGTTTTATAATATGTTTGATGTGAATTAAACTTATACAAAAAGGGAAGGAGAACTAGTTAAGGAAAATTATCTTTAAAACCTAACGTTAATATTCTATCCTCGTTTTGAAATTTAAAAACAGATTAAAATGAAAGTTCCATTTCCGCATAAAACTTGAAGTTTATTTTTACAGCGAAGTAGTCAAGTATTTTAATTGATTGTCTGATATGAATTTTCGAGGTGGAGGAGATTGTTGCAAAACACTCTGCGACTCTTTACGTAAGCCTATACTTTTTAAGACGATGCAATTATAAATACTCCATAATTCCCAGAGTTTACTCACGATATTACGAGACTGCTCATTGAAGAAAACAAGGTCTAATCTCAACTTTAATATTCAGATGAATTAAGATACCTTATTATCGATTTAGTAACGGCGAATTAAGTAAATAAAGATATAGTTTCTATATTGCTGTGCATCATCTGAAGCTTTATACACGCACATGATATCTTAGACTTTTTTAAATTTCTGAGGCCCCAAAATCTTATCCATCATTCGGTATACTTTTTAATCAACGGGAAACAATTAAAAAACAATTTCAAAGTCATCAAAGTTACAAGGCTTTTATTTGGGAGACTTTTTGTATATATTCTTCGTTTGAACTTTCTGCATTTTCTAGGAGGAGCTAGTCATGTCATCTGAAACTGATTCAAAAGGGAGTATCCATGTGTGTGTGTGCACATTTTCATTCTATAAATAATTTATCACGATTTTCATTGTAGTGTAATTGGTAAATAATTATTTTCAGTCATTATTTTCCCTCAAATTAATAAGTATGCTTTCTAAATTCTCACTTTCCTTTCTCCCAGTATACTTTTGTAATACTTGTCTTGTTATACGAACAATTTGGATTTTTCAGCGTCAACGACGCTAACAACTTTAACAGAAAGCATTACCGTTGAAACAAAGGACTACCGAGCCTTAGCAAAAATCATTTTGTACAAAGGCATATTGTTTTAATCTCGACACCAGAATAGTGCCACGTTATTTCCTTTTTTAATACGTCATTTCCGTGTCTAGATCATTCCAGAAACAAAGAATTTAATACGAAAATAATGTAATAGCTCTTCGTACTCATTCAGTGGTCGATTTTCCGTTGTAAGTAAGTAGCTACTAACTACAATTGTCCTTCAGGATTACTCTTTAGCTATTTCTTCAATTATTTACTTAGTAATGATCAAATTTGTTCTTTTAAATCAATATTTGTTAAGTGAACTCAGATTCATTGAAATTAAATTGGAAAGGATCAATAAGGGAAATTATAAAAATGTCTAAAAAATGACTGCCTTAAATATTTCTTAATTTCACTTTCTCTATTCTACGAGGTCTTGAGTTTGTCTTGTAATTAGTTTGCTATATCTGAGTTTACTGAAAATGTATAGTTGAATTCAGATTTGGGTTCTGTCAAATTTTCATCTTCAAACTTTGATGTTCCATCGTGTAAAAAAAATTTACCAGACAAACCTCGACATTTATCTTAAATTCATCCATTTTGTATAGAGTACAAAATGGTATAAAAGTTGCTAGAGTTTCTATACAAGAGCTATTATTGTTGTTAAAATACACAATAAGGGGGTTATGCTAAGGTAATGAATTACAAGTATTACAATTTACAATGCGTTATTTTTCATTTAGATAATGGCAAATCATGAAGATGTGCCATTGCTTCTACGACGATCAATGTGGTTACAAAGCGACGACTAGCACACCTTGGACGGTAGGTGAGATAACATTTAGACCAAATGTATCCACGAAGATGGATCCGGACATCTTCTCGGTCCAATTATGTGGCCACCCTGGTCTCCGGATTTGATTCCATTGAATTTCTATTACTACGTCCAAGTTTGTAAAAATTATTTACAACAGAATAATTTCGTTTACTAAAAGATGCAACATTCTCGCTGCTTTTCAACATGGCTTCACTGCTGAAAAATCGATTTATCAAAAGCAATCGATACCCTAAATAATTCTTTTCTAAAATAAAAACCATATAGTATTGGAATAAGGGGCTATCTATTATCATGGATTGGTGGTTACATGCAAAATAGAACTGTAAAAGTACAACTTAACGACATATCCTCAGACAATTATGACTTCATGTTGGAGTACCCCAAGGCTCCGTTTTAGGGCCTCTACTTTTTATGATGTATATAAACTACCTCCTGGTTCATCTAACCGCTGAATATTTAATAATATTTGCGGATGACATCACAGTAACCCTGTCAGCGGACTCAATAGAGCAACTACATTCACCTTGTTGATAAAACGTTTCTAAAGATCAGTACTTGAGCGCAGAGAGAGACTAATTTGTAAATTATCGTGGAGCACATATATCGATTACGTATGCTCATAGCTTAACAAGGCTTATTTTGCTGTATTAAGTGAAAAAACTTGATGAAACAGGGCTATTGAATAAATACTGCGGCTCTTGCTTATTCACATATCTCTCTTAATATTATTACTTGAGGTAATTCAAATGATAGATCTAGAGTATTTGTTAGGCAAAAAAGATTTATTAAATTTATATTTAAAATGGGATATAACGAAAGTTGCGCCGTGATGTTTAAAAACAAAAGAAAAAGCTACTGTACAATGTATATATATTTTAAAATGTCTGATGTATTCTAAGAATTATTATTATTATTTCAAAGACCCATAGAGATGTATGTCATTCAAAATGGGCAACATGTGGAGCACTTATAATTTTTCTATCTATTTATTTTATAAAACCTCTAGTTCTTTAAGTTTATTTATGTACCATAATGGTGACTGTATTAGTGATTTTTGCTAAATGCATCCGTAAATGGCATTATTTCAACAACAAAAAATCACTACATACAAATGGTTGGGAGAAAAATATAGGAGTGAAATTAATAGAAAGCTACCTATCAAACTGAAAATAATGCGCCAAGATCGGTAACAACTGCAGCGATTTTACTAATATTATATATGGTGTGCCGCAGGGAACAATATTGGGTCCCTTACATTTTATTTTATATCTCAATAATTTATTCGATATCGAAATATGTGAATCCATTATTAGTTTCGCAGGCGACACAGCCATATTCTATTCTACTGAAAACTGGGCACAGCTCTGCTAAAGATCAAAGCTGAAAATGACCTAGTGAATATAAAAGAATGGTTTGATCATAAATTATTAACTATCAACTGAGAAAACTTATTTTGATCCTTACTCTTCCTATCGAATATCCTTGCCAAAATTTAAACATCTGAAAATAGGTGAGACAGACAAGATTGTGATATCTTCAAAAATTATTATCGACCGACAACCTTATTGGAATGAACATGTAAACTTTATGGCGATGAATAAACTTAGATCGACTCTTTACCTATTTAAGCATTTAAAGCAATATCTAGACCAGAAGAACTTAAAAATAGCTTACCAGGCACTTGTAGAGCCGCAATATCGGTTGGGGAGGAATTCTAGATGGCCATTGGAATAAACTAGATATAACACAAAAAAGATTCCTCAAACTGATATTAAATAAGGAAACTACTTTCCCTTCGGATCTGCTGTTTATAGAAGCATCTCTGTTCGACGCTAGACAACCATATTTCTTGGCGTTGTGTACAAATGGATTATTAAACAAAAAATATATACCACAACATCAAATTAAGACACGCAATTAAAGTAAATCAAAAACCCCTAAAGGGGTTTGTACATACTTCGATATGCGATGTAAAGCAATGTAAGGCGCGGTTAGTGGGTGACCGTTCCAACGAAGACCGCGTCCTCGCCTCACACAAGATGTGTGAGGCGAGGACGCGGTCTGTATATCAGTGTATGCGCGGAAGCTATACAACCTTAGGCGAGGGTTGTACAGGGGATATACCATCCTTCAGAGGGGATGTAAAGCCGTCGCTCCCTTGTCTATTAAATGTTAGGCAAATAAAAAATCGCTACTCTTCTTAAGGGGTTCGGCAAAATTCCTGGTTGGGGGTAGCTCGTCTACAGGCGTCGGTGTTAGGCCTCAGTAGCGGAAATAGGCCGACGTTAAATAAATGTATGAAAAAAACCTTAAAATGCAAAAGACGATCGGACAGACATCTCATTTATACTTAAAAGCAAAGGCCTACAACAAACTTCCAAAGGACGTCAGAGACACTAAAAATGTTCATGTATCAAACCAAAATGTAAGCTATTTATGTGCCATACACCGAGAGTATAAATACCTACATAAAATAATTGATATGAAAAACAATTAAAAATAAATAAACCTAAAAATATTGTATGTGTAGGTATAGTGCATACGAGCACAATTGAAACCGTATAAAAATTAAAAGCCGGCATCTCTTTATTGTACATGGGCGGAGATAAATAGAAATGCTTATCATAAGAAAAACAACAAAGAGATGCCGACTGTTTTGCCGGCTTTTAGTTCTTATGCGCTTTCATTTGTCCTCGTATACACTATACGCCTAAGTTGGCCAGTATGCCCAAATTCTGATAATAAGTAGATTGATTGATACTGATCAGTCTCAAGGATAAAAAAAGTTAAATAAACATTTACTTGTTACTAGTATTATATTTTCTATACCCTTGTAATTATTATTGCGAGTTAATTAATTTATTATTACTGTGTTTTATTTTATTTTGTCGTAACTCCTATACACATACAAGTGTATTTATGACACTTAAAGTGTGGACTCTGTTTATTTAAACATACTTGTTTTAACTGTATTTTAAATATTTTAAATTTTGTAAATATGTAAGGTACTAAATAAACCATCTATCTATCTAAAGGAGTCTAGAAGGAGGTTTCTAAAAATGTACTGGTATTTATATCATTCCATTTAAAAAATGATACTTGGTCCTGTGCGATAGCCTTGGTTCATCTTGTATATTCGAAAATAATGTTCAGTTATAGAGTTTTTTTATGCAGTTTACATGTTTTTTTTTCATTTCCCGCTATCCTATAACTCGAGCTATCGATCTCGGAGGCACTGCACTATTATCCCACCCCGTATATGTTGAAATATCTCAGATCCCCAGACCTCTGACCTCTGAAAAATCATTTATCTCAGGACCAATCAGTCATTACATTCAGCAATGACATTTGACAACGTTCAAAGAAATTATATTTATGCCAACTCATTTACTTCTGATAGGCAATTGTAAAACAAATTACCCTTTAATATCTAATTATTTTGTTAAACAGTTATTATTATTCATTGCGCCAGAGGCCCAAAGCAGGCCTTATGGAAGCTGCCGCTAATCTGACCATAACGAGAATCTCTGCTATTTGATGAAAACTCTTGCCAACTGAAAACTACTATTTGTATTAGCTCAACTCATAATCAGCGTTTAAAATGCTTAAATAGCAAACTATGTATGTGGAAAATAGCTAAATGTAAGTTCGTTAGTTAACTTGTCAATAAGCTAGATAAGCCGTTTCGGTCAGTCGCTACTTGCTCGCCAGACTAGAAGTGCAAATTTCTGTGTTATAACGGGAACATAACGAAAGTCTGTTCACAAATGTTTACCCTCCGTCTCTTACGCTTGACCTAGCTTCGTTTCTGACCTAAACGCAAATTCAGATGATTTTGTTGGCTATTTTCCAAATAACTGCAGTAAAACTTTACCTATACACTTTTTCACGAATAGAAAATAATACCTGGAATGGTTAAGTTTAACTGCATATCAAAAACATTGGAAAGTGTTTGATATTTAAAATTATAATATAATAATGTAGTTCTAACGCATAAGTAAGGTAGTAGGGACAGTTACGACTAAATGAACTTTTAAAGGACTATTCAACAATATGTGTCGCCATTTGACAGTAATATTTAGCTTGTGATTCAATTTTAAGAAATTTCTTGATATATGGCAGTTTTCTTTCTCTATTTATAAGTGTAATGACAGACGCTAAGTTGAAAATTTCATGCCCATTGAACAGCATTTATAATTTTTTTTAAATGGTCTAGTATGGCAATTTTCTCTCATATTATAAACTTATTGCGTGTCTTAAGGTGGGCGCATCCATAAGAGAGAGATAGAGAGAGATCCGATAAGTAAATATTTATTATTTTTAGCCATAACTTTTTTTCTAATACGTATATTTGTAAAAAAAAAAGTATAAGACTACCTAAGTAGAATTATGACAGGTGTAGTGATACAAATATTCACTCAATAATTTCAATTGTTTGCAAAATTAGTTAATTTAAGACTACAAGATATGAAGAGGGTGAGGGGTTGAGAAAGTTTATTTACTTGAATATGCGCGACGGCAAAAAATTAGCGTGAGCTTTTTTACTTGGTACAGCCAAGGAAGCAGTGCCAGTGGCTCAGTTACAGGGAAATTCGTGTTGGTCGAAGTAGGCAAGCTAAACTAGGCATGCGGTATTGAATTAACTCACGAATTACTAAATCTTTTATTTAAGAGCCTCGAAGACTTCAAAAACTTAGGAACTAGCACAGAGTTACTAGTATATCACTTATTACCATAAACACACACACACACACATAAACGCGCGAATATATATAACACGTAATGAGACACCAGAAACTGGCTTAGGCTGAGCTTGTCAGCCTCGACCTTTTATTTAGTTGGTCGGGGACTTGGCGTCCACAGATCTGGAAAGGTCCCCCAACATTCATTTTGGCTATGCTGATATCATATGAGAATGTCCCGATGGGTCTGCATTGAAACAAAGTGAAAATAAGTTTTGATGTCGGTGAAGCGAGCATCTCGGGAAGTAAGTTTTGAGGACTGCGGTGCCTGGGGCAGACTGGGGATGTGGAAAGTAGTTTTGGTATTAATCAAGATGCTGTGGGGCAGTATTTTTTAGGGTAGTAATTTGTAACGTTTGAGCTGTAAATCGGTTAATCTGAATGTTTGAATGATATTGTTGATGAATTTGGACTATTTGTAAATTATCGGTGTTGTGTGATTTGTGAAAAATTCTGTTTTTTTTATGATTTTAAGTGTCTGAAGGACTTTTTTATTGTAGTTTGACTTTGCGGCCTTTAAGAATTAATTATTTAGCAAATTATTGTACTTTTGAACTTAATTATGTCTCCTATATTTGAAACGTACTATAACAGTTGAAAGGGTTACCCGGACAAGTACTAACAGCACCTAATGTTGCTTAACATTACATTTCGAAATAGGTGTATAGTAAAGAAGCTGGTCGCAATAATGTCAAATCGCTTTTTTACAATGGCTTTGAGAGATTCCCAATGTTGAAAATGTCATTTATACAGCGTAAATAAAAGAGGCCCCACAACCGTTCCTTGGGGAACGCCATATTTAACGATTACTCTTCACTAATATAGTAATGCTCTATCAAAACACGCTGTTGGCGATCTGATAAGTAATTCCTCATAAAATTACACGCAACCGAGAACGGTTCTAAATTCGATGCTTTCGAATATATCGAGTAAACCAAGATGATTCATTGAATCAAAAGCTACACAGAGCACAGATATTTCCTATTAATTGGGCTATTGTGCCCAGCGTTAATGGAACAGATTCATTCATTAATTCATTGATTTTTTCGCACTGTTTTTCCTTGTATATGAATAACGGCAAATAATATGTTGTATATCTATAAATCTGGGGAAATATTAGCGAAATCTGGTATTACTTAAGGTTCCAACCCTGAACTCTTATTATTTATAATGTTTATCAACGACATTGTTTCTGGCCTTCAATGCACGTGCCTTATGTATGCATATGATTTAAAAATGTACAGGACATAAAGTCATCGAAATACTGACGATTGTATCCATTTAAAGAATGATACTGCAGAAGTTTAGTCGATTGTTACTGAATGTGGGAAAATATAAATGCACAAACAGGGAAGAGATGTGGTCAATTCAAAGATATAATATTTTACAAAAATAATGAATGTGTAGGAAAATACATATTACGGAAGTCCCAATATTCCACTGTATCCTATGAAAGGAAATAAATTCATTGCCACCAAATAATGTTCTATAGCCTGTGACATATCACGTCTTCAATCGGATAACGCAAAATAAAATCTGATTGCAATAAGCCCCCAGCAGGCAGATTGATCCTAAAGAGGGACTACAGTGCAGGGCCGTTATGCATCACCTGCCGCAGACTAGTTTCGAGCTTGTTAGCTCTCATCAGTACGAATTGTATATTTTTGCCAATATAAAGTTTTATTGAACATTAACATTTGTCAGTCATATTTATACTACTAGGGCATGCTATAGAAGTCTTAGCTTCTTTGTCTGAAACAATATAGACTTAAAACATGACACTGCCCTGTTTTCTTCTCCAATGCATTTGTATGTTGTATTTGTTCTTTGATGATAATTTGTCATGTTAAATCCACTTGAATAAATAAATTATATAACATCCGTCCTACTATTCAACAGCTTTTAACAACTCACTGTTTTTCGTATACATGATTTACTTAGAAATTCTTTCTGCCACATCAAGCAGAGGCATTTCTTCTAATCTAACCAAGATTTTCACGTTCTATTTGTACCTAATGACACGCTCATTCATAAAATAATTGTAAATAGAAAAATAATTATTAAAAACGGTATATTTTTATGTCGTTTTGATTCATTGACTTCGAGGTGCCATAGCGGTTTAAACGTTGACAGTTATTATATTTAATATCACTATATTGTTTATTAATCTTATAATGGTTGCTATTGTATAAGCTGACATAAACTAAAGGTGGAAGGAAGGGATTATTTATTTGTTTATTACAATTATTTAGCACACGTTTCACTTAATATTTACAATATAATACTTGATGATTACCACAATGGCTCTTTCTTTTCCCTGTAATAAAAATGTGTAGCATTGCTTGTAAAACGAATTAAACTTGAAAAATTGGACGGACCCAAAAACGATTTTATTGTGGTTTGTGATGGGAATGAAATATTGGGTAGAATACAGAAAAACACAAGTGGTAACCGCTGATTTATTACATGTAATGACTATTTAATTTCACTTTCCCCAACACATTTGTTGATAAAATTTAGGCTAGATCACAGGCATATGCTTATCAAACTCGCACTTTATCAGTTATTAAAAATTGTAGTATAGGAATAATACATTAATAACAAAACAATAATTATGTTGTTTATTGAGCGTGTTTAATTTAATGTAAAATATTTTTCTTTTAGATGCAATTTTATTTATTTATCAAAACACACAAAAGGTAATGGATAGGTCGCACACGATGGTGTAGTTACGGTACATAGATACAATGGGGAGTAGTGCAATATATTAATAATAATATTTTTGCCTTATCGTTTTGGTCCATTTGATTGATTTTAGAGCACTCACTGCACTCTAGATGCAAAAATAGCCCTAAAAATCAAGCAGTCTCAGAAATGTTTTTTTTAACTATGCAATCGGACAATCGTAGCCAGTATAAAGGACTCTCTTTTCTATTAAATGGAATTACACAACCCATTATAAAGACGTGAGGAAATACACCGCCAGTATCAAGATATGTACTTATTCATCCATGGATTTTAAGAATATTACACTAAATTCATCCAAAGTACTAAATTTCTTATTCTTCAACTTGCTCATTTAAGCTATTGTCACTTATATTGATATGTGGAACGAATACTGGATTTAAATGGCTTTCTGATGTACAAGGTAATGAAAGATACTCTCCTGAGTGTTGTTAATCTCCGTCGAACTATTTCGGATTAGAATTGTTTATTGTAACACACAATTTTATAAAAGAGTGCTTATTGTAAACGCCACGAGTGATGGCGAGTAAAGGGGAAGCTGTATGTAGAGAGCAGTATAGACCTAGCGTATTGGTGCAGTATAAATCCTAAACAGTGCCAGCAGTCTGCGCCGTTCAACGGTAGATCGACCATATTCCCCTACAGTCCCCGCCGCTCGCCAACATTCGTGGCGTTTACTGTAACATGGAACAAGCTAAACTGCAGACCAGTTTGTGTTGTATTCCAGTATATAATATACTATATTAACAATGTGTGATCAAAAAGCAATTGGAAAAAATAATAAAACCAAACAATAAAATTGCCACTACAAAATAGTGTTAAATAAATAGGTAATAAATTATAAAATTTAGGCTCTCGGGATAGATAATACAATAATCCTTCCTTCGAAATGTTTTAGACACCAAGTGAAAGGATTATATTCAAATCGAAATCCAACAAATGAGTTGAGTAACCATTTAATCATGGATGGGTTACGAAACTCACTCCTAAATCTACTATGGTCTATTAAGCAGTACATGATCAATATTGTATAGGAAGTAGTGAAATTATTTTGTGCAAGGGTATATTAGAATGTCATATTTATATTAAGCCCTAACTTATTTTACTTACACCAAAAATTAAGGTTATCAATGTTGTCCTGCAGAGCAATACAATTTTAAGTGCTATTAATCCTTACACAAATTTTCGTATCATCCACATACAGCAATTGTGGCACATTTAAATAACTGACTGCATTATTAGTAAAGATGTTATATAATAGGGGCCCCATTACCGATCCCTGTGGAATACCCGACAAGGTTTCGAATTTAGTTGACATCAAATCTCTGTAACATACACGTTACAGTCGAATAGATGTGCAGGGTTTAAAAAGATGAAGTGTATTTGGTAAAATACTATATTTATCAAGTTTGCGGAGTAAAATATTATGAATTAGTCCGAAACCTTTGGAGAAGTTCGTACAGACCCTTAATCATTCAAAACCTTCTTTTGGAGATTTATTTCGACTATCCGCAGTTTTTGAGTCCTTCTAATGACTTACATATAGACGTGTATTGATCTACCTTTAATGTTTTCTCTAAAAAAATGTTTTATTTCTCTTAAAATGTTTTCTTATTGCCTCTCAAGTTATCGAAGTAACCTTCTGGAAGGTCTCAGGGATCTTGTGCTAGGAAAAGAGAGACGAGGCCCTACAGTTTCTTATGGCATCCGAACCACTCTTATTAACGAAAGATTATTTCGCCTTGCGGACCTCGATCCCACTTTGCTAGGTATACTCAGTTTGCTAGCCAGACGCTTTAGCACACTGAGCTACCGTCTCCACTAAATGAGTGCTAACATTAAATAGAATTATATACAGGGTGATTCTTTTAAGGCGGCCATTAGAATATTTCCCACTTGTACATGAGATAGACATTTAAGATTTAGTACCTTACAATACTCGATCATTGCGAGTCCGAAAATAATCATTTCAATATGGCGGCACTTCCGGAAGTCGATACCAACTTGCTTATTTTAAATGGAACAACCTACATGTTTTCGACTTTTAGAAATTGCCATCGAAACATGTAGCACAACATATACCTAAAACGAACAGTTTCGGAGATATTACACACATTTTATAGAAAATTTGACAGGCGCAACGGTTTGCAAGAATCATTATAACTTTCTTCATGTAGGACATCCTCATTTGCTCTCTGCCACGTAGAAAGAACACAAGATGAGCTATTCTATACAATAAAAATAAATTCCATAATAGTATATAGGCCTCTTCCCCACAGGGCGCGATCCGAACGCTTGCGACATCATGTTATAGTTATCCCATTTATATTCAGTATATCCCCTCCACACAGAGCGCAATCTGCGTTTTCGTTCCACCGAGATCGACACGATCAGTTTCTTTTGGAGGGAATATACTGAGTACAAATGTGATAACTATAACACGAGATCGCAAGCGTTCGGATCGCGCCCTGTTGGGGAGAGGCCATACCAAGTGTTTTATTTTTCACGTTACATTTTGTCAAATTGAAACCTCAACAACTTTTTTTATTTCAAATGGAACACCCTGTATGTTTGCATCAAATTATGTAAAATAAAATTTCCTTTTTTCTAGTATAAGCATTTTGGGGGTTAAAGCTACAACTCTTTTAAATATTGGCAATTTTCTTAAATGTCCAAGAATTTTTTGTAAAAATTGCCACTAACTTACCCATGATTAAAAACAATCATCAATGTCAGCCATTCTTTATGTTAAAAAATGCCAGCACGTTTAAATTAAACCCACGAAGACATTAAGATTTGTTTATTATTTATGGAAAATGTGATAAAATAATACCAAGAACATGTAACACAATTAAATTTGAGGTGGCATGTCCTACCTAGCACGTACTTTTTGAGTTATTCACAGGTTTTTGTTGAGAATTATAATTTATCCAAAAAAACATAGTAGCCTATGAGACAATTGAAACAATAGAAGACGAAAGAACAAATTGACTTTTAAACTGTCAGTTTTTAGTTGTAATTAACTACGTTTTGCTGCTCTTTCGAGCTCTTTATTCCAATGAAGTGATTTTTGATTTATTTGTGAACACGGCAATTGCCAGAAAATCGTTGCAAGAACCTGTCGCGAATTCAATGTCAAATACCCCAATCTGTCGCGGATGAATAAACAAAAGTTTTCAAGACTGAAAAACTAGTTTCTTCGGGCCGCAAACATTCATCTTCCAAAAGAAGAACAACTAAATCTGTAAAGGAATCTGAATACAATCAAATAAACGTTCTGGAATATTTTGAGGCGTTTCCAAGATCATCGATACGAGCAGCAACTTTTGATTTGGGATTGAGTTACTCCTCGGTGCAGAGAATTTTACTTGATCATAAAAGACATGCCTACTCTTTCATACGGTTACTAAAGCTTCGACCAACCGATTATCCCAGACGAGTAAATTTTTGTGAAGATCTTTTGATGAAAATACAGAAAGACCCGAATTTTTTGAGACGAATTATTTGGACGAATGAAGCAAAACTTGCACAGGTGGGAATTTTCAACAGAAGAAATCGAAATTTTTGGGCCGCCGCAAATCCTGACCTAATTTTTGAAATTAAAAATCAAATTCAATTTTCCATACACGTTTTCTGTTTAGTAAGGGATAATCGGGAATGGGGACAAATATTCAGAGATTATTAACAATGTAACAAGATTTTGTCGATAATCTTCCATTGCAGCATGCCATCCATTTATTTTATCAAATGGATGAAGCACCAGCACATTCAACAAATGCTGTAGATTTAAGACTAAGAGAACTGTTTGAAGACAGATGGTAGGGTAACAGAGGTCCATTTCTTTGGTCCCCAAGATCACCGAATCTGACGCCATTAGATTTTTATTTATAAGGGCGAGTTAAGGATCTGGCTTATCAAACTACACCCGCGACTAGGAAAGATTTGAGATTAAAAAAAATAACACAGCCATGAATGAGATTGATGGAAATGAAATAAGAAATGCTACCACAGCCGTCCAGCGTCGGATTATTGAGTATTTGAACCAAAATGGTGCATAAATCGAGCATCTTCTGCACACCTAGTTAGTAGTCATTTTATCACATTCTTCATAAATAATAAACAAATCTAAAAGTCTTTGTGAGTGTAATTTAAACGTGCTGGCATTTTTTAACAGAAGAGAATGGCTAACATTAATGATTGTTTTTAATCATGGGTTAGTTGATGGCAATTTTTACAAAAAATTCTTGGACATTTAAAAAATCGCCAATATTTAAAAAACTTGTAACTTTAATCCCCACAATGTTCATACTAGAAAAAAAGAAAATTTAATATTACATAATTTGATTGTCATTTCGAAAAGTTGAAAATATATAGGGTGTTCCATTTAAAATAAGCAAGTTGGTATCGACTTTCGATATTTACGGAAGTGCCGCCATTTTGAAATTATTATTTTCGGACTCGCAATGATCGACTATTGTAGGGTACCAAATCTCAAATACCTATCTCATCTACAAGTGGGAAATATCCTAATGGCCGCCTTAATAGTATCACCCTGTATAGGACTATGATTTATTTCACAAAAGATAAGCTGTAGAGGAAATAGCTTCCGTTAAGAGACTTATTGTAATTTCATCTATTTTTAAGTATCGTTCTGATGATTAATTTGAGTATTCGAAAAACTCATTCTGTAACGCACCAACCCTGAAACCAATGGCAAATTAGTTGGTCTAGGTTAAATTTTTTTCGGCAAAATCAATTTAAAAGTCTTCACTTATGAACTAATTTTGAAGCAATAATTCAATGACACTCTGTTTTTGTTTTATTTTGATTTAATCCAAGGTAAGATTGCGAACAAAGAATTCTATTATTAATGGAATTACTCAAGTAAAACGTATCCCAGAAATTAACACTGATGCGCGGGGACAATCATAGAAATCTAAAACAACATTCAATTTAACTTATCTCGAATGAACCAAACAAAAAATTGTGTTCAGTTGAATAGAAAACTGAGTAAATGAATATTATCGGAAGCGATCAATAAGAATTTATTAACTTTCCTTTTGAATATAAAAGTATTTTTTATGGGCTAATCAAATAGAATTTTCAAATCGATTAAATGCCAGTTGAATAAAATACACACCATTAAACAAAGTGGAACAGACTAACAAAAAAGTAATAATCGAAACAACTTGCAGAAAAATATGCAAAATATCTAAATGTAAAAAGTGTATCAACTGCTTTTCACTTAAAATACGAAGAAAATCGTGACAGTTATCAGAAAACAAACATAAGCACAGTTAAACTGGAAAAATTAAACTAAGATGGATGAATGTGTCTTGACTGTAAATTTGAAATAAGTTTTTGGTGTTATGTTACGTTTGGTCGAAATCTAAGTTGACCATATCAGATCCTCCACCGAGACGGTCTATTATGGCTCTCTCCTAAGTGTATTTCACCCAATAGGTTCAGCTTTTAATAAACCTGGTAAACTTATTGGGTGTCCACCCCTTCTGTCAACAGCTAGCTGTTCTTTGCCAAATAATGAGAACAGGATTCTTTTTGCAGCGGGACAAGTGCACAGAACATGCTATTACCCCCTTTCCCTTATTATTTATATTTGAGAAAGAATCGAGGCAACATATGCGGACGACTAGCTGGTTTAAGTCGGAGCAGAGAGTCGTGGATCCAGAGTATTCGTAAGAGTGGACAAACTTACCCCTCTTGATATGTACAGCATAAATGACAGATTTCTGTTTATTTCGAGAAAAGGAGACAAATAAAAATTGATGTTAATTTGGGCACCATCTATAGTGAAAATAAGTAGAATTGTTTCTTTTTCTCGAATAACCAGTCTACTATAGATCAGACTGAAATTGTTGGTAAGAGAAATAAAAAGATAGTTTAAATTGAATGTTAAAATATATTACATGAATAATAGATAAATCGGTTTATAAAGACTAATTGAAATTTAAATATATATATATATATATATATATATATATATATATATATATATATATATATATATATATATATATATATATAATACAACAAATTTACACCAGGATCCTAGATTGATTATTGTTGAAGTGACTGGTTCTGGGATAGCAATCCAGGCCTACAATTGTCTCTTGTTGCAAGAACGGAGTCTAAAGTTTCCTTGGCAATTTACGTCTCTTAATGAAATGGAGTGAAAATCGTAGGAAAATTAACCGACTAGGTGGTTTATGAAAAGTTAACGAAATTTTATCTATATGAAAGATACGCTGTGCAAAAGCTATGCGGGAACGAAGAAGCTATGCAGAAATGTATACAGAACCACAGCTGATTTGCCTTTGCCTCACAATTTGTAATTTCTATTTTATACATAACTACAAATATGAACAGCTGTAATAAATAGTAAAACATATTGTGAGAACTCTAAATATATTAGGTGTTATAGGATATACTATATATAGTAACGAGAAAAAGTAAGGAAAATAATCATATGTACTTACATAGTAAACAAAAATATAAAAATTGAAATATAGGTATCTGATGTAAATAAATGTTTTGTAGACAATTGTTTGCTGGGATGCTATAAGTACAGAGATACGTAATAGTTAATAGAACATGACTGAGTTCCTAAGATATAAAAATATGTACATAAAACAGTGTGAAATGGTTTAGCAGTTATACAAGTAAAATTCTGTTAGTTTAAAACAGTTTCACTTACAAAAACTGAATCAAAATGTTAAACAGACTGTGCCAAACATAAACAAAACACTAGTTTTTATATAAAACAGTTAAATGGACATAGGCCATGTAACAATGCCTTGTTTCATCGTCATCCCGCAATTCAAGTCTGCATAGATGATGATTTAATCTGTAGTGCCCAGTATAAAGGCCGACTAGAGTTCTTGGGTGTAATCTGGTTAACTAGCACTTGATGATGCCTACGTGATGAAATCCATTGAATGTGGTAGACCTGGTAGTTCCCGTCAATAGTTTTGCTATCGGCCCGGTATAGGACATTTGTTTTGTCAGTGCCCAAGGATATACCAAGAACTGGTTCTAGTGCTAGAATTCTGATTCCACACACACATACCATATTGTTAGTTCTGATTTTCTTCAACTGACAATTATTGTTCTAATAAGTCCACTTGATTAGATAAATAAAGGTAACAAGATAACACGATTACAAGAATACGATAGAAGACTGTGTAATCGATAATGCCAATTTACCATTATAATGAAAAGAAACCGTCGAACGTGAACCTGGCGAAAATTCTCCTTTCTCCTATAAAAAGTGTTCTGCTTTATATTTAAATGAAATGCAAAATATTTAAGATATTTTCTAGATATCTTGCACAAAGGTGAAAGGAAAACACGAACAATATGATAGTAAGAGGTGTGAAAATTCAATAATACGACTCCATATACATGTGGGCAGGGCATATATGATGAATACAGCACAAGGCGTACTGAATCGAACATTCTATCAGAAAAATAAAATAGAATTATGATATCATAATATAAGGGTGCCAGTTACAAACATCGAATAAATTTTACTCTTAGTTGTATAGTAACTATGGAATAATATTTCTACCAGGAATATTGTTTTAAAGTTTTCAAAATTAAAAATATATATATATTTTTTATATTAAACACAGATACGTAGACATAGCTTTACAATTACACATTGCCGCAGAAAATACTGTTTGTAAGGTATAGTTTAAAAAAGGTAGTATGTCAGATGTTCGTAAATTACCATTTGTTATTATAAAAATCCCATGTATTAGTTTAGCGAAATAATTTTCAATCTTGTAACGATTCATTTTTATACTTGTGTAGAGTTATTGAAATATTAAAACATCATGCATAAATCTGTAAAACCATTCTTACGACTTTTAAAATACCTCGTTTTTTTTTGGTTAGTGAAAGACGCCATTTATTTACTGTGTAAACAGCAAGTACGCCATATTACAAGCTTCCGATATTAAGTTCTGTCATATTTACGGCATTGGTCCGTATTCTGTACTGTTTTATCAAAATGTAAACCTTAGAAACTTTCCTAGTGAAATAAAACTTTCCGGGGCACAGACCCTTGTTTAGTGCGTGCAACCCTTCGTGAATTAGGGGTTAAGTCGTAAATTTTGAACAATACGTCCTTCAAGTAGGTATTTGGAAGATTTTCCGTCAGTGCCAATTATTGCTTCATGTGACAAAATGCAACATAAACTGTAAGTACGTTCTGGTTAAGTTCATTCAATGGTTTTAGGCATTTTACGAGATTTTTACTTTAAAAATTATAATTATGCGTTAATGTCTGAGTATCTAAATTAGTTTTGACTCCACTTTTATTCCGGATTTTGTTAATATTCATAAATTAACTTTTGTTACTATAAAAATTCCATGTATTAGTTTAGTTATGTTTCTATGACTTTGATTGCGTATTCGAATAACGTATATTTTAAAGAACTCTTATGTTTCTGATATTGCTGCATTTTTATGTTCCACGACCTCAGGGTCATGAATTTTATTTTGGTAACATAGGACTAAATTTAACATTGTTTGTTTCACTTTAATTCAGTTTTTCCTCACAACTGCTGTTGAGCTAGCTAAGGCCGTTTAGGTACAAATGTTCTTAACGAAATTTAAAGTAGGAATATAAGTTGTTACAATCTAGATCTCCTAGACTTGAGAGAATCATTCACATGACCTGGAAGGAAGTTAAAAACATTTCCAAACATTTGTAACTTATCAAAAGACATGCCTGAACTAGAGAGAGTCATACAGTTGCACTCAGTATCACCACCTTTTACGTTTTTTTTTCCTTAAAAAACGTCAATTCTTCCATAATTATCTAGTTTTTCCCATTTCTATGATCCTCCTAGACATTTAATTTCTTTCAGAGTTCTACCCATATCCAGGTTTATATTCTTGAATTCAGGATTTTTAATTTTACCGGACTATCTGTTTTTCCTCCGCGGAAGTATTCTACAAGCCTAAACTCATTTGCCACGGTATTTATCCTCAGAACCTTTACATTTTACATCAACAAAGAAAGAAAAGAAACAAAGCATAACTACCACACATTTTCCGTGGACGCCAAACAGCCTGGTATATATCAACGAGTACAATGCACTTTGTGTTTTTGGATAAAGAGCCACGTAATTTTTATGAAATTGAGTTGAATGTCTCTGGAAAAGGGCATTCGTGCAGAAGTTTGAACACTCACATAACTGTCGAATAATGTTCGATGTTGGAACTGAAAAAAAAAACCCTATTGAAAGTCCGCATAGTAGCGTAAATAAATAAGACAAAATGTAATTCAATTTGTGATATGGAGGCTTTCGAACTTAAGTTGCCGGCCGAATTCGTTAGAAATGGTACAAAATACATAGTCGAGTGAAACGACAGTGTAGAAATGTTTGAAACGCCATCAGTTTGAAACAGCTGGGTACATTACGATGATGCATTCACACAAAGTAGGGACTATGAGACAGTATTTTTAAAAGAAAATCTGAAATATGTTGCATGCATTTGAAAAATAATCACGAAAAATATGTGACTTGCCACTATCAGGAATATAAACCTTAATATTTACATCCAAATTGACATCCGAATAAGAATTGGAGGTTAATGTTCTTCATCGGAGAGTTACCGGTTGAGTTGATATGTACGGAAGCACTGAGGGACCAAAATAAACAACTTTTTTTAAAGTGACTTGTGAGACGCATTTAATTCGACTAACAGAAGCATTACTGTTAGGCGAGTTTAATGCGACTAACAGATGCGCGATTATCTCGGCTATTAGATGTGTTTAAATCGACTAACAGATGCGTTACTGTTAGGCGAGTTTAAATTCGACTATTAAGCGTCACTCCATAGTTGAATCCATCTTCACCATAATATGTCTAGTGCATGCGCAGTAAACATGAACGTGTTACTTGGATGGTTTTCCCGTTTTAAGGATATACAGTGTAATCGCTCCACCTTTTAGCGGCTTGTATATAAATGTATGCACAGAAGCTATAAAATCTTAGGCGGGGATTGTGTAGCGAATATACAATTTTTCGGAGGGGATGTAAAGCTGTCGGTCTTTTATCTACTAAATGTTATGCAAGTAAAAGAACCCTATACTCTTCGAAAGAGAAGAGTTTGGCACAATTTCTGGTTGGGGGTAACTCGGCTACAGGCGTCTGTGATAAGCCTCAGTAGTGGAAATAGGCCGACGTTAAATAAATGTATAAAACCACCATAGTCGAGATAAACGCGCCTAAGAGTTGCGCACCTGTTAGTCGAATTAAACGCGTCTAACGGGCGACTTAAAAAAAGTACTTTATCTTGGCCCCTCAGCGCTTCCGTAGATATGAATGTGGAAGGGTGATATTAAGTGTTTCTGTTGTCTGCGTGTTTTTGAGATGACTGATCGCTTTCGATGAAACTTAGTTATATGTTTAATATTTTATATATTTTACACTTTACTATTATAATTATTATATGTATTTGTAAACAGCTTTTGCTATAGACTAAACCTTACTCACAACAATCAGACCTTACAAAAATTCAGCACACATATTAAGTTATTCATACTTATTCAACCAGTCTTGAAAATTCTTATCTCTCTTATCACGCATTATCTGCAATAACTGCTCTTGAAAGTAATCGTGCCTTGCAATACTGACATCCTGTATTTGAAGATATTAAAACTTAGTTTTTTGTGGACAATTCTTTTCTATTTAGTTTAAAATTATGAATATGTCTATACTACGCCATCTGTCGAGGTTTCTTGCTAGGCATACGGCGATATTTTATTCATCTCCGATGTTGCCAAGATGTTCAGTTAAACGCGCGTCAACTAGTGCATTCGAGTGCAGTGTTTTGATGTTTTGTAAAAGTAGTTCCGATATAAAACATGATTTGTGCAAAATGACCCTAATCGAAAATACCCCCACGCTTTGAGCCCAGATCGCATGTGTAGGCTTGTCTCCTTACACAGGAAAAAGGACCGCATAAATTGAACGAGGTTCTCAGACATTTCAAAACTTCAATGGCTCTTGATCAAGTATAAGTTAATTAAAATTATGAAAGACCGATTTTACAATACCAGTTCTGAATGAAAGGTCCCCGCCAACTTGGTACAAAGTTCCAAAACGAACTCTCTTGCCTAAAGTGATCCCTAAAAACTTTACATATTTACTGAATTCGCAAGCGAGGTATTTGACGTTGTTTGTTATACCCTGTTGACTTACCTGTATTCATTATGAAACGTAAACATTGAAACAAATAATAATAAAAAAAGACCGTTGCTAAATTGAATCAAATTTCAACAGAAAAATTTATTACGTAAAACATAGTTCAACACGCAGACTAAATTTAATTACTTTCAGTCTAATTAATTATTAAATGAATTAGCAAGTAAAGACATTAATCATACATTTTGAGTGTACATTTGGCATGATGAAGCACATTTTCGGACAGAATTAACGACTCTGGGGAACGGCTGAAAAGTGACTTAAGAGATAGGCTCTCGTGTAATCAACAAAGACAAATTAATGATTATTAAATTAGACACAAGTGAACTGTTTAACGTAAAATACAAGGCGATTTCAGTATACCGAAACCTATTTATTAAGGTCATAGACAATTGTAATATCATATAAGATAGTCAGGGCATGAGATTTAAAAATTAAATTTGAAACAAAAATAAAAGATTTTTTTTAATTGATAAAGTTTTGTACATAATTTCTAATGTTAACTAGTAGTCGAGTCAATGAAGGGGAGAATATAAATAATTGAAAGTACAGTTAGCCCCAAATATTCTTTTATGGTAACATGTTAGTTATTCCCTCAGGATCATTCAGCCAACTAAAGTAATGGCTGCTGGCCATGCCCTTTTTTTTAGCCACACGTTTTGGGCCAGTCCGGGTAGCATATTATTTTTTTTATTTCTAATTCATAAAAAAATAAATATTTTACTTTCTCAGGCTTCCTCCAAGCTTCATGTGCGCTTCATTAAAACTTCCAGGGGTTTCCTTGAACTATGCCTATCTTGCCTCACGTGTACAGTGTACACCAAACTTCCTCCGCGGTTTACTCCTCGAAAAATAGTGTTTAAAGAACGGAAGAATTTTTGGAGCATCAAAAAATTGTGCTACAAAATTTTTTAGGGCGTTTATTTACCTTCCACACTTTTTTCCAAAATTCAGCAAAATACCGTAAGATTCTTTTTATTTTATAAGCTTAATTAGTAAACAATAAAAATTAACATACACCAAATTTGTTCAACCTAAGTTTTTCCTGTGTTTGCGTTATCAGACTTCGCAACATTCTGTATTACAATCAATTAATTAGTGTTAAAACTAACCCATATTTAACAACTTTTACGCAACGTCGGCCTCGAAGAATTTACATTTTCGGCTGACAATAGACCTATTTAAATCGCAAACGGATGCACCAAGGTTCTATTTGGTAAGTAAAGTTATGTGTTTAACATAAAACGAGCCGAACTGTTGTCATATTAGAACGCGTGTTGTAATATTTGTATGTTAACAGTACATGTATACACTTTCACTGAAATCGAGCATATTCATTAGAGCATTATGAGTTCGTAGTTTGTCATTTGATAGCTGGTTTCTTTCAGCTGGAGAAACTAAGAAATTTTGTAAAATGTTATGGTTGTGTGTGTAACTTGATTATGTTGGTGACGCGATGCGTGCAATAATTTATAGAAATAAAATATTGCCTGATGTAACGAGAATCATGAACTCGAAAGACTTTTATCTCGAAAATATATACTTCTAATATTTTAAATGCAGATGGACGACCGTTTCAAGGGAACACCTGTCCTTGCTCTGCATCGTTTAGCGGCTTGTATATCAGTGTATGCGCAATGTGAAGCTAGGCAATCTTAGGCGAGGTTTGCGTAGTGGATATACCATCATTCGGGGGGATGTAAAGCCGGGGGCGGTCCTTTGCCTATAAAATGTTAGGCAAGTAAAAGATCCCTACTCTTCCAAAGAGAAGAGGTTTGGCAAAATTCCTGACTGGGGGTAGCTTGTCTACATGCGTCGGTGACAAGACACAGTAGTGGAAATAGGCCGACGTTAAATAAGTGTAAAAAAAATTCGATGTCGAACACAAAATTCTGGCAATGAAATCTTAAATAATATAGTGATTTGAAACAGACAATTGTAGTTTCATTTACTATATGCTGCTCACAGGCAATATCTCCTTATTTAGCAAATAAGCTTTTACAAACATAGATTAAGAGAGTTTAGTATACAACGATATACATATACAACAACGGTTAAAAAATAATACGACGTATGTGATACCTTTAGAAGTAAATTATCCTATGAATTATGAATTATTGGAAAACGACAAAAACCAGAATGGTAAAAAATCAATTAACAATCATGTTTAAATGTAAAAATAAATAAATATGTCTTTCTACATTTAAAACGCGCAATAAAAGCGTATTAATTCGTTGAGCAGCTCGATATCCAGATCTTACATTGTTATATTTCTTTCTTTGACGATATTTGTAAAATTTGGTTTATACACGACACCTTTATTAATAAGTTTTCATAAAATTGGGAAAACTCAGCCAAAGTTTTCACCTAATACGAATCAAAGAGCCGTCAAAGAGCTTACAATTTTAAGAAAGCTGATTTTGTGTCTTTGTATAATTCGTTATTAGGATTAGATTGGTCATTGTTAAGTGAAATTGATGATATTGAAGGAGCTGTACATGAGTTTTACGAGCAACTTTACAAGTCATTTGATAACAACATCCTGTTGTTTTTTTTTATACATTTATTTAACGTCGACCTATTTCCGCTACTGAGGCCTAACACCGACACCTGTAGACGAGCTACCCCCAACCAGGAATGTTGCCGAACCTCTTCCCTTAAGAAGAGTAGGGATCTTTTACTTGCCTAACATTTAATAGACCGACGGCTTTACATCCCCTCTGAAGGATGGTATATCCCCTACACAACCCTCGCCTAAGGTTGTATAGCTTCCGCGCATACACTGATATACAAGCCGCTGGAAGATATGTAGGGCGAGGATGCGGTCTTCGTTGGAACGGTCACCCATCCAACTACTAACCGCGCCTTACGTTGCTTTACATCGCATAGCGAAGTATGTACATAGTAAAGACGCACAACATCCTGTTACATAAAACAATATAAGCATAGTCGATAGCCGCGTGGGTTAAGGCGCGAGGTGGCAATCGCGATTAATCACACGGGTTCGAATCCTGGCACAGTCGGTGGAAATGGTTGTATGTCTGCGTTTTTTCAATGTGTAACCCCCTTCCGCACAAGCCTCTGGCTTCTGGAATTGGGGGTTGTCTAATTTCTGTGGTGTTTATTTATTTATTTATTTATTATAGTTATCCACCCTGGTTTGATAAAAATATCATTAGGAATGTAAAAAATAAAGAATAGATTGTTTAAGAAGTATAAGAAAACCCATAATGACTACTTTTTACAAGAATATAGAGAACTACGATATTTGGTAAAGGAACAAATAAGTGCTGCATACAATAATGATATTGAAAATGTCCAGTCCTCAATTTCCAGCGATCCCCAATGTACATTCTAAAAATGGAATCTCTAGAATTCCCGGTAAAATATCATATGATAATACATTTTATGATAAACTTCAGGATATTGTGGATGTCCTTGGAGAATTTTTTAAGTGTCTACTTATCAGCTAAAACAGATGATGAAAAACATATCGAATTGCCTAGTACTCATCAAAATGTTACTTTTCAAAATATATCTGACAATGATATCTTAAATACTACCAGAAAATTAACGAACAAAATGACGGCAGGTCCCGATAATATACCGATAATAATTACATTATTTTGTAGATTCGGTGATTTGTTTTGGATAGGATAATAGTACATGTGGTAGAAAACCCAAATAATAGGAAAGAATATACCATCCTTTATAATAAAAGATTGCATATGTGATCTAGCTGTCTCATTGCGCATACTATTCAATATTGCATTAAAAACAAAAACCTTTCCTAGTCGCTGTAAAGTGGCCAAAGTTTATCCAGTGTTTAAGAACGGTGATATGGTACTGGTTGATAATTATTATAGGGCTATTTCTATTCTATGAAATTTTTTGAAAGTCTTTCGAAATTATTTTGTATGATCGCATTTATCTCTCTATTCGCATTCAAATATCGCCTGGTCAACATGGGTTTATGAGTAATAGATCAACGGTTAGAAACTTATGTCGCATACAATGGTTTTAGTTTATCTTGTTATATTGTTACCTCGGGTGTCCCTCAAGGGTCTAACCTTGGTCCTCTTCTCTTTCTGTTATTTATTAACGATTTAAATGATATAATAGATTGTTGTAAACTATTCTACGCTGATGACTTAAAAATATATTCAGTTATAACTGAATTGATGACTGTAGGAAGTTACAATCTGATCTGAATCACGTTCAGTCTTGGTGCCTACACAATAAATTAATTAGACCTCAATGTTTCCAAATGCAAGATTACCAGCTTCCCAAGAAAGGCAACAATATACGAATTTCCATATCATATTGAGAATGATGCATTATCTCGATATAATTCCAGCAAGGATTTAGGTGTATTATTTCACTGTAAGTTTAATTTTAATGAGCATATAACTTTAAAGGTGTGTGTGGCAATGAAATTTTATGGGTTCATCGTAAGAAATTGTAAAAACTTTACTGATATTAATGCTTTGAAAATATTTTATTTCTCTTATGTCCGGTCTAGGCTAGAGTATGTATGCAGTTCGGATTTGGTATCCATATTATAATCGTCACAAAATAATGGTGGAATGGGTTCAAAAAAAATATTTGGCGTTCAAAGCAGACGGCGTTTATCTCGAAAGAGGAATAAATTACAACAATTTAACTAGTAGATTCAATATTATCAGCTTGGATTTAAGAAGCATTTGTATATCATTAACATTTTTATACAAGCTGCTATATAATACGATTGATTGTTGCCCTTTACTTGGTATTATTAAGTTTAATGTACCTAGAATTAACTCGAGGCATAACCTAACCTTTAGATGTGATATACTCAGAACCAATATCCTGTTAAAGTCACCAGTGTATGTGCCGAAATTTTCATAATTTGTGTAATTTATGCGATACTTATTAATTGTTGTTGATTAGACACTCTTATGCAAATAGCAATTGTAAATCTCCATATAAATGTTGTTTAATATTCTGTCGTACAATCACCACTTATTTCACAGATACATCTGGTATGTATTTAGTTATTATGTATTGTCCTGTAAATGGGTCTTCTGTTGTGCAAAAAAGCTATTATTATTATTTTTTTTTTCCTTCGCGAGAGCGATGCTGGTCAGTTCTGCCGTGTCTCCGACATTCTCACGGAAGAAGCGCCAGCGAATTCACTACGACCACTCCCTGCAACCTGCAGAGTTAGCGACCGTAGGTTCCTAAATCGTGTGCCCTAAGTAAACGAAGAGAACCCAGGATAACAGCTTTCTGCATCTGGCCTGCCAGTCATTCGGCCGAATGTTGACAGGCCGGTATTGTTCGTAATTCCGAGAGCAGCGTGGGCTTCATACCTCCAAGTACACCGATTATAAGGACTACTAACTTGACCGAGTAGCCTGGATACAGCACTAGGAGCTCATACCGGAGATCGCGATACTTAGCCCGTTTTTCCTCCTCTTTCAAGACGATGTTTGTTTCCGCCGGAGCTGAAAACTCGATGATGTATATCGCCTTCTGCTGATGATTGAGGAGTACTATGTCAGGCTTATTAGCTTGAATTAGCCTGACGGTTTATTTTTTATTTATTTATTTTTTTTTAAGTAAAACCAGTCGTCCTTCTCCCTGCTTCCGATACCAGAGAGGGTACGCTGGGAGCGCCAGTAACCACTCTCTACACCGTAGAGTCAGTGATCACTGGTTCCGTGACTCGTGTGCCCTGAGCAGACGCAATGAACCAAGAATGACAGCCTTCTGCATTCTCCAAGGACTTCTGCCGATTGTCGGCATGCCGGTATGATGTTCAATTCCGAAAGCAGTGTGTGTCTCGTTCCACCGAGAGCTCCTATAATCAGTACCACCAGCTTGACAGTATGGTCTGGATACAGTCTGCGGAGTTCGAAGAGTAGGTCTCGATATTTTGTCCGTTTTTCTTCCTCCTTATTATTATTATTATTACAAATCCAAAGAAATTGCCAAAGCAACATGACGTGGTGTATACCAGAAATTCCATGCGGATATTCGGATATGTCGGGATATGGTATGATTCAAAGTGGAAGTGACCTTTTTTTATAATAAAACTTGTCATTATTGTATAATACTGACTTTCCACTGAAAACTTAATTACAATGCGCTATAGGCACATTTATCAATAAGACATAATGGCAGGACTGAAAATATTCGCCGTGGATAAATGCTACTACTTTGTATTTCATTATCTTTAAGACAAGATGCTTCTTTACAAAGATTTATGGATGGTACACTACTGAACTTAAATGTTAATATTTACGTTTAAAACTCTTTCTGAAGGAGCCAGAAGACTCTATAAAGTAGCTTTAATAGTAAATAGAACCCATTAAACTCTAGTTTTTATTTCATCGTAAAGATTAATAATTAATTGGAAATCTTAAGAGCGAGGGTATAGATTTTTCAATATTTAATAAAGATTCTCAGACATTTTAAAAGGACCTTTTGTACTTAATTAATTAATACTCTAAAGATGTTCGAAAATGTAACGTTGTATTTATTAGCGATTAAAATCGTTAAAAGTTACTGAAATTTTAATATCTGTAGGGGTATTACAACATGAAAAATCAGGCAAAATTTTATTATGAATTTTCTTTGCGAAGTTAGCTTTCCGAATGATTTTCTAAGCGCATTAATTTTTGTCCATATATTTTGTAAGGCTTCTCGCGAGGATTTTTTGTAAGAATATTGAATGTATAACATTTGTTTACACAATTTAAAAGTTTCACAAATTTAGCGGATGAAAGAAAAAAGTTCAGAGAATAATATTAAAAATATTAAAAGCCAGCAATCCGACCCGGGAAATATACTAGGTTTCACTGAACGCAAATGGAAACTATCATAAAATTAAAAAGTCAAACCTAATTCTAACAAAAAATAAAATTAGAACACAATTGAGAATGTAACAAGGACACACTTCTCGCCTAGGGGCTTAGTAAGGTATTTTAATATTTGGCAATACAGGTAAAAACCACGGATTAGGAAAGGTTAAACAAAGGAATAACAATTTTAACTAAAATTTTTAAGTTGCTTTTGTGCCAAAATGTAACTAGACATAGTCCAGTAACTCAGGGTTTTTACTTACAAAAATTATTAACAGCAAACCAAGGTATGTAAAAAATCAGAAATTTTCCGGAGATTCAATGCACTTTTAATACAAATGACGAACATGCGTCTTTTTCAAAATGGCGGCCAAAATTGGCAAAAAACAGTTTTTTACGTTAAAAAAAATTTGGCGTTGTACAAAAAAAAGTTACATGGCAAAGTTGTGTAACTTTTCGATACAGATCGAGCTGGCCTGATCCGGTCTCAAAAAATTGCAAAATTAATTAGTTATTGCAAAAAAACCGCTAAAAATCGCAATTTTTTGAAATACCTGTATCTCCGTGAAAAAAAGATATTTCTTAACAAAACTCGGTGAAAGCGTACCCCAATATAAGTCGAATAAGAGCGTTTTTACAGATTTGCAAAATATTGCAAATTTTTTGCAAAAATCGATTTTTTTCTAAAAAACGCCAATGTCCAATAGTTCATACAGACCATCATATTTTTATACCGGACCAGCCCGAAAAGTTTCTTTAGCAGTTGCGCTAACATGTGCGCATATCACGAAACGATCGCTAAGATGCGAAAAATCGGTCAAAAAATCCTTTTTTTTTTTAATCCAAAAAACCTTATATTTGAGATTTTAAATTTACAAAAAAAAAATTTTTGCTCCCCTACCTTCTGGAGACGAAATAATTTTTTTTTGTTTTAATCGTGTGGCGCCATTCTTTAATATAAAGGACTGAAATTTGCAGGGGTTATTGTTGAATGCTTATATTTTCAATACAAAATTTCCGGAACTTGATCGGCTGTTGCTGAGCATTGCAAAATCAATTAAACTCGGAGCTCGATGCTGCAGCGCGCGTTATCTAGCGCTAGCGGTGAAGTAGGGGGGAAGCCAGCTCTCAGTGAAGCCTTGCGTAAAACTGATCTTGGGCATTTAAAATCTATTGTGCTTGAAAAAATCTTCATTATGTTGCGTTTCATGTGTTTTTGACTTTGACGATTTGTAGCGTGTGGTATACAAATTTGTTGCGGAACAAGTTTTCGCATAAATCGATAAAACGTTGAATTTTCAGTACAACCTGGCATTACCACTGCCATAAACCATTGCAAATGCATTTTTTCATGTGTTTTTCACTTCGACGATTTGTAGCGTGTGTACGAATATGTTGTGCCGAGTAATAATTTGTTACGAAACAAGTTTTCGCATAAATGATAATGCGCTGCATTTCCAGCGCAATCTGACACTACCACCGCCAAAAATCGTTGATTTCATCTGTTTCTTACTTCGAGGATTTGTAGCGTGTGCTGTAGAATTTGTTGCAACGAGACCTCTCTCTAATATACTTTCAACATAATAAACTATAAAGAAACAAGTTATTGCCTTATACCTCAAGAGAAACAACAATGCAGCTACGGGCACGTGTTTCGGAGTTATTGCTCCTCATCAGCGTAGCGTAGCTTAGCGAAGATATCTTATAAATCGAGCAAAACCAACAAAGGTCGGAAAGTACAGTGCACAATACTCGATTTGTACTTTCATACTTCATGTGCCACATTTAGGGCCTCAAATGAGAGCAATCAGTACAACGAGCTCTATGTGTACTGCTCTATTTCCACCTGGCAAACACTAAGTAAAATATGATGGGGGTTTATGAGGCTAAATAATTAAATAAAGAAACAAGTTATTGCCTTATACTTACTTCAAGAGAAACAACAATGCAGCTACGGACACGTGTTTCAGAATTATTGCTCCTTATTAGCGTAGCGTAGCTTAGCCAATATGTCTTATAGATCGAGCAAAATCTCTTGAAAGGCAATAACTTGTTTCTTTATTTAATTATTTAGCCTCATAAACCCCCATCATATGTTACTTAGTGTTTGCCAGGTGGAAATAGAGCAGTACACATAGAGCTCGTCATACTGATTGCTCTCATTTGAGGCCCTAACTGTGGCACATGAAGTATGAAAGTACAAATCGAGTACAGTGCACTGTACTTTCCGACCTTTGTTGGTTTTGCTCGATTTATAAGATATATTCGCTAAGCTACGCTACGCTGATGAGGAGCAACAACTCCGAAACACATGTCCGTAGCTGCATTGTTGTCTCTCTTGAGGTATAAGGCAACAACTTGTTTCTTTATTTAATTATTTAGCCTCATAAACCCCCATCATATAATAAACTATTTTTCAGAAATCTTTCTCTTTTTATGACAACCTTAGAATGCTAGCGATTTGTGCTTTTTCGTTCCTTAGAAAACATTTTTGAGTAAAATGTTTATGCAATAAAATGGAACGCCTGTTTTTATGAGTAAACTGCTACTACTTTTCAATATAAATTAAGGTAGTCCACATTTTGTTCCCAAAATATTTTGAAACCTGTTATCTGCAAATTTCCTTCCTTACTTGTCTCGCACATTTTGCGTGTTTCATTTTCTATAGGATGCACCCGGAATCATTCAGTCGTGATTGCTCACTTTTTTAAAGCTATCTCTTTTTTCCGGTCCTTTTTTAAAAAATATTTTAAACAATTTTTTTGATCGTTTTTATTTATAAATTATTATTAAAAGCGATTTTTCATCTTGATTATCAAGTTCGTATTACCAGAAAAAACATTTTTTTCATTAGTTTTTTGCTATTAATCGTGTGCAATAAATTCGCAACAAATTATTTTTATGATAAGAAAATATTTTTTTAAAGTGATTTCTGTGAGTGGTAATGCTATCTTCACTGTGAAGTTAGCATTACCATGGGTTATTTTTTTTAAATAAAGGGCTACAAATTTTTTCTCACCGCAACAAATTCGCAACAAAAAAGTTACAATTAATGGGGCCAAAACGATTTCAAAATTTTAAAGCTCTGTGTGTGGTAATGCTATCTTCACTGTGAGGTTAGCATTACTATGGGTTATTTTTTTTAAATAAAGGGCTACAAATTTTTTCTCACCGCAACAAATTCGCAACAAAAAAACTACAGTTAATGGGGCCAAAACGATTTCAAAATTTTAAAGTGGTAGTGCTAACTTTACAGTGCTAATTTAATTATTTTTTAATATGTAAAATAGACAAAAATCTAGTACCTACCTATCTTAAACCTCTCAAACAATTATCCAGTGAGATCTTCTGAAAACTACAACATAGACCATATAAAAATATCATTCTTAAAAAAGTCAACTTTTAGTGATGGTTTGCGGGCGTACAATGTTTTACCCACTGAAATTAAATCCTCTGGTAGTTTAAAATGTTAATAATGACTATGTACAAATTATGTCGATGTATTGTAAATAGCTTATGCTAAATGAAAATCTATTCTGTTCTATTTTATATTATTATTCATAGGAGTAAATTCATCATATGTAGACACTTAAGCAAGTTGGCGCAACGCGGCTCTGTTCTATGTAAAACAGGATTTTGCATGAGAGGCTAATTTTATAATTACAACCCTGATTTTAACACCTAAAGTGGGGATCGCCAATGTTTCAAAGTCCCTGAAATTGAACAACGGAGATCATAGGTGCCACCATCGAGGAATACTTCTGATTTTTGAGCATCCTGTGGGTTAAGTTTTATGGATACACTAACATCTCAATTAGCCCCAATAAATGCACCCTGGGCTAAAGTCAAGGCCCACGGAGTGAAAAGTACTAAATATTCTTTTAATGCAAATAAATGCCTGATCTTTCACTTCTTGCATAGTGCCTACTGCGCGTACTAACCATTCAATTCGATTCGATTCAGTCCGATTAAGTTCTATCTTCCACTAGATGACACAATGCAATCAAATACCATTAATAATAATCCAATCAAATCGCGTTCAAGCATTGGATTATTTGTTAAACTAATCATAGTAACCTGCACAGAACTAAGTACGGATTGTACAAATTGCGACATAATGAAATTTTATTTCGTTTATCGAGTTTGTATTTATATCCCTGCATATTAAATTCTCGCAATATCATATTCCAGTTAAAGAGAACTTACTATTGCCGTTTAAAAAAAAATAGAATACGGTCATGGTTATTGTAACAGGATTTATTGTATCGTTATATTGCTACACAATCACGAAACATTTATGTCATTTGCAAGATGCTACCCAGAAAGTCTATAAATTATCGGTATGACCAGATAAAATAACAGGCGGTTATTTTCGCTTATCGACGTTTCGATATAATTTTTCAACTTCCTTCAGAACATAAGGTATGCCATTATTCTGAAGCATTTAGTATAACCTCTGGAAAAACAACCTAGGTTGATGGCATTTTGAGTATGTACATTCATACTTGTATTTAAATACAGTGTTTCATTTAACACGAACGCACCCCAATATTTCCGTTACTCTCGAAGGTAGCCATTTCAAATTTTGCACAGTTGTACAACGTTATGAGGCGCAATTCTTCATGAACTTATCGAAAATTTACTTAGAAAAAACTGCCCACTCAGAATTTATGTATTTTGCATCGCGATCAAGTTACGACAAAAAATTATAAAAAGTGTTATTTAGAATAATATTTTAATTCTAGATACTGAATTTCGGTGAAAATTTTAATAAACATTAATCAAGAAACCCGGTCGGGATTTGCAGCTAATTTTCTCTCTCTCCCATGCGAAAATGAAACGAGATCGGACTACATATACAGCAAGATATTGCTTTCTGCGCCATCTGGATATTTCTTTTCTTTTATAAAAAAAAAATATAATCATTTAACATTGGTAATTACACGCGAAATGAGTTGTTTATCGTTCCATCTTTCAAATAAATATCTGTCTTTAACTTGTCATCTTATCACGGCATTGCTAAGTTGATGTTTGAATTTTGAGATCTGTGGAAATAATACGAGGTATTAATCACATTTGTGCAGTTTTAATTTCGGATATTTGTCTCAATCAAACACCAAAATACGAATTGTGTCAACTTTAAAAATATCCAAAATAACAAATTTGTAATGATCTGATGTGAAAAATAGAAATGTTTAATCGCAAAAACACATTAAGTGTCGTGTCGGATTACGTGCAGGATTGGTTGTGAAATAGATGTTTTCTAGGTATTACACATATTGTCTTACAGATTTTAGGGGACCGTCGATAGAGTTTACGTTTGCATTGGACATTTTTGCGTAAGTGTAAAAGTTCAGTTCTTTATACATTCGGATTTCTTTTTCATTGTCAATATGGATAAATAATTTGTGTGCAGAGAATTAACGAAAACAGATGTCAAAATTATCAAAGGTCAGTGGCTCGAAGATTCTCACTTTTCTTTTTTTCGTACATTTTACGTACAAATGCTCATTACGAAATACGAATTACAAATTATGTGGGAAATTATAATGCGATTCAACCTATACCACCTGGAAAAGACCATATATAACTTTTGCATCATCTAAATCATTGGACATGCAGCTATTATGATGGTCGCAGTGTTTATATTTATGATTCCTTAATAATAAAGTTGCTGTAAAATTTCTAAAGTCCCAGAATCCGTTTCAGTTGATCGTATGATATATAGAGTAATGAGTGCAATATTTCACAGCGGCGAATAGGTCCATAATAGTAAATACCGAACTTTAATTCTAGATGGAAAAACCGGTTGGCAATGTATAGAATACGATAATGTAACTAATGTAAAATGGCAAAAAAACACAAAATATATGTGTAATGCATTTATATTATAGAGATAAATGAAACACTTGGTATTTTCACTCCAAAATTTTAAATAACTTATTGTATATGTGTAAAAAAATTGTTTGTTAAAAAAATATGAAATATATTTTGATAAGAAGAAAAAATATTCTAATCATACCAGTCAGAAAAACATGACTGACAGTCCTAGGTTTGCGAACGGGAAGGGAATATTCTTTCTTCTTATCTGATCCAACTAGTGAAGCCGAAAGGCATTGCTTGAAGCAAGTGATAGAAGCACCCTATGATATTGTACTTTAGTACTACTTGCAGTTCTTTTCTTCTTCGCCTGTCAGAAATAAATTTATAAGTATGTCTATATTCAAATTTCACGGTTCTTTTACATAACTGTTTCATAATGAAAAAATAAAAGTGAAATCAACCCCCCCCCCCCCCCGCAACACTGCCTTTTTGACTATATACTTTACGATTAGCAACATAACCTTTGCTTAAACCAAACTGGCAGACCATAACAAAAAGCGTTTTACCGTTATCGTAGTTCCCTGCACCTTCTGACCAGCTTTACTCTCTGATACTCATTTAAAATTCATGAAATCGTGTAAAGCTCATTTTTATCCGTATTTATTTTATTTTAACAAACTTAAATGGGTCCTATTAATGTGCATTGATGGTAGAGAACAAAATATAACAAAAATCGCGTTACTGTTACCATAACAAAATACAGATTAGAAAATTATGAAATCATGTAGGGCTAATTTTGACCCTTATTCATTTTAACAGACTAAGTTTTTTTATTGGGGCGAGCGTAGGTGCGTCTTTACTATGTACATACTTCGGTATGCGATGTAAAGCAACGACAGGCGCAGTTAGTACTTGGATGGGTAACCATTCCAACGGAAACCGCGTACTCGCCTCACACATCTTCCAGCGGCTTGTATATTAGTGTATGCGCGGAAGCTATACAACCTTAGGCGAGGGTTGTATAGGAGATATACCATCCTTCGGAGGGGATGTAAAGCCGTCGGTCCCTTGTCTATTAAATGTTAGGCAAGTAAAAGATCCCTACTCTTCTTAAGAGAAGAGGTTCGGCAAAATTCCTGGTTGGGGGTAGCTCGTCTACAGGCGTCGGTGTTAGGCCTCAGTAGCGGAAATAGGCCGACGTTAAATAAATGTATAAAAAAAAAGTTTTTTATTTTTCCTATTAATATACACTGATTGATGGTAAGGAATAAAAGATGTATTATACTCAACATCTGAAGGAGCCATAGTGTGGCGAAACAATTGTTGTTTTAAGTTATGATTTTTAAGTTAAAATAAATTTTGTGAAGATCAAAGAATTAAACTTGTTTTTTGTGTACTGATGAAAAAATAAAAATTCAAGCATTGTCTTGTCTAATGAGTCTTCCTCATTTTATAAAAATATGA
Organism: Leptura quadrifasciata; assembly: GCA_963675555.1. Taxonomy (NCBI): domain Eukaryota; kingdom Metazoa; phylum Arthropoda; class Insecta; order Coleoptera; family Cerambycidae; genus Leptura; species Leptura quadrifasciata. The sequence continues at coordinate 84,436,468 of OY776679.1, read as the reverse complement.
TATACCCTTGACTTTTTGTGTACAGTGTATTAAATATTTTTTAACAATACACACAACGCCGATATATTTTTTATTGTTAAAACATACAAAAACCATCCTTTACATCAATAACGCTTACATATTTCAAATAATATTTAACCGAAAACATCATTAAATTCACCATTACGTGATGCACGGCCGCCGAGGGATTATACAAATTTCAGGTCGATCTGTTTTAGATCCTCGCTCCGACTTGACCAGTGTCATGTCATAATTTAGGGGAATGTTTCTCCAGAGAGAAATGCCTCATAGCGTAGTTGGTACGCCCGTATGAACCTGACACCGGATGTGGCTCCCACAGCGACCCATTAGCGACCCTTGATGCACCTTCGCCCTTATTAGAACTGTAAACGGGGACGTTACGGCCCCTTATTCAGTAATACCTCTTTATTAAAAAAGTTAATCTCGTTTAGCTGCGAAATATAGCTCCGTACCCTTCGTAAATGTAGATGCGAGGGGTACGCTGATAAAAAATAATTAAGAAATTTATTTGTAGCTCATTTTGTCGGCGGGGTTAATTGACTTGGCCGGATTTAATTGCAGTGCAAGGTTATACTTCTCTTGGCCCGAAAGGGACGTTAGATAATTTGGAATGAAATTACTAAGGCACTTGAAGCGAATTTAAAATCTTACGCGAACTATCGAAGTAAAAATTAACTTAGCACACATCCAGGCAATGGGTATTTTTATCACGCAAAAGGTCGTAAGGAGATGAAATTTGATGGGATCCTAAAATTTACCATCCTGATCATAATCCTGAGTTTGCGACATTGGGGAAAGACCATTCGTGCCGCCATCTTGGAAAAATGGCGCTCAAAATAAGCAATTATCTCCGTTCCTATTGGGCCTAGGAAAAAAAGTAAATTAATAGATTGAAGAGCATAAAATTCTACATAAAGTTTACTTGAGAGGGGGTGGGACACTACTACCCTTATATGTTGTATATAAAGCCAAAAATTTATACCCAGAATGGCTTGAAGGTCGACCTGCTAATATCCAATATAACAGATCACCTAGTGGGTGATTTGATGGGCAAATATTCGAAGAATGGTTTTCTAAGGTGGACTTTCCATACCTGAAAATAAAACCAGGAAAGAAGGTTATAATAGAAGACAATTTATCTGTTAACATCGTAAAGTAATGCGAAGAAAATAATATATCATTTGTATACCTACCTCCCAACAGCAGCCATATAAGTCAGCCTTTCGGTGTGGCAGTATATCGACCGGTGAAAATATTATGGCGAAAATTATTAATGGATTGGAAGAAAAAAAATAGGGGCGTGGTGCCAAAGGCTTCATTTCCCTTATTTCTAAAGACATTACTAGAAGATTTGCAACCCAAACTTGAGAAGAATATTAAATCAGGATTCGAAGAAAACGGCATAATTCTTGTTAATAGAGATAAGGTTCTAGGGAGTCTCCTTGAGGCACAGAAAGAGAATGTGTCGAATGAAGGGGCATTGACGCAATCATTTGATGATACAATGCAAAGAAACACTGCAGCAACACAACGCCCTAAACAATGACGTTCTAAAAAAAATCTATTAGCCCTACTGGTCTGGTCAATAACCGAGTGGGTTAAGGCGCGAGGTGGCAATCGCGATTAATCACATGGACATCGCACCACCGGGTTCGAATCCTGGCTCCGGCACTGGCACTGTCGGAGGAAATGGTTGTAAATTATGTCCGCGTTTTTTCAATGTGTAACCCTCTTCCGCACAAGCCCTGGCTTCTGGAATTGGGGGTTGCCTAATTTCTGTGGTGTTTATTTATTTACTGATTTTGACCAACCTAAAGAAGCAGAACCTTCTGACGTCACAAGCGAAAATAAAATTCTCGAATACTCTGACAGAAATGACGAAGAAGAAAGATAACAGTGACAAAATAACGGAGGGTAAGGAGGATTCACCTTATATTTCCAGTGAAGACAAAAAGCGAGATCGTTGAATTTTGATTTGATTTGTGACGAAAATACGAAAAAGAAACACATAAATCAATTTGTTGCTAAAGTCGTAAACATTTATAAGAACTGTTACACAGTTGAATGTTTGAGGGACTAAAAATACAGATTCAAATATTATTAAGTTTGCCCAAATAACATTTAAACTCGCTACTTCTCAATTGTTAGAGGAATGCACATTTATGGTATTTTGTGATTGTCAGTATAGTTTTTCATTAAGATAAATTTAAGTTTATTTTATCAATTTTTGGTTGTGTTTGCTGGATTTTCATTTTCAACCTTTGCACTGCTAAGGATTCTGTGAAATTATATTTGTTTAAGTTCATATTTAATAAAACAATTTATTGAAAAGATCTCTATCAGATATAAATAATACATCATGTTCTTTCTGCTCCCGTATTATTTTTATGACGAAAAATTTTTTTTTACTGAAAAACTGTTCGACATATGTTATGTACTGGTCTAATATGAAACACATTGAAGTTCACTCACATTCTATGTATAAAATATCAACGTTCCATATAATCCCAAATAAGGGGTTATATAGAACGATGAAAAATAAAAAAGGGGTGCTGGGGGTGGAAATTTGCTACTCTTTTTGTGAAAATAGATGAAAATCGCACACTAATTAAAGTTTCTACAGAGTGGCTCCAATACAAATGGGTCACACTGTATATCCTATAGATCAAGAGCTAATGAATTTCCTTCAAATTTCATGGCGCGTAGTCCTGTTTAAGGAGAAAATCCCACGCTGGATCCGGGTTCTGGTTGTGGGGGAGTTTTTGTATGACGGATATTTTTTACTAATAAACATCTTTTACAAAACACTAAAACATTTGAACATTACACCCCAAATTGCACCTTTCATCTTGTAAAAAAATGTTACAGGCAGTAACGTCTCTACGTCGAGATGTGTATACGAGGATATCACTACAAAAATAGAGGATGGTAGTCAGCCACTTACACTGCAGGCCAAAATTTTGCAAAAGTTGAAGGTTCTTCTGTTTCTAGGCACTTCTCTTGTGCGTTCAAATTTTGAAAAGCGTTAGCAAACGATTTTTTAAACCAACGAATAATTCTAATTAGTAAGTAAGTGACTTACCAATTTAGAATTATTCAAATGTGCTTTTAGAGGGCGGAATATTAAAACATAATATTTTTAGTCGCAAACTCCTCTATAAAATCCTTATTTTACTATAAGGAACGTAACCAGACTGCAACCAACAGCTACTCTCCGGGCTATGTGCCCCGCCGAGCGCTGAATAACAAGTTACAAGCCTGGCACGTTAAGTGTAATAATTCCATATTACCAACAAAACGCTAATGCTTCGATTGCAACAACCACCAGCAAATATCATACACCAGTCTGGTTACGTTCCTTATAGTAAAACACGGATTTTATAGAGGAGTTTGCGACTAAAAATATTATGTTTTAATATTCCGCCCTCTAAAAGCACATTTGAACTATGGCTAAGCCCAGTCAGGCTATTTATTTTTCGATTGCAACAGACACTGGACTGCTAGATGGCGCCTGCTGACTATTTCACATGTCGCTATCCCAAAGATACCGAAACGTACTAAATAGTCAAGTGATCCTCGTGTCGGTCGTCACATGCCTACCTTGCACTGACGAGAGCCAACAGCTCGAAACTGCAGTCTGCAAGTGGTGTGTGACGACTGGCACGAGAGCTCCTTTAAGTAGGATCAGTCTGTCGGCTGGTGTTTGTTGCAATCGAAGCATTAGCTTTTTGATGGTAATATGCAATTATTACACATAACGCGCCAGGTTTGTAACTTGTAATTCAGCGCTCGGCGGGGCACATAGCCCGCAGAGTAGCTGCTGGTTGCAGTCTGGTTACAGTCCTTATAGTAAAATAATGGTTTTATAGAGGAGTTTGCGACTAAAAATATTATGTTTAAAAAACCGTTTGCTAAGCGACACCTCGCTTCCTCCACCAGAATCTACCGAAAACAAGCTCTTTGTCTCAGGCGTTGTATGTCTAAGCCATAACGGCAACTATTTTGTCGGTAGCTTACTTCGTAAAAAGAGTTTTGTTGGCAATATGTTGGGGTTATTTTCACGTGTTACGCCATTCAATTAATTTTTGCTCCATCCACTAGTTGCACGCTAGTAATTATAGAACATTAATACCTACACCCGGCTCGTTTTAATTAGCAAATGCATTATCACTTAATTCAATAACTAATTACGTATACTACTTCATATATAAAAGCCTTTTCCTACGCAACATACAATCACTCTAATAAACCTTTCCTTTTAAAGTCACTTTTTACTGAAAAGCAGTAACATGAAACATTGCATGAGGTTAAAGATCTCATCATTTTAAGTTTTGGTTAACGACCTACAATTTACTTAACACGCCCTCATTTCTCATTTCTTTGTTTGTCGGTGGAAGAAAAGAAACACACATTCTATTATATCTACTGATAAAAGAGTCAAAACTAATACTTCCTGTGTAAGGACGATAATTTATTGGAATCGGCTTGGTAGTGTGCATGCCACTCCTCAAGTTGGTGGCCGATTGAATACACAACTATTAGTTACCGCTAATGGAAAGAGCTATATACATTCCTATTTTTAATTCTTTGCGATTGGGGTTGATGCTAATTGCTTCTTTTATTGTGAAAGTTGTATTTAATGGCCGGGAGAAGGATAGTGGTAATGTTGTTATAAATTACATTCGCAAGATTTAATGCAGCAGTTAGAAACGACAGGTAAAGGAGTGTGCATTGCCCATTTAATTTCTGGAGAGAGGGTTGGAGGCATTGTATGTTTTACATAGTACTGTATTGCATTAATGGTTGGGAGAAAAGAAAAGTGGTTAGATCTTTTGCGTTTTGTTTGCAACTTCATAAGCTTGAAAAATCAGTAGCATCAGACACTGTTTCAAATGTACTCAAACAAGTTAGTGCATTTTGCTTGTATATATACAGTGTGGGAACCACTTATGAAATAAAATTATTTTTGGTGGTATTTTAGGGATGTGTAAGAAACCCTCAAATAAATAAATTCTAATCTAAAATGTCTTGTCTTTTAAATGAAATTTGATAAATTCACGAGAGCGCATTGGATTCTCTTTGATGACCTGATTTTCGTAACCTATAACACATAGGATCGACCTCATTGATTAGCTAGTTGATTAGAAACCTACGACATGGTTGAAAGATTTTATTTGAACGTTATTACCATTTTAATGTATTAAATGTTGTTCATTATATCAAATGTAACCTAAGGAGTTTATCATTCATGTACAGACTTTTGGCACTGAAATAAATTCAGGTTTTTAGTGGAGCAGATCTGGAAGGAAACCAGACTCGAATAAAGAAACGTCCGTTTGTGATTTTTTATTTGCCAATGCAAATATGCAAAATAAGCAAATTTTGTTCCCAACCTCATCGACGTCAGACCATTGATTCGCGAGGTATCGCGAATCCAAAGTGCAAAAATTAAAAAATTTAAATTCATGTTTTATTATGAAGGAGTGGAGTTGAGGGCCCAATTTTTATTGGAGGTAAGATAATTAGGAGTGGAGGGAGAGGGGGAAAACGAAAATATTTACATGCTGATGATTCAACGTGCAATTGACCTATCACGATCAGACCGACGTACATTTTTTAATTTTTTTATTTGCTACAAGATAGCACACGCATAAAATGATTTTTTTCGCAAAGAAGCACTTGGTGAGTTAATAAAAATTGCATGTTTTTTCAAACAGTTTCTTTGCCGTCCTCTAGCTCCCTTATCAATCATTTTATCGCGTTCTGGCCGGGCGGAAATTAAACGTTAATAAATAAAGCTAGCAACTTGGTCAAAAAGATTTTTCCCCCACCGTGTCAAAAAAACTCTTTGGAAAAAAACATGCAATTTCTATTTCGCACACCAAGCGATTGTTTGCGAAAAAAAATCATTTTATGCGAGTACTATCTTGTACCACATAAAAAAATAAAAAATTGTACGTCGGTCTCGCGATATTACACGGTAAGTTATCAGCACGTCAAATATTTCCGTTTTCCTCTTCTCCCTCCCCTACTAATTATCTCACCGCCCCCAGCCCCCTGCCCAACAAAGTATCTGCCAATACCCTTCTATTAAAAAAATGAGTCGTCAACTCCAATCCTTCAGGATAAAAAATTAATTCAATTTTAGAGGATGTTAGAGGAAATCTTTAAGTGAGAAATAATCTGTTCATGCGAATTACCTGCTGTAAGCTACTGCGCATCTCAGTCATTATTCTCAAGTTACGTAGTCGGTCAACCTTGATTATCTATCGTTATTGAATTGATGCAGTAAGTAAATTACAAACTATAGGACAAGTCAAAAAACAAATACATAATTACTTAATATGATACATAATGATGCAGGCATATACATATTTATACAGACATGCATATAAATATATAAATAATTTAATTCGTAAAAAAATCTTGCAGCGTGTAACAACATTTATCGTGTAAATACTCCTTTATATACTTTAGTTTTTTACGTATTAAGATATAAAAAATTGTTATTAAACCATATCATTAAAGATTTCATATTTTCGTCAATAGTATTTTGCAGGAGTGCATCACATTTATTGCTGGACAAGAGATTAGTTTTAACATTATTTAAATTTAAAGGCAAATCATTAATATACACGATAAATAAAATTCACCCATAGATTGATCCTTGTGGAACATCAATTTTGACAGATAATAAGAAGGATTTAAAAGCCCTTGAAGTATTCCACCTTAAGTTACTGCTTTCTGTCAGGGAAGTCTTATAGGAAAAAGAAGTCTGGTGTACAAAATTTTGACCGCGGTTGACCCATCGATTTTATCTTTGTAAATGAACCTGCAGCTAGAGTGACTTGCAACATTATCAGAAACGTTTTCATTTTTACTGTTACACAGTGTGTCCCCAGATTGAGTTTGTGAGGTGTAATATAAAAAAAAAAAAAAAAAAAATTAGTGCGGCTTTTTCTACAGTCTCGGTTCAAATGAGATATTAACCTAACAAGAAAATAAATCATTATAAATAAACTGGTCTTTCTGTCAATTTTACGGAAAAATTCTACTTGAATAAAATATTTTGCATTGAAACTTAGAGCCAACTAAAAAAGATGGTGTTGGTATGGTATATGCTTCAACTTATTAAAACGATATATGTCAAATAGACCCCAGTATGTAAAAATTGCTCTTAGCATTAAGAAAATAATAAAAACTGGAGTCCCACAGGGAACAGCCTTAGGTCCTACCTTATTCCTGCTGTTTATCAACGATTTACTGCACAAAAACTTTACAATGTCATATGCAGATGACAGTGATGTGTTCTGTTATATTCTGATACATTCGGGAGAGATCTGGAACTTAGCGCGACAAAAGGCGGCTGAGGCAATTAGTAAAGTCAGAAATTGGTTAGACACTTTGTTAAAACTGAATATAGTAAAGACAAAACGTATGGCCTTTTTTCCAACGAAGGCAGGACTACCCCAAACGGCGCAACCTATTCTTATAAATAGGGAAGCGAATAGTTACATTCTAAACACCACTAGTAACAAATACCTCGGCGTTACTTTCGATAATCAACAATGAGATAATCATATCAAATATTTAAACGGGAAAGTAAGAAAATTAATATATAAATTTTATAACCTCCGAAAAGTATACTAAATATAATGAGTCTCTTAGTGACATATAACAGCCTAACGGAATCCTTAATTAGGTATGGTATTAGCGTCTGGGGTTTATCTAACAATGCAACCCTCCAGCCTCTCCAGATAATACAAAATTATATTCTACAGACAACTTTTAACAGGAAAAATTAACCGAGACCGAGACTGCATGAAATAAAAAGCCGTACTAATTCTTTTTTGGTATATTACACCCTCGATTACACCTATCGCAAACTGACATCGGAACACACTGTATACATGCTTGTTACTAGGGGTTAAACACCTTTAAACTTTCTACTCGTGATTATTATCGACACGAAACAATCAGAAGTTACGGAATACAACAAAAATAACTATATGTACATAACTATGTTGATAATATAACAGTTGGGCTGTCTTGAGCTAATTAATGGGCATTGGAACAGCTGGCTGGTTGTTACTCCAAAAATTCTTACATAATGCATAAATAATAACGAGCTATCCTTTGACTATTCCGAGAAGTTATCGTCTTTTGTGATGAAATATTCATATTAAAATTAACACGAATAAAATATTAAAGTAGATTACATCGATCAGGTCGTTTCTTATAAACGTTTTACGTCTGTGTGATAGGGCAAGAGGTCACAATTTTTTATGTAATATCAACTTTAATGTGAAAAGAATTAATTATCTGCTTTCAAAACGGTTACCAAAGTTAAATTAAGAGAAAACATACCTGCAAAAAATGTATCATCATTCTCCCTTACCTGAAACAAAAATATGAAATTAATGATAATTACACACAGTTTTCAATAGATTACAAACATAAAACTGATAATTAATGAGTGTAAATTAATATACAAAAACTATTTTACTAAGCGTCTGTCAATGAGGAGATACATAAAAGAAATCGCCACCCTAAGGTTCAAATATAATTTGATAGTTTGGACCTTGATGTTTTGCTAGCAAAATTAGTATCTTTTAGTTTTGATCTTAAGCTAATAACTTTCTTTGAATCCTATCTGGTTAATAGAAGTCAGTTTGTACAATATCAGGGTCGTAAGTCTATCGAATTTATATCTTAATCAGGAGTTCCACAAGGGTCAGTCTTAGGCCCTTCAGTGTTTATCATTTTCATTAAAGATATCGTCATCGATCTCAATTGTAAATCTCTCTTATATATAGACGATTTAAAGATTCAGATTATGAAAAGCTGCAGGTGGATTTAAGCACAACTCTCTGAACATAAATAAATGCAATGTAGTTTCGTTTACGGGGAAATTAAATAAAATACAATATGAGTATCCTATTGATGGGGCAAATCTGACACGTCATGATAGCTTTAAAGATCTAGGAGTAACATTTGACTCACAATCGTAAGTTTTAATTTTTCGAGGAACAGATAAGTTAAGGCCAGGACAGAAGCAGGTATACCAATATGAAACTATACGTTTTATTTAAAAAGAGGTAAGCTTTTAGACATCATTGTTTTTCCATTTATTAAATTTTCCATAATTCTAAAAGTGCAAAAGCATTTGCTTGGTCCAGAACCCTCTACCTTATTCTACTTACTAACGTTTTTAATGTCCACAGATTCTAGGTAACTTCGCACAATATTTAGCAGTGAATTTTGACTATTACAAAATAGAATGCTGTGATGGTGAAAAAGTATATTGCATTATGTTTGAGAAATAAGTTGAAATTAAGTTTTCAACTGAACTGTTTAACGCCGCAAAACTTCGTCAACAGCAATTTTAATGTTTTTAAAACTGTTATGATTGAAGCGTTGGCCCCAACAATCATTTCCATTTACAAATATAAAGTTCCTGCGAGTAAACACGAACCAATCTATTTTATTCATCTATTATGTTTAGTATTTATTGTTAATGTCTAAAAACTAATTGATTTATAGAAAATATAAAAATTTTGACATATTAAAGAAGCCTGAGTTTTATATAATTACTACACTCAAAGAAATCATCATTTTTTTTTAAATAGATTTATGTGGTCATCTGAAATAAAGAGAAAATAAGCACGGCCTTTGATTAAAATACGTTTTTGTTTGGAGAGTAGGCGACTTTCATTTGAAGCGATATTTAACTTATTGTGTTAGAAATCGGGTATTCCCACGTATATGATGTAAGTTTTGTGAGGGAAGTATATCTTTACTGCAAAACACGCATATATCAATCACGGTGAAACCTTAAATTTTACTCTCAAAATAACTATTAAATTGAAAGTCATTGAGAAGAATCACAATTTCATCATTTCTACATCTCCCGAATTGCCCTTATTTTATATTGTATCATTTATTTTTAATAAACAGACACCATATATTTGTAAGGTATAAACTGTGATGGTAAGGAATAAAATATTACTGATCAGAAATTTCTAAAATCGTATAGAGTTTATTTTAAACCTGATTTATTGCGAAATACATGTTTTTTTTTAAATACATAATGATAGCCAAAAGCACAATATTACAAGTTATAATTTGTTGAAATCATGTACAGTTAATGTTTCAACATTGTTTTCACAACAATACAGCCAAAAATCTGAAGCTGGATTCCACAGTTGGAAGCCAACACGGGACTTGTTGGAGAAATACTTTATTTTGCAAACGAAGGTAAATAATTAATTACTTGAATTTCTTTCTATGTTGTCGTTACTTCTAGTAGTACTACCGTAGTAGGGATACCTTTCTTACTGACTGGGATATCCATTGAGTTATGCAAGAAAAGCAGCAGCACAAAACTCATTCCATATGTAATAGAAAAAATAGCGCTACCCATTTTTTCCACATAGAAACAATTCTAAAGAGTTTCCTTTACATACGGGAATACATGTACAGTCTAGCGCAATAATGCCTGGTACTACAATCCCACTTAAATGTTCAATTTTTAGGTTTGAAAACCCACTCGCGCCTAACTTCACTTTGTCTTTAAAAAATATTAGATTATGTTTATACTAGTTTGCTTGTGTCTATAATCACGTCATTTATAAATGTCACTGTCGCAGGATTAAATTAAGCGACTTAACTTCCGTATCCATTGACCGACGTCATTTCTGTCTAGTACACTTTTATAACCGGAATGACACATCTCAAAATTCAAACATTAATAGCAATGCCGTAATAAGATGACAAGTTAAAGACAGATATTTATTTGAAAGCTGAAACGATAAACAACCCATTTCGCATGTAATTACCAATGTTAAATGATTATGTTTTTTTTTATATATAAAAGAAAATCCAGATGGCGCAGGGAGCAATATCTAGCTGTATATGAAATGCCCTATTTCGCTCTATCATCAGAGAGAGAGAGAGAGAGAGAGAGAGAGAGAGAGAGAGAGAGAGAATTAACTGCGAAACCCGACCGGGTTTCTTAATACTTTGCAAAACAGTAATAATATAAGACACACGCAAAAATATCTTAGAACGATGCACAAGACAATTTGAGACGTTTATAGAAATAAAAGTATAGTGTACAATAATATTTAAAAAATATCATATACTATAATGTATATATATTTGTGGAATGTATTGTGTATAGTAAATGTCGTAGACAGGAAAATAACCTGTGGGCTAGAGCCTTTTTCAGTGGGAGGGAGAATCTATGTCTTAGCCTCCACAAATGTTAACGAGATGTGAAAACATGAGCTGTCGATAAATAGAGCTTTAATCAAAACTCCCCATATACTTGTGTAAGACCTGATAAATCCAAAAATTTCTAAGCTATGCACATAACGACCTTGAATATGACTATAAGATTCTCATAACAGTCATAACTGTAGCGTTGTCATTAGTTTTTACTGAATCTTGTTTCTCAGAGCAGAGTAACAAAAATAATAGCATTTTTGGCTACAACACAATCAACATTCTCAAGTGTAAGCACCTGGCTTGGGAACAAGGAATTTTCTAAAAATACATCCTTACAATTATTTAACGTGGCATTCTCGACCTATTGCTGATATTTCCTGCATATTTACGAGTTTTAATTTATCGGTTGTTTATTATTTAATTACACGACTATTTATCAGGCATTTAGGTGATTCTAAAATATATATTTTTTTTCATTGTGAAACATCTCGAAATAAACAGTATCTTAAAATGTATGAGTTTGATTCACACTGTTTGCATCTCACATAAATTCTAAGAGTGAAAGGCTATATAAATGTAAATAAAGGACATTTGGTAGACATATCAGCTTTTAATACATTTTTTGATACATGATCATGTAATTGTATGAACTGGAATTTACACTACATAGACAACCTATTTCCGTTAAAGCAAATGTGTTGAGTTAAAACGAGTGAAAGTACAACTGTAAAAAATAATGCCCATGTAATTTAATTTTAAAAATTAATTAAAAAACCTAACGATTTACAGCAACAAATAAATAATTTCAATAATAATTTGTTCTAAGAATTTAACTAAAGACAAAAAAAAAGTTCCTCACAAAAGTTCTACATTTAAATGCGTTCACTGGCTTTTAAGCTCATTTTATTCAGAAAACTTGATGCAATAGAGGCAAAAAAGTTCTTGAACAAGAAACAGTTAAACATAATATTTTTAGTCGCAAACTCCTCTATAAATCCTTATTTTACTATAAGGAACCTAACCAGACTGCAACCAACAGCTACTCTCCGGGCTATGTGCCCCGCCGAGCGCTGAATTACAAGTTACAAGCCTGGCGCGTTAAGTGTAATAATTGCATATTACCATCAAAACGCTAATGCTTCGATTGCAACAAACACCAGCCGAAAGACTGATCCTACTTAAAGGAGCTCCCTTGCCAGTCGTCACACACCACTTGCAGACTGCAGTTTCGAGCTGTTGGCTCTCGTCAGTGCAAGGTAGGTATGCGACGACCGACATGAGAATCCTTTGACTATAGTACATCCCGGTATTTTTACAATAGTGACATGTAAAACAGCCAGCAGGCGCCATCTAGCGGTCCAGTGTCTGTTGCAATCGAAAAATAAATAGCCTGACTTGGCTTAGCATAGTTCAAATGTGCTTTTAGAGGGCGGAATATTAAACATAATATTTTTAGTCGCAAACTCCTCTATAAATCCTTATTTTACTATAAGGAACCTAACCAGACTGCAACCAACAGCTACTCTCCGGGCTATGTGCCCCGCCGAGCGCTGAATTACAAGTTACAAGCGACATGAGAATCCGTTGACTATAGTACATCCCGGTATTTTTAACGCGCCAGGCTTGTAACTTGTAATTCAGCGCTCGGCGGGGCACATAGCCCGGAGAGTAGCTGTTGGTTGCAGTCTGGTTAGGTTCCTTATAGTAAAATAAGGATTTATAGAGGAGTTTGCGACTAAAAATATTATGTTTAATATTCCGCCCTCTAAAAGCACATTTGAACTATGCTAAGCCAAGTCAGGCTATTTATTTTTCGATTGCAACAGACACTGGACCGCTAGATGGCGCCTGCTGGCTGTTTTACATGTCGCTATTGTAAAAATACCGGGATGTACTATAGTCAAAGGATTCTCATGTCGGTCGTCGCATACCTACCTTGCATTGACGAGAGCCAACAGCTCGAAACTGCAGTCTGCAAGTGGTGTGTGACGACTGGCAAGGGAGCTCCTTTAAGTAGGATCAGTCTTTCGGCTGGTGTTTGTTGCAATCGAAGCATTAGCGTTTTGATGGTAATATGCAATTATTACACTTAACGCGCCAGGCTTGTAACTTGTAATTCAGCGCTCGGCGGGGCACATAGCCCGGAGAGTAGCTGTTGGTTGCAGTCTGGTTAGGTTCCTTATAGTAAATTAAGGATTTATAGAGGAGTTTGCGACTAAAAATATTATGTTTAATATTCCGCCCTCTAAAAGCACATTTGAACTAAGAAACTGTTAGATAGTAATATTTAATAATATACTAATATAAATTGAAAAAATTCAAATTTGGAAACAACAATGCTGTAGTGCCTTACCATTACTAGTTCCCTGTGCAACTGCAAAAAGGCTAAAAACGCAAAAGTATTGTCACCCCGGCACAAGAAATTTCCCCCTCCCCATTTTTGAGGGTGAAGAACATGATGGTGACAATATTTGTCACCCCAAACCTCACAAACCTCTCTAAATGCAAAAAACAGCCCTCTTTCAGATTTTTCGGGTGTGGGCGTTCGCATACTTATCTGATTGGGATTCTTTGCTCAATTTCAATGAATTGAGTAAGTATCGACCACAAGGATTGAAACTGTCCCCACCCCCAAAACCAAGATACCATCAAAACGCTTGAACTTGAACAGATATAGGTATACCCCTTTTTCGAGACCGAGTAACACGCTGGTGACAATATTTTCTCTCCCTCCCTAACCACCCTCAAATATAAAACCATCCTTATCCAGGCCCGGGAGTGCGGGGGCTATTTGTTTCTTCAATTTGGATCGAATTTGTAATTTCTGGAAAAGAGAGATTCAGATGGAATGGTACGTAAGGACTTCTTATTTCTTTTATTTATTGTAGAGGTATTTTTTAAAATTTTATTCATTCAAGACATTATTATATACACATTAATAAATAAAACTTTTTAAACGCTAACAGATCTTTCGACGCTTACAATTATTATCGCACACTCCGTCGGAGTCGGAATGAATATCGTAGTTTTGCGTTTGGGGGTGGTTAGGGAGCGGTGGGTAAGAAGATATAGATTCTTCCGGGTCTTGCCGTGGTCGTCGAACTTGACTTGATGTTTCGCTGATCATCCTGTCAGTTTCTTCAGAAGGATTCTAAAGACTGAATCTGTTGTGTTACACTCCTCGTTATATAAATAGGCGCCGCTTCGCTTCGCTGGTCATTGGTCGCGCTTGGTTCGCTTCGCTGCTCACTCGTCGTGTTTGGTTGACCGTGACTTACTACGTGCTGGTACTTGGCAATACCAGTCTCTACGTGTTACTAAGTCGATACCAATCCTCTCTGTTAAAGTTATTCACGTTTTTCATAATTTCCAGTGATTCCCTAATGATTCGCGGAAAATAGCGCGTATTCCTGTCTAATATATTGACGTCCTCGCAGTCGGATGGTTCTCGTTATTATGGACATGTTCTGCTATCGCCGACCTATATGTGTATCCAAACCTGGTATTTCTCTGGTGTTCTTTGATTCTGCACTGGATACTCCGTCCTGTTTGTCCGATGTAGCTCTTACCGCATGTGCACTTCAACTGGTAAACACCTTTTGATAACAGTTTGGGGACAGGGTCTTTGACTGAGGGAAGCATCTGCTGTATTTTCTTCACTGTTCGAAACCATACACCTACTTTCTTTTTCAATAAAATCTTCTTCAACCTATCTGTGACTCCCGCGACGTAGGGTAGGCATGCATACGTTGTTGGTTGTTGCTGTTCTTCTTCGGAGGGTCTCCTCTGGTAATTACTACTCGTCGTATATTGCTTTGACTGTATCCGTTCTTCTCTAAAGCTTGTTGGACATGCTGTAGCTCCTCGGGTTTGTTCTCATCGTCGCATATTGTGTTGGCTCTGTGGACCAAGGTTCTAATTAACGCTCTCTTCTGTTGTGGATGGTGGTGAGATGTCGCATGTAGGTAACGATCGGTGTGCGTTTTCTTTCTGTAGACACCGTGGGTCAGCTTGCCATTGTGTGACCTTTTCACTAATACATCTAAGAAAGGTAAAGCTCAATCGATCGATCAGCGAAACGTCAAGTCAAGTTGGATGACCACGGCAAGACCCGGAAGAATCTACTTCATAAGAAGATATTGTCACCAATGTGTTACTCGCCCTCGAAAACGGGGCATTGATTGCATTTTCGGTTTTGGGGCTGGGGGTGGTTTTCGACCCTTGAAGTCGGGTGGGACGGCTTGTGGTCGACAGTTGCTCAATTTATTGAAATTGAGTAGAAAAATCCCGATCCGACAAATCCTCGCACACCCAAACCCGATATATTGGGGAAAGGGGGTGGTTCGTGAGCGTTGGGGTGAAAAATATTGTTACTATCGTCTTCTTAGCCCTCAAAAACGGGGGGGGGGGGATGTCTTTTGCTGCGTTCATAATACTTTTAGGGTCTTTGCATTTCCACAGGAGACTATACCTTTATCTTTACCATTAGCTTTCGTAAGTTTTCTTATGAAAAACTAGTGAAAAGTGGTCAAATTAATGTGAAACAACTATTTCATTATACCTTTACCTGCAATCGTATACATAAAATACTCTTAATTATCGGTTATCAAAATTGAATGAATTGTTTGTTAGTGTACCTGACGTAACTGTGACTATGCATTTTTTAAAAGATCTTATACTATTTAATAATTTATTTTTTTCATTTTATATATTTATTAGTTTATGAAACACGATTTAAATATCTTTTTCTTCTTTCAACTACCCAATGACTAGGCTGCAGCACTTATAGTGGCAAACGAACATTAAACAACTTTATAATAATTTTGTTAACCTCGTTGTTAACCTAATAATTATATACTTTCCCACGTTGATTCCTTTTCTTTGCAATTTCATTTTAGGATAAATTTAATAATAATTGTGAAGGTTGTTTGTTGATCGTTACCGCATCTTTATAACTCAGCTATTACAACAATTATAAAAATGAAATTAGTATTATTGTAGTAAATGTATTTTCTCGCCATGTAATTAACTTTCTTGGAATGGTTTATTTCAATTTGATTTCAAAGCATTCTTACAAATGAAAGTATAGGTATTTTGTTTGCCACAAATGTCAAATATAAAAACATAAATCATAATAAGTATGCATTATAAACCGCATAAAAATTTAATTTAAAGTCAATATGCTGAAAGGTTTATGCTCTGATTAGTAGTTTTGGAATTTTTGTAAATTATTAGATTGTCTGGTCCTGTATACCAAAGGCAATGACTATAAAAAAATATTGAAAAGGACTAGTAAAATAAAACCACACACTTCAAGTGTTTTTGTAACTAGATTTAGTACTGTAAGAGTCATATATATCATCTAATTTTAAACCTTACAGCTTAGCTCTTAACCAATAAGTAATGCATATATATTCTCTGATTTGACATATTTCATTATAATACATGAAAGAACCTTCATAATTTTGATAAAATAAGAAAATTCTGTACTGACTTAAGTAAAGAACAGCGACACTTCTTCTATATTTATATTTTTATAACCACTTATGCAATAACTTCAAGAACCATAATTACTGTTTTTTAAGTACGACTGCAAATTAGAATTTTAACACTTTCACCAACGGTCAGCCTAATATGATTTCTGTGTATATTTACCCTTCTATTTACATTTATTTTAAAAACACGGATGAGGTGTTGAGCCTTGGGAGACCTAAAAAGGTTAATTTTGTCGACAAGTTTAATAATATGACCGGAGCAAGAAAGTATCTCTCCGGAGTATGTACGGATACGGATGTATCATCGTTGTCCTTTCAAATTTGTGGGACAAGTGAATATTCAATTATAATAATAAAAGCGAATTTAGGATGCTTCTGCTAATTTATTGTAAGTATATGATGGGTTTTATGAATTAAATGAATCGTGAAGGAACCGGTTATGAAAGATACAAACAACTTTTACGAGTAAGAACAAAACTTACGGTAATTTGGAAAAACTAACTATAGCATGAGCAACTACTTTGTGTATTAATAATTCTGCGCTTATGCAAAAAAAGAAAACAATGAACAAGATATTAATATACAGGAATACCAGCATTCATCTGTGTTGTATTATTTCCAAATTCTGTTGTGATATTTTGAAATAACACCATATTAATTCATAAAGAAAACTGTATTGCAATAAGTTCTCTATTAAATAAACCCGGGAGAGATTTTTGTGAAGTGTTCAAAAATACATCAAAACAAACCCACAAACAAATCTTTTATTACTTGTACTTAAGTTTTAGAACACATTCGGATCAACTCGAGTTGCGTATTGCGAATAGGATGGATTTTACTTTATCTGAGTAAAGAGTTGCACGCATGTTTTTGTTTTCTGTTTTCGTTCATTTGTTCTGTTTGATAAAATACCAAAATATTTTATAGAAGACATATATTTTTATTAATTACATGCAATTTTTATATTTCGGCCATTAAAAACAGTTAGAGACGTTTATAACACAACGTAATGGTAATTAGAATCAGTTATGTTATTTTAATTCACTTAGTTATTGTTATACTAATTATCAAAATGTTTATAACATTTCGAACTGTTTACGCATTTATTATATTCATGTAGACATAAGATTTTTAATTTAATTTGTGCGGGAAAGTGATAAATCAGCGAACCAAAGTGAAAGTGAGAACCAATTCGTTTTATCAAGTTGTTGTCAAGAAAGATTCAAGTTGGTATTGGTGATTTTATTAAATATAAGGGAGAGTGTGGGAAAAAATGGAAAATTGCAAGTTGCTAGGGGATGAAAAATAAATAAAAAGAAAATTATAGAAAATCATTTTTTAGAGAAAGTAAATATTAAAAGATACGAGAGACTGTTGTTGGTGAAAGTAAAGTATAAGAAGAAAGAAGACAACCAGTTTACAAATTTGAGACAAAGAAAATCAATTTTTAAAAAATTGTGACAAGTTGGAAAAAGAAGATAATTATAAATCATTTTAAGGTGCAGAAAACGATTCCTAGTGGAACTGAGATATGACTTGAATTGGGTAGGAGCTTAGCAGATTGCAGTTGAACATGGGATTAAGTGATACAGTGCGATTGGAGGTTTTATTTGAGGTACGTGGACTAAAAATCCCGAAAAATCGATTCCCCCCCATATCTGGAAAACTGTATATTTTCCGACTTCGTGGCCATGAGGACTTTTGATGAGAAGCTCAAGAGGAATAACATATCGATTCCAGCTAGTTTTACCGGGGGCCATTTCCCATAAGAAATCTGCGGTGTCCTTTCTTGTATATCTTTTAATAGTTTGAGAAATAATTGAGTATATGTTAAATTGAAAATTTCGATCATTAATGCTATTTTTAATTAACAAATTTGATTTTAAACAATAATTATCCAAATTATTTTATTTTTAGTATCGTATTTATATTATAGCTAGATAGGGAATCTTATTTAATATTTTATGTGTATCGTATTTTATTGTTCTCACAATACACTGTTCCTTTTGATTTGAATTTGTTTTATTGCTGTGTGTTTTCTAGAATTCGAATAGAGGAGTTTGCGACTAAAAATATTATGTTTTAATATTCCGCCCTCTAAAAGCACATTTGAACTATGCTAAGCCCAGTCAGGCTATTTATTTTTCGATTGCAACAGACACTGGACCGCTAGATGGTGCCTGCTGACTATTTTACATGTCGCTATCCCAAAGATACCGAAATGTACTAAATAGTCAAGTGATCCTCGTGTCGGTCGTCACATGCCTACCTTGCACTGACGAGAGCCAACAGCTCGAAACTGCAGTCTGCAAGTGGTGTGTGACGACTGGCAAGAGAGCTCCTTTAAGTAGGATCAGTCTTTCGGCTGGTGTTTGTTGCAATCGAAGCATTAGCGTTTTGATGGTAATATGCAATTATTACACTTAACGCGCCAGGCTTGTAACTTGTAATTCAGCGCTCGGCGGGGCACATAGCCCGGAGAGTAGCTGTTGGTTGCAGTCTGGTTACGTTTCTTACAGTAAAATAAGGATTTTATAGAGGAGTTTGCGACTAAAAATATAATGTTTTAATATTCCGCTCTCTAAAAGCACATTTGGGTAATGTATTCAATATAAAAAAAATAAGGAGTCTAATGAAGATGATGCTAGCAGTTTAATTGCGTTAAGTGAGTTCCCAAAATTATATCTTAGAAGAAGAGCTGCCCAAACTGGAATTTCTAAAAGTTCAAGGCCAATAAAATTCATCCATATAAACCAAAATTTGTACACACTCTTGAAGAAAGTGGCGACGCTAAACAATTGAATTTCTGTTTATGGATGGGCGAGAATATTTTCAGTGATAGACACTTTCACGAAAATATATTTTTTTCTGACGAGGCAACGTTTTCTACTGGTACAGTAAATTCACAGATTTGGAGATATCGGTTCAAATTTCGTATACGAAATAGACGGCAATATTCCCAGAAAGTGAATGTTTGGTGTGAGATTTCATTCTTTGGAATGATTGGTCCATATTTCTTTGAACGGCTTGTAAATCAACATTCTTAGCTAGAAATGCTAAATACATTATTATTGGATCAACTCGACAATATATCCATATTGCAATGGATGAAAATATTCTTATAGTAGGACAGCAGTTCTGCACATTCTGAAATTACTATCAGAGGATGGTTAGACCATCATTTTCCAAAAAATGGATTGGAAGATATGTGTTGATTTGTTGGCCACCTTGTAAGTCCGGATTTAACTATAATGGATTTCTACTTACGCGGATTTTTAAAACAAAAAGTTTATGCTTTTAATATTAACAATAATTTAGAATTATTAAAAACCAAATTAAAGAAGCAGTTCATGGTATACCTCTCCAAGAAACCTAAAACAGTTATAGAGGATTACGAGCTAGACTAGAGCTATGTGTTGAAGCTGGTGGCAACAATTTTGAATAATGACGCGATATATTTATGTTCATTTCTAGATATAGTTGAAGTAGACAGTTCCCGGCAAATAAAAACTGCAACAAAACTTTACGACCTCGTTAAAATACCATGACTCTTTGTACTACCTCGACCGCAAATCATCTCGCTTACTTTTATAGGTTTTTAATGTGCGTCGGGTCGTTTGATGCAGGTATGCCGCCGTGGCCCGCGGCGATAATAAACATGTCGTAAAGTTTTTGTTGCGCTTTTTGAGTGCAGGGAAGTCCTTACTTGGACTATACCTATGGTAATTTTTTTAATTATCATTTTTCAATTATAATTTGTGCTCATTGGTCCTAACCCAAAATGTAATTTTGCTTCACAATGAAAATTAATAATTATTTTTTCTCTAGACACTTACATTACTACTAATTACAAAATTTCATCAATTTTAGATTGTACATATTTATTTTAAAAAATGCTATACACACACACAAAATGGCCATACACATTTTTAAACATTAAACAACACTGAAACTAAATTTACCTATTTCAACAGAACAGTCTCATTAATTTTCATCCCCTATAGCCACCTCCACAAATTAACATTTTGACGACCAATGGATTTTGATTTGATGTCTTCGACGAAATCGATATTAGCTTTTAATCCCAAAGTGCAAACAGAAATCATTTCTAATGGATTTCAATACTATCGTGGACTACACTATTTCTTTATTATAAACGATACTAATATATCTTCTTCCTTGCACTGTAAGCAAGTACTTAAAAATGTAAACGTATATCTACTACATATAATACTTCCTTTCATCTTATAAATTCCTTTGAGACCCTCACGGAGTAATGGAATTAGAGTGTACTGCCTACCCTGACTGTCATAGGGGTTTAAGCCCCGTTCGTAAACAAAATCTCGACTGTAGGTAGGCAGGTAGAAAAAAAATCCTGATATATTTTTAAAAGAGGCTTTATACGACAAAAGGTTTCAAAACCGATGTCGATTATTGCCTCACAGTTAGTGGTCCTAAAACGAACATGGTAGAAAATAGACCGTTTATAAAAGAAAATAATTACACGTTGGTATATGGGCTCTATAGAAGATTGAAAAGTGTAAAATTGCGTTACTTTTTACGATAACTCGGTTTCGACCGTTTAACAGGTTTGATAAGGCTTGAAGCGTTTAAAGTCGGATTGAGTCAACACGAATTATGGACCATTTTAAGTAATATAGTATGCAGTAGCTTTAGAAATAATATTAGGATGAATTTACGAAAAGCGAGGCACACCATATTTTGACAGTTAAATATTGAAAATTAACAATTAGTTTATTACATAATAAAATTAGTGGATACTAGCTATAAAGGATGTTAGTTAAGTACACAGCCAAGTTTCAGGAGCTTTCGTACTGATTCTAAAATAAAACGTTCATATTTGATTTGATTTTTGTTCGGATAATCTTAGCGTAACAGTTGTAACGTAATTGATGTACTGCATATGTCTGACCACAATCTAATGTAACTTATCGTTGTTACAGATATTTCAATCCCAACAATTTTTATAAAGATGTATCTTTGGTTAGTAATTTCAGTTCAGTACATTTTTTATTTAGCACGCTTTGTTGAATTGTTGAAAAGTTCTCCCACTCACAGGGTTTTCCCTTTGTGGGATCCACTGCTCACTTGTTCACTTTCTACCATACTATTGTATATCATGATATCATAGTGTTCTGTATTCAATTAATTATACGTTAATGCTTTTGTAATTAATCATGTAGTAGTGTTTTTATAACTAATTATTTAGTAGTGAATAAATTATTATTATTATTATTTATTTCTTTTCCCTTTGGTCTTATAATTCCTTGAACACATTATTGAATTTCTCCAACTACCTATGTTAATACATATAGATTTTTATTTTCTT
Organism: Leptura quadrifasciata; assembly: GCA_963675555.1. Classification (NCBI taxonomy): domain Eukaryota; kingdom Metazoa; phylum Arthropoda; class Insecta; order Coleoptera; family Cerambycidae; genus Leptura; species Leptura quadrifasciata. The sequence continues at coordinate 84,414,373 of OY776679.1, read as the reverse complement.
CTAGTACCCTGTTAATATACTATTACTTACTATAATAAGATATGTATATCAAAATTTTTAGAATTTTCAGGTTAAGTGGAAGAGCGGATGTACATTTCGTACAACCGAACTTCGTCCTTTCATTTATGGGTACTATTTTTTATGTACAACTAAACATTTGTCGACCTCTACGTCACCTGCTGCTACAGAAATAAATATAGTACATGTAAATTAAACATAAAACTATAGAATAGGAGAAATAATTTTATAAAGTATAAATATGTTTATTCCTAATAGTGTTAAAAGTTCCCATATAACCAGTGCAGTACTATTTGGGTGTACTAATAGAGGAACAATTCTTTATAAGTCTTCCAAATATCAAAATAGTGGATAAATACTATGGAATCGACGTTGAACAAAATGGAATGCGGATATGTGTAAGAAAGCATCTGTCAAAACCCTTTAAAGCCATGAATGAACTGCGCCACACAGATGCAGGTCCGTCCAAATCTTAGTATATGTAAACGACATCCAAACCAAGGTTTGATCTAAAGCAGTAGCTAAAGAAAGGTACACAAATGCAATATGTAACTATATGAACCCCTAATAAGATTGGTGTCAACATACAACTCCAAAACATAGACCTGAGTGGTTTTAAGATGAAAGTTCCAAGGAAAATCTATGCAGCCATTGAAGAAAATGGGGTGTGGAAGAAGGTACAATTTAGAATAGTGCAGGCTGTTTGGGAGATTATTAAAACTACCAAATTTAGTCGTCTTATGGTTCATCATATTACAACAATAGAGGTAGATGATCCTATCCAAAAATACTGGAGGCAAAGCAGAAAATGACGCCGAATATTGTTCTTAAATATAAATATACTATATATACCGAATTAAATAATGTAGGAACAAGCACATGAAGAATAGAAGTGTTGAAAAGAGTTAGGTTGCTGGAAAAAATCTGGAGGAAGGTAAATCAATGAGATTGTAGTAGAAAATCGAACGTGAACATTCTCACATCATCACCTTTTGCATATGATAAGAAGCGCCGGTATCGAAGGATCAAGACGCGACGTCGCTATAAACGCTTGGTCGTCATAAAACAGTTATCCCTGTGGTAACTTTTCTGACACCTGTGGAAGAAAACTTTTCAAGTCAAATGGATCCATAGGCCGTATTTTCGCAGTACCTATGCATACTGAACATGAGGATCAAGTCAGCTTTTGCATTTTGCTCTACGCGAGATATCTGTCCTCACTGAGCTGGTCTTACGACAGCTTGGGGTGTACTTATGTTATGAGCATAATAATGATCCCAACCCAACTTCAAAGTAGAAGTTTGGCAACGTAAGTTCTGGGTGTTAGTGTTTACATAAACACTGAACTTCTACCATCAGCCATTGCTCTTAGTAAGGTAAAGGGACCAAGGTGGATTAAACAATGATGGAAACTCAGATTATTTTGGTACTACTATACAGGGTGTCCCACGACGAACTGCGGCGATCGATATCTCGAAAAGTAGACATCGGAAAATTTTGAAAATTTGGTAGTAAACTAATGTCGATGGGGGCAACACGGCTACAATATTTTCAAGATGGCACTTCCGGTTAGACTGGAAGTCGATACCAACTTGCTTATTTTAAATGGGACACCCTATATATTATTACATTTTTGGATGGTACGCTAAATTCTAGGCCGATTTTGTGTATCATGTCCTATACCTAAGTCTCTCCGTTTTTGAGATATTTCAATTTTTATGTCAAAAATGACGTTTGCGGGCCCTAAAAGATTTATCAATTTTTCCTATAAGGAACCCTTTTTTATCTAATTTGGGTTCGATTCTTTGTTGAAAAAGACCTACTTTAATAGAGTTTTTATAATATTTTGATAAGTATTAATGCAGTGTTAAAAAAATAAGAATAAAGATGAAATTGAGAAAACTGTCAAAAATCAATTTTTTTCAAATGGAAACCCCCAATTTTTATAATCTTATCTTATTCGCCATTAAACATAAGGGTAAGTTTGTATATGGATATCTATTCCGAAAATTTTTAGTTTTCGAGACATTCCCAATTTAATATTTCTATATGGGGATTTTGCTATGGATTTTAAGTTCAATTACTGTTAGTTGGCTATGACGGCGTTGGGTGCTAAACAAATGTATGTAGCTGGCACTTACCAATTGACAATTATTAATTATCATGTCGGGGCGCTTAAATTATGCACACGAGGATTACTTAAATTCGTTTATAATCTATGGAGAATGTTACAAAGTTTTATCAAAAACATGTGAAATATTTGCTAATAGTTATCCAGAGAAACAAAAACTGTCTCCGAACAGTATTAAACGAATAATGGAGAATTTCAAAAATTTTGGCACCGTTAAGGCAACAGTTCATAAAATAAAACCAATTCTCGCTGATGAAAATATCGAAATTGCTATTTTGGGATATTTTGCGGCATATCCTATGACATCCTTAAGACAAGTGGCCTTACAAACAGGAATCTCCAAGAACTCTATTCATAAAATTCTTTTGAAACACAAATTCCATCCCTATTCAATTTCTATGGTTCAACACCTAAAGGACACCGATTTGACCAGAAGAGTTCACTTTTGCGAATTTATTTTAACAATGTTACAAGGCAACTTTCGATTTTTGGACAACATAATTTGGACTGACGAGGCAAAATTTACGAAAAATGGACTTTTCAACAGACATAATTCCCACTTTTGGTGTGATTCAAATCCCCATGCCGTGAGATTGCGAAATTATCAAGAAACCTGGCAATTTAATGTGTACTGTGCTGTGAGAAATGATGGAGTCGTAAAACTTAATTTTTTTGGAGAAAACTTAAACGGTAATGAATTAATACTTAAATAGTTTCTGTTTTTCAAATTACGTATCAACTTTTTTTAGGTGAAAGATATTTGAATATATTACAAGATTTAGATAATGAATATTTGAACAATTTACCGCTAGCTGAACATAAGCAAATATTTTACCAACACGATGGCGCGCCACCACACAGCAGCTTCATAGTTAACAACTTCTTGGAAGAAACTTTTTACGATAAGTTGATTGCTAACAATGGACCTTTTCTGTGGTCTCCCCGTTCTCCTGATCTGTCTGTCTTAGACTATTTTATATGGGGACAATAAAAGATATGGTTTATTTTAATCCAGTCACAACAATGGAAGATTGTCAGGCAAGAGTAAGGAATGCTTTTGAAAGATTATTTCCAGGTTCTATTAGAGCGGCCACCCATGACGAACTAATCAAGAGGTGCAAAAAATGTTTGGAAGTTCAGGGTGGACACTTTGAACACTTATTAAAATAAAATATTTTCCTGAGTATAAGTAGTTATACTGTTAGTATTTTATGTAAAAACCTTTTGTATCTAAGTTACATTTGTTTAATTATTTTATGAACTGTTGCAGTGCCAAATTTTTTGAAATTCTCCATTATTCATTAAATACTGTTCGGAAACGGTTTTTGTTTCTCTGGATATCTATTAGCAAATATTTCACATGTTTTTGATAAAACTTTGTAACATTCTCCATAGATTATAAACAAATTTAAGTAATCCTCGTGTACATAATTTAAGCGCCCCGGCATGATAATTAATACTTGTCAATTGGTAAGTGACAGCTACATACATTTGTTTAGCACTCAACGCCGTCATAGCCAACTAACAGTAATTGAACTTAAAATCCATAGCAAAATCCCCATATGAAATATTAAATTGGGAATGTCTCGAAAACTAAAAATTTTCGGAATAGATATCCATATACAAACTTACCCTTATTTTTAATGGCGAATAAGATAAGATTATAAAAATTGGGGGTTTCCATTTGAAAAAAATTGATTTTTGACAGTTTTCTCAATTTTATCTTTATTCTTATTTTTTGAACACTCTTTATTAATACTTATCAAAATATTATAAAAACTCTATTAAAGTAGGTCTTTTTCAACAAAGAATCGAACCCAAATTAGATAATGAAGGGTTCCTTATAAGAAAAATTGATAAATCTTTTAGGGCCCGCAAACGTAATTTTTGACATAAAAATTGAAATATCTCAAAAACGGAGAGACTTAGGTATAGGACATGATACACAAAATCGGCCTAGAATTTAGCGTACCATCCAAAAATGTAATAATATATAGAGTGTCCCATTTAAAATAAGCAAGTTGGTATCGACTTCCGGCCTAACCGGAAGTGCCACCATCTTGAAAATATTTTAGCCGTGTTGCCCCCATCGACATGTCTACTTTTCGAGATATCGATCGCCGCAGTTCGTCGTGGGTCATTCTGTATAGATATTATACGTTCCTTTCAACATAAGTATGTTGTTTAAAATAAAGTCTGTCTATTAAGCAATTACAAACACTCATACATATTAGATGATAAAAACAACTAAACAACACACACAGGTTGAGGATTGGTCCATCATCTTAGTTTCCACAAATTTTCATAATATTACTATAAACATAAACACATTATATTCTAATGCGAGTGTTACAGGTGCAACCTGTGGTTTTGTCTCCCACTCATCATTGCCCACGTTCTCGGCGTCATAATCAACTAATCAATCTAATTATAATAAATAACATGTTCCTCAGTTTGAGACATAATAAACTGAACATCGTTGACGAATGTTTTAATAATATGTTGCATATTTCCAGAAGTACACATTTAAACTTCCTTAAACAAAGCCCAAGGCATGTTTTGTCGTTTTTGGCATACTATGAATATTAATTATTATATACTTATCCCGTTCCTATCTACAATTTAAATTTATGGAAATATATCATCAACACTAACTGGCTTAAATTAATAGGAAAAATTTTATACGGTCCGCTAAAACGAAAAGTGAAATCTGGGATAGTAAAAACACCACATTAAAAATTGTAATTTTCAATTATGCATTGGTAAATAGTGTAATTAAATCATAACGAAAGAGCATTTTAATGGAATTATTAACGAGCTTATTACCAGTTCTATAACAATAGAACTTTTTTATGAATTAATTTTATTGGTAGAAAAACATTGCTTGGGAAATTGTTCGCCAGTTTAATAGAATGTCAATTAAGTAGAAAGGCCATCTCAACCATATTCGATTAATGTTATTAATAGATTAGGTTACCACAGGAACTGTGGTCAAAACAATAAAGTGTGTTCATATTTTCATTGAAATGTAGACAAATTAACTATAGTATATTCAGTAACATAGTGGGGCCGATCTGGGTTTCGAAACGACAGTGTTTTTTTCGAATTATTTTTTGTGTATATTATGTAGTCGGACTTCCCCTATCATCTGGTCATGTTTGCGAGCGCGAGGGGGGTGGTGGAGGGGGAAAATTTACATGTAAAGATAAGAAAAATCAGTTTTTCGGACATAACTCGCTTAGTTTGATTCGGATCGAAAAGTGTAAAATGGATAAAATGAAGGCCCAGCGAAAGCGTGTAAACTGAATTTTGATTCGTCGAAATCGGTCCAGGTTCTCAAGATATTGCGATTTGAAGGTACGGGTTTGTATATGTATTTTTCGTTGCGGCGGGAACGTAATGAGAGCCATTTTCGCGTTTTTTTCAGGGAAGAAAGAGACTTGGCGCCTTTTTTTTCTTTCTCCGATAGACACTCAGGACCTAAGTCTGTGTCCAAATTTCAAGTAGCTAGATTGATTAGGGGGGAGGGGGAAGGGTAAACGTAAATGAAATTAAAACTGCTGTAACTTCCTCAGTTTTTCTGCAAATCGCGTAGCAAACGTGAAATTGTGTACTAATGTGCCTACTTTAAGATCCGCTCGTGTATTTTCAATTTTCTCCATACATAAACAAATCATTGGGAAATAACCAATTTATTGTCATTGTTCTTAGAAAGTCATTTTTCGCCAGGAATGAAAGGGGTGGGGGAGTGACTTGCAAAAAGCATTTGACTGTGTGCCGCACACTTTGCTGATAGAGAAATTAAAATATTATAAATTTGATGATAAAAGTACTGAATTAATAAGAACTTTTCTAACTAATCGAAAACAATTCACAACTATTAATGGCAAGAATTCCGAAATTGCAAATATCACAAATGGCGTACCTCAAGGATCGACCTTAGGACCCATACTGTTCCTTATTTATATCAATGACATAAATTTTGAATTACCCGATATCAAACTAGATAAAATTATAAATTTGATGATAAAAGTACTGAATTGATAAGAACTTTTCTAACTAATCGGAAACAATTCACAACTATTAATGGCAAGAATTCCGAAATTGCAAATATCACAAATGGCGTACCTCAAGGATCGACCTTAGGACCCATACTGTTCCTTATTTATATCAATGACATAAATTTTGAATTACCCGATATCAAACTAGATAAAATCTTATTTGCAGATGACAGTACAATAACTTTCGAAGAACCAAATTTAGATTTGCTCGGCCAGCATTTGTTCGATACACAGTTACAAGCAAAAATATGGTTTAGTAAAAATAAATTATGCCTTAATGACAAAAAAACCAAGCAAATTATGTTTACTCACAAATCTATCGATATAAAAAATGATGAAGAGGTAAAATTTTTAGGGCTGTATTTAGACCCAACTCTGTCATGGGATATACATGTGGACACATTAGCTGGTAAACTTGGTAAAAGCATATTTGCCATCAGGTGTTTAATAAATATCATGCCAAAAAGGGGTATTATTACTGCATATCGTTCACTTTTTATGTCTTAGTGTTCGTATGTTCTTCTTGAATGGGGTCATTCACCACATGCTAAAAGAATATTCGGCTTACAGAGAAAGGTAATAAGAATTATGACCAATCTAGGATATCAGGACGATGTAAAATATAAATTCACAGAACTCAAACTACTCACGCTGCCTTCTTTATATATCTACCTGTGCATTACGTATGTTAAGGAAAATTTAACAAAATACGAGTGTCTTAATAGAATACATGAACACAATACAAGAGAGGGACACAAAATAAGAATAAAGTGTTTAAAACTTACAAGTAGTAGAAATGGAACCAACTATTTTGGACCATTATTTTATAATAAACTACCCACAGACATCACTGCTCTTCCTCTGAATAAATTTAAATGTGTTATAAAAACGTTTTTAATAGAAAAGGCATTCTATAGCACCCAGGAATTCATGGTTGTAATGTATCTACCTACCTGCAGATGTAATATGAATTGTGAATGTAATTATACAATATTTGTTTTATTTCACAGTATCTTACTACTATATACTATATAATGTATGTACCATTATTATACAATGTTTTTTTCTATTGTATTTTCTATTGGACGTGTGTATATATACTTTGTATGTTTAACACAAATAAATATGTCTATATTGTCTATATTTCGCCATCGAATGTGGGACTTTTTCTTTTTGATTTGAGCCCAACTAGATTGCGATCGGATGATTAGGAGGGGAGAGGGGGGCCCGGAAAGTTTTTGCCCTGTAGAAGGGCAAGGGAAAGGGTTAGGGACTTCGCGCTGGGCTCATTTTCAAGATTATTTTATCCCAAAGCTCTAACTTCATTAGGGCCTGCACGCGCGCGTGATACATTTATAAAAACGAGCGCGGCAATTCAGCAGCCGCGCAGCGAGATGTCGGGGGAGGAGCCTAGCACTCCCACTTCTCTCACAAATACACGTCCCACTCCGTTTGTCCGCTGAATTTAGAACAGTTACAAACTTGTTGATAAAGCAAACAATATTGTAATGTTATCGAAACTACCACCAACTTCTGCTGCTGCTTGGCATCACTCATATCGCGTTTTTTTACCAAGTTCAAAAATGGAAAAACGTTACGTTAGAAGCTACTGATTGAGGAAGGAAAAAAGTCGGAGGTATATTAACCCCAACTATGGCAACAAAAGAACTAGCTACATATACATATGTGGGCTTCAATTATCGAATCTCTACTGATCGGTGCCGTATGCTACTTTCTTATAATGCCTATTGAAATTGCGCGATTACAATAGATATTTTAAGAAAGTAGCATACGACATTGATCACTAGAGATTCGACAATTGACGCTCTGATAGGTGGTTGTATAGGTTGATTCGATTGTATTTGTTTCTGACAGACTTGCTATATTTTGGAGTTTGATATGCATTTATGGTTCTATTGTTTGATTTATATTGTTTACTTACAGTCGAACCGAATGTATATTTCTAGTTGTGAGCATAAATATACATATTCAAACCTCTCACATCCAATAATTTATTGTCTAGAAATATATTTCTTCAGCTATCTCTATACTCCTTGTTGAAAATTGCCCATAGTATAAAATTTTGTGTTATTTGAAGATGCTCAAGAATTGTATTCCTTGCAGAGCCTCAAACATTAATGCCATACCTAATTATAGATTCCACGAGGCTACTATACATCACTAAGAGAGTTTTCTTATCCAATTTAGTCATATATCTATCTAGACTTTACTAATTGTGGTGGTTGCCTTTTGTCACGCCAAATTCCAGTTCTCTACCGAACAAACTAGTAGGTACGGTGTCTTCTGCATACGATATGAATGCATCCAACATTTTTATCAAGTAGATCATTTACAAAAGTAGAGATGAGGCAGGTCCTAGAATGGTGCCTTGCGGTATTGTCTATTTTTACTCGCTGGGGTCTATTGCTCTACAGGTATTGTTCAATAAACTATTCCCACATTATCTAGTTTGTCCTTTATATCCATTGTCGCTACGACATTAAATTTTTATATAAAATTGACAAAATTCGAGAAGAAGCAATATTTAATCGATCAATTTAGATCGTTTTATACTTTATTTGTATGAACTGGAACCGGCACAGCCAGTGACCTGAGATGATTTCTAAAAATTAAAAAACTACCAGACATTTTTAAGAAGCTATGTGAAATTCATCAAAATAGATCTTTAAAGTAAAAAAGTAAAAAAAATATGTATAAATGCGTCTTCTAAAATTAATAACGTCGAATCACATGCCAATATTAATAGTTAATATTTAGAGTATTTGGAAGAAATCAGAAAAACTGGTATTTTGTATTCTTCTATTTATTTAAAAATTCAATGGTTTGGAGACATTCTATACAACCAGTCTGAAATTTTATGAATTTTTTAACAAAACAATAATATGTATTTTGAAATTGGGTATACTAGTTTAATTGCCCTATAATACCCAAAATTCACTGTGTTTCAATCGACAAATTATTATAGTTTACCATTATACGAGGACGTCCATCATCAATATATACCATTATATTATTTTATAAACACAACTGCCAAACAGGTTATAAACTTCTAGATTATACGAACTGCAAACTGAATGGAAACGTGTAGTAATATCAATCGTATAGTAAATTATCATGCACTCACATATGGCTATACCTATATGAAAACAACTACTTTCTTATGCGCATAGCGTATTTCTTCCTTTTTTAGCAACTGAATAGGGTGTGGAAACGTCGGGAAAAATATATATATATTTATGTCCTAATAGTCTAATGAACGTAGGATTTGACCAAGTACACTCGTAAAGAAATTGAATTTTTACATTTAAGGTGGGCATATTCAAGAGAGAGATCCGATAAGCAAATATTTATTATTATTGACCATAACTTTTTTTTTAATACATGTATTGGTAAAAGACTACCTAAGTAGATATGGCAGATGTAGAGATATGAATTTTCACTCAATAATTTCAGTTGTTTGCAAAATTAAATGCGGTAAATAAAGGTAAATAGGCAAAGCAAGCAGGTAAGAGTCCATAAAACTGCAATGTAGGGCATGTACGAAAAGTCAAGGTCCCAACATTTTTTTTTGGCATCAGCCACCCTCCACTATCACCCGCAATAACACCCCCACACTGTTATGAAAGGGAGTAAAAAAATTAAAATGTGATTTAGCGTGTATACAAGAACGAAACGTCTCAAAAAAATTTTCGGCGCTAGCTACCCCGTCTATCACCCCCACCCTATTATTAAAGGGAGTAAACAATTACACTGTACTTTTTTTTACTAATATACCGGATGTCAACGGATCGTGGTGGACCCCTTTTTTTTCTTATTTTTAAGAATATCAGAATGAAGACACTTTGTGGCATAACTGTAATTTTTTCCCACTTCCGGTTTCACTGGAAATTACCCCAACTTTTGATTTTTAAGTGGAACACCCTGTATGTTATTAATTATATTTTTGGAATTCTTGAAAAATTCTGAGTACGGTGACGCCCCATAAGTGACATTTCGACGAAATTGCACTTGAAAGTTTAGCTTTATCATTTTTTCTACTCTATATTAAAACATAAATCACGTGGTGCTATCTGTTTTTTTTTTCATTATTTTTGGAGATATTAGCAAAAAACTGAATTTTTCCGTCTCTTAGGGTTTTTTATAAGTGTTCACGGGAGTAAATTTTAGTACACCCTTTTGAGTCACTTTCTACTAGCAAAAAACTAGCCTTTCATGAAACAATTAGCGAGGTAACAATTAGTTCATCAAAATTGGTCTCTGACAACTGGGCCATCAACCAAGATCGCCAAAACCAAAAATTAACTTTCAAGGTAATTTTCACATTTAAAAGCCTTTTAAGTGAGTTACCTCGTTACTGTAATCGTCTCTCATAGTTTAGTAGCTGCTGGTTTGAAATTATTTATAATCCTGTTTTAATCAGCTACTTTTAAATCCAAATTAAGAACTGACAAAAACGATATTTCTGTCAGTACCTACTGTCAATAATTCTTGACTAATATAAAATTAGTTTTTCTTTATTCTTCTAAAAACTCAAATACATAGGAATTTAAGATTACTTCAGCGCCCTCTACCATTTAGTTATGTTGCTAAGTACGACCCTCTGCCCATGAATCACCCGTATAAAATAAAAAATCATCCAATAAAATAAATGTCAATTTTTAACGTGCTTGGGCATCCATTCCCATTATTATTAAATCCATTTGCTGAAAATTTTCATCTTTCAATGGTTTATGTCCAAAATACAGCATTTTCCCCAGAGTTAAGTAATACGTTTATTCGCGTCCCCATAATTGCCAGGTATTTAAAATTAAATTCTCGTTGGTACGAAACCGTGTTGACACTAATTTTGTTTATCGGGCTTTGAATAATTGAAACAGCACGTGCGAATTTCAGCTGAGACAATTGCCTCACTCTAGTTAATCACTTAGACGAGCAAAACAATGGGAAGAAAGTCCCAGCGGGAAGTCCATCATTTGTCATATTATCAAGGAACTTCTGTTGTGCACCGTGATTTCTCAACGTTTTCTGTAATTTAATATTTAATGCGACAAAACGGCCAAAGAAAATGTCAAGTGACTTTAATTCGTGGAGAAGCTTGGAGCAAAACATTAAGGAAGTTTAAAATCCTTCATTATTTTTGTTGAAGTAAATGGAACTTACGTGGTTTGCAATTATTTATGTCCGGCAGTTTACTAGTTGTGTGTATGCTGCATAGTCTTGAGCTATTAAAACGATAAATCTTACATATCTCCAAATAACCACATCTGGAGACAATACAATTTAAAATGAAAAAAAGAATGTAATTTGTAATCCAGTAAGTTTTTGTCTAGTACATTTTTTTTGTAAAATCAAAAGCTAAACCGGGGGCCATATAAAATCTATAATCGGAGTCCATGTTAAAGAACAAGCCAAAACCCTCGATGAACTTTTCGAAACTAACAAAATCCGACATTTCACATGAAAAGCGTGCTTCACGTAAAAATGCCCTTGGAAGAGGTTTTTATATATAAATTCACATTTTCGCTCTACGGAGCGTTTTTTATGCCAAAATCGTGGAAACTCATCAAGGAGTGTAATTTTAGAAAGTGTAGTAAATGTCGCTGCACGGGGACGTAATGTCGCCCCGACCACAAAATTTAGAAAGTATAACGAAAACCAACTTTTACGAATCCACTGTAACTCATGCGGTGTGTTAAATATGAGGACAAGTTGTCCAGTCTCTAGTCAAAGTATTTCGAGAGTTTTAGCGAAAATAGCCCTTTAGCGTCGAGGGTGCCCTATCATTTTCTAGCAGTCGATTTTGACGGGAAAATGATGAGTTTTAAGCGTATCTGACCTACTAAACCGGCTCCTGAGTGATTCGGTGTCATAAAAGTATAGTTACCATGTACTCAGAACGTGCATGGGACCGCCTTGCCTGAACGTATGAATCTATAATTGCAGAATATAATTCAAATTCGTTGCTATTCAAGCATTTTTAAGCTCCGAGGAGCGATCAAAATTGATATTGAACTGAAAATACGACAATAGACAGACAAGCAATAGCCCACCAAAATGATAAACATTGAACATTACTGAATCTTTTTGTGTAACCGTTAGCTATAAACCGCACATTGGATGGTAGTCGGTTACATTATGAGTCGTTCCGTTCCTCACTATGTGTTGTACACGGGCCAGACTATAGTTTGTCAATATATTTTTCTTGATTTGTAAAACATAATTTTTTTTTTAAATTTAATATATATTTTTGACTTTATATTGTCTTTTTCTTGTGTTTTCAAAATTCCTTTTCAGGTTTAAATTTAAGAAAGTGTTAGTATTTACTGTGTTAGATTTGTAGTGTTACGACGTCCAATTGGTACCATCAGTGAAGCAGTTAAGCAAAAACGAACAGTAAGTATAGATTTAGTATTATTCTCCGTCTGAAACAGGCGTTTTGAATCCTTATTTGTGAACGTTTAATATCTATTTTGGAAAGTATAATAAAAGTCCTTCAGACGTGTAAAGATGGATCGTTCACATCAACTCCGAATACGATTTTTTTTTGTGAACGTTCCTCCTTGTTTTATTATTCTCAAGTATTAGCGTCCACAACTTGGCAGTTTTCGAAAAAAAAAAAAATAACTTTCAAAAACATTCCTTTCTACAAAACTTACTTATCACTGTAAAATTGTTAAAAATATTTACGTTCATCGCAGTATTTCGTAAATTAATAGGTTTGCCATTAAACCAAAAGACACAAGTAGAAATAAAAACAATTAGATATATCAATTAGTACTCTTAAGTTACTTACATCATCACCTATTTTATCGTCGTCTGTGGCATTTAGCGAAACGAAGCACGTACCTCTTAGTGAATTAAATACAATGAGCATGTAAGTACATACAATAGAATATTACTTTTTATTATGCCTATGTGATGAAAGGGAAGTTGGTGGCAAATTGTCTACAATAAAACTTCTCGATTGAACATAAAAGCTATCGATATTTTTGTGGCACACATATTTTTGAGATTAGATAAAAACAGCAGAAAATTCGTAAAGGAAAACCTTGATAGCAACTAATAGTAGTAATTAGTAACAGAACATTCGGTATAAATTCAAATAAATAATTGTATACAGGGTTACTGGTAATTCGATACATTCCTTTGGAGATGTGATGGGACATGAGCTGAGGAGTAAATCTAGCCCTAACATACATATGCAAAACTCAATAGTTTTTGAGATATTTCAATTTTTTTGTTTTTCTCAAAAAAGTAGATCTTAATGTCTTAAAAGTTAATTTCCGAAAAATCTACTTGACATTTTTAAAATTTTTTTTACTGGATTACTTGTCCAATATTATAGATATCCGTTTGGAATGAAAAATATCCGGAAACATTTCGATCATGTGAACATTTAAAATAAAAACTTGTAAATTTTTTTTTTTAAATCAGTTATGAAATTTACTTATTAGGTTTTTTCAAAAAAATATTAATGTAGCACGCGTACAAATTATTATAAAAACTTCCTTATTTAAATAGCTATCTAACTAGGTAGAAATGTTTAATGTACCCTTGACAGTTCTAATAAAAAATTAGTAAAGATAATGCTGATGGCGGAATTTATTAAACGACTAATCGTTCATTTTCGTTTAAGTCAGTCAGTCCTTGACGTTGACGTTTGTGCATATATGTCATTAACTGACATTCTTATCTCCGTGTCCCTTAAGTTTGTTGGTCTTGTTAAATTAGTTATCGAAGATTTTGATTTTGCTCGTAGTTGTTGTTATTGTGTTTTCTGTGCCATGGCCGAGTATGCCAACGCAGAATACGCTGATATCTTGTTTATCTATGGATACTGTGGCGGCAACGCTGCTGAAGCTCGCCGAGAATATGGTCTTTGGTACCCTAACCGCCGCTTACCAAATGCACGTGTATTCAGTACGGCATATCGAAATATCGCTGAAACTGGCTCCGTGAAATGTAGAAGAAGTGACGCTGGTGCTCCTCCCGTTTATGAACCAGATGATGAGGAAAAAATATTGAGGTATTTTGAGGAAGACCCAACTATTTCAACTAATAAAGTCGCAAGACTAACCGGAGCGTCTCAATAGAAAGTTTGGTCTACGATACGTAGAGTTGGATGTCATCCTTACCACTATACCCCTGTCCAAGGCTTGGAGGAAGGTGATCCTGGAAGGAGAGTGGAATTCTGCCGCTTTATGTTAAATTCAGATGCAGAAAGTGCAAATTTTTTAACAAGTATTTTATGGACGGACGAGTCGAAATTTAATCGCGAGGGTATAACAAATTCCCACAACCTACATTATTGGGCAGAGGAAAATCCCAAGTTAACACGTGAAACTAGTTTCCAAATGAAGTTTTCTATTAATGTGTGGGTGGGAGTCATTGGCCACTATTTAATAGGGCCACACTTTCTTCCTCAAAATTTAAACGGGGAAATCTATGAAATTTTTTTAAGAAATGATCTGGCGGTGATTTTAGAAGATGTTCCTCTCGCCGTCAGACAGCGAATGATGTTTCAGAACGACGGTTGTCCAGCACATTATCGGCTGAGAGTACGACAGTTACTTGATCAACGTTTCCCTAACCGTTGGATTGGAAGAGCGGGCCCAATACCTTGGCCAGCGCGAAGCCCTGACTTAACACCCCTTGATTATTACGTATAGGGTCATATGAAGGAGATGGTCTATGCCACACCAGTCAATACTATAGAAAACCTTAGACAAAGGATAGTCGATGCTGCCCAACACATAAGGCATAATCTGACAACCAGAGTAACAAGGACGGAAATAAGAAGACGCTGCCGTGTCTGTATACGGAATAGGAGCTCCCATTTTGAGCAAGACATATAAAAAATAAAGTACAACTTTGAAATTAATGAAGAATTAAACTCTACTTTTAAAATGTTTTTTACTGTTTATCTAAAAATAAAATTCGTACTACTTGTGTTATTTTTACTAGTATTTTCTTAGAGCTATTAAGGGTATATTGAACATTTGTACCTTGTTAGATAGCTATTGAAATAAGGCAGTTTTTATAATAATTTATACGCGTGTTACGTTAATATTTTTTTGAAAAAACCTAATAGGTAAATTTCTTAGCTGATTTAAAAAAAAAAATTTTAAGTTTTTCTTTCAGATGTTTACATGATCGAAATGTTTCCAGATATTTTTCATTCCAAACGGATATCTATAATATTGGACAAGTAATCCAGTAAAAAAGATTTTAAAATGTCAAATAGATTTTTCGAAAATTAACTTTTAGGACATTAAGATCTTAAATATCTCAAAAACTATTGAGTTTTGCATAATATATGTTAGGGCTAAATTTACTTCTTAGATCATGCCCCATCACATCTCCAAAGGAATGTATCGAATTACCAGTAACCCTATATACTTTAAATTTCACTGATATACCAACCTACTATACAACCCTGATATAAAATCCAAAAATAGTTAAATAGATTTCAACACAACGAAGTAAGAACTAGTACATGTAATATCGGAAAATATGCTTTTATTAATAATGCAGATAAAAGATCAAGGCACGTTTAGTGAGAGTTTTATTTTAAATACCTGCGTAAATCGCTATTTGCTATCTCTTATTTAGATGCTAAATTTGCTATTTTAAAACCATTATAAGTACTAACGAGCGCGGTAAAAATAGTGCGTAGCCTACGACGCCAACGGCCAGAACGCAACACCCTACGACTAAACATTTTATGAACTAAAATTGTTTTCCTCTCTTTTGAATAAAGAAGTTGTCACCGTTGTAAAATATCTTTCACATCAGTTTTCAATTTTAGTAGACTGTGTTTGTCTTGAGTAAGACAGATACTGTACACAATATCTGCGCAATGTAAGTGCGTCAGAACCATAATAGTTTCCGAAAGCAATATTTACAATTTAATATCATGATATTTATATATACATTTATTTAACGTCGGCCTATTTCCGCTACTGAGGCCTAACACCGACGCCTGTAGACGAGCTACCCCCAACCAGGAATTTTGCCGAACCTCTTCCCTTAAGAAGAGTAGGGATCTTTTACTTGCCTAACATTTAATAGACAAGGGACCGACGGCTTTACATCCCCTCCGAAGGATGGTATATCTCCTATACAACCCTCGCCCAAGGTTGTATAGCTTCCGCGCATACACTGATATACAAGCCGCTGGAAGATGGGTGAGGCGAGGACGTGGTCTTCGTTGGAACGGTCACCAATCCAACTACTAACCACGCCTAACGTTGCTTTACATCGCATATCGAAGTATGTACATAGTAAAGACGCACCCACGCTCGCCCCCTAACTAATATCATGATACTTTCTAAAAGTATATAACTGTCTTTAACAATAGAAATCTGTTTTACAAATAATCCTAACGTGATCAGCAAAGCTTAATAAAGAATCAAAGTTAAAGCCAAGATTTTTTACGCTATCAGTTGTAATCATGTATGTATCATGTAATGTTCTCATATTTATTTGAACAGTCAGTTCTGCAAAATTGAGTAACTGTTGAGAAGTTTCAAAGACAATATTTTGACTCTTGTTAGCATTAAGTACAAGAGTATGTTGGAGTGTGCATTGGTATTTAAGACTTAAATTATTATTGATGTAAAGTTCTGCCATTTGCAATTCAGAAAGAAGAAAACTGTCTATTAACTGAATATCGCCAGCGTACACGTATAGTTTTGAATATAAAGGAAGTCTCGAGATATCTGTAATAAATAAATTAAAAAGAAGTGGTCCAAGAACAAATCCTTGCGGAACACTGGATAAAACTGATCTATTTTGTGATGTAAGTATCATAATTTTGAAACCAGGAATAAGAACTTCCAGATGTGCCATAGTAACTTAATTTTGCAATTAGGCAATTAATATTTAAGGAGTCAAAAGCTTTAGTCATATCATGTCAAAGAGGCGGCTTCCGTGTTGTCAATGGAAAGTACTGTGATCGTACAAAAACCGATATTGAATTTTTGATGAAGTTACACGTTGTTACCTCCTTTCCCTTATTATTTATTTTTGGGAAAGAATTGAGGCAACATATGCGAATGACTAGCTGGTTTAAGTCGGAGCAAAGAGCCGTGGATCAGGAGCATTCGTAAGAGTGGAGAAACTTACCCTCTTTGAAATGTACAGCATAAATGACAGATTTCTGATTATTTCGAGAAAAGGAGACGAAGAAAAATTGGGCACCATCTATAGTTAAAATAAGTAGATTTGCCTCTTTTTCTCGAATAACCAGTCTACTATAGATCAGACTGTTGGTAAGTTGTTGGTAAGAGAAATAAAAAGATAGTTTAAAATGAATGATAAAAATATATTACATGAATAGATAAATCGGTTAACAAAGACTATATAACAAATTTATACCAGGATCCTAGATTCCGGGATGGAGTATTGTTGAGGTGACAGGTGCTGGAACAGCAATCCAGGTTCACAATTGTCTCTTGCAGGAATGGAGTCCAAAGGTTTCCTTGGCAATTTAGTTTACGTCTCTTAATAAAATGGAGTTAGAAAATGGTGGGAAAATTATCCGATTATGTGGTTTTTGAAAAGTTAATGAATGCAAATGTGGATGCTCAAGTTTTCAATAAAAAAAATAAAAAGCTTAAAGCATAAAATATCGACAATTGTTTCCTAAGATGCTGCAATAGAACTAGAACAGATATACATAATAGTGTAAAAAAAACCTGACTGAGTCCCTAAGATATAAAAAATAAGTACATAAAACAATGTGAAATGATTTAGCAGTTATACAAGTAAATTCTGTTAGTTGAAAACAGTTCCACTTACAAAAACTGAATTAAAATGTTACACAGATCGTGCTAAATATAAACAAAAATACTAGTTTTTATATAAAATTGTTAAATGGACATTGGCCATGTAACAACGTTTTCAGGTTCCCCTAAGCCAAACATGTGGTTTTTGAAAAACCTCTGCATGTCGTCTGTAGTTTGCCGATCATGGTCGCACATAGATCCCAAACTACTGGATCGTTTTTGCTCAAATTTTGCATGATCACAAAATCGAACCTATCTCAAATATGAGGGAAGTTATGTTCCCTATAACAGTTGTAACGAATCTAGTCAAATTTAGTACATTGATAGTTCTTTAGTATCAGTTACAAGATGGCAATGCTAGAAAATTCGGAGTGGGGGGGGGGAGTTAGTTGCAAACGGTGTGGTTTAAGGAATTTAGTAAGGTTAGAAGAATGAAGAATTATTAACTTATTTTTCTAAAACAGTTCTAACGATTTTGATCACACATCTTTGAAATGAAATTTATAACAGCAAAAGATATTTATCATCATTTTTGAATGACAGTGTCAAAATATATTAGTCCGATGCATTTCTAAAGGGGAAAGTTTGTCCGAGTTGTATCGGAAATATGCATCAGTTTGCGCAAATTCCTCATTGGATTTTTAATTCCTGAGCGAAATTTTAATTAAGATAAGAATTTACTGCAAAGTTAATAAATTATTTAATCACTATTTTCCGGGCACTTCTTTCCTGTTTTGTAAACTGACGCGAATATTTGAATTATGGAAGGAATTTGCCCAATATCTGAATAATTCTCCCAATTATGATAGCTAGTAAGAATATCCAGTTTTTTTTAATCGAGTAAAAAATCTCAAAGCGTTAATTCTACATAAAAGACAAGCTTTTAATAAGTTAGCGAGTTAGTGCTAAGGATAAAAGGATTCGATAAAGATAATGTACTATAAATCCTCGTAAATTATAATAGCCTTGTGTAACTAAACAATTGAAATCGTTTAATGTATTTACACTTTTTCGTCAGATATGACTGTGATAGGCAGGCTTATACAATACAAGGACGTACTTAAAAGCAATTAAAATGAACAATGGCTCAAAGAAAGGTTCATTTTTCAAATTAATTTGTCATTACGATATGGCAGGTTATTTTGAACATAATGGCATTTCCGCATTTTTAACAAACGGCTTACGACATGTTTATTATCATAAGAACTTGGTACGTAATCAAAGTTGTATTAAATCTAAGCACTGCGTTCTTGTAACGCCTGATTGTAAGCACAAGATGAAAAATCGATTTACAGTAGATGGGTTGTCACCATCACGTTATGCATTGTCATGTCAATTGAGGCGTGGATTCACACTGTCCGTCTGGTGCAAGCTGCAATCATTAATTTCTGTTTGGTGGAATTTCTGTAGTGTTAAATGTAATAATAGCCATTTGTAAAAGTAACAAAAAAAAATGGGAAACATAGTGATACCCACAGGTATTTGACCTCACTCGTTAAATAGCCCAGTCACTTTATGCATGAACCTCTAAAAAAATCCAACCGAAGATTTTCCAGCGGGATTTTGGCGTCACAAATAATTTCCCAAAAGTCCATATAGCCAACTGGACGTCTACAAAAGTTACAGAAAGTCAAAGGTCACGAAAATCAGTTTTTCTCAAATATCTCGTAAATTATCGGTTTTACGTTAATTTTGGTTATTATAAAATTTGTTCGTGAGATAAATCTGCATAAAAAAGGTACTATACAAAATTTACGTAGAGCCAATAGTTTTCGAGATATTGGGCTGAGAAAACTTCTGAGCAAAGCAATCTCCTATTACACAGGAAAATCTCGCGACAAGCTTTAATATCATAAAAATAAAACTATACTAAAATAATTACAAGCAGCTGGCACTTCCGCTTATAGCGGAAGTCGATACCAACTTGCTTATTTCAAATGGAACAACCTATATATTTTAGGGTTTTCGAAAAGAGCATAAAATTCTGAGTCGAAAATATGTAGCATATCCTATACTTAAACCTAGCCGTTTCAGAGATACTTGACATTTTATAGACAATTTGATAGGTGCAATGGTTTGCAAGAACCATTATAACTTTCTTCGTGTAAAAGATCCTCATTTGCTTCCTGTCACGTAAAAAGAACACAAGGAGAACTACGTTCTACAACTGATATAAATTCAATAATATCATACCAAGTGTTCCGTTTTTCGCGTTATATTTTGTCAACTTCAAACCGCGAAAACTTGTTTTGGTCAAATGGAACACCCTATATTTTTTTACGTCAAGTTGTGTAAAATTGAATTCCCTTTTTTTCTGACATTAGCATTGTGGGGGTTAAAGTTACAACTTTTTGAAATATTTGCGATTTTATTAGAAATTCATGAATTGTTGTAATCACTTCATCAAAATAATCATGATTAGAAACAATCAGTCATTATCTTATGTCAAAAAATGCCAGCACGTTTAAATTATACCAACGAAAACTTTTTAAATTTGTTTATTATTTATCGAGAATGTGATAAAGTAATATCAAGAACTTGCAGCACATTTGCTACTCGATATCCACAAAAACGCAAAATAACACTAACACTGTAACATGCGTATTAATCGAATTGAAGGTATGGCTTGAACTAAAATAGCAGAGATAAGATCAATTTAAAATATGATTTCATTTTAATTTAGTAATTGCTCAAAATTCCGCCCTAGAACCGCGACACATTTTTCACACCTTCGGATTAGTTCCTCATGGGTAGCTCTTCTAATTGAATCCTGTGATATGTTTTGAAATGCATTTCATACTCCTTGCATACAATCTTCAATGGTTGTTAATGGGCTCTCATAAACTTTATTTTTAATAGTTTCCCAAATGAAATAATCGAGAGCTGATAAATCGGGCGAGCGAGGAGGCCATAAGAAAGGTCCATTATTGGCAATCCATTGATCATAAAAAGTTTCTTGTAAATAATTATCAATTAAATATACGTTATGTGGGGGAGCACTGTCGTGCTGATAAAAAATGTTTCTATGTTCGGTGAGAGGTAAATTTTCTAAATAGTTATTATTCAAATTTTGTAAGACATTCAGATATCTTTCACCTAAAAAAAAAACAAAAATTTACCTATACATATTGGCAGAAGAGAAAATTTAATTTACCATTTAAATTTTCCTGATAAAATTGTAATGCCACCACTCTATTATTTCTTATGGCACAGTAAATATTGAACTGTCAACTTTCCTGAAAGTTTCGCTCTCTGAACATATGAGGATTTGAGTCACTCCAATAATGCGAATTGTGTGTATTAAAAAGTCCATTTTTAGTAAATTTTGCTTCATCTGTCCATATAATATTTTCCAAATAAGAATCGTGACCCCCAGACCTTATTAGAATAAACTCACAAAAATTCTGTCTTCTTAGGAAATCTGTTTTTTTAAATCCTTGAACCATATGGAATGAAAACGGGTGAAACTTATGTTTTAATAAGATTCTGTGAATTGAATCCTTGCATAGTCCTGATTCCAGAGCAGCTTGTCTTAATGACATCCTTGGAAATGCATGAAAATATCCCAGAATGACTGTTTCAATGTTTTCGTCATCGACAATAGGCTTTCTTCTTTGCATTTTTGCCTTGACAGAGCCATAATTTTAAAAAAATTCCAGTATGCGTTTTACAGTGTTTGGTGACGGTTTCCGTTTTTCTGAATATCGAGTAGCAAATGTGCTGCAAGTTCTTGATATTACTTTAACACATTCTCCGTAAATAATAAACAAATTTAAAAAGTCTTGGTGGGTGTAATTTAAACGTGCTGGCATTTTTTGACATAAGATAATGACTGATTGTTTCTAATCATGGCTGTTTTGATGAAATGATTCAACAATTCATGAATTTCTAATGAAATCGCAAATATTTCAAAAAGTTGTAACTTCAAAACCCACAATTCTAATATCAGAAAAAAGGGAATTCAATTTTACACAATTTGACGTAAAAAAATACAAGGTGTTCCATTTGACCTAAACAAGTTTTCGCGGTTTGAAGTTGACAAAATGTAACGCGAAAAACGGAACACTTGGTATGATATTATTGAATTTATTTCAGTTGTAAAACGTAGTTTTCCTTGTGTTTTTTTACGTGACAAGAAGCAAATGAGGATCTTTTACAACGCGAAGAAAGTTATAATGGTTCTTGCAAACCGTTGCACCTGTCAAATTTTCTATAAAATGTCAAATATCTCTGAAATGGCTAGGTTTAGGTATAGGATATGCTACATATTTTCGACTCAGAATTTTATGCTCTTTTCGAAAACCCTAAAATACACAGGGTGTTCCATTTGAAATAAGCAAGTTGGTATCGACTTCCGGTATAAGCGGAAGTGCCAGCTACTTGTAATTATTTTAGTTGGATTGGCCATACCGACATTAGTAATAATCTAAATTTTAAAAATTTTCTGATGCGTACTTTCCTCTATATCGATCGATTCAGTTTCCGGTGAGACACCCTACCCTGTATGTCGATGATCTTAAATTGTTTGCATCTATTAACTCCGAAGAAAACTGCCGTCGATTACATAAGAAATAAATAATCAAATGGATTTGTGACATCTCTGAGACCAAACAGTTTATTACATAAATAATCAATGTGTTCCTGCCAACTTAATTTATTGTCAATGTACATTTCAAGAAATTTTGTTACTTGTTTGATGGATTTTGTTTCAATTTTAATTACATGCGACCCATAGATTAAGTTTGACTTTGGAGTAAAATTAATAAACTGTGTCTTAGATATATTTAAATGTAGTTTATTAGATCTGAACCACTCGGTAAAACGCCAGATCATACTATGTAGTTCAATTAAAGCGTTTTTGACGTTATAATCTGTGCACAGGTAATTATTATCACCCGCAAACACTACTAGATTATACTTTTTATCAACATGTGTTAAGTCGTTGATAAATGTTAAAAATAACGAGGGTCCTAGAATGGATCTTTATGGTACTCCAATTGTAAGGTCTAGTCGTATGATCTAATTCCATTAATTTCTACTGCCTGTTTCCTATCTGATAAGTAAGGATTAATCCATTTACTAATTGCACCCCTAAGCCCATATTCGTGAAGTTCTGTCGACCAAGTCAACCGCTTTACTTAGATCCATGAACAGACCTTTCTTGGAACTATGTTGTACACTGTTCAAAATATTATTTATGCTTTTGTAAAAAAGTTATGATTTTACCGAACATAATTTTTCTAGTCCCTTTGAGATATAACTCAATAAAGATACTGGTCTGTAGTTCTTCATGCAAAAATTAGTTCCTTTTTTATATAATGGTATAACCTTAGCTGTCTTAGCTTTCTTCGAAACTCGCTACTTCTCACTTGACTTAAACAATATCACGATGTACTGTTGACGGTGCTTACATCAGACATATATTTTACAAAAAAAAGAAGGTCAGATGTAACTTTTCCCACACTACTTTTTGAGAATAGAAAAAATAATAAGTTTTACGTCTTCCAATTGTTTATGCCACAAGATCCGCTTGTCTGTGAAGGTAATTGAAAGTAATTAGTTTAAATTTCTTAAATTAGTAGTCCAATTTAAAGCACATATTAACATATTTATGATGTCTAGGCCGCTGTCTACCACAAGAATAAGATAACTGTATAAATTATTTCCCCGGGTACTATGTTTTAGTTCAATATCCCAGTATAATAAATAATGCAACAACACGGAAAGGAAATTTCAGTATCATTTATTATGTAACAATTTTATAAATTTAACGGCCTTTTATTACCATTTTACTATGTGTACTTAATTAGTGTAATCCAACATTAATTAACTGAACGACATGAAGTTTGGGTACTCAAACAGAAAGTCGAAATTTCGTATTAATTATATATTAATCAAATATACTCATTTTATTCGCGGTTGGTGGATTTTCAGCCCAGATAATTTTGATCTATGGAACTACAGAATGCCAAAGCCCTCGTACATACAGGTATAATCAATATTTATAATTACGAACAGACGCAACCAACTATCATTCATATGAAATCATGAACAACATTACACGAGTAGGGGGTGAATATCGAAAAACGATTCCCTAACAAAGCTGCGTCAATTTTATAATTACCAAAGGCTGCGATATCGTCGTCTTGTCATTTATTATTGTTTGTAAAGTAATAGACACGGCTAATTACGAACAATGTAACAGTCACCTACAAGTGTGTTACTAGTACAGGGAGCGGCAAAAGTTATTTCTTGATAAAAATAAATAGTAGAACGTTAATAATGCGTGCGGGTTTATAAAGAAATGTAAATGTATTAGATGAGATGAATGCAAAACCTGATTATTCTGATTATGTTTCAGTTCAATTGATATTAAGTAATTACCTATCGACTTGAAAACACTACATGGCCAAAATTCAGAAACAAGTAACCTTATATGGACCTTACATTTCTCTGCCCACAAATAGGCTAATATTTATGGTAAAAACTGTTATATTTTTATGAATTAAAAAGAAATGATTTCGGCCAAAGTTAAATCGAAGTGAGAAGGTACGACGTAAAGTTTATGAAATATACGGAAATATATGAACAAAATGTGCAATAATTGTGTTGCGGACCTCTAGCGTATGCGACCCACCATACGCTTTAGCGTTTTGTGGGCCGCATAATAATAACAACTGCTACGTCCGCAACACATTCACTATTCTCCACGGGAGGGCGACACGTGAACAGCAGAGAGCGGAAGACAACCATTTTTGTTGGCATGGGAGCTAGTTCAACTAGCTGATAATTCTGTGAACCTTGTTAATCCAAGGCATCCCGGTGGATTTTAGAATTATCAACTCAAGAAAATTTCCTCAATCTGTTGTTGTTCCGTTTAGCGGAATATTTTGTGGTTGTGAGTAAATTTTATCTGCGGAAGCAGGATATTAAATTACACAAGGCTTTCCTTTGGAAATACCGTGTCAACCTGAAAGGCGAACTCGACCCCATTTATCCGACTGTGGCTTCCAGGAGTTTTGGTGGATTGTTCCCTCATCAGTGAGGGTTCTACGGACGGGGCTTCTACACACGTCAGTGATAGTTCCACGGACGGGGCATTCACACACAGTGGAAGGTGCCAGGGCTGGTGAGGCTACCATCAACCCCATCCTTGGGTCCATTTCTTGTGTCCCGAAGACATCTCCGTAGGCCTACAGTTCTTCCACGTCCGGACTCGGTATCGTACCACCCTAAACAAGTGTGTTGTGTTTATGTTTATTTGTTTTACTTACCGGGGACCACCTTCAGTGGTTCGGCTGGATACTTTTGCATTTTAACTTGTAGATATTTAAAGATTTTATGCATTTACATATATTTAAGGAGGTTCTTTAAATCAAACCTTTGTGGCAGAATTTATGAGGACATTGTAAACCGATGTGTAGCTACACGAGGCATTTTATGAATGTGATCTTATTAATCGTGGAATTTGCCACACCTGTGAACATCGCCAGGTTACATGTTAGAGAACCTAAATCTGTAAATTGTTTAATATAGTAGATTTCATTTTTAAAGAAAGTGTCATTATTTCGTCTGCGACCACTACATAGGGAAACCTCAATGAGTTGTTAAGTAAGTAAACTAATAATTTATCATAGTTTATGTAAGCTTGGGCTTAACGCCCTGAGATAGTCTGAGCTAGAGAAACTTTATCGTAGGCACGTACATCACTTTCCGGGTAAGTCAGTGCCTACGATATCTGCTACGCTACAGTAGCCCAAGTGATTTCGTTACGTAATATCTGATAATCATTAAGATCCAACGTATTTATTTGTTTATGTACGTGAAACCCGTAGCAATTGGATGATTTACGCAAGAGACTTGAAGACAAATGAAACTGAAATTAACCATGCCCTAACCAGGAATTCAATTCGGAACTCCTTACCGAGTAGGATTATATTTATTATGCAAAATAAATAATAATAATTGCATTTCGCAAGTCTATTGTTGTTGGTGGTCTAGAGAGAGTAAACTTTATTTTTAAGATATCTACAAACAAAAATCGATGGCATTCGGATCGGGTAACCTAGGTGGCCACATTGCTGAACCATTGGTATGAATCCATCGTTCCCCATAAGTTTCATGTAGGTAATTGCAATCGATATGAGCATTATGATGCCCTGCTCCAACTTGATGGAAGTACATATCATTTTTTCGATTCTGGGGTAGTTGTTAGTTTCATCTTGAATATCATTTTGGAGGGATCTATCGCCATTTAAAGAGCCATAAAACATACGGAACCAAGAATTTTCCAGTCCATATGTTGAAATTGGAATTTGAAATTGGTTGGGAGGGTGGCCAATGAAAATTATTAAACGACAGCACTTATTGGGCCCCTTGTGCTTCCTCCATGTAGGCAGATCCTCGCCTAGGCCTCCAACCAACTTATTCTTGCGAAATAGGTGCTGATGTTGCCTAGGGGCAACTCCCTTACATCCACCAAAGTAGGCCAACGTTAACTCAAAATCGATTCTCTGATTGATGAGACGGCAGAGCAGTTCTTGTTCACAATCTCTACAGAGAGGTGTTTCACTTAATTTCATATTGTGTAGATGTTTCCTTAACGGACAGTGTCGAATCTGGATTTCCGTTATGAAACGTAGGTTTCTACTGGACATTGCCGTACTTTTGTTGGGATATATTAGTAGTTCCCTAGCAAGTTGACAGCTGCTTGTTTAATCCCACAGCTTCGTGAATTCATTGTGGGTGTTCTCTTTAAATTGTGTTATCGCCGTAATCGGTAACAGACTGGCCGGGCCTGGTCCAAAGATACTTAGGCCTGTTGTGCTGTCTTCTTGACCAGTCTGTCGGCTACTTTGTTACCACTACCGTGTGCATGTCCTTTCACCCAGCATACCAGTATGTTATTCATGTTGGAGGCACCTAAAAGTGCTTGGTGACATTCCCATACTGCTCCTGTGGTAATATTGTAACTTCTTAGGGCTAGTAATGATTGTCTATAATATGTGCAGATCCTGATTGTTTTGCCCGTAGTTTGTCTACAGACGGATAGGCCTGTGAAGATGTTGATCACACCTTAGCCAGCAGCCTCAGTCTCACTATTCGTCTGTATTATGTAGGGTCTGTCAAAGACAAATCTGGAAGAAATGCCATCTGTGCACACCTGTAGAAGAGGCGCCTTCCTGATAGCCTCATTCCACGATCTACTGCTGGCTGGCCTTTTTACAGCTTACATTTGGTTGTATGCCAATGGATTTGAGGCGTACCATTGTAATATATTTAGGCAGCAGACACAGCATTACCTCCACAGCTCTCGTTGGCGTTGTTCGCATAGCTCCAGTTATGCTTAGGCAGGCAACTCTTTGCACTTGGCTGAGCTTGACCTTAGCTGCAGTCTGTTTGCTCTTAGCCCACCAAAGTACAGCTCCATAGGTTATCATTGGCCTTATGTCGGCAGTGTATATCCACATGACCACTCTGGGTTTCATTCCCCTGGTTTTCCCCACGGTCCTGCATCAATGCTCTTAAGAACTGTAAGCGTTCTTTAGTCTTCTATCTATATGAAGACTCCATGTTAGTTTGGCATCGTTCATGGCATGGTCCATACGTTAAAATCAAACCTGGATTGGAAACCCTTTTGGATGTTCCTTTGGTTGAGCATAACCATTATTAGTAAATTTAGCTTCATCCCAGAACAAAATTTCGAAAACAAAGTTACTGTCGTTACTTGTTGATGGAATAACCAACTGCATTGCATTAATTTTCGATTTAAATCGTTTTTGTAAAAATGCTGCTATTTATGTTTCTTTAAAATTATTAGAACACTTTTCTCGCTAATGTTACCTTCTGTTCCGAGTTCTCGAATTGAAGCAGAAGGGGAAATTGTACGAACGACAGCACATCAATTTCAACTTCTTCACTAACAACAAATTCATTTTCAACGTTATCTGGCTCTCTTCTTAATTTTATTGCTATTGTTTTAAAGTATGTTCTGTCTAGCTGACGTCTCTCGAGAAAACGCACCGCGTACAAGGCATATGCATGAATCGTATACGTATATTAAATAGTATGTCAATTTAGTCATTTCTGTTATATCTGTACTGATTATTTTCCACTATTGCCCAAAACACAGCTTAATGCTCGCACATTTAGCAACGAAACGAAATTGTAGTTTTCTGATTGACACAACGTTCAATATTGGTTTCCAGCCTGCTTCTAATTCAAACAAAACTAAATAAAATTTCAGATAAACAATAAGATATTTCTTAATTATTTAGTATTTTAGTGTTAAAAGGACAAGACATTTGTTATCTAATACTGAAGATGCTCAATACATATTTTATTCAAAAAAATGATTTATTTATCAAAAACACATATAACCATCACAATTATCACCTCGCAGAGAAGTAAAATTTATGTAAAGTGATACTTCGCTTTTAATGAATTATTTAACCAAACATCAATTTCTTTAGGTTGTTTACCTCTTGTCCGGACGCTAAGGACATATGAAATATGTGTCATGTTTTATTTATTAATATGGTAATTGCCACCGATACACGTCGAAGAATGTCATTAAAGTGCATTTGATACTGATAGAATTGTTATCGGTGGACTAGTTAATAAATGGAAGGAAATTTGATAAAAAATGAATGGATGACTCTTACTCTGCTTTTCGTAAATGATATTAGTCAGTTCATGTGCATTGTTTGAATAAGTAAATATATACTTACGGAGGATTTAACCGGCTACCGACTACTGGCATGACGTCAGAAAGTGAGTTAATTTAATTTAGATTTGGTGTGTTTTAAGTTTGTTTCCTCATTGATTATACCAACGAAATCAAATTGGTTTCAAACATTTACTAACGTTGACTGCACGTACTAGAAATAATGGAGAGTACTCACATCAGATCATTCATTTCTACATAATAAATAGAAAATATCGAATTAATATTGTTGAAAATTGAAGTAGTAAGCGAGCATTTAAGTAGAGAGTCTCCCAAGGAACTGTGTTGTGGTCGATACTTTTCCGTATTTATTTAAACGATATACTTGAACTGAATATAACTAGCGATATGACTAGTTTTGCTGACCAAGACGTTATTTTTATCTAAGCTAGATCAAAATTCTACATTCCGATGGCTCTAAATATAAATAGAAAGTAAATTTTTCTATATAAAAAGAGGGCAAAAAATGGATTAATCTAATTCCAATAATAAAAAAAAGAATCATATAACAAGGCACCAAAATAGCAAATTACCTGTCTAAGCTAATATAAACATAAATATGTTACAAACAAATTAACGAATAAAGCACCGAAAGTATACAGTACACCGTTGCCATTTTTTTCTTTAGCGGGCTAATGTTAATATATAGCTCTCTTTCACGTGCATTACTTTGCTATTTATATTTCACTCTAACTTATTATAGGGATCGACCAAAGATTTCTAGGTACCACTACTGTAGATATC
Organism: Leptura quadrifasciata; assembly: GCA_963675555.1. Classification (NCBI taxonomy): domain Eukaryota; kingdom Metazoa; phylum Arthropoda; class Insecta; order Coleoptera; family Cerambycidae; genus Leptura; species Leptura quadrifasciata. The sequence goes on along the minus strand of OY776679.1, from coordinate 84,384,883 downwards.
CAAACACCATAATATTTCTTTCAATGTTTTGATGATTATTGTATAGTACAAATTATTAACGAACTAATGCGTATCACAAGTCCTCTCTTATACCTCGATAGACCTAATTTTCCCAAACTTTGCTGAATAATATCTTAAAAATGAAAAACTAAACGTTCACCTACTTACAGATCATAGTTTAGTGTATTGCAAATCAATGGTGAATATCGAAAACTGCAATTATTACATATCCAGACCTTAAACATTTTAATATTGATAATTTCACAAAATATTTATGTGAAGTTTGGTAGTGATTCAAACTGTTTACATGCACAATGTTAATGAAAAAGTGAAATATTTTCCGATTGCATGCACCTTTACGCACGATGTGAGTAGGTTAGCAACTTGCACTTTGGATAACAGATAGTTTTAAAATGGTTTTAAAACAGTGGGAGCAAGCATTTCATAAATATAAACTGCAAAAAGTTGTAGACAAATCGAACGCTTATAAGATTTAAATTTTGCACTTTTCTTTGATACGAAAAGCATATCTTCAGTTCATAATTTGCCAGAAAAATATCTCGGGATTTTATAAAGCTACTGAATACTGAAGTTCCTTCTAGCGTATGTAATCCCTTAGATATTAATTAACCATTTTACAATACTTTTTAAATAATTTTATTTCTTACTTATTAGTCTTTTGATATGCTGTAATCCCCAGATATCGATTTTGATCCGAATCGGATCATAAACGGTAAAGTCGACCGCCATCTTGACCAAAATTTTTAATTATAAAATTCGTAACCCCAAAAACCCCCACATATCGATTTTGATCGATATGGTTCTAAATGACAAAAGTCGTCAGCCAAATTGGCGCTGCCGTTTTGAATTTCTAAATTTTGATTAAAAATTCATAATCCGCGACTTAGAAAACCCCCAGATATCGATTTTGAGTTGAATCGGATCTTAAACGGTAAAGTCGTCCGCCATCTTGAAGCCGCCATCTTGTTTTTTTCTTATATGAAAATGTTAAAGTGTATTGTCACCGGACTTATACACATGTGCAAAATTTCAAAGTTCTAGCTTAATTAGAACTAATTGAAATTTTGATAGATTTGACCTAAATAAACTAACTAACAAACAAACATTGCAAGTTTAATAAAAGCTTTTAATAAAAAGACTGGCGTTACAACCCTCCAAATTATGTAGGTCAAACCTCGTATCTTGTCTAAAATTCTGAAAAAAAATGAGTACAGACAGTTCGAGTATTTTTCTTTAAATACGATTTCGACAGTTAATCAATCAAGTTTTAGGAAGGAACTTAGAACAAATACATCACTGATTAATAAGTGATGACCATAAAGGTCAGGCAACTGTCTCAGTGTTGCTAGACTTTACAAACGATTTTGACACAATTGACTCTAATTATCTTGCAAAATAATTGTTTTAGTCTGTATTGTATTGTACTGTATTGTGCATACAAAGGGTCATTACAAACAAAGTAGTCACTTGTGATTTGCGTATTACACAGGTGTACCTCAGGATTCAGTCTTGGGGCTTGTCTTTCGTTTTTGTGTACACGTGATTTCTATAAACTGTAGCTTACAGTTCTCTGTAGATGAAATAAAGCTTTACCATCACTTTTCCGTTAATACTTTTCAACATGCTGTATAACAATGACAATCAGATATCAATATTCATGCTCATAAATATAACTTGAAATTGAATCCCCTCTCAAATTCTTTTAATTAGTCCTAAAAAAATTTTAGTTTAAAAAACTAAAAAACACACTAATAGCAAATCGAACTAACAAGTAAAAAATAATGTTTAAATATTAGGATTCATTTTATTGTAAAAAGCGTGGAGTGCCTTGATATCATTTGTTATAAATCGCACGCTTTTTACAATAAAATGAATCTTAATATTTAAACATTATTTTTTACTTTTTAGTTCGATTTGCATTAAAGCGTGTTTTTTAGTTTTTTAAACTATAATTTTTTTTTAGTCACCCTCTTGCCATTTCGGCACGTTTCTCACCAATAATAAAATATATATTGATGACAACGGCTCCTTCGGCAAAATCTCGACAATAAATTAGTCATTGTTTCTATTTTATTTTATTCTGATGATCCTGGTGAGGACATTAGGACAAAGTTGTCGAATTATTTTATTTTCATCGGTCCTTGATAAATGTGCAAAGTTTCAGTTTAATCTGACGTTTTGAACTGGGTGAGAATCACGTTCAAATATTCCTTTACAAACAAACAAACAAACATACAGGTGAAGCTAATAAATGCGTGATAAAAAGAAACGTCAAAAATTTAAAATTAATGATACCTATCAAGATTGATGATCTAATTATATCCTTTGTAAATGTAACAAAAATTTTAAGTGTTATATCCGACGAAACCAGCAGATTTGTAGATCATACCAATGCTATTATAACAGTGATATGTAAGGTTGAAGTTGCTTTATTCTAATAAGCAGCTATAGTATGACTTATGAAAAAAAATATTAATTATTAAGAATGTAGTTTTAAAACATAATATTTTTAGTCGCAAACTCCTCTATAAAATCCTTATTTTTCTATAAGGAACGTAACCAGTCTGCAACCAACAGCTACTCTCCGGGCTATGTGCCCCGCCGAGCGCTGAATTAAAAGTTACAAGTGTGGCGCGTTAAGTGTAATAATTGCATATTACCATCAAAACGCTAATGCTGCGATTGCAACAAACACTAGCCCAAAGACTGATCCTACTTAAAGGAGATCTCTTGCCGGCCGTCACACACCACTTGCAGACTGCAGTTTCGAGCTGTTGGCTCTCGTCAGTGCAAGGTAGGCATGTGACGACCCGCACGAGGATCCTTTGACTATTTGGTACATCCCGGTACTATTACAATAGCGACATGTAAAATAGTCAGCGGGCGCCATCTAGCGGTCCAGTGTCTGTTGCAATCGAAAAATAAATAGCCTGACTGGGCTTAGCATAGTTCAAATGTGCTTTTAGAGGGCGGAATATTAAAAAATAATATTTTTAGTCGCAAACTCCACTATAAAATGTAGTTTTCTTTTGGCTGCCTATTTAATATTTCTTATAGTCATCAATGTATCTCACGATTATTTTTGCATTATGCAATGTAAATACATGACTCGTGTTAATTAAATTAGAAGTAATACTGACAGAAAGTCAGCATCATGTGCAATAAAAGTTTTTATGTCGTATTATTTCAGCCAAAAAGAACGAAGGAAATTAAACGCTACCTTTACATAAAATAAACTGTTTTTATTTAATAAAGTTCTTTAATAAATTAAATGGCTTAACTTCGACTGTCTCCTCCTCTTTGAACTTTACCAGCTGTCAAGTCAGCGGTGATGCCGGTGTATGTGGGAGAAACCGGTATATATTTTATCCCGAATTTAACGCAGGCCTTTTATCCCACCGGCGAATAACAAAAAGAATAAGAAATAACTCTGCCTAAAATCGCCGACTGGATCTACATCCCTTTTAAAAATACACTGTGCGTTGATTCCACGTGAAACCGGTTATAAAATCAAGAGAAGCGGAGACGACGTGTTGGTTTTTAATTAATGTCAGATAGAACTCCACCCTTTTTTTAAAGTAATGATGACAAAAAAAAAACGAATTTACGACTTTTCGGTCACATCTTACACGCAGGGACGGGCTGGTAATGCAGGACGAGAGGCAACCTGCTGTACTTTTTTTAGTTCAATTGTTATACATTAAAAAATCAGTATAGGGTTCAGAAAGAGCCACAGAGGGCTCAATTTTGTTATAGACGTTCTTCTAATAGTCATTAATGGGATGTAGTGGGGTCGATCTGGCATTAAAAATGGCATGAAACGGACTAGTTTTTTCGATTCTTTTTTATTTTTGTGATGTTATGAAGAACTTTTCGCGATACTTAGGTCCTGAGTCGCCAAGTCACTTTCTTCCCTGAAAAAAGCCTGAAAACGGCTTTCGGTACGTTGCCGCCGCAGCGAAAACTCCGTATACAAATCCATACGTTCAAATTGCAATATCTCGAGAACCGCTGGACAGATTTCGACGTCAAAAATCAGTTTACGCGCATTCGCGAGCACTTCATTTTATATCTTTTTCGATCCAAATCAAACTAAGCGAGTTATGTCCGAAAAACTAATTTTCCACATGCAAATCACCTCCCCCCCCTTCCCGCGAAAAGTTCGACCGGAAAATTTTCCGGGTGAGGGGGTCCTCGACTTCATGACATTACAAAAAAAAAATTCGAAAAAAACGAGTCCATTTGCAAATCCAGATAGACCCCACTAATGTAAAAGTGTCAATATACACTCCTAGTAATTTAAATTTAGTTACTTGCACTATAGAATTATTTTTCAGTTTAACTAAGGGACTATGTATATAATTTGGTGTAGATGATCTTTATGAGGCGATAATAAGGTGGTGTCATCGGCAGACGAAGTGTGAAAAATGGATATACATATATAGTTGTCTATATCATTGCGGTATAATTAAAATAATAGAGGACCTACAACACTGCCTTGTGGAACACCTAAACTTCATATATTTTGCATTTTCACCAAAATAATGTACAAATTGTTTTCTATTTCTCAGATAATCGCTAAGTAGACTTTTAAAATTTTGTCGTAGGCCATAACGTTCAATTTTATCCTCTAGAAGAATTTCATGATTCACGCAATCGAACACCTTAGAAAGATCTACGAAAAGGGCAAGTACCTTGTTATTATTATTATCTATTTCTTTATGTACTGTGTCCAAAATTTCTATTAAAGCCGATATTGTAGACTTATTTCCCCTAAATCCATGTTGATTCGATGATAGAATATTATTTTTAGTAGTAGTAGTATTTGTAACTTTTCGTACTGGAATAATTACTCAAGTTCTTAATGTTGACCAAAAGACAACTTTCAAGAGATGCAGAGACTGTTAATATACAATGTATCATACCATAGGACAGCGCATATATACTTAATATCTTTTATGCAAATACTAAATAATGTTAATGATACGTAATGAACTGCTTGGGACTACCGCCCATGCTGAACTCGTTTCTCGTTTTTAACCAAGTTCGTCCCTGCTAGCCAATCCAAATTACATTGTCTTTAAACTTCTTTGTAACGGAATGCTTCTTAAAGACTTAGTTTTCGAACATCGCATCGGGGTTAATACCGTAGTAAAACGGATTTATTTGTGCTGAAAGCTTCAAGTGGACAATTTAGTATTTTATTGGGTTTTACTGCATAATAAAATAAGATGAATTACAACCCACTTCAACCAATTTAATCTTATTTTAGGGCACCGTCATAAAAATATTTAAATAGAAAAGATTTTGGACATTTTTATGTCGTTACATAAAATTAAGTCAACGTTTAGGGTTCCATTTGATTGTGATGAATCCATCCGAGTTTATTATACCCAATATTTCAGATACACTGAGTTCAGGCAAAATTTAAACGGTACTAATTTTTAGTTTGGAATGGCTACGTCAAGAAGTTGAAATGTGTTTTTACTGCTTTCAGCGAGTCACTTGGGTAAAATAAAAGCGCGATAGATCGCCATCTCTTCCGGCTTGTAAAGACCGCATATGGAGAAGTTTGTACGATTGTTTAAATTTTCAAAACCAGAATAGACATTTTGAATAATACAGACATATTTATGACTTTTTCATCGTGTTCTATACTATTGCATGAGTTTAACGTTATCGAAAACTGCATCTTAAGATAATGCTGGGCATTTTTCAACTCTCAGGTGTACGGACCAAGCTTATATTCAGTACTAATATATTCACAACATAATATTGATATTTCAACGCGTCAGGAACTCTATATCCTCGTTTAGCTTGTTTCATAAATAAAATTAAAATCAAATTGCAATTATTATCTATAGCGGACCATAATCAGCTGTGGAGAGTTATGTTCCTCAAACGGACTTTTTAAATATTAGTAAGAATTTTTATTTATCTGTATAGTACGAATCACGGATGTAATTTATGCAATTTATATACTTATCAACGACCGATTTATCATCTTCGTAAATACCAAGCGCATATAGGAAGTAAATAACAGAAAGTCATATCTACTGAGGCTACGACAGAAGTTCCGATGCGCTCTACAAACGCCAATTGTAGCCACAACCAACGTTCAGCAATCTCTCAATTCAGCGGCGTGTAGTGGACGCATATATCAAATTTATTGATTGTCTATTTATTTTACTTTTCTTACTGTGATATTTTAAGCTTCCTGTAATTAGGTAAATAGTTTGTGAGTGCTTTAGTTTTACCGTTTGTAGAGAAACTAACCTCAAAATGCCCAGCAAAAGACTGAGCGCGGCAGCCAGAGACATCGTGGTGAAATTAGATTAGTTCTTCAATCTGAAAAACGTAACAGAGGTCCCCTTTTAACTCTGCAAAAAACCCAGGAGGTGAATTGTAAAATTAAGGTGGGCATACTCAAGAGAGAGAGAGAGAGAGATCCGACAAGCAAATATTTATTATTTTTGGTCATAACTTGTTTTTATACATATATTGGTAAAAAAGTATAAGACTACCTAAGTAGAACTATCACAGGTGTGGTGATATGAATTTTCACTCAATAATTTCAGTTGTTTGCAAAATTAGTTAATTTAAATTTAAAAATAGTGCCAATCTTCATATCTTGTAGTTTTAAATTAACTGACTACACCTGTCATTGTTCTACTTAGGTAGTGTTATACCTTGTTTATCAATATGTGTATTAAAAAAAGTTATGTCTAAAAAAAAATAACTATTTCCTTATCGGATCTCTCTCTCTCTCTTGGATATACCCACCTTATATGCGGCAGCGGATGTTAAAATTCATTGTATTACATGCTACTATTGTTCATATATTTTTATTACAAAATACTTGTCTTTTACAAACGTTGATATGCCCATGCGTGCCATTCTGTGTGACCTTGAGTTGATTTGATTCGGGAATAAAATTATGATGACGTTTACGACAACATTCGTGATTTGAACTATATTTAAACTTAATAGATTTGTATTCAACTAATCATAAGCCAACTTTTAATTATCCTCCGTATACATTAGCCCATGAACCATCAACACAAACTTTGTCATCTGTGTAAGAAATTATAGGTCCAGTAAATTTTTTTACAGAAGCTGTCGGTTATATAAAAAAAGAATAAATAATACTGGACCTAATATTGTGCTTTGCGGCACGTCCATATTGACAGTTTCATAATCACTGAGAATATAGTCAACCCTGTTTTCTATTTTTAAGGATTTTTTTTCCTATATTTAAGACAAGACCTCGCATATCAATATGTTCTTCTTTCTTTAGTAAAACAGTATGGAACAGGGTGTCAAATATTTTAGCTAGGTCTAAAGAGACCGTAAGACACTTTTGATTTTGATCAAGAATGACTATGTCTTTTATGAGATCTAAAATATTATGCTCAGTACCAATGCAGTTTGAAACCCATACTGGTTAGTTGATATTAATTCGTATTTTACTAAATAATTTACTAGATTTTTGAAAAGTTATTAATTAAACAGATTCGGAAAACGGTCCCCATGCTTTATGAAGTTAATAAGTCCAGTTGTTATCTATGGTGTAATTTTATAACATTGTTTCTTATTTTTATTAAAGTAGTTAATAATTCTATTGTCGATTTAAATATGTTTAAAAAATTCTCAGTAACCTCTTCAGTATTAGTTTTGTTCACTCCATTACACCACGTCTCACATTGTAATATGTGTCTTATGTACTGTAATTTATTTTGCTCTCTTTTATTATATTTCTGATTGCATTATCATTACTGTTCTCAAATTTTTTACAGATGAATAGTATGTAATGATCCGCAAAATCAGCTTAAAAAATTAACGATTTATGTGTACATTATTGTGTATAATAAAAGTGTCTTATTGTCAAATAAATTTGTGATCTATTAGTTGTATTGTTGTAACTCTTGTGTCATATATGTATTTATCTTATTTGAAAATCTGTTCCACCCGCATAAAAAATCTGATGTTTTGGATAAAATATTTACTTTTAGACTTGGATGTACATCAAAACCACTACTCCGTTTACATAACATAAACATTTAACAACATTTGCCACTGTCTTGTAGACCTTTCCAAGCACGCCGACGTTGACGAATAACATTCCGTTCCTCCAGAGCTCCATCATTATTTATCACATATTTTTATTTTGTCAAACCGACAACATTTCCTTCCTTGTCTGCCACATTATATTGATTTATGACTTTTTTCTTGTCATCCTATACGATAGGCAAATTTGTATACAAACAGATTTCCGAAGTGGGTAATATAACACATTTCCCGTTGGTGTTTTAGCGATAACGCTTCCAGATGATTCACCGTATCAGAAAATCAGTAGTCTGTTTTCGTTTTTACACAGCTATGTTGATTTAGAGGGTAGCTCGTCAAGGATGTTATGTTGAACGAAATGCGAAAGCTTCAGAAGCTATTTTACAAATCAAATATACAGGGTGGACGACATAACTGAATAAACAGAACAGATTTATGTACAAGAAACAGAGATACAGTTAAATTTATATCAAACACAATACTTTTACTATTAACGCAGAAATAAAAATGCTATAAACCAAGTCTGCATCATTATACCTTATGGAAATTGTGACCAAAATATTACTGGCAAGGTTCTTGTACCGAAGCAATTTCAAATCAAAATATTTGTGTTTCTATTACAGTTTTTCAATATATTGTTAGCCAATAAGAAAGATTTAGACATTACTATTAACGGACATTTCCTGTTTGTAATTAACAACTGGAAAAGTAGCTTCTCGTACAAAAATTTACCGATGTACATACAACTACTAAATTTTGATATAAAAGCAATCAAAATAAAGAACTACTGTCACAGAGCTACAATATCAATTAGCCAGTTATATATTGAGCGTCAAGAAAAGTTACCAAGTTTTCACTTCAATCATTACCAGATAATCGGTACCGCCAAGATGGATGTTTGCTATGCTAGGCCATCACCGACAATACAGCAGCTTTTCGATATTTGACATGAGTCAATCATATATAGACATGGCTTGGAAATAGTTACAGTTTCTATATTCTGCAGTGGGTATGTTGATTCCAAAATTCTATGCTGACGCAAATAATAATGACTGATAAGAATACCTATCCGAGGAGATTCCTTATTGCGTAATATATCGTGTAAATGCAATAGGTCTTCTGAAAAGATATGAAGCTGTCAAAACTCCGATGTCCAACCATGACTCTTGCCAGAAGATCTCCAAATACAGTTGTTTCGGAGAGGAGATTTCACAAACTCCCCAAGGAAAAGCGGAGACTATGCTACAGGACTCTTTCTTATACATAGAACAGATCCTGTAGCTTGGTCTGCGCAATCTCTCGATCTTAATCCAATCGATTCTTCTGTTCGAAGTTTTGTTAATTCTCTAATACACGAGACTTCTATATCTAGAGGGGAAAATCTTCTTGTAAGAGACTTGGTCGTTTGCGAGGTATCCTAGGAATTTCCATAGAGTAGAACAATGCCAGTCTATGTATAGAAGTAAATATATAGTAAAAATTTTGAGCAACTAATGTATGTTGTTAATGGTATGTTAACAAAAATTTATTGTATCGGTGTCCTTGTTAAAGAACTCACCAAAATATATCTAAATTCATCACACTTGAAAACAACAAAAAATCTCATAGAAGAAATTTTGTGTAACTATCATAAAATATTTTGCCTGAGCATCGTGCGACACGTAAAAACATCGTCGGAAGGTATTTTCAGAAGTACAAGGAATAATTCATATCATAATTAAAATCACGAACTTAAATAATTTATACAATACGGACTTCGCAATACAAATGAATACAAGCCATGATTCTTGAGTCATACCACCTTCGGCTGTAAAAAATCTTCATGGAAACAGAACCAAGCCCTTCTCTTAACACATGATATACATATTTTCATTCGTTCGATTAAAAGATTCTTATAACGGACGATTCCTTAGAAAAACAATGTTCTATCAGGACCTGAATCAATCAATTTACTGCTGGCTTCTTGTGGAATAATGTTATTTTGTGGTGAAACAAAGCTGTTCTGGATATACTTTTTTTCTGACGTGGGTTTAACAGACTGAGACGCAGTAAATAGGAAAATAACAAAATACATTTTACGCTTCTTTTAAACTCAATGGGAAAGGTTACGGATATCGGTAATTATATAATTTATTTTTTATTTACAAAAGAATGACCGGTGAAGAGGATAATTTGTTGTATAAAATCTTATTATGACGCAAATGTTTTACAAACATACATATGGTTGTAAATATTTTGTAAAGATAGTTATTTACCATTCAGGGTCCAATTTCCAATTTTAAAATAGTTGAAATATGATAATATTCTTCAAGTATAATATAAATTCTAAATCGAGAGAATATGTCAAACTACAATTTTAAGTTTATATTTCTTACTGCATTATTTTAGTGCACTTTAATAAGTTAATTTCTAACGATATTTATTCTGACAGTTACCGATATTTAGAATATGTATTTTATACAGGGTGGTCTTGTTGAAGGGGAACGGCCCCTATCATTTGTTAACATGTCATATTGATGTTACATGCTTGAGGGTTTACTACGGAGCTTTTTTACATCTCAAAATGTAATAGGTTCTTTATATTTTTACATTTATGAATTCAGAGTAAAATTACCTTTCCAATGACCTCCAGATTATTGGTTTTTGACATGGTGTAGCCGAGTTATTTGAAAAAATATTAAATTGTATTCGGTTTTCATAATCCCTATCAATCAGTTTCTGCATTAGTAGAACGTGGTAAGGATTCGATGGACTGAAGATCAACTTATATCGTTTTCTCTTGCCAATTCTCTTATACTGCGATGAGGATCTTCAATCACGCTCAAAAGTTCCTTTTTCTCATATTCCACTTTCCCCCTATTGTCTAATCGTTTCATCAACCTCTCTAAATTGCAATTGATAGCAAACACTTTTTATCACTCGCACCCAGAAGATAAACCATATCTCTCCAAAAATTCATTATTGGAAAGTGCGATTTTAATCTAATTTATAACTTAAGTGTAAATACTTTGCTACAATAGTTAATAATTAAACGTCAATAAAATAACTTTCAATTATTCTCATTTTATGTCAAAATCATGGCTACTAGATCTGTTCAAAATTAAAAGTATTATTATAATTTAACGGTTTTTAATGAAGAAGTAAAAATATCTCTGGAAATATCGATTTTAGGTATAGGATTTTTGTGAATAAAATCCTATACCTAAATATTGGACTTTGACGCACTATTGTACAAATGAAAGCATTTTCCGCTGCAAGATAGCAGCTAGTGTAAAGGCTAAAAGGTCTATAGAAAAAATATTAAAACTAGTTCAATAGTTACATTGTTTTCAATTATTAAACTTTCCATCTAGCAGGTTATGGGCCCAGACTATGTGGAAGTGCTTGAATAAAACTAAATCGGTTGTGTAATAAATAATTGTTCAGTAATTAAAAAAGAAACAAATAAATAATATCACCTCAACTGTAACTGTAAGAAAATTGCAGGAGTGCATGTAATTTTTCACTGTCTGCAGATTAAGTTTAAGTTCAGTACCTAGTATATTGAATTATTACTAAAATCCCAGTCACTTAATGAAAAGTAATTAGAACCATACAACATCTGTTTACACACTATATCTTTATCGCTTGGAAAGCCGTATTTTCAAATTAACTGTATCTTATACGTATACCCGCATCATTATTAAACCTTATTGTAAGACTCCCATATCTAATTATAAGCTGTACAAGAAAAGGGGCGACAACCAACACTGGATATGAAATTATTAAGGAAAAAATTAAGATCGATTTATTTTGTGAGGTCGTCGGCTCTATGTTCTATACAAAAAGCAGGTAAAATTGATTGTTCGACCCCATACTGGGGCCTCGACTTGATATATATGAATAAACAGTCTCAGACGGTGGGTTCGAATTTATACCATCCCATTAAGAGGTTAAATTATTTACGTGGCTAATTATTAAATAAATGTGTTATTTAAGAATTATTTAAACAAAACTTTTACACTGATAAGAAATTATTTAGTTTTTATACTTATATCGACGTTCTATCTTTTGAATATGGCATATAAAAGTAGGAAGTCCAAAGAATCATTATTAACAATCACAAACTAATAAGCAATTACCCAATTTTTTTGCTTTTATATCAACATTCTTAATTTTGAATATATCAATACATGAAGAGTTAGGCAAAAAATTACTAAATTATGTTTTAAAAAGTATGAAACACTGGTTGCAGTACATGTGCCTCGCTAGTCCTTACCGTCAATAGTTGAAATATACAATTTTGATTTTTAATGATCTTTAAAAGATATTTAGTGTACCAAAATTTTACTCGCACAATACCTGCGTAATTGTGTATACAGGCTGTCCATTTTATCAGGGCCCTCGAGAATATCTCACTTAATATCGGTCGTACAAAAAAAAATATTTTTACGAAAATTATGCCGATTTATCTAACCTACAAAATGGTTTAAAGACATTTGAAATCCATGGCCTAATTTAAGAGTTATGGCGGAAAATATCGAAAATGCGGAAAACGTCTAGGCCAAATATCTCCGTTATTTGAAGAGATGCGAGAAAAATTCAACAAGGTTTTATCTAATCTCTTTCATAACCGCTGTATTTTGAGATTTAAAACAATTATTTTGAAACGGGCGGGAAATGGCGACATTAAATAGAGTATTTTCCTCCCTTTTCAACGATATGCCATATTTATTCATTGGTACTACGTTAGAAATTACAAAAACATTTTTTTAAAACCAATATTTTTTTTAACAAGCATTATACTTGCCGTGGAGAATAATTATGATTAAATAAAACAATAAAATAATTCAATAAGTTGTTCAAATCTTTGCTATAATAAAACATTAACACAAATAAGAAGAATAAAGTAAATTCAGGTAACAAAAACAAATTAATAATAAAAAGAATATAGCACACAGAACATTAATATTTATCTAATCCTCAAGATAATTTTTAAGATATCATATCAAGTGTTCAAAGTGCCCACTGCGATGCACAATCGGGCGCGGCGAGGCACTGCATTTAAAACATTACTCAGCATTTCGGGGGTAACTGTAATACATGCCTGTTGCATTCGAGCTTTTAGGTCCTCTACATTTTGCGGTGTCATCGAAAACACCTTATCTTTAATATACCGCCATAGAAAAAAATCCATTGGGGTTATATCTGGAGAACGAGGAGGCCATCGAATAAATCCATTGGTACCTATCCACTGTTGAGGCAAAATTTCGTCTAAATAATCTAGGCAAATCTGGGAATTGTGGGGAGGAGCTCCATCTTGTTGAAAATATTGAAAGTTGTGTCGATTCTCTAAAAGTAGGCTATCTAAGAATTCATTAAATTCATTTTTCAAAAAGTTTAGGTACCTTTGACCACTGAGGTGACCATCATAAAAATAAGGACCTATTAAATTGGTGCCTAAAATACCTATCTACACATTCATTGAAAAACGATTTTGAAACCCAGTTGGTCTATGCCAGTGTGTATTTTCAGAAGTCCATTTGTAATGAATATTGCGATTAAAAAATCCATTATTGGAAAAATTTGCCTCGTCGGACTAAAGTATTTTACTACATATTAATGGATCGGCACGCTTCTTTTCCAACAAATGGACTTTAAAATTTTTCTAGCACCTGTTTTATTTATATGACAAGCAATTTGAATTTCTCTGAATGATGTTTCCAAATTTTCTGTATTTTATTTCTTACATAATTAATAACTCGATTTACCTTATTTACATTATCAGTAACACTTCAACCTGGTCTTCTTCTTTAAAAATGAACCATTATTTTTCAGTTTCGTAGCTAATTTTCTGAACAGAGTTTTATTCGGCTGCGTGCTTGTGGAAATCCGTTTCTATATTCTACTTGAGCTAATCCAGAGTTAAAATTGCATTGGCAATATATAACGAACATATTATAAAGATCAATGTGAGTGAAAATCATTTTTGAAAATTCTAAATTCTTAAACGAGTGTGATTGAGTGAGAGATTAAGTATTAACTGAGATGGTCTGTCAAAAAATTAAAATATCAAGTTTGTACATAGCCAACTATTGTAAAATAATTGAAATAATAGTGAAATCATGAAATACAAACAAATGATATTATACTTAAATTAATTGGTAAAGACATTTTAACTTTCTTAGTAAGAAGTGACGCTTTTATGGAGGACCTCTATACATTGGCATAACTGCGAATACTCCTTCCATAATTGCTCCATGTTGCTTTCTTGATTTTTATTTTGTTTTTGTTACCTGAATTTATTTTATTCTTCTTAATTGCGTTAATGTTTTATTATAGCAAAGATTTGAACAACTTATTGAATTATTTTATCGTTTTATTTAATCATACTTCTCCACGGCAAGTACAATGCTTGTTAAAAAAAAATTAATTGGTTTTAAAAAAATGTTTTTATAATTACTAACGTAGTACCAATGAATAAATATGGCACCTGATATATCGTTGAAAAGGGAGGAAAATACTTTATTTAATGGCGTCATTTCCCGTCCGTTTCAAAATAATTTTTTTAACAGCCTGAAGAGTAAATCTCAAAATACAGCGGTTTTGAAAAAAATTAGATAAAACCTCGTTGAAACACTCTCTTTCGCCTTAGAATTTTTCTCGTATCTCTTCAAATAACGGAGATATTTGGCCTAGACTTTTCCGCATTTTCGATATTTTCCGAAATACCTCTTAAAGTATTCCATGGATTTCAAATGTCTTTAAACCATTTTGTAGGTTATATAAATCGGCACAATTTTCGTAAAAATATTTTTTTTTGTACGACCGATATTAAGTGAGATATTCTCGAGTGCCCTGATAAAATGGACAGCCTGTATTTTCTTTAAAAAAAGTTTATTGAAAACTGTTTTTGTTCAGAAAAATTGAACCAATATTATTTTTTAATTCCTTTCTTTGTATATATATCATATATTAACACCATATGGAAATAGAAAATTTTAATTGTTTCCTAAGTTGATTCCATGTATACTTCACCGTTTCCTGTCGCTGCTTCATTTTTAACTAGGCAAGACTTTCCCTCTCCTGCCTCCCGAACAAGAGTTGTGCTAAATTTAGGTATTAACTTTATACGTGGGGGAGAAGACATCGCGAGTTTACTTGCAATTTAAAGGGTGAAAATGTATAGCAAATGTCACGATGATTTGATTATGTCAAGGATTTCCATAAACATAATATATTTTATCTCTTAGCGGCGGGAGGGATTTCGCATATCACTGTCTGTCACAGGTAACCTTGGCATGATATTATGAACACAATATTATATTGCGGAAACAGGATTATTGTGAAACCGAGCGAAATATGCAAAAAATGGTTTATATACCAAAGATGAATAAAATATAGGACTTTATATGTATATACACTTAGGGTTGGTCCATTTTAACGGTAAAATATTATAAATACTTGTATAGGACCACACAATGACAACAAAGTTTGACAGTACAGTAAAACGGGTACTGAAATACTGAATTATTGGTAGTAGGTACTTAAGAATGACCGTCATCCGAGACGTCATGTTACCTCCTTTCTCTTATTATTTATTTTTGGGAAAGAATTGAGGCAACATACGACTAGCTGGTTTAAGTCGGAGCAAAGAGCCGTGGATCCAGAGTATTCGTAAGAGTGGAGAAACTTACTCTTTTTGATATGTACAGCATAAGCGACAGATTTCTGTTTATTTCCAGAAAAGGGGACAAAGAAAAATTTATGTTAAATTGGGCACCATCTATAGTGAAAATAAGTAGAATTGTCTCTTTTTCTCGAATAACCAGTCTATTATAGATCAGACTGAAATTTTTGGTAAGAGAAATAAAAAGATTGTTTAAAATGAATGTTAAAATATATTACATGAATAATAGACAAATCGGTTTGTAAAGACTAATTGAAATTAAAAAAAAATAAATATATAACAAATGTATACCAGGATCCTAGATTGACTATTGTTGAGGTGACTGGTTCTGGAACAGCAATCCAGGCCCACAATTGTCTGTTGTTGAAAGAATGGAGTGTAAAGGTTTCCTTGGCAATTTACTTCTCTTAATAAAATGGAGTGAAACCAACTATGTGATTTTTGAAAGGTTAATGAAATTTTATCTATATGAAGAAGTATAAGCTGTACAAAAGCTATGCAGAAATGTAGAAGCTGTGCAGAAACGTATACAGAAATGTATAAGTATATAAATGTAGAAATATATAAGTGTATAAATTTATAAGTACATAAGTACATATATAGAAATATATAAATATATAAGCTGATTTCGTAAACTATAAATTGCCAAAAAATGAAAAAGAAAAAATATTTTTAAAACCATGTGGTACATATGGTATTTTAACTACTTATTAAATTAAAAAGAATTGACCTTGAATTTAAATTTATTTTAAAAATAATTAAAATTACATCAAAGACAAAAATTGAAGATTCATTAAATTTTAAATTAGTAATAAATGAAATTTACCTGGATATTAAACACTTGTTAACGCGGATACAAAAATGTAATATCAATTACTGAAGTCCACAGTTAAAATTTATATACGTTCGAATCAGTACAAAGGCTGCAAGCAAATGATGTCCTGGTGAGTTTTACTAATAAGGTAAACTTTTTTGTCCCATTTACTGCAAAATAATGCTACTCGATAAACTTGAAAAATCTATTTCCCCTAATTATATTGAAAGCTATAAAATATATAAATAGTACAGGTATGGCCATCTGTCAATGGTTGAGTTAAGCGCGACAACTAGCAGGTCGCAAATTCTACAATTTCCTTTACTCACAACTAAAATACTGGCATATGATCGATAAAAGGAATCTATAATAATAGTTTTCATATCACAGCTGACTTAGATTGCAACAATTTGTAAATACATAACTAAAAATAAAAACAGCTGTAATAAGTAGTAAAATGTATTGTGACTGTTGTGGGAACTCAGTAAATATATTACATCTTATAGGATATACTATATATAGTAGTGAGAAAGGTAAGGAAAATAACCATATGTACTTAAACAAAAATATAAAAATTGGAATATAGGTATCTGATGTAAATAAATGTTTTGTAGACAATTGTTTCCTGGGATGCTATACAGAGATGCATAATAGTTAATAGAACATGACTGAGTTCCTAAGATATAAAATATGTACATAAAACAGTGTGAAATGGTTTAGCAGTTATACAAGTAAAATTCTGTTAGTTGAAAACAGTTTCACTTACAAAAACTGAATCAAAATGTTACACTAGTTTTTATATAAAACTGTTAAATGGACATAGGCCATGTAACAGTCATCTATTACATTAAGAGGAATTTCTCCTACTGTCCGTGTGGACGGCTGATATTCGGTTATAAAACCCTTGAAAATGCACACATCATGTTAACTTGTTCACTGAAGAATTGATACAGCGTCAGACAATGCAATAAAAGCGTAATATTTTAAGTAAAATAAAAATGAAAACCCGTGAAATTCTAAATATTTCCTAAGTAATTGATTATTTTGGTCGTTATACGTACAATTTTCTAAATCCCACGTTAACTTGGAACGTTGTTAAATATCAACCATCGAATTAGTATCGATCATTTTGATTTCATGTTGTGTGACAGTGTGACATGATTATCCCAGACTTCAAAATATGTCCGATCTAATATAGGGAAAGAAGTCGGAAAATATGAAGTGTAAGCATCCTGTATTCTCGATTGGATAATACATCAAAGATTTCTCAGAAATAACATTAAATCATTTATTTCAATTTCTACTTAAATATATTTGTCTGTATTTTAATAGGCGAGGGTATTATAATTAAACCCGGTAATGGAATTATACCGGAATTCAAATAGTTGGCAATGCTTTGTATTATTATAAACACCAGCAAGTACTCTATTAATAGCTCTGTTTTGGATAAGAAAAAACTATGTTACAGCGGCGCGAATACACTGGCCAAATAAAAGTTGAATATGTTACGATTTTCTACATAGGGCTGATGTTTTTTGTGGAAGTTACTTTACTATCTAGTGGAGTAAATATAGATTTGTAGAGAATATTTCACATGGAGCAACGCAACATAGAAAAATTATTTTTTTTTCTCGGAAAAAGGGGTAAAAATTGGTCATTTTTAAGGGTAGCTTTTCAGTTTTAATTTATTTTGGATCTTTTAACATGTTAGTTAAGAAACAAGAACAGTACTCTTCTACTGTAGATGTTCAAGAGGAATGTTCAGTTCCAAGTTTCATGAAAATCGGTTCACTAACTCCCACGATATGTATATAAATAAATATAGTGAAAAAACGTCAAAAATTGAATTACCGCTATCTTGGTCAAAATTAAACCGAATTTGATGAAATTTTAGACTAAAGTAATCTATATAACCAGGAAATAGTCCGCCAAATTTTAACAAAACATATCCAAGACTTTGGCCGCAATTCCATTTTTGGTCCAAATTCCACAAAATTTTCAAAACTTTCCTCAATTTGCCCACATGATCGATCGAATTTTTTTTAACCAAAATGAAGGTATGCTTATGTACTTTCGCGTGATGTAACTAAAAAATAAACTTTCTTTTAATTTATCCGATTTTTTGTCATTTTTGGTATATACATGCGCGCGGCGATTTCCTGTCATTTTCAGTATTATACGTATGCGCGCATAAGTATACGTGTAATTATCCATTATAAAAATTTCAATATTAATAATAAAAAGTGATTACGAACAGGTTTTAAAAATTTAGATAAAAAAACTCTCTCCTCTCCTGTTTTGTTTGTAAGTATTACTTAGTGCAAACCTTAAGGATAAATAAAAATTATTTTGAAAGTGCTTTTTTATTTTTAAATAAATTAAATAACATGGAAAACAAATAGGACAGATTTGAAATGAATATCAATGAATTCAGAAAAGAACCTATAATTTTTATTGAACACTATGTGCCACCACCTTCCAATTTGAAAAAAAAAAATTCGAAAAAAAGTGAGTGAAGTCCAGAGTAAACGTGCGCACAAAAAAAGTTTTTTTTCGCTCAAATTTAAAATCTCGACGTTTCATTACATTTTTAAGCCTATTTCAACAAAAAATATACATATATTTTTTTTTGCGTTACTATATACTTCCACTGGATAGTAGACTAGATAGTAGATAGCAGACTGTTGCCACCACTGTAACTATAAACTCGAACAGGGACCGACTCGACGAGGCGGTCATACGAACGAGACATAAGGGAGAAAAACAGACTGAGACGCATTGGCAGCGAAATCGCGATGTCGACGCTAAGGCCGAGATGATTAGACTGCAAAGGCAGATCAGAACCTCCATCAACACTGTCAAGAACCAGAAATGGGGGGACAAGCTGGCAGCGCTGAATCCTCAGGACAACTCGTTGTGGAAGCTGACGAGGGCCCTTAAAAATACGCGGGAGGTTATACCCGCCTTGACAAACGCGAACGGACAGACGTCATTGACAGACGCACAGAAAGCGAATGACTTAGCAGACCATTTCCAGACTATACATAACGCCAAATATTCCCAACAATCCAGAACATGACCGCATCGAAAATGACGTACAAGAACTCATTGGTCATGACATACAATAGACGAGACGAGAATTTCTAAAGGTCATGACCAAGCCCTCGGAACTAGCACAAATTTTCAAGGACTTACCAAACAATAAAGCACCGGGGAAGGACTGCGTCGAGTACAAGCTGCTCAAATATCTCCCGAGGAAAGGTATTGTACAATTGACGTATATCGTTAACGCGATCCTGCGACTACAGCACTGGCCCAGCCAGTGGAAAGGCACCGTGGTCATTCCCATATTGAAGCTGAACAAGAACGCGAAGTTCGCCGGCAGCTACAGGCCCATCTCGTTGCTGTCGACGATCTCTAAGTTGGTGGAGAAGGTCGTCCTGATCAGATTGAACACTGTTCAGGAGGAGCTTCACATCGACGATGAGTCTCAGTTCGGTTTCATGAAAGGCATGAGCACGGTACAACAGGTCGTTAGGATAGTTAACGATGTTAAAGTGCAATACAACCTCGGGAAGAACACCACCATGGTGCTCCTCGATATTGAGAAGGCGTTCGACACCGTCTGGATCCCGGGATTACTCTACAAACTTCACAATTATAACTTCCCCACTTACCTAATGAAACTTATTCACTCGTTCCTGACGCAGAACGCTGCAAGTCCGGGAAATAACAAACTCTCAACACGGCGGGACATTCGCGCGGGAGTCCCGCAAGGATCGTGTCTGTCACCGAAGTTGTACAACTTGTACGTTTCTGATTTTCCAGAGTTCCCGAATACGAAGCTAGCCAAGTACGCTGATGACACGGCCATGTACGCACATTCGCACAACGCACAAGCAGCGAACATGCTGCTGAAAGCGCACATGGCTCTTGCCACGGCTTATTACGATAGTGGAAGATTCGAGTGAACGCTGAGAAGTCCGAGGCGATAGTCTTCACGCGTCGCTTTACTGAGAATAAAATTATTACTCCAATTTTGATCAGGGGAAGCAAAATTCCAACCAAAAGATGCGTGAAGCACTCGGGAGTGAGACTTGACCAAAGACTGACGTTCAATACGCACATAAATGAGACAGTACGGACGGTCTACTCCCTATCCAGGAGTCTGTATCCGCTCATGGTCAGGGGTAGCAGACTTAACAGACAGAATAAAAAAACTGTTGTACACGATGGTGGTCAGGCCGTCCATCACATATGCGGCGCCGGTGTGGTGCAGCATACCGGTCACGACAATGAGAAAACTGAAAGCGCTAGAACACAAATTTATGCGCCTCATTTCAAATTCTGGAAGGTACACATCCCTCAGAGACCTACATGCACGTTGCAACGACATAACCCCGATAGCGGATTACGTCCAACAGATCTCTCAAAACTTCTACTCGTTCAAACTGGACGATAGTCCGCTAACAAGATACATAACACAAATTAGACAGCATAATGCCCTATTTCGGATTAAACACTCTCTTCACTCTCTACCATACAAGACGTTACCGATTTTCCGGCAAGCACTATAGCCAAATTTCAACAACTATACCTTTCTCTAACCCTATCCACCTTTTGCTAGTATTTCATAGCTTTCGCTAATCTCTACTCCATTTCTGTCGCACTCTTCCTTTCTGTTACATTTTTGTTTCTAAATTCATTTCACGTCACCAATCTTTTTCAGAAAGCAAACCTTTTCGAAATCAAAATTTTTAAAATCAAAGTTTAGGCCAGTCCTGCGCAGCCCCGCATTGCAGTATCTCGCGGAAGGTACCTCATTTGAGTTGTGGTGCTTGCATCCAGATACAAATTTTTAATAGTGTTTCTTTGTGCGCGAGTTCTTTAAATGTAAGTGTAGCTTTAAATTTTGTTAAGCTTGTTTTTCAAACATGGTTCAATGTTACTACCTATTTTAATTTTATATTTCTGTAAAAAGAAGTTTAGGTTTAGTTGTTTTTACTTGTCGTATTCGCCGATCCAGACCAGTTCCGCCCGATCCTGCAATCCTCCACCGCGTCAGCGCGGTGGTTGCACGATCGCTTCCGCAGCAGGTCCTGGAGAGGCAACTGTTTCTATGTTATATGAATAAATATCTTTTGAATTGAAATTGAATTGGAAGTAATTATATTTTTCCAATGAACTTTACCTGACGTAGAACAAATTCTGGTATTCCAAAGCACACTAGACGATTGTTTTAAATGTTTAAAAAACTGAACATCGACTCCAAAATTTTCAAAAGTAAAAATATACAGGGTGTATCATTTAAAAATCGAAAGTTGCGATCATTTCCTTGTAAACCAGAAATGGAATATAGGTGCGACTATTACCTGTGTCACCCGGTAGAAAAAAGGTATATATCGTAGATAAAATAACATTCATTAATTAACGACTGAAGACTAGCAAAAATTATTTTAAAAGTAGTTTGTGCCTGCAACATACCGTATTGCATCAAACAGCACCTTGCGAGACGGAATTTGGGAAGTATTAGCATAATTTAATATAGCACCCTGTACAATAATCAATTACTGATCGGACTAGGTAAGGTCGGTTATACCCCGTGTAGGATTAGAGTTAAATGACCGGATATGCCCCGATCACCCCCGTAGAAACGAAGGAGACATCGTTGATATAGCCTGTTGAAGTAAACGGAGAAAACAACGCGAACTAACGTACGGTGGACAGAGACAAATGTCTAGAAACTACATTCTAAAGTTATTTTAGCGTGAGATCGAGAATAGATTTTTTTTCTTGGGGAAGTTGTAGAGATCCCTTTCACTTTATGTTATTTAAATTAGTGGAGAGGCATTGGAATAGAACTGAAATAGGTTGAGAGACCTCATGAGCGCGCTGTTATGAGGCACTGGGGTTCGAGCTACAATAGTACACATGGTTAATTAAACCACATTTAATATCATTGAAACAGTATACGCTAGTTTTTTTGGTGCTTCGTTGTAGTATTTGCTTCTATAGAAATGTTATTTTAAGAGTAAGCTCACGTGTTTATTCGTTGTTTTTTTATTTGCAGTGCCAGGATAGGAAAAAAATATTATTGAAATGGTAAATTAAACTGATGTTTCAACGACTAAGAACTATTGTATATGATGTGAAAACAATATATTCAAGATGGGATTGAAGCAAGAATGTTCATCCGTTTAACTCGTACCGAGTTGCTGGCGTCTTATGAATTTAAGCTCGCCGAATACATAGTTGCTGAAAAAAGTCTTTCTGCATTGACCGTCATATATTAGAGCCTAAAGTTTCAGACAAAAATTATAAGCAATTTAATGAGTACTTTATAACTGTTATAATAAAATTTTTTTCTTAGGACGAACTGGACCAAAATATTTATAGAGCTTGCATGTATCGAAAGCACATGACCTGACAGCTGCCAGTTTTCTAATTCGACACTTATAAAAATTTTAGAAACTTTAAATCCTTTTAAAAGTCAATCAATTAAGCACATGTTAATTAAAAACTTATAATTTTCATAAAAAAATTTATAATAAGTCGGCTAAATCGGGTTATCCGATTCAAAACCATTAGTGGCAAATAGGTAGGATTTAGATCTTACATCTGCAAAAGAGACAGCGAGCTGGATATTCCGCTCAATAACCAGGAGGTGGATTCAAGAAATATTAATTGTTCATCTAACGAAATGAAGAAGAAATTAGGAGAGATAAAACTGCGATAGAAGAGTATGTGAATAAAGAAGAAATAACAACGAAGAATCCTAATACTGAGCTCCGTGCCTTAGTTAAAATGATAAGAATTAGGCAAACATCTAGGCATACATTGTGCCGTCTATATAAACGCTTTACATGAAATGACGGATTATTGAATACATTTTTATTGGCAAATTTTATAGCTGCTGACATCTACCTTAACTAACTCGACGCAGTGGCAAGATGGGTGGAGGCGCCGAGTTTCGGGGCGCCGAAGATGACATCCGAGCCGAACCCACATACAATTTTAATCAGACATTATGAAGCATTTTCATGGAACCAATTCACTTCGTCTAAACAGTGGGCGTTACCAGGTGGCCACATTTTTACGTATTAAAAATATCGCAGCAGCACATTACGTTCAATTTGCTTAAGTTAAGCCTGTTTTCTTCAAACCAATGAAGTACCTACGAAAGTCATTGTCTACAATGAAAATATTTGGGTCATTCGCGTAACAGACACAGTGAGTATTTGGCAATTTATTTAAATGCTTCAATAAATCATTTGCAGTGATATTGAAAAGCGGAGGACCCAAGACAGATCCTTGAAGAATTCCGTGCCTGATGGTCAGAATCGGTCTTACCACTAGGCAGACAAAGCAATTGGCCTAGGGCGGCAAATTTTTTGAGATGGCAAATTTTAAGTTTATTAATTTTTTAAAACTTTTTTGTTTCATGGTAATTTTTGTAGATGTAAATTTTCATGACTGATCTGTAAATTATATCGGAATAAAACGTAAACAATTCTGCATAAATTGATGTATATCAACATAATATTAGTTATTGTATACATCTAGTTGACATTAAATTAATAAATTAATACGGTGAAATACCAGCTTTAATATTACTTAAACTCGTTCATTCCTTAAGCAAGTGGACAACACGTGTTACGACAACTATCTTATGCCTACCTCGAACTCCATAAAATCGAGGGGATAATAACATCAGGCAAAGTAAATAGATGCTGAAATCTAAGAAGGGCAACTTGAACCAACTTAAGTGTATCAAATAATACAAAGTGAAAACTGAATGTAAATTACGGTTAAATAATGTTAATAACTATTAAAGACATAACTGGTATCATGCAAAGACCAATAAGTAGTATGGAACAAGAATATAAACAATAATAAGGCTTGTGAGACTACTACGGTTCAACAGCGTCCGGCGGTGCTATTGCGTTGTACTTGAGTTGGTTTATTTGTCGCTTCGGGCTTCAAGAGAGGCCATATATTATTTCTTGAAAGTAAAATGATACTGGAATTCCCGCGAATCCCGAATCAGTCGAATCACATTCCGTGATATCGGGAATTAGTTTATTATGTTCTACTTGGTAGTACGGGTACGCTATGGTAATTTTCTTGGAATTTTGATGCTGATAGCGGAATTTGACCCCTTTTTAAATGAACACTCAAAACCTTTTAAAAATATTGGATCTAGTAGCACGTCTTATCTTTCGAAAAGAATTTGCGATAAATTTATAGAAGTTATGGCAAAAAAATTGAAAACAAAGATTTTGGAAATAATTAGAGCAGTTAAATACTTTTCAATAAGTGTCGATTCTACTCCTGACCTTGCCCGTATTGACCAGTTAACCTTCATTAGATATGTAAACAATACAGGAATACCCCAAGAAACATTTAGCATGTATTCCAAATCCCGGTCAAAAAAGTGAGGAACTAGATGTTGCAGTAGTCAACTTCATAGAAGAAAATGGTTTAAACTTTCAAGTTTAAACCATGACAATTATTCATAATTGTCACAGTCAATCATATGACAATGAATGCATCTAATGTGCCGTAACAATATTCAGGTTTTTTTTCTACTATTCAACAGCTTTACAATTTCTCTACAGCATCAACACATAGGTGGCAAATATTTATTTCTGTTAACGAAGATAAGAAATTTCTAACGCTCAAAACACTATTAAAAACCCATTGGTTAACGGGGCATGATGCTTGTGAAACTTTAAGTAAGCAGTTTCCTGATATTATTGAACCAAATTGCAAGTGATCCAAATGAAAAATCAGCTGCTAAGTCCGAGGCAAGAGGTCTTGTGTAAAAGTTAAATAAATTTGAATCAGCGGTTTTAGAAAAATTGTGGACATGTATTCTGAAGCAATTTAATGTAGTCAATAAAAAGCTACAAAGCACTAATATTGATCTTGCAAGTGTGGTCAGTCTTTATAACTCCTTAACGGAATTCTTAAGAACACCACGGACCGATTTCAGTAGCTTTGAAAATTTGCGCAAGTCTTGTTCTGATATTCAAGAATATCAATTTGATTTAAAGCGTACAAAAAGGAGAAAACTTCAATTGAAAGTCATGCTGGAAAGACATCATTTGAAAACGGCAATCGAAAACACAACTGTACATTCAGAATCATGAATGGATGAATGCTAGGTTCTGCGCTATTCTCCTATGAGCTAAAAACTACGTTCGTTGTCTCCGCCACTGCAGTCGTAAAATCGCATTAAACCAAAACTTCTCAATGTAGAAAGAAGAGACCATTTTCAAATTAAATTTCCACGACCCACCCCTCTCCTCCGCACTATATTTAAATTAAAGGATAATTAGCACAAAGGCTAATCTGGTTTAGTAATAAATACCAATTTTAGGAAATTTATGTCTCTCCAACTGTTTTAAATGGATATTAACGCCCGTTCCATATGCAATTTTGTAATTAAGAAACTTTTTGAAATTGTAACTTTCTACAGCTAAATCCAATTAAAATTATAGAGGTGGTGTTTTATTCGACCGAGACCGATTTGATAGCACTTAGGCCGTGAGAAAAAAGACGTATGGAAAGTTCGTTAAATCTTTATAAAAATAAACTTTTTCAGAGGCTAAGCGTCACTTCCAGCACGTAATACAAATTGGACGTCAATAAACGTAACTAGATTGAATCAGTTGTGTTTATGGTTAATTTTAGATAAAGAGTTATAAAAATATATTTCTTAAAATCCGGTTTTATTTAAAATGCATTAAAAAGTAGACAATGATTTTTTCACCAGTCACAGTAATTCTAGGCCTATATGGCTGGTATTGAAACGTGTGACGGCCATCATAAAATACCACTTTCCTCACCATGTTTTTGATAAATTGTCATTGGAATTCCGTCATTGTACTAATTTTCAAGGCTTTAGGTATATGGAGAGTGATTGAAAAGTCGATTGATCCAAACAAATAAAGTGAGTTAAATAAAGAAATGTGATGAAAAGAAGTCCTGTCGATATATATATCATTATAAAACACACATAGAGTTAAGTACTGTTACATGGTTAACGCATATGCTACCCGCAACACACATTTGTGTTTCGCGGGTTACATATCGTCAATAGCCGCGGACCGAGGTTTGGCTTTAATCCGCTAGTGGGTGGTAGCGTGCCTTCCAGCTGCGAAGAACGGTCACGTGGCTTCCGTCTGGTGTAAAAGGTAAACGTTGGCTTCTGTGTGTGTGCGCTGCCGACAGTTCTAAAAGCTTGTTTATTTGAGCCATCTTAATGGATTTTGGATTATCGGCAACGGTAAAATTTCCTTCCTTTTAAGTTGTTGCTGTTCATCAGAATATTTCGTTGCTACCGATGGAGTTTAATCCGCATCTGTGCGGGATTTATGTGTGCACACGTAAGTAACCTTATTATCGCCATCTTTTTCGACCTTTGCCACGTATTTCAAAAATTTATTTTATTGTACATATTTAAACATAGATTTTATTCACTCATATTGATTTAGTAAGTTCTCTAATGTAACACACTGCGGTCAATCCTCATGCTTGTGAACCAAGTGTAGCTACAGGAGGGGTATTTCCCTTTATTTTATGTTGTAACATATTTATCAGAATACAGCCACATGACTACATCGCCAGGTTCATATTGAGAACTATAAGTTGTAAATACTGTAATATAGTAAATATAACGCCACAGGTAATTACGACAACCTTTAACCTAGAAGGCTCTAGAAGAGCCTTGTGTGGGAGGGGGCTACACATTTAGAGACAAGGGACACACACCAAATATCCGTGTATAGTGGAAAAATCCCTCTCACAGTATTTTCCACTGCCACGACCGGGGATCGAACCCGGAACTTTCGGGTGAAAGGCAAGTGCGCTCACCTCTCGACCACCAGTCGTACATTTCATGTTGAAATAAAGTGTCACTATTTCGTCAGAGACCACTAGGAATTGAATCATCATTGATTTTATGTTAAATAAGTAAACTAACCACCGCTAATAATTTATGTAAGAGGTAGCAGTCGTTTCTAATAGTTTATGTTAAACTTGGGCTTAATATCCTGTGATTTCTGAGCTAGTGAAATTATGTCGTGGGCACGTACATCACTTATCCGGGCTAGGTAGTGTCTGCGATCTGCTACTCACAGTAGCCCAAGTGTTTTTCAATTATCTTGCAACCCCTATAGCCTGACAGTCAAGAGGGGGAAAACCAGTAGCAGTCCTTACATTAGAACTTGGTGTTTTGGTTAAAAAGAAACCTTCTCCTTAGCCTTGAACTTTGAACAAGATTTATTTCAATTTAAAAAGTTCATGTTTATAAGAAGCCATCTTTTCTTTTTTCTGTATCACTACGAATGCTTTCTGACCAGAGGCTCTACAAGCTTCTGTTAGAGAAGCTGTACAAGAAGGCTGAAAGTGATACTGCGAGTGCTTTTTTGTCAGCCACCTCCTTTGCTTTGTCGCAGCTGTCTTTGTTTTTTCTATTACTGGAAGCCACCTGACGACAATGGCCAGAGGCTTAAGTTTACGCCTCTCCTAATGGTACCTGAGAATTGGATGGCAGCAGCCCTATAGCCTATCTATTTTTGAGCCATTTTATTTGTTCGTTTTGAATATTAATGGTAAATTAATAGCTAGCTGACTACTTTGTATAATTTAGAATTTGGTCAAGTGACAATTTCGAAAACTAATTAATGAATAACCGTAAATGTGTCATCAAATATCACGGCATTATTTTACACACTCATATGTCGTCTCTTTAAATGTTTATTAGCATCTTCCAATAAATGATACACAGGGTGTTGTTTGGGACACTCAGAGCAACATTAAAAAAAACCGAGCCGGTCCTGGAAAGAAATTGGCAGTGAACCGATAAAGATGGATAAAATAATCCTCCACACAATTAGCTAGATTAATAAAATAGTGTATAGTCAAGATTAGAAAGGAGGTGTCAGATGCGATGATTCTAGTTCTCAAACGCACACCCAAGGATATCCACCTACAACACATCGCCTTTTATAGAGATATTTATTCATACGTAAAAATTAAATTTACGCTCGTGCAAAAATGTTGGAACATATGCATCAGGTATTTCAAAGGCTAATGAAATTTTTTGGCCAATGTTTTTCCTCCATATTTTAATTGAATTAATCCAACACAGCTTCGCGTGCCATTCCCGCAAAGCATATTTTTACTCGTTTTAGGTTGGTAAATTTTTAACGCAGAATTCCTAGTACATTACAAAATTCTATTATTAATTTTTCATATTTCGACTTAATTCTTTGTATGAAATGTGGAATATTCATACAGGAGGTTAAATGCGACAGTTGAGGGAATGTATCATCTCGGAAAATATCAAATGTGATCTTCTCTAGATTTAAGTGTATAAAAAGCACAAATTTTTGGTAACCGTGAGCTGAGCAATGACAAAAAATGTAACTAGTTTATTACATCATTGATTGATATACAAAAAACAGACCATGCTAAGAAATTTTAATCGCCAAATAAAAATATTAATACATATTGGATATATAAAACGTCTATGTAGATGCTATATTTGTACTATAATATTCGAACCTGAAGAAATAAAGACAGAAAAATCATCTGTTCATTTAATATTAACATTCGTTTATAAGAGGCAATAAATTTGACTAACTTCAATCTTAAAATCACAATTTTATGCGTTTGGTACACTATTAATGTGAATTAGTATTAATTTTTCCAAATTCTGTCCTGTCAACTTGTTTCTCTTTATATAATATAGGTTTATGTAGATAAAACGATCTTTCTCAGACTAAAAATGTTAGGGGAGCAAACTTAAATACATATATCCATTGGAATATAAAGGCTTTCAATCCAACGTAATTCGTGCAAAATCTAGTATATCTCAAGGTTCGGTGCTTGGGCCTTTACTTTTTAATATACTTGTAAACGATATCGTTTCCCAAGTTAATTGCAATTCATTGTTGTACGCCGGTGACATGAAATTTTTTACTAGTATTAATAGCGTGGACGACACCAAGAGATTACAAAAATTAGGTTTCATTATAAGAAATACTAAAGATTTTGAAAACTCCAACGCCTTATTTCTCCTATTTAATGCCTTTGTCAGATCTACATTGGAATACGCCTGGATCATCTGGAATCTCGCTTACCTAATACACAAAAACAACATTGAAAGTACTCAAAGGCGCTTTCTAAAATATTTGTATTTTCGAGAAGATTTATCCACCTAGGGGCTTTCCTTATGAGGAACTGCTCTCTAAATTCCATGTACCTAGCTTAAATACCCGCAGAATATTTAGTTCCTAGGTTTTTACTCAAATTTATTAATTTCAAATTTGATTATCCCGAAATTTTAGAAATGATTTAGTTTTCCAAAATAAAAAAAAAACAAATGAATATACCCTTTCGTATAATTTTCGTCAAATCGTTCTTGATGCAGAATATTTGTATCGATAATGTACGCAAAATTATTTCAACAGGCATATACTATTTTTAAACTATCCAAATTCTGCTTGGTTGTTAACTGTATGACTAATGACCAAATGCCAAAAACCTATCCACAGTAGTATCGAGCATGCAAAAAATCAAGATTATTTAAATTATCTTGTAATTTTGCTTGGAAAGGTCAAGTAAATACATTGCGACCAACTTTACTTTTATCAATGACGGGGATCTTAAAAGTTGGAAGAGTATTGCCGAGAACCAGTCCACATTTTTACCGATGTATAATATAACACTTAGGTATAAGTAAAGCTTCATTCACTCCACTGATTTTTATCTTCTAATACCAACTGACACAGACTGTGGAGAAATAATAATATAAGGTATAATCAGGTTTGAACATTCACTTTCGAATCTGAAACTGCAGTAAAAATGGTATTAAAAGTTCAAGGTACTGGGTGGGACTAACAACAGTAAATTGTTGCTAGAAGAAGGATCTACATATTTAGAAACATGAAGTGAGCTAAGTTGAGGCCTTTTATGTCGTTTAAAACCTAGATTATTTTTTAAATCAAATTGTGCAATATGGATACAAGTTTTTATAAATAACGAGGTAAAATTATTTATAAGAGCTGCACCTATGACTGAGAATATAATTAGTATTTAGTCAAGTGATAAATATGCTTCATTAATAACTGTTATAGTTGTCAAAAATTATTCAAATGTACCGTTTAATCAACCACCTGCTGAGCTTCAGCCTAACGACTATACGGAATAATAATAAATGTTTATTAAGATATAGGATGTAAAATAATATATGTACAAGGAAAAGTAGATTCTTGTATAATATAAAAGTATACGAGAAAATAAGAAGAAAGTAATTTCGCTATTTACCTAAATAAACAGAACAATAAGTGTTGGAACGCGATGTAAAGCAACGACAGGCGCAGTTAGTACTTGGATGGGTGACCATTCCAACGGAAACCGCGTCATCGCCTCACACATCTTCCAGCGGCTTGTATATCAGTGTATGCGCGGAAGCTATACAACCTTAGGCGAGGGTTGTATAGGAGATATACCATCCTTCGGAGGGGATGTAAAGCCGTCGGTCCCTTGTCTATTAAATGTTAGGGAAGTAAAAGATCCCTACTCTTCTTAAGGGAAGAGGTTCGGCAAAATTCAGGCGTCGGTGTTAGGCCTCAGTAGCGGAAATAGGCAGACGTTAAATAAATGTATAAAAAAAAGTGTTGGAACCACAGAAGGGACTTGATTCTTAGCAAGAATTTATAGTCTGGGCCTGACGTCCCTTTTTTAAAGTGATTACTAACAGGGTGAATTTTCGTGAGTCGCTTCGTTTTGACGAGTCTTTCAACTTTTCCCTCTGCGAAAATTCTCGGTAGAGGTAGATGAAGTTCTACGCAGCCGCTAGACATGTTTATCGTGGATCTGACACTTTCATGGCGTAGGACTGGAAAACTTACCCGAAAATTTGTAGGACAATTTGACCATTCGATTTCAAAAATATTAGTTAAACAATAGTGTAAAAGTCAGCCCGTTAATGTAAAAAAAACAGGGAGCTGCGCTTGTCGTACAAAAGCTATGTAAATATATAAATATGTAAGTATGTAAGTATGTAAATATGTAAATACGTAAACACGAAAATATGTAAACATGTAAATATTTGAAAATAACGATGTCTGAAATTTTATTACTAACGGGCTGATTTTTACATTATTGTTTAATTAATATTCTTGAAATCGAATGGTCAAATTGACCTACAAATTTTCTGGCAGACTTTCCAGTCCTACGCCGCGTGAAAGTATCAGTTCCACGATCAACATGTTTAGCGGATGCGTAGAACTTTATCTATCTCTACCGAAAATTTTCGCAGACGGAAAAGTTGGAAGATTCGTTAAAATGAAACCACTCAAGAAAATTTAGCCTGTTAGTAATCACTTTAAAAAAGGGCGTCGGACCCCAGACTATTACCTATAAATTTCTAGTTTTGAAATTAGTATAAAGAAAAGTTATATCCTAATCAACTCCAGTCTAAATCAATCATTATACATATTTTTCATTAAATAAAATGTGAGGGGCAGATATATATTTTCTCCTTCTTATCACTATTTTCATTTTTATTTTTACATTTTTTGATTCAATAACTTCTAGACAGAATAGGAAGTTCTGCAGACAGCCTGAAGTAATGTAAGTACTTGGTTAAGTAAAAATAATCGTTTCATAAATGGCGTTTTTGAAATATATTGAGATTCACCAATGGTCATGTTTTTAAAATCCGTATATATTTATTTATCCAAAAACCTAAAAATAAATAAGAGAATACATTTTGAATATTGCAAATAATTATCGATTATCATAGAGTTACGCCATTGATCAGTTTTCATATGGTACTTGACCATGAACTTTTTGCTTATTTTTAGTGCGATGTCGTCAAGTAGCAGGTTATATAGCAGCGGCCGTCGCTGTCGATAGTTTACAGGTCATTAAGTGTTAATAACGAATTACTGTGTTTAAAATTTTATAATGATGGAGAATTTTACGGACATTGAGTGGACAGAAATATTGTCTTCCGTATACAATTCATTGGTTGAATACGTGTAATACGGGTAGATAATTTTTAGTATTCATTTTAGAAACATTTGAGGTTTGTTTGAATAACAGTTTGTTACACCCCCAGTCTATGATACAAATAAGACTGTATTAATTATATTATTAATATTATTATTTCTAGATACTTGGCATCAAATAATTGTTTTAAATATTTGAATTTTGACAAGAGAGTTCTTAATTTCTTTACGATGATTATTAAATGTTCGTCCCATTGTGGGTGATAGTGGTCTAAGGTAATCCCAAGATATTTCATGGTTTTTGCGGATATTGATTCTATATTATACTCCTTATAATTTAACAGCGATGTTTCATAAGCAAGGAGATTATGAGAGTAGCTAAAAAATTGTAAGTACTGGACTTCTACATTCATATGTTTTGTTTGCTGTTAAAGAAGTGAACATTTTTTTCAAAATCACTTTCCGTCTTAGCTTTTAGTGAACTCCATGATTTACAATATTAAAAACGTTGTATCATCAGTAAAACTAGCAATGGTAACGAGGTGTAGGATTTAAAAAAAGATTTATATACAGTACGAAGAAAGTCGGGCCCAAAACAGTGGCCTGTCGGATCAAGTACGATACACCTGCCTAAATAAAGCTGTAAAACTAAGAGTCGCTTTTGAAAATGACATTGTAATGTCGTGGTTGATGTGTTTCGCCAACGCCAACACGCTTGAACATTACAAACGAATACCAACTATACGCAACGCGTGTTTCGCCAACCATGTAGGCATGATCTGGATATAACTGAAAATAAAATAAAACTAATTCAAAGGGGTTTTTGGGGGACAGAATATTAAAACATAATATTTTAGTCGTAAAACTCCTCTATAAAATCCTTATTTTACTATAAGGAACGTAACCATCTGGTTACGTTCCTGTTGCCCGCTGTTGGTTGCAGTCTGGCTGCTTCGATTGTAAACACCAGCCGAAAGACTGATCCTACTTAAAGGAGCTCTCATGCCAGTCGTCCCACACCACTTGCAGACTACAGTATCGAGCTGTTGGCTCTCGCCAGTGCAAGGTAGGCATATAACGAACGACACGAGGATCCTTTGACTATTTGGTACAATAAATGACATTGAGTTGTTGATATACTGGGTGTCAACGGATCATGGTCGACCCATCTTTTTGTCCTAATTTTTTAGAATATCAGAATGAAATTTTGTAGATGATATGACCAAGAAGACATTTTGTGCGCCTTTGTCACATAACTGTAATTTTTTTTCGCCTTCCGGTTTCACCGGAAATGACCCCAACTTTTGATTTTTAAATGGAACACCCTGTATATTATTATATTTTTGAAATTCTGAGTACGGTGATACCCCATAAGTGACATTTCGGCTCCATGAAAAAAATTTGATTCGAAATTTGTTGGTGCATCTAGAATTCCGTGACCAGTAAAAATTGCTTTTGGGCAGATCCCTGGATCCCTTAGAATGCCCACTGTTTTATGGTAATACTCTACCATTATGGTTAATTTGAAAAAATTAAGTTTTGTTAAAATTTTCTGGTCATGGCACTCTGGATGCACCAACAAATTTCGAGTTAAATTTTTTTCATGTCGAAATGTTACTTATGGACCGTACTCAGAATTTTTCAAGGATTCCATAAATATAATAATATACAGAGTGTTCTATTTAAAAGTAAAAGGTTGAGTTCATTTCCGGTAAAACCTGAAGGGGGAAAAATAACAATTATGCCACAAACTGTAAGCTTGGCCATATAATACATCTACCAAGTTGCATTCTGATATTCTAAAAAATAAGGAAAAAAAGGGGATCAGTTGAGACCCAGTGTAGTGTCCCATTTTTGGAAGTTAGAGATTATTATTATTATTATTAGAGATAGACAAACGTTTATAGTGTATACGACCAGAATTGAAACCATATAAAAACTAAATGCCGGCAAAAGCAGTCGGCATCTCTTGCGGAGGTAAATAGAAATGCTTGTCATAAGAAAAACAATAAAGAGATGCTGACTTGCCGACTGTTTTTGCCGGCTTTTAGTTGTTATGCGGTTTCAATTCTGGTCGTATAAATGAGGACATTTTGAAGGATGTTTTGACCGTTTCGATAGTGTCTTTAAATTTGACAATTGATTTTAATAAGTAGTAGGCGCTTTCGTTGACGTTACCAGAAAATTTCTATCATCATCTGTTTTTGAGTTAATGATACTAACTTTGGTTTTCTTATAGGCGCCATGTTGAATATTTTTATAGTTAAATAGTACTGTTAATTCTCCTTTCAACGGCGCATCACAATGCCATAAAAAAATAACTACTAACGTAAAGTATCATAAAACTCGGATTTGTAAGTAGGCTCTGGAGAAAATTTATTTTAGAATATCCCATAAAAATTTAATTATCACTTATTAGTGCCAATGAATTGTGAAGGCGATATAATCCATAGCTTAAGCAAAGTATAGGTCCAATTAATCAATTAGCGTGTCGAATAAAACCAACAATGGCTTCGTGTGAATACAGCCGCAGAACCCAAGGCAAACAAATAGAAAAAAAGCAAGCAAACAAAGCGACCCCAAATTCGTAAGTAAATATTACGTTAAAGTTATTTTACATTTAAACTGACAAATACCACGGCAAATAGAAGAACAGATATTTTTTGTTTCTTTCAAACGGCTCTCGGTGTACATCCTGTTCATTTCCCAGGGTTGTCATTTGAAGATTTCGACTGCTATGTGTGTATAACGTCTGACAGTGTATATCGGGAACTTAGAACTTGTCTAGCCAGATTCATTCCGCCCATTGGCGTGCACGAGAATGGTGCAATTGTAAATGATTATTATGTATACAATCTGATTTTATTATTTTACAAAAGATGTTACCCTTTGCGACTGAGAAAATATTCTTCGAAAAAGGCAATTTTCATTTATCTTGATAATAATTGACTATTCTTATGATGCACATTTCGAATCAAGCAGAAAGAACACACAAAAACAACCACTACTATAAGATAATGTATTTATCCCATGTCATTTAAGTAAGATTCTAGCGGTAAAGATTTAAAAAGGACGTCAGAATATGCACATATCTAATTTTTTATTCCCTCTATAAGTTTTGCTTTCTTAAGTAATGTAGACTGTTCATGTTTTCCTTGTATATTTACACAGTTTCATCTTAATTTCGTAATTGGTATAGTACTTTGGCTTACATGAAAAAATATTTGTCTGGTGTAGCATTTATGATTAGTAGTTTTAGTTTTATACCCAGATAGTTCAAGGTATTCCTTGAATAAACTCGGAATAAACATTCAATCATCTAATAGAATTATTCTTTTTGAATAATAAATGAATGAGTCCTAAACATAGACCACGAGAAAAAAATATGCATGGAATATTCCACTGTTATATTTGTGGATTATTCAAAATCTATTATACTTGTAACACTTTTTCTAGAATATCAACAAAAGAATACCGTGTGAACTATTTCCTAAACTATGCCAATATTGAATATTTTTGGGATAGTCCGTTTCGAATAGA
This sequence comes from Leptura quadrifasciata, assembly GCA_963675555.1. Taxonomy (NCBI): domain Eukaryota; kingdom Metazoa; phylum Arthropoda; class Insecta; order Coleoptera; family Cerambycidae; genus Leptura; species Leptura quadrifasciata. Next base: position 84,348,744 of record OY776679.1, on the reverse strand, counting down.
TACTCAAGACTTTTTATTTATAACTGTTGAAAATGTTATTTAAAAAATATTCTATTATTTCGGTATCTATAATGTTTAATTTATATTTCTGTGATAACCAGAATAATATAATTTAAGTAAACTCCTTTATTACTATTTTAAACATTCCTGGGATATTTCTTAAATAATATTTATATTGAATAACTCTCCGTTGCATATTCTCTTTAAAATACAATATCCTTAAAACAATTTTAGGAACTTTCTGGTCGCATATATGGTAGGTACCTCCGAAAATTCTATAACCCTTCTTTCTGATTTTCCCTGCCAATCCAAGGATTTTGAGAATATTTCAGCAATATCTGTGCTGCTGAGAATAAAATGAAGAGGATTACTTTATAACCGAAGTGTTTTGTAACTAATTAATTTTACAGCGACAGATCATATGAATGTGTTCATATGTATTTTGTATTCAATGCAATTTGGAAAAAACCACCTCCTAGATTATGCACCAAAGATACTAACTGAAAACAGTTCCAAAATCACATTAACGAAAATATTAGATTAGGCATGCGATGATAACCAAGATATTAAAGTAGCCATCCAATATCTAACAAAATTTATCCAAGATGCATTTTGGAAAGCTACTCCAGAAAAACACTCAGAAATAAAAGGAAACCATAACATCGCACTACATATCAAGGAACTTGTCCACGATAAACGCAGAGCCCGTCACAGATAGAAACTTACCAGAAACCCAATAGATAAAACACATCTAAACAGACTAACACTTAAGTTAAGTTCGGCAATACAAGCTGCTAAAAACGAAGTATTTAGATTATATATTACAAATCTTCATTATGGAAAGCGACATCAAATTTTATTTGATGATGTTTTATCTGATTATCACATCATAAAATCCAATGTACCACAGGGCAGTGTTCTGGGGCCCTTCCTATACCTAATATTTAGAGCTGATGCTCCAACAACACACAACACACTCATATCGACATTCGCAGATGGCAATTATATCAACAGATACTATAAGACCACGCGAAAAACTGAAAAACGGTCTTAATTTACTACAAAGCTAGCCAAAGATTGGAAAATCAACGTTAACACCAATTAATATTCTCAAATAACCTTTACCACAAAAATAAGCACTTGTCCACAGGTCAGCGTAAACAACGCTCCTATACGTGTGAAAAAAGAAGTGAAGTATCTTGAGCTACATCCAGACGAACAATTAACCTGAAGAACACACATCAAAATGAAAAGACGTCAACTGGACCTCAATGTAAGAAACATACACTAGTTAATAAATAAAACGTCACATCTATCACCAGAAAATATATTAATTATATACAAGAAAATACTAAAACCAATATGGACCTATGGAATAGAGTTATAGGGTTGTAGTAAACTTTACAACACAAAGATTCTTCCAACATTTCAGTAAAAAATTTTGAGGACGATAGCAGATGCCCCATGGTATGTATTCAACCAAACTCTGCATAATGATCTCAAGATACCATTTATCAAAGAAGTAATGAGATCATACTCAATTAAACATAAAAATCGCAGTACTAACCATAGTAACCAGCTCATCAGGAGATTGTGGCCAGAAGACCTAGTCTGGTGAATCCCAGAGAACCATCAGTGGATGATGCCCCGACTCAAGCCTCACTCCTCACATAAGATTTACGAATTACTTTGTATTTGTTTTTAAAAAAGTAGATTGTAAATATGCAGCAAATATTTGCATTCCTGTTAAAAGAAGTTCCCTATCATCTCTTAAGAATAAGTACTGCTAATTGCAAACAAAGTAATAATCCCATTTAATTCTGTCTTATACAGTTCTGGCAAGTACAAAGCTTGAATCAAGGCCTATGCAAGATTGAAGATAAATAGATATAAACTACGCCGTTGCAATTTTTCTCTTTAGCAGGCTAAACTCTAACACGCTTGCTGAACTGCTGGCGTCAATGTTAATATATCGCTCTCTTTCGCATGCACTACTTTCTATTTATAAGAGACCAACCCAAGATTTATTTATGCCACTACTGTATATCAGCGTATAAGTAGAAGCTATACAATCTTGGGTGATAATTGCATAGTGGGTACACCATTCTTGGAGATGTAGGCAGTTAGTCCCTTGTTTATCAAATGTAAGGCAAGTAAAAAATTCATATTTTTGACACAGAAGAGGTTTGGTAAAATTTCTAGGTTGAGAGTAATTCGTCTCCCGACGTCGGTGATCGGCCTTACTTGTGCAAAAGGCCTACGTTAAATAGACGAAAAAAAAAAAATAATACTTGAATTTTATTGAAATAAATATTGAACTCAAAATTAAATCGCGACGTTGTAATATATTATCGATTGAGTATGCTTAAAGACGTAAATACTGGTACAATGTTCATTTATTTCTAATTACAGCTAAAATTACATTTTTAATTATCAGTTAGTAGCAGGACAAGTTGATGTCCAATCGGCAGCCTGCCTGAGACAGCTGAATTAGAATGACGCAAGGCGCAGATGATCAATATTACGCAAGAATTTATAACAAAGAATTTTGTGCGGCTCAGAGCGATTCGTAAATTGATATTTGTCGTTTCAGATACGATCTTCTACCTGAAAGAAGTGAAAGGTAAAGGGACCTGGGCACTTGTCAGGTAAACATGAAAATCGTCCGTTTTAAAAGAGTTCACAAAATTATAAGATATACGTCGTCATCGACGACCGCTGGTGCGGACGTTATATTTGTTAAAGTTATGATGTTAAAACTACATCGTATTTATTAGGCATTAAGGTGGGATGTATGAATAACAATTAGGTTCAAAAACACATGTGGCATCCTCTTGGTGATCTTGTTCAAACTTCGTGGATTAATGAATTTTGGAAAGTTTTGTTTCTTCACATCCTGTTCAACTTGGATGATTAACAAAACAAGCAGATTCATACAAAAATTATGGACTTTCCGATTCGCAAATTACTTGGCAATCGGCCAAACGTTCTCTACAGTTGGAGTACTTCAGAGCTGACCAAAAGTATTCTTTCTACTAGGTCATTTGCTGATATTATCATTATTATTATTAATAATAATATTATTCTTATACGGGTGTCTCTCCGGGAACTGAATGGATCGATATAGAGAAAAGTACGCATCAGAAAATTTTGAAAATTTAGATAATTACTAATGTCGGTGTGGCCAATCCAACTAAAACAATTACAAGCAGCTGGCACTTCCGCTTATACCGGAAGTCGATACCAAATGGAACACCCTATATATTTTAGGATTTTCGAAAAGAGCATAAAATTCTGAGTCGAAAATATATAGCATATCCTATACCTAACCCTAGCCGTTTTAGAGACATTTTATAGAAAATTTGCAACGCTGGCATTTTTTGACATAAGATAATGACTGATTGTTTCTAATCATGGCTAATTTGATGAAATGACTACAACAATTCATGAATTTCTAATAAAATCGCAAATATTTCAAAAAGTTGTAACTTTAACCCCCACAGTGCTAATATCAGAAAAAAGGGAATTCAATTTTACACAACTTGACGTAAAAAATACAGGGTGTTCCATTTGACCTAAACAAGTTTTCGCGGTTTGAAGTTGACAAAATGTAACGCGAAAAACGGAACACTTGGTATGATATTATTGAATTTATTTCAGTTGTAGAACGTGACTTCTCCTTGTCTTCTTTTTATGTGACAAGAAGCAAATGAGGATCTTTTACACGAAGAAAGTTATAACGGTTCTTGCAAACCGTTACACCTGTCAAATTTTCTATAAAATGTTAAATATCTCTGAAACGGCTAGGTTTAGGTATAGGATATGCTACACATTTTCGACTCAGAATTTTATGCTCTTTTCGAAAACCCTAAAATGTATAGGGTGTTCCATTTGAAATAAGCAAGTTGGTATCGACTTCCAGTATAAGCGGAAGTGCCAGCTGCTTGTAATTATTTTAGTTGGATTGGCCACACCGACATTAGTAATTATCCAAATTTTCAAAATTTTCTGATGCGTACTTGTCTCTATATCGGTCGATTCAGTTCCCGGTTAGACACCCTGTACATAAATCAAAATATCTTCATGCTAACATGAGTATTTAAACAAACATGCGGTTAACGGTCCACAGTATTAATATAATCTTATACATAGTAGTATTTTTAGTATAGATAACGGTCTTGACAAAAATAAATTATATCACTTGAACAGTAAGCACCGAACTATCCATGTTACAAAAAGTCTAGCTATAAAAATAAAGTGTTTAACTTTTCGGAAATATTTATAGGCCTCTTAACTGTGAAAGTACAACGCACTCCAAACCATCTAGTATTTTATCACGCCATTTCCTCTGTCACGTCTTTGATTTTTGACGACGCTTCCGTTAAAAATTACGATCTGGAAGAATAATTAACTCTAGTGCCGTGTTCTGAAAATAAATTTATGTGATCTAAAAATAGGAAAAATATATATACTATGAAAAACGATTGAAAACGACGCAAGTGTGTAGAAGGGTACACTTGTAATTAGGTACAAATTTAGAAGCGTACGGCTCATTTTAGTAGTTAGACTCCTTGAGAGGATTTAATGTAATACTAAGAGGGTGCCAGAAAAAGACAGATAGTGACGTATGAAGAAACTGAGAATAGGGGAATGCTCAGTGAAGTTCGTATAGTGCCATTATCATATTAGTGTCAGAAATACAAAAAAGTTCTTTCAGTAATGGAATCGATGCGCTAAGAGTCGAAACTTTCACTGATAGATTGGGCTTGTGACCCTTAATAGATAAGAGAAGAGTGCTACAATTAATATTCCGTGTGCCCATCACGAAAAGGAAATAAAAAAGCTTGTTTTCACGCGTGTCTCGCATCTCGACCGGAAAAATCGACAATTTTGAATGTTCTATGATTGAGTAAACGTTTTCCGAAAAACTGATTCATTGCAAGGCGTTTAAGACATTTTTTGACGATTTTAAAAAATTTATTAGGTGGCGACATTTTTGGAAGAAAAAATATCTCTTGACATGTGGTCGACAAAATAATCGTTTTAAAATAAATATTCATTCATTAACTCACATAACATGTAAATTTTTCAAACATCCGCATCCTCCTAATTATTTAATAAATATGAAAATATTTCGAAAAATATACTTAGAAACTTTAAAATTAAAATTTGTCTCATCTTTAATTGATCACACTTATATAATGGAATCAAGAAATTCTTTGTTCTAGTTTACTACAAACTTATTTTAGGTAAGCTTGAAACTTTCACATTTGTGGTTCAGTCCTAGCACGGATAGTCTTGTCTAACCGTTGCATTAAGGGAATCTGCTAAGAGTTTTTGGTGTGGCCCATTGCCCTTGTAGTCTCCACTGGCGTTCCTCAGGGAACTATCCCGGGCTCTTTATTGTTTGATTCTTATAAACAATGTTGGGCCACACGCAGATGTTTTTATGCTGCTATTTGGTCATAGTTAAATGATATCCGTTTTTAAGACCATAAAACCATAAGTTCTATATGTGTAAAATTACGAGACTAGGCCTTCCCGGTCGCTACATTATAACCGTTAAAGATATCTTAATTAAATTGGAGTCAGTAATGTAGTTCTCAAACTGTAAAACTCTCATCAATATCAATCCAGTAGTTTAAAGTTAAAATGGAACACACAGACAGACGGACATTTAAAAATTATATTTCACTGTCATGCATAAACTGTATAGTGTAGATTATCTATTGAATGGTTTGTAAAAAGGTTTACTGTTCTCAAAAAATGTACCTACCGTGTAAACCTACTCGCCATATTTGAAATAACACTGGTATTAGTAGTGGTCAGAATCTATGTGATATTCTAATATTAATAGACCAACCTATATGCTATTAATTCATAGCAGCAAACATTTGTATGAACTTAGCAGAACAACTTTGAAGAATTAAAAAACCCATAGGCCTATTATTTGCCGCTAATTGATCGTGAAAGTAACAACTGTACCGTTCTTGACTTTAAAAAAAAATCTGGTATTCTGCTAACTTCACATGGAAGTTTTTATTCAGGAGTTTACCGTTCCCCTTCTTACAATTTTTTTTTGACACTTTTTGATTTTTGTTCTCTGGAACTCAGCAGAACAGCTATTAAGCTCGTTTGAAAATAGATTTTGGGACTGAGCTTTCGTTCAGGAATTTACCGATCCCATACTCATAATTAATCGTGCCGTTTTCGAATTTGCTGTGATGATTTTGCATTGGACATCATTTGATTCTTCTTTCCTCGAAACTCAATAAAAAGCCATTAAGCTCGCTTAAAAATGGCTTTTAGGAGCCAGATTTCCTTCACCATAGTTATAATTATCTGTCAAGGTCCTTATAAGACAAGTGATTTCTTTATAAGGGTCTTATAAGATCGTTATAAGAAAACTGATTTCTTTATAATGATCTTATATGGTCCTTGTAAGGTTCATTTTTATTGGGAGAGAAATTTACCGTTCCCGTTCGTGACTTTTTAGAATTTACCGTGATGATCTTCCATTTTTTTATTAATACGCAATTAAGTTTTTTTCATAAGTATGTCCTAAAATTATTTAAGACCATTTCTCGTTTTTCAAGTTTTACTTCAAAGACTTCTTTACTCTGCATGTTATTCAGTTTTATCGCATTCAATTAATTATTTCCGATTTCACGATGTTTCGCCTGTCTCACTAATGTTCTTCCTTTATATTAAAAATCTTTAATTTAATCCTTGAGTCCTTCTGTCTAATTTCTGTGGTGTTTAATCTTCGAGTCTGTTGTAGAGACTTTGATTATAATTTTTCTCTCGTGTTTATGTGTTTTCTTTCATAACTTTCAATTCTGAATTATTTTGCTGATTCTAAAAAATGATTTTTTTGTTTTATCGCCTTGATTTTCATTTTTTAAAAATTCCATTTGCACCATTTGTTTACGATTAAAAAATGGCAAATTCTGAGCTACCTACTTTTAATTTTCAAAAAAATTGTTAGATGTTTCGCCAGCTTCCATGTGAAGTTAACAGAACACTCGAAATTTTTTTTAAAAATTAACAACAGTAAAATTATTACTTTCACGATTAATTAGCGGATAATTAGCAGCAAATAGTAGCCCTATGGGTTTTTTAATTCATACAAATGTAGCAAAAGGTCCTAAATTAATGACCCACAAAGTTATCGAATTACATACACAAATTTAAATAATAATGTCCTGCATATTTTCAAAGACAAAAGTATAATCATAATAAATATTCATTTTATTTAGTTAATTATGTTAGTGAGTCCGTAAAGATTGTAACAAAGAATGTCACATTCTCGAAAAAAAAAAAAAAATGGCAAGAAATCAAATAAATATTCTACCCCACGTGCCAACACATTTTAAGGTATCTAAAGTCTCTAACAGAAAAACGCCGAATAATAAATATTACACGACTAAAACGTCCACCCATAATGACGGAGTAAAGCCTTGTAAACGGGAAGTCATTTAATAAATCGTTTGATATGAAATTTATATATTACAATAATACGATCCTTTTGTGTCAAAACTAGACATCCTGTGTAATAACATTGATTATTCAGATCGTGAAGCGCATATCAATGAACTCTGGAAACATTTTTGTCAAACAAATATAAAATTGTGTTTGTTACTGTGCCTTTGAAACGATTATCAGGTCGTGTAATGTGATCGAGAATTATTTATCCATTATCTATTATGGACCTTATTATAAGTAGCATTATGGTAAACAATGAGATGACAAATTATATTAAAAAAATACTCATCAATTGACAATATCAAACATAATGTCAGACAAATCCAAAATCAAAACTGTCGTAAGTAAGTTCATTTTTGAAGCAAGGCACACACACCCATTACTCATCGACATATGAGTTATTTTATAACTTATCGGCTGATGCTTATTGGTTATTTAAATTCTTGTATGTTTCGATGATGAATGGCTTCGAAAATTCTGACAAAACAAGGGAATAGATATGTGGTAGCTCCCTTTATCTAGACTTAAATCTATGTCAACTTCCCATCTAAATATAATGACCTTAGTTATACAAAAAAGTAATACTGATGAAACAAGACAAACTACTGGCCACATTTTGGCTCGTAGCACTTGACAGTACCCAATCCTATTTGTAAATAATTCAATTGTCATAATAAGATTAAATATATGTATAAAACTAGATCAACTGCAGACCTCTTTCGGGTCATTTTCTCTTCGTAACGTATATTACGTTAACACTTTATTAAGCAAGGTAGAGTTGTGCTTTATGTTTATATTAAGTCAGAATGGTTATCGATTTGGAATCTAATAATCTAACCTTAATGAAGTATTTTATCTTAGTCTTCGAGTCAGTTAATTTTCAAAATACTAAGTAAAGAACTGTTAAGAATTGCAGATCCAATGGGTGGGTCTGGTGACACGACCTCTTTCATCAGCAGCAAAATGCTTCCAACTTTTCATGAATATACACATTTTTCAATTCGCAAGGTATGTATATTAAATATTAAAAATAGCTTTGGCAAATTCAGTTCACAAAGTTCTATACATGCAATAATAGTAGTTAACTCACAAAATATCAAAATCAAGAGCCAAAAAGATATTCATGGCTTTGGAATTTTAACATTCCGTTCTCTCAAAATACAAAAGACCACGTCCTGTTTCATTTAAAATTCAGACATGTTACTCCTAAGATGACTATTTAAACATTTTATCGTTACAATAACAAGATCTAATCTCACGTAAATGGTTGGAGTTGTAAATATTTATTGTCTGTATTGTAAGTGATACGGATACATATCTATTTTAATCTATTTTAATTTGATCATTTGCATATAGTATTTTTTACTTGGTAAATAACCTCATCATTGTTATCAGTAAAAATCTGTCCTTACAGAGAGAGCAATTTTCTTGCAAGTATATTGTTTCAATTTCGTGAAAATCATTTTTCCAAACTCTAGGGTCAAGTATCTCGGAAACTATTAATCAATGGTGATGACGACATAGTAAATGACGACATGAATGGTTTGACATAGTATATCAAAATGTGCGCATTAAAATAATAACTATGACCAGTCCACAATTAGACCGACAGTTTGAAAATGTAATCAAAATGTCAAATTTTTACTTTTCAAATTGTTCCAGTAAATAGTATTACTTCAAAGAATAATGTCTCGAGATTATATAAAATGTACAGTTTGCAAGTGCTGAAGTATTTTTTTTTAAATACCGTACCTACCTGTATTAGTCTACGTTTAGTTTACTAAAAAGATGTTTGGGAATGATATCGCTTCACCAACTTTGGGACTATCCAAAAATTGACACAAGTCTAACTTATAGTGAACAGGAGCAGAAAAAAAAGATTCAGATAACCCTCAAAGACACCCACAAAATGAAGAGTCACCCCACTACAACCATCTCCACATTTTTGTATCTACTCTATATTCCGCTTAAAGAAAAATAATGTTCCAGGAAATTTTCCCCACAGTGCTTGAATAAGCTATTCCCAAAGTCACCCTTAACAATGTCAACTTACGCCACCATCTTCGACGTAGCGCAACATGCCTTACTGTCCATCATCATCATCAATACCAATTTTGCGATTTTCGAATTAGACACTGATTCGCACAACCCCCCCCCCCCCATCTGACCATCCATATATACTTCATGATGAGCAACATAACCTTTGCTTAAGGGTGGGCATATCCAAGAGAGAGAGAGAGATCCGATAAGGAAATATTTATTATTTTTGGCCATATCCTTTTTTTAAATACATATATAATTATAAATTTTTTTAATACATGTAAAAAAAGTATAAGACTACCTAAGTAGTACTATGACAAGTGTAGTGATATGAATTTTCACTCAATAATTTCAGTTGTTTGCAAAATAATCAGATTTAATTTTATAAATTATGTCAATTTTCGTATTTCCTAAATTTAAATCTACTATTTTCGCATATGTGAAATTTTGGAGTGCAAATTTATAACATTACTCTTGTTATACTTCTACTTAGGTAGTCTTACAATTTGTTTGCAATATGTGTTTCAGAATAAGTTATAGTCAAAAACAGTAAATATTTTCCTAGCGGACTTCCCTCTCTTGGGTATTCTTACCTTAAACCAAACTGGAAGACAATAACAAAAAGCGCTTTACCGTTATCGTAGTCCCCTGCATCTTCTGACCACCTCTACTGTGTAAAGCTCATTTTTACCCTTATTTATTTTATTTTAACAGACCAAAGTTTCTCTCCTATTAATGTGCATTGATGGTAGAGAATAAAATATAACAAAAATCGCTTTACTGTTATTACCATAACAAAATACGAATTAGTAATTTATGAAATCTTGTAGAGCTGATTTACCTTATTCATTTTAACAGACTAAGTTTTTTTGTATTTTTCCTATTAATATACACTGATTGATGGCAAGGAATAAAATATTACCGATCAGAGATTTCTAAAATGGTAAAATGGTGTAGAGCTTATTTTATACCTGATTTATTGTGAAATACATTTTTTTAATAGATAATGATTGCCAAAAACAAAATATTGCAGGTTATAAATTGTTGAAAGCATGTACAGATAATGCTTCAACATTGTTTTCATAACAATACAATCAAAATCTGAAGCTGGATTCCACAGTTGGAATCTATTGGAATTTTTCAAACGTAGGTAAACGTTGATTTACTTGAATTTCTATTTTGTCTTACCTTCTAGTAGTACTAACGTAATAGAAGTCCTTTTTTGCTGGCTGAGATACTCATTGAATTATGCAAGAAAAGCAGCAGCACAAAACGCATTCCACATGTAATAGAAAAAAATTAGCACTACTCATATATTTCATACATATATCAGATATTTATTTGAAAGATGAAACGATCTCATTTCGCTTGTAATTACCAATGTCAAATAATTATGTTTTTTTTATAACATTCACTTGTATTTATTTATCCACAAATGTATCCACTGTTTGAATTAAGCGACTTAACTTCCGTATCCGTCGACCGACGAGAATTTGTTACGTGCTGTGTACGAATTTGTTGCGCAGAGAACTAATTTGTTACGAAACAAGTTTTCGCAAAAATTTATAAAATGATCAATTTCCAGCGCAACTTGACACTACGTCTTGCAAAAACCATGAGTTTTTCACTTCGACAAGCTGTTGCGTGTCGTGTACAATTACGAATTTGTTACACCGAGACCTAATTTGTTGCGAAAAGAGTGTTTGCAAAATTCAATGAAATTTTGAATTTCCAGTGCAACCTGGCACTACCACCTGCAACAACCCCTGCAAATGCATTTTTTCGGGTGTTTTTCAGTTCGAGACTTTGTTGTGTGTCGCGTACGAATTTGTTGCATCGAGAAACAATTTGTTGCAAATAAATTTTTCTCTAAAATTGTTTCTATATAATAAACTATATTCGAGAAATCTTTCTGTTTTTATGTTTTGTGGAATAAAATGGAACGCCAGTTTTTATGAGTAAATTGGTACTACTTTTCCATATAAATTACAGTAGTCCACGTTTTGTTCCCAAAATCTTCTGAAACCTATTATCTGCAAATTTTCTTCCTTACCGGCCTTGCAAATTTTGTGTTTAATTTTGTATACGATGCATCCAGAATCATCCAGTCGTGATTGCTCACTTTTTTAAAGCTATCTGTTTTTTCCGATCCGTCTTTAAAAAATATTTAAACAACTTTTTTGATCGTTTTTATTTATTAATTATTATTAAAAGCGATTTTTCATAAGTTTTAATGCTATCTTGATTATCAAGTTCATGTTACCAGAAGTTATTAGAAAAAACATTTTTGTCATTAATTTTTTGCTATTTCATATGCAACAAATTCGCAACAAATTATTTTTATGATAAGAAAATATTTGTGCACTTTGTATAGCGATTTCTGTGAGTGGTAATGCTATCTTCACTGTGAAGTTAGCATTACCATAGGTTACTTTTTAAGAATTAAGAGCTACAAATGTTTTCTTACCGCAAAAAATTCGTAACAAAAAAGCTACAAATAATGGGACCAACACGATTTCAAGATTTTAAAGTAGTAGTGCTAACTTAATAGAGATTATTTTTGGTCTAAGGCTTGGAAGATTTATTTCAAGTTATGCAGAATTCAATTGCAAGAGACACTTTTATTTCAGTTTTCATTCTACTCAATCGCACTGTATATAATACGACATAAATTATAATTATCATTGTAAATTATTAAATAGAACATATATATTTAAATTAATCATAATTACTGTAATATTTTAGTTTCAATTTATGTAACTCATTCGAATTCGGAATTGATTAATATTTCCGCAGAATTTGTAACTGATATATTTTGTGGCTTTATGTTAAAACAATAATTGCGCATTTTGTACCGACTGCAACTTTCTATCTTATTATTTAGTTATCAGAGTTTAATTTAAATCGAGAAAGCTCTAATAAATTGCCAGTTAGTTGCACAACGACGAGAACAGAACAAAATAGGCAAGTAATAAATCTGTTTTGTGTGAAAGTCTACCAACACTTCCCACAATTGCAAGATGCACGTTTAATTGCCATTGCTGGTAATTATCTCGCTGAGATTTATCAAAATCAATGAATTTTCTGCGGAGGGGTTTCCAAAGTGGTACTTAATGAAGATTTATTAATATGCTAACATGTGATAGTAACAAATGTGTCTAATGGGCTCTCAGTTTTGACCTGTAGGTTTTATGACCATCTCGTCATGACCTCTGCTTGAAAATAAAATCAGGAGATATTTAAAATCTATAGCATCATTATCTTAGATCAATAAATGGAATTGAATACAATTTATTAAGGTTGTCGTATTCAAAAAGGAAAATTTTTTCGGTTAAAACATTACAAATGTAGGTCAGCTAAATTGTCAGTTTGTTTTCAAAATTAGTAGCTTTAAAACTTGCAAAAGCAAGGATCAAAATAGTTTTTAAAATTATTCAAGCAGTAATATGAAAACCATTATTTTTTAAAATTTACTCGGTAAGCTTTATGTTGATTCATTGCCCAAGCTAAGTAACAAATACTCAACTTTTTTTATTTAACCCAAGGCTGACTACATAATGTCGCTGTTACAATTTTTTAATAGAGTCTTTGTCTAATGTCAATCATAAAAAGTGGACTGGGCAAGTACAGAATCTAAATAATAAGTATATCAAATCTACGAATCTGAATAAAAAAAGTTGTTCTCTCTTGAAACTTACGTAACATACAATTTTTAACTGGCAATATTCTGATCAGTGACAACCAACGATTTTGATGTAGAAAATGTTAACGCAATATAATAAATGTTCACGGATGTACTGTCCTTGATTTTAAATTTGAGAAAGACTCCGATTAATTTTTCAAATTGGTTTTATATGATGTTTTCCAAGAAACCAGAGAGAAAAGGGAGCTCAAAAAAATGCAGAGCCTTTCTCGAGAACGTAGAAACGGTCCCAGGGCGCAACGACTAAATCGTACTTTCAAATATCCGGAAAAAAAAAAAAAAAAAAAGTGTGCGTGTATATTGTATATGCCTATATGTGCGTGTATATGTGTGTATATATGTACACAGAAGAAACAACATGCTCAGGAGAATATACACAGGATTGCAACATTAAACCAAGAAACTGGAAAAAGTAACAAAAAAAGAGAATAAATACATAAAACGAAATACTGAGACTTGAACAAGCCATTTTCGAAATATCCACTGCAAATGATAAGATATAGAAGAAACACTACACCTGTAATAGACAAATAAACAATGAATAAATTCGCCATGGTCCGGGAAAGCTGAAGGATCGAACCATAGAAACCATACATTATCAGAGTATGGACAGAATTACATCTTCACCTACAGAATAGAATACAAAAATACAAACACCTCAGCTACTCACAAAAATAATAACAACAGCAAACATGAACATTATTAGAAGAAACAACAATCAAATACGGATACAAACGTATGTCCCAACACATCTACTTCAGAAAGCGCCAATACTGAGCAGCAGCAAAATAGAGATAGGGAGAAATAGCTACAACTGAGAGGATATGAGCAGACTCAGAAAGGACCAAGCATATTAGGAAGAAATAGTAAGAAAAAATAAACAAATACCATAATGATATATGTGCTACCAGAATTAGAAACGGAGAGATTAAAAGACTTAAAAGAACAACTCTAAATAATAAGAAGACAAGCATAAACAGTCCATAACACGACACAATGCGGCAAAGCATTTCCCAAACACGTATACTTCCCATCTCCTACTCCTGCAACATATGATGCTATTCCTTTCAAGAATTATCAAGGGTAATATAACAAGACCTTGATAAATAGTCGGCTATTATATTGTCATCAATTTTTCGAGTGTGAGGTTGTCAATTTGACGAGACCATATTTGGCGTTAATAATCTGACTAAAGCCCGAGAGCTTTAGCTCGAGGGATTTAGTATTTGATTATTAACGCCAAATGTGGTCGAGGGAAATTGGACAGCACTCGAGAAAAATTGTGACAATATAATAGCCGCTAATTTATCAAGGTTGAGTTATATTTTATTAGATTATTTATTGAATGAGCTAATAATTGGAGATATATAAATTTGAAGTTTGAAAATATTTGTACGACAGCAGTATGCCTACTTATTATGAGTTAATAAATTAATTATCAGCGAATATTTTCAGCCAAAGCCATGGCAACGGGGAATACCCACTGATATTTCCCGTTGCTATGTAGAGTTCAAAATAGCCACTGATATTCCTCGTTTTTAAGGAATTTCAAATATTGTGATTGGTTAAAAAATTCGATTTGACACATGAAAGAAATAATCAACGCTACTTAAAGTTTGATTTTGAACATTTTTTATTTCATATTTGAGCTGCTTTTCTGTTAGTACAGATGGATGAACAAGAAGGGATTCTTTGATATGATCACAATGCATCCAAGAAGAATCTGGTAACCAAAGAAATAGCAACTGCTTTTTTATTTAGGTAATTAGAAATGGATGTATCTGAGATGTTCCAATCATACATACATCATAGGTTGAAAAATGACCGATCATATGATCCACCAGCATACATTAAATTTCTGGGAATAGTGAGTCCTCAATGCAAAAAAACGAAGCAGATTTTCCAGAGACCAATAACGAACGATTGACGGATTATGTCGACCATGTGATGCAAAGGACGATTCATCAATGAAAACAATATTTTTGATGAAATTTTCATCAAGGTTCGCCTTTTCTATCACAATTTGCCTGATATTGTCCTCGGGAAATATACCATGGGTTTTTCTTATTTTGTATGATCGATCGTTCTTACTGTCCTGACACTTGAATCTACCGCCTCAGCAATTGCTTTAGCAGAAACTGTGCAATTTTCATTAACGGTGCACAAGACCATTAATTCTTTCATTTCATTATCATTATTGTGTTACGGGACCGATTCTCTTTGTCTTCCAGGAGGAACGCACCCACCCATGTTTTTCGAAGTTTTTTATGATTCGACTGATTGTATTTAGTTCAGGAGAGTTCAGCCTGTTTGGACATATAGCTATTAGACTATTAGACTATTAGACATATAGGCATATAGACTATTTCTTTAACTGCACCATTGAACGGTCACCATAAAATCAATTAATTATCTAAATTTTTTCTGTAATCTGATGACCATCCACTTTATTAAACTAACATTGTAAAACATTCTACAAAACAAAAGTTTAAACGCTTCTGCTCAGAGTGGAATATATGTAAGTAACTTCATACAGCATGCGATAAGTTTTCATATTTTCCTTGAAAATCTCAAGAACTCGCGTTCATTAATATTTAAAAACGTGGCATTGTCTTCACTCCAGCGAACAAATTTTAACAAGCCCATCGTGCATTCTTTAAAAGTATTATAAACTGCATATTGTCGATGTCTCTCCCCTCGAATTGCACGTGAAATAATTATTTCGAATTTGTTACTCACAAATCATTCTGTTGTTATCAACCGAATACTGTTTAGTCTCTAAACCGGATGATCCAAGACACGTGTATATCTCTGCTTTTTAAAAGTACCAACAACGCTCTAAGATTCTTCCCTGGAAACAATAGATAATTCTAATTTTTATATTAGAGAATCTTGAGATGGAGTAATTTGTACACAATTTAAAACGTTTAGTCTTATATAGTTCATGAACTTTTTGTTTGTTCCTTCTATTTATTGGTATGGCTTAAGTGTTGACGGGTTCTAAGTGCTATAGATTAATATAGTGTTTAAACTTCTATGTGTATCAAGGCAGCAAGTGAAGGTATCGTTGTAAAATACGTTCCTAATTTTAACACTGTTCTGTTTGTTAAGTAGGGTTCAAACACTTTCAGCACGATGGCCTTAACTCCATAGTGCTCAAGAACACTAAGAAGTTGGTTTCTTATGAGGTACCGTTTTGAAAGCCTTAGCTAAATCTAAAAATACTGCTATGTATTTTTTACTCTTATCAAGGTGGCTTGTTACTTATACTTATTTTTTTAGCACATACATCGCGTCGTCAGTGAATCCCTCTGTAAATCAAAATTGGTGGAGAGAGTAAATTGCTCTTGTTGAGGAAGCTACTTAGTTGTTTCTTAAAGCATTTTTCAAATACATTTGCTGTTAAGCTTATTGGTAATAACTGATTGATTGCCAGATTTATAAGTAGGGTTCATCGTGGACTTTTTAAATTGATTGGGTACTAATTTATTACGTGATTAACTGGAAATTATATTGCGTTTAATTGAAAATTGTAATATTTAACAAAGCATTATTAAATGTAGAATTTAATTTAATTACGCTAAACATTCGGACTTAATTTTAAATGTTTAATATTAACTAATCTTGTATCAGAATAAGCATCGCTCTATTGGCCGCCAAAACTATCAACCGTCGTCTACCTAATCTTGTAGTGCAGCATCGTAAACTTGCTACATGCAGATACCATTTTTATTTTTTACACAAAACCAGTTCCAGGTCGAGCATACGAGATGACTCACTATTGGAAAATGAATGAATTAAGCAAAACCTGCCCGGAGATTCTCCCGCGAATATAGGTAAAGGTAAATCACTAAACAGCTAAATAAAGTTGTTAGCGACCAGTTTTAAATTAATAATTATATAATAATGGGAATTTAATTGCTTAAAGAGCACATATCTCGGATTCTAGAGTAGATTCTTTCTGTTTTATTGATAAATTATACGTAGAAATATAAACAAATATGGAAGAAGCTGCATTTAAGTGTTACGGCGACTTCGCTTATTTGGTCATTCCAATTTTGTTCACGTCATGCAAACGCTTGAGTAGGACATAGAAGCAGTGCCAAGGGAGATGATGCGGAAGCATTTTACTACAATGTTAGTTCTATATGTTAGCAAGTAAGACTCTGTTAATGTCAATAACACAAGCTCATATTTTGAATAATCGCATATAATTTTTATTTGTCGTCGTCTCTAATTTAAATATACAGGCTGTCCATTTTATCAGGGCACTCGGGAATATCTCACTTAATATCGGCCGTACGAAAAAAATTACTTTTACGAAAATTGTGCCGATTTATATAACCTACAAAATAGTTTAAAGACATTTGAAGTCCATGGCCTACTTTAAAATTTATGGCGGAAAATATCGAAAATGCGGAAAACGTCTAGGCCAAATATCTCAGTTATTTGAAGAGATACGAGAAAAACTCTAAGGCGAGTGTTTCAACGAGGTTTTATCTAATTTTCTTCAAAACCGCTGTATTTTGAGATTTACTCTTCAGACTGTTAAAAAAAATATTTTGAAATGGGCGGGAAATGGCGGCATTAAATTGAGTATTTTCCTCCCTTTTCAACGATATATCACATGCCATATTTATTCATTGGTACTACGTTAGTGGTTATAAAAACATTTTTTTAAACCGATAAATTTTTTTTTAATGATAAAATAATTCAATAAGTTGTTCAAATCTTTGCTATAATAAAACAACACAATTAAGAAGAATAAAGTAAATTCAGGTAACAAAAACAAAATAATAATCAAGAAAGCAACATGGAGCAATTATGGAAAGAGTATTCGCAGTTATGTCAATGTATAGAGGTCCTCCATACAAGCGTCACTTCTTGCTCAGAAAGTTAAAATGTCTTTACCAATTAATTTAGGTATAATATCCATTTGTTTGTATTTCATGATTTCACTATTATTTCAATTATTTTAAAATAGTTGGCTATGAACAAACTTGACAATTTAATTTTTTGACATATCATCTCAGTTAATATTTAAACTCTCACTCAATCACACTCGTTTAAGAATTTAGAATTTTCAAAAATGATTTTCGCTCACATTTATCGTTATAATATGTTCGTTACATATTGCCAATGCAATTTTAACTATGGATTAGCTCAAGTAGAATATAGAAACAGATTTCCACAAGCACTACAGCAGAATAAAACTCTGTTCAGAAAATTAGCTACGAAACTGAAAAATAATGGTTCATTTTGAAAGAAGAAGGCAAGGTTGAACAGTGTGATAATGTAAATAAGGTAAACCGAGTTATTAATTATGTAAGAAATAAAAATACAGAAAATTTGAAAACATCATTAAGAGAAATTCAAATTGCTTGTCATATAAATAAAACAAGTGCTAGAAAAAATTTAAAGAAAAATTGTTACCGGTGTTATAAAGCCAAACAAGTTCACAATTTACAAGCGGAGGACAAACCAAGGAGGAGGTGGCTGTTGGAAAAGAAGCGTGCTGATCCATTAATATGTTGTAAAATACTTTGGTCCGACGAGGCAAATTTTTCCAATAATGGATTTTTTAATCGCATTGGATAGGTTATTGGATGGCCCCCTCATTCTCCAGATATAACCCCAATGGATTGTTTTCTATGGGGGTGTATTAAAGATAAGATGTTTTCGACGACACCGCAAAATGTAGAGGACCTAAAAGCTCGAATTCAACAGGCATGTATTACAGTTACCCCCGAATGTGCAGTGCCTCGCCGCGCTCGATTGTGCATAAGAAATCACGGTGGACACTTGATATGATATCTTAAAAATTATTTTGAGGATTAGATAAATATTAATGTTTTGTGTGCTATCTTCTTTTTATTATTAATTTGTTTTTGTTACCTGAATTTACTTTATTCTTCTTAATTGTGTTAATGTCTTATTATAGCAAAAATTTGAACAACTTATTGAATTATTTTATCGTTTTATTTAATCATACTTCTCCACAGCACGTATAATGCTTGTTAAAAAAAATGTACTGGTCTTAAAAAAATGTTTTTATAATTACTAACGTAGTACCAATGAATAAATATGGCATGTGATATATCGTTGAAAAGGGAGGAAAATACTCTATTTAATGGTGTCATTTCCCACCCGTTTCAAAATAATTTTTTTAACAGCCTGAAGAGTAAATCTCAAAATACAGCGATTTTGAAAAAATTTAGATAAAACCTCGTTGAAACACTCTGTTTTGTAAAAAAATTTTGCCTTGGAATTTTTCTCGTATCTCTTCAAATAACGGAGATGGCCTAGACGTTTTCTGCATTTTCGATATTTTCCGCCATAACTCTTAAAGTAGGCCATGGATTTCAAAATAAACCATTTTGTAGGTTGTATATATCGGCATAATTTTTTTGTACGACCGATAGTAAGTGAGATATTCTCGAGGGCCCTGATAAAATGGACAGCCTGTATAAATAAATGGTCTGGCCAGATGGTATCTCCCTAATTATTTTAATAAACTGTTCTTTCAATATAGTACTGCCTCTATATTACTCCTTTCCACTATATTAAAGTACTGGTGTTTACCTAAATGTATCTCTCCTTAATTATTAAAAATATGATGATGGTATGCTGACTTGAGCATCAAGTTAGCATACAACATCAAAATCAACGTTTGCCCCCTCAAATTGCATGTGAAATAGTTATTGCGAATTTGTTACTTACAAGTTACCCTATTATTAAGAACCGAATAATTGTTTCTTAAAAAAAAAAAAATGTGTGCTGGTTAGTTTATACTGCTATCCTATTTAAATACTGAGGAGAAATAATTCTAGAATGATTTTACGCCAATCTCTTTGCTATAATGTAAAGATTGACAGCGTTCATAATATTTTCTTGTTTTGAGCAACATTATTTTAATTCCGGATGCAGTATATTTTATATTCGATACCAGAAATTTTAATTCCCTACCTTCTTACGTTCAAAATCCAGTTTTTATTTGTTATTTTAATATCTGACCTTAAAACGTAAAATTAAATGTCAAAAATCTATTACAATTTTTCATTTTATAATAATTATTAACGGATCTATATGAGACTAAGGAGCCGCCACACCCAAAATCCACCTGCACTTAGTTGTTTTTCGACTTGTTTGCCATTAATTCAATTATTGCCACTTAGCTGATTATATCTTGATAATAGAATTACTTTAGCTCCTAGCTATATTAATTTTAGTAGTAACCAATTAAAAATTAAGCAACTTGTCTCTAATTATAGTAGATTGAAAATACAATAAATGGTTCTTTAATCTTATAACAAACTGTTACTGTTACTCTCGTAAATGTACCCGTGTGACATCACACAATAGAATTAATCAATAAACCTTTCTCGATCAAAATCAGATTAATTAATTTTTAAATGATAAAAAAAATTCACTCGTAACTCGTATGATTAAAAAAAATATGAATGTCTTAAGAATTTGTACTACTCAGTTATAGAACTAGACTGAGAAAGCTGATAAAAATAATATATCTAAGAATAGTGGAGTAAAATTAGATTTTCAGAGAGAATTTTACATGGAGCAACGCGATATAAAAAATAAGTTTGTTTTGGTGAAACTAAGAATACCCTGAGTTTTCCACTTCGAGTAGGCGGAGGAACCCTCTTTTTCGCGGAACATTCAGTTTTAAGTTATTTTGGACCCTTTAAGATGCTAGTTAAAAAACAAACACAGGACCCTTTTATTGTAGATGATCAAGGAATCATTAATATTGAATTTTTTATAATGAATAATTACACATAAACTTGTGCGTGCATACGTATAATACCGAAAATTATGGGAAATCGCTGCGCGCAAGTATAAACCAAAAATGACAAAAAATCGGCTAAATTAAAAAACAACTATTTTTTAGTTACATCACGTGAAAGTACATTAGAATAGCTTCATTTTGATAAAAAAAAAATCTGTTCGACCATTTGAGCAAATTGGGAAAAGTTTTGAAAATTTTGTGGAATTTGAACTAAAAATGGAATTGTGGCGAAACTGTTGGATATTTTTTGCTAAAATTTGGCAGACTATTTCTCGGTTATATAGGTTAGATTCGTCTAAAATTTAATCAAATTCAGTTTAATTTTGGCCAAGTTAGCTGTAATTCAATTATTTACGTTTTATTCAGTATATTTATATACATATCGAGGGAGGTGGCGAAGCGATTTTCACAAAATTTGAACTGAAGGTTGGTTCCCTGACCATCGACAATAAAAGGACACCATTCTCGTTTCTTAACTAGCATTTTAAAGGGTCCAAAATAAATTAAAACTAAAAAACCACCCTTACCCCTTTTTCGAGAAAAAAAGGTTCCTCCGCCTACTCGAAATGAAAAACTCAGGGTATTTTTAGTTTCACCAAAACAAACTTATTTTTCTATATCGCGTTGCTCCATCCAAAATTTTCTCTGTCGCATTTAGGCGAGCGGGTCACCCCCAGAAAGTCGCTTAAAAATAGGAGTAAGTAACCACGCAGTTCTAATGGCTGAATTCAGTTTTTTTCATGTTTTCGAAGACGCTAAATACGAATCTAATATTATTTTTGCAAAAAAATGGGGCGTCTATATATAATCGTATTTTTGTGAAAAATGGTAGAAAAAAAATTTCATACTTTTTCACATTCATCTCGCGATATCTCCGACAGTTTTAATTATTTCATTTTGAAATTTTAAGCATTTATTTCTCAAAGTATAAGCTTAAATATAACACTTGTCCTAAATTCCCGCGACATTTATTTATTTTGCGACGAACTTTCAAAGTTGCACTGCCAGAATTTGCAAATTTTTACAAACCATCGCCAAAGTTGAGTGAGGAAGTTTCTAATTTTAAATACCTAATTATCCAACATTAAAATATAATACATCATGATGTTTTGTGGAAAGTTTCAGTCTTCATATTTAAATAAAAAAAAGATATACGCGTTTAAAGTTCAGCGTCGAATCCGAGCTCGCGCGCTTGCTCGGAGCGCGATGATTGTGTGATTTTTTACAGGCAAAATTACCGTGCGTACTGATTTTAGAAAGTATATTCCTATACATGCAATGTCAAAAATTTATGTAACAGTATGTGCTCATCATTGTTAGCTGCGCATGCTTTGACCGGTTGTGATACAACTTCAGCATTATTTTATATTGGCAAAAACACTGTTTATGCGGCTATGAAAAGCATGTCTAACGAAGACTTATTAGATTTAGCTCGTCTTTTTGTAGCGAACTTATACGATCGTAAAAAAAATCAAAAGCAATGCGTACTGATGCTAACTCCTTGCGTTATAATTTAGCAATCGAAAAAAATCAAAATCTTTGGCAAGTAAATGAATGGAAACAAGCTACTAAATCAATTATTGTTTCCGAAGACGTGACTTCGGGTGCTTCCCGTTCGCCTACTTATTTTAGGCTATTTTTATTTAAAAAATATATACATATGATATACATCGTGTCCCACAAGTGGACGATCAAACGAAGTAGGGTGATGGGAGAGGTCATTTCAATCAAAATAACCATATATATGGTTATCCAATTGTTGATGGTTCAAAAGTTATTTCAATTTTTTTTATTTGTTCTTGAAATCGCTAGTACGCCCACTAAAAAATTAATTGAAAGCAAAATTATGACTTTTTTGTTGTTTTCGTTTTTTAATTAGATTTTAAGTAGGTGCAACCTTAAGATAAAAGTATTTCAATGCCCATTTTTACCATCTGCCATTTTAAAAAAGCGGTTCTCTGAACACTTTTAATTAATTTTTAAGTGACGCTGACGGATAAAAATGTAATACTAAAAGTTGACGAACTTTCATAAAAAGTTGTCCATATTAATGCAGATTCTAAACATGGTATAACACATAGGGTTATTCAGAACAGATTTTTTTATCAAAATTCTTTTACAAGTAATTCGTGTTTATTAAAATTATGTTTTACAAAATTTTCATAAAAAGAAGTCTAAAGGAGTTAGGTCAGGTGACCTTGGTGGCCACTGGATGGTCCCTCCCCTTCCAATCCAGTGATTTTTGTATTGTGAAGTATATACCTGTTCATTTGAGTTTTCATTTTTGTTTATTAGATTTCTGTAATAATTTACTTTCATTTTTTAAATTAATTGCACTAACTTATTTTTATACTTCTTTTACTCGGTTATCAGTAAGTTAACATAAATTACTTGTTTTGTTGTCCTCTATACTGCAAAGTTGTCAGAATATTCTTTGTATATGCGATCATATTCTTAGCGTCTCTGTTAACAAATAATTATTATCTCACCATTCCCAAAAGTTACGTAATACAATAAGTCTCGGTTCTAAAATGTCATGAAACCCAACTCTGACCTATACATTTTAATCACCTTCGGAATAATGAACCCCATACAAACGTAAAATATCTTGTAACATTTCCAATTTAGCGAAGCATTGTTGTCGATTTTCGTTCCACAACAGCTACATAAACAAATTACGACTAGAAGGTATTCTACCATATCTTTTGAGTGTTTGTGCAGCCATCGCTCTCTAATACAGGTGTAACAAGGAACGTCTTTGTTTATTATGGCTGTAGAGAGAGCGACAGGGTCAAACCAAAACGGTATTTACCATTAACAGTAAAACGGTTTTATTGTGTGTGCATTCGCTGGATTGCGTAGAAATGGATTGCTAATATTCGATATTCAGTTTATGTACTGCACAATTGTTTGATACAAATAACATTAGCTTACCATGCGCCCATTATTCTGTTCACCTGCTCAAATTAGGGTCAACGATAGCTTACGTATCAAAAGCTTAACAACAGCAGAATTATGTACAAATGATATGAAGTACATACTTATTACGTTTTTTATACTGAACACAACTGATATTTTAAATTCAATTAATGTTGAAAAAGCACGCTTATGTCGATGAGTTTTTCAGTTGATGATGTGACTGTTTAAGTGAAAATCTAGAACATGTCTTGCAATTATAGTCCAGTCAAAGTACAGTTTATACTCGAATAAAATCCATTGTCTTTTATTATGTTACACACTTGTTTAATAGTGTCTAGGTAGCATACAAAGGCTTGCTTGACTGTTCTCTTGGATCGTTACACACATTCATACAAGGCGAAGCTGGGTTAGTGCACAGGTTAATGCAAGGTCTAACGCCAGTTAGCCAGCAACGCGGGATAAAGCACCAGAAGTTATACTCAGAGATGAGGGCAAATTCCATTCTAGGCATGCCCAGAGCCGTAATGGTCCAAGGTATAACTTCAATAAGAACTTTCAGGCTGTAATACCAGACAGGGAAACTGGAAAAAACCATCCTCTCATAACGGCACAAACAGTCTGGTACACTGACGGCTCCATGAGAGAACAAGAAGTCGTAGCCGGGATTTACGGAACAAGGTCAAAAGCCAGTATCCCGCACTTAAAGACCCAGTAGGACCTGAGGCCTTTTGTGACGTGACAAAGCCATGCATACGAGCAGCCATTAAGGAACGGGTGTAAAATAAATATCCGTAATGATGGGGGAATCTCCCAAGACAGAGACAGGCCAAAGAGTTCATTAAAGAATGTTCGGCCAAATCCACAGAAGATCTACTAAGTCAGAAGAGGAAGGCCATCGGAATAATAGCAGGCCTTCTAACTGGGTACTGCTGGTTCAATGGACACATGAATCTAATGGGCCTGGCAGAGGACGCAACATACAGGTTCTGTCAAAAAGAAGAGGAAACCTCAGTTCACGTATTGCGCCACTATGAAGGCCTGGCGAGACTGAGATCCCAAGTACTCGGAGAAGAAAAACCAAAGGCGGACAGCTATACAAAAGGGCCCTTATCAAAGCTGTGGAATCTATTGCAAATGACAAAGCTGGATGAGGTACTATAAGGAATGCATTCTAGAAGCACCACAATAGACCTGAAAAGGTCTGTTTATCTATCTAGTGTCTAGGGAAGGTAATATCAAATCCTGATGAATTAGAAGTGAGCTAAGGTCAAAAATTGAAATAAACTGAAGAAAAAGTACTCTGTTATGGTTTTTTGAAAATATCTCAACAACTAGCTATCCTAGCAGAAACATTTTGCCATAAAAATTAAAGAGCATATAATTCCCTATAAAAAATATCTCTTCACTTTTTTTTGCTCCTGTAATAGTCCAGGAGATAGTTTCACATTAAAAACGACATGTTTTTCGGTTTTGCTCCTATTATACTTATTATAAAAGAGCTAGGTATAAATGTAGTCCGTATGCTAGCGCTCTTATACAAAATATCGGGACAATTAGGAAGTAATAATTCGAACAACATTTTAACATTTTAAAACATCTATTTAGGACAAAAAAGCAGATAGAAATAAACAACCCTTTTATCGTTACGAAATAATACACTGATTGACATAGTTTCTCGATTAGGATTCTCCCTCAATCACTCACACTCCTCCATCGGCGATTGATGTTCAATTGAGGAGGCGAGAAGTTCCTCTTTTTCGTTTTCACCTTCAAGAGGAATCCCATTTATGCAGGTGACAGGCAGACGTGTAGTGCAATGCGGCTTTTCTGCATCGACAAACATTAAAATCAGCTTTCTCAAAAACGAATTGACTAAATGGACCTCTCGTTTCAACTTGTGCATTTGATATGACTGACATTTCAAGCAATTGAGCATCACAGTATGAAAAGCTGAATCTCAAACTTGCAACTAGTTTTACTAAATTTTTACAGTCATATTTCATGTGCATCAGACTGAGAATGTTCAAATACCGTGGTCTTATAGCGGAGACTATAGCATAGCCAACTGCAACACATTTCCTGTCCTGTTTCTCATTAGTGTTCAACCTTTTCATTGTCAATTTCTGTAAGAACAAAAATAAAATTGGGGGAAGGCAATTTTCGCATCAATGAGGAAGCCGTCACCAGGGGATACGAAGTTTGTTCAAAAACCTGTTTGTGAACAGCCTGTCCAATTGCAGCTGCAGCAAATTTCACAATCGGAGCAACTCCTCTTCTTCATTATTCTTTCTGTTTTCGTACTATGCATCATTCATTCATATTTTGATCCGGAAACACTTAAGCCAAAATTGTATGGAGAAATGTGCATAGGAAGGGGTGAGCCTATTTCTTGGTTTCTCCGTTCTCCAGCTCTTAACCCTAAGAATTATTTCCTATGGAGACATTAGTATATTCAGTACCAACAGAAAATGAAGCACTGCTTCAATACGATTAAAAAAACAACAGAAACAAGATTTCTATAGAAATATTCCATATTGATAGCTCGTTTTTTAAAATAGCAACATATATTTCTGAAAACATCCAAATTGAGAAGAAAATCGAAAGTATCCGAACAGTTCATGACTCAAGAACATTCTGTACATTTATAATAAACTCATCCAGAGATCTTTTTTTATGAAATAGTATTATATAGCATCAAATTACGGACCTTGCCGATAAATGTAGAGATCAAAAAATAAAATACAAATTCCTAATTAATGGTGCGAAAGAGACACTCGAGGTCCTTTTTAAGAACGCCTGTAATATGAAACTTTTTTCTTTTAACGGCAGCTATTTTAGGCAGAAGATTCTGTAAAACGGCTTCCTTCCATGTCTAAAGTAAACAATCTGTTTTAAACTTCTTGATTGGAAGTTTTTGGCATAGTCGAGTTTTAGTTTCTTAAAACTTCTTTTTATTTCAGACATTTTAGTTTAAGTTAAACTCAAGCTACCATACCTATATATTTACACAACCGTCCGTTAAAACGATATTCTAGGTAAGGACACACAAACGAATATTGCAACTAAGCCGTAACTCTTTTCTTGCATAGTCGGGTGAATGGGAATGAAAGAGCATCTTAATAATAACCGCTTTATTCTAATGTTCTCCATACTGTCAGCAGTGAAGCATTATTATAGTATGTGGAGCAATTGGTAATTGCATCAACCGTGGTGCTCCATCAGGATCTGTCGTAAGACCCATTCAAATTTTAGCATCGGGTTCCATTGGTCTTAATGGTCAAATAAAGCTCATCGAGTCCTGTCCCAAAAAAAAAAAAAATTAAATCGGACAGCGCGTTCCAAAATCGCACACACTGTATGAGGTGTCAAAATTTGCGATGCGCGGGTCAGTCATAAAGATAAACAGACTGGGCGGTTTCGTAAGAGGAATAGAAATAGGATTAAAAAAGAGCAATAAGAACTTTTGAACTCCCTTTATCTAATCAATGAATTGTTGATGTTTTCCCCTCTCTCCATGCTGTGTGAGAGTAAATTCATTCCCAATAGGCTTTCCCAATAATTTTAAAATCAATCCAAAATTGAGCAATGTAACTGGTAGAGGAGACAGTTCTTTTCGTTTGCCTCATGATGATCGCACTATTTTTTATTAATATTTTCAAAGATACTGTTGTGGAGAAATAGAATACTAGCGCAGCTGACATGGTGAAAAGAAATCATTGTACGCAAGCTTCATTTGCATTTGAGTTCATCATGATTTAGATGTTTTTAGTGTTTTTTAAAGCTTCTTCTTGGGTCAAATTAATTTCCATTTATTTATATTGAGATATTTCCGAAATACTCTATTCTAGAGCTAAAGCCCCATCATTGTGATTCACTAATAACAAACCACTTTCCATCTAAATATATAATACAAATAATATTTAAAATATGCAGCAGCAAAATATGCAAAACACAATTTTGCATGCTATTTTCTGTATCGCCGCACACAGTTTCAAGTATTATTGTTCCACTTTTCATGCATTGTGTACGTGTCACATGTCCATACTTTGTTTCTTTATTTTTTAATTAAACCGTTTTCCATTTACCACGGCACAATGGACGTTTTCATGCAACAACTTCATCGCTTAAAATAATCTCCTGCCATACTGTCGACTTATTAAATCAACAGATCTATGCATTTCGTGACAACATTTTTAATATATTTTCTGCGTTTTAGTGTTGATAAATTGATTTTGTCGCCTCTATTATTAACGACCAACGTATTCCATTTAAAATTAATTAGTAATTCACGCTTTACACATGGTAATGGGTGTCTGCCTTAAATTATGGAATTTTTATAAGCGACGCTTTCACGACGACGAGCCGGAAATCATCATAATTTATTAGCCAATTTAATTACACTTGATTTATTATTAGAATAGAAATTTAGTGAAAAATAAAAAATATAGGATGAAAATGAGAGGATCTGCTAGCAGCAAGGAAACCTGGAGCTTGCCTCGTCTTTAAATACCGTTTGGTATTTCATACAATGGCTGAATGGTAATAAGGCTTGTTATATGGAAACATACATTTCTCGAAAAGTAACCTCCTCCAGTTGCACTGACTATATGCTTTCTAATATTTCTGTTAGAATAGTGATTTATGCGTGAAACTGCACAACCTTAATATAGCAGACCATTTCACACAATCTTAAATAAATATCATTAAAGTTGGGAAACACATGCCCACATTGATATAGTTTAAGATGAAAACAATATCAATTATTGTATATTCGAGTTAAGCAAACATGATTCAAAAAATGATACAATTTGCATAATTCAATGCATCATTCAGGTGGTTAATGCCAAAAATTTTGTTGAGACGGTTCGTTTTTGTATACACACTACATCACATTTTAATTTTTTTTACTCCCTTTCATAACAGTGTGACGGTGGTATTGGGGGGGAGGCTGTTGCCAAAAAAAAATTTGAGTCCTTGACTTTTCGTACATGCCCTAAATTCCAATTTTATGGACTCTTACCTGCTTGCTTTGCCTATTAACCCTTATTTATCCCCGAACCCTTCAACAAAATTAGAACAAAATATAATCTAGTTCCAGATCTCGTTATAATACACAAGTGCACCAAATGTCAAGTCAATATCATAAACGGTTCCAGAAAAGGTGCGCATAAAAAAAGTTGCGGACCGACCGACATACAGACATTTTTTTTGCTCAAATTTAAAATCTCGCCGTTTCGTGACATTTTAAGCCGATTTCAACAAAAAATTATATAAGTATATTTTTTGCGTTATTATACTTCCACTGGACGTGGAAGTAAAATGGCAAAATATGATGTACCCACGCGATTTAAAAAAAACAATTGTGATGTATTATTGTCATGTACACATATTTTGATATATCGTTATCTATACTTGACAATGTTGATTAATTAGAAATTATGAATTAAATGCATTTTCGTACATATGCTATTTTTACATCTTCTTCTTCTACTCTAGAAATGTGTTAAATTTATAAACACACCACATATAGTAGACGACCCCCAAATCCAAATCCTGTCCGGAAGCCGGTTGCTCATTAAACGCGGACATCCAGAGTCAGTGCTGGGAATCCAACCCAGAACAGGCCAAATCACAAATTCAGAATTTGATCCATGGCGTTTCTCAAGACTCTGTTTTGGGACAACCATCATTTATGCTATAACCTCAGAAATTTTAAACTCTGGGCCCTTAACAATGTTTACGGATCATACAACAGTAACATTAGTAGCAACTTCGATGACTGATTGAACAAATCTTCCAAGAAATCACTACCCTGACGCAGAGAAATAAACTTATCATGGACGCAAATAAAACAGTCACAAATTATGGGTTGCAAGGGAAATTTCCGTACGGTATAGTGTTACAAAACAGTATTATATTGTTTCAAAACAGGAAATTACTTGATACTTATTAGATAATAAACTGTTCTGGAAAAAGCATATTTCGTACAGTATTATCGCTTAGAAGTTCAAGAGGTCTGCGGCTGCGGAGCATCTGGAAATCTATCTCCGTAAACTGTGATTGCCATCTCAGCGTCAAAGTTGCACTGCCAATACATGCTAATCATATTGAATTTGTTATTATTGGTGTCCACCATAATTACTGATATAAAACTTGTCTTAGAATTCTACAACGCAACATACAACAGTGACAATCTGTCAAATTTATTAATACTGTATACATTGTTTTTCGCTACTCGTGGCATAGAAGATTTTTACGATTCAATGATATGAATTGTGGTTTTCGTAAAACATTAAATATTGACAATATCAGTTAAAATTTTTGTGACATGTTTTATATCATTGGAAAGAGAAAAAATATACGGAATGGTGTCATGGCCTACTTTGAGATTTGTTCTTTTCATTTTTGCACCAGAGCGTATGTCACGAATTTTTTGATATATGTTGTTATTCTTATTGTCTTTGCCGTCAACTTTCATCCCTTTCACTTTTTTCATATCTCCTCAAATAAGGAAGCTATAGGTACCTACCTACTAACATTCTTAAATTATTTTAAACAATTTTAGATCTATATAATATGGACTCATCCCTATCCTAAGACACGTGCATATGCTGTTTCCTACCTGAATAGGAATAATTCAAATGAATCATTACAGTACAAGTACACCCTTCCGTCATAGCTTGTCACTGTCGCTTTTTTAAATAAAGAAAAATATCAGCTCTCCAGCGGTGAGCGATTGGATCCCCCAGATAGTCTTGTCCAGACAAGCTGCAATTTATATAGTGAAGAAACAACAAGCAAGGGAAACCTTACGTCTCAGAATGTGTCACCACAAACTAGCTAAACAAATACAGGCCTGCTTTTTCAACTTCCAGGCATAAATCACACCCTCACATTCACGTCAGGAGCACAGATGCACTTCCAAAGGATGAAATGGCCTCGAAATGCGGTGTAAGACAGAAATGGTTAACTCAAAAAGTGGCCCGACTCTTGCAGTGGCGGAGGGAGTAGGTGTTTTGGCGTGTGGGTAGATACGAGCTTTCCCATGCATTGAATAAAAGTAAAATTACTTAAAACGTTCTTTTACAGACATATAATTGATAATGTCATATTTTGAAATTATTTATTTCTTACTTCTTCACACGATAGAAATACTAATAGGTGATAATCAGTACCACAGTCAGAATAATATAAGTATAAAGTAATAAATACAATGGAAATACAATGGAATTTATATACTATACAGGGTGTCTCACCGGGAACTGAATCGATCGATATAGAGAAAACTACGCATCGGAAAATTTTGAAAATTTAGATAATTACTAATGCCGGTGTGGCCAATCCAACTAAAATAATTACAAGCAGCTGGCACTTCCGCTTATACCGGAAGTCGATACCAACTTGCTTATTTCAAATGGAACACCCTATATATTTTACTGTTTTCGAAAAGAGCATAAAATTCTGAGTCGAAAATATGTATATCCTATACCTAAACCTAGCCGTTTCAGAGATATTTGACATTTCATAGAAAATTTGACAGGTGCAATGGTTTGCAAGAACCGTTATAACTTTCTTCGTGTAAAAGATCCTCATTTGCTTCTTGTCACGTAAAAAGAACACAAGGGGAACTACGTTCTACAACTGAAATAAATTCAATAATATCATACCAAGTGTTCCGTTTTTCGCGTTACATTTTGTCAACTTCAAACCGCGAAAACTTGTTTAGGTCAAATGGAACACCCTAAATTTTTTACGTCAAGTTGTGTAAAATTGAATTCCCTTTTTCTGATATTAGTATTGTGGGGGTTAAAGTTACAACTTTTTGAAATATTTGCGATTTTATTAGAAATTCATGAATTGTTGTAATCATTTCATCAAAATAGCCATGATTAGAAACAATCAGTCATTATCTTATGTCAAAAAATGCCAGCACGTTTAAATTACACCCACGAAGACTTTTTAAATTTGTTTATTATTAATGTAGAATGTGATAAAGTAATATCAAGAACTTGCAGCACCGTCACCTAACACTGTAAAACGCATACTGGAACATTTTAAAAATTATGGCTCTGTCAAGGCAAAAATGCAAAGAAGAACGCCTATTGTTGATGACGAAAACATTGAAATAGTCATTCTGGGATATTTTCATGCATTTCCAAGGATGTCATTAAGACAAGCTGCTCTGGAATCGGGACTATGCAAGGATTCAATTCACAGAATCTTATTAATACATAAGTTTCACCCGTTTTCATTCCATATGGTTCCAGGATTAAAAGAAACAGATTTCCTAAGAAGACAGAATTTTTGTGAGTTTATTCTAATAAGGTCACGATTCTTATTTGGGAAATATTATATGGAAAGATGAAGCAAAATTTACTAAAAATAGACTTTTTAATAGACACAATTCACATTATTGGAGTGACTCAAATCCTCATATGTTCAGAGAGCGAAACTTTCAGTTCAATGTTTACTGTGCCATAAGAAACGATAGAGTGGTGGCATTACAATTTTATCAGGAAAATTTAAACGGTAAATTAAATTTTCTCTTCTGTTAATATGTATAGGTAATTTTTTTTTTTTTAGGTGAAAGATATCTGAATATCTTACAAAATTTGAATAATAACTATTTAGAAAATTTACCTCTCGCCGAACATAGTTAGAAACATTTTTTAGCAGCACGACGGTGCTCCCTCACATAACGCATATTTAATTAATAATTATTTACAAGACACTTTTTATGATCAATGGATTGCCAATAATGGATCTTTCTTATGGCCTCCTCGCTCGCCCGATTTATCAGTTCTGGATTATTTCATTTGGGGAACTATTAAAAATAAAGTTTATGAGAGCCAATTAACAACCATTGAAGATTGTATGCAAAGAGTAAGAAATGCGTTTCAAAACATATCACAGGATTCAATTAGAAGACCTACCCATGAGGAACTAATCCGAAGGTGTGAAAAATGTGTCGAGGTTCGAGGGCGGAATTTTGAGCAATTATTACATTAAAATGAAATCATATTTTAAATTGATGTTATCTCTGCTATTTTAGTTCATACCATATCTTCAATTCGATTAATACGCATGTTACAGTGTTAGTGTTATTTTGCGTTTTTGTGAATATCGAGTAGCAAATGTGCTGCAAGTTCTTGATATGACTTTATCACATTCTCCATAAATAATAAACAAATTTTAAAAAAATTCGTTGGTATAATTTAAAGGTGCTGGCGTTTTTTGACATAAGATAATGACTGATTGTTTCTAATCATGGCTATTTTGATGAAATGATTACAACAATTCATGAATTTCTAATAAAATCCAAATATTTCAAAAAGTTGTAACTTTAACCCCCACAATGCTAATATCAGAAAAAAGAGAATTCAGTTTTACACAACTTTTTATCACATTCTCCATAAATAATAAACAAATTTTAAAAAATTTCGTTAGTATAATTTAAAGGTGCTGGCGTTTTTTGACATAAGATAATGACTGATTGTTTCTAATCATGGCTATTTTGATGAAATGATTACAACAATTCATGAATTTCTAATAAAATCGCAAATATTTCAAAAAGTTGTAACTTTAACCCCCACAATACTAATATCAGAAAAAAGGGAATTCAATTTTACACAACTTGACGTAAAAAAATACACGGTGTTCGATTTGACCTAAACAAGTTTTCGCGATTTGAAGTTGACAAAATGTAACGCAAAAACGGAACACTTGGTATGATATTATTGAATTTATTTCAGTTGTAGAAAGTAGCTCTCCTTGTGTTCTTTTTACGTGACAAGAAGCAAATGAGGATCTTTTACAAGAAGAGAGTTATAACGGTTCTTGCAAACCGTTGCACCTGTCAAATTTTCTATAAAATGTCAAATATCTCTGAAACGGCTAGGTTTAGGCATAGAATATGCTACATATTTTCAACTCAGAATTTTATGCTCTTTTCGAAAACCCTAAAATATATAGGGGGTTCCATTTGAAATAAGCAAGTTGGTATCGACTTCCGGCATAAGCGGAAATGCCAGCTGCTTGTAATTATTTTAGTTGGATTGGCCACACCGACATTAGTAATTGTTTAAATTTTCTGATGCGTACTTTTTTCTATATCGATAGATTCAGTTCCCGGTGAGACACCCTGTATAATATATCACATTAGGCACAAGACTTACATTATCTACAACAAGTTTAGATTTTGTAGATTATTTATATTTATTATGTGTGTTATAATTATTGTTAAATCGTAAATAAATACATATTCTTTTCTCTATTTACTTTTAGGTATATTCTTTCTCTGACTTTGTCTTTGATTGTGATAACTTATTACCAGTTCTAGTAACAATTAATACAGAATCTGTTTTAATTTTATCGCTTTCTTTCTTTTGTAAAGTTCCAAAGTTTCTACTAATTCATTGTTCACAATGTGCTTGTGTCATAATTCCTTCAAACGTAAAAAACGTATAGACCAATGTATGTTGCCCGTTAAATTCTATACAAAAACTGTTACATCAATATTTTAGCTATTCCCTAAAACTGAGATTTGTTGGTAATAGTCTTAAAAAAGTACACGTAATCAGAAAACCCTACAGTTACGTTGCACAAACGTTAGTTAACTTATCGATTGGCAGTAAATAAAAAATTGATATTTCCAGTTCCGGGTTCGATCCCCGGTCGTGGCAGTGGAAAATACTGTGAGAGAGATTTTTTCACTATACACGAATATTGGGTGTGTGTCCCTTGTCTCTAAATGTGTAGCCCCCTCCCACACAAGGCTCTTCTAGAGCCTTTCGGGATAAAGGGGGTCGTCATTACCTGTGGTGGTGTATTTATGTATATGAGAGAATCTAATCTTTTGCAAAAATATGTTGCATTAAATGAGGCCTATCGGTTAAGTGGAATCCAATCAGAATAGGGTTCAAAGTTTATATAATATCGGCATTTTGATGGTAATCGATACATCAGTACATCGTAGATGATATAAAAAACACCATACTAGATGAAACCATATTTGTTACGTTACCAGTTTGAAACATGATAAAGCCTTGATTTGAATATGCTTCACGATCTTAGCGGAATCATCTTACACATGTTGTTTTGTTACTTCCCCTTCAAATATACAGGTTTCATTCAAAACGTCTACTGATTCCAACGCTGACAAATTTTCAAGCATTGCACTCTTCGCGACATCAAATAAATATCTAATTACCATGCAACTGCAACAGTTATAAAATAAAAGTATGTCATATACTTTCTACAAGGTGATTTTTATACAAAATATACATAAATGTTTTGTTTATATCGCTTTGAAATAGTAAAAACGTATGTTTTATTGTATTACGGTAAAAGCAGCTATTAACTAATTATATTACATAAAATTAGAATATGCAGCGACAAATCAGTGACATAATTACCGGTTTCCAACATTTTTTCCTTTACTTTTGTAATAATCTACATCGAACCGTTAAATTGAAGAATGTAGAATGGCATAACATGCATTATTTATTAAGTTGCAAAAAGGTTATATTCAGATAATATGCTTTTAATAAAATGCACACTGTAGAATTGATAGTAGTATTAAAAAAAATTACAGTATGACCGAGAGTATGACTAACCGGCAAAATTAAAAATAGCGTCGGGATTGCCGAAGACTACAATTAATTCGATACTAGCCCAAGTTGCCCCAATGCGTAAGGGACAATTTGATAGTGTATAAAAATATGAATACGCCATACGAAGTTACTTTTAAGTCTAAAAAAGTTATCATACTCACGTACGTAACAGTTGAGAGATATACAGGCTGTCAATTTTATCAGGGCCCTCGAGAATATCTCACTTAATATCGGTCGTACAAAAAAAATTATTTTTACGAAAATTGTGTCGATTTATATAACCTACAAAATGGTTTAAAGACATTTGAAATCTATGGCCTACTTTAAGAGTTATGGCGGAAAATACCGAAAAAGCGGAAAACGTCTAGGTCAAATATCTCCGTTATTTGAAGATACGCGAAAAATTTTAAGGCGAAAATTTTTTGCAAAACAGAGTGTTTCAACGAGGTTTTATCTAATTTTTTTCAAAACCGCTGTATCTTGAGATTTAGTCTTCAGGCTGTTAAAAAAAATTATTTTGAAACGGGCGGGAAATGGCGCCATTAAATAGAGTATTTTCCTGCCTTTTCAACGATATATCACATGCCATATTTATTCATTGGTACTGTTAGTAATTATAAAAACATTTTTTTAAAACCATCTTCATACCGACTGTGAATTTGTTTTAAAAACAAGCATACATTTAAAAAAATGTATTTATGAAATTCATGATCATCCAATTTCCTATATTACACTTTAAAATGTAAAAATTGTGAATTTATGGGAGCTTAAAATAGCTGTAGAAATGCTCTTTATTCTTGATGAGATTTTCTATCAACTAAGAGAAAGAGAAACTTGTAGAATGTTACTAACATTTATATTACTATGAAAAATTAAGAAAATTTCAAAGGAGTTTGGGGAAGTCTGGGGGAAATCCGATGGGAAGTCGGGGAAGTTTCCTACGAAAGGGAAGTCTAGTGTATAAAATTTTGGCCGCGGTTGATCCCTCGCCAAACTCTATTTACATGTTCTGCTTTTCATGCAAGCATCATTGGAAAATGACAAGGATGATGAGATTAGTATTAACCGACATTGTTTACCTCGTTATTTACAATATTTATCAAAAAATCTTCCTCCCCAAACGTTAAATATAATTCTATCGCATGTTAGAAGGTGCATTTCAGCGCGGTCTTGTTCCATTCCAATGGGATGGATACTAAAAAGTAGAATTTGAGTGCGGTATATTGTTTATGACTGTGCCACCTGTTGATGGAGGAGTTTTGAGTTATTGTATCAGCAATATTTTTAAAAAAATCATCCATCACATCACAATCAGTTTCTATATCAAGATTTACCTTTTCATTTTACTCATAAATTAAAAAACTCAAAGTCTTCTGGAACTGATGAAATATTGAATTCATTACTGAAACAGATTGGTATGTATATAATCACTCCAATAACGCATATAAGTAATTAATCTCTCTTTAGAGCAGGGTACATATCCTGAAAGATTGGAAGTTTCCAATGTCATACCACTACACAAAAAAGTGATCCTCATTCAGTTATTAATTATAGAGGAATCAGTCTTTCGCCTAGTTTATCAAAAAATTTTGAGTCCTCAGTGAACATACAATTAATACCCTTTCTTTCAGCCAATAAGATGTTATCTAATAACCAGCATGGCTTTACGATAAAGAAAAGTGTTGACAGTGCTCTCAGTGAGTTTGTTGATGGTATCGTAAGTGCGCTCGATCAATCTCTGGTTGCACTGGGACTTTTTGTTGACTTCACTAAAGCATTCGACTGTGTTGACCACTCCATATTATTAACCAAATTAGAAAAAATATGATAGGGGTATCGCTCTTGATTGGTTCCAGTCATATTTAAACAATCGTTCCCAACAAGTTAAAATCAAGAATGTGGTATCTAGCTTGTCTTTTGTGAGCTGTGGAGTTCCTCAAGGATCCATTTTAGGACCGACATTATTCAACATATATATTAACGATATGCTAAACTATCTAAAACATCCACTATGCTTGACAGTTGCATATGCTGATGATACTAATATTTTAATAACAGCTAATAATTTAACGGATGCGAAAAATGTGCTGCATTAATATACAAAAAAATAGCTTTGTGGGTCCAAAAAAACATGTTATGCATGAATAATGAAAAGACAACATGTATTGTATTTAAAAGCACTCGATCTAACATTAAACCTAATAACTATTTAATGTTAGATAACACAATGAACCTTACTTATTCCAGTAATTCGAAACTGTTAGGCCTAAGGATATACTGTAATCTAAAACGGTCTTGTTATGTACAAGATGTTTGTACAAAATTATCAAAAATTTGCTTTGCGCTTGCGGTTGCATCTAAGCACTGCAGCTTATCCATATTAAGACAGCTATATTTTGCCTCTTTCCACTCTACTATGAAATATACTATAGTACACTGGGGTTTGGCAACTGAAGTACATAGTGTTTTTATTGTGCAAAAAAGAGCTATACGTATAATGGCTAAATTAAATTATAATGAATCATGCAGAGAAGCCTTTCAATCGCTAAAAGTTCTCACCTTGACTTCGGTATACATTTATGAAATAACTTGTTTTGTTTATAAAAAAAATTTTTAACATCAGGGCGTCACATGACTATTTCACTAGAAAAAAAGATAACTTTTTGCCACCAAGACATGATACGACTTTGTATCAAAAAAGTATTTTCTTTAACGGTTGTAAGTTATATAATATGTTGCCCGAGAACATAAAAAGTCTCCCAACCATTAGGAAATTTAAAAATGGGGTAAAGTCTTTTCTATTACAAATAAACTGCTACACCATTCAAGAATTTATGTCGAAGTGTTAAATTGTATTTTTTATTTATAATGTGTAGAATTTCACTTCAATATTTTTATTTTATTCTGTATTTTGTTTTTTCTGTTAATTAAAATTGACTTGTATTATTTTTTAATATTTAATTCGTTTTAATATATATATTTATTCTATTTTAGACGAAATTTCTTAAACTTATGTATTATTGTACTGTTTTCTGAAATAAATAATAATTATTATTATATATTTCGGAAATTTATAAAGTCGATCGGAGCCCCCCCAATTCGAAATTAAATTAATCTGATAATTTATGGCGCTTTAATAGAAGTAAGCCTGTAGGAGAATCAGAATAAGCATGAAAAAAATACTGGCGAGGAGGAATATAGGTACGCCAGTCCAAATGGAGAACCATCACACACCTGTGTTAACCTATAAATAGAGATGCCATAACACTTTTTATGCAATTTATCATGTTTAACATAGTTCCACATGGATTTTAATACATTTTGTAATTGACCATCTAACAACCAAACTTTTATACAAGTGATTTCTTAATCTTACTGACAACTTAATGAAGTTTTATCTAACAATGCTCGTTAGTCGTTAATTATAATAATTACTTAATGTATTTCATAATCTCACTTTATTTGAAATATGAATTTTTCATTATTATACTGTAATAATTGTAAACATTTACTTCTAATATGATTTCAGGCTTGTTGCCTGAAGATATGATGCGTTTAATTATATTCACAAAACCGGTCGCTTCATAAGAGAATTTATGAAGATTTTTTCGAGAATTAAACATTCTTGGGATTGTCGAGAAAAAGCGCATTCACTGAATTAATCGAACTCCGTTTCCACGCAACAAGTTTTCTGTACTAAGAGTCGATTGGGTTTAATGCACGTAGTTGTGACAATAGTATTGAAAATGTCTGTCCCCGCCCCTGGCTTCAAGCGAGGGTGGATTTCAATAGAGACGATATCGCAGTTGTTCCCTGTTTGCGGCTCTATAGAAACTTAGATACCAATGCATATTGTAAAATCCTTAACAGATGTTTGCCTGAAGAAAATTGGCCTGTAACGGCCGACCAACATAATTATAAAAGAGCCGTCAGACGGTTCTGGTTTGGGGTCGGAGATTAATGTTTTTTCGCTCTTTTCAGGAGGAAAGGTGCATTGACTGGTGCATGGGTGCAGTCGTTAGAACAGTTCGGGTGAATATACCTTACGCAAAACGAGTTCAATGCTTAACAAGTTGAAAATGCTATTTTTAAAGGCTACAACAGAAGGGTCTGTTATAACTGACATGCCAAGAAAAATGCACCGTCCTTCCACAATTATTTTGTAAATAATATCAATTAATGTACGTATAATTAGTGTAGTGCGGTATAGTGTAAACGACCAAAATTGAAACCGTATAAATACTAAAAGCCGGCAAAAACAGTCGGCATCTCTTACGGATGTAAATAAAAATGCTTGTCATAAGAAAAACAATAAAGAGATACCGACTGTTTTTGCCGGACTTTAGTCTTTATGCGGTTTCAATTCTTGTCGTATACACTATAACAAAGTTAACTACTTAAAATAGCCAGTTTTTAATTGAGGGGGTTCCGATCCGTTCTAGGCAGTGGACAAAAATGAAAAACTAATAATGCAGTCAAAATAGGATTTGAAGTGAAACTTTTTCCAAAAGCAATTTTATGGTTGAATCCTATTGGGGAGATGCTAAGGAGTACCCAAAAAAATGTTGTACTTCAAAGACATTGTGCTTCAATTGTTAACAATTTAATTTTTTTTAACCGAGTTTTTCAACCTAAAAATGTGAATAACTCGAGATACATAGGTCCAATCGGGACAAAAAAGAACCAAAATCTTGTTGTAGGTCTTAGGAGTGCAACCATAACCTACAAAAATGAAAAAACTGCCCAAAAATCGTTTGTTTGTTTCCATTTTGCTGCTCAGATCGCTGAATGAACCGATCATCTTCAAACTTTTAGAAAATCTGCCTTTTGCTCTAACAAAAACACCCTGAAAATTTAGTGCAAAAATCGAGCAAAAATATTAAACCCAGTGTGCGCAATTGATTTTTTCTACTCCCTACATAGAAAATACTATTTTGCTCCCTCATTTCAGGGAGCAAAGTAGTACTTTTCCTCCCTCGGGAAAAAAATACTTTGGCTCCCTCTGGAATCAATCAAGTAGAACCTTCAAATAGCTGTGTATTATTCATACACAAACTTCCTGAAAATGTATAATAATACTTTTCTTCCAGAATATCTTAAGGAACTTCATCTTCACATTCGGAATACATTATTATAAACTTTTTGGAAGTTTGTTTATTTTGTAAACAAGAAGCAACCTTAGCAACCTCGTTATCAACGTTCCATGTACTTTGATTTTTAACAATATTTACTTATCTAAATACCCATTATGACATTTTGACATATTTGGTTTTTTGATTGTCATGCACAAGAAAATATAATAAAATAAATCACTCAAATCAATAAAACCAATGTAAAACACTGTAAATCGTCGTAGAAAAAATCATATGTATTACACAGGAGCAAAGTGCCATTTTCTTCCTTGAATATTGATGCCCGACGCGAAGCGTCCGCGGGAGGAAATTATGCATTTTTGTCCCTTGTCATACAAATAGCTATTGTTAATTAAAATATGAATTGGCCGCCATTTTATGCCATTAATTTCAAAAGGGATCATTTTTTGTTTTCTCAAAAGTTAGGTCTTAACATCACCTTCTTGATGCCGTAAAAAAATTTTAAACCTATTTTGGCCATTTTCTTGTATTTGTTTAAAACCTAATTAACAGAAAATGCTATTTTTCGGGGCTATTTTCAAAAAAATTTTATCAAATCAGAAAGAAAATTTTCGTACGTAAAAAGTATATTTTGGTCAAACTAGACTATTAAAACAGGTGCGAATAAAATTATTGTAGAGATTAAGTTTACCGAAATCCAGAGCGGTAAAGTTAATTTAAAAAAAAAGAACTTAAAGTATTTATTTTATTAAGACTGTAGTTAAGTTTTTATTCGTTATTTAAAATATTTGGAAAAAGGGTCTTGTAAAGGTTTAAAAACAAGGGTTATTGCATTTTACAAGTTATCTCGTTAGAAAAATAAATTCATAAATAATATAATTTATTTAAAACTTAAATGATGGGTCATAACAAAAAAATAAGTTACTCATTGCATTGCTTGGGAAAAAATAACATATTTAAAAAAAATGTCCTATGAAAGTTAAAAAAACAAGGAAGTTATTGCATTATGCAACTAAGATCGATAAATAAATGAAAATAGTTCTTTTCAGGTAAATTAACAACTACATTTAAGTATATGCAAATTTGTTTCATGAAAAGAAAAATTTTTTTGAATATGTTGTACGGACTGTATGGACTAATCTTTCAAAATGATACAGTTCAAATTTTGGCCAAAAATATGCATTTGTTAATAATCAACAATTGGCTAAAATGGAAACGTTGAATATCTTGAGTCTAGTTTGACCAAAATAAACTTTTCTCGAATTAAAATATTCTTCTTAAAATTTTATTTTTTTATCTGATGAAAAAAATTTTGAAAATGGCCGAAAAATATCATTTTCTGTTAATTGGGTTTTAAGCAAATGCAAAAGAATGGCCAAGATAGGTTTAAAATTTTTTTAAGGCATCAAAAAGCTAGCGTGGAGATCTAATTTTTGAAAAAAAAAAAATGATCCGCTTTGGACTTAATGGCATAAAATGGCGGCCAATTCAAATGTTAAATAAATTCAATTGTGGATACTGGATTTAATATTTTTACACCAAATTTTCAAGGTGTTTTTGTTAAAACAAAATGCAGATTTTCTGAAAGTTTGAAGCTGATCGGTTCACCCAACGGCTCTGGGTAGCAAAATGAAAAAAAAAAAAATTTTTTTGGCCAGTTTCTTCACTAAGACCTACACTATGTAGATTTGTAGAGAATTTAATTACAAAGATTTTGTTGTTTTTTCTGTCCCGATCGGACCTATATATTCGCATTTTTAGATTGCAAAACACAAATTCAATTGTTAATAACAATTGGAGCACAAGGTCTTTGAAGTACAAACATTTTTTGGGTATTCCTGATCACTTTCCCAACAGGATCCAACCATAAAATTGCTTATGGAAAAAGTTCCTTTATATTAATTTTTTGCGCTATTTTTACTGCGCTATTATATATGACTGAATCTGGTAGAGAATCAATTTTTCAGCAAAAAAGCAATATACAATTTTTTAAAGCAATTGATATTTTGATCTGTAGATTGCGACACAAAAGTTGGTACAATGTATGACTAGCTATTTGTGGAAAATTTGTAAATAGATAATTTACCATTAATATATTATAGAATATGCAGTTGAAGTCTTTACTTCTAATTCTTTAACTTGTTCACGCTTACAATTATTTATCTCAATATACAAATTTCTTAGATTTAAACTACATAACCTATAATTCTTTCCTATTAGCATGTATTTTGTTTTATTTAAATTAAGACTTGAAACTATAACTCTTTTTTAAATACAGATAATTCCTTATTTATAGTTATAGGTATACATCTACTTAAGATCATTGTCACTTATATACAACATTGCATCATCTGAAAACATTTTAGAGCTACTTGCACACTTAATAATATCATTTATATAAAGAGTGAATAGAATAGGACCAAGAATAGTTCCCCGAGAAACACAATGTTCTATCTGTAGCTCACTTGTTACCGAGTTCTTACATTTACCTGTTTGTGATCTGTTGCTTAGCCAATTTACCGATTTAAATTTAACACGTTATTTCTCAGTTTTATTCTCTCTAGCTTGGATATTAACAACTCCCTATTTATCGTTTCAAATGCCCTTTTCAAGTCAAGAAATATAACTAAAACCACTTGATTATCTTCTAAACATTTAAACCATTCATGACATACATTTATAATAAAATTAAATTTCACTTATTTAAAAGAACTGCCAAGAGTATCCTATACATAGTTCAACAATTATATAAATACTGACGAATTTAATATTATTCCAGGACAATATTTAATAATAAACCCAGGTTGTAT
Source organism: Leptura quadrifasciata (assembly GCA_963675555.1). Taxonomy (NCBI): domain Eukaryota; kingdom Metazoa; phylum Arthropoda; class Insecta; order Coleoptera; family Cerambycidae; genus Leptura; species Leptura quadrifasciata. The sequence continues at coordinate 84,305,278 of OY776679.1, read as the reverse complement.
CTACAGGAAAAGAGAAAGGAGAAAATATCACGAATGAAATTATAATTAATGTAAACATGAGAGAAATTATGCATATATTTACAATTTTAGTAATGCACATTCTTTCTGTCCGTTCTTTTCCGAGTTCTTTTCCGTATAGTCACATGTTAATCGACAATTAAAAAATTGAGTAAGAAGACTTTGAACCCTTCAGATAATTTCTAGAATTACTTGTATCTTTAAAATAACTAAACCATACTTCAGAATCATACACACGATATAATGAATGGCTATGATGCGTGTTTTTCTTTAGTTAAATTGTAAATAATGCAAGTTGAAGACATAGAGAAAATGGAAAAAACCTTCTTACTTTATGTAAAACTCCTTCTAAATCGACTTCATCTAATAATTTCCCCTGGACATTCATAATGCTTTCAAATGTGATACTATTAATTTTACATACTGATTCATTATTTGTTAAAGTTTACTAACACTTTTCAATAAATTATATACAGTACGTTTTTCAGGGCACTGAGACTAGTGAGAGAAACATTTAAAAAAATCAGCCCGATCCTGAAATTTTACCAAATAAATGACATTTTGATTAGACTAAAATTGTGTAATATTTGTACCAAGTTTTATATTAATACGTGTGACCAAAATATGGCGGTATAAATAATTTGTCAAAAATCATAAAACTATTCACTTTGAACGGTAAGTGTGGAGATGTTTCAAACTCAGCAAATTATGCCTGTCTTTAAATAAACTCGGTATTCTAACTGAAGTACAGTTGATAATACACTTTGAGAAAGACTTTTTCGCCGTTTGTCTTTTATCGAAGCTTTGATGAAGATATTAAAGTTATTTACTAGAGAAATATTTTCAAATACAAATCCAAAAGAATACTATGGCCAAAACAACTGCAAATATTTTAAGGGTTATGCTGGCAAGAAAAGCAGAATTGAGAAGGAAAATTGTACTTTAAATAATCTTTACTAATAGCACCACATCATCAGAATACATCTTCGCATAATTGACCATTAATGCAAGTTAGTTTTGATAAAATAACTCGATTTGGGAATGACACTATTGCAGTACCTATAGTCATCGAACAAAGCTGTATCTAGCTAAGTACTATTTAGTGCAAAGAACGTTATTACTCGAAAAAGTTAAATTTTCAAGACTTAAAATTTTGCAAGTAATAGACAATAAATATATACATAAAATATGTACTTTAGATCGCCATATCCAAGAGAGAGAGAGAGAGATCCGATGAGGAAATATTTACTGTTTTTGACCATAACTTCTTATTCTAAAACACATATTGCAAATAAACTATAAGACTACCTAAGTAGAACTGTAGTAGTGTTGTAAATTTTCAGTCAATAATTTCAAACATATGCGAAATAGTTAGATTTAAATTTAGGAAACACGAAGATTGACATAATTTTTAAAATTAAATCTATTTTGCAAACAACTGAAATTATTAAGTGAAAATTCATATATTACTACACCTGTCATTGTACTACTAAATATTTCCTTATCGGGTATCTCTCTCTATCTATCTCTTATGCCCACCTTAATAACTAAATAATACGATTTTTTTTATATTTCCCTTGTTAGCCTTATCTGTGTAACCTGTTTTTATAATAATTACTCTGATAACTTCATTCACGATAATTGTTATAGCTATTAACTGGTTTGTTATTTACAACCGGTCATTGTTACATGCTAATTGCAGCCACATTTCTATTTTATTCCAATATTTAAACTAAAGTCTAAAATAATCATTCCTTACTGTTTCTTTGACGTATCTAATCGTCATTCTATGGGTTTAACAAATTATTATTACGATTGTTAAGTAAGCAATCCCGATGAGTAAGTACTGTAGCGTTACTATTGGTCAGATACAAGACAATGTAATGTGCCTTCAGCCAAATTTAAACAAATCGGTAAAGAATAATAATAATGCGCACAGTTAAAAACTTTGTTTTTTTTTCTAATATGAAGGTACTCAGTTGATTTTTAAGTAATCTTTGGGGAACTTGTCCAAGGAAACACGAAAAGTTCAAATCAATTTTTCTCGAAAACAGTGCGTGCATCATAGCGACAAGGTACCTTAAGTCCGTTGGTTATCTCAAATAAGACACTTATGACCGCTACAGAAAAAAAAATCATGTTCACAGCCAACGACGCGCCATGCTTCATTGTATTCAAGCACAAGTGGACCTCGCATCACTAAGGAACCACCGTCACTTCATAAAACATGATAAATTCCTGCTAAAATTATGTAGATTTTGAAAAATTTTACCTTGAAAATTTGGGTCAGCTAAGCTCCCTCCAAGAACTTTCTTGAATTCGAAAATGAAACGTAAAAACCCAAAACTATTGTCTGAAGGATTTAATGAATTCTATATATTATTATATAGTATTAACCACTTAGTGCACAGCATACCTCATAGCAACTACCAGTTTGAACTTGTCGAGTTAGGAGGAGCAAAAATGCAAAATTTTAAGTTGTTTACAAAAACTGAATTAAAAACAATCGTATTTGATCTAGTTAACAAGAGTAGTCCGGATGAAATTGATATGGCTTTCTATAAGGATAATTTTGACAGTCTATTTAATCAATTGATTCATATGATTAATGGCTCATTAGAGCGTGGTACTGTGCCAAAATTCTTTTAAGGTGTCGACAATAATTGTTGTAAAAACCATTAAAGCTGAAGACTGTAGATCTATAAATATGTTACCAGCTTTTAAAAAAATATTAGAGGAAGTAGTATATCTGCAATTTTTAGATCAGTCTGGCTTTAGAGAAGGTTTTAGTTGCGAAAGTGCATTACAATACATTGTTAATGAGTGGAAGGAAGCTAAGGACAAAGGAAGAACGTCAGGAGTAATATTTTTAGATTTGAAAAGAGATAATTATTGATAGAGATATTTTATTAGATAATCTAAGCAAGTATGGAATTGATGGTATAGTATAGAAGTGGTTTGAACGTTATTTAAAAAACAGAAGGCAAAGGGTGAAATGTGAAAATGTGTTATTCAGTGATCTGACTATACACACGGGAGTGCCTCAGGGGAGCACACTTGACCCTATGTTATTTGTAATACTTATATATTAACGATAAGTCAAGAATCTTTAAAAATTGCAAATATCACTGTTTTGCTGACTACACTATAGTCTACATTGATAAACATGATCCTAGAGAGTTGGTACGGAAAATAAATTACGATTTAGAACTTGTTTCTAAATAGTTCTAAATGGTTGGAAACAAATAAATTAAAACTGAACATAACAAAAACAAAAAGTATGGTCATAAGTAATCAATAGAATATCAATAGCTTCAAAGATACAAATTTATCATTTAAGCTTCAACAAGTAAATCTGTCATTGGTGTCGAAAATCAAATATCTAGGAGTTATTGTTGATTGCAATTTAAATTTTAAGTCATGTGGATTTTACATGTAAAAAATTTTTAAACAAAGTCGGCGTTCTTAAACGTATCAGTTGGTACCTATCAATAAATGAAAAAGAAAAAATGTTTATAATGCTATGATACTACCGCATTTCAGATATCACACACAATCCTTTATATGACTAGTTAGACCGATCTAGAACGATTACAAACGTTACAAAACAGAACGATGCAAGTTATATTAAAATGCAATATAAGTATGTATACACCTCGGTATACATTAGGATAGATGACATGTTAAAATGTCTTAGTTGGATGAATATAGAGAACTTTTTAAAATATTATATAACGTTTCAATTTTCATGCATAAAATGAACAAGGACCTAGTTCCAGAATACATCAAAAATATTTTAACAAAATTACGAGAAGTACATGACTATAACACCTGAGGAAACGGAAATTTTGTAATTAAATGGACCAATAGTGCATCAATGCATGGCCCAATTTTTATATGAAGGAGTTGTTGAATATAACCTATTGATTACCGACTTACATAGAACTGATCTGAATACTTTCAAAATATTATTAAAGGATACCATGATGTGAATTATATATTTATTTTCTTTTATTTTTGTGTTATGCATAGGTATATGATTTCTAATGTAAAATAGAGATTATACTATGTATTTTTGATTGTATAGCCAGGGGTTAAATAAACGTATTATCTATCTATCTAAGAACTACATATTATGCATCCTCGTAAAAGATACTTTGCGTAACTTTGTGAAGAATATTTTTTGAAAAAATAGGTTATATTTCCCATTGAAATGTTCATATTTATGCCGGTAATGACTTTATAAAGTTATTTGAGGGATGGTTGGGAAACAACCTTATATTCTCCAAAGATATAAACGAAATTCACCTAACATAGATGGTTAAGTTAGGACACCAAACGTACTAGTAGTATTGGGCTAAGAGGGACCTAGTCAATTATCTTTACCACATAACGTCCCAACAAAAAAAAAACGAGAATTAGAACAGAAGCAGATGTACTGACGATGAAACAAACTATTAAAGATTAGTGCAAAAAAAAATAAAAAAGAAGACAATACCCAGGAAAACCCAGGAAGTGTAAGAAACTCTAATCAGACGATCGTGATCAAGCAAGTGACGAAAATAGTATCACTTTACATGATTCGGAGAATGGTTTTGAAGCTGTGGAAGGTTGTTCAGCAGCATGACAAAAAATCGAACCAGAAGTGGAATTAGAAAATTTGAAGGGGGGCAAATGGGTATTAGTCGAACTTTCAGCGAAGAAACTAACAAGCTCTAAGTAGATCGGGTAAACACTCCAAATAGGTGAAGACGATTTGAAAATAAGATTCCTAAGAAGGAAGGCAAAACCAAAAACACTTTTGTTTGGACTCTATACGATGAAAATATTGTTTCAGTATGTGATTTGTTATGATCCTACCTAGTTGCGTGGTATTTGACGTCTGTAGTCTGAATGTATTTTTAGTTTTTACATTTATTGCAGATTAATAAAACAAATTGCATTTGACTGACTCTGGTTTCCCTTCCTAGAACTCTCTAAAAAAAAATGTAAACTATAATAGCTCTAATCTGAAAACTGCCTTAGAAAGATCGCACTGCAAAAAATATCCTTACTTGCCTCAGATAGTGGGATAAGTGAGATCCTCGAGTATTATAAATGTATTAACTTTTCCAGTTTACTTATTCAAAATACTTACCGTATTTTGGACTGAAGAATCGATAGTAAACATTACCAAATATATTATGTTGAAATTACAACCGTCCAAGCCTTTTATTATTGACTGATTTCATATTATGTCAAAGTCGATATTTTAAAAGTCTGGGTCCCACTTACCCCACTCTACCTTACATTGTATTAATACAGGCTCCAATACAGGTCATTACCACAATTGAACAGAATTGAATTATTTCTCATAAAGTGTACTTGATTTCAAATCATCATCAAAATTGTTCATATATTCACAGTCAGCTCCTCAGTTATTGAAAACACTTTTAGAAAACACCCTGTATATGCTCTAAATTAAACGACTAATTAAAACTTACAAAATCTTGTAAGTGAGGAAACAAACAGTTCTTACCTTCTAAATCCGTTGGCTGGGAACGGGAACCTAAATCCACTGGGAGGCGGCACCGGTACCGCCACGGGGGATGGCCCTTGCACGAGCGGTACCTGGCCTTGAACCACTTGGGGCGGCGCTGGAAATACAAATCCACTAGGAGGCACAACATTATTAGGAACCACTGTTTGAAGCACGGCACCATGCGGGGGCGGCATCATCTGCGGAGGTACCATCTGCGGCGGCGGTACCATCGGTGGCATAGACGACATAACACTTTGAGGCGGCATGCCATTGGGCAGAGTGGTGTACGGGGGCGGTAAATGGCTGTTTAAAATGTCCGGTAGCCGGTCGTTTTGCAAATTGTTGATTTGGGTACTACCATCTGCCGTGTGGCGGTGGCTGGCGTTGTTAATACGCCGTTGATGACGTCGCTCGCGACGTTCGCGGCGTCTCTGCTCCCTATTGCCTGAGGACAATTCGTTGTTGACTGGAGGCAAAACTGATATCTCGTCGGTTTGGGCCTCAGTACTTGTGAACGTCCTCGCAGTGCGGACTTCATTATTAGGTTTATTCTGAGGGTTAATCTGCTGAGTATTTCCATTCAATTGCGTCGTATTAATGGCAGCATTTGTGTAGGTCCTGCTGCGAGCGTCGTTATTATTTTGTTGGATAGATAACATAGGCACCACCGTACTAGTTATGGGTCGGTTGTTTAGAACAATTTCTTGATTTGTAGAAGTAGCTGGGGGCGGCGGCGGCGGGAAAAAACTCGCACTAGTATTCGTGCTTGTAGTAACCGTACTTCTGTTCAGTTGTACTGGTACAACCTGCTGATTCAGCAGACTATTCCGATTGACAATTTGAAAATTGCTCGGCACATGAATGGAATTAGTATTGGCTTGAGTGTTATGCAGAATAACTTGCGTGGTACCGCTCAAACAGGAAGTGCTTAAGTTAGAGTAAGCTGTACTACTATTTACTGTGGTTACTGGGAAATGACTTTGGGTGCCATTGTTATTTTGCGATTGAAAATTAGTTCCGAGAGGTAAAACTTGAACATTAGACACGCTATTCCCTTGAACGTTGCTAAGAGTATTTAGACAGTGAATGGTCGGTACCGAAGACACTACGTTGACGGGCACCGCTCTATAAAAATTGACGTTAACATTACTGACATTATTGTGAATCTGAGGGGTTAACTTATGACTCAATCTGGCGTTGTTGACGTGGGCGCTAGGGACAGTGGTCGTCGTGGTGGTGGTAGCGCTCTCATGTCTGGGTACTATCGGCATAGATTTAGGCACCGAACTACTTCTAAAATGACTAATTTGGTGCAGATTGCTCTGATCCACTTGAGAACTGTGCCGCTGGTGATTGGGCACTACATTTCCCTGTTGTTGTGGAGAGTTATTGTTTTGATACTTAACAAACTGGTTTGACGGTTCAGATATGTTTCTAACGTGATTGGGAAAGATGGTGCTTCCTGTCGGTCTGCTTTGTATGGTGCTGACCGGTACTGAGGCATATCGTGCGTGGTTCGGTAGACCTACAACATTGGCCGAACTCAAGTTCAAGTTGCTCTGTTTTTGGTAGATATTCTGCTGATTCTGAATGGTGACGTTGCCCCTCAACCCATTTTCGGCCGTACTGATATTCAACACGTTACTCTGGGGTACACTCGGCGCGTTGCCCGACGACACATTTACTTGCATATCACCACTCTTATTAACATCACTTATGGCGCTGACTTCACTACTCACTACGCGCTCGCCCGATACCTCCGTTAAACTGAACACTTCGCTGAGCCAACTAGTTGGGCGAATTGTGTGTGCGTCACATGACCGAGGGCTCGCCCCCGATTGGTGGATCAGGTTCTTGGCTGGCAGGTTAATAACCATTTCTGATGTTGAAGTTGGAAGATGTAGGTCTGTAAAACTGCAATGCTGTGAAGTGCCATCATTCTTTGTGATTTCATCAAGGTCGCCCAACGATGATGACGGACTGCTGCAGGAGCTGCAACGATAAATATTTACACAGTGTGATAAGATGATAACAAACGTAATCTAGGTACTTTGTTTATATTAATGCAGATTTTTTTACATATGAATGAATGATACAAGAAAGAATAAGGTCATGAAAATAAAGCTAAATAAATACAGATTTATATACCTAGTTAATTGTTTTAGATTGAATGCATAAGGTTATTTATTTTTGATGTTACCCACTTATTATATAACAGTTAATCTTTGGTTTAACATACTCAGCATGCATGTTTTTTTAAATTTCATTTTACAGTTGTTGCAGAATTTATATTCCAAGTGCAGGTAGGAACGTTTTTTAGTATGTAGGTAAGAAACAATATCTGTTTAAATAATGCACGGTGTTTCATTTAAATTAATTCCATTGAAATACAAATAAAAATCATTTACACAGAATACAGATGAAAATTTAAAAATATTTGTTCTAGGTTTACAAAATGTCATAGTTTGAGAAAATTGAAGAAAAACTGTACCGTTAAAATAAGCTGTCAATGAACCGGCAAAAATTAAATACATGCATTAACAGCACCTAAATAATTTGCAGTACATCACTTGTTGATGTATTTTAAGAAAGGGTAATAAAGAATAACTACCTATAAATGGAAAAACTGAGTCTTGAACCTCATATTCAGGGTGGATAATTAATAATAGGCTATAGTTCAGGGGCAGATTCTTTGGACCAAAATATGAGGATATAACCAAATATGCTTTAGTAAAATGTTGCTGCGGAAAAAGATACAGGGTAGGGTGTCAAAGTCAAATTATTTTTTCGTTTTCCCAAATTTGCTAAAGGAACTTTTTTTATTCTAAGAAACAATAATTTATGTATTAAATCACGTTAGATCATAGAAGGCGCAGCAGGACCTGTATTTGATTATGATTTTTTTTTCATATAATTTTTTTTGACGCAACGTTGTGGTTCTTCTGACCAGAAAATCTGATGAGAGCGTCATTTCCACGTATAATAGGTACACTTGGTAGAACTTGATAACTCCAACCGTTTTCGAGGAAAGTGCCGTTAAACATTTCAATAATTTTTTGAAAGACAAATTCAAATTTAATGAAGCAAAATGTATTTATTGAAAAAAGTCCAAAACGCAAGAGAAAACAAAATCGTAATAACAGCGTAAACTTTTTCTCACTTTCTTATGAACTAATGGATTATTTTCATAGTATTGAGATAAATAGGTACATAAATCAAAAGATTGCCTAAAATAAGGATCTAATCTTATCAGAAGACCAAAAAATAACGTAAAAGTTGATTTAATGACATTATAGCGAACGACAAAAAAATTGCGGATCCTAAGGAAAAATCTGACTATTTTAATAACTCTTTTATTGCTTTACCTCAGACAAAAATTGGTATGTTGGACTCTGATAAAACTGATTATGAATTTAAAGTTGATAAAGATTTTCCCACTATGTTTGTTAACCCTGTGTATGAAGAAGTTGTTATTAATATTATTAATGATTTGAAATGCTCTAATTCTGTAGGAATCGATTACATAAGTGCTAACATCTTAAAAAGCTGTGTGAATTATATAGTTACCCCTCTGACTTATTTAATAAATCTTTCTATAGAATATGGAGTCTTTCCAAAAATTTTAAAGACTGCCAGCGTCATACCGCTATTTAAAAAAGGTGAGCCTTCAAGTGTTGAAAATTATAGACCAGTTTCGTTACTATCTACAATTTCCAAAATATTGGAAATAATCATTTTGAATAAAATAACAAATTTTCTTACAAAATATAATATATATATATATATATATTATATTGCCCAACATGGCTTTAGAAAATCTAGATCAACACAATCAGCCATTTTCGATTTTATAAATATTTTATACAAAAATTTGGATAAAAACAAAAAATCAGTGGGTTTATTCATGGATTTAAGTAAGGCGTTTGATCTAGTTGATCATGAGCTACTTCTTGGCAAACTAAATGCGTATGGACTCAGGGGTAATATGAACAAATGGATCGAATCATATCTTACTGAGAGGACGCAAATAGTGGAAATAGAAGGCACTAAATCGGAACAACTACATATAAAGTACGGTGTGCCGCAAGGTTCTGTCCTTGGGCCGTTATTATTTCTATTGTTTGTGAATGATCTCCCCAGTATTGATCAAGATAGTAACCTTGTCATGGTCGCGGATGATAACAGTTACTTATGTTACGATAATATCAGATCTGAGGCTATAAAACAGGTGCAAATTATGCTTGATAAATTTATTAATTGGTTCAACGGCAACAGACTAGCTCTGAATAAAGGCAAAACAGTCTTCATTAACTTTACCCCAATATCAAATGTAATAAACGAAAGTTACATAGTCAGAATAAAGGGCAAAACTATTGAACAAGTATCTAATATAAGGTTTTTGGGAGTGTATTTAGATAATAACTGGCTGGGAAACACATGTAGATATGCTTTGCAGAAAATTGTCACCGGTTTGTTATGCGTTATACAGATTACGGGAACTCAGCAGCGGCCAGATATTAATGTCATACTATTATGCACAATTCTACAGTAGAGTAAAATATGGAATTTTGTTTTGGGGCAATTTGTGTCATTCAATAAGAGTATATCGCTTACAAAAAAAGACAGTCCGATCGATACTGGGAATATCGAGATTGACTTCTTGCAGAACACTATTTAAACGATTGGGATTATTAACTGTAACAGACATTTATATTTTGGAAAAGCTATTATTTGTTAAGCATAACTACATGTTATTTCATTCAAATAGTTTTTTTCATGACTATAATACTCGGAGAAACAATGATCTATCTATACCACTGCACAATCGAAATTTAACTGAAAGTAATCCTGCCTATACATGGGAATAAAAATATATAATAAGTTACCTGATTACATAAAGAACACTGAAAATATCAAATTATTTAAGAAACAAGTTTTAAATTTGCTCAAACAAGAAAACTTCTATAATCTCTCTGACTATTTTAATCATAGGTTCGTGTAACAATATTGTATTATTATCATTTTAACAATTTTAAGTTCTGAATATATCGACTATTCTAATTATTGTCTATTCTAAATGTATTTTAACTCTTGTTTATTCTAAATGTATGTAATTGACGTGTCCTATACAAATTATGTACTCCTTGTACGATGTCTTGGACTAAATAAATATTATAATTATTATTATTATTATTATAAACTTTCCCCCCATGCAAAAACCACATTGCTACAACTTGGAGTAAATGTTCGATATGGTCTCCACCTACTTCTACGCCTTTCCTAATTCTATTCATAAAAGATTTTCTTACATTGAAAAATACATTTTCCTGTCCTCTAATAAAATTCGCTGCATTTTGTATTTTGTCTCACAGTTCTTCTCTTGAGATGATAGTGTTTGCATAGACTAAGGACTTCATTTGTCCCCGCACATAATAATCCAAAGGATTTTAATCAGAACTCCTTGTTGACCAAGCAAACTCATTTCTTTGACCGATCTATCTGCGTGGGAAAGTCTCATCAAAATAATTCCCGACTTCGATGAAGAAATGAGGGGAGCTCCATCTTGCATGAATAACATTCAGTTCTGCATGTCTAGCATGAAAGCATGTAATACATCAGCAAGAGTATTTTGAAGAAAAAACAGATAAGACTGTTCATTTAAATTTGGAGGAAGGACAAATGGTCCCAATAATTGATCGCCGATGATACCACATCAAACGTTAATCTTAAATTCTTGCTGAAAATGCCTTTCTTTAAAGGCATGAGGATTTTCTACTTCCTAGTAATAAAGCTGCTTCGTCGGTAATAAAGTGTTTAACAAAATTTCGATCCCTGTTATGTTTATTTAGTACAAATTGTCAAAATTGTAGCCCTTGTGGAAGATTCCTTCGAAGTAAGTTTTGTACAGGAGTGAGATGATATTGGTAAAAGTGTTCTTTACGTGAGACTCTTAATGCAGATTGTTTACTCACCCCTGTTGCCGCTGCTAAACGACTTGAGCTGACTTGAGGATCTTCATCCACACAAACTAAAATTTCTAGCTCTTTGATCTGGAGTAATTCGTTTCGGTCGTCCTACTCCTCTTTTATGGTGAAATGAACCCGTTTTTCCCAAACGACGAAACAGATCTTTGAAAATTTTATGGTCTGGCTGTATTCTATTTGGATTATTGCAATGAGTATCTCCTCGCTGCAGCACGTCCGCTAAAATTATTTTGTGCGTAAACACATATCATATCCCTCATTTCCCTATTTGAAAAATTATTATGTCTAGGCATTGTAAATAAAGGAGTTAAAGAAATTAGCTCGAGGAACACAAAAACAAAATAAAATGATTAAATGATGTAAAAACAGAACTAAAACGTAACCAAAGCACACTTTTCAATAAATGCACTTTGTTTCATTAAATTTGAATTTGTCTTTCAAAAAATTATTGAAATGTTTAACGGCACTTTCCTCGAAAACGGTTGGAGTTATCAAGTTCTACCAAGTGTACCTTTTATACGTGGAAATGACGCCTTCTTCAGATTTTCTGATCATCAACGTTTCGTCAAAAAAAAATATGAAAAAGTTGATCATCAGATACAGGTCCTGCGGCGCCATCTAACGTGATGTAATACATAAATTATTGTTTCTTAGAATAAAAAAAAATCCTCTAGCAAATTTGGCGAAGATCAGTCAAGAGGCTATTGAGTTATTGCAAAAAAAAATGAAAAAATAATATGAGCTTTGACACCCTGTATTTTTTTCCATAGCAATATTTTACTACAGCATATTTGGTTATATCCTCTTATTTTGGCCCGAGAATCTACCCCTGAGCTATGGCGTATTATTAATAGTCCACCCTATATGTAATCATGGAAAACTGGATATTGTATGAAGGTACATTCTTTTAATATTTCTTCTTCCGAGATTTCAATCACACATACATCCTCCTTTGGAAAGTCCTGTTATTTTGTAGATTACGTAGTTATTTGCAAAAGAGGATATACAGAGTGCTGACCCTTTTGACAGCGAGGCACCTGTCTGAAATTTTTATTTGTTGGCCTATTTCAACTATTCTTCTTCGTTTTTTTAAGTGATAGAAGTTCCAAAAATTCTATTGTGGTGCAAAATTTCGGAATGAAATTGATATTTTTAAGGATAAAAATCCAAAAATAGTGTTAGCAATTGTTTAAATCTGAAATCTAACTTTAGGGATCGACCGATATAGATATTTTTGCCGATACCGATATACCAATTGCCGATACTATCGGTAATAAAAATTCACAGGTGTTTGCGCGTTCTATCGTTTCAGAAAGTTATGCTCTGCCACCAGCAGACAGCCCATCAACATCTGGTCAATTACATAGTCATAGTCAATTAACCATTTCAAAATCATTTGAAAATATACGTTTTTGGGAAATAAACTCTTTAAGGCCAAAGAATATCATCATTTAATTGGCGGATTAATTGCAGACAATCAATCCTTCGGTATTGTCAATGATATGGGCTTTAGGCGTTTATTGAAGAGAGCAATCCCCTCTTATCAGATTCCTTCAGATAAATATTTTCGACAAAATATTGTACCAGATATTTACAATTGATGTAAGGAAATACTACTACGAAGCTGACTTGTATGATAGGAAAAATCACCATTACATCCGATATTTGGACATCTCAGTATAATAATAATCCTTATATATCGTTAACGGGTTATTGGAGCGAAAATTCAGGCACCAGATGTTCATATGTTTTGGCTGTAAGATATTTTCCAGAAGCCACACGAGCCAAGCTATACGAAAAATGTTAAGTGATATGCCAAATGAATGGAACTTACACAATGATAAAGTATGCCTATTTATTATTGATAATGCATCTAATATAAGGACAGGGATTAGGGATATTAAAATTCGTCATGAATCATGTTCCATACACACCTTCCAGCTAGTGATACAAATTTTTTGAGAATATGTTCCTAACACTATTATTTCCATGCTCAAATTCCTATTGGTGATGATCAACTTGTACCAAACATTATTGACGTAGATCACGGTTCATATTCGAGCGATAATGAAATGCCATTAGCCCAAATTGTTGAAAGTGTCGCCCCATCACCCGCGAAAATGAGTAAACCCAGTGCCTACACATTATTTTAGGCATCATATGAAGATATTGCAGGAACCGGTTCCAGCTGCAAAAGATCTAAAAAGATTTCAAAGGATGGTTCTCACGAACCATTGGCAAACATTTTTAATAAAAAAGTCAAGGATTATATGACTCCGTCAATTATTCCTAGAACAGAAACTCCTTTTATATAGTGGGATAACCACAAGCAAACATTTCCAAATTTATATGAAAACTTCAAATCAAAGACTGAATCCTTCGAACTAAAGCTCTCGGGCTTTAGTCAGATTATTAACGCCAAATATGGTCTCGTCAAATTGACAACCATCGCACTCTCGAAAAATTGATGACAATATAATTGCCGACTATTTATCAAGGTCTTGTTATCTACAATTCTGTGAGGAAACTACACCATGTGTGGTGAATGTTGCCTCATCGCTGTGGATGATTTTAAAAAAAATACGTATCATTCAAATACTCTCCTTGATCCCACAAGTAATACTCAAACCCTTTTTCCTCGTCTCCTACTTGTAAAGTATGCAAAAATCTAGGATTGTACAGTTTTCGGTTATGATTCTAAGGCACTTCCAAATGGAATTCCGAGGCGTGTTTAAATTTATAGCAGTAGTCCTTAAGCTTAAACGAGGGTTTTCGCCAAAATAGCGAGATCATTAAGCTGCCTCTGGTGCCCAGATCCTCTAGAATATATTTCCGAAACATTACCGGTATCATTAAAACATTTTATTATTTTTCGAACGGTGCTATCGTTAAGTGGCGGCCTATCGTATATAAATAAGCAAAATCTAGTAGAATGCAGGTTTTCACGGCCGTTGTCTAATGAAGTAGATTCTTCCGGGTCTTGCCGTGGTCGTCAAACTTGACTTGACGTTTCGCTGATCATCCTGTCAGCTTCTTCAGAAGGATTCTAAAGACTGAATCTGTTGTGTTACGCTCTCCGTTATATACCTAGGCGCCGCTTCGCTTCGCTGGTCATTGGTCGCGCTTGGCTCGCTTCGCTGCTCATCCGTCGTGTTTGGTTGACCGTGACTTACTACGGTGCTGGTACTTGGCAATACCAGTCTCCACGTGTTACTAAGTCGATACTCATCCTCTCTGTTAAAGTTCACGTGAGTTTCCAGTGATTCCCTAATGATTCGCGGATAATAGCGCGTATTCCTGTCTAATATATTGACGTCCTCGTAGTCAATTTTATGGTTCTCGTTATTATGGACATGTTCTGCTATCGCCGACCTATCCGTGTATCCAAATCTGGTATTTCTTTGGTGTTCTTTGATTCTGCACTGGATACTCTGTCTTGTTTGTCCGATGTAGCACTTACCACATGTGCACTTCAATTGGTAAACACCTTTTGATAACAGTTTGGGGACAGGGTCTTTGACTGAGGGAAGCATCTGCTGTATTTTCTTCACTGTTCGAAACCGTACACCTACTTTCTTTTTGAATAAAATCTTCTTCAGCCTATCTGTGACTCCCGCGATGTAGGGTAGGCATGCATACGTTGTTGGTTGTTGCTGTTCTTCTTCTGTGGTTCTCCTCTGGTTATTTACTACTCGTTGTATATTGCTTTGACTGTATCCGTTCTTCTCTAAAGCTTGTTGGGCATTCTGTAGTTCCTCGGGTTTGTTCTCGTTGTCACATATTGTGTTGGCTTTGTGGACCAAGGTTGTAATTAACGCTCTCTTCTGGTGTGGATGGTGGTGAGATGTCGCATGTAGGTAACGATCGGTGTGCGTTTTCTTTCTGTAGATACCATGGGCCAGCTTGCCATTGTGTGACCTTTTCACTAATACATCTAAGAAAGGTAAAGCTCCATCTTCCTCGGTCTCCATTGTAAATTTGATACTTGGATGCTGTTTATTCAAATGGTCGAAGAAAACAGATAAAGATGATTCTCTATGTGACCATATGATGAACGTATCGTCTACGTAGCGTAGCCAGCACTGGAAATTATGAAAAACGTGAACAACTTTAACAGAGAGGATGTGTATCTACTTAGTAACACGTGGAGACTGGTATTGCCAAGTACCAGCACCGTAGTCAACCAAACACGACGAATGAGTAGCGAAGCGAAGCGGCGCCTAGGTATATAACAGATTCAGTCTTTAGAATCCTTCTGAAGAAGCTGACAGGATGATCAGCGAAACGTCAAGTAAAGTTCGACGACCACGGCAAGACCCGGAAGAATCTACTACATTAAGCAAAATCTACTCATCAACAATGAATCATTCATTTGACAGTTATTTCAGTCAAGGCACACTTTTCATAAATACACAATTAAATTTCTTCGACAATTTCTGAATTTTTATTTTTCCCAGAAAAAATTAAAAAATATGACTTTCTCAACGAAATTTGATACAAACACATTTAGGAGGTTGCTGAATCCTGTGGCGCACTCAGATTTGAAATAAAAAAATCGCTTATAAGATTTCACCATTTTCTGACCCGAAAAAAAAATCATAGTAGGCCAAAGATCTATATTTAAAAATATATATCTAAATCGGGCATTAAATAAACTTTTTGGGACACTCTATATAAATAATATTTGAAATACAGCTTCCATATTTAAGAAAATATCTCATTAAAAATAGGCACAATAACCTAAACTTATCAGTATTATATATTTCATTCGTCCTTTCCACTCCAAGTTACTTCCACGTATAAAACCGAATAACAATATTTACATTCAGATATTAGAGAAAAGTTAGCCAATGGAACAATGGGCTCGAGTTTGCATTTCCTTTTAATCAGCATTGTCCAGATGATAGAAATGCATTTGTCTAAAAGCGGTTTTATTATACTCTCAGCTACTTGACACTACCCGAACATTTCAATTTCTGCAGATTCAATTCTGTCAGCATAGGCATTTGCAATATCAATTCGTCCTAAATATGTTTGAAAAGGTGTGATATTCTGTAAGAAAATTAGATCTATATAACGTATTCGGTCAATTTTTGGGCGCATTTCCGACGTTAAATTAGAATTCTAACTCCAAAGAGTAAATCAGAAGTCAGATTTGAATTCGGTAGCTCAAAATACACAAAGTGTAGGCTGATTCCAAAGTTCTTAGTTAACGATGTAATCATGCTTCTAAAAAATGCATTTCTAAGGAATTTTTTGTGGTTAGAAAAAATCCTCACCTGATGTAGCAGCTCAAGTGCCAGACTTGATTTCAGTGCGTTAATTTTGATCAACAAAATATTAATTAGAACAACAAAAAACGATTACTATTAAAAAATACAATCCTCAGGAAATAATTACCAAAAAATTTGGGACTGTGTCAATGAACAAATCATAGCAAAAAATGCACTGATATTGTAGACAAAAACAATGATAATGGCAGCAAATATCCGATAACAAGAAAATAGCTAGTACTTTCAACAATTTCTTTATTGAAATCAGCGAAAAAATCACAAGATAAATACACGGGCAAACACAAAATCTCACAGATAACGAAAATATAAATGAAAATCTTAATTTTGATTTTGAAAGACGTACGCAATTTTTTTCTAATTTGGGCGAGGAATAATGTCATTCATTCATTTGCACATATAAGTCGTATACATGCATATATTCTCTAAGTAAACTAGTTCTATTTCTATATTTGGTTTATTATTATTATTAATTAGACGTCTACAAAGAATATCAATTTTCCTACCTTGACGTGACCGACAGCGACTTCTGGGTCTGATACTCGTACGGTTGCCACAGCAGCGAACTCAACGCCTCCTCCACATTCTGATGAAAACTGTTCCTATTTTTCGGCCTATCCGACAGGCTATTGTCGTTTTGCGAAGACGACGCCGAGGTACTATCACAATCATTTTTAACTAAATTCGAATTATCTAAAGTTTTCCAGGCACTTTCGTCAACGGTGTAGTAATTCCTGCTTAAATTAAAATTGTCCACCCGCAAAGCGTTGACATTCAATGTTTTAAATGTATTTATGTCTGCTTTATCTTGAGGGATACTAGGAGACATTTTGAGACAAAGCAGCTTAGGTAAACTTTGTTTCAAACTAGTTTTTTCATTTTTGTTCGCTGCACTAGTCACGGGGTGGCTTTTCTTTGTACTTTCCTGGACATTCTTGTTGAGATCCTCTACGATTTTCGCTTTAACTTCGAACACGTTGTTATTGTTAAACTCTGAAAGATTCTTGTTTGAGATGCCATTAGGGGTGGATGCGTTTGAGTGATAAGGATGTTTTGATGGGTTATTACGCCATGGAGATATTGATGCGTTCGAACATAATTTCCGGTTTTGATGCTTCCTGTTTGGCGAATCCGGGGGGCGACCTTCTTCCGGTATTTGCTTAAAAGTTGCCATTATCACTTGATTGCCAGCTGGCTTCTTCTAACGAACTGCATTTCTATCCGCTGGAAACAAAAAGATTTCTTTTCAGATATTCGGTATCAATATTAACGATTTTTTTTTAATGTAAATTAACGAACTCAAGTAGAGAAACTGATCGTTTTATTGAAATTTATTAAAAATAATGGTAACAATAATAATATTTTATTTACGGATAAACATCTGTTAAGTAATTACAAATAATAATAATAATAATAATAATAATAATCCTTATTTCTTTAGGACTTACGTACATAAGCATAGAAATTGTCAAACAGTATAACTAAAAGAATCTTAAAGATATGTACTGTCGTGAGCAGAAAAAAATAGGACAACTTTTTTTTTCTAATGTAAATTTGTCTCTATTTGAATATGTAATGAGTATTTAATAGAAATGCACTAATTATAAAGGTATTACATTATCAAGCTCAAGAGGAAAACTCTTGACACTAGAAAATGAGAAACGCAGAAAAAAGAATTACCCCTGTTTCAAAAGAGACAAACAGACAGAAGGATTTCAATCAATTTTAATAAAAAATCATCTAAAAGATAATGAAACGAAATTTAAAGAATTTTTTCGTATTTCACGATATCAAGCAAACAAATACCAACAAATTCGCCGAGAATTGGGATGTTGCTATGCTCTCGGACGAGACAAACGACTGACGACCAACTACTTAAGTAGCGTCTAGGAGAACAATCTCATTAAATTGCATTGGAGAGGACTTGGTGACTTGGTAGTAGCCACCCGGTAGCGGCTACCAGCGACCAGCTAATTTGTAGGAGAACGCTGTTTAAGGTTTACATCAGTGCTTTTTTTCTGAACGTGGCTGGGCATAGATTTAATATAATCTCTGCTTACAGTTTTATATAGAATAATAAGTAAAGGGACAAGAGAAAGAAATGCTCCCCCACAAATTATTTACAGCGAACAGAAAGTTTAACAGCAGTTTTGTGCTCGTAGCTTTGAGTAACAAAGTTTGAAAGAGCTGCAAGTTGAAAGTGCAAATTTATTCACAGCCTTAATAGTTGATACAAACCTTGAATACTACTCATTTCTTTTAAATACCGATAATCACTGGTTGGTTAATATTACATCACTACTAAATTTAATAATAATAATAATAACACGTCTTTATTCATTTGTCATACCACAATTTACAAATTGTTCATAAATTACATGTACAAAAATTATGAAACGGCGAAGTATCGCTTAGTGAGCGTATAACAGAATTTCTGAGTATGTTGAAAAGAATAAAATATTAACGTTCTCTCAGCATGGGTTTAGGTCAAACAAATCGATTGAGACGGCTACCTATCATCTTCTGGAGTATGTTTACAAATGCTTGGATGAGGGTAGGTATGTTGTGTCATTGTTGTTTGACCTTTCCAAAGCATTTGATACTGTCAATAAAGAAATACTGAATATTAAATTATACAGTGTCGGCATTAGGGGTTACATTCTGCTGTGGCTGACCTCCTATATGGAAAATAGATCGCTTAGGGTGAGGCTAAATGACCAGGAGTCGAATACATTTAGTGTTGCACTTGGGGTTCCTCAAGGCTCAGTGCTAGGTCCATTACTGTTCATACTCTATGTAAATGATTTGCTCACTTACATGGAGCATGGCCATGTAACAATGTTTGCGGAGGACACAACAATCACCGTGTCAGCTGATACATTCGAGGAGCTTCACATTAAGATCAATAATATAATAGATTCCTTAAATGCATGGTGTCAAAGAGACAAGCTGATTCTAAATGAGAAAAAGACAGTTTGCATAAACTTTCACCTTCAAAAACCTTTACCGGAAAACTTCACGATCAATGATATTGTGCTATCGGATTCTGTCAAATTACTTGGTGCCTTACTTGATTCCAAGTTATCCTGGTGTAGACATGTAGATCATGTATGTAGTGAGTTAAATAAGGCATTTTTTGCAATGTTACAGTTAAAATCCACCCTAGGCAAAGAAGGCTTAATCAACATATATTATGCTATGGCGTATAGTCACATCTCATTTAATATTGTTGCATGGGGTAAAGCCTCTGAGTGTGAAAGAGTGTTTATTTGTCAAAAAAGAATTATCTGGCTTATTTATGACCTAAAAACAAACGAAAGTTGTAGAGAAATATTTATAGAAAAACGTTTTCTTACAACACCTTCGATCTATATCCTAAAATGCTTAACGTTTACAAAAAATAACTTAGCTCTCTTAAAAAAAAAGGTGTAACTATCACAATTATCCAACGAGAGACGGTGATCTCTTAAGTGTACCGAGTCACCATACGAACTCATTTAAACGATCATCCATGTATAACTGTATCATCCTATACAATGCTCTCCCTAAAAGTATTCGTGATATACCAAATAACATAAAATTTAAAATAAGACTTAAAAAATACCTATCTTATAAGGGCTATCATAATATATCAGACTTTATTGAAAGGAGATGATGTTATCTGTTTTATTTATTGGATCATATATGTATATACTTTACGTGTTTTTGTCACACATTTGTTATGTTAATGTTGTTTGTTTTTTATTCGCTTAATTATTTATTTAATTATCTATATCTCTATGTTCTTTTCCTGACTTGTCACATGTACAATATGTATTTATCGTGATCAATAAATTATTATTATTATTAATACGATTGTTATTAAATCCTAGTTATTTAAGTGTCCCATATTATCAAAATAAATAAAGTTTGAGTAACGGAAAAGAGGAATAAGACCAGTCTTTGTATGACAAAACAATTATTGTTCCAAAAAGAAAGTTTTCAACTTTTTCTTAAAATTCACTATTGAATAATTTTGGAATCGTGCAGATAAGCCGTTATACAGTGTGCATGCTACATATTATGTAAAGCACTAATACAAACTATTAAAACTATTCACATCTCTAAACTGGTTTAATTTGAGGTATAAATAAGTTGGCATATTAGACAGCAATACTTTGTGGACCAGAAACAAGTGAACATTTCTAAGCTTGTCAAGTTTTAGTTTTTTTGATTTAGCTATCTTAAAATATTTTTGTATGCCATAGGTAAACCTAAAACATGAATTTTGGACTTTCTGTAGTCTTTCAGAGTCAAATTTTAGCAAAGCTGGTCCATGAGGATAAAGCCGCCTAAGTATATTATATGAAGATGTACATAATTCACGTGTTTGGTAAATCGCAGATCTGAATCAATCCACAAGACTAAATTGTTTGCCTCGGTTGTAATCGGTAGGTTTTCCTCATTTATCTTTATTTAAAAAAATGTATTTACATGGTCATTCTTGATATTTTTCTATACTTGGTAAGCTGTCGTCGATGGTGAAGGAAAAATAAGCCTGCGTGTTATCAGTATAATTGTGTATGTTGCAGTTTTTGATTACTTTGTGGAAATTTGATACGTATGAAAAGAGCATGGATCCAAGTACACCTAAATTAACACGGCGTGACTCTGATATGTGATTACCGTATACTATACATTGGCACCTATTGTGTAAGTAGTTCTTGATTAGCGTGATAGCATTTTGAGGAAAGCCGTAGTATTATAGTTTATCACATAAGATATTGAGATCCATAGTGTTAAACGCCTTGCTGTAATCTAACAACACTAAGCAGCTTATATTGCCTTCATCTGTGGCTTTGATTAGATCACCAGTTATTGTAGCTAGAGCAGTAGTCGAGCTTTGCTATTCCCTAAAACCTGACTGTGAGTTGGGCACTATATTATTTTGAAAAACATACTGGGTTATCTGAGTTTTCATTAAACCCTCTCAAACTTTTGATAAGATGAAATGGCCTAAATCTGTAGGATTTGGAATTTTAGCTAAAGGTAAAACATTAGCCTGCTTCCATGCCTCAGAAAATACTGCAGTGGTAAGAGCACAGTTATGATGAAGGTAAGATGATCAATTAAATAAAAAGCTTACTAGTTTCATCATCTTAAGAGAAATAAGATCAACGCCTATCCAGTTGCTCTTAATACAATTTAAGCATTTGATAACGTCTTTTTTCTTTCGATGAAAATACGAACGATAGATTTTGTGACTCTTGCACATTTTTATATTATTCTATGATGTTAACTTGTGCTACCATTTTATTAATTAGATGTGAATTTGTAAACGGGTATTTACCAAGTCTAAATCTAATAAGTTATTTGGAATGTCACACTTATTATCTTATTTAGTATTTTTAATGATCTAAGTGCATTCAAGTGCGTTTACTATTTTTTTGTGCAATTATTAAATACTACAACAAATAAAATGTTTCGGATAAGAACATACACTAAAGGAAAACCATATTTTCGGTCAATTTGGCCTTGAAATATAGTTTAATTTATTCTTATGATATAAGAACTGAATATTAATGTTAACAAATCACTAATGTGGGTATGGTAACGAAATCTATAACAATTAAAGTCATTTCTATTAATGTACATCCGCTTTAAGAGATAAACATTAGCCATAAGTAGTATATAATATACATACCACAGGCGACAACCACGTGAGAACCACCAAGAGAAGTAAAAATTATAGAAATTGTATTCTAAGGAGTAGCATTAAATATTCACAGGTAACTAAAGATGGATGCGCAATATATGGAAGAGTAAAATCAGCAACGTAAGAAGTTGCGTTTTGTATCAATATGTCCTTAAGTAATACTTAATAACAGCTCTGTATGGATTTCAAAAGTACTGTTTTTCTTTCTCGTCTTTTCGCTTGCTTTGCCTTCCTATAGCAGAATAATAACCTATAAATCATTATATAAATCCACTCATACCCTTGAACAAATAATTTGAGCACTATTTACCCCCTGTTGAAATAGTTATTTGTAATATAAATGTTAAAAGTGAGGTTTTATTTTGTTGAGCAATCACTATGATACTAATTTTGTACAATTCTGACACACTTTTTTCTACGTTCAGGTTAATAACACCAAACCCCAAACGACGCCCGCCCCCTCCAATTTTCTTTAAAATAGCTAACTGTAAAGTTCTCTCATCTGGCTGGTCAGTCATTCTTTACATTTTAGTTACTATCAGGAACTAAAAGTTACGGATTGTGTAAAATGGATGTCATATGAAAACGTTGCCAATATGGGATTCGCACTCCGCCTAGCTTGTATCCTTAAACAGGACTAAGGATCATACAAGTTGAAGGAGGTTCTAAAACTATTTTTTTGAACTTCAGTAGTCTATACTTTCATAAATCTAGGGATATTACTTGCCACAGTAAATACTATTCTGCATTATACACCTCATGTTAATAAACCTAATATTGATGCGTGCGTACACAGGAATCAATGATCTTGAATAAATGTTTCTGATTATTATTGTTATTATTACAAAACATAAGAGATGAAGCTCGAAAGCTTGTTAAGCTCGCATACTACAAAAATTAAATAATATCTTATAAACTAAAATTAACAAATACTTAGATAAAGTATTGACAAATGTTTGTCTGTTTTAAATACTGTAACTTGTGGACACAGAGGCAAATCTTTTTACATCAATGTTAATACAAACATAGTATTTAAGAAATGATCAAGTCTGCTTTTAAATGAATTCAAAGAGGGAACAGCGACAACTCTATCCGGCAACGCGTTCTACTTTTCAAACATTCTATTAGACAAAAATGTTTGCCTACTACGCACGCGAAAATTCTCTTTTTTTAACTTCAAGGCGTGACCACGTAGACAGGGATCCACATTAAGTGTAAAAATATTCTCTGGACAGTACATTTCTCTATGGAGTAATCTGTGTTTCCGGTGGCTGAAGTTTGAGATGGCTGAGACGAGTTTCATAAGGAAGATTTTGTAAACCTCGGGGGAGCCTGGTTGCATGTCTTGCCTTAAAACAGGAGACTATACGGCTACAGCAAACTCGAGATGTGGACGAATAGTAAATTTTGAGAAATGATTCGGTTGCAAGATCTTGGAACGGCCTTCTGACCATGTAAATTAATTGATTGCATTTCTTAACTACTTTGGTAACATGAGCGCTCCAAGACAATGAGTTTGTCATTACAACACCAAGGCCATTTTGCACTGATAAGATTACAAGGTCATCCCCGTTAACGTTGTAGTTCAATTTTGGATTATGTTCACACATAATATGCAGTATAGAGCAGTTTGCATTGTTCCGAGGAATCAACCAATTAGAACACCAACGCAGAATGAGGTCAAGGTCGTGTTTAATATTAGGTGAATCAGTAATATTAATATTAGAGGCTTATGGTCAACGAGGCATTTGTCACAAACTTTTAAATAACTCAAATGTGCTTTTAGAGAGCGGAATATTAAAACATAATATTTTTAGTCGCAAACTTCTCTATAAAATCCTTATTTTACTATAAGGAACGTAACCAAACTGTAACCAACAGCTACTCTCCGGGCTATGTGCCCCACCGAGCACTGAATTACAAGTTACAAGTCTGGCGCGTTAAGTGTAATAATTGCATATTACCATCAAAAAGCTAATGCTTCGATTGCAATGAGAGCTCCTTTAAGTAGGATCAGTCTTTCGGCTGGTGTTTGTTGCAATCGAAGCATTAGCGTTTTGATGGTAATATGCAATTATTACACTTAACGCACCAGGCTCGTAACTTGTAATTCAACGCTCGGCGGGGCACATAGCCCGGAGAGTAGCTGTTGGTTGCAGTCTGGTTACGTTCCTTATAGTAAAATAAGGATTTTATAGATGAGTTTGCGACTAAAACTATTATGTTTTAATATTCCGCCCGCTAAAAGCACATTTGAACTATGCTAAGCCCAGTCAGGCTATTTATTTTTCGATTGCAACAGACATTGGACCGCTAGATGGTGCCTGCTGACTATTTTACATGTCGCTATCCCAAAGATACCGAAATGTAATAAATAGTCAAGTGATCCTCGTGCCGGTCGTCACATGCCTACCTTGCACTGACGAGAGCCAACAGCTCGAAACTGCAGTCTGCAAGTGGTGTGTGACGACTGGCAAGGGAGCTCCCTTAAGTAGGATCACTCTTTCGGCTGGTGTTTGTTGCAATCGAAGCATTAGCGTTTTGATGGTAATATGCAATTATTACACGTACCGCGCCAGGCTTGTAACTTGTAATTCAGCGCTCGGCGGGGCACATAGCCCGGAGAGTAGCTGTTGGTTGCAGTCTGGTTACGTTCCTTATAGTAAAATAAGGATTTTATAGAGGAGTTTGCGACTAAAAATATTATGTTTTATTAAATAGCTATTTATGCAATAGAAAGCAATTGTCCATTTTCTCGGCGAAAATTCTATAGAACTGCCAATAGAAGTTGGAGTTCCACAAGGCAGCGCCCTAGGGCCTCTCCTATTTTTAATACATTACTAATGACGTAAGTGCTTTCTAAAATATTTTTCATTGCGAATTTGCAGATGATATGATATTATTAGCTAGTGATAGAAATATAGAAAATGTTACTCAACATCTCACAGTTAATCTGAACTCATTGCTTGAATATTTTTCTTCAGCTAATTTAAATATGAATCAGGACAAAACCTTTTCTATACAATTTCACCGTCAAGCTTCAAATTACACAAGTAGTGTTTTAATCAAAGTAAATGGTAAATCTATACAGCAAGTTAAAAGTTTCAAGCTCCTTGGCGTATATTTAGATTTGCCATTAAACTGAAAAGGCCACGTATCGTATATCTGTAGCAAAATTGCTAAGCAATATTTTGCTTAAAAGAGACTAAACCAGATCACAAGTTCACATGTAACTAAAGCCTTCTACTATTCAAGTTTTGAATCGGTGTTACGTTATGGAATAATTTGTTGGGGAAATGCACCTGAAACAAATAGAATTCTTATTCTGCTAAAAATGGCAATAAGGTGCATGTATGGGCTAAAATATAGGGAAACCTGTAAGCCCGTTTTCATAAATGAGAAAATTCTTACTTTTCCATGCATATACATTCTAGAATGCTTAAAGTTTGTAAAGAACAACATTAGAAGTTTTAATTTCTAAAATATATATCACGAATATATTACAAGACATGGTCTCAATTTACAATATGATCTACATAAAATGGAACTTTTATAAAGCAAATCTATATTATATAGGGGCTGTATTGTACAATAAGTTACCAGATAGGATTAACCACTGCAGTTATAAAAAGTTTATTAAAAAAGTTAAATATATTATTATAAAATGCTTTTTACTTTATATTTTAGTTGAATCTTACTTTGTAATTTTCCTTTTGTTATTTACGTATCCTATATCCTTTGTGATCGATTGGATAAATAAAGGTATTATTATTATTATTATTTTCAATCGATGTATTTGAGCGAGTATTCGAGTCCTTCTTGGTTCTCAAAAGCGGTTCTAGCATTACGAAGAAGTCCTGAAGATTATATCCATTACTTATTCAGTATCAACCGGGGAGTAAGTTTTTCTTTTTTGCATCAAGTGGTTATCCTGTTACCGCCGACTTTTATTATTATTATGGCTGGTATAAAAATTGACGAAATATTATTAATTATCGAAATTTACGTTAACTGTGGTATTCCCTTTATGACACGTATAACTCCTCTTTAATCACATGGACAATCCCAAAAATTACACCGAACTTCCATCATTTATGTCATAAAATAAAGCAATATTACATTTGATCGATTTACAATTATTTGTCTATAGTCATTTATGATTGAAGGCTATTAATCAAGTTTGTAATTTAAACACAATGCAGCTGTTACAAACAATGGGTTGAAATATTTAGATATAATCCAGCCAGTTTCAATTTTAGCTATATACGTATAGTATACAATAAATTTTGCTGATACCAAAGTAATGACTTTGTGCAATTTGGAATGTATTGCACTACTTGAAAGATTGTGATAAAAAATTGGGTAATCTGTCAAACTGGTATTAAAATTTTCGGAGGATTGTGTAATTGAAATGTACCAAATATTGCTTCAGTTTCTTACGAATAATTTGCAAAACACGTTTCTTGTTATATCATTCCTTTGTTCCAAATGTACAAGATCAATTCCGACAATGTGTCAGAATTTGTTAAAACTCAAATACTATGGCATAAATAATCACGCTTGTTAAAAATGTATAATGAAAAAATAATTGATTATATTTATAATTAATTGTTCTCTTCAATTTAGAAGAATTATTTCAAGATTAATCTTCTATCACAAGCTACTGCACAAGATTAGCTGTTACTCAACTTAATATTTGACTGTCAAGTGCCATAACTTGGACGTAATTTTATTAGGGAAAAGTCGATCTATCACAATCCAAGATAATAGGAGTCTCAACGCGTGTTCGAAAGGGAGTAGACGCACAGAAATAAGTTTCAGTAAGAATAGCAAAAACAAACTGTAAAAGTGATAAAAGTCAGCCATTTAAGTGCCTATAGATATTAGTGTGCGAGAAAAGGAAATGAGAAAGAGAAAAGAACAGAAATACTTTAAAGATGAGTTTTATTGCTTTTACTCCAGTTGAATTGCGGGGTTGATTGTATTATCAGTTACAAGAAAAAAATATATTTTAAACCAAGTCTTTTTGGTTCCTAATTACGATTCAAAACATTCGTTCGGTGGAAATTCCGGAAACACCCCTTTTGGGAAAAAAAATCACCCCTTTTTGGGGGTTTTTCGCAATATTCTGAGTGTAATTTTTAAATTATCTTATAAAATTCATTTTTTCTGGTACCCTACATGTTTTTTTGGGTCGCTGATTGCGATTTTCGGAGTCCCATACCCATAAAATGAGTCAAACACCCTTAAATAGACAAAAACACCTTTTACAAGGAAGATGTAGTATTCTCAAAACAAATATGAAATTATCAAAAAAAAATTATTTTTTTTGTACTTGTAATTGAAAAAACTTATTAGGTGTTGTTATAATTTAAAAAAAATTAATATTAAGGTAAAGTAAAAAAATAAAGATAATACGATAAAAAAAAATTAATTATGATTTTGTTTTTCAACTTTGTAACTCATGATATTCACAATGAAAAAATCCATTCCACCCCGAATAGGGGTGTAAGCTACCATTGAATAAGAATAAACTGGAAAAATAATCTTAGAACGTTATGTAATTATATTATGATTATAGAGGGGACGGTATAAATTGTAAACTTTTATATCAAATTTTCACTCAAGGAATAGTCGACCCTTATATTAAAGAAAAAAAATGTCTGCATAAAACTTGCTTTTTTAAAACATTGTCCTGTAAAATAAATATACGGATAAATATTTATATAAATTAAATAAATTGAATAGGATTTTTTGGTAACTATTTTTATTCAGAATTATAATGGAAGCTTGTTTATTTTATTTTTCAATATACAAAAATAACTTTCATATTTGGTGGCAATATCATTTTTCTCACCCATGAAAACAGGGGATATTGCAAATTTTAAAAAAAGCTTTAATAAGCTTTATGACGGTATTGCGGTTTTGGGGGTACAGATGGTTTCAACCCCTGGGGTCGGGCGAGATGGCTTGTGGTCCAAAGTTGCCGAGACGACAAATCCTCGCACGCCGAGGACCAGATAAGAAAAGCGAGCGGGTGGTTTCTACGAAGTAGATAAGTGCTGTCATTTTTCTTCAAATACTGTGTCAGAGAAATGACAGTTTAAATTTTTTTAAAATGTCATAAAAGTTGTTTTTTTGGCGTTTGGAGAAAAACTAATTTATAAACAATTTTTACTTAAAAGAGATATAGGTATACATATATGTTGTATTGTTTTACTATTATTGAACTTAATAATTTGCAGTACTAATCAAACTTTAACTTGTTTATTTCCAATAGATAAACCCCAAACAAAAAAAACTTTAAAATCAAAAAAATCAAATTAAAATCTCTTACCTTTCCGATCCGAAAGTATGTCAAATTTATTTAATGGGCCGGCTAGCTTATCTTTTCCTTCAGGAGCAAGTTCAAATTCAGTTCCTGTTTTATAATGAAATTTTATTAATTAAAGTAAAATTTTTAATCTGATATAAGTAATTTATTTTCCTTGATATTTAGATAATTTAGCAGTTTTATAACAGGTTCGAAAGTCTAATACACTACTTAAATTTTAATATAAAACTTTGTGCAAAATTAAACACACAAAAAAACCTTCCTTCTTCGTAGCTACACTCTTCTCTTTCCAAATCCAACAATTCTCCTTTCATTAATTCTTCGCCTTATCTCGTCCTTATCTCTTCTGCAATTTCTATCCACAATAACACCTCTTTCTTCTTATTTACAGTCTATTTTTACTCTTCTTCGCTGATCTCCACAATTTCTGACTTTTTAATTCAATTACAAATTATTAATTCATTTTTTTATTATTTTTTTTCTCCACTCCCTAATTTTCACTTGTTCTTCTTTTTCTTAAATTTGTTTTTCCAATTTTACAACCTCTCTTTTATCTGTTGTTTTCTTCTATATCACTAAATATCAAAGTACCCAAAATAAATAAAATAAAACACCATATGAATTTTGATTAATTTCATTCCAAACATAACCTAACTTAAACCTCTTTGTCTTTCTCCAGGAAAACATTTACCAACTATAAAAATAAAATTTCCTACTTAACAGAAATGTCATAATGACTTAAATGTCAGAAATTATTTCAACTACAACTTAATAACCACTAACATAGATGTCAGTATCAAACTTACTGTTGACATCAAATAAAAACTTAAAAACTATTAAAACAACTCTAAACAAGTATAAACATTCTAAAACACATACCTTTCGGATCTTTAGCTAATTTAAATAAATTTTGAAAACCATCTAAAGGAAACAAACAAATTCAAACCCTGATTCAGCAAATAACACAAACATGCAATCTTCGTAATCGTCCAATATGCGAATACATAGCAATGCATATGCATACATTTTCACGATTTTCCGAAGTTCTGAATAAACCAGTAGAAAATTTGACGTTATCTATCAAAGTTGATTTTCATTCTATACTAGAACAAATCATTTATCTATCATACCTTTTAATCGTACTATTTTGTAAAGTAAGCGCTAGAAATGAATTAATAAACAATATTAGCTTTAAAATGGTATAAAGGTCTAAATTTTTGCAATTTTGGAAAGTTAATAGATAAGCGAACTCTGTAGTATTTGTACATTGTAAAGAAAATCATTTCTGCTACTTTCTATCAGTTATAGTAACTTAAGCGACAGAAGCAATTTTTTGCAAAGAACGGCCAAGAGTAGCAGTAAATTGCGATTATTTTTGGCCTCGCGATTTTAAAAATATATTTAAATTAAAAGACTTGTCATATACTACGTTTTTACACAGAGAAATTGTACTCGTCAAAAAAGTTTTTTCCTTGGCTATTTTCTCTGACAAATCTGACCCGTCATTTGCGATCCTTGGTTGCTTTCCAAAATCAGTTTTCTCCCGGTTGGACCAAACTGCTGCGTTTTCCCCTGTTTTCCAGATTTTATCGTTTGGTAGACCCTATGATAATACCCCAAAATAATATATATTTTTTTCAGTTTCGGCTATAGTTATAGCTAAAAATTTACATAGATTATTTCACTCTTCAACCTGGTAGCTAATCAAAACTCATTTTTTCAAATCCTTGCACTAATTATGTGTCACTATCAATAGTAAAACGATTAGATTGGTTTTTGGCAGTACCTACATGCAGTTTTATCGCTAAAAAGCGCCGTGGTCCCACTGACATATCTCATGACATCTCTCATTGACCCATCAAAACTGTACACAACACATTACAATTCGTAGAATTTACTCAACCTTCCACATATGTTCTCTTTGCCTAACCAAACAAACTTATCTTGATTTTGGGACTTCTTGAATTAAAAATAAGGATAAAATAGGTAAATATATTTCTATTACATTATAATTAATTCCTGTATCATTTACTGGCGAGCATAATGTTTGGAATATGATTCTAGCAGCGTTAGATGGCGCTGCCTGACCTATATATTCCACTTCGATTTTTGATGACGGGACCCTGGGTACATAATAGGCAGGAGATTGGTTAATGTAGCAGTGCTTTCTTTTTCTTTGCTCGTTATGTGATTGGTCGAACTATGCACGAGAGCTTAAGTCGTTCTATATATTACAATGGCTATAAGTCCACAGTCTACTCTCTTCCTTCGTTGTCATAGCAACCGTCATGTCCAAACATCCATTAACATAATTAAATAACGCTATTTTTGTTTACTATCAAAAACTACTTAATATTAATGATCCATATTATGTATTTGATTAATTTATTCGTGAAATATTCTCCTCAAATACCACTCGTGCTGTTAAATTCTATTTATAAGTTTTTTTCTCGAGCTGTCAACAGTAATATAATTCGTGTAAATTGACAGTTTATTATCAAAGATTAAATATATAATAGTATATAATAAACTCTTTATATTACTAGGCAACTACGTTCTCGAAAAATTTTACCGATAAAATTCTAAACACTCTTACGAAAAACGCACTTCACAATCAGTATAAAAACTACATATGGAGACGCTTGTCTTCCCTCAACAACAGAACCCATTTTATTTGTAGTATTCATATAATGACTTAAGACTGATATCAATACTGCCAGTATTCGCAAAACTGCTAGAAAAAAATTGTTTTCGAGGTAAAAAATTAAATCAAATCTCCCTTTCATACAAACAGGTTTCCGTCAATTTAACACTAATACAGCTTAAAAGTGGTTGATGATATAGCGACGGCATCCGATAAGTCCTCCTCGACAATACTAATTCTTTTGGATCAAAGTAAAGCATTTGATTTAGTTCATTTTGATCTATTGTTTGTAAAGTTGTCCTTCATAGGTTCTGATGCTACTATCTTAACCTGGATTTCCGAATATTTGTATGGTCGTACATTTCTTTTTTGTTAACGCAATAAACATTTATTTATTTTTTGCATAATCGATATAGATTCCATAATTCATGAAAATATATATTCTGGTAAAAAATGAAATATATATTGATTGCATTATTATTTGTCCTTTCCTGATATAAAAGTTATAGATAATAAATTACACTCACAAACTATATAAAGCATATGCAACCAACAATCCACATGTCTTAAGATTTATTAAGGCTCGCAACGGTAGACTGAATAGGCCCATTCGTAACTCGCTTCCATTATATTTATATTGAAAAGTTTGAGTTTTTGTGTTGAAACCTGATAGCACACATTATCCTTCTTTTATTTGGCAGGTAGATATTTGTGATTTTTCATTGTGATATATTACGTGGGACGTTTCCTTTCAACGATATTTTGTTACCTGTTGTTGTCGTTCATTTGATATTTTGTTATTTTTCTCCTGTTTCGTTTTGACATCATGCAACTGACGAATTAAACCATTTACCTCGTGAAATTTCATACACATGTTTTTACAAAATTGTTTTTTCAGCAGCGAGTCAGCCTAATCCTTACATGCAATCATATTTCAATAAAGGAATATAGAAATTTGTGTATCGTATTCAAGACAAATTTTACACATATTTTGACATGGTATTTGAGGTCCGATCTAATCAAGTGACGTCATTTTTTTTTAAATAATTATTTCGATATTTTGTTATAGGTTAAAATTCCGTGGTTAGCCATCTGTCTGTTGTGCCATAAACTGTTTGTAACTTTTTAATCCAAAGTTGGTGAGTAATGTTTTCAACGAAAAATGTGATATTATTTTTATTTGGTAGACTTAGAATTGGATAATTTTCAATGTAATCCTGTGTCTTTTATCTGCACTATTTTAAACAAAATTTTAATGCCCTTTTTTATTACAATGTTTGTTTTTATGTGAAAATAATTTATATTGTATTTTATATTTTTGAATTTTAAAAATACATAGTGTTGAAGTTCATATTTTATGAATTTCCTTTAGTTTATATATTTTTAAGTATTTCCCGTGTCCTGATGATTCGTATTTTGTATTGTAAATCTCGAAAACTATAGTTTTCAATATAGATTGGTGGCGCTAGTGGGAGCTCTAGCTTTTCTCAACAAAACTGTAACAAAGAATAATTTTTAACCTATTCACTCTACTTGTACTCTCTTATTTTTTTAAATGGAAACTTGCAATTTACAGTGGAAGAAAAACAGATACAAATACTTCTTTCTCGGATAAACATATTCCGAGGGATGACAATTACAAACGATTAGTATACAATGATTTTTTTAAACCATTTTCCAGGTGTGTATGGAGAGCAGCTAAGTGATCAAACACTAGTATTGTGCGTGAGCAAGTGTGAATAATTACTGAATTTATGTTCTTCATATACAAAATGGATATTGTACAAAAATAGTGAATGATACACTTACAGATAACTATTTCTACAGCTTAAAATATAGCAATCAGAATAATTTTGAACAATCATTTTTTTTGATACGGTTGAACATTTTTTTAGATTTTTAAAATGCTTGATCTCTGTTGGCAAAAGATTATAAACTTTTGGCAATTGTACTTCCTTTCCCTTATTATTTATTTTTGGGAAAGAATTGAGGCAACATGCGGACGATTAGCTGGTCTGAGTCGGAGCAAAGAGCCGTGGATCCAGAGTATTCGTAAGAGTGGAGAAACTTACCCTTTTCGAAATGTACGGCATAAATGACAGATTTGTTTATTTCAAGAAAGGGAGACAAAGAAAAATTGATGTTAAATTGGGCACCATTTAGTGAAAATAAGTAGAATTGTCTCTTTTTCTCGAATAACCAGTCTACTATAGATCAGACTGAAATTGTTGGTAGAAATAAAAAGATAGTTTAAAATTAATGTTAAAATATATTACATGAATAATAGATAAATCGGTTTGTAAAGACTAATTGAAATTTAAAAAATATATATGTAACAAATTTATACCAGGATCCTAGATTGATTATTGTTGAGGTGACTGGTTCTGGGACAGCAATCCAGGCCCACAATTGTCTCTTGTTGCAAGAATGGAGTCTAAAGGTTTCCTTGACAATTTACGTCTCTTAAATGAAATTGAGAGAAAATTGTAGGAAAATTAACCAACTATGTGGTTTTTGAAAAGTTAATGAAATTTTATGTATATGCAGAAAGATAAACTGTGCAAAAGCTGTGCAGAAATGTAGAAGCTATGCAGAAACGTATACAGAAATGTATAAGTATATAAATGTAGAAATATATAAGTGTATAAATTTATAAGTACATAAGTACATATATAGAAATATATAAGCTGATTTCGTAAACTATAAATTGTCAAAAAATTAAAAAGAAAGAAAAAAATATTTTAAAACCATGTGGTACATATAGTATTTTAACTACTTATTAAATTAAAAAGAATTGACCTTGAATTTAAATTTATTTTAAAAATCATTGAAATTACATCAAAGGCAAAAATTGAAGATTAATTAAATTTTAAATTAGTAATAAATGAAATTTACCTGGATGTTAAACACTTGTTAACGCGGATATAAAAATGTAATATCAATTACTGAAGTCCACATATATGTTCGAATCAGTACAAAGGCTGCAAGCAAATGATTTCCTGGTGAGTTTTACTAATAAGGTAAACTTTTTTTTGTCCTACTTACTGCAAAATAATGCTACCAAATAAACTTGAGAAATTTATTTTTTAATTAAATTGAAAGCTATAAAATATAGAAATAGTACAGGTATGGCCATCTGTCAATTGTGGAGTTAAGCGCAACAACCTGCCCGATGTAGATTCCCGTACTCAAACAAATTACAGAATCGATAAAAGAAATCTATAATACCACAGCTGACTTAAATTGCAACAATTTGTAATTTCTATTTTATACATAACCAAAAATATGAACTGCCGTAATAAATACTAAAATCTATTGTGAGAACTCAGTAAATATGTTACATCTTATAGGATATACTATATATAGTAATGAGAAAGGTAAGGAAAATAACCATATTATTACGACCTATAGTCGGGATAAGTATACGAGGTCCCAGATCGTACTAATCCATGTAGTGAGAGTGACAAAATAAAAGAACAAGTAAAAACAAATTCAATTTATTATAAAAATCAGTAGGACAGCACACAAAATTTAACAATAAAATATTATGATAAAATAATACAGACAAGTCTAAGGTTTAAGGTTAACGCTATGGAAAAAAAAATGATTAATAAATTGAAACAATTGACAATAAGAATGAGATATAATGGTTACTTAACTTTTACACAGAAAATTTGAGAGTTTCCTGGCGCTCCAGACTTCAAGGTTGGTCGAGGAGAAGTCTTTATAACACAATTTGCTGGTTTTACCAATCTTCACAATAGTTAGGTGTTTCTCTTAATCGAAATGTAAAATCAAAATGCAGGGCCAATCGTATACCAAAATTCGTGTACCAAAGAATAGCAATGATCCAAAGTCCAAAAATCCAACAATACGAAAATAACAGAACCGTAGGCAAGTTCTGTGGTCAAAATCTGGCCTATCCCAAATCGTCTACAATTAAATTACAAAATTATTCTCAAGATTAACCGCTAATGTGCGCACGTGTCTTTAATAAATCAAAGAAATTCAAACTTACCTAGAATATTACTTCTAGACGTTAACTTGCTTATTTATCCGAACAATTCGAGAATTCAATTTAACAAACCAAAATATAAATTGAAATATTAGGTTAAATCTAGTTATTAATCCGGTATTAAACCGATTAGCAATCACGTGCCTTTTAACTAAATTAATCCTTAGCGAAGTTTTCAGTTCAAATTCTTGATTTAAAAAGAGGAAGTTTTAAGCAATTTGTGTGATATATAACCTTTGGTCACTCACAAAAACAAAAGGAAATGACAACAGCTGACAGTTCGACAGTCAGGGTACCAACTTGTGAAAGGTAAAAGACTGAATCGATTTTTATGGACTTCTGATCATTAACCATTTTTGCTCTATTACTTTGTAAACAACTTTTATAAGCTAATTATTGTAAAAATCTATATTGTAAATAATACACCATTATTTAATAAATTTATATATTCTCTACGGAGAGCCATCTATTGGAGAAAAGCTTAAGTGGTAATTTGCACCCAATATTTAGCGTGGTGACATTTATCGCTAAAGGTAATTTCTACTATAGGTAATTTTGATGAATTTATGTTCTTATGATCTTGCGGACACCGGCGGAAGGTGGCGGCACGTCACAATATGTACTTACATAGTAAACAAAAATATATAAATTGAAATATAGGTATATGAGTGTAAATTAACGTTTCGTAGACAATCATTTCCGGATGCTATAATAGAACGGAACAGTGATACATAATAGTATAAAAAAACATGACTGAGTTCCTAAGATATAATAATATGTACATAAAACAATGTGAAATACAAGTTAAAAACAGTTATACAAGTAAATTCTGTTAGTTGAAAACAGTTTCACTTACAAAAACTGAATCAAAATGTTACACAGATCGTGCTAAATATAAACAAAACACTAGTTTTTATATAAAACTGCTAAGTGGACATAGGCCATGTAACACAATGTGTATATTAAAAATCTATGACAAACATTTTTGTTACTTGTTAATCTTGGGGTGGATATAACTTCATTAATGGTGTTACGCGTGTGATATGTTAAAAATATGTAATTCTGAAAGGGTTTGTTTTTAAATGCATAAATACATAGAAATCATAAAGACTGAGTGTTACAAATATCTTCTGTATAAAGCAGATTTATATATTTCTAAATGTAATTTTTAATATATAATTCTGGGTTACATTTAGTTTTTGTAATGAGTTTCTATACATTCCTCCCCATATTAGGATACCATAATGGATAAGTAATTCGACAAGGGTCTTATAAATAACTAACAATAGTTTTGTGAAAGAAACTCCCTCAATTGGTAAATTTTATAAATAAGTTTCCTTAATTTATTCGTCAAATAATCTACATGGTTACTCTATTTTAGATATTTATCAATGATTATACCTATATACTTGATCTCATTTGTCTCCTTAATTTCATCTTTCATCCCTTTAATTTTTTTACAAGTGTAATCTGGTCTATTTGCTTCAGTTAATGTAAATGTCAGGTAATGCGTCTTATCAACATTTAATGATAGATGATATACATTTAGCCAGTTTTTAATTCTTTCTATATCTAATTCAACGGCAATTTTAGTTTCAGTCCATGAATTCTCACAAAAAAAAGCAACCGTATCATCTGCATCGGATACAATTTTTGCACACGTCTTTAAGGACAAAAGAGAATTTATATAAGCCAGGAAGAGTATTGGATCAATAACTGTCCCCTGAGGTACTCCTATACCCTCTAATAATCTCTAATCTAATAATATTCTTGATAACCATGCTCATAGCATCACTCGATGTTTTGCCAGCAAGGAAACCAAATTATAACTCATGTATGATATTATTTTGATCGAAAAATTTTACCAATCGACAGTTCCAACATTTTTCAAAAATCTTTCCAAAATTATTAATGACACTAGTAGTCTACAATTACAAATTTTCGTTTTATCTCTTGCTTTATAAATGGGAGTAACTATGGAGATTTTAAATTGGGATGGGGTAGCACTTCTTAAAGAAATTAAATTAATTACATGATTGAGTGGCCGTAAAATACACAGATGAGTTTTTAAAAATAATATCAACAGTTATTATATAAATACCAGGCGAACAGCTACTTTTAGAGAGGACACGTGCTCCGTTAATTCATTCTCTGTTACATAGTTGACTCCCTAAAGTGTGTTAGTTTTTGCTGAGGGCGTTTGCTGTTTTTTGCAATTTCAGACTGTTTTTACATTCCTTTGATAAAACAACCAAAAAAGCTTTAACTTAGCTTCCCCCATTATCAATAATTAGTAGCTCAGAGGTGATTAGGGCACTAGCTAATCGCTTTGGGGCGCAATCTTTTCAGCCAAGAAACAATTTCTAAAATTAAATGGAGGCGCAACTTGACACACAATAAAAATCTGAGGTGTATGTCCCGCAATATTTCTTGTCTCCTTCTACACATAGAGATAGATTGTTAGATAAGTTGAAAGGATATGGGTTTGAGGGAGTGGTGTATATGAAGATAAGTAACTATTTGAGTGGCAGAATGCAAAAAATAAAGCATGATGAGTATGTATCTAATACAAAGAGTATTAATGTAGGAATACCGCAGGGAAGTACTTTAGGTTCGTTTTTATTTATTTTATATATTAACGACTTTGTAATTGTGTTTAATAACTGTGGTTATCACTTATCTGCAGATGATGCAGTAATTTATATAACAGAGGAAAATAGTGCGTTATTGGTGAGTCGAATGAAAGAGGTCATGAAAGAAATGAATGAAGTAAATAAATTGAAGCTAAATGTATCTAAAACAAAAGGCATGATCGTAGGAAAAAAGAAATTTAAAGATGAAATAAGACAGGAGGCATTAGAATTTTGAGTTTGTGCTGAAGCAATTCAGGTTGTCAATGAAATTTAATACTTGATGATAAACTTAAATTTAGTGGTCATATTAATTATGTGTGCAAGAAAGTAGCTAAAAAAACTGGTGTATTAAAACGAATCAGCTGGTGCCTGTCTGCTACAAGTAGAAAATTGGTATATAATACTATTATATTACCTCATTTTAATTATTGTAGCACTGTTGAGCAAATATTTGAAGATTTGCATCATTATAACGCAAGAGGCAGAAATAACTTTGTCCCACAACGTGTAAATACAACCCCTGCCCAAAGATCAATCTTCACCAAAGGACTAAACACATACAATAACCTCAGTAAAGAAGCTAAGGAGGTTCGTAACATAACTTCTTTCAAAAGAATAATTAAAAATATGTACATACCATAAAGTATTGAGAAACTGTGTTAGTTATTTTAAGTCTAAATCAGAATATGTAAATTTATATTATTTGTTTTCTCTTTTGGTAGTATTTTGTAAAATGTATTTTATACAATGTATTGTATATCAAAGTGCTAAATAAAGGAATATTATATAGTTTTGTGATATTCAATATCGCACGTGAAACGAACGCTTAATATTGCTATGTGAAAATGTCAATTACGATTGGAGAAAAATACTGTTTTGTTTGTTAACAATAGATTATTAACTTTCTCTTTAGTGATTCATAAAAATACAAATATTAGATGGGAATATAGGGTCATGTCGTGAGGTAAATAATACGATAAAAATAAACTGCCAAAGAACCACCCAACTTCCTGAGTCACATCCTTTGAAGCAATTTAGATGATTTAAATATTTAAGTGCATTTACCTACCGACCCAGCCTTAATCTATTTATGTTTGTCATAATTTTAATTAGTTCTGGCATTAGGAGCGGACACTGTAAATACATTAAATATGCAATCAACGACGTGATTGATGAGGAGCTTACTTTGTGAGAATCCACAAAACTACAAAATAACCAACTTTTCCTTTATAAAATTACTTCATTATACAAATAGCTTCATCCAATTTGGATATTAAACCTAAACAGGCACTGTTTTAAAGCCACTAGATAATAATACTTAAAAATTTAGTGATAAATACAATTTAATGTTATGTTTTTGTGTAGATGCAAAATACAACATATCCATGTCGAAGATTTATCTGCGGAAAGTATTTAACATGCAGTGTACGTCAGAAAGTCTGCACCATATAAAAACTTCTTTAATCAATGGTTTTTTTACGGGTTTCAGCATAATTAATAATAAGCATTTTTTTAAATAAAAATACAAGAAAGAAAAGTGTTTAAAATCGCATTTTCCATATGGCCGTGGTATTAGATTTGCAATTTTCCCTTTAGTTTTCTGGAAAAATGGAAAAACTAATATAGTATGTTAATTCTCCGTTATTCCCGAAAAATTTTTAAAAAAATGTTCTAAACAGCGTCACTGCATAGAAAATGCAATTTTAAATGCATTTTGTTCTCATAATTTTTTTGAAAAAACGCATTGATAGCAAGATAATCAAAGAAAACTATAAATATGTTTTCCGTTTTTCCTGAAAACTAAAGGGAAAATTGCAAATCAAATACCATAGTCACATGGAAAATGCAATTTTAAACACTTTTTATTCTTCTATTTTTTTCAAAAAATGCTTAGTTGATATTTGCATTTTTTGCTAAAAATATATATGTATATAAGAACATGTTGCGACATGTTTGGAATTTTTTAGTATTTGTCCCGTATGTCTTTACATAAAGGGTCCAAATATCCCAAACTAACCAAAATTTTCTCATTTGGCCGCCATTTTGAGCTTTGTTTACTGTAGTATGTATGTAGGTACATATTTTTAATTATTCCTTTGAAAGAAGTTATGTTACGAGTCTCCTTACCTTCTTTACTGAGGTCATTGTATGTGTTTTCCTTTGGTGAAGATTGACCTTTGGGCAGATAATGTGTTTACACGTAGGTCAAAATTATTTCTACCTCTTGTGTTATAATCATGCAAATCTTCAAATATTTGCACATTGTTTTGCAAATAAGGTGGTACTACTACATTCATTCTTATTTTATGTATGAAAACCAGTACATTGGATTCAACATAATTTCGTATATTTATCCAGCCTAACACCTTCAGCATATTCCACATCACTTTTGAGTTGCCTCTAGAAAGATCAATCTTACCCTCACTTACATTTCTCAGTCTTATAACGTTTAATACTTTGTTTCGTTTCAACTTATAGATCTTCCAATCAGTTTGATTGTTTGTTGTTTTATATATTTTATAACTTTGGTCTCTTTGCTTTATGGCTTCAAGAACTTTGTCATTAAACCATCCTTTATCTCTCTTATGCACCATAACTTCTTTCTTAAGCATGAATTCATCCACAATTTTTTTCAAATTCGCCACAAACAAATCATACTTCTAATTAATATCCTAACTCAACTACAACTTTATCCATTTCTGCTTGAAACAATACTACATCTTTAAGTTTACGGATCACATTCAATATATGGCCATATATAACTAATTTTACTTCTAGTTCAAACATCGTCATGATAAAGAAATGCATTTTGTTTCATTATGAACTTCAGTTCCCCTTCATTATAATTTTCCGCTATTCCGCTATATCTATAATTTTTAACGATGGGTTTTTTTACTTGGTATCTTTAACATATAATTTTGTTGTAATATTCGTTCGGTAGCTGTTTTAATTTTCTCAACTTCCTCAACTGTGTTGCATTTTCTTAATATTGATCCTTTTTAGTTGCCTTAATACCAGTAACTCTACTTCTAATTCGGAAGGTTTTAATGATGTCTGGACAATCTCTTTCGTTTCCTCACTTTCTTGTCTCGATTTTGGTTTAATGACCACTACTTTTCCTGTAACCTCTGCGCAACTTTTTCCGTTTTTGTTTTCTTCCAAACTACTACTTGTTTCTTTTCTGTTTTTTATATCTTTAATTTCATTTGTTTCTATTTCTTCTAATTGTATTTTAGCATTTTTCAGTTGGTGCTCCCCATTTTGCTTATTGACCACTAATAAGACGACACAGATACGGGATGTTGTAGAAAAGAAGTATAGCATTTGGCAAGCAGCGCGTGGACAACCGGTAATTTTTTTAGCCAAAAATTGTGAACACCGTCAGGGTCGAGTCCGGGAGCCTTCCAATTTTGGGTTTTGCTCACTGGTCTTGTGACATCCTCAGTCGTAATGGCTACCTTCTCCATTGTCTGACTCTCGACAATTCGTTCGTGTCCTATTCTGATCCACGAGACTTCTTCGTTATAGCTCACTGCCTCGGACCATAATCCTCGCCAAAATGCATCAACTTCTGTTGCTGCTGGTGCACGTCCTTGGATTTCTAGTGCAGCGTCCCTCAGCCCACGATAAAATAACTGCGTTGAAAGAGTGACTTCTTTTCCTTCCTGTTCCTTGATTTACGATATCTCCGCAATCTCTTAGTTTTAGCTACTAGCTTCTGACGCAAGGTGTCCAGTAGTTGTTCTGGCCCATCGTTCAAGGGGGACATGTCTCGAGGGATTAGCAGCTTCTACCTGCAACTTTTTAAAAGCTTTCAGCTTCTACTGTCTGCCATGTACTGTGTGAGCTGGCCGATCTTACGCCTCAGGTCTACTATTCTATACTACCATGCAGGCATATTCCCTGCTTTTTTATATCTTTTCATTCGGTGAACATCTCCACCAAGGAATCTAATTAGAGAGATTGCAGCTGCGTAGATAAGAGAGTGCAGATGCTCAAACTCACATGTATTCCGGCCCAAATAACTAGCCATTATTACGTTCACTTTCACAACTGCCGTTGCCAATTTCCTTGAACTTTTTTGACGAGGAATATTAGGGCGTTCATACCTTCAAATTCTGTGAGAGCTCTGCGAAACTCATCTCTCAGTTTCTCCAAGTCTCGATCCATTTCCGCTGTTTCATCAATAGGTTTTTTTGGAGGCGGGCAGGGGACTGGATCTGGGTCCGCGTCTTCATCTGGTGGTGGCGTACAGCCGTCAATTTCTCTTTTTTCATTCCCCGAACCCTGCAGCTTAATGATTCTCACAACCTCATC
This sequence comes from Leptura quadrifasciata, assembly GCA_963675555.1. NCBI lineage: Eukaryota > Metazoa > Arthropoda > Insecta > Coleoptera > Cerambycidae > Leptura > Leptura quadrifasciata. The sequence goes on along the minus strand of OY776679.1, from coordinate 84,262,826 downwards.
TCTAATCATTATCATTATTGTTAAGGTATTATGTGAGGTAGTTCCGAAAATGCAAAAAAATTCTACTATAAAAAATTTACAGATAATTTACAATGAGTTCGGCGCCTGGTTCTCCATAAATTGGGAGTCTAGGACACATTTCATACTCAGCCGCATCATATCGAAAATTGACAATTTAAATATTTTTATATTGTTTTCCAAATCATTGAAATAATCATACATTTAAAAAAAAATCTCAACAGGGAACAATATTAATAATGCGGTAACATTAACAATGGTATTATATACTTAATAGGATTTTCTTTGATTACTCGAATAATGAATAAATATAGTAGTTTAGTTAGAGTCTATTTATTTAGTAGATTTATATTTACCTATTGGATATTGCCTGCAATTGTCGGTTGAAATGTTATTTGCCCAGTGCCCGCACAACAATGTTCAACAATAAATTACATCGGGCTAATGTTACAAAATACAGAACAGGCATGTAACGTAATTTTGAATGCAATTAGGATTAGCGAATGAATTATTACTTTGGAACTTTCCTAGGCAAGATCATAATAAACTACTAAACTAAATAAGTAGTAACTTCCTAATATGCAATGCAAACTTACAAAAGAGGTCGGAAGTAAGGATTATTATGCAGAAACTTTCCCGCGGATCCAGCATTTGGTAAACATATAAAATTTACAGCTTGTCCATATGGGATGAGGAGACTGGGATTTCGGAAAATCTTATAAATCGTAATGTCTTTTCTCTTGTCTTAACGACTAAATTGGATTTATACCGAGAGATTAATAAAAACTTTTGCATAATTTTTATTATGAAAAATTTCAAATCTCATGACACTTTGTGCTTCTATAACTTATTTATTGAAAGTAATATTAGTATCCACAACATTCATTTTGAATCAATTATAGAGCAAGGAATATTCGATGCTGCCAGCAAGCTTAAAAACGAACTTACTTCTGGGCCATATAATATACCTTCGTTTATTGTAAAATATTGCTTATTTCAAATGGAACACCCTATATATTTTAGGGTTTTCGAAAAGAGCATACAATTCTGAGTCGAAAATATGTAGCATATCCTATACCTAAACCTAGCCGTTTCAGAGATATTTGACATTTTATAGAAAATTTGACAGGCGCAACGGTTTGCAAGAACCGTTATAACTTTTTTCGTGTAAAAGATCCTCATTTGCTTCTTGTCACATAAGAAGAACACAAGGAGAACTACGTTCTACAACTGAAATAAATTCAATAGTATCATACCAAGCGTTCCGTTTTTCTCGTTACATTTTGTCAATTTCAAACCGCGAAAACTTGTTTAGGTCAAATGAAACACCCTGTATTTTTTTACGTCAAGTTGTGTAAAATTCAATTCCCTTTTTTCTGATATTAGCATTGTGAGGGTTAAAGTTACAACTTTTTGAAATATTTGCGATTTTATTAGAAACTCACGAGTTGTAATCATTTCATCAAAATAGCCATGATTAGAAACAATTAGGCATTATCTTATGTCAAAAAATGCTAGCACTTTTAAATTACACCCACGAAGACTTTTTAAATTTGTTTATTATTTATGGAGAATGTGATAAAGTAATATCAAGAACTTGCAGCACATGCTACTCGATATCCAGAAAAACGGAAACCGTCACCAAACACTGTAAAACGCATACTGGAAATTTTTTAAAATTATGGCTCTGTCAAGGCAAAAATGCAAGATAGAGTGGTGGCATTACAATTTAATCAGGAAATTTTAAACGGTAAATTAAATTTTCTCTTCTGCTAATATGTATAGGTAAATTTTTGTTTTTTTTTTTTTTAGGTGAAAGATATCTGAATTTGAATAATAACTATTTAGAAAATTTACGTCTCGCCGAACATAGAAACATTTTTTATCAGCACGACGATGCTCCCCCACATAACGCATATTTAATTAATAATTATTTACAAGAAACTTTTTATGATCAATGGATTGCCAATAATGGACCTTTCTTATGGCCTCCTCGCTCGCCCGATTTATCAGTTCTCGATTATTTCATTTGGGAAACTATTAAAAATAAAGTTTATGAGAGCCCATTAACAACCATTGTAATAATTGCATATTACCATCAAAACGCTAATGCTTCGATTGCAACAAACACCAGCCGAAAGACTGATCCTACTTAAAGGAGCTCCCTTGCCAGCAATTATTACACTTAACGCGCCAGATTTGTAACTTTGGTTGCAGTCTGGTTACTTTCCTTATAGTAAAATAAGGATTTATAGAGGAGTTTGCGGCTAAAAATATTGTGTTTAATATTCCGCCCTTTAAAAGCACATTTGAACTATGCTAAGCCAAGTCAGGCTATTTATTTTTCGATTGCAACAGACACTGGACCGCTAGATGGCGCCTGCTGACTGTTTTACATGTCGCTATTGTAAAAATATCGGGATGTACTATAGTCAAAGGATTCTCATGTCGGTCGTCGCATACCTACCTTGCACTGACGAGAGCCAACAGCTCGAAACTGCAGTCTGCAAGTGGTGTATGACGACTGGCAAGGGAGCTCCTTTAAGTAGGATCAGTCTTTCGGCTGGTGTTTGTTGCAATCGAAGCATTAGCGTTTTGATGGTAATATGCAATTATTACACTTAACGCGCCAGATTTGTAACTTTGGTTGCAGTCTGGTTACTTTCCTTATAGTAAAATAAGGATTTATAGAGGAGTTTGCGGCTAAAAATATTGTGTTTAAGGTATAATTTGTAAGCATGATGTACTAGAACTCAAATAAACAAATGCATGTTTCAATGTTGATTGAACTTGTAATTTTTCTGTTTTCATATTTTTGTATTTTCTACTTTGTATTTTTGTCCTGTACATAAGTTATTATTGAGAAATAAAAGTTATTATTATAAGTTATTACAAGCGCGATATCCATACATGGAAAGTTGAGATATGACAAGTCATTAAGGATAAACTAAAGAAAAATCCCATGAGAACAGAAATAATTGTATTTTCTCCCAATTCCTTGACGATTTTTAGCAAAAATTAGCCTATACTACTTATTTCTGGAACTTTATTCTTCCTTCACTTCCTCCTCTCCTTTACATGCTTCCTCTTTATTATAAAAATTTTCTTGTATGAAACCAAAAGCGATGTTGAAAACAGTTTTATTTTGTGAATTTTCAACCACCATTTTTCACCAGTACCACCATCTTACTGATAATAATTAATGTTCGCACAATCTTCCACAAAAAATTTCGCAGAACATCAGAACATGTTTCTGCAATCACAGTTATTTCTGCACAATTTGACGCATTCATAGCGAATAATTTGAAAAATATCGGGAATTAATTTACCCACAACAAAAGTTGGAAATAAACTGCTATTTGCTAGATCTCTGCAACCCACACGTGTGGGTTTAAATTATTTCATATCCGCTGCAAATAGGCTATAAGTGCCTTTTTTGACGGTTGTAAAGCAATTAATTTAAAAGAGTATTTGGCACAATTATAGTTCATTAAAACACGTATATGAGTATTTATTAATGTTGAATCACTCCTTTATTCATCCATATAGTCTTTTATCAATCTGCTAACAAGGTTTTGTGTGAAGTTTGTTGTGAAACTGATTGCATCGGAATCGATTATCAAGATCACAAAATAATCTGGTTCCAAATGTGAGAACGATGACAATGAAGAGGAAGAATGTAAAAGAGAAGAGGAAGATGAAGATGAAGTTGGAAAAATTAAACCGAAAATTCTCTACCAGTTAAACAAATGCGATTTAAAATGACTTTGTTTTATTTGACGCAAATAATTCGGAGAAGCGAGTAAAATTCTATAAATCGGATTGTAACAGGAAAACCATACATGTTTTCGAAAAATGACAGAAAACAAATGTGGCATTATCTACAAGAAAACAAAACAAAATGAAATTTTTGTAAACTAAACTAAAACTTTCGACAATGCATCGTTTTTCTTTCACTTTTATATTCCTCGAATGTATGGCATACCACATAACAAAGTGATGTGCTCTATTCTAGTGCGCTAGAATTTTTACAATCATCTTGAATAGGTTGTTACTGATAGAAACTTTTATTTTTTGCAAATAGAACTATTGCGAAGTAGATTTCTTAAATATTATATAAAACAAGACAATGCCTAATCAACCCATTAGTGTATTTAAGAAAGGTACAACTTAAAAATTCTATCAAACTATTTAAGAAATACATTCATTCTACTCTCGATTGAGATACATTGCGTAAAGGACTCTAAATCTATTTACTCTCTGGCAAAATCCGCTCCTGCCTAAACAATTTTTACGTTATATAGACATGAGACAACGTCCCTCGGGCTAATCCCATTCAACTCAAACAAAAATCAGATTGTTGCAAAGGAATTATCCACTTCCTACCCTAAATGTACGTAGTAAATTTTAGAAGCAGGGTATAAAAAGGACATTTTAATAAAATATAACGTAGGGGTTGGACAGGCATTGCTTACAGCGGGGTTGTGACGAGAACAATGGAGGAATGCATTTTTTCTGGAATGTCCAAAGGGACAGCGCTCAGAAAATTACAAAAATATTGGACATTTGGTATCTTGTCTTCATATGAGAGAGATTTGATTTCAAAAATGCGGAAGCCTTAAAGGAGATTGTTGTAATAAAGAAACAAGAGTGGTTTTTTATACTATATTTGGATATTCCAAACCTCAAATATAACCAATACATACATATACAGAGTGTATTTTTCACTATTTATGTTCAATTGTCTATTATTAGTTATTTCGATAATTTATGTAAGCGAATTGCATATTTTTTTCCTTAATCTTCCCATTTTTTTCAAATTCGATCGCTTATAAAAAAATCAATAAAGAAATTCTTAAATTTTTTGATACTCTGTGGGTTTCTTTAGGCTGTATCGATACGCAATTAGTCCAGCCAAAAAAGGTTTTTTTTCCGAGAAAAATTTGAAGGCAGCGCACTTTTTTACATAAGGTGGCAGGTTTCGACGTGCTGGTGTTAAGTATAATAAATATATTTTTTTTCCTATAATTTTGGCTGAAAATCAAGAATATCTTAAAACACGTGCGCTCTACCAAAACAAGACAAAAAAATATTCGTAATTAAATTTTCTACAAATTTGTTTGGATTTTTTTATTTTTCCAACCGCTATTCCGCAATAAATGAAAAACGAATATATATATATACAGGGCTACTGGTAATTCGATACATTCCTTTGGAGATGTGATGGGGCATGAGCTAAGGAGTAAATCTAGCCCTAACATACATTATGCAAAACTCAATAGTTTTTGAGATATTTCAATTTTTTTGTTTTTCACAAAAAAGTAGAACTTAATGTCTTAAAAGTTAATTTCCGAAAAATCTACTTGACATTTTTTATTTTTTTTTACTGGATTACTTGTCCAATATTATAGATATCCATTTGGAATGAAAAATATTCGGAAACATTTCGATCATGTGAACATTTAAAATAAAAACTTGTAAATTTTTTTTTTAAATCAGTTATGAAATTTACCTATTAGGTTTTTTCAAAAAAATATTAATGTAGCACGCAAAACTTCCTTATTTCAATAGATATCTAAATAGGTAGAAATGTTTAATGTACCCTTGATAGTTCTAATAAAAAATTAGTACAGATAATGTTGGTGGCGGAATTTATTAAACGACTAATCGTTCATTTTCATTTAAGTCAGTCAGTCCTTGACTTTGACGTTTGTGCATATATGTCATTAACTGACATTCTTATCTCCGTGTCCCTTAAGTTTGTTGGTCTTGTTAAATTAGCTATCGAAGATTTTGATTTTGCTCGTAGTTGTTGTTATTAGTTGTTGTTATTGTATTTTCTGTGCCATGGCCGCGTATGCCAACGCAGAATACGCTGATATCTTATTTGTCTATGGATACTGTGGCGGCATCGCTGCTGAAGCTCGCCGAGAATATGGTCTTTGGTACCCTAACCGCCGCTTACCAAATGCACGTGTATTCAGTACGGCATATCGAAATATCGCTGAAACTGGCTCCGTGAAATGTAGAAGAAATGACGCTGGTGCTCCTCCCGTTTATGAACCAGATGATGAGGAAGAAATATTGAGGTATTTTGAGGAAGACCCAACTATTTCAACTAATAAAGTCGCAAGACTAACCGGAGCGTCACAATGGAAAGTTTGGTCTACGATACGTAGAGTTGGATGTCATGCTTACCACTATACCCCTGTCCAAGGCTTGGAGGAAGGTGATCCTGGAAGGAAAGTGGAATTCTGCCGCTTTATGTTAAATTCAGATGCAGAAAGTGCAAATTTTTTAACAAGTATTTTATGGACGGACGAGTCGAAATTTAATCGCGAGGGTATAACAAATTTCCACAACCTACATTATTGGGCAGAGGAAAATCCCAAGTTAACACGTGAAACTTGTTTCCAAATGAAGTTTTCTATTAATGTGTGGATGGGAGTCATTGGCCACTATTTAATAGGGCCACACTTTCTTCCTCAAAATTTAAATGGGGAAATCTATGAAAATTTTTTAAGAAATGATCTGGCGGTGATTTTAGAAGATGTTCCTCTCGCCGTCAGACAGCGAATGATGTTTCAGAATGACGGTTGTCCAGCACATTATCGGCTGACAGTACGACAGTTACTTGATCAACGTTTCCCTAACCGTTGGATTGGAAGAGCGGGCACAATACCTTGGCCAGCGCGAAGCCCTGACTTAACACCCCTTGATTATTACGTATGGGGTCATATGAAGGAGATGGTCTATGCCATACCAGTCAATACTATAGAAAACCTTAGACAAAGGATAGTCGATGCTGCCCAACACATAAGGCATAATCTGACAACCAGAGTAACAAGGACGGAAATAAGAAGACGCTGCCGTGTCTGTATACGGAATAGGGGCTCCCATTTTGAGCAAGACATATAAAAAATAAAGTACAACTTTGAAATTAATGAAGAATTAAACTCTACTTTTAAAATGTTATTTACTGTTTATCTAAAAATAAAATTCGTACTACTTGTGTTATTTTTACTAGTATTTTCTTAGAACTATTAAGGGTACATTGAACATTTGTACCTTGTTAGATAGCTATTGAAATAAGGCAGTTTTTATAATAATTTATACGCGTGTTACGTTAATATTTTTTTGAAAAAACCTAATAGGTAAATTTCATAGCCGATTTAAAAAAAAAAATTTTAAAGTTTTTATTTCAGATGTTCACATGATCGAAATGTTTCCAGATATTTTTAATTCCAAACGGATATCTATAATATTGGACAAGTAATGCAGTAAAAAAAAAATTAAAAACGTCAAATAGATTTTTCGAAAATTAACTTTTAGGACATTAAGATCTACTTTTTGAGAAAAACAAAAAAAATTAAATATCTCAAAAACTATTGAGTTTTGCATAATATATGTTAGGGTTAAATTTACTTCTTAGATCATGCCCCATCACATCTCCAAAGGAATGTATCGAATTACCAGTAACTCTGTATATACAAAATTTTTATAGAAACTACTTATATCACGAAAACTAGGCATTTGATCGAAAAATGACAAAGAACAAAAAATGCTCAGATCGACGTTTTCAATAAGAAAATAAATATAAAAAAATCCATCATTTTTCATCTATTTTTCCGCAATCACGAAACAACGCGTACAGCAACGTACAAAAAGTGTTTAGAACGATATGCTACAAGACAAAGAAAAACGAATAAATTCTCCACTTGCTTTTTCGCGACTTTTAGAAAATTGTCTACCAGTTTAGAGTTAACTGGGTGCGTGACTAATATCTAGTCAAAAAGTGGAAACAAGGTAGACTGCATAAATATTGCATAGCTAAAAGGTGCAATAGTATATTCTTTCCTATTATTTGGGTTTTCTACCACATGTACTATTATCCTCTTCAAAACAAATCACCGAATCTACAAAATAATAGAATTATTGGAAAAAAACCTCTGCGCCCGTGACGTTTACGCCAAAGGAAAAGTCAGAGGTTATGTTTGCAACAGTATGTTTGTGTCAACCCCAAATAAATTATTTCAACTATGGAAATTCTACGAAGTTATGGCGGCCAACCATGTATAAAATGACAATTGTCTGCAACAAGGGACAAGATATTGTTGCGAGGATACACTGTAATATAATTTTTATTTGCTATAGAATTATTACATGTACTTATTCATTTGAACTATGATTGCTATGATTAGATTTCCAAGAAAGGCTATTTGTTTCTATAAAATGGAAATTATATAATTTCACTCAATATACAATATGTGTAAACCTGATTTCTGTTAAAATTATTGTGGTTTTTATCTTCAGCAGAGAACGCTTTACGTCAAACACAAAGATTCAGAATCAAATAATTTGAATGCTCCATCAGGAAGAGTGCCCCAAGGGTCGAACCTTAGTCCACTACTGTGTGATAATCTTAAATGATATGCCCTATATTACTATAGCACTCTGCTGATCTCTTGTTTGCCGACAGCATAAACTTGTACATGACAAAACTAAATGCAACATAATGTCAATGACTACTAAAAACAACGAAATGTTCAGGATTTTTGTTTAGAATACAGTCATAACAAAGTACACCATTTACGGAGTTCATTTTTTAAATCTTATTGTTCAATAAATTCTTCGGGAATAATATGTAAACCAGATGTCACGTACAAATCACAGGTAAACAAATATACCAAACCTCGTATGAAACAGAAACACGCATTTAGCAAGTATCCAATTATTTATTTATTTATACACAATCTAACAGAACAAAGACCATTTACAAGATGGGAAACAACACAAATTTAATACACAATACACATAGTGAGTAGCTTAAATACATATAATAAAGTGGGAGGGAAAGAATTAACATGAGGCTAAAATCTAAACTGACTAGTACTAGAAAAGCATGAAAGACAGTGGTAATAATGGGTACGGAGAAAAATGTGTTAATTTAACTATTTTTGCAAACTAGAAATTCGTGACAAATTGTTTCGTCCTTTACGACAAATTCCTGAAAAAGAATCAGTCCAAAAAAACTATGCCACAAAATAATTTGTCGCGAATTTCTAGTTTACAAAAATAGTTAAATTAGTACATTTTTTCCGTCTCTCCGATTCATCATTACCACCCTCGTAAATCACCAAGGGATCGTCGTTTCTACAATCCATCTATAGCCAAACCTCTCACACCCAAGTTCCTAAACGCCCCCACACATCCATCCCTTAACTATATATACACTCTCTAAAAACTTAAATTTTGTAACTGTTGTATGAAAAAATCTTTAAATATTAAAAAAAAAACAAAAAAACATTTGTAAAAAGAACACAAATACAAAAACTACAAAAATATAACCGTCAGCACGCATGGAAGGCTGAGAACCAGAAGGCTCTGAATAACATCACAAAAAATGGCTCCGAAATACAGAATGAACCTCCATAGGAAGAAACATGGGATTTTGGCGTCGTATTCTTATAGATTATCTACTAATAGAACACATATATTTTTTAATGTTTTGCAAATATCCACTTAATCATAGTGACTGTTAGAATGAGTTAGTATTTTAAAAAAATTATATAAAAAAATATTTTTAAAAAAGCTTTTATTTAAATGGTCTAAAAAGTACAAAATAAACTTTGAAGTAAATCAAACTCATCATTCTGTTACATATAATTTTTTTTATGATATAAAAGCTTGTCGCGAGGTTTTCCTGTGTAAAGGAGGTTGCCCGCGACAAGCTTTTATATCATAAAAAAATTACATACCGTAACAAAACGATGTGTTTGATTTACTTCAAAGTTTATTTTCTACTTTTTAGAGCATTTAAATAAAAGCATTTTTTAAATATAATTTTATTTTTTACTTTTTAGTCTTTTGATATGCTGCAATCCCCAGATATCGATTTTGAGACGAATCGGTTCATAAACGGTAAAGTCGTCAGCCATCCTGAACTAAATTTTTGACTATAAATTCGTAATCCGTGACCCCGAAAACCCCCAGATATCGATTTTGATCGATTTGGATCTAAATAACAAAAGTCGTCTGCTATATTGGCGGCACCATTTTGAATTTCTGAATTTTGATTGAAGATTCATAATCCGCGATCTAGAAAGCCCCCAGATATCGATTTTGAGTTTAATCGGATCTTAAACGGTAAAGTCGTCCTCCATCTTGAAGTCGCCATCGTCAACTAGATTTTTGACTAGAAATTCGTAATCGGCGTACCCGAAAACCCCCAGATATCGATTTTGATCGATTTGGACCATAAATGACAAAAATCGTCCGCCATATTAGCGCCGCCATTTTAATTTCAACATTTTGACCAAGAATTCATAATTGGCGATCTCGAAAACCCCCAGATATCGATTTTGAGTCGAATCGGGTCATAAACGGTAAAGTCGTCCGCCATATTTAAGCCGCCATCTTGTTTTTTCTTATATGAAAATGTTAAAGTGTATTGTCACCGGACTTATACACATGTGCAAAATTTCAAAACTCTAGCTTAATTAGAGCTAATCGAAATTTTGATTACAAGATTTGACCTAAACAAACTGACTAACTAACAAACATTGCGAGTTTAATAAAAGGTTTAAAAAAAATTAGATTCGTAGAAGTTTTCAAGAATCTCTGAGTCCAAAAAGATTCTTGAAAATATTGAATACTAACATTTTTTTAGAAGTTTATTGAAATAAAATGTAGCTCAACTCTGGCACACCAGATTACTGTATTATCGTATTTTTTTCTCGCTGGGGAAAATACCCGATCAGGAATGCTCCCAATTCATGATTTTTTATTATCTTATTCTTTGATGCCAAAGGTTTACTGTGGCATTAGGTTTAGATTCTCGAACCACGTTTATTTTTCTTGTATTGTAAAATATATTTCCACTAACACTACTTTAGAAACTACACATTCCACAACTAAAAATTATGTTAGAACACATATCATTCTAACATACTGTGTTAGAATGCCATTCCAACATACTGTGTTGGAATAAAACTATTGTATAAATAACTTTTCTATATGATTTCTAAAATCTTGTTGTGTGAAAGTATAATCTAAAACACGTTTGGAATGGCATATTCCACAACTTGTAGAATATACTATTTTCTCTCTGGAAGACACGACCAACGGGGAGCAGTACTCCAGCTATAAACGTTTTGTAAATTTTGACTATTTTAGCCCCCGACTCTGAAATCTTACTGCATTAAGTTACTCTCGAACTGTATTTAGGTTTCCTGAAAAGGTAGATTAAGCTCTAGGCAAATTGTTAAAGACAATATTTATTATAAAACTGTTACAATAGCTGTCTATTACCAGAAGCACGACAGCGAAATTATCACCATCCCCACTGTAGCTACTTTGCGCCCTTGTCATACTGCTCACAAGAAAAAATGCAGTTTCTGGACTTAAAACAGAAACTGACGCTGGAAATATCCCATTTGCATTTTAACCAAGTCCAAATTGCTACATCGACATAATGGCACTACACACGACATATATATTCAGCATTTATCTAAATTTTTCTTATTATAGATTGAATTATTCTTTTCTAAATGTTTAGTAATTAATATTTCGAAATTATTCTTATCAAAACAGAATAAAATAAAATGATGTCTAAACGCAGCTTCCACTTCCGCTCATTTCTGCTAAAAAGATGGCAGATATTAACTGAAAACATTTTAACGCGAGAATTACATCTGACCTCGGAAAAACATAATCTGCAAGTCCGTGAGATGTACATAACCACCCATGAATACTCCCGCTGCGTTCTGAAGTACTAAAACCATATAATTTTCATTTATTTGTATATATAATTCCTCAAAAGTTAATATTCCCTGTGAGGAAAGATTAATATTAGTCTCAGCAAATAATATGTCTGTTTTATATTTTATACATCCGGAGGGAATTTCTTGATGTATTCTTTACTGGCATAATTCTAAACCATGAAACAGACATTATCAAGCTTAGCCTCGTTGCTACCATATTTACTTACTTCTTCCTTTATTAGGGACTCCTTTTAATCCAGCCTAGAAGCAATTTCATTAGTTAATTTGGCACACCTGCTTCCGCCAAGCTCTATTACAACATTACAGGATTTACTTGTTCCTTGTATAATACCCTTATTTAGAGGCCCCTTACCATAGCTGCTTACATTTTAGTTAAAATGTTTCATTTTTTTGGTGGGTTGATAGCACATAACGGGGAGTGAGGCTGTGGCATCAGGGCATAAAAATACGTGTGAAATGTTCCATCGACGGAGCATCGTGTTAATTCAACGTTATTGCCAGGATTAGGTCCGCTCATTTACTGGAAAATATGTTTTTTAAAATCTAGCTACGCAAGCAAAAATTTAAAACAGGAAAATTTCTGAACGTTTATGGATGCTATAATGTATACGACCCCTTGTAGTTTTATTTATTAGCCCAAGAGCCGGATACGATTTATTTACCCCGAGTGCAAACGGATTTGAAATATTTTTAAAAAAGTCTTACAAAATGGCCCCCACTCTATCACGTAGTGTCACGTTTACTTCTCACCTGTTTATGCTAAAGAAAGTAATAAAATGTAAATGCACGTTGTTTTTTAAACATAAATAACTTAAGCTTGGTTTATCGAAATGCAATAGGAATACCTTTTTTATTTCTAATGACCTGAAAATTATTTTTTATAATAATTTTTATAAATATAAAAAAAAAGGTGTGAGGAAAATACTAACATTCACCCCCTAAAACCACCCCTTACCCAAAAGAGAGGGTTCGCCTGATACCATGTAAACTATCGCCTATGACTATGTTTAAAATATGAATATGACATTTAGGGAGTTGGAAGAAAGACTGAAATTTATTATCCCCCCTTTTAAGGGGTATATCTCCCTTATTATTCACTCTCGGAAATAAGTTTATATAAAAAGGCTACTACTATTTTTGGATGTGCTATTGTTAAAAAACACGATAAAACCCTCGATATACTTTTCGAAACTGTAACAAAATCCGACATTTCGCATGAAAAGCGTGCTTCACGTAAAAATATCGTTGGAAGAAGTTTTTATATTTTTAATCATATTTTCGCTCTACGGGGCGTTATTATGCAAAAATTTCAATAACTCCCCAAGGAGCGTAATTTTAGAAAGTGTAGTAAATGTCGCTGCACAGGAACGTAATGTCGTCCCGACGACCAAAATTTACAAACTGTAACAAAATTTGACTTATTTCGGATATTTCAAAATTAAAAACCCTTTTACGAATCCACGTTGTTAAGCACTGCAACTCATGCGTTGTGTTAAATATGAGGACAAGTAAATCCAGTCTCTATTCAAAGTATATAGAGAGTTTTAGCGAAAATAGCCTCTAGCGACAAGGGACCCCCATCATTTCCTAGCAGTCGATTTTGACGGGAAAATGATGAGTTTTAACGGGATTTGACCTAAACCGGTTCCTCAGTGATTCGGTGTCAGAAAATTATAGTTACCATGTACTCACATGCGCATGGGACTGCCTTGCCTGAACGTATGAAATTGTAATTGCAGAATATAATTCAAAGTCGTTGCGATTCAAGCATTTTTAAGCTCCGAGGAGCGACCAAAATTGATATTGAACTAAAAAAATATGTGAATAGACAGGCAAGCAAAAGCCCACCAAAATTTTATAAACATTGAATTTTTCTTGAATCTCTTTGTGTAATCGTTAGCTCAAAAACCGCATATTGGATGGTAGTTGGTACATTATAAGTCATTCCGTTCCTCACCATGTGTTGCACACGGGCCAGACTATAGTTTAGTTATAGTCAAAAACATTTTTCTTGAAGTTGTTGTAAAACATGAATTTTTAAAGAGATTTAATATATATTTTTGAACTTTATATTGTCTTTTACTTGTGTTTTCAAAATTCCCTTTCAGGTATAATTTTAAGAAAGTGTTACTACCTACTGTGTTAGATTTATAGTGTTACGACGTCCAATTGATACCATCAGAGAAGCAGTTAAGCATAAACGAACAATAAGTATAAATTTTGTATTATTCTCCATCTGAAACAGTCGTTTTGAACCCTTATTTTGTGAACATTAATATTCATTTTTGAAAAATATAGTAAAAGTCCTTCAGACGCAAAAGATGGATCGTTCACACTAGCCGTAGAAATATCGGGAGGCAATTTCGAACTATCTTGTATAAAAATGGTTCTCCGTGAATGCTGCTTAAGCATAATAATAATAAATAAATAATCAGAAATTAGACAACCCCCAATTCCAGAAGCCAAGGTTTGTGCGGAAGGGGGTTACACATTGAAAAAACGTGGACATACGATCATCTCCTCCGATAGTGCCGGGGCCAGGATTCGAACCTGGTGGTGCGATGTCCGTGTGATTAATCGCGATTGCCACTTCGCGCCTTAACCCACTCGGCTATCGACCAGATCATGCTGTAGTATTCAACCAATTGATCAAAAGTTTTCTGGCCTAACCTCGAAAAATGGCCAGTATTCATGGAAATCGGATGCGAAGTCTATCTTAGCTACTCCGGATTTCACAACGCTATCAAATATCAAACCTGGATAGCTTATAACGATGACAGAGAAGACGATAGGGACGACGAGGAAAATGAGTTGGTCCCTAGCTACTACTGCACATGTAAGAATGCAGCTAGAACTCTGGGCACATGTAGACATGTGGCTAGTGTTTGATGGTTTCTATGACATAAAATATCCAAGTACAATACAAACAATCCAATGCAAACTTATAACGTAGTTCTTGGAGATGGTTTCCAGCCAGGGACGATGAGGATCTTTTTTCGGTACCTGAGTAGACACTGACCATGCTCACTCACCTCATTGTTTGAGTAACTGAGATATGTAAGGAAGTCAACAGCTTGTAAATGAAAGCAAGCCCAAAGTTGTTTATATTGCTAACCTACATCCTTATAAATATAAAAGTACCTTCTGAAAACATTTAAAATCCTCCTGTATCAATCGCTAGGAGCATTTCGTTAGCTGGTATACCACTAGGGATGCATTCCAGTACAAGCGCAGTAAATATTTCGGATTAAAATGTTATTGACAGCTTTCTTTTGGTTTTTTAAAGCAAATTTACCACAATTTTTCTTTATTTATCTCTTGTATCTTCTCACGGTTCGTCAAACTGCCTGCCTTGTATCCTAGTAGTCAAGTCCGTGTTCGCCCCTATACTGCCACATGTGAAAGTGGATGTAAAATAAGATATCATTCACACATGCGGTGGAGTGAAGTACATAGTATTGTATATTCTCTTAACCTAATTTTGATTGAATTGGTTAGGAGGGTGGTCAAAGAAAAATATTGAACCACAGCGCTTAGGCTCCATCGGCCCTTGGTACTTCTTCCCTGTAGGCAGACTCTCGCCTAAGCCTCCAATCACTTAATCTTGTGAAGTAGGTGGTGATGCTGCCTAGGGGCATCTTTACATTAGCCGAAGTAGGCCAACGTTCTCCCAAAATGGATTCTCTGATCGACGAGACGACAGAACAGTCACAGAAACATGTTGGACCGTCTCTTCTTTTTCTTCACAATCTCTGCAGAGAGGTGTTTCGCTTAGTCCTATATTGTGTAGATGATCCCTTAACGGACAGTGTCCAGTCTGGATTCCCGCTATAAAACGTAGGTTCTTTCTGGACATTGCCAGGTAGTCCATTGCTGGACTCTTGTTGGTATATTTTAGTGGTTCTTTAGCAAGCTGAGAGCTGCTTGTTTCAGCCCACAGCTTCTTGAATTGGTTGTAAGTATTATCTTTTATTACTTGCGCCATCGCCGTAATTGGTAACAGACTGTCCGGGTCTGGTCCAAAGATATTTGGGTCTGGTGCAAAGATATTTAGGCCTGCTACCTTCTAGGGCAGTCTGTCGGCTTCTTTGTTGCCACTGCACTGTGCATATCCTTCCAAACAGGATACCGATATGTTATTTATACTGGAGGCACCCACAAGTGCTTGTGACATTGCCATACTGCTCCTGTGGTAATTTTGTTGACTCCTCAGGGCTAGTAATGATTGTTTCTAATCTGTGTAGATCCAGATTGCTTTGCCCGTCTTGTTACATGGCCTATGTCCATTTAACAGTTTTATTTAAAAACTAGTGTTTTGTGGATAGTTAGCACGACCTGTATATTTTTGGGATTCAGTTTTTGCAGGTGAAACTGTTTTCAACTAACAGAATTTTACATGTATAACTGCTAAACCATGTCACACTGTTTTATGTACTTAATTTTATATCTTAGGAACTTAATCCTGTTTTTCTACTAACACTATTATGTATCTCATATCCGTTGTAATACAGCATTTTTATCCCAGGAAACAATTTGTCTACAAAATTTAGTTACATCAGATATCTATTTTTCAATTTTTATATTTTTGTTTACTATGGAGTACATATGGTTATTTTCCTTACCTTCTCTCATTCTATATATAGTAAATCCTATGAGATGTAATATGTTACTGATTTATCAATAATATCAATACGTTTTACTACTTATTTACATCTGTTAATATTTGTTGTTATGTATAAAATAGAAATTGCAAAGGCAAATCAGCTGGCATGGAAAATAAACTATTATTATAGATTCCTTTTATCGATTATATGCCACTACTTTAGTTGAGTATGGGAATCTACAAGGCAAGTTGGTGCGCTTAAATTAACCACTGACAGATGGCCATACTTGTACGATTTCTATATTTTGATAGCTTTCAATTTAAATAGGGAATTAGATTTCTCACATTTTTTTGGTGGCGTTGTTTTCCAGTAAACAGGACAAAAAAGTTTACCTTATCAGTAAAACTCACCAGGAAGTCATTTGCTTGCAGCCTTTGTACTGATTCAAACATTATAATTTTTAACTGCGGACTTCAGTAATTTATATTACAATTTTTATATCCCAGTTACAAAGCGTTTAACATACAGGTAATTTCATTATACTTATTTAAAATGTAATTAATCTTCAAATTTTGCCTTTGATATAATTTCAATTATTTTTAAAATAAATTCAAAGTCAATTCTTCTTAATTTAATAAGTAGTTAAAATACTATATGTACCACATGGTTGTAAAAATATTTTTCTCTTTCCTTTTCATTTTTTTGGCAATTTATAGTCTAAGAAATCAGCTTACTCGTGCATAGCTAATAATTACTCGTGCATAGCTAATAATTACTCGTGCATAGCTAATAATAACTCGTGCATAGCTAATAATAATAACTCGTGCATAGCTAATAATTACTATTGCATAGCTAAAATTACTTTTGTACTGCTAATCAGCTTACTTTTGTATAGCTTAAATTAATTTCCTGCAGTTTTGTATAGCTAGCTTAATATTTCGTGCAGCTAATTTAAATATATTTTGTACAGCTAACTAGCTTATATTTGCATAGCTAACATTGCTTAAATTCTGCATAAATAACTTGTATAAATTTTGTATGTGCTTATATTTGGTTAAATTTCCTACAATTTTCACCCCATTCATTGAGAGACGTAAACTGCCAAGAAAAATTTAGAATTCTTGCAATAAGAGACAATTGTGGGCCTGGATTGCTGTCCCAGAACCAGCCACCTGACCCATAAACCACCTAGGATACTGGTATCAATTTGTTTTTTATATATATATATTTTTTTCACATTTCAATTTGTCTCAAACCGATTTGTCTAATTTTTTTATGTAATATATTTTGTCATTCATTTTAAACTATCTTTTTATTTCTCTTACCAACAATTTCAGTCCGATCTATAGCAGACTGGTTATTCGAGAAAAAGAGACTATTTTGCTTATTTCACTATAGATGGTGCCCAATTTAACATCAATTTTTCTTTGTCTCCTTTTCTCGAAATAAACAGAAATCTGTCGCTTATGCTGTACATGTCAGAAAGGGTAAGTTTCTCCACTCTTACGAATACTCTGGACCCACGGCTCTCTGCTCCGGCTTAAACCAGCTAGTCGTCCGCACATGTTGCCTCAATTCTTTCTCAAAAATAAATAATAAGAGAAAGGAGGTAACAGTCTACGGACATTTTCTTTTGCAGCTATGGTTATGCCCACCAGTTCCATCTGTATTACGCTGGCTCGCCCATCCACAGCACATTTATATTGGATTTGCAGACTTCTAGAGTTTATTCTGTATTCTGCATCCTGCCCCATCCTTCCTTTTTGATCCGTCTGTTAAGATGTTGATCATACCTTCACCAGCAGCCTCATTCTCGCTATTCAAAATTGTAATACTCAGATTTTTTTTCTATTTGAAAATTTATTACTTAGGCTATGTACATTTATTTCAAGTGCTGGCCACTTTGCATCAGTTTTATTGTCTGTCAGCTCTTGTTACCTCCTTTCTCTTATTATTTATTTTTGGGAAAGAATTGAGGCAACATATGAGGACGACTAGCTGGTTTAAGTTGGAGCAAAGAGCCGTGGATCCAGAGTATTCGTAAGAGTGGAGAAACTTACCTTTTTTGATATGTACAGCATAAGCGATTGATTTCTGTTTAGTTCGAGAAAAGGAGACAAAGAAAAATTGATGTTAAATTGGGCACCATCTATAGTGAAAATGAGTAGAATTGCCTCTTTTTCTCGAATAACCAGTCTACTATAGATCAGACTGAAATTGTTGGTAAGAGAAATAAAAAGATAGTTTAAAATGAATGATAAAATATATTACATGAATAATAGATAAATCAGTTTGTAAAGACTAATTGAAATATATATATATATATATATATATATTTATATATATAACAAATTTATACCAGGATCCTAGATTGACTATTGTTGAGGAGACTGGTTCTGGAACAGCAATCCAGGCCCACAATTATGTAGTTTTTTTTGAACAGTTAATGAAGTTTTATCTATATGCAGAAAGATAAGCTATGCATAAGCTATGCAAAAGCGATGCAGAAATGTAGAAGATATGCAGAAACTTATACAGAAATGTATAAATATATGTGTATAAATATATAAGTACATAAGTATATAATAAGCTGATTTCGTAAACTATAAATTGCCAAAAAATAAAAAAGAAAGAAAAAATTTTAAAACCATGTGGTACATATATTTTAACTACTTATTAAATTAAAAAGAATTGACCTTGGATTTAAATTTATTTTAAAAATCATTGAAATTACATCAAAAACAAAAATTGAAGATTAATTAAATTAGTAATAAATGAAATTTACGTGGATGTTAAACATTTGTTAACGCGGATATAAAAATGTAATATCAATAACTGAAGTCCACAGTTAAGTTTATATATGTTCGAATCAGTACACATGCTGCAAGCAAATGATTTCCTGGTGAGGTTTACTAATAAGGTAAATTTTTTTTGTCCTACTTACTGCAAAATAATACCACTAAATAAACTGGAGAAATCTATTTCCGCCAATTAAATTGAAAGCTATAAAATATAGAAATAGTACAGGTATGGTTGTTGAGTTAAGCGCAACAATCTGCCTGATGTAGATTCCCGTACTCAACCAAATTACAGAATCGACAAAAGAAATCTATAATACCACATACCATAGCTGACTTAGATTGCAACAATTTGTAATTTCTATTTTATACATAACCAAAAATATGAACTGCCGTAATAAATAGTAAAACGTATTGTGAGGACTCAGTAAATGTATTACATCTTATAGGATCTATATATAGTAACGAGAAAGGTAAGGAAAATAAAAATATGTACTTACATAGTAAACAAAAATATAAAAATTAAAATATAGGTATCTGATGTAACTAAATGTTTTGTAGACAATTGTTTCCTGGGATGCTATAATAGAACGGGAATACATAATAGTGTAAAAAAATATAACTGAGTTCCTAAGATATAAAAATATGTACATAAAACAATGTGAAATGACTTAGCAGTTATACAAGTAAATTCTGTTAGTTGAAAACAGTTTCACTTACAAAAACTGAATCAAAATGTTACACAGATCGTGCTAAATATAAACAAAATACTAGTTTTTATATAAAACTGTTAAATGGACATAGGCCATGTAACACTCTCTTTTGTAGTTTACATACCTTTCATTCTTGTAATTGTTTAGATAATATGTCTATGTTGTTATAATTTGCAAATAAATCATTTATTAATATTATGTAGCGCATATCATTAAAATTTTATCAATGGTCTATATCATAAGGGACAGCTTTAGTAGTAGAGCTTAAAACACGTCTACTAAACATTATTAAGCGCCAAAACGTAAAGGTCTTGAATTTAGAACAATTTTAAACTTTTTCCAACTGATGTATACTATCACTGCTTAATACTGTTGTGTTTTGTGGTTATTATCTTGTAACACCTTAAAACTCTGCTTGTTGTAGTGTTGTTTTACTGACTGCTTTACAATCACATTCAGTTTCCAAATCTCTAGAATCTTTGCAAGGCAATAACGTCTCCATTGATTGCTCTACCAAATATCAGAAATAAACACACTAGCGTTGGTCTTATGTTTAAAACATACGGTGCGTAAACCTCTGAATTGGATGAATATATCTGCGGTAATCAATTTCAATTCTCCGTTCATAAGTTAATGAAAATGGTCTACTCTGCCGGGTATAATTTATTTATAATTTGTCTGCAAAGGCAATAATGTATTATTTTGGTTATCGTATTGTCCAAAACAAAAGCTGGTATGCGTAGCGCTTTTTCCTTTCACCATTTCAATCGTCATTTCATTTGGGTTGTTTGATTTATCGTTTTTGGCAGAACGCGAGCATAAAAAATGTATACGAAATTTGAATGTACATTAAATAACATGCTCGCCACGGTATTATTAAAATTAATTGCTCTCGTTTTAATTACCGATGCATATAATATAGACTGTCTCTAGGGACTGCAGTTATATTTTTATAAACTCTGTTGTATTGCGTTTTGAAATTGAAATGAACGATATAACGCGAGTAATGCTAGAATTTGCTGCAAATGAAAGTATGACAAATTATTAAAACTGTATATACTGTTTCATGCAAAAAAATTGAAAAGGTAGATTTTAGTGTTGGATGAATTGTACAAGGAAAGTCTTGTGACTAATAAAGATATACAATAAGATAAACTTAAAAATAATTGAAGCAACAATGACAGTTAAAATAACAAATATTAATAATAATAAATCGTCTTTTTTATATTTCTGTCTTGGTGAAGCTCAGCAAGCTGTTCTACTATTTAACCAAGAAAACATTTTAACAAATATTTAAATACAAAATAACTGGATAATATTTACTCTATAACTAACTGATACACTGAAGAGAAAAGTTTGTAAAAAATAACATAACAGGAAAAATAGTGTCTGAATACGCAAGGTCACTGTTCGACAAGAAATAATTTCTTCATTATTTCCTTGAAAGTTAATTTTGAAGGGGTTTTAAAATTATTTGAGAGAGAATTATAAATTTTTATTAGAGAAAGATCTTGCCGTAGAATGTTGAGGCATGGTAAGTTGGTCGATATTTCTTAGTTCTCTTTGATATACATGAACCCTTGGCACTATTTTAAAAACCGCTACCCAAGGAATCACTACTTCCACATCCACATTTTCTATCCAAGTCTTATACACACTAAATCCCCATGTAATATTTTACTCCCTTTAATAATAGGGTGGGGGTGGCAATGGAGGTTGTAGAACGTTAAAATTTTTTTTGAGATGTTTCTTTTTTTTGACATTATAGAATTTATTGTTCATGTAATAGAATTTACATAATACCCTATTTGGGCGTTGAACAACAGAGTAGGATTTAAAGGCTAAAAACTAAAATTGAACCTAACCTAAGCGAAGACAAGACAATCCACTACAACCAATTTGTTTTGTAAAATAAATAAATACAACATTTTTTTTCTGAATACCTACATATACACATACATATGAACACATATTTACATATATATACCTATACACACATATATATTACCTAGCCTATACCTTATGAGTAACTTATATACAATGTGTTATCTATAAAAATGAAGTACATATAAAGATTTGATGCAATGGAAAATCTTAATTTTTATATTTGAACATCCACTGGAGATGTTATATAATCCTGCAAGGAGTAGTGTGCTTGATTTATAAAATATTTTTTTATAATTTGTTCAAACTTATTTAATGTCAACTGTCTATATCTGTGGGTATTTTCTTATAGAACGATTTCCCCAAATGATAAATTGTATTTCTGGTTAAGTTAGAATGAGACTGGGGCAGACATAAGTGATCGGCGTTGCGTAATTGTGTACATTTTCTCTTTTTTCCATAATGTGTGTATTTTTATGTATATGTAAGACAGATTCAAATATGACTAAGTCATATAGTGTTAATATTATTAATTTTTTTAAAAATGGTTTACAATGATCTAGATAACCTGCACCCGATAATATTCGTACTGCTCTTTTTTGCAGTAAAAATATTATATCAAGGTTGATAGAGTTTGAAAATCCCCAGAAGTTAATACAATATCTCAGATTTGACTCAAATAGAGCATGGTATACTTGTAGAGCAGCTTCTCTGTTCAGTACTTGACAGGTCCTTTTTATTGCAAATAGTGCCGATGATAGTTTTTTACTTAAGTGTGTTATATGTTTATCCCATTTCAAGTTTTCTTCAATTTTTAAGCCTAAAAATTTATATTCTGGAACACGGTTTAATGTAGCTTCATTGATTTTGATATTAGGTGAATAATGTTTGTTAAACATGATACATTTAGTTTTCTGGGTATTTAGAGATAATTTATTTGAGGAGAACCATGTATTTATCAGAGCCAGGTCCCTATTTACGCCTTGCTGCAGTACTAGTGCATCGCTATTACTCCAACAAATGGAGGTATCATCAGCAAATAATGTAAATTTAGCAGCACCTGGAAGGCTTGTAAGATCATTGACATACAACAAGAACAAGAGGGGATCTAGTACTGATCCCTGTGGGACTCCAGTCCGTATTTTTTTTCTTAGTTGATCTAATTATGTTACCGCATCTATCATAAACTTGTATTAATTGCTGGCGGTTTTTTAGGTACGATTCGATCTAGAGCCTTATTTTTACCTCTAAGTCCATAGTGTTCGATTTTGTCTAGTAGGATAGTATGATCTACACAATCGAATGCTTTCTGTAGATCACAAAACACTGCTAAAGTAAATTCTTTGTTATTTATTCTTGAGAAGACATGTTCAAGAAAATTGTAGACTGCATCTTTGGTACTTTTGCCTGTTTGGAATCCATACTGATCAATTGTTATTAAGTTGTGTAACGTTAAAAAGGATGTGATCCGTTTTTTAATTAACTTTTCGATTATGTTTGATATTATAGATAGAAGCGCAATGGGACGATAATTTGCGGGACTATTATTGTTGCCTCCTTTATGTATAGGTATTACTATAGCAGTTTTTAAACAGTCTGGAAAAATCCCCGTTTCGAAGGAGTTGTTTATTAGGTATGATATTATTTCGATTAAATCAAGAGGGAATTTTTCAATTACTTTTAAGGTTAAGTTGTCGATACTTGACGACGCCTTATTTTCTAATGCATTTATTACTTCAAGGACAGGATAGATGCTGTGGGTGTTATGTAGAAATTATTTGGATTGGCGGTTTTATTTTTGAGAAAATCTGTATAATTTATATTTGTTATATTTTTGTTTTGTTCAGTGGTTTTGCTTCCTGTCTATGAATTGGTTGTTTAGGTGTTCGACCACTTCATCTAGTGTATTTATAATTTCTGTTTCTAGATTTAATTCAATTTGTAGCGTTTTTTGCTTGGCCCTCCCCGATATTTCATTCACAATTTTCCAAGTTTTCCTAGCAGAATTTTTTGATTTGGATATTGCTGCTTTATAAAATATATTTTTGGCTTTAACACATATTTTCCTAAATAATTTTTTATATGTTTTGTAATAATTTAGAAAATTTATATTTGTGGTATACTTGCTTATATACGACAATGACCTTTTGTTTTTGGCAGATATTTTTGACTTTCGTAGTCCAAATTTCATTTTTGAAGTTTATTTTTTAGTGTAAAAGAGTTTTCAAAGGCCTCAATTAATTTATCATAAAAATATGTAAATTTTTAATGACGATTCTAGCGTATAAATTGGGATCCAATCTGTTGATGACAATTTAGATAAGGTATTGATGTTATTATTTGAGAGGTTATGAGTATACTTTACTACTTTTGAATATGGGGCTTGATTTATTGTTACTGTACCCAACAAGGCGTCGTAGTCATTTAGGTCTGTGTAAAGTATTTATAGAGAGATTTGTGACATATTTAAATTTGAACAAAAATAGTCAATAATAGTAGCTGTAGTTCTAGTTTTTCTAGTGAAAGAGTTTACATGCATTTTTAATTTATGTGAAAGCAAGACACATTTTAATTTAACTGTGTTTGGCAAGTTTAGGGCATATTTAATGTTTGTTTCGTTCTTGTATACACACTAAATCACTTTTTTTTTTATTCCCTTTCATAATAGTGTGGGGGTGGTATTGGGGGTGATAGTGGGGGATAGCTGATGCCAAAAAAAAATTTGAGACCTTAACTTTTCGTACTGACCTGGATTGCAATTTTATGGACTCTTGCCTATTTACCCTTATTTACCATATTTACCCCCGAACCCTTCAACGGAATTATATCATCAATTATATAATCTAGTTCAAGATCTCGATATAATACATAAGTGTACCAAATTTCAAGTCAATATCATAAACGGTTCCAGAGTAAACGTGCGCGCAAAAAAGTTACAGACCGACAGACAGACAGACCGAATTTTTTTTTTTTGCTCAAATTTAAAATCTCGACGTTTCATGACATTTTAAGCCTATTTCAACAAGAATTTTTTTTGCGTTACTGGATGTGGAAATAGAAATAAATATTCTGGAATTCGATTTTCTAAAACGTTATAAGTAAAGCAGGCTAGATGTACAACTCTACGGTTATGCATTTTTAACCACCCTATTTCTAATAAACAAATGCTTATATAATCTGTACGGCGTAAACCAAAAGTAAATCTGATGCATGAATTTTGTATTTGTTGTATTCTAGTGGAAGATTTTAGATTTAAACACGGGCCATAAGCAGCGTCACACTAATTAGACAAAGATAATATAATGGAATCGAAAATCAAAAGTGTAGATAAATAATATTGTGTGTATAAATAACAACGGGGCTAAAATTGAACCTTGGGCACCATACATCAAAATTTCGTCATTTGACATGTCATTTATAATCACATACTGCCTTTTATCGGTGAGAAATGATTTTATTAGATTTGTTGAAGTTTCGTCAAAGTCATAATATATGAGTCTGGTACATAGCATTTTGTGATTCATAGTATCAAATGCTTTACTGTAATCCAGAGAAAGAAGTATCGTGATATTGCCGTTTTCCAACCCGTTAATAATATCGTCAGTTATTTTTATGAGAGCACTAGTTGGGCTATGATTCTTCGAAAGCCAAATTGGTTGGTGGGTTTAATTGAATTATTTTGTATATAGTTATATATTTCATTACATACCAGCCTTTCAATAAATTTTGACAAAGCTGGTACTATATTTATTGTTCTCAGATCTGAATATTCACTGGGTTTAACTTTATTTATAGGGAAGATGATAGATTTTTTCCAGATTAGGGGATATTTTGCAGTAGCTATGGCCGTGTTTATAATATATGTAATTATAAGTGTCAGATAGGGTAGACATAGCTCAGCATTTCTACACTAATTTTATCGTTGCCTACCGCATTAGATTTAATATTAATAATATCTTCCTCCTTTGCAGATACTAATTGAAGGATAATGTTATGGTTAAATTTGTTAGATCCATAAAAATCGATAGATGCTTGAGGAGGAGAGGTGACAATTTTAGAAACAAAGGTAATGAAAAAGTCGTCAATTTTGTTAGAATCGCTAAGGTGCTCTAGTGTATTTGATTTTAGCTTTTTTGTAATAATAGTAAATGAGTTAAGGGTATCCCAAGTTTTTTGGTATTGTGCTGTTCTTGAATGAATGTTAAATATCCCTTCTTTTCCTGTTGTACAGCAGTATTGACCATGGTATGTATATTTTTATAAGTATACCAATCATCCGCATGTACTTTTGGTTTAATTATTCGAACTTTTCTAAGCGGTGCATGAACATCAAATAGACTTCTTAAGTAAACATTAAAAGTGTCTGTAATTTCATCGATATCATTAGAGAATATAAGTTGTTCCAAGGTAGGCTAGTTAAGTCTTTATAGAAGTCATCATAATTAAAGTATTTCCTAAAAGTTCTAACAAATTGCTTAGGCTTGACCGCATCATAGTTTAATT
Organism: Leptura quadrifasciata; assembly: GCA_963675555.1. Lineage (NCBI taxonomy): Eukaryota > Metazoa > Arthropoda > Insecta > Coleoptera > Cerambycidae > Leptura > Leptura quadrifasciata. The sequence continues at coordinate 84,236,523 of OY776679.1, read as the reverse complement.
AGCAAATCAGAAGTTTTCGCGGTTTGAAGTTGACAAAATGTAACGCGAAAAACGGAACACTTGGTATGATATTATTGACTTTATTTCAGTTGCAGAACGTAGTTCTCCTTGTGCTCTTTTTACGTGACAATAAGCAAATGAGGATCTTTTACACGAAGAAAGTTATAACGGTTCTTGAAACCGTTGCACCTGTCAACTTTTCTATAAAGTGTCAATATCTCTGAAACGGTTAGGTTTAGGTGTAGGATATGCTACATATTTTCGACTCAGAATTTTATGCTCTTTTCGAAAACTCTAAAATATATAGGGCGTTCCATTTGAAATAAGCAAGTTGGTATCGACTTCCGGTATAAGCGGAAGTGCTTGAAATTATTTTAGTTGGATTGGCCACACCGACATTAGTAATTATCTAAATTTTAAAATTTTTCTGATGCGTACTTTTCTCTATATCGATCGATTTAGTTCCCGGTGAGACACACTGTATAAGTGATATATGAATGTGTATTTTCATAAAGTAATAACGATTTGTGAATTCGAAAAAAAAATTGTTCTATAATTTAGCTGTTCCTTCCTGTGTAAGATTACATAAAGAAGAGAAACTTAAAAACAAAATATTCTAAGATTTACTAGTTTTAAAGAAATCAATAATCATTGTTGGCTAATATTTGCTAATCAGAAAAAAAATGCATGACATCCCGCCCTCTGATTTGAGATATAAAGTTGAAAATTCTCATCGAAATTCCCAAACCGTTTTTCCATTAAGTTTCCATCAGACCAATTTGAGTTACCAGAAGGGACACTCGGAAAATTTATGTGAAATTAGGAAACGCCCACAAAGGGAAATTACTGGAAATTACCTGATGTCTTACAGGAAGTGCTGCTACATGTAGATTGGCAAAGGGACTCGAGCCTATTCAGGTGGCAGGAGCATGGAATGATGTGTCCTTTAACGGTCCTTTATAAAGCCGCAATCATTTCATTACATCGTCGTCAGGCACTGGAGTGGTTTGCCTCCAAGAACGTCGAGTGATCCTGGAACAAAAATCATGTGTCTACTATAATAGAGGGTGACTTCAAGGGTTTTAATTGATAATACTGTTTTTAAACGCTGTTATTGCCGTATCTGATCTACACGTATTCCTATGTGACGCAAATAGACATTAATTTTTATATAGGATATCCCATAAATTCAATGCAATCAATTTAAATTAAATAAAATATCTATTACTGTTTGATTTGCAGAATAATTGATAGTGAAGCGAACAGTATAAAATTAAATTCTCTATTTTCACATTTTTTTTACAATTTATTATATTCCAACACTAGCAAAAGAGTACGAAGTACAAAGATTTTCAAATAATTAAACTTGAATAAATAAGCTTAAAATTTGAAAAACAGTTTTTATTTAAATACTAATTTCATAAAAAAAAAATAACAATAATTTATAAAAAGATTTGTCTTTGGTCACAAATGTTTGAAGTGACTTTCGTTTACTTCGATACACTTGACAATGTGTTTATTAAACGACCGAATTATTTTAAATAATAAGTGTTCATTTTGAAATGATTCGATTGCATTTCTAATTCTCTGCAATAACTCTTCTCAATTATTTATTGCATCTTGATACACAAGAGATTTCATGCACCGCGTACGCAAAAATCCAACGGATTAAAATCGGGGCTGCACGGAGGCCAAGGTATATTGCTCCCGCGACCGATAGGAATGTGTATTTACGTAGTTTGTGACCATCTTTCGCTGGTGTCGGCAAGTTAATAAGTAGATCAATTCACCACTCCATGGTATAGAATTGCACTTTTATCGCTAGCTGGCATGCCATTTGAATTACCACCTTATAAGCCTTTCGCCAACAGATGGCGCTCGCTAGGAAAATATATCAATTTATTAACTAGATGTGTATATCTTAGGAAATCTACAGTATAGACTATTACAATAATTAGCATAGACAATTGTCTATTCTCCAGATATGATTTGAAAAAAAAAAACAACAAATTTCTTGAGAAGCCAAACTTCTGAAATTTTGAACATAGAATACCATGATCAAGTCTGTCAAATGCTTTAGTGAAGTCTGTGTAAATTACATCAACTTGTGAGTGATACAGAAAAGATTGGTTGAAGTAGACCTTCCCTTGAAAAAACCGTGCTGATATTCACTAATGCGATTCTTTGCATAAGAAAATGTTGGGTCATAATATTTCGAAGGTTTTAGAGACATTGTTGATAATCGTTTCAGGTCTGTAATTCTCAATATTATTTTTTTCTCCTTTTTATATATAGGGATTATTTTAGAGCATTTTAAAACATCGGGAAAAGTATTTGATTTAATTGCCAAATTAAATAGAAATGTAAGAGGAGTTGTAAAAGCACTAGCACAATCATGTAATATAAAAGCAGGAATTTTATCAGGGTCCATCGTATATTTAGGATTGATTTTTCTTAAAGAATTCAAGGCTTCATGTTCAGTACATTGTTCAATTATTAAAACATCAGTATTTGTATCTTCTACATTGTCCACAACTGAGACATTAGAGGTGATATACGAACTGCAAAAATATTGAGCAAAGCCATTTACTAACTCTTTATTGCCTGCGAAATGTTCATCTCCGTAATGCATTGCTGTTGGAAAATTGCTAGTAATTTTCTTACTGTTAATAAATTGCCAAAACCTATTGGGGTTGATCTTAATATTGTTTTCAATGTCATGACAATAACTTTTATATTCAACATTAACCTGATCTTTGACATAGGTTCTTAATAATTTAAATTTTTCTTATGAAGTTCTATCAAGTAAAATAAGTGAAACATATATTCTGAATATGAACCGATTATACAATACAATAGTTATGACCAAAGAAAGATTTGGCTAAAATCAATAAAACATCCTGTATCTCAGTAAGGAAGGACGATGGATGCATTAATGCTGGGTAATCTGGAACCGCCAAAGTGCCCTCTATCCACAAGTAACGTATGTATCTTTAACTTTGAAACACCCTATATAAACTTCAAGTAACAATTTACTTTTTACTACATACGCATAATAAAATTTATTGTTGCTAAAGGCTTTACGAAATTGAACCGTAATAAGTTTGAGAACAATATTGGAGTCATTTATTTTATTAAACCAGTGTTTACTGTAAACCTTGAGTCGGTTCAACGTCATACAAATAAGTAAAAATAATCCGCTGCTGCAGACCGTTACTATCTTTGTGGCACTACCTTCGACATGTATTAAAAGAAATAAACAAGCGAAAAATGCTCACTCTGGTCAACATTACTGCTTTCCCTTAATTCCCCAGAAGTATTTCCTTCCCAGTGGCTTGAAAACCGATGGAGAGAAAACCGTTCGAGCTGAACATGTCAGATTTTCAATGCCTCAGGGACTTTCGGGGGTCCAAATTCGTATATTTCCTTCCCTTTGTTACCTTCAGTCTGAGGGAGAAACAGTGTGATACAACAAACGACACCCTCACAAATAGGCGACGGGCTTTACTGCGACACGTGTACTACGCTTAGTGAGTAAATTGCTCGTGTACGAGGGATAAAGGATAAGTGGAATCAGGAAGCGAATACTAATTTGTACGATTCCTGTGCGAAGGTTGGATTGTTAATTAAAAATTAATTTAATAACGGCGCCGCGGGCCTCGTCGATGTACGATGAAATTGTGTAATCTATGAAACATGTTCATCGTAGAAGTTGGCATTTAGAATGACTTACAGCATGTAATTTTTAGTTATTAGGCATCATACTAATATACACCTAAAAAGAACGGTTTAATTGACCCTGTCTTCGAACTGCATAATAATGACTCCTATGAATTAATTAGTTCCTTAACTCAAGCTTAAATGTCTACGTTAAAATCTGACATGTCTAATTTTCTGAAAGAAGTCGCCTGATGAATATGTACAAGTTGTGTAACCTCCTATTGCGCATTTGCAACAAAATATATCTTTTTCACCTAGTGGCTGTGGCGTATCTGCTACTATTTCTAGTTAGTTATTTATTGTTGTGATCTTTTTTAATATAACAAAACGTTATATGGAATTTTTAGCGCAATTTCCAAACAACATTCAACATGTTAAAGCTAAGGATAATATCATTGCTGATACGCTTTCACGTATAGATGATTTATCTTCACTGGAACAATGTATTCCTAACAATGCTCAAACTCACACACTAGTAGATCATATATCTGCAGTAAATTATCCAGATTTTAATTTAGAATCACTGAGCGATGAACAAATTGAGATGAGATTTGGTGTGATGTTTCTAATTTCAAATTTCGAACTTATATACCGGCCAAAATGAGGTGCGCTATTTTTGACATTTTTCATAATAATTTAACTCATTCAGGAATTCGAGCAACTAAAAAATTAACTAACAGTAAATATTTATGACCTAAAATGAATACAGACTGCACCTTATGGTCAAGAACATGTATCAATTATTGTCAGACAGCTAAAATAAATAATAACACCAGAGATAATTACGACCTCCTTTATCCCGGAGGGCTTTAGAAGAGCCTTGTGTGGGAGGGGGTTACAAATTTAGAGACAAGGGACAGACCCAATATCCGTGTATGTAGATAAGCTATTAGACTTTTATGCCAAAATCCCATATTATTTCTTATGGAGGTTCATTCTGGTTTTCCAAGGTCATGCGTGTAAAGAGCCATCTGAAGTTAGCCGCGTATGCGCAGGTCTGTAGCTGTTCTATATGTTAACAGATACAGATCGGTACGTGCACCACAGAGATCAGTAGAAAAACCATACCTGCAGTGCCGTATTAACCCCAAGGCAATGAGGCATTCCTCCCACAGAATTGCCTTGAAAATTTATTTTATTACAAATGAGGCTGTGGTGAGGATTATTATCGACATCTAAAAAAAAAGGTTATCATGATTTAAACTGCAGAAGCCTCCACCACAATTTTGCCTACAGGCCCCCGTCCATGTTAATCCGGCCCTACATACCTCTACCCACATGGACCAGTAGAAAAGCCGTACCCGTTAACGCGTAGAACAACTACAGACCTGCATAAGAAATAACATGGGATTATGGCGTAGAAGTCTCATAGCTTATCTACTCGTGAATAGTGGAAAAATCCCTCTCACAGTATTTTCCACTATCACGACCGAGAATCGAACTAGGAACTGTTAGGTTAGAAACAAGTGCGCTTACCTCTCGACCATCAGTCATACATACAAAAACTCGAAGTCCCTAGAGGACGTTTTGAACAGATTCATATATATATATATATATATATATATTATAGGTCCATTACCTCCATCCGGAGGTTGTCTTACATTCTTACTGTAGTTGAACGTTTTACTCATTGACCAGAGGCATATTCTCTGTGTACATTATGTGCTCACTTTGAATCTAGATTATTTTCACAATTTTCAAAATTCATAGGATTTCACAGAATATATACTACTGCATATCATCCTCAAAGTAATGGTGGAAGAGTGAACTTCCCCTTTTGAAATTGTATATTTATTTCTACGTTTTTTAAGTATATATCATTATTATTATTATACAAAAACATCTGTATTTATTATATCCCAGAGAACGACCTACTAAGATTGACAGCATAGCCTTCACAAAATCAAGGTCAAAATATTTCAGAAAGGATTCGGGAAAGAATATTAATCGATTTTGTTTTGTTTTTAATTTACAGTAGATTTTCTTGGGAGTTTGTTTAACTAACGTTTTTGAACTAATTTTCTATCTTGAAATTAAAATTATATAAACCACAGTGAAAAGCAAATAAGACAGGGTGTACGTACTTTTACGACGAATTTATTCTACGGTGATACTAGCAACTTTCACACCCTCGTATGCAATCGGAATGCGCAAGCATCGTGCGTGGTGAGAAATGAGGGTTGTAGTATGAAGTTATGAATAAAATTACTTGCATGATGTGCGGGTCTGTAGGAAGGGGATGAATAGTAATAAACGTGTGGGGTTGCTTACGTCGCTTTGCACAAGTGAATTTAATTGAAGCGTGTATATATAGATGAGTAATTTTTCTAGGGGGTAAGGACCTCATTTTAAACGGATTAAGCAATTAAAATATCGCAAGGAATATTTACCCAGACGCAACTATGTAGTTGGTGGGGTGTGGGGTTTAATATTAAGAGAATCCTTTAGGATTATTTCCTCGAGTGAAAGTGAACTTCAATAACAAGCGACGAAGTTGTAATATTATATGGTTAATATCTATTATATTAGATATCAAAAAAATGAATGGATATGCGAAATGTAGATAAGGATTTAGTTTAGAATGGAGTAGAGTTAATTTGTTACCATCGACGGCTCCTGAAAATTTACCTTTAATTTAAATAAGATTTTTGAAAAACGATCATGACATTCTCATAAGCGACGTACCTAAACATAAACATTTTGGACGAAAACCACCCTGTAACTTAGGATTATCTTAATATTATTACAGAATATGGCTTTATATAATAAAAACTGGAGTTCCACAGGGAACAGTCTTAGATCCTACCTCATTCCTGCTGTTTATCAACGGTTTGCTGGACAAAAATTTTGGATGCAGATGAAACTGTATTGGTATGTTCGGGAGAGAACTGGAACTTAGCGCGACAAAGGGGAGCTGAGGCAATTAGTAAAGTCAAAACTGGTTAGATACAAATTTGTTAAAACTAAAAAAGACAAGACTACCCCAAACGGTGCGACCTATTCTTATAGATAGAGAAACGAATAGATACATTTTAAACACTACTACTATCAAAATTATTTTCGATAATCACCTAAAATGGGATAACCATATTAAATATTTAAATGTAAAGCTAAAAAAAACTAATATAAAAATTCTATAACTTTTTTTTATAGTGGAGGGGAAATCCTACATGGACACCAGGCGCTAGGGTTTGCGCGCACCGGGTAGTGTCCGACTCCTACCGACTAAAACCCCTCCTGGATTAGTGTTTCCACGTAACCTGGAACTGCTTTCGCTTTCCATCAGACGACGGGTCATTCAGCTTGTATTGGTGTTAGTAAAACCTTTCCACGTTTTCTCTTACATCCCCCATCTGTTGAAACAATTAGGGGTTCCGGGCTAGATTTCTTCTGTCCTCTTCCTTTGTCTTCATTAGTCGTTTTAGAGCATGTGCTACATTTTCCCAGTTCTCCTCCGATTCCAGCATATACCTAATTAGCTTATCAGAGTTCCAATGATCTCCTGATCTCTCGGTCCTCCACCGGTTGCAGTAGAACACGGTATGTCCTGGGTCGTCATTCTCCCCACAGTACACACACTCCCGTGTGTCAACCTTTCCTATATCAAAGAGATATTCCACAAAGCTACCATGTTCCGTGAGAGCCTGATTGAGGTGGAAGCTCATCTACCCATGCCCCCCTCTCCATCCACGTTCTTATATTTGGAATAAGTCGTCTTGTCCACCTTCCTTTAGTTGAGTTGTTCCAACTAGTATGCCATCTCTCGAGGAGTCTCTCCCTTGCCTCTTGCTTCCATATTCCTTCATATACCTCTTCTCTCCTTGGCCAGTAGATCTATCGGGAGGACTTCAGCTAGCACTAGGACTGCTTCGTACGACATAGTTCTGTAAGCACTGCAAACTCTGCGTACAGCACTCCGCTGCACTCTCTCAAGCCTCCATCTGCTGCTCTGTACCACCATCGAACTTTCCCATACTGGGGCCGCGTACAGTAGAATGAAAAGCACAACACTGCATAATACCCTTATTTTGCTAGCTTTGGGCCCATACGTGTTACACATAAGCCTCCCTAAGGCAGAGGCAGCTATCGCCGTCTTTTCTGCTGTCTTCCATGCATGTAACCCATAGGTTAGCCGTGGGTCTAACCACATTCCCAGATATTTTAAGCCCTTGCTAGATCTAATCTCCATCCGGTACAATTCTTTTCCTGGTAATGATGATGCACTCTGTTTTCTCTGGGGCTAGTTCTAATTGCACACCATTTAACCACCGCTCTATTCTCCTAATGGTTTCATTTACACCTGCCTCTACTCCATCCACCCAGTTTCCTGTAGTTGTTATGGCCAAGTCGTCGGCGTACCTTGTCACCGTAACACCGCCCGCCATGGGCAGCTGTAAAACGTCATGGAACATTAAATTCCACAGGGTCGGACTCAGGACCGATCCGTGTGGAACCCCGCAGGTCACCTTCTTCTAGTATGTACCGTTTTCTGCCTCTCATCCAATTCTTCTGTTCTCCAGATAACTCTTAGTGATTCTGAGCAAGTAAGGAGCTACTCCCACTCTCCTCAGACTACTGACAATCTCAGCTCACCCAGGTTTGCGTTAAACGCATTTCTGACATCCAGGGTCATTACTGCGCAGATCCTTTTAGAGTTCATGGCCTCTCTTGCAATCTCCGTAATCCTCCTTAAAGCCGTACTGATTATCCGCCAATCCCCCTTTCTACTCTATTTCAGTTTCTAATCTTCCCAATAGAAGGTATTCCAGCAGTTTGCTCCATACGTCCAACAAACACAATGGCCTGTAAGAGAATAGTTCCTCTGGCGGTTTATTCCTTTTTGCTATCAATACGAGCCTTGCTCTCCTCCATCTGTCCGGAAAAGCCCCACTCTCCAGCGCCTGAATCATAATTCTCAGGGTAACCGCGGGATACTCCTCTGCAACTATCTTCACTAATCCTAACTAATCCAAACTACAAACATTAGAAGAAGCATTTCTACAAAACGGTTACGACAAAGGACATATAACTCGATCCATACACAAAGCACAAAATCCTTCCCAAATTCAACAGACAGGAACTCTTCCTCAGCAAAAAGCCTTCCTAACCTATATCCTAATAGAATTAAACCTATAAATCGTAATATATCCTAGAAAATGCAATGAATATTAACGTATGAACAAAATGTTAAATACTCCCCTCAGATGTCATAACATATAATGTTAATAAATGGAATTGTAAAATTAATAACAAATATATTAACTATATAATTTAAAAAAATGTACAACATGTAATAATGTTGCAGTAGTAATATAAATAAAATAAATAACTCTGAAAAACAGTGAAGGAAATTAATGGTACTTAATTCAATAAGTAAAATTAAAAAAAACTACAGATATAGGAGGAACACAGTTAATAAGAAGAGGAAATGTGCGAAATTTTTAATAAATTCTTTATAATGATAAAGACATAGCTAGCAAAATCAATCCAGTAATAGTCTGCATGCATGTATCCTGTTGGGTGGTGGAATAGCTAATACTAAACTAGGCGATAAAAAAATGTTGGGAAAATAGAAGGTGGAATAGCTATCATACAATGATAAGAAATAAGGAATAAGAGATAGATCTAACTCAGTCAGTTGAATAAAATGCTCTTATCCTTACTTATTTTTTTAAAATTTTATTATCCTTGAATTAGTTGTGATTTTAAAATACTTTCATTAAAAAATCCCGTGCACCCGAATATATTATATGTAAAACAGTTACAGTCTTTTAATGTAATGTGGATCATTAACATTATTATTCTTTGTATATGCTGTATATATTTACATGTTAAATATGTAAAACGCTTGTTTGAATGATAAAGCTCCCTTCTTTCCAATTACTTTAAGTGCAGGAAAATGCAAAATTGATATAGCATTCCCTACACAAATATCATTAATTAAAATAATTAGTGTACGTAAATCACTGATAATTAGACAACACCTATATTTATACGGTGATCCCAAAAATTAATTATTAGTAATACCCACGTGAAAACAGTTTTGGCGACTAATAGACCAGGTCCTGCATAGCAGAAATTGAGGTAATATGAGAAAGTCCCCCTTTCGTGTTGAATTCAAATCGTTTCTCATTGTTGTGTCGGTATTTTTATTTATGTAAGTTTTAGATATGCTTATGATCTATCATTATCATTAAACACGTATTGCTCGCTTGATATATTATTTGTTGCTTATTACTGAATGATTGAATGAACGTGATGAGTGTTTATTATAACCAATCCTATAACTTCGAAAAATGTGACTTTCGTGCTTTATATGCTGCGTTACAAACTGCGAACTGGGATTCTTCCTTTCAAATAAATTATGTAAACGCAGCTTCCGGTTATTCGTATGAAGTCTTCTAGAACCAATTTGATAAATATCTTCCTAAAAGAAGATCGACTTCGAAGCGGAAATATCCTGTATGGTATACTGGACAAATTATACAAATGATCAAACGAAAAGCGCATCATAATGAAAGATAAAGGAAAACTAAATTGTTATATTACAAACAACGATTTTGTACCCTGAGACGCGGTCAAGCTTGAAATTAATAAAGCCTTAACTAACTGCAGCTGAACATAACGTGGAGCACGATCCTTCTCAACTGTGGAATTATGTTAATACTAGAAAAGGTAGCACAAGGATACCTGGATGAATGGTGTATAAAGACATGGAATATACTGCTGCGCGTGACATTGCAAACATCTACTTTTCTTACTTCAGCTCGGTGTACTTAACACCATCATTTAGAGATATTCATACTGATTCATGTGTTTAATGACAACGTGCTTTCTGTTAGTGAAGTGAATGTTAGTGACATCTTTGAAGCAAAGAAGAAGCTTAAACCTAAATTAACTATAGGTCCAGATTTAGTTCCAGCCTTTATTGTCAAGGACCGTATTCCATATTTTGTTAAGCCCGTCTGTTATATCTATAATTTTTGTCTCAAATCTGCCACATTTCCAGATAAATGGAAATGATCGAAAGTAGTTCTTCTATTCAAAACAGGTGATAAGTGTTAAACAGAAAATTATCGACCTATTGGCGATTGGTGATATGTAAATTATTGTTCTAATCCAGCATAGCATGTTATTTGCACAATCACGTGTCACATTGTATTGTACTTCTAACGCCCTAGATGACAGAAGGCAAGTTGATCAAAAGACATATCAAAAGCTTTTGATCACCCTACCTTACTTGGAGCATAACCGTATTTTTAATACTTACAACAGAATTTTAGACCTAGTGATTCATAGTAAAATGTGCTCAGTGGAAAGGTCTGTAGATCCGTCGGTATCTGAGGATGAGCACCATCCAGCTTTAGACATTCTGGTCAAAATGAATCTAAGCATCAATCTGAATAATAAATATCCGTCGGAATTTCAAAGCTGTTTTAATTTTCGGAAACTAAATTTTCCCCTGCTGTACGATATGCTTCTTAATGTCGACTGGTCTGTTCATAATAATGGAAACAACGTTGAAGACACTTGTGAACGTTTTTATGAAATATTATACGACATTTTTGAAGCTTGTGTACCGAAATTCAGACCAAATAAATCCAAGAGGTATCCTCCGTGGTTTACTTTTACTATTATTAAATATATCAAATTAAAAGCTAGGAAACTAAAAGAGTATAAAAATATCGGTGATATAACTTGTTATAAAGATTTTAGACATCTTAGAAGAAAAATCAAAAACAATATTGACATCTCCTATAGAAACTATGTTACAGCTGCTGAAAATAATATAAAAAATAATCCTACTAAATTCTGGATATTTTTAAATACCAAAAGGGGTTTGACAAACATTTCTAATGTCATGAGATATAGTGGAAATGAAGTGCATGAACCTGTTGATATCTTAAATGCATTTGCTGATTTTTTTAGTAGTAGTCATCTCCCTGATAATTTAGTTACACATAACAATTTCAGCAATAAAGGGACAATACATGTTTCGGAATTTAAAGAAGATGATGTACTAAAAGCTTTAAGAAAATGAAGAACAAAATTACAGCCAGACCAGATGGCGTGCCCGCGTTTTTAATAAAAGATTGCACCTGTATTTTTGCTCCACCATTGACGATTATTTTTACTTCTTAAATATAGTAGCTATCCAGATGTATGGAAACACTCTAGGGGTGTCCAATTTTTAAGAAGGGCAACAAATCTCTCGAGAACATAACTAAATATCAATTCACCAGCATGGTTTTATGCGGGGGTATTCTACGACAACAAATTTGCCTTGTATGACTCAATTTGTATCAGAATCAATAGATGACCAAACTCAAACTGATATTATTTATACGGATTTTTCCAAGGCATTCGACAGACTTCACCATTCTATGTTGTTTATGAAACTTATTATCCCTATTACGTCCTATCTCTCAAAATACGTGGCATTTAATGGTTTAGAGTCTGTTGAATACATGGCTACTTCTGGGGTACCGCAAGGGTCTGTTCTTGGACCACTATTATTTATAATATTCATCAATGATATTGTAGATGGTTTAGATAATGTTAACTACTTAATGTATGCCGATGATTTGAAACTTTTTTCTAAAATTAATTCCATTGATGACTGCATTCGGTTGCAAGAAAACTTAAGATAAAATAAGTGACTAATGCATTAAATATAAACTCCCGTTAAATTCTCAAAAATATAATGTAATGTCTTATACACGGAAATTGAATACAATTTCCTACTACTATACCATAAATGATACCATACTTCACAGACTTGACACTCTGCGAGATTTGGGGGTCGTATTTGACAAAACTCTATCATTTAATGTATATATAAATAATACTGTCACTGAATCTAGTAAAATATATGGGCCTTATAGCCAGATATTCCCGTGATTTTTCGAATTTAGATACACTCAAGAAACTGTATTATTATTATGTATATGCCTCACTTCTTTGGACCCCACACTACTATATGCATATTAATAGTTTAGAATCAGTACAACGTAAGTTCGTGAAGTTATTGCATTTAATAATCGGAAGGCTTTTATCCAGCGATAGGCTTTCCGCAAGAAGACTTACTGCGTAAATACTCAATAGTTGGTCTGAGCCGTAGGCGAGAATGTTTCTCACAAATATTTATTCATAAAATAAGTAACAACACTATTGATGCGCCACAATTGCTGTCAAAAATTAGTTTTAATGTTCCCAGAACTTCTCGCCACGGCAGTGTTTTTTACCTGGCTACACCAGATACAAATATCTTAAAATTCTCGCCAATTTATATAGCTTGTGACAGTCACAACGCAATTTGTACTGATATTGACATATTCAACTGTAGCCTTACTGCTTTAAAAACTTACCATTATCGATGAGTTTGATTGATCTGTGTTCTTTTTTAAATTTTTTTTACTTGTTTGTGTTTTCTTTTCTGTTATACTATCGTTCCTTACGTAATGCACGAAAGAGGTTCAAAGACGCTCTCCATGAAAATCTAAAATCCTGCGGTATTGCAGACGAGCAATGGGAACAACTTGCAGCGGACAGAACCGAATGGCGGGGGGTTGTGGCCAGCTATCAAGGAAATGTTGCTGCAAGAAGGCCGAATCCAAGACCTAACCAGGTCTATGTTTGTCCTGACTGCGGTCGACATGTGCTCTCCCGAATTGGCCTCTATAGCCATAGTCGTGTGCACCGTAGATGAATGGGAATTACAATAGACTACACCTTTTACTTGTTTTTTATTGTACACAATTTATCGACTGTAACATTTTTATACTCGGACTCGAGTAACGGCTAATAATAATAATAATAACGTAATGCACATTAACTTATTTTGTACTTTCTTTTTGTCTTTAATGTAAGGGCCTTAAGCCGGATATATGTTTTTCTATAAATATTGTATTTGTATTCTATTATATTTGTCTAATATCTATATTTGTAGTACCTTGCTATACCTCCTGTCCTGTAGTTGGGTAGTTTACCTGTTGGACACAGTAATTAAATAAATAAAGTAAGTAATGTAGGCATGGTTACAGTGTCTCGGAATCTCGGATAATCTAATAAGATTTTTTATCTCCTATTTAACTGATAAGATGCAATATGTCGACTGCATGGGACAAATGTCATTGCCCTATGCAGTAAAGAGTGGTGTCACTCAAGGAAGTAATTTGGGTCCATTATTATTTTTGTTCTTTATTAAAGATCTTGTTATGGCTATTCAAGTGCCTAAACTATTATATGCAGATGACCTGAAAATGTTTAATATCTTAGATAACTTTGAGAGCTGTCTGTCACTGCAGAATGACCTTATTGGAGTAGTTAAGTGGTGTGGTAACAATAACCTAAAAGTCAACATAGGAATGTCAGGAGTAATATTTTTAGATTTGAAAAGAGCATTCGAGACAATTGATAGAGAGATTCTATTGGATAAGCTAAGCGAGTATGGAATTGATGGTGTAGTATGGAAGTAATAATAATAATAATATAATACAATAATAATAACTTTATTTTTAACCCAATTTTACAATATTATTTTTACAGTAGTTATTCTTTATTGTATAAATGCACCTGATTTCAAGGAAATCGTTTTGTGTCTTAATATTTCACTAAGATATTATTATTAACAATATCAATGTACATATCGTATTCGCTACTAACAACTAAAAATTAAAACTAACAAATAAAAGACTAATAATGAATTATTAATAATTATTATAAAATTATGGAGATTAAGTGCAACAATTGAATTAGAAGTTATGAGAATATTTGTTCAAATAAATGTAAATTATGCATGATAAATATTGACAACTTTTTACAGAATAATTTGTAATTATTTATTGCTTTTATGTATTGGGGAATAATATTATATATCTTTGGACCCGTGACGCCAAGAGATTTTTTGTATAAATTAGAATTTGGTCTAGGTGTAAAAAGCACATTGCGTTCATTTTGCCTTGTATTGTGTATGTGGTTTGTTGGTACTCTTAGTTCCTTATTTCTGTAGATAAATTTTGCTACATTAAGGATCTAGAATCCATTTAAATTGAAGACATTACTATCTAGAAGAAGTTGTTCTGTAGAATATCTTCGATTTTTCCAGAGCATTACTTTAAGTATCCATTCTTGAGTTACTTTTATATTTTTCAATTGGCTGTTATATGTCCCACCCCATATTATAAAGCCGTAGATAAGTATGGATTCTATCAAGGATTTATATGTCATTTTTAAAATATTAATTGGAAGAATGTTGCGAAGCTTATAGAATACATGGACAAGCTTTCTTAGTCTTGTATTAAGATATTCGGTAAGGTCATTCCATCTCATTGCCAAGATTTTCTGCTAGAAATGCTCTTACGTTTACTTATAAAGTGCCCGGTACTAATCAGCACCTGTTTTCTCTACTCATTTTTATGTGTCGTGCTTATAACCACAATCAACATAACATTGATATTTTTAATTGTTCTGTTAGTCAATTTACTTACACCTTAAGAAATATCTCGTAAATGTATATTTGTTATTACTTTCTCTATTTATATTTTCCACCAATGGTAATACTGCCATAAGTTTTTATGCAATAAAATGACCGTTAATGTGAGCTACAGTTTGTAATTATAAAGCATCTCCACATTATATTTGACACAAGCCTGCAGGGGTAGCAACCCAACTTGTTATGGCAAATTATAAAGAAACTGAACCAAGATTTTTGCCTACATTTAGTAAATGTTGTCATCCCCAGAAAATTAAAAATGAGAAGAAAATTTTTGCCAAGAATAAATTTTATCTCGAATAAATAGACGCGCCTCCAAAATTTCTTAAATTTGAATTGTTAAATATGGTTTTAAAAAAAAATATTGTCATATGCAGAAAATACTCTTTTCCATCATCTGTGTAAAATGTATATATCTTTTGATGAATAGATCGGGTCGTTTTTTTTCATATTTTAAAATCCCATTTTACCCTTTACAGTTTAAATTGTAAAAATTTCTTTGCAGTGGGTAGAAGGATTTAGGGAAAACAATTTACCCTCCAAGTCTTCACCTTAGAAGGAATTTTCGAAAAATTCTTTCATAGTGGGTAATTTTAGCGATACCAAAGTTAAAATTTCAGGGTTCTAAGCTCTACGATGTCAAGCCAATGAAGTATCTCTATATAGGAATTATTGCACGGTAGGACAAAAATTTGCCTACTTCAGTTGAGATGGCAGACTCTACAGGAAAAAAGGTTCTTAGGCCAAGTTGACCAAACGTGTCACGCAAATCCCACGTCTTTAAAAATTTTGTGTCTCAAAAACTCTGTATCTCGAGTCAATTCGAACAAAAAGGCTAAATGTCGTAACTCTATACTATCTTGTTGGCACCTCTAACTGTTAAACCTCAGTTCAACTTAAAAAATCTTGAATAATCATCATATATAGTGGGAGATACTAGATACTGACGTAGTGAACAATATGTTGTTGATTATTGTAGTGCATGCAGTTATTCATAGTGTAGGCCAAGGAAATTCTGGAAAAATGAAAAACGTTCTCAGAAAATTTAATTTAGTAAAAAAATATATTTAGTTTATTGAAGTTTTATAAACCTACACTATATATAAAATTGAATCTATGTATGTTTGTATGCCCAAAAATCTTAGCCACTTCCAGGCGACACAGAAACTTGAAATTTGCTATGGCTATAGGTTCTGGGGTTCTAATTAAAGAAAATATCGAACATTGTAACATCGTCGAATTTAATTATCCCTATAGGTGATATATTCTTGATATGAACACTCCCCGAGAATTTAAATTTGCCACAAGGGGGCGAGCGTATGTGTGTCTTTACTGAAAACAAAATATAACCAGTGGAAGATTTGGGTGAACGCTGAGAAGTCGGGGGCGATAGCCTTCACACGTCGCTTTGCTGAGAATAAAATCTTAACATCAATTTCGATCAGGGGAAACAACATTCTAACCAGGAGATGCGTGAAGTACTTAGGGGTGAGACTCGACCAAAGACTGACGTTCAATACCCATATAAACGAGACAATATGGATGCTCTACTACCTCTCCAGGAGTCTCTATTCTACCATGGTTAGGGTATTACCTCCTTTTACTTGTTAATTATTTTTGAGAAAGAATTGAGGCAACATATGCGGACGACTAGCTGGTTTAAGTCGGAGCAGAGAGCCGTGGATCCAGAGTATTCGCAGGAGTGGAGAAACTTACCCTTTCTGATATGTACAGCATAAGCGACAGATTTCTGTTTATTTCGAGAAAAGGAGACAAAGAAAAATTGATGTTAAATTGGGCACCATCTATAGTGAAAATGAGTAGAATTGTCTCTTTTTCTCGAATAAACAGTCTACTATAGATCAGACCGAAATTGTTGGTAAGAGAAATAAAAAGATTGTTTAAAATGAATGTTAAAATATATTACATGAATAATAGATAAATCGGTTTATAAAGACTAATTGGAATTTTTAAAAAATACATACATAACAAATTTATACCAGAATCCTAGATTGACTATTGTTGAGGTGACTGGTTCTGGAACAGCAATCCAGGCCCACAATTGTCTCTTGTTGCGAGAATGGATTCTAAAGTTTCCTTGGCAATTTACGTCTCTTAATGAAATGGAATGAAAATCGTAGGAAAATTAACCGACTAGATGGTTTATGAAAAGTTAACGAAATTGTATCTATATGAAAGATAAGCTGTGCAAAAGCTATGCAGAAATGAAGAAGCTATGCAGAAACGTATACAGAAATGTATAAGTATATATGTGCATAAACATATAAGTACATAAGTACATATAAATATATAGAAATATATAAGTATATAAAAGCATATATAAGCATATAAGAATATAAGTATATGAGAATTTAAATATCTAAGAATTTAAGAATTTCATAAACTGGATGTTATTGTTAGCGCGGATATAAAAATGTAATATCAATTACTGAAGTCCACAGTTAAAATTTATATACGTTCGAATCAGTACAAAGGCTGCAAGCCAAATGATTTCCTGTTGAGTTTTACTGATAAGGTAAACTTTTTTTGTCCTACTTACTGGAAAATAATGCTACCGAATAAACTTGAGAAATCTAATCCCCTAATTAAATTGAAAGCTATAAAATATAAAAATAGTACAGGTATGGCCATCTGTCAATGGTTGAGTTAAGCGCAACAACTTGCACGTCGCAAATTCTACAATTTCCTTTACTCACAACTAAAATAGTGGCATACAATCGATAAAAGGAATCTATAATAATAGTTTTTATTACTTCCATACCACAGCTGATTTGCCTTTGCCTCACAATTCGTAAATACAATACATAACCAAAAATGAGGACAGCTGTAATAAATAGTAAAACATATTGTGAGAACTCAGCAAATATATTACATCTTATAGGATATACTATATATAGTAACGAGAAAAGGTAATGAAAATAACCATATGTACTTGCATAGTAATCAAAAATATAAAAATTGAAATATAGGTATCTGATGTAAATAAATGTTTTGTAGACAATTGTTTCCTGGGATAATGCTGTATAGAACGGAAATGCATAATAGTGTAGAAAAACATGACTGAGTTCCTAAGATATAAAAATATGTACATAAAACAGTGTGAAATGGTTTAGCAGTTATACAAGTAAAATTCTGTTAGTTGAAAACAGTTTCACTTACAAGAACTGAATCAAAATGTTACAAAGATCGAAATATAAACAAAATACTAGTTTTTATATAAAACTGTTAAATGGACATACGCCATGTAACAAGGGGTAGCAGACTCAACAAACAAAATAAAAAATTGTTGTACACGATAGTGGCCAGCCGTCCATCACATACGCAGCGCCGATGTGTTGCAGCATACCGGCCACGACAATGAGAAAACTCCAAGTGTTTGAGCACAAATTCATGGGCCTCATATCGAATTCAGGAAGGTACACTTCCCTCAGAGACTCTATGCACGTTGCAATGACAACCACAATAGCCAGACTACGTCCAACGCAATTCGTTCAAGCTGGACGATAGTCCACTAACAAGACACATAACGCAAATTAGACAGTTTAGACATTAATTTAATTATAGTGTTTAATAATTAACATTAGATACATTTCATTACCTAACAGTGATGTCAAAATAAGTTATCTTTAAAATAAGCGCCATACGGTCTTTTTTTACGTCATTTGATGGTTATTGATAATTTTTTCATGCAAAATAACACTCACTTGAGAATATCATAACAATGTATTATCCAGAGAAATATTGTATTTATGGCAGAACTTTCACAATGAAACTACCTAATTTTATTAGCTTGCTTTATTAACTTAAAAAAATTGTATTATCCACTCTGTAGCATGCAATTGTAAATTATTTAATTTAAAAGTATTCAAATATTTTAATCGTAAATGTTAATTTATACATTATACTTAAATAAATACTAATTGCTTATTTATTTTCCAGCACACAGTATTTATTAAACATGGCTAGAATACATTTTATTGCATTTTTGGCATTTCATCTGGCGATACACTGTACAATTGGAAAGGGAGAGGAGGCTAGAAATATATTCGACCAAATAAAAGACGCATTTCAGGAAGCGCCGAATAAAATAAAGGAAAGTATTGATAACTTTACTAATTCTGCAGATACATTCAAAGAGGGAGGTGAGAAAATTAAAGAAGTGGTAGAAAACATTGGAAAGTTTATTGAAATAGGAGGTAAAAAGATTCTTTGCCTTCCTGGTATTTGTAATCTGGATGTGATCAGAAAAAAACGTTGTGATGTAATTAATTATTGCCCAGAAGGTTATCAGTTAATTGAGAGTTTCTGTGGATGCTGCAATAAATGCGTTTACACTGATGAAAACGAAAATACAAGTAAGTTGATGTTATAATAATTGTGGAGTCAAATTAGCTCAGAAATGCGCTGTTTCGGAATAATTAGCTTAGATTTCCATGAAACTGTTTGATGTACACTTGAAATAGCTTAGAATAAAGAGTTATTCTGTTATATTTACCAGTTAACTATTTATTAATTGTTTAAAGAAAAAAAGTGTCTTAGGTAAAATTGTAACAACACAATGAATTCTAAAGCAATTGTATTCAAATTGATATTCTAGAGATTTTTGAGGTCACTGAAAAAGAATATAATGTTGAAAAATAAAAATTCAAAATAGCTGACCCAATACGACCGACTTTATGTAAAATATTTCATAACAAATGACGTAACTCAAAGAATTTTTAATAAATTTCGTTCGATTGAGTACATGGTGCATTCCTAAGGTCTTTTCAAAATGATATATAGCAATATAAAAATTCATAATGTTTTACTCAAAATTGAACAATACAATATTTTTAAATATTGTCAATATTGGTCAATTTCATCAAAAAATTGTTCACTGTTCAGGCAATCAGAGCCGGAACAAGTGAAGCAGGCTACGGTGCAGAATAATCCAGCTTTCCTACAACCACACTGTTTACCACAACATATTGAATACAAATTATTTTAATATAATTTCATAATTGTAAAAATAAATAAATACCTTAAACGTTAATTCCAGAGAAAATATTAATTTATATGTACTGTGAAGTGTAAACAGAATTGTTTTATTTGAATGCAACCTAAAATGTCAACATAAATTTATTTTAAAATTCATTAAAGTAATTTATACTCATAACTTATGCTTTCTATTTTTTTTATATACATTTATTTAACGTCGGCCTATTTCCGCTACTGAGACCTAACACCGACGCCTGTAGACGAGCTACCCCCAACCAGGAATTTCGCAGAACCTCTTCTCTTTAGAAGAGTAGGGATCTTTTACTTGCCTAATATTTAATAGACAATTGACCGACGATTTTACATCCTCTCCGAAGGATGGTATATCCCCTATACAACCCTCGCCTAAGGTTGTATAACTTCCGCGCATACACTGATATACAAGCCGCTGGAAGATGTGTGAGGCGAGGACGCGCGGTCTCCGTTGGTACGGTCACCCATCCAACTACTAACCGCGCCTGACGTTGCTTTACATCGCATATCGAAGTATGTACATAGTAAAGACGCACCTACGCTCGCCCCGATCTATCTATTACAAGACAATCTATAAAAACGTGGCCCACTACTTTCACAATTATCCCGTATCTGTATATACACGCACACAGCAACGCGTGGCAGGTCTACAGCTGCGCAGATCTTTTTTTGTAATATATCTCTCAGATATATTTATCGACTGATGGTTATATACCGAGAAAATATTTTGACTGTGTTTCTACTACTTAAAACAGGAAAACCATTTTAAATAAAAACATAAAAATTGCACTGTAAAAAGGTAATTTTTCGATTTTTCGTGTTTATACATATAAAAAAAAAATTACACAGAATTTACTTCTTTCAAGCCCCTACTATAAATATATTTTAATTCAATTTTCATTAATTTTGGAGCATTTTTTTATTTTGTATATTTATAAAAGAGAGAGTTAATTTTTAAGATATAACAATTCAAAGCATTTTAAGGAACGTATTTCAAGCATTAAAAACGCACGCAAGTTTTAATAACATATTTTAAACTGAAGTAATAGATAGTATAAAAATACATTTTTTAGATTTTTTCACATCATAAATCTTTTTGTTTATTACTTTAAGAGTAAACTGTGAAATTTTCAAATTTTATCTTCGGATTTCGAGGGAAACTAGGCGAGTGGTTGCTATCACATCTGTCTAACAGAAAACAAATCGTAGAAATAAATGGCGTCTCGTCTCACACATTAGATGTAACTTGTGGCGTACCACAAGTTTCGGTATTGGGTCCGCTACTATTTATGCTTTTTGTAAATGACCTTCTAAATGTTGCTAATGAATGTGACTTAATAATGTTTGCTGATGACAACTCCTGTCTAAATTCTAATGAAAATATCAACGATATAAGAACGGAAACCCAGTAAAAAATTGAAAGCTTTGTTGCAAAATTTTATACTGACAAACTGCTAATAAATAGTAATAAAACAGTTTTAATATATTTTACACCCAGAATTATAAATTACAATCAAAGTTACCTTCTCGGGATTAAAGATAAGTCCTTAGCCCAAGTTAATTCTACAAAATTTTGACAATTCATTAAATTGACATGTTCATATTGATACATTGAGTAATAAACTTTCATCCTTATGTTTTGCGTTGTACAGATTAAAATATATCACTAATCAAAGTGTACTGCTGTCATATTATTATGCACAGTTTTATTCCAAGCTAACATATTGTATTATCTCTTGGGGGCTCTTCTCATTACAGTGAAAGGATTTTTACATTTCAAAAAAGAGCACTGCGTAGTATAGTAGGAGTTAACCATCTAACTTCCTGTAGAAATATATTTAAAGGATTGCAAATATTGTCACTAGCTTGTATTTATATTTTGGAAATAGTAACGTATGTGAAATCAAATATATATGATTTTTTTAAGAAATAATCACAACCATAACTACGACACAAGGCATCAAGATAATTTAATAATCCCGAGCCATACACTATCATTGTATGAAAAGAGTCCAAAATATATGGGTATAAAATTGTATAATAAGCTATCTGACCACTTAAAGCTCGGTGACTGACTTAATGTTTTTTTTATAGTTCCAAGACTTTCTGATTTATTCATTTAATGTTTTAAATTTTAATTGTGTTTGTGACGAGTTCAATATCACTGTAACTAGTCTTATGAACAATAAATATTATTATTATTAAAAATTTTATAAATAGCACAGATTTAACCGATTTTGTAGAAAAACTAAGGATCCAATAGTCCTCTACTTTCATTTAAATTTTGGATTGTACAATTCCATCGGTTAGTTAAAGTTATAGCAAATTTACTATAGTGCGCCTGGCTTCTCGCCATGACATATGCTCGGTCGTACAAAAAAAATCTGCAGCCTACAATTTTGATTTTACAGTAATACTTTCGACATAATTTCTATACAATATTTTCCCTTCTTTCGAATAGCCATAATAGTTTTATACAAAAATTTGTATTTTAAGAGAATTTTGGGAAAAATTGGTATTTTGCAAGAAATTTGTTAATTAAATAATAGAACGAGGCACTCTTTTGTTGATAACTTTTTACATTTTTTCCGTAACATATATTCATGAATGTGCAGTAGAAAATTACAGCTTCCCGGATTTTTTTCGATGTGAAAACCTACTTTAATTCCACTACAATACACCAAGTAATAGTATCTTGATTACTGCAATTATGAGAACAGCTTCAAATTACACAATATATAAATAAATATAACAGGTAAATGAGCGGATCAATGAAATTGTGAGCAGATATTTTATGTTTGATAAACGGATGACTCTACCTTAAGATCGAGTGCATTGTTTTCTTGCAAATTGACTTTGTTCTTGCAAATATCTCAAAAAATAAACGCTTTCGCGGAAATCGCCAACAGATATTTTTTAAAGATTACCTCCAATAATTTGAAACTTGCAATGTCCATTATAGATAAACATTTCTATTTTTACAATATTAAAAAAAAAATGCGACCTACAACAAAAATATATAAATAAATACATAAAGTTAAATGATTATTGAATTACCTCGTCAGTCTAGTTCTAGGATTAAGATCAGTCATCGGCGTCTGAAGACGGTTACCTTCAACCAGGAATTTTGTAGGATTTTTTCTCGATAGAAGAATACATATTTCGTATTTGCATAAAAAATTTTTTTATATATACATTTATTTAACGTCGGCCTATTTCCGCTACTGAGGCCTAACACCGACGCCTGTAGACGAGCTACCCCCAACCAGGAATTTTGCCGAACCTCTTCCCTTAAGAAGAGTAGGGATCTTTTACTTGCCTAACATTTAATAGACAAGGAACCGACGGCTTTACATCCCCTCCGAAGGATGGTATATCTCCTATACAACCCTCGCCTAAGGTTGTATAGCTTCCGCGCATACACTGATATACAAGCCGCTGGAAGATGTGTGAGGCGGGAACGCGGTTTCCGTTGGAATGGTCACCCATCCAAGTACTAACTGCGCCTGTCGTTGGTTTACATCGCATACCGAAGTATGTACATAGTAAAGGGGCACCTACGCTCGCCCCTGCATAACATTTAATAGATCGACTATTTTACATTCCCTCTGAATGATTGTATATCCACTAAGCAATCCTCGCCTAAGACTGCATAGCTTCTGTGTATACGTATACACTGATATACAAGGCGGTAGATAAGGAGAAAAAAATAGTTCTCTAAGTGTTACAGCGCTTGAATTTCCCCTGCGTGGATTACCTTATATGAGTAAATTTTCTCGCAGGTCGGTGAGAATTGAAGAGGAGAGAAGATTATTCTTCTACAACCGTGCGGTAAGTAGCTACTTACCGCATTAAGTTGAATGCGGTAAGTACCACTTTACAGCACATGTGCGGTAAAGTGAGGCCTAACGGCAGTATATGTTAAAATTTACCATATTGTCAAAAATTGGACATTTCGCTCTAGTTTCAAAAACCTATCGAACGCGAAAAATGAAGTAAAAAGCACAATATTTTGTTTGTTGATTTTATAGTCAAAAATACCGGATGATATTAGACATTTTAAATGTCCAATGAATTTAGAGACAGAAAACAATATCAATTCCAGCATTGTGTAGGTACGGTCGTGAGCAAAAAAAAAATAGGACCAGTCTTATAACGGTATTTTGCTAAAATCTAGTTGTGTACATCTAACTTTAATTTTTGTGACATTGTCAGTTAGTTGTTATAATTTATTGCAAGGGTGCAAAAAACTAATATGCCTCATATAAGCGATTTAGTTAAATCTGGAGTTATTGGCTAAAGCAGAAGATGGATGGTTAATGAGACAAATTGCACTGCGTTATAATATTGGCAAAAATTCGATGTGTAACATTTTAAGAAAGTGGAGAATAAACGGTACGATTAGCAGAAATCCTGGATCAGAGTGACGAAAGATATCAACCCAACAACAAGATTTGCAATTGGTAAATGCTTTGGTAGAAAATCCATTTAACTCAGTTATTCAGGCTGCTGAAAAAACGAATTTTCCTGGATCTAATAGTATTGGTCGCAGACGAGTAAGAGAATCGGAGCTACGCTGTCGTGCAGCAGCACAGAAATACGTACTTAAAGCTGAATGTAAAGAAGCTCGAGTAGGATTTGAGCTTGAATTTTTAGCGCATGATGTAAATTTTTGGAACAATGTAATCTTTACAGACGAAAAAACTTTCCAGTCAACACACAGCGGTCGTATTCGTGTTCACCGCCCTCCGAATACTCGACTCGATGACAAATATATATCTAACAATGATAAAAGTGGTAGATTTTCTGTCAATATGTGGGCTTGGATATCGGCACGTGGTCCTGGTGTTTTGTGGCATATTGAGGAACGATTTAATAGTGAAACGTATATTAGGATTTTAAACAATATTATGCTCCTTTCTGTGTCACAATTATTTCCTAATAATTAGTTCATATTTCAACAAGACAATTGTTCCGTTCATACTGTTCATACCGTAACTAACTGGTTTCAAGATAACAACATCAATGTTCTTAACTAGCCCAGTCATAGTCCAAATCTTATCCCTGTGGAAGAAGTATGGGAACTACTCGTAAGAAGTATCCAAAAATGAAATGTGAGACCACGGAATCCCGAAAAATTACTGGAAATAGTAAATATTGCATGGGAAAATATTATTACTAATGATTATTGTATAAGGTTATTTAATTCTATGCCAAACAGACTTATAGAAGTTATAAATAGAAATGGTGCAATAACGAAATATTAATAATTAGTTTCTTGTTAAGCAGAATATCCTTTGTCCTTGGATCCAGGATTTCTACTAATCGTACCGTTTATTCTCCACTTTCTTAAAATGTTACACACCAAATTTTTGTTAATGTTATAACGCAGTGCAATTTGTCTCATTAACCACTCATCATTTGCTATGGCAAATAACTACAGCATTAAAATAAAACATAAATTAAAAGTGATCTGTTTTATTTCGGCTACTCATTACATATTCAAATAGAGACAGCTTTACATTAGAAAAAAAAAGTCGTCCTATTTTTTTCTGCTCACGACAGTACCTATAAAATTTAATGCGGCACAATAAAAAAATAAATAACTTACACACCTCAAAATATTCCAAATAATCTAATTAATATTGTATTTGTATCATACGTATTGATGTTCGGCACAGCTACCTCTATCAGATAACTTTATAGCCGATGTCCGTGTTTTAACCGAAAGTTAGACCTTAAGCTAGCAGAGGACACATGTTGCAACCACAAGCCAGCCCCAAAATTGGCATTAATATTCATAATTAAAGGTACATATGTAAGGATATGTCTCCGCATACGCTCCAATAGCACAAAAGCTTCTCCGAGTCCAAATTAGTCTGGAAACCACAGCCTTTGATGAGGTAAATGTATAAGAAAATGTTGTGCTTAAATAGTTCAGTCAGTGCACAACGCTTCACCAACTTTAAATTGGCCTAGAAACTACAAACTTTGTTTAAGATACGTATCGGCATATGTGTTGTCATTGAATATACTTGATCAAGTAATAACAGCCAGATTATTCACTTTGCAGAATTTCCCATTGTGAAACTAAACGGATGAATGGAATGGAATATTCGTTCGTTTATGGAGCAGTGACAGCTTATATTTGTAAACGGGGGTGAAAGTTTAAAAAAACGGGAATATGAAATTGTACGCTGGGTGGGAGACGTGGACGCCCCATCATTGTTCCCAGAGAAAGAACAATGGTTGACAGATAGTGGAGTAAATTTAGATTTATAGACAAAATCTTACACGGAACAACGCGACATAGAAAAATAAGTTTGTTTTGATGAAACTAAGAATACCCAATCAATCAATCAAATCAAATCAAATTTATTTGTCGTTAAAAGTACAACAGATCTACTCGGATGCTCGCACCTAATCCAGCCAAATATCCAGGGTACGAGGGCACCGTGTTATTTGAGAGGTTGGAGCGGAGCGAGACCGAGATAGAGTTTAAAACAATTAAAATCTAAGGCCCTACTCCTACCTGCGTAGCAAGTTTATTAGGGTGCGATAAATAGAATGTCCGGGTGACTTAACTAAACTAAGAATGTAAAAAACAGTCAACTTATAAAACATTAAGTAGGTTGTTGGCTGCTGAGATGGGAAAAACTCACTGAAAAAACACGCAAGAGGCAATGGAATACTGAGCGAGAGCGGCTATGCCAGCCGTTAAATTTATGATAAAATTTCTAATTTTGGTTCGAAATGTTGTAGTTATTTTGAATAGTTTTGCTTGACTTTAAGATAGTAATCAAAACAAAAAAGTAACAAATAAGAACTGACAAAAATAAAGGACGGTTAAAGTGAATAGAAAAGGTTAAGAAATTTACTGTAAATATAATATTTTGGTAAGGGATCGGATAGTTACATATGCTGTCGAAAGATGGGTAGCTCCTGGTACGGTAATTTGTGTTTAATCCGAAATGGTGCATTATGCTCTTTTATTTGTGTGATGTTGGTTGTTAGCGGACTATTACCAAGTTTGTGTTGATAAAACCTTTGAGAAGTGGTTTTAATGAAGTCCGCTAGTGGAACGATCTCGTTACAACGGGCGTACAAGTGTCTGAGGGAGGTGTATCTGCTTGCGTTGGAAATGAGGCGAAAGAACTTGCGTTCAAGAATTGACAGTTTCTTTATTGTCGTTGCCGACGCGCTGCACCACGCCGGAGCCGCGTATGTAAGGACCGGCCTCACGACGGCCGTGTAAATCAACTTTTTGTTGTTTTGTTTAGTCTGCTATTCCCTGCCATCAGAGGATACAGACTCCTAGACAGGGAGTATACTTTGCGTATCGTCTCGTTTATGTGCTTGTTGTAGGTCAGTCGGGTGTCTAAATGAACCCCCAGGTACTTCACGGTTTCTTTTGTTTTAATTTTCACCCCCCTGATCGAGATTGGAGTAATAATTTTGTTTTTCGTAAAGTTCTGGGAAAAAACCATGGCCTCTGATTTTTCCTCGTTGATCCTTATTTTCCACCGGTCATAGTACGTCGTGGCACGAGCCATGTGGGCTTTCAATAGCATATTCGCCGCCTGGGCGCTATGGCTGTGTGCATACATAGCCGTGTCATCGGCGTACAAGGTCAATTTTGTAATCGGAAAGGAGGGGAAGTCAGAGACATATAAATTAAATAATTTTGGTGCAAGGCGCGACCCTTGCGGGACTCCCGCACGAATGTCCCGCTCCGTGGAGAGTTTGTTGTTGACTCGTACTTGCAGCGTTCTGCCTGTCAAGTATGAGTGTAACAATCTAATAATGTAGCCAGGAAAATGGTATTCATGTAGTTTGTATATCAGTCCCGGGATCCAGATGGTATCGAATGTTTTCTCAATATCTACCAGTACCATCGTGGTACTCTTCCCGAGGTTATATTGGACCCTGATATCATTAACTATTCTAACGATCTGTAGCGTCGTGTTGCGCCCCTACTTGAAACCTAATTGATGCTCATCGTTGATGTGAAGTCCTTCCTACACAGAATTCTGTTCAGGACGATCCTCTCCACCAACTTAGCTATCATCGACAGCAATGAGATTGGTCTGTAACTGCCGGCGACTCTGGCATTTTTATTCGGCTTCAAGATGGGTACTACCAGAGGCCAGCGCTGTAATCGTAGAATTGCGTTAGTGATGTATACAAGCTGAACAATACCTTTCCTCGGTAAATATTTAAGGAGCTTATTATCAATGCCGTCTTTCCCCGGTGCTTTCTTGTTCGCTAAAGTTTTAATTAGCTGCGTTATTTCAGAGGGCTTGACCATGATATTTAAAAATTGTTCGTCGATAATTTCAACGTCATGGCCAATAATTTGTTCTGTTAGGTTTTCTAAGCGGTCATGCTCGAGATTATTTGGTCCGTTGGCGTTATGTATGGTTTCAAAATTGTCAGCTAAGTGATTCGCTTTTTGGCTGTCGGTCAAAAATATTCGTGTGTGATTTGAGTGGTTTCCCGCCTACATTTTAAGACTCTAGTCAGCTTCCACAACGAATTGTCTTGAGGATTCAAAGCTTCTTGTGAAACTAAGAATACCCTGAGTTTTTTGCTTCGAGTAGGTGGAGAACCTTTTTTTTTTGGGAAAACGGGATAAATTGGTAATTTTTAATCGGCTAAATAAAAATAAAGTTATTTTTTAGTTACATCACGTGAAAGTACTTAAAAAATACCTTCATTTTGGTAAAAAAAATTCATTCGACCATTTGGTCAAACTGGGGAAAGTTTTGAAAATTTTGTGGAATTTTGACTAAAAATTGAATTGCGGCCAAACTGTTGGATATTTTTTGCTAAAATATGGCAGGCTATTTCTTGGTTTATATAGGTTAGTTTCGTCTAAAATTTCATCAAGCTCGATTTAATTTTGACCAAGTTAGCCGTAATTCAATTTCTTATGTTTCTTCAAGATATTTATATACATATCGTGGAAGGTGGTGAACCAATTCTCACGAAATTTGAACTAAACGTTCCTTGAACATCTACAATAAAATGGTACCCTAGTTTTTCAACTAGCATTTAAAGGGTACAAAATAAATTAAAACTAAAAACCACCCTTAAAAATGATCAATACTACTACTCGAAGCAGAAAACTCAGGGTATTCTTAGTTTCACCAAAACAAACTTATTTTTCTTTGTTGCGTTGCGTAATTCTCTATCGCTTAATTTTTGGCTATTTTTACTCCACTGAGACCGTGAAACGAATTTATTGCAGAAAATGCAATGTTGTCAGATATCCTGAAACACTTCCTTTTTTTTTAAATAAATAAACACCCCTGAAATTAGACAACCCCCAATTCCAGAAACCAGAGGCTTGAGAGGAAGGAGGTTACACATCGAAAAAACGCGGACATACAACCATTTTCTCAGGCAGTGCCAGTATCAGAGCCGGGATTCGAATCCGATGGCGCGATACCCGTGTGATTAATCGCGAATGCTAGCTCGCGCCTTAACCAACATGGCTATCGACCAGACCCAATAAACAATAAACCTAAGGGATAAGTAATTTCCTCACCAAAGATGAATCTTCCATAATTCAGTTATTTATACGATTATTTCCAATCATGGCCCACCTTATGTTACTATACGTTATACTTGATCATAGGAGTGGCTGACGGGTAAGTTTTATGTCAAAAAATTGCTTCAAATGGATAACGTATCGATCTGAAATTATCTACTACATAATTCATAAGGCTATTCCAAGAAAGATACTGATCGATAATAATAACTAGATATTTAATATTTGATGATGAACTATCTGCTTCAGATACGTTTCAATTTTTAAAACATCCAGAAATAAGTGAATTAAATTATATGAAAAATAATAATAAATAATAATCATTAAAGTAGAAAACTGTACTGACTCAACACTATGGAGAAGAATAATAAAATGAATCGAGCCTTTATATTAACAGTTAGCAATTTGTTATGTATTTTTTTTATTCTATCAGTACACGAAATTTAAAAAAGACCCTTTCGCCCACTATATTTTTAGGGAAATTTTAGTTTTCTTTGTATTGTAGAGGGGAAAGTCATAATTAAAATGTTTACGACCTCGGGGGGAGGATATGTACTGTCGTGAGCAGAAAAAATAAGACAACTTTTTTTTCTAATGTAAATCTGCCTCTATTTGAATATGTAATGAGTAGCCGAAATAAAACAGATATCACTTTTAATTTATTTTTTATTTTAATGCTGTAGTTATTGCTATAGTAAATGATGGATGGTTAATTAGACAAATTGTACTGCGTTATAACATTACCAAAAATTTGGTGTGTAACATTTTAAGAAGTGGAGAATAAACGGTACGATTAGTAGAAATCCTGGATCAAAGGACAAAGGATATCCTACTTAACAAGAAACTAACTATTAATATTTCGTTATTGCACCATTTCTATTTATAACTTCTATAAGTCTGTTTGGCATAGAATTAAATAACCTTATACATTAATCATTAGTAATAATATTTTTCCATGCATTATTTACTATTTCCAGTAATTCTTCGGCATTCCGTGGTCTCACATTTCGTTTTTGGATACTTCTTACGTGTAGTCGTCATACTTCTTCCACGGGGTTAAGATCTGGACTATGACTGGGCCACTTAAGAACATTGATGTTGTTATCTTGAAACCAGTTAGTTACGGTATGAACAGTATGAACGGAACAATTGTCTTGTTGAAATATGAACTCATTATTAGGGAATAATTGTGGCACAGAAGGGAGCATAATATTATCTAAAATTCTAATATTCGTTTCACTATTAAATCGTTCCTCAATATGCCACAAAACACCAGGACCACGTGCCGATATCCAAGCCCACATAATGACGGAAAATCTACCACTTTTATCATTGTTAGATATATATTTCTCATCGAATCGAGTATTCGGAGGGCGGTAAACACGAACACGACCGCTGTGTGTTAACTGGAAAGTTTTTTCGTGTATAAAGATTACATTGTTCCAAAAATTTACATCAAGCGCAAAAAATTCAAGCGCAAATCCTACTCGAGCTTCTTTATGTTCAGCATTAAGTAAGTATTTCTGTGCTGCTGCATGACAGCGTAGCTCCGATTCTTTTACTCGCCGGCGACCAGTACCTAGTACCCGATCCAGGAAAATTCGTTTCTTCAGCAGCCTGAATAACTGAGTGAAATGGATTTTCTACTAAAGCATTTACCAATTGCAAATATTGTTGTTGAGTTGATATCCTTCGTCGCCCTGATCCAAGATTTGTACTAATCGTACCGTTTATTCTCCACTTTCTTAAAATGTTACACACCGAACTTTTGTCAATATTATAACGTAGTGTAATTTGTCTCATTGACCATCCATCTGCTGCTTTAGCAATAACTCCAGATTTAACTAAATCGCTTATATGAGACATATTAGTTTTTTGCACACTTGTAATAAATTATGACAACTAACTGAGAATGTCACAGAAATTAAAGTTAGACGTACACAACTAGATTTTAACAAAATACCGTTATAAGACTTGTCCTATTTTTTTTGCTCACGACCGTACGATAGTTGTCACAGAAATGTTGTCATCTACAAAATTTATAACAACTACTTTTCTCAGAATAGGCGAGCGGATATCCCCCAAAAAGTGGGTTAGAAATAGCAGTATGTGACCATGCAATCCAAATCGCCAAAACCGGTTTATTCCCACGTTTTTGAGGTCGCTGAATACGAATCCAATGTTATTTAAAAAAAAGAAAAGAAAAAATTGGGCGTCTATGTCTAACTCGACTTTTTAGTAAGAAAAATCGGCAGCTACTGGAAGCGGCTGGAACCTCCCCACTCGGTAGATCTTTGAAGCCGAAAAGAGCATTAAATTGTGTGACAAAACGGCACTAAACGTAATCCGATCTCATCCAAAACCTTTTCAGATCTTCTGGGGCACTAAAAAAACCCTCAACTTAATGAATTTACTTACAATCATCTATGCGAGTTATTACCTACATTATCGCTCGTTGAATAATATACTATTCGGATATTAACAACTTTAGCATCACTTGAACGACTAAGAAAGTCTAGTTATCATAAATACTACAGATTTGTAAAGCAATAAACTGAAAATTGGTAAAGTGATAATCTATAATAAATTCACCAACGAAGGTACAGAAAGCATATGATATTGATATTGTTACATCTACCTTTAAAGTTTGTGGCAATCCACTAAAAGTTACAAATATGCCGAAATCTTATTAACATGACATGACACCAACGTTATCGGATGACAAACGATGACAATGACAATTGTCAAAATTTGCTCATTGCAAACCGATCGCTCGCGGCTGTCTTTGTTAAATGAAACATTAGCATTTCAGTAATTTTACTAGATTTTAGAGGAATATTTGTAGTTTAGTTCTTCGATCTGTCTGTATATATATATTTAAAAACGGTACTAAACGTAATCCGCTCTACTTCTAGAGCAGTGAAGAAACCCTCACACGTGAATTGACACACACACATTGACATGTGACGAATTTCACGACGTAACGGCTACGAGCATTGATCATGTCATGCGAAATGCGATCTATGCCATATTTGCTTTGTTTTTAATTTTTTTCACGGAAACCAAATCGAAAGAGTGGAAGTGTGATATATCGTTGAAATCAGAATTTTAACTGCTTTTCTATGGTTCCATTGCAAATTGAAAGTAATTATAAAATAAACAACTTGTTGCGTCAAAATGGCACTAAACGTAATCCTATCACAACCAAAACCCTTTCAGATCTTCTGGGGCACTAAAGAAACGCACACGCAAAGTTTCATTCAAATCCGTTCAGAAGTTTCGGCGCTATCGTGCTAACACACATACACACATATACACACACACACACACACACACACACACACACACAGACATTTTTCAAAAACCACTTTTTTGGATTCCTAGGACCTCAAAACGTAAAGATTTGATGTTATCTCAATTTTTGTTTTTGAACCAATTTTAGTAACCTCTCACAATTTTATTGTGGAGAGGTTAATAGCAAACGCTTTTTTATACTTTTTCACTTTCAACTCGCTATATTTCCGGTGGATTTCATGATTTCTGTTTGAAATTTTAACTGCATATTTCTGATGGCAGTAGAAAAAAAAAATAAGTCCTATCCGACCTTTTTAGAACATTTGATATTCAAATGACGAATTTTTAAAGTTGCACGGGCGCATTTTACGAGTGTTCATGTTCTATCGCAAAGGTTGAGTGACGAAGTTTCGAATTTCGGGAAACGAATTGTTTAGTATTAAAACATAATTAATAAGGATGCTGCTTTTTGAATAGTTTCAGCCCTTAATGTTTAAAAAAAAATATGAATTTTTAAAGTTGAGCATCGAGTCCGGGCGCGCACGCTTGGCGCGCTCTAATCACATCGGTAGGCGTATACAAGCGTTTAGGAGAAAGCAATTGCTTTTATTTACTGGCTTCGTCATTTTAAAATATTAATACGATACATATATATGTGTGTATTGGCGATTAGGATTGTCATGGTCACTATTTTAGGGGTTGCTCCCGCTCGCCTAGAATACTGAGCAAACTGATTTCACCCCCACTTTTAGCAAGATGGTCCTTCTACAATACAAAAAAAAAATGTACACGTTTTTATAAATGTATCCATTGATTGAACTACTAAACTTTCAAGCATTCTTGATTAGGGGGCGATCGTAGGTGCGTTTTTACTTCGTACATATTTCGATATGCGATGTAATGCAACGTCAGGCACGGTTAGTCCTTAGAAGGGTGACTATATCAAGTGTTAAAGTAGCATTAAAAAATTAACTCGAAATATCAAAATGGAAAAAAAAGTATTCTTAACAATCAAATTACTACATTTTCCAAAAGTATTTTCTGAAAAAATTCAGTACACTTCGATAATTCCTAAATATGCCCAAAATATCATCAAATCCTGTATAACATTCAATATGCCAATTCTAGATCTTTAACTTTATGAAATAATAACTTTAAAAATATTGCCCCCATATAACACCAAACAACTCCTAAAACACTTTGCATACCTCCGGTATAACATTCGACTTCGTTTTAATAAATTTTTTACAAGCCATTTTTCGTGCAATCTAGTTATCTATTCGGGTTTGCGTCTTAAATAATAAATTACCATTTATTGTTAAATAAACATTCTACAGCGCTCCTCGGTTAATATCAATTTCTTTCGTTCCATCAACTTATGCGTGTATGCACGAATTTCTTTTATATCAGCTCTACAGCCCGCAGTACAGTTCTAACATGTCCTCAAAATTTATTTCCATTCATTCATCTCGGACTAAACAGTACTTAGTATGACCGCAGCCCAATAATAAGTGCTCGCCTGTGGAATTATTTTACGAGGCGAGTCGAAAAGTAGTAAATAAATTCGGACAAAAATTGTCAAATAACTTCTAAAGTAAAATTTACTCAAATTTCATTTCAATAACAAAAGATTTCAAATTTTAAGACCAAAACATAACATAACATTCAATTCTGAATTCAATCAATTTCACTTTTATTATGCAATATTGCGCAATCCTTGCCCGCACTGAATGGGTGGGGATATTTCCACTTTAGACCGTGCCCGCACTGAATGATTGGTAGCTTTCCAGCTCACAAAACAACGATCGTGCAAGACTCGCGGTGCACAATTAACGCAACAGTAGCGACAGTATAGAAGGCAGCACGCGGCGAATCTCAGGCAAGTCAATTCCGATACGCATGCTTAAACCGATTTGCGAATTCTTCCTTGGCTGCTCCAAGTAAAATACGTCCATTTTATTTTGCTCTCGCGCATTTGATACAATGTCAATTTAACTAACTCTCAACTCGGCGCATTCGCCAAAATATGATTTTTTTCAAATCAAATTTAAATACCAGATCAAAAATAAGTGCACGGACACTTCGAAGAGTCTCATAAGCTACAATTTATTTTATTTTTATCAAACTGAGGGTTCGTTCGTGTTCACAAGGAAGGCCGCGTCCTCGCCTCATATCTTCCAGCGGCTTGTATATCAGTGTGTGCGCGGAAGCTAAGCAATCTTAAACGAGAATTGTATAAGGGATATAACATCCTTCGGAGAAAATGTAAAGCAGTCGGTTCCTTGTTTATTAAATGTTGGGCAAGTGAAAGATCTCTACTCTTCGAAAGGGAGGAGGTTCGGTAAAATTCCTATATGGGGGTAGCTTGTCTACAAGTCAGTGTTAGGTCTCAGTAGCAGAAATAAGCCGACATTAAATAAATGTTAAAAAAACATTCTTGCGGATAAATATAGATGATAATATGTGAATTAATGGCCTTGCGGCTGCAGTCGCTGAACATTAAGTCCTGGTTTAGTTCTCTTAGGTCGAATATCTTTTTTCTCAGTTGGATTTTTTGTTTTGTGTTAAAAATGCTATATCATGAATTTAAATTATATAGAATACATTACAGAGGTGTGATGTTTTATTATTGGTTACTGTAGTTTTGGACACAAAACGATTATCATTGGTAGAAGCTGTTTATTTATTTATATTAGTCCAAATGAAATGAGCAAATTAGCCATATCATCAAAATATTTATACTTTGAAGTATTTTTCAGGTAGTCAAAGTCCCCAGTCGACACCTACACCAGCATATACTTGGCCATCCAGGCCAAATCCACCAACATCGGCGATGGATGAAGACGACTGTGAATATGAATATTAAATAAAACCCAATAAATATTTTGTAAATGTAACAGTCGTTTCATTTCAAAACGTAGTTGGCTATAACTGAATGGTGTCTTACAAAAATTTGATAGGTATACTGAGGAACTTGTTAAATATATAGGAGTAAACAGTGTAGAGCCGACGAACACTACTAAACGTTTGGTACCTTCATATTTTGTAAATGCCATTTCTACAGACTTTCCCAGAAAAAACTTAAAATTCGCTTGTGTTAAAGATAATAGTTCCAGTGAAGGGGAGAGCGAGAACTCTTCAATAACCGACATAACTAACAAAACTGAAAGAACATCTGCAGTAAATTGTGATAATGCTTACAGAGAGGATTTTTTAGAGATACCATTAGAGAAAATAGTTTTAATATTGTACATCAAAATGTGCGATGTATCGGTAATAAACTTTTAGAGCTAGAATTATTTAATAAATATATAAGTTGTAATGTTTTCTGTGTATCTGAGAGTTGGGTAAAAAAGACCAACTTCAATCTTTACATATAGATGGGTATTGCTTAGGCAGGTATTTTTGTAGACAAAAATTTAAAAAATGGCGGTGTAGGCATATAAGCTGAAAATAATTTGAAATATATAAATCTAGATTATACACATACATAATCCTTCCTTATTTTTCTTCGAACCGGCAACCGAATACGAGGTTTTAAGACATTGTGCAAAATCTGAAAAATTCAAATTTTTCAAGTTTGGACAATATTAACACATTTAAAAAATGTATAATACCAATTTTGAAACCATTAACAGAACTTTTAAACTGTTCTCTTAGTGAATGAATTTTTTCAGAAAAATTGAAAATTGCCAAGATAGTACCTTTACTTAAGTTAAGTTGTAATTCAGAGTTCATTTTCTAAAACATTTGAAAAATATGTACTTAGCACAAAAAAATTACAAATTTCTTTAACAAACATAACCTATTAAAAAATACTCAATTTGGTTTTCGTGCTGGTCTTTCCACAACAGCAACTATTATATACCTTTCAAATCATCTAATTTCGGTGGTGTTTATTTATTATTTATTTATTTGTCTGTACGAAAACTTGGATAAAAATAAGATAAATGTTGGGATCTTCTTTTTTGATCTAGTATGCCATGTTAGACTTATAAAGACATAAGAAAACTTGAGGAGTCACGGTTGTCTAAACGACGTTTCGGCAGAATCTCATCTGCCATCTTCAGGTTTTCACTGAAAGCTGCCTACTGCTGCTCCTCGTTGCTCGAACTGAACTGACGTTCTCCGCGTTGTGCGGCTCCTTATATATGCTCCAGTCTAGGGCGCGCCTGCGCATTTGGCTACGTGTTACTGGTCCCCCACCACCTGTGGTAGGCGTAGCGGGCGCCTGAGCCAACCCGACAAGTGGCCTTGCTGAAACGTCACGCTCCACGTGACTTCTCGCCGGTGGTCGGGCACCCTCGTGTCCAATCGGTGCCGCAGAATGCCGTGGTTCTCCTTGATTGGTCCTCGCTCGGCTCTGACTCCTCGTGATAGGTCCATTTCGGATAGGTTGATGTGCTTCTTCACTATTTGTCAATACTTGAACATGCCTCCTCGTGATTGGTTCGTCCACGGTGGATCGTCGTGTGTTTTCGGTTACGTATTTTCCCACAAGAGCGGGCTTCCAGGAACTGGGCAATTTCTGTGTATCAGCCCGTTTATTAAGATTTTGTGGTCTTTTTTCGACTTCTATGGCCTCTCTGGTAATCCTTGACCTATAATGCTAGATATTAGCTACTGTTCTGGTGTTGTCGGAGTATATTTTGTGTCCTGTGGATTTTACATGCTGTGCTAAGGACGATGTACAACAACACTTCATTTTACACTCGCGAAAACCTAAAAAACATCATATATATATATATATATATATATATATATATGGAAGAGCGCACTTTGTTGAAATTAATAACGTTTTGTTAATATTCTTGAAACCTCTACACATATCAGGCGGTTATAATAATTTTAAAACTTAAGCATACGGGTTACTGAACTATGTAGAATCTCTACTTAATATTTACTAGCAATTTCAAATAATTGATATATCTATAGAGTGTTGTTCGGGGTACTGAGATCAACATTAAAAGAAAAACGAGTACGGTTCTGAATGTGTGGAGGTGCTTTGAACTCAGCAAAATGTGTTCTACCTCCCATTTTGTTATATTCATTTATATTTGGGACACACTGTATATACTGAGTGTTTTATTTGTTTTAAAGGAATCAGTTTTGAATGATGTTCAAATAAATTATTATATGTTTGTAGCATGCATGTTGCAAATCTTTGCGATAAATACATTTTTCTCTATTACTAAAATTCTCCTGTAATAAACAGTTGGTAACAAGGATAAACGTTTATTATACAAGTTAATTTTGTAAATATCTAGTTATATTTATTACAGACGAATTTTAGTAATAGAAAATATGTATTTAGTGTTAACCTGTAAATAGTTAGCAGACCTTCATATTTATAAGAAACTTTTAATTGTAATTAATTTTGGCAGTTGAAATCAATAAAAATCGTATTTAAAGCATAACAACACAATATTACCACGCTACTCTAAATCGGAAAAAAGGTTAGAGAGAATTAAATTGGAAATTGTAATTCAGGAGAAGCAAATGTAAAATTGCGCGACAAATTTAAATGAGAAACATCTAATTCGGTACGTGAACGCAGTATGACAGAATAAATGTTTTATATTTTATGTTGCAAAATGCATTCTTTAACAACGACCTGGTGGAGCACAACTGCAAATTTTAGACCTACTAAATCGGTAGCGACGTGGTCGGCGTTTAAATAAGCACACACCCAAAAAAAGTATGGTGCAGAACGAATTGCGGATACCAAGAGGAGCAACAAAAGCAACCGAGGATCCTCTTTCGTCATTTAATTTTTAACGCATACATTGAGCGATGAAAGGAATATAAATAAATAAATAAACACCACAAAAATTAGACAACCCCCAATTTCAGATGCCAGAGGTTTGTACGGAAGGGGGTTACACATTGAAAAAACGCGGACATACAACCATTTCCACCGAGAGTGCCAAAGCCAGGATTCGAACCCGGTGGCGTGACACCCGTATGATCAATCGCGATTGCCACCTCGCGCCTTAACCCACGCGGCTATCGACCAGACGATACATCCGATAAAATCTATTTTCTGCGTGTAAAATCGCTTGGGCGCGTCGATTTCTATTAGTAAAGTGACATTTTTGACCGCAATGTTGTAGATTAAGGTTAGTTTTAATTTGTATCTCAGATGATGCAAACTTGGACGACGAAACTTGCTATGAGTGTAACGTATTGTTATGTGCTGCCCTCTAGCGGAGAGAGATGTGATTAAGTTCCTGGTCAAAGTAAAGGGAAACCTGTTATCCTGTTACTCCCTGACTAGTAGGGTGGCGCCGTCTATGAGCCAATTGATGAACAATCATCTAGCACATAGTAGAAAACTATGGAGGATTCTAGAATAGGATTCTGGTACATTCCAAGTGTGTATATAAAGACGTGAATCCAGCAGATGGGGGAACAGTTCAGTTCGGTGAAGTAAACAGTTCAGTTGAGTATACAGAGAGAGAGTTTTTAGGTTAGACAAGTTTAAGAAGAAAAGTAAAGTACATAGTGTTTTAAAAGTAGTGAATATATACTAGATTAAGTTATTACTAGTTGTGTGACTTTTAAGTATTTACTAGTGTAATTTTTGTGATTAATAAAATAGTGGTTTGTGAAGATTCTTGTTGCAAGTTATTTGAACCCACAGGGTGTTTACTGAAGACTGTAAACACGTAACAGTATAGTGTTTTGGTCTTTGCAGAAACTGCTTTTCTTCAAAACTAATCTATATATCAATAATAATAGAACTGACAATACAATATTGTTATGTAAATCGATAAATATAAAAGCTAAACAAGCAAAACCAAAAGTTAAATTTAGATGCAGATTAAACTTGATATTGTGTTAATGCTGTGCCTCTTCCATTATCCGACATTCAGTGAACGGGATAAGAAAACTGCAGAGAACAGCTATTGATCCCGTCATCGCCAGTGGCATTTTTATATCGAGACACTTAACACAATTAGTATGATAAAATATTTTGCACTTTTAACACTAAAATATATTGATTATCTATCTAATTTAAACCCTTTTTATGCTGTACTAGATAAAAAACTATCGACAGCTTATTGGTAAGTTGTGTCTAGAACGACTGCAAAGGTAAAGGCAGCTAGTATTAATTTAATTAGAATTCATAATGATAACGATTTATCACCATAGATTATTTGAGATCTTGTTCAAAACAAATTTATTTTATTAATTTTCGGGAGCCAAGTTCAAATCTTATTTATTCTCATTTAAACTCAAAGTTACAATTATGGTAACTAAGATGTTGTAATTAGACAGGTCGAGTTATTAAATTTAACTTCTGATCACAAATTCTACAAAAATAACAAAATTTACTAGTATGTTGAAAAATAACTTCTACGCCTGTGACGTTTGTGTCAAAGGATCAGTCAGCGATTATTTTCTGCTCATTAATACAAATTATAACAAAAATAGGTACATAGTATTTACTTGACATTTCGGTGTTTTCTTTTTCAAAGTTATGAATGCTCTTCTTATATGTGTGTATATTAAATACACAGCTTAAGATTGCTTTTACGTCATATCCATCCATATGGATATGTAAATAACATAAAATTTTTTGGTAGTTTCTGAAAATTGTGCCTTATTTCTTTCATCTTTAGTATTTTGCTTTACTGAGACGTTGCCCTTCGACCAGAAGTATGCACAATTACATTTTAAAAGAGCTTGCCAGGCTTAAAAACCAATTGTAAGGCTTCCACAATGGACTGGGGTTCCCAAAAACGCAAATTAACTGGTTTCACTCATTGTAAGTACCTCTGCCTTGAATATATGCTGGAGCCAGATCGCAAGATCCCTTAATAGAACATTGCAGAGCAAAATGGGTTATCCAAGTTATTAGTTAAAAGCCAGAAG
Organism: Leptura quadrifasciata; assembly: GCA_963675555.1. NCBI lineage: Eukaryota > Metazoa > Arthropoda > Insecta > Coleoptera > Cerambycidae > Leptura > Leptura quadrifasciata. Next base: position 84,195,553 of record OY776679.1, on the reverse strand, counting down.
ACTCAGAATCAACCACTCAGAATTCTGACAGAAGAGGTATCAAAGTGGACGATGTTGACCAAAGAATAAAGCGGAAATATCCCTATTTATTGCGGAAATGTGGGGTTTCAACGTGAACGAGGTAAGAATACGAGCTCCTTGAATGGAGGACATCTACTATTATTAAATTTTAATAATAGATCCCAGTATATACAGTACCAAAACATGAAATCGAACCTAATCGATACAAATATTGGGGTACCGCAAGGTTCAGTATTGGACCCAATACTGTTCCTTATCTAAATAAACGATTTACTCAACTTTTTACTCTCTTCGTGGATGATACAATATTAATCTACAACAATCATGATACAAACCGTCTCTTATCCAACGTTAATGGCAACGAACCAGTTATTCAAGACTGGTTTGTAAGTAACCAATTAGATTTGAACAGCAAAAACACAATCAATGACTTTCGATTTAAGGCATCACACAGTGGATATTGACTCTCCCGACCGCGCAAAGTTTTCAGGGGTCTACTTAGGCCACAAGCTGTGCTGGGAAAATCATACCATCCACATCTGTAAAAAAAATGTCCAGCAATGATTTTTTGCTACACAGCCTGGCGAGTGTTGTTTCACAGTCAACTTTAATAACAGCCTATCATGGGCTCATTCACTCAGCATTTTCATATGCAATTTTAGTCTGGGGACATGCATACCAAGAATATTTTCGCAATGAAACGAAATAGTACGGGGGCCATGGACCTTCCTGTGGCCCTTTGATGTCGCGACGAGTAAATAGGTGTTTTCGACGTATTTCTTCATGCTGAATCCAAATATGCAACTCAATTTTACGGAATCATGCAAGAAAAATTGTTATTAACATTTTAATTGTTTATAAGGCTATAACTTCAAAGTTAACAATGGAAGGGAGAGTTTTCAAATTTTTTATGATTTCTAAAACAAAGAAAACTCTTTTTGAAAAATTAAAATCGACTGATTAGAACCGGAGATATTGCACATTTATTATTAACAAATTGCATAATTACGATTTTTCCGCACTATTTTATTTACTCATAACTCGGCTCCTATTCAATGTACAAAGTTCTACCAGATCTCATTTTAAAGCTAAAGCTTCAAGCTTTAAAATCTTTTGTAGTGAAATATCCCACCATGCTCTTGAAAAATTTTACAAGTGATGAAAGCCTGAAATTTTTGCGGAAAAAGATAAGTAATTTGTTTATACGCATTTTGAGGAAAGTTAATCTATAAATATCAGCAATTAAGTTATACATTATTATTGTACATCTCAAAACAAACATTTTTTGACTTGCTGAATGTATTTTGATTGATTTTTCGCCGAGTAATATTAATTTGTAGTTGAAGCGCTTTCGCGCGCGATGCGCACACTGAGTACGCGTTACATGTAGCGACTACCGTTTTATTCCTAGCTTTACTTAATAAATAATTTTTGAAATATTTACATTAATAAATAATTTGTAAATAATAATAAACAAATACGTAATTTTTTCTAAAGTGTAATAATGAAAAAAAAGTTAATTCATTCTCTCATACTATGACTTTCTAGGCGAGGTAATTGTTTATTATTATTATTAATTTTTGAAATATAATACATCACTTGCATCAATACTTGCTAGTAAAGATTGCGTGTATTTTTCAATATCGCCCTATCAATTTTCAGCATTTTTGAATACATCAAAACATTTTTTAGATGTAATAATAATTACTCTTCACTATTTAGTTCTTTCAGATGAAACAATTCACATTGATTTGAGAAGAGGAGAGGAATATTTAGTGGAAGTTATGAAAAAAAATGCAGGCTGTAAAACATTTGATGAATTAAGATTTAAAATATATTCCCATTCCAGTAAACACCTCATCGAGCAGTTACCACCCATATCTGCCACCATTAAATTACATATTTTAAGATGTTTATATATAATTTTGTACAGACTATCATTTTATCGGTTAATATTAGCCTTGTAAATCCAGAAAAATTTGGATGGATCAAGGAACAAGATTTACTTTTGCCCCAAAAAATGCATGATTTGTTGCCCCCGATGAATGAACTTGTACCAGATTGTACATGTAAGATGTGCACAACTAAATGGTGTCGCTGTAAAAAAGCTAATTTATCCTGCTGCATGTTTTGCACATGCAAAAACAATCAATAAACAGTTAATATTAGTAAAAAATGAATTAACTTTTTTTTCATTATTACACTTTGGAAAAAATTATGTATTTGTTTATTATTATTTACAAATTATTTATTAATGTAAATATTTTAAAAATTATTTATTAAGTAAAGCCAGGAATAAAACGGTAGTCGCTACATGTAACGCGTACTCAGTGCGCGCATTGCGCGCGAAAGAGCTTCAACTACAAATTAATATTACTCGGCGAAAAATCAATCAAAATACATTCAGCAAGTCAAAAAATGTTCGTTTTGAGATGTACAATAATAATGTATAACTCAATTGCTGATATTTATAGATTAACTTTCCTCAAAATGCGTATAAACAAATTACTTATCTTTTTTCCGCAAAAATTTCAGGCTTTCATCACTTGTGAAATTTTTCAAGAGTATGGTGGGATATTTCACTACAAAAGATTTTGAATCTTGAAGCTTTAGCTTTAAAATGAGACCTGGTAGAACTTTCTACGTTGAATAGGAGCCGAGTTATGAGTGAAATAGTGCGGAAAAATCGTAATTATACAATTTGTTAATAATAAATGTGCAATATCTCCGGTTCTAATCAGCCGATTTTAATTTTTCAAAAAGGGTTTTCTTTGTTTTTGTATCAGAAATCATAAAAAATTTGAAAATTCTCCCTTCCATTGTTAACTTTGAAGTTATAGCCTTATAAATAATTAAAATGATAATAACAATTTTTCTTGCATGATTCCGTAAAATTGGGTTGCATATTTGGATTCAGCATGGAAAAATACGTCGAAAACACCTATTACACCTAAGGGCCACGGAAAGGTTCATGGCCCCCGTACTAAAAAGCGATCAGAGTTATTGCAGGCCCAGGATACAGAGACGATTGTAAGGACGTCTTTACAGAATTATCCATTTTAACATTGCCCTGCACACACATATTACTCCTTTATATCAAAGAGAACCAGGATAGATACACGAGACGCGACCTGGTCCACAACCATGCAACCAGGAACAGTAAAAAAATTAAACCATAAAACAAAGACTAGTAAACGTTTTAAAACTGTGATAAAAAAAATATTTACTAGATAATGCCTTTTATTGTAGTAGTGTAGTATTTGTTTTACTATTTATTATCTACTTGTTTTGCCTCTTTTATTATACAGTCTTCTTACTATTGTATATTCTCAAGGCCTGTGTAAATACTCATATTTTGGTATTATCAGTATGGCATTTATTTGCTATTTCTAGTTGGCTTTGGAATTCAGAAACTTTCGGAGACTCCAACCTTTGGGCAAGACTGTTGGTTGCAGTCTGGTACGTTCCTTATAGTAAAATAAGGGTTTTATAGAGGAGTTTGCAAGTAAAAATATTATGTTTTAATATTCCGCCCTCTAAAAGCACATTTGAACTATACTAAGCCCAGTCAGGCTATTTATTTTTCGATTGCAACAGACACTGGACCGCTAGATGGCGCCTGCTGACTATTTTACATGTCGCTATCCCAAAGATACCGAAAACCATTGCATACGCTATAACTGACGTACTACGTTATGCCCATATTACCCTTTGTATACGCGAACTAGAACTATTAAACAAGATGAAACTAGATTTGTGCACTATTCTTGTTTCCTCAATAAAATTTTAACAACAGGTATGCCTGAATATCTGGCTGTCAAGATTATCAGACGTGATCAGGTCCATGAGAGGAATTTAAGAAATATCAATAGCAGATTCACAGTACCTTCCACATCGTAGCGCTAATATTTTAAACAAGTTTTTTCTATCTTTCATCTTACATCCAGAATAATTTATCAACAGATTTCCGAAAGCTCTCAGTACACACAGTTAAGTCGAAACTGAAACAATCCATTTTTGATTGTACATTAAATAATACTGACTTTACTAAATTTTAAAAATGTTATGTATTTTAAACTGTATTTAATTATTTTAATTATGACTAATATTTGGCTGTATTATATATGTTTCACTGCAAAATGTTAGGATTAGATTAGAATCATTTAATATGTACCTGATCCTTTTGTGTTTCTTTTATTAGCACAATAAATATATTATTATTATTATTTTTGTACCAGCTTAGCAGAGCAGCAGAGTTACTGACTTGCGGTTCAACCGGAAGTGATATTTTCATTTCCGTCTAGTAGTAGCCCACTTTGTCCAGTTTATGTGCACCAAAAACAAAATTTTTAAATTAAAGAACCAAAACCAAGAAATTGAGGGAGTGCAATGATGGTTCGTGATTTTCTTGGGGAGATGTGTTTTGATTAATCTTTGAATGTATGGCCTCAAATTGATCTAGCTACTAGCTAATAGCTCTAACAGCTAACATGGCTAATATATGATGTTTAATCCTGCTCTTCGTAAAGCTTAATAAATAGTGAATCAATTCGTTGATGCTACAAAATTATAATCACTTAGGGTGTCACCATCGATAACATTGGATAGCAGGTTGAAACTCATAAATATATCGGATTAATTACAAGCGATCAACTGAATGGGTACATTGATAAAATGATGCATGCATAATAAACGTCCAATATTCCGTAATGAATGCGGTTGTATTTGAGATTCGAGCTAAATGTGATCTATTTACCGAGACTGCGAAATGTCGGTCGGCCTAATTAATCAAGACTAATTACACGAGGCATAGTTCAACGATGGCAATTTTTCAAGTGTCAATCTGTTTCCTTTTCGAAGTGTCATCGTGATGAAAACAAATTAAAAAGGGTGGATATAGTTTGACGCTTTCAACTGAATTGAATATTTCGGTGCAGAATGTAGGTTACGTTTTAATGGGCCTCTTAATGCTATCGTAGATTAAAAATTGGAAGGCCTAACTAGGAGACTATGAATAAAGTGCACTTTAGAAACAAGGTATCAGTAAATTTTTGGTTTTCAATATCCGGATTTCCGGTTAAGGTGTGGTCTGGAGAACACGAAAAAAAAAAAACAAAAAGAAAAGTTAATTATTTCAATTTTACCAAAACTGTACTTTTCTCACGATCTATCAAATTCTTTTGTAAAATAAGATTAAGTAGAATTTATTATCGACTTATATTTTTCTTAATACTCGCCAGAATCGTCCCAATTTTTGAAAAAAAATCTCTCGAAGTATCGACAGCAGATAATACGACCCTTCAGATTACCCCCACCACTTTTTTCTTTTTCAAGCGACAGTCAATCAGAGAGAATCAAGCCACGCCCCCTTCGTCTCGCGGGAAATTTAAAACCACAACAAAGATGTGCCAGTAGAAGTTCAGCCTCTCTACAGGTCTACACTTACCTGGCGCCACGCAATTAATACCACAAGCATAAGTCTTATTTTATAGCATTTTAAAATATTTTTTAACATGTACTAGTAGATTTAGTTATGTACGATTTTTTTTTCTTATGTATAACTTTTTAACTCTTTTGATTATAATTCTAATTGTAATATTTTTATACATTAAGTTGTACTTTTGTGACACGTTCTACACCCTTTTGGGTATATGTAAAGAATAAATAAAGACATCTATCTATCTATTAGCGGTTTATCTTAATTTGCTCAGATCACCAGAGTATAGTTTACCACATAGATTTAGTCGGCTTAAAATATCACACAAAAAAATCTTTTACTCCACTTGAGATGCGAGTAACTTCGCCTCTCGGTCTAAATGAGCGGTAAGTGGAGTCTTAAGCATGTGTGATTTGTAACATGAAAATTGTGAATGAACCTTAATTTTGCTGCTAAATATACGGAATTTCTGTAGAGTAAAACACACGACGAATTCTTTGTTATATTTCTACCGCATATAATTTTAAATAATAATACGCAAGTCGCAACCTTACGTCGCTGTGTTACCTTAAGCGATGTGATAAATACGTTATAGCAGAGCATAGAATCAGCTCAGCTTTGTATTATTTCTTATATTGGTTTCTACTTAATATAAATAAATATTGAAATAGGTGCTATGTTTGATTCAAAATTTACTGTCAATATTAGCCGGCTCAGTGGCTCAATGTTTACGCTTTAGTTGGAACCAAGAGGTCCGGGGTTCGAATCCTATCTAGGGTATGAACATTTAGTTTTCCATGTATTACCGAGTTGGTAGCAATGGATTAGAGAGGGTTGTGTGAGAGACAACACGGCTAGTCGCTGTACCACTCCTGAGTTCGAGTCTCAACTGCGGCATATGGCAATGTCGTAGGGAATGGGCGTTGTATAATTGCCTGTGTGTACATGTCCTAGTTGAGTCGAGGAACAGCTAATGCTAAACTACGCCAGCACAGTACACGAAATTAGATGATTAATAATAATATAGTTGGAGGAGATCGGCATCTTTCAAGAATATTTGCGATTTTTCTAGCCGACTTCGACGTAGTAGTAAGAATTGTTCCCGAACTGGTTAATTTTCAGTGTGGTAAGTAGTATTTTACAGCATGCAGTATGGTAAAGAGATTTACCGCACTGGTTAGCTTCTACAACAACAAAGACAAGAAAGTTTCACAATAATTGTTAATTAGTTAAGTTGCGCATATAAAAATATTTTTTGTATTCTTATGAATTATTTCACAGTTGTAGATACAAATATGTATATAATACGGGTGTAATATTTACCGTCCCTGAGAGATTGCAAAATTCATTCGGGAGCGGTAAAGACCAAGTTGCCACCCTTATTATGTAATGCAATATTAAAGCTAGTCGTTATGAGAGGCTAGATCTAAATTGACATTACTGAGTAAACGTTATTTTGCGATGTCAAATTCGAATGCAAGACCCTACCTATACTTTATCTGTTGACGGTGTAGATAATAATAAATAGTTTGTGCAACAAGAGAAGATATGATAGCTATATCACATGAGAAAGGAGATTGAGCATGACGCCGTAGCCTCAATCTTTCGAGTGCGATATGGATACCACTCGAGTTGTACAGTATGCTGTTTCTACGACCGGATTAAGAAAAAGCTACAAATAAATAGCTTTAATCAAATTTTAATATACAAACTTAGCGTCTACTTAATCTTATGCTCTAGGTGAAAACATTTTACAAAAGCAGTAGTAGCCTAGCGGTTGCATTTACGCTTCGAATGCAAGAGGCCGTAGGTTCAACTCCCCCACATACCTATTTCTCTTTGCCATATTTCTCTAAAATTTTGTCCATATATAATAACTTCAGTAAAATTTTAGGTGGTATACCTTTTATCCAATCTTCACTGGAATCACTCATTTTAAATTATTTTTTAGCTTAAAATGCAGGAATACACACTGACAATTACTTCGGCAGCTTACGCACTAACTTGAATTTTTTTTACATGAATAGTTGCCTACGTTCTTAATACACGAACTGTGATTGGTCGATTTCATAGTCATCCTAGGTAGTGTATGAAATATATCCGTTCAGTTAACTGGAATGGTCCACTTATCCATTCTACAGACTGTACGGAAAACAGCAAATTTACATAAGGGAGTAGAAAAAATTAATTTCAAACCTCAAAAATATGGAACATGTATAAATAGCCAGTTATTATGTAATGCGTCTTAATGTAGCAATTATGCAATGCAGTAGAAGTTTTCAGTCTCATTTAATTTGCTCATTTGTCATAATTACGACATTTTTACCAAACTTGAGTTTGAAGCAGTTTTTCTCACTTTATTATCTCAGTTTACGCGTTTTTGTAACGGTGTATCACTTAACTTTAGTACGTTGGATAAGCTGTGGAAAAACTGAAAAGCTAGTTATTTATTTTACGATATGAAAAGCAATACACTTTATCTTAGTTATCTTTGTTGGTTTATTACTACAAAAGAAGAAAATAAAAAGTTAAAACAACACCAATACACTTATAATCAGACACCACACATACTCATTCACTATAGAAGATGCTATTGAGATGTAATCATAACACCTGTAACATATTTAGTGAATTTAGTTTCAAACTATTTGAAAAGTTTCAAAGTTGCAATTATATACCCGCTAGTATCAGTAACGTTGTTCTAGACAAATATAAAAATGATACATTAATTGATCCCAATTTTAAATTCCAACAAATAGATGAATTTACTGTACCAAAACTCATTAGTGAAATAAAAACTAATGCTACGGGGTGTGATGGATTAAATATAAAAATGATTAGTCTCTGCTGCCCACATATCATTCCTTACTTAACACATATAGTAAACGTATGTCTGCTTGATAGCGTTTTTCCGACTGTGTGGAAAAATGCCGTGGTAAATGCATTGCCCAAGAAGCCAAATCCATTGGAACGAAAGGATCTTCGGGCAATTAGTATACTCCCTACCTTGTCAAAAATTGTTGAAAAGATTATGGATATTCAAATTAGAGAGTATATTTGTGAGAGCTATAAAGGTCATCAGCCAAACCAATTTTTTTAAAGGTCCAACCCTCAGGCAAATAATAAAGAAAATGGAATGCGTCAAAACGAAAATATTCTCAGCTCTTACACTGAAACAATATCGAAAATAGAATTGTGTATACTAGTTTTTATTAACTTTTGCTATAAATTTGCACAAATAGAACAATTACTGTTAGACATCACATTCTCTCTTTATCAACTCCCGAATGTATAATTAAAATCATTTCTAATTGTTATATAAGATAAATACCTCTTGTATTGAGAATCTCAATGAAACACTAAGAATAATAACAAAATACAGAGAAAAGCAAGCGCCTTGCCAATAGCTGCCTATCTATTAACGAGCGCACCTTACCGAAGAATTGTTTTGTTCCGAAACAAAACGTATTTTCTGAGGTGGCTTAATAATTTCGCTGAAATTAATAGAGTTAACTTTAGGGATTTGGCCCCGTGTTTTGTATTGTCTTGCCAGATTTATAGGCAGGGTTATGTCAGTAAAACTTTGAACCGGAGGAAGATATTAGTCCAAAGGTTGGCTCGCTATCAAACCGTGATGTAAACAGAGCAAACGGCGATAATACGTCTTGGCCAAAGTTAGCGAGGTCTGCTGGGTTTAATTATGGAGTATAATTACATCGAAATTTCCACGTTTAACCAACAAAACACTGAATAGTAGGTCTATTTTAATTGCTAACAAACAGGACATTCACACTGAGCATTTAATTATTATTGGTCTGTACAAGAACTTATTAAATTTGCTAAGAAGCCAACACAAGAGTTACTTTTTTGATTATTTACTAATATAGATTTCATGGATTTATTTAGTATTTTAAAATATTTCAGCCGAAATTTTAAACTGGTTGTTTGGAACACCTTGTATAAGTATGTTTTTTTTTTATTATTTTTTATGTTGTATACATACAGTAAATAAATAACTCTTATATGGTTGCTTTATGTTCTGTTTTATTTTTTATCTTCTAGCCCTAAATTTATTATAATCATCTGCATTTTTTGACTTTATACTTTATACTTTTGCATTTATTTATTATTTTTTTTTTTTAATAAACATCACAGAAATTTATAATACACTTTTCAACAGGTAAACACCCAATTACAGAACAAGAAAATACAGAAAGAAAATAATACATATTACTAAAATACATATACAAAATGCTTATAATATATATGAGATATAATACACAATACACATAAACCATGAAAAACCATACACAATATCTTTGACACAGAAATGTTTAAAATATGACTTGATGTCATTAAGGCTGCAACGAAAAATATCTATACAGTTACAGTGTTTGTTGTAGTTGTTACAAATTAAACACACAGGAAATTTTTTTAAAGTTATTAGTTCGCGCTGTTGGTATATAAAAATTTAGTTCCTGTCTAGAAGCTATCCTAGGGACAAGAAAGTGACCTTGTATTAAAAAAAACATGCGAAAGGTATTGACTGCTGTCATCAAGACTAGCCGTACCAAATGTATCGAGTACGTGTTGTTGAGGTTAACCAACAGGATATCTTTTATTGGTTTTAAAAAATCGGTCCGCGAAAACTCGGACAAACTTTCTCATTTAGGAGTAACGATTTCGTTTCGAGGTGTGACCGTCTTGAATACACATAGTTTGGGCTCTGGGTGCGACCACAGACGGCAGACAGACATTTTTTAAAAACTTCTTTTTTGGGTTCAGGGGACTTGAAAACGTGTAAATCCATCAAAAACTCAAACTCGAATTTTTGCACGTTCATCATACTTTCCTTATAGTCCCAATTCAATTTTCAATTCAACAAAGATTTATTAAAATTAAAAGCATGCAAACAGTTGCCTAACCAGAGCCTGCCCCGGAACCGACCATGCAACCATCGCGCTGACGCGGTAGCAAATCGCAGGATCGGCTGGAACAGATTTGGGTCGGCGAAAACAGAAAAGAATAACAACTAACCTAAGCACCTTTTGCAACAAGCAAATAAAATTAGGTAATACTATTTGAACATAAAACAATAAAGACTTTTAAAAACAACTTAAAACCACACATACTTTTAATAATTGACTCACCATAACACTTTTTTAAAAATTTTATTGACGCAGATACCTTAATCTAAACGAGGCACCTTCTACGAAATTCATGAACGCCGAGCTGCGCATGGCTGACCTAAACTTTTGGCTTTAATAATTTTGATTTTCAGAATGTTTAATTTATTTGATATTCGTGATGAAGTGAATTTAGAAAAACAAGCATGTAAAAACAGAAAACAAGAACAAGCAACAAACAAAAAGGACAAAAACAGAAAGGAAGAGGGGGACAGGAAAGATTTAAAGATAGTCAGAAGGTATGAAATATTAGTAAAGGTGGATAGGGTAAGTGGAAGTTATTGTTGGTGAAGCTTGGCTACTGAGGTTGCCGAAAAATCGGTAACGTCTGGTATGGTAAGGGGTGTTTAATCCGAAATGGGGCATTATGCTGTCTAATTTGTGTTATATGTCTTGTTAGCGGACTATCGCCCAGCTTGAATGAATAGAAGTTTTGAGAGATGCGTTGGACGTAGTCCGCTATCGGGGTTATGTCGTTGCAACGCGCATAGAGATCTCTGAGGGAGGTGTACCTTCCAGAATTTGAAATGAGGCGCATAAATTTGTGTTCAAACATTTGAAGTTTTTTCATTGTCGTGGCAGGTATGCTGCACCACACCGACGCCGCGTATGTGATGGACGGCCTGATCACCATCGTGTACAACAATTTTTTATTTTGTCGGTTAAGTCTGCTACTCCTGACCATGAGTGGATACAGATTCCTGGACAGGGAGTAGACCGTCCGTATTGTCTCATTTATATGGGTATTGAGCGTCAGTCTTTGGTCGAGTCGTACCCCCAAGTAGTTCACGCATCTCCTGGTTGGAATTTTGTTTCCCCTGATCGAAATTGGTGTTAAAATTTTGTTCTCAGTAAAACGACGCGTGAAGACTATCGCCTCCGACTTCTCAGCGTTCACCCGAATCTTCCACTGGTCGTAATAAGCCGTTGCACAAGCCATGTGCGCCTTCAGCAGCATGTTCGATGCTTGCGCGTTGTGAGAATGCGCGTACATGGCTGTGTCGTCGGCGTAATTGGCTAGCTTCGTATTCGGGAAGTCGGAGACGTACAAGTTGTACAACTTTGGAGAGAGGCACGATCCTTGCGGGACTCCCGCGCGAATGTCCCGCCGTGTTGAGAGTGTATTATTCACTCGAACCTGCAGGGATCTGCCCGTCAGGAACGAATGAATGAGTTTAGTGAAGTAAGTCGGAAAGTTGTAGTGGTGTAGTTTGCAGAGTAACCCCGGGATCCAGACAGTATCGAATGCCTTCTCAATATCGAGGAGCACCATGGTGGTGCTCTTCCCGAGGTTATATTGTACTTTGACGTCGTTAACTGTCCTAACGACATGTTGCACCGTGCTCCTGCCCTTTCTGAAGCCAAACTGAGACTCGTCGTCAATGTGGAGTTCCTCCTGAACAGTATTTAGTCTGATCAGGACGAGCTTCTCCACCAACTTGGAGATCGCCGACAACAACGAGATGAGTCTGTAGCTGCCGACGAACTTCGCGTTCTTGTTTGGCTTCAGGATGGGAATGACCACGGCACACTTCCACTGGCTGGGCCAATGCTGTAGCCGCAGAATCGCATTAACGATATAGGTCAATTGCACAATACCTTTCCGCGGGAGATATTTGAGCAGCTTGTACTCGATGCCGTCTTGTCCAGGGACTTTATTGTTTGGTATGTCTTTGATAATTTATGTTATCTCCGAGGGCGTTGTCATGACCTTCAGGAATTCACATCGTGTCATTTGTCAGTTTGTCCTCCCCATTTCTGGTTCCTTGCAGTGTTTATAGATGTTCTGATCTGCCCCTACAGCCTGATCATCTCAACCTTAGCGTTGACATTGCGATTTCGCTGCCAAAGCCGTCTCAGTCTATTTTTCTCCCGTATGTTTCGTATGACCGCTTCGTCGAGTCGGTCTCTGTTCTTGTTCATAGTGATAGTGGTGGCAACAGTCTGCTTGGCATCCTGCAGCACTCTCGTAAACTCCTCCACCGCATTTTCTAACTCGGCGCGCGTACTGATTGTGTTGTTTAGTGTTAAATTTGTGTTAACATGTTCTTTATACAGGTGCCAGTTGGCGCGTCTATATGATGTGTCTTTGCGTGTAATGTTCTCCCTTGACATACCTTCTAACTCGAGATAAATAGGGTTGTGATCGGACGTGAGTTTCCAGGGCCACGGGGGCCGTTGAATTCCTCACATCCTTGTTGACCACTATGTCAAGGGTTGTAGGTGTTGTATCGTTGTCCGGAAAATGAGTGGGATCGTCCGGATATTGCAGGATGACATTTCGACTATCCATATAGTCGAGCAGTGTTGCCGCTCGCGTTGTTGCGATGGCAGTTCCAGGTGCCCTTATAGTCCCGCAGCCGGTGACACTGAAAGCCCCGTCATAGCGGAATCAAATTTTTTTTATGTTAATCGATAGTTAACAATTATACGAACAAAATAAGCTTCGTATGCGTGGATTTATAAAACCGAAAAAATGTTTATAAACATTGATTATTATAAAAATGCAATAATGTTTTACTGTCATCGCGGATATTGTTTATTTGTAGTGTACTTGTTAAAGAACGCTATAACCCCGATATACTTTTCGACGTTGTAACAAAATCCGACTTAGGAAATACTTCGTAAGAAAAGCGTGCTTCACGTAAAAACGCCGTGGAGGAGGTTTTTAATTCTTGGAAATATATTTTTGCTCTTCGGAGCATTTTTTATGCCAAATTTTCGCTAACTCTTCAAGGAGCGTTAATTTGGAAAGTGTAGTAAATGTCGCTGCACAGGGACGTAATGTCGCCCCGACCATCCAATTTTAGAAAGTATACTAAAATTTCCAAGATTAAAAACCCTTTTACGAATCCACGTTGTCAAGCACTGCACCTCTTACGAGGTATTGAATATGAGGACAAGTTAGTCCAACGACTATTCAAAGTATATCGGAAGTTATAGCGAAAATAGCCCTTAGCGACATGGGACCCCCATCATTTCCCAGCAGTCGGATTTGACGGGGAAATGATGTATTTTGACGGGGTTTGCCCTAAACCGGTTCCTCAGTGATTCGGAGTCAAAAAAGTATCTATACCATGTACTCACACGTGCATGGGATCTGCCTTGCCTGAACGTAAAATTTGTTATTGCATAATACAAACGAAGTAGAAACGCTTCAAGCAATTTTAAGCTCCGAGGAGCGACCAAAATTAATGTGAATTAATAAATACGTTTATAAGACAGGCAAGCAAAAGCCCACCAAAATTTCAGTTACATGAAACTTTTCTTGAATCTTTTTGTGCATCGTTAGCTTATCAAACTGCATATTGGATGGTAGTTGGTACCGTATGAATCGTCCCGTTCCTCACCATGTGTTGTACAGGGGTCAGACCATTGTTTGTTAACATTTTCTCTGAAGAAGTTGTTGTAAAAAACATAATTTTTTTTAAAAGATTTAATATACATATTTTGAACTTTATATTGTCTTTTAGTTGTGTTTTCTAACAAAATTCCCTTTCAGATTTAATTATAAGAGAGTGTGAAACAGACAGTGTTAGATTTATAGTATTACGACGTCTTCCAATTAATACCATCAGAGCCGCAGTTAAGCATAAACGACAGTAAGTATGATTTATCCATTATTCTCCGTCTGAAACAGTCACGTTGAACCCTAAAAATTTTGTGAACGTAATATTATTATTTAGAATTTAAGAAAAGGTTGAGGAAAAAGAAAATTAATTTTTCTTTTTCCTATTATTTTTTTTTCTAAGTTTTTCGAGCAGAAAATACGTCCTTCAGACTTCCATCAAAGCATGGGTCGTTCACATACTCGACAGAAAATTTCGTACTCTTTCAGTTAAAAATTATGCAAACGGCTTTATTTGGCCGGACAGGTCCGGCATATCTATTTGAACTATGTGAAAGGGGATAAAATTTCTCCATTATCACATGCAAACCGTTTTTTGTATTTTGTTCGTTTCAACGTGATATTTAAAAATATCTTGGTATGCGGGTCCAAAAACTGCCGGAAGTATCCGGCATACCAGCTTTGTTCCATGGTCTCGATTCACATCTATTACAAATAGTACATTAAATAAATTTGTTTTCGAGTAAATGCTTCTTGTGAAACTACTCTTGTTTTATAATTAATATTAATCCAGATTCCCTAAAAGAGCAAGCGATAGAGATTTTTGGCTCGGGTTGAAACCGTACATAGGTTTTCTGTTTCTCTCTCATATAATTGAAATTTACCTGCATCTGCTATAGGGCATACACCATACGTTAAGGCAGAGAAGAGAGACGTATATCTCTCATCTCTGGTTAAGGTGAGTTTGTCTTTGGGTATTTTTGAATGCTTAAGCCATTCGCGAACACAAGTGACAAAGAAGAATTTTACAATGGCCTGATAAATTTCAGTTCTAGTAATATTCCCTCATGTTGGAAAACCTTATCGCAAAAAATGCGCACCATCTTTATAAATACAGTGTGGCAAAGTGCTACTGAACCGATTTGTATTTTGTATGAACCAACCGAATGTGGATGACAATTAATTGAAGACAATAAACTTGAACCATTGTGGTATAAAGGCCCTTCAAAAGTTGAAGAAATTGTCAGTGCCTAACAAAATGAAGAAAAAAGCGAAGAATCAGAGGGTGAATGACGTTATAATATTGATGATATTGACTTTGATGAATATTAATAAATATACCATGCTATTTCATGGTAGTTTGTTGCCTAGACTTCACTGTGATAGTCTGTCAAAGTTATGCTGAAGGCGGTAACAGTCTTCAGTACTCGTTCACTGTAAAGATCCTTAAATCATCCGCATATAGCAGACAACAAACAACTAGAATATTTACCATATCATTAATGAAAATATTGAATAATAAGAGACCTAGCACCAAGCCCTGAGGGACATCTGATGACGAGTATCTGTCTTCTTTATATATCTTATAATATCATTTGTACACCATGCGGAATAATTAGAGACCTTCAGGGCTAGATTTAGATACAACTCTATAACAAATTTCATATCAGTTAGCTCAGTTAAAAATGATCAATTTGTTTAAAATAAAAAGGAATAATCGTTTTTAAAAAAGTTATTCACTTCATTTCAGTTACGTGGAAAATTATTAGTTTGAGAATTACAAGCTTTCACAGATACGTCCGAAAATATCACAATGTTCTTAATGAGGATGATGCATGAATTTTAAAAATGCTTGAATTCATTATTTTTACATAATATGTACTATATAAGATGATAATACAATAACAGAAACTCAGAAAAATTTCACTTCGTAAATGTTCGATATTAAAATTCGAGCTTTTATGTGAACGAAACCACGTGCCTGAAAACATTATGATATTTCCTTGACATCATTTTGACGTCACTGATTTACCCTGAATTTGCTAATTCACGTTGTTATCCTTAATCAATAAACATAATATTATTAGTCGCAAACTCCCCTATAAAATCCTTATTTTACTATAAGAAACGTAACCAGACTGCAACCAACAGCTACTCTCCGGGCTATGTGCCTCGCCGAGCGCTGAATTATAAGTTACAAGCCTGACGCGTTAAGTGTAATAATTGCATATTACCATCAAAACGCTAATGCTTCGATTGCAACAAACACTAGCCGAAAGACTGATCCTACTTAAAGGAGCTCTCGTGCCAGTCGTCACACACCACTTGCAGACTGCAGTTTCGAGCTGTTGGCTCTCGTCAGTGCAAGGTAGCCATGTGACGACCGACACGAGGATCGCTTGACTATTTAGTACATTTCGGTATCTTTGGGACAGCGACATGTAAAATAGTCAGCAGGCGCCATATAGCGGTCCAGTGTCTGTTGCAATAGAAACATAAATAGCCTAACTTAGGCTTAGCATAGTTCAAATGTGCTTTTAGAGGGCGGAATATTAAAACATAATATTTTTAGTCGCAAACTCCTCTATAGAATCCTTATTTTATTATAAGGAACGTAACCAGACTGCAACCAACAGCTACTCTCCGGGCTATGTGCCCCGCCGAGCGCTGAATTCTCTCGTGCCAGTCGTCACACACCACTTGCAGACTGCAATTTCGAGCTGTTGGCTCTCGTCAGTGCAAGGCTGGTACGAGAGCTCCTTTAAGTTGGATCAGTCTTTCGGCTGGTATTTGTTGCAATCGAAGCATTAGCGTTTTGATGGTAACATGCAATTATTACACTTAACGCGCCAGGCTTGTAACTTGTAATTCAGCGCTCGGCGGGGCACACAGCCCCGAGAGTAACTGTTGGTTGCAGTCAGGTTACATTCCTTATAGTAAAATAAGGATTTTATAGAGGAGTATGCGACTAAAGATATTATGTTTTAATACTCCGCCCCCTAAAAGCACATTTGAACTATCCTTAATCTTGTTATTAAGTTTTGGTCAATACGACGGATAATGATTTCATAACATGCTTAACGTATTAAGCTATAGCCACAGCATTCCTTTTAGCTGTTCCAATATTTCAACAATAACGACATGACGTCACCGGGCACGAGTGACGTCACCCGGCACGGACAGAGCGTTTCAATGGTTTTATATTCAGACAAAATAAATAATTTTTTTCGCCCTCAATTTTAACAAAAATAAAAAAGGAAAAATACGTGGAAGCATATTTTTCTGTGGTCTATCTATCTGTGATATAAAAAAAGATCATGCAACTTCCTCATTGCCTGTGTCAGCATACAAACTGTGAAGAATATTAGAATATACAAACTGAAATTAAAAGCACAAGGTTGTTCTGGTTTTGACACGAAAAATTGAACGATCAGCAATAAATTCTCTCCTGTTTGTATTTGTTCTGCGGTTTAAAAAATAACAACGTTGCGCAGAGGTAATTACAAATTTAGCGAATTTCAGATAGTGGTCCGATATCAGCTATTAATTCAATCGCACTTTGTTTAATTGAACGTATTCGCTTATAGTAAATCAATATAAAGCTTTCGGCGGCAATTAATTAGGAACGTTGATCAAATAGCATCGGCTATTCTACTGACATAAAAATACCAAACAATTTGCATGCATACAAATTGACAATGGCTGCGGCAATTAAATATTCGAATGGCAAAAATATGTAGAAGTACATAGTTTGTTATTAAATTCAAAGATTAGTTGTTCATTTTTAATCAGATTGTAAAATAAACTGACTGCTCCTTATGAAATGTTTCGATTTTATTTAACAAAAAATTGCTGAATATTAATATGCATATAAATAGCTCATCTGTTACCTGTAAATTGGGACCAGGGCCGGCGGAAGGGCAGGGCGACCGCCCGTGGCGCTGAATGCAAGGGGCGCCAATTTGATAACTTAAAAATACTGTATTTTCCGAACTTAAAAATTTGCACAAAAAATATATTATGTAAACAAAGTTACAAAAATAAAAAGTAGTTGTGTTAATGAAGCTATGAGACTTAAAATGTTGCCTGCTATATTTTTGTAAAGTTCCTATAATACAGTACTTACGCATATTGTCCGCCCAGCCAGAGTCCGCTGGAGACGAAAGGGTGACGAAGTCAAGAAAATTGTCACGTTTGAATACACCTTCACTGAAGACATGGGCGTACTGTATCGCAAATCTTAAATGGTCATGTAAAAATCCGGTACAAATAATTTAGGCAAATAAAATACAAAAGAAACTCCACCACTGAGCAGTATAAAGCTGTAAAATTTAATGAGGTACGACCAAAAAAGTGTATAGCTTTACAGTACACTCTTCAAATATTCATGGTCTATAACCATCATCGATTACGTAATTAAGAGCATTACGTATTTGAGCAACTTACAACATCGGACGTCGGGGTTAACAAGATTGCCAAATTGAAGCAAATTCTTGATTTAACTTTTTTTACCTCGGTCATATGCCTTCATTTTCCGTAGGGATTTAGATGGAGGGCGCCAAATCAGGTACTTGCCCGGTATATAAATTTTTCTTCCGCCGAGCCTGATTGGGACTATATTTACTTAGTGGATATCTTGTCTCGTGGTGGACACGAAACATTTCCTCTTTGAGTCGTATGCATATCGGGAGGGGGGAGCCCGATACTTGGGAAAGGAGGGCCGTCTGTGCCATTATGAATTAAAAACGTGTTCACGGCACAGGTCACATGTCAGACGACTCGAGTGACGCACTATCTGTTGCAGGTGTGATTATCCTATTATCACGGAATGTGTTCTCTCTGCTGGTGGCGCATGTGATAACCCAGACGGTTAGAGTCTCGGTTCAACTACTTAGTATATTTTATATGCAAACACACTGACGGGCACGGTTATGAGGCGCCCCTGTCTCACTGCAGTGGCTTCGGTCGTTTAACCAAACAGCATATAATCGACATACAAAATTAAACACCGATATCACGTGGAATGAATATAAAGAAATGCGTAATTTTATAACGGGTCAATTAAATTTAAAAAGTAGGCATACCTACAGTTTAAATACAAATCTGTACTAATCCTAATGAACCATTTTTGTATTAACAACTTACCGCAAGTACAGGGTAATGATGATTTAATAGCTGGAAAATATAACAATAATCTTTTAAAATTCCCAAATTTGGTGAGCGAGTTTTTTTTTTTTTCACCTGTCACGATAGAAACGATCAATAGGTTAGTATGTTCTATTAAATCTCAAACCATGGATTCTGGTGGTATCAACATTAAAATGTTATCTTTAGTTTTCCCCCAACTTAGCGAATATTTGACATTTATTATTAATATCTAAAACATATTTTTAGTCGCAAACTTCTCTATAAAATCCTTATTTTACTATAAGGAACGTAACTATACTGCAACCAACAGCTACTCTCCGGGCTATGTGCCCCGCCGAGCGCTGAATTACAAGTTACAAGCCTGGCGCGTTAAGTGTAATAATTGCATATTACCATCAAAACGCTAATGCTTCGATTGCAACAAACACCAGCCGAAAGGCTGATCCTACTTAAAAGAGCTCTCGTACCAGTCGTCACACACCACTTGCAGACTGCAGTTTCGAACTGTTGGCTCTCGTCAGTGCAAGGTCGGCACGTGACGACCTGACCTGACTAAAATAGTCAGTAGGCGCCATCTAGCGGTCCAGTGTCTGTTGCAATCGAAAAATAAATAGCCTGACTGGGTTTAGCATAGTTCAAATGTGCTTTTAGAGGGCGGAATATTAAAACATAATATTTTTAGTCGCAAACTCCTCATTCGAAATGTAAAAAACGTATAGAACCAAAAATCTTGCCCATTAAATTCTACACAAAACCTGTTATAAAGTCGAAGCAAGAATTCAAGCAATGCACGTCACGAGTGATCTCATTAAAGAAATTTTAATACTAATATAATTTTTAATCATTAATTACGTTAAAAAGAGGAATTCTTGACACCCAGTTATTAAGCTTTTTTCAGACATAGGTACAGTTTAATGGGGCTTCATGATTCTTAGCAGTATTGTCTTATTTATAGAATCGATCTGTGACGTGCATCGCTTGAATTCTTGCCTCGACTATATCAGCATCTTTGCTATTCCTTACTCAATCCTCGCAAATAGCGTTCAAAGTTAAGGGTAGTTATTTTTACATAATATGTACTATATAAGATGATAATACAATAACAGAAACTCAGAAAAATTTCACTTCGTAAATGTTCGATATTAAAATTCGAGCTTTTATGTGAACGAAACCACGTGCCTGAAAACATTATGATATTTCCTTGACATCATTTTGACGTCACTGATTTACCCTGAATTTGCTAATTCACGTTGTTATCCTTAATCAATAAACATAATATTATTAGTCGCAAACTCCCCTATAAAATCCTTATTTTACTATAAGAAACGTAACCAGACTGCAACCAACAGCTACTCTCCGGGCTATGTGCCTCGCCGAGCGCTGAATTATAAGTTACAAGCCTGACGCGTTAAGTGTAATAATTGCATATTACCATCAAAACGCTAATGCTTCGATTGCAACAAACACTAGCCGAAAGACTGATCCTACTTAAAGGAGCTCTCGTGCCAGTCGTCACACACCACTTGCAGACTGCAGTTTCGAGCTGTTGGCTCTCGTCAGTGCAAGGTAGCCATGTGACGACCGACACGAGGATCGCTTGACTATTTAGTACATTTCGGTATCTTTGGGACAGCGACATGTAAAATAGTCAGCAGGCGCCATCTAGCGGTCCAGTGTCTGTTGCAATAGAAACATAAATAGCCTAACTTAGGCTTAGCATAGTTCAAATGTGCTTTTAGAGGGCGGAATATTAAAACATAATATTTTTAGTCGCAAACTCCTCTATAGAATCCTTATTTTATTATAAGGAACGTAACCAGACTGCAACCAACAGCTACTCTCCGGGCTATGTGCCCCGCCGAGCGCTGAATTCTCTCGTGCCAGTCGTCACACACCACTTGCAGACTGCAATTTCGAGCTGTTGGCTCTCGTCAGTGCAAGGCTGGTACGAGAGCTCCTTTAAGTTGGATCAGTCTTTCGGCTGGTATTTGTTGCAATCGAAGCATTAGCGTTTTGATGGTAACATGCAATTATTACACTTAACGCGCCAGGCTTGTAACTTGTAATTCAGCGCTCGGCGGGGCACACAGCCCCGAGAGTAACTGTTGGTTGCAGTCAGGTTACATTCCTTATAGTAAAATAAGGATTTTATAGAGGAGTATGCGACTAAAAATATTATGTTTTAATACTCCGCCCCCTAAAAGCACATTTGAACTATCCTTAATCTTGTTATTAAGTATTGGTCAATACGACGGATAATGATTTCATAACATGCTTAACGTATTAAGCTATAGCCACAGCATTCCTTTTAGCTGTTCCAATATTTCAACAATAACGACATGACGTCACCGGGCACGAGTGACGTCACCCGGCACGGACAGAGCGTTTCAATGGTTTTATATTCAGACAAAATAAATAATTTTTTTCGCCCTCAATTTTAACAAAAATAAAAAAGGAAAAATACGTGGAAGCATATTTTTCTGTGGTCTATCTATCTGTGATATAAAAAAAGATCATGCAACTTCCTCATTGCCTGTGTCAGCATACAAACTGTGAAGAATATTAGAATATACAAACTGAAATTAAAAGCACAAGGTTGTTCTGGTTTTGACACGAAAAATTGAACGATCAGCAATAAATTCTCTCCTGTTTGTATTTGTTCTGCGGTTTAAAAAATAACAACGTTGCGCAGAGGTAATTACAAATTTAGCGAATTTCAGATAGTGGTCCGATATCAGCTATTAATTCAATCGCACTTTGTTTAATTGAACGTATTCGCTTATAGTAAATCAATATAAAGCTTTCGGCGGCAATTAATTAGGAACGTTGATCAAATAGCATCGGCTATTCTACTGACATAAAAATACCAAACAATTTGCATGCATACAAATTGACAATGGCTGCGGCAATTAAATATTCGAATGGCAAAAATATGTAGAAGTACATAGTTTGTTATTAAATTCAAAGATTAGTTGTTCATTTTTAATCAGATTGTAAAATAAACTGACTGCTCCTTATGAAATGTTTCGATTTTATTTAACAAAAAATTGCTGAATATTAATATGCATATAAATAGCTCATCTGTTACCTGTAAATTGGGACCAGGGCCGGCGGAAGGGCAGGGCGACCGCCCGTGGCGCTGAATGCAAGGGGCGCCAATTTGATAACTTAAAAATACTGTATTTTCCGAACTTAAAAATTTGCACAAAAAATATATTATGTAAACAAAGTTACAAAAATAAAAAGTAGTTGTGTTAATGAAGCTATGAGACTTAAAATGTTGTCTGCTATATTTTTGTAAAGTTCCTATAATACAGTACTTACGCATATTGTCCGCCCAGCCAGAGTCCGCTGGAGACGAAAGGGTGACGAAGTCAAGAAAATTGTCACGTTTGAATACACCTTCACTGAAGACATGGGCGTACTGTATCGCAAATCTTAAATGGTCATGTAAAAATCCGGTACAAATAATTTAGGCAAATAAAATACAAAAGAAACTCCACCACTGAGCAGTATAAAGCTGTAAAATTTAATGAGGTACGACCAAAAAAGTGTATAGCTTTACAGTACACTCTTCAAATATTCATGGTCTATAACCATCATCGATTACGTAATTAAGAGCATTACGTATTTGAGCAACTTACAACATCGGACGTCGGGGTTAACAAGATTGCCAAATTGAAGCAAATTCTTGATTTAACTTTTTTTACCTCGGTCATATGCCTTCATTTTCCGTAGGGATTTAGATGGAGGGCGCCAAATCAGGTACTTGCCCGGTATATAAATTTTTCTTCCGCCGAGCCTGATTGGGACTATATTTACTTAGTGGATATCTTGTCTCGTGGTGGACACGAAACATTTCCTCTTTGAGTCGTATGCATATCGGGAGGGGGGAGCCCGATACTTGGGAAAGGAGGGCCGTCTGTGCCATTATGAATTAAAAACGTGTTCACGGCACAGGTCACATGTCAGACGACTCGAGTGACGCACTATCTGTTGCAGGTGTGATTATCCTATTATCACGGAATGTGTTCTCTCTGCTGGTGGCGCATGTGATAACCCAGACGGTTAGAGTCTCGGTTCAACTACTTAGTATATTTTATATGCAAACACACTGACGGGCACGGTTATGAGGCGCCCCTGTCTCACTGCAGTGGCTTCGGTCGTTTAACCAAACAGCATATAATCGACATACAGAATTAAACACCGATATCACGTGGAATGAATATAAAGAAATGCGTAATTTTATAACGGGTCAATTAAATTTAAAAAGTAGGCATACCTACAGTTTAAATACAAATCTGTACTAATCCTAATGAACCATTTTTGTATTAACAACTTACCGCAAGTACAGGGTAATGATGATTTAATAGCTGGAAAATATAACAATAATCTTTTAAAATTCCCAAATTTGGTGAGCGAGTTTTTTTTTTTTTTCACCTGTCACGATAGAAACGATCAATAGGTTAGTATGTTCTATTAAATCTCAAACCATGGATTCTGGTGGTATCAACATTAAAATGTTATCTTTAGTTTTCCCCCAACTTAGCGAATATTTGACATTTATTATTAATATCTAAAACATATTTTTAGTCGCAAACTTCTCTATAAAATCCTTATTTTACTATAAGGAACGTAACTATACTGCAACCAACAGCTACTCTCCGGGCTATGTGCCCCGCCGAGCGCTGAATTACAAGTTACAAGCCTGGCGCGTTAAGTGTAATAATTGCATATTACCATCAAAACGCTAATGCTTCGATTGCAACAAACACCAGCCGAAAGGCTGATCCTACTTAAAAGAGCTCTCGTACCAGTCGTCACACACCACTTGCAGACTGCAGTTTCGAACTGTTGGCTCTCGTCAGTGCAAGGTCGGCACGTGACGACCGACACGAGGATCACTTGACTATTTAGTACATTTCGGTATCTTTGGGATAGCGACATGTAAAATAGTCAGTAGGCGCCATCTAGCGGTCCAGTGTCTGTTGCAATCGAAAAATAAATAGCCTGACTGGGTTTAGCATAGTTCAAATGTGCTTTTAGAGGGCGGAATATTAAAACATAATATTTTTAGTCGCAAACTCCTCATTCGAAATGTAAAAAACGTATAGAACCAAAAATCTTGCCCATTAAATTCTACACAAAACCTGTTATAAAGTCGAAGCAAGAATTCAAGCAATGCACGTCACGAGTGATCTCATTAAAGAAATTTTAATACTAATATAATTTTTAATCATTAATTACGTTAAAAAGAGGAATTCTTGACACCCAGTTATTAAGCTTTTTTCAGACATAGGTACAGTTTAATGGGGCTTCATGATTCTTAGCAGTATTGTCTTATTTATAGAATCGATCTGTGACGTGCATCGCTTGAATTCTTGCCTCGACTATATCAGCATCTTTGCTATTCCTTACTCAATCCTCGCAAATAGCGTTCAAAGTTAAGGGTAGTTTTTAGCACGCTGTTTAAAATATATATAATTGTATAAGTCTAGCGATCTTATGAACTCATACAGTTAGTTATACATTACTTAGGCGATAGAAATTGTATTACATGAACCGGTACGATTTTATTAAACAAGAGAAAGAATTTGGAAGATGTTATTCATATTTTCAACAACCCCGAATCTACGAAAGATCAAAATCTATCTTTATGAAGCAAAGAATTATTTATAAATAAACTAAATTTTGAGATCACCTGTCGCTTACAATATTCTGCCAATATGCAATAACAATATATATTGTTTTCTGATATCACGATTTTACGTAATACTTAAAATTAAACTCACTTATGGATTATTTTAAATATTTTGTTTTACTTTATTCTTTCAATATTTTTCAAAGCATATCCATTATTTATAGACAAGTTCATATTCTGCGTCAGCATTAATTTCATTGGAATAAATAAATTGAGATATAGTAGCTGACTAAATTATTAATTATTTGTTTGCAGTCAATAGAGTCGGAGTAGTTCATCTGAAAAGTATTTCAGCATAACCCACATAGCAACCTTAGCGTAAATACTCTGCAGATGATATCGCACCGTTCACAGCCAAAGGATTACGCTTTTATTTGCAAATGTAACCCATTTCAGTGCCGGTGTACAAATTTTCAGACATAAATAAATGGGAGTTGATATTTGGCGTATGCAAACTGGAATAGTGATCTTTTATAAGTAAGATCGAGTGCCGACATCAATCAAAACAAAATAAACATGTTTACCGAAATTCGGGCCAGAGCACAGGCTCCGGATCTAACTAGGCTAGGGATCTGATTACTCTGATTTACATTTGTCCGGATATGCTTTGTTTTTATATTCCTCAACACTGCAAAATCTACCAAATGATCTATTGGGATGTATTAAAGTTCAGATATTCTTTAAGTTTAAAATGTTGTTATTAGCATAAACTCTACTTTTATATATTTACGAGACCTAATAATTAAAGAATAATTTTCTGATTCAACATACTGCAGGGAGATTTTAAATTACGATATAAAAATTCAACAGCAACTTAAAGAAATTAAACGAGGTTTTTTTCATAAATCTCATTCTGAAAATGTTAACCCGTCGAGTATTTCTGCTGCACAAACAATACCAGGCACTAGCTCACGTTACGTGCACTTTTACAGGGTTGCCATCACATTTCTCATTTGAATTTCCCTTGCTATTCCAGGCTTTTCCCAGTTTATAATTTTCCATTATTCATTATTAATAATTATTTATGAAAAGTTATACCAAGAATATAAATAATGGTACAGTTTATAAAATAACATAACCATCACCTAAGTAACTGCGTTACTCATGCATATTTCGTGCGAGCATTCAATTACAGGATTGTAGGTAACTCATCGTGACCTTAGTTACATGGTATTGGGAACTAACGATGCCTTTGGAACAGCATACGACATCCCACTGTATTTAGCCCTGCCCCCAAAACGGGACTGTGATTTCTCGATTACGCCTGGGACAAATAATGGTCTTCAATACAGTAGAAATATAGAAATATATATTTACCATGATTGAACACAAATAAAGTACGTATGGCATGTCATATAAAAACTAACATAACTATAATACATAAAATAAGAAATTGTAACATTTGAATAATCAAATTTACCATTTATTCAAATTTATCCATATTTCCTTATGTTTAACACGCCCTGTATAACACATAGGTGGATTTTTGTAGCTGAAATCCATTGAAGGTGACAACTATTTGTTATATAGTGTATTACTAATTTGTACTATTATTGTTAATACCATAAATTAGCAAGTCTTGTATATTAATCCATACTTTGGTTATATTTTATTTCAGTTTATCATTTTTATTTTTGTACAGTTCCCAGTTCTTCCAGTCGGCTTCATTCTAAAAAAACATAACTTTATTTAACTGCTGTTAACACTTGATGATTAATGTGAAACTATACAGGTATATATTATGCCAATTCATACTTTCCACTATTCCTAATATTTAGGTTTAAATGTTAAATATTTACTTACCTCTATGATCTATAGGTTAACCAATAATTGCAATAAATCATAAGAAATTGACATTTATTATCAACTTAAGTAAAGTACTGACTTCACATTTATTATCAACTTAAGTAAAGTACTGACTTCTACTGGTATATAAGCTAATAGTTTAGTGTTTACAGAGTGGTTTATTTTGCATAGTAGTAAAACTAATATAATTCAATACTAGATGGCGTTAACTTTTGTAAAATAAACTTTTAAACACTAGCTATTAAAGTAGGTTTCTTTACTTTCGCTAATATACCAAAAATCATTATTTTCTTGAAAATATTTTATAGTTACTGTTCTGTTATATTTATTTTTGTAAATATACTGTACCGCCATTAGTTTAAAATTAATTAATTTCTAGAAAAACCGCGTAGGTACACCAGATTGTAAAGGAGGAAATTAAGGTATGTGAATTTTTCCACAATTCCGCATTGTGTTATTTTTCCCAAAATATTTCAAATATTTTGTCAAGTTCGTCTGACGTCACCGTGATCCATCGCGCATCTGTTTTCTACTGTTTCTCCTACTCCTTTATATTTGAAGGAAGATTAAATTCATATCGAGCAGTTAGTCATCCAGTTCGACTCAAAGCAAGCAGACGTGTTCACTTCAAAGATATTAAAACCTAAAGATACCGTTACTTGTTCTAAGTTCACAAATCTGCATTCGAATTATTTTTCTAAGTAAAAATATTTCAAAATATTTTGTCCGTTTAACGTCACCGACCAGTAACGCATCCGTCTAGCGCCAACTCTCACTCCCATGGTAAGAGGTTTCGCTGCTAGAAGAGGGCCCGTGGAGCCAAGAAGTCAGTCAGCCCAGGCGGCTCGTAGGGTTCAGACGTGTCCACTCCGAGAAGCGAACCCAGGTGCCACCTGTCATATTCGAGCTGTAGGATATTGGCCAAGTCCAATCGACTAGCAGCGCATCCATCAGGCGTCTACACTCACTCCTATAGTAAGTTGTTTCATTTTCAGAAAAGGATCTGAGGAGCTCTGCAGAAGGGATTCCACTATGATCGCTCCACCGAAGCAGACGTGCCCGACCGTAAGCACAGGGAGTAAGTAAGTCCACAGAGGAGTACGTAAACTGATGTACTAGCAAGTACTTGATAAACTGTTTCACTGTAGTTTTTATATATTTGATCTTGCTTTATTTGTCTGGTGTCCGTAACTATTCTGCACGTGTTTATTCTTGCTAACCGTATATTCTGCGTGTTGCAGCCTGCTAATCTGATCACCTGAGTCATCTGGTACTATTGCTAATTTGACCACCTGAGTCATCTGGTACTATTGGGGCTTTGCGTTGCTACGCGTGCTCCTCCCTGTATTTGATAAATTATAGATTTTTCATAATAAATATTTAGAATTGTACATTTGGGTTTACTGTAATATACTGATTTTGTTGAAAAACTCTGAGTATGACTGTTTGTGTGTGAACGTCTAATTTCCCATACATTGACCCTCTGGAGTAAAACTTTCTCCACTTGAGCTACTCAGCCTCGCGTACTCGGTTTGAGGGTAGTGCGTACAATCACTTAAACTAGGACTGGCGCCCGAGCAAACCGAAAACTTGTTTCCGGAGCTCGTGTGTCAAAGAGTGGTCGCGCCCTTTTCCCCACGTCATCGTGCGAGGTGGAGAAAAACGCATCACATTAGGCAGGTTTCCTTTCTCTCTGCTACTAGGGATTATACCTCTCTCCCTAAGAGGATGTGCATAATGCATATAACAGTATATTAAGAACTATTTACAAGTATTTCTTACTGACATATTGATAAAAACATCGTGTCAGAAATTTCCCTCAATAGCTGTGCAATCTTTAGTCTTCTTTAGCCACCATTTCCTCAGTATTAGCTATATTTTAATACGTCATATTTTTTTCCCGTAAGACTTTCAAGACATTTTCAACAATTTACATAGCCCGGAGAGTAGCTGTTGGTTGCAGTCTGGTTACATTCCTTATAGTAAAATAATGATTTTATAGAGGAGTTTGCGACTAAAAATATTATGTTTTAACAATTTATATATTAACAATTTAGAATGTTAGCCTCTTGGAATGTAACCATTATAGGGTCTTACAAATATCTCTAGCTATTATCTAAAATATGCCGCAGAGGCAGTGAGAGCACGTTTTCAAGGAATATTTCGTATCCGCTGCATCACCCTAAGGTAAATCCGATATTATCCAGCGTAATAAACTGATGCACCTTGTTAACACGACTTGAAAGTAACAAAATAACAGGCACAAGTTGTGGGAAACAATGAAATGCAGGTTCCCGGTTAGAAATAAACAAGCAGGGTGTACTAACGCGTGTCTGACATCCCTTGTAACGTCGACACGGCTTAGAGGGGATCACTCAAATTTCTAACTACTTCAGCTGAATATATTTTATGACAAATAATTACATTGAGCGACCGATAAGTATTTTCAGAGATAAATTGTTAGACACTGTACAGAGTTTACAAAAGGCACGTGATCTACTACGTCGTTTTCCTCTTAAGTGGAAATCTTTTGTTGTAATATCTTCTATTCGATCCAAAGCATAGCAAGCAAACGGTTGCATAGTGTTGATTCGCCTTAACTTTTAAAAACGTAGAGTACTATAGAGACACCTATTACACCACACACAAAGAAACTACGAATACGTACATAATGCCACGCAAAAAGCATGAGACCACCAGATATTACACAGGCACACGCATCGCAACCTCAGAAATGTGAACAAAAAATTGATACAGATAAAAACTTATCGGGTGAGAAAAAACATTAAATACACATACTAACTCAAACTTTAATAGAGAAACTAACATATTAACCATAATGTATCAAATCTCAGCCCCTTATCCTCAGTTCATGATTTTAATTTAACATCACAATTATCCCCTCAGGAACTTGCTTTTGAAACAGTCTTTGTTATTAACATTCTAACTTCGGACTCATGTCCTTCATCATCAACTTCATTTATAAATTCCATAATTACTACTACTACATCTACAACCACTACATCTACCACAACCACCCCTACTGTAACACATGCATTCAACCCCAAAAACATATCCACAGACCAACTTTCTATTTCTCTATATTAATGACCTAACCAGAGGCAATTCTGACGCCGATTCTGAACATTCAAATCCAACAAGCCACCACAGTCGTCAAATGATTGAAACCATTCCTTCACCTGATGAACGTCCTAAAATTCCCTAGCCCAAATTCATGCAATCGATATTACTAATTAACAAACTATAGGATACTCAGAGCACACCAACCCCCATTACCTCCCCCGACAACAGCCCCCTCATCGTCACAAGGCATAAAGCCCAATATGTTAACCACTAATCGACCGATTGTCACCAATTCACCACCCCAATCTCTTTGCACTCCATCACTCCCCTTTCCAGCCAGCTGCCGCAGCCAACACAACCCTCCACATAGCAACAACCCTCTACATCACAACAACCTCAAGTCCAATCTCTGCCACCGCCCATGGGGTTTATACAGAGAACCACAAGGACATTGTCATTTTAATAAACATACACTCAAACTCCTAGCCCAGCTTCAAGTATAATAACACTTCTCTAATATGTTACCCTAAGGGCCCAAGGGACCACTTAAATATAACAAAAATCCTTTCACGACAAAAAATAGAGGTACTATACATACGACGCTAATAACCAACGTCCGCTAAAAGTCGTACATCAAACTTGATACGCCCACACAGGATATCCGGGGTGATTTACAGATCAAAAATTTACCGTTCTCCAATATTGCCAGAGTAATGACCTCCCGTGGTGGCAGGCGTGTGCCCACGAATATACTTCTTATAACCATTCCTAAGCAAGCCGCCAAAGATTACTATTCCCTGACAGAACGCTGTTATTAAAGAGTAATAGTAAGCGAATATATAAGAACGGATATCCGCCAGTGCCACAGATGTCAACACTTTTGGGCACTCCTCTGTGGTATGCAACAGCATCAAGCGACGCGTTCGCTGCGGAAAAACGCATGCGGGGATGGATGCAATGGCCCGCAGAAAAGTGCTCCTGCCATTAAAATGATGCAATCCTATACATCTAACTGCAAATTTCGAGTAATAGTCAACAAGGACTGCTCTTCACTCACCCCCATATTATCTGGCATCCCCCTAGGGTCGTCCCTTGGTCCCGTCCTTTTTAACCTATATATCAACAACCTACCCGCTCTCTTAGATCACCGCACCACCCTTTGCCTTTACGCAGACGATACAGCTATCTTAACCACTTCCGTAAATCCTGCCATCATGACTAATATACTTCAGAGACAGACAGATGTGACAATAACGTACTACCAGGACTGGGGACTGATATCCTGAAATCACAAGCCATCTATTTCACTAAAAAACAGAACATAGTCACAATCTCATGGCAAACTCTTCTGTGGCAGGATAACATCACCTATCGTGGTGTTATCCTCGAAAGCAAACTCTATTTAAAGAAACACGTTTCTAATGTTTTCTGCATAAACAAATTTAATTGCTCGCTGAATTTTTAACGCAACGTATTGTCAAACGAATCAATTACAACTAAGGCCTTGAGCTTTATGTTGCGCCGAACTAGAATTTTCCAAATTGATTTGGAGCAACGCGCTTATAAGCTTATTGAAAGCAGATTTATTGAGAAAAAAATGACGCTAATGCCAATATTGTACAACCAAAGGAACAGGAGTTCAGGAGGTATGAAGTTGAGGATTATTCTAATTCTGTGAATATATGCTTTATATAAACAAAATCATTTATATTTAGATAGGTAAGTACAAACAAAAAATTAAGTACTTACCTAATTAGTTCCATTTACACAGGGTTTTGGCAGGGTTTTTTTAAATTTATTAAATCTGTGATTTAGGTATACCGTTACCTTATTTTGATAAAAAACGGGCACATGTGTATATATTTTGTTATTTATTTCGAAAAAATTAAGCCATTTGCAATTAACAACAGATAACAATAAAATTAATATGTATTTCTGAAAACACAAAAACATTTCAGAGATATAATTGAGCATTTGGGAATCTTCCGTAATAAATTTTAATACAAAATGCAAAAAAAATCAATAAAAATATGATAAAAAAATGAAGTAGTTTCTGCCGGGTCTTGAAGTGGTCGTCGAACTTGACTTGACGTTTCGCTGATCATCCTGTCAGCTTCAGAAGAATTCTAAAGACTTTAGAATCTATTTTACAGGGGGTGCTTCTTTGAATAAAGTGGTAGGTGAGTTAGGTTATGAAACCACCCCCGGGGGGTGGGGGGTGGTTGTTTTCACCCTTCAAAGGGGTAGAATTTTTTTTTGGGAAAAAATTAATATTTTGTAGGAGGCATCTCTTTGAGGAAGGTGGTAGGTGACAAGTCGGTCCATCTCCATCTTCCTCCATGATTGCAAAATTGCACTGTCAAAATTGCGGGACAGATGATAATTCAAATTGCTTTTAGAGGGCGTAATATTAAAACATAATATTTTAATGTACAAACTCCTCTATAAAATCCTTATTTTACTATAAGGAACGTAACCAAACTGCCTGGCGCGTTAAATCTAATAATTGCATATTACCATCAAAACGCTAATGCTTCGATTGCAACAAACACCAGCTGAAAGACTGATCCTACTTAAAGGAGCTCTTGTGTCAGTCGTCACACACCTCTTGCAGACTGAAATTTCGAGCTGTTGGCTCTCGTCAGTGCAAGGTAGGCATGTGACGACCGACACGAGGATCACTTGAATACTTAGTAAATTTCGGTATCTTTGGGATAGCGACATGTAAAATAGTCAGCAGGCGCCATCTAGCGGTCTAGTGTCTGTTGAAATGTGCTTTTAGAGGGCGGAATATTAAAACATAATATTTTTAGTCGCAAACTCCTCTATAAAATCCTTATTTTACTATAAGGAACATAACCAGACTGCAACCAACAGCTACTCTCCGGGCTATGTGCCCCACCGAGCGCTGAATTAAGTTACAAGCCTGGCCTGGAGATGATAATGTTTATTATGCAAATGTTTCCCACCATATTATCAAACGTATTGAATAAATCGAAACTTGTTACTTTTCGCCACTGGTTGCTTGTTATAGAAACAAATATTAGAAAAAGTACGCAATAATACCGTAGCCATATTCACGATTTGCATATTTTCAAAGTTTTAATCTTTAAAAAATAATATGACAATCTAATGAAATTATATCACTTGGCAATCACTTTGATAACGTTCGGGATTGATTCAATTATAGATGGAAAACACATTCCGCCCCCATTAAGGGTGAAGCCAACTGGGTTGATTACACAATCCTGATCACCTACCACTTTCCTCAAAGAGACGCCTGCTACAAAATATTAATCCCCCCCCCAAAAAAAAAATCACCCCTTTGAAGGGTGAAAACAACCCCCGGGAAGGTTACACAGCCCTGGTCATCTAGCACCGTATTAAAAAAACACCTCCTGTAAAATATCAAACTTTTTTCTCACGAAAAAATATCAATTTTCCAACCCCCTACAGGGGTGGAAACCTGGGGTAGGGGTGGCTGAGGTCAAATCCCTCGAGTGACCTTCTGTTCCAATCGAGGGAACAGCAATTGGTCGAAAAACTGTGGAAAAAGGTAAACGAGTACACGGGAAAAGGGACTTTGGGGGTGGAATTTGAGGGGGTTGCCAAGGTGGAAATATTGGTTTGACTTCGGAAATTGATTCAGCACTCTCGAAAGAGGGGGACATTGTCTAGTCCTAGGTGCAAACATTCGGTAATTCGTTCGACTCATTCAGTGGACTATAAACACATTCTGTATTATTGCCATTTTTAGCTAAAATGCTAATAAATTTAGGGATGTTCTGTGCATGTCGTAAAAATCAATGTATAATTGTAAAAACGTGGTTATCATTTATTGACGCCCTGTATCAGACACGGATATAAAATATGGGAGAGTCAAAAATGGAAACAATCCGACACCGGATTGAGAAAACAAATTTTTTTTATATCGCCTGCGTCATATTCCGCGATCAGTGGAAAACGATAACTATAATTCTCGAAAGGATGTTATTTGGAAGGTAAGAGACCCTTTATTTTTTATTATGAGAACATAAACCATAAAAGAGATAAAAATGCCATAAAATATATACTCTCCTATATTTCAAGTAAAAGCCAGCACGGCAAAAACTAGCAAGTCTTAGAATAAGGAGAACTTTATTCATAAAACGTTTTATTTGAATTCATAGGTACCCGAATCGAATTAGATGTTAATATATGCCTTTCCGTACTCAACAACCGCAAAGTTGGAATCAAAAGTTATGACTTTGAAAGTTATATCAAACCACGGCGACAAAAAATAAATCATCCTCCCCTTTTAACGCCTTTTTATGTGA
Source organism: Leptura quadrifasciata (assembly GCA_963675555.1). Lineage (NCBI taxonomy): Eukaryota > Metazoa > Arthropoda > Insecta > Coleoptera > Cerambycidae > Leptura > Leptura quadrifasciata. Next base: position 84,161,505 of record OY776679.1, on the reverse strand, counting down.
CAGATCAGATTTACAGAAAGGAATTGCGAAATGTCTGCTATTTTTCCAGCTAAAATTTTACGGACATTCCATTTCAAGTTTTATTTTATCGAAAGATACATTTATTAAGAGCACTGCCATTATTAATGATAAGCGGCGGAGGGATTAATAAAACAAGCTTGTTTTCGTAAACGATGAAGAACCCCCTTTAAAATGGTAATAAATCTCCCATTTGTAATATCGCCATCCTTGTTGCTTAAAATAATATATCTTTGAGATAAATCAAAATATAAATTGCAGTTATAATAATATAAGAGGTCGAAGTGGGCAGTAAAACATCAGACAAAGAGAAATGTATGTCTTTACTTCATCCACGTGTATGTAATCAAAGAAAATTGATTTAAGTCAACCTTCAGAATCACTGGGTGTCTCTTTAAACTTACATTAATCAAGCAAAAAACTAAATATTGCTAGCTAGGGGTATAGTGATGAATTTAAGAACATGATTTTATCGTCAAATTTGAAAGGCCAAGTACTGAGTTGGCGCTGATAATGTTCTAAGTATCAAAAAAAACTCCTAAATTGTGTCGTAATGTCAAAAGAAACGATGCTATATATACAAGAAAAGAAATTAAAAAATAATATTGATTCAATTTTTCTGAACAAAAACCTTTTTTTTAAAGAAAATATACCTACCATGCGAACGACTTATGCTATTGCATTAGATTCATATGCATATAAACTAATAAAAATAGGTCAAAACCCATTTTAAAAAAAATGTTATGCACAGTTCTTGCAGGAAAATCTTAATTTATAATAAAAAAGAAATCTTTGCTCATAGCTTTAAACAGCTGTAACTCATGAATCATTCATCGTATGACGGTCACTTGGTGCTCATTTTACAGATAATTTAATTCTTTTCAAGAAACCTTTAGTGTCATTATTGCCTAAGCCATAAAAATATACCTATTTGTCAAAATGCACTTGAAAATAACAATTTTTCATGTTTTCCCCCTTTTATCTCATCTCCATTCACTCGTTAACAAAACGGTTTTGTACATACACCAACATATTCAAAGTTTGATTCTCTTTAACTTTCATTAGGGGGCGAGCGTAGGTGCGTCCTTATTATGTACATACTTCGATATGCGATGTAAAGCAACGTTAGGCGCGGTTAGTAGTTGGATGGGTGACCGTTCCATAGAAAGATCGCATCCTCGCCTCACACATCTTCCAGCGGCTTGTATATCAGTGTATGCGCGGGAACTATACAACCTTAGGCGAGGGTTGTATAGGGGATATACCATTCTTCGGAGGGGATGTAAAGCCGTCGGTCCCTTGTCTATTAAATGTTAGGTAAGTAAAAGATCCCTATTCTTCTTAAGGGAAGATGTTCGGTAAAATTCCTGGTTGAGGGTAGCTCGCCTACAGGCGTCAGTGTTAGGCCTCAGTAGCGGAAATAGGCCGACGTTAAATAAATGTATAAAAAAAACTTTCATTAGACACACTATATGCGTACGATCTATCGTTTTCGAGTTTTTATCTACTGACTAAGAGAAGAGGTAGATTTACTTGTCGCACCGGAGGATATCCCGCCCTTCAGCGTAGAAAAGCTGGTAAGAGCGGCGGGCTCCCTACGCAGCAAAAAAGAGCCAGGCCCAGATGGGGTGCCCGTGGAGGCGATCAAAGCAGCGGTAACCGCCTGTCCACAACTACTACTGGACATGTACAATTGCTGTCTGAATGCTGGCGTTTTCTGCGCCCGATGGAAGAGACAACGGCTCGTGCTAGTCAGTAAGGGCAAAGGAGCGATAAATACCCCAGCGTCCTACAGACCTCTGTGCATGCTAGATGCAGCAGAGAAACTGCTAGAGAAGCTGCTAAAACCACGTCTATCAACAGCAGTACATGCGGCTGGCGACTTAAGCCGCAGTCAGCACGGTTTCAGGAAAGGATCATCCACTGTAAACGCAATTGAGGAGGTAGTGGAAACTGCGCTCGCTACAGAGAGAGGGGACCACCGAACTAGACCCTTTTGCATGCTGGTTACACTTGATATGAGGAACGCTTTTAACTCGGTACGATGGATAGATATACTGGAAGCATTAGAGCAAACTTTTAAAGTACCCCCATACTTACTGCGAATGTTCAGGGACTACTTGAAGGAAATGATACTACTATATGACACTAGAGAGGGCACTAGAGAAAAGAGAGTAACCTCCGGAGCGGCGCAGGGATCGATTCTAGGACCATCATGTACGACGGGTTACTGAAAACGGAAATGCCAGAAGGAACGCACCTAGTTGGGTATGTAGAGGACATAGCCGCAACCATTGTAGCTTGGGACGAAGGGCAGGCCCAGAGGAGGCTAGACCAAGTAATGCGCCGAGTAACCTCCTGGCTAGAGGATCACGGACTTAAACTGGCAGTAAACAAGAAAGAGATAGTAATCCTGACGTAAAGGAGAATCCCCACTGAATTGGATATGACGATTGGCACGGAGTTGCTTCAGACCAAAAGCACCGTTAAGTATCTAGGAGTCACATTAGATACGAAGCTGACTTACTGGGGACAAATCCAGCGCATGGCAGATAAAGCAGCTAAAACAACAGCTGCTCTTAGCAAATTGATGGCGAATGTACCTGGCCCCAAAGTGAGCAAGCGTAGGTTGCTAATGTCCACGACGCAATCTATAGTGCTCTACGGAGCGGAGATCTGGGCGGACACACTGCAAGTGGAGAAGTACCGAAAGCGCGCTGCTGCGGTGCAGCGAAGAGGGGCACTAAGAGTAGTGAGCGCTTATCGCTGGCACAAGAACGTAAGAGGATTTTTTCAAGGAGGTTAGAGATGGATAGGAAGAGGATAAAGAGAGAAGAAAGATCCCGTATTATGGATGAGTGGCAACAACGCTGGAATTCAGAAACCAGAGGAAGATGGACAGCCAGATTGATAGGACGGATAGCTGTATGGGCAAACCGCGGACATGGAGAGGTGAACTACTACCTAACTCAGTTCCTGACCGAGCACGGTTTTTTCAAGTCCTATCTGTATAAGATGGGAAAAACGGAAAGTCCGGAGTGCGTTAACTGCGAGAAGGGATCCGAAGACAATGCATACCACACGTTCTTTGAATGCAACAGATGGATAAGAGAACGTTTCCATTTAGAAGCGACAATGGGCGGCCGCATAACACCCGATAACATCGTGGGCAACATGCTACGTAGCAAACACTACTGGGAAGCCGTATCAAGATTCACGGAGACAGTGCTCCGGCAAAAGAAACAAGAGGAGCAACTAGATTGAAGTTACCTCTTACCTCCGAACCCCAAATCACACCGACAGAAGAGGGACGTAGAAAAGCTCCACAGAGGAAGACAACGAAGACAGGCGGCGTCAAAAGACGGCGCGGATCAGACAGAAGTAATGCGAAAGCGGTCCCGGTCTGATCTCTCATCAGGGATTTCAAGAGGGCCTCTTGTTTCGGTTAGCTAATATATATCTAGTGGTGGTTGGCACAGCATTACCTCCATAACCCTCAATGGCGTTGTTCACATAGCTCTGGTTACGGTTATTCAGGCAATTATCTGCACTTGGCTGAGTGTGTTACGTGTCAAAAGTTGTTTTATTCCTTTTAGGTAGGCAGTAAATATTTATTAAGAGATGTATTGAAAGTTGCCGCGTTGTTAGATTTTGTTGGCTGGAGGACAATGTAGCTTCAATCTTTTAGGTAGGCAGTAGGCATTCGGAGGTGTATTAGGGGTTGCGTGGTTAGATTTTGTCGGCTTGTAAGGTCGCTGCAGAAAACATGTGAGTTGGTAGCTGGTCGCCATTCAGGTGTAGCAGTGCGCTTGGCGTTTTTCGTGAATTTTTCCTTTTAATTGCCATTAATGGGGCTTTCCATTTGATATATCCATGGGATATTGGAAATCCATGGTTGGTTGTGTATGTTATGGTTGCTTAGGACGACACACCTTACTCGACTTGTTCGGATTCTTGAATTAAAGTCGTTCCACGAGGAGTTACTTCCAAGTTTGATAGCTTACTTTAAGCCGCCCTACACATTTGAGGCTTTCTTTTTTTTATTTTTTGTGTTTACGTTATTTTTGTTGTTTTCGTAATACTCCTTCCAAGTTTTACGAATTCCTCCCACATATGTATTGAGTCTGGTATTACCCATTTCCGGAGCAAGAGATATATAAACAAGTTCATATGCACTATTTTTATTATCTCGTGTGAACCTAATGTGAACCCTTCGTGATATCACGCACGGTAAAATTAAGTAATGTAAGAAAGGACCGGTTCAAATATATTTCTTGTTGTTTGTGAACATATATATCTACTCCGATTGATGACATTAAATATTCATTCACTGAATAAATTTGATATCTAAATTCAAACTTTACATTCTAGTTTTCTTTTAAATTCATCACTTTAATAAATATAGCCTAGCGTTTGGGTACCCTCGATAATTTTGGGAGCCTTCTAGCTAGGTTGCAGTCATTTTATTAGCTAGTGGCGCCCTTTATGCATATATATGAGCAACTAATGTGTATATGGTTTTTTTTTGTGTATGAGCTTTAACCTACCGACTAGAGCTGAGCTGGCCCTCGGCACACCTCTGCGACTCGAACGCTGCTGTTTATATTCACTTCATCTCTTTTTTTTTTGTTATATAAGTATTTAATTTTGGTTAATGACTACATAGGCTCGTCGCAAGTGAAGTGGCTATAACTTGACAATGACAAATTATACAAAAAACAGGGCCGTATTTAAAAAAGTTGCTGGTGGCCCGATTTAAACGAAACTTTTATTTAAAATCTGATTAGATAAAGTTATTTTCAGCCGTTCTAGTATTTTTCTCTTTCATAGAATCACTCGACTAAACGGATTATTTTCTGAAAACTCGATTTATATAAGTAGCACAACTTTTCCTCTACACTTTTTCGTCTCTCTTTACCGGATACACCCTGTACATATTTTTATTCGAACAACCTTGGTAGCCAAAATTCAAATTTGAAGCGTTTTTATATCGAAACTTCATTGAAATGCGCCATTATTATGTGGAATCCCATTAATGTGAAAGTATTTTCTTCCCATTCTCCCTTTTATTAAGTTATTTATTCCATTGGATTTTCCACCCTCTTTCAATCTACACTGTAGTCTACACTCTCCCCGAGGGTTTGAAAATATTCAACAAAAAATGATGGAATCGTGATTCGAAACTAAATTCCTATTGTAAACTTTGTCAATTTTTACTGATAACTTTAAGCCCGGAAGTTTGTAAATAACTTTTGATTAGTTTTCCTATTAATGCGCGAGTATCTTTCGAAATTTTAATTTTACGACTCGACTATGACATTAATACAATCAAGTATTAGTAACACAAGTACGTTTGTAATAGAAAGAAGAAATATACAGAATATACATTAAGTACCCAAAAAAATTACTGAAAAATTATAATTTTCGATTTAAGTGTAAAATGTCGTTATTTTACGTCAACATAAACTGTCTGGACGTTTCCTGATAACTCAATTATTAAAAAACATTTCGTATGTGAGCTTCATAACCAGTGACGTTTTCTATTACGGGATTCAATGTTGACTTGAGAATCTAGTAGACCCGATGAGTACCATCTGTAGGCGCAGTCACGTCAAACAGTACAATGAAATGCAGTCCCGGTGAGACGGGAGGTCGAGAAGCTTGCTACGCCTCCGTGCGCAGACCCGCATTCAACTCTATTGTTCGCTCGTTTCACTGTAACAACCTAATCATCTGTTTCGCTTTCACGTATAAAGGACGGACTAGGTGGCACGATATAAACCCCGGCAGTCTCACCGCGACCACGCTATTGTGATTTTCTCGAACATAAAATGAGTATCAAAGCGGATATTCGTACCAGATCTTGACAATTGTATAAAACAGCGTAGGACGGCGAGGCTTGATATGTTTATTGTTTGCGGTTATTAAATGGAAAGGTGTGACAATAATAGTAATTTACTGTTTTACGTTACAAGTCCAGTAGGTCGCTTATTACAGTACGAGTTGTTTTACGGATGAGCCGACGCAGGGGCCAAGTCAGGAATAAATACGAGTACTGTAATAAGACCTAACGAATGTGTATCGTATATTATACTGTCTATTTAACAGCAACATCATATCAGTCCTACTATATGGATGTGAAACGTGGAAGAGTACTGAATCCACCGACTACATGATACAGGTCTTCGTCAACTGGTGTTTGCGCAGGATAATGCGCATATTCTGGCCAAATCAAATCGCTAACAGGGAGCTATGGAATATAACAGGACAGAGAGAAATACGACTGGAAATAAGATCGCGGAAGTGGAAATCGCTAGGCCACACACTTAGGAGACCAGAAGACACTATCTCAAGGGCGACTCTTGATTGGAACCCCCAAGGAAGTCGAAGAGTGGAACGACCAAAGGTTGCGTTGGCTTTACATTTTGTCAAATATTTTTTATCCTCACACATCATTAGATTAAAACCTAATTCTTTTCCTTAATTAAATGGGTAATTGTACATTTTGTGGTTTTAGCAGTGGCGGCTACTCCTAAGGGGCACAGGAGCACGTGTTTTCCAAACTAATTCAGTTCCCCAAATCTAATTCAGCCAGCTAGCTAATTGCTATTTATTTTTATCCATTTTAACATTTTTATCATCATAATAAACCCTAAAACTAATTTCCGACGGTATTGCTACGTTACAGCTTGAGTTTGCCAATATCTACTTCCCAAAGTGCACCACATCAGTTGTGTACGGAGACCGCGTCATGTTTGTGCATCGGGCTAGATTTTGTTTACGACGTTGCTATGGCAACGACACGGGCCTTATGCACTAATGCGGGCACAGTTCACTTGTGTAAACTTCACTTCAGTTTCCTCAGTACGCATGCAATCGTAGAATCGTATCTCTATTATATGCTTAATCAGCTGATATTTATGTTTGCTCTCGCTGCTTGAATCGCAAGTTCTGTGTTTTGTTATTTGTTTATTTCCTTTCGTTTAGGCACACATAAAGCATTTAAAAACGAATTCAGCGTCTTATATTTTAAGTAACAGACCGCTGAGCTACGAGGATAAAGTTAATATAAAAAAATTAGGAAGGCCTATCCCGGAATTATATATAAAAAAACTACTGTGGGTAAAATAAGACAATTTTGAGAACAAGAAATATGGTAAATGGTTCTCTGGTAAGTTAATTTTAATATACTATTTCACAATGTCAAATGTGTGCCCCCTATAAAATTAACCACGAGCCGCCACTGGGTTTTTTTAAGTTATCACCATCCATATGCACATAATAACATAGAGGTCGATTGTGGAGATTTTAGAAGATGAAAAAATACTTAATAAACATATATTTCAGGTAGTAGCCTAGTAATACATTTTCTAGACAATTTAGTGACTTAAAAAGAAACTGCAATAGACTGGATAAAAAATAATGGGATTACAATGCCTCAGAAATAGGTACATCAACTTCAATTAATTACAAAAACATGTTTTTTACCCCGGTTACGAAAACAGAAATCGAACTGATTATTAAAAATTTACCAAATAAAAAATCCACAGGTCTTGATGAAATACCGGTAAAACTAGTAAAGGAATGCAGCAGCGAATTAGCTGAAGTTCTCGCTGATATAATTAATTTGTCAATCTCAATGGGGCAGTTTCCAAAGTCCTTAAAAAAAGCTGCTGTAACTCCTATATTTAAAAAAGGCGACCGGACTAATAATGAAAATCATCGTCCGATATCATTGCTGAGTATTTTCTCCAAAATCTTCGAAAAAGTTATCTACAATAGAATCTTAATTTTCTTAAAAGAAAATAATATACTCACAAACTTCCAACATGGTTTCCGTCCCGAGTTTTCAACGGAATCGGGCACAGTTGATCTAATTCAATATGTGAACAGCAAAATGGATGAAAATCATTATGTACTAGCTATCCTTTTTGATCTTACAAGGGCTTTTGGCACCATAGACAAAATTTTTGTGTGTAAAAAAATCTTTAATATGGGCTTGCGTGGGCCTATAAATACATGGATAAAATCTTTTTTATCGGAAAGAAAAATAATTGTTAAAATAAAAGATGTCGAATCTGACATGTATGACATAAACATTGGAACCCCGCAAGAGAGCGTATTGGCTCCATTATTTTTTTTATTATTTGTGAACGATCTCCCTAATTATATAACTGGTGGTAAAGTTTTCATGTATGCAGACGATACTACAATTGTAGTATCTGATGCAGATCCTTTAAATATAAAAAATAAAGTTAACGAACTTTTAAAACAATTTAGCGACTGGTGCCATAAAAACCGTTTAATAATTAATTACTCAAAAACAGTTTGCATTAAATTTAAAAACAGGTACAGAATGATAGATAACGATTTCACATTTGCATTTAATAACCATGACTTCAAAACAGAAAACTCAACTTCTTTTCTGGGAATAACTCTAGATAGCCATTTAGATTGGAGTCACCATATTGAAATTCTATCTGCAAAATTGAACAAAAGATTTTATGTAATAAGTTCTCTCAAAAATTCTTTAAACAATCAAGCCCTTTTAAACGTATACTATGCTTTCGTCTATTCCCCTATTGCATACAATATTATAGTCTGCGGATAAGCTAGTGGCATTTGCAGAATATTTATAATTCAGAAAAGAATACTCAGGCTCCTGTTTAGTCTTGGCTATAACGAATCATGCCGCGAAATCTTTAAAAAGTATAAAATTCTTACTGTAACGTCTATATATCTGATGAAACTGTTGACATATATCCATGTAAATAGAAATAAATTTATACTTAACGGAGATTATCATAATTATGATACAAGAGGAAGAAAATTAATTTCCTTAAGAAAAAAATAAACACGAATTTTATAAAAAGTCTCCTATTAACTCGGGTTGTCGCATTTATAACCTTCTACCAAAAGAAATAAAAGACCGCGTATCTTTGGTCAATTTTAAAAACAATCTAAAAATTTTTTTAATAAAAAACTCATTTTATTCAGTAAGTGAGTTTTTACTTTTTTTACAAGCCAAATGACTTATTACACTAATATTGTATGTTATACTTTTTAACTATATATCTTCGGATATACTATGCTTTTATTGTCACTATTCTTTATTTATTGTAAATTTTGTTATACCCTGTATATGTCTGTATTTACTCTTTTTTACATATACCTATATGTATATAATATATTAATTCTGTAAGCCATTAACATGGCAGTATTTTGACATGTCTTATCTATAATTTATTATAGCTGAAAAGATCAATAAAGATATTATTATTATTATAAATAGGTATTGAATGAATAATTAATATGTACTATTTTGATGATGAGTGATCTTTTAAGAAATAGGATGCATGATTAGTTGACCATCCATATTTCTTTCGCGTACACAATGTTGCCTATACGTAAGCCTATAAACGACCTTGTGAAACAGATTGATACTTCTGGCGTGAGACCATATAATCTTATTAAAAATAAAATCAAAAACAGTTTTAATCATTTTTCAGATCAGAACCACTGAAGTGCTGAACACATTATGGCGCATTATAGATGGCGGTTCCAGAATTACTGGAGTAAAATTGTTATATACTTTACGAATTTTAAGAGATAGTCAACAGCTTTTACTTTTGTATTTTGTAAAATCGTTCATAACATTCTGCTGTTTGCTTGGATCTTGAATTGCCTTTTTTTATAAACATTTATTTTCTACTGTCTTTAGTAGTTGCTAATTTATTTTATTCTCCTTATAACATTGTAGTTTGGAAAAAAATAGGTCCCGACTGAGGAGTTTAGACCTATTAAATAACTAAGTACTGGAGACTGAGCACTTGTGCGACTAGAGAAAATTTATGAAGCGGGCTTTCCCCGTAAGAAGCCCATTATGAAATTTATGTTGCTCGATCCTGAAAAGCTTTACGGCTATCTTTGATATACGATTTCAGTACGAGTTGAAAACAATCGTACGAGTTTGTGATTACATTCTTTATTTATGGTGTAAGTAATTGTTCGGCATATTTTTCCATTAGTTCCTTCTTCAAAGTAATGAATTAAGATCCGTTAGGGGTTAAGAAGCGTGTACACTGTACATTGTTCATAAAACTTACGGTTAGTAGAAATCGAAAGGCAAAAATATATCGAGCATTTTGTCGGCCCCGGTTGGTGCCGCATACACCCTCAGGGGATGAAAGAAAAGCATTTCATCAAAATCAAGCGCATTCAAATTAACGGCACCGAATTTATGCTATAATTACGTGCATTTTCAGAAAACAAATTTTATTGAAAAATATTTACTTAATATTTTCTTCTTTCACTTCTTCATTGTAACCATTACTGCAGATGAAACCATAACTTGGCCACATATTGATGCACACCTCGAACCTAATCTTTTACAGAAATAATTTTTCCTGCAAGAACTATATTTGCAGTTGCAAAAGATTACTCCCAAAACGGCTTGAAGTGCTTACGCCTTTTGTAGTTTGAACGGGAGTAATTTATCCATTTTCTTTAAGAAAAATATCACCCCGTATTAAAACGGTTTCATGCGCGGCAGGTCAACCGTCACTAACATTCTATCCATCACGCAATTTCTAGCTGATTCATTGGATGCTGGCCAGACATATACAGCTTTTTCCAAGACCTTCGATAGACTGGATCAGCTTACTACGAAAACTTGCTACTAATAGATTTTCTCCAATGCTCTTTGAATTTTTCGAGTCCTATCTTACCGGCAGGAACCAACTTCTGCAACGTCGTGGTTACTAACCGTTGAAATAGCCTGTACCTTCGGATATCCACAGGGCTCTAACTTGGGTCCAGTATTGTCTAACATTTATAAATGATATTGGATATAGTTTAAACGTTTCTCGTGCTTTACGCTGACGATATGAAGATCTACTCTACCGCTATTAATACAGCTGATTGCGATAACTTGTTACGGACCTCTAGCGTATGCGACCCACCATACGCTTTAGCGTTTTGTGGGCCGCATTATAACAACTGCTACACGTCCGTAACACATTTCGCTATTCTCCATGGGAGGGCGACACATTTGTGACACGTGATCAACAGGGAAAACGGAAGCAGCCATTTTTGGGTTGGCTTGGCTTGTTGGTTAGTTGTTATTCTGTGAACCTTGATTTTATTCAAGGCATCCGCGTGGATTTTAGAATAATCAACTCAAGAAAATTTCCTCAATCCGTTGTTGTTCCGTTTAGCGGAATATTTTGTGTTTGTGAGTAAATTTTATCTGCGGAAGCAAGATATTAAATTACACAAGGTAAGCTAACCTCTTCACGCCATCTTGCCCGTTCTCTACCCACGTGTTTCGCAAATTTGCAGGCTTTCCTTTGGAAATACAGTGTCAACTCAAAAGGCGGACTCGACCCCATTTATCCGACTGTGGCTTCCAGGAGTTTTGGTGGATTGTTCCCTCATCAGTGAGGTAAATTATGTTTCATTTGTAGGTTATGTCAGAATTTCTCACATTAAGCACGCTTCACGTGCATTTCTGACTGTGAATTAAATCGTGATATCTTTAGGGTTCTACGGACGGGGCTTCTACGCACGTCAGTGAAGTTCCACGGACGGGGCATCCACAAACAGTGGAAGGTTCCAGGGCTGGTGAGGCCACGATCAACCCCATCCTTGGGTCCATTTCTTGTGTCCCGAAGGCATCTCTGCAGGGCTTCAGTTCTTCCACCGGACTCGGTATCGTACCACCCTAAATAAGTGTGTGTTTATTATTTTTACTTACCGGGGACCACCTTCAGTGGTTCCGCTGGACATCAATTTATACTTTTGGGCATTTTAACCTGTACATTTTTTAAGTATTTTATGCATATATTTACATATATTTAAGGAGGTTCTTTAAATCAAACCTTTGTGGCAGAATCTATGACAATTTTATGATCAAAATGTAAACCGATGTGTAGCTACACGAGGCATTTTATGAATGTGTTATAACTTTTTAAGCGTGAAATTTGTCACACCTTGTGAACATCACCAGGTTACATGCTAAAGAACTAATTTTGTAAATTGTTCAATATAGTGCATTTCATTTTTAAAGAAAGTGTCATTATTTCGTCTGCGACCACTACATATGGAAAAACTCAGTGATTTGTGATTATTAGTTTACTTAACTAATAATTTATCATAGTTTATGTAAGCTTGGGCTTAACGCCCTGAGATAGTCTGAGCTAGAGAAATTTTATCGTAGGCACGTACATCACTTTCCGGGTAAGCCAGTGCCTACGGTATCTGCTACGCTACAGTAGCCCAAGTGATTTCGTTACGTAATATCTGATAATCATTAAGATCCAACGTATCTATTTGTTTATGTACGTCTAACTCGTAGCAAACTTAACAAGAAAATCTTCTTAGGCTAAGTCAATGGTGTACAGAAAATAAATTACATTTAAATATCCAAAGTAACAGATAGTGTATTTAGATTTAAATCATTAGTAATATTTAAAAAATGCACAGAGAAATTAAAAACCTGGTATCAGTATGTGATCAGAGACCAAATGACAAAAAAACTTAAAACAGGAATCAGTACCCGTGCAAGCGTACCTCACCATACTGCTGGCGACTCGCGCGCCAAAATTATACGTCTCACCTCTTCGTCTACCGAGGCTGAGATAGACCTCGTCACACTTTATCGTATATAAATTTCTCTATAAATGAATAGATATTTGCAAAAGATAACAATGTACAATCTGCTGATGAAAACATATACTAAGGCAATTCTTCGGAACACCTCAACTTTTCAAGTAGCTATAACAATGAAGGACGGCTAGCGCTTGCTTGGTGATCCCTTCTTGCTAAGCTTCTTTAAATCCTTTAGAATCCGTTTCCATTTTTATCCCCCACCACTTAATATAGCACTGCTGTAGCTTACAAAGGAAACGTAACATTTATAACTTCTATTCAACCCTTTTTATATCCTACCACCAATAATTTATCTAGCAAAACATTGATATTAATAAGGTTCCAAATAGAACGTTAATTAAATACATTATCTTTCCTTTATACTGTGCGCCCATTTGGCGGTTCCCCTCGATCCTATTCAACTTTTTATATGTGACAAAACTATAATAAAAACATCACGAACCGGGTCATCGTGTAATCCGTATAAACTTTAATTTAGCAGCAAATAATGTGCCATAGAAACGTGGCATTGTAATTTATCTCACTAAATTCACAGAGAGAGTTTACTTTGCAACGAGTTTGCATAGTAATTCTGTTAATACTAATAAAATAAATATTTCTCTTAACGATTCCGTACCATACACAGTTTGTATGATTAAATAATTATAGTTAGTAATACATCTACCATCTTTGCAAATTTAAAATCGTAGAATATATTCGTACCTAGAATCTAGGAATTTATTTATTAAGTCAATTTGGTCATAGGTCTAGCAGATGTACAGTCCTTGGATAATTCAACAAAATCTACAAATATCTCGACAATGTATAAAACAGCTTGTCTCTTTTTTAGAAATTTCTACAAACTAAGTTATAAGCAAGGGAAGGAAATATGTGACAATATTCGGTCAATATTATTATGTAATCTAGAAAATAGCAAAATGTTAGTTTCCATGAACTTGGAAACACAACTGATACGGAAATTGGTGTAGGTCAAAGCTCTATCACAAATCAAATGGGCTCAATAAGTGCACTTACAATTCATCTGCGATACTTTGTTTCTATCTGCCAGCAAGAATTGTTTGATCTTTCTTTGAGTTGCGGGGTCGCAGACAAAAAGAGAATATCGGAGACAAATGATTTGTACAGTTTTGGAATAAGCGAGTATATTTTTCTTGAAACCTAGACGCGAATGTAGCAAAAGTAGATTGTAGATTGTTTTATGGGGTCGTTTGGCTTCGAACAGCCTTACTTCACTTCGACCTAAAAGATCTATTGTGATTTACTTTACACCTAGTTGTTGCCCAGGATTCCAAGACTTTTTACAAAGCTTGTGATTTTCCTGGGGGCTAATTTCCCTATGTCTTCAGGCGTTAATTCCGCCTGTTCTAGGAATTTTAGCCTAGTGCAGACTAACACCTTGCATTCACAAAGTATATGTTCCGCAATTTCAGTTGCAGTATCGCAATATCTGCATTTGTTGTTTATCGCCTTGCCCATATACTTAAGATGATATCTCAAGGGGCAGTGGTCACTTAGAAGGCCTGTGATTAGCCTTAATTCGGACTTTTCAAGTTCGAGAAACCTTGTGGCATTCTTTGTCGAATAAGCTATAAACTTTTTCGCTTGTCTTTGGCCTGGAATATTCCTCCAGTAGGACTTTTTCTGGTCATTTTCTCATTCTTGGATCTCTTCCGCTATGTGTCCTGCCACCCACATCAAGGTAACCTTGCTGTTGTTGGCCAGTTGCTTCAGGGATTGTCTACATTCCCAGGCAATTTTAGACTCAAAGGTATAGGACCTTAAAGCTTTTAATACTGCCTGGCTATCTGATAGTATATAGATCTTTGACCTTCGGATGCCTTCATTTAGGCATTCCTGGGCACACAGATCTATAGCGTAAATTTCTGCATGGAAGATGGTTGGGGTGTTACCGAGGGTTCTGAATAGCCTACATTTAGGCCCTGCTACGCCCACCCCTACCCCTTCATCTTAGATCCATCTGTATACGAGATGAGTGATCCTTGTTCCAATCGCAGTTCCTCAATCTTGCTCGTCTGACGACTTTCAATTAGCACGTCAAACGGGCAGTCAAAGTCTTGTTTGATTGACATTGAGTCTGTGGGTTTGGTCATGGACTTCAAATGGATTAACTCCCGAATCCTTAAGTGACCAACCGGATCACCTGGTTTAAATTTATGTGCCTGGTGCAGTCGTAAGGCACTGAGTGCTGCCTCCTTCCTTACATGCAAGTGCAAAGGAAGTAGGTCAAGCATAGCCTCCATAGATGCTGTGGGACACGAGTGCATTGCTCCTGTAGTACCTATACAAGCAAGGTGTTACAGTTTCACCGGGGAAATAGGCGGAGACCACTATGACCTGCCTTTTTCCCCTTTCTGTAGGCACTGCTGCCACTAAGTTCCTCGTTATGAACTCTGAAAGGAGAACAAAGTTAGTATCCTTGTCGAACAACAGAGCTGTTCTAGGATAGTCATGCAAGGTAGAGTAAACTAACTTGCATGATTGTGTATGGAGTCCTTTGATACGTCCTAAAGTGCCCAGGGCTCTTGGAGTAGCCTTATATTTAATTTCCTCCTAATAAATTCCCTGCTGAGCACAATCGAGGCTGCTTTTGCATGGCGGAGATTTATTTGGAGGCACTTCAGATTATTTAGGGCCATTATGACGGCGTGGGGTCATATTTGTGGTCCCTTTTAGCTGTCTTTTTGCCCATGCTATTGGCAATTAAATTGGGCTTCATGACAGTCCCACGAGTAACGGAGGAAAAGCGGTTTACCTGAGGCAGTGCCCCACATACCACAGGCAGACATTTATTTAAACCAGGATGCGTCAGGGGCCCTGGAGTCCGCATATAGCGACTAAGCTTCCTCTTAGCCACGCAGTCATAGGTTTATGCTGTTCCACCTTTGACTTGGGGAGAGCTTTATCGTGACTCCCATCCACTTGGTCGGCTGGTTAAGGCAGACCCCCACGTGGAGCAAGCAATCCTCAACAACCACCCACTTGCTCCACACGATTTATGCCAGGCAGGTTTCCACGACAGAGCTCTAGCCCCTCGCGCGCCCGAACCATCCGACCATAATCAGACGATACCGGCACCCGAGTGACTGAGTTCCCGTTTCCATGCTGTTGATCCTAGTATAGCTCCAGGACGTTGGGTAACGCCACCTCCCATTCTGCATCACTGCAGCCCTGCGACGGAGCTTGTTGCGACCTGTGATACCCATCCACAGATGTGGATAGATGTCATACCCATCCACAAACGTACACAGACAGACATCCCAGGGCATCAGTACCGGTGCATGAAACCCAAGCTCAGCAAAAGTAAGGAGAAGTTCAAAATAATTCTGGTGTCCCATATGTTTTACTCCCTTGTGGTTTTACATGAATATGGGCCCAATATATATGATGTGCAATAGTAGTGGTCCGAGTTATTGATTCGCAGACAAAAACTAAAGAGTTTGAAGAATAGTGTTACAAAAATTCCTTAATTATTAATAAGAAAGAGCGGTATTTTTGTATTTTACAAATATCACAATCTAAAATATTCACAAATAATTTTTTGAAAGAAATTGAACCAAATAAAATAAACAAGGATTGTTTTATTAAAATTCTTGTGTCTGATGAAGTGTAGCAAATTTCCATTGCGCAGAAATAGGGGAATTAATATATTTTCTTCTGTAGTCAGCACTACCACCCCCGCAAATCATCAAGGGGAGGCTTTCCGCATATTATTTGCTCCAATAAATCCACGACAAATTATTTTGATACTACACCATTTTAGCCCGTTTCGGAATGCGGTAATGCTAACTTGGCTATCAAGTGACCATAGGTTTTTTGTAATAAAGCGCGACAAATTTTTTCTTTTCATGACAAATTTATGAAAAAAAGCGATAATTAATCAATATACTGGCTCAGAAGAAACATAGAAGATGAACAACTAAAGGAAAAATATATGCAATTTAAAAAGCAAGTACAGAGTGATATTCGCAATGAAAGGGTGGCGCATAATGATGCTATCATTGAGAACTCTCAAAATAAAATAAAAACTGTGTGAAATTTAGTCAACAAATTGAAACAAACATTTCTTAATAGTAATAATGATACTATTACATCAATAAATTGTGAAAATTCTGCAATTAATGAACCAATAGAAATTGCAAATATTTCCGGGGAATATTTATCAAATATAGTAAAAAAAAAACTTCGAGATCATTTTGGTGGCAATGCCTCAGCAATAGGTACATCAACTTCAATTAATTATAAAATAATTCAATATGTGAACAGCAAAATGAATGAAAATCATTATGTACTAGCAATCCTTTTCGATCTTACAAGGGCCTTTCACAAAACTTTTGTGTGTGAAAAAATCTTTAATATGGGCTTACGTGGGCCTATAAATACATGGATAAAATCTTTTTTATCGGAAAGAAAAATAATTGTTAAAATAAAAGATATCGAATCTGACATGTATGACAATAAACATTGGAACCCCGCAGGGGAGCGTATTGAGTCCATTAATTTTTTTTAATATTTATGAACGATCTCCCTAATTATATAACTGGTGGTAAAGTTTTCATGTATGCAGATGATGCTACGATTGTAGTATCTGATGCAGATCTTTTAAATCTTAAAAATAAAGTTAACGAACTTTTATAACAGTTTAGCGACTGGTGCCATAAAAACCGTTTAATAATTAATTACTCAAAAACAGTTTGTATTGAACTTAAAAACAGGTACAGAATGATAGATAACGATTTTACATTTGCATTTAATAACCATGACATCAAAACAGAAAACTCAGCTTCTATTCTGGGAATAACTCTAGATAGCCATTTAGATTGGAGTCACCATACTGAAATTCTGTCTGCAAAATTGAACAAAAGTTTTTATGTAATAAGTTCTCTCAAAAATTCTTTAAACAACCAAGCCCTTTTAAACGTATACTATGCTTTCGTCTATTCCCCTATTGCATACAACATTATAGTCTGGGGACAAGCTAGTGACATTTGCAGAATATTTATACTTCAGAAAAGAATACTCAGGCTTCTGTTTAGTCTTGGCTATAACGAATCGTGCCGCGAAATCTTTAAAAAGTTTAAAATTGCTGTGACTTCTATATATCTGATGATGAAACTGTTGACATATATCCATGTAAATAAAAACAAATTTATACTTAACGGAGATTATCATAATTATGATACAAGAGGAAGAACATTAATTTTCTTAAGTAAACATAAACACGAATTTTATAAAACGTCGCCTATTAACTCGGGTTGTCGCATTTATAACCTTCTACCAAAAGAAATAAAAGACCGCGTATCTTTGGTCAGTTTTGAAAACAATCTAAAAAAAAATTTAATAAAAAACTCATTTTATTCGGTAAGTGAGTTTGTACTTTTTTTACAAGCCAAATGACTTATTACATTAATATTGTGTGTTATACTTTTTAACTATATATCTTCGGATATATATATTTTTTTATACATTTATTTAACGTCGGCCTATTTCCGCTACTGAGGCCTAACACCAACGCCTGTAGACGAGATACCCCCAACCAGGAATTTTGCCGAACCTCTTCCTTTAAGAAGATTAGGGATCTTTTACTTGCCTAACATTTAATAGACAAGGGACCGACGGCTTTACATCCCGTCCGAAGGATGGTATATCTCCTATACAACCCTCGCCTAAGGTTGTATATCTTCCGCGCATACACTGATATACAAGCCGCTGGAAGATGTGTGAGGCGAGAACGCGGTTTCCGTTGGAATGGTCACCATCCAAGTACTAACTGCGCCTGTCGTTGCGTTACATCGCATACCGAAGTATGTACATAGTAAAGACGCACCTACGCTCGCCATATCTTCGGATATACTATGCTTTTAATGTCACTATTCATTATTTATTGTAAATTTTGTTATACCCTGTATAAGTCCGTATTTACTCTTTTTTACATATATATGTATATAATATATTACTTCTGTAAGTCATTAGTCATTCCAGTTACGGCCATATGCAAAATAGAATGAGAATACATGTTGCCAAAATTCTGGGTGTCATGTTATAGAAATAAAAGTCTAATGCTTTAAATGAGAAAACACAAAAAAGTAATGATTACTTAACTTCACCATTAGTTTGATTATTTTCCCAAAGAATTTTTGAGTATTATACTGAGATTATTGTCTTAATTGTCTTTTTAGTCTTGTTCGCAAAAAATATTTGCAGAAAACAGTCAAATTTTTCCATATGGAATTCACAGCAACTGTACCATGATCAATTAGTTCGTTACAAAATATCACTTAGTTGTTGACGTGTAGTTTCGTAATGCATATATATGTATGTAATAGTTCAAAATCTCGAATGGTTAAATTTCACCGAAACTAATATTCCTAGTTCTAGTTCATTTACTCCCTTGATTGAAGTGCACCGAAATACACATACGATGCGGAGTTTAACAGTTTGTTGTAATCTAACATTTCCAGTAGAATTAGTTTAATATTGCTCTGCTGCATATGATGCATGCTCGATGGGTACATACAAGGCGTCCTAGCCCAATTGTTGCATCCCAATATCCCAATTTTGCCTATTGTTCGCATGAATACTGTGTTTCGTAATTAAATCATACGTGCTTCATAACATTTTTGTGGGGTCTCAAATATGCACAACTGAAGTCTACCGAATCAATGAAAACAGGACTATGTACCTACTTTCTTTCAACAGTGACATCGTCCTAGTAAGGGTTATATAGAGCAGGCATTTTCGATAAAATTTTATCGAAACCTAGATAATGAATAATGGAAATATGTAATTTGGTGGATAGGCCTTAGTTAATGTGATCTAGTTTTGAATTTCTAAATATATTGATATGATATTACTTGTACTTAAGCTAGAAAACACATTCAAATCAACTTGGGTTGCATCTTCTTTTATTCTGAGTAGAGAGTTGCGTGCATGGTTTCTGTTTTCGTTTATTTGTTCTACTTTATAGAAGACAGATATTTTTATTAAATACATGCAATTTTTATACTTCAGCCATTAGAAACAATTGGAGATATTTATAACATAACTTAATGATGATTAGAATCAGATATGTTATTTTAATTCACTTAATTATTGTTCTACTAATTATCAGAATGTTTATAACATTTCGAACTGTTTACATAATTATTATGTCCTTGTAGATATGAGATTTTCAATTTAATTTGTGCGGGACAGTGATAAAACTGGAAAAAAGCCCAATACCACGTGATGTGGACTATTTCGTTTTATCAAGTTGTCAAGAAAGATTCAAGTTGGTATCGGCGATTTTATTTAATTGCGGAAAATATAATGAGAGTGTGGAAAAATGGAAATTAGAGGTTGCTAGGGGGCATGAAAAATAACAAGAAAATTATGAAAATCGTTTGATTGATAAATTTTTAGAGAAAGTAAAGATTGGAAGATGCTAGAGAAAGTAGACTGTTCTTAGTGAAATTGGAGAACAGTTAAAAGAAGAAAGACAACTAGTTAAAGAATTTGAAGCAAAGAAAAGAAAATTAATATTTCAAAATTGTGACAAGTTGTGCAAGAAGATACTCATAAATTATTTTAAGGTGCAGAAAACGATTCCTAGCGGAATTGTGTAGGAGCGTAGCAAATTGCAGCTGAACATCGAAATAAGTGATACTGTGCGATTGAAGGTTTTTATTGAGCTACGCGGACTAAAAGGTTGTAATAAACTTCTCCTAAATTACTTGTATATTTTTAATAGTTTGGAAAATAATTGAAAATATTTTAAATTGAAAATTTCGGCTATTAAGTTCATTTCTGTTAACAATTTTTATTTTAAACAATCATTATCCAAATTATTTTATTTTTAGTATCATATTTATATTTTAGCTAGATAGAGAATTTTATTTATTTTTGTTCGTATTGCACATTATTGTTCTTGAAATACACTGTTCAATTTGATTTGAATTTGTTTCATTTGATGTGTGTTTCTAGAGTTGTGTTTTTTCTTTCAACGATTCCGAACTACCGACGTGAGATCTAAATTAGAAAGTGTAAATGATAACTTTTTTTGCATTACAAACACAATTTTTTGTATTCTGCTCTTGCTTCACCCAAAATTTTTTAGTATGTTGAACTTTAAAAAATTATAGAGGGCACTGGTGAGAGCTTAAAAATAAAAATCGCAACAGGTTAAAGTGCCTTTTCTGTGCGAAATATTAAAAAATATTTTTTTTATTTATAACATTTTAATGTTTTAAGAAGAATATGCCACGGAAACATAAATAAAAGTGATTCTGAGCAAGTTTTTCTAATAAAATTTTGCAATATTTCGCAAAGAAAAGGCACTTTACCTGATGTGATTTTTATTTTTAAGCTGTTACCAGTGCCCTTTAGAACTTTTTTAAAGTCTAACATACTAAAAGTAGCTTTTGGGCGAAGCAAAAGCAAAATACAAAAAATTGTGTTTGTAATCCAAAAAAAGTTATCATTTACACCTATAATACCGCTTTGCCGTGGACACATTGTATATCATATATAGTTTAGTATTAGCTATTCGACCACTCAACCAGGACATATACATACAGACAGTTACACAACAACTATTCCCTACGAGATTGCCATCTGCCGCAGCTGAGACTTGAACTCAGAACTGGTAGAGCGACTAGCCGCGTTGCCTCTCACACAACCCCGCGTAATCCACTGCTACCAACTCGGTAATACATTAAGAACGCTACTAAACATCCACACCCCAGTAGGGATTCGAACCCGGAACCCGGTTTTTGATAAGGCAAGAGCAGAATGTAGAAAATTGTGTTTAAAATTTAAAGAAAATCGTCATTAAAACTTATAATACCGCTTTCCGTGACATGTTGTATACTTTTTTAAACTTATTACTAGTAAGTAAGCTGCAATATTCAGAATACAGTTAAAATCGACCCTCCGAAACAAAGGAAATCAGTGGTTTCCACTATGGGAAGCGGTATATGTATTCACATTTATTAATGTGATTTTCATTAACCGTTAATTATTATGCATCCTTTTGACACAAATTTACATGAAAACACAATCCAAACAATCAAGTGGAATGGGTTTGCCGATTCTACCCTGCTCAAGGGTTTATATATGTTTTAATTATAAATCTATCACTGTCTAAAGAACATATTATACAGTGTCTCCCACTTTTTATTTTGATACGCTAATATCTCAGTTATTTAAAACCTATTATTTTCAAATTTTAACGAGTTGAGGAGGAACGTGAGTTAACTTAGCAGAAATAATGTATACAGGGTGTCTCACCGGGAACTGAATCGATCGGTATAGAGAAAAGTCATCAGAAAAGTTTGAAAATTTAGATAGTTACTAATGTCGGTGTAGCCAATCCAACTAAAATAATTACAAGCAGCTGGCACTTCCACTTGTACCGGAAGTCGATACCAACTTGCTTATTTCAAATGGAACACCCTATATATTTTAGAGTTTTCGAAAAGAAAATAAAATTCTGAGTCGAAAATATATAGCATATCCTATACCTAAACCTAGCCATTTCAGAGATATTTGACATTTTATAGAAAATTTGACAACGAGGTTCTTGATATTACTTTATCACATTCTCCATAAATAATAAACAAATTTAAAAAGTCTTCGTGGGTGTAATTTAAACGTGCTGGCATTTTTTGACATAAGATAATGACTGATTGTTTCTAATCATGGCTATTTTGATGAAATGATTACAACAATTCATGAATTTCTAATAAAATTGCAAATATTTCAAGAAGTTGTAACTTTAACCCCCATAATGCTATCAGAAAAAAGGGAATTCAATTTTACACAACTTGACGTAAAAAAATACAGGGTGTTCCATTTGACCTAAACAAGTTTTCGCGGTTTGAAGTTGACAAAATGTAACGCGAAAAACGGAACACTTGGTATGATATTATTGAATTTATTTCAGTTGTAAAACGTAGTTCTCCTTGTGTTCTTTTTACGTGACAAGAAGCAAATGAGGATCTTTTACACAAAGAAAGTTATAACGGTTCTTGCAAACCGTTGCACCTGTCAAATTTTCTATAAAATGTCAAATATCTCTGAAACGGCTAGGTTTAGGTATAGGATATCATATTTTCGACTCAGAATTTTATGCTCTTTTCGAAAACCCTAAAATATATAGGGTGTTCCATTTGAAATAAGCAAGTTGGTATCGACTTCCGGTATAAGCGGAAGTGCCAGCTGCTTGTAATTATTTTAGTTGCATTGGCCATACCGACATTAGTAATTATCTAAATTTTCAAAATTTTCTGATGCCTACTTTTCTCTATATCGATCGATTCATTTCCCGGTGAGACACCCTGTATAGGTGAGGCTACTTCAGATAGTCCTCATGAATTTATCAACGCTTTTGTAATATGTTTTCAGGCCAGTTATACTGTATAGTTCTAACTTTGATTTTAGTTCTATGCCTCTGACTGGAGGTCATCCTTTGTCGGTGTTTGGACCAAAATTATGTGTTAGCCGGATGCAAAAAATGCAAGACTAACATTTCTGAACGCTTGGAAAGTTTTTATAGGAGTTTATATTTTTCTATCTACAAAATTTGTCAAATTTCAAATTTAGAACTATTTAAAAAATAACGTAGGTAGATTAAATCCATGTGCGTAATAACTCATTTTGAAGGGAAGAATCAAATCTCTCACAAAATTCTTTATTGTGACCGGTTTTCGATATGATAATGCTAACTTGATGGACGTGTATGTTTATGATCTTCAAAATGACGGAGGGTAGAACGTACGATATTCAATAAGGCCCTAAATGTTTGCAAAAAACGTATTTTTTTATTATTTAAACAATCACAATACACAAATGCAAGAATCTAGATTACTGATTACAAAAATACACTTTATCAGATTATAAAATATATTCACCATCTGTATTTCTTTGAGCAGGGACTGTCTAACAAATTTTAAAGAGAGAACTAAACTTAAAATCTTCGGGGACGCACTGTATACCATTGCGTAAGTTTAAAACCCAGAGTTAAAACGTAACCCGTGTATTTGTATTTTCCTAAATCGGAAATGACAGGTGCGTTTCAATAAACATTAGCAGACGCCAGCATCCTCGGATTTTCCGCAAAAACATTAAACGTTGTTCCATCCACACCTCGTCCGAACAAAACAAATCCATTTCCCACACCGTTATTCCTGTCTTTTCAATATCATTCGTTCGAGTGCGAATGTGAAAGTAACACCTGCCACAGGCAAGTAAAACGCAGCATTTAATGTGAAAAGCACTTAGCGGCAGGAAATCTGATAGCGTGCATTCAACGGGACACCCTTTAAATGCTCTCATTAGTTACGATCATTATCGGACCCTTATCTCCAAGTTGGCAACTCCGTAAGTGTCGCAGTTTTCCACAGAAAACAGATGACCAACATAAAGATAATTTGGGATAATAAGATCTGAAATATTTTCCTTTCAGGCTTTGTTCTTTATTGACTTATTATTCATTGCCTGAAAAGCGTGCAATATTCTAAATATTACTGAACCTGTAAAGTCGAAGGTGATAAAATGCGAGATGGTTTGGTTTACTAATAATAAAGGTAATAACATATGACTTAATTATTTCGCTAGATATTTCATTTTAATAAGATTACGTAAGACTATGTTTATAGCAAGTCAGTAAATAAACAATACAAGACATAATGGTTAACAGGCATGAACCAGTTACTCAACTCAACTCTAAAATTATTAAAGAAACAATTGATATTATATTTCCCTTGATTAGGGTCTTAACTAACGCCTGCTTTAGCAATGTCCCAGAATGCTTTAAAATTACAAAAGTTATAGCTCCATTGAAAAAAGGTGATCCAAATATAGCAGATAATTATTGACCTATCTCAATTATTCCAATCTTTGGCAAAATCATTGAAGCGATAATAAAAAAAACGATTATATCATTATATACAATCAAATGTGCATGTCAACTTAGTTTTCGGGCAGCATGTTCTACAACTGGGATTGTACATAAAGTTGTGCAGGACATAATCGAATGTCGTGAGGTAGGGAAACACACAGCTGTTGTTTTATGTGATCTTACAAAGCTCTTTGACGGCGTCCCGCATGACATTATTAGCTAAATTAGAACGTTATGGGATAAGAGGACTACCATTGCTTTTCTTCACATAATATTTAAAAGACAGATCCCAATGTGTTGTCATAAATGACAAAATGTCAGATTTTCAAAGGGGTGAGAATGGTGCCCCTCAAGGATCTATTATCGGACCAGTTGTATTCTTAATATTCATCAACGATATTAATTATTTTATATCACCTAACAAGTGTGTACTATTGTAGTTATAGATGCTATTGATGTTACAACACTTATCATACCTCATAAACAAATTTCTGTTAAATTTATTACAACACTTACTCGAGGAAAAAATTGAAAGTTGGTTTAGTATCAACAAATTTAAACTTAATAACAACAAAACCCAAGAACATTTAATTTTTTCTAATTATAGCCATACTCAGGGGAGTAGTATGAAATTACTAGGAGTAATTTGTTATGATAACTTGAATTGGTCCGGCCACATGGAATATCTGTCGAGATTTCTCCCAAGCACAATCTTTTTAATTCGACAATTAAGTTTTGTAGTCGATCAGCATACCTTGATTTCTACTTACTTTGCATTATTCCATTCACGCATTTCTTGTGCTGTCTTCTTATGGGGAAATTCTGTTTACTCTTTCAAAATGTTTCGTTTACAAAAGAGCTATTAGAGCGATTGCAAATATAGGCACGATTGTACAGGACCAAGTGAAATCGAACGTTCTAAATATCAGTACAATTTTAGAAGCCTTTTTCCAGATTCTTTTTCACTCCTATATTATTATTGACTGTCTCCCAACCATTTGGATGTAGTAATTTTTTGTTGAAATAATGCAATCTGTAGATGCATCTTGAAAAAATCACTAATCATTATGGATTTTTAGAAAAGAATTTGTAAATATTACTTACTAGACATACATGTGTGATGTTCTTAGATCACTTTTACTTCCAGAAATTTTGCCGAACCTCTTCTCATTCGAAGAGTAGAGATCTTTTACTTGCCTAACATTTAATAGACAAGGGACTGACGGCTTTACATCCCCTCGAAGGGCGGTATATTCACTACACAATCTTAGCCTAAGATTGCGTAGCTTCCGCGAATATACTGATATACAAGCCGCTGGAAGATGTGCAGGGAAGACACGTTCTTCCTTGAGACGGTCACCTATCTAAGTACTAACCGATAAGTCTACTTGTCTGCTATATTTTGATAATTAGTAAATCTGCAACAACACATGTTGGGAAAATTATTCATTGGGACGTTGTCTTTAAGTGGGCCACTCCAATAGAGACGAGCCGCAATTTTTCTTACTTTGTTTTTACTTGAAATCGGTTTATAGTCGTCTTTAAGTGGGACGTATTCAATATATATTTGTAAACTATTTTCTCTCTACTTTTTTGAATCCGGGTTAATTTTCAAGAAAACAACTATTGGTGGGCACGTTGCCTTCGAGAGGGCCACTCTGATAGAGGAAAGCAGAATTTTTCCCTTAGTAAGTAATGTATTTTCTTGATATTTTTACTTGAAATCGTGTTAATTTACTGCTCGTTGAAGACGTTGCCCGTAGGCGAGCCACTCTAATGGTAAGTCTCCACCAAAGGAAAATTGTCAACTTTTGTGTTATCTGCACGTGTTGGTGACAAAAGTTTCTGTTATTGCTTTAAGTTGTCAACAAACGTGTAGAAGCGTGTTTCCGTTTTAGGCGGTAAACATCAAAGGAATACGCCTGTTGCAAATATTCAAAGGGGACAATTTAAGTGACTATTATTTTAAATACAATGGGCATTGGCTTTGAGCATTAAAATAAATATTTCCTTAATTAATAGTCAAATCAAGAATTTCATAAAATTATTTTCTAATACAATAATTTACCGGAAAATAATTTATTAATTATAACACTAATAAATATATATCAAAAATCATTGTGATATTGAATATAAATAAATGTCCTTACATTTAAATATAACTAACATAAAATAATTAAACATCATGTCAGTTACATGAAAAAAATTAATGCATACTAAGAAGAAACAAATAACATTATTTTAAATAAAATTAAATTATTACTTTCATAATATTTTAATTTCACTGCCCGTAAAATATTCGATGTGTTGTGGTTAAACTTTTTAAGAGCAATTGAAATATTATTTTAGCCCTAAAATTAATAAATGCGCATTAAAAAAGGTAAAATACGCACTATAAGGTGTAAAGCTTTTTCAAATCTTGGGATGTGGGACATGTTACGTGTTACAATTCGGTTAGCGTTAGCCATTGTACCTGGTATTGAGCGGTTTCAAGAAATTATTGGTTAGGTTCGTTGTAGTTGTTAGTTAGATAGTTAGTTGTTTAATTAGTTAGTTCATTTAGTTATTATTGTATTATTCTTATTTTGTTTTTATTTATTTTCGAATTGTCATTTTGTTATTTCCATATAAATAATAAATATAAAATGTAATGAATGACTTAATATTTTTATTTCGATAAATTGCCTTTATTTTTTTGATATATAGGTTTTGTCTCTAATTAGTTGTGGAGCTATTAGTTATTCACCTACAATACATACTTCTAGGGTAAAAGTACGCTTTGATATTTTAATTATTATATAGATAATCTATATGAGATAGTGGAAGAATTAATATATCTAATCATTATTTTAGTGCATGAATTGTAATGCTAAAAATATATTTTAATGCTCAGAAATTTAATAATTTTGCACAACTACTTACTATAATGCGTATTTAAAGCTTATATATTTAAAATAGATATGTTTATTTATTGGGAGGTTTGTTATATTTTAATGCGCAAAATAATAATTTTAATGCTCAAAGTATGTGGAATAATGTGCGCTTAAATCATAACCATATTCAAATGCTCTGTGTGGACGCTTGCTCAGTTAAGAACATCAATTGGCATCAGAAACATGTCTGTCACGTGGGCAAACGAATTAACCGACACGTTAATTGATTTATATCACACCCAAACTGTACTGAGGGACTCAAGTGATGTGGATTATAAAAATAAAAATAAGAAAAACTATGCATGGAAAAGTATCAGTGATGTTATGGGACTACACGAACTTGAAATACAATTGATTGGTTTTCTATAATTAGTATTTCTTTTTTCTATTTTTAGTCCAACAAAGCAGCCATTCAAAGTCAGAGTCAGTTATATGAAGAAAATTTCTAATTTATCCATTTTCAATACGTCCTGCTAACAAGTCATCTCTTCTCAAAGTATTTATTAGCTCAATCGCTTCATGTATGTTTCTTTCTTTGAGGCTTGGTCGTACTCAACATTTATGCTTCCGTTTCTGTTTGCTTAAAAAAATAGTAAAAGCTCCGACTGCTGACGATTTATTTTAATTCGGTGTGGACAAAGCGGAAACAAAAGTTGGTGACTTTCTGAAGAATTGCAAATACAGAAATTGACAACTTTTTCGGTGGAGACTTACCTGAAGGGAGACGAACCGAAAGTTTTATTTTAAAATTGTTTTCTTTATATCCTTATTTTAAACCAAAGTTATTTTTCAGAAAAAGTAGAGTAGTAATACTCACTGAGGACGCTCCCGTTAAGTGGGCAGCTCCAATAGAAATAAACCGAAAGTTTTTTAAATTATTTTCTTTACATCCTTATCTGCTGGTTATTTTTCTATAAAACTGCTCACTGGGGAAGCTGCCCTTAAGAGGGCAACGCCAATAGAGACGAACCGAGAAATTTTCATTGTCATTTTAAACCAGACTATATTCTCGAAAAATACTCCCTGGGGAGATTGCCTTTAAGTGGGCCACCCCAGGAGATTTGCACTAAGAGTAATTGATTAATTTTGAATACACAATTCCACGATAATATAAATCCTTCACACCCGAGATAATTTATGTAATTATTAATTAACTGCCGCCTGTAACAATTTATTGACATTTGTTCGTCAGTCCATCTGTCCACAAAACCGGAGAGTAATTGTTTTAAATTGCTATTATTTTTCACACCGCCGAATTTGAGTAATTAGTTTTGTTTATTTAGTTTAGCCTTAATTTATTTGGTATAGTTTATAAATAGTATTTATGCTGTTATATTACAAAGTAATCAAATAACACTAACAGATACGCAGTTATCCAATTGCTCTAATTCAGCCAAAAAGCAATATTAACGTTAAGCCACAATGATGCACTACAACTATTATTCCAACCACCTTTCATGCAGTAATATACATGCATAATAAACAAGCACGTAGATGTTAAACCGGAAAATACTCCATATATCATAATATTTCCGTCCTAGTTGTTCATTTCGTGTAAATATATCCTCAACATCTAGTTGAGAGACTTCCTCGTTCCTTTTTTCCATTTTCATCCTGAAAACCCTTGCGAGTTCTTTAGTGGAGATACAGCTATTCGGCACTTAAGAGCACATTACGTTGTTTTGCCATGATAATGGCAATTGTTTTTAGCAGTAACTTTCACAGCACTCTTTATGATACTTCTGTAGAGAGTAAAGTGCATTCATTTCGGTAAATCACATAGTAAACTATGAAAATAATGGTCTTGTGTGGTGTCGTAAAAACATGGTATATTACTATAGTGAGTAATTTATTGATGGAAATTTCAGATAAATCTTAAGGACAACCTTATACACTTAAAACTACACAGCGTTTATTAAGGTATTTTATGTTGCATTTGTAAGCCATAGATTATCCGTGTCATTATTGTTTCACTTTAGACAATGTGCAAACGAAATGTTTAAATACTTAAAGTTCTTTGACATCACGTTCACGGTAGCAGGAGTTGGGAAACAAAAAAATTGTAAATGTTAGAATACTTGGGCTCCCCGTACTTCTCTCAATATCGCATGTTAAATTACAACACTGGGTATCTAAAGTTTATTCTTTAGAAATTAATTTAAAAGGTTTAGAACCTATAATTATTGAAAGGGAACTATTTGGTAGGTATTGGCAAATACAAAATTTGTAAAAATAAATTTAATAAGTGAATTAAACAGTGCTATTGAATAATTAATGCAACATATGGTACTGATCAATGACAATAATAAAGACTGATAAATCATACCTGGACTTTAATACGTAGAAAAGTTTTAAGGATATAAGTATTTATTTTATGTGTACATTCATAATATTGTATTGTCACACAATCAGAAAAGAAAGTAATCCACAGGATAGAATGCATTGCTGAAAGATCACATTTCACGGTATACTGTTTTGCTTTGGAGTTGGAAATGGATTGATCTGGAACACATCTGCATAAGTGAAGGCAAGCTAAACGAATTTCCTTTATAAAATTGTTATTCCAGAATACTTCATATCGTACATACCAGAGAAGGTCCAATGGCAATATCCATTATAAATTACATGTCGAAAAGGACCCATTTAGGCAAAATTAGAAAAGTATATTTTAATTTGTCAGGTTTTGACATAAAGTAAGTTTTGCAAAAATATAGAAATTTGGACATGTCAAAAGGCAGACAATGGAGAACAAAATAAAATGTTTTAAATGATTTAGATCCAAATTTGAAATTATTTTTTTTATAAATGTGGAAAACAATTTAAAATGCATATTTAAGACTTAAAAATTCTACCTCCCCCTTGTACCCCACTTCAAAATGTTGCGCAAATACGATAAACAAATCGGCCAAATATGACGAAATTTTATTAACTGAGAGTCTATCGGTTTTTTTTTTCGCTAAACTTGAATATACGCTTCCACTTTTTAAGTAATAATTTTTTAAATCCTTCCAACCCATCATTATGCATCATTTATTTTATTTAACTGCAATTACTCAATGAGAAACTGCAACAATCAACCTACAGTAGGTGGGTATCTTAATTTAAATATAAAGGTTTTTATATAGAAAGTTGTAAGCAAGGCATCCTTCCTATCTCTTGAAGTATTTTGGCTGGGGATGGTGAAATCCATAACAAAGAATAATATTTCGTTGTAAGTAATATATGACATCAAAAACATGTATGACATATTTGACTTACTTTTCATCTTATTCAACGATAAATATACAGGGTTACTGGTAATTCGATACATTCCTTTGGAGATGTGATGGGGCATGAGCTAAGGAGTAAATCTAGCCCTAACATACATTATGCAAAACTCAATAGTTTTTGAGATATTTAAATTTTTTTGTTTTTCTCAAAAAAGTAGATCTTAATATCTTAAAAGTTAATTTCCGAAAAATCTACCTGAGATTTTTAATTTTTTTTTACTGGATTACTTGTCCAATATTATAGATATCCGTATGGAATGAAAAATATCCGGAAACATTTCGATCATGTGAACATTTAAAATAAAAACTTGTAAAAATTTTTTTTTTAAAATCAGTTATGAAATTTACCTATTAGGTTTTTTCAAAAAAATATTAATGTAGCACGCGTACAAATTATTACAAAAACTTCCTTATTTCAATAGCTATCTAACTAGGTAGAAATGTTTAATGTACTCTTGATAGTTCTAATAAAAAATTAGTAAAGATAAGGTGGCGGAATTTATTAAACGACTAATCGTTCATTTTCATTTAAGTCAGTCAGTCCTTGACTTTGACGTTTGGGCATATATGTCATTAATTGACATTCTTATCTCCGTGTCCCTTAAGTTTGTTGGTCTTGTTAA
Source organism: Leptura quadrifasciata (assembly GCA_963675555.1). Taxonomy (NCBI): domain Eukaryota; kingdom Metazoa; phylum Arthropoda; class Insecta; order Coleoptera; family Cerambycidae; genus Leptura; species Leptura quadrifasciata. The sequence continues at coordinate 84,130,097 of OY776679.1, read as the reverse complement.
ATTAGTTATCGAAGATTTTGATTTTGCTCGTAGTTGTTGTTATTAGTTGTTGTTATTGTATTTTCTGTGCCATGGCCGCGTATGCCAACGCAAAATACGCTGATATCTTGTTTGTCTATGGATACTGTGGCGGCAACGCTGCTGAAGCTCGCCGAGAATATGGTCTTTGGTACCATAACCGCCGCTTACCAAATGCACGTGTATTCAGTACGGCATATCGAAATATCGCTGGTGCTCCTCCCGTTTATGAACCAGATGATGAGGAAGAAATATTAAGGTATTTTGTGAAAGACCCAACTATTCCAACTAATAAAGTCGCAAGACTAACCGGAACGTCACAATGGAAAGTTTGGTCTACGATACGTAGAGTTGGATGTCATCCTTACCATTATACCCCTGTCCAAGGCTTGGAGGAAGGTGATCCTGGAAGGAGAATGGAATTCTGCCGCTTTATGTTAAATTGAGATGCAGAAAGTGCAAATTTTTTAACAAGTATTTTATGGACGGACGAGTCGAAATTTAATCGCGAGGGTATAACAAATTTCCCCAACCTACATTATCGGGCAGAGGAAAATCCCAAGTTAAGACGTGAAACTAGTTTCCAAATGAAGTTTTCTATTAATGTGTGGATGGGAGTCATTGGCCACTATTTAATAGGGCCACACTTTCTTCCTCAAAATTTAAACGGGGAAATCTATGAAAATTTTTTAAGAAATGATCTGGCGGTGATTTTAGAAGATGTTCCTCTCGCCGTCAGACAGCGAATGATGTTTCAGAACGACGGTTGTCCAGCACATTATCGGCTGACAGTACGACAGTTACTTGATCAACGTTTCCCTAACCATTGGATTGGAAGAGCGGGCCCAATACCTTGGCCAGCGCGAAGCCCTGTCTTAACACCCCTTGATTATTACGTATGGGGTCATATGAAGGAGATGGTCTATGCCACACCAGTCAATACTATAGAAAACCTTAGACAAAGGATAGTCGATGCTGCCCAACACATAAGGCATAATCTGACAACCAGAGTAACAAGAACGGAAATAAGAAGACGCTGCCGTGTCTGTATACGGAATAGTGGCTCCCATTTTGAGCAAGACATATAAAAAATAATGTACAACTTTGAAATTAATGAAGAATTAAACTCTACTTTTAAAATGTTTTTTACTGTTTATCTAAAAATAAAATTCGTACTACTTGTGTTATTTTTACTAGTATTTTCTTAGAACTAATAAGGGTACATTGAACATTTGTACCTTGTTAGATAGCTATTGAAATAAGGCAGTTCTTATAAGAATTTATACGCGTGTTACGTTAATATTTTTTTGAAAAAACCTAATAGGTAAATTTCATAGCTGATTAAAAGAAAAAAAATTTTTAAAGTTTTTATTTCAGATGTTCACATGATCGAAATGTTTCCAGATATTTTTCATTCCAAACGGATATCTATAATATTGGACAAGTAATCCAGTAAAAAAAAAATAGATTTTTCGAAAATTAACTTTTAGGACATTAAGATCTACTTTTTGAGAAAAACAAAAAAAATTAAATATCTCAAAAACTATTGAGTTTTGCATAATATATGTTAGGGCTAAATTTACTTCTTAGATCATGCCCCATCACACCTCCAAAGGAATGTATCGAATTACCAGTAACCCTGTATACATAATCTTAAAACCTACATTAAGTTTATCGAAGTGAAAAACCACCGATAGACTCTGAGTCAGTAAAATTATTGTCGCATAACTGTCGAAATAGAGAAATTGACTTCATATTCGAGTTTATTGAAGCGAAAAATCCCCGATAGGATCTGCGCCAGTAATATTTTTGCATAACTGTCGAAATAGGAGCAATTTTTCTATCGGTTATTTATAAACAGGACTCGATCTCAAAAAATATTCCTCAGATTCTGGTTTAGCGAACCAAAAAAACCTCACGATAGACTCAGAACTAATAAAATTTCCGAATATTTGGCCGATTTTTCACGGTATTTTTACCTTTATTGCGCTAGGAATCTTGAGAGGCTTGGCTTTAGCACCTTACCACAGACGCCGACGTGCTGTAACAAATTGGTTGCAGATTTTGCATACAATGGTTACAAGTCTAATTTATATGTCGCGTCATCTGGTGTACCACAAGGGTCAAATCTCGGACCGTTATTTTTTTAGTGGCTATTAATAACTGAGTCGATTAAATGTGAACAACTGCTATACGCTGATGGACTAGTGTTATGTCAAAGTCGGATGAATATCAGACACTATGACTTCAGTTCAACAAAGTAGTGGGCTGATGTAGTGTTAATGAATTGTTATTAAATATTTCCAAGTGCAAGGTTGCGTAACGTATTTAAGTAGAAAATACCCCTATCTGTACAATCGCATGATAAATAATGTAGATCATTCTTAACCCCGGTCTATATTTGATTAAACGTATTGCGACATTAACATTAAATTTATTTATGGATCAATCCATTTTATAGATATTTCTGTAAAACCTCCTCTAAACATTTCTTCAACATGAATGAATCAAGCAGTTCTGGTTGCTAATCCAACGTAATTCCGCATTAAACATTTCTGAGCTTATTCAAAATCAATTCAACCCTCATCTAAGATCATTCACAGTCAAGGACTAGACTCGGATACAAATTGAAGCTCGTCGCAGAGCTTGTGCGAGTTCAGGATTGTGGGAAGGATAACTAGACAGACATCTAGTAAACTTTAGCTTAATTGATATATTTATAGAGCGGTAATTTAAGTGCCATCAACGAATCTTTTTTCATCAAATTTAGAGGGTATCGGATAACGCCTCGGAATTAGATAAACTGGATCCTCATCAATCATCCGTTTAACAATCATTTGGGTATCAAAGCGCTGAGGGACGGGTTATAATTAACCATCAATTAACCGGTATCGTAGAGTGTTGTGCTTAGTTAGCGCCATAATAACAATGGTAACTTGTAACTAGTTTGTTAATCATGGCTTCCTAGATTTTACGGAGGATTTATAGCTGCAAGGAAATGTTAATATATCATTTCGCCGTGCAGAATAATTCATTTCAACGAAGCGAAGGATTATAATCTCGGGCAAATATCGAGAATTAAATAGTTAACTGCAACAGTGCAACAATAGGCGACGTTTCGTGCGGTGTTTAACTAGACTTGACTTTTAGTACGTATAGATTTGCGTGATTTACGATTTGGCGCATTGAATATATGCACAATGTTACAAGCTGATAAAATGAATAACAGTTGAGGAACTAATAAGGGATAGAATAGAAATAGCAGCTCTGTTTCAAAAAATTGTGTGGGAAGGATGGACAAAAACAGTCTAGTAGTACTAAGCTGCTGTGTTTTTATTATAAAAGATTGCGTTAAATGTGAAAAGTTCCCTTACACATTTTAAAAAGGCAACCATTAGATCAGTTTTTGAGGAGGTAGTAAAGCAAATATTTCAAATTATCATTCAATTCCTTTGACTTCTCTTTTTGCTAAAATATTTGAAAAAAATATAAAGGGCGCTTAGTTCATTATATAAACAAAAGCAAAGTTTTATATGACATGGAAGTCGCCTTCATTAATTTAGTAAAAAATTTTAATACCGTTAGTCGTAGACATTAGCTACAGAAATTTGAAAACCTTGGAATTAGAGGTGTTTTTAATTTGTTTAAAAGTTTTTTGCAGGCAAGGAGGCAAAAAATAGAAATATCCTAAGTAAGAAAAACAAATTTTGACCCGTAGAGTCCCCTGTGGTACAGTTTTGGGGCCTGTGTTATTTACCATCTATCTTAACGCTATATTTACATTGAATTCTTCTGGAACATTAATATCTTTTGCTGATGATATGGTTGTCTTGTGTACTAGGCATACTTGGGATGATGTGAAATGTTTGGCTGAAAGTGACATAAACAAAGCTTTTGATTGATTTAGTGCAAATTTGCTTACACAAATGCTAATGAGATCAAAATTTTATCGTTTACATCATAAGAGATATACCTACTTGACTACAGGCATAGGTATACGAGTCAATAATATTTTAAATTCATTAACTGTAATTTGTAGCTTAATGTGCGTGGTCTCAGATCCAAGGTAGATGAGTTTTATTCATCCGTGAGTGAGGCCGAATTTGATTGTATTGGTTTAGTAGAGACTTGGTTTTCTGACGGGGTTCTAAATTCTGAATATTTTTCTGATAAATACAGTGTTTTTCATAGTGATAGTAACATATGACTGGCCATTCAACTGGTGGAGGAGCATTACTAGCAGTCAAAAGTGAGGTTTGTGCGGAAAGAATTAATATGACTCATTTGGAAGATAGTTTGCCACGTGTTGACATTGTCGACTATAAGTGCACTTTTAATGGTTTTTTTGTTTACATGTATATGTTGTGTACATTCCGCCAAATTTTTTCAATGCTGATTTTGAGCTACTTCTAGATATTTTAGATCAAACTGTTAGCTTAAGTTCAAATCTATTAATTCTTGGAGATTTCAACATTAATTCTTTTAATAATGAACAGGTACATGATGCAAAATCCCAATTGATGGGTAATTTTATATCGTTTTCTGGGACAGAACAAGTAAATAATATTTCAAATGTTTATGGGTGCTTATTAGATTTCACGACGATGTACCTTTAATAAAAGAAGACTTACATCATCCTACATTAAATATCTCACTACAGATATCGTCAAATGTTGCTTCAAATTCTCCGAACAATACTTCGAACAGAACATATAATTTTAGAAAAGCCAATTATCCTGCCTTATATGAGGCTCTTAGTAACACAGATTGGTCTTTTTTTATACAGTGCTACTGACGTTAACACGGCCTGTGAATTTTTTTACGATAAGCTATACTCAATTTTTGATATTCATGTTCCCTTATATCCAAATAAGAAGACAAAATTTCCAATTTGATATACATCAGAAATTATTAATAATATTAAGTTAAAAGAGAAGTATCGCAATAAATATAAGATATATAAGAACGAACAGTACTTCCAGGATTTTAAGAGATTGTGAATCTTAATTAAATCTCAAATTAATAATGTATATAAAATATACATAGAAAGAGTCGAGCAAAATGTAATTAATGATTCAAAAAATTTTTGGTCATATATAAGAAATGAAAAAGGAACGTCTCTTATTACCGGAAAAATGTCCCTCAATGATAATTCTTACAGCGATCCGCAGTCAATTGTTAATGGTTTTCGAGATTACTTTAGTAGTGTTTATTTGCCGAGTGACACCTCAGCTCACAATAATGACAGTAGTGATTCTGTATCAAATACTTGTATTGTATTTGTAGCTTATAATGGCCACAAGTCTGATTTGTATGTTGCATCATCTGAAGTACCACAAGGGTCAAATCTCGGACCTCTGCTTTGTTAAATATTTATCAATGATCTAACTCAATCAATCAAATGTGAAAAATAGTTGTATGCTGACGACTTAAAATAGTGTTTTTAATAACATGAATAAAATGAAATAATACAACAACAGTCAACACTAATTTAATAATTAAAAAATAACAAACAAATGATTAGAGAAATCTGAATTCAGTCAACAAACGGATGGAATAACACAAAAATCTAACAAAGTATTTAAAATTTTTGTGTTCTCAATATAACCTCCTCCACACCTTATGCATTTTTCATAACACCGTTTCAAATTTCGACGGACGTTGTAGGGTTATTTCCCTGCACTCTCGTTCAATTCTTTCTCTTAATTCGTCAACATTTTATGGTTCCGTGCGGTAAAATTTATCTTTTAAAATTCCCCACAAAAAATCTAAAGGTGTTATATTTGATGAACGTGGCGGCCAATGAATAAGAGGGCTACTTCGACATTTCCATATGTTTGGAAAATTTTCATTAAACCGCCATCAAACATACATACATCCACCGGATAATGTATAGAAGCACCATCTAGTTGAAAAATAACTTGTCTGTTTTCTTCCTCATTTAGTACTTCCCTAATATTCAAAAATCTGTGTTCAAAAAATTAAGAAACCTTTCACTGTTTAATGTATCTTGGAAAAACGCTGGACCCACTATACTATTATTGAAAATCCCAATTCAGGCATTAACTTTCTGGAAATATTAACTCTTTGAATTTATCATCCAGTCTGGGTTCTCTGTTGCCCAGTACCTAGAGTTCTGAGTAGAAACCACACCGTTAGTAGTAAATGTGGTCGTAAATATTGCCGTATATGCCGGAGGACCCTAATAAAGCAGATCTAACTTATATGACGGCCCGCTGTGGCTCTGGAGGCTTGTCGGTCATAGCGATTTTTTAAATTTTACTCATCATAAAGAAATTATGGCCAAAATACATATAATTAGATATTATATTATTATTTGTATAGACAGCAAAACAACCTAAACAAAAGTGTGGTCTGCTAGCCAGACCGCTGTGGCCTGAAAGACACAGTAAAATGGACCGCTGGAAGGACCGCTGTCGTGCAATTTTTTAAATTTTACTCATCATAAAGAAATTATGGTCAAAATACATATAAAAAGGAAAACACTTTATTGTAATGCAGAAACAACATAATAAAGAGTGATTTGTGATATATTAGATATTATATTATTATTTGTATAAACAGCGAAACAAACTAAACAAAAGCGTGGTCCGCTAGCCGGACTGCTGTGGCCTGGAAGGCACAATAAAATAGACTGCTGGAAGAGGACCGCTGTGGCGCAACAGGAAAAGGTTTCCCTACACGCCACGCCACGGCGGGCCCTGGGTGCCGCTAAATTTTTGTTTTAAAAAAGCATGAATAAACATTGTATTGAGCTTTTTGCATGTTGTTCTCTACTATATATGCCTTGTAGAGTACAAAACTACAAAAGAAATCAGTTGGCCCAATGGACCAATTAATATTCTTAAGGTACGGAACGTGTTTTAAAAGCGTTTTGTACCTAACTCTGGTGGGATTGTTATTGAGAATATCGGTCGGGTAACGACTGGATAAAATAATAATGAAAATGATTCATCAAACGTTATTCTACAATATTTCGAAGAAAATCCAATAACTAGCTTCAGGAAGGTTACACGGGTTTCACATGTACGTAGATGGCTTAACAAAAATTTTCAAAACAGATGGTAAAACGAAATTAGCCCTCTTTTTCATTGGCCGCCACGTTCGCCAGATCTAGCACATTTAGTGTGGGGAATTTTAAAAGAAAAAGTTTACCGCACGAGACCACAAAATGTTGATGAATTAAGAAAAGGAAAGAACGAGAGTGCAGGGAAATAACACCACAACAATTAATGAGGACCCGTCAAAATTTTGAAACAGCGTTATGAAAAATGCATAAGGTGTGAAGGAGGTTATATTGAGAATGTTAAAGAACACGCCAAAATCCTCGAAAAATTTTTCTCTAACAAAATCCGAAATATTTCGCGTGAAAAGCGTGCTCCACGTAAAAACGCCGGCGCCGTTGGAAGACGTTTTTATAAATAAAATAACATTTTCGCTTTTTTTATGCAAAAATAACAAAAACCCATCAAGTAATTTTGGAAAGTATACTAAAGGTCGCTGTACAGGTGACGTAACGTCACCCCGGCCACAACATTTTAGAAAGTATCATGAAAATATATTCATACGTTCAGGCAAGGCGGTCCCATGCACATCTGAGTACATGACACGGTGTAGTATATTAGGTGATGCGACAAGATCCGCACCAATGGCTTCGTAAGTGTTTAGTTGTGTGTAATGCAATAGACGGCAGGACAAATAAAGTCTCGTAATTACTTACGCATAGAAATATTAGAAGATTTGTTTTATTTATATTTAAAGAGCCTTTAATTCGTTCTTTTTGTCTTAGTTTTGCCGTTTAGTTGTGTATATATGCAACACTACATGCATCAAAGGAAATCCGTCTATCTATGCCATGATCTATATAGGGGTAGGACAGAGGTATATTCCGGGCACCATCTACTGAATTAAATAGAAACCAAGCACTTATGAAGTCGTCGATTAACATGGCAAGTGCAGTGTGTCGGATCACCTAATATACTACACAGTGCTTCGAACCCTTCAGGTGAACATTATAATATCCACTTTAGGAAGGGTAATAAAAAGTCCTTCAGACATGTTAAGAAGGATCGTTCACAAGAATACAAAAATTTTAAATACTTTGTTAGATTTTTGTGTTAATCCATCAGTTTGTTGGCAGAATTCCGATTTTCTCATTTGTTTATGTTATATATTCATTTTGAAATTAGCGTTAACTGTTGTATTATTTGATGTTGTTCATGTTATTAAAAATATTTATTTTTCAACTTTTGTATCATTAGATCATTACTACAGGTCCAGTAGAAAATTTTCAAAGTTTCAAATTTGGCGATTGAGTAACAAACATATGAGGTATCGAACTAAAATTTTGCATAAGACTACTTGAGATAACTGCGACTCGAATGCTCTATCCACTTTTCCAATAAAAAATACCTAATAGTCGATCTTGAAATTTCGACCCATTTAATGAACTTTTTTAAAAAATGGTCAAATAAAGCTCATCGAGTACTATGTCCCAAAAAACAACTTTATACCAAAATTTTTTTCTCTCCAATAAATAACGGAAATTAAAGAGTCAAAATATTGTGAATAACCCTTTAGTATATTCATTTTGTGCATTTTTACAAGCCATAACAATATCACTGTGTATCGCTCCATAATTGTGTGCATTAAGCACCATAGATAAATGAAAAATAAGAGTTGACTACATTCTGCAGAGTTGTCCTTTGCGATTGCCATCGCTACTATCCGCACATTTTAGGCCGACTTCTTTTTGTATTTTTCTTTTGCTCCTCCTCTACCTGCGATCCCTACAAATAGCTTTCTCGGTTCCAGATTCCGCTAGATTTGGCAATCGGAAGGCGATCTATTAAATTATAATAGCGGTAGTCGGATGCTTGGGGAATCGTGAACCGTTCAATGCGCATCAAATGCCAAAGCAAGCCACTCAGATACTAACCGAATACGTGCAAAGTTGATTTCTTTCAGACTTGGGTCGCCGAACGAAGAGGGCACTATCGATAATAAGATATTACGTAACGATATTTGCCCCATAACGTTGATAATAGAAAAATGATTTAAGGAGCATATAATCTACTGCCAAGGGGTTTTCCTCCTAAGTTAAAAATAACTTTATACATACATTGTCTATACAGGGTGCCAGAGCATATGTCGGTAATTCAGTAGCGTGTTGATGAGGTCAAAACCGGACCAGCACATTACAAACGGTGCAAGCAATAAGAGGGGTTCGTCCTCAAAATATAGGGGATGGAGTTTCTTTTTAGCTTCTAATTCATGTTGCCAGTTGGAGAAGTTAGAGTAAACTAGAGGACCAACACATTACAAACGGTGCAAGCAATAGGAGGGGTTCGTCCTCAAAATATAGAGGATGCAGTTTCTTTTTAGCTTCCTCTATCTGGGATGATACATTCTATGAAAATTCATGTTGCCAGTTGGAAAAGTTAGAGTAAACTAGAAACTTATTCATTCTATACATATTATAGCCATGATTATATATTATTAGTATTTGATTACTTGGAAACCTCTCTAAAGCTTAATGAGCATATTATAATAACTGGTGATTTGAATATTCTCGAATGGCATTCTATTCAGCAAGTTAATTCTTGTAGATTATTATTAGACTTCTTGAATTTCACTGGGTACAATGTAATAATATACTTAATTCCAATTCAAGGTTATTGGATTTAATAATCACTTCACCTTCTGTATATCTGACCTTAGTTCTTAGTTCATGGTATGGATCCACTTGTCCAGGAGGATGCACATTATCCATCATTACTAGGGGAATCTTCTGTTTGTAATGATATAACTCTTCCTAATTTTGAAATCAATGAAAACCAATCCTATAACTTCAGAAAATGTGATTTTTTGCTTTATATTATAAATTATGTAAACGCAGCTTCCCATTATTCGTATGAAGTGCTCTGTAACCAATTTGATGAATATGTTCCTAAAAGAAGAGCGACTTCGAAGCGTGAATATCCTGTATGGTATACTGGACAAATTATACAGATGATCAAAGAAAAAGCGCATCATCATAACAGATAAGAAAATCAAATTGCAATAAACAACGATTTTGTACCCTGAGAAAGGCGATTAAACTTGAAATTAATAAAGCCTTAATTAACTTTACCCATGCAGCTGAAAACAACATGGATCAGGATACTTCTCAACTGTGGGATTATATTAATGCTAGAAAAGATAGCACAAGGATACCTGGACCAATGGTGTACAAAGACACGAAATATACTACTGCTCATGACATCGCAAACGCCTTATCTTCTTACTTCAGCTCGGTGTACTTAAAAATCATCACGTGGAGATATTCATACTGATCCATATGTGTTTAATGATATCGTGCTTCCTGTTAGTTATGTGAGTGTTAGTAACATCCTTCAGCAACGAACAAGCTTAAACCTAAATTAACTATGGGTCCAGATTTAGTTCCCACCTTTATTGTAAAGGGCTGTATTTCATGTTTCGTTACGCCCCTCTATTATATCTATAAGCTTCGTCTCAAATCTGCCACATTTCTAGATAAATGGAAGCTATCGAAAGTAGATCCTGTTTTCAAAACAGGTGCCCAAGTAACAATTTAAATGCTATGTGGACTTGAATAAGTTTTGTAATAGTTTTATTGAGGATATAAGTTTGCTAAATGGCTTTAAAGCGGTAGTATGGCAAGCCAACAACTCTTTCAGCCTAAGTAGTTTTATTAAGAGTTGTAACAACATCCTGGAGGCTGAGTTTCAATACCATTTGGCAATTGTTTTAATTCAAGTCTATTGACACTTGTAAAGGTTTTATGGTGGTGGTCAGCACTACCATGATAAAATCATTTGGCCTAGGAAACCAATTTACCTCAGAGATAACCTTCATAAAACTAGTATGCCTAAGAGTTTTAAAGGGGCACCTGAATATACCAATCATAAAACTGCTACAAAGCTGTATTGGCTTGTATAATGCCAAATGTAACTGCAGTTTCGAGCTGTTGGCTCTCGTCAGTGCAAGATACGCATGTGTGCAGTCTGCAAGTGGTGTGTGACGACTGCCACGAGAGCTCCTTTTAGTAGGATTAGTATTTCGGCTGGTGTTTGTTGCAATCGAAGCATTAGCGTTTTAGTGGTAATATGCAATTATTACACTTAACGCGCCAAAGTTGTAACTTGTAATTCAGCGCTCGGCGGGGCACATAGCCCGGAGAATAGCTGTTCGTTGCAGTCTGGTTACGTTCCTTATAGTAAAATAAGGATTTTATAGAGGAGTTTGCGACTAAAAATATTATGTTTTAATATATTTCTGACGCTCTAGATGATAAAAGGCAAGTTGATATTATATATACGGGCATATCAAAAGCTCTTGATCAAGTGGATCACCCAACCTTACTTTGTAAGTTGCATGGTTACAGTATATCGGATAATCTAATAACGTTTTTTAACTATTATTTAACAGATGGGATACAATATGTCGACTGCATGGGACAAAGGTATTATTACTATTGTAAATAATGTTTTCATACGTCAGGAAAGATACAGAGTAATATAAAAACAAAAAAACACAGACAAAAATGCAACATGAAATATATAATACATAGTCATAAAAGTCTGTACCTTAAGTTCAGAAAAATAAAATAAATATGTAAAATTTGAATACTCCAAACAGTGCCAATACCCAAAACATGCGTTATTGGACAATGGACATATGATAAATCAGGCAAAGTGTTAAAATAATGAAAATATTTATCATATGAATAAAACACTTGCTTTAAAAAATATTTTTAATTTAAACATATTTACACTCGTATAAAGATTTTTTAAGTTGTTGGGTAACACGTCAAAAATTTAGGTAGTTACAAATACATATATTCTAAATAATTCATTCCGTACCAAAATCTCTTAGGATAACCAAATTATTTCCACGTCGTATATTACAAAGGATGGTAATAATAAAACTTTTTAGAGTAACGCCACATACTTTAAAATTTCATTTATGTCGGTACGAGTCAGTAGTGTAAGAGCAAATACAAATTAAACTAAAAACATTCAGGATTTAGAGGCATGCAATTTAATTTTATTTGCATTAAAGTATATGCAACTCAGTTTTGTACAAATACATATGCATTAGTTTATTTCAACTGCCTTCTCTCCCATTTTCGTTCAATTTTCAAATATTTACCGTAGTATAAAACGTCGAGTCGTTGACAAAATAAATTAGTGTGGTATTTATTTTAAATTGTTGGTTCCAACTTAATTCATTTTATTAAAATCAACGCTCAATAAATATTATTTCTCCACGGCTTTACTTTTTTTTTAAATTTTTTACTTCCTCTCGATCTCCAAACATATCCTCAACCAGTAAAGAACACTTACTGACCTTAATATTTAATATACTCTTCTATACAGTGTCGCATGATAGTTTACTTAACCAACTCAGCGAATATGGTAGGTATAAGGGGTATAGTTAATGACCTGTCCATAAGTTATCTTCAACATAGGGAGAAATGTGTTAAAATTAGCAAAAGTAGAAGTAATTTAAAAATAATAGAATATAGATTCATCAAGGAAAGGTTCTAGGGCCAATGCTTTTTAATATTTATGTCACTCAATCACTTCAATATTGTCTGAAAGTTATTTGTGGCATTCTACGAATATTCTTTCCTATTATTTGGCGGAATTTTAAGCAATTATTAAGTTAAAATGAAATCATATTTTAAATTGGTCTTATCTCTGCTATTTTAGTTCATGCCATATCTTCAATTAGATTAATACGCATGTTACAGTGTTAGTGTTATTTTGCGTTCTTGTGGATATCGAGTAGCAAATGTGCTGCAAGTTGTTGATATTACTTTATCACATTCTCCATAAATAATAAACAAATTTAAAAAGTTTTCGTTGGTATAATTTAAACGTGCTGCATTTTTGACATAAGATAATGACTGATTGTTTCTAATCATGGCTATTTTGATCAAATGATTACAATAATTCATGAATTTCTAATAAAATCGCAAATATTTCAAAAAGTTGTCATTTTAACCCCCACAATGCTAATATCAGAAAAAAGGGAATTCAATTTTACACAACGACGTAAAAGAATACAGGGTGTTCCATTTGACCTAAACAAGTTTTCGCGATTTGAAGTTGACAAAATGTAACGCGAAAAACGGAACACTTGGTATGATATTATTGAATTTATTTCAGTTGTAGAACGTAGTTCTCCTTGTGTTCTTTTTACGTGATAAGAAGCAAGTGAGGATCTTTTACACGAAGAAAGTTATAACGGTTCTTGTAAACCGTTGCACCTGTCAAATTTTCTATAAAATGTCAAATATCTCTGAAACGGCTAGGTTTAGGTATAGGATATGCTACATATTTTCGAAAACCCTAAAACATATAGGGTGTTCCATTTGAATTAAGCAAGTTGGTATCGACTTCCGGTATAAGCGGAAGTGCCAGCTGCTTGTAATTATTTTAGTTGGATTGGCCACACCGACATTAGTAATTATCTAAATTTTCAAAATTTTCTGATGCGTACTTTTCTCTATATCGATCGATTCAGTTCCCGGTGAGACATCCTGTATATCAACTCTGTTCTAATATTTACACATAAACAATTTACTGAGTACAATACAACATGTATACAACACAAGACAAAAATATAATTTAAATGCCACCATACCTCAAATTAAATACACAACAACACAAACATTTATAACGTATTATGATCCAAAATTTTATCTGTCCATTTTGAGAAATATAATAACATTCGACTATTCTCTGATAAAATAACTGAATACTTAATAAATAACAAACAGAAATTCACAAAATTATTCGTAGGTTGTTAAAATATTGAATATAAAAGTAATATAATAATATCATCTGCTGATCGTAAATTTCAATAACAATGCAGCTACGGACACGTGTTTCGGAGTTATTGCTCTTCATCAGCGTAGCGTAGCTTAGCGAATATATCTTATAAATCGAGCAAAACCAACAACCAACAACCAAGAAGTGTCCGTAGCTGCATTGTTGTTTCTCTTGAGGTATAAGGCCATAACTTGTTTCTTTATTTAATTATTTAGCCTCATAAACCCCCATCATATTTTACTTAGTGTTTGCCAGGTGGAAATAGAGCAGTACACATAGAGCTTCGTCGTACTGATTGCTCTCATTTGAGGCCCTAAATGTGGCACATGAAGTATGAAAGTACAAATCGAGTACTGTGCACTATACTTTCCGACCTTTGTTGGTTTTGCTCGATTTATAAGATATATTCGCTAAGCTACGCTACGCTGATGAGGAGCAATAACTCCGAAACACGTGTCCGTAGCTGTATTGTTGTTTTTCTTGAGGTATAAGGCAATAACTTGTTTCTTTATTTAATTCTTTAGCCTCATAAACCCCCATCATATTATTTGTTATGATCATGCTCATCAATTTACTAACTGCTACTAAATATTTTAGTTGTAAATGGTACACTTTGTGTTTATTAGTAACAATAATACCGGATGAAGTAAAGAAAAATTTTATTATAATTCTTGTTGTAATAAAAAGCGGGGATCTGCTGCATTGTTTTGGAAACCGAGTGCGAGACAAAAGCTTTATTGTTTCCAGGATTGTCTACAAATTTGCAGGACTGCAAACAATATACACTTTTCCTGTTTGTGGTCCCATACAAATCCAGCTGTTCATATTCAAATGCTTAGCCCCCATTCGCTTGCGGTAAGTAATAAATTATGTAGTCGTAAAAAATGGATACTTACTTTGTAATAATAAAAGGTAAGAATCACCGTTACGTAAAATAAAAACATTTAACCTTAATAATTGATGTTCAAATAAAATCGTGTTATATTTTACTAGAAATTGAATTAACTTCATTATTAAATTGCACTTACATTTTATTTCTGTTGAAATCTTGCAGCGGAAGTCTGTAAAAACATAAATAGTATTAGTACTAAAATAACCAGAAAAATAATTATTTTGCAGTATTCCCGGATCCTCCACCATAATTTTAAATGTAGCAATGTTTTTATAAAATTATTTTTAAAAGCCAAAGACAGTTTAAACCAAGTTTGGTTTGAACTGCCCCATTTTTTCTATTCCAGACCTTTCAGTGTAAGATTTGATGAACACAAACAAAAAATGAAATTCAAAAATAGATCTGCGAACACGTTTCGGAAGACGGGCAACTGGGACTTGTTCTCATTGTTCTACAGATTTTTTCACGACATGGTTACCAATTGTTCCAGAATTGTTCGGCAGTACTTATATCGTATTCAGAGAGGACCGGGATAAGTTAATGACAAAAAAACATGGGTGGAGTTGTTTTAATGGCAATTAAAAGGCAATTTTGCAGAGAAAAAATTAAATTAGCGAATGGAATATCATCAGTGGAAATGCTGTGTGTTAAAGTTAAGTTATTACCCAAACCATTTTTTATATTATTTACTATACAGGGTAGAACTAGTGAAAATAAAGTCACAAGTTCGTATATTTTTCTTTCCTCCGAGGTACCCCTACGAAGATATTCGCTCTTGAAGTTGAAGGTTAAAAATCGATTTTTCGCGATAACCTTTTTATTGCTCAATCGATTCTAATCATTTTTGGATCAGTATCATATTATTTCAATCCAGTTAGGTCAGTGTATTAGAACCTTGGATAACATTCTTGGGGGCTCGGGAGCAGAGCACCCATTGCCTTAATAAGTTGAAAAAAAAATTTCAGCCTATTTTCAACCGCACAAATAACAGTAATTTTTTAAAATTAAATAAACACGAGGATTATGTACAAAACAACATTTATTTTTCTATAAGACTTACTACCTTATAAGACCAAAAATTTTGATCACACAAAACACAAAATTTGAAACCTTACTGTAGAAAACTAATTAGACATGGAAAAATAGAGATTTATGAAATTTCATAACAAATGCTCCATGTGGGCACCTACTTCTCTAATGCATGCTTGTCCACGACGAACTGACGATCGCTGGACTCGCCACAACATTCCTCCGTTTTCTCTAATTGCACTTGAATGGTACGTAATTCTCTCGTATAATTCTTCTCTTGTCTCTACTGGTGTGGCATATACGAGACTCTTTAAATGCCCCCCACAGGACGAAATTAAGGGGATTTAAATCGGGTGATCGGGGAGGTCAAGGAACAGGCCCACTCCGACCTATCCACCAGTTTCAATATACTCTATTCAAATGACCCCTCACTATAAGACTAAAATGCGGGGGCGCCCCATCATGCATAAACCACATGTTCTCTCGAGATACAATGTCAACGTCTTCTAAAAGTTGTGGTAACTGCTGTTGGAGAAATTCAAGATAAAGTTGCCCATTTAATCGACTCGGTAACACGAATGGGCCCAACAAGTACCGGCCAATAATTCCGGCCCAAACATTAATATGAAATTGCCTTTGATGGCGAGTTTGAATTGAGTTGAGTTTTCCTCGCTCCAAACGTGTAAGTTGTGGGAGTTAATGACTCCATTTCTTCAAAAGCTCGCTTCATCCGTATACAAAACCGATCGAATGAAGGCATGGAAAGCAGGAAAGTCATCTGGGCTAATGGCATGTACTTTCCGTATATGGTACGGATGAAGCAATTGCTCTTTCAACATTCTTCCAACGATCGATTTTGGGACATTCATTTGTAATGATAATACTGACAGATGAATTCGCAGCGACTGCATCCCAATACGATTTCCACTACTTCAACAGTACGTGTTGTCCGCGGAGCACTCTTGTTTACGTCATTTGGCGCAAATCGACCTAAGTAGAGATATAATTCTTAGATTTTTAGTTTTCAAAAAAAATTTCATATTTTTTACTAGTTTCTCTCAGCCGTTGATCAGCTCGTTCAAAAGTTTTGCGATCAGGAACCCTTCGACGGCGATACCGTCGAGCGTATAGTCTTCGTACTTTCGAGGCATTACAAGAAGCCATTCCATACATTAAATGCATATCTGCGTATTCATTGTTAGTGTAAGCCATATTTCAACCGATTAATTACTTAATTAATGTCGGATTAAGCTAATAGTGAAAAATTATGTCACTCCAATTATCTGGTATTTTGATCCATGGCAACCATAAACTGTCATCATTACTCGTTTGGTTTTGTACACAAATAGTTACATCGTCTTATCTACATAGATAAGACGATGTAGCTGTTTTTTAAATATCTAAAAAAATTAATATTAACACGTTCAATGCTGACCCCAGAAATTGGGCTTCAGCATGTGCGGCACCATCTTTTGTCGTTTTTTTTTTTTCAAATAATCGACGGGAAGGTCATACATAATACGACAAAGTAATACTAAGTAAATAGTCTTTGTTTATTTATTTTTAAAAATTACTATTATTTGTGCGATTGGAAATCGCTATTTTATCGTTAAGTGCATTTATCTCGAAAACGGTTCATATTACCGACATCAAACAAGTATACGTTTTTTGCGTAAAAATGGCTCAAAAACTTGAAAATAATCTTAGAAATAAAAGAAAATAGGCTGAAAGTCAATGGGTGCTCTGCCCCCGAGAATATTATCCAAGGTTCTAATACACTGACCTAACTGGATTGAAATAGTATGATACTGATCCAAAAATAATTAAAATAGATTTAGCAATAAAAAAGTTATCGCGAAAAATCGATTTTTAACCTTCAACTTCAAGAGCGAATATCTTCGTAGAGGTATTTCGGGGGAAAGTAAAATATACGAACTTGTTACCTTATTTTCACTGCTTCTACCCAAATCCGAGAGATTGCCCACCATTTTCAGGACACCCTGTATAGATATATGTGATAGAAAAACCCATAAAAAGAAGAAATGAATTTGGAGATGACAATTATGAATTTTCAGTCCCCGTATATGACACAGACAGATTAGCAATAATAACTTCGTAGAAATCCGTTGAAAACTTTACAACACTCCGTGATGAATAATTCTTTGCAAATTTCATTAGAATGGCCATCACGTATTTGCAGTTACAATGGCGCATAAGTAGAGCTTTATTGAAATGCAAAACAACGCTAGATTCCAAATAGACCTCAACTTCACCAAGCCAAGACTGTATTTCAAAAAGGCACCAACTAAGGGTGGCATAAACCGGCATTTCAAGTCTCACGCACGTTTTATTCAAATATTATCCAGGAATGGAAATGATACATGCATGAATAGCATGCCCACGTCGATATGTTGATGTGAGGCGGACTTGCCACTCAAATTTTATCACTGCCGCGGGGCTTACTAAGTTTTGCTTGCGACATGTTTACGAAAAGTTTTACATTGAAAGGTAATATACTGTTTGGGAGCATAAATATGTTTTGTATAATTTTACATGTATTTACAAATTTTGTTTCGGAAGCTTTTCAATTATCATGAATTCAGGGTTGGGCTGATTAAAATCAACTGATTTTTTTTTAATCACTATTTAAATCAAAGCCGATGATAATTTTCGGAAGATTTATTGAACGAAAGTAAATAACTTTGTCGGTGTATTTTAATTACAAAAACAAGAAACAAACATTGACAAGCAAACTACAATGAAAAATAGAAAATATTAAACTGAAACACTTAATTTTAAAACATAATATTTTTAGTCGCAAACTCCTCTATAAAATCCTTATTTTACTATAAGGAACGTAACCAGACTGCAACCAACAGCTACTCTCCGGGCTATGTGCCCCGCCGAGCGCTGAATTACAAGTTACAAGCCTGGCGCGTTAAGTGTAATAATTGCATATTACCATCAAAACGCTAATGCTTCGACTGCAGCAAACACCAGCCGAAAGACTGATCCTACTTAATGGAGCTCTCCAGTTCATTAGCGTTTTGATGGTAATATGCAACTATTACACATAACGCGCTAGGCTTGTAACTTGTAATTCAGCGCTCGGCGGGGCACATAGCCCGGAGAGTAGCTGTTGGTTGCAGTCTGGTTACGTTCCTTATAGTAAAATAAGGATTTTATAGAGGAGTTTGTGACTAAAAATATTATGTTTTAATATTCCGCCCTCCAAAAACACATTTGAACTATGCTAAGCCCAGTCAGGCTATTTATTTTTCGATTGCAATAGATTGCTAGATGGTCTCTGCTGACTATTTTACATGTCGCTATCCCAAAGACACCGAAACGTACTAAATAGTCAAGTGATCCTCGTGTCGGTCGTCATATGCGTACCTTACACTGACGAGAGCCAACAGCTCGAAACTGCAGTCTGCAAGTGGTGTGTGACAACTGGCACGAGAGCTCCTTTAAGTAGGATCAGTCTTTCTGCTGGTATTTGTTGCAATCGAAGCATTAGCGTTTTGATGGTAATATGCAATTATTACACTTAACGCGCCAGGCTTATAACTTGTAATTCAGCGCTCGGCGAGGCACATAACCCGGAGAGTAGCTGTTGGTTGCAGTCTGGTTACGTTCCTTATAGTAAAATAAGGATTTTATAGAGGAGTTTGCGACTAAAAATATTATGTTTTAATATTCCGCCCTCTAAAAGCACATTTGAACTTAAGAGTTGGTCGGAGTGTATTAGTCACCCATGCTTCCAATTTTAATTGTAAATGACTTCACGTCAATAAAATGACGCAGCTGAATGTACGGTGTGCTTGGAAGGCGAGAGATAGAGATGTAGTAGAATATGACATTGGACAAATTTATTATACCTAATCTTTAAATTTCTCTGTGCATTTGAGGACATTAGGGCTAATTTTATTTTAGTTCTACAAAAGGGAAAATGTTTATTTTAATTATACCTATGCGGGACGATAAAAATTATTTTTGCAAATCGATAATAGAAGAAAAAAAAATTATTTTTTTATATATACTTTTTTTTCTCTCATCGTCCCACATTGTAACATGTTTTTAATGTCTTTTAGTGGAAGCCGTTTTTTAAAATAATGATTTATATGAGAGTAATTTGCACCGTCTTTCCGGCTTATATCCGGAGCGCTCTTAATTTTAAGTCTCATTATAACAAAAATGCTAATTTTCCTGTTCTTTCAATCTGCAGTCTATTTCTTATATCGGAATGTACAATGTGCTAGCCCAAAGGTACTGAAAACTCGTTCCGCTAAGGCTGAAGAAACAATTGCACAGAGAAATTGTCTCAACACAGGTATCTGTTTTTTGATTTCTGGATCAACATCAGCTTGTGATAGCCACTGACGTTTTTTGTAATTTCTTGAGAACATAATATTTTTGAAGAGCAGAGAATGAGCATTAAATTTTATTATTAATGAATGGTAACAATACACTATTACCATACATTGCATTTATAGCTTCTAAAGCCAAATTCTTTTCATCGGCAGTTAACTTGTACTTTTGCTTAGACGGGTCCATCATATAAGCTATAAAGTGGTAAGGTGGCGCTGAAATTGATGATGTTTATAGTTCTAGATCTTCCTCAACAACTTAATTTTTAGAACAAATTTATGAAAATGACGTACTTACGTGCACTTTTAATGTCTACAAAAACGTTATTTCTTAAAAATTTTCGACAAAATTTAGTACAGACCCGTTTTGAGGGATGGAGAATCTCTATTTCTAAATGAATTAAATACAGGGATGTCGTTATCTTAAGTGTGTCACACTGTATAATCAACACATATGCTTTAAGACTTTAAGGAGGTTTCTTAGCTGTCTAACTCTCTTTCTATGGGGCGAGCGTAGGTGCGTCTTTACTATGTACATACTTCGGTATGCGATGTAAAGCAACGACAGACGCAGTTAGTACTTGGATGGGTGACCATTTCAACGGAAACCGCGTTCTCGCCTCACATATCTTCCAGCGGCTTGTATATCAGTGTATGCGCGGAAGCTATACAACCTTAGGCGAGGGTTGTATAGGAGATATACCATCCTTCGGAGGGGATGTAAAGCCGTCGGTCCCTTGTCTATTAAATGTTAGGCAAGTAAAAGATCCCTACTCTTCTTAAGGGAAGAGGTTCGGCAAAATTCCTGGTTGGGGGTAGCTCGTCTACAGGCGTCGGTGTTAGGCCTCAGTAGCGGAAATAGGCCGACGTTAAATAAATGTATAAAAAAAAAAACTCTCTTTCTGAAATTTATTGCACAAGCTTTTTGTGATATTATCATAAACATCAACTTTTTACGTATGCTCTTCATCGACCGCACTGGAATCTTCTTAAGAAAAGCTTGCTATTTGTTATACTTAAAATTAAAGTACAAAAATTATAAAAAGATATTTAATTCATTGTTCGAAACCAAGCAGTAAATCCAGAGCAACAAATCATACAGTATTATTATGAAGGATTTTTTTTTGCCATTTATTTAACGTCGGGAATTTTGCCGAACCTCTTCTCTTAAGACGAGTAGGGATTTTTAACTTGCCTAACATTTAATAGACAAGGGATCGACGGATTTACATCCCCTCCGAAGGATGGTATATCCCCTATACAATGCTCGCCTAAGATCGTATAGCTTCCGCGCATACACTGATATACAAGCCGCTGGAAGATGTGAGACGAGGACGTGGTCTTCCTTGTGAACACGCAGAAAAATCCCTCTTTGTGTAAAATAAAAAGATTCGGCAGAGCTTGAAGCCTTAAAGCTTGAGAGACCCTGGGAGCCTTTCGTGCACTTAATTTTCGAATTTGAGAAAAGTGGGCGGGTCACACGTAAAACTTTGGATAGGGTCAAATGCTACACCCTGTATAGTCCTGGAGTTATTGTTTATTATCACCCTGTATGTGAATGTGTCAAAAACGCCCTTTTTGATAGAATTGTGCCACCTTTAATTTTCGATTTCGCGGGTGCAATCCACGATGCGCATAAAATGCCATCCTTCCTTTTTCCATCGCGGTACTCAACGATCTTTCAACTACTGCCGCTTTTACTTAATAATCATTTGAAAATTACATATTTGAAAAATTCCCAAATGTGATCTGGCAACATTGCATCATGTGTTCCCTTAACGTGATTCATCGCCTATGTTCGAGAATACCGATTTCAGAATCAAGAGGATGTGAACGATCATTTCGGTGATGTGAATGTTCCCGTTCTCTTACGTTCGAAAATAAGGACCCTGATAGTGTGGCGATACATACATGGTGAATGGAATGACGTGCATTCAATTTGATTTGATACATAGCTTATGTTTCGGAAGAGTTTTGATATTGATGGGGGCGAGAGTAACGGTACTTTATTTGAATAATTTGAATGGGGATAGATTGTATGTTGATAATTTGAATACGAAAATGAATTAATTGTGAAATTTGGAAGAATAATAATTTATAAGAAATTTGTTTGATTGAAGTCAAATATTATACAGGGGGTATGAAAAGTAGTATTGAAATTTGTAAGCTAGCTAGCGGAATAAATGAATTGGGAATCATTTTGTTGTTGACGGGAACGCGTAAAATAGAAAGAAGATGATTGATTAGCTGGCACATCAGGAAAGTGAATAAAGGGTGTTTTGAATTGCCAATGAAAATTTGAATAGGACGTTGAAATTGAGAGAAAAATGATGTATAAAATTTGATAGGAGTGAAATGTAACCTTGTGGTTTGGGGAGTGAAAAGTCAAGGTGATATGAATCGGGTTAGTGAGAGGGCTATATTTTTTAGGGCTGTTGTTTGTAACTTTTTTGCTGTAAAATGACTAACTTGAATGTTTGAATAATGTTTTTGATAAATTTGGATTACTTGTGAATTATTGAGACTATGCGAATTTTTTCAGATTTTCTCTTAAAGAATTGTAGTTGTTGTAAATTTAAGTGTTTTAAGCACTTTTTATTATAGTTTGTCAAGGTGAAGAGAAAGAGATTTTACGACGTTTGCCATTTTTTCTGGCTCTGGCGTTTAGGGAATATACTATAACACTTGAAACGGTCATCCATCTAATTATTAACCGCACCTAATGTTGCTTTTCATCGTATATCGAAATATGTACATAATAAAGACGCACCTACGCTCGCCCCTATGAAGGAAATAAACACAAAATCTTCTCACTTAAACTACGCCCCAGTTCCATACATTTTTCTGCTATAAACCTTACAAAAACTGCGTAAACCAAAATCACGCGAAGTTTAATTAGAAGAAAACTAGATACTGGAGACTAGAGATATAGATAGGTACTTAAAATCGAACTAAGGAAAAGTAATTTGTCCCGCAGAAAATAAGTTGCTAATAACTCACTCAATATTTAAAAATAAACAAAGCAATTTAAAGTTTTACTTAGGTATATGGTATATGATATTATAGATTACACAGCAACTTCAAGTGAGTACATTTTAAAAAAAGTCCGGCGAAATTTCATTAAACTTCGCCGAGAATCATTAATTTGCCGTTACCGTGTTCATAATTTGTCAAAGAAACTGAGTTATATCGAAACAGCAAAGAAAGTAATTACATGTGGTGAATGGTTTCAGATCGGAAATGATTATAATCAATCTTAAAATTTGATATCGTAACTAATAACAACACAATAGTCCAAATTTTATGCCATATAAATAGTATACGATTCAAACATGCTGGGATATCACATTAACTCCGGAAAACTGAGGGGAAAGCTGAAAAAATACGTATTCATTATACAGGGTGGGGCAACATTGCGTCGGACCTCGATATCTCGAGTTTTACGTTAGCTAGAAACTTTTAAAAAAATTGCAAGTAAACTACATAAATCCTCACTTTTTTATGCAAGTTGATATCCAACCCAGATGGTCTATAAACGTTTGGGGAGGAATTATTGGAGAACATGACACATTTCATTGATGGTACATTGACTGGAGCTATTTATCTTCATTCTTTGGAAAACTATCTGCCACAACTATTGGTAAATCTCCCTGAAAGAATTCGAAATAGGATGTGGTTTCAGCAAGATGGTGCTCCACCACATCACTTAAATGCAGTTAGAGACCACTTAAATAATACCTACCCTAATCAATGGACTGGAAGGAATGGACCTACTAAATGGTCTGCTAGATCCCCAGATCTTACAAAAATGGATTTCTTTACATGGGGATACGTGAAGAAAATTGTTTATAGAGACACAACAATAGTACAAAATATGAAGGAAGGAATAATAACTGCCTTTACATCTATCACACCGGCAGTCTTAGAAACAGTGGGAACCTCATTTTAAAAGCTCATAGAGATGTGTGTCAATCAAAATTGGCAACATGTGGAACATTTATTATAATTTTTTTACTGAGCTATTTTAAGAAACTTCTTCTTTTTATTTTTGAATTTTGTAATTCCTGCTCAATAAAACGAAATTGGTTGCAATTAGCCCTAGGGAAGTACTCACAAAAAATGTTCGTTTTTCATGTCTACATCACATCGTCGAAAAATATACAGGGTGTTCAATTTGAAAAAATTGAGAAAATTCAATTTAAAATGTTCTTAATTGAAAAATAATTTTTGGCCACCACTGTACATTTTTAGGAAATGAAAATGATTCAAAAACATTAATTAGATGTCCCATAACTAGTATTCACATAAGTTTTTCTTAAAGCCCTTAACTGTGACTGTGGTGATTTTTGAATATCCATCTGCAAATTTCAACAAAACAATTCATTACATCCAAGTGGTTGGGAGATGTTCAATGCTAATATAGGAATGAATAGAGCATAGAAAGAGGCTTCAAAAAATGTACTGATATACATAGCATTCCATTTTAAAAAAGGCACTTGGTCCTGTAATTTCGTCTTGGCTCGCCCTGTATGTTCGAAAATAATTTCCAGTTATAGAATTTTTTATCTAGTTTACTTGCAATTTTTTTAAAAATTTCTAGCTTTCGTAGAACTCGAGATCTCGAAGTTCGACGCACTATTGCCCCAACCTGTATAATTGGGCACTGACATAAATCAACACCCTCACAGACTTGGACCGATAGAGAACGCCGATTGCCGTCTGTATTTAGAAGAAGATGAAACAGTAAGACACGTTTTGTCCTTGTTCCACTGCATAAAGAACCCCGTTCTTGTGAACGATCCATCTTTTGCGTCTGAAGGACTTTTAATATATTTATCAAAAATGAATATTAACGTTCACAAATAAGGGTTCAAAACGACTGTTTCAGACGGAGAATAATACAAAATTTATGCTTACTGTTCGTTTTTGCTTAACTGCTTCCCTGATGGTATCTATTGGACGTCGTAACACTATAAATCTAGCACAGTAAGTACTAACACTTTCTTAAAATTATACCTGAAAGGGGATTTTGAAAACACAAGTAAAAGACAATATAAAGTTCAAAAATTTATATTAAATCTCATTAAAAATTCATGTTTTACAACATCAAGAAAAATGTTTTTGACAAACTATAGTCTGGCCCGTGTACAACACATGGTGAGGAACGGAACGACTTATAATGTACCAACTACCATCCAATATGCGGTTTTTGAGCTAACGATTACACAAAAAGATTCAAGAAAAGTTCAATGTTTATAAATATTTGGTGGACTTTTGCTTGCCTGTCTATTCACGTATTTTTAGTTAAATACCAATTTTGGTCGCTCCTCGGAGCTTGAAAATGCTTGAATCGCAACGACTTTGAATCATATTCTGCAATTACAATTTCATACGTTCAGGCAAGTCGGTCCCATGCACATATGAGTACATGGTAAAGATACTTTTCTGACACTGAATCACTGAGGAACCGGTTTAGGGCAAATCCCGTTAAAACCCATCATTTTCCCGTCAAAATCGACTGCTAGGAAATGATGGGAGTCCTATGTCGCTAAGGGCTATTTTCGCTAAAACTCACGATATACTTTGAATAGAAGCTGGATTAACTTGTCCTCATATTTAACACCACGCATGAGTTGCAGTGCTTAACAACGTGGATTCGTAAAAGGGTTTTTAATTTTGAAATTTCCGAAATTTTGTTACTGTTTCTACATTTTGGTGGTCGGAGCGACATTACGTCCCTGTGCAGCGCCATTTACTACACTTTCTAAAATGACGCTCCTTGATGAGTTATTGAAATTTTGGCATAAAAAACGTTCCGTAGAGCGAAAATATGATTAAAAATATTAAAAACCTCTTCTACGATTTGTATTACAGTTTCGAAAAGTACACCGAAGGTTTTATCGTGTTCTTTAACATTCTCACTATCTGTTAAAAGACAACTTTTGCCCGATGATATAGACAGTCTTACCCAGTAAGGTTACCAACTTTATTAGAAAATTGAAATATAATTAGGAGGGAACCATGTGAACTCATGCACAATACAAGATAACCTAACCTAAGCAAGCGTTAAGCTGTTTAGTACTAAATTCACAATCAAATGTGAAAATCAAGACTTGCTTCACAAATATCCATATTTGTCAAACAGAATTATGACAAAACGTCATTTATAATTTTTTCACCCACGTTGACTAGATGCTAATAAATTTAATCTAGCAAAAGAGGAGTTCAGACAAATGGTGAATCTAGGCATTTGTAGGCCTTCTTGTATAATTTTTTCAAAAATAGACCTAGTCCGTGCATATCAAATACCCGTTGCTGAAGAGAATATTCATAAAACTGACATTAATACACCTTTCGGTTTATATGAGTATTTACGAATGCCTTATGGGTTACGGAATGGAGGGCAAACACTTCAAAGATTCATAAATGAAGTACTCGCAAATTTAGATATCATTTTTATTTATTTAGATGATATACTTATAGCAAGTAAAAATAGTATAAAACACTGCGAACATTTAAAGATTTTATGGTACTACCATAAAACCATTCAAATGCGTTTTTGGCGTAGACAATCTGAATTTTCTAGGACACAATATTTCATCAAATGGTATTTTGCAAACTCTGGAACGAGTAGAGATAATCAGAAATTTGCCTCGTCCTACTACACTCAAACAGCTACAGCGTTTTATAGGCATGCTCAATTTTTATCATTGTTTTATTCTTAATATTGCTGAAATTTTAAACCCCTTCCATATTTTCAGCACTGAATTGCAGCGTAATTATATGAAGGATCTCAGTTCCTGGCCAGAAGAATATCTTAATAGTTTTATAACGGCGGAAGAAACCCTTGCCAATTCAACCGTTCTTAGACACCCTAACAGTGGCAATAATTCTACTTTGTCACTTACGACAGATTGTTCAAATAATTCAATGGGTGCAGTGTTGGAACGTAATGGAGAACGTAAGCCTTTAGCTTTCTTTTCACGAAGACTTAATAACGTTCAAAAACGATATTCTTTTGATAAATAACTTACGTCTTTATATTCAGCCATTAAAGATTTCAAATACCTTTTGGAGAGAAGTTGAAGTTTATTTGTTTAACGGATGGCAAACAGCTTTATTCTCTACGGTGGAGAGAAGTCCTAGGCAAATAGGTTATAAGATGAGACAATTTAATTCTTCTTTAGAAGTTTATACAGAATATAACATACAACGTACATACTTTAGTAAACTAGTCACCACAAAACACTCAACATAAAATTAATAAAATAGGTATAGAGATGAGCAAAATCAACAATTAAGGAACTCGTCTATGTCATAATATGTTTTACCACACAAAAATTTAAATATCTTATTCCTAAATGACATGTTGCTGTCAGTGTTGATACACTGATTAATTTTGTTAAAACATTTGATACCAATATGTTTCGGCGAATTTTCTCCCAGTGCTAATCTGGAATATGGCTCTTGCAGATTACCCTTGTTTCCCGAGTCATATACATGAATATCACTATTTCTAATGAATTGAGATTCATTTTTTTATGTACATTAATAACTGGTAGATATATAAGCTAGGCAAGATGCAAATCTTTTTTTTTATACATTTATTTAACGTCGGCCTATTTCCGCTACTGAGGCCTAACACCGACGCCTGTAGACGAGCTACCCCCAAGCAGGAATTTTGCCGAACCTCTTCCCTTAAGAAGAGTAGGGATCTTTTACTTGCCTAACATTTAATAGACAAGGGACCGACGGCTTTACATCCCCTCCTCCGAAGGATGGTATATCCCCTATACAACCCTCGCCTAAGGTTGTATAGCTTCCGCGCATACACTGATATACAAGCCGCTGGAAGATGTGTGGGGCGAGGACGCGGTTTCCGTTGGAATGGTCACCCAGTGCAAATCTTTAAATAGTGGTTTTTTCGTTGATGTCATCGATACCAGCGGCCGATTTAAGAGTAGTTTTCCCGATTATTTCGCTTATTTCTTGTGGTGTCGGTGTGAGAAAAAACTGGTACTTGTCTTTTCAATGTTGACATTACAATTAGGTTTTGATTGATTTGAGGCAAGATTTATAAAGTAATCGTTGATAAACTTACTCTTCTCCATGGAACTTGATATTAAAATACCCTGGTTATCACATATGTCTATGGATGGCTTCTTTTCATTGATTGATTTGGATTCGTTGATAATTTTCCAACTATCCCGCATTATACTGTTGGAATTAATTAGGCGTTGATCGTTGCATTGTTTCTTGTGCTGCTCCACTAAGTATGAAATTTATAGCGCAATTCCAATCATTTTATTCCGTTTGCGGGCAATGCCAAAAGAAGATTTACAATGTACTTCTGTGGAACTTGTTTTCGGTCAATTGTTACGTCTTCCTGGGGATTCCTTTAATAACTCTCACGATTATACAGATCTGTCGATATTTATAAAATTACGTGAACATTTTAATAATCTCAAAGTGAATTTCCTTTATTGTGGTTGAACCCACACTTACCTAGATCTTATTCATAATAATAATAATAATTTGTCTCTATTTTATATTGATATTCAACTTTGAAATATAATATATTACAAAGAGGGGGCGACGTTCAACTAGGTTGCTCTTCCACGCAACCCCCACACAACAATGAAAAGAAATTTGAAAACAATAATTGATAAAAAAAGTAACGATAATATATACATACATTGGCAATAACACAAAAAAATTAAATTATTACCTGAATTATTGTCAGTTCGAATCAAACAAAAACAAATCCGAGGTGTAAAAAAATAGTCTTTGAAATATCTCTTGAAATACTCTTTGAAATACTTCTACCTCAACTTAAATAACGGTGCTCCTCAAAATCTTTAAAATTATCTTTTGATACAATGTTACTGGACAATTCGAAGACGTAAAAAATCTGGAATTTTCACCAAGTTTTCGGGTTCTCGACCCCACTGTATAATCGTTCACCCGAATAATTTAGTTACGAATCCGCTATTCAATATACGTGAAGTGGATTAGCGTGAACTACTCAATTTAATCTAAGTTTAATAGACTATGGTATATTTAACGGGCTGGCTTGATGGACAAAGCCTGAAGTGTCAAGTATTCGGTTGTTCAGAATTTGCTTGTACTGGTTGTAAACAAACATAATGTCAATAAAACAGCTTCACAAGGTCGTCGGTATAATTCGTGCTTAGTACTTCTAAACAGACAGTAAACCATGCAATTATTCTGCCTGAAATAAACTGAAAGTTCTAATGAACTCAATTCAGAGCTAGAGCGAAAGTTATTACTTTGGCCGCAGATAAAACGTCAATTTAACGGGTATATAAAATGTCTGTGAGGATATATAGGTAGACAACAATCTTTAATTTGATTAAATGGAAAAGCAAAAATAAAACTTCGTCGATATCTTCAGACAGACTTAATGAAATTGTTTTTGTTGTGGGCCGTCTGTATAGTCAGTGGCGTGGACGGAGACAAATGAAGGCGCATAAGTAAAATTTACAATGCGATAAATGTTTAATAGCAAAAGTACTGACCCGATCCATATAGAAAACGAAATTCTGGAAAAGCATGTTCATATGCTTCATTTATTCAAAATGTATCTAATATGTGCAATAATCAAATAAATTTTTATAACAATCATAAGTATGACGAAAATATTACTTTCACGTTTACATTAACTACTAGAGATGAAGTTAATAAAATTTTAAATAGGATTGAGACTGAAGCATATGGTACCGACAACATTTCATCTGCTATGTTAAAATATTGTAGTCCGTTTATTGATCCTTTCATTACTCACATAATTAATTGTTGTATCGAGCAAAGCTATTTCCCTCAAGCGTGGAAAGTTGCGGTTGGAATTCCTTTACCTAAAAATAGTAATCCTATTTCTTTTTCAGACCTTAGAATTATTAGTATTTTGCCAGCTGTATCTAAAGTCTTTGAAAAAATTTTATATGATCAAATTTATCATTATTTTATTTCTCATAATTTACTGCCTGATTCCCAGTGTGGATTTAGAAAGGGATATAGCACTGCCACAGCCTTGGCTACTACTGATGACGTGATTAGGGCTCAGTATAAGGGAATGGTCAGCGTGTTGGTGTTGTTAGATTTTTCGAAAGCCTTTGATACGATTAACCATAATCTAATTTGTTCTAAACTTCAATATTTTGGCTTTGACAATTTTCCAGTTTCACTTATTAATTCGTATTTGCATGGTAGAAAGCAGAAAATTTCTATTGAAAATGTTCATTCTCCTGAGATAGATATACTTTCAGGTGTACCGCAGGGATCAATCTTAGGTCCTCTACTTTTTATTATTTATACTTCGAATATTTTAAACTCTGCAAGATCGTGCAAAATTCAAGTATACGCTGACGATACTCAGGTATACTTGCATTTTGATGCAAATGATTATATCGAAGCTACGGACACCATCAATTCGGAACAGCTAACCATTAAGCAACTATCTGAAGAACATGATTTAAAACTGAATTCAAAGAAATCTAATGTAATTATATTTGCTAATAGAAACAAAAAAATATTCTTAAAAGAGAACATAAAAATTAAGATTGATGGTGTTTCCTTGCCTGTTATTGATCATGCAAAAAATTTGGGAGTAATCATTGATCTGACTTACGTTTTAAAGACCACGTAAAAAAATTACTACAGAGGTCTTATACGTCCTTGAAATTAATTTACTCCAGACGTGACATTCGAAATTTCAATGAATCACTTGTTCTCTACAATTTCAACTACTGTGAGTTTATTTATGGCCCATGTCTTGATAACATGGATAAATATCGTATACAAAAAGTTCAGAATACCTGTTGCCAACTTATCTATGGAATCAGAAAATTACATATACATATTTCGCATAAAATAAACGAGAACAAGTGGTTGAACATGAACAATCGTAGAACGCATCACCTGGGGAACTTTGTTCACAAAATTGTAGGCATACACTTGCATACACTTCCTCGTCTCTTTTGAGAAAGAAATTTGTAGCTCGTTGAAATGTACATTCTCGTAACATTCGAAATAAAAATAAATTTACGATACCACATCATCAGACAGCCTTGTTTAGAAGAAGTTTTACGTTCAAAGCCATCAAATTCTATAATTCTCTTCCTGAGGAATTCAAAATTTTCAATATTAATAAATTTAAATATAAATTTAAAACTCATTTATTCAGTATGCAACTCTAATGTATTACCTTTATTATCTTTTTGTACATTCTGTGCATAGCCGTGTTTGTAATTAACTGTTCTAGAAAAGCTGTGAGTAAGTAATAAACTAGCTTTGTTATGTAGAGTGACACTTAAATTCTTTATTTCTTTGTCAATTTGTGGAGAAATGTCACCGTCTTGTGGTTGAGTAGGAGTAGCTTATAGCTAGACTTCGTCATACTTCGGCTCCATTTTTCCATACAAAGTTTTCATTGTTTTTTCTTCTTCGTATGTATTTTTTGATTGTGTTCATGATTTATCATTTATTTATCTGAGCGATAATCTAGGTTGGTTTATTAAATCTAAAGGGAAGTTTCAGATAGTCTGGGGTCCGAGGCCCCTTTTTAATTAAAGTGGTTAATATCAGGCTGAATTTTCGCGAGTGGCTTCGTTTTGACGAGTCTTCCAACTTTTATCTCTGCGAAAAATCTCAGTAGAAGTATGCAAATTCCTACGCAGCCGCTAAACATGTCGATTGTGGAACTGACACTTTCATGGCGTAGGACTGGAAAACCTGCCAGAACAATTTGACCATTCGATTTCAAAAATATTGTAAAAATTAGCCCGCGGGAATAAAATTATTTCATATGCTGATAAATTATGATTATTCATTCTTAGCAACTTGTCTGGTATCATGTGAATGAATTCACATTGAATTTATCGAGATTTTTTTAAATAAACATAATAGTCATTAAAATATAATATACAATTAATATATCAAAACATAATATTTTAGTCGCAAACTCCTCTATAAAATCCTTATTTTACTATAAGGAACGTAACCAGACTGCAACCAACAGCTACTCTCCGGGCTATGTGCCCCGCCAAGCGCTGAATTACAAGTTACAAGCCTGGCGCGTTAAGTGTAATAATTGCATATTACCTTCAAAACGCTAATGCTTCGATTACAACAAACACAACAGCCGAAAGACTGATCCTACTTAAAGGAGCTCTCGTGCCAGTTGTCACACACCACTTGCAGACTGCAGTTTCGAGCTGTTGGCTCTCGTCAGTGCAAGGTATTACTCTGCTTTTATTCTTTCTGCTAGCTGTGTATTAACTAACGACGAGATTTTTTTTGGTGCTTTTAGGTGCTTGTTCAATTCTATTTGCGAGGTATTCTCTTTTTGCCCACTCGAATACCCCCAATACAATTCGAATACAATACCGTAATGACTTAAGTGTTTGATATTGTAAAAGGTCCACCTTTGGCTGTCTGAAGGACTTGTATTCATTATTTCTGCTGAAAGATGTTTTTCGCACCTTCCTAAAGACAAGGGTTTGAGATTTTCTAATTAGATTAGGTTCTTCCAACTAAGATGAAATGGAAAAAAAATACTGTAGATTTCAGCTCAACTGCAACTCTTTTAGACGATATTAGAAGAAACTTTTCGTAACACTTATCTTATCTTACAGTCCAATCAATTCCCGTTTCCATCCACGGATTCTGAACCTTGGGATTCTTTTCCTGGATGTCACTCCAACTTTCATTGATTTGATTATAGGTCCAAAGAAATCAAATAATGAAACAATTAAAAGTACTCTCAAAGTATGTCACAACAATTTCCGACACAGCTAACATCTAACTGTCAAATGCAGTTATTTGCACACATAAAAAAATACTAATGGCTGGGATTTAGCTCAATAATCTAACAATTTGCATGTATTTATCAAGGTGCCCTATTTGGGGGTAAGCTTTGTTAATCACATAGAACTTCTGTGTCCACTTTACACATCGGCAGATGCAGGATTGTCATATGAGCTACTGTGTATAGCTAAATTGTTTTTCTGTGGTTGATTTTTTATCGTGAGGGAGAATGAGATAAACTTTGTTTTATCTATATTGAGGCTTATGAGGCTTTTATTTAACCAGTCAAAATAAATTTTTAGCTCCTTTTCTTCATTACAGTACACCTCCGCGAATGAATCTCCGCAGAATGTTATTGCTGTATCATCCACATACGATATTACGTAACGTTTGGTGTCTTTTAATCTAGACATATTATTTATATATATTCTGGTCTGGTCTGGTCGATAGCCGAGTGGGTTGTGGGTTAAGGCGCGAGGTGGCAATCGCGATTAATCACACGGACATCGCACCACCGGATTCGAATCCTGGCTCCGGCAAATGATTGTATGTCCGCGTTTTTCAATGTGTAACCCCCTTCCGCACAAGCCCTGGCTTCTGGAATTGGGGGTTGTCTAATTTCTGTGGTGTTTATTTATTATTTATTATATTATTATTATTTATTAAGAATAGTACTGGACCCAATACTGTCCCTTGGGCACGCCTATGTGCAGCGTGCTCAGTAGACATATTTTCACTAACACCAAACCAAATTCTTATGTTTTTCTAGAAAAGGTTGTAGTCTATTTTCCAATGCTTTCTCGAAAACTTTTGCAAAATTACTTATAATATATAGACATATTTTGTTTTCGATATTTCACCTCAAATAAATTGATGTGTGTAGTTGTTCCTGACTTTTTTACACATTTCTGTTCAAACAAATACAGTAAAAGTAAAATAATATTTAATTTCTTACTAGTCACTCACAATTGTGTTTACCCGAAAGTAGAAGAAAATTAAGTTGTTTACCGCTTTGGCTCCCCATATGCACCCCATCGCGTAACGACGTGCGACGCCGTTGGTGATCCATATCTCCAGCAAGGCTATCTAGATGATTGAAGCGACCTGCCGGAATCAGAAGACAAAAGACTATCGGCTAATAGCTCTGACCTCGGAACTTATCGGAAAACCATTAGGGCTGCACATAGAAAATAGGTTAAGTGCAGTTTCCCTTCACAATATTTAATCCTTTAGTTGGCCATAATAGAAGCCCTTTCAACGCTAAACTATTATAAAGTTAATGGGTCGCATAAAAAATACTGCTGATAGCTCGAAAGGAACAAGTTTAGAGGTGTATTTGTGCTTTTTAGTTGTTGGGAATGATAAGAACAGCTTTTTATCTTTCTTCAGCAATTCAAATTGTTGTAGGTAAAGATTACGGTGTGTGAATTAAAAATGGTAATTATATACGAAAATATATACGAGTAAATAAACTAGAAGTTTGACAAGTGAGAGAACATTTGTTTCGAAATACAAAGTAAATTCGAAATACAAAGTAATATACCGGGTGTAACAGGATCATGGTATACCCCCCTTTTCTCCTTTAGTTTTGAAGACAGTTCATTGAAATTTAGAATATACTACATACATAATAAGCTGCACTTTTTGACATACAATGGATTTTTTCACTTCCGGTTTCACTTCCGGTTTCGCCGGTTTTCCATTTAAGTGTGCCATGGCGGTTCCAATTTATTCTAAATGATCCTTATGCTATAAAAATCGAAAATTAAAAACACTAAATTACGTGATTTATGAGTAAATAAAATTCACCAAAATTGTTTTTGGGGCAAAACTCAATTTTTTCAAATGGAACCATATCGGTACCATTTATTGGTAGTATTAATAAGGAATGGAATTTATTCATGTCGTATTAAAATGTGCAATAAATACAAATAAAATTACAACTAAAAGAAAATAAGAAAATACAATTTTATTCTAGTTACCTTGTTACACATAAGGTTGTTTTGGAATACAAAAAATTAACACACAACATTACAACAGTTGTTCAAAATGCTGTTCATTAATGTGAATGCACTTCTGAATTCGCATAGCTGTTTCTCGAACGTTCGCCAATTGCTGGGCCGTTATGTTATTAATTGCTCGTCTTACTCGTAGCTTCACACCTTCACGGGTTGTCACGATTGCATAGACCATATTTTTTAAATGTTCCCAAACAAAGAAATCAAGGGGCGTTACATCAGGTGACCTTGAAGGCCACCTCACAGGACCATTAGTCGAAATTACGTTTTCTCCGTTGAAGGTAATCGATTACTATCCTTTAATTATGGGAAGGAGCGCCATCTTGTTGGAAATACATTCCCTGTCCTAAATTTAAAGGTAACTGATCTAATATGTCCTCAATCTCATTTTCCAGGAATCTCAAGTATCTAGCACCAGTCAGAGGTCCTTCAAGTATTATTGGACCAATGATTCTACTACCGATTATTCCAAGCCAAACATTGAAACCGGACCGCACTTGAAAGTTACCCTCTCGTAATAAATTCTAATTTTCTTATGGCCAATATTTTGTATTTTGTCGGTTAAATAATCCCAAATTTGTAAAACTAGACTCGTCCGAAAATAAAATCAGTCCCAAAAAATCATTGTTTGGCTGCACGTTATTATACAAAATCCAATTGCAATATTGCATCCTACGTTCCTAATCACTTTCGTACATATGCTGGTGCAATTGGTACTTAAAAGATTTATAGTGGTATTTGTGCAAAATTCGGCTCACTGTTTGGTGGCTGATGTCCAATTCAAACCCAACTTGTCTTGCTTAAAGAAACAGTCTTATCAACTTCTATTTGAGTCAAAACATTAATTTCCGTTCCTTCGTCAATAATGAAGTTTTCTTCGGGATCATTATTGGGCTCTCTTCGGAATTGTTTTTCAACACGTTTAAAGTAATTTTTCGCTGGACATTGTCTATCAGGATATCATTGGGCATAAAGGTCGGTAGCCGCAATTGCATTTCTTTTACATTCCCCATAAATAATTAACATGTCCACTTTTTCATCTCTTGTATAAATTTGCGGTATTTTGAACACAATTAACAAGAATTTTAAACAATTTTTAAAGACACAATAAAACACCGTTAAACCAACAAATGTTTGACCAGCTAATATTTCATTGTTTTGGAAGCCACCTTAGTTACTTCTTAACATTTTATTAGAACAAAATTTTATTTCCTTATTTTCTTTTAGCTATAATTTTGTTTGTATTTATCGCACATCTTAATACGACATAAGAATAAATTCTTTATTAATAGTACTAATAAATGGTACTACGGTACCGATATGGTTTCATTTGAAAAAAATTGAGTTTTGCCCCAAAAACAATTTTGGAGAATTTTATTTGCTCATAAATCACGTAATTTAGTATTTTCAACGGGATTTCGATTTTTGTAGCATTGCACGGGTCATTTAGAATAAATCGGAACCGTCATGGCACGCTTAAATGGAAAACTAAAAATTATATTTTAAAAAAAGATTTGAAATGTCACTTATTTCGCATCGTTGGATTCAGAAGTTTATTGACAAGCCGTGACATATTTCAAATATTAATGATGATCAAGTAGTACATGAGGCCGTGAACTGTGAAGTGCGGCCGTGAAGCAAAAGCGGCCAAAAAAATAACATTGACAAATGAGTACAAAAAGATGACACTTTAGGAAAGCTGTCAAATCCAACAAACGTCATTTTTTGTGACAGTTGCCTATGTACATATTTTCATGTTTAATGTAATCAATATACCATATCTGGAAGTTTTGAACCAGTATAAAGAATTAGCTTTACATAATCAGGTGTAAGAATTCATGAATAGACGTGCAGTTAATTATAAGCTTAAATTATAGTGGGGCAGCTTATCATGAAAATGCGGGCTCACCGGCCAAAAGCACCCATTTTTTTCCATGTACTAGTTAGGTAAGTAGCTTTCAATTTTTGATAGGAACCAACTTCTCTGTCGGCCATCTTGGATTTTATTTCGAATCATTTCGAAATATAGGTATATTATCAACATCTCGGCTTCTAAATCACTTAGGACACAAACTTGGTGTCTAAGTACACATTTATACATTTTTGGGGTCAGGAAATACAACTACACAATTTTTAAATGTATGAAGTGTTATTGTACTTCCGGATGCTCTCCCGCGTCGATGGTCGACTTCTCCAATCTCCATCTGCCATCTTCAGGTTCTCACTTAAAGCTGCCTACTGCTGCTCCTCGTTGCTCGAACTGAACTGACGTTCTCCGCGTTGTGCAGCTCCTTATGTAGGCTCTGGTCTAGGGCGCGCCTGGCTACGTGTCACTGGTCCCCTACTACTTGTGGGAGGCGTAGCTGAAACGTCACGCTCCACGTGACTTCTCGTTAGTGGTTGGGGATCCTCGTGTCCAATGGTTGCCGTAAAATGCCGAGGTTCCCTCTGATTGGTCAGCGCTCGGCTCTGACTCCTCGTGATAGGTCAGGATGAGGAGTTCAGTTCGAGCAAGGAGGAGCAGCAGTAGGCAGCTTTCAGTGAGAACCTGAAGATGGCAGATAAGATTCTGCCGAAACGTCGTTCAGACAACCGTGACTCCTAGAGGAGTCGACCATCGACGCAGGAGAGCACCCGGCAGTGCTATAGCACTTCATTTAACACCCGCGAAAACCTAAAAAAACAACATATATATATATATATATATACAATGTGTCTATGGCAAAGCGATATTATAGATGTAAATAATTTTTCAAAATTGTGTAGAGGGCGCTGGTAACAGCTCAAAAATAAAATTCGCTCCAGGTAAACTATTAAAAAATTTTATAAGAAAAACTTGTTGGAACCGATAAGTCCATGCCATCATGTGACCATGAGGAAGCGGACACCAGACTGATTATCCACTTACAGGATGCACTTTTGAATGGCTGTAGTAACTGTATGATACGTACTGTTGATACGGACGTAGTGGTGATTCTAATTGGCAAGTTGCATCATCTGATGACCTTGTGTGCAGATTTGTGTTGCTTTTGGTATAGGCAAAACATTTACTTATATTGACATTAATGCTATTTACGAGAAGCTAGGTGTAGAGAAATCCTTTGCCCTCTCTGTATTCCACAGTTTCACGGGATGTAATATCACATCATCATTTTTTGGACGAAGCAAGAAATCTTCGTGGGAGGCATGGAATTGTTATCCTCAAGTGACACATGCCTTTACCTACATGGCACTCCACCCTTACACAGAACTTGATATTGAAAATGAAAATATTAAACTACTAGAACGCTTCACCATAATATTGTATGATAAAAACTGTGAGATAGACAATGTGAATGAAGCCAGGAAGGAGCTGTTTTGTCAGAAGAGTAAGTCAATGGAGAAACTTCCACCAACGAAGGACTCATTACTCCAACACTCCAAGCGGGTTGTATATCAGGCAGGAGTATGGTGTGCCAGTGAGCACTTCAACAGTATGCGCCTAATCCGCAAGACTGGGGCCGGACTGAGAAAGTAGACAGTGCATCATAGGTTCCTGTATGGAATACATTACCTATTGCTTCAAAGGCATATACTGAATTGGTTAAATGTAATTGTAAGAGTCCAAGAAGGTGCCTGGTAGGTGTGCTTGCAAAACTGCTCGTTGGATTTAGCTGAGGAATTAACGTGTGGCAGATTATTTTTTGCCGATGATCTAAAAATTTATTGGAACATTTCAAGCCTGGGTGATTGTGGCAGTCTTCAGAGTGAACTAAATAACGCGATCGAGTGGTCTAGTGTCAACAGAATGGATCTAAATGCTGCTAAGTGTAAAATAGTTTTACGAAAGAAAAATCAGATTCACTTTCGTTACCATATTCATCAAGTAAACTTGGTATTGAGTTCGATAGTAAATTATCTTTCGCAGGTCATATTAATAACATTACTGTATCTGCTCTTAAATCGCTTGGATTCATAACAAGAATTTTGTGGCCTGATGATGCGAAGCAAGTCTTAGTTCATGAAACCGGTCGTCATTACAAGATCAAAGAATTTAGTGAGATAAGACATTGTTTGTTTTTACTAAGTATGAACAACTCACTTGGAGTCTACTCTATGGAATAATGTATTGCAATCAGTATGGCATCCTCATTATGTAACTCATAAGAATTTGGTAGAAATCGTACAAAGAAAATTTCTAAAATATCTTGCATTTAAATTTGATGGAGATTACCCTGAAAGGGGTACTGATTATAATATTCTACTACTAAAATTTAATTTTGTTACTCTCGAGTACAGACGAGCTGTTTTTGCCATAAAATTTCTATTTATCCTAGTGCAACACAACGTTGATTGTCCTGACCTCTTATCACAATTAAGTTTTTTGGCTCCTAGGCAGACGTCAAGGCCAGATATCACATTTTATATTGACAAGGCTAGAACTAATGTTCTTATGGAGTCACCCATTTATGTAATGTGTGTATTTTAATAAAATTTCTTGCAATTGCGACTTGTATACAGACTCAGTTAAGCAAGTCTTGAATGTGGCGCGCTTAAATATGGACACTATTAGTACGTAGAATATATTTGTCATTTAAGAACAAAGTTCATTCTAAATTATATTCAGTCCCTTACCTAAAAAAGCAAATGTTATGTCTTATTCAGATCTTAGAATAATAAGTATATTACCTACAATCTTAAAAATATTTGAAAAGGTGCTATATGATCAGATTTACGAGTACTTCGTATCAAACAAACTTATTCCTGATCCTCAATGCGGATTTAGAAAAGGCTATAGTACCTCAGCTGCTATAGCAAATGTTACACATGATATCATACATGCCTATAATAATACATTAGTTAGTGTGCTTTTGCTTCTAGATTTCTCCAAAGCTTTTGACACAATTAACCATCAACTTATATGTGCAAAACTTAAATATTTTGGTTTTAATGACGAATCTGTGTCTTTAATTAATTCTTATTTATCAGGTAGATGTCAAAGAATTTCATTTAACGAATCACTCTCTTCAAGCTTAGATATATTATCAGGAGTGCCTCATGGATCAGTTTTGGGTCCTCTTTTATTTATTATCTATACATCTGATATCTTAACTTCTGTTAAACATTGAAAAATACAAGCTTACGCTGATGACACTCAAATGTATATTCATTTTAACCACACAAATCACCCTGAGGCATTTGAAAATATTAATAGTGACTTAGCTTTTATTAATCTAGTGTCAAAGGAACATAACCTTAAACTTAATTCTAGTAAGTCCTTCATTATGTTATTTAGAAATAAAAATAATATTAACAATTTAAAACACAACTTAAATATTAATATTGAGGGTGTATTTTTGCCTTTAGTTAATTCGATTTCCAACTTAGGTATCATTTTAGACATTAATTTACGTTTTGATGGACGTGGACATATCAAAAAGTTAATGCAAAAGTCGTATTCGTCTTTAAAACTCATTTATGCCAATCGTCATATAATAAATTTTAATCTAAAAATACTCTTATGTGAGACATTGGTTTTGTCTCACTTTAATTATGCTGACTTTATATACGGACCTTGCGTAATTACATTAGATAAAAATCGGGTGCAAAAAGTTCAGAACTATAGACTGACTAGAAATTAATAATCTTAAATGGTAAAGAATGTCAAACAGAGTACTACATCACCTTTTTACGTTCATACAAAATTTGTTAAATACCCCCCACTCCTCCACTGCCCTTAAAAATAAATTTATAGCTAGATTAGCTGTTCACTCCAGGGATATTCGATATAAATTAAAATTAACTATGCCTCATCATTACACGGCCATGTATAAGAGATGATTCTTATTTAATTCTATAAAGCTTTACAACTCATTACCTGAAAACTTAAAAAGCATGGAACCAAGAAAATTCAAATACAAATTTAAAAGTTTTTCACTAAGTAAGCAGCTGCAAATATAATTTGAAGTACTTTACTATTTAGTCTATATATGTGTACCAAACAGGGAATTCTATTAACTGTTTTTTTTTCTTTGTGGAGTGGTTTTCGGGTTCTCTTCCGCGTTGACTGTCTCGGGTACATGGTGTTTTGATCGCCTTGTCGTGGACTTCTTCAGAGGCCAAATAAAGCCTCTGAAGAGGGCTACGACTGGTGGTCGGAGCGTCGTCTATTCGGGGTAGTCGGCGGGGGAGAGGACCTGAGAACTATTTCGCAAATTATCAGCTCCTGAAAGCCATATAACCTAAATATTTCAATAAATTATTTGAATGTTTTTTTTTATATTGCCATGCACTTTATTCAATAGTTTAACGTTATGTTTAAAGGTTTAATTTGGTGGTTAAGTGTGAGTAGCTTTAAGCTACTTCGCCACAAATGGGCCTAATTGTTATTTTTTGTCAAAATTATTGTATTTATATTTTTTTATAAAATAAAGCCGATTTATTATTATTATTTTATTTGTTTCTCATAGTTAATTTGCATTGAATTGTTTTTGTTATTTTGAATCTAGTAAGTAAGTTCAAATTAATGTGTTTGTATATCTTACGTGTTATTTTTCTGAGTTGTCCCGTTATTAGATTGTAAAAATCTGTTGGGCAAATAAATAAATAAATAAATAACCAGACTGTAACCAATAGCTGTTCCCTGGGCTATGTGTCCCGTTGAGCACTGAATTACGAATTATAAGCCTGGAGCGTTAAGTGTAATAATCACATATTACCAACAGAATATATTTTATCTCCAATTATAACAAAAATAATGGAGGCTCCAAATATAGCAAATAACCCTGTACAAAAGAAAAACAGACATTTTTTTATTTCCCTCTGTTGGATGTGGCAACCTTTAGCATTTCATGCAAGTTATTTCAAACTATTTCATTAAAATTTAGCGTGAATAGCTATTTTACGGCTTCTTGAAAGTTTGAATGATGAAAAATGTTCGAATCAACCGAAAGTTTAAAATTACGAAAAAGTTTTAATTTTAAAAGCATAAGTATGGTACCTTAATTACTACAGCTTTTTCGTTTCTTTTTTGTACTAGGTAATAAGTTCAGATAATCTAAGATATTGGACGCACTATATAAGTCTCAGACAAAGTATATAGACTTTTTTTTTCATATTATGTGGTACACAATTAGTTAAACGACGTATTTTGAGGATTCTCATAGTGTAAGCCAGATATCAATGACGCGGAAGCTGGGTAAGGCGTGGCCAGAGAGTTGAGCGAAAATCAATATATTATTTGAGGTATAGTCGGGTGTATATTTACTGGGCAGTCAAAAAACGCAACAAAAACTTTACAAGCCAATCACGCCGGTGAACCATTCGGCATGGTCTCATCAAACAAGCCGACGTACATTAAAAACCAATAAAGATAAGTGATTTAATTTGCAGGTGAGATAGTACAGAGAGTAATGGTATTTTAATAGGGTCGTAAAGTTTTGTTGACTCCGAATGATATAGTTTTATTTAATTTTTACTGTTTCATTTTTAAAATATAAATACAACGTAAAAAATACAAAGCCTTCACTACATTTCTTGGTATCCTTATGCATACCCTAATCCTTTTAGTCATGAGATGAAATAACCCAGTACTTCAGTAGCCTATAACTTAGTATCTATTAGACCTGTCAAAAATATTATACAAAGCCAAATTTTATCAGATCTGTTTAGTCCACGCATATTAGTTATTTTAGAAGAAATAATTTATAAAAAAATAATATTTGAAACGCGTACTCTCGATAGGGTTAGGAATATATACTCGAAAAGTTCCCACCTCATTCAGGAACGGAAAGTCCCTTTTTTTTTTTCAAAAGACCACCCCTGACGGGGACTTAACGCTGGTCTTTCACTTTTATCTTAACCATTCGTTGGAAGAGAAGTGTAGGAAATAAAAATTTGTCGTTAAATTCTATATAAAAAAATGTCCTGTTGACCTTGTAACCGATCCCCCACCTATTTCGCAGTAATACCGATCAACAAACTGAGCGTTAATTTGGAAATAAAAAAACGCATCTTTGTGGAAAAAAGGGGAAAATATGTAAAAATCACTTGCGTCAACATCCGCTAGACATGCATCTTTTAGAGAAAATTCCGCTCTATAAATTTATTCTTACGCATTTTTCTCGTTAAATCGACCGGTTTTGAGATATTCGCTGTGAAACTTGCACATACGGTCGTGAGCAAAAAAAAATAGGACAAGTCTTATAACGGTATTTTGCTAAAATCTAGTTGTGTACATCTAACTTTAATTTTTGTGATATTGTCAGTTAGTTGTCATAATTTATTGCAAGTGTGCAAAAAACTAATATGCCTCATATAAGCGATTTAGTTAAATCTGGAGTTATTGCTAAAGCAGAAGCTGGATGATCAACGAGACAAATTGCACTGCGTTATAATATTGACAAAAATTCGGTGTGTAACATTTTAAGAAAGTGGAGAATAAACGGTACGATTAGTAGAAATCCTGGATCAGGGCGATGAAGGATATCAACTCAACAAGATTTGCAATTGGTAAATGCTTTAGTAGAAAATCCATTTTACTCGGTTATTCAGGGTGCTGAAGAAACGAATTTTCCTGGATCGAGTAGTTATGATCGCCGGCGAGTAAGAGAATCGGAGCTAAGCTGTCATGCAGCAGCACAGAAATACTTACTTAAGAGCGCTCCGGATATAAGCCGGAAAGACTGTGCAAATTACTCTCACATAAATCATTATTTTAAAAAACGGCTTTCACTAAAAGACATTAAAAAGATGTTACAATGTGGGACGATGAGAGAAAAAAAAGTATATATAAAAGAATATTTTTTTTCTTCTATTATCGATTTGCAAAAATAATTTTTATCGTCCCGCATAGGTATCATTAAAATAAACATTTTCCCTTTTGTAGACCTAAAATAAAATTAGCCCTAATGTCCTCAAATGCACAGAGAAATTTAAAGATTAGGTATAATAAATTTGTCCAATGTCATATTCTACCACATCTCTATCTCTCGCCTTCCAAGCACACCGTACATTCAGCTGCGTCATTTTATTGACGTGAAGTCATTTAGAATTAAAATTGGAAGCATGGATGACTAATACACTCCGACCAATTCTTAAAGCTGAACATAAAGAAGCTCGAGTAGGATTTGAGCTTGAATTTTTACCGCATGATGTAAATTTTTGGAACAATGTAATCTTTACAGACGAAAAAACTTTCAAATCAACACACAGCGGTCATATTCGTGTTTACCGCCCTCCGAATACTCGATTCGATGAGAAATATATATCTAACAATGATAAAAGCGGTAGATTTTCCGTCAATATGTGGACTTGGATATCGGCACGTGGTCCTGGTGTTTTGTAGCATATTTGAGGAACGATTTAATAGTGAAACGTATACTAGGATTTTAGGCAATATTATGCTCCCTTCTGTGTCACAATTATTTTCTAATAATGAGTTCATATTTCAACAAGACAATTGTTCCGTTCATACTGCTCATACCGTAACTAACTGGTTTCAAGATAACAACATCAATGTTCTTAACTGGCCCAGTCATACTCCAGATCTTAACCCTATGGAAGAAGTATGGGGACTACTCGTAAGAAGTATCCAAAAACGAAATGTGAGACCACGGAATGCCGAAGAATTACTGGAAATAGTAAATAATGCATGGGAAAATATTATTACTAATGATTATTGTATAAGGTTATTTAATTCTATGCCAAACAGACTTATGGAAGTTATAAATAGAAATGGTCCAATAACGAAATATTAATAGTTAGTTTCTTGTTAAGTAGGATATCCTTTGTCCTTTGATCCAGGATTTCTACTAATCGTACCGTTTATTC
The DNA here is from genome assembly GCA_963675555.1 of Leptura quadrifasciata. Taxonomy (NCBI): domain Eukaryota; kingdom Metazoa; phylum Arthropoda; class Insecta; order Coleoptera; family Cerambycidae; genus Leptura; species Leptura quadrifasciata. The sequence continues at coordinate 84,085,252 of OY776679.1, read as the reverse complement.
TCCACTTTCTTAAAATGTTACACACCAAATTTTTGTTAATGTTATAACGCAGTGCAATTTGTCTCGTTAACCATCCATCATTTACTATAGCAATAACTACAGCATTAAAACAAAAAATAAATTAAAAGTGATATCTGTTTTAATTCGGCTACTCATTACATATTCATATAGAGACAGATTTACATTAGAAAAAAAAAGTTGTCCTATTTTTTTCTGCTCACGACAGTACTATTTCACATCTTTTCGTATAAGGCACCGTATTCCTAAGGAATTGGGAAAATCACAAGAATATAACTTTCATGAGACGGTTGGGAATGAAGCTTACGTTTTAGCGGCGCAAACTTTTTAGTTTTCAGTTTTTACCTGAACATATTTCCAAAATTTCAAAATATGATTAATTTTTGTCTTCTTTAATATCTAATTACCACGTAATGTACCGCAAAAGTTAATAGCTGGAAGAGTACGTTGTAACGAACGTTACGGTTAAACTGTTGGTTAAAATAATAATTTTGCAATTTCAGTCAAGTACTGTATAAATTCCAATCAACGTGGCCAACGAATTAGTTAAATTTTCAGTAAATTAGAGAATCTCTCAGTGGCCAGAATCATTTAGAAACTTTCTTGCGGAATTATAACTTTATTTGTTTTATTTCCGTCGTTTCGAAATTGTTTTAGCAAATGGGGCAACGTTATATGAAGTCATCGTTGCATAAAAATCTCTCATATAAAGGCTCATTGGACGTTTTCCTGAAAAATGGAATCTAATAAAGGAAATGAACTTGTTCTACATTTTCCTCGTCAATTTCACAATATGCAATATTGCACGGCTAGGTTATATTTTAAAAATACATTTTCTCAGGGCACTAAATTACTCTGACGCAATCAACCATTTCGCCATGACAGGCAGGCTCTATCAAGGATACATTTTTAAAAAGCACATTTAGCAACTTTTTTACTTTTACGATTTTCCCAATGGTTACTCAGCCGTTCAAAATCCAACTTGACGTATATTTAATAAATTGAATTTAAATTGCAGGAGATGAAGCAAAGCGAGAAGTTGAATATTAAATGTTGATTTTATATTACATCATATCCGCTCAAATTGAAACCAGAATATTAACCTCCAATCTGATATACTATATGCCCGAATTAAGATAGTAGCGAATATTTTAAAAAGAAAATTAACCTTAAATTAAATTATGAACTTTTTTCTTTCATGTAAAATATTTCTACAATAGTAATAATAAAATGTCTTTATTCAAACAAACGTTTACAATTACTAAACCTTCAAATCCGAAGCAATCATATCTGGACATCAGCTCTATCGAAGTGGGAGAAGCATTAACTTTTTCCGATCATTTTTTAGTGGTAGACTTGATATTATTTATTAAATTACTACAAAGATGTGAAAAAAGTGCCAAGTAGAATTATAAAAAAAGGTGGAAGAGGAAATGGCATAACTAATCCACATCAGAAGAAACAAAACAGTAAAATAAGCAAAAAATGGAAAGGTAATTTATATAATGATTTTTTCGGAAAGTAGGCAAAAATAATAATAATCTTTATTTCTCCATTGAAAAAACATATGTACACAAAACATACATAAGGTCGATGAAGAAAATGTCACATAAATAATTAAAAAAAACAGTACCAAAAAATAGAAAACAATACACTATAATATAATGTGGCTAAAAAATATAAGACATTTTTGGCCTTAGTCAGACCCTATAGTAATTATAAAAATAGATTAGATTTATGTCATATGAATTTAAAAAGAGAAAAAAAAAACAATAATATGGAAAAAGGAGATATTAAAATACAATTAATGAAAAAATTTATTGACTGTGTAACAGTTTTTTTTAGCAACAATTTTTTAAGTTTCCCTTAAAAAACATGTATACTACCAGAGGATTTAACATCTTCATCTATTAAATTATAGAATTTACGCCCTTGATACAGACAACTTCTCTGATACATAGTAGTTCTATGACAGTCTGGCAGTAGGAGATGTTTAGATCGAGTATCATGTGAAAGTCCAACTTGATTATTTAAAAAAGTGGATGTGTGTTTGTGGACATATGAACATACTTCCAGAATGTATAGGCTAGCAAGAGTCAACATTTTTAAAACCTTAAAAAGCATCTCTACAAGTTTCTCTGTAACTCAAATTTAACAGTAAACGAATTGCATATTTTTGCAGTAAAGATACCCTGGCTACATTAGTACTATTACCCCAGTTTACAATTCCATACCTCAGATGAGAATGAAAATTGGCAAAATAAAGGGTTTTAAGGATATCCTGGCTACAATGCTTAGACATAAATTTTAGAGCAAAACAACTTTTTCGTAACTTTATACACAGATTTTCAATGTGATGAGCCCATTGCAGGGGTTTGTCAAAAGTGACACCTAACAAATTATTAGCATCACAGGTATTGAACTCAAGGTCAGTACCATTAAAAAGTGTTAGGCCTTCGGAATTGTTATTTAATGTAAATTGTATGGAAACGGTTTTAGTTTTATTTAAATTTAGATTATTCTTATAAGACCAGCATATAATTTCCTGATAAATTATTTCAGTGGTTGTTTTTACTTCCGTTGAGTTATTTCCTGTAATTAGAACATTTGTATCATCTGCGTAGCACACGACATGAACATTTGATGTTCTTTGCAAGTATTCGATAATGTCATTGGCAAACAAAATATACAATAGCGATCCCAAAATTGAACCCTGTGGAACTCCTTGCTTGACGCAGCAAGTCTCGCTTTCAGCTCCACAGGCCATTTTTACAGTTTGAGCTCTGTTGTCAAGATAGGATGAAAATATTTCCAAAGCTTTCCCTCGAACACCATATGGTGCGAGTTTAGCTTTGACCAACTGGTGATCAACCATATCAAAAGCTCGCGAGAAATCTATAAAAAGATCTAGAGCAAATTTTTTATTGTCCAGCGCTTTAATAATTTGGTGATGGACATCACATAATGTCGACTCAGTGCTTTTATTAATAGTGAAACCATGTGGAGCAGGAGAAAGCAGAATAACTGCTCTTCGAGATAAAGTTCGAAAAGTTTTGAAAAACTACATAATAAACTAATAGCTCTGTAATTGCTATACTCATTTGGATCTACTTTCTTATAAAGGCGATGGACGATAGCCCTTTTAAATTTGCTGGGAAAAATATCATTCTCTATGGAGAGATTTATTATGTAAGCTAACAGATAAAACTAATGACACATTTACATTTTTTAATTAAATTATTAGAAATATTATTAATTTGAGGATTTTAGTTTATCTATAAATAATTCAACATCAGTAGTAGAAACTGCAGATCTATGAAAATTAGGCACATTAGATTCTAAGAAATTGAAATCGCGTTGTGGTGCTTGTGAAGTGAATATTAAAGCCATTAGCTACATCTTCAATCGGTATTTCATCGCCATCTTTTTTAAAACATATATCTATAGAAATTGAACTTGACCCCTGAATTTTTTAAATTATGTTCCACATAGTTTTAGTCCTGTTACTTGAATTGCAAATTTCACGATCATGATACTCCGGTTTAGCGGTCTGTAATTTATTACGATATAAGTTATTCAGACGTGTACTAAGGCCCTTATAATTATTATCTATTTTTGCTATGTCACTGTATAAGTTTACCCGGTTTCTTAGTCTAATTATGTCAGGTGTCATGTATTTGTTTACATTTAGTTTCCTATTATTAATATTAAAACGCTTTACAGGGAAACTTGCTTCAAAATAATACAAAATTATGTCATAAAACTTGTCCACGGTAGTGTTAGAGCAATTTTGGGTAAGAACATCTTGCCAATTTTCATTCTTCATATAATCATGGAACCGTGTATACATATTTGCTTTCATTTTTACTATTAATTTTTACTGTAATGGAAAGAAACTGAGAAAAATGATCCGATAAATACAGATCAACAACACTGACTTTAAAGTTATTAATATTTGTTGTGACTAAAAAATTGTCTATACATGTACTGGAAACCGAAGTTACTCTTGTTGGTAAGTTAACAGTAATGTGAAGACCAAAGCAACAGAGAAGGTTTTTAAACAGTGACAAATTCATACTATGACTTAAAAAATTAAAGTTAAATTCCCCGCCAGTAATTATTGACTTTCCGGTATTATAAAGATGGTTCAGTAAACCGTTACATAAATTTAAAAATGTGTTAAAATCTCCAGAAGGAGATCTGTACATTACCACAATAATATTTTTATAATATATAAGTTCAACACAGCGACATTCCAAAATACCTTCCTCACAGAAATCATTTATAGAATAAACAAGAGGTGAATTGTTTATTCTTGTAGACAGCAACACCACCGTTCTTCTGAACGTTGCGACAAAAACACTATTTAATTGGTCTTTATTTTGCCAGTGCTCCACAAGCAAAAGAATATCACAATTATATTTATCAACAAGAACATTATCCAAATTTAATATTTTATTAGCTAAGCACTGGATATTTTGATGAATTATGTTTAGGCTATATTTACACTGGGAACTGAAAAAACTTAATAATATAGCATGTACTGTTAAAATAGGTCCAAATATAATCCACAAGAAATGCAATTTGAATCCGAACGGCTTCTTTTACTTAGGTCCTACAACAGAAAATGAAAATATTGCTGATATTTCAGAATTAAAAAACCAGTTCGCTCCTGGACCCGACGGAATAGGTCTGTCCACAAAAAAATTAATTTACATTAAAAGTAGTGAAAAATAAAGATTTTTACCCAATAATAACAATATTAGAACTGTGGTTGAAAAAAGTTAATCAGGACAACAGCAGCGGCCATAGAAATTGCTTGCTTTACTTCAGTAAGATAAACGCATATGACGTCAGATGCTTGCAGGTTCGGCAGACGCCAGATCATCTGTACGCTGCGTTAGGTTTATTCCGTGTCGTTACTGTCTTCTCATTAAAACAAAATTTGAATTCATGGAAGTAGCCTTTACTATTTAGAACATCAAATAGAGTTTGTTTATTGTTGTCAAATGTGGAGGAGGGTTTCCAGAAAGAAGATTCACATACTCTTCCGAACGTAGATGTGATTATGATATTCGATTTTCTTTCAAAGTCCAGATAAATACGACTATGACAAATATCATGACAATCGCAAAATTAACTACATCACTATAGCAACACCTAGAGTATCGCAGCGTATATCGCATTGCGAGCATGTGACGTCACTCGCGCCAAGGGAGCGTTTTCTAACCTCGACGCGTTGAGGTAATTTCTGTTACAAATAACGCCGAAAGTAAATGACTACTTTTCAAAAAAAATTTTAAAACACCCATAAATCTATCATTTCCAATTAAAAACTAAACTTTATGGACAGACCTATTACCATAGAATTTATAAAAAGTATCACACATATTTAGTAAAACTATTATTGTCATATTATAAGTATAATTTTTCCAACGTCAAAAATGCCAGTAGTGTGGCAAGAGGCTATGGTTACACCAGTACACAAATCAGGTGAAAGAAAAATTAGTAAGAAGTTACAGGCCAATCTTAATCCAGTCACATTAGGGGGTTCACCGCGGAATGAGAGATAATAAGCTGTAAACTTGTATAAATCTTTAGTTTGGCATTCTAAAAGTTGTCTCAAAAGTGTCATAAAATTTAGTTTTTTTATACGCTTAACCGTTTTTGAGATAGAGAGCGAAGAGCGCGCAGCACTTAGCCATACATAGCATAATGCAAGGTCTATCGTGAGTCCCGGTAAATAATACGTTGTTTAAAGTTAATTAATCACTAAAAAAAACATAATTTTTAATAATTTGCATCATTTATTAATTAATACATTATGTTTAATAATATTTTTCATTTATCAAATATATTCGTTTAATAATACTTACCTACTTCGTGTCATTAAAAAATTGGTAAGTGAAATACTTTAAATATATTTTAATTATATTCTAATATATCTAAATTAGATTTTGAGTAGAAAAGAAATATAGTAAATACATTTTAATTATATCTTTATTTAACAATTATGTATCATACATTTACTGCAATTGACATTCAAATGTGGGGAGGATTTAAGTAAACTTTAATAATTATTAGAAGGATATGTCTCAATTTTCTTCTTCTTCATTATCGTCTTCCGGTCGCTCGAAAATTTCCAATTCATTATCATCATCTTCATTGTCAAGGAGATCTATCTCTAAATCTTCAAGGATTTCTGGGTCAAATGCACTTTCTTCATCGAGATCGCTTTGATACGATGAAGCATTGAGGCAAGCTTGCCCATTACACTGACCACAAGTTAAAGAACGTTGCAACCCCGATTTCCTGTATCCTCAGCGTGAACTACCACAATCATTTGCAGTTGCAAAATATTGTGTTCAATAGTTCATCTGGAGCTGGTGATAATATTGTCGTTATCGGTTCCAAGAGTTCAATTCACTTCACAATTTGATGTATAACTTTTTGAAGAATTAAAGTGATACAATGTATAATTTCAAATCAATATAAGTTTAAAATTCTTTATTATTTATAACAAAACACAAAATGGTTTGCTACGATTTACACGTACATAAACAAATAAATATGTTGGATAGTGATGATTATACGATATTACATAAAGAAACTCACTTCGGCTACTGTAACGTCGCAGACACAACTTACCCCGGATAAGTGATGTAAGGTGCCCACGATAAAATTTCACTAGCTCAGCTATCTCAGGGCGTTAATCCCAAGTTTACATAAACTATGACACATTATTAGTTTACTTACTTACACAAATCGCTGAGGGTTCCATACGTAGTGGTCGCAGACGAAATAATGACACTTTCTTTAAACATGAAATGCACTACATTACAGAATCTACAAATATTGGTTCTTTAGCATGTATCCTGGCGATGAAGGTGTGGCAAATTTCTTGATTAATGAGTTACAACATTAATAAAATGCCTCGTGTAGCTACACATCGGTTTATAACGTGAGGATAAATGGTAATAAATTCGGCCACAGTGAGTCTGATTTAGAGAACCTTCTTAAATAAATATAAATGCATAAAATCTTTAAATATGTACAAGTTACAATACAAAAGTAAGTATGAATGGAATATAACCGCGCAGAACCATTGAAGGTGGTCCCCGGTAAATAAAAACAACATATTTATCTAGGGTGGTACGATACCGACTTCGGCGTTGAAGAAACTGTAGCCCTACGGTGGCGTCTTCGGGACGAAAGAAATTGACCCGAGGATGGGGGTTGATTATAGCCTCTCCAGCCCTGGAACTTTCTACAGTGAGTGGAAGCCCCGTCTGAGGAACCCTAAAGATATCCAGATTTAATTTGCATGGTCGGAAATGCACGTGAAGCGTGCCTAATGAGAGCAATTTAAATCTGACATAACCCACAGAAGAAATATAATTTACCTTACTGATGAGGGAACAAACCACCAATGTTCCTAGAAAGCCACAGTTGGATGAATGAGGTCGAGTCCGTCTTTCAAGTCGACACGATACTTCCAAAAGAAAGCCTGTAAATTTGTGAAACACGTGGGTAGAGAACAGGTATGATGGCGTGGAGAGGTTAACTTACCTTGTATACTTAAATATCCTGCTTCCGCAGTTAAAATTTACTCACAACAATAAAATATTCCGCTAAACGGAACAACAGATGGAGAAAATTTTCCTGTGTTGACAATCCCAAAATCCACCAGGATGCCTCGGATAAAACGAGTTTGTGGGATTATCAACCGTATACCGCCATCAAAAACGTCTCTCTCCTTTTCACCAGCTGGAAGTATATCGCGCCTCCCGTGGACAATAGCGAAACTCTGCTACGGACGTAGCGGTTGTTATTATGCGGCCCACAAAACGCTAAGGCGTTATATGATAAATTACACATTTATTATTTACTGGGACTCACGGTTGACCTTGCATTATACTATGTATGGCTAAGCGCTGCGCGGTCTCCGCGCTCTATCTCAAAAACGGTTAAGCGTATAAAAAAATATTTAACAAAATTTGTAGATAATTTTATGATCTACAATTTTTATAATAGATGCAAAAATCATTAAAACCATAGGAAGCGAGATATTTGCAAAAACCGATTTTTGTGACCTTTGACCCTGAATATCTTAAAACGCGGACATGGGATTTTATGAGACTTTTGAGACAACTTTTAGAATACCAAAATAAAGGTTTATACAAGTTTACAGTTTATTATCTCTCATTCCGAGGTTGACCCACTTTTTTGGCTAAAGTGGCTGCTAATCTCTCTCATTAGTAACTCGTCGAGAAGTACCTTAGGGAACGTTTAAACAATTATCTAAATAAAAAGAAATAATAAACAATTTGGATTTAGACTATACTTAGCGCAGAAAATGCTGTCGTAAAGCTACGGGAAAAAATTGGTTTATAGTTTGGACTATGATGAAAAGAAATATTTTGCTATATTTGGATTTTGCTTTCAATACTATCGATCATGAAATATTATTAAAGGGTTAAGAAAATAGGAAATGGAAGTCCTGGGTTAGAAATGTTTAAAATCCACTTAGCAAATAGGAAACAAAGAATAAAGGTTAATAAAACACTCTCGAACATTATAACCACTGGCGTCCCCCAAGGAACTGTTTTAACATATTTTCTATTTTTGTTCACAGCATTGCAGAAATGATAGGATCTAATAATGATATCTCTTCTTATGCTGATAATGCAGCACTGCTGATTCAGGGAAGAACTTGGGAGGAAGTGTACGCCAGGGCAAGAATTGGTCTTAAAAGAATTAAAATTGGTTAAATCCTAATATTCGTAGACTAAATGTAAGATCAAACTAACTTTTGACAAGAAACAAGCTCATATCTTACGTAACAACATATGTGATTGTACTTTTATAGGTACGGTAAATCACAAGATATTTAGTGGTCGATCAACATTTAAGATGGAACAAACATTAAAACATTTCACTAATATAAATTCTACCAATTAGGAGGCAAATTAAACAAAGAAATCTGATTATCACGTACAAACTTTTGGTCGAATCCATTATTCGATATGGAATTATGATCTGGGATGTACTACACGATACTACACTAAAAAAATTTGATGTTGCCCAGAACACGATTATAAAGATAATTTGTAAAAGGAAAAGGCTGAATTCTACGGAAATTCTGTATCAAGAAGCGGTATTATCTAATAAGAACATTACATGCTCACGAGACGAGTGTATACTTCGAGTTATATTCTGTCGATGTTCAAAATCCAAATAAGTGCCCTGGAACACAATTATATGGTATAATAATATTTCAGTGGAAGTGCCTTTTGTTCGTAAATTGCATTCGTAGACTTATTTTTCTACGGATTCAAACTACAATATATTGCCTAAAACATGAAAATTATAAAAAATAAAGGATGACGTGTAAGGCAGAATTAAAAAGTTTGTAAACATAAATTATTCTCTTCTCTCAGCACTGTTTAAACAGTATTACGAGCCTACGACAGGCTGGCTACGTTCTGTGAGAATATAATACCGCTCGACCCTAGGCAACCCACTGCACTCTATAAAGAATAAAAAATCACATAATATATAAAATCGCATAGGCATCACTCCAGCCTAGAGGGCGTTGAAAGAACTTGCGTCCCGGCCATAAGTCATTCATTATACGTCTCGTAGAGCACGCGGCCGCCTTGTTGACGATTGCTAAGTTTATCTGCAGCCATCCTCGTGGCATTTATAAAATTCAATCTGTTGCAGTTTTCCCTTATTTTGGTTGCTGTTTTATTTTGTGGAACTAGTTTCGAGGGAAAACTATCCTACTAAGTAGAATTTTAGTCTCCATGGTCTCTCTTTCACCTGTCGACATGTCCTTTTATTATTTTAGGCCGCTTCCGGTACGTTCAGAATACGCATTTATGGTTGCTTCCAGCAAGTTTATGGTACACTGTTAGGACGTTATTGGTACCCCCTTCCTTTTCCTGGTACCAAACCAGTAAACCACGTAACCGAGAGATCTACGAAACGATTAGAACTCTGGTCTAAGCCGCGGATTCCAGGGGCTAAATACCTAAAATTTCATTTATACCCTTCCATTCATTTTATTCGCTGCATTTGTCATACTAAGCAACCTGGGGAAAACTGCTACTTATTTCTTACATCATATTTAAGTTAATATATATCATCATTTTTTGTACACCTGCTGTAGCTACCAAGCGGTATTGTAAACATATATTTTAACCTTTTGTCACATAGCAATGCATAACCTATTAATTACATATCGAGTGTCACATTGTTAAATTTTAAATATATAGTCTGTCCCGAGTCGGTTGTTGCGATATTAAAGTGTTGTATTTGTGAATCAGGGTGTTTTATTTTATTGTCACACCAGGAGAAATGAGAGCAACTAATTAGAAGTAAGGAGGACACATGCATATTGACTGGGATTAAAATTTAAATAGTTTTGCTCAGAATACATAAATATGGTATCTACTATTCAATATATGTTATCTCAAGCTGTATTGACGTGTCTTGCATTAAATGATAGATAATTCAGTATCATTGGCAGAGTATAATAATAAATAGTAGGTGAATTTTACACATTTAAATATATCTGCAGTATAGATTTAAAATAGCACTGGTCCAGGAACTGTGCCCTGGAGCACTCCAGATGTTATAGGTCGTATGTGAGAATCGTTATATTTCAATGTAACTAATTGTTTACGATTATTTAAGTAAGATCTAAAAAAAACCAATCGCCGTGTTATTAAATACATAATAATTTTGTGACGAATGCGTGGTCTAACATATATTCTCTAGTAAAGTACGTATGTGTATCTTAATACCTCTTGTTGAAACGTTTGATGTGACATTGATACTGAAGAAATTCTGACAAACACCAAACCACACTTGACACGCATTGTGCCAACAAAGTTGGAATTGTCTGGGTCTGGGAATGATTAAACTGTTATCTAAAATGATGCGAAACACGTGTCCAATGCAATAGTCCAGTGTATAGATTAGTATTTTAGTATCTATGAAAACAACTTCAGTCAGTTAAACTATAGAAATTATTTCCTCTTAAAAGCTTCTTAATTTGACAGGAATATACGAATATCGAGCTGTTCAAACGTCAAATCTTGTTAAAGGAGTAATGCATTTATATTATCGGGTGCTCTTTCTTAATGTATAAGTGATTATCACGAGCGTCTTAAAGTAGTACGACCCCACATAAAGCCGTATTGATCGCTGATTATCCACGTAGCACAAATAAGAAAATATCTTTATCATTTATTAACACCAAAGTAAACTGCTATCGGATAATCAATTTAACGGGAAGTACAGCTCTCTCTATCAGCGATTCTGATGGATGAACGCGAGTCCACGGAGAGAAGAAATAATTTTTGATGAAGATGTCTCCCTATGTAGTTATATGGTTTATCTAACTTTTGATGTAAGTCTCGTCAATGGGGATACTGTATCAGCTATTTGCAACGCTTGATGTGGTTTCAATTCATAGAGTTTGTTTGTGAGGGAAAAATGTTTTCTTACTTATCTGAAAGGATATTAACAGCCACGGTAAAAATGACTAATAGGTTTTTAATATATGTGAAGATACTTAGATTTTGTTAATGATTAAATACCGAGCAGCATAAGAATTTGTTACACGCCTGGCATTTACAGATTTTATTCTCTTTGAACAACAACCTTCTTATCCATTTTTATTACGTTTGTCGCCAAAATTAATGTTAAACCTATCACTTTATAAAGTATGAATGTGAAAAATTTCTAAATCCTCTCACAAAATCACTTATTTACTAGTAATTAACCTATCTATTAATAGAGAAAAACGTAATTTTTTTTTTACATTTATTTAACGTCGGCCTATTTCCGCTAATGAGGCCTAACACCGATGCCTGTAGACGAGCTACCCCAACCAGGAATTTTGCCGAACCTCTTCCCTTAAGAAGAGTAGGGATCTTTTACTTGCTTAACATTTAATAGACAAGGGACCGACGGCTTTAAATCCCCTCCGAAGGATGGTATATCCCCTATATATAAAACGAACGAACAATTATTTATTTAAACTTCTCTTGAACAGAGTTTGGAAAAATATATTGTAGATTTTTATTTAACAAAGTTTCTTCTTGTTTGAATGAAACTATTCGACAGCATAAATTCTGTCAGCAGAATTTAGCGAAATTATTTATTGAAATATTTTTTTTTTCTTTTTTGATTTAATCTGAAAAAATTCACTTGGTTTAGGATTGACTAGGCCGTGAAGGCGAGAATAAATGTTGTCACTTAAGACGAAATATAAATATTAAAAAATAGAAAGAAAAAAAAAGGGGCACTTAAGGCGATTACTTAAAACTACTATTTTTAACCAGGTTTCGGCCTGGGAAGTTAGATCGGGACAGCTTGTCAAGAGAAGTTGCTAGGATAGGTGGTTAAGAAAGCCTAACTAGACGGTGGGTATTTACAACTTTAGTTAAATAGTAACCGGACCGGAAGCACTAGCAAATAAGCTTATTACACTCAAATCACTTTTAAGTAACTTGTTCCACTGTATCACGTCGCGAATACTAAACATAGGAGTCATTGCCGAAACTGAACTTAAGTTCGGCTTGTTGCACGCCGGTATTTATAGTGTTTCGAAAAAGTTTCGTTTTTCGCGCCCCGTCGAGTCTCGCATCCCGTTATAAAGAGCTGGAAAGGCTTGAAATCGCTCCGTGCGGGCAAGGATGAGTCATCGATTACGACATGTTGCGCAATACTGGAAATTTTTTTGATTTTGAAGACGAAATTTATATAGAAAAATCGGCAATGGAAAGGGGAATTTATTAAAATTAAAATGAAAATCGAATCTATTTTGGTTGAGAAGTTATTTGAATTTTGAACGGAGGTTCGATGTTAAAAGCTGTAACGCCATTAAAATGTTCCCGATAGATGCGTAGTGCATGAAGATAAGATATTAAAATGTTCCTAACGGGTATGAATCGAGTTGAACGGAGATATTGTATGCTGGTATGCTATTATACGAGGGGTGATCAAAAATAGGTGAAATTTAGAATAGCAATCGGGTTGCGGAAATTTGATGAAATGACATTTGGACCTTTTAAGACTCGAAGCACGGAACGTGATTTGAAGTATACAGGGGGTGATCGAAAAGTAAGAAGGGAAAAATGCGAAACGGTTGTAAGAAAGTTGGGAAACGGACTCGAAGGTTAATTTTAAACGTAGTTACGTATATGAGGGGCGGTCAAGAAGTTTTAAAATTTTGAAAAGGAAATTGTTTATAGAAAATGGACGTATTGAAATAAGACGATGAAAATTTGGGTTTGGATGGTGATTTTGTCTAAGTTGATGAATATACGGGGGCTTTTTTATGTAGTTTGCCATGTGGCATGGGATGATCTGATTTTTTGGTGATTTTTAGAATTTTTTGTTTTTTATTTTTGTCTTGTAGGGGACATACCCTACAACAGTTGGAACGGTCACCCATCCAACTACTAACCGCACCTGACGTTGCTTTACATCGCACATCGAAGTATGTACATAGTAAAGACGCACCTACGCTCGCCCCCTAAAAACGTAATTGAAATACACTCTTTAACTTTATAGTTATCATGTATAAACATCACCAACTCATTACTAATGTAACGCGTTCGGACTTGCAACCTTGAAACAAAGCCAGGTTCGTGCAACACGTTGCGACTCGCGCGCATCGTTTGGGTGATACATCAATATTTGGATATGAGCGCAGTTGAGCAACACTTTTATTTTGATGTGTTTTGATGTCTTCTGCAACATATTCAAGAAAGAAAGCGTTGTGCGATCGTTCTTACATAAATATGTGGTTCAAAAAGCAGAAACGAGGAAATTTCTGTAAAAATTATAAATACCGTGACGTTTGCTGGCCTAAGCATAGGCAAGGCTATTCGCAAGTTGCGAACACCTCGTGTCTGTAATTTGATGACTATAGAATACCAGTGAAGTGTTGTGCATTTGAATATGTCGTACTGAGAGATAACAAGCTCGAAACTAGTCTACGGTTGGCGATGCACAGCAGCCCTGCATTGGAGTCCTTTCTTTAGGAGTAATCTGCCTGCTGGGGTTTATTGCAATCAAATGTTATTTTGCGTTTTCCGATTTTGCAAGTTATAGGACATTATTTTCAATTGATTTGAAAACGCACATTGTGCACCTTGACTGATGGCAATGAATCGATTTTCTTTCATAGGAAACAGTGGAATACTGGACTGTCGTGGTCCAGATATATTTCAAGGTTACTATACATTTACTACTACAATTTTTGTAAAATTAATATTCTTTCAAAACTCTATTGAAATTAAAGTAAATCTTCAGCGATAATTTATTTTTCACTCCTAATTGTGATTGTGAATTGTGATTAGATTCACTTCTATTCTCTCAAAGGGTGTATTTTTCGGCTTTTTGTGTATGTTTAGAGAAAAGTGTCCTGCAGAAGTGTAGAACAGAATTTTCCATAAAGGACGTCCTCATTATAATATGTGAGTACATTCGAATTATAGGCTGCTGAAGTAAAACAGTACATTTAAAATTAATTTGCACGTATTTGAGTATCAAAAGCAAGAGTACTTTTCGTTCTATTATTATTATATTATTCAAGTTCACTAACTTGTCCAGAAATTATGCTTCGCACGTAGTCCATAACAAGCAACGACGTCTATCCCCTTCACTTTAAAAACCCAACGATTACAGCACTACCTCATGTTACCTCCTACTTTCCCTTGTTATTTATTTTTGAGAAAGAATTGAGGCAACATGTGCGGACGACTAGCTGGTTTAAGTCGGAGCAGAGAGTCGTGGATCCAGAGTATTCGTAAGAGTGGAGAAACTTACCCTTTTTGATATGTACAGCATATATGACAGATTTCTGTTTATTTCGAGAAAAGGAGACAAAGAAAAATTGATGTTAAATTGGGCACCATCTATAGTGAAAATAAGTAGAATTGTCACTTTTTCTCGAATAACCAGTCTACTATAGATCAGACTGAAATTGTTGGTAAGAGAAATAAAAATATTGTTTAAAATGAATGTATTACATGAATAATAGATAAATCGGTTGATAAAAACAATTTGTAATTTAAATATATATATATATATATATATATATATATATATATATATATATATATATATATATATATATATATAACAAATTTATACCAGGGTCCTAGATTGATTATTGTTGAGGTGACTGGTTCTGGGACAGCAATCCAGGCCCACAATTGTCTCTTGTTGCGAGAATGGATTCTAAAGTTTTCTTGGCAATTTACGTCTCTTAATGAAATGGAGTGAAAATTGTAGGAAAATTAACCAACTATGTGGTTTATGAAAAGTTAACGAAATTTTATCTATATGAAAGATAAGCTGTGCAAAAGCTATGCAGGAACGTAAGAGCTATGCAGAAACGTATACAGAAATGTATACCTAAGTATATACGTGCATAAACATATAAGTACATAAGTACATATAAATATATGTATTTAAGAATTTAAGGTACATAAGAATATACAAGCATCCAAGCATCTAAGCATGTATGTATGTATATAAGCATCTAAGCTGATTTCATAAAAACTGTAAATTGCCAAAAAATGAAAAATAAAGAAAAAAATATTTTTAAAACCATGTGGTACATATAGTATATTAACTACTTATTAAATTAAGAAGAATTGACCTTGAATTTAAATTTATTTTAAAAATAATTGAAATTACATCAAAGACAAAAATTGAAGATTAATTAAATTTTAAATGAGTAATAAGTGAAATTACCTGGATGTTGTTAACGCGGATTTAAAAAATGTAATATCAATTACTGAAGTCCACAGTTAAAAATTATATACGTTCGAATCAGTACACAGGCTGCAAGCAAATGATTTCCTGGTGAGTTTTACTGATAAGGTAAACTTTTTGTCCTACTTACTGGGAAATAATGCTACCAAAAATAAACTTGAGAAATTTAATTCCCTAATTAAATTGAAAGCTATAAAATATAAAAATAGTACAGGTATGGCCATCTGTCAATGGTTGAGTTAAGCGCAACAATTTGCAGGTCGCAAATTCTACAAGTTCCTTTACTCACAACTAAAATAGTGGCATTGATCGATAAAAGGAATCTATAATAAAAGTTTTTATTACTTCCAAACCACAGCTCAGCTGATTTGCCTTTGCCTCACAATTTGTAAATACAATACATAACCAACAATGTGAACAGCTGTAAATAAATAGTAAAAACGTATTGTGATAACTCAGTAAATATATTATATCTTATAGGATATACTATATATGGTAACGAGAAAATAACCATATGTACTTACATAGTAAACAAAAATATAAAAATTGAAAAATAGATCTGATGTAAATAAATGTTTTGTAGCCAATTGTTCCCTGGAATAACGCTGTATTACAACGGACCAGAGATATATAATACTTAGTAGAACATGACTGAGTTCCTAAGATATAAAACTAAGTACATAAAACAGTGTGAAATGGTTTAGCAGTTATACAAGTAAAATTCTGTTAGTTGAAAACAGTTTCACTTACAAGAACTGAATCAAAAATGATACACAGATCGTGCTAAATATACACAACACTAGTTTTTATATAAAACTGTTAAATGGACATAGGCCAACTAATACTCACCGGTGGTGTAAAAATGAGTTTATACCGAGATAGAATCCACTAATCGAAAATATGATAAATTTTTTAAGTAATATTTTTTTTGAAATTAATATTAGACACTTTTTTTATACATTTATTTAACGTCGGCCTATTTCCGCTACTGAGGCCTAACACCGACGCCTGTAGACGAGCTACCCCCAACTAGGAATTTGGCCGAACCTCTTCCCTTAAGAAGAGTAGGGATCTTTTAGTTGTCTAACATTTAATAGACAAGGGACCAACGACTTTACATCACCTCCGAAGGATGGTATATCTCCTATACAACCCTCGCCTAAAGTTGTATAGCTTCCGCGCATACACTGATATACAAGCCGCTGGAAGATGTGTGAGGCGAGGAGGCGGTTTCCGTTGGATGGTCACCCATCCAACTACTAACTGCGCCTGACGTTTATTAGACACTTAAAACATAATATTTTTAGTCGCAAACTCCTCTATAAAATCCTTATTTTATTATAAGGAACGTAACCAGACTGCAACCAACAGCTACTCTCCGGGCTATGTGCCCCGCCGAGCGCTGAATTACAAGTTAATATTATTTTTTAATATTCTGCCCTCTAAAAGCACATTTGAACTATGCTAGGCCCAGTCAGGCTGTTTAGTTTTCGATTGCAACAGACACTGGACCGCTAGATGGCGCCTGCTGATTGTTTCGCATGTCGCTATCCTATGGATACCGAGATGTACCAAATATTCCAAGGATCCTCGTGTCGATCGTCACATGCCTACCTTGTACTGACGAAAGACGACAGCTCGAAACTGCAGTCTGCAAGTGGTGTGGGACGACTGGCACGAAAACTCCTTTAAGTAGGATCAGTCTTTCGGCTGGTTGTTGTTGCAATCGAAGCATTAGGGTTTTGTTGGTAATATACAATTATTACACTTAACGCGCCAGGCTTGTAGCTTGTAATTCAGCGCTTGGCGGGGCACATAGTACAGTAAAATAAGGATTTTCCTACATAAAATCCTAAGTC
Source organism: Leptura quadrifasciata (assembly GCA_963675555.1). Lineage (NCBI taxonomy): Eukaryota > Metazoa > Arthropoda > Insecta > Coleoptera > Cerambycidae > Leptura > Leptura quadrifasciata. The sequence goes on along the minus strand of OY776679.1, from coordinate 84,067,571 downwards.
CTCTATTATATTTTAATATTCTGCCCTCTAAAAGCATATTTGAACAATATTAGACGCTGTTTCACATAAAAATCCAAAATATAGCGGAAATACCCTTTTAATCGTTAATGTCAATTTCTATCTTGAATACTGGAGTAAAGATAGATAGGTAAGATTTTATTATGAATTGCATGGCCAGGATAATTTCTTAATTTTAAGTGTTCAGGATGTCGAGTTCACATTTCAATTTAGACTTTTTCACATGGTGCACTATTTTTGAGTAAATTGCAAACAGACTTCAAAGTATCGGCGAATAAAGCTCATAACTTCAGAATACCGTCTCGCGATCAATTATTATCGCAAATGGGCGTAACAAGTCTCAAATTTGGTAATGTTACGTTACACTACAGTTAATTATGCCAATATTCCTATTTTCTCGTTATAAATCTATTAATTTGGGAAGGGAATTTAATTATTGGATGAACTTCTATAATAATATCCTTGTTTTAGTTCAACATAGGTAATCCTACAGTTTTTCCCGAGGGTTATTCACAATATATGCTTCAATAATAAATATTTCCCTATCAAATCTTTTAATTTTGGATATGTTTGGCTTAAGATATATAAATATACTTACTTTCCTATTTCAACGAACGCTGTAGGCGAATCAGTGGCTACAGGGTTACATAGGTAACTAGGAGTAGGTAAACACTGGATCAGGAGTTGAGGAAGGCGTTGCCTATTCAAGATATGGAAATGGTACACATATTCCATTACTTGTTAGGATAGTAGCATTTGGGAGACAGATGATCAGCAATGAGGCGTTTCAGATGAATGAGCGAGTTTCATTAAATGGAAAAACACGACCTTATCGAACTTCAAGAGTAATAATGAAAGCACATGATCTAGGTAGTGGAGGAATAGTTCGTATAAGAATCACTTAGCCTTCCCCAACTACTACTAGTGCTGCTTTTAATAATACTAAATAACATTTCAAACCTTCATTCTGCTTATACGTTAAAATGGTCTTGTTAAGTACAATTCCAATCTATAGATATCGCAGCAACATCAAGTGTTCCCCAAGGTTCAGTGCTGGAGCCATTGGCATATAATACTTTCATAAACGCAATTTACGTTGATGATCTAAATATTGTCATGATTATAGACTGCTGATTTGCAAAATGATTATGTATCACTACGATTCTGATGCAGCACAAATAATCAACAGTTAAATATCTCGAAATATAAAACGCTACGATAAACTCTCGTGTATACAATGCAATATCCACAATCCAATTAATCATGGAGATTTGATGAGCTGTCATTTTGATCCAAAGTCTTTTGTTGGCCTTATCAAATTACTGCTAATTCCTTCAGAATCCTGGTCCTGGTTATGAAAATCATAAATCTAGCATTGGAAAGTACGTTCCCTCAAATATACCGGGTGTTAGAAAAGTATGGGAACGGTGGAAAATCCCGAACTGTTTGCATCAACTCGAAAAATAAAAAAATACATGTCAAAAATTTTTCAAAAAACTATTTACTGATACCAAAATGAACTAACTCCTCACCCACAGCCCTGTGGGTGGGGCGAGGGGCAACTTTAAAATTTCAAATGGAAACCCCTATTTTTTATTACGGAATCGGATTCTACGGCAAAAAATACGTAAATTTTATTCCGGATATTTTTTTCGATTCTTGCATGGTGTCGCTGTAATCGCAAAAAAAATTAAAAGAAAACACTACTGTTTCAAGAGCTAACCCACTGGGTTAGGGGTGGGAGAGTCGAATCCAATGTCATTGGATAGATTTCGTAAAAATAACAAATACGTGTTTTTCAGTTTTCGAATTGGACGTTTTTTTATGGGCACAAGATGCTACTCTTGAAACAGTAATGTTTTCTTTTCATTTTTTGGATTACGACACCATGCAAGAATCGAATAAAATGTCCGGAATAAAATTTACGTATTTTTTGCCGTAGAATCCGATTCCGCAATAAAAAATAGGGGTTGAAATTTTAAAGTTGCCCCTCGCCCCACCCACAGGGTGGTGAGTGGGGAGGTCATTTTGGTATCAGTAGATAGTTTTTTCAAAAATTTTTGACACGTATTTTTTTATTTTTCGATTTGATGCAAACTGCTCGAGATTTTCCACCGTTCACATACTTTTCTAACACCCGGTATTTAGTTCAAATGTTTTGTAACTTACCTTTAAAGATATTTTCCATATTATGATATTAATTATATAGACGGAGAACATCAGATTTCCTAGGTCATATAATAAAGAAAAGAATTTGATTGTAAGTAATTTGATTGTGTGATATTTGATTATGATTCTTTGATAGTAATTATTAATTACATCGTTCATTAATCACAATTGTATGAAGAAGCGAGATCATAATAATCTGTCCAACAAAGGGTAAATAAACAAAAGACTTTTTGACGTTTAATTATTTATGTACTAATGTCAAAAATTTGTTTGTTTTGCAAGCTTGCTTAAGAACTGTTAAGCAGGTAAAACTTTTTAAAAATGACAGGTGGCTATAATTAGCACTAACTTAACTAGCATTAAAACAAATAAAGGTGGATTTACCGTTATTATTATTATTTAGGATAAGGTTGTCTTTAGTTCACCAAATGTGAGCATTGCCTAATTATTCATTTGCATTTAAGACTACGTCTGTAGTTTTTTGGGCAGTGATAAGTAGAGAGGTATCATCAGCAAAAATTTAAATAGTATTACTAAATTTGTTGACAAATTATGTAGAGGAGTGGTGCCAGGGCAGATCCTTGGGGCACACTCGCTGTATCTGTAGAAATTAAATTAAATCTCCGATTGTAACAAGTTATAGGACATTATTTTCAATTGACTTGGAAACTCACATTGTTCACCTTGGTTGGTGGCAATGAATCGATTTCCTTTCATAGGAAACAGTGGAATACTGGACTATAGTAGTGGGTATTTTTACTTTACTACACATTTATTGTTTTTGTAATAATGTATCCACTTTGCGTTGGATTATATATTTTGTTAAATTAAATCTATTTCATGGACGCCATGTTCAAAGGGTGCTAGCGCCCTTTTACAAGTTGTAAAACGCACAACATTTCCCTAATTTAGCCTACTATACTTAGTGTTACCTTATTTTACCCTGTATGAAAATATGGTGACTACCACAAAGGATCACAACCCTTCAGAGGAGTGGGAAATAACATTTTTTCAGTAGTTGAAAGCGTACAGAGTTCTGATTTTTTTTCAGTATATGCATATTTCTCCAAAATTCCAAGTAAATCGATCGGTTAGAAAATAAGAAACAAATTAGAGCAGCTTAGGGATATAATGGATATTTAACCCTCTTAACTGTCGCACGTGGATGGAAATTTGTAGCATAACTCTCCCTGTATAGTACAATAACTGAGGACAGTGTTACTGTTACAACTGCGGGAGCACTTTTCAATGGCTTGTCCTGCAATGATCTCTGTATTATCTGTTTATATTTCATTTTTATTTGTATATTTATTTCTTGTTTTAATTAGCTCAACTTCAACCATTCAAGAGTCATAATATTATAAATCTAGGAACTATCAAATCAAATCCGTGCAAACAAATTAATTCGTTTTTTTGTTACTACATCTAATTCTACTATTCCACATCCTACTAGTGGTGATAAACAAATTATATACAGAAATGTAAGCTGTCAAAACATACCAAAACCGCTTTCTGATAATGCGGTATATCCATTGGAGAACCAAATTCCTACTGACGGGGAGTCTGGAAAAAATAGGTATGTGATTAGTTGGGTTATTTTTAGCCGCTGAAAATCAAAATCAAGTTTAATAGCCAGATCAAAAAGTGAAGAGAAAACAAGGACAAATAAAATTTAGTCAGATGCCACTATACGAAAGTTAAACACGCTTTTCAAAGGTAAAAAATTAAGTCTGTTTGAATAACGTTTATGTGTATATGCCCAATGTTGTTTATGCAGTTATGTTTATGCTGCTTAGGTAACAATAAAGAGGCCACCAAATACTTTTCAGCATATGACTGACCCATAAATAGAAGTAAACTTAATCAAAGTGCTATGCTATTTTCAATTAAAACTATTTCAAGCAACTGCGCATCATCCGATTCAACTTATTCTTCAAAGACAACTTGTTTGAAAAACCGCCAGTGATGCGTTTTTACTTCAGCCAAAATTAAATCTAGGAAATCGAGTGGCATCTCACCGTGATGACACAATTTTAAACAAAATTTGACAGAGATTTTGATTCAAATTAACACCGAATACTTTACAAAATTTGGAAGAGCCTCGTGAACATATGTTTATAAATAATGGTGGCCATTTTGGCCCATAATGTGAAATAATTAAAATCTGTAACCGCGTTGATTTTTTCATGTAGTTTTTAATTATAATAATTAAACAATTATTATCTGTACTCCCCTGTAGCATCGACAACCTCTAATGGTTTTATGATAACAAAAACCCCGCAGTATTCTTATGGAAAATGGGTTTAGATGAAAATCACTGAAATTCAAATGTTTGTAGTTTTCGAGGTCCTGATCAAAAGTTCAATCTAAATTTTGAATAATATACAGAAAAAATTATCAGTTTTTGAGCATCATAGCATCAAACATATGAAATGCATACCTTAGAAAATTAGTGCACTTACCCCGCGGGGGGGTTGCAGCCCCCATTTCACCCCCCAATTCACTTCCTCGCAAAGTTTTCAACGAAATAGGCTAAAATTCATATCATGGGGGTTTTTGGGGTCGCTGATTAATTTAATTCAATTAGGTAAATTAATTTATATTCATTCTTTATAGTGCATTTTAACAAAATTAGTAGCGAGGTTCATTGTGTAAAGTATCGTTGTACTGTAGTTTAAATTGGAAGCAAATGCGGTATGAAATTTCCAGTCGAAAAGAAACAATCAATATTGTTTGCTTTGTTTTTATGTCGCAATATTTTCAGTACCTACATTGGAGGATATACAGGGTGGACAATTGATAATAGGCCATAATTCAGGGGTAGGTTCTTTGGGCCAAAATATGAGGGTATAACCATATATTTTGCTGTGGAAAAGGATAAAGGGTGTCAAAGTTCAAATAATTTTTTCGTTTTTTGCAATAACTCAACAGCCTCTTGACTGATCTTCGCCAAATTTGCTAGAGGATTTTTTTTTTATTCTAAGAAACAATCATTTATATATTACATCACGTTAGATCATAGAGGGCGCCGTAGGACCTGTGTCTGATGATGAATTTTTTCCATATTTTTTTGACGAAACGTTGCGGTACTTCTGATCAGAAAATCTGATGGGGGCGTCATTTCCACGTATAAAAGGTACACTTGGTAGAACTTGATAACTCCAACCGTTTTCGAGGAAAGTGCCGTTAAACATTTTAGTAATTTTGTGAAAGACAAATTCAAATTTAATGAAAGCGTATTTATTGAAAAAAGTACAAAATCGTAATAACAGCGTAAACTCTTTCTCGCTTTCTTATGAACTAACGGATTATTTTCGTGGTATTGAGATAAATACATAAATCAAAAGATTGTCTAAAATAAGGATCTAATCTTATTAGAAGACCAAAAAATAATGTAAAAGTTGACTTAATGACATTATAAACTTTCCCCCCATGCAAAAACCCCATTGCTGCAACTTAGAGTAAATGTTCGATATGGTCTCCACCTATTTCTATGCCTTTTCTAATTCTCTTCATAAAAGATTTTCTTAAATTGGAAAATGCATTTTCCTGTCCTCTAATAAAATTCGCTGCGTTTTGTATTTTGTCCCACAGTTCTTCTCTTGAGTTAATAGTATTTACATGAGGACTTCATATGTCCCCACACATAATAATTCAAAGGATTATAATCAGGACACCTTGGTGGTCAAGCAAACTCACTTCCACGAACGATCCATCTGTGTGGGAAAGTATCATAATAGGCTGGGGCCGTTACCTTTTTGAGATGAAAAAATTAATAGCAGGCAACGGCCGGCTGGAATATATAGTTGAGGTCATAAAAAATGAAAAAAAAAACTTTGGAACTTGAGATGAAGGGAAGTAGTGAAATGGGGTGCTATTTAAGGGATGAAAACCGTTTTTCGTTATTTGTGGCGAAACGTGACCTCCTAGAGAAAAGTATTTCATACAAAAGTTGTAGATAATAAAAAAATCTAAAACTTTTATTCTATATATTTTTCGACATAACCTCGAAGTTTGCGAGAAAATGACGAAAAACAGATTTTTCTGTTTTTATTTTTTTTCTCCAGTGAAAATTATATAATTTAAATGAAACTTTGTGAAAGTACGTAATTATTTGCATATAATAAGCATGAATTTTTTCAGTTATGGGAAATAAATATTTTTCGAGATTTTACCATTTTTCCGAAAAAACACCCCTATCTTCGGCGAACAACTTTATTGATTTTTTTTTGAATTTTGATGTTCTACTAGTGCTCATTTTTTTCGTCGAGATGTCTACTTTCAAATGGTACGTCGATGTTAGTGATTTATTGTCATTTAGCAGCTTAAAATTAAGAAAAACAAAAAAAAATGTTCGAGTCTCGAATTTATCGATTTTTTTCATTATTTTCAATTTTTTAGCATATTTATGTTAATAATTCATAATATTTTAATGAAAAAACTTACTTTGGTATAAAATAAATAAAGTTGAATGAATTTCATCACGGAAAGGTAGGGAAAACTTCATGAAACTTAACATTTACATGGAAATCAATAGTACTTTATTAATTTTCATAAGCTACAGTTAGGTTTCGAAAACTTTATATGCATATTAAATTATTCTAAATACATATGATAAAATACAACATACACTTTATTCATATTGGCTACGAATTCTTTACTTTATTTACAAATATTTACTTTATTAATATTGGTTGTGTATAGCTTATAAAAAGAAAAATCAATAAAATAATTGTTAAAATCTAATCAATTTTAGGCCTTTTTTGTTGTGGTTCGTTTTCTTCATCGATCAAACTCTCAAATTCTATATTATCTTCAAAATCATTGGCATTTTCAGGCTCTTCAATTTCGATGTCATTATTCTTTGCTGGCTCTTCATCAATATCTTCAGAATCACTTAAATCTACAAATACTTCTCTGTCTCTATTTGAACAGTTCTCAGTGCATGTATTGCATAGATTGGTACATTTTAAGCCGTGTTTTCGGCAGCCAAACCTTTGATTATTGCATCCACTTTCACAAGTACAGCTAACGCTTTTTAACAACTTTCCGGGAATCAAGTCGGAACTGTCAGAGATGTATTTCGGCACGAGTCTTCCTACATTTTCGTTCCAGCCCCAGTCTTTTGCTTTTTTGTTGTCCTGATCGTTGTCAAAATTACCCAACCAAGTTTGCAATTGGTAATAGATTCTGTAGGAGTGTTGTGCAGCTGCTTCTTCAGTTGGAGGGAGTTTTTCCAATTTAAAAGTGGATTTGTTTGTAGCTTGCTGATACAGCTCAAATCGTAATTGAACAAAATTCTGAAATGTTACTTCGATTTTGGTGTAATTGAAAATACGATAGTTGTAGCTTCAAGCGTACACATCAAAACAAAACATTATTGTAACATTTAACAATTGTAATTATCATGTATGAATTAACATTAAAATTATAAAAGGTACTGACAATGTTAAAGGCCTCAAATTAATACTCAACTTACTTTGTTATTATCCAACGGCAGTAAACTATTGTCAATTAACAATTCGTTTAATTTTAATCGAAAACTCAATCACCACGTGCATTTACAAAGGACGCATCACAAACTGAAAAAATACTTTTACACAACTAGACGAATAGAGATTTACTACTACAACAGAACGAGCTCTGCTGCTCTTGTGCAGACTCAGCTTGTCCTACCCTTCTCTACCCCCAACCTTCAGTCGTTTTGGGCGGACATTTCAAATACCTGTATGCTGAGAAATTTCAAATTTTGTAAATTTTTTTTTTTTTTTGTTTGAATACATAACAGTATTTTATTTGTTTGTATTCAATTTTAGCGTGGTTTCCAATAACTAAATTCATTCAGCTTTAGTTATTTTATACCAAAGTAAGTTTTTTCATTAAAATATTATGAATTATTAACATAAATATGCTAATAAATTGAAAATAATGAAAAAAATCGACAAATTCGAGATTCGGAAAATTTTTTTTTCGGTTTTTCTTAATTTTAAGTTGCTAAATGACAATAAATCAGTAACATCGACGTACCATTTGAAAGTAGACATCTCGACGAAAAAAATGAGCACTAGTAGAACATCAAAATCCAAAAAATAATCAATAAAGTTGTTCGCCGAAGATAGGGGAGTTTTTTCGGAAAAATGGTAAAATCTCGAAAAATATTTATTTTCCACAATTGAAAAAATTCACGGTTATTATATGAAAATAATTACGTACTTTCACAAAGTTTCATTTAAATTAAATAATTTTCAGGCGAGAAAAAAAAATAAAAACAGAAAAATAGGTTTTTCGTCATTTTCTCGCAAACTTTGAGGTTATGTCGAAAAATATATAGAATAAAAGTTTTAGATTTTTTTTATTATCTACAACTTTTGTATGACACACTTTTCTCTAGGAGGTCATGTTTCGCCACAAATCACGAAAAACGGTTCTAATCCTTTAAATAGCACCCCATTTCACTACTTCCCTTCATCACAAGTTCCAAAGTTTTTTTTTTCATTGTTTATGACCTCAACTATATATTCCAGCCGGCCGTTGCCTGCTATTAATTTTTTTTTTCAGCATTAAAAATCCGTAACGGCCCCAGCCTATAAAGACAACTCCTGACTTCAATGGAGAAATGAGGGGGAGCTCCATCTTGCATGAACCACATTCTGTTCCGGATGTCTAGCATGAAAGCATGTAATATATCAGCAAGAATATTTTGAAGAAAAAACAGATAAGACTGTCCATTTAAATTTGGAGGAAGGACAAATGGTCCCAATAATTGATCGCCGATGATACCACACCAAACGTTAACCTTAAATTCTTGCTGAAAATGCCTTTCTTTAACGCCATGACGATTTTCTATTTCCCAGTAATGGGTATTTCTCCAGTTAAAAACGCCTCGGCGAGTAAAAGTTGCTTCGTCCGTAAATAAAGTGTTCTTTCCAAAATTTCGATCCCTGTTGTGTTTATATATTAGAACAAATTGACAAAATTGTAGCCTCTGTTTAAGATCCCTTCGAAGTAAGTTTTGTACAGGAGTGAGATGATATGGGTAGAAGCGTTCTTTACGTAAGACTCTTAGGATAGATTGCTTACTCACCCCTGTTGCCCCTACTGAACGACTTGGGCATCTTCATCCACACAAACTAAAATTTGTAGTTCTTGAGTAATTCGTTTCGGTCGTCCTAAATAGTTTTTATGGCGAAATGAACCCGTTTCTCCCAAATGACGAAACAGATCTTTGAAAATATTTTGGTCTGGCTGTATTCTAGTCATATATTGTAATGAGTATCTCCTCGCTGCAGCATGTCCGCTAAAATTATTTTGTGCGTAAACACATATCATATCCCTCATTTTTCTATTTGAAAAATTATTATGTCTAGGCATTGTAAATAAAGAAGTTAAAGAAATTAGCTCGAGGAACACAAGAACAATAAAATGAAATGACGTAAATGACAGAACTAAAACAAACCAAAGCACACTTTTCAATAAATAGACTAGTCTTTCAAAAAATTATCGAAATGTTTAACGGCACTTTCCTCGAAAACGGTTGGAGTTATCAAATTTTACCAAGTGTACCTTTAATACGTGGAAATGACGTACTCATCAGATTTCCTGGTCAGAAGTACAATGTTTTATAAAAAAAAAAATATGAAAAAAATTCATCATCAGCATATTTGGTTCTATCCTTATATTTTGGCCCAAAGAATCTACCCTTGAACCATGGCCTATTATTAATAGTCCACCCTGTATACGGATTAGCAGTTCATTAGTAGCGGCACACTGAATGGAACCGATTCTCCATAAGAATTCTGAGGGTCCTTTCTCTTTTGTCATTCATATTAAGAAAATGTTTTTGATGCTAACGGATCTACTTTTGTCAACAATAGTTGACAAACAACAAAATATCGACAAGGGGGAACGTCGTTGTGATTTTATCTTTTGATATCCCCGTAATAAATTACCTGCAAATTTCATAAGCTGAAAAAGATTTTAAGAATTTTTTGATGCAAGTTACAGATGAAAAGGAAAAAAAAAGATGAAAGCCGCTAAAGTGTACTTTTTGCGTTAGGTTTAGGAAACAATCCTCTTTGCGTCTATTCAAACTCTATAATCTTTACGCGCTACATTACCCGTCCCACCTCAAATTATGGCAGTCGGCTGACCTGGTATTAATATAATTTTATTAAGTGTTTAGAGACAACATCAAATTATTTTCCTTGATTTTATTTCAAATAAACGTCCAATATATAAGAACCGAGGTTGTAACAACGTAAACTGAACATTTCAGTTAAACAGTCAAAAACACAAAAACTAAACTCGACAAATAAACTTAAATAATATGCCATAAACTCAAAAAACAAAACTAGTACTTTGGTACTTAGAAATGTCCATATGGTTTACCAAACTCTGGATAATAATTTCGTGGCGGTCCTGACAGATTCGAAGGTTGAAATTGGTATCCTCCTCCATATCTCATTTCGACAGGATAATTCTGACTAGATGAAGGACCAGGATTCAGCCTCCGTGGATCCTTCGGATATGGGGTTTGCCAGGGACTTCTTTGCGGTTCCTGCTGTTGGGCATAAGAGGACTTGTGGTGATAATCATATTCATGGCACGAGGGTCTCTTGTCGACATCTCCAAAATATGGACGGTTTGGTACGGCATTTTCGGATCCACGATCGTTGCGCAATTTCTTTCCAACTACGCTGCTAAGTTTGGGAGGAGGAGGTGGGGTTCTGCCACGAGAAACGTCCTCGCGTTTTCGCTTCTTCTCCGTCCTCTCATCTAATCGAAATCCAGTATTGGGGTTGTTGTTGCGTAAAATCGGGGATCGTCCACGAGGGCTACGAGCCCGTACAACTGGCGATCTGCTTCGTCTCTTAATTGTTTTCTTGGTTTGGGCCTTAAACTCCTCAATTTTTTCCTTTAGATGTTCTCGGAGTTTCTTAACTTCATCCAGTTCCTTGTTTATGATCGCCCTATCAGCTTCGAATCGGATTTGCTCCAATTTCTTATTCTTTTCGAACTGTTCTCTATCTTGATTCAACCTCCTGCGTTCATTACGCATCTTATACTGCATTTCTTTCAGTTCCCGTTCCAAAGTGTCACATTTCTTTCGCATTCCATCATGCCTACGTTGGAATTCAACTAATTTCCTATTTAATCTGCCCCCATCAGATTTGGATCTCTCTAACTTTCTCCTTAGATCAGCAATAGTATTGTTAGACTTCACAGTTTCCTCCTCTGCAATTTTTTTCTCCTTTAGCTCTACCTTCTGTACAGCGGTAACTTTTTGCTCTACAACTTTCTCGACTTTCTTAGAATCAAGTTTGTCATTCCGTTTGATTCTGGGTTCAATCTTGACTGGTGCCTTAGTTTCTCTCAAATCTGGACGGTCTTTGCTAACCAGTATTTTTCTGTTGTCAAACAAGTTATTATTTAGTTGCTTAACACATTTAGTAGCTAGTTCTGCAGAGTCCATCGACACATAGCCAAAATAACTTTTGCCGTTAGTTAAAATTTTTGCTGTTAAAACTTTTCCTATTTGAGAGAAAAATTTTTTCAAGTCCGTAGCTTTAACATGGCGACTGATATTTGACACCCAAAAATAGTTGTGATCGTCCTTTTTGGATTTCGGTTTGGTAGATTTCTTGCACAATTCCTCATTACCATTGTTTGTCTTCGCCTCAAAGTTGGAAGGTGACTTTATTGGTTTCACTGCCGTATCTTCATTGGTATTCAATGAGTCATCAAACGTTGAAGTGTCTAGATGCTCTTCCGAGGTAAGGATCAATGTTCCATACGTAGGCCCTCTTTTACGTTTATGCTCCTCTTCTTTAACCTCTTTATTGCCTTCTGTCTCGGATACAGGAACTTCTTTAGCTTCCTCCAAAATCACTTCACAATCAGATTCGCCAACATTGTTTTCTCGGCGACTTTCATCTACAACAAACAAGCTGCCTTCACATGACGCACCTTTGGTCGTTGATACCTCACCATTATTTGTCACTTCGTCGACGTCATCCTCGACTTTTATTAGACACCGCACTTCTTCCTCTGTTATGAACACATCGCCCTCTTCTTCCGTCTGCTGAGCGGCGTTATCGGCTGGTCCGACTAAACTATCGACAATTGACAAGCCTAGCATGGTGTTCTCCTCGACTCCACTTGGCTTCTCCGTCATCGTGCGGGCGTGTAGGTTTTTTGGGATATCTTTTTAGTAAGGTGTACCTGCATGCAAAACAAAAATTAAAACAAAAATACAAACTAAAACAGAAACAAATAATAAACAGATCTTGTCAATGATAAAAACAGCATCATAAGAGAATGTCCGTCTAGCGAGACTAAACCATTACTCCGGTGCTAAGCTGGAACGGAAGTTATCTGCGATGTTCTATGTGGGTCGTATTTGTGCTTGAATTGTTAAACTTTGAAAGGGCTCCTCAGTTGGTGCTTAACAAATGCTGCAACGATTTCAGACTCGGTCATAAAATAAGTTGGTGAGCCAGATGCGCTTCGGTGAGGTGCCTTGGAGTTGTACCAACATTTGAAATTAATGAGAATGCGGTATACTTGCATGCAATGCCGCCGTAAACATGGTAATTGATAGTATATTCGAGTAAGAAATGTCGTTGATGGATTGTGTCGCAGTCGAGTTACTCCCTCATACATTTTCTTCTTCCCCTAAATTCGTGGTTTCTTGAATTTTATAACAATTGTACGCATATGTAAATAATGTGAATAATCATATTGAAATAAGCAATCTTCTGTAAGAATTGTTTTCACCAATAACTTTGTTACAGCTCTTCAGCACATATATGAATTCAGTAAAATAGCTTTGCATAATAATAATAATAGTATATGACTTCAGTTAAAATATGTTTCGTACTACTGGCTTTGTAAGTGGCATTTTTTGGCGTCTCTCAGTATTATGCAAGTATCACTTACAGCCCATGGGCAGAAAAAGACAAAATTTACTTTTGTATCCTAGGGTGCAAAAGTAAAGTAATAAGGAAGTTAAATAATAATGAAATTGATGAAGTTAAATGATATTTATTTTTAAACTAAACACAACTTAACATCAAATTAAATATGGTATGATATACTAATTAATATTAACGTAAATATGCACTTTGAACAATAACTAATATTTGACACAGGCATATTCTCTTATATTATACCAGAACTTATATTTGTATCATTATGACTTTAAAAATTTGTAACATTTTTATTTAAATAGGCAATAAAACAAGGTACTGTAGTTTCTATATCTTTATTTGTATCTATTTTATTGCACAAGATTCTTCAAGCTACTTCGTCTTAGACTGGTTAGCAACATTGAATCTTGAATTCTTATTCCTATACGATAGTAAAGGTTCGTTGCGTTTTGTTTTTAGAGTCAGGAAAAACTGTCCTTTTTCGGAGGTCGCCCATTGAGGCTTTTGTTCACAACGACAAGAAGTACAACATATTCGAATTTCAGCTTATTTGACCGAAACCACTTTTACCTAAGAAATGTGCGTGGTCCTTTGTTTGTTTGAAAAGAAAAATTTGTTTGAATATGTTGTATGAATTGTATATATTTCAAAATGATACAATTCAAATTTTGGCCAAAAATATGACTTTGTTAATTAACAATTGGCCAAAATTCAAAAAATTGAATATCTTGAGTCTAGTTTGGCTAAACCTTTTTTAAATTAAAATAAAGGTATTAAAATTTTCTTTCTGATCTGGTAAAAAATTTTTTCGAAATGGCCGAAAAAAAATTTTTGTTAATTGGGTTTTAAACAAATGCAAAAAAATTGCCAAAATAGGTCTAAGAAAATTTCTTTTTACGGCATCAAAAAGCTGGCGTCAAGACCAAACTTTTGAAAAATAAAGATTTTGGACTTAATGGTATAAAATGGCGGTCAATTTAAATTTTAAATAACAAATTCAATTACGCACGCTGTAGTCCATTGAAGGAGTCGGCCGAACGACCGAATGTTTTCGCCCTTGACTAGACAATGTCCCTCCCCCGTTCTCTAAGGTGCTGAATCAATTGCCGGGATCAAACAAATTTTTCCAACTCGGCAATCCCCTCAAATTGGCCCAAAACCACCCCCAAAGTCCCCTTTTTCGCGAACTCGTTTACTTTCTCCAGTTTTGCGACAAATTGTTGGTCCCTGAGGAGAATGGAAGGTCCCTACCCCAGATTTTCACCCCTGTAGGGGGAAATTGATATTTTTTTGTGAGAAAAAAATTGATATTTTACAGGTGTTTTTTTGACAAGGTGGTAGGTTACCAGGGTTGTTTAACCACCCCCGGGGGTTGTCTTCGCCCTTCAAAGGGGTGAATTTTTTTATTGAGGGGGATTAATATTTTGTAGCGGGCGTCTCTTTGAGGAAGGTGGTAGGTGACCGGGATTGTGTAACTAACCTCGGTTATTGGTTTCACCCTTCAGGGGGGTGAAAATTTTTTCCAGTTCTAATTGAATCAATCCCGAGCTTCCTCCCTATGTGACCTATGTAAATTAGCTTTAAAATTAGTAAGTAGAGTATATCTAATGAAAAAAACCACCCATCGATGATTTTAATTCCATCCGATGGCAATATTTACAAACACGGAAGAGAAACTTGAATATCGACATGCTACCCTCAACTGAAGAAGCGATTCGAGAACACGCTTTAAGCGTTTATTCTCAATGTCAAGCATGGCTAGGAAATTAACTTAATCGTACTGAATGGGGTTGGATATTACGAAACGGGTGTTTGGAACCGAAATTTTTAGAAAAGATATTGGTGTCGGACTTTTTTTTTAAGGATTACAACTGTGTTTGAAAAAGAGAACGTACCAAGCGGTACAGTTGCGTAAAGTTAGGTGTAGCATAGTGTTTTATGTAAAAACTGTAACCAAGTGTCAAAATTGTACGCCAGGGGATGAACCACATATCACCTGCATCTTATGATATAGACGTCAGCTACATAAATTTCCTACAGATTATTCCCGATATCAGTTTAACGTTCATTCCTCGAGAACGGACGATGCATGCGATATGCATATGACAGCACTGAATGTCACGAGAATTGGGAAGAAAATGAAGAATACAACCCTTCTTGTAAGCGCCTACGATTTTGATGATCCGCTGCCACAAATAAAAAAAAGATATAAGTATTTATACACATAATATGTATTTACACATGTATTCATACATCAATGCCTCTATGTACAAAATTTATAAAAAACAATTTAATAAATATATTTTTTATACCATTTTTCAATTGTCCACCCCCTTGAAGGGTGAACACAACCCCCGGTGTTAGTCACACACTGCTGGTCACCTATCACCTTCCTCAAAGAGATGCCTCCTAAAAAATATTAATCCCCCCAAAAAAATTTCAAAATTTCAAAGGTCGAAAATGTGGTGTGGGTTGTGTAACCCACGTCACCTACCACTTTATTCAAAGAAACACCTCCTGTAAAATATCAATCTTTTTTCCCACAAAAAAATATCAATTTTCTAACTCCCCACAGGGATAGAGGTGGCTAAGGTCAAATCCTCGAGGGACCTGCTGTTCTACTCGAGGGAACAACAATTAGTCGAAAAACTGAATATACGGGTTCACGGAAAAGGGGGGTGGTTTTTGGCCAATTTGAGGGGGCTGCCGAGGTGAAAAAATTGGTTTCACCCTGGGAATTGATTCAGCACCCTCGAAAATGGAGGGGAGATATTGTCCAGTCCCAGGCGCAAACATTCGGTAATTTCGTCTTAACTCCCAACTTTTGAAATGACTACTGGGTTCAATATTTTTGCACCAAATTTTGAGGGTGTTTTTGTTAGAGCAAAAGGCAGATTTTCTGAAAGTTTAAAGCTGATCGGTTTACCAAGCGGCTCTGGGCAGCAAAATGAAGAAAAAACGATTTTTGCCCAGTTTCTTCACTTTTGTAGGTTATGGCTGCGCTCCTAAGACCTACACTAAACGTATATTTGTATAAAATTCAATTACAAAGATTTCTTGCCCCGATCGGACCTATATATCTCGAGTAACTCACATTTTTAAGTCGAAAAATTCGGTTAAAAAAAGTAAATTGTTAATAACAATTGAAGCACAAGGTCTTTGAAGTACAAAAATGTTTTGGGTGCTCCTTAGCACATCCCCAATAAAATCCAACTATAAAATTGCTTATGGAAAAAGTTCGACTTCAAATCTTATTTTCACTTCATTATCAAGGGTATTGTTGAAATTTTCAGAACATCTGAAATGATGTATCATCACATGGGCAGCAAACATCCGATATTAAATTTCAATTCAAATTTAATAAGGAACATAGCCACTCCGATCGCCCCTGCTATGACCCCCCCCCCCCCCCTGCATCCATTGGCAAATAGTCAGCAAAAAAGCTAGTGAGACACATTTTTTGCAACGGTATCACGGTCTACCAGCACAATACTCTTGGCGCCTTGGCGTTATACCAAAAATAGTTTTATCAAATTATGTTTTTAATTACTGTTTCTTATTCCAATTATTTCCGAACCCGGGGACTGCTTCGTATAATTTTTGGATTCCAATTTTCATCAAATATAACAGCAATTAAAACCTCTTCAAAGTACAATAAATTTTTGCATAGAAATTGGGGAAATAACAGCCTCATCGAAATAGGGTAGTCCTGTGGTTGATGCAAAGATCGTGCACTACGGCGAGTTCTGAGTTAAAGCTCAAGAATTTAATATCGATATGAATGCAAATTAGCATTATAACAGATTCAGGAGACGCGCGGTACGCGATAAACACCGCGAATTCGTCACGTCTCCTGAAATCCACTTACAACTTTGGCTAAAGTTGCTTAAGGTCCGACAGGCCAATCTGTCAAAACTGGAATCAAAAGGCGGCGCGGCCGGAAAAGCATTTACCGCGTCGCCGGAGAAAGAACCTGAGACGGAAACAATCCGTGATTTTAACAAGGACTTGCTAAAAATTGAATAGGCTCTTGTATAAAGAAGTGATTCGTAAATTAAAATCGATTTCAGATTTGGAAGATTCGTTTAACTACAGAAAGTTCTATCCTACCCTCTACTTTTTTATAAATCTGTGTAAAATGTCGTATCAGAATGCAACATTCTTGTGAATTCCTCCACTATATTTTTAAGTTCGGCGAGGGTGACTACAGTGTTATTTATTGTTAAATGTGTGTTATAGTGTTAAGTGTTAACTGCGTCTCTATAGGATGTGATCGAAATCTGTGTGTAGTAAAGACACATCTATGCTCGCCCTTTCAATCAATTTTGGTTTTAGTTTTTTTCGTGCAACTTTAGAAGTTTTTCAAATATTAGTATGAAAATTGGCGAATACGGATTTCTTGAGATGAGAACAAGGTGTATAATTCATACACCTTTTCTTTTTTTTTTTAATTTTAGTTTTCTGCAAGTCAGTAAGCGTGTATTAATATCTTGTTGGAATCTGCATAAATTGCACCAGCGTTTCTTATTACGGAAATCCTTTTTGTAGCTTTTTTCTGTGAAAACAAATCAGATAATTAATAAATACATGTTTTTTAAAATGGAGCACCCTATATATATTATTGCATTTTCGAGAAGCCCTTTTTCCCTGGATTTCAAATATATGATATTGTATAGGTCTATCTTAAATACTTCTTGACATATTTGACATTCAAAATGCAAATGAGCTGCTTTATTGCAAGAAGGGTGAGCCATGCTTGCCAAAACACAAATGATACCAAAAATAAAAGATAGGCCACGAAAATAATTATTTTATTGTTTATTCAATTTTGACATTTCAAATCGTCATTATTAACTCCATAGCAACAACCGTAAATAGTTGTTTATTCACTAGTAAAATAAAAAAAAATTTCTACGACTGCTTTGAAAAGGACTACTAACTACGCACTACTATATGTATTACTCCAATCAATAGGTATGAGAGGGTACCAAAAATTCTAACAGCCAACAAAAAATATGGTCGTATAGAATAAAACATTCTAAGAAACATAGCGTCAAAAGCCCGTGAATCCTCGATGTCCTTCATAACCTAAAAAATTCGTTGAAAAAAACGGTTTTTCACGTAAAAAAAACTAAAACTCGTAGAGAAAAAAGTTAAATGAGAAAGTTGTAGGTATTAAAAAGATCTATCGATTCACTTTTTGTCGATGTCGGTGCATTACATTTCGAGATAAATCGAAAAAACCCTCAAAAATCGACTTTTTTTGTTTTTCGTGTATCTTTTTCAAATTAACGTTGTTAAACTTGTTATTCAGTGAAAATGTAGCCTGTAGCAAGGCAAATAAGTGCCTTTTTTTCAAATTTTTTTTTTAATTTTTCGAGATATATTTTTTATTTGGAGATTTTTCGAAAAAAAGGTCAGACAATTTTTTATTCTATACGAAATCGGCTCCTCTTGCTAGACGGATAGTCCTACAGAAACGTTTTTGGGCTTAATCGTTTCTGTAGGACACTCCGTCGAGCAAGAGGAGCCGATTTCCGAGAAGACCTTTTCCTAAAAATCAATATACCTCGAAAAATAAAAAAAAAATCGAAAAAAGGCACTTATTTGGCTTGTCACAGGCTACATTTTCACCGAGTAACAAGTTTAAAAACGTTAATTTGAAAAAGATACATGAAAAACAAAACAGTCGATTTTTGACGGTTTTTTTCGATTTATCTCGAAATCTAATGCACCGATCGACATCGACAAAAAGTGAATCGATAGATCTCTTTAATACCTACAACTTTCTCATTTAACTTTTTTCTCTACGAACTTTAGTTTTTTTACGTGAAAAACCGGTTTTTTACGTAAAAAACCGTCTTTTTCAACTTTACGAATTTTTTAGGTTATGAAGGACATCGAGGTTTGACGCTATGTTTCTTAGAATTTTTTATTCTATACGACCATATTTTTTATTTGCTGTTAGGATTTTTGGTAAATTTAACATTGGGCCGTTCCCTATTCATTGGACTATATTGCATACTGCAACGTTCAGGCGGAGGTTATTTTATACACCACTCATTTAATTTTGCATTACAGATTATTTTGCAATTTTAGGCAGTCAGGCCCCCATTAAACTATATTGAGCAGAATATTTTTATAGCGTCCGTCGGCGTACAGTAACAAATGCACATCAAGGTCTTTCACAATGTCATTGATGAATATAATGAAGAGGAGTGGACCAAGGATTGACCCTTGAGGCACTCCTGAAGCTACAGAAATCTCTTTGGACAGTAAACTGCGGCATTCAATGAACTGCGTTCTACTAGTTAAATAAGACTTAAATAGGTCAAGCAGTGGCATAAACATTCCAACTCTTTCAAGCTTTTCAAGTAAGATGCGATGATCTAACCGATCAAAGGCCCTGGAGAAATTTGTATAAATTACGCCCACCTGGCATTCATATCAAGATTCTGGCCAATAACTTGAGTGATGCACAATAAATTTGTTACTGTTCATCTATTACGCATGAAGCCAGGTTGATGAATAGAAATCTGTCCCTAAACGTACGGGTACAATACGTCATGTAGAGAGCAATTTCGAAAATTGGCAAAACTACATATTATTGTTATAGATCTGTGGTTCTCAAAATTATTCCTATCACTCTTTTTAAACACGGCACATTCGGAATAACACAGATATACAGCGTTAAGTTAAACAATATAGCGAGAGGTTCGACCAGAGCATAAGCACAGTCTAGAACAGTAAATGCTGGAACAAAGTCCTACATGAAGAAAATCCAGGCAGTGGAAAACATCGCCCTCAGGACGGCGGTCGACGCACCATGGTACGTGAGAAACGCAGACATCGTCAGAGACCTGGAGTACACCACGGTCACTGAAGTCATCCGGGAACGAGCGAAGAAGCTGTACGCCCAAGCAGAGGAGCACGGGAACCCGCTAATCAGACAGGCCACTGATTACGACCCTGCCGACGCCCCGAGGCACAAACGGCCGAGGGTACAGCTTCTGGACAACGGGTGAGTATAACTTATATTTCCCGCTAACCGATCTGTTTCAGATACCCCAGGACGGACCACCACTACCAGAGACATGACGTTTTTCTACCCAAACCCAACCTCCTTGCGGGCGTCGGACAACATACCGTCCAACGCCCGTTGTCCTACCTGCTCCGTGGAGTCCGAAAGTGCTAAGAAAGCACTTAGGGTCTCCACACTCCCGAGCTACACAGCTCATATCCTTACCTTTCCGATGATCCGGGGTAGGACACACCTTTACTGTGTCCTACGTACCGGCAGTCAATCCCAGCCAAAACTTCCTAAAACCCAACTAGACCGATGACTACCCACGGGGGTGACAAGCTGGCGAAGAAAGAAAATATCAAGACAAGAAGAGCGCCAGAAGAGACCTCTGCCAGCGAGGTTGAAGAGCCAGGACCAGAGGAGGTCCGCAGAAAATACCACGACACATCTCGCATTTGCGGGCTGGGTCTGGTAGAAGTAAGCGGGCCCACCTATCACGAAGGCCGGTCCAGGTCTACAGAGATAATCTAGGAGCAAAGAGTAGTAGTCCTACTCGGCCCTAGTTATCGAGACCGTCATCAAGCCAATGGATATTGGCGCGTCATCAGGACCTTTAGTAAGCTTTATGTAACGCGGTTAATACATCGTTGATAATAAACTATGAATATGAATCATTTGCATTATCAGTAATGTTTACCGGTGTGGTGAATGAATCAACAATATCTTGCATGGCGGTAAAATTTTTATCGCTGTATATTAAATCATCCGGAATGTTTGACATATTGAATTTAGAATTGCTGTAACCCCAAAATGACTTTATGTCATTTTTTACATTACGTTCAATATTTCTTAGAGAGGTCTTATGCACAATATCGACATCTATATTTATTTGATTTCTAATAAGTTTAAACTGATTTACAGGTTTTACTGAATTAGTAGATTTGGTTACTAGGCATGCATTTAATTTTGTTTGTGTGACTGAAACCTGGCTACAAGTGCACGATCCATCCTGTGCCGTTGCCATACCAGATTATAAATTTTTTAGACGTGATAGGCTAAGTAGAGGTGGAGGTGTGGGAGTATATGTAAAGAATGATATTGCCTGTGAAGTTATTAGATTTGATTTTGAACTCGATGCAGCGCTTGAACAGGCTTAAATTCAAAATTTCTAATAAGAAATATGCGTTAGGAGTTCTTTATCGCCCACCGAATAGTAGCTTGTTAAACTTTGTCGAGCAGGTTGACACTATTTTATCGGTAGTATTTCCTACTGTAGATGAGATTATTTGCGTAGGTGATATGAACATTAACCTTTTAAATAATGATAATAATTGCAATGCTTTGATTCTTATGGCTTCAGCCAACTGATTAACGAGCCAACTAGAATTGCTGCGCAGTCGTCCACTCTACTTGATCCCATTTTCGTTAGTAATAAAAGTTCAGTTAAGACGTCGGGACTGTTATTGCCGATCTCATTTCTGACCATCATTTAGTATACTGCGAGTATACTTGTCAAATTCCGAAATTTAAGCCAAAGATCATTAAATTTCGGGATTATAAAAACTTTGATATCAACCAATTTAATAGAGATCTGGTCGAACAGCCTTGATTTGACATTATACGTGAACAAGTTATTGATAATAAAATAGATATGTTCGCATTACTAATTCTTGAATTATTTAACGCTCATGCACCTGCTCGAACAGTAAGAGTTACAAAGCCTAAATCCTCCTGGATGACTAATGCACTACGTTTAATGGTTGATCAAAAGAACAGAGCACTTAAAAAATATAAAAGATCAAATAACAATACAGATTATGAAGAGTATAAACGCTTACGTAATCTAACATCAAGTGCTTTGCGCAACGAAAAGAGAGCCTATATCCATAACTTTGTACAAAATGAAAAAAACCCCAAAAAAAAAACTTGGAAGGCCCTGGTTAAATTGAGAAAAAGTAATTATGCTATTCCAGAGCGCCTAGCAAATTCCCATGAGATAAACAGGTTCCTCACCAGTAGGATTAATCCTAATGAACAAGTTTGCTCTGATACAATTAATTATTATGAAAATTACATGTTTAATCCAAACATTAATTTTTCGTTTAATATGACTACTGTTGAGGATGTCACTAGTATTATTCATGAATTAAAATCTACAGCTTATGGTATAGATGACATCTCAAGTACGATGTTAAAATACTGTTCTCCATTTCTTGATATATACATCGTTCACATCATTAATTGTTGTATAGAGCATAATTACTTCCCTAAAAACTGGAAACTAGCAATTGTCAATCCGATACCTAAAATAGCAAATCCAGTTACATTTGGTGACTTGAGACCTATAAGTATTTTATCCGTCCTATCAAAAATTATGAAAAAAGTATTGTATAAACAATTATTTTCGTATTTTACACAAAATTATATATTGCCCAAACATCAGTCAGGTTTCCGGAAATCTCACAGCACATCAACTGCTTTGGCTGATATTTTACATAATATAGTTTCTGTTGTCGATGATGGTGATGTGGCAGCACTTATCCTACTTGATGATTCAAAGGCTTTCGACACCATAAACCACAAAGTAATTCTGTCAAAATTAAAATACTATGGTATTGAAGTCCGTCTTTGAATTTAATAAAATCCTACTTGACAGAACGGCAACAGAAAGTAAATGTTGAGCATAATCTTTCCAACGCTATAACATTACTAGCAGGAGTACCGCAAGGTTCTGTTCTAGGTCCTTTACTTTTATCATCTACACAGCGGATTTAATGTCAACCTTTTCTAATTGTTACTCGCACGCATATGCTGATGATAAACAATTGGTTTATAGAGTCGACATCGACAATCTTCCAGCTTTTGAAAATCATGCAAATACAGATCTAGATAATTTATTCAAAAAATCGAAAAGCTGCAACTTGTCTTTAAACAATAACAAATCTTGTGTATTATTTTTTGGCTCACAAAAAAGGTTGATATTGTGAAATCTTCATTAAACATCAAAATAAATAATGAAAACATTCCTGTAGTGGACCATAAAAATAATCTAGGTCTAATAATAGACAGTAAGCTAAAATTTACACAAGTTAGTAAGATTGTGCAAAAATCATATGTAGCCTTAAAGCTCTTGTATGCTAATAAAGAACTTCTAACTTTTGGTCTTAAAAAAACGTTGACTGAAACTATGGTGCTTTCTAATTTCAATTATGGAGATTATATTTATAGACCTCACCTTAATGCTATCGACAAAGCTCGCATACAACGAGTTCAAAACTCCTGCTGTAGACTCATTCATAACCTGCGTAAATATGATCACATTTCTACCAAGTTTAAAGAACTATCCTGGTTAAACATGGCTAACAGATGGAAGCATCATCTGGCATGTACAGTTCATAAGGTGATATTGACCTCCACTCCTGCTTACCTCAAAGAGATGCTAATAGAGCGCAGTAATTTTCACCAAATTAATTTAAGAAATTTTCATTCTCATCACATTCCGAGACATCGCACTACGCTTTTTCGTAAAAGTTTTCTTTACAACGCAGTTAGTATTTATAACTCTCTACGTTATCATCTAAAAGAATTGCCTATCCCACGGTTTAAACAAAAATCTAAATTATATTTTCTTCGTTCACAATTATGATATTATTTTGTTCCTTATCTTTTAATGAATACACTATCATGCTTCATAACTTCAATTAGTATAAATTACTTGTTATTATTTTCAATTATTATTATTTATTCTTTTTGTAGTCTTTTATATTTTTATACTAAGAATTTTTAAATCTATTTTTTTTTTGTGTAGAGGTTAAGTGTAAGAATAGCACCTCGTGTGCTAAACTTCGCCTCATTTTTGTAATAATATCATCACATATATGTGTATATTTATAAAAATAAATAACAATTATTATTATTATAACTTCCGGATCGCTTGTTTTTTTTTTTGTAGCGCTTCCAAAGCAAGAATTTGGTTTTAATATATTTTATAAATAGGCCGTTAACCACGGAGGATACTTTTTACTAGCATTCCGAAGAATGTATTTAAAAACACATATGTCTAGTAACAATAACAGTCATGGAGTTATCTTTTTGGCATAAAGTGCAAGAAATGATTTTTCGAAACTTTTTATGCAAAAAAACCGGTTACGGTAAGAAAATTCCAGATAATTGTTTGCTTGTACGTATTATGACAGCTAGAATACTAACTCGGGTTGTAAGATTCATCGCCGTTGATACCATCCTGATCCGCCCATCCATTGTAAATGTAGATATACCGAACCCAAGTTTCAATCCGAGAAAAACACAAAACCAAGTGTGGACAGACAGATAGCCCACAGATTTGGGCATAAACATCGCATGCCAATTGTACCGGATTTTGAGGAAGAAAGGCGAGACACCTTGCACGCCACTGAAATATTCACATTTCTTACAACACGTACCTTATCAATAAACACCGATTACAAACAACTCATCATCCTCGTAACCCAAAACGCTACCCAAAGAGCTATTTCTACATTACTAACAATGGCTGGGCCTGTTTTTCAACTGAAATGTTTGAGATTTTCCAATTTTAATAGTGCAAATCCGCCTTGATGTATTACAGAACAATCGCGTAAAAGTTAACAAACAAAACATCCCGACAAAGCTTGTCTGCTTTTCTTTCGTTTACAATGAATACGGCGTTTATTACATTTAGCTTCTGTGTATATACAGAACTTCAGCAAATAGAACTTGCATTGCTTTACTACAACGATATTTTATCTATACAGAAACAGTTGTGATTTCCAATCCCTCCATGTTATTTTCTCGGTGCATTTCCTCGACTTATGAATTCTTCGAAATGAAATTCAATTTACGTCCTCGGCATAATTCATTCCTGCTTTCCATCTTATTTTTGCGCTGCAGTATGCGATGACAGGATGTAACGTCTGCACCCGACTTCTGTTGTGCACCGCGATTTGCATGAGCTTTTTTCCTGTGCGGATTTAGTTATTTCGTTCCTATTTGTACAATTCGCTGCGAACAGGACGATAATTAATTTAGAGGTTTAACGGCGTAATTGCAATTTCGTTTTTATCAGACTCTGTAAATCATTCGTACGTTTCCTGGTGGAGAATTCATTTGTAAACGACATTCAAATAAAAAAATTATAATATGGAAATTGTATAGGAAATACCCTTTCTAAGTTTCCCGTCAGATTAAACGTTGTCAAGAAGAATCGCGTTATGTGTACGCCTACGCCCCTGCCTCATAGAATATACGAGAAAGGCCAGAAACGCCGCGAAGGATAGGCTGGATGATTCTAGAAGAATGAAACGGGTACATAGTAGTGAGACTATAGCAGATGGAACTCGTAATTAGTTTGTACTAATGTGTATGATGGCTTAATTTTTGTAATTAAGTATTATATGACTGATGGTTGAGAGGTAAGCGCACTTGCCTCTCACCCAAAAGTTCCAGGTTCGATTCCCGGTCGATTCAATGGAAAATATTGTGAGAGGGATTTTTCCACTATACACGGATATTGGGTGTGTCTAGTGTTTCTAAATGTGTAGCCTCCTCCCAGACAAGGCTCTTCTAGAGCCTTAAGGGATAAAGGGGGAATTACCTGTGGTGTTATTTATGATCTATTATTTATTATTCAATAAAGTAGTGGTTAGTGAAAAACCTACATAAATGGTGTTTACTGTAGATTGTAAACACAACAATTGGCGTCAGAAGCGGAATTGCAACAGGATTTCTGAGGAAAAGTGATATACAAATATCAAAGGAGACCTATTGGTTTGGACCCATTTTGTAGAAATATTTGACTTGGACCTGATATAGACTTTAAATAAGACTTCTTATTGATGTTTCGAGAAATTTTTGATGAAAACAAAAGGCATGGCGGCCGAAAAACAAATGCAGAATTAAGAAAAATGATGTTAGATCAATGTCAAGAAGACAAAAAAAGAACAAGAGACGCCAAGAAGACAAAGAAGAACAAGAAAAACGACGTCAAGGAGAAAAAGAAAAACAGGATAGACGTGAAGAAGAAAAAGAAAGAAAACGCCAAGAAGAAAAGGACGAACAAGTCAGAAAACGTCAAGAAGAAAAAGAATTCGAGGAGGAACAAGAAAGACGACGTCAAGAAGAAAAAGAAGAACAAGAAAGACGTAAAAAGAAACCGTCAAGAAGAAAAGGACGAATTGAGAAAAATTATACAGGTGCAACAAGATGCTATCCTGTCAGCCACTAATGAGGTCAAGGAAAAAGTAGATAAAGTTGAACAAAAAGTTGGTAACGTCGAAGGAGAAATCAGTGACATTAAGGGAAAAGTTACCGACGTCGAAGGCAAAGTGAATACAGTCGAAGAAGAAGTAAGTGAAGTTAAAGGGAAGGCAAATATGGTCGAAGAAGTAGAACGACTTAAGCGACAGTTAAGAGAAAAAGGAGACTAGCTAGTATTATCATCGTCAGGTCCTCGATTACTACCGCCCTCCTTTGATGATCAAATTTCATGAACGACATATAAGACAGTTTGAGGCTGCGGCATGCGCAAACAACAGGAATAATGAAGACAAGGCCATAGCATTAACTCTAGCATTGAGAGGACAAGCTGTAGAATTGTTGCAGACGATACCAGCGGCGCAGCAAAAGGATTTTAAAGTTGCTGCATTCGACTTAAGATATGGTGACCAACACTTCAATTATATGGGACTCAGCTGAACTCACGTATACAAAAAGCCGGGGAGAGTTTACGCGAATTTGAGGCTGCGGTGGAGAGATTGGCACAATTGGCTTACCCAGATGCGCCAAGGCTGTTCCAGGAGCAATTTGCAGTTGAAACGTTTATTGATGGCATAAAAGCGAGAAGATCAGACGGGTCCTTCGACTATCTAGTGAAGCATTGATCCATGCACTTGAGGTAGAGGCTGTATTCCTCGTGGCACAGAGTAGGAGCCGTTTCAGTAGAAGGAATCCCAATCAGAGGAAACGAATTTATACACCAAAATCAAGGATTTGCAAGATCAATTAATGACCAAGACAAGTTTCCTAGGAAAACACAAAAATCGACAAGGAGGTGTAAAGCCTAGCGGAGGTATCCGATGTTACTGTTGCAGAAAACCAAGGCATATGATGCGAGATTGTTGACAATGAAACCTTGGGTTAGCAAACACTGCAAGGAAAGAGGAAATCAGCTCCGAATAGACGAAAGTGATGGGTATGCTAAAGGACATAGAGAAAATGGTCGCACAAGTGCTGAATGAATTAAGTTCGCGAGCCGAGTGAAAACAGGAATCGCAACCACCGGAACGGAAGCCGAAGCAGCAGCGAAGTGGTGAAAGGCTGACAAAAGGAACCCGTTGTTATAATTGCCGCAAATTGGGGCATGTCGAGAGGTACTGTCGCCAGAGGCACCTTAAGAAAGTGAATGCCGAGGATGTAACAGAAGTGAAGGCGGTTAAGACTTAAGGGCTGGGCAAAGGAAGTTGTATGGAAAGAACAACGACGAGATTGGACCACTACAACAAAGAAAAAGGAATCCGCCCAGAATGGAAGGACGTTTCTAGCGGAAGTGTTGGACTGAATGTTTTATGGACGCAAAGGGATTCTCTAAGGACTATTACGGAGAGCATGGGAGAGCCCGGGTGGGAAGTTACCATGCGGCTGGTGAGACCCAGGAGCCGGGTACCAAAAGTACTTCGGGAAGTGCACGCAGGAATGTCCGGAGAGCATTTTGGTAAATATAGGACACTGGCTAGAGTACGAGAACGATTTTACTGGATAAATAGCCGTCAGGATGTAGAGGCTTGACGTCGGAGTTGCAAAGTTTGTCCAGATGTGGCTGCCAGAGGGTCAGTTACAGGGAGGGGTGACAACAACTGGTATGTAATTTAAATGAAAGTTAGTGATCGAAAAATCAGCCCAAGTTTTTAGTACCTGTACATCGTGATAGAATAGTACTATCAGTACAGTAATTTTAAATAAAGGTAGTTTTCCTATTAGTACATGATAGCACTTTGTATTTGTTCATATTCAAAAAAAGTTTACCTACTTAATACACACAAATCTTGTAATTTATTAATATCAAGCTGTAGGCTATCACAATCATCCTCTAAGTCGATACTTCTATATAATTTCGCCTGCAAACAGCAGTTTGGTACGGTTAAATTGAGAGCACAAATCATTTATGAATATTAAAAACAAGGGAGGCTAGAGATTAGAGCCTTGTGGAACTCCAGAGGTGGTTAGGAAGATTTCCTAACTATAACCTTTATACGAGACATACTGCCTCCTGTCTAATAAATACGTTGTGAAAAATAATCTTAGAGAGGTACTAAACCCGAAATTATATTATTTATTTAATAGAAAGGCATGATATATTTTATCAAATCATTTTGCTGATTAGCAGATTGTACACATATTAATCAGCTACGTATTTCATAGATAACATATATCATAACATTTGACTTGAAATACGAACTACATTGCTCTTAAATAAAGTGCACAAAAATTCAACTGCTTTCTGAATTGTGATTTATTGAAAAGTTAATGCTAGGCCTTTCACAAGTTCCAACTGCACTAATATATTTTACATAAAAGTGCATTTTCTATTAGAAGTTATTTTGAATAAAAGGCAGTATCAGAAATCTGGGCCATTTACGAAATTATGAACGGGTTATTAAATCTTTATTCAGATATTTTATCGCGATGCGACGGGCTAAAATTACTCCATTTCTCCTAATGGAAAATTATTTTGCATATGACGTTCTAAAACAAGCACACAAGTCAAATATGAAAAATTTTACAGATTGGTTGAAAAGCACGGATATAAATTCAGTTTATTTTCATTTTAATTGATAAATTGAAATGATTTAAGGACATTATTCGTCGTACTGCTTCTCTGAATGCGACACATGCTATGTGATTCTCGAATATACAAAAACAGACAGTCGATTCTTTTGTAAAAACAACTTAACAAACATATTAATCAAATTGCGATTCGATATTGTTACGGGTTTATTATCTCCAGCAAACACCCTGTACGTGAGTTCAAATGATTGCAACAAGAATCTTCACAAACCACTGATTTATTAATCACTACTATAATAATTCGCAACTTGTTACTGTTCTTTATCTTATCAGATATACTCATATCGGAACTAAACTGTACTAACCTAATATATAACTCTGAACTCTCTGCTCGAATTCATTCCTTAAATATATACGTCAAACGTACTCGAATTTTCCATCTTCCAGAACCCGTCTCGAATAGCCTCGAAATTTCTACAGTTTTCTGGGTGTTAATGGAGGTTCGTCAGTTGCCACAAAGATGGCGCTACCACCTAATATGCAGGTTTCCCTTCATTCTAACAACAGGGATTAGACCTTTCTACTAAAGATTAGAAGAGATAAAAACTAACAGTTAAAGTTAAAAATTATAACATATATCAGCAACATTCCTCTGGACTCTTAATTTATTTTAAGATTTCTACTTGCAAAGTTAGAATTGACACAGCATTCCAATTAAGATGTGCTTTCAAAAATTAATGTGCAACATATTCAACTCGTTTCCTAACTGTACTGAACGTAATCGTACTATACAACCTATCATTCAGATTCACTAGTTGTAAATATTTCTGTTCGTTATATTACTTGAATTCAGTGATCTATAGGACAAGAAATATTTGAATGAATGATGAAGTTAGAAATGTCATGAAACATTGAGAATGTACTAAAGTTAATGGACATGGACAAACATAATACCTTATGTATACAGATGATTTGGTCATCCTAACTCATGCCAAATTTAACAACACGCTAAGGGTGGATATGTAGCAGGTCTTAAATGTTATAAAATGGGCAGATAAGGAAGTAGTAAATATTAGTCCTTCTAAGTCAACTATGATAACATTCACCACAGGAGAGAAATTAGAGATCATTAAAATCCAAAAGAGAACAAATACAACTGACAGGGTGGTAAAAATCTTGGGATAACACTAGATTCACGACTTACCTGGAACATACCGTGAAAAGAGAGCACAGGCCAAAGTTATCATGGCCAGGAGCCTAATTCTCAAGCGTAAAAGATAGGAGCATTTACACCACCAAAATCAAGGTTCCCACAAACATTGGAATTTTGAATTTCCTGACTTTCCCTGATTTTCCAGGAAATTATAATTTTCGACGACCATAATATGAATATTTATCACATTCTATTAAAACCTGTTTATAAGTCGATATTAATGTATTAATATTCGTCAGATAAACAAGGAAAAATATAGGAAACTATTAAAGTAATTTTTGTCGTTATGTTGTTTATAAGAATTTATTTGAAATGTTGAATAGTTAAAATTCCACCTATATTAATTTAAAATGCACAGAAATTCATTAGCCAGGTGACACAAAACGTAAAATTAAGACTCAAACATTGCCTTCCCTGAACACAATTTATATAGGTATAGAGATATAAACTATTATACATAAACATTAATATATTTTACTATAGTGCACTCTTATTTCCGCTTTGACGATTATTGAAAACATTAGTTGGGTATTTGTTCGATTCTTATTTTTTCTTTGTACATTTTTTAATTATTTAATTTCGTATGAAATATTATTTTTCTATATTATATATAACATTAATGTACCATTTTATTACTACTTATCTCATTTCTTAAATTTATTATTTTTTGCTACATTGTGGTCTTGTACTTTTTGTCCACTTCTCCCCACTCCTCCTTTTTCTGTGTCCTAATAAAACTAGAGAGAGAAGAGTCGATGAGAAGCTAGTGACGAGTGCAGACCCTGATTCGAGAAGCTACAATTTTTTCTTACTACTTTCCGCTACTTAGTGCATTACATATATTTTGTATATTATTTACCCCGGCCGGTGGTTACTTCGTGCAACTGGAATTTACACATATTACGATAAGGACTGCGACACGCCTGGATACTTCCCGGTCTTCCCCTATAAATTTGGTAAGTGCAAGACCATCCATTATTCATTTGTATTTATTATACATTACAAAATTTGCAAATGTGTAAACAGGAGTTCTAAGAAACCCGGCATAAAAGAATCAGCTATAAAAATTAAATACAATCCACTTATAAAAAATACCAAAAATTACAGTATTTATAAATAAATATAAATAACGTCACAGAAATTTGACAACCCCCAATTCCAGAAGCCAGAGCTTGTGCGGATGGGGGTTATACATTGAAAGAAAACGCGGACATATAACCATTTCCTCCAACAGTGCCAGTGCCGGAGCCAGGATTCGAACCCGGTGGTGCGATGTCCGTGTGATTAATCGCGATTGCCACCTCGCGCCTTAACCCACTCGGCTATCGACCAGACAATTTAGCTAATAACTTTCATACAAAATATCTAGTATTGAATGAATATAATACTGTTGATCTATTCTTATCAACCTAGTACAGTAAATAAAGGATATCACAAGGACATCATCAAAAAGTGAAGAATTAATTCTTTATTTATATTTCAATTATATTTAATAATTTATTACTTCCACGTCCAGTGGAAGTATAGTAACGCAAATATGTCATTATCAGCCACCCCCACCCCACTGTCACCTCCACACTATTATGAAAGAGAGTAAAAAAAAAATTAAGATGTGATTTAGTGTGTACATACAAGAACGAAACGTATCAAAAATTTTTTCTGGCGTTACCATCTCTACCACCCCCACCCCATTAATAAAGGGAGTAAAAAATTAAATTGGTATTTAGTGTGTATACGAGAACCAAGGGCCTTTAAAATTTATTTTGGCATTAGTTACCACTTCTACCACCCCCCACCCTATTTTTTAAGGGAATAAAAAATTAAAATGAGATTTAGTGGGTATACGAGAACCAAGGGCTTCTAATTTTTTTACATTTGCCACCCCCTCTATCGCCCCCACTCTATTATTAAATATTACATTAAGATTTAGTGTGTATAAGACTTGGCTACAAAATCTGGATGTGGAAGTAGTGATTCCTTAGGCAGCGATTTTTTATTATGAAATAGCATGTTCTACCACACATAGGTACTCTCTAAGTAAGGCTAGTAATGCAAATAGTTGTATTAGAGAATAATATGTATTATCATATAATATTAGACGGGGCCGGTTTAATTTTTTTTTACCAAAATGTATTCAAATAGATAATTCAAATTTTCTAGGTAATTGTTGTGCAGTAGAAAATCAATTCAAAGTATTTTATGTGATTGAAATGAAACTGAAATTGACTGAAATTCCACGTTTTTACTGAAATTTCTTGGATTCTCTAGCTTTTGCAGGTTTTCAGGTTGGTGAGAACCCTGATAATGAACATTCACATCCCGGCTGTTCTTCTGCGCTTTGAAATCGGTATTTAACAGAACGGATGATGCAGCGTTACCAGACTAATATCTAATGTAAAAGTGTAGAATTTATGTGAAATTTATTGGATGTAATCCGCTATTGGGGGTAATGTCGTCACAAAGTGCATAAAGATCTGCTAGAGAGATGCATCAATCAGAATTTGTTATGAGGCGCATAGATTTAGGTTCTAGGACTTTTAGTTCTTTCACTGCCATGACCAACGTGTTGCACCACGGCGCCAATGCCGCGTATGTGATATCACCATAATATAAATTTATATTTTTTATTTTGTTGGTTAAGTCCGCTACCCCTGACAAAGAGGGGGTACAGGCTCCTGGACATAAAATAGACCTTTCGCATCGTCCTGTTTATGTGTGTATTGTTAAGTCAGTATCCGGTCCAGTCTAACCCCTAAGTACTTCACTAAAATTTATGTAAAGATACTGAAAATATACTAAAGACTCTCTCCCCCTGCGATGACTTTTACAAATGTTACATATTAATATTCAGAATCTTTCACAAACTCAACGGAATAACGAATTAAATGAAAAACGGCGTAATTTTTTCCTAAAGCCCTTTAATACGCCATTGGAAAATTCAAATTACACAAATTTCCTCAATTATCGCAATCCCAAGTGGAACTTGCCAACAATATTTCTTCCTCTTACAATTTCACGAAATTACAATATGAAGTAATCTGTTTATGGACTTTAAAAAGCGAGCACGCTAAATAAATTAATTTTACACGGGAGTTAACAATCCTGCATTAACGTGATATTTAACGAAATTTCAACGGGATTTTATATTTATCTACTTAGACTCACCCTCTAAGCCGAAATCCCCACTCAGTACTTCCGAGAGATAATTTATTAATAGCAACAGAACAGGGAGCACTGTTTCAATAATTCAGGGCCGACTACAAAAACTCCAAATCGAGTTTTTGTTATTTCATGATTAAAATTTAGGTTACACGTCGCGTTCGCCGTCCTCCGCCGTTAAAATTATTTATGCCGGTACCTACTGTCAGAATCGGAAATCGCTGTGAAACAGTAAAAAAATCTGTAAATGAATAATATTTCATCGTAAATGGCTTTGTGAAATGGTAACATTTTTTAAAATTAGCATCGCTAAATGATATAGCGTCATTAAATGTTTATTTTATTTATTTATAGGTACAGGGTTGGAAAAAATATAGAATAATCGCTATACAGGGTGTCTCACCGGGAACTGAATCGATCGATATAGAGAAAAGTATGCATCAGAAAATTTTGAAAATTTAGATAATTACTAATGTCGGTATGGCCAATCCAACTAAAATAATTACAAGCAGCTGACACTTCCGCTTATACCGGAAGTCTATACCAACTTGCTTATTTCAAATGAAACACCCTATATATTTTAAGGTTTTCAAAAAGAGCATAAAATTCTGAGTCGAAAATATGTAGAATATCCTATACCTAAACCTAGCCGTTTCAGAGATATTTAACATTTTATAGAACATTTGACAGGAGCAACGGTTTGCAAGATCCGTTATAACTTTCTTCGTGTAAAAGATCCTCATTTGCTCCTTGTCACATAAAAAGAACACAAGGAGAACTATGTTCTACAACTGAAATACATTCAATAATATTGTACCAAGTGTTCCGTTTTCGCGTTACATTTTGTCAATTTCAAACCGCGAAAACTTGTTTAGGTCAAATGGAACACCCTGTATTTTTTTACGTCAAGTTGTGTAAAATTGAATTCTTTTTTACTGATATTAGCATTGTGGGGGTTAAAGTTACAACTTTTTGAAATATTTGCGATTCTATTAGAAATTCATGAATTGTTGTGATCATTATTTTATGTCAAAAATGCCAGCACGTTTAAATTACACCCACGAAGACTTTTTAAATTTGTTTATTATTTATGGAGAATGTGACAAAGTAATATCAAAAACTTGCAGCACATTTGCTACTCGATATCCAGAAAAACGGAAACCGTCACCAAACACCGTAAAACGCATACTGGAAAATTTTAAAAATTATGGCTCTGTCAAGGCAAAAATGCAAAGAAGAAAGCCTATTGTTGATGACGAAAACATTGAAATAGTCATTCTGGGATATTTTCATGCATTTCCAAGGATGTCATTAAGACAAGCTGCTCTGGAATCGGGACTATGCAAGGGTTCAATTCACAGAATCTTATTAAAACATAAGTTTCACCCGTTTTCATTCCATATGGTTCAAGGATTAAAAGAAACAGATATCCTAACAAGACAGAATTTTTGTGAGTTTATTCTAATAAGGTCTGAGGGTCACGATTCTTATTTGGGAAATATTATATGGACAGATGAAGCAAAATTTACTAAAAAATGGGCTTTTTAATAGACACAATTGGCATTATTGGAGTGACTCAAATCCTCATAAGTTCAGGGAGCAGGAAAGTTGGCAGTTCAATGTTTACTGTGCCATAAGAAACGATATAGTGGTGGCATTACAATTTTATCAGGAAAATTTAAACGGTAAATTAAATTTTCTCTTCTGCTAATATGTAAAGGTAAATTTTTGTTTTTTTTTTTTTTTTAGGTGAAAGGTATGTGAATATCAAAATTTGAATAATAACTATTAAGAAAACTTACCTCTCGCCGAACATAGAAACATTTTTTATCAGCACGACGGTGCTCCCCCACATAACGCATATTTAATTAATAATTATTTACAAGAAACTTTTTATGATCAATGGATTGCCAATAATGGACCTTTCTTATGGCCTCCTCGCTCGCCCGATTTATCAGTTCTGGATTATTTCATTTGAGGAAGTTAAAAATGTTAAAAAGTTTATGAGAGCCCATTAACAACCATTGAAGATTGTATGCAAAGAGTAAGAAATGCATTTCAAAACATATCACAGGATTCAATTAGAAGAGCTACCCATGAGGAACTATTCCGAAGGAGCGAAAAATGTGTCGAGGGCGGAATTTTGAGCAATTATTAAATTAAAATGAGATCATATTTTAAATTGATCTTATCTCTGCTATTTTAGTTCATGCCATATCTTCAATTCGATTAATACGCATGTTAGTGTTAGTGTTATTTTGCCTTTTTGTGGATATCGAGTAGCAAATGTGCTGTAAATTCTCGATATTACTTTATCACATTCTCCATAAATAATAAACAAATTTAAACAGTTTTCGTTGGAATAATTTAAACGTGCTGGCATTTTTTGACATAAGATAATGACTGATTTTTCTAATCATGGCTATTTTGATGAAATGATTACAACAACTCATGAATTTCTAATAAAATCGCAAATATTTCAAAAAGTTGTAACTTTAACCCTCACAATGCTAATATCAGAAAAAAGGGAATTCAATTTTACACAACTTGACGGACGTAAAAAAATACAGGGTATTCCATTTGCCCTAAACAAGTTTTCGCGGTTTGAAGTTGACAAAATGTAACGCGAAAAACGGAACACTTGGTATGATATTATTGAATTTATTTCAGTTGTAAAACGTAGTTCTCCTTGTGTTCTTTTTACGTGACAAGAAGCAAATGAGGATCTTTTACACGAAGAAAGTTATAACGGTTCTTGCAAACCGTTGCAAATATCTCTGAAACGGCTAGGTTTAGGTATAGGATATGCTACATATTTTCGACTCAAAATTTTATGCTCTTTTCGAAAACCCTAAAATATATAGGGTGTTTTATTTGAAATAAGCAAGTTGGTATCGTATAAGCGGAAGTGCCAGCTGCTTGTAATTATTTTAGTTGGATTGGGGCCACACCGAGATTAGTAATTATCTAAATTTTCAAAATTTTCTGATGCGTACTTTTCTCTATATCGATCGATTCAGTTCCCGGTGAGACACCTTGTATATAGTGTAGGACAGCCAAATGAAACGTACAAATTTCATTCCTAAATTCAACCCCCTTCGAGTGGCAGTTGCAACCCCCAATTTTTTTAATGGGAAGTAGGAGCTTGTGATACCTCATTTGAAAGGACTTTTCATTCTCTATTCAAAAATGTTATTTATGGTTTTAATATTTATAGCAAAAATTAACGGCAAAAAATTAAATCATGTGATTGACGTAATTCACAACAGGAAACTAAAAAAATTAGTAAATGTTCAAAAACGTTTTCAAACATCTGAGGCGTGACCGACCTAGCCACATCCGTTATTCTTCTTCTTAAATCAGCTATATCGCGTGGCTAGTTTTGTATACCGTACTTTTCACATATCCCCATAGAAAGAAATCTAAGGGTGTAAGATCAGGAGAACGTGCCGGAAATTCTAGCGATCCTCGCCTCCCTATTCACCGATTAGGAAATGTTAAGTCGAGGTATTCCGGATTTTGATTCGATAATGTGGTACTCCAACCTGCTGGAACCATATTACATCCGCTGGAACTTGTGGGTTTGCTTGAGCAGGATATAGGTTTGCCAAAGTTGGCACATTATTTTGGAGCAGAGCTAAATAATTATCTCCATTCAAATTGCCATCAATGACATGGTTTCCAATTATCCTCGCTCAAACTTTTGCCTTTTTAGGATTTTACGTATGTAATTTTCTAATCCAGTGAGGATTTTCATTAGCCCAGTAGCGACAGTTTTGACGATTAACATGGCCGTGAAGAGTAAAAGTGGAGTCATCCAAAAACAAAACATTTTCCAGTTGGATAGCATTGTTATCTAACTTTTTCATCGTTTGTTCATAAAAATGCGTTCTTCTATCAAAATTGTCTTCAATAAGCTCCTGAGTTGGGGTGTTGAACACGAATTAGCTCCTCATGATTATAAAATTAAAGGGTTTTTAGTCGGAGAGCGTGAGTAGAGACCCTTGAGGAAATTCGTGCACTTATTTTTGATTGAGGAATGTTAGTTTAAGTTTTGGAAAAATTTAATACTTTCTGCACAAGAGTCAAGGCTTCACCCTGTATATGCAGTTGGAGCACTTATATTTAGTCAAGAGTTCCAAAAAATACTTTTTGTTTAGTTTAAAACCAAATAAAAATATTTATTTAAATAACACTGCACAGAGTTTAATACACTTAAAATAGATTGCAAAAACGATAACCTTTCAACAGCGAAAGTTTTGTCTTAAGAAATAAAAAAAAATTAACTCGATTTTTATATTTGATTTCCTGATTTAAAAAATTCACTTTTTGGGCGAAGGTGCCGGTTAATAGTTTAAAATATTCATTTATAATTTAGAGGTGCGATAGTCGAGGCAATGCATTTCACAAACGATTTTTAAGCAGTAAGACGGATCGAGATGGAGTTTTTTACATTCGATTTAGGATGCCATTTATAAAAAATGTTACAACAATAATTGAGATATTCCAATTTTTTTTAAATGGCAACCAATATTTTTTTCTTTTTCTGGTGCAGTTTCATTCTCCTTTCAGCCATATAAAATTTTGTGTAGGTTGCACAATAGAAATTCTGAGAAAAAAATTAAAAACTTTTTATTTCTTTGCTCTTCCAGAATTAAATTAATGTTCAAAATTAAGCACCACAAAAAGTTGAATACAAAAACTTAACACAATCTATTTTTTTGGACTTTGCACTACGGTTTTACAGGTCATTTTTATGGCCAAAATCGACACTTTTTAAGTATCGTAAATAAATAATTGGTACTATAATGATGAAAAATATACCCTAAAGCTGTTGGTTCTGGACATGTCAGCCGAATGTGTCAGTTGCGTTTTGTACAAATACAAATAATAAACAGGGAGCAGAATTAAAAAAACTGTATTTACAATATCCCGTGCGAATGTGATAAATGTTATGTGGGTGAGTCATCCAGACCTTTCAGTGTGAGGTTGGATGAGCACAAGAATTACATTAGAAAGAATGAAATTAAGAAATCAATGATTTGTGAACATGCTTGGGAAAACGGACATACACTAAACTGGGACTCGACAAAAATTTTAACAAAAGAAACAGATACCAAAAAAAGAAAAATTAAAGAATCAGCAATAATCTTATTGAATGAAGATAAGTGCGTATCGAATTGTTCTGTAGATATTTGTACAACCTGGCTACCAATGTTAAAAGAAGAACTTAACAAACTCAAAATTATCTAAAAGAAAATATCATCAGTTCTATGTTCTGTGTAAGTAGTAAGTATCTATGGAAAAATCATAAACAGAATCTTAAAGCTGTGCATTTGACATACACAGCAAAATAAGAGTTCTTCCAAAAAAAGCTTTGAAAACGGAAAGAGATTACTTTCCGAAACGTCAGCTAAATACATTATTTCTGTGTTTATTCCGATTTATATTATTTGCAAAACATAACCTCTGACTTTTCCTTTGGCGTAAACGTCACGGGCGCAGAGGCTTTTTTTCCAATAATTCTATTGTTTTGTAGATTCGGTGATTTGTTTTGAAGAGGATAACAATACATGTGGTAGAAAACCCAAATAATAGGAAAGAATATTCATAGAATGCCACAAATAACTTTCAGACAATACAAATAAACATTTAGTTCGAAAGTGTGTCGTCAGTGTAAGATTGAAAATTTTTGTTTTGTGGCAATTTTTTTGTAACGTCATATCCTAAATTGACATTTATTTGACAGTTTCTTTTTGAGAAGTGAAAAGTAAAGAAAAAAGTGTGAAATAAAGAAATTTTACTTCTCACTGTGAAATAAAACTTCTTTATTTCACACTTTTTCTTTATTTTTCACTTGTCAATTTACCGTATTTTTACAAAATTATATTATTTTCTAATTTCGAGGCGATAGAAAAAATTTTGTACATGACTCGGGCCTAAAATGAGTTTTTTAGTCACTTGTTATATAAAATGCTATTACAGTATCGTTCGGGTACGCATATATTTGTAATGCAAATCCTTAGATACCATCTGTATTGTCGGCGGTACAATAATAATAAAATCGTTGCATTTCTCTGAAAAAAAAAACCGATGGCTGGAGCCAGTCGGAAAGGTAATCCTACATTGTTTTGCACTGCTTTAGGTCTCTATTATTTTAGTAAATAGGTGATTAAGTAAGTAATTAAGTATATCTTTATTAGCTTTGCTAAATAGTACAAAACATGGAAAGAAAATTAGTATAATTAAAAAAAAAATGAGAATTTTTTTAAGACCGAACCGCCGCCATGTTTTTAATTTTTCCTATGCATTTTAGCAAAAAATGTTTTAGATTAAAGTTGTAAGGCTAGATGAGCACTATCCAACGATGTATCACATGTATTTATTTAATTCGAAATAAAATTTTGAGAATCTTTTTAAAACACTAACCGCCACAGAAAGAGGTGAAGTGCTCATCACGTTTTGATTACGTGAAAACACGGATTAATAAAAATATTGATTCCTCCCATGAACAAAGAATTCGTGAGAAATTGCGTCGTTTATGTCGCACTTTCAGCGAAAAATGGAGTAAGGTATCCCGTCATGACATTCGCTTCAGAGAAAAGTTTTTTCATGTGGCTTAATGAAAGTTTTATAATTGAAATTGACGAGCCAACAACATCTAGGTTTTCTGGTAGACCAAGTCTCCCATTTGCAGAAAAATCTTCTAGGTCACAGCGAAGAGATGCGTCTCGTTACCAAGGGAACACGAACGAGACTCGTATTTGATGTTGCAAGCTGCAGGTATGGCGGCTCATAAATAAGGATTTAACAGCAGTTGTAAAAGGAATTACCCAAAGTCCAAGCAGACCTACCAAGGATACGGAAACTGTTTTCGTGGCCTAATAAAAATTCAATTAACTATACCGCTGAAGACGCGTTAGAATTTATTTTGGATTCCAATTTCAGTAAACACCAACAGTATATATCTAGACATTCGCCACGTAGTTTAATAACGGGGTACTTTATAGTTACAACAAACAAGGTAGTAGGTTTTTTTTATCATTTTGTATATTTTGTAGAGAGTATGTAGAATTAAAGCTTTAGACCTCCAAACCCTTGGCAAATTTTTGTGTGGCCGAAAAAAACACGAATTCTTGGCACTTTTTTCAGTTTGTGGACTATAACTTAAAAACAATGCATCAAACCGTAAAGCCATCTATTAAAGAGCATTAAATTTTTCGCTTCGAATGAGTACCTCAAAGTTGAAGAATGGGCGTAACTGGCAGTCGAATAACAGCAATTTTTACCAACATCATGTTCTTCAGCAGACATCATTTTAAAAAAAAAGAGAGCAACAAGAACCATTTAATTTTGATGCTTATACAAAGATTTAAGGAAAGAGAAATCCAAGCCCAACAAGCAGAAGATGTAGATTTATTCATTGTAGAAACAGTTATTTCCCAAGCAGCAAAATCTGACAATGTAGCAATTGTTAGCGAGGACATTGACGTTCTCGTTCTCCTAATGGACCTCGGAAGCTAGTACCAGAACTTGTACTTCCAGAAATAAGGGAAAGGGAAAAAGCCAGGTTTATGGTACTCAAACACTTCCTTCAACTTTGATCCCACGCATGTCCCCTTCATGCATGCATTTACTGGGTGTGACACAACGTCATCAGTTTTTGGTCACGGGAAAGGAAAATTTTTATCCCCCAGTGAGCAACATCCACACTTAAAAGCACGAGCAGCTACATTTCCCGAGCCATATGTTTCTCAAGACTTGATAGAACAGGCAGGGGAACAGCTGATCTTGGCACTGCACGGACAGATAGCATAGTGGGCCTCTGAACAAGCTGAGATACGAGCTTTTTATAAAATCCGCCTCAAAAAAATTGTTCAATCCAGCACGGTTGCGACCAACATTGAATGCAGAAAGGTGGCACTCAATGCGCACATACCACCAAGTGCAAACTTGGCTGAGAAACGTAACAAACCCATGCCAATGGGGTTGTAAGAAAGGCTCGTCAGGCTTATTGCACAATGTCAAAGGATGCTGCTGAAAATGGTTTCGTGTACATGCAAAAAAAGTTACACCGCAGCATGCAGCTGTCGGAAAAATCAGGCCTGAACTGCTCTTTGACCTGTAAACACTGCACTGGGCTCTAACGTCAGAACGCTCCTCAGATTGAGTTGGATGAAGATGAAGACGACGATGAAGATTATTTCGACCTTGAGAAAGTCGATGGTGTTGCTGCAATGAATCAGGAGGATAGGATGCAGTATTGCAGTACAAGGACATTAGTCAGCCCCAATCCAAACGGGTTCGACTACTATACCACTACATGCAAATAATTTGTTTTTTTCCAAAACTCATTTTTACTTCATTTCATTACACCTATTTATTCTATATATTGTTCTTGCACTTTGTATTTGTTTATTTTTTTAAACTTTGTTGTATTACTACTATTGCCTAAATTTTTATTTTTGGTTAATAAATTTTGGGAGTTTCTTTACATTAGGCTTTTATTTCGACAACCCATTTTCTCAAATTAATGTTAAAAAATTAAATAAATAATAAATATATTTATATGTAGGACATTTTGGATTTTGAGTGTATTTTGCTCAGTATTGACCGAAATTGGAAAACCAGGTAACGAACTTGAAATTACATGCTCTACAACTTTCATTCTATGGATTGTTTCATTTAGATTAACCGTGTCAGAGCTGAAGACGTGTAAAAAGTTACCCAGTGGGAAATTTTTACAAGTTGGTAAAAATTGTTGATATTCGACTGCCAATTACGCCCATACCTCTTGATGAAATTTCAACTTTAAGGTACTAATTCGAAGCAAAATTTAATGCTCTTTGATTTTGATAATAGATGATTTTTCGATTGGATGCATTGTTTTTAAGTTACAGGACACAAACTGAAAAAAGTGCCAAAAATTAGTGGTTTTTTCGGCCGCACAAAAATTTGCCAAGGGTTTAGAGGTCTAAAACTTGAATTCTACATGCTCTACAATATATACAAGCTGATAAAAAGTAACTATCACCCCCCTTTCGATGACGCCGTTCCTGGACTAACGGAGCTAGTTCTAGAAATTCTGATATATACTCCAACTACAAATAAATTTGAAAAGTAAAGACTAAGTGTACACCAGACGGTATTGTTGTTAGTGATGTTATCGCAAAAGTTTAGTGTACCACGAACTTGTCTCACCCAGTATAACTTCCATACAAAGAAATAAAATCTAATAACTTTCAATTTGTTACCACCAAATATAACATGCATTTATATTACGATTACACGAAATTTTACTTTCGGCCACAAAAGTTGGTCTAAGAAACCACTGTGCTTTGGGGTGAATTTGGGGATGAACATCCACAGACATTTGCTCGAACTTTTTTAACCTCACCACAATAAAATTGTGATATTACTAAAATTGGTTCAAAAACGAAAATTGAGATAACATCAAATCTTTACGTTTTGAGGTCTTAGGAACCCAAAAAATTGGTTTTTGAAAAATGTTTGTGTGTGTGTGTGTGTGTGTGTATGTATGTGTGTTAGCACGATATCGCTGAAACTACTGAACGGATTTGAATGAAACTTTGCATGTGCGTTTCTTTAATGCCCCAGAAGGTCTGAAAAGGTTTTGGTTGAGATCGGATTACGTTTAGTGCCGTTTTGACGCAACAAGTTGTTTGTTTTATAATTACTTTCAATTTGCAATGGAACCATTGAAAAGCAGTTAAAATTCTGATTTCAACGATATATCACACTTCCACCGTTTCGATTTGGTTTCCGTGAAAAAAAATTAAAAACAAAGCAAATATGAAGCATAGATCGCATTTCGCGTGACATGATCGATGCGCGTAGCCGTTACGTCGTGAAACTCGTCACATCACGTGTCAATTCACGTGAGGGTTTCTTCACTGCTCTAGAAGTAGAGCGGATTACGTTTAGTGCCGTTTTTAAATATATATACAGACAAATAGAATAATTAAACTATAAATATTCCTCTAAAATCTAGTAAAATTACTGAAATGCTAATGTTTCAGTTAATAAAGACAGCTGCGAGCGATCGGATTGCAATGAGCAAATTTCGACGATTGTCATTGTCATCGTTTGTCATCCGATAACGTTGGTGTCAAGTCAGGTTAATAAGATTTCGGCATATTTGTAACTTTTAGTGACTGCACCAGTGGATTGTCACAAACTTTAAAGGTAGATATAACAATATCAATATCATATGCTTTCTGTACCTTCGTTGGTGAATTTATTACAGATTATCACTTTACCAATTTTCAGTTTATTGCTTTACAAACCTGTAGTATTTAGGATAACTAGACTTTCTTAGTCGTTCAAGTGATGTTAAAGTTGTTAATATCCTAATAGTATATTATTCAGTGAGCGATAATGTAGGTAATAACTCGCATAGATGAAATTTGCAGCACGAGCCGCAGGCGAGTGTATTAAATTCATTAAGTTGAGGGTTTTTTTAGTGCCCCAGAAGATCTGAAAAGGTTTTGGATGAGATCGGATTACGTTTAGTGCCGTTTTGTCACACAATTTCATGCTCTTTTCGGCTTCAAAGATTCACCGAATGGGCAGGTTCCAGCCGCTTCCAGTAGTTGCCGATTTTTCTATTTATAAACACCTAAAATGCTACACATAAAGCAAACAAAAAAAAATCTGAAGTTCCAAAAACACTATCTTGCAAAATGTATTTAATTTACTGGGCTACGCATATAAATGAAATAATCTATCAATGAAACCAAAGACCAGCAATAATATATGGGATCGCCGCATAGGAACCAGCAGACACTCCCCAAGTGTAAAAGCCTAGTATCTCGGTAGTAATTTATTAACAACGGAACCGGTAAAACGGTTGCCGTACATGTCAGACCGAACATTAACGTTCACGGAACCGCGCTGCGGCGACGGGTGAAACGTCTTGTTGGCGTTCTCATATTAAATTCATAGTGAAAGTTACATTGCTGTTTAGCAATTTAGCATGATTGGCATCGGAAGTTGTGCACGGTATTTACAGGGCTGGTAACACGGGGGTCTCCAAAATGCACCCCCTAATTATTATTCAAACACGGACGCGCGCCGTCCCGACCAACTGCATATTTATGGCGATCCTGTGTCGAGTTGTTTTGATAACATCTAGGCCCTTCTGTTTCGGTAAGGGCCATGACAAAATACTCTCGGCACGTCCTGCTGCCGACAACAGACTAGTATGTTATTTATAGCACGCCGATTTTTAACAAGCTAAAGGGCGAACCAAGTTTAATGGAAATAATATAAATTTAAAATTATGTGAAATTGCGGTTTAAATATCTGGATACGGACAATCCGGAAGAAAAAATTGAATTGAGATTGACATACCATAGCAAAATAATTTTCACACAACTTCCTTTGTAACGAAGTGTTCTTCGTTACAGAAATACGTATAAAATATCATTATT
Organism: Leptura quadrifasciata; assembly: GCA_963675555.1. Classification (NCBI taxonomy): domain Eukaryota; kingdom Metazoa; phylum Arthropoda; class Insecta; order Coleoptera; family Cerambycidae; genus Leptura; species Leptura quadrifasciata. The sequence goes on along the minus strand of OY776679.1, from coordinate 84,022,808 downwards.
TTCTTGAAAATATTTTATAGTAACTGTTCTGTTATATTTCTATTTGTAAATATACTGTACCGCCGTAGGTGAATTAGTTTAAAATTAATTAGTTTCCAGAAAAACCGCGTAGGTATAGTAAATACGGCTAAAATTGAAACTGGTCAGTTTTAAAGCACAGGACCGTGCGCACTGAACTTGATATTTTGTCCTATATATTTGGCAATGGTATCGAGATTCGAACGGTAGTTGAAACTGTGCAGGCGAGTCCGAGACTGGCAATGTAATCAGCCTGAATGAACCATCTACGACTGCACTGGTTTAAAGGTAATAAAACGGACAGGCCTACTAGCACAAAAAAACTCGTAAGTCGTTTCTTATCAGTCAACGTGGAAGTCTAACAACGTGCTGTCTATGTGCCAGTGCAGTGCATAAATACCTATTATAATATCAAGCGTAGGAGTTTAGTTAGTTACTGTTCATATTTATAAATATTTACTAATGTATAAAAGGTAAAATATTTTAATTATTTACTAATTTACCATGGCTTTCTGGAGACCATTTGAAAGAGGATAATATAATAACGCCCGAAAATCCCGAAATAGTTGAACCGGTTATTGTCGAAAAAGCCGAAATAAATTTAGAGTTTAAAAACCAAGATTTACACGTACAAAGTCAACGTATTATTTTAAATATGCATGAATGTTTGAAAAGCGAAAATCCTGAACAATGTGAGAAAGAAATAATACGACGTATTAACGAATTTTACTAAAATATCAAAATCAACAATTTATCGCGTAATTCAAGAAGGCGATGTTATAGATCACAGCGCAAAGAGGAAACGGAAAAATACGAAATTAAAAAATATTGATGATACCACTAGAGATGAAATACGGCGTATAATTTATAATATATATGAAGAAAATATAGTTCCTACGTTAAAAATGATTCAAGAAAAATTGAGCGATTATCCTGATTACAATTATAGGTCTTTAGATACACTACGAAATGTCTTATTAGAATGCGGTTTTAAACATAAAAAACTTGACAGTCGTATGGTAATTATGGAATCGCGACGTATAGTTTCACTTCGAGTATTTGGAAAAAATTAGAGAATATCGTAACTAAACAGGCATATAGTGTATCTAGACGAGACGTGGTTTGACACGCATGATGTTGTTCAGTATGGTTGGGCAGATAGTTCGCACAATTGTGTTTTAGATACTCCGTGTTCTAGAGGAAAACGCGTTATCATACTTCATGCGGGAAGTGAAAATAGGTTTGTGCCCAATGCGTTGCTCTTGTCGGCCAAAAAAATATCGCAGTCTTCTGCAGATTATCCCGAAGACATGACAGCCGATCTATTCGAAAAATGGTTTTCTCAACAGCTTCTACCAAATATTCCGTCAAATTCGGTAATTGTATTAGATAATGTTTCTTATCACTCGCGTATATTAAATAAAATACCAAATAACAGCACAAAAAAGGAAGACATTTTAAAATTCATGAGAAAAAAAAATGGAAATTCCTGTAAAAGTTCCAATAAAACGCGAATTACTGAAAAGAATAAAAGAACAGAATTTCAAAAAGGAATATGTTATTGATAACTTATCCAATATACACGGTCATACACTTTTGCGGTTACCTCCATACTATTGCATATTTAATCCTATCGAGATATTTTGGTTAACACTAAAAGTACGTTTACGGAAATGTAATAACTCTCCAACGTTAAGCGCGATAGTAGTTGATCATATAAGAGAAGTAATACATGACATTGACAATAATACTGATTTACGGAAAAATTGCGTTAGGCATGTAATTGGAGAAGAAAATCGATATCCAACGCTACCCTCTAGTGCGCCGATTTTAATTCAACTGGATAATGATTCCTCCTCAGAAAGTGAAGATTCGGACGCGTCAATTAACATTTAACTTTTCTTCATTTTTTCGTTCACTGTTATTGTTACATTTCGTGGAATATATTTTATTTAGTTGACAAGAAATTTTAATTTAAGTTACTTCATTCTAGAGAAATATTTTAATTTTGTTTTTATTTGTTTTATATATACAAATATTTATTTTTGTTTTCATATAATAATTCTTTGCTTTGTTCAAGAAACTTACGTTTTTATTTTAGAAGAAACTTAAATTTTTATTTTATTTTTGACTAAAATCGTTGCCCCTCGTTAATCTAACCTGTCCCATCCCCTCCTCGCAAGATATGTTCATACCTTCTCGTTGGTCCTTGCTGAGCAATAACATATTTCAATATAATATGGGTTAACTTTAAAACTAAAACCAATAAATTTAAATATTTAGACTTTATATCTAAAACTGATATAATACCTCAAAAATATGTTATTGGCGAAATGAACCTAATAAACAAAAAATAATAAAAATGCATACAATTTTAACATTTTATAATGACAATCATTTCTATTTACCTCCGCCCATGTACAATAAAGAAATACCGACTGTTTTTGCCGGCTTTTAGTTTTTATACGGTTTCAATTCCCGTCGTATACACTTTATACCAGATTGTAAAGCACAGATGAACTCGGGTGGGAAAGCGACGAGAAGAGTGTCTACATTTTAGACAAACCAAACCACGCACAGAGCAGTGCCTTCCCAGCGACCGACCACGTTAGATGTGCAGAGCTCTATGTCCTGTGGTACCAGAGTAAGGTAAATTTGCCACAAATCCGTCGTGGCATTATTATTTAAGTCCGAAAATATTTTACAAGTCCATTTGATGTCACCCGCGCGACGTCACTCTTTCAGTATATGGGAATAATTTAATTATTCCGCATTTAGTCTTCTGGTTGCCGTCCTACGAGGTACACGTGTTTGCTGCTTGCTCCGGCGTTACAACAAGAATAAAGTCGCAAATTATTCCGAAATAATTTTTCTAAGTCCAAAATCTGTATCTGAATTATTTTTCAGTCCCAAAATATTTCAAATATTTTGTCAAGTTCACTTGACGTCACATAAATTCACCGCGCATCTGTTTCTCCCACTTCTTCCTATCTAAAGGAAATAATTAAATTCACATCGTGTTGGCAGTCAGCCTGATCGACTCAAAGCAAGCAGACGTGTTTCCTCCGAGAATCGAACTCCAGAAAAGTAACAAGCAAGTGTGTCGGTCCGCTATGACCGTTCCCGCAAGCAGACGTGCCTGAGTCTAGACCAAGAAGAAAGTAAGACCAAAGAGAAGAGAGTCAACCGAGTAGGAAAACTTGGCTAGTGCAAACATTGTTTACTAATCATCCTTTACCTTTTCAGCCGTTTCGCATCTTGTAGGTACTCTCGATACTACCCGCTGGGGTTCTCAGAGTACTGAAAAGTTGCAGTATAACTGTAGTAATCATGCCTTATCTTTTCAGGATACCTTAATTACAACACTACCAAGTATTCTATAAACTGTTGCACTGTAGTTTTTTTTAATACTGTATATAATTGTGGTCTTGCTTCATTTGCCTGGTATCCGCATTTGAATTTATTAATCATACCCTTGTCTTTTAAGCCGCTGCCACGAGGAATTGCATTTCTTAGATACACTCAATACTACTCGCTGGGGTTCATAGAGTATTGAAAAGCTGCAACACCACGGATTAATCATACTTTACCTTTTCAGCCATTTTGCATCTTGTAGGCACTCTCGATACCACCCGCTGGGGTTCTCAGAGTACTGAAAAGTTGCATTCGTATTTACTAATCATACCTTGTCTTTTCAGCCGCCGCCGCGAGGAATTGCTTCCCGTAGATACTCTCGATACTACCCGCTGGGATTCTCAGAGTATTGAAAAGTTGCAACACCATGGACTAATCATACTTTACCTTTTCAGCCGTTTCACATCTTGTAGGTACTCTCGATACCACCCGCTGGGGTTCTCAGAGTACTGAAAACTTGCATTTGTGTTTAATAACCATACCTTGTCTTTTCAGCCGCGGCCAGGAGGAACTGCATTTTGTAAGTGCTCTCGATGCCACCCGCTGGGGTTATCATAGTACTGAAAAGTTGCAGTATAACTGTAGTAATCATGCCTTATCTTTTCAGGATACCTTAATTACAACAGTACCAAGTATTCTATAAACTGTTGCACTGTAGTTTTTTTTAATACTGTATATAATTGTGGTCTTGCTTCATTTGCCTGGTATCCGCATCTAGTCTGCACCTTGTTATCGCTTTAATAATTGTCCACGTGACCCCGCTCATTTTGTGCTAACGCTTTGCTGCTTGATGCTAATAGTTTAACAGTAATTTTGTGCTTGCTGTCCCTGCCACCTGGGTCATTTGGTACTAGAACTTTGCTTACTCTCTCTTACTCTGAATTTGACTGCCTGTGTGTGAACGTCTAATTTCCCATATATTGATTTCTCCACTTGAGCTACTCAGCCTCGCATACTCAGTTTGAGGGTAGTGCATCCTATCACTTAAACTAAGACTGGCGCCCGAGCAAACCGAAACTTGTTTCCGGAGCTCGTGTGTCATAGAGTGGCCGCGCCTTTTCTCCACATCAACGTGCGAGGTGGAGAAAAACGCGTCACACCTTATTTATTTTTTTGTTTTATACATTTATTTAACATCGGCCTATTTCCGCTACTGAGGCCTAACACCGACGCCTGTAGACGAGCTACCCCCAACCAGGAATTTTGCCGAACCTCTTCCCTTAAGAAGAGTAGGGATCTTTTACTTGCCTAACATTTAATAGACAAGAGACCGACGGCTTTACATCCCCTCCAAAGGATGGTATATCTCCTATACAACCCTCGCCTAAGGTTGTATAGCTTCCGCGCATACACTGATATACAAGCCGCTGGAAGATGCGTGAGGCGAGAACGCGGTTTCCGTTGGAATGGTCACCAATCCAAGTACTAATCGCGCCTGTCGTTGCTTTACATCGCATACCGAAGTATGTACATAGTAAAGACGCACCTACGCTCGCCCCTCACACCTTATTTGACTTCCGCATTATATACTTCATATCAATATAATCCTACCGAATCGATTGTTATTCTATTTCATTCCGAAAATAACTCACACCATTTAAAGACATCTATTCAATTAAAAACTAATCCAATGCATCTATCATTTTTAAATGATGCCAAAAACTTAGGGGTAATAATAGACGAATAATTACGTCTTGGGCAATATACAGGGTGTCCAAATAGTGCATCAAAGTCCAATATCGGTATTATTACAAGACTTTGGAAAATTATTTATTTATGGAAGTGGCATAGAGTCAAAAGGCGCACATTTTAAAAATATTTTGAAATATACTGGGTGACTAGCTACAGCGGAGCATCTTCGAGGTAATTTTTTAAAATGGAATACCCTATACGTTTTTACGTTTATGCATTCAGCGTAAAATTTACTTTTCCAACGACCTCCAGATTTTTTGTTTTTGACGTGGCATTGCCGAGTTATTCGAAGAAATATGAAAATTTTGGTCGAAACAAGGATTAACAAATTAATTCGCTGTGTGTGTATTATTATTAATTAGGAGTCTAAGCCTCATTTTGGTGTTTTAGAGAAAAACGAATTCAAAGATTAGAGAGCTCCTTTGAGTAGGATTAGACTTTCGGCTGGTGTTTGTTGCAATCGAAACATTGGCGTTTTGATGGTAATATGCAATTATTACACTTAACGCGCCAGGCTTGTAACTTGTAATTCAGCGCTCGGCGGGGCACATAGCCCGGAGAGTAGCTGTTGGTTGCAGTCTGGTTACGTTCCTTATAGTAAAATAAGGATTTTATAGAGGAGTTTGCGACTAAAAATACTAAGTTTTAAAAGATTTCAGTTAAATCCTGAAATCACAATATTCCTTTTTAGTTGTTATTTTGGACAGTAAGTTACTTCCTAAAGCCAACCCTTTACTTTTTGCACATAATAAATATGAAGTAAATGTTACTGATAAAAAATTTACTTTTATAAGGAAAAAAAATGACCTATGTCTTTTTTGGATAAAGTTTTAACCGAGGTTTTAAGTAAATCCTCGCTTAGAGCAGAAAACAGGTAAGTTGTATGAAAACATAAAAAAAATTTATTTAAACGAAACAACGAGAACAAATTTGTAGTAACTATTTCTGACACGAGAATTCTAAGGAAAACAAGGGCGCCTAAATATCCAAATCATCTTCAATTTTCACATCAGCATTCACGTCATCACCATCAATGTTTTCTACCTTTTGTTCTTCTAACTCTCCTATGATATCTGCGACAATCACAGATTTGTCTCCAATTATGTCGGTAAAAAACTTCTGTCTTGTAGGTGAAATATTTATACTTCAAAAGTTTATTCAGGTCTTCAATTTTCTTTTCGTTTTACTGGTTCACTGTATCTCAGTGATTGCGTCAAGAAGGTTACAAACCACATCATTATTTACTTACATCTTTGAAACGTCACTGCTTTCTGAGAAACTGTCTCTGAGTTTGAATGTCTTATTCTTTACACTATCATCAGAGTCGAAATCCTCCTCACTTTCACTATTGTTTTCATACAAATCTAATCTTCTTCGCTTTAGACACACTCGGTTGCTCGCGGCCATCTTGTGAATATTGTGTGGCTTATGACTTTTTTGCTATAAAAATTACGTCAAATTGTCAGTTGGTCAATAAGGTAACTTCAATATCATGGCGCCATCTGTTGTCCAATTGCCTCAATATCTATTTGGTGGCTTATTACCGATTTGAAGAAAAATGTTTCATTTCTTCGAAAATGTGGTTTAGGTCCCTTTTTGCCCCGACCTCTTCAATTAAGAAGATTTATTTTGTACTACAACAATACAACCACCAAATATTGATTAATAATTATACAAGGTGTATTTTAAACTAGCGCTAATTCAGGACATTTCAAAGTGAATTTTCTCATTTTTTTCAAATGGAACACTCTGTATATTATTGTATTTTTGAGTTATAAATTAGTTTACGATTCGCACTTTCCAATAATGAATTTTTCTAGAGAAGAAATGGCCGATATGGTTTATGTTTTGGGTGCGAATGATAAAAATTGTTTGCTATCAACTCGAATTTATGAGGAGCGATATCCGGAAAGAAGACAGCCCTCTAAAAAATCATTTGGTTGATGGAACGATTTGACAATACGGAAAAAGTGGAATATGAGAAAAAGGAACGAACAAAAAAATCTAGTAAATGAAGAAAATGAAACAGTCATACTTTTGAGCGTGATTGAAGATCCTTATCGCAGTATAAGACAATTGACAGGAGAAGACGATATAAGCCGATATTCAGTCCATCGAATCCTACAAAAAAACATATTTCATCCCTACCACGTTCAACCAATGCAGGACTGATTTATAGAGACTATGAAAACCCAATACAATTTTGACAATTGGCAAAACAAAAAATAGGACAACAAAGAAAATTTTTTGACCTCGTTTTGTTTGCCGATGACGTTTTTGATGGACATGTGAATGACCACGCTTATTTGGAATTTTTGCAAGACAGCTTGGAAGAATTACTGGGAGATGTCCCCAGGGATATTAGGGAGAAAATGTGGTACCTCCATGATGAAGGACCTGTGCACCACACTGCAGCTACTTACGAACATTTCAACGGCGCTTTTGCAAATGGTTGGATAGGAAGAGGAGGACCCCATAGTTGGCCTACCAGAAACCCTGATTTGATCAAAATAGACTTCTTTTTGTGGGGCTATGTTAAGGAGCAAGTATACAAATCTCATATAACTACAAAAGAAAATATGAAAGAAAGAATGAGGGAAGTTTTTCACGAAATTGCTGTAGATATTTTACGAAATGTTGGTAGATCATTCCAAAATTGTCTACAGAAATGCATAGACGTACTGGGAGGCCACTTTAAACAGTTCCTATAAACACTAGATATTAATTATTTCAATAAATTAGGTTCAAAGTATCTTTGAATTTTTAAAACATTGCAAAATTTGTATTACCTAATACCGTATTTTCTTTCCTATTATTTATGTCAATTCTTTTGTAATATTATAAATTATCATTTATAAATTTTTAAGATAGACTCAAATGTGATTTAATTAAACTAAATACTACTGTGGCAACCAAGACGCACCCAGAAAAAAAATTAATACTACTTTTCATTATTCTCACTTTATTTCAAAATCATGGCTACTAGATCAGATTGAAATGACAAGTATTGCAATTTAACGGTTTTTAATGAAAAAGTAGGGGTCCGCGTCCTCGCCTCACATATCTTCCAGCGGCTTGTATATCAGTGTATGCGCGGAAGCTATACAACCTTAGGCGAGGGTTGTATAGGAGATATACCATCCTTCGGAGGGGATGTAAAGCCGTCAGTCCCTTGTCTATTAAATGTTAGGCAAGTAAAAGATCCCTACTCTTCTTAAAGGAAGAGGCAAAATTCCTGGTTGGGGGTAGCTCGTCTACAGGCGTCGGTGATAGGCCTCAGTAGCGGAAATAGGCCGACGTTAAATAAATGTATTAAAAAAAATTTTTTGGCAAAAATGTGCAGAAAATTATTTTAGGCTCATTTTTCCAAGTTGGTAGCGTAAGCGGCCCCCCCTCGGTGTCGCAAACTTAGGGCATTCATTAGGGCACCTAACTGTACAATCCTGTCGAATTTTATTCTTTCCCGACCCTTCTTAACCCACGATGTATATATTTACCAAGGTAGCAAAGGAAAATTCGAATTATGTGTGTCCAAGTTTTTTTTTTTTTTTTTTTTTATATATTTATTTAACGTCGGCCTATTTCCGCTACTGAGGCCTAACACCGACGCCTGTAGACGAGCTACCCCCAACCAGGAATTTTGCCGAACCACTTCCCTTAAGAAGAGTAGGGATCTTTTACCTGCCTAACATTTAATAGACAAGGGATCGACGGCTTTACATCCCCTCCGAAGGATGGTATATCTCCTATACAACCCTCGCCTAAGGTTGTATAGCTTCCGCGCATACACTGATATACAAGCCGCTGGAAGATGTGTGAGGCGAGGACGCGGTTTCCGTTGGAATGGTCACCCATCCAAGTACTAACTGCGCCTGTCGTTGCTTTACATCGCATACCGAAGTATGTACATAGTAAAGACGCACCTACGCTCGCCCCCGTGTGTCCAAGTTCGGCACTATACAAACATTTATAAAAGATACAAAACTCGCATAAATAATATCAAAAGGATTGTAAAACAGTTTTTACGTACAAATATATTTAACATTTCTAGTACAATATCCAATATTAGAATATTTTAAAATGTTACTAGACCCGTCAAATAAATATTACTATCGTGTTATAATAAATCAAAGACAAAAAGGTGACGGAAAACGTCAATCATTGGCGAAATTGGAATGTTAGTGAATTTCATCTGTCAGACCTCCATTACACGTCGATGTAATATTTCTAAAGAATGACATCATATGCCGACCATTCTCAACAGTTAAAATATTCTTTTTATCGCCGAGAAAAATCTCTCTTGGACCTTTTTTTTAACAGAAAGATAAAGAACCAGAATAGTCCGCCTAATGCCATACTATCAGACTATTACATTGTAACATTTTAAACCTACACCTACGATGTGTCAGCGAATTTGAAACGGACATTTATTTAAACTCAAAAAATACACATTGATCCGTTTATTTTATCAGTTTTCTATTATCACAACTTTGTGTATGGTCCTTGTTTGCATCCTGCTGGTGCTGGTAGATGTAGAGGTAAATGTTATGATTTAATAAATTTACTAAATGTTTGGTATTTTAGGACTTACATTTTGAAACGTAAAAAGTAAGCAATCGTTTAAATAAAAAAACAGACGATTTTTTCTTATATTATTATTTTTTGTTTGCACAATTAGTTAATTTCAATTACTGGGCAAAAATAAAAAAGAATGATTAGTAATAAGCGTAAAAATTACAACAGAAACAAATTCAAAATAGGGGTGAAATGTTGAGTGTAAAGGGTATTAAATAAACAATACAAATACAAGTAGATAATATGATATTAGTTCTTGGGGTTTATTTTTAACGAATAACAAGACTATTATATAAATTGTTACTCCAAGATTTATTGACAGACAACTGAATGAAAAATCCCCAAAATTTTTGCGCTTTTTTCGTTTTTTTTTTTTGAAATATTTCGAAAACGGTTGATTTTAGCGGACAACTTTAAATTAGTAAATTGTAGAGAATTAAATTTACTGCAATTTGCACGGTAAAACGTATTTTTTCTAAATCGTAAAAAACTGCTAAAAAAGCTGGTTGTCGATATTTATTTTCCATTTTTCAATATATTTAATGGACTTGTCGTATCTAATTCCATTTGCATTTGCAATTCCCCCCCCCCCCCCCCCCTTCCACAACCACCACGACCTCCCCCTTCTCCTTTGAGATGTTCATACTATACAGTGTACATGTAAGGTTTGAAAGAGCAGAGCATAAAATAACTCAGCTTGTCTTTCCACTAGTAGTTGTTATATGATTTGGTTGAAAAAAAGAATATAAAAACACAGTATTTTTATATGTAGTATATTATAGCGATTCTTACTGTCTAATAAGTAAATTTGTAAAGAAAAGTTGTAATTTCATTTTTCATTGTTGAGTAATGGACAATTAAACAGTCAACCCACCCAGAGGTCAGATAGAAGGGTAGGGCCCTTATATAACAGGGTGTGCCATCGCTGAATACAAAACAATTTCAGTCGATGCGGCGGGAGTACTCGGAGAAGTACCGCATATACACCTGATGGCGAGGGAGAGGGCACAAGTGTATAGGGACATCAGGGAAAGAGGAAGCCAGGAATGGAGAAGAGCGGCGAAGGAAGAAAGGTGGGAAGACTGACAACAAGAGTGGGAAGCGAGTGAGAAAGGGCAATGGACAAGAAGACTGATACCTAGGATAAGGCAGTGGGTAGAGAGGAAGCATGGAGAAGTAGAATTTCACCTGACACAGGTCTTGACAGGACATGGGTGTTTCCAGACGTACATCCACAGGATAGGGAAGGCTGTAGCCAACGTGGGAGGGAAAGAGACGATGCAGAGCATACGCTTTTTCGCTGCAGTCAGTGGAATGAAGGTAGGGAGGAGGTGAATAGAGAACTCGGAGAGAGACTAGAGGTAGAGACGATGGTACAGGTGATGCTTAGAGTAGAACACGAGTGGGGGTTAATAGCAGTGTGGGTTGGAAGAGTGATGAAACAAAAAGAAGAGGAAGAAAGAGAACGAGAGCGGCGACGAGCTGCGGACTAACTGGGAGGACAAGGAGGAGGTTGAAATGCTCAGGAACCGTCGGTGAAGATATATTTTTTAGTTCTGCGGCGAATTCCGGGAGAGTTGAAAGATTTTCCCTCCTCCGAGAAAAAAAAAGGTATGCCCGGTTCCCTGAGGTTGACGCTAGCGACATGACATTTTTAGTCACCCTCTTGTCATTCATCCCTCGGCACGTTTCTTACCAATATATTAGATTGGGTGAATTTTAGAATTAGCATCATGAACGCCGATACATATAGAAACCAGCTGACACCCGCCTGCTTCTTGAAACCGCTGAGTTCCCGCTAGTAGTACATAATTAATATTACATCAAAATGTATGTATTAAAGTTAGAACTAGCGTTTAACAAGGGCTTATACAACGGCAAATATGTTACAGACAATTCCGAAGTTACGTATATGTACTTTTGTACGCAATGACCACAAACTGTACCGCGGTTGCTTAACTTTCGTCGAGCGCTGGATGTTGATGCTTATATAATAACACGAGAAACGTCTAAAACTCATGCCGTTTTCGCGTTCTGCGATATTAGCTTAAGCGAAGGATGCTAGTTGCGTAGCTCTCTGCAGTGAATTACTGCTGCTCACTTAGACGCACAACGCATATGTGCAGAAGGTTGCGTAAAAGTGTACACCTATATGCGCGTCGCTCTTGTGCTAACCGTTGAGACAGTTCAAAGATTCCGTTACAAACAAACAAACATACGAGTGAAGCTAATAAAACAATAATAAAATATATATTAATAACAGCGGCGCCTCCGGCAAAATCACGACAATAGATTAGTCATTTTTTCCTTTGAACGTGATTCTCGCGGAATCTTTATTCCGTTACAAACAAACGTGAAGCTAATAAAAGCGTGTTAAAAACATATACCTGTGTTGAATCAATTTATCTGTGCAATTGCTTCTTCAGCCTCAGGGAAACGAGTTTTCAATACCCTTTGGGCTAGTACATTCCGATATAAGAAATAGACTGGGGATTGAAAAAGCAGGAAAATTGGTATTTTTGTTCAAGTATTATAATGAGAATTAAAATTCAGTGTTTCAGTTCAATATTTTTTATTTTCCATTGTAGCATTTGCTTGTGAAAGATTGTTTCTTATTTTTGTAATTAAAAAAGACTTAAGTTATTTATTTTCTATCAATAAATATTCTCAAAATTATCATCACCGACTTTGATTTAAACAGTCATTTTTTTTAATCAGTTGATTTAAATCATGATTTTTATCTTCCCCAACCCTAGGGTAAGAAGTATCAGATTTTTCACTAAATCTTACATCAAATCAATTAACAAACCCCATTTTTTCTTAATTATAAGTAGCTTTAATGATTTTACAAGAAAATGTAAAATTTTGCTCGGTCTATGCAGGTTCTGGTTCATACACGCGAAATCTCTGATTAAATTCTCGGAATTCATAACTCGTGCACTAGATTGGGCATGTTCCTAGACGAAATTGCAAACCGCCGTACATATTACAAATTATTAAGGCAATAGGCAGGCATTAGTTGAATAATTCCGCAAATTGGCAGCGTCAAAGCAGCGATATACATTTCTTACTCAACGCTGTAGTAAATTCGCGAACATTTCATCGAGCACTTGTAGAAGAACGTGTGCAAACGGCCAAAACGACATCGTCTCATTAGTTGAGTAGGATGAAAGCGCGAATTTCTGGCGGAGTTCTGCTAATTCCACTCAAAGCTCATCTTTCCATCCATCTACCGCCCGTACGGCAAGCAAAAGTAGCGGTGTTGCGTCGCGGCGGGCGTCGCAGAGGTAATTGATTTATCCCAAACCGCGCTTTTAATGGTGATTAACACCGCCGCCTTTGTTCTTCACAAGTCCAAAGTAAAATAGTGTATGCAGATCTAGTCGACTGTGCTCGAACTTAATCGACACAAGCGTTATGTATTTACTGTTTTAAGTTTTAAATTAGAATTCTAATGTAATTGGCAAGCTGGGCTCGGTGTAGTAGTCTAATGTTAACGCTAGCAATGAAAATCCTCTGCCTCTATTCGGGGAAATTACAGACTCAGGGCATCCCAATGTTGTGTACAGGTCTACTGCGGTCTGATAAGTTTTGTGTCGATGTGTGTTTATCCCAGGATTCTCATACGATCCGTACAGTCCCACTTAATTTGAAAACGTATACAAAATAAACATTTGCAGCGATAGAATTTGCATACGAGTACAACTAAAAACTTAACCCAGACCGATTTCTTGTAATAATAATAATAACAATAATAAATGAATTTTATTGTGCAAATATACAAAATAGAAAAAAAATACTTTTTCCACAACAAAAAAAAGAAAAGGAAAACTAATAGAAAAAAGTAGGGGTTCCGCAGGGTAGCACGTTAAGCCCTCTATTATTTTTATTGTTTATTAATGGCATTAATAAGGGCTTGAACTTTGGACATGTTTCACTGTTTGCAACAGTCAGTCACATCAGATAAGGACTAAAATCTCTAAGCCAAAAAGCCAGTAATTGTACCGCAAATATGGAAGACTACTGCAGTAATAATAGATTGATTTAAACACGGCAAAATCACAACTAATTTCATTTTCGACAAGAGATAACAACTGCAGTTAGTTAGAACCTCAAATAAATCATTAATTCAGAGCCCTGCCGTCAAGTTTCGGGATTAGAAATCGATTGTAACTTCTCGTGGTTTCCTCAAATCGAAATAGTTTTGAAGAAATTGTCAGTAACTTGTTTTTCAATATGGCAAATGAGAAAGTCGGTTAATAAACATACATTACTAGCATACTATTATGCGTACGTAAATTCAGTTCTTAGTTATGGCATTATAAACTGGGGTAATTTAACTAGAATAACTTGATAATGCAAAAAAGAATTATAAGAACTATGTGGTGTAAACCTATAACTTATTCTTGCAGAAGTCTTTTCAAGCAATTGAATATTTTAACGGTTATATCTGTATACATTCTCAACTGTGTTATGTACGTAAAAAAAATGCTAGCAAATTTACACCAACCTCTAATTATAACTTAAGACACGGAGGCCACATAAGATTACCCCCTCACAGACTTTCTCTCTTATCAAATAGTTTCTTTATGATGCCTGCTAAATTGTTTAATAATTTACCTTCCCGCATAAAAAACATTAAAAATATAAATATGTTCAAGAAATCAGTAAAATTATTATTATTAGGGCATATTTTTATACAGTTCATGATTTTTTTTCTACTGCGCTACTCTAGATTAGGTAACTCACTGACTGTAATCATTAAATATTTTTCTTTGCATTTGAATCTTTGTTCTTTCTGTTTTTTTTAAGTGTCGACCTACAAATATTTTATTGACTATACACTTATATGTTGTTCGTTATTTACATATTATATATAGCTATTTTTATATATTTTTTATTTCTATATTTATTTATATTTATACTTATACATTATGTGTTTGACAATTCTAATACTTTTCATGTAAAAGTCTTATAGAAATAAAGTTTATTATTATTTTTTTTTTTTTTTTTTTTTTACAAAAAACCAGTCACCCTACTCTGTGGCTCCGACCCTCACAGAGGGAAGCTGGTAATACCAATAGCCACTCCCCACGCCCGTGGGGTGAGTGACTACCGGGTCCGCGAATCGTGTGCCCTGAGTAGACGTAATGAACCGAGGATGACAGCCTTCTGCATTCTGCCGGCTAAGATCTCTGCCGAATCTCGGCATGCCGGTATGATCTTTAGTTCTGAAAGCAGCGTCTGTCTCATTCCACCGAGGGCTCCTATAATCAGTACCACTATTTTAACAGAATGGCCTGGATAAAGCCTGCGGAGTTCGAAGAGCAAATCTCGATATTTTGTCCGTTTTTCCTCCTCTTTCAAGACAATGTTGCTCTCAGCGGGAGCCGAGAATTCCACGACATACATTGTCTTGAGTTGGTGGTCGAGGAGTACTATGTCAGGCTTGTTGGCTTGTATTTGCCTGACGGTGGGAAACGAGTAGTTCCAATAAATTAGGCACTTCTCATTCCCCACAACGGACTCAATATCCCCCGGAACGTAAGGCAGCACTGGTGTTTCGTCTATCCCATACGAGTGTCTTAGATGATAGTAAAGCACTCGTAATGCTGCGTTGTGTCTATGAATATAGGCCGAGACTGCGTATGTCGGGCAAGCCGACAGTAAGTGCATTACAGTCTCCGGCGCCCTGCGGCAGGCCCTGCAGCTGACATCAGGGACCTCCATACCCATGACAAGACGTCGATAGACGAGAGTGTTAAATACACCATCCTGGCAAGCCATTATGAATCCCTCGGTCTCAGACTTCAGCCCAGCTGACCTTAAGAAGGCGAAGGTCAGCCTTTCGGATAAGCCGAGGTCTTCTATATTTTTATAGAAGATCCCGTGCAATGGCTTATCCTTATGTAGCTGCAGAAGGATGTTGTGTTCTGCAGCTCTAATGTGGGCTTTTAGTCGAACGGGTTCCAACTCGGTGACAGAGTCGGGGTTTACCCGCTCGACGTCGAAGATGAGACCAAGTTCATCGGCTGCTCTCCGTGCTGCCTTAAAGAGAAAAGCTCCTACCTCTGCATTTTCATGGTCTCGGACCATGCAGAGGAGGGGATCCGAACTCCTGACGACCTTACATGCTCCCTCCAGAACCATCCTGCTATGGAGACTCTCCAAGCTCAAGAGTCCACGGCCTCCCCGATGTCGTGGGAGATATAACCGTGGAACGGACGATTTAGGATGCAAGCTCCTATTGAGATGCATCTTCTTGCGGGTTACTACATCGAGTTGACGCAGCTCTTCTCTAGTCCACTTCACTACTCCGAAAGAGTAGAGAAGGATCGGAACGGCAAGCATATTTGTAGCAGACACCTTGTTCTTCCCCGACAGTTCTGAAGACCAGATCTGTCGGAGTAGGTGCTGATACTTGCCGCGGAGAGCGTTTTTCACTACACTCACTTCTTGGGTGGAGCGTTGCTCGACACCCAAGTAAGTGTACGACTCTCCGGCATCTAGATGGTGTAAGATGCTTCCGTCCACGAGCTGCGCGTCCTCTCCATAGTCACCGCATCGTCCTCTCTTGAGATGGATCAGTGCGCATTTGTCCAACCCGAACTGCATACCGACAGCCTGCGTATACTCCTGTACCACCCTAAGGGACTGTTGGAGATCCCTCTCTCCAGAGGCATAAAGTTTAAGGTCATCCATATAAAATAGATGGGTGACCTTATGCCTCCTGTCGCCGGGGGTACCGCAGTTGTAGCCACGGGTTTTCCGGAGCGAGACGGATAATGGCAGTAGTGAGATGCAAAACAGAAGGGGGCTGAGGGAATCTCCCTGAAATATTCCTCTTCTGAATGTTACCGACTCTGTTTGGACTCTATCGTTACCCGATGTTATGGTAAAGCGAGTCCTCCAGAGCGGCATCAGTTCTTCAATACATCTCACTACGGGACCGGGTACCACAAGACATCGGAGCAAGTGAACAATGAGCTCATGCGATGTCATGTCGAATGCCTTGCGGTAGTCGATCCAGGCCATAGAGAGGTTCCGCTTATACTGCATGGAGTCCTGCGTGACACATCTGTCAATCAACAGGTTCTCCTTGCAGCCAGCGACACCTCTCTTCGACCCTCGTTGCTCATATATCCGTTCGTAAACCGGTTCAACTGCGTGGAGCACCCGCATGTACAAAATGCGTGTAAACACCTTGTAACATGCGTTTAGACAGGTTATCGGTCTGTAATTCTTTGGGTTGGACAAATCTCCGTTCTTGGGGATCAGCACTGTCCGCCCCTCAACAACCCAAGAAGAGATTTGCTGCTCCCCATTTAACCAGGAATTAAATATTCTGGCCAAATGGTGGTGGGTGCTCGATAACTTTTTCCACCAAAAGTTATTTATCCCATCGGGACCTGGAGCAGCAAAGTTCTTAGAGCCATCAAGAGCCCTACGAACCTCTTCTGGGGTTATTGGTTCGCACACTTCCTGTGGTTGCTGAAGCCTTTGACAAAAGGCTTCAAAGTGTGCAAGGGCAGGAGAATCTCGGTTGAGTGGAGGCCTCTCCTCGTACAGCGTTTTCCAGAAGTTCTCCACCTGATCTGCAGTCGGCGGATTGTCTACAACACGCGGAGGCGGTTGGAAAAGGCGCGAGGGCTTCTCGCGGAACAGTTTATTTTCCGCAAGCCCCCTCGCCCGCCTCACTAATGACTTTTTGCAAGTCACTAGCATCCATATCCTGTCGAGACAGTGCTGTTTGGTGGTTCGCAGCACTGCCTCATTGAGTGTGTGATGGACGCGTCTTAAGTTGGCGGCTAATCGACGCACTTTAGGCGTGAACGGCCTGTTGGCCGCCATATAGTCCATCACACATTGGATACGGGATGCGTGTTGCCTCGCCGACTGGATCTTGGCTTCCATCTTTTGTATGCGCCGCTGCGCTCTCTCCTGTGGGGAAGAGGTATTTCGCCTCTCCACCTGAGACGAGCGTTGAGCAGCGGCATACACGGCACAATTTATGTGCCAGATGTCAGCCTCTTCTGGTAGCGCTGTACGAAGTTCAGCGTCCACTCTGGCCAGGTCTTGTGGCCCGGGGGTTTTCAGACGGTGTAACCCCCTTCTGGTACTGAGGCCCTCTGGTATTGGCGGAACGAGGAGAGCCACGTCCTCAACCGGTGAATGTGGCGGCTCTTCGGCCACCTCATTCACCGGCCCAGGAGCAGCCCTCACGTAGCCCCTACTACGAAGGTGGGATACATAGTCACGCAGATTTTGTGGCGTGAAGGCGCTATGCTCTGGTAGCCTCTCACACCACAGAGCATGCATCCGCGCCATGTACCCCCTCCGCGCGGGCTCACTGCTTTCATAACAATGCAGAAGCTCATCCCTCAGTTCATCTGTCCACTCAAAGCGTCCTTGTTCATTGCGTACGTCGTCAACGGGCGGTCTATCCGGTTGGGCCCCACCACCTTGCCCTTGACCCCAATCCGAACGGGGTCGATCGTGGGGGCCCAGTCTTCGGCCTGCTGGAACCAAAGGTTAGAGCCTGTGGGTGGTTAGCCCAGCAGGCCCACGACCGACACCAGAGGGGAAGATGCTTTCCCCTCCCGGGTGCACTCGGGCTGCCGGTTCGGTTTTGCACCCCTAGCTGGAGTAAGTGGTGGCGCTACTCACCAAAGGCTTAACAGATGGAAGTAATTATTATTATTATTATTATTATTATTATTATTATTATTATTATTACTCAACCATGAGACGAGGCACATTAACAATTCCTTAAATTCAAGATTGAAAAGAAATGACAGAGAACCTGACAAATATTAAATAAAAAAAATATATAAATAAATACACAACGCGCTTGAATAATAATAGCTAAGCATATGTATTGGGCAAGGGGCAAGTAGAAACCAAAAAAGAAAAAAAATCACTGTTGCTTGCTAATAGATAACTTTTATATTTATATTTGAATTTATTAATATTAAAAACTCTAAAATTGCCAGGAATTAGATTGTAAGTTGATATAGCATTAAAAATAAAGCTTCTACTATACAGGGCCGTCTGGTGATGGGGCATTGTAAAGTTGTTTTTAAATCTTACATTTTTGTGAGTAAGTTTATTCTTTAGAAGAGAGGAAGAGTTGAGAAATATCAATGTTCAGAGAACAATATGCCCCTTGCATCAATGTTTTTACATGGCCCTTAAATATCAATTTAGAATCAAAAACAACCCGTCTCTTCGTCAACAATCGGTAAAGTTGTCCCATCAATTTTAATATCAAGGCTAGTTCGTAGACCATTCATTTTATTCTTAGTACCAAATAATACTAACTTAAATTAGCTGAGTTTACCTTTAAATCATGGTCGACTGATAAACTCATAATTTTATTCAGTTCATACGCGTCTACCATATTTTCAATATAAAAATGTGAGTAAAGCATAGTGTCATCTGCATAAGCTTGTATTCGACAATTTGAAACTGAACAAAGAATATCAGACGTGTAAATAATGAATAACAGAGGACCCAAAATTGACTCTTGAGATACACCTGATAATATAATATCTACTTGGAGAAGATGCATTAATAATTAAAATTTATTGTGAGCGCCCATCTAAGTAAGAAGAAATAAGTTCAATAGCGAGTTGTTGAAAACCATAATATTTCATTTTAGTACATACGTGATTGATTATGTCAAATGCTTTAGAAATTTAATATCATTAGATATCAGAACAAACTGATTATTTCACTGGTGAACAACTAAAAAATCATAAAAACATTTTTTAGTTGTTCTTTAAAAGAAGGCTGTGTTGCCATGAAAATAAATTTAATGCGTAAAAAATGAATAAGATTGTTATATTTTTGACCTAATAAAACATTAATAATTATATACAGAGAAAGTAATTTTATCCATATCAGAGAACGTTTACTTAAGCCGGGTAGGCTCTGTGAAACTGTAACCGTTGACTTACTCTCTATGCAACAATAATTTTACAAAAATGATACAGGCCCCTGATTAGGGGTCCAAAGGGTGTTTTGCTGTTACCCCTTTTTTTAGGCTACAAAAAAAAATTAAAATGCCCTCCTGATGATGCGTGGCTAGTCGTATAGCCAATAGGCGTGGGTTGCAACAAGGGCGTTTTAAAGAAACATGTGACTACTTAATAGTATAAAATTTAATGTGAAACAAACAATATTTAAATGTGTATATACGTATGCAACGAACAGTATAGCAAGAGTTTAAAACGAATGTGACTATAACAAATTTAGCTAACTAGTAGGCAATGGTAATCGATAAACATATATCATAAAATATAATCACTACTCAAGTACACTAATAGGAACAAAACATATATATACATATATATATAACCAAAGGTAAGTAAGGCGTGCTCGTTACGTACTCAATGTAAAAAACTAAATAGCGGTTTTCTCAAAATTTGGCAGCGACAACCTAGTCCACTGGTTCCATAATGTTGGCATAGACACATACACAACACATACCTTTCGGGGCGGATGTTACTTGCCCTAGCCAAGAAGACGCAGCGCAGCAGGTTCCGAAGGCTGAGGCACGAATGAAGTCCCAGACCCCAGAAGTCGAGGACACTTTACCCAGTTACAAGAAGTCTCACCATCCACAGCTCTTCACAGCCACAGAATAAGGATTGGCTAATGTCGTGGAATGCCCTTAGAAAAAAACTAGTGGTGGGCAAAAAATGTTCTACAAAAACTCTTGCGAGAAACTTCTGTGTTAGAGAAACTTCGGCATAAAAAGTTTCGGAGGTAAAAAAAAAACCTCTTTCCCAAATTGTAAAAATAGCCTCAGGTCCTTCTAAACTTGCTGCTAAATGGCCTTCGATTACTGAGGTGCGGAGAGAAGGAAAAAAAAACGGCGTCCCAACTATATCCCCAAGGGTTCAAGTTTCCATAAAAATACGTATACCATTCAAAAATTCCAATGTTTCACAACAGAAAAACTCGATTTGTTGATGGAAAATACTTAAATCCACCCGGATGATGAATAAAATAAAATTATTTTCCAATGGAACCTTACACAACCATCTTCCTTTCCAGTTACCTTCAGACTCTTAGAACGTGCCACTAACTAGTCTAGAAAGTTCCACGGACTAAGCTGAAACATTCTACGGATGAGGGAGGCTATAAACCCACCACCATCGTCTGGCCAACGAAGTCACCACTGTAGGGCTGCAACTTGACCACTTGTTGACGTCTGAGTATCGTACCATCTGGATAAGTGTTATTGCTTCATCTATGGAAACCACCTCCAGTGGTTCTGCGTAGCAGTATTTGTTTTTCTTTTAACTAACGTTTGTATATATTTTAAACAAAGATTTTACTCATTTATCATTAATTAATTACGTTCTCTAATGTAACCTATTAAGGCCATATTTATTGTAAACCAAGTATATTACAGAAATGCTGTTGTAAATACTGTAATATAGTACATTTCATGTTGAGAGAAACCTGTCATTATTTCGTCTGCGACTACTAAGAATGGAACCCCCAGCGAAATTATGTTAAATAAACTAAAACCTTTTAATAGCTTATGTTAAGGGGTAGCAGTTTATGTTAAACTTGGGTTTAACGCCCTGAAATTTCTGAGCTAGTGAAACTTTTGTCGTGGACACGCTACATCACTTATCCGGGCTAGGTAGTGTCCACGATCTGCTACACACAGCAGCCCAAATGTGTTTTGTATTAGCTTGCAACCCCTACCGCCTCACAATAAGGGGAGAAAAGCCCGTAGCACTGTATCTCGTAAATGCGAATATCAACGTTTCTAATTCCTGGTTACTTCCCGAAATACCCATTTTTTCCCTATTGAACCAAATTCCCGTCTTTTTCCCGGTTTTCCATTGGTAGACACCCATATCTCAAAATGTGTATATTATTTATCGGATGAATGTTTTGAATCGATAGGATACATATTTAAGTATATGATAAAGAAGTTGCAAAGAAATAGAAACTTTGATTAACGATTCATTAAAATTTCTATGGAAAAAGCCACTGAATTATGTAAAACTGGAAATAATAGCAATATCTCGAAATTTCTGACAGTTTGCATAATAGATACGTTATAAATAATCTCACCTATCATCTCCTTTCCACTATATTTAGGTTAACCTTACTTTGTACATTCAAGCTCTCGCATCAGCAATTTTTAAGAAATTCTATATTTTGGCTGCATTTTAGCTTAAATCCCTATGTATTATTGAGTATTAACAGAACAATTGTCACAATAACAATTTTAAATTATAATAATCGACATTACGCAACGATTTACTATGTATGTCAATAGTCACTCTGGTGTAACTCGAATTAATATCGAGTTAATATGTACATGAATAGTCTCATGTTAATGTAATCTGATACAGTCAACATGTAGTTCAGTGTAGTAACCATGTTCTAGTATTTGTTTGTGTTCTATGTTGAACTTCATGCAGTCCCATTCAGCTGTGTGCATTGTCAAATTAAAGCCATTTGTGAGTGTAGAGAAGTGAATGAAATCATTAGAAGTAAAAGGAATGTATGCACTTCAATGCTGTGAAGAGAGAAATGCGATATACGTTAAACATTAAGAATTTTTCCATAAACAATCACTCTTACACTTAAAATTGTTTGTATCTACAAGTTCTACCTCGAACTTAAGTAAAATTTGTCACCTTAGTTAATCCAGTATTTGCTTTAGATCAGGCGGGTGGCGCGAGTGTTTTTCTTTACAAAGTACACAAGTTCTCTATCGGCTAATCAATTAAGAGAGGAAAGCGTCTATTATCGCAGGAGTGTCAACGAAACTTTCCGCCATATTGAGCCAAATCTACAATAAACGTTGTTGATTCAATTATAACCGATCGACGTATCTGAACAAACTAAGTCGTGGAAACGAATATTAATTGAGTTTAAACGGAATCAACAAAGCTGGATGATCTCTTAAACATTCCGATTTAATTTTATAAGAATAATATTAATAAGTGTTTATTAGAAAGATGACTGACCAGCATCATTTATTTTCTTTTCGGTAAATAAAAATATGTTCACGAATGTAACGTAAACCATGTTTTAATTTCAAATATTGTTGCAATCCAGAACGATTGTAGAAAAAATGTATCGGAAAAGAAATTAAAAACTTAAAAATGCTTCAAGGCAGTGAATGTGGCTAAAGAATTTCAATTTCCAGAGCATTTTCAGAAAATAGTACACCTTTATAAGTGACTCTTCCGTTTATTTTAGTTTCCCCAAGTATGGGGAATTGGCATTACCAAGAGACTGTGTCATATGATATTCATCACCACTATCGAGGGTTCAGGAACATTTAGTATTAATTTTACTAAGAACCATTTTGGCACACTGAATCATTGTAGTGTTTCAAATCTGACTTCATGGTGAAGAGCCTCGTTCCACCACGCAGCACAACAAAATGCTTTCTAACTGCTGCATAGTCCTTTTCCACAAATCTTCATGAAATCACTTTGCCATATTCCTTTCAATCTTAATTCAAGATATGGAAATTGATGTTTCCTTTTTTATACTCTTGTAAAAGTGCAATACTTTTGTTGCAGTTATCATATTGGAAACCCCTAATATAACCTCTCGCATCACTATTTTATTTAGTGCTTAAATTATAATTTTTTCGTCTTTCATAGTATGTCGTACACCGACAATAGCTCAGTGGTTAGAGCATCTAACTTGCTAGAAAAGTGGGTTTAAAAAGTTATTTTTAATTATAAATTATCCCCAAAAAGTGGATCGAATACCAGTATACACTGTGGTTCGAATTCCACTCCAAATTATAGGGCCCCGTCACCTAGAATTAAAAGGGCCATTAAACTGATCTGAAAGAAGTTTAAAAACATGTACAACAAACAAACAAACAAACAAACATTTTCCTGATTTTACTCCATCTTAAACATCAACAGTCTTCAATTCGTTACTGTAATTTTTTTTTTCTGGAGTAATAAGAAATGCGTCAGAGTTGCACACTCCTTCGATGTATGTATGCTTCTCAAACTATCTTTTTCTTTAAAAATGAAATGCACTATATTAAGCAATTTACAAAATTGGTTCTCTAGAATATAACCTGGCGATGTTCACAGTTGTGGCCAATATTTCACGATTAATAAGTTATAACATTCATAAAATGCCTCGTGTAGCTACACATCGGTTTACAATATGTGCATAAAATTGTCATAGATTCTGCCACAAAGGTTTGATTTAAAGAACCTCCTTAAGTATATGTAAATATATGCATAAAATCTCTAAATATGTACAGGTTAAAATGCCAAAAGTATGAATTGATATCCAGCGGAACCACTGAAGGTGGTCCCCGGTAAGTAAAAAAAAATACAACACACAACACACTTGTTTAGGGTGGTACGATACCGAGTCCGGACATGGAAGAACTGTAGCCCTACGTAGATGTCTTCGGGACACAAGAAATGGACCCAAGGATGGGGTTGATGGTAGCCTCACCAGCCCTGGAACCTTCCACTGTGTGTGGATGCCCCGTCCGTGGAACTCTCGCTGACGTGTGTAGAAGCCCCGTCCGTAGAACCCTAAAGATATCACGATTTAATTCACAGTCAGAAATGCACGTGAAGCGTGCTTAATGTGAGAAATTCTGACATAACCTACAAATGAAACATAATTTACCTCACTGATGAGGGAACAATCCACCAAAACTCCTGGAAGCCACAGTCGGATAGATGAGGTATTTCCAAAGGAAAGCCTGCAAATTTGCGAAACACGTGGGTAGAGAACGGGCAAGATGGCGTGAAGAGGTTAGCTTACCTTGTGTAATTTAATATTCTGCTTCCGCAGATAAAATTTCCTCACAAACACAAAATATTCCGCTAAACGGAACAACAACAGATTGAGGAAATTTTCTTGAGTTGATTATTCTAAAATCCACGAGGATGCCTTGGATAAAACCGAGGTTGGAAGAATAACCAACTAATTACCACCAACCATGCCAAAAACAATCCCACCAAAAACAATGGTTGCTTCCGTTTCCACTGCTGATCACGTGTCGCCCTCCCGTGGAGAATAGCGAAATGTGTTTCGGACGTGTAGCAGTTGTTATAATGCGGCCCACAAAACGCTACAGCGTATGGTGGGTCGCATACGCTAGAGGTCCGTAACAACTCCCCCTTTACTAGCTTCTCACCAGAGGATGGATAATTGGTGGGGAGACTTAATATGCACGGGGATGGCTAACCCTCAATGCAACCTGACTGAAAGGGTAAATCGTGTTGTTAAGACTATGTTATCTGCATATGTAAAGGATAATCACAGGGCTTGGGATCAATTTTTGCCGAAAATAGGTTTCACCATTAGATCGTCCAAACATGAGGTTACAGGCCTAACGCCTAATTTTGTCAATTTTGGACGTGAAATTTCGTTAGATGGCAACAGTGATAAGTACGTACCTTCTGAGTCTGAGTACCCAGTTGTAAACCCTGAAAACCGTAAGCTTGCTTTCGCTAAGATTTATAAGGATGTTCAGAGTAGAATATTAAAGGCCCATAAATCCAGTAAGAAACATTATAATCTAAGACGCCGACCCGATATTGGATCCTTTTTCTGTATCTCCAATGGTTTTAGTTTCGCTTTTTGGCCCTTGAGGTAGAAGAATCATCATTATATACTTCGCATAATTGTTACCTTATCTCATTTTCACTTCAGTAGATCATTACCACCAAGCCGAAGCAATTTTTTTCTTGTAGCTTTTAGGTATTACGATACGTAACCTTATTTATATTCCAGTAATCGATCAGAAACCATATCAAATAGCAAACACAATTATTAAAAAAGAAAAGGCAACACATTTTGCAAATCACCACAACAAAATAATGCCACAGACCATTAGATTCACTTGCTAGATCCTGCTAAAACAGAATATGTAGAATGCATATATTCGTTATAGTTTGACATACTAAAACTGTCACTATACTTTACATCAGTGGATGTGTTAAAGAACACGGTAAAACCCTCGGTATACTTTTCGACGTTGTAACAAAATCCGACTTAGAAAATATTTCGTGTGAAAAGCGTGCTTCACGTAAAAATACCGTGGAAGAGGTTTTTAATATTTGTAATCATATTTTCGCTCTACAAAGCGATTTTTATGCAAAATTTTCAATAACTCCTCAAGGAGCGTCATTTTAGAAAGTGCAGTAAATGTCGCTGCACAGGGACGTAATGTCGCCCCGACACCAAAATTTTATAAACTATAACAAAATTTGACTTGAATTTTCAAAATTAAAAACCCTTTTACGAATCCACGTTGTCAAGCACTGCAACTCATACGAGGTCTTGAATATGAGGACAAGTTAATCTAGCGTCTATCCAAAGTATATCGTGAGTTTTAGCGAAAATAGCCCTTGCGACATGGGACCCCCATCGTTTCCTAGCAGTCGATTTTGACAGGGAAATGATGAGTTTTAACGGGGTTTGTCCTAAACCGGTTCCTCAGTGATTCGGTGTCAGAAAAGTATCTTTACCATGTACTCATATGTGCATGGGAACCGCCTTGCCTGAACGTATAAAATTGTAATTGCAGAATACAATTCGAAGTAGTAGCGCTTCAAGCATTTTTAAGCTCTGAGGGGCGACCAAAATTGGTATTGAAATACAAATACGTGAATAAGACAGGCAAGCAAAAGCCCAATAAATTTCAGAAACATTGAACTTTTCTTGAATCTTTTTGTGTAATCGTTAGCTCACAAAACTGCATTTTGGATGGTAGTTGATACATTATGAGTCGTTCCGTTCCTCACCATGTGTTGCACACGGGCCAGACTAGTGTTTGTTAAACATATTTCTTAAAAGTTGTTGTAAAACCATAAATTTTTGAAGAACCAATACATATTTTTGAACTTTATATTGCCTTTTAATTGTGTTTTCTAACAAAATTCCCTTTCAGGTATAATTTTAAGAAAGTGTGGTACATCCAGTGTAAGGTTTATAGTGTTACGATATCCAATAGATACCATTAGAGCAGCAGTTAAGCAAAAACGAACAGTAAGTATAAATTTTCATATTATTCTCCGTCTGAAACAGTCATCTTGAACCCTAAATTTTGTGAACGTTAACATTCACTTTTGAAATATATTAAAAGGAATCGTTCACAGATGCATCGATCACTTGATCTCTCACAAGGTTCAATTAATATACATTTAATGCTTTAGTGAGGTTGATCTGGATTTTCAAACGGACTCGTTTTTTTCTTCGAATTTGTTTTACGATGTTACGAAGTCGGAGCCCCTCTATCATCCGGAAAATTTTCCGGTCGAACTTTTCGCAAGGGGGGGGGGAATTTACATGTAAAGATAGAGAAAATCATTAACTCGCTTAATTTGATTCGGATCGAAAAAGTCTATAGGGATAAAATGAAGGGCTCGCGAATGCGCGCAAATTGAATTTTGACTCGTCGACATGATCCAGCAGTTCCCGAGATTCTGCGATTTGAAAGTACGGATTTGTAGACGGATTTTTCTCTGCGGCGGGAACGTACCGAGAGCCGTTTTCGAGTCTTTGGCGGGGAAGAAAGTGACTTGGCGACTTTTTTTTCCCCCGCTAGACATTCAGGACCTAAGTACAGTGTCCAAATTTCAAATTGCTAGGTAGATTAGGGGGGAAGGGTAAACGTAAATGAAATTAAAACTGCTGTAACTTCTGCAATCTTTTCCGCAAATCGCGTAGCAAAAGTGACATTGTGTACTAATGTGCCTACTTTGAGTTCCGCTCATGTATTTTCAATTTTAGGCATAAATAAACAAATGGTTCTCTTTGATTTAAGTAAGACCAGATTGCGATCGGATGAATAGGGAGGGAGAGGGGGCCCGCAAAGTTTTTGCCCTGTAGAAGGGCAAGCGAAAGGGTTAGGGACTTCGGGTCGAGCTCATTATCAAGGGCAATCAATATCAAGATTTTTTTACCCCGAAGCACTAACTTCATTAGGGCCTGCACACGCGCGTGATACATTTATAAAAACGGACGAGCGGAGTGGGACGTGTATTTGTGAGAGAGAAGGGAGAGAAGTGGGAGCGCTAGGTTCCTCCCCAGGCATCTCGCTGCACGGCTGCTCTATTGCCGCACTCGTTTTTATAAATGTATCATGCTTGCGTGCAGGCCCTAATGAAGTTAGAGCTTGAAAGATTGATTGGCCTTGAAAATAAGCCCGACCCAAAGTCCCTAATCCTTTCCCTTGCCCTTCCACAGAGCAATAACTTTGCGGGCCCTCTCTCCCCTCCTAATCATCCGATCGCAATCTGGTTGGGCTTAAATCAAAGAGAAAAAAATTCCAAATTCGATGACGAAAAAAATCTCCCCCACCCCTTTCCTTCCTGGCAAAAAATGACTTTTTATAAAAATAATAACAACAATAAATTGGATATTTCGCAACCATTTTTTATTTGTGGCTAAAATTTAAAATACATGAGTGGAACTCAAAGCAGGCACATTAGTACACAATGTCATGTTTGCAGCGCGATTTGCGGGAAAAATTGCGGACGTTACAGCAATTTTAATTTAATTTATGTTTGCCCTTCCCCCTCTCCCCTAAGCCATTCATTTTATCCCTATACACTTTTTCGATCCGAATCAACCTAAACGAGTTATGTCCCAAAAACTGATTTTCCCTATCTTTGCATGTAAATTCTCACCCCCCTCCCTCCCCGCGAAAAGTTCGACCGGAAAATTTTTCGGATGATAACATAACATCACAAAGAAAAAACAAAAAAACGAGTCCATGTCAAGCCATTTTTAATGCCAGATCGACACCACTATTGTGAGAAATGTCATTTGGTAAGTTGGAGACACCAGTAATACATATTTACAGGAAATGCTAAGATTTTCATTTATTCCATATACATGCCTGAAAAGAGGTACGTGTTGGTCTCACATAGTTTGCTTATATATAGCACATTCCCTAGTGTCCGAAACTGCTAAATGAATATGTAATTGCTGGACATTACGAGTGACTCGAATTTATGTCGAAAATGTGTACAAATTTCATTCGTAGTATGTGAAACGTGCCGCCTATACAGGATAATTTACCTAAATATGCGGAAAATTATTCAGTGGGTTGTCCCCACCAAAAGGAGTTAAAAAAAAATAAGAAAAAAATTTGGAAAAAAAATTACCTTATTTTTTTTGGTAGAAGTGAGCCGCCTATGACTAACCAATCTGACGTAATACGGTGCAACGAAATCACTTCATTTCTTATGTGATATGGGTAAAAACGATTTTCGCGTATACGGTACTTATTGAAGGGTCTTGTTCTAGTAATTCTAGAACTTCTTCGTCTACTTCAACAGGACGATTTACTACACGTTCTCTATGGCCTGGTAAACAAAATCTGGTGTCACGAACTCGTTGCACTGCATTTACAATTTTTCTCTCATTAGGTTTGCGCCTATGGGGAAATTTTCTCCCGTATTTTCGTACAGTCCCTGCAAAACTCTTGCGACATAAACTCTGGCATAATCGACATTTGCGAATACAGTTTAAAATTTAACAAAAATGGGAAATGCTCTAAATGAAAGTCGAAGAGTCACTCATTAGACAACTAAGACAGCTGATATTACCTGCTAAACAAACAAGCGACACGTGTGTGAACGCGTCGAGATAGCATAACTCACCCGTTCAGAAGCGTATCTTTGCAGGTTTTAATGCAAGAAAATATAATAAATTACCTCGGATGGCTTTAAAATTTTACAGAGCCTTTCCCACATAACAGACTTGTATACCATTTTATTTTCCGCATGTTTACATAAATCACCCTGTATAAAAACTAATTTCAGATGAAAAAAAGCAAACTCACCATTAATGTATCCATCAAAGCTTAATTCAATTTTTAAACAAAGAATACATAGCGGCAATGCTCGTAGCTACAGGTAATACAATAGCCATTTCACGAAGTAATTTAGTCTCGGCGCGAATGAGAAATACCGAGCAAATTAATTCATGAGGCGACTCTGTCACAAAATTGCCGTAAATACGTCAAACGACAACACCTCGTAATCGTCGTCGGCACGGAATTTTTACGGCTGAATGTGTAGGACCTTATACACTGATTTGTCATAAAGTGTAAAAGGTATGGCTCATCGGGGACCGTTAATGGCCGGTACTGGCGATTTCCGTTCGAAATGAAACACTTAAATTTATATAAAATAAGTCGTAAAGCATGTATGTCCCGTGATGGTAAACGACGTAACCATAAAAGTGCAACAGAAGCAACTTAAAACTGTGCCGATATACACGGTTCTTCAACCGACATGGAGATACATAATTCTGTTTTCCTTGATTATAAAATAGACCTTATCCCTGGGAGGCAGGGATCTTCTTGATCTAATCATCCCATGACGACTTATATTAACAGACATAGCAGATACTATGTAGCGAATAACTGAAACGACCGTCGGTTGCCCCCACTCCTACTGGTGAAGGCGATTGTGGGAGAGTGTGGACGTTTCCGAAAAAAATTTTTTTTAGATTATTTAAGGAAAGCTGATTTTTTTTAAATAAATTATTGACGTTGCATAGCGTTAAAAAAATAGTCTGCTGCAGGGGGATTGCATGTCAGCTGGCCATATGAACTTGCAAAAAAATTAATACAGTAAAACCATTTCAGGTCGTATGAAACTTTTTTACATGATTTCTGACACAGAAATTTGGAAATGTAATACATTTTTACAATGAAGGAATGAAATTAAAATGAGATTTATTGCTGAAGTGCTGAATACAAAAATATGTTTTACTCTAAATGCTCAAAATTTTGTCCATTGTTATCTTAGCACACTCGTGTTTTTGTGACGTTCGCATACTAGAAAATATGAAAGCATCTGGAATAAAAATCATAAAGTAAAAAAAGAGCGAAACCAACGCACTGGAGTAGTTCTAGTTCAGATAACAAAGCGATCAGATCAAGAGAAAGAACTGAGTTAACAGGCTACTAAATAGTTGTAACAATTAGATGGACTACCATCCTTCTATTGTCACATTTTGTCTAACTGAAGTAAATTTACTTGACTCGATCGATTGGAACACACCCTGCGAACACTCCGGTCACACCTGTTATACGAATTCGGAAAGGGAATCGGGGAGATGACTCCTAGATTCCGTAGCGTTAACACGTCGTATCTTTTACAAAAATTTTGAGTGTGGTTTTACGGTCAATATAAAAGGTGGTACTTTTTTAGTTGTGATGTGAGAATGTGAATTTGATTGGGTATGTAGATTTTCCTTATTTTATAATTATATTTTGCGGTATACAAGGCCTCTTACTTGATAAACTCATAGTCATTCCGCCATTATAGGTGGTCATGACCTTCTCAAGTGGAAAATTTTAAGTGTACATGGGGGCACGATGTTTTAAATGTTTCAATTGGGTTAAGCCAAATCTAAAATCATTTGTCCGCACCCAAGCACAATTTTAATTAACAAGTGGCTGAATATGGTACCGTAAATGTCTTACTTTACCTTCTGCATACCTTTCTAAATTCACGTTATACCGCTATTTTAATTTATTTTATGTCTTTAGGACAATATCTGAAAGATTAAGAATTGGACCGTTATGCCATACTGAAAATTATTTACTTTTACTATTTTTTCCCCGTTAATAATAATTATTATTTCAAAATAATTATTTACCTTCATTATCTTACTAACTGTCTATCGCTTCCCTACCTATTTTTTATTTATATTTTCTACGCTACGGGGACTGAAACTGGTCTCCATTTAATTCAATACCTATCTTGAAATTTTACTTAATAAGGACTGTTAACTATAGCGTAATAGTAAATACTATTTGTTTGCCTACCACAAATACTCTATGAAAGTTTAATATTAGAACTTTGGTTTGTATTAAATTCAAAATTCATGCTTTAGGAATTTTTAAAATTATTCATATTTTGAGAATCTCTTTCCTGTTTTCTTATGTGCCTTATTTTTTATTAATAAACCATTTATCTTAATCCTCCTTCAGGGATATTCATTTTCTTAATACTAAGCTTTCTGCTAGTATTAATTTTTGTAAAGGCCAAGAAACCCGTCAGAGATTCTTAAAACACGGTTTAATACCATTTTTACGTTGAATAAAACTGACTTGTTTTCTGTTTTTAAAGAACAAATTAAAAAGTGCGAGTGAGGAAATTCTTGGCACTGCAGCAAGTAAAAAACAGGAGGACTGTTTCAATGAAGACCAGGAAATAAGAGCCCGATGGAAAGAACACTACTCTAACATTCTTAACCAGCAAAGTCAAGCCGATCACGATATTATAAATCTTATCCCTCAATATGGCACCTTCGAAGACTTAGATAAACCGCTAACAACGGAAGAGATCTTAATGGCCATTGGGCAGCTAAAAAATAACAAATCTCCCGGCGCCGACTCACTCCAAGCTGAGATCTTTAAAGCTGTGTCGTCAGAGCTCATACCCTACCTCAAAAAACTGTTTGATGTCGTATGGGAAAGTGGTCAAGCTCCGCAAGAGTTTCGTGATACACTTTTAATCAACCTCTTCAAAAACAAAGGGAGCGCTGCGGACTGTGGAAATTACAGGGGTATAGCTCTCCTGGCTGTTGGAGGGAAGATACTCACTAAAGCGATGGCAAATAGGCTAACACCTATTATGGAAAAGTTACTTCCTGAAAGACAGAGTGGCTTTAGACCAAACCCAGGCACATCGGATCTAATCTTCACACTTAAACAGCTTCAAGAAAAAGCACTCGAACATCAAGGAGAAATTCACATGGCCTTCATTGATTTAACCAAGGCGTTTGACTCGGTGGACAGGGAAGTGCTCTGGAAAATTATGCTCCGCTTAGGTATCCCTAGAAAATTTGTGGAAGTATGTCGCAGTCTACATACAAACAACAACGCCCAGGTTATGTATAATAAGAGGCAACCGAACCTTTCCAAACCCTCACTGGAGTTAGGCAGGGATGTGTCCTGGCACCCCTACTTTTTAATTTGTTTACCACTGCTCTAACAATTATTGTTGACAACAAACTGACAGTCAGAGGAATAGGTCTCAGATACCGTTCTGATGGCGGTCTCTTTACCATTGGGCGCTTTAGAGCTTTCACGAAGACACGCACACGATTCATTTGTGATCTCCAGTATGCGGATGACTGTGCACTTTTAGCCTCTACACCGGAAGAGCTTCAAGAACTTTTAGATGTGCATGCCCAGAGCTATGATTCCTTGGGACTTAAAATCAACAATGGAAAGACTAAGATTATGTCAACTCCTCATCAAGTGAACCAAATAGACATTAAACTTAACGGAAATTCTCTTGAAGTGGTGGATCAGTTCAATTACTTAGGCAACGTTGTTAACGACAAAGCAAACATGGACAGCGAGATTCGCAATAAAATTAACGCTGCATCTAGAGCACTCTGGGGACTTAGAGAGAGAGTATTTGACAACCACGACCTTGTTTTGTCAACGAAAATGGCTGTCTACAGAGCAGTTGTCATTCCAACACTGCTATATGGATGTGAAAGCTGGGTCACTTACCGTCGTCATGTGAAAGAATTAGAACGTTTTCAGCAAAGACACCTCAGAAGTATGATGAAAATCCGTTGGTTCCATCACATATCAAACGTGGAAGTACTCAGGAGAGCAAACAGCCTTCCAATTGAGGTGCTTATTTCAAGAGCACGCATAAGATGAGCAGGTCACGTTCATCGTATGCATGATAACCGCCTTCCTAAATGTACACTTTATGGTGAATTGCTAAGCGGTAGAAGAAGGCGTGGCGGTCAACGAAAGAGGTTCAAAGACGTTCTCCATGAAAATCTAAAATCCTGCGGTATTCCAGACGAGCAATGGGTACAACTTGCAGCGGACAGAACCGAATGGCGAGGGGTTGTTGCCAGCTATCAAGGAAATGTTGCTGCAAGAAGGCCGAATCCAAGGCCTAACCAGGTCTATATTTGTCCTGACTGCGGTCGACATGTGCTCTCCCGAATTGGCCTCTATAGCCACAGTCGTGTGCACCGTAGATGAATGGGAATTACAATAGACTACACCTTTTACTTGTTTTTTATTACACAAAATCTATCGACTGTAACATTTTTTTATACTCGGACTCGAGTAAAGGCTAATAATAATAATAATAATAATAATAATAATAATAATATACGGGTAAATTTAAATAAATTTGTTATTGTTTTAGCATGTCTTTTTCTGTTTGGAGAAAATTTCAGACCCTATTTTGGTTCTGTTTTGCAACTTTCTTATCTTGCAAATTATGTTTATAATTATCTTTTTGAAATTTGTTTCTCGGCTAGACAAGCTGGCTCCCACATAAAGCAGACACATTAAGGAGGCCGGCCTTGAATATTTTATGTATTTAGCCAAACATTCTTTTATAATACGGTAAATAACTGAAACCCCAAAATCGACACGACCCCACCGATGGAAGCTGAGCTGCCGGCAGGCACTCCAAAAACCTTTTTCGTAGTAACTTATTTTTTTTTATTCAAAATATTCATATATTTTTGTTCAAAAGATTTAAGTGTTCTTGCATAGTAAAGTGACAAGTAGTGAGTTATAGTAGTTAAAAGTTGTAATTAGTGTTGTAATTGTAAGGACTAATTATTGTCTTATTTAGTCTTAAATAAAGCAGGGTTAGCGATAATAATTCGTGTTGCAATTATTGAATTCGCGCTTGGGGTGCCTACTAAACGGTGTAAACACGCAAAACTATTGAAACATCCGGTATATAATAAATTTAACATCTAGTTTGCAACCATTTGCGTAAAACGAAAACTGTCATCCACTTTATGCAGTTACTTGATATTGCTCTTATAAATATTTGATGCCCTGAATATAATATTTCCACTTCTATATTTCCCCAGGATATTACGAATTTATGTTTCCAATATTCGTTAATAGAAATATTATGGTCTTGCTATAAAACCTAAGAAAATAGCCCTGTTGACCTTATTTACTACCTATTTACTGCTCTAGTTTTATTAACCGCACAAAGAGTGGAAATTATAATAAAATATTTGTTACAGTCAATCCATAAATTTCCTACTCAATATTCAAAGGAAACATAATAAAATAAACTAATATTCCAAGCAGGAAAATCTCGTCATTCAGTTTAGAAGGAAACCAGATATGTTTAGTTCACTGAAAATTATGGATAATTTTTGGAAAATATATTTGAATGCTAATTAAGATTTTTTTAAAAAGCACCAGTACACAAAAAATTCACAATGGTGGTTGGTTCATGTTTAGTCATTCCTTCAAATATGATAGTGGAGTAAAATAATCAGATTTTTATAATAGCACAGTAAAAATAGCACAAAAAATCAATATAAAGGAACTTTTTCCATAAGCAATTTTATGGTTGGATCCTGTTGAGGAGGTGCTAAGGAAGGAAGGAAGGAAATTTTTTTTAAACCTATTTTGGCCATGTTTGCATTTGTTTAAAACCCAATAAACAAAAAATTAATTTCTTCGGCCATTTTGAAAGTTTTTTTTCAGATCATAAAGGAAATTTTAATACCTTTACTTTAATTAAAAAAAAGAGTTATTTTGGTCAAAAATTTTTAAATAAATGCAAGAGAAAATGGCCAAAATAGGCTTAAAATTATTTTTTCTAATTTTGACATATAAAGTGACACTTTTTAAAACTGATTGACATTATGAAACGTCTTAGTTTTTGTAACTAGTTGCATAAAGTAAAATTTTATGCAATTGGTGACGAAAAATGTATTTCAAAATTAATGACAAAAAGAATTATTCTATTTATTAAACTGTTATAATACAAGTTAAAAACATAAATTATAAATTAATTAATTATTATAAATATTGATAACACAATTATTGCAATTATTCAAATTAATTCCCGACGACATATTTTTTTCATTCCTCGAACTTGCTGTTATTTGGGAAGTGGCGCACATTGCTTTAGATGTTTCACCAAATATTTCTTGCGCTATAAGTTTCTTATTATTCATAGAATTTTCGACATATCCCTCCGCAACAGAGCTAGATTTCCAACCTCCGTGCCTCTTTAATTTTAAAATATCAGCGCCACTGTCTGCTAGAAAAGTGGCAGAGCTTCTTCTAAAGCAGTGGCCAGTATATAGAACAGGGTTTGAAAGACGAAGAAATTGTGCAATAACTTTTGGCAGACTGCTAAATGTGTTAATTCCAACAGGATTTCTGGTACATTTTCCATTCGCATATTTTACAAAAAATCTGTTGTGTTTAAGAACCTGGGGACGCAACTTAATATATTTTCTTAATATTTCAACAAGATTCGTATTTTCAATGTCTCCAGTGGTAATTGCAAACTGCCGTATAACTTTTGTTTTTGAAGGTGGGATATCAACATGAAAATAGCTTCCTTCGTCTATAACATTTTCAACTGGAAGAAATGTTAATTCTGCTTTTCTGCATGCTCCTGCCATTCCAATTATCATTGCAACCTTAGCCATTAAGTATTCTTTGTCATCAGCTTCCACTAAAAATTTGGCAAAATCTTCTTTAATAAAAACTTTTGACTTTTTAGCACTGTACCCGTCCGCTTGACTTTTAATATATGCTACCAAATTTGTATATTTTTTAATATCAATATTCCTTTTCAGATTTAGTTCAGACCTTAACATTGAGTAAAGTGTCCATAATGTGGAAACTTTTAGATCTTTCTTGCCCTCAAAATATGCAAGTAAAACTTTCTCATTAACATGTTTAATTTTCTTCTCATCACACCACGTAACAAATTTTTCGTATGCCAAATCATAAACTGCCTTTGACTTTTTGGGAATTACTGATAATAGAGCATTACCTGCTGCCTCTTCAATATCGCTTGGTAGCTCTTCAGAACTTGAATTACTCATTTTAAAAAAATAAAACTAAAAATATATCAATCTCACTAAAAACCTTCCGTCTAGACTTTTTTACAAAATGTCAAACTGACAACTAACATGAAGTAACAGCAACAAACTAAATTTATGTTTTCCAAATTTTTATCAATTATATTAAATTTAATTTTTTTATTACTTTCTTCAAAATTAGAAAAAATCTTGTATGCAATACGTTACGAAATGAAATTTTGTGTAACTTGTGAATTTTTGCGAAACTCACTTCGTTCGTTCCGCAAAAATCTCACGCGTTACACAAAATTAGGCATTTCGTAACTGATGGCATAAATAGCTATTTTCTTACGGCATCAAAAAGCTGGCGTCGAGACCTAACTATTGAAAAAAATTATTCGTTTTGGACTTAAAATGGCATAAAATGGCGGCCAATTCAAGTTGTAAATAACAACTTCAATTGCGCACACTGGATTTAATATTTTTGCACCAAATTTTCAGGGTGTTTTTGTTAGAGCAAAAGGCGATTTTCTGAAAGTTTGAAGCTGGTCGGTTCATCCAGCGCAAAAAACTAAAAACTATTTTAGCCAGTTTTTTCACTTTTGTAGGTTATGGTTGCGCTCCTCAGACCTACACCAAACTTAGATTTGTAGAAAATTTACTGACAAAGATATTGTTTCTTTTATGTTGCCCCGATCGCACCTATATATCTCGAATTATTCACATTTTTATGTTGAAAAACGCGGTTAAAAAAATTAAAATGCTAATAACAATTGAAGCACAGGGTCTTTGAAGTACTCTACTCTACTTTGGGTACTCTTTAGCACCTTCCCAACAGGATCCAATCATAAAATTGCTTATGGAAAAGTTCCACTTCAAATCCTATTTTGACTGCATTATAAACAGTAAGGAAAATTACATACATTATATGCATTTTTATTTTTACACCCTCTGTATAAAAATTCCTTCTACTCTATTGCTGTTTGAATAAGTATTAAATCATATATTGAGTCGCCTTGAGCTAACCAGATTAAAAAGTAATAATAATTATTATTTTGTACGTAGTTATATGGATCAAATAAATTAACCTGCTTTAAGATGTACTCAAATGACAGGGGGCGACGGCAAGAGATCTTACCCATAAGAGGGCACAAGCAGTTAAAGCCGGCCAATATTGCGGTAGAGTCGGGTACAGTTTTGTTGGGTAGTCAAAAAACGCAACAAAAAATTTACGAGCTAATTATTAACGCCGGTGAACCATTCGGCATAGTAGCATCAAACAAGTCAATGTAATTTAATAATAATTAGTAGTAATTTTAATAATAATTTAATTTAATTAAAAAATCTATGAAGTGATTCAACTTGCAGGGGAGATAGTACAGAGAGTAACGGTATTTTAATGAGGTCGTAAAGTTTCTGTTGCGTTCTTAATTACCCAACAAAACTACCCGACTATACGCTCACAAACATCAGAGATAACCAAAAATCCGGTTCTAGAATGCTCCGCGCGTCCTCCCACGCACGTTTTTCCGACAATATGGCTAAAATATGCCATTTTCCATATCCATTTTTTAAATATCTCAGCTTCTATTGGACGGATTGATCTAAGCTAAACGGTAAATTGTCTAACACCTTGAATAGGTTTGAAGTTTAAATTCGAATGACATAACCTTAAAATCTTCTAAAAACGCATATAACCTGATTTTTTCGATTTTTATCTATAACTCTTTAGGGAATAACTAATTTTATTGAAAATTCGGGAAATGACGTAGCTTGTGGTTATGAAAATGTGTGCCAAATTTCAAATCGATTCACAACCTAGAATTGCTAACCGACGCATTTTACTTCAAAAATTGGGAACGCTGTACTGTTCGAGAAAATCATTGTAGAAATCTTTTTCAAATTGTATGCTTTAAGTACTTTTTAATGGTGGAAACTGCTTTTTACATAACCTCAAAAAATGTCAAACATTTTGGTTTTTCTGATTTTTTTATGAACATTTTTATTTTTTCTTGATATGATTGATTTTCTTCATAGATAAGTATATCATTTAATTTCAAACGTACATATTTTTGAAGTACATCTTTTTACAAAAATTTGCATATAAGAAAGTCAAAATTTGATACTGTAATACAACGCTACAAATTTTTCAAAATTGGCTGTTCACTAAACTCTGTAATCTTTAGCTGTTGGACGTTTATTATAATGAACTTAAATAATGATTTATTGTACAAAGTTTATATACAGATTCGGCAAAAGTAGTGTTTATATATCGTGAAGTAAACGAGTGTGAGAAAAAAATGGAAAAAATTAGGGACAGAAAGTCGGATATACTACTTCCAGCACGCTCCACATTTTGTAGAATATTATTTTTATCACCTTGTCGTATATCAACCCTAGGGTATTGGTATTGTCGTAGCGAGCGATATAGTAAAATGCGGTTGCAATGAGATGTCGAAAATCTTTCATTACCATCAAATTATCATGTCGCTTTCAAGGAAGCGATTTAAAGGATGGACTAGGTGGTGGGGGTATATCCATCTTTCGTTTATCCGTCTTATGTTTTATTTCTTGCATCCAATTTATTCATAATCTGTACAGCGACAATACCGATGCACTGCGTTGATACACGACAAGGTGATAAAAATAAGATATTGATTTGTAAACCTCAAAAGAAGCGTCCTCACCGCCAAAACCCGTATCCAGGTAAGGTTGTCGGAATTAATGTCACCATAACCACATTTTCACGATAATGTGTAGCTATACGAATTTACGAATTATTAAAATCTTTTGATTAGTACACTTTTACAATTCAACGACTTAGGGGAACACTGCATTTGTACAACATAAATTACACTTTGAAACTGTACAAAAGTTTAATTCTATTTTACATTACTACGCAGTACAAACTACTATAACAGAAAAACTTTAAACATTATACTTTCTGCAACATAAATTCCGAAAAATTCAAATAGTATATTTGTTATTTACCAAATTTTGTAGTATCTCTTAGGCGATAGAAGTCAGCTAGCTACTCCCGAGATTCTTATGAATTGAACGTAAAAATATTGAGTATAAAAGTTAGCATAGACATGGTATACAAATAAATATAGCTATGTATAACGCAGCCATCATAGCAAATCAGTGATTGCCAAACTTTGCCAACTGCGAAACTTAAAAACAATTTGAACTTGGCCTCTCTTACAAGAAAATAAAGGATGTTAGGAGAATATGAGGTCATGACATTGTTATATTATCTAAGAGCGAGATGGCATTCAAGTCTTGCAAATCTCAAAGATGCATTAGTCGACACGATAGTATCCGCAATAAACTACGGGAATGAATAATCTAGCAACAAGATCACTCAGGTATTGAAAGTTTAACACATTTTCAGTCCCTTTCACGTCGCAAGTACAGAACCAAAGTTAAGAGATGGCGTGTCCCCAGGACCTCGTTAGATGAAAAGCAAAATAATCCATAGGCAACTGCTACCTCAAATAAAGCTATTTCTTTAAGTAAAACAAACTCGCTGAATTATGTAGATTCTGTACATGCTAACGCAAATGTAGGTAAACGTGTAAACACTTTTAGAATTATATAATCCACAACATATCTCAACTGCGGAGGAAACGAAAGAGCCAAACATTTTGTTGGCAGATGTCCAGTCCTCAACTCCGCCCGACCGAGATGATTCTATAGCCACCAAATCGATATTAACGAAATAGTACATGGAAATTGGATTCGACAACTAGCCGAATTTTTAAAACAAATAAGGCATGTAAATAAGTTCCGAATACCAAACCGTTAAGGAAACGAACGAACAACAAGAATGAGAATTAGGACCTGGGTCAGCGGTACATTCTTCGTTGGAGGAATCCTAGTTTTGTAATAATGATAATAATAATAATGATAATACAAAGAAAAAGAAATCGAAACATCCAACATTGTTTATTTGCTGAACGATAGAAATGCATATTTGGTTCAGGCTCTTAAAGAACTTTTCCTGTAGAATGTTTAGTCTAGATGCTGAGTGGGGGGGGGGGGGATCACATGAACAACTAATATTAAAACTGACTGACGGGGGGTTGTCCCACAATATGGGTTATATATAATTTAGTACAAACATTTTCAAGTTTAGTAAATGAATTGCACGTTATTTATTTGTTGTATGTACTTACATTGGGGCTAACTGCAGTGAATAATGAATTCAATATTCCATTGTTTTTAAAGTTTATCTACGTGCTTGTTATTTTGTCTGATATTTTTAGTAAATCATCACAATCTGTCAAAGTATAATTTTGTCACTGATCTGCAACGTCAAATCATATTCATTTGCACTTTCGTTGGTTATTTCAATTAAAAAACTAAAAATATGAATACTAATAGTAAAAATAAGATGTCTTGAATACTGCCAGAAATTACCTGTTTGAATTTATTGTCATAAAAGTCAAAAAAGTTGTATATGTCAATATACAAACCTTTTATGAATTGGAGAATTTCCAAAAATGCTATAGTTCTAAAAACTAAATATTGATATTATTTAATAGTCGTGGACAAAGTATAGTATTTTACTCGCATATAATGGCTACTACTATTCACTCAGGTGATTTACCCTAGTGAATAATAGCCATCATTATATACTCGTTGAATAATATACTATTATTACCGCCGTAATCATGACACGTTTGATAGTATCTGAGACACCTATTCTACCGTTCGCTTGACTGGCCGCAGTATGTTTTTGTACACAACTACTAATCCAGGAACGGCGTCATCGAAAGGGGGTGATAGTTACTTTAAACGAGGTAGTAGATTTTCTTTATCCTCTTGTATATATTGTAGAGTGTATGTAGATTCCAAGTTTTATACCTCCAAGCCCTTGGCAAATTTTTGTATGGCCGAAAAAAACACAAATTTTTGGCACTTCTTTCAATTTGTGGCCTATAACTTAAAAACAATGGATCCAATCGAAAAGTCATTTATTATCAAAATTAAAGACCATTAAATTTCGCTTCGAATGAGTACCTCAAACTTAAAATTTCATGAAGAGGCATGGGCGTAATTGGCAGTCGAATAACAACAATTTTTACCAACTTGTAAAAAATTCACACTGAATAACTTTTTAAACGTCTTCAGCTCTGAAACGGCTAATCTAAAATAAATGAAAAAATCCATAGAATGAAAGTTGTAGAGCATGTAATTTCAAGTTCTTAGATTACCAGATTATTCAATTTCGATCAGTATTGAGCAAAATAGATTCAAAATACAAAAAATCTCCTTATACTAAAATATCCATTATTTTTTATTATTCCTTTTTATTTAATTTTCCAATATTTGAGAAAATGGGTTGTCGAAATAAAAGCAAAATGTAAAGAAAGGCCCAAAGTTTATTAACCAAAAATAAAAATTTACCCAGTAGTAGTAATACAACAAATTGTAAAAAAAATTAGACAAATACAAAGTGCAAGAACAATACAAGGTGTTAAGAAAAAATTGAAATGAAGTAAAAATGAGTTTTGGAAAAAATAAATTACTTGCATGTAGTGGTTATAGTAGTCGAATCCGGTTGGATTGGGGCTAACTAATGTTCTCGCTCGTACTGCATCCTATCTTCCTGATTCATTGCAGCAGCACCACCAACTCCCTCAAGCTCGAAGTAATCTTCGTAGTCGTCTTCATCCACCTCAATCTCAGGAGCGTTCTGACATGAGAGGCCAGTAATGTGTTACGGTATGAGTTAGACGTTTAAACGAGTACTGTAACATCATTTAACGGATGTGTAACGTACATTTTATTTCATATTGTGCTTTTGATATTTAGCGATTTAAGTAAAGTTGCATCATATCTTACTTCATTTGTACTTTCGATATTCCGTAATTTAACCAAAGTCACATTACCAGCTTTTAAAGTTGAATAGCGACGGCATGTTTTATTTGTTAATTTATTTGAATGTAGTATGAAATAGTAATTTTCAGAAAATTCGAATTGTGCTATTACCATTAATATTAATAATAGTTAGGATTAGATCATTCTGTTTTGCTTTAAATAAATATGTCAAAAAGTTATGTTTTGACGTTTTACTTTGTTAATAAGAAAACAGTCCTTTTTCCGGCTCTGATCCCGTATTAACCCATTTTCCGGACTCAAATTAATGACGTAATCAAACAATTACATGACAGTATGAAATAAAACTATTTTCAGCAGCATGTCGGGATCAGCATCATTTGACATTGTTATAAGCAATAAGCCTGACGAGCCTTTCTTCCAACCCCATTGGCATGAGTTTGTTACGTTTCCCAGCCAAGTTTGCACTCGGTGGTATGCGTGCATTGACTGCCACGTTGAACAATTTTTTTAAGGCGGATTCTATAAAAAGCTCGTATCTCAGCTCGTCCAGAGGCCCACTGTGCATCTGTCTGTACGGTGCCAAAATCAGCTGTTCCCCTGCCTGTTCTATCAAGTCTTGAGAAATAGATGGCTCGAGAAATGTAGCTGCTTGTGCTTTCAGGGGTGGATGTTGCTCAATGAGGGATACAAATTTTCCTTTCCCGTGACCAAAAAATAATGACGTGGTCATACCTAGTAAATGCATACTTGAAGAGGACATATGTGGGATCAAAGTTGAAGAAAGTGTTTGAGTACCACAAACCTGCTTTTTCCCTTTCCCTAGTTTGTGGAAGTACAAGTTCTCGTACTTATTTCCCAGGCCAGTTAGGAGAACGAGAATGTCAATGTCCTCGTTAATAATTGCCACACTGTTGGATTTTGCTGCTTGGGAAATAGCTGTTTCTACAATTAATAAATCTGCATCTTCTTCTGCCTGTTGCGCCTGGATTCCTCCTTTCTTAAATTTTTGTATAAGCCTCAAAATCAAATGGTTCTTGTTGCTCTCGTTTGCAAGAAACTTTTCCTGTGAGAATGCAGCATTTCTTTCTTCACTGGAAATGATGTATGCTGAAGAACCTGATGTCTTCAAACGATGTTTTACAAGTTGGTAAAAATTGATGTTATTCGACTGCTAATTACGCCCATACTTCTTGATGAAATTTCA
Source organism: Leptura quadrifasciata (assembly GCA_963675555.1). Lineage (NCBI taxonomy): Eukaryota > Metazoa > Arthropoda > Insecta > Coleoptera > Cerambycidae > Leptura > Leptura quadrifasciata. The sequence continues at coordinate 83,979,211 of OY776679.1, read as the reverse complement.
ACTCTCAGGTACTCATTCGAAGCGAAATTTAATGCTCATTAATTTTGATAATAAATGACTTTTCGATTGGATGCATTGTTGTTAAGTTATAGGTCACAAACTGAAAAAAGTGCCAAAAATTCGTGGTTTTTTCGGCCTCACAAAAATTTGCCAAGGGTTTGGAGGTCTAAAACTTGGATTCTGCACACTCTCTATAATATATCCAAGGTGATAAAAAAATCTACTACCTCGTTTAAAGTAACTATAAAGTACCCCGTTATTAAACTATACTATAATTAACTGGCAAAAAATCAGGTATAGTAAATTCGGAACATTTTTTGGCTCTGGTTCTCCTACTATAATCAGGTAGTGCCACATCTTCATCATATACAGGGTGTCCCACGACGAACTGCGGTGATCGATATCTCGTAAAGTAGACATCGGAAAATTTTGAAAATTTGGTAGTAAACTAATGTCGGTGGGGGCAACTCGGCTAAAATATTTTCAAGATGGTGGCACTTCCGGTTATACCGGAAGACGATACCAACTTGCTTATTTTAAATAGGACACCCTATATATTATCAAATTTTTGGATTGTACGCAAAATTCTAGGCCGATTTTGTTTCATGTCCTTTACCTAGGTCTCTCCGTTTTTGAGATATTTCAATTTTTATGTCAAAAATGACGTTTGCGGGCCCTAAAAGAATTATCAATTTTTCCTATAAGGAAGCCTTTATTATCTAATTTTGGTTTAATTCTTTGTTGAAAAAGACCTACTTTAATAGAGTTTTTATAATATTTTGATAAGTATTAATACAGAGTGTTCAAAATATAAGAATAAAGATGAAATTAAAAAAACTGTCAAAAATCAATTTTTTCAAATGGAAACCCCCAATTTTTATAATCTTATCTTATTCGCCATTAAAAATAAGGGTAAGTTTGTATGGATGTCTATTCCGAAAATTTTTAGTTTTCGAGATATTCCCAATTCAATATTTCTATATGGGGATTTTGCTATGGATTTTAAGTTCAATTACTGTTAGTTGGCTATGACGGCGTTGAGTGCTAAACAAATGTATGTAGCTGTCACTTACCAATTGACAAGCATTAATTATCATGCTGGGGCGCTTAAATCATGCACACGAGGATTACTTAAATTTGTTTATAATCTATAGAGAATGTTACAAAGTTTTATCAAAAACATGTGAAATATTTGCTAATAGATATCCAGAGAAACAAAAACCGTCTCCGAACAATATTTAATGAATAATGGAGAATTTCAAAAAATTTGGCACTGCAACAGTTCATAAAATAATTAAACAAATGTAACTTAGATACAAAAGGTTCTTACATAAAATACTAACAGTATAACTACTTATACTCAGGAAAATATTTTATTTTAATAAGTGTTCAAAGTGTCCACCCTGAACTTCCAAACATTTTTCGCATCTCTTGATTAGTTCGTCATGGGTGGCAGCTCTAATAGAACCTGGAGATAATCTTTCAAAAGCATTCCTTACTCTTGCCTGACAATCTTCCATTGTTGTGACTGGATTAAAATAACCCATATTTTTTATTGTTCCCCATATAAAATAGTCTAAGACAGACAGATCAGGAGAACGGGGAAGCCACAGAAAAGGTCCATTGTTAGCAATCCACTTATCGTAAAAAGTTTCTTCCAAGAAGTTGTTAACTATGAAGCCGCTGTGTGGTGGCGCGCCATCGTGTTGGTAAAATATTTGCCTACGTTCAGCTAGCGGGAAATTGTTCAAATATTCATTATCTAAATCTTGTAACATATTCAAATATCTTTCACCTAAAAAAAAGTTGATACGTAATTTGAAAAACAGAAACTATTTAAGTATTAATTCATTACCGTTTAAGTTTTCTTCATAAAAATTACGTTTTACGAATCCATCATTTCTCACAGCACAATACAAATTAAATTGCCAGGTTTCTTGATAATTTCGCAATCCCACGGCATGGGGATTTGAATCACACCAAAAGTGGGAATTATGTCTGTTGAAAAGTCCATTTATCGTAAATTTTGCCTAGTCAGTCCAAATTATGTTATCCAAAAATCGAAAGTCGCTTTGTAACATTGTTAAAATAAATTCGCAAAAGTGAACTTTTCTGGTCAAATCGATGTCCTTTAGGTGTTGAACCATAGAAATGGAATAGGGATGGAATTTGTGTTTCAAAAGATTTCTATGAATAGAGTTCTTGGAGATTCCTGTTTGTAAGGCCACTTGTCTTAAGGATGTCATAGGATATGCCTCAAAATATCCCAAAATAGCAATTTAGATATTTTCATCATCGACAATTGGTTTTATTTTATGAACTGTTGCCTTAACGGTGCCAAAATTTTTGAAATTCTCTATTATTCGTTTAATACTGTTCGGAGACGGTTTTTGTTTATTTGGATATCTATTAGCAAATATTTCACACGTTCTTGATAAAACTTTGTTACATTCTCCATAGATTATAAACAAATTTAAGTAATCCTCGTGCGTATAATTTAAGCGCCCCGGCATGATAATTGATACTTGTCAAATGGTAAGTGACAGCTACATACATTTGTTCAGCACTCAACGCCGTCATAGCCAACTAACAGTAATTGAGCTTAAAATCTATAGCAAAATCCCCATATAGAAATATTGAATTGGGAATATCTCGAAAACTAAAAATTTTTGAAATAGACATCCATATACAAACGTACCCTTGTTTTTAATGGCGAATAAGATAAGATTATAAAAATTGGGGGTTTCCATTTGAAAAAATTGATTTTTGACAGTTTTCTCAATTTCATTTTTATTCTTATTTTTTGAACACTCTGTATTAATACTTATCAAAATATTATAAAAACTCTATTAAAGTAGGTCTTTTTCAACAGAGAATCGAACCCAAATTAGATAATAAAGACTTCCTTATAGGAAAAATTGATAATTCTTTTAGGGCCCGCAAACGTCATTTTTAACATAAAAATTGAAATATCTCAAAAACAGAGAGACCTAGGTATAGGACATGATACACAAAATCGGCCTAGAATTTTGCGTACAATCCAAAAATGTAATAATATATAGGGTGTCCCATTTAAAATAAGCAAGTTGGTATCAACTTCCGGTATAACCGGAAGTGCCACCATCTTGAAAATATTTTAGCCGAGTTGCCCCCATCGACATTAGTTTACTACCAAATTTTCAAAATTTTCAGATGTCCACTTTTCGAGATATCAATCGCCGCAGTTCGTCGTGGGACACCCTGTATATTGGGAGAATGCGTAGAGAAATCAAACTAAAGATTGTCATGTTTAGAATCAAGAGAACAAATGGACAACTGACGAAATTTTGGGAAGTGATGGATCAGTTTTTTTATGCTGAATCTAACGGAACAATGGTTGGAAGATTGTTTAATAGCAAGAGGCTTCTCAATTATCGTTGTACTGTTACAATTTTAGCCTGAGGTTTTCTGGATATTCAATCTGACGTCTGTTATAATCTGTTCACAGTAAAGCCTTTTAACTGTGTTATTGAAGAAAACAGTTAACAAGAGCAGAAATAGTATTCTTTCCCTTCTCTACAATATTTCCATCGGCAAGTTCGGGCACGCCAATAATAACAATATGAGACTAATTTATATTTTCCAAGACTCTAAACCTATCCCGCAAATTCTTTAATCGTCTATAAAAAAATCCTCCAACTTACTCATTAAATAACGTAAATGCTGGGTTTACCAACTGTAATTATCCAACAAACAATTAAATTCATGATTGATGTTAATTCACTAAGTATACATACGAACGAGAATAGATCGTTGAAATTATTATGGGGACCAATTTCGTATTACTCGTGTCTTTAGGGAGTCTGTTAAACTTGAACATACGAATTGTGATCGGTACAGTTGTATACAAATGTAGAGTGTCTAAAATATTCAGGTGGATTAGTAAATTCAGTGCGTTCAGCATTAGGCAGGGAATTTGATTATTCACGAAACAGAATTTCCATTCAGAGGACAGCAGAAATTAGTGGAGATGTGCCAAGTTTTCTTTACATATATTCCTCTTTCCCTATAATTACATTATACGGGATGTTCCAGCAGGAATCATCCAAACTTGACGAATATATTCCTCAAATAATTTTAGTAAAGAAAAAAATTATATATCTATATTTTAATTTAGGAACAGAGCAGCTGGCTGGCCTTAACCATCGCGACCACCTTCTGTAAGTCTATTCTGGTGCTCTGGAATAGTTGGAATCTGTCACACTAGCCCTTCACTTTGGTATCGTACATCTCATATCTGGAAATAGAAATATCATCCGAAATAAGTTGGTATAAACCGAGAAATTTTGGTTTACTGACCTTGTTCTATGCCTTTTCTATTGCATTTCAAAAGGTAACTTTCACTGACTTGTTTCATTCTTGGTGTAAAATGAATGAATATCATTTGATTAATATTTAATAAATATCCTGTTCGAATTAAACCATAAACTACATTTATTCAGCGTAATCTGCATATTTTTTATTGCATTTACAACACTATCATCACTACATAAATAACTATTATACACAGTAAACATAATAATATCTGATTATTACTTATATCTGGTAAGTCGTTCACAAAAATTAGAAATAACAATGGCCCTGAAACTGATCCTTGCGGAAAGTCGTATTTAATTTCCACCAGTTGCTTGCGACCCTCCAGATACGGACTTTAGTAACTCATTGACTTTACCCCTTAAACCACATGCTTCTAATTTTTGTAAAAGAAGGGCAAAATCTACTATATCAAAAGCCTTACTCAAGTCCACGAATAAGCCGACGGTAGTAGATATCCCTTCCTAAAACCATGCTGTGCTAGATTTAAGATATTATAGCACGATACAAAACAGATAATTTGACTATATCTTTTCAAATATTTTTGACAACGTAGATAGAAGCGACATTGGTCTGTAGTTTTCCACCAACTGTAAGTCGCCTTTTTTATGTAATGGTACTACTGTATCTATTTTTAAAATGCCTGGAAAATACCCTTTTCAAATAAAAGATTTATTAGACAAGTAAATGGTTGTACAACGAACTGAACGACAGATTTTAGAATAATTGAGCTTAAATCATCCACACCCATAGAATTTGACTTTTTTAGAGCAATTATTGTATTAGAAACAAGATCTAAAAACATAGTTGGATATTCCTCATTTAAGTTATATCCCTGACCTAAGTTGTTGTTGCCTAGTGTATTATTTAATTGTTCCAGTACATTCATAAAGCAATTATTTTGAAAAACCAATTTCATTTTTGTATCTGTTTGAATATCATTTTTTGTATGTATTTCTTTTATGTTCCTGTGGGTATTGTTATTTTTTATATGATTGTTTATAATACTCTATACTCTATCCTGTCATAATAATAATTATTATAATGATTTATTGTCGCTCTTATCACTTTGCTATATTTATTTATTTATTTAACAATACACTGCCCAACAGAAGATTCCAATTACTGGGCAGGAAATTACAAGTAAATGATTATAAATGTCTACAAATTACAAATAAATGTTTACAAAATATAAGAAAAAGAAATGTAGGAATATCAGATAATTAAAAACAGAAATAAAAACAAAGCTAAATTTGAATTTATACAACTGATCTTTTTATCTCAGCCACATTGCAGTGGAAAATATCAAACCGGTCTTGAAGATTTTTATAATTTTCACACATTTTATATAGTGGCGAGAATTTCAGAACGTCAGTTCTGGAATTCGGCAGATAGAATAGTGAGTTTTGCCGAGAACCGGGTCCAGGTATTCGAAAATTTAATGAGTTCAATATAGCGCCGCAATCTCTTATATTATGTAATACTTTAAGAAATATTTGCTATGCTATAGTTCTGCGTGTCGCTAGGCTTGAAAATGAAAATCTATTTAAAAGTGTAGTATGAGGAAAACCAATAGCAGGGTAAACACTATCTTCCATATAGCATAATGTTGTTCAGAAGCGCCTCTGAATGCCCTCTATGTTTTGTATATGCATGTTATAGTGAGGAGATAAAATAATTGACGAATATTCCAATTTGGATCGAACAAAAGATTGATATAGTAGTATCAGTGTGTTAATGTAATTAAAGCCGTGGGAACACCTTATTATAAATCCGAGTGTTCTAAAGCTTTCATTTGTGATTGTATTTATATGACAATTAAATGATAGATTACTGTCAAATGTTACACCGAGGTCACGAAATGTTGATGGGCGTGTGAGCACTGAATTTTCTAAGCTATAATTAAATTCGATATATTGATGTTTGTTAGTAAATGTAAGAGTGGGGCGAGCGTAGGTGCGTCTTTACTATGTACATACTTCGGTATGCGATGTAAAGCAACGACAGGCGCAGTTAGTACTTGGATGGTGACCATTCCAACGGAAACCGCGTTCTCGCCTCACACATCTTCCAGCGGCTTGTATATCAGTGTATGCGCGGAAGCTATACAACCTTAGGCGAGGGTTGTATAGGAGATATACCATCCTTCGGAGGGGATGTAAAGCCGTCGGTCCCTTGTCTATTAAATGTTAGGCAAGTAAAAGATCCCTACTCTTCTTAAGGGAAGAGGTTCGGCAAAATTCCTGGTTGGGGGTAGCTCGTCTACAGGCGTCGGTGTTAAGCCTCAGTAGCGGAAATAGGCCGACGTTAAATAAGTGTATAAAAAAAAATTACATTTATCCGTATTACATTTTCGTATATTTAACTGCAGTTTGTTTAAGTTACACCATTCACTGATTTTATCTAGAACATTTTGTAAAGCCATCACTTTCATCATTTATTTTATTATACAATTTCATATCGTCAGCATATAAAAGACACTCAACACCCAATTCAACTGCAATTTCATTAATGAAGATATTAAATAATAATGGGCCTAACACAGACCCTTGAGGTACACCTGAAGTAGATACAAATTCAGCAGACCGTTGACCATAGTATTCGATATGGTGGTGTCTATTCTCCAGATATGATTTGAAAAAAAACCAACAAATTTCTTAAGAAGCCAAACTTCTGAAATTTTGAACATAGAATACCATGATCAAGTCTGTCAAATGCTTTAGTGAAGTCTGTGTAAATTACATCAACTTGTGAGTTTCCTTCTATAACCTCAGCTATATATTGAGTGATACAGAAAAGATTGCTTGAAGTAGACCTTCCCTTAAACAAACCGTGCTGATAATTATTTGTAAAGTATTTAAGTTTTTAGAAGATCGATAGTCCATTTAACTAGATCCCGAAATCAAAAGTTTGTAGGATATTTTGCAATACATCCCCCTCCGTTTTCGAGGGTGAGAAAAAGGATGGTGAAGGTTTCGAGTTCTGAAACCCTTGGGTACTACCCCTATCAAAGAAAAATCATCCCAATTTCCGACTTCTCAGTCTTGGATTTACGAATGCTCGTCGGATCGGTTTTGCCAGTTAATTTACACTAGAATATCCCGGACCAACGCCTGACGTTGAACTTACCCCCGCCCGTAATAGCAATATCACCAAAAAATAAAAAATTACGGACTCTGTAAGGTTTCTTATGGATTTTCGAGGGCAGAGATTACGATGGTGGTATTATTTTTCACCCTACCCTCCCGCAACTACCCCCAACGTATAAAAACCACTCCCTCATTTATGTTGTCGGTTGTAGGCATGCAGGGATTCGTTGGATCGGAGTTTTTATGGTAATATCAGAGAAATTAACTGATACTAAACCACAGTTGACCTAAGCAACCCCCGGGAAAACTACCCCCACCCCAAAATAAAAAAATACGAACTCGGAAAGGTTTCTTATGGGTTTTCTAGGACAGCGATCATGATGGTGTTGTTATTTTTCACCCTACCCTCTCACAACTACATTAAATCCGAACTCGAACTAAATAATAACCCACAATACTGTACTGTTAAACAGACATACAGGTAATAAAAAAAACTATTTCAGGAAACGCAAGAGAATATAACCGACTTATGGATTGTTGCAGAAAAATACAAGAAATTTATAAGGACAGGAGTGGACGGGCTGTAAGGCACTGTGCGAGGCACTGTGTTAATATCTCTGAGTTGGATATCTATTATTCAGACAGATGCAATGCTAAATAGAATAGCTATTTTCTACACTCTCATGCAGCAAACGATCTTGTTCGTAAATCAACATCTAGCACTGTAATGCTTGTAAAACCTCAAACCACTCCGGGATATTTTTTAGTAAAATGTCTCTCCAGAGATCTCTGCTAAATTTATCTATCCTCGGGACGAAGAAGAATCACTCTCTGCGTCACGATTTTCATTACAACTCCCTTGTAGTCCGTCTCCTTCGTTGCCCCATTTTAAAACGCCTTCCAAGTTCGCCTTAAACACGCTTGTCCTCGTCGGTCACGGGGAGGGACTCCTGCGGCTGCACACATCCATGAACGTGCGGCTCCCGGCTCTCCCCCAGGAGTTGGGAAAATACGGACGGCTATAAGTCACCGGGGTCGGCGATGTCGTGTGTCTGCCGCAGCCGCCGCCAACGTTGAGCGCACCTAATTATATGCGGCCCCTGGGAACACAGCACCACCTCACTAGGCCTCCCAAGTCTGCGTCTGTACTGCCTCCCGGATATTTATATGTCGTTAATGTCAAATGCCAGCCACGTTGTTAAGTATTAATAACGCCCATTTTAGGATCTGATGTTACTAGTTTCAAAGGGGCTCGTTAGAATGACATAGTTTGTATATAGATGACGATCAGTACTTAATTCGAGATATACACCCAAGTAGCACAAATTGCTTTTTAAAAACTCTATGACTATCTACTCCACCTTTTTATAAAGCTTAATACTTTATAATTAAGAGTTAACAACAATAGTCCAGTATTAATGCAGTATCTATATACCCAAAATAGGCACAGTTTATATAGCTTCGGTAAACTCTGTAAAAGGTACATAAATGCTTAAAGTAACATTGTGGCAACCTCCTTGTTTCGCCTTACCAGCTGTTAAAAATCATGTTATATGACTGCTAAGAAGTTGTTATATAATTGTTGCAAGTAAGTTCTTATACAGTAAAAATTCCTCTTAATGTTCGTTACTGTTTGCAGTTATAAAGCATCGATATCACAGTGTCTCTGGCAACTCCAATGTAATAACTTTCCTATGACAAATTATTAGGAAACTGAATGAATATTGCCTGCGAATTAGTGTATGCTGTGGTTGGTAGAAAATAAAATTTGTCATGGGAAGAACATTTTTCTGTTGAATTATGCTATTCTACTTTGAAATAAATAGACGCGCCTCCAAAATTCCTTGAATTTGAAGTTGAAAATTATTTTAAAAAATATATTTTTTAATTTTTTTCCATAGAATTGTTTTAAAATGATAAACCACCTATTTTAAACACCCCATAAAGGATTGATGCAAATATTTTGCAAGGTTTTCCTTTTCAAGTGATAAAAAGTTCATTATACGTCAAACCGGTAACAATGGCCGTCCTGTCATATTTACTTTTAGAAAATACAATATGGTTCCCTATAAGTATCCAACGAAGGTCACTACAGAAGCAGTTACAAATTCTTAAAGCAGCACTTTGACTGTGTAAAAGTAGTAGAGTAGTAGTTAAAGACAAAATCCTCGCACAGGTGAATTTACTTTGATAGAAATCCACATTTTGTGTAATAATTGAATTCATGATGCTATCATTTTGATTTTGAGGGATATGATACTATTACTTTTGTTTGAATTTCAGACCTAACTTTTTATGATTTTGGTGGATTTTTGTAGTTTGTAGTGAGAAAATGGCTGCATAAATTTTTTTAATAATAATAATAACACCACATGTAATTACGACCCCCTTTATCCCGGAAGGCTCTAGAACAGCCTTGTGTGGGAGAAGGCTATACATTTAGAGATAAAACACACACCCAACATCCGAGTATAGTGAAAAAATCCCTCTCACAGTATTTTCGACTGCCACGACCGGGAATCGAACCCGGAACTTTTGGGTGAGAGGCAAGTGCGCTTACTTCTCTAACCATCAGTCATACATAACAAGAAAAATTCGAAATCAAATCAAATAATATGGAGGTTATGAAATGGAGTAAGTTTAGCTGTATAAGAGTTCTATAAAGGCGGAAAATTGCAGCTACATAGCTCCAAAATAGAGTTTCAGCTGAATAAATGCTTTATAAAATACTTCTTCTACTATACGTAAAAAGCATTTATAAATAATCTATATTAGGGTTGACGTAAATGGTATTTGGCTTAAATAACTACATTGCTGTATAATTTTGCTTTATAAACCTTTAGAACTCAGTGTTATAAAACCGTTATAGAGAAATTGCTAAGCTGTAAAATGAATGCATAAATGTTATATAGGGGTTTATATACCTATTATAAATATACATGGTGTGTATCTGTATAATAGAGCTTACTAAGCCTCTTATAAATTTTTAAAAAACTGTATAAGATGCTTTAATAAAGAAGCTTTATGTTTATACTGTGAAAGCATTTTACCAGCAATCTTATTCCACCGAGTTACTTTATAAGCAGTTTAGTGTCGAATAAAGCTTCAATATAACCAATTTTCTGTACAAGTTGCCATAATGTATTATTTATAAAGCTTTAAGTGTAATAGGAGAGTGACATGTGTTACTTGGGCAGAGTGTCCTTGATAAATTGAACTGATGAAATTTACCTCGGGGTTTAGCGTAAAATTAATATTAGAGCACTTGGGTGTTTCTAATCCCGATGAACAGATTTCTTCATAGGACTTAAGGAGGATACTAGCAAATCAGTGAAAACCGAGCAATTTTTGGTAAAGTGGACGTTGCTTCGAACACCTATTGTAAAGTTATGGCGGTAATTTTAAAAAAGAGTTAAGATTTTCTCATTTCGATTATATTTAATCCCAGTGGCGTGCCATAATTTCAGGCGAAGACGTTAACATTATACTCCAAACCTACAACTCTGATTATAGCTGGCGATAAATTTTTCTCACATTAAATACAATTCTACTTATTTATTTATAATACATTGTTCAACAGGTAAACATCCAATTACAGAACAGGAAAGTACCGAAAAAAAAATAAAACTAATAATACAATCCCAGGGATATTAGGGAGAAAATGTGGTACCTCCATGATGATGCACCTGTGTATCACACTGCAGTTATTCACGAACATTTAAACGAAGCTTTTCCAAATGGTTGGATAAGAAGAGTAGGACCTCATAGTTGGCCTGCCAGAAGCCCTGATTTGACCAAAATAGACTTCTTTTTGTGAGGCTATGTTAAGGAGCAAGTGTACAAAGCTCCTATAACTACAAAAGAAAATTTGAAAGAGAGAATAAGGGAAGTTTTTCGAAAATCGTCTACAGAAATGCATAGATGTACTGGGAGGCCACTTTGAACAGTTCCTATAAACACTAGGTATTATTTATATCATTAAATTAGGTTCAAAATAAAATTATATAAAAAAAAGCTTTTATTTAAATGGTCTAAAACGTAGAAAATAAACTTTGAAGTAAATCAAACCCATCAAGGACAATCACCGACGCCAGGGGATAAGCTCATCAGTATCTGTGTAGGCACTGGGACCCCTAACCTGGAAATTTTGCCGAACCCCTACAGTTTATCGTGGGGTGCTCACATCGTAGATACACGGAACACACAGTTTTACATCTCTTTCGAAAGATGATGACGCGAGCAGATCCGCTCATCCACTATATCTCATCGACTTGCTTTGAACCCGGACCGTCTGTGTGAGAGGACGCGCCACTGTCCATCACACCACCAAGCCGACCTTCAAATTTTATTTTCTACTTTTTAGAGCATTTAAATAAAAGATTTTCTTAAAAATATTTTTTACATAATTTTATTTTTTACTTTTCAGTCTTTTGATATGCTGTAATCTCCAGATATCGATTTTGAGTTGAATCGGATCTTAAACGGTCCGCCATCTTTAAGTCGCCATCCTGAACTAAATTTTTGACTAGAAATTTGTAATCGGCGAACCCGATATCGATTTTGATCGATTTGGACCATAAATGACAAAAGTCGTCCGTCATATTGGCGCCGCCATTTTGAATTTTTAAATTTTTACCAATAATTCATAATTGGCGATCTCGAAAACTCCCAGATATCGATTTTGAGTCGAATCGGATCATAAACGATAAAGTCATCCGCCATATTGAAGCCGCCATCTTGTTTTTTCTTATATGAAAACGTAATAGTGTATTGTCATCGGACTTATACATATGTGCAAAATTTCAAAGCTCTAGTTTAATTAATACTAATCGAAATTTTGATTGCAAGATTTGCCCTAAAAAACTAAGTAACTAACTAACAAACATTGCAAGTTTAATAAAAGCCTTTAATTAAATAAAACGGAGAATTTTTGAAGGTATTAGTCCGCGCTGTTGGTATATAAAAAGTTAGTTCCTGTCTCGAAGCTGGCCTAGGGACAAAAAGTTCAACAGTCCTACTATTTTCTGGCAATTGTAACGGTTCCATGTTCATTTTCCGTTACAACAGTAAATCGGAAACTCAATGATTAAACCTTAATAAGGGACTGGACTATGAGTGCGCTATAAATTAAATACTATCGTACTGGACTATGACCTACAACGCTGTCCAATGCTAACCAGCTGATTGCGTCGGCGCTAAGAGCCGAGAAAATCCTCTCATAAATGTTCCATTTGTCGTTATTTCTCAAATTATTCAACAATTTGTTATTTATAATCATAATTATCTTAATTAGGGTCTATGAAAGCTCCTAAAAGAATATCAAAGACGATATATTTAGATATTTTAGAATAACATAATTTTCCTACTCCATTCAGTGGACAAGTAGCGATCGGGTATCTTCGGTAATGTCTGATCTTGGGTTGGTACGGGGGTAGTCGAAAATTCAACAGGTGAATTTTAAACGGCTCTTTCCGCTTCTACCTGCCTAAGAGCAACACGCTTGTGATAAGTTAGCTGTATGTTATTTAACACTTGTTAAGTACTCATCGATAGATGGATTAATTAGCTAATAATATCATCGGCGAGAAATTCGAAGAACCTTATGCTAATAAGGTAAGAACATAATCTTGTTAAATAAGACAACCATCTTATTACTGTCAAATTGTTACTTTTAGGTTCTTTTTTTTACGAAAATCTTTTCTTCTACGAAGATTAATTCTTTGTACGAAGATTAACTCTTTCTATGAAGATTACTTTATGCAAACTCTTTTATGAGGATTAAATTCTTTTTTATGGTTTCTTCTTTTTTACGCTTGCAAATTCCACATGGTTCTGATTGAGTTCAGTTATATTATATGGGAACATTATTTTTGGATATGAGATGCATAGTTGAACAACTGGAAGTAGTTCGACTGTTCAGACCTAACCGTGGTTCTGATCACCCTTTCACTCTAGGAATTAGAGACAGTCTTTAAGTTAAGTATTTGTGTTCTTTATCTTACTAAAAGACGCTTACACTTCATAGTGAACAGAGTATTATCTCCATTTGGTAACTGTAAATTTCTTAAGACTAAAAAAAAAAAAAATAAGATATTTCATTTTTCCCTTTTGTAACTTTTGTACTATACTGTTCTTTTCATGCCTTAAAATTTATTAGTAGTTTAAACATAACTTTTTTTATTATCGTGACCTTCAGTCACATTCCAACAATTTTTTAGACTAGCTTAAAAATTTAATTTTCTCCATTTTGTAATTCTCATCATTTTTTTAGAACATAATTTCTATTTGGTTTAAATAGTTAAATTTAAAACTAACATTTTTTTGGGAAATACTAATTTACAATAACTTTTAAATTTTAATGTTGCAATAGTTCTTTAAAAAAATTATTTTTATATACTGTATATAGGTAAATATATCTTGTAGGTGATATTTTTAAACTAAGTGTATTTTTTCTACTCCTTTTCTGACCATACTAAGTGGTCTGGCGCCCGCTTTTCACGAACCCACCCCTTGCTCTCCTCAGCTATAAATTGCCTAGCCGGCATTGTGTATCCTCCATTTCTTAGGGCAGTCACCACCGTGATAGGTTTGCTATAAATTATATTTTATATTCACTTAGTGCCTAACAACTCTTATAACAGCAAACCGGAACCAAAAAAAAATTTAACTGAGGAGGTTATACAATCCAGAATATGTGAATGACCTTCTATAAAAAAACTTGCGAAAGATATTGCCTCCTGTCATCAAGACTAACCATACCAAAAGTATGGAGTAAGTCTTGTTGATGGTAAATATAGGAGGATATGTTTCCTTGGTTTTAAAAGACAGTAGTTTTAGAAATCTCCGTTGCACATTTTCTAAATTGTTAATACATATACTATACGTATACATATACCATAACAGGGATGCCAAATAAACGACGCGTATTCTAGCTCACGCCTCACAAAACAGCAGTATAATGTTTGTAGGGTGCTATGTTCGTAAATTCACGGCTACTGCGCACTATGAAACCAAGTGTTTTAAATGCATTACCAACTGTGTTTTCAATATGGGCATTGAATGTTAACTTCGGATCAAAAATTACACCTAGGTCATAGTAAGTATTAGGTCTTTGTACGACGGTGTTGTCAAGGTGGTAGTTAAACACATGGGGAAGTTGATTTACACAGCCATTACACTTGGCGGCATTTCATGGCAGCTTGTTGTCTAGACACCACTGTGATAATCTGTCAAGGTTATGACGTAAGCGGTAACAGTCTTCAGGACTCGTTATCACTGTAAAGTTCTTCTTTTTAACAGACAACAAATGTCTAGAACATCCTCTATATCATTAATGAAAATATTGAATAGTAAGGGACTTAGCACCGAGCCCTGAGGGACAACTGATGACGATAAGAATTCGGCACACTTAACTCCATTATACGCAACAAATTGTATTCGATTTGACAGATAAGACCTAAGTAATTATAGAAATTAATAAGACAAACCTATTTATGTATTGTACATACAAATTTCCATTTCAATATGAAGATTTTTCTTACAAAAGAAATACAAAAAGTTCATAATAAGTGAGAGAAAAAAATTATTTATTTTCCATAACGGCATAACAACACGGATGGAACGCTATGGGAACTGTTTCCAATTTTGTTTGCAAGTAAAACTGAACACTGGATCATAAATGTAAACAAAGCGATTTGTCGTATTAATTTCAAATTATAACTCTATTAAATGCATTACCCATTTTTTCCACGAAAATCGTTTAAATTTATATCTCGGCAGTATTTTCTTTTTGTTTACATTTGTTGCTTGTAAAATTACGAACCGGGCCGCTTTATTCGTCGCAGCGAAATTTCGCATTTCATCAGGAAAATATGATGGGAGGCAAAGCATTCCAATTCGATATAATCCCCGCTATTTTATAAAATAAACCAGATTTCTCGTACACGACCGACATAAAAAGTATCAAAATTACATTCCTTTGATTTAGCACTTAAAATAAATCATTTCCAATTAAAGACCTGATCGATTTCATCCAAACCGATGAAATTCGCTGAATTTTGGTCAGTTATGTATGGCGTACACTATGGAAGATTATCTAGTACCGAATTCATTTGGGAATAGGTTGCTAGTAATTAGTTTTTAATGGGCTTACAAAAATTTCAGTGTTCTCAATGGAATGATTAAACTCGAACGGAAATAAATCCATTTGTCTGGGCTTTCGGGTAAAAAAATAAAACAAAATTCATGTAGTATATTCATGAAATGGGAAAATATCCGCTGACATTTAAACTACAACACTCAGTAATACGTAAATGATTTGCAAAATAGAGTTGAAACTTTTGCCGAAAGCAGAATTTCTATTTTTATAATAAACCGATTTCAAATGAGTGAGTAAAAATCATGAAATAAGCTTGTCCATTTTTGCATTATCTGTTATTTTATAAAAAAATACATACAGAGTGTTTAATTAATAATTCTACAGAAGTTAATTGAACAATCCTTAATTAATATGTCAAAAAGACTTTTGTCCATTTCAGACAGGCTTGTACTATCAAAAGGTTTAAATTTTGCAATAAACCCGAAAACTGTTCCAAAATTTGACATAATAGCGGCAATAGAAAAAACGGCTCAAAATTTACCAACAGATAGTGGTAATGAATATCGCATACGGGCAAAAATTGCTTTAGAGAAGCAATATAAAATTAAAGATAATTTAACTCGAGAAGAAAAGTTATCGATAAATTCTTTAAAACGCGATGAAAGTATAAAAATATTGCCAGCAGACAAAGGTAATGCCACAGTCATTATAGATAAAGATATATATATATAACACAAAAATCATGACTCTTGTAAATGAGGGACCCTACTCAAAACTAAACAAAGATCCAAAAAAATCAATAGAGAGCAAAATTTACAGTACTCTGTTTAAATACAAACATGAATTTAATGATTTTGACCGAAGGAAACTTACACCACATCATAGTAAGCCTCCTCATTTTTATGGCTTACCAAAGACACATAAACAAAGTATTCCTTTAAGATCAATTGTTAGTTCTATTAATTCACCATGTCATAATTTGGCAAAATTTTTACTTAAAATTATTGATCCATTATCTGGAAATACCGATTCATATATTAAAAATAGTAAACATTTCATAGAAAAAATTTATGAAAACGATATTCATGAATCACACCTGATGGTTAGTTTTGATGTAGTTAGTCTTTTTACCAATGTTCCGGTAGATGAAACCTCAAAAATAGTTACAAGACAGGTTGCTAAATGATAATAATTTGGAAACTAGAACTAAATTAAGTGTAAATAGCATAATGGAACTCTTAACACTGTGTATAAAAACAACCTATTTTCAATTGGACAATGAGTTCTACCAGCAGGATTTTGGTATGGCTATGGAGTCTGCATTATCACCAATTTTAAGCAACATATTTATGGAGAACTTTGAGAACACACATGTTCAAAATTGTATAAACAAACCGGTTGTCTGGTGGAGATATGTTGACGACATCTTTGCAATTTAAATCGACACCATGAGGCCCTTGGTGTCGATTTATTAGATAGTTTTTTGGAAAATATAAATAGTAAGGAACCGTCTATTAAATTCACATTAGAAGTAGAAAGTAGGAATGAACTACCGTTTTTAGATGTTTTAATTAGAAGGGTAAATAATACAATTGAAACAAGTGTTTATAGAAAACCAACACATACTAATAGATATCTAAATTTTAACTCGAATCAGTCAATAAATGTTAAAGAGGTGTTGTAAAATGTTTATACGATAGGGCCAAAATAATTTCATCTAATAACGAAATATTAAATAACGAGAAAAAATTTATCAAAGAGGTTCTATTACAAAATCAATATCCTGAAGCCTTTGTTGATAGAGTTTTCATAAATGTTGAAAATAGAGACAATCAGGTACGACAAAAACCTGAACGTCATTATACAGCAATAATTCCTTATGTATACGGACTATCGGAAAAGCTACGCCGTATAGGTGACAAATTTGATGTTAGGACGATATTTCAAACGGGGAACACTTTAAGATCTATTTTAACAAAAACAAAACCGATAAACAGGGAGCAGAATTCAAAAAACTGTATTTACAATATCCCGTGCGAATGTGATAAATGTTATGTGGGTGAGTCATCCAGACCTTTCAGTGTGAGGTTGGATGAGCACAAAAACTACATTAGAAAGAATGAAATTCAGAAATCAAAGATTTGTGAACATGCTTGGGAAAACGGACATAGAATAAACTGGGACTCGGCAAAAATTTTAACAAAAGAAACAGATACCAAAAAAAAAAAAATTAAAGAATCAGCAATAATCTTATTAAATGAAGATACAACCTGGCTACCAATGTTAAAAGAAGAACTTAACAAACTCAACATTATCTAAAAGAAAATATCATCAGTTCTATGTTCTGTGTAAGTAGTAAGTATCTATGGAAATAACATAAACAGAATCTTAAAGCTGTGTATTTGACATACATAGCAAAATAAGAGTTCTTCCAAAAAATAGCTTTGAAAACGGAAAGAGATTACTTTCCGAAACGTCAGCAAAATACATTATTTCTGTGTTTATTCCGATTTATATTATTTACAAAACATAACCTCTGACTTTTCCTTTGGCGTAAACGTCACGGGCGTAGAGGTTTTTTCCGATAATTCTATTATTTTGTAGATTCGGTGATTTGTTTTGAAGAGGATAATAATATATGTGGTAGAAAACCCAAATAATAGGAAAGAATATTCGTAGAATGCCACAAATAACATTCAGACAATAATCCTTGACCCAAAATATGAAGATTTAAGCCAACCATTTAAATAAAATGTTTATCCCTGCTAAGAATGAATATTGTTTTATTTCAAATTTTAAGTATAATTTTACCCAGTACAACGATATTTACATTCGCCATCCTTAGACTTTTCAAGAATTCACGCTTTGGACACGAAAAAGTACAAAATTTTCTTAAGAATTTTACTGATCTCACAGAAAATTTGTCAGAATCGGACAAACTTACCATAATCTGTGCAGAAATAATTTCACACAGACTAAAGAAATCAATACTACCCTAGCTGACGTACAAAGCCCCACGTCATGGGTCACTATCGCTATATTATCAATCACAAAGGAAATCAAACACTGCATACATACATTATTGAACATGCCTGTACAATGCCACGCCGCATGCCATTATTACAGACCTCATCATAGAGATAATAAATTCCACCCAAATGAGTTCCATGAATCGTTCAATCAAGCCTCCGCCTTTCCGCCCGTTCCACTGACATTGCTAACCCCTTAACCTCCACTTCGGTAAACCAGTTACAATCTTTTTGCTTACTCTCAATGGTTACACTTTCTCTACGTCGTTTTTTCCTCGGCAAAGTTTTATATTCCTGAAAGTTTACGAGCAACCGATGCCTTTATGTAGAAAAGCACTCCGGCCCGAATGAGAAAATCTAGCAGTCATATTTCAAGCGATGCTCGCTCTAATCAATGACGGGGGCAAGAAAAAAACGGCTTCCATGGATGCCGGTCGTATATCATGTGACATTTATTGTTGAGAAAAAATAATTAGGGCTTGGTGAGTTTCCATTCTTTGCGTTATTTATTAGACTGAGCCGATTCGGAAAGTTGTATAAAACAACACTTAGAAATATCCTGGCCTAATCATTTAAAGGAACCCTTTACGAATCACATTAACAATTGTTGAAATTGTACATTACTATATTTACAAGTAGCGCAGTCAAAATAGCACAAAAGATCAATATAAAGGAACTTCTTCAATTTTATATTTGGATCCTGATGGGGACGTGTTCAGAAGTCCCCAAAAAATGTTTGCACTTCAAAGACCTTATGCTCCAATTGTTATTAACAATTTAGTTTTTTTAACCGCGCTTTTCAATCTAAAAATGTGAATGAATAACTCGAAATATATAGGTCCGATCGGGACAAAACAAAATCTTTGTAAATGAATTTTTTCCAAATCTACATTTAGTGTAGTTAGGAGCGCAACCATAATCTAATAATAATAATAATAATAATAATAAACTTTATTTTCCTTTTGTGACAATATGATATAAATATTGTATAGGAATAGTCATACTTAACATCTAAAAGAAATAAGGTACAAAACACACATTTTACATATTAAAATATTCGTCTAAGTTATAGAAGGTTTTACTCACAAGTGAAAAACTGGCCAAAAATCGTTTTTCACTTCGGCTTCAAACTTTCAGAAAATCTGTCTTTTGCTCTAGCAAAATCACCCTGAAAATTTGGTGCAAAAATATTAAACTCAGTGCGCGCAATTTTGTTATGTAAAATATGAATTGGTCGTCATTCTATTCCATTAAGTCCAAAACGGATCTTTTTTTTTTTTTAAGTTAGCGATGCCAGTTTTTAACACCGTAAAAAACAATTTAACCTGCTTTTGGCCATTTTTTTGGATTTGTTTAAAACCCAATAAACAAAAAAATGAATTTTGAAATTTTTTCATCAGATCATAAAGAAAATTTTAATGCCTTTATTTTAACTTAAAAAAACAGTAAACAAAGTTGAGTTAAAGTGATATGTACTGGGACATATTGACGTTATGAATTTTTGCACAGTAAATTAACTTTTCGCGTAAATAAAGTGGAGAGAGATTATAAAAATTAAGCAATGAAATTTAAAAGTATTACTGTTATTTTTTTTTTTAATCACAATGCAACTATTCTGAATTTTTTTGAGGTGATTATGTGTAGATTTGCCTAAACATGGGTAATATACAGCGTGTCTCACCGGGAACTGAATCGATCGATATAGAGAAAACTTACGCATCAGAAAATTTTGAAAATTTAGATAATTACTAATGTCGGTGTGGCCAATCCAACTAAAATAATTACAAGCAGCTGACACTTCCGCTTATACCGGAAGTCGATACCAACTTGCTTATTTCAAATAGAACATCCTATATATTTTAGGGTTTTCAAGAGGAGCATAAAATTCTGAGTCGAAAATATGTAGCATATCCTATACCTAAACCTAGCCGTTTCAGAGATATTTGACATTTTATAGAAAATTTGACAGGTGCAACGGTTTGCAAGAACCGTTATAACTTTCTTCATGTAAAAGATCCTCATTTGCTTCTTGTCACATAAAAAGAACACAAGGAGAACTACGTTCTACAACTGAAATGAATTCAATAATATCATACCAAGTGTTCCGTTTTTGCGTTACATTTTGTCAACTTCAAACCGCGAAAACTTGTTTAGGTCAAATGGAACGCCCTGTACTTTTTGCGTCAAGTTGTGTAAAATTGAATTCCCTTTATTCTGATATTAGCATTGTGGGGATTAAAGTTACAACATTTTTGAAATATTTGCGATTTTATTAGAAATTCATGAATTGTTGTAATCATTTCACAAAATAGCCATGACTAGAAACAATCAGTCATTATCTTATGTCAAAAAATGCCAGCACGTTTAAATTACACCCACGAAGACTTTTTAAACTTGTTTATTATTTATGGAGAATGTGATAAAGTAATATCAAGAACTTGCAGCACATTTGCTACTCGATATCCAGAAAAACGGAAACCGTCACCAAACACTGTAAAAGGCATACTCGAAAATTTTAAAAATTATGGCTCTGTCAAGGCAAAAATGCAAAAAAGAAAGCCTATTGTTGATGACGAAAACATTGAAATAGTCATTCTGGGATATTTTCATGCATTTCCAAGGATGTCATTAAGACAAGCTGCTCTGGAACCGGGACTATGCAAGGATTCAATTCATAGAATCTTATTAAAACATAAGTTTCACCCGTTTTCATTCCATATAGTTCAAAGATTAAAAGAAACAGATTTCCTAAGAAGACAGAATTTTTGTGAGTTTATTCTAATAAGGTCTGAGGATCACCATTCTTATTTGGGAAATATTATATGGACAGATGAAGCAAAATTTACTAAAAATGGACTTTTTAATAGACACAATTATTGGATTGACTCAAATCCTCATATGTTCAGAGGGCGAAACTTTCAGGAAAGTTGGCAGTTCAATGTTTACTGTGCCATAAGAAACGACAGAGTGATGGCATTACTATTTTATCAGGAAAATTTAAACGGTAAATTAAATTTTATCTTCTGCTAATATGTATAGGTAATTTTTTTTTTTTCTTTTTTTCGGTGAAAGATATCTGAATATCTTACAAAATTTGAACTATTTAGAAAATTTACCTCTCGCCGAACATACAAACATTTTTTATCAGCACGACGGTGCTCCCCCACATAACGCATATTTAATTAATAATTATTTACAAGAAACTTTTTATGATCAATGGATTGCCAATAAGGGACCATTCTTATGGCCTCCTCGCTCGCAAGATTTATCAGTTCTGGATTATTTCATTTGGGGAACTATTAAAAATAATGTTTATAAGAACCCATTAACAACCATTGAAGACTGTATGCAACGAGTAAGAAATGCATTTCAGAACATATCACAGGATTCAATTAGAAGAGCTACCCATGAGGAACTAATCCGAAGGTGCGAAAAATGTTCGAGGTTCGAGGGCGGAATTTTGAGCAATTATTAAATTAAAATGAAATCATATTTTAAATTGATCTTATCTCTGCTATTTTAGTTCATACCATATCTTCAATTCGATTAATATGCATGTTACAGTGTTAGTGTTATTTTGCGTTTTGGACATCGAGTACCAAATGTGCTGCAAGTTCTTGATATTACTTTATCACATTCTCCTTAAATAATAAACAAATTTAAAAAGTTTTCGGTGGTATAATTTAAACGTGCTGGCATTTATTGACATAAGATAATGACTGATTGTTTCTAGTCATGGCTATTTTGTGAAATGATTACAACAATTCATGAATTTCTAATAAAATCGCAAATATTTCAAAAATGTTGTAACTTTATTCCCCACAATGCTAATATCAGAATAAAGGGAATTCAATTTTACACAACTTGACGTAAAAAAATATAGGGTGTTCCATTTGACCTAAACAAGTTTTCGCGGTTTGAAGTTGACAAAATGTAACGCGAAAAACGGAACACTTGGTATGATATTCTTGAATTTATTTCAGTTGTAGAACGTAGCTCTCCTGGTGTTCTTTTTATGTGACAAGAAGCAAATGAGGATCTTTTACACGAAAAAAGTTATAACGGTTCTTGCAAACCGTTGCATCTGTCAAATTTTCTATAAAATGTCAAATATCTCTGAAAAGGCTAGGTTTAGGTATAAGATATGCTACATATTTTCGACTAAAAATTCTATGCTCTTTTCGAAAACCCTAAACTATATAGGGTGTTCCATTTGAAATAAGCAAGTTGGTATCGATTTCCGGTATAAGCGGAAGTGCCAGCTGCTTGTAATTATTTTAGTTGGATTGGCCATACCGACATTAGTAATTATCTAAATTTCCAAAATTTTCTGATGAGTACTTTTCTCTATATCGATCGATTCAGTTCCCGGTGAGACACCCTCTAGAGTAATTATTTATAATAGATCATTGATACTATGACGGTTTTAACCAACTAACTTTTTTTCTCATTTTAAAATCAATTATACTCGCATTAGATAAAGAGGTTTTAATGCAAAATAAAAATTTTTTACCGTATACATGTTCGCGAAATTACGCGAATTTACGCGAATTTACGGCTTTTATTTTATCATTAATTTTCCAATTTAATCCTTGAACTTTCTACTACATATTTTTGATCTTCCCAATTAAAAAGAAGTTTTTTTTAACGCGTACCTAATTGTAGCAACACAAGTAGTTAATATTTTATTAATCAATTCATCATAATCGTAATAGTAATTGAATACAGCATATTTTTGCACCTAGCATAGATAAATATTTTCTCGTTAAGATTTGACCAATAAATGACAAAATGAAGTCCGAGTCCGTGAGAGAGATACGTACGAGCAAAATTCGGATATTATTGCGGTCATATTTTCTTAGTAGCCTTGCGTGTTTCGACAGTTTTATTTGCTGCGAGAATATCTTTGGGAAATATTTCTTCCAAAGATTATTAAATTCGAAATCCGAGCTAAATATATTAAAGCATGTAGGTTACTTTTATGGAATTGATATCTAGCTAAGGTTTATTATTGGACAGAGGAGTAAAAATATAACAAAATAAGAGGCACTTTTTAGTTGTGATGGTCAATGATATTATTAAATTATTAACAGGGTTGCAATATGGAACAAAAGTGATATTACAGGGTAGGGTGTCTACCAAATCTGGATGTTGAGATTGCTAGCTATATCCCAGTTTTTCCTGGTCTTTTTTTCTGATATCCCAGTGCGACAATATGAAGTAATAAATAAAGTAGTATTATACAGGCTGTCCATTTTATCAGGGCCCCTTTTACGAAAATTGTGCCGATTTATATAGCCTACAAAATGGTTTAAAGACATTTGAAATCCATGGCCTATTTTAACAGTTATGGCGGAAAATATCGATAATGCGAAAAACGTCTAGGCCAAGTATCTCCGTTATTTGAGGAGATACGAGAAAAATTCTAAGGCGAAAATTTTTTGCAAAACAGACTGTTTCAACGAGGTTTTATCTAATTTTTATCAAAACCGCTGTATTTTGAGATTTACTCTTCAGGTTGTTAAAAAAATTATTTTGAAATGAGCGGGAAATTGCGCCATTAAATATAGTATTTTCCTCCCTTTTCAACGATATATCACATGCCATATTAATTCATTGGTACTACGTTAGTAATTATAAAAACATTTTTTTAAACCAATAAAATTTTTTTTAACAAGCATTATACTTGCCGTGGAGAAGTATGATTAATGATTAGTAATGATAAAATAATTCAATAAGTTATTCAAATCTTTGCTATAATAAAACATTAACACAATTATGAAGAATAAAGTAAATTCAGGTAACAAAACAAATTAATAATAAAAAGAATATAGCACACAGAACATTAATATTTATCTAATCCTCAAAATATTTTTTAAGACATCATATCAAGTGTTCAAAGTGTCTACCGCGATTTCTTATGCACAATCGAGCGCGGCGAGGCACTGCATTTAAAACATTACTCAGCATTTCGGGGGTAACTGTAATACATGCCTGTTGAATTCGAGCTTTTAGGTCCTCTACATTTTGCGGTGTCGTCAAAAACACCTTATCTTTAATATACCCCCATAGAAAAAAATCCATTGGGGTTATATCTGGAGAGCGAGGGGGCCATCGAATAAATCCATTGGTACCTATCCCATGTTGAGGCAAAATTTCGTCTAAATAATTTAGGCAAATCTGGGAATTGTGGGGAGGAGCTCCATCTTGTTGAAAATATTGAAAGTTGTGTCGATTCTCTAAAGGTAGATCGTCCACACATTCATTGAAAAACGATTTTGAAACCCAGTCGCTCTATGCCAGTGTGTATTTTCAGAAGTCCATTTGTAATGAATATTGCGATTAAAAAATCCATTATTGGAAAAATTTGCCTCGTCGGACCAAAGTATTTTACTACATATTAATGGATCGGCACGTTTCTTTTCCAACAGCCACCTACAAAAAGTCGTCCTCCTTGGTTTGTCCCCCGCTTGTAAATTGTGAACTTGTTTGGCTTTAACACCGGTAACCATTTTTCCTTAAAATTTTTCTAGCACTTGTTTTATTTATATGACAAGCAATTTGAATTTCTCTTAATGATGTTTCCAAATTTTCGGTATTTTTATTTCTTACATAATTAATAACGCGGTTCACCTTATTTACATTATCAGTAACACTGTTCAACCTTGTCTTCTTCTTTAAAAATGAACCATTATTTCGTAGTTAATTTTCTGAACAGAGTTTTATTCGGCCGTAGTGCTTGTGGAAATCAGTTTCTATATTCTACTTGAGCTAATCCAGAGTTAAAATTGCATTGGCAATATGTAACGAACATATTATAACGATCAATGTGAGTGAAAATCATTTTTTAAAATTCTAAATTCTTAAACGGGTGTGAATGAGTGGGAGTTTAAGTATTAACTGAGATGATCTGTCAAAAAATTAAATTGTTAAGTTTGTTCATAGCCAACTATTTTAAACTAATTGGAATAATAGTGAAATCATGAAATACAAACAAATGAATATTCTACTTAAATGAATTGAACTTTCTGAGCAAGGAGTGACGCTTTTATGGAGGACCTCTATACATTGGCATAACTGCTAATACTCTTTCCATAATTGCTCCATGTTGCTT
Organism: Leptura quadrifasciata; assembly: GCA_963675555.1. Classification (NCBI taxonomy): domain Eukaryota; kingdom Metazoa; phylum Arthropoda; class Insecta; order Coleoptera; family Cerambycidae; genus Leptura; species Leptura quadrifasciata. The sequence goes on along the minus strand of OY776679.1, from coordinate 83,953,528 downwards.
TCTTGATTATTATTTTGTTTTTATTACCTGCATTTACTTTATTCTTCTTAATAGTATTAATGTTTTATTATAGCAAAGATTTGAACAACTTATTGAATTATTTTATCGTTTTATTTAATCATACTTCTCCACGGCAAGTATAATGCTTGTTAAAAACATTTATTGGTTTTAAAAAAATGTTTCTATAATTACTAATGTAGTACCAATGAATAAATATGGCATGATATATCGTTGAAAAGGGAGGAAAATACTCTATTTAATGGCGCCATTTCCCGCCTGTTTCAAAATAATTTTTTTAACAGCCTGCAGAGTAAATCTCAAAATACAGCGGTTTTGAAAAAAAATGGATAAAACCTCGTTGAAACACTCTGTTTTGCAAAAAAATTTTCGCCTTAGAATCTATCTCGTATCTCTTGAAATAATGGAGATATTTGGCCTAGACGTTTTCCGCATTTTCGATATTAACCGCCATAACTCTTAAAGTAGGCCATGGATTTCAAATGTCTTTAAACCCATTTTGTAGGTTATATATTTTTTTTTTTATACATTTATTTAACGTCGGCCTATTTCCGCTACTGAGGCCTAACACCGACGCCTGTAGACGAGCTACCCCCAACCAGGAATTTTGCCGAACCTCTTCCCTTAAGAAGAGTAGGGATCTTTTACTTGCCTAACATTTAATAGACAAGGGACCGACGGCTTTACATCCCCTCCGAAGGATGGTATATCTTCTATACAACCCTCGCCTAAGGTTGTATAGCTTCCGCGCATACACTGATATACAAGCCGCTGGAAGATGTGTGAGGCGAGAACGCAGTTTCCGTTGGAATGGTCACCAATCCAAGTACTAACTGCGCCTGTCGTTGCTTTACATCGCATACCGAAGTATGTACATAGTAAAGACGCACCTACGCTCGCCCCCCTTTTCAGCTTTCTAACTTCTCTAGTTTTGTTGCCTTTTCAAACCTGACCTTACCCGTACTGATAGCACCAATAGAACTGCAGATGTTTCGTATAAGGGGCACTAGATTATAGAGCGGCGACATTTTTGTAACCCATGGGGCCCAACTAATAACTTTAAAAAAATCTCTTCTATCAGCTACATCCATTTTCAAAAATTTTTGACTTGATAAAATTTTGTATTTGAAACAATTGTATCTAACAGAAGAATCAATACTGACAGACTTGATTTAGTATAAAAAAAGCGTTAGAAACTAATTTATATGCTATTTTCGCTAATTTTTATTTTTTTTAATTTTAGATAAATTAATGCAAAATTTTCATTTTCTTCCCTGTCAAATATTCGGTCTACTCATATTCGTATCCGATAAAAGATAGACTTAAACAGATATTTTAATTGTGGATATAGAACAAAGTGTTTGATGTCGTCATTGAATTACCATTTTCGCAAAAAAACTAAAAAGTTGTGATTCATGAAATATTTAACTTAATATTGTTGTATCAATCGATTTCTCTAAGTAATAAATTCTTGGATCACGATATCCTCATACTGGCCATGACATGATACCAAATAATGCATTATTTGATTTAATTATGCATTTATACCGGCACAGTAGCTCAGTCGGCTAGAGCGCATTAAGTGGCAAATTCGCCCTGGTGTGACAATGCTGTGTTCTGGGTTCGATCCCCGGCACCGACACTGGCAATGTCGGTGGTTAATGGATGTTGTTTGCGTTTTTTCAAATGTGTATCCCCCTTCCGGACAGCCTTTGGCTTTGGATTTGGTGGTTTTTTACTATATGTGGTGTATTTATGTTTAAGTTTTATGTTTATATACATTTCACATTTTAAAAAGAACGTTTAATATACGTCTTTATTAATTTTCTGTCTCCTATTTGAATTTGTTTATACTTTTTAAGGCAGTAATTTTAAGGAAAGCGATTAGATAATAAAAAAACTGCATGAGGAGATATAGCTTTAAGTATAGTTTTATGTAAGTAAGTATAGTTTCTAACTGACATAATTTACAATACCTAAGTCGCAGTGAAATAAAATTTAAAAGTTGCAAAGAACTGGCCCTAAGAGTAATAAAAAAAATATAAAAAACTTTAAAAAACCTACTTTCTTATAAAGTCGTACTAAATAGTAAAAGATAATTTTTCATGTACGACTGCAAGAAAAGCAAGGCGTGCGCAATTTGTATTTCCCCTTTCATACAGTAAATACGGTCAAAATTGAAACTGGTCAGTTTTAAAGCACAGGACCGTGCGCACAGAACTTGATATTTTGTCCTATATATTTGGCAATGGTATCGAGATTCGAACGGTAGTTGAAACTGTGCAGGCGAGACCGAGACTGACAATGTAATCAGCCTGAATGAACCATCTACGATTGCACTGGTTTAAAGGTAATAAAACGGACAGGCCTACTAGCACAAAAAAACTCGTAAATCGTTTCTTATCAGTCAACGTGGAAGTCTAACAACGTGCTGTCTATGTGCCAATGCAGTGCATAAATACCTATTATAATATCAAGCGTAGGAGTTTACTTAGTTACATATCATATATACTACTGGATAAAAGGTAAAATATTTTAATTATTTACTAATTTACCATGGCTTTCTGGAGACCATTTGAAATAGGGGATAATATAATAAAGCCCGAAAATCCCGAAATAGTTGAACCGGTTATTGTCGAAAAAGCCGAAATAAATTTAGAGTTTAAAAACCAAAATTTACACGTACAAAGTCAACGTATTATTTTAAATATACATGAATGTTTGAAAAGCGAAAATTTTGAACAATCTGAGAAAGAAATAATACGACGTATTAACGAATTAACTAAAATATCAAAATTAACAATTTATCTCGTAATTCAAGAAGGCGATGTTATAGATCACAGCGCAAAGAGGAAACGGAAAAATCCGAAATTAAAAAATTTTGATGATGCCACTAGAGATGTAATACTTGTAATACGGCGTATAATTTATAATATGTATGAAGAAAATATAGTTCCTACGTTAAAAATGATTCAAGAAAAATTGAACGATTATCCTGATTATAATTATAGGTCTTTAGATACACTACGAAATGTCTTATTAGAATGCGGTTTTAAATATAAAAAACTTGACAGTCGTATGGTAATTATGGAACCGCGACGTATAGTTTCACTTCGAGTAGATTATTTGGAAAAAAATAGAGAATATCGTAAACAAAACAGGCATATAGTGTATCTAGACGAGACGTGGTTTGACACGCATGATGTTGTTCAGTATGGTTGGGTAGATAGTTCGCACAATTGTGTTTTAAACACTCCGTGTTCTAGAAGAAAACGCGTTATCATACTTCATGCGGGAAGTGAAAATGGGTTTGTACCCAATGCGTTGCTCTTGTCGGCCAAAAAAATATCGCAGTCTTCTGCAGACTATCACGAAGACATGACAGCCGATCTATTCGAAAAATGGTTCTCTCAACAGCTTCTGCCAAATATTCCGCCAAATTCGGTAATTGTATTAGATAATGCTTCTTATCACTCGCGTATATTAAATAAATAAAATACCAAATAACAGCACAAAAAGGAAGACATTTTAAAATTCATGAGAAAAAAAATATGGAAATTCCTGTAAAAGTTCCAATAAAACGCGAATTACTGAAAAGAATAAAAGAACAGAATTTCAAAAAGGAATATGTTATTGATAACTTATCCAATATACACGGTAATACACTTTTGCGGTTACCTCCATACTATTGCATATTTAATCCTATCGAGATGGTTTAGGGAACACTAAAAGTACGTTTACGAAAATGTAATAAACTCTCCAACGTTAAACGCGATAGTAGTTGATCATATAAGAGAAGTAATAAATGACATTGACAATAATACTGATTTATGGAAAAATTGCGTTAGGCATGTAATTGGAGAAGAAAATCGATATCCAAAGCTACTCCCTAGTGCGCCGATTTTAATTCAACTGGATAATGATTCCTCCTCAGAAAGTGAAGATTCGGACGCGTCAATTAACATTTAACTTTTCTTCATTTTTTCATTCACTTTTTTATTGTTACATTTCGTGGAATATATTTTATTTAGTTGACAAGAAATTTTAATTTAAGTTACTTCATTCTAGAGAAATATTTTAATTTTGTTTTTATTTATGTTTTATATATACGAATATTTTTTTTTATATAATAATTCTTTGCTTTGTTCAAGAAACTTACGTTTTTATTTTAGAAGAAACTTAAATTTTTATTTTATTTTTGACTAAAATTGTTGCCCCCCGTTAATCTAACCTGTCCCATCCCCTCCTAGCAAGATATGTTCATATCTTCTCGTTGGTCCTTGCTGAGTAATAACATATTTCAATATAATATGGGGTAACTTTAAAACTAAAACCAATAAATTTAAATTTTAGACTTTATATCTAAAACTGATATAATACCTCAAAAATATGTTATTGGCAAAATGAACCTAATAAACAAAAAATAAATACAATTTTAACATTTTATTATGGCAATCAGTTCTATTTACCTCCGCCCATGTACAATAAAGAGATACCGACTGTTTTTGCCGGCTTTTAGTTTTTATACGGTTTCAATTCCGGTCGTATACACTTTACAATCATACAAAGTGCGCACGCCTTGCCTTTCTTGCAGTCGTACATGAAAAATTATGTTTTACTTTTTAGTACGACTGTGTAAGAAAAGTAAGTTTTTTAAAGTTTTTTTTATTTTCTACTTCTTAGTCACACTTTAATTAAATTATTATCATTCATGAGTATTGTAACCCACCGTAGAAGTTTCTAATCATGCGGAAAACCTTTTGTATTCTATATTTTGCCGAAGGTGCCGGTTGGATAGTATATTTACTCGACAAATTTAACATATCAAGCCCTCCAAACAGAGAGAGGATCAATCTTTCACATTAACACTATAGATATATAACGGATTCAAATCAATTCACCTAACCACATTTACCTCGACAACCTAAAAAATGATTCACACACAAAACCCCCCTTGCCGTATCCATTCCAATACACACGTCTACAAAAGAAATTTGCCGTCCTCCATCTCTTCCCGACACATCTCGTCCGCCATACCATGGCCTCATGTTTACGCGCCCCATTCCGAAATTCGACAAATGAAAGCGATCGAACCGCAAACATTTATCGTCCGTTCCGAGTAGCCGATTTCTGTTTACGCGAGCGTAGGTGAAAAATAGACGGCGGCGGCGTTTGAGGCCACCGTCGAACTTGGTGCAACGTAGACAAAGGGTCGTTTGTCACGATGGTCTGCAAACAGATGCGACCGACACAGATCCTCGACCAGTCGAGTTAGCCAATCAATTGTGTATACATTGACGGTAACACATCTTACTGCAAACACCGCCGGCCGGCGTCGACGGGTAGCTGTACACACGGCTGTATCAATGTAGATGTTGGCGTTAAATTAAAATGCAAATAGTTCAGTCCAAGTTATTTCGTCGGTTTTCATTCACAATTCCTTATATAAGGCAAGTGAAAACCAGTATTCTATTTTATGGAAAAGTAGTGCCTCCGGAAGTTGATGCTTGCAGCATTCTCTCGCTTATCATCTCTATAATGAGCGGGTAAATCTGGTAAATGTAATAGACAATAATTGTTGAAAATAATTCTTTTTCACAGAGGATAACCAGATTAAGAAAACATAAGTAATCGAAATAAATATATAGATATATATTCTCATTTTAAGAAATTAAAACTCGTCAGAAGCATCTGTGCTGTAGTCTTATGGAGTAAAAATAGCCCGAAATAAGGCGATAGAGGTGGGGCAAGCGTAGGTGCGTCTTTACTATGTACATACTTCGGTATGCGATGTAAAGCAACAACAGGCGCAGTTAGTACTTGGATGGGTGACCATTCCAACGGAAACCCCGTTCTCGCCTCACACATCTTCCAGCGGCTTGTATATCAGTGTATGCGCGGAAGTTATACAACCTTAGGCGAGGGTTGTATAGGAGATATACCATCCTTCGGAGGGGATTGAAAGCCCGTCGGTCCCTTGTCTATTAAATGTTAGGCAAGTAAAAGATCCCTACCCTTCTTAAGGGAAGAGGTTCGGCAAAATTCCTGGTTGGGAATAGCTCGTCTACAGGCGTCGGTGTTAGGCCTCAGTAGCGGAAATAGGCCGACATTAAATAAATGTAAAAAAAAAAGGCGATAGAGAAACTTTTTCATGGAGCAACGTGACATAAAAAAATAAGTTTGTTTTGGTGAAACTAAGAATATCCTGAGTTTTCCGGTCCGAGTAGGTGGGAGAATCCTTTTTTTCGCGAAAAAGGTGTAAGTAAATTGGTCATTTTTAAAGGTGGTTTTTCAGTTTTAATTTATTTTGGACCCTTTAAAATGCTAGTTAAAAAACGAGCACGGGACCCTTTTATTATAGATGAAAAAGGAACCTTCAGTTCAAATTTCGTGAAAATCAGTTCACCGCCTCCCATGATATGTATATAAATACACTGAAAAAACATCAAAAATTGAATTACGGCTAACTTGGCCAAAATTAAACCGAATTTGATGTAATTTTAGATGAGACTAACCAATATAACCAAAAAATAGTCTGCCAAATTTTAGCAAAAAATATCCAACAGTTTGACCGCAATTCCATTTTTAGTCAAAATTTCTCAAAATTTTCAAAACATTCCCAATTTGCCCAAATGGTCAAACGAATTTTTTTTTTACCAAAATGAAGGTATTCTTATGTACTTTCACGTGATGTAACTAAAAAATAACTTTTTTGAATTTAGCCGATTTTTTGTCATTTTTGGTATATACATGCGCGCGGCGATTTCCTGTCATTTCCGGTATTATACATATCAAGTATACGTGTAATTATTCATTATAAAAATTTCAATAATAATAATAATAAAAAATGATTGTGAGCAGGTTTTAAATATTTAGATTAAAAAAAACTCTCAAAGGTAGAGTATAATTTTTTTTTTAATTCACTTGAATTTTATGAAACTTTTTACTTATATTGATTATTATTTTATTTTATTGATGATTTCTTTTTCTAACAGTTGTACTAGATGTGCTACTAAAGAAGTGTCGTCTACGTCTGAATCGGTAACGGGAATTTGGATATTATTTCTTCACAATGGCTAAAATGATATAGGTGAAGTTTTTAATAGATTGGTTCGAGGGGTAACGAGATAAAAAGTTTCACGATTTCTACTTTCTATACGAGGTACTCGAAAACATAGTTGTTCCAAAATAGATGAGCAATCAAAGATATTGTGAATAATTTTATATAAGAATACCACGGAGTGTGCTATTCTTCTGTTTTGGTGAGTCGATATATGAAACCTTTCTAACATAATGCTTTGTGGGTAACCGATTGTAGGATAGTTGCCATCTTCAACAAAACATAAATACTTAACCAGACGACGCTGGATGTTCTCTATATTGTTTATGTATGTAGCATATCCCGGAGACCATACCAGTGAACAATATTCTAGTTTCGACCGCACAAAAGAAAAATATAACAGTTTCATAATGTCCGTATTATTAAAACCCTTACAATTCCTAATTACGAACCCTAAGTTTTTTAACGCTGACGATACAGTTAAGTTCATATGCTCATTGAAAGTTAGATTTCTGTCAAAAGTAACACCAAGATCTTTAATGATATCAGGTCTTTGTAACTCTTGGTTATTTAAATGGTAATTGTAGGTGACATGAGTGCGGGCTCTACAAAATGTAAACGCGTTGCATTTAGATACATTAAGAGGTAATTGATTTAATATACACCAATGATTTATCTTATCCAAGTTATTCTGCAGCTTATCACAATCTGCCTCAGTTTCAATTACATGATAGATTTTCAAGTCATCTGCGTACAATAGACTTGAAACATCCAGGTCTATAACAATATCGTTAATAAAAATATTAAACGGTAGTGGTCCCAGTAACGATCCCTGAGGAACACCTGAGCTAGCTATAATATCAAAAGACTTGAAACCACGGTATTCTACATACTGTCGCCTGTTTGTTAAATATGAAGTGATTAAATCTAATAATGCTAACGATAATCCGAAATTACTTAGTTTCTGTATCAGAATACCGGGGTCTAAGCGATCAAATGCTTTGGAAAAATCAGTATAGACAATGTCAACCTGTTTGTTGTCATCCAGTTTTTCGGAAAGATATTGTGTAACACAGGTTAGATTAGATTCAGTGGATCAACCTGGTACAAATCCATGTTGATTTGTTACGATCTGATTTTGTACGTGCCTGGATAATGACGTATTCAAGGTAAACTCAAAGGCTTTTGCAAAATTGCAAAAATTATTGTTATTGGCCTATAATTCTCAGTACTATATTTGTTATCTTTCTTATAACTTCTTATAATTAATTGTGGCATAAATTGCTGCATGTGACGCCAACGGTTTTGCATGAACAACGATTAGTTGTGCAACCGACCTTACAATCACAAGCAATTATATTGAGTAATTGATTAGGAAGAGGAGCTTTATCAGTCCTTCTCGGCATCAGTTCATTATCTGTTGTTTGCTGCCATCAATTCAATTCAAGTCAGTTTTGGTACTTCAGAGAATATCTCAGATGTATACGACTTTAGCGATGACAAGCATCCTTAAAAATGACCAATTTACGCCTTTTTCGCGAAAAAAAAGGGTTCCCCCACCTACTCGAACCGGAAAACTCAGGGTATTTTTAGTTCCACCAAAACAAACTTATTTTTTTATGTCGCGTTGGTCCATGTAAAATTTTCTCTGAAAATCTAATTTTACTCCACTATCTGTCATTTCATCATTCGAAATATTTTGATCTGCTATTGCTACTTCCGCTTCTATGTCTGATATTTCCACTGTTTCGTTGGTTTGTATAACATCTTGTACCCTTAAAGGTGTTGGTTCGCCTTCAAACCATCTTGGTTGTAATGAACTACTGACTGTGTTCGGTATCCACCCACAGTCCTCAAGGTTATATTTTTGACAGCTGAATTCAGTGGCAGAAAGCCACATGACATTGATAAAAAAAATTGCCCTTAAAATCCGCTGCTTCAAGGAGTTCCAACGTGGTGGAATATTTTCCGAGTCAAAACTTTGGATTTTCTTTAAAAATACTCCTTTTGTGATCCATACATTTTCATAAATAGATTAAGTCTTGCAGCATTGACATCATCATGTTGAAAATTATACATCTGCTTAGTAAAGTTTTGAATGATTTTAATTTTACTTCCACGTCCAGTGGTAGTAACGCAATTAAAAAAATTATTATTTTTTTTGTTGAAATAGGCTTAAAATGTCATGAAACGCCGAGATTTTAAATTTGAGCGAAAAAAAAATTTCCTGTCTGTCGCTCGATCCGTCTGTAACTTTTTTTGTGCGCACGTTACTCTGGAACCGTTTATGACATTGACTTGAAATTCGGTACACTTATGTATTATAACGAGATCTGGAATTAGATTATATTTTGATCCAATTCCATTGGGGGATTCGGGGGGTAAATGGGGTAAATAAGGGTAAATGGGGTAGATAAGGGTAAATAGGAAAAGCAAGCAAATAAGAGTCCATAAAATTGCAATTTAGGGCATGTACGAAAAGTCAAGGTCTCAAAAATTTTTTTGACATCAGCCACCCCCCCCCCCCTATCACTCCCAATACGACCCCCTCACTATTGTGAAAGGAAGTAAAAAAATAAAATGTGATTTAGTGTCTGTACAAGAACGAAACTTCTCAAAAAATTTTGCCTAATAATACGACAAGTACGTCTGTGTCTGAGGATCGAATTAGTCCTCGACGTTGCGAGTTAATTTTTCCAAGGTGATAAAGAATGCGCGAGTCGATTTCATCGTCAAGACATTCGAAGTCAGGCTCAATGCTTTTAACAATATTATCTTCCTGTACTTCAAATGAGTTGCATGACTCTTCGACAGTTAAAAATATTTTTTTAAAAAGACATAATCGTTGCTAAGTAATTATGTTCCCCTCACAGTTCTGCAAATTTCTGCCTATACTGGTAGACCATTTTTGCGCTACTTAAGTACAATTAGAAAAATATAATTTTATTCTCTAATTACATGGGTACTTAGTGCAGTCTCAGAGAGGAGCAAAATCGCCCCCTTACACAAATCCCACCAGGGTAGGGGTTGAATGACCAAGCTTTCTCGTATCTACTAATAGTAAAGTATTACAACAAAAATGAAATTTTCTTTAAACCGATAGGTACATGATTCTTGCAGCGCCGCCTGGTATATTACGTAAGCAACGATAGTACAATAGAAAAAAAAACAAGCAAGTAAAAAAAAAAGAATACAGATCAATCAAACACTTCGATAACAATAGGTTTTTAAAGCAGTAAGGCTGCAGCTGGAGCCAATATCAGTATAGATTGCCTTGTGGTTGTCGCATACTACAAAAATTGAAGAGAATTTTAAAATATTCATACGTGGTGTAGCCAGGTTAAACACACTTACGAGAAGTTCTGGGAGTATTAAAACTAATTTTTGATAGCGATTGTGGCGCATCAATATTATTCATAATTATTTTACGAAGAAATATTTGTGAAAAACATTTTCGCCTACTGCTCAGACCAACTACTGAGTATTTACACAGCAAGTTTTCTTGCGGAAAACCTATCGCTGGATAAAAAACTTCTGATTTAAACAACAACTTCACAAACTTACGTTGTACTGATTCTAAATTTTTAATACACACATTGTAGTGTGGGGTCCAAACAAGTGAGGCATAATCGAGCTTCGAACTAACATAACAATAATACAGTATCTTGAGTGTATTTAAATTCGAAAAATCACGGCTATATCTGACATAACCAGCTTCAGTGGCAGTGATATTTACATGTACATTAAATGATAGAGCTTTATCAAATACGACCCCCAAATCTCGCAGAGTTTCAGGTCTGTGAAGTATGGTATCATTTATGGTATAGTCGTAGGAGATTGTATTCAATTTGCGTGTATAAGACATTAAATTATATTTTTGGGAATTCAACGGGAGTTTATATTCAATACACTAGTCATTTACTTTATCTAAGCTTTTTTACAATCGAATGCAATCAGCAATGGAATTAATTTTAGAAAAAAATTTCAAATCATTGATGAATATAATAAAAAATAGTGGCCCAAGGGCAGACCCTTGCGGTACCCTAGAAGTAACCATGTATTCGGCAGACTTGATTAAATGCCACTATTGAGACCTGTTTGACAGATAGGAATATAATAGGGATAACAAACTATGAGAGAACCCGATATCGTCAAGTTTCATAAGCAACATAAAATGAACAAGTCTATCGAATGCCTTGGAAACATCCGTATAAATAATATCAGTTTGAGTTTACTCATTGATTGAATTTGATGTTATTAAGTCACATAAAGCAAATTTGTTGTAGACACGCCCCCGCATGTAAACATGCTAATGAGTTAAAAATCTGGTTATGTACTTGAGAGTATATGACTTCATGCAATAGAATCTCAGGGACCTTGACAAGGTTGTATATTATAGATATAGCCCGAAAGTTGGAAATATCAGATTTGGCACACCCTAGAACGTTTCTATATATCTTGACAGCTACTATATTTCAGAATTAAATCAAAAATACTCATCAAACAATGGTGAAGCAAAAATACAGGCACAATCTTTTAAGTAAAAACGCGGGCGTGCCATCTAGACCGGCTGCCATTTTATTATTATTTTAAAGGTTTTAGTACGTCATTCTCTTTAAATTCCGAAAATGTAACTAAATTATCAGGGAGATGATTACTAGGTGCGAAAGTGTTACTAAAAAAAACAGTAAATGCATTTAAGATGTCAACAGTCCATATTTTAATGGGATTATTCTTTATATTATTTTCAGTAGCTGTATGTTACACTATTATGTTTAATTTTTATAGATGTCAATATCGTTTTTGATTTTTCTTCTAAGATATCTAAAATCAATATAACAAGTTACATTACCATTATTTTTATACTCTTTCAGTTTCCTAGCTTTTAACTTGATAGCTTTAATAATAGTAAAAGTAAACCACGAGGATACCTTTTGAATATTAGGTCCGAATTGCGGTACACACGCTTTAAAAATGTTAATATTTCATAAAAAAGTTCGCAAGTGTCTTCAACATTGTTTTCATTATTAAGAACAGACCAGTCGACATTATAATCCACGCATTTAGTGAAAAATGAGCCGAATCTTCAGACCAATTCATACAAAATCAAATGATGGTTTTCCAGGTAGGTTGTGTCCTGAATAAGGTCTCAAAATTCCCCAAAATGGGAGTGTAAGGATAAAATTTGGCAACGCTGTAAAGGGCTAAAATCATGCTCTGAAACAAATTTTTCGAGACCTAGGTTTTCGCTGCCTCTACGACAAAATACATCAGGCCAAAAAGAAAGCCATGACAATTCTCTATAAAAAAGATAGAGGGGTCTTTTGTTCGTAAATTCAAGTCATACCTAAAATCAAAAAAAAATATTTGTGGCAGTTTTTATTGCACGGAGAGTTAAAACATAAAAAAATAACAACTCGTACATCTCTGAGCGCGAGCTAGATGTGAAACTTCTTTACCGATTCCTTTCTTTTATTTTTCACCTCTACTGATTTAGTTTAGTTTACTTATATGGCATCAACCTACGATGCTATTTGCCAAACATATGTTAATTATGTGCAAAATCACTTTGGCTCGAAGCTCCTTTCCAATAATAAAAATAAAAGCAGATTGATTTCGATGTTGCCAGGAAAGTTTCAGGCAAATAATTATACTATTAGACATGCTGAAGATGATGCTGACATTTTGATAGTCTAAACAGCACTTGAGGAATCATCTAAAAATACTACGATTGTGGTTGGAGAAGATGTGTATCTTCTTATAATTTTAACTGCTAAAGAAATGTTTCTCCTCAAACCAGGCAGATGGAAGGTCAAACGAAAAATTTATTCTTCGCGAAACTTTGATCACCATAAAGATATTCGAGATCACATTATTTCTGCACACATTCTCTGAGTGTGACACTACATCTGCCCTGTTCAATAAAAGCAAGACTGCGCTTTGAAAGTGATGAAAAAACGGCAAAACTTGAAATTTGTAGCTAAAGTTTTGAGTAAGTCTGGTACTTCTCCTGACATAGTTACTTTGAATGGGATAAAAAATTTCCTCGCAATCTATAACGCTTCAGTTAAAGAAGTTTCCATCGATAACTATCAGTATTCTTGATTTATTAAAGCTATGAGCAAAAGCAAACCAGTGGAATTGAATTCATTACCACCCACTCATGATACAGGTCAACAGCATCTATTCCGTGTTTATTTTCAAGTACAGAAATGGTTGGATAATGCATTGAATCCTAAACAGTGGGGGTGGGTGTTAAAAGATGCCATATTGTGGCCAAGAACAACATCCCAACTTCCTGCACCTGACTGCCTTTTGAAGATGATTTTCTGCAACTGTAGGAAAGGCTGCGGACCATTGTGTGGATGTCGGAGGTTGGGACTTAATTGCTAACCAGTTTGCGGCAACTGCCATGGACAATCTTGCTTGAATGCGGAATCGATTGAAGACTCGTCAGAAATAGAAGCCGTCACTGCAGCAGAAATTCAAAGTCCTCAGATTGGCTCGGACTTCCTTGAACAATGAATCGATGAATTTATAGAAGGAGAAAACGGACAAGAAGAAAATTATTAATTTGACAACACTTTAATAAGTATGACAGTCGTGAATTAGGCCTGCCGGGGAAACCACATAACCACCTCTAATTTAACTTGTATCACCCAGTATATCTCAGAAGCCATTGACCAGCGTAAGCAAACGAACGTAATATATACTGACTTCTCTAAGGCATTCGACAGACTGGATCACGCTATATTGCTAAATGAATTGTCTGATTTTGGATTCTCTTTTCAACTCATTTAATTTTTTCACTCCTACCTGTCAAATAGGAAGCAATATGTTGCTTATGGTGGGTTTCGGTCTGTCGAATACGGTGCAACATCTGGTATTCCGCAGGGATCAATTCTTGGACCCCTGTTATTCAACATCTTTGTAAATGATATCGTGAATTGTATTCAAGTTTCCTGTTTGCTGTATGCTGACGATCTTAAAATATTTAATACAGTCTCATCTCTGGAGGACTACGTCACACTGCAGGATAGTCTAGCACGCATAGTTGCATATGGTGTACTCGAAACAAATTATATCTAAACGTGTGAAAATGTAATGTTATGACCTACACAACTAGTGCAAGGCCGGTATTTTCGACTATAATGTAGATGGCGCAGTGCTTCAGAGACCTGATACCCTTGTAGACCTTAGCGTAATCTTCGATAAAGAGCTTACATTTGTACCGCATATAAACAATGTTGTAGCCAAATATTTTAAAACTCTGGACTTTATAATCAGAATGAGCATAGATTTCTCAAACATTTGTACACTAAAGATCCTCTATTTTGCTTTTGTCCGGTCTAAACTAGATTCTGCATCTCTCGTCTTGAATCCCCATTACAATATTTACATTGACGCCTTGGAGAGTGTGCAGAGACGATTTGTAAAATTGCTCTGGTTTAAGTCGGATGGAGTATACCCGGAGGGTTGGCAAGAACTCATAGCTAGATTTTCTATAAATTCTTTGAGACGCGAATACTTTTCCCTCGTATTTTTATACAATATTGTTCACAGCAATATGCACTGTCAAGACATTTTAAGTCAATTAAATTTCCGCGTTCCGAATTTGAATTCCAGAAGTTCACAAACTTTTTACCTTGGCATCCCACATTCTAATGTTTTAAAATTCTCTCCTCTACATACTATGTGTAACAATTACAACAAAAACTGTGGACTGTTTGACATTTTTCACAGCTCAATCAACGATATTAAAAAATTCTTTAACCCTACTTGAACCTTTGTTTTTCCTTGGTTGGTAATTTCATTTTGTACTTTTTTGTATTTTGTATTGTGTATTTTTTGTATTTTTTCTCTATATGTATTTTTTTTTTGTTTTTGTTTTGTACCTGTACCACACTGCTGTGTAATGCTAAATTTGTGTATTTGTCCGGCTCTCTAAATGGGTTTACCTGTTGAGCAGTGTATGTAAATAAATAAATAAATAAAACGCACCTAGTACTCAACCTCAAGGGTAGTGTGGAATAAAGTATTCAAATTATTCATATCACATAAGTTCAAATTCAATGCAAGATTTTGAGAAAATATTGCGTATACGAAAAAAAGACCCTCTCGTCTATCTTTTTTATAGAGAATTTCCATAGCTGATGTATTTTTGTCGTAGAGGAAATGAAAACTGAGTTGTCTCGAAAAATTCGTTTCACAGCAAGATTTTAGCCCTTTACAGCGTTGCCAAATTTTATCCTTACACTCCCACTTTGGGGACTTTTGAGACCTTATTCAGGACACCAGAACCTACCCGGGAAACCATCATTTGCTTTTGTATGAATTGGTCTGTAGAAAAATCCTAAATGCAATGGATTATTAGGAAACATGTCGTGCATCATCGGAAAATTTGTTTTCCGAAAATTAAAACAGTTTTGAAAGTCCGACATGCGATATTTATTTTTGAGGTTGGTGCTTAGATTCATTTTAATCAGAATGGTCATTCAACTGACCCGTAAGGCGGTTAAAAAAACATTTTTAAAACACATTCATAATTCCTTCCAATTGTTGCATACAAATTGGAAAAATTGAAATATGTTGAAAATTAACATATTATGTGAGATTTAAGAAAGTACAGCCATATTGGATTTAAACGAGAGGTGAACCACTCCGGCATTACGTGTATCAAATTGGCTCGCATTACCTCCTCACATTACCTTGGCAATACAGTACTTTGCAAACGAAAAGGAGTAGTTGCTCTCCCAAAATTTCATTTTTGAGATTTAAAGTTTTTTTTTAACATTTATTTAATGTCGGTCTACTTCCGCTACTGAGGCCTATCACCGACGCCTGTAGACGATCTACCCCCAACCAGGAATTTTGCCAAACCTCTTGCCTTAAGAAGAGTAGGGGCCTTTTACTTGGCTAACATTTAATAGACAAGGGCCCGACGGCTTTACATCCCCTCCGAAGGATGGTATATCAAATACACAACCCTCGCCTAAGGTTGCATAGCTTCCGCGCGTACACCGATATACAAGCCGCTGGAGAATATGTGAGGCAAGGACACGGTCTTCTTTGAAAAGGTCGCCCATCCAAGTACTAACCGCGCCTAACGTTGCTTTACATCGCATATCGAAGTATGTACGTAGCAAAGACATTAACAATAAAATTATGATTGTGAGAAAGTTATCACTTTGTTGGTTTTTTAGTGACAAGTCGGGGAGATTTTCTAGCGACAGGCTGTTACGACTTCGCGATATGGAGATAAATGACTCTCAGATAAATAAATCCAGAAAAAGAAAAAAGGAAACTGAAAAACAAGAAGCAGAAGTAGTAGAAGAACAGGAATAGGCAATAGAAGAAGCCGAAGAAGGGGAGGGAGAAATAATAGAAGAAGAGGACGAAGAAGATGGTACGTATGACGAACAAATGGTGACCGACGATGAAGATGATGGACTCGATGATGGATTTGAACAAAACCTCGAACAAAACACTAACAAAGGTTCAGAAAAAGCAATAGGCATTAAAAATTAATGTTACTATGCAGTTTATTATGATGAAGATAGGTATATTGGGAGAGTGTTGGAAAGGAATGATAATAATAATAATACGTCTAAAATCAAATTTCTAAAATCTGAATTGAATTTATTTGTCTGGCCTCCAAAGGAAGATGTTCAGATGGTGGCAAATAAATTTATACTTTATGGGCCAATAAATATTGTGGGAAGTGGTCCATTCACGACTAAACGGCATGAGCATATTACAATTAATAAAATGTAAAAAGCCGTGAAAAGAACCTTTAAAAATTAGCCTGTAGTCTGTTTTCCTAAAAATAAACCATACTTACTTATAATAATTGTTTTACTTGTCATTCTAGAATGCATGTAAGTATGTATTTTATTTTGCGTCAAAGATATTTTCTTACGTGAACGACATATTCCGGACATATTATACAAGTAGTACAAATTACGCAATATTCTTTCTAAGATTTCATAAAAATGGTTGTTTATTGACTTGCCGCCTTTGCTTCTATTTATAGTACTGAATATACACCGTCAGAATAAATAATTAAAACTTCTAAAGGGAACAAAATGTATGAAATTGTGTCACGCTGCATTACACTGCATTATCACGCATTACACTACATTCCGTTACATTACGTTGCATTACCTTGCATTACATCGTATTACCTTATATTGCGTTGCATTCTCCTGCATTACTTTGCATTACATCCAAATTATGTGCAGCGGCAATTTTCGAATTACCTACAATAATTCCCGGTTTTTGCATTACATGCACATATTTTTCCAGAGTGGTTCACCCCTTGGATTTAAAACAGCGGATAACCAAGATCTTTACTACGTGACCCAGTCAATTGTTACACTGCTAGTGGTATATTGAATATCAGCAACCAGACTGAGGATACATGAAAGCGTGCACGCCTAGAGTGTGCATGTATTTTAAGCATAATATTTTTAGTCGCAAACTCCTCTATAAAATCCTCATTTTACTATATGGAACGTAACCAGACTGCAACCAACAGCTACTCTCCGGGTTATGTGCCCCGCCGAGCGCTGAATTACAAGTTACAAGTCTGGCGCGTTAAGTGTAATAATTGCATATTACCATCAAAACGCTAATGCTTCGATTGCAACAAACACCAGCCGAAAGACTGATCCTACTTAAAGGAGTTCTCTTGCCAGCCGTCACACACCACTTGCAGACTGCAGTTTCGAGCTGTTGGCTCTCATCAGTGCAAGGTAGGCATGTGACGACCGACACGAGGATCCTTTGACTATTTGGTACATCCCGGCATTTTTAGAATAGGGACATGTAAAACAGTCAGCAGGCGCCATCATCATGTCGCTATTGTAAAAATACCGGGATGTACCAAATAGTCAAAGGATCCTCGTGTCGGTCGTCACATGCCTACCTTGCACTGACGAGAGCCAACAGCTCGAAACTGCAGTCTGCAAATGGTGTATGAAGACTGGCAAGAGAGCTCCTTTAAGTAGGATCAGTCTTTCGGCTGGTGTTTGTTGCAATCGAAGCATTAGCGTTTTGATGGTAATATGCAATTATTACACTTAATGCGACAGACTTGTAACTTGTAATTCAGCGCTCGGCGGGGCACATAGCCCAGAGAGTAGCGGTTGATTGCAGTCTGGTTACGTTCCTTATAGTAAAATAAGGATTTTAAGGAGTTTGCGACTAAAAATATTATGTTTAATATTCCGCTCTCTAAAAGCACATTTGAACTATGTATTTTAACATTTTTATTAAATTTTAATTCATTATGAACAGGTACATCATTTGCTCTGAAACAGCAATTAGCAACAAATCACAAAAATAAATCCTCACCTTTGCCACTCCATTAGTTTCCTATAATTGAAGCTAAATCAAGAAACAGAAAGACATTAATCTCCACCGGTTATTTATCTAAATGAAAAAGACAATCAATAGAGTCCCAATCTCCTGCGCCTCCTTTTCCGCGAAACGTAAATTCCACCTTCGTTAGAGAGTTCGGTGCCCAGAACTATCAGACTAATAGCCTTGTCTTTACCAATTTTTATTTATAAATCCAATTTTATAAAATCCTCCAACAAATAGTTAAATAAAAGAAAACCCCGAGCCGCACCGTCCTTATTCAACATCTGTCGACCTCGTATTCTTTTACCAATTTGCCGATGAAGGAAATTGACTGGGCATACCGAACTCCCAATTTCTTTCACGGCCTTCTGTCTTTCGCGGATTTGTAAGGTCCCGAGGGAGTCCGCACACGATAAACTACAGGCTCCTTCCTTCTTCCCTTCAAGAATCCCCGATAGGCGACGGGAGACGCGGGAACGGCATATCGTATTCGATGGTCGTTGTTTTGTGTCCGCTTATCTACAACGCCGCCTAGTTGAATATCTAGCCCGTTATGTTCGGCTTCAGATTCGAAACTTGAGTAAACTAAAATTGTTGCTATTGTGTAGCGCTTGATAAAGCAACGAGGAGCCGTGGTTTTTTTTCGCTATTAACATCTCTATGGCGCATTGACAGGTTCAGAGTTAGTGTTCATAACAGAAGCAGCAAGATGTACGGTACGCCACAAGTGATGGCAACATTTTTCATCTTGTTTTAAATCGTATTACGAGTGTGAATAGAAAATTAGTACAATAAATTAGGACAATTTGTCAACTATCTTCCAAAGTAAAGCCGATTCAGATTTCATTTGAAAAACGAAATATTTCTAATTTTAAGACCTACACGACAATACAATTTTGAATTCAAAATTCAATCCATTTTAGACTGTGGCTGTACGGAATATGCGGTAGTTATCCAGCTTAGAAAAAAATGATTGTATGAGACTCGCGGTGCACGACAAACGCAACTGTAGCGATAGTATAAAACACCGCAAGCGGCGAATCAATTCCGATCCGCGTTCTACAACCGATCTCGAGTTCTTCCTTGGTAGCTCCAAGTAAAAAACAAATATATTCTGCCCTCGCGCATCTAATTTTAAGTGAATTTTTTAAACTATAATCGGCGCCTTCGCCAAAAAGTGATTTTTTATAAATCTCAAATCAAAAATCGAGTTAATTTTTTACTTTTCCAGGATAAAACTTTCGCTGTTGAAAAGTTAACATTTTTGCAATCTACTTTAAGTTAATTTTAAGTGTATTAATAGCCCAGTTGCCAGGGGTTTTAAGTCTGAATTAATTGTTACCGCGCTGATTTTTTCATGAAAAAAAAGTTTACCAAAATTTACCCTCACGAACCCTTATAAACAACCCCCTGAAACGGAGAAATTCAGTTTTTTGCTAATATCTCGAAAAAATAATTTAAAAAAAAACGAATAGCACCACGTGAAAGAGCGGGAAATTTCACAAAAAAAAATATCCTCATCAGCGTAGCGTAGCTTAGTGAATACATCTTAGGTGAGCAAAACTATTAAAGATAGGAAAGTGCAGTACTCAGTACTCCATTTGTACTTTCATACCTCATGTGCCACATTTTGGGTATGAAAGTGCAAATGGAGTACTGTGTACTTTCCTACCTTTAATAGTTTTGCTCACCTAAGATATATTCACTAAGCTACGCTACGCTGATGAGGAGCAATAACTCCGAAACACATGCCCGTAGCTGCATTATTGTTTATTTTTGAGGAATAAGACACTAACTTACTTTCTTTAATTATTTGACCTCATAATCGCTCCACCTTTTAATTTTTATGCTCTAAAGTATCCAGTGTAAAAAATGTAACTTTTAAATCATAGGTAATTTTTCCATTTTTTAGGGTTAGGAATATTTTTTTTTACCTACAAGCCTTTTTTTACCGTTTTCGACAAGTTTTTAAGTGAAAATTTCCTAACCCTAAAAAATGGAAAAAATACCAATGATTTCAAAGTTAATTTTTTTTTACCCTGGATACTTTAGAGCATAAAAATTAATCCTAAATTGAAATTTAAGGTATAAACAAGCTATATCTACAAGGATTTTTTAAAAAATAGTATTTTATTTAATATTTATGTTTTAATATGGAGAGGAACAAATGACAGAACTTAACTTTCACGTGCAATTTATAAGAAATAAAAATTATAAAAATTAAAAGTAACTATACTATTGGAAAGCTGAATTCTTCCTGTTTAAACTGCTACCATTTTTATTTTTCGTTTTTAATGGGTACAAATTGTCTTTATTATATAGCGGCGGCCGAGAAATGCTTCATTTCCCGCGCTTGAGATATTGAGCGAACTGTAATAATTTCTCATGCCAAGGGAAAAATTTATTTAAAAAACTTTTATACTATTTTTTTGAAATTTCCCGCTGTTTCACGATGCTATCCGTTTTTTTTTTTTCATTATTTTTCGAGATATTAGCCAAAAACTGAATTTGTCCGTTTCAGAGGGTTGTTTATAAGGGTTTGCGGGTGTAAATTTTGGTAAACTTTTTTGAGTCACTTTCTACTAGCAAAAAACTAGCCTTTCATGAAAAAATTAGAGCGGTAACAATTAATTCTAACTTTTTATCAAAATTAGTGTCTGACAACCTATAAACTAGTGTGTTATTTTAAGAAGTAATATACAGGGTGGTGGAGAATACCCTGAAACAGACAATAAAAAGTATTTTTTCAAACTTTCACGGAGTACCCAGTCCTCCAACTGCATACAGGATGAAGCTTTTGACCCGTGTACAAAAAAAATTTTTTTTTCTAAACTAAAACCAATGCTTCCCAATCAAAAATAAGTGCACAAATCTCCTCAGGAGTCTCTACTGAAGCTCTCCGACGCAAACTTTTTTTAATTTTACAATCACGAGGAGCTAATTCATGTTCACAAGGAGGACCGCGTCCTCGCCTCTATCTTCCAGCGGTGTATGCGCGGGAGCTATACAATCTTAGGCGAGGATTCTATAGGGGATATACCATCCTTCGGAGGGGGTGTAAAGCCGTGCGTTGGTCCCTAGTCTATTAAATGTTAGGCAAGTAAAAGATACCTTACTCTTCTTAAGGGAAGAGGTTAGGCAGAATTCCTGGTTGGGGATAGCTCGTCTACAGGAATCGGTATTAGGCCGACGCTAAATAGATAAATAAAAAATGTTTACAAAAATGTTAAAAATTTTCGACAAAATTTAGTACAGGCCTATTTTGAGGGATGGTAAATCCAGTGGCATGCATAGACTTTTTATTAAAAAATCGCTAATATGAATTATTAAAATTTTACTTCTAAAAACTGACGCAGGCCTTGGATTTTGTAGGAATCTGACGTTTTTTGCTCTAAAAATGCAGTCCACTAAGCTCTACAATTAAAAAAAAACCTGTGAAAATCGCACACTAAATAAAGATTTTACAGGGGAGACTCCAAAACAAATGGATCACACTGTATATACACGATGTTACCATTTTAACGGTTCAATTGGATCTAATTAAACCGCTACAAAATCTGACATGTCATACAACCTATAAATAAAAAAGATTGCTTATAGAATGAAACCTGCATGAACAAAAAATTTCATGGAGTTTGTTTATAAGATCATACAGGGCAATGAACGTGTTTAGAAAATAATAAGACTAATTTGGCAATGGCAAAATAATCAGAGAATCAAATAGAACCAAATGATAAAGCTTTATGAGAATAGTTGAGTGTGGAAACTCGGAAAACTTTCCTTGAATTGTATTGATGAAAGCCGAGCGTAATATAGTCAACCTAGTGAATAATAAACTTATATTTATTGCCGAGACAAAGACGGGCAAGACAAATGGGGTCGATATGTATGTATGTTGGTTATTTCATGTTACACACATATTGTGATTTCAAATTTAATTATCGGTATAACAATATTTCGCGACCGAGTGCGACTTTTTATTTTCACTCGAGCTGCTCCGGAATGTGCTTATTAAATTACGCTATACTGAATAATAGTTGTTCGGAATACCACAGCAGCGCAGTTACATCTGGGGTGCTAATAAAATCACTGCGAAATTAACTCCAAAAACATATTTCAGAGTACATTTTCATGCGGTAACTTAACTAAAATTTCCACCAATTAAAAGATGAGAACGGATTACCCGCAGTGTTTGCCTTAGTCGGGAATAAAAAGCGGCTTTATAAAACACACTAGAGTCGGTTACCGACAAAAGCGGCAGCATTAGTAAGAACAGTAAGCGACGCGAGATCGTCGCGTGTTTACGTGGGCCAGAACAAACACATCTCTTAATCCTGGGGTCGTCTCTAAGCGGCAATTAGTTAGACGAGGGGCATTCAGGAACGGCAACATACAGTCTTTGTTTTATTGCGGCTTCCGGAGTGCTAGAGGGGGACTTTGGAGAGTTGAGACCGTTATCTTTTTTAAAACGGGGGCATCTCATTAAGATTATTAATACGGGAGCGAGATCCTGCCTCGCCTACTTGTGCTTGACTTTTACTTCAACTTTTTTATTTACTTGTGCGTAAAATGACTGCTTCACGATGAAGAATTTATTAACGTATATATTTAGCTGAACTTTGATACAGAAACCGAAGGTAAAAAATAATTTTATTATAAAGATACTGAGTATTATATCCTAAAACCGCCAGCCATTTGTCTACTTTATCTACTGTTCAAAATTTTTTATATACCGTTATAACGCCCATGAATTAAACCGGAGTCTAGCAGCTGATCGCGACGACGTCTTCCGAGAATACTTTGATATTAATATTGCTATTGATACTGATATTGGTCGATATTGATGTTGATATTGTTATTGACATTGATATTTATGTATCAAATCTATAAATTGTTTCAATGCGCAGGTGGTTTGCTGAACTTTTCCGTTTTGAATACGTCGCGTCGTTTCTGAATATACTCAGTCTTCAACTTTTTCATGTTGTACATTTGTCAATATAGAAGGAACATTTCTGCATCTATTATTTATCATTGACTTAAACAATTTAGAATTAACGTCTTTGTGTCTTTCTGATTATGTTTATAGAAGAAAAATGTTCATATTGAGGTCCATTGTGCATCCGCTAGCTGGTCAATGAATGTCCCTATCAGGCCGGACTCCAAACCAAAGGCCAGAATCCTTCCCAGCGGGGCATTCCTAATTTCCTGGGGCATAGAGAAGCCAATACCGAAGTGTTCATGCCTGAAGTTCATGAGACTGAGGCAGAAGGTTAAGAGGTGGATGGAAGTTTCCTCTACTTCTCCACAGAACCTGCAGTCGGGATTGTTAACCACTCTGATGGTGTGCAGGTGTTTCCCGAAAGGGTCGTGTTCAGTCAAGAGACTTACCACGACTCTAACTTGCATTCTGCATAAAACAGTAATTGTTCTGCCCTCTTCGGCGAGGGTCCTGAATTGAGGAGCTTCGCTTGCCGAAGTCTTGGGTGGGAGATCGAGAGGTCAACGAACTGAGAGTGAGGCCAGTCCCCTATTGACCTTCTGGCGTTTGCTTTAAGGTAAGCCAGAGTTGACTCCGAACTCCTCAAGGAGAGCTGAGAGCCCTCTCTGTCTTGCCTGCTCGTTACCTTCAATGTCACTGTGCCCAGGGACCCAGAGAAGTTTGACCGATTTGGACGAGCCGAGTTCGCAGAGTGCCTGTTTACAGTCCTTGACCAAAGAAGATTTGGTTTCAACCGATTTCAGGGCCTTGATGGCCGCTTGGCTGTCATCATTATTGTGCTTCTAAGGGCAGAAATATTAAAACATATTTCAGCCGCAAGCTCCTCTATAAAATCCTTATTTTACTATAAGGAATGTAACCAGACTGCAACCAACAGCTACTCTCCGGGCTATGTGCCCCGCCGAGCGCTGAATTGCAAGTTACAAGCCTGGCGCGTTAAGTGTAATAATCGCATATTACCAACAAAATTGTAATCGAAGCATTAGCATAAGGCCAGATAAGTTCTCAACAGGACGAATGAGTATCTCCAGACCTTCCTGAAGAAATATCGGGAACACTTCATCCACCCATGGACTTTTACAAGGATCGAAAGTGGAGATAGACCATTTGACTCTTTCCACTGTTACTACCCTTGAGGCCGTCCTTCAGTCCATCGTCATGACGACCGTGGGGATGGTTTTTCCTCCACCTCCACCGCGGATTCAGGAAAATGAGTTTCTAACAGGTGTTTAAGGCACTCCGCAGTGGTAGTCATTAGTCTACTAGAGGGGAGCCTCAAATATTCCATTCGCATTAGACTATCTTTTGTGAGAGTTTTATACAGCCTTGCGGCTTGTCTTCTGTACTTTCGCAAAAATCCTTCCAAGCAGTCCTTTTGCTGTCTCGAATACAACTTCTATAGAGGTCGTACTATATAACCAAACATATAATTCGCTTATGTGAGATTTCCGGTGCTGCATTATGGTGCATGAGAAGGGAATCATCGCAAAAAGGGTTATTTTTCACAAATCATTCTTTGATGTCTAAAAACCACTTTCACGAAACGCCAAAACTTTTGAACACTTCACTCGAATACACTGCTCGACGCACGTTTCTCTAACCATTTTTAGCATCAAGAAAAGATTGAAACTGAAAATCAGCCTTGCTGTCTCCCGATGCTGTTGAGGATTTAATTATCTTATCATCCTTTCTACTTCTATTATATTTTCCATAAAAATTGAAATGTCAAACAAGCTTTGGATACATCATTTCAAAACCTCACAAGTTCTATTTTTTCGAAATACAAGAAACATTCACAGGATTTGACAGACAAGCACACAAGTGCTGTAAAGATAAACCAAATTCTTATGCTTATTTTCTCATTTGTCATCACTGCTACAAAAAAAAATGATATTTTATTTATAAATCCACAATATATTTGTAAAATCTCATATCGTATATTACATTTAATATAAATAATGTATCTGATACAACATCCATACTTTTCTTATATTTTTTATCTGGAAATGAAAATTTACGACACTGCATTGGTCGCGATGAATGGCTCAGAGTAGAGGACTCATAAATAAAATTTGAAAGCGACATAAAGAAATACCTAAACGATGAAAAAAGAAAAGGTACTTTACTTACAAACTTGCATTATCTTCTTCCCTTTAATTACGCCCAGTAACAAATAAAAAACGTGTAATTTCCTTCGCGTCTGGAATAAACTTTAAACTGTTTAATTGTGTACTTCTGAATGTTTCGAACAAAAGTTTCTCTTTCTTATTCCGATAGCTCGTCCTATCGATAAATACAGTGTGAAATAGCCAAATGGAAAAAAATCAGTATCTCAATTATTGCGCATATTTATAAAAACAATCTCAAGACATGTCGATTTTGGATTCAGAAATGACATCCTGTAACGTACAAATTTCAACCCTAAATTCCCTCTTTGAGTGGCAGTTGCAACCCGTAAATTTTTAAATGGCAAGTAGGAGCTTGTGATACTCCATTTGAAAAGTCTATTCATTCTCTATCCAGATCTATGCTACGGTTCTAATATTTATTGCAAAAATTAACGATCTGCTTGACGAAATTCGCGACAACAAACAAAAAACATAAAACTTACAGCGTTTTGTTCTTACGGGTTTGCAAACACAATTTCAGTGTTCTTTTTCAACAATATCAAATGAAAAGAAGACATAAATACATCAACATTCTTCATAGCCGCCATTGCTAGTTTTATTGAAAATAAATAGGTGTCATAGTTGTCAGTGTTTTTTGCGTATTGTTTGAGGTTAGATAACTGCGATTTCTAAACATGGTTTATTTAAACGAAATGCATAAAATAACAATAATTTTACAGATGGCTGGTTACGCAATTATCTATGTAAATAATGGATTAAATTGCTATGGCAGAATTTTCCTTTAATGTAATGTAATTTAATGGAAGAATGTGGCGGAAACAATCCTGCAACTTTGAAATAAATAGCAAATTAATAAAAAAAAATCGGCAGCTACTAGAAGCGGCTGGAACCTCCTCACTCTGTGGATCTTTGAAGCCGAAAAGAGCATTAAATTGTGGGACAAAACGGCACTAACCGTAATCCGTTCTCATCCAAAATCTTTTCAGATCGTCTAGGGCACTAAAAAAACTCTCAACTTAATGAATTTACAACACTCGCCTGCGGTTCGTGCTGCAAATTTCATCTATGCGAGTTATTACCTACATTATCGCTCGTTGAATAATATACTATTAGGATATTAACAACTTTAATATCACTTGAACGACTAAGAAAGGTCTAGTTATCCTAAATACTACAGATTTGTAAAGCAACAAACTGAAAATTGGTAAAGTGATAATCTATAATAAATTCACCAACGAAGGTACAGAAAGCATATGATATTGATATTGTTACGTCTACCTTTAAAGTTTGTGACAATCCACTGGTGAAGTCACTAAAAGTTACAAATATGACGAAATCTTATTAACATGACATGACACCAACACTATCGGATGACAAACGATGACAATGACAATCGTCAAAATTTGCTCATTGCAATCCGATCGCTCGCAGCTAGCTGTCTTTGTTAAATGAAACATTAGCATTTCAGTAATTTTACTAGATATTAGAGGAATATTTGTAGTTTAATTATTCGATTTGTCTGTATATATATTTAAAAACGGCACTAAACTATACTATATCAGATAAACTACAATCAGAGGGATTTTTATGCAGGCAAGCTCCCAAAGACGTTAATGTATTAATTATAAATACTGCAATTAACCTAGCAAAACACGATTAGTCCAGTGGGATTAGCTCCGAAAGTACCCAAATCAAATCAGTACCTAAATCTAAGTGGATAATTGTGAAGTGATTCGTGAGCGAAGAGTATCAAATGTGATATGTACATACTTTGTGGAAGAAAATTGGGTGGCATTTATTTATTGAATGTAGTAATAAACGGTTTTTTCTTAATAACTTTGATCGTAGCGCGCGGCCAGAAAAAAGTTTAATATAAAAGATGTAGGTATTGACAATACAATCATTTTAAACAATAGTTTATCAAAATCGGTTCAATAGTTTATTTGCAAATCGTAAAAAACCGTTGAAATGCAATTGTTACCCAGTCAAATAATAATTTTTTTGAGTATTTAAAACGGCTTTAAAAATGGCGTTATATTTTCCGCAAAAAAATTGAATTACTCGCTGAATTTTTAACGCAAGGTATTGTCGATGGAGTCAAATTAAAACTAACGTCTTGAATTTTATGTTGCGGCGAACTAAAAATTTCCAAATTGATTTGGGGCAAAGATACATTTTTTTTTCCAAAAATCATAGCTCGCATGTTTATTTATATGACGCTATGAAATTTGACCCATATGTAGATGTCTAGTTGAATTATACTTGGATATATTAATAATAATGCAAGGGAAAGTATAGCGTTGATGCGCGTCACTGGAGAGAGGGTAGGAGAGGGGATAGACGCGCTCCTGGGCTCGCGCTCGTGTATGATAGAAAAAGGATTGGCAAGAATGGTTGTGAAATAGTCGCGTATATGTACAGTACAAAAAAGACAAAGGATCTTTGCACGAAATTCATTTAATTAATTATGAAAAGTCTACAATTAGGTCGGCTTTTAAATTGGAATTACTTCCTTCAACAGAAGGAGCAACGATCTAGCATTCATTTCGCGCATATCAACAAATCCAGAAGTGGTTAGGAAATGAAATAGATCCGAAACAATGGGCTTGGGAGAAAAGTCAGTATGGCTTGAGGCCTATTAAGAGCGGAAAATATTTTAAAAATAATAACCTGCCGCTGTACGGCAGGTTGTTTGGGAACATGTGGATGTAGGAAACAATCTCAGACGTAGTGGGAATAGTGGTGGGTGTGGCGATGCATCATCACGTCTTACGTCTTTTATGTCGCGTGCATTAAAATGAGAGAGAAGGTCAACCACGTGTTTGAAGGGCCTGCCTTCTTAGCGTCTCACCTCGCAACCCCTTCTCAATTATAGGTTTCCCGCACTATACAAAATCGTTTTAACAACGAGTGAATGGAGATAAAAGGGATTTGAAAAATTGTCATTTTCAAGTGCATTTAAACAAATAGCTATTTTTTGATTGGCTTTAGGCAATAATGACACTAAAAGTTTTTTTAAGAGAATTAAATTATCTGTAAAATGAGCTCCAAGTGACCTTCATACGCTAAATGGTTCACGGGTTGCAGCTGTTTAAGGGTATGAGCAAAAATTTATTTTTTATTATAAATTCAAATTTTCCTACAAGAACTCTGCATAACAATTTTTTAAAAAACGTAGGCCCAGTATGAAATGAGAAATGCTCACAGAGAAACTTTGGATACTTCAAAAGTAAAAAAATATTATTAAATGTACTTTTTTGTACTTGAAATGTGACGAAAATTGCCTGTTTGCTAAAAATTCAAAATCAACCGCATTTTAAATCGTCAGTCCCTTGTCACTATTTATTGAAAATCATACACGAAAAAGTGTTTTTTTTGTAGGAAATTTTGTAAGCTTTCATTTAGGTCTTCTGAAATGTTGTCGTAAAGTCAAAAGAAACGATGATATATACAAAAAAAGGAATTAGAAAATAATATTGGTTCAATTTTTTTGAACAAAAACAGTTTTCAAAAACCTTTTTTTAAAAGAAAATATACCTTGTGTGGGTATTAGCTACATAATTAAAATAATCTTCCAAAGTAAATAATTTTTATTGGATTATGAAAAATAAACATTTAACGGTAGAAAGCTTTTTTATAATATGTCATGTTATTTAAAAACTCTTGTTGTTATTATATTTGTTTTTTCTACAAACTCCTTTTAATTGTTTTCCGGATGTAGATATAGTTTTCCGGATGTAGATGTGGACGTAAGTACGCTACACCTTGCAAAAGACTTATGCTATAGCATTAGTTTCATATGTATATAAACTAATAAAAATGGAAGAGTCTCGGGATCCGCAAATTGCGTACCTAAATTATGTATAATAAAGTTCCGCAAATTGCGGACCTGAATTATATATAATGGAGTTCCGCAAATTAAGGACCTATATTATGTATAATAGAGTTCTGTAAATTGTGTCATCAAAACCTAACATTATGCCAAATTTCAAATTCCTACGTTACATGAGAAAAACCTCTGTGACAGACGGACACGAGAGTGATCTTGTAAGGGTTCCGTTTTTCCTTTTAAGGTACGGAACCCTAAAAATGTAAAAGTTAAAATACAAATTGTTTATTTGTTAACGAATTACATACACACAAAGTACAAATCTGAATTATTTACATGAACACAAGAACCTAACCTACCCTAACTTATTTCCATTCCTAATATTTCCATTCAAAGGTTAGTTTGGGTTTTTTAGTGAATATTTCCAATCAAAGGTTAGGTTAGGTCCTTTAGTAAATATTTTCAATCAAAAGTTAGGTTAGGTCCTTTAGTGAATATTTTCAATCAAATATTTCACATCTTTTTGCATTTTTAGCAACAAAAACCTTATTCCTCCGACTTAAAATCGCCTTTTACGGCAAAACAAAAATTTTTGCAAAAAAATCTATTAAATTTTGGCCATTTTCACAGAAGCCACTAAACTGAACTATTACCTTCTTATTTAATAAATTTCATGTCTTTTACCCACAACATTATAATTCTACAACACATATCTTGCGGTAAAAACTAAGGTTATGATTTTCGGAATTTCGGATCCCTACAAAAATAAGATAGGTGTCCGCTATTTGAGGACCTTGAAGAAATGGAAATATGGGAACTCAAGTTGCGGAATTGCAACCTACAGAATAGAGGTCCGCAAACTGCCCATATATTTTACATTTGCGGGCTCCCAGTGAACAGGATAAAGATACGCAATTTGCGGACCCCGAGACTCTTCCAATAAAAATAGGCCTAAACCAATTTTTAAAAAATTGTTATACACAGTTCTTGAAGGAAAATCTTAATTTATAATAAAAAAGAAATTATTGCTCATAGCTTTAAACAGCTGTAACTCGTGAACCGTTCATCGTATGAAGGTCACTTGGAGCTCATTTTACAGTAAATTTAATTATCTTTAAAAACCTTTAGTGTTATTATTGTTTAAAGCCAATCAAAAAAATAACTATTTGTCGAAATGCACTTGAAAATGACAATTTTTCATGTTTTTTTCCTTTTATGTCCATTGACTCGTTATCAAAACGATTTTGTACATATACCGACATATTCAAAATTTGATTCTCTTTAACTTTCATTAGATACACTATATGAGTACGATCTATCGTTTTCGAGTTTTTATTGATTTTATCATGAAACAAGTGTTCTGATAGCGCACTATAAAGATGTTTAAAATTCATATCTCTGCCAATATTGATCGAATGGAAATGAAAAATAAATTTTAAAAATCTATCTCGGCTTCAATAGGTCATACGAAGTTAATAAAAAACGAAATTCTGTGGTTTTTTATTACGTATAATTTTCATGTGTACATATTTTACAGTGAAATTCATACTTTTCGAGTTTTTTTGCGAAAAACCGATTTTTTTACCTATTTTCTCGACCGCCCCCCTCCCCACCGCCGGCGTCTACGGGTGGAGACTTTTAATATGTTAAAAAGTACCATAAAATAAGCCCGTTCCCAGAATTTCAACCCGTTCTGAATTATTTCATCCAAATTTTCCCATTTTATTGGGCTACAAGCAAACCCACAAGTTTCAACGAATGTAATATGGTTCCGGCAGGATGGAGCACCACCACATTACTGAATCGATGTCCGGCAATACTTCGACTTAACATCTCCAAATCGGTGGATAGGGAGACGAGGATCGCTAGAATGGTCAGCACGTTGTCGTGATGTTACACCCTTTGATTTATTTCTATGGTATGGTATACAAAACTAAGCTACGCGATATAGCTGACTTAAGAAGAAGAATAACGGATGTGGTTAGGTTGGTCACTCCTCAGATGTTGGAAAACGTTAGAAAACATTTCTATTTACGATTAGGATGCTGCCAAGACGTTCAAGGAACTCATTTTGAACATTTACTACATTGAAATTAAGTTTTTTTTTAGTTTGCTGTTGTGAATTAAATTTTTTACCGTTAATTTTTGCAATAAATATTAAAACCATTGAATTTAAGGATGAAATCTGTACATTGCAGGATGTCATTTCAGAATCAAAAATCGACATGTCTCGGGATTTTTTATAAATATGCACAATAATTTAAATACTGAATTTATTCCATTTGGCTGTTCGGCACTGTATAGAAATGATATACATATTTTACAAAACTATGCTTCCAGCTGCACATTTTCTAATTCCAGAAGTTTCCCGGGATCTATCGCCCATTATCGCCGCCCTTAAGGAAGCAATAACCGAGACAATACTGCGGTTTTGCCAAGAACAGCAAACGTAGGCAGATAAGCAAGAAAGATCCAGAACGGTTATTTCGTTATAAACCCAGATTGTGTCTCTGACCCTGTTGGAGACGAGCACATCTCGACGCAGAATTAGGTGTCCTATCCTTACTGCGAACAGTAGCGACTACGTTATTTAAGGACATTAGGGAAGTTATTTCGGGACACTTCACGAATAATAACTATACTGTGGGGTTCATTTCTTACAGGTGTGAATTTTCGGCTTCAGCGGATAAGGTAATTTTTGTTAAAGGATCCCTGAATCAGGAATAATTCATGAGCCTATCAATTAAATGAAATGGACAAAAAATTAATATCAGTGGTAAATCTATATTCACCTCCCTCTCTACTTTAATCTCTTTCTAGCGCCCCCTTGCCAATATGCAGAGCATCTCTGTTAATACAAACAACAAAATACTGGTCCAAAAAGCACCCCGCGTTTAGTAAATAGCTGCAGAGAATATATTGTTAATTAGATTGAATCTGCGGTAGGTTCTTGATGAAACATATTCAATAGAATAATTATAAATATTCAAAAGAATAGTTACAATTAATTAATACAATAAATCTAGACCAATTTTTCACATCTTTTGGATTTTATTTCTCAGGGGCTAATTTTATGATCAATCGATGGGGGAAAATGTCAGGAACAATATATTGAAATGTTTAAGACTTGGGTGTAGCAATTTTGTAAAAAATAAAAACTATCAACAAATTGGCTTTGCTCGACTTTAACATGGTACGACGGCCATAAAATACTTCTGATAATTAAAAAATCACGTTGTAGATAAAGAAATTCTCTACAATTTTGTTACGGGAAATACCCCTCTACAATGCTTAATTTTTTTTAAATCAATTTTTTAAGATCTTAAATCAACACCCAAGTCTTAAACATTTTAATATGTTATTCCTGACATTTTTCCCCATCGATTGATCATAAAATTATCCCCTGAGAAACAAAGTCCAAACGATAGATTAATTTTATTGTATTAAATACGCATTTGGTTTATTGTTTGATGAGTTTTGTTCAGTTTTGTCTGACATATGTTTCGGCCTTGCGATCATTATCAAAAAGTCTTAAAAGCTGACCTGAAAGTGATGGTTCACAATATATATCTTAGAAATATTCTACTTAGAGGGGGATAATAACTTGATTTGCTATTTCTTTAAATTTAACAATACAACCCGGAACGACGAACTTAATTTTAATTTTATTACGGTGTCTAGTACAGGGTTGTTCATAAATTCTGTTTGTGTATTTTAATCCACCCGTTTTAGACTTTTGCTGCCAAATTGGTACCCTTTTTTATTGTGTTTATTTGAATGTCTTGAATGACACTTGGTAGTTACGCCATGATGCACGTGGAGGATTTCGTGAAAACCGCGTCGGAAGGTCGCGGAAACCGCGGATTCGCGATTAACTCAGTTTTTATGGCCCAAACGGGAACAACACCTATTTTAAAAGTTGTACATCTGTAAATTCTCTACCTCAGTGATTCTATATATTTTTTTCGCACGCCTACCGTTACTATTAAAAAAGTGATTTTGCTCAATGCAATGTTCGGCGAAACCAGTTGATTTTCTATTGTATAAAATAAACTTTTTGTGTTCTGTTAACCTCACATCTATGCTACGGCCACTTTGACCTATATATACGGCATCACAGCCGTCACACTTTATTTCATATATCCCCCATTTTTTAATATCTTCTGGTTTTCTTTATTATTAACCAACAAGTGACCTAAATTATTTGTATTCTTTGATATTGTATTAATACCTAATATATTTAATCTATTACATACTGATTTGCTAACATACATAATTTATACTGTCACTTTTTGTTTTCTATATTTGGTACGTTATAAAAATGTTTTTGTAATAATTTTCTCTATTTATTTTTTATTAATTTGTCAATAAGTAACTCATCATAGCCATTGTTTTTGCTAGTGTTTTAAAAATTCTAACTTTTTTTTCAAAGTTAACCCTATTTAAATTTAGAGATAATAGTCTGTGTACATAGCTATGAAACGGTGACATTTTTATCTTCCAACATTGATTATAATTTGCATGTGTAAGAGTATCAGTAAAAGTTGGCTTTCTGTAAATATCAAGTTCTAGCCCATGTTCTTTACGTGTCAGCGTAATATCTAAAAAGTTTATTGACCGTTCTTTTTCCATTTCAACTGTAAACTGAATTTTGTTGTTTAGGGAGTTAATAAAATGAATGAAATGTAACAATTGTCTCTCAGTACCGATCCATACACAAAACACATCGTCAACATATCTTACCCAAAATTGTATGTATTTAAGGAGATTATTGTTTGTGGTAAAAAGATTGTTTTCAAAATGTGCCATGAATATTTCTGCTAATAATGGGCTTAACGGACTACCCATAGGTAAGCCGTTTACATTTGTATCCATTTTATTATTGAATTTAAAATAATTTTGTTTAATACACATATTGATTAATGTTTGTAAATCTTTTTGTTCATTTTGATTCAATTCACTGTTCGAGATAAGACGCTGTAATATATCCTTAAGCTCATGAATAGGGATAGACTTAAATAAACTTTTAACATCAAAGGAAACTAATTTGGCATTTTCGGGTAAGGCTATGTTTTCCAATTTGGTCACAAGTTCTAAAGAATTTTTTATATTATAAAGGGATTGAAACTTGATCAACTGTGGTAAAGTCGAATTGAGTTTATTACATAGTCTGTAAGCTGGTGCATTAATATAAGACACTACCGGTCTCATAGGAAAACCCTAATTATGAATTTTTGGTAAACCATAAAGTATGGGAGCTATAGCATTCATTAACAGAAGGTTGTTCTTTAGTAGTACCTGGATTCCTGACCTGAAATTTTTCAGCGCTAGCTATCCCTAAGAAAAGGGCCTGTACATTCTTGACACAGATGCCTAACAATTCAACATGGAGAGGAAAATGTAATCGAGTCTTTCAGTAAGGTGATGTCCAAACCGGAGAGAAATTATTGTGTAACAAGGAATGAGCTATTAGCCATTGTTAAATCCGTGGACCATTTTCACCAGTATCTTTACGGACAACATGTCAAAATCAGCACTGACCATGCTGCGTTAAAATGGCTATTGCAGTTGATTGAGATTTTGGCTTAAATAAAACCTTGATTAAAGTACGAGAACGATTTTATTGGATAATGAGCCATCAAGATGTGGAGGCTTGGTGTCGCAAATGTAAGGTTTGCGCAGTCACCAATGGACCACAAATGGCAATAAATACATCATGGTTGCTATGGACCATTTTAGCAAATGGCCGGAAGCCTATGCCATTCTAAACCAGGAAGTGGTTACTGTTGCTCGAGTTCTGGTGGATAACCTCGTATGCCGATTTGGTGTACCTCTGGAGCTGCATTCAAATGAAAGGAGAAACTTCGAGTCAGGGGTATTTCGGAAAATTTGTTAAATTTTGGGCATTAACAAGACTCGAACAACCGCTCTCCATCCCCAGTCAGATGGAATGGTGGGACGAAATAACAAAACCGTAAAGGAACATCTTTCTAAGGTGGTTCACAAGAACCAGCGAGATTAGGATCGGCACATACTGTTTTTCTTAATGGCATACAGGGCTGCTATTCATGAGATTACTAAGCAAACACCGGCTCGTGTAATATTTGGGCATGAGATGGGGCTGCCATGTGACTTGATTTTTGGCACACCACATAAAGATCCATTATCCGTGAGTGACGATACGGATGAAGCTAGTCAACGACTGAGGAATGTCCATGACTTGGTTGGAAACCAAATTAGCATCAGCAGGATTCAAGGATGGAGATCTAGTTTGGTTGTGTAACCCACTGCGAAAGAAGAGAAGCTCCGAAGCTTCACCCACCTTGGGAAGGGTCGTATTCTGTTATCACCCGAATTAATGACGTTGTATATTGGACTCAACGAAGTAAGAAGTGCATTTAGACAGATTGGCGAAGTACGTTGGGGACTTTGAATTGCCTGACCGGGACGTTCAGGCTTAAGGAGGGGGCAGTGTTACGTGCACGCATACGCCACTTCATCATAGAATATACGAGAGGGGCCAGAAACGCCGCGAAGATAGATTGGAACGTTCGAGAATGAAGCGCCTCAGATATATAAGGAGCGGATTCCGTGCACGGAACAGTTATATATTAAGCGAACAAGTGAACAGAGGGAATAACAGTAATAAGTTGTGAATTACAATAATATCTATAATTATACTTAGTGTGTTATACTAACGATTAATTATTGTAATTAAGTATGAAATAAAGTAGTGGTTAGTGAAAAGTCTTGTTGCAATTATTTGAACCTACGTACAGGGTGTTTACTGGAGATTGTAAACATGTAACAATATTATATGAGAGTAGTAACACAGAATACGTTCATAGTTGGCCTGGAAATAAACACTTCAAAAACAAAAGGGATGCCAGCTACCGTGAGAAAAGTAGGACAAAACTGGACTGGAGCAAATATAGAAGTAGTGAACGAAATCGTGTATGCAAAATAAACAACACAAATAATATTGAAAAAGTCAGACATAGAAGAACAAAAGGAAACAAAGCCTTATACGCCTCATACAAGTCATTAAAGTCTAAACTCAAAGAAAAAAATATACAAAAAGGATATATACACAAATACATACCATCAAGTGTGAGTTTTTAATTTTAAAAGCACATTTCAGTAACAATGCGTAATTTCAAAATACATTTGAATGATGAGTAGAATTCCAATTCCAATCTAGTTAACAATAGATTTGAATCATTTAAAAACATTTTAATTTTTTAATTTTCTATTACTTTCAATGCATGTGTTTCGTTCAGGCTTTTAGCTAAAGTTCTAGCAATACACACAATTCTTTGTCGACAAAATTATTGTAAATTTACAGAGAACTGAATAACAGC
Source organism: Leptura quadrifasciata (assembly GCA_963675555.1). Classification (NCBI taxonomy): domain Eukaryota; kingdom Metazoa; phylum Arthropoda; class Insecta; order Coleoptera; family Cerambycidae; genus Leptura; species Leptura quadrifasciata. Next base: position 83,916,768 of record OY776679.1, on the reverse strand, counting down.
TTGTAAAAACTCCTGGGTATATCAATTCTCCGCTTGTAAAACCTCCTAGGTATATCAATTATCCATGAACATTGTTCAGCACTCTTTCAAGAAACAGATTTCGGCAAGATATTTATTTAAATGTTGACAGGAATATATTTGCATCTCAGTTCGTAGCATATATTATGTGGAGTGCAGCGCGTAAATTGAGTTAAAGCCATAAGTAATAAGTGTTAAATTAATTTGGAAATACTGTCACGATGCCAGTCAATTGGATTTGTAATTTTTTTTTTTTTATACATTTATTTAACGTCGGCCTATTTCCGCTACTGAGGCCTAACACCGACGCCTGTAGACGAGCTACCCCCAACCAGGAATTTTGCCGAACCTTAAGAAGAGTAGGGAAGACAAGGGACCGACGGCTTTACATCCCCTCCGAAGGATGGTATATCTCCTATACAACCCTCGCCTAAGGTTGTATAGCTTCCGCGCATACACTGATATACAAGCCGCTGGAGATTTGTAATTTTCTTCAACGTATTTGTTGTATCTAATACAAAAGACAACAACAAACCACAACCAGTTTTAATAATATCAACAATCTGTTCTAAATGGCTGTATCTAAGCATGGTCAGCTAATAAACTGTTTCGAATTATTCTGAATTGTTAATAATGCGAGTGCTAAAATTGACAAATATCAAATAATTTTCTAATTCCAATTATAAAAATTTGAAAACCAAGTAAATAGCATAGATAGTACAAAAAATACACTTCCTAAAGTAAACAATAACAATAATACAAAAATACCGATATGACCGATGGTTGAGAGGTGAGCGCACTTGCCTCTCACCCAAAAGTTCCGGGTTCAATCCCCGGTCGTGGCAGTGGAAAATACTGTGGTAGGGATTTTTCCACTATACGCGGATATTGGGTGTGTGTCCCTTGTCTCTAAATGTGTAGTCCCCTCCCACACAAGGCTCTTCTAGAGCCTTCTAGGATAAAGGGGGTCGTCATTACCTGTGGTGTATTTATTTAATACAAAAATACACTTCGTAATGTAATATAAACTAAATTAAAGACTTGTAAGTTTGCCGATTTTGACATTGTTACTCAAATGAAAATTGATGACAAATATTTACAATCGAGGTATATTTATAGGCGGGTCTTTAACAAAGAGGACATTCGTTAGTTAGGCATTGATCTTGTTGAGAAAAATTAGACATTAATGTTATACATACCATATATTTTACGTCATCTATAAATACCCAGAAACTAAAGTCAAAGTAAATTCATATTCTATTAACAGCCCAAAAGCTACAAAAACCGTATAAATTCAGTGTTAATAAATCCAAGGGTGACAGTAAAAAATGTAAAGGATTATGAAACGTTCAATCAACTACAAAAGAAATTTAATGAGACCAAAACAAAATTATATTTAACGGATACATGTATCCATAAAATATTCTGTAATTTAAAAAACATAAGTGCTAGCGATGAGTGTCTACGTAATACCTGGATATTACGGATTAAATATAACTGCGTCATTAAAAACCAGTTGTGTGCCATCGGATTTAAAAATCAGTGTTGTTGCATCGATCGCAATAATGTCTTTACCCACTCGTCCAGAGCACTGTAGGCCGATAAATCTATAAACTTTATTAAATAAACTTTTAGAAATAATAGTCTGTAAATAAATAAAAACATATTTTGAATAAATCAGCTTTCCTTTGCAGACTACAGTCTGGTTTCTGAGGAAGTAACTCATCAGAATCAGTATTACAGTATATCTACGCAAGTTGGACGAAGGATTATGGGGAACAAAAAATAGTCATTGACTACTTGGGAAAGCCTGTGAGATGATAGTCTTTGGTGAGCGGATAGAATTCGTTTTCTTCGATTCCCTCATGCCCTGGCACCTACATTAAGGTAACCTTAGCCAATTGCTTCAGGGATTGTCTCCCAGGCAATTTTAGACTCGAAGGTACAGCCTTAGAGCCTTTAATGCTGCCTAGCTATCTGAAAGTATATAGATCGTCGTTTAGGGATTTCTGGACACACAGATCTATAGCATAAATTTCAGGCTGGAAGATGGTTGGTGTTTTGCCAAGGGATCTGGATAACCTACATTTAGCCCCACTTACGCCCATATCTACTCGTTCAGTCATCTTAGATCCATCTGTATACCAGATAAGTGACCCTTTCTGCAATCTCTGTGTTTCGATCGCGCTTGTTTGACGGCTTTTAATTAGCACGTCAACGGGACAGTTAAAGTCCCGCTTGATTAGCATTGCATCGTGGGTTTGGTCATGGACCCAAAATGGATCTAAAATAACTAAGTCAGATCACTTGGTTTGGCTTTAAGTCTGCCCCCTTCCTCACATGCAAATGCAGCGGAAGTATGCCAAGCATTGCTTCCATAGCTGCTGTGGGGCAGGAAAGCATTACTCCTGCAGTCCCTTAGAAGGTAAGGCGTTGCAATTTCTGCATTTTCTTTGTGACTGGAAAGGTTCAGCGCCATTCCATTCAACGTAGGGGCTCTCGAATTTAGTTTTCTCCTTTTGGTGAATGGAACAATGACTGTTTTAATCGGATTGACATTAAGTCCCTCTGAGGAGCACCATTTGGATATAATATTTAAGGCAATTTGCATAAGGTTTGAGATAACTTCATCTCCGCCTCTCAATTACGACCGGGTCATCAGCATAGTCCTGAACGTTGAAACCAGAATTACTCAATTTATGGAGGAGGTCATCGACCACCATTGACCACAGCAAGGGTGATATAACTCCACCTTTGGGACAACCCCTGAGTGCAGTCACCGTGGTCAACTCATCCCCCACACTTGTGATAATTATTCTGATTCTTGGCATAGATTGTAAACATTTATTTTTGGGGATTGTGTTCCCCTTTATTCGGTGGCCCTTTGTATGGATTCATAGGTGTTATCAAAAGCACACTCTATATCTACGAAACCGCACTTAGCCACTTCTTTTGCTAGTTTTTAAATGCTGAAATATGAATTTTATGTATTTTAATTTTGGTATGACGCCATATCTGCCGATATGTAATTTGATTATATAATCAAGTTTCTATACTTTATGATTATATGCATGTTTTCTTTTTTTATACAATGTGTATATATGTGTGTATGTATGTATAATTTGTGTATTTATATCATTGTGTAGAATTATTATTATAAATTATATTATCTTTTTATATATTTATATTGCTGTATATTGACGTGTCTGATTGTGAAATTACACCGAAAAGACAAATAAAGAATCTAATCTAATCTAATCTATAAATGTCAATGCCTTTGACCAGGCCATGTAGATCATTTATTGTTGATTTGTCACAAATGATGTTTTACATCCGTGACAAATTTTTTGTGGGCTCTGTTATTTTTAGGTTGCCCACTCTGAATATGTGTCTGCTTCTACAAAATAGTAGTTTTCTTCGTCAAACAGTTTTTTAAATATAGCGCCGACAAGACCGGCAGACAGACTGGAGGACTGAACATCCGTGAGAGTTACATACCGGATAACAAAACGTTTTCACGTACATTCCAAATATCATCTCCTCCGGCTCATGCTGCAATCTTCAATAACATCGTTTCTGTTATAAAATGTAGCTTTACGAGTATTTATCTATTCACCGATCTTTACAGTTACGCTTTTAGTTTTCAAGGAATCGGTCTAGTGATTTCCAGTCGAATCGCTCTGTAGATGACATACAACGTTCATAGCGGCAAATTACTATACTCTACGTTTTTCATTAATGAACGAAAAATGTTTTTATGGATATAGACATTGACTACGATATTGTGATTACTTCCGTAATTAAAACTTTGCTTTAAAAAAAAATCCAATATCCATTATTATTTTAGTATGTGCAACAAATATCAAATGCATGATCACTGAAAACATTGCTGAGGAAGTGTCATTTATTTCAAGCAAAATAAATCGATATTTGTGCAGAAGAATGTTATAAATAAGGCTTATCAAGTTTGTTGATATATATTAAACAATAGCAATTCAGAAACAGTCGAAATCAAGAAAACATAAAATTTATAACAAAATATCTATAAAACTTGAGGTCAATTTCGAGAAGTAATTCTTAGAGAAAATAATCTCAATTAATAGAATTCTTCCTTAGAACAGATATCAAAGTTGGACTAGAATAATTTGGTCTCTCTCCAACTTCAACCCTTATTTATCTACAGGTTTAAGAACTTCACCCTTCTTGTCATGTTACATGCTGATCAGAATCATCTTATAAAATTGCTCGCAAGTTCTATGACCGTCCAAAATATATCTATGGAATTCACTGGATAAACCGGATACAAAGGAAAACGGACCCAAGTGGCAAGCAGCAAAAAATTCAGAAATTCATTAGAATGTTACAAATTGGATCTCCCTTCGATATGGAAGCTTCCCTAGTTTCAAAACATATAGTCACAGTAAATTAAAATGGCAAATAGGAGAAATAATTTATAAAGTTTTAAAAATTTGGGTGCAGACTGTTAATATACATCCAAATACAGATCAAAAGAGTTCCCAACTCTCAGGGGGGTGCTTCATCCCCTTTTCTCTTCAGAAACCACCCTCTAGTGACTTCGCGCTAGTTTTTCATTTTTTCTCAAAAACTGTTACTCTGACGAGGAAAAAGAATAAAAGGTATTTGTTATGAAATTATACAACATATATTTTATTCCTATATCCAGCCCTAATCACACAAATAACGTTTGAAGTTGGTTAATGCTGGTAAAGATAAGACAAATGCCCTATATGACATTTTTAAGTCTATTATACTCCCGGTGAACGTACATATATTGTAGATGGGGGTAATTTAATTCATCGAGTGCTTTGGCCGAAACAGCAGACATATACAATGCTTACATTAATTTCATTAAAAAACGGTACGGCCAGAGAGTAATCGTAGTATTTGACGGTTATTCTGAAAATAAGGAGAGTACAAAAGGCATTGAACGACAACAAAGACTTTTAAACCTAATATCTGCTGAAATAATTTTCAACGAAAAGATGCCTATTCCTGAGTCACAGAAAAATTTGCTGAGCAATTTGGCGAATGAAGAACGTTTGATTAACCAACTGATGGAAACATTGGAATATGCCGGTATCCAAGCTCTTTCTGCAACAGATGATGCTGATGTTCTAATTGTCCAAACTGCTATTAAGGAAGCCTATAATAATCCCACAGTAATTGTCGGATGTTGACCTTCTCATTCTCATAATTGCTCTTTGTGTCCTTGATAAAGACATTTGATTTTAAAGAGATATTCAAGGAAACATCAAGGAAAGGGCATATAGTTCTCTCGACTTGCAGAATTCGGAAGTCCTTCTTAACTGTAAAAGAAATATATTATTTGCTCACGCATTCAGTGGATGCGATACATCAGCATTTTTTGGCAAAGGAAAAACACAAACTGTAAACTTGATAAATCCTATAAGGGACTTGGACGATGCTTTGTATATATTTAACAATCCATTATCGATGAAACCAGACATTGGACGAGCTGGAGAAAAAAAATCACACCAGCTTTATACAAGACACCTCGAACTGTTATATCGTTAAATCAATTTATTATTCATTTCATTTAACAAATTTGTTGGTCAATCTAATCAAGCAGTGATATTATCAAGACTACCACCTACACGTGCTGCTTTAGAACAACATTCGTATCGCCTTTTTCAACAAATTCATTCGTCGCGTGGAGAAAATTTGAAGCCTAATGAATGAGGTTGGAAAACAAATTTTGGTGCCAATTCTTACAACTGAGATACTAGCTACTACTTTTATTCTTCAATTAATATTTTGCGGTTGTAAAAAGAGTTGCGGAAAATGATGCGGTTGTGCTAAGGTTGGATTGAACTTTTCAACAATGTGCTCCAATTGTCATGGTCAAGGATGTCTTAATTCAGTGTTAGAGGAAGAATTACCTGAAGATAATCCAATTATCGAATAAACAGTAGTTAGTTTTTAGTGGATTCGGCCTCAAGGGGAAATCACTTTTTAAAAAACGCGCCGGGAGCTCTACCTCAGCGGTGGTGTGGAAACAGGCTAGATTAACTATAAGAGACAGTAGCAATAACAAAATTTTCTGTAGTCATATTTTTTTGTCCTTTTAGCCAGGTTTGTGTAGGAAAATATGCTTTGCATGTAACATTTTTCTATGGCCAATGTATTTCCAAATATTTGTCACTATACTCGTTTTTGCCTAACTTTAGAACATATCCTAATTTTTCAAACCATATTTGTGAGAGTTGAGTTAAAGATAGAAACACCCCAACCATCTTTCAGGCAGAAATTTATGCCATAGATCTGTGTACCCAGGTATGCCTAAATAAAGGCATCCGAAGGGCAAAGATCTATATACTATCAGATAGCCAGGCAGCACTAAAGGCTCTAAGGTCCTATACCTTTGAATCTAAAATTGCCTGGGAATGTAGACAATCCCTGAAGCAACTGGCTAATAACAACAAGGTTACCTTGATGTGGGTGCCAGGGTATGAGGGAGTACAAGGAAATGAAGTTGCTGATAGCCTTGCAAAAAAAGGAGCTGAAGCACCGTTCATTGGACCCGAACCGTTTTGTGGCCTAGCCAAGGGACATATAGCGGAGGAGATCCAAGAATGGGAAAAGGATCAGAAAAAGTCCTACTGGAGGAATACTCCAGGCCAAAGACAAGCGAAAAAGTTTATAGCTTATTCGACAAAGAATGCCACAAGGCTTCTCGAACTGGAGAAGTCCGAATTAATCACTAATCACAGGCCTTCTAACTGGCCACTGCCCCTTGATATACCATCTCAAGAATATGGGCAAGGCGGTAGATAATAAATGCAGATATTGCGGTACTGCAATTGAAACTGCGGAACACATATTTTGTGAATGCAAGATGTTAGTCCGCACTAGGCTAAAATTCCGAGAACAGGCGGAATTAACGCCGGAAGACATAGGGAAATTAGCCCTCAGGAAAATCACAAGCTTTGTAAAAAGTGTGGGAATCCTGGGATAACCACTAGATGTAGGGTAAATCACAAAAGATCTTTTAGGTCGAAGTGAAGTAAGGCTGTTCGAAGCCAAACGACCCCGTAAAACAATCTACAATCTACAAAGTTTATGGAACATAAATGATGTAAAATTTTATACCGAATATTTTATATCCTATTCATTTTCCTCGTCAGACTAGAGGGCGGTTTCTGAAGCAAAAGGGGATGAAGCACCCTCCTGAGAAGTGGGAACTCTTTTGATCTGTATTTGGATGTCTATTAAGAGTGCACCCAAATTTTTAAAAGTTTATAATTTTTTTCCTAAAAAACCTAATTTACTGTGACTAATAGATGGATATGTCCCTCCGCATACAAATTTTAATTGTGATTATGACTAAGATTGTGTCTGTGATTGAATTGCAACAATAACTGCCACTGCAAATGTAAATGCAACTGTAACGAACTGTACCTGTAATTGTAACTTAATGAATAGGAGTATGAATAGAATACCCATTTTGAAATGTCCAAACAACGTTAAAAATCTATCCAGAGGTGACGAATCCTTCCTACAACGCCAAAGTTCAGGACGTCGATATTTCATCCACCATACTTCCTCGGCGTATTCGTTTGCATCACTCTATTAAAGAATTGATAAAAAGTTGATATATTTATTTGTATATATTTTTCGAAATGAAGGTTCACTTCTGTCAACGTTCATGTACAAGAAAGAAGCACTTATCGGGATAAAATCGACAAATATCGACTAATGGCCTTCCATGGCAATCGAGAGGATGCACTAACTTAAAGTATGCTTAGATTAGTTCCTACCTAAATTATGTAGAAAAAAATTGCATTTAATCTATTTCTCATATGCTATTGGGTATGGCGCAGCCGATAGGATACATAACTATGCTCTTTCCTATTATTTGGGTTTTCTACCACATGTACTATTATCCTCTTCAAAACAAATCACCGAATCTACAAAATAATAGAATTATTGGAAAAAAAGCCTCTGCGCCCATGACGTTTACGCCAAAGGAAAAGTCAGAGGTTATGTTTTGCAAATAATATAAATCGGAATAAACACAAAAATAATGTATTTTGCTGACGTTTCGGAAAGTAATCTCTTTCCGTTTTCAAAGCTATTTTTTGAAGAACTCTTATTTTGCTGTGTATGTCAAATACACAGCTTTAAGATTCTGTTTATGTTATTTCCATAGATACTTACTACTTACACAGAACATAGAACTGATGATATTTTTTAGATAATGTTGAGTTTGTTAAGTTCTTCTCTTAACATTGGTAGCCAGGTTGTACAAATATCTACAGAACAATTCGATACGCACTTATCTTCATTTAATAAGATTATTGCTGATTCTTTAATTTTTCTTTTTTTGGTATCTGTTTCTTTTGTTAAAATTTTTGCCGAGTCCCAGTTTAACAAAAGAAACAGATACCAAAAAAAGAAAAATTAAAGAATCAGCAATAATCTTATTAAATGAAGATAAGTGCGTATCGAATTGTTCTGTAGATATTTGTACAACCTGGCTACCAATGTTAAAAGAAGAACTTAACAAACTCAACATTATCTAAAAAATATCATCAGTTCTATGTTGTGTGTAAGTAGTAAGTATCTATGGAAATAACATAAACAGAATCTTAAAGCTGTGTATTTGACATACACAGCAAAATAAGAGTTCTTCAAAAAATAGCTTTGAAAACGGAAAGAGATTACTTTCCGAAACGTCAGCAAAATACATTATTTTTGTGTTTATTCCGATTTATATTATTTGCAAAACATAACCTCTGACTTTTCCTTTGGCGTAAACGTCACGGGCGCAGAGGCTTTTTTCCAATAATTCTATTATTTTGTAGATTCGGTGATTTGTTTTGAAGAGGATAATAGTACATGTGGTAGAAAACCCAAATAATAGGAAAGAATATTCGTAGAATGCCACAAATAACTTTCAGACATAACTATACTCTCAGAGAAGGTCTGATTTAGATTCTAATTCACAATAGTTCATCAATGTGGAAATCAAAATGATTAGTTTAAATCAAGAAAAAGACGTCCATTGTACACTTAAAACTATATCAAAAAGCATGAAAATTTATACTGTATGTATATTATTATCACTCATTTAAATTATATGAGAAATTTTATGTACATTGCATGGGAATTAATATTTGACAAATTTCCTCTAAGAAAAAAAATGTTTCAAATTTTGTTGACAATATTGTTAAACGCTTTCCGGATCTGACTCTCTTTTATATGAGATTTAGACTTATTTGGGTAAAGAGACGAGACACTACCATTTATAATGGAATTCGAACCACTCCGTGATTAGAGGACGGTTAAATTATATAATAATATGGAATAAGTGCAAAATATAAAAATCGTTCATTTTATAATTTGACATAAAATTTTCCACGCATAAAGCATTACTTTTCTAAACATCAGCGTATATTTACTTACATAATCCCGCCGGAACTCTAATCGTAAAGACTCTACACATAACTGTACCCAAAACACGTTCTATAAACAAGTTTGCCTACACACGATAGATCCCAGAGGCAGGATTATCCCATCTGCGAGATAAGGAGGATTAGAACTTTTAATTTTTGATCAGTGCCCTCGACTGTACTTACTACCCTGAAGGGTACTGTACCTAAAATTTAATTTAGACTTAAGGACAAGCGCCCAAAAAACTAGTGTACAAAAAATATAGTTAACACACAATATTACGTAGACTACCCTACGTAATATGTAATCAATGTAATATGCAAGTTTCACCAAACATTTTCGAATCCGATGAAAAAAATACCAGATAGGAACAACCTGCATTACACTCACATATAGTCGAGATGAGACCACTTTAATAAATAATTTCTTATGGTAGAGGGGGGGGGGCTAGTACATGGACAAATATAATGAAGAACATTATGAACACAATGAACAGGATGTCTCTTCAGTTAGCAGAACAAAGTTAGCCGAACACAATTATTTCATAAGGAGAATTAAATGCACATTAAATTCTAATTATATGCGCAAGAAAAAATGTTTTGTGCTCATATATATATTTTTTTATCGCATGTTCTGCTGACTTGCAAAAAAGATAGCAGAACATTAACGTAAAATAACAAATTCGTGATTTTCAACCGCGGAACAATAAGAGCACATTAAATGCTAATTAAATGCGCAAGAAAAAATTTTCCAGCTCATATATATTTTTTTTGTCGCATGCTCTGCTAACTTGCAAAGAAGATAACAGAACATTGATGTAAAATAACAAATTCGAGATTTTCAACAGCGGAACAATAAGAGCACAGTAAATGCCAATTAAATGCGCAAGAAAAAAATTTCCAGCTCATATATATATTTTTTGTCGCATGTTCTGCTAACTTGCGAAGATAGCAGAACATTGATGTAAAATAACAAATTCGAGATTTTAAACCCCGGAACAATAAGAGCACATTAAATGCTAATTAAATGCGCAAGAAAAAAATTTCCAGCTCATATATATTTTTTTGGCAATTCTAAAGGAGAACGGAAACCTAGAATTTTTGCTTCATTTTTTCAGGATACCCTATTTTGGGGTCGTAGAACATGAATTTGAAATTAGTTTTGAGTGCATACGAACCGTTTGTCAAATAAAAAATTTTTTTTATTTTTCTCATGACACGCACTTTTCATGCGCCTTTTGTACACCAACAGCCAACAGCACTTGTATGCCATTTTCCTTGTTAAGATCACACTTACGGCCTTTATAGAACAATACATCATTCATTCATGGAAAACTTACTTTCCTTTAATAAAAGAAAATAGATAATTTGTAAAACACCATAAAACAGCTACTGAAAACAGTACAACTGTCAACCCAATGTGCATGCACTTACAAAGTTGTGTCTAAGGTACCGACCAATATCATGAGGCGATTTTTCACATTTTCCATGTTAAATTAAACCTGTACAGGGTGTCTCACAGAGAACTGAATCGATCGATATAGAGAAAAGCACGCATCAGAAAATTTTGAAAATTTAGATAATTACTAATGTCGGTGTGGCCAATCCAACTAAAATTATTATTACAAGCAGCTGGCACTTCCGCTTATACTGGAAGTCGATACCAACTTGCCTATTTCAAATGGAACACCCTATCTATTTTAGGGTTTTCGAAAAGAGCATAAAATTCTGAGTCGAAAATATGTAGCATATCCTACACCTAAACCTAGCCGTTTCAGAGATATTGACACTTTATAGAAAATTTGACAGGTGCAACGGTTTGCAAGAACCGTTATGGCTTTCTTCGTGTAAAAGATCCTCTTTTGCTTCTTGTCACGTAAATAGAACACAAGGAGAACTACGTTCTACAACTGAAATAAATTCAATAACCATGTGTTCCGTTTTTCGCGTTACATTTTGTCAACTTCAAACCGCGAAAACTTGTTTAGGTCAAATGGAATACCCTGTATTTTTTACGTCAAGTTGTGTAAAATTGAATTCCCTTTTTTCTGATATTAGCATTGTGGGGTTTAAGTTACAACTTTTTGAAATATTTGCGATTTTATTAGAAATTCATGAATTGTTGTAATCATTTCATCAAAATAGCCATGATTAGAAACAATCAGTCATTATCTTATGTCAAAAATGCCAGCACGTTTAAATTACACCCACGAAGACTTTTTAAATTTGTTTATTATTTATGGAGAATGTGATAAAGTAATATCAAGAACTTGCAGCACATTTGCTACTCGATATCCAGAAAAACGGAAACCGTCACCAAACACTGTAAAACGCATACTGGAAAATTTTAAAAATTATGGCTCTGTCAAGGCAAAAATGCAAAGAAGACAGCCTATTGTTGATGACGAAAACATTGAAATAGTCATTCTGGGATATTTTCATGCATTTCTAAGGATGTCATTAAGACAATCTGCTCTGGAATCGGGACTATGCAAGGATTCAATTCACAGAATCTTATTAAAACATAAGTTTCACCCGTTTTCATTCCATATGGTTCAAGGATTAAAAGAAACAGATTTCCTAAGATGTCAGAATTTTTGTGAGTTTATTCTAATAAGGTCTGAGGGTCACGATTCTTATTTGAGAAATATTATATGGACAGATGAAGCAAAATTTACAAAAAGTGGACTTTTTAATAGACACAATTCGCATTATTGGAGTGACTCAAATCCTCATATGACAGAGAGCGAAACTTTCTGGAAAGTAGGCAGTTTAATGTTTACTGTGCCATAAGAAATGATAGTGGTGGCATTACAATTTTACCAGGAAAATTTAAACGGTAAATAAAATTTCCTCTTCTGCTAATATGTATAGGTAAATGTCTGGTTTTTTTTAGGTGAAAGATATCTGAATATCTTACAAAATTTGAATAATAACTATTTAGAAAATTTACCTCTCGCCGAACATAGAAACATTTTTAATCAGCACGACGGTGCTCCCCCACATAACGCATATTTAATTAAGAATTATTTACAAGAAACTTTTTATGATCAATGGATTGCCATTTCTTATGGCCTCCTCTCTCGCCCGATTTATCAGTTCTGGATTTCATTTGGGGAACTATTAAAAATAAAGTTTATGAGAGCCCATTAACAACTATTGAAGATTGTATGCAAAGAGCAAGAAATGCAGTTCAAAACATATCACAGGATTCAATTAGAAGAGCTACCCATGAGGAACTAATCCGAAGGTTCGAAAAATGTGTCGAGGTTCGAGAGCGGAATTTTGAGCAATTATTAAATTAAAATGAAATCATATTTTAAATTGATCTTATCTCTGCTATTTTAGTTCATGCCATATCTTCAATTCGATTAATACGCATGTTACAGTGTTAGTGTTATATTCACTACGATACGCTAAAATCAAATAAATGAACCCAGCAAGAAAGAATTTTAGATACACATTGGATTCACGTACAACGAAAACTTAAATTGGTGTCAGTTAAGACGTCCATAATATTTTCGCTAAGTAACAGGCTTTAAAATTAACATATGTAGATACAGAAGAGCCACTAAGATTCTCCAAAATTAGTTCGTTGATAAATAAATTTTGTAGGGTTAGGATACTTTAATATGAAAGCTTCTTGAATTTCAATTAAAACAATATTTGTTAAAAATAAACATGCATACAAGCTTCATAACCTTTGCCCCTTAAATTCCTATACCCTTATAAAACCACAATTTTTGCCAAAATATGCTGCCATCTGACCGCATCTACTCTGGATAAATTGTTCGACTGGGCTTGCAAAAATCTCGTGACGTCATCGCTCAATTAAAACAGTCTACAAACTCCACAAAACAGTCAAAGCACTATAATTAGTTCTTGGACAAGTAAAGACGCACTATTACGCACCTTTATCATAATAAACTGTGCTTTTCTAATGCCGTTTCTATTGACATGGCCGTATTTTGTGACTTGCGACGTCACACTAATAAGAAACCCGTTTTCAGTCACATGATTTTGTTTACATAAAAATTCTGATTTCAAAGCCGAATACTTAACGAGTAATTTTTCTTTTATTATATTTTCAACTTATATAGTACTTATACAGGATGTAACGCAACTTACCCGAAAAGTTTTAACCATACATGCACCTTTAAATAAGAAGTCGATTTCTTAAAAAAAATTTTAATAAAAGTCCAACACAAAAAAAGATACAAATTGTTAAAATTACAAATTAATGGAAATGTTAAAATAACGTATTATGTCTATAAAAACTATTGAAAATTCTGTCCATTGACATTCAAGCACACCTGAACCCGTCTAATCCAATTTTGTCGCACTAGCTGAAATATTCTCCCTTCCTGCTGTTCCCGAATACGCAGATTATGGACAGCTGTTGTGATACGTTCACGTAATACATCGATATTGTCAACTTCGGTTTGGTAGACTTCATTTTTTAAATATCCCCACAAAAGGAATTCAAGAGGATTTAGATCCGGGGACCGCTGAGGTCAAGCTACAGGTCCACCCCGTCCGATCCAATGTATTCCGTTTAATTGGGTCAAGTAACCTCGGACAACTAAACGATAATTTGGGAGCGCACCATTATATAAAAACCACATCCTTCGGGCCTCCAAGGGCACATCTTCAAGAAAACCAGGAAGATCATTACGGGGAAACTGCAGATATTGCTGACCATCCGATTTGGCAATATGAACGGACCAATTAGGCGTTCATCGATGTTCAAAGTGATTCCGAACTACTGGATGAGGATTCTCAATGGTCCAAACGTGCATATTATGTAGATTGGTTATACCATTACGCGTAAAAATAGCTTCATCAGTGACCAAGACATCGACAAATTTTCATTAATTTGTAACTTTAACAATGTGTATCTGTTTCTGTGTTGGACTTTTATTACTTTTTTTTTCAAGAAACTGACTTCTTATTTAAAGTGCATGTATGGTTAAAATTTTTCGGATAAATTGCGTTACATCCTGTATAGTACATATTATGGAAAAATCGAGGGAAAAATAAGTTAAGCATTTTTAAAATTCATGCATATTCATTACGCGGGAACGTTTAAAATGCTGTACACGCACAGTTTATGTCAATGAATGTGTGTCATTTACTTACAGATATTAAAAAAATATATATGGATTATCGTAAGAAATAAAGTTGATATTTATTGGCAAATCTACCATTTTTTGTTCTCGAAAACATTTTTTACACTTTGTTAAAAATCACAAATATATTCTTAACCCCATAAAAGGAAAATTAAATCAATCAAAAAAACAAAAACATCAATATAAAAATTCCCGCCACACGTATCGCATATGAAAATCACACTGGGGTCCGGCCAGTACCATGCTTGCAATACGTCACCGCCAGCTAGAATCGGTAACAACCACAGACGCAGGGATTATCCTTCCGTTATCTCCGTACGAAGAGCTTGCCAACGCCGAGGGCAAACCCTTAATGCTTTCCGGATTGCCGATTATGCCGATACCCGGCCGGCAGACCCTGATATGTACCCAAGCAGAGCCTTAATAAAAGCTCCTTCGACGGGAAAACATTACATAGACACCTCAAATACGTAGAACGTGATCGAGCGTGAAATATACCTCTTTATTTCCTTCCTATAAGTTTATTCACGGAGTGAAGATGCTCCAGCTGTTAGTGTTATGAATCCTTGTAAACCGTCACTTATCTTGGAACTGGCATGTTCCAGAGCCTGATCCAGAAAACCCTGCCAGTCTCTTTAGCTACAACGTTAAAAATCTATCCAGAGGTGACGAATCCTTCCTACAACGCCAAAGTTCAGGACGTCGATATTTCATCCACCATACTTCCTCGGCGTATTCGTTTGCATCACTCTATTAAAGAATTGATAAAAAGTTGATATATTTATTTGTATATATTTTTCGAAATGAAGGTTCACTTCTGTCAACGTTCATGTACAAGAAAGAAGCACTTATCGGGATAAAATCGACAAATATCGACTAATGGCCTTCCATGGCAATCGAGAGGATGCACTAACTTAAAGTATGCTTAGATTAGTTCCTACCTAAATTATGTAGAAAAAAATTGCATTTAATCTATTTCTCATATGCTATTGGGTATGGCGCAGCCGATAGGATACATAACTATGCTCTTTCCTATTATTTGGGTTTTCTACCACATGTACTATTATCCTCTTCAAAACAAATCACCGAATCTACAAAATAATAGAATTATTGGAAAAAAAGCCTCTGCGCCCATGACGTTTACGCCAAAGGAAAAGTCAGAGGTTATGTTTTGCAAATAATATAAATCGGAATAAACACAAAAATAATGTATTTTGCTGACGTTTCGGAAAGTAATCTCTTTCCGTTTTCAAAGCTATTTTTTGAAGAACTCTTATTTTGCTGTGTATGTCAAATACACAGCTTTAAGATTCTGTTTATGTTATTTCCATAGATACTTACTACTTACACAGAACATAGAACTGATGATATTTTTTAGATAATGTTGAGTTTGTTAAGTTCTTCTCTTAACATTGGTAGCCAGGTTGTACAAATATCTACAGAACAATTCGATACGCACTTATCTTCATTTAATAAGATTATTGCTGATTCTTTAATTTTTCTTTTTTTGGTATCTGTTTCTTTTGTTAAAATTTTTGCCGAGTCCCAGTTTAACAAAAGAAACAGATACCAAAAAAAGAAAAATTAAAGAATCAGCAATAATCTTATTAAATGAAGATAAGTGCGTATCGAATTGTTCTGTAGATATTTGTACAACCTGGCTACCAATGTTAAAAGAAGAACTTAACAAACTCAACATTATCTAAAAAATATCATCAGTTCTATGTTGTGTGTAAGTAGTAAGTATCTATGGAAATAACATAAACAGAATCTTAAAGCTGTGTATTTGACATACACAGCAAAATAAGAGTTCTTCAAAAAATAGCTTTGAAAACGGAAAGAGATTACTTTCCGAAACGTCAGCAAAATACATTATTTTTGTGTTTATTCCGATTTATATTATTTGCAAAACATAACCTCTGACTTTTCCTTTGGCGTAAACGTCACGGGCGCAGAGGCTTTTTTCCAATAATTCTATTATTTTGTAGATTCGGTGATTTGTTTTGAAGAGGATAATAGTACATGTGGTAGAAAACCCAAATAATAGGAAAGAATATTCGTAGAATGCCACAAATAACTTTCAGACATAACTATACTCTCAGAGAAGGTCTGATTTAGATTCTAATTCACAATAGTTCATCAATGTGGAAATCAAAATGATTAGTTTAAATCAAGAAAAAGACGTCCATTGTACACTTAAAACTATATCAAAAAGCATGAAAATTTATACTGTATGTATATTATTATCACTCATTTAAATTATATGAGAAATTTTATGTACATTGCATGGGAATTAATATTTGACAAATTTCCTCTAAGAAAAAAAATGTTTCAAATTTTGTTGACAATATTGTTAAACGCTTTCCGGATCTGACTCTCTTTTATATGAGATTTAGACTTATTTGGGTAAAGAGACGAGACACTACCATTTATAATGGAATTCGAACCACTCCGTGATTAGAGGACGGTTAAATTATATAATAATATGGAATAAGTGCAAAATATAAAAATCGTTCATTTTATAATTTGACATAAAATTTTCCACGCATAAAGCATTACTTTTCTAAACATCAGCGTATATTTACTTACATAATCCCGCCGGAACTCTAATCGTAAAGACTCTACACATAACTGTACCCAAAACACGTTCTATAAACAAGTTTGCCTACACACGATAGATCCCAGAGGCAGGATTATCCCATCTGCGAGATAAGGAGGATTAGAACTTTTAATTTTTGATCAGTGCCCTCGACTGTACTTACTACCCTGAAGGGTACTGTACCTAAAATTTAATTTAGACTTAAGGACAAGCGCCCAAAAAACTAGTGTACAAAAAATATAGTTAACACACAATATTACGTAGACTACCCTACGTAATATGTAATCAATGTAATATGCAAGTTTCACCAAACATTTTCGAATCCGATGAAAAAAATACCAGATAGGAACAACCTGCATTACACTCACATATAGTCGAGATGAGACCACTTTAATAAATAATTTCTTATGGTAGAGGGGGGGGGGCTAGTACATGGACAAATATAATGAAGAACATTATGAACACAATGAACAGGATGTCTCTTCAGTTAGCAGAACAAAGTTAGCCGAACACAATTATTTCATAAGGAGAATTAAATGCACATTAAATTCTAATTATATGCGCAAGAAAAAATGTTTTGTGCTCATATATATATTTTTTTATCGCATGTTCTGCTGACTTGCAAAAAAGATAGCAGAACATTAACGTAAAATAACAAATTCGTGATTTTCAACCGCGGAACAATAAGAGCACATTAAATGCTAATTAAATGCGCAAGAAAAAATTTTCCAGCTCATATATATTTTTTTTGTCGCATGCTCTGCTAACTTGCAAAGAAGATAACAGAACATTGATGTAAAATAACAAATTCGAGATTTTCAACAGCGGAACAATAAGAGCACAGTAAATGCCAATTAAATGCGCAAGAAAAAAATTTCCAGCTCATATATATATTTTTTGTCGCATGTTCTGCTAACTTGCGAAGATAGCAGAACATTGATGTAAAATAACAAATTCGAGATTTTAAACCCCGGAACAATAAGAGCACATTAAATGCTAATTAAATGCGCAAGAAAAAAATTTCCAGCTCATATATATTTTTTTGGCAATTCTAAAGGAGAACGGAAACCTAGAATTTTAAACGGTAAATAAAATTTCCTCTTCTGCTAATATGTATAGGTAAATGTCTGGTTTTTTTTAGGTGAAAGATATCTGAATATCTTACAAAATTTGAATAATAACTATTTAGAAAATTTACCTCTCGCCGAACATAGAAACATTTTTAATCAGCACGACGGTGCTCCCCCACATAACGCATATTTAATTAAGAATTATTTACAAGAAACTTTTTATGATCAATGGATTGCCATTTCTTATGGCCTCCTCTCTCGCCCGATTTATCAGTTCTGGATTTCATTTGGGGAACTATTAAAAATAAAGTTTATGAGAGCCCATTAACAACTATTGAAGATTGTATGCAAAGAGCAAGAAATGCAGTTCAAAACATATCACAGGATTCAATTAGAAGAGCTACCCATGAGGAACTAATCCGAAGGTTCGAAAAATGTGTCGAGGTTCGAGAGCGGAATTTTGAGCAATTATTAAATTAAAATGAAATCATATTTTAAATTGATCTTATCTCTGCTATTTTAGTTCATGCCATATCTTCAATTCGATTAATACGCATGTTACAGTGTTAGTGTTATATTCACTACGATACGCTAAAATCAAATAAATGAACCCAGCAAGAAAGAATTTTAGATACACATTGGATTCACGTACAACGAAAACTTAAATTGGTGTCAGTTAAGACGTCCATAATATTTTCGCTAAGTAACAGGCTTTAAAATTAACATATGTAGATACAGAAGAGCCACTAAGATTCTCCAAAATTAGTTCGTTGATAAATAAATTTTGTAGGGTTAGGATACTTTAATATGAAAGCTTCTTGAATTTCAATTAAAACAATATTTGTTAAAAATAAACATGCATACAAGCTTCATAACCTTTGCCCCTTAAATTCCTATACCCTTATAAAACCACAATTTTTGCCAAAATATGCTGCCATCTGACCGCATCTACTCTGGATAAATTGTTCGACTGGGCTTGCAAAAATCTCGTGACGTCATCGCTCAATTAAAACAGTCTACAAACTCCACAAAACAGTCAAAGCACTATAATTAGTTCTTGGACAAGTAAAGACGCACTATTACGCACCTTTATCATAATAAACTGTGCTTTTCTAATGCCGTTTCTATTGACATGGCCGTATTTTGTGACTTGCGACGTCAC
Source organism: Leptura quadrifasciata (assembly GCA_963675555.1). Classification (NCBI taxonomy): domain Eukaryota; kingdom Metazoa; phylum Arthropoda; class Insecta; order Coleoptera; family Cerambycidae; genus Leptura; species Leptura quadrifasciata. The sequence goes on along the minus strand of OY776679.1, from coordinate 83,897,356 downwards.
ACTAATAAGAAACCCGTTTTCAGTCACATGATTTTGTTTACATAAAAATTCTGATTTCAAAGCCGAATACTTAACGAGTAATTTTTCTTTTATTATATTTTCAACTTATATAGTACTTATACAGGATGTAACGCAACTTACCCGAAAAGTTTTAACCATACATGCACCTTTAAATAAGAAGTCGATTTCTTAAAAAAAATTTTAATAAAAGTCCAACACAAAAAAAGATACAAATTGTTAAAATTACAAATTAATGGAAATGTTAAAATAACGTATTATGTCTATAAAAACTATTGAAAATTCTGTCCATTGACATTCAAGCACACCTGAACCCGTCTAATCCAATTTTGTCGCACTAGCTGAAATATTCTCCCTTCCTGCTGTTCCCGAATACGCAGATTATGGACAGCTGTTGTGATACGTTCACGTAATACATCGATATTGTCAACTTCGGTTTGGTAGACTTCATTTTTTAAATATCCCCACAAAAGGAATTCAAGAGGATTTAGATCCGGGGACCGCTGAGGTCAAGCTACAGGTCCACCCCGTCCGATCCAATGTATTCCGTTTAATTGGGTCAAGTAACCTCGGACAACTAAACGATAATTTGGGAGCGCACCATTATATAAAAACCACATCCTTCGGGCCTCCAAGGGCACATCTTCAAGAAAACCAGGAAGATCATTACGGGGAAACTGCAGATATTGCTGACCATCCGATTTGGCAATATGAACGGACCAATTAGGCGTTCATCGATGTTCAAAGTGATTCCGAACTACTGGATGAGGATTCTCAATGGTCCAAACGTGCATATTATGTAGATTGGTTATACCATTACGCGTAAAAATAGCTTCATCAGTGACCAAGACATCGACAAATTTTCATTAATTTGTAACTTTAACAATGTGTATCTGTTTCTGTGTTGGACTTTTATTACTTTTTTTTTCAAGAAACTGACTTCTTATTTAAAGTGCATGTATGGTTAAAATTTTTCGGATAAATTGCGTTACATCCTGTATAGTACATATTATGGAAAAATCGAGGGAAAAATAAGTTAAGCATTTTTAAAATTCATGCATATTCATTACGCGGGAACGTTTAAAATGCTGTACACGCACAGTTTATGTCAATGAATGTGTGTCATTTACTTACAGATATTAAAAAAATATATATGGATTATCGTAAGAAATAAAGTTGATATTTATTGGCAAATCTACCATTTTTTGTTCTCGAAAACATTTTTTACACTTTGTTAAAAATCACAAATATATTCTTAACCCCATAAAAGGAAAATTAAATCAATCAAAAAAACAAAAACATCAATATAAAAATTCCCGCCACACGTATCGCATATGAAAATCACACTGGGGTCCGGCCAGTACCATGCTTGCAATACGTCACCGCCAGCTAGAATCGGTAACAACCACAGACGCAGGGATTATCCTTCCGTTATCTCCGTACGAAGAGCTTGCCAACGCCGAGGGCAAACCCTTAATGCTTTCCGGATTGCCGATTATGCCGATACCCGGCCGGCAGACCCTGATATGTACCCAAGCAGAGCCTTAATAAAAGCTCCTTCGACGGGAAAACATTACATAGACACCTCAAATACGTAGAACGTGATCGAGCGTGAAATATACCTCTTTATTTCCTTCCTATAAGTTTATTCACGGAGTGAAGATGCTCCAGCTGTTAGTGTTATGAATCCTTGTAAACCGTCACTTATCTTGGAACTGGCATGTTCCAGAGCCTGATCCAGAAAACCCTGCCAGTCTCTTTAGCTACTATATGCCGTTTAATCCAGTCTATTAATTCGTATAGGTGGCTACGTTAATATCTTCCTTGTCCTTTCCATTAGCACGATATTAATTTTTATACATGGTTCCCGAAAGTAATCTGCCATACCTCAGGATTCGACAGAATACATTAAAACAATTGATAACTTAACAGGGTTCGGACGCTTAATAGGCCATAAAATTCTCTGACTTTTCCAGGTTGTCCATGACTTTCGTTTAACATTAAAATAATATAAATAATCATTTATTTGTCAATTTAGTTGCCTACAAGTTCTTCCTGGCCTATATAAATCAAATTGAACTTGAATAAATTTGCATAATCCTAGTTAAAATTAAATGTTGGCAATAGTTAAGCAACTTCTACGTAGCTTTCGTAGTACATGGGAACGTGGTAGTTACCAGTGGGACGACTTTCGGGTTTTCAGAACTTGAAGGTGGTAAACGATAGTAGCAGCGACTAACTCGTATCACTGAAATGTGACTTCAAAGTTGCAATCACTTTCAAGTAGTTGTAATAAATGCCGCGACGTTCTGGGAACCTTCACTATTCCTTTAAAGTAGTGGAATTTGTAAGTAATATTCATAGGTATCTGCCTAACCTAGAATTATATGTTGCTATATTCATGCTGTGCAACATTTTATAGTTGTATGCGTGCGCGTATAAAAAAGAAATATCAAATTAGGACAGAGTGGAGTAAGTGATTCACAATATTGATGAAGCCTGTTTACAAAGACAAATTTAAATAAAAAATCTATCGACATTCCATGACTTTTCATCGAAAATTAAGTCTAAAAAAATAAATCCCATGTTTTGCCTGCGTCGACACAACTTTAAAAGAATCCCGGAAGAATCTATAATCCTTCAAAATAAGGCAACAAAATTTAATATTTCAGTACAGTTTTATTACCAAAGTGCTTACACCTACCTTTTCTTCTAGATTATCTATCACGGTAATAAATATATATGGCCGCATACACAGATTAAAGAACTAAAGATACATATGCCACATACAACCATACAAGTAAATTGCGACAGCAATGTGAAGTTAGGTAAATAATAAATAGTTAAAAATAGGTTCAGTTTAGACTTCAACGTACGGCTAACGTACCAATGAAACGTTCCGAATGAACATCAGGAAAAATGTAACCATGAAGTAGCAGCAGCAACTTTGAAGACGTAATTTGTGGTAGTCACAACTTTGCTACAACTTTAAAGTGGTGCTACAGTCCCATTCGCAGATTTGTAATAAAAATAACTTTAAAGTTACGTATTGACAGTTTTGTCACTATCGCCAAGTAGCGATTACTTTCAAGTAGCATTTCTTGGTGAAAACGACCTTAAAGTGATATTTTCTGAAATACGCCATTTTGATGACCAAAACTTTCGACGCCATTATTATAACACATGAACGATAATTTCACAATTGACTAAAAAATTTAATGTATCGCAATTTCTGCATCAAATATAACAAATTAAAATATAAAAATCAGTTTTAAGTTCCGGAGAACAACAAAAAGTAGGTTTCGGCATCTATTGTGTCATATTCCCGCATGATATTGCATATTTTAAAGACAATAATTTCATTAAGAAATGCAAATGTTAAAGGCGCGTGATTAGATTAGGACGTTTTATCATTACAATTTGTCAGTAAAATTGCATTCGTTTTGTGACCCTTCGACCATTGGAAAATAGCACAAATTTTGCTATCTCTAAGTATATAATACTACTCTTCTGATATGCTATTATGTTTCTGAGTTAGGAAAATGAACAGGAACAAGAATCATATGTAAGAATGAAATATAAATATAATAAAATCGATTGCAAGACAAAGCAGGAGCAACATCGATTTGAAGGAGTAGGGAGTGGTAGTTTTCTGAAAGTTGCGGCGTCTACGCCACGACGTCGCCGCTCCGGAATCACAACGTCATTGGAACGTAGCCAGACAAGTTCCAGGAACGTCGTCACCAAAAAATATTCCCCATTTTGATCGTAAACACGTATCATGAACGTGCCTGTGATTAGTGCCAAAACACTTTAAAGTGCCTATAATAGTTATTGCTACGTTCCCGCGACTAATTGTGCTAGTTGGGATATGTAGTATGATTGAGTATATTGTAGTCCGGTGAAGTATTAATGTAATATGAACTATGTAGACTACCTTTCGAAGGAGTGATTACCCCCTCGACCTACTGCGAATTTTGTGTGCCCACTTTTTAATTGTTATTCAACTAGGGACTGAATCTCGTGGTGGATTTAAATAAAACTGACGACGAAATAAACTCTGGGTGACTACAACAGGGGGATTACAAAAGGGGTAGCTGTCCAGGGCTGGGCCCACGGGGGGAAGGGGGGGAGCATCCCCCCAATAGTTTATGAGTTGGGAGATTGGTCGTTGTGAGTTGGGATATCAAAATAATTTTTAAAACGCATATTTCCATATCGTGATAAATGAATTTGTGTCGCCCGATATAATACGCCGCAGAGATTTGGTAGAAGCAAAAAAAAGTTCCATATTTATGGTTTGTCAATAACACAAGCCACATAATGAAACAAATGTTTATTCAGGGCAAGTGGGGCAAATATTTTTTTGAAGTATTTTTATCTGGAAGCTTATTATTTATTTTGTCTAATTTTATGTAAAACTAATTATTGTATTGAATATTCATTTAAATTTCCACAAGTCTTTGGTTTTTATTTATTGCTTGTATACTCTCTCAAGTAAGAAAATCCTGTAATTGTTTCTCCGAGCACCCCTATTCAACCTGCTACCAACTTTGACTTTCTGCAGTAATGTTTTTAGGTGAATACTCGGTGGTGGACTTAAAAAATATAATTCATTCTCAGACACCTGGCTACAAAGATATAATTTTATAAGTATATCGAATACTCCTGTTAAAAAGAAATGAACAACGGAACAACAAAAGACAACAAAAAACTCCGACCTTATCATACCACATATACAAGTTCAAAGTCTCAAAATGAACTTATTGGTAGTGAAATGCGTAGTAAAATAATTGAAGAAATAGAAGAAGTTCCATTTTTTATTATTATGGCCGACCATACCCCAGATTCCTCAAATAAAGATATTTTTTCTTCAAGCGTATTAAAATGACTAAATTGTGCTACCAAAAATAGGATTAGAAATAGGACATTGTTTTACTAATAACAAAATGTTAATACCGAACGCCACCATGGTGGACATTCTTTTACTAGTAACATAATGTTAGTACGGAAAGCCACCACAGCGGCCGGTGACGCGCTATCTGCAAACCATCTGTCATATATTTTTACTACGTAAGTTAGTAAAATGCGTTTCACAGGCAGCAGTTTTAACGGCTTATCATGCTCTTATTCAGTCCACCTTAACCTATGCCATATTGGTATGGGGGCACTCGGCACACACTCCATCAGTTTTTTCCATGCAGAGAAAGGCTATAAGAATTATTGCCGGTTTAGCTTACAGAGATGACTGTAAGGAGACTTTTAAACAATTAAATATACTGACCGTACCTTGTACTTATATACTTCAATGCCTTTTGTACATTAAGGAACACATATGTAATTACACTACGTATGATAATGTTCATTCGTATTTAACGCGAAATAAAAACAAAATTAACACAGATTTTCTGAGGCTGTCAAAATCAAGGAACGGAACAAGCTATTACGCAATAAAATTTTTTAATGTACTGCCCAGTTCCGTCCAAGATCTTGAATTCGGACGTTTTAAATCAGTATTGAAACGCTTTCTGATAAATAACGCGTTCTATGACTTTAATGAATTCATGTTAGCTGATTTCACCTGTATAGTTTAATATCATTATTTGTTGTTTTATTTAATTTATGTATATTTCATTTGTATATTTATTCCTGTATGTTTTATTGTACGTTTTTATGCATATGAATTGTTTGTTTGCATACTACTAGTAATATTAATGTTCCTTTTATTTTTTATCCACATTTTTGACTTGTCAAAACACTATTTGTGTATTTATGACCAATAAAGATTATTATTATTATATTATTGTTATATATTATGTCATTAGTATGGTCCGCGATTGCATTCGAATCATATGTGGTTGTGTGAAACGTAAAAGATGTCTGAGGAAATACAGTGTACACCACCAAAATTAGTGAAAATTGCTAATTCTGCTGTAGAAAATTTAATTCCTACGAAATCTCGCAAGATTTATGAATTTGCATACGAGCGACTAATGAAATGGGCCCAAGAAGAAAATGTTCGCAATTATTCTGAAAACGTTATGTTGGCGTATTTCTCGAATTTGGCCGAAAAACATAAATTGAAAAGTTCAACTCTCTGGGCACAGCATTCAATGCTTAAAGCTGAATTGAACTTGAAAAATAATGTAAATATTGCAAAATATGCAAAACTCAATGCTTTTTTAAAACGTCAAGGGGGAGGTTACAATCCGAAAAAATCCAAAGTGTTAACAAAACAAGAGTTCGACGGTTTTCTGCAAAATGCACCCAATGACACTTATCTAGCAGCAAAGGTAAGATAGTATTCTTTACTAATGAACAAATAGGTAATTGTCGATCGATTGTAGGTTATGTTGATATTCGGAGTCACAGGCGCCTGTCGCTGTGATGAGTTATTAAAATTAAATGTAGAAGATGTCGAGGATTTTGGAACATTAATTTTAGTAAAAATTATAAATACAAAAACTAAAAAGCCACGGTCGTTTACTATTGTCGGTGACTTTTACTTGAATTTGTGCCGCCAGTATACCAAACTTCGCCCGAAAGATTTCCAACTATCCCGATTTTTTATCAAGTACCAAAAAGGAAAATGTCACAAAATAGTAATGGGCATACATAAAATTTCAAATACGGCAAAAGAAGTTGCTCTGTATTTAAGTTTGTCAAATCCATCCGAATATACAGGTCACTGTTTACGACGAACGTCAGCAGCAATTCTTGTAGACAATGGTGGAGCCATATTTCTTGTTTAAAAAGACATGGGGGCTGGAAGTCAAGTTTCGTAGCTGAGGGTTATATAGATGAATCTATAACGAATAAAAAGGAGACAGTCAAAAGAATTCTAGCCCCAGTCGATTATAATAAACTTAGTACTTCTAAAGACACAAATTCGAACACCCCTAATGAACTTATTCCAAATGAAGAATACACAATAACAAACAAAATAATAAACGACTTGGAACTAACTAACAATAAAATTATGAATATAGACAATGAAACATCGACCAGTGGTTTCAACATACAACACTGCAATTTGAATAATTGTACATTTATAGTAAATAAATAAAAAAATGTTTGCATTTTAATACGCTTGAAGAAAAAATAGTATATATTACACGGAGTAGAACGCCTTTTTTTGTATTTCGCCCAGTTCCTGGGCTCAACGCAAAAAAAGAGTGCGTTACACTCCTAGTAATATACTATTGTCTTTAGTTATAAGGCTTGCTGATAAAAATGATTGTCCAAAAGAAAGACTCATTTCCATTTCTGAAGCACATGAAAAAACGGGTGATGGTATTGCTAAAGAAATCATGCATATATTACAAAAACTAAATATTAATGTGTCAAAACTAGCATTTCAATCCTATGATTTTGCATCTGCTATGTCGGGAAAATTTAACGGGACACAACGAAAATTAAGTGAAATCGTTGGTCATACAATCATATATGTCCCGTGTCAAGCTCACAGGATAAACACTGCAGTTGAACATTGCTGTCAGGCAAGCCCAGTAATATCCGATATGTTTAATATCTTGGAAGAGTTATATGTATTTTTCCATTCAAGTAATAAACGACACCAGTTCCTTAAAACTCAACTTGAACACGTTGAGAATGCATTATCATTAAAAAATTTATCGAAGACTAGGTGGACAGCTAGAGCTGAAACTCTTCCAGCTATAAATATAGCTTATGAAAGAATAATAGCGGCATTATATGACACTGAAAATCATCCAAATATAGATCGCGTGACGAAAGGAAAAGCCTATGGTTAAGCAAGAGGCTACTAAGTTTTGACTTTTTATGCTGTTTAATGTTCCTTAAAACAGTTTTATACAAACTGAAAATTGTGACAGAGCTTATGGAATCGTCAAACTTAAACATTATAGACGGAATTTTAGAAATAGAAGGCACAATATCAAGTTTTTCAAAAATTCGAACTAGTGACAATGAATTAAATAACCTCATTGAAAGTGCAAAAATGTTTTCACAAAAAAATTATATTTCACCAGAAGATGATTTTCAAAGGCATCACAGAAGACGCGTCGCTCCCAAAAAATATGATGACACAAGAGAAAACACAATTTATTTAGATATAAATCAATTTTTCAGAAAGGAATTTATAACTGTTTTGGATACAGCAACTGAATTGTTGCAAGATAATCTTAAAAATATAATAAATAATATTCAACCTATAATGAAAATCTTTTTCTCTGCCGTTATCCAGTAATCTGCTTTCTATCCAAAACATACAGTTTGTTATTGAATTATACCCTCCTAGAGAAAAACCGGATGTTTGTGCTCTTCAAGGAGAACTCTGTCTTTTTTGAGGTATGTATTAAGAACAAAGTTGCATCAATAGATGATATTATGAATGTAGCAAAAGAACATAATGATGTTCTAAAACTTTCCTTTCAACTGTGTCAACTTATTTTTACTGCAGGATATTCGGTGGCAAAAAACGAAAGATCACATAGTACAGTGAAGTTCGTGAAAAATGAACTGCGTTCACAGATGGGTAATGACAGACTAAATTCGCGTATGATAATAAAATCTGAGAAGGATCTTTCTGACTCCATAGACATTCAAAAGACGGGCCAAGTTAAAAACTCGAACAATGCGAATTTTATAACGAAGTAATTTTTTTGTGTATTAAACAATACGTTTTATAATAATTATATAAAAATGTAGTGTTGTTGTATTCAATAGTAAGTAAGTAAAAAAAGGTATTGAATCTTGAATCTCATATTGTTTTTTATTGGTGCATTGGTAGCGATGACTATGAGTACCTACTATACTAAAATAGTTGGGAAAATCGTTTATTCCTCCCCTCCCCCAATAATTTGTCTTCGGTCCGTCCCTGTAGCTGTCACTCCAAGGGGGTTGAAGGGGCAGGTATGGGTCGCGTGTGTTGATGCCACGGCTTTTCAGCCCTTAGGAAAAATAAACAGCTGTCATTGAATAATGCGTATATTAAACGCTTCGTCGTAAAGTATTTTTTGCACTTTTTGTGGTGTTTTAAAAGTTGATTTCGGATTATTTAACATCCATAACTATCCTAAATTATTTCGTGGGGTAAATTTTGTTTGTTAAGATGGAGATGAGTTTATATTTTACGAAATTGCCTCATGATGTATAGGTTAGGTATGTAGAAAAGTTTGTGTCATCGGTTTAGACCCTTATATTTTAAAAAAGGAAGTCTTTAGTAGTGATATTGAGGTATTTCCAAATATTACACATGGTGATATTGTTAATTATTTAGTTTTTGAAAGAAGTGCATATACAAAGGATGAGTTTAAGGCGTTCAAAAGTCTTGAAGCTTACAACCAGTTCGTTTATCTGTATATTTTATATTGTAGCTCAATATAACAGGCATTATTCGTTTTTCAGGTTACACAGTCTCAACGTCTTCAGCAGAAGCCATTGACTCCTTGGATTATTACAAATCCAGATGGTTCCATACTGAGCAATCATTGTGATTGTGTAGCCGGTCTAGGTGAAAAGTGTTCCTCGGACGTAGTTCCCATAAATACCATATCTGTTCAACATTACACTCGAATACTCTACTTACTTAATAATATGCATTTTGCTAACCATATTAATACTATATAGAACTGTTTAAAAAGTTTTTAGTCATCTCTAGATGATTGGCCAATCGCACATCGAGTACAGTATTCAAGTACTTTAGTGTTTATGGAATTATGTCAGAGCAGTGTCAGAATAAAATTTCCAACATAACTTATTATTTTTGTAAATTTAGCCTTACATATTATATTTATTTTTATACGGTAAGTGTGAGTGACTTTTCATATAGTATTAGCATGTTTTTTTTATTACGATATAGATGTTCATACTTACCTTTCGTTAAACTTTTTGGTCGTGACAAATATATTTAGTTCTTATGGATTTATTTTTATAGTGAGATGTGATATTGGATGTTTATATTTATCTCTCGTAAGGTTCTTGACTGTCACAAATAATTATTGTATTTCGTTTTAGATATTTATTTCTTAACAGTAAGAGTGACACTATCAATATATTATGTATTTTTCTTACGATATGGAATTAATTATAGCTTTCGTAAGTTTCTTCTTGGTCCTTACGAACAGTAATCGAACCTTGTGATAATAAATAATTGTATATTGTAGGCAATATTTTGTTTTATTTTCACTTACACGTAAACAAATTCATTTACAGGCATATAATAATACAACAATGATAATAAACAACTTTATTATTGAATAAAATGTCAATATATGAAATAAAAAGAGTGTTATATTTAGGTATATATATATTAAGTAAAATTTAGCCCCATGGCTATTCCTATACTCAACTTTCAAAATCATAGACGGATTATTTATATAATATACATTACGATACTACATAAGAAAAATGTGCACTAACAAAAAATATTTGTTAAAAACAATCAAACCTACATAAATTTCTTATTTTACCATGTCTTGTTTATTGTTTGCTCTAGCTGCGATTCTTAAGTCCCGAGCACTTTCGCATCTGGGTTTCAATTTGTATCCCATGTGGAGAGACCGTACCCAATCTGGGTTGTTTTGATCATGTAGGTCGGCACTTTTACCTGCAACACGAAACTTAATTAAAAACAAATTCTTTATATTAACATGTAATAACTCACCACTAACAAAATGCTTGGAACACACATTTGCATATTTAATTTTATTGCAACCACATTTGACACCCCTTAGCCAAACTTGCTTCGAGTCGAAAACGGATGATATTTTGAAAAAACTAAGTTTATTTCGGGTTGCTACACTCTCACAATTCACAACACAGCAAAAACTTGGCATTTTGTACGATAAATATCCACAACAACACAAATATTACGAACAATTCATTAAGCCGCCATCAAACCGCTTACCGCTTAACGAATTTCGGTTTGTTTTTCCTAAGGGCTGGGATCTGTCAAACGTTGTGACGTCACGCGCACGCGACCTATAAAATTATGCTCAAAAAATTTCATTTTAGAATTAAAAATTGGCGTGTTATATGATTTTACTCATTACCTAATTGTTAATTACGATAATGAATGTATCCGTTACTTTATGGACCTCACTGTATGTTACATATCCCGTAAATTTATAGTTCACAAGTGACTAACATTTTAAAAAGTTGTCTGAGAACCTTCTTATATAAGACACGTCCAGTCCTCTTATAATCCTCTTTAGGGAGACAATCCTACGTTGGGTTCCAAGAGTGCGGATGTTTACAAACGTATGAGAATTATTTTAACCAAACCAATATTTTAGTGTATGCGAACTGCTTTTAGAAAACACTTGAACACTAAGTACGCTCGAATGTACTACTCGACGCGCGTTTCGTTAACCATGTTAGCATCATCGGTTAGTTTAAAAATATTTTGCCCCATTTTATATGCAAACCAGAATTGTTTACAAAGAAAATACAGATTGTACTTTTAAATAATGGAGTTAAATACAAAATATCGTTCATGATTTCAACATTTTTTAAAAAAAGCAGAATATTATACTAACGTTGGTAGATAAATAGGTGGTATCTTCTTAATACCCTGTATATTCGTATCTAAGACTTAATTATTAACTTTAACATTATTTAAAATCTAAATAACATGTAAATGCTCTAAATATGCAACTATGTACTTTTCATAAAAGATAATATAGGAGCCATCAAAAAGTGCCAAAAACATGATGCGAATCCGTGGGAATTTTTACTTATATATATAGGTATGCCCATCAAATACCTCACGATAATTTAAGTAAGATCAGTATAAAATATGTAAGAAAATTTCTACATTCTAAATGTCTATTAAGTTTCCTATATTTAATGGTTAGGTGCATAAAATGTGCAGAAATAACTTGTCAATCAACACTCCGCAAAATCTACATGGAAGATATATCAAAATATGCTTAGATAATAAACTAAAAGCCCATAATTAATGGTAAAAGCCTATGAGTACTTACAGTAATGAAACAATTCGTCTAGTAAAGCACAACAAAAAACATGAGTCATCATTTGAAAGATAACCTTAAACAAATTGACAAGTGAACTAGGAAAAACTAAAAACTGACTCACCTGAGATAATTTGTACTACTTAATTCACTATTTCAACAATAACAACACAAGTTCTACTTTAACCATTTACAAAATACTACTTCACAGAGAATTGACAACAAAAACGCTAACCGTTTTTTCAAAGCACACTACTTTACGTGCGAATCGTAAGATTCATGTGTGAAGTTGCACGCGAACGGTGTTTACGAAAATAGCCACGTGATGTCGCTGACGACAAAAACACAGTTTTCCAGTGAAATATTAGCGCAAAACTGAATTTCGTTTATCAGAATATCCGAGCGTCGCTTTGCGATGCCAAAACATCCCCTCTAAAGACGCGTCGCTATGGGAACGGCGCCGTCGCGCATGAATAAAATGATAACCTGATAGTTTCGAACTGATAACGAAATAAAAAGGCTGTTTTTTTGAGAACGGAGGTAAAACTTGGTTTTCGCTGCATTGTATCTGAAATACAATCAAATTTAAATTGAAATTGGATTACTGAATGCAAACGCCGACATACATACAAAAAGTTACAACGAGACAGGGTTGAATTTTTTAGACGTGTAGTGTAAAGGAATGAAATATCCCTGCCTCTATCTAAAATAGGTACATCTAATTTAAGCATTACGCTAAACATATTTAAAAATGTTTTACATAGGTTTTAATAAATATATTTCATTAATATACAATTAATTAATAATTACACAGGGGCATGTACAATGACGTTTTCATTTTCGTGCTCATTACTATTGGTCGAAAATTGTGATCCATAACAGGCTGTCCATTTTATCAGGGCCCTCGAGAATATCTCACTTAATATCGGTCTTTTCCAAAAATTTATTTTTACGAAAATTGTACCGATTTATATAACCTACAAAATGGTTTAAAGACATTTGAAATCCATGGCTTACTTTAAGAGTTATGGCGGAAAATATCTAAAATGCGGAAAACGCCTAGGCCAAATATCTCCGTTATTTGAAGAGATACGAGAAAAATTCTAAGGCGAAAATTTTTTGCAAAACAGTGTTTCAACGAGGTTTTATCATTTTTTTCAAAACCGCTGTATTTTGAGATTTACTCTTCAGGCTGTTAAAAAAATTATTTTGAAACGGGCGGGAAATGACGCCATTAAATAGAGTATTTTCCTCCCTTATTAACAATATATTACATGCCATATTTATTCATTGGTACTAGGTTAGTAATTGTAAAAACATTTCTTTAAAACCAATAATTTTTTTTAACAATCGTTATACTTGCCGTGGAGAAGTATGATTAAATAAAACGATAAAATAATTCAATAAGTTGTTCAAATCTTTGCTATAATAAAACATTAACACAATTAAGAAGAATAAAGTAAATTCACGTAACAAAAACAAATTAATAATAAAAAGAATACAGCACACAAAACATTAATATATATCTAATCCTCAAAATAATTTTTAAGATATCACATCAAGTGTTCAAAGTGTCCACTGCGATTTCTTATGCACAATCGAGCGCGGAGAGGCACTGCATTTAAAACATTACTCAGCATTTCGGGGGTAACTGTAATACATGCTTGTTTGCCTGTTGAATTCGAGCTTTTAGGTCCTCTACATTTTCCGGTCTCGTCGAAAACACCTTATCTTTAATATACCGCCTTAGAAAAAATCCATTGGTGTTATATCTGGAGAACGAGGGGGCCATCGAATAAACCCATTGGTACCTATCCAATGTTGAGGCAAAATTTCGTCTAAATAATCTCGACAAATCTGAGAATTGTGGGGAGGAGCTCCATCTTGTTGAAAATACTGAAAGTCGTGTCGATTCTCTAAAGGTAGGTCATCTAAGAATTCATTAAATTCATTTCTCAAACAGTTTAGGGTTTAGGTACCTTTGACCACTGAGGTGACCATCATAAAAATAAGGACCTATTAAATTGTTGCCTAAAATACCTATCCACACATTTATTGAAAAACGATTTTGAAACCCAGTCGGTCTATGCCAGTGTGTATTTTCAGAAGTCCATTTGTAATGAATGTTTCGATTAAAAAATCCATTATTGGAAAAATTTGCCTCGTCGGACCAAAGTATTTTACTACATATTAATGGATCGGGGCACGCTTCTTTTCCAACAGCCACCTACAAAAAGTCGTCCTCCTTGGTTTGTCCCCCGCTTGTAAATTGAGAACTTTTTTGGCTTTATAACACCGGTAACCATTTTTCTTTAAAATTTTTCTAGCACTTGTTTTATTTATATGACAAGCAATTTGAATTTCTCTTAATGATGTTTCCAAATTTTCTGTATTTTTATTTCTTACATAATTAACTCGGTTTACCTTATTTACATTATCAGTAACACTGTTCAACCTTGTCTTCTTCTTCTAGCTAATTTTCTTAAAAGAGTTTTATTCGGCTGTAGTGCTTGTGGAAATCTGTTTCTATATTCTACTTGAGCTAATCTCGAGTTAAAATTGCATTGGCGATATGTAACGAACATATAACGGTCAATGTGAGTGAAAATCATTTTTGAAAATTCCTTAAACGAGTGTGATTGAGGGAGAGTTTAAGTATTAACTGAGATGATCTATCAAATAATGAAATTGTCAAGTTTGTTCATAGTCAACTATTTTAAAATAATTGAAATAATAGTGAAATCATGAAATACAAACAAATGGATATTATACTTAAATCAATTGGTACATTTTAACTTTCTGAGAAAGGAGTGACGCTTTTATGGCATAACTGCGAATACTCTTTACATAATTGCTTCATGTTGCTTTCTTGATTATTATTTTGTTTTTGTTACCTGAAGTTACTTTATTCTTCTTAATTGTGTTAATATTTTATTATAGCAAAGATTTGAATAACTTATTGAATTATTTTATTGTTTCATTTAATCATACTTCTCCACGGCAAGTATAATGCTTGTTAAAAAAAAATATTGGCTTTAAAAAAATGTTTTTATAATTACTAACGTAGTACCAATGAATAAATATGGCATGTGATATATCGTTGAAAAGGAAAGAAAATACTCTATTTAATGGCGCCATTTCCCGCCCGCTTCAAAATAATTTTTTTAACAGCCTGAAGAGTAAATCTTAAAATACAGCGGTTTTGAAAAAAAATTAGATAAAACCTCGTTGAAACACTCTGTTTTGCAAAAATTTTCGCTTTAGAATTTTTCTCGTATCTCTTCAAATAACGGAGATATTTGGCCTAGACGTTTTCCGCATTTTCGATATTTTCCGCCATAACACTTAAAGTAAGCCATGGATTTAAAATGTCTTTAAACCATTTTGTAGGTTATATAAATCGGCACAATTTTCGTAAAAATAATTTTTCTTGTACGATCGATATTAAGTAAGATATTCTCGAGTGCCCTAATAAAATGTACAGCCTGTATAGTTGAAATCATGAATATTTTTCATTTTCTTTAATTTTTGAAACAAATCAACTCAAGGTCACACGGAATGCCACGCATGGGCGTATGAAAGTTTGCAAAACACAAGTATTTTGTAATGAAAATATATGAAAAGTAATAGCATGAGATACAACAAATTTTAACATTCGTTGGCGCATATAATTTTACAATTCACCTCATGAATTTCTTGCATAGGTAAAAGGAAACAACCGTTAAGTTTTCCCTGATTAAAGTACTACTCATTTAATTACACCACCAGGTCTTTGGCTACTGCATTCTGTCTTTTATACACTACACGTTACTAAATTGACAGTGAACTGACAGAATGCTGAACGTTGATTGCGGCTACGACTAACGCTTGTAATATTCATTTGCAAACACATCCTATGCGATTTGTATTTGCAAAGATGGAAAAATCGCATGTCGTTGATATGTACATAAATTGATGACGTGAACGAAAACATTCGTGATTTCAATTATATATTTCTGTCAAATGAACTTCAAAATTATGGAATTAAAATTTTATGAATACCTTTACATAGGTATCTCTAAAGTTCGTAATATCAGAAAGCACAATGGTTATTATAAGTATTATAAATATTATAAATTAATCTATAAAACAGTAAAATTAGACAATAATGTCAGTTTTTTGTAACAATTCTTTTTATTTTATGC
The DNA here is from genome assembly GCA_963675555.1 of Leptura quadrifasciata. Taxonomy (NCBI): domain Eukaryota; kingdom Metazoa; phylum Arthropoda; class Insecta; order Coleoptera; family Cerambycidae; genus Leptura; species Leptura quadrifasciata. The sequence goes on along the minus strand of OY776679.1, from coordinate 83,881,200 downwards.
TCAATATTAAATACCTCAAATACATTTCAAAAAACATACATTAAGTGCAGTTCTGGTAGCAAATCACTGTATGATGGACTTAGAGTCGGTTTTTCAATACTCAGTTAAGCTAATATAACCAACAGCTAACTCTTAACAGTCTTAATCGCCAGTCGAACCGTTTTTTCAGGTCACAGTAGTTTCACCCACGGTGTAGTATATTAGGTGGTCCGACACACGGCACTTACCATATTAATCGACGGTTTCATAACTGCTTGGTTTCTATTTAATTCAGTAGATGGCGCCCGGAATATACCACTACAATTAGGCATAGATCATGGCATAGGTAGATGCATGTAGTGTTGCATATATACACAACTAAACGGCAAAACTAAGACAAAAAGAACGAACTAAAAGGCTCTTTAAATATAAATAAAACAAATCTACAGAGCATCAACTATTGTATTAGGGGCGAGCGTAGGTGCGTCTTTACTATGTACATACTTCGGTATGCGATGTAAAGCAACGTCAGGCGCAGTTAGTAGTTGGATGGGTGACCATTCCAACGGAAACCGCGTCCTCACCTCACACATCTTCCAGCGGATTGTAGATCAGTGTATGCGCGGAACCTATACAACCTTAGGCGAGGGTTGTATAGGAGATATACCATCCGTCGGAGGAGATGTAAAGCCGTCGGTCCCTTGTCTATTAAATGTTAGGCAAGTAAAAGATCCCTACTTTTCTTAAGGGAAGAGGTTCGGCAAAATTCCTGGTTGGGGGTAGCTCGTCTACAGGCGTCGGTGTTAGGCCTCAGTAGCGGAAATAGGCCGACGTTAAATAAATGTATAAAAAAAATATATTGTATGTATGTAATCTGTATTTCTAATATTTCTATGCGTAAGTAACGACGAGACTTTATTTGTCCTGCCATCTATTGCATCACACACAACTAAACACTTACGATGCCATTCGTACGGGTCTTGTCGCATCACCTAATATACTACACCGTGGTTTCATCTAACCACCAGTCAAATTCTCGGCTAAAGTAGCTGACACTTGAATGTGTCTGTTTGCTAATCTAACTGATGGTTATATACTTAACGCATGAGTGACGCCGCGGTAATGCTTTTATTTTTATTAAAATGACAGGTTAATGTTTTACCTTCTTTGATTTTAACATAACATATTTGTTTTTAAGTTTTATTAAAAGTAAATAGTAAACGGTGATAATATGGCATTTGGTTGTATAAGCGATGATGAACTAGAGTTTATAGAATTTATAGAATATGAGAGAAGGCCGTATGTCGTAAGGGAACGAAACAATCTCTTTGAGAAATTTGATGATGTGGATGTCTTAATGAGATTTTGTTTGAGAAAAGGGACAGTTTTATTAATTTTGGAACAGATAGAAGTTGAGGCCATCACAGACCGGTATTATCTCTTGTGTTATGGATATAAATTCTGTATTATATAATTACTCAGCAAAGAGGAATATTTTGTTATTTATTTGGAACTGTCACTGTCTGTCACCCGCCAAATCGTGCCAGTATGTATAGGTTATGGAATAGGGCTGAGTGTCAACACTTATGTTGGTAAGCTATGACCGCATGCGTAAGTTTGATTTTCCAGCTGTCAGGATTGCCAATCGTTGTAATAAATACGCTAGCCAAAAGTTGGATAGCTGGAAGCTAAATATTGCTTGGAAAAACGGTCACAACGTTAACTAGAACATTGACTGACAGTTAATCTTAACTACTAGCTAAGTAGCAGACACTTTTAACTGAGTATTGAAAAACCGGCCCTTACAAAACCAATACATAACAATTAACAAAGACTGTTGTGTAACAAAATTGATCATATTATTATGTATCTAACTTTAGAGCTTGTAGTGTTATCAACCGCAAAGAAATGTATCATTTTCAGGTACTGCCAACATAAACAAACTGGTATCTTAAATTACGCGCCATTAAGCTCGCACCTAATAGGTAGAATATCTGAGAATTCCTGCATAATTCATTGGCTGATGATTAAATTCGGATTTGACTGTTCTCGTCAATTTAAGTGCAAAATTAACAGGATATGTTTAAAAAAATATTAACTTTGAACCAAAAATTACAAAAACAACATTCAGAAATAAACATAATCAACGAATGAATGATTTAAAAATTGTTTGATATTCTACCAATTAGACGCGAGTATGACCGCTTTCTATTCAAGTGCTTGGAGCCCTGGAGGCATAGATATTAGAATAGACTGGAGAGGCCATAAGAAACAAATTTTGAATGTAAAAACGCACTGGACTATTTTAAATTTAAGAACGTAGATACACGGTTTTAGTCCATTGAAGTCAGACGAACTATCGAAAGTTTGCGCGTTGGACTAGACAATATCCCTCTCCTTGATTTCGAGGGTGCTGAAACGATTCCTGGAATGAAACCAATTTTTCCACCTCGGCAACCCCCTCAACTTGGCCAAAAACCACCCCCAAAGTCCTCTTTCCGTAAAACCCGTTTATATTACCCAGTTTGTTGTTCATTCGAGTAGAACGGAAGGTCTCTCGAGAGATTTGACCTCAGCCACTCCTACCCCAGGCTCCCAACCCTTGTAGGGAGTGATATTTGTTTTTGTGAGGAAAAGTTAATATTTTGTAGGAGGCGTTTCTGTCAGGAAGGTGGTAGGTGACCAGGATTGTGTAACCACCCCCGGGGGTTGTTTTCTCCCTTCAAAGTGGTGAAATTTTTTTCATCTATAGTTTAAGAATAATAAGTATAAAAAATTTGTTTATTAAAGTGTTTTTATCAATTGATTTTCCACCCCTTCGAAGGGTGAAAACAACCCCCGGGGCAGGTTACACAACCCTGGTTACCTACCACTTTCCCCAAAGAAACGTCTCCTACAAAATATTAATTTTTTTCTCACAAAAACAAATATCAATTTTCCACCCTCTACAAGGGTTGGAAGCCTGGGGTAGGGGTGGCTAAGATCAAATCCGTAGGGGGACCTTCCATTCCACTCGAGGGAATAATAATTCGTCGAAAACCTGGGGAAAAAAACGAGTTCACGGAAAAGGGGACTTTGGGGGCGATTTCTGGCCAATTTGAGGGGGTTGCCGAGATGGAAAAAACTATTTGACCCCGGGAATCGATTCAGCACCCTCGAAAATGGGGGAGGAGGGACATTGTCTGGTCCGACGCGCAAATATTCGGTAATTTCGTCATAAATTCCGACTGTTAACACATTCACTGCTGACGTTGCCAAACAAAAATAAACGTCACCAGTATGATAAATTATAATAAAATGACATTTAATACATAATGAGTGTACTTGTTCACGCATCAAGTTACTATGTTTTTATAAATTTTATTTATTGTTTAAAGAAATACAATTGTTAAATTGATAATGATTTTTTATTTCGTGCGCATTTTCCGCAATAATATTGAGCAGAAGTAGACTAGTAAAGTTAGTCAATACATTGGACTGTTCATGAAATATACTTTTAAAGTTTCAAATGATGAGTCACCCTTTGTATTGCTTAACAAGCAAAATAGTTTTGGCAATGCCAATAAAATGAAAGGTGATTATTTTTCTGACGAAAAGTTTTAAGATTGTCAAGTGTGACGTACCCACGAATTTAGCATTTCAAATGTTTTAAAAATTTTAAATAAAAAAGACAAGCCCGTATTTAAAAAAATATTGTTGATGGTGGCCCTGGAGAGACAAAATGTTGTAAGGTAAAGTGGAGTAAATGCAGTATAGTTTTTGAATAGTTGAAGTTTGGTGATTTGCCAAAAGAAAGTATGGAGAGATATAAATTTGATTTTTTTTTTACAAATAGCGTGGCAAGTTGTGAACAACGTTCTACTTGCAGTAAATCGTAGAGTTAACCTGGGAATGAAAAACAAATATTTTTTTAAAAGACTGTTATATTACATTTGCCCCGCAAATTGGGGCAAATGCAATAGCGTCCTGTAAAAATGCATAAATTCGCATATTAATATGTACCGGGATAAAAGTGATAAATATATAGTGTTTCAAAGAAATGGTGTTAAATTCGTTTAAAAATTTCGGAAAAGTAAAAAAGATATGAACTTTTTTATTCGGAAATGCAAACGGAAATAAATGAGATGTTCAAATTTAATTTTATATTGTATTTGAAAAAGTCTTTATTCTTACATTAGAAAAAAAGCAATAACGCAACTCAGTGAAGAAAGTTGTATCCTTCAAATTTAACATTAAAAATAAATCACCCCTTCTGTCTAATTTCGGTTCAGGCAAAATTTTTACTATGTTTTCAGAGTCAACGACGTCGGTGTCCTCATTTTGTGGCTAAACAAATTTATTGTTAGAAAACTTGGTAAATTTCGTGAACCAACCAGTGTCTTCAGGATTCACAATTTTTCCAACGTAGTGCTTATTTATTTTCTTTGTGGCATATTTAACCAAAATCCACTTTCCAGATTCTATTTGGTCATTTTCATATTCATCCTCTTCATTTTCACTGTCAATTATTTCTTGTAGAATATCATCGTCGTCTGATTCTTGGTACAATTCTCTTTCATCTATTTCGTCCTCGCTTGAAGACTCCTTTTTCAAATTCTTCCTCTTTCGATTTTTAGGTTGTTTACTTTTACTATTTTTTTCTGCCTCTTTTTTCTTCAACCGTTCCAAAACTACTGCTTCTTTTTTCTTCATTCGTTCCAAAACTGCTGCCGTAGTTAAAACCTCTGATCCTGCAACTATGCGAGTTTTTTCTTTCTTTCTGAGTAGTAGCTTTTTTCGGGATTATTTGATTGCAAAGCATCTAGTTTAGGGTCTGTGTGGACACTTGAAGTAGACGCTTCAAAATTTTCTAAAATAGGTATCGTGACATTTTGTAAAGGTTGTTCTGACAATATGATTGGATTTTCTGCTGTGATATGCTCAACAGATCTATCAGGATTATTAATATCAGGATTGTTAATATCGGGATTGTTAATGTGGTGTTCCCATCTTTCATAAACGTCAGAAGGAAAGATTTCTTTAGGTATAACCTGGTCGTTAAATGGAACGATCCCTGCCTTCTTAAAACCATTTATTATTGTGTTTTCATGGACTTCTAGCCATGTCTCACCAAAAAATTTCGAGAACATTTTTTTTTGGTAATGTTTGTCCAACGTGTTGCCGTTGCCATTTAACAAGTTTTTCATCCCACTTTACTTTTACGGATTTGAAAACTGCTAAGTCAAGGGGTTGCAACAAATGCGACGAGTGGGGTGGCGATTTTAGTATTGTTATATCTTCTTTTATTGCAGCTTCTATCAAAGATATACTAATATGCGTACTGTCCCAGGAAACTGCGATCCCTCAGGAGCAACCCACTGGTCCCAAAGATGTTTACCATTGTACATAATTAGAGGTGGTGCTTTTTCACCTGCTGCGTTGCACATTGCAAGGACCGTAACATTTTCTCGTCCGGGAGAGCTAATAGTCCTTGAAGATGGCTTTCCAATTTGTCCGACCACCTTACTTTTTCTTGGATCAATAGACATACTCGTTTCATCCAAATTCCAAATATGGGACGGGCGGTCATGTAAGTGTAACTTATTCAATATACTTTTTAACAAACTGAAATAACCGTATATTGTAAAAGGATCCTTAGCCTTTCGTCTTGCAAACTCTACATTTTGGGGTGTTTTTAAACTTAATTTATGCCTTTTTTTAAATCAGTAAACCAAGGCACTCCGTTGCGAAATCAAGTTTTTAGTTTATTTTCCGTAACATATGTTCCAACTAGTTCAAGTAACTCCTTCCTAGACAAACCAAAGTCCCAACGTTCTAAACATTTTATTCCCATTGATAGCTTAACTTCCTCGTCATATGGGATATCGGTGAGTCGACCTTTTTTCTTAGAAACGCAACCTCTTGTACCTCTTATTCTAGAAAAAAGTGTAGGGTACGGAATATTATATTTCTTAGCAGCAGCGTACATACTAGTTGCACCATTTCGAACATCTTCTATCGCAAGATGCAAATTTTCATTACTATACTTCGGAACAATGTTTTTTTTAACGTAACACCGAACCATTTTAAAGTAGGCAGTTATCTGAAACAAAGGTTAAATGTAATATCATATGGGGTAAATGTATCATATCTGTTACATTTACCCCGGTGGTACCTATTACCATAACCCCAAAATTTATTTTAAAATTGTTATAATACCAATTTCATTACAATTTTATCTGACACACCTAAATTAACTTAATTTTTATCAATTTTAACAACTTACTTTAACAAAGTCGGGGTTTAACACTAAAACTTCAAGAAAATAGACAACAATGCAAATTTAAATCGCGGCATCGAGAAATATTGGACGATTAATGATGCTTGACAGTTGTCAGACAGTCGGTAATACAGAAATTTTTAATATTAGTTTTGGAAATCTAGTTATGTAGCTTTCATTTAGCTAGATGGCGATACCAAAAACATCTCATGTTTTTAAATATTTTACAGTATTACATTTACCCCATTCTTACATTTACCCCGCTTTACCTGTAATAAAAATTTAAATACGACCAGTTGCAGCAAAGTCAATTTATAACAAAATATTCAAATGAATGATTTTTTTAATTTTTTTTTCGTAATAACAGCGCTAGAAAAAAAAGCAGGAAATGAGCTATTTCGGATTTTATCGTGATATCTCCGGAACCAGTCAGAAATTTTTTTATTTTTATAGCCCATTTTATTGACCCTCAAAATATGAAACTTTTTTCCCATTTAACCGACTTTATAATTGCGGTGGTTTACGAGATAGCTTTACTGTTCAATATAAAAAGTAGTCACCCTGTATATTAAAAACTAACAATTTTCTACTAAGGTCATATTTCCATACTCCGGTCGGTCATAAGCTGGCATCGGCCCTCCAAGGGTTGACGTTGACTTTTAGGACACCCTGTGTATAGTGCTTCAAAATTGAGGCACATGAAAACAGTACTAAGTAATTCCAATTTCATGTGCTCCAATTTAGAATTAATGCCTTAGTATAATTATTCACCACAAACAAATCCGGTTTTTGCCTGCCTTGTTTATTTTTCAGAATTGGTTGCTGTTGAGATAAAGAGGCGAAAGGCGAAACCTATCAGGCATCAACGAAATTTTATCTGGTGTAAAGTTGCTAAGTTTAATACTTGGCTCGCCATCTACTAGCGAATAGTCAAATCTCTTGTAGGTCGCCAGTCAACTAGGTGCTTCAACAGAATAATATTCAATTTTCACATGACAATAAAAATAAAGTGAAGCCCTATAGAAATTTAGATTTTATCACTATTTATAACAACTACTATTTAACGAGTTGTGCATTATTCTCAGTCAGGTAATTTAAATGAGAATTGCTTTGTGCAACAATATATTTATATACTACACTCTCTAGTTACAGTTCGCACGATTTTCAATTAGGTACTTGGTAAGTGCAGCTCTGTTTTAAACAGAGAATATTAACGCGAGTTTAAATAATCATTAATAGATTTGGTAAGTTGTAAAATTATATTTTTATTATGTGACTTGGTTAATTTTCATTTACTCACTTTATTAAGTACCTACCTATTAAATTGATAGGTAATTGATTTGATAGTTTTAATCCGACTCCGGATATATCAAATCATAGTACGTAACAAATAATACATGAAAGAACTTAATAAAATCAATTTATCAATTTAACACATAAATATAAAATAATTAGTGAGCCACACCTACTAATTTTTGGTACCAGTCAGTTTTCTATAAAAATCGTCAATATAAACGTATAGTTCGAATGTATGATAATTTTTTACTAATCTAATTTATTCAAGGCACTTTTGACATTATTTTGCCATATTTTAAAAAAATACCGGTATGCTACAGGATGTTGTTAAAACTTTAGCAAATTATGACTTAACAATTATTATTACTTTACAATCTGTATTTAACCCCCATTAGTTTTTAAACGTTTGTCCACTCACCCCTTTCATTTCCAAAATTATTTAGTAAACTGGCTCGTGTTAAGTGTAAGAACAGAAAAAATGTATACAGGGAGATCATTTTTATTGAAGGAACTGGCTGATTGGCCTCGGTATCAGATATGTTGAGGCGCTAATAAGTGGTTTTGCATTGCTTAGCTTTGATAGAGGCCAATTATTGAGACTATTTAGAGATCTATTAGTTTTTATTAGAAAACAGAGCTTCAATTTTTTTCATATCTCAAGAGTTTTATCCGACAAAAAATAGTTCAGGATACATATGAGTTCTTATAAGTCGATGCAGTTAAAGTTTTTATCATATCCTGAGCTTTTATTTGGGAAAAATACTTGAGGATTAGGAGTACTTATAGGACAGATACAGATACAGATTCAGTATATATCGTAAATCGTAAATTAAATATGACAATATCACAGTCAAGAAAAACCCACTGCGAATCAATAACTCATGATTGTGGTCAGTATCAAACAGAAAGAAACAGGAAAGGCAGAAAACCAGAACACTGCCTGCCCAAATAGAGACCACTCACACTCTACATATACGCGAAAGATGCTGCAACTGTCATTCAAGCTGACAGATATATCATGGACCGTTTGCTCGTGGCATATGAAGGTGGAAGACAGATTGATGTAAAATCTATTCTGAAGCACGATCTACTTCCTGTCCTCCTAGGTATTGCAGAAATGAGTGGAGTGCTAAGAACTAGTAAAAATAGCTCTATTCCTAAAGATCTAACGACTGGAATAAACTGTCCAACAAGTATTTCAGTTCAACTGCTCTCAACTGAGAATTGATGGACACACATTAGTGATCGCTCTCGAGAAGCCTGCTAATGCCAACTCTTTTGGCGACCTTACTCAACATTTTTCTAAAAGGGTACAATTCTTGGGAGCTCATAGTAGAGTAGACGTTGTCTTTGACCGCTATAGGGATTTTTCTGTGAAATCTACTACAGGCACGAAACCAACGAAAGAAAAAGCTCAAGTACGCAAAAAAATTGAAAATGCGGATGTGCTACTGCCAAATGATTGGAATTTTTTTTATCTTTGCTTGAGAACAAGGCAGATCTTGCTTTTCTTTGTAAAGAGCTGTTAAAATACCCTTTCGTCAATCTTGATGAAATCGTTTCTGGTGGGTTTCAAGACGAACGACGAGTGCAGAGTACAAATCCAAATATTGATATCCATCACCTAGCGGCAGCACACGAGTGATTCTGCATGGTATCTACAGTGACTTCAATATCAAAATCATCATGGCTAGAGACGCTGATATTTGTCTTTTAAATGGGCCTTTCCACACAATGAAATGCACAGAGGTTTGACTAATGCCTGGGACGGCAAAGGACAGAAAATAGATTCCAGTCCATGCAATCGCAGAAACTCTGTCCACAATGCGGAGAGAAAATATTTTAGCTTTCCATGCAATCACTGGTTCGGCCACCACATCCAAACTTGCCACCGTTCATAAATTGGCTGTATGGGCGCTGTACTTAAAGTCATCTTACCTGCTCTCCGGGCTAAGAAATCACCCCCTGAAGGAGTCGACTATTTGTTATGTGGAGAAATTCGTCGTCCAAATCTACTTAAAGACCACGCATATCTAGCACTTAATACACACCATTAATTACATTTTTCACGTGCAGTGCTGCGTTTGGTAAAACGCCCACTTGCCAGACCCTCCCTTACCGGACCCTCGAGGAATGGGATGGAAAACTGTAGATGGGAATTTTCTTCCGGTTCTCATCAATTCCGAAAGCCGGCAAGGACATCCTAACTTATGAGCGCAAGACGGATGCGCCATCCGGACCTGTGGCTGCCGGAAAAGTAATTTGTCTTGTCTAAAGTCATGCACCTGTAGTGCCTCCAACGTGCCAACGTAAGCAGGACTAGTCACAAATGCTTTAAAACTTGTACCTGTACTGTATCCTAAGTGCCACTTGATTAGAGACGTGCAATTAGTCTTAGAGTTTTTAACGCTTCAGTGTTATTTCTAATGTGCCATAAACATGACAATATGACCCGTTATTTAGTTTTTAACTGTTTAAATTAATACATTTTTCACTGTCTTTCTTCCTTGAAGTAATAAATCTGATAATCTTTCCTGACTTTTTTCTCCTGAGCGCAAACAATGCCAATAGTATACATAGCAATGTTATAAGAATAGCCACCAACTTAAATTACGAACTTATTATTTGTGGCGAAGGAGCACATTATGCTTAACGCCAAAAAAAAACTCACCTCAAACCTCAAATTACGAACTTCCGGTTGGCTATATGAGTAGAACATTAAATTTGGCTTTAACGTCGTCGAAAACTCCCTGATACGCCCTGGAATCTCTTTACATGCTCATATTCACCCTATTACAAATATAACCGCCATATTGGTCGCCATCGTTAATTAAGGACTTCCGGTTGGAAGTGTGACTAGGAAATTATTAAATTTGGCTTTAGCAGTGTCGACAATATATTACAATTTCACTATCCAACTCCAATCTTAGAGGTCCATGTGTATATATTTTATACGTTTTAAGTTCCTGTCAGCAATTTTTGGCAGGGAAAAGCAGGGAAAACCGAACAAATGCAGTGAAACATACTTTTTTCCACAAAGGACTGTTAATTTCGGTATTTGTTTCGATTTCGGCTCGTCTCTTCAGTCAGAGAAATAACCCTGAGACAAGATAGATTGGTACACAAATAAAACTGTAAAATTTACAAGACCAGAGTTCCACAAACGGAAAAAATTTGCAAACTGCCTAATTCGCAGCATATTTCTTATAAAATTTATTTGCTTTGTAAAAAAAACTAAACGTTTGGCCTGGCACAACCTTTGGCTTTAAGTGAATTTGATTAAACTTTGTTTATTTGAATCAATTCCACATTTGTTTTGAGTAATAATAATAAATTTCCTGATATTTTACCATATCCCTAATTTTATCATATCCATATCAGTATCAAGCTCTTAAGCTCTTTTGCTAGCAGTTCTCAGACATACTTTTTTTACGTTTAGTTTCATGTACGCTCAAATGCATTCGAATTTTCTGTAAATTACTGTACGTAAGTCTCCCTTGGCTTGACTCAGACCAAATGTCGCGTTATCTCTTACATAGGACTACAGAAACAGATAAGTTGCAGGAGATTATCGGACAGGTTTTTGAAAACTTCAACTGCATATGAAAAACTTAGTCCCAAATAGCTGCATTCAGAGATCAAGGAACAAAATATAAATTTACATCAAATTTCATCTTCAGCTAAAAGAAAGTAATTTAAACAATTGTAAATAATTGCTAGTTTTGAAATACACGTATGTACATATTTATTATACGAACTACAAAATAGTTATATTTGTTATTGATTTCCTGCTAGAAACACGCGATGTCATATATTAAAACAAAAACGATGCTATATAGAAACCTAATTATGGAATGCCGTGATAAAACTCTTCGTAAAAAATTTAGAAAATAACAACGAACATTATTAGTATTTAACGTCATATTAAAAGTGAAATTTATAACATAACATTTGCCTCATTATAAATTAGAAAACACTATTTGGGTGTTTAAAAGCAGTATATTATTATTAAGTCTTTCTTTGATCATAAAAAGTTGTTAAATTAATCGTTTCATGGTACTTCAAGTGTTTAAGTTAGTTAATTCACTTATTTTGTTGAAGCAGTAACGAAATATAAAAATTGAAAACAAATTATGAAGATTAAATTGTTCGAAAGTTTAAACAAAAAGTGATGCAAAATATTGTAAAAATGATATGAAAAGTCAAAAATGTTAATTAATTTTTTTTTAAATGTGGGATAAAAGACAGTATCACCTGGCAGACAGAATGAAAACGGTATAAAGTCGGGTACAACAATTATTCAATGCTAAAAGAGAACGATTTAAGTTTCTATGAGATGAGTCATTAAAGTAAAAAAACTACAGAGGAAATAGCTGTAGATCTTGGTAGAGAAGGTGTGAAAGATATAAAGATTTGGTCGTCTGAAGTCGTTATTTAAAGAGGGAGAATATTTTCACTTTAAAATTGATTAACATAGCCGAAATTACAAAAAATATATATCTACCGTCGATTTTAGCTCAACTGCAACTCATGTACAGGGTGTTAACTATTACTTTTTACAACACTTGTTAAAACTATATCTCCTCACACATTGAGAGTGCGAGAAACCCCATTAAACGTTAGTTAATTGATTTTAAACAATTAATAAATGGAAAATTAATAGAAATATAAATTTTTTCTTTAATATGTAGGTCTCAAATTCAAATCACAGTTTCGCATTAATTTAGATTTGGTTGAATATCTACCTGAGAAAATTTATTCTTCTTATGTATGTCATAATTTATCATGCTCACAATTATGACTTATAAACATTTCTTACTTTTATTTAATTTATAACAGAGTATATAAGTTTTGTTTATTTTATACCTATATTACTAGCGGAAATAACCTAGAGATAGAGAGAGGTCCCGGGTTCAAATCCTGGTTTCAACATTTTTTTATTGATGTACTCCTATGACTATCATAATAATAAATATATCCCACTCAAGTTATACGCAAAAAATGGAAGATATGACGTGACAGTTTCTCTCTCCCCGCATATCTTTCATCACATGGGACACGGAGCGGTCGGAGTCCTGGGGCTGCGGGTCGGAGGATTTTTGAATTTCCCGCCAAGGAGAAGGTATGCTCTCTGGCTATACAAGTAGAGTGGGGGGCGCTGGTCTCAAGTGCCACCATTGTAGATTGTTTCAGGGGTCGTTTGGCTTTAAGTAGCCTTACTTCACTTCGACCTAAAGAGATCTTTTGTGAACAACCCTACATCTAGTGATTGCCCAGGATTCCAAGAATTTTAATAAAGCTCGTGATTTTCTTGGGGGCTAGTTTCCCTATATCTTCAGGCATTAATTCCACCTGCTCTAGGAACTTTAGCCTAGTGTGGATTAATGCCTTGCATTCGCAAAGTATATGTTCCGCAGTTTCAGTTGCAGTATCACAGTATATGTATTTGTCGTCTACTGCCTTGCCCATGTTCTTGAGATGATATCTCAAGGGGCAGTGGCACCCACATCAAGGTAACCTTGTTGTTGTTGGCCAGTTGCTTCAGGGATTGTTTGCATTCCCAGGCAATTTTAGACTCAAAGGTGTAGGACCTTAGAGCTTTCAATGCTGCCTGGCTATCTGATAATATATAGATCTTTGCCCCTCGAATGCCTTTATTTAGGCATTCCTGGGCACACAAATCTATAGCATGTATTTCTGCTTGGCTTTTGATAGCCTGCATCTTGGCCCTGCTACGCCCACTCCTACCCCTTCAGCCATCTTAGATCCATCTGTATACCAGATGAGTGACCCTTGTTCCAATCGTAGTGTCTCCAACTTGCTCCTCTGACAGCTTTCAATCAGCACATCAAACGGGCAGTCAAAGTCCTGTTTGATTGGCATTGAGTCAGTAGGTTTGGTCATGGTCTCAAAATGGATTAACTCCAAAATTCTTAAGTGATCAACCAGATCGCCTGGATAAACTTGAGTGCCTGATGCAGCCTTAAGGCATTAAGTGCTGCCTCCTTCCTTACATGCAAGTGTAAAGGAAGTAGGTCAAGCATTGCCTCCATAGCTGCTGTGGGACACGAGTGCATTGCTCCTGTAGCCCCTAAACTGGCAAGGCGTTGCAATTTTTGTAATTTTCCTTGTGCTGTTTTTCTTCTGTTTTTGGCCACCATACACATGATGCGTAGGTCACCATAGGTCGAACAACCGATAAGTAAGACCAGTGTATCATCTTTGGCTGTAGACCCCAAGTATTACCAAACAGCCTATGGCATGTCCAAATAGCCGCTGTTGCTTTAGTAAGTGTCCTTTCTAGATGTGGGTTCCAGGTAAGTTTTTGATCCAGGATTATACCTAGATACTTGACTTCACTGGAAAAGCTTAGGATCGTTCCGTTCAGCATAGGAGTTCTAAGGTTAAGTTTTCTCCTTTTGGTGAATGGAACGATAATTGTTTTATTCGGATTGACAGTCAGCCCCTCTGACGAGCACCAGTTGGATATCATGTTTAAGGCAATTTGCATGGGGTTGGAAATCATATCCTCATGTCTACCTCAAACAGTCACTACTAGGTTATCTGCATAACCCTGGACGTTGAAGCCAGAATTACTCAGTTTGTGGATGTGGGGTGAGTGACTACCGGGTCCGCGAATCGTGTGCCCTGAGTAGACGCAATGAACTGAGGATGACAGCCTTCTGCAGTCTGCCGGCTAAGATCTCTGCTGAATCTCGGCATGCCGGTATGATCTTTAGTTCCGAAAGCAGCGTCTGTCTCATTCCACCGAGGGCTCCTATAATCACTACCACTATTTTAACAGAATGGCCTGGATAAAGCCTGCGGTGTTCGAAGAGCAAATCTCGATATTTTGTCCGTTTTTCCTCCTCTTTCAAGACAATGTTGCTCTCAGCGGGTGCTAAGAATTCCACGACATACATTGTCTTGAGTTGGTGGTCGAGGAGTACTATGTCAGACTTGTTGGATTGTATTTGCCTAACGGTGGGAAACGGGTAGTTCCAATAAAATAGACACTTCTCATTTCCCACAACAGACTCAATATCCCCCGGAGCTTAAGACAGCACTGGTGTTTCGTCTATCCCATACGTGTGCCTTAGATGATAGTAAAGCACTCGTAGTGCTGCGTGGTGTCTGTGAATATAGGCCGAGACTGCGTATATCGGACAAGCCGACAGTAAGTGCATTATAGTCTCCGGCGCCCTGCGGCGGGCCCTGAAGCTAACAGGGACCTCCATACCCATGACACGACGTCGATGGACGAGGGTGTTAAATACACCATCTTGGCAAGCCATTATGAATCCCTCGGTCTCAGATTTCAGCCCGGCTTACCTTATTAAAAAGACGAAGATCAGCCTTTCGGATAAGCCGAGGTCTTCTATATTTTTATAGAAGACTCCGTGCAATGGCTTATCCTTATGGAGCTGTAGAAGGATGTTATGTTCTGCAGCTCTAATGTGGGCTTTTAGTCGAACGGGTTTCAACTCGGCGACAGAGTCGGGGTTTACCCGCTCGACGTCGAAGATGAGACCAAGTTCATCGGTTGCTCTTCGTGCTGTTTTAAAGAGAAAAGCTCTTACCTCTGCATTTTCATGGCTTCGGACCATGCAGAGGAGGGGATCCGAACTCCTCATGACATTACATGCTCCAGCCAGAACCATCCTGCTATGGAGACTCCAAGCTCAAGAGTCCACGGCCTTCCTGATGTCGTGGAAGATATAACCGTGGAACGGACGATTTAGGATGCAAGCTCTTATTGAGATGCGTCTTCTTGCGGGTTACTACATCGAGTTGACGCAGCTCTTCTCTAGTCCATTTTACTACTCCGAAAGAACTCTTTCGAATTTATAGAAAATTCAAAAAACTGAATAGTACCAAATAACGCAAAATTAGTTTCCTTTGACTTTAAAAGCCCACTCACAGAACTAAAATTAATTTTAAATAAGCGAATCATTAATGGATAATGTGGTTACAAACAAACAACGCAAAATTATTCAAAAGGAATCTTTCAACGCACCTAACAAATCAACAAAATATAGTTTTAATAATTATATTCCAAAATATATTGACAAAATTTCTAGGAAATTAAATAATTTAGGTATATCTACAATAAGTGTGAATAAAACGAATTTAGGAAAAATATTGGTTAATAACAAAGAAAAACTAACTAAACGTAATAAATCAGGTGTATATGAAATCAAATGTAAAGACTGTAATGCCGTCTATATAGGTCAGAGTAGTAAAAGAATTGAACAGGGTAAAAGAACATAAAAAAGTGTTTACTTAAAACCAATTATTTTAATATGTTAATAATGTTAATTAAAATTCGATTAAGACCTAGTTGTTTAAATTAATTGTTTTGAAAAAATGTATTTCAAAAAACGCGCCGAGTAGGTATAAATAAGAAACTAATTACAGGGACATTCCCTATGTTTGACAAAGAATTATCATTTATTATAAATAAGGACGATACGATACACATGTAACATTGTAAATATTTACCGTCTGATTATCAACAAGCATATCCATTGCTTATTTAGTACAAAACGCAGTGTGAAATAAAGAAAAACCACTTATATATACAAAAATATGTTTATTTAATTCGCTGGAATCATTTAAATATTTAAATTAGTACCTACAATCGTGTCATTAATATAAATTTATCGCAAAAAATGTTAGTATCTATCCGACTTTGTTCAGCTAAACTTTTTTTAATTGCATATAATTAACTAAACTCCTGAAACTAATTACCCAAATTTTTTTATTGCATTGTTTTCATGTTAATGAGTAAGTTTACTTTCATGTACTGTTAATAGTACGCATTATGATGGTGGTGTGAGGTTGAAATATTATAGGTAAGTTAAATAACAATTTTTTTATTTAACGAAAAATAAAATAAGTAAAATAAAAATTGTGGGGGAGCGCTTAATAATTATTTAACGAACAAGTTTATTAATAACGGCGATTAATAATCGAGATATTTTAACGGTCGAGATTATTAATCGCCTTTTAATATACGAGTTAGTTACAAAATTTTTCAATCGACTGTATTTTTGACAGAATGAAGGAAATCTGATTTTAAATTTTTATTCATATACAAATTCAATAATCCATTAAATTGACAGTGACAAATAATGATGACATGGCGTCTTGATTTGGATATTTCATTTTATGTATGTTTGGGTGTTTATACTAAAATCGTTATTAATAGTGAAATCATTCATTGATATTAAATTTTTATTTGATTAAACCAAATACATTTCAATTATACATTAATTAGTATATCTGATTTGTGTTTGTAAATATTGATATTATGACACAGATTTCAGAAATTATAAGCTTGATAGTGACAGATATATTAATGACATGGCGTCTTAATTTGGATACTTGAATTTTTGTATGTTTGTACTAAAATCGTTTATTAATAGTTAAATCAAACATTAATAGTGGTCATTAATAAATGATTTTGCATACATTAATCAAACTCGTTAATACACGGTCGACGCCGGAAAAATTTATTTAACTATTTTAATTTCAATTAAAAACACCAGGAATCAAGTTTATGGAATTTGAAATGATGGCCAAAATAAGTTGTAAACAGCTTTTAAAGCAAAAATTATGTTTTTTCTCATACTATTGAAAAATAGGTTGTTAAATTATAAAAATTCCTACGAATAGTGTTACCTCCTTTCCTTTATTATTTATTTTTGAGAAAGAATTGAGGCAACATATGCGGACGACTAGTTCGTTTAAGTCGAAACAGAGAGCCGTGGATCCAGAGTATTCGTAAGAGTGGAGAAACTTACCCTTTTTGAAATGTACGGCATAAATGACAGATTTCTGTTTATTTCGAGAAAAGGAGACAAAGAAAAATTGATATTAAATTGGGCACCATCTATAGTGAAAATAAGTAGAGTTGTCTCTTTTTTTCGAATAACCAGTCTACTATAGATCAGACTGAAATTGTTGGTAAGAGAAATAAAAAGATTGTTTAAAATGAATGTTAAAATATATTACATGAATAATAGACAAATCGGTTTGTAAAGACTAATTGAAATTAAAATATATATATATATATATATATATAACAAATTTATACCAGGATCCTAGACTGATTATTGTTGAGGTGACTGGTTCTGGGACAGCAATCCAGGCCCACAATTGTCTCTTGTTGCAAGAATGGATTCTAAAGGTTCCTTGGCAATTTACGTCTCTTAATGAAATTGAGTGAAAGTTGTAGGAAAATTAACCAGCTAGGTGGTTTATGAAAAGTTAACGAAATTTTTCTATATGAAAGATAAGCTGTGCAAAAGCTATGCAGGAATGAAGTAGCTATGCAGAAACGTATACAGAAATGTACAAGTATATACGTACATAAACATATAAGTACATATAAATATATATAAATATTTAAGAATTTAAATATCTAAGCATCTAAATATATAAGCGTATAGGTAGCTAAGCATCAAAGTATATAACAATTTATAAACTGATTTCTTAGACTATAAATTGCCAAAAAATGAAAAAGAAGAAAAAAATATTTTTAAAACCATGTGGTACGTATAGTATTTTAACTACTTATTAAATTAAAAAGAATTGACCTTGGATTTAAATTTATATTAAAAACAAGTGAAATTACACCAAAGACAAAAATTGAAAATTAATTAAATTTTAAATGAGTATTAAATGAAATTACCTGTATGTTATTAACGCGGATTTAAAAAAATGTAATAACAATTATTGAAGTCCACAGTTAAAATTTATATACGTTCGAATCAGTACAAAGGCTGCAAGCAAATGATCTCCTGGTGAGTTTTACTGATAAGGTAAACTTGTTTTGTCGTCCTGCTTACTGGAAAATAACGCTACCAAATAAACGTGAGAAATCTAAATCCCTATTTAAATTGAAAGCTATAAAATATAGAAATAGTACAGGTATGGCCATCTGTCAATAGTTGAGTTAAGCGCAACAACTTGCAGATCGCAATTCTACAATTTTCTTAACTCACAACTAAAATAGTGGCATATGATCTATAAAAGGAATCTATAATAAAAGGTTTTATTACTTCCATACCACAGCCTTTTGCTTCACAATTCGTAAATACAATACATAACCACAAATATGAAATATATATATATATATATATATATATATATATGTATGTATATATGTTAGATAGTGGATTGTTTGAATAACTTTTTAAAAAGGAACTTTATTTGTTACACTGGAGTCTACTTTGACTCTTTAGAAAAATACAATAATAATTTAGATGAGGTTTATTCGAAAGTGAGTATAAGACTGATTACAAAAAGGTTGTTGGTAATATTTATAATGTTTTGAGAACAAAGGAAACAGTGTTGCTGATTCAGCACAATCAGGATTACTTAGAATTGATATACAATGCTCATGCAGCGTGAGCGGTTATTGAGAAGAGCTGTTACGCAGTATGTAATACGATATGTTTGAGAAGGTTAAGCCTGTCTCGATAATATTATATATCATAGTATATTTCTAATATAACAGCTTCCCCCTTATAAAAAAAGTTGGTGTTTTATGCAGCAACTTTTGAAATGAATATAAAATGTATATAAAAGGTAATGGTACAATTTGGAAAAATATAAAAGATACAAAAATGTTAAATCGTAAGGTTTAAAACACAGAATATAACCTTAGCGTCTAAAATATGAAATGCAAGCACAATAAGCTTGATTCATAAAATAAAATAACATAAAAATGTTAGAGTTAAAATATAGCTTTAGCAAGAAAGCGTAAAATACAAACATACTAGGTTTGAATTGTAAAATAGGATAAAATATTCCTAAGGTTAAAATATAGCTTTACTGTGAAAGCATAAAATATAAGCATGATGGGTTTAAATGAAAATGATGTAAAAATGTTAATAAATTGAAATTAACAAATGATAGAAAAATAATGAAATATAATGATTAAACAAATGAAATAAAATTCACTGAAGAGTCCAGCACTGAAAGTCAGTAAAAAGGCACAAAACAGTTTGTCTTTATGTAAGTTCTATGTCTTCGGCTTCGTTGTCTTCTCTTCTTAAGGTAGGTCGTCTTCGTGAAGGAAATAGGTTAGCAAATGTCCTGTAGGGTTTGCTAGGCCTCGGTGGAGATGGGGGTGATGCAGAAACATCGATGGCTAGTCTTCGTCTTTTTGTTCTGCACTTACAAAATAGGTACAGGGATAACAGTCCAAATATTAGCACAATGACAAAATAGGTGAACCAGGATATGTGTTTTGTTATAAAGGGTTCGTTGATCAAATCATCTAAATCTCTGGAGTATTGGTCCAACTTGTGTTTGGCAACTTCGAGGTCTTCCGTATTGAGATTGTTTAATTTTAGTGGTTTAAGATTTGGAGCTCGGATTTTGTCTGGAATATGTTTACAACATTCAAATGGAATTTGGATTGGATGAGTGTCGTCTTTTACATCGGTTACTTCATTGGTACTGGCTTGAATTTTTGTGATGCCTATGAAGGCGTAACAATTTGGTTGTAATTTTACTATTGAATTTTTGTAGATGACTTCAGTTTTTGAATTTCTTTCTGGACAGTTGATGGTTGTTTGTAGAGGTTCTGCGTTAATAACTAACCATGTGTTTTCGTCTATTTTTTGGACGTTGTAGCCTTGGCTGATGATAAATGACGTCTGGCAGTTTTCTGGCAGAGTTTTGAGGTTCTTGAAGAGACGGGCTTCGCATATGGCATTGTTGTCAATAGGATATGCAAATAAATTTGGACATAATTTGGTGTTGAAATAAAGTGGTTTGCATTCTTCAAGGTTCGAGATAGGTATGTACATTAATGAATCATCATCTCTCGCGATATGTTTTTGAGAAGTTGATAATACATGATATAAACCAGTTCTATTATCCAAATTAGGAATAGGGTATAATTGAAATACTGAATATGTTTGAGGGTCTATTAAAGGTATGTCTAACACAAATATTAGATCCGAATTTGTTTGAAAAGCTTTTAGTTCTATAATGTCTAAGTACTATGTAACCTTTGATAGTTTGATTGGAAGCGGTAAATTGTTCCTTTGTAGGTTTTGCGAAATTTCCTGTAGAGAAATTACGAAGTCCTTTGGATTTATAATTGACGTGTGAATTATTTTAAGCCTCGCGAAAGTGATGGAATTTAGAATACCATTTAGGTTATCATCGATAAATAAGTAACTTGCCATGCGTTGTTTGCAGATTTTAATAAATTTCAGTTTTGCGTGGATATTTTCTATGTCTTTTGTCATGTCTAAAATTGAGGTTTCAATTTCTTTAATATCCTTATTGAAAGTTTCTTCGTCAACTTGCAATTTTTGAATAGTTGCGTTGAAATTTTTGATTACTGAAGTTGTAACAGATATTTGGTTTTTAATTAGGTTTTCGAGTTGATTGAAATGATTAATTTTGAAAAGAACATTACTTTTTGAACGTACCGTTGTCATTAAATTGTTTTGCAATTTATTTTGTCATCTGAGATTATTTTTAGAAATAGGTGTTATTGTCAGTTTGGTATTTGGTAAATTTTTGAAACATGGTTATCGAAACGATTTTTAACATTTCTTTTGTTTTGGTCTCGGACGCTAATTAATACACGCTATTTGGTAAAATAGTGTACCAATCATGTATTTAGTTTCCTGTATGATCGTCATGTAGTCGGGTATATAACTTATTAGGATAATGATCATATTTATAATGTATTATCGCAGTATTTTAATATTTCGTTTCGAACGTATATCACAATAGTTGCTATTCATATGTGGAATAGTTTTAACAGGGTTGTACACTTGGAAAATAACCATGAGGGGTTTCTGTTGCTGAAACACAGCGTAGAATGGTATTGCTAGAATAATGTGTGGGTTGAGAAAAATGAATTATTATCGATTTTATTACTGTCATTTATTGTTAATATCATATTTAATTAAGTATTCATTTCTCTTGATTACATAGGGCTTTAGATTGAGTTTCATAGAGTCGACTGAACTCATCTGAATGTTAGAAAACTTCGGGATATTTTTTCTTGCGTGACAAATTTTTCTGAGTGGGAAAATTAAACTTACAGAATTTCAATTTCTGGAGTAGTGTTAAAGATGGGTAGTTACCGCGTGTTCATTTGATATGGAGTTGTCAATATAAGAATAAGAGGATTCACTTATTAGTTTATAATGCGAACATAAATGATTGTCATAAGTCTATGCGCATTATATTTCTGAGATAATGAAGAGATTGACTGATGGAATTATTCGGAAAATTATAAATGAGATTTTTGAAGGAATAATTGTTTGAAATTAGATTCGTGAAATGGTTACTACTTGTCAGAATTAGGGTGATGTACGTTTCGGATAATAATTCTATGTAAATGTTACGAGAAAATAATTTCTTTTTATTTTAAGAAGTTGGTCAGGGAATGAGAGAATGTAAATGTTCCTGTTGCATGATTATAGTGTCGAAATTGTAACATAAGGATGTTTACGATTGATTTTGCAATCTTGTGTAGGACAGTGTAAGCTGTGTGAATTTGTCAATTTTTTTGTAGGTGTCAGTGTATGTTTTGTGTGAGAATTGAAATGGGTCGATTTGTCGAACGGTGCTTTTGGGGTTTTTGTGATTACCAAAGGATTGTTAGGATCCTTCCGATTTGGTTTTCGACAAATTTTGCGGTTTTTATAAAACTTTTGGCGTGGTTTGTTAGTTCTTGCCAATTATATTTGTTTTTGATGTAACCTATTTTTATAAACGGAACCTTATTTATCAGGGGTTCTTGATAGGTTCTGATTAGTAGTTGAAGAATTAAAATATAATGATAAATTTGTATATTGGTCTAGTATAAGTATTCGAAATTTTGAGGTATTATTTTTTTATATTTTCTTTTGAAATCTCTAAATTTTTTTATTTTTAAAATAATGTTGAGAATAAATGTCTTAACATTGATCCTAAAGAGAAATAATTCTGTCCGTCTGTGTTTCTGAGTTAATGTTGGTTTTGTTATTACTAAACTACAGAATAATTTCGTAGTTTTCTTTTTAGAGGTAGATGTTTTAGTGAAATTATTGTGTGGAAGTAAGTTCACAATTTTTCGATATAGTAGTTGTGTGAAATTTGTAGTTTTACGTTTTGTTTTCGAAATCTACTAGAAGTTTTGTCTCGTGTAAGTATAAAAGTTGTCAAATGGTGTAAGGTGTAGGGTTTGTTTGTAATTTGCATTTTAGAGTAATCTATTAAAGATTTCGTTTTGTAAAGTCAAGAAAATGTGTCAAATTCTTGGGCAATTTGTTCGTTTGTACATAGGGTCATACAAATTTAATTCTGAACATTTTTGAAGAAAGATTGATTTTTCAGTTCCTGAAATTTCTTTTGTATATTTGTGAATTTTCAGGATTTTCGAGTGATTCAATTTTTTTTATAATTTGAAAAGGTATGTTCTGGATTTAGGTTCTAATTTAAAGTCTGAAAATTTCTAAATGTATATTATTTAAATTTCTGCCCTTGCTATTAATTAACAGCTGTTATTACTTGTGCTTGTAAAGCATTTATGTTGGTGTAATGAAACATCATAATGAGTACAATGCAATATTGAGGTGTTGGATATCAGGCATTTCTTGTTAAAATGTTTAAGTTCATAAACATACAAGACGTGCGTCTGTGCAAAAGTTCAAGGCACTGTTATCAAAGTAGTACTACTATTATGAATTTCTTTGAATTAAATGTAAATACTTTATGTGCATTTATTTAAATGAACAAAAGTATTTCCTTATAATTAAGGTTTTGTTTCATAGAGTAGAATTTATTACAGGAGAAGAAATTTTCCTAGTAATAGAGGAAAGGGATAAAATTATTTACATAAGAAGTATTTTTTTTTTTATCAATAATAGATCTATGGAGTTAATTGATATATCGTACAATTATTTTTTAAAGATTTTCTAGTAATATTAATTTAGAAAAGTTTGAGAAAAGTGGAGAATATCTTTAATATAAATTGTTAATTTTAAGTAATAATATTCTAAACGATTTCGGTTAAGTGACTAAAAATTTGTGAGATAATTTTGAAAATTATTTTGGGTTGCAAGTTTTTGTGTAAATGTTTTATTTCGCAGGGTCGGCATATGGTTGAGACGAGAATCGGTATTATGGTTATCAATTAAGTTTAAATATAGATTTGAATTTTTGGACTGGTTCAAATTTTAAGTTAGAAAATTCTACTATTTTTGGAATTGTTTTTTCAGGAGACACAAATGGATTTTGTCGGTACATTTTCCTGATTGTGTGGGGTGTATAGATTTTTGTATTGTTTTGATTACGCAGGATTGTATGCGTGTTTCTTGAATTATTCTTTACCTTGTTTGTCTTTCGAATTTTCGATTTCCTGAGTATTTTATTACTAATTTTAAATAATGTTTGCGAAATAAACATTTTACTGTTCAATGCTTTTGGTTTTACTTGTTTCGAATTATTTCTTGAAATGTTTAAATTTAATTTTACCAATTTAGATTTATCTATACGGCATGATTTTGTTTTCGAAAGGCTTATTTTTTGTGGGTTAACGTTAGGGGTTACATTTGAAGTTTTTTCTGTTTCTTGTACTTTGCTTTTAAATATTTTTTTGATACGTGGTTTGGTAAAAGTAGAATTTTGATTTTTGTTTTCACAGGACATGTCTAAAAGTTTAGAACTTTTGTCTATTTGATAGGTGTCTGATTTTTGATAATTTACATTAGATGTTGTCTCAAAAAATTCACTTTGTACGTTTGTCTTTGCAGAGGTGTTAGGTAGGCGTATTTTTTCTTGTTCCTGAACTAGCGGTATAGCGTCAGTGTCACAATAAAATTCAAATATTTCTTCAGTGTCTGGTTCGAAAAACATAGGATTTTTATTAATGATGTTACCTGAAATGTGATTGTTAATATTTTTGTTTGAATTTATAACTGGTTGTACGGGTAAATAATCGTTAACTTCAAATAGAGGTATAGTTTCAAAATTGGTAATTAATTGTTTATTTCCGAAATCTATCCTACATTTATAATGTTGTAGAAAGTCGTTACCTACAAAGCCATCAAAGTCTGTATCTAAATCGTATACAAAAACTTTGTGTGGATCGTTAAAATTGAATGGTATAAGAACAGATTCGGTGGTATTAATTTTTTGACTTGTTACTTGTATATTTAAATTTTCGGGGTGTCTTAGATTATAATTTTCTGTTGTTTTGGGTTTGAAAATGGAAATATCTGCACCTGTGTTGATTAAAATATTAAATTTGTTTGTTGGATCTTTCATGAAATACAGGTTTGCTGAACTTACTTGAAATGGAGGGTTAGATGGTGAATTTACATGAAACATTGCTCTTGGAAATTCAGGTTTGGGTCGAAACTGTCCTGGAGGTTTATCGCTTGGACTTGGCGAGAAATTTGGTCTAGTTCGTCCGTTTGCTGTGTTGGAGTACTCGTGGAATACTCCGGGCCTATGCAAAAATCCGGAGGATTAGCAGTATAATCCTCGTGCTGTTGAGATTGAGAATTAGCAGTATAATTCTCGTACTGTTGGAGTTGAGAATTAGCAGTATAATTCTCACATTGTTGGGTTCCAAAATCGTAATCATAATTGTTTTCATTAATTTCGAAATTATTTTGGTATTGGTAATTGGGAGAATAACTTGCGGAATAGTCTTCATATTGATTTGAGTTATCGTAAAATTCTTGGTTCAAATGATGCGTTTTTTGTTGATTGAACCTGTTGAAATTTGGGTTTGGCTGAATGGCAGAAGGTCTCTGCTGGTTGAAGTTTGGATTTGGCCTGATAGCTGAGGGCCTGTTCTGTTGAGAATAATTTTGTTGCTGGTTAGAGAAGTTTTGTGGTCTATGATTATATGTACTTTGGAAATGTGGCCTTGGAGGCTGTGCTTGATTAGAATAAGCATTTGGTGTGAAATTGGGAGATGGGGACTGATAATTTTGCCTTGTGCGGCATTCGTTAACATGGTGCCCATTTCTTCTGCAGAATGTGCAGAATTGATGAGAATTTGGGCGTCTTTGAACATTTTGGACAGGGTTTTTGATTGGGGCCTTAATGGAAAATTTTTGTGATTCGAAATATGACAACTGTAGTTCTCGTTTGATCCTGTTTATGGCATCTAGCATGTTGCTAGGATTACCAGCCCTAATGATTTGGCCTAATTTGGGTTCTAACCCGGTCAATAGAGTGGTCAATGTCATGTTTTCAATCAAATTTGATTGAGCCGTTTTTTCTTCAAGGGTTAGAGTTTGTTTTTGTATAGCGGCGTGCATTTTCGCGTTGTGTGTCTGCAACCTAGATACAAATACCAATGCAGTTTCGTTAGATGATTGGCGAATCCTCTGTAGATCCTGAATTAGTGCTGTCAGGTCACGAGAATCACCAAAATGAGCTTCAAGTAAGCTTTTGATTTCTGCCCATGTAGTAGGGTTTCGGGAATTTATTAATTCTGCGGCTTTTCCGCGTAATTTATTTTTTATGTGAAGCGTTAATAAGACGCGCTGATCATCAACAGCGATACCCTGAGCGGTTATGCAAGCTGAAATAAATGTTTGCAAGAATATGGGGTTGCCGTCAAATTCGGGCACTATGGAAAATATTTCGCTTAACCTATAAGGTTCAATATTTATTGTTTCGTTCGCCGTGATTGAATTGTTTGCATTGGAATTGCTTACGTTTGTAGCCATTTTATTTATATTATTTAGATAATCGAATAACTTAAAACACCTTTTCAATTTGAGCTAGTACGCTACTGATAATTGGCAATTTTTTATTATATGTAAAACAATGTGCTGTTTATTTTATAATATTTCAAAATTTAATTACAAGGATAATTGGATTAATTTAAAAAGTGTTTTTAGTTGGGAATAATGTCACTGAAATTTTATATTTTGCACACACGGTATTATAGAACACAAGCTTGTCTTACGGCCTTAACCTTAACCTTTTATGTGGTATGCAATATTATATTACGATAAAAATGCAAAGATAACAATGGTACGTGATTACAGTTAATTAGATAAATTCGCACTTACAGAGTATATGATATTACCATAAAAATAATGTTACGATAGGAACAGTGTATGATTACGGTTATTTATATAGGTCACACAAATTATAATCAAGATATTTTATTTCAAGTTTAAATAAAATTACTACCTTAGATATTAGAACTGTATGTAGCAATGCAATGTATTTTGATAAAATAAAATGTAAAATTATGTCGTTGTTTGCAAATAAATGTTTGCGAGATGATTCAAAAATGACTTACCCTAAATTTTTCATTCCTCGTGGTCCAGTTGAATGCGACTTCGTGAGCTTAGCTTCACCAAAGGTCTCTCTCTGCCAGGGGTGTCACTGGGTGTTCCTTCCACAGGGTTGCCTTTGATGCCGAAGACACCAACGATGGGACGGGATGAAATTCTTACTTGCTAATTGTTGAATCGTGTTGATTTGAAATGTTGCTTTGCTTGTATTTCTTGATAATTATTATTGTTTCGCTTCTGTGCGTTTGAGAATAATGTAGGTTCTTCTGAACAAAGGATTGGGATCCACCACTACAGCTAAGAAGTTCTCCTTGTTCCAGAAGCTCTTTTCGTCCGGTTAGGCACCTTTTTCAGATGGACTCCTTGTTCCCTCGGATATGTTTGCTACTGGTTAGGCTCCCGAACTGTGTGTTTTTCAGATCCGCCACGACTGCGCCAATGTTAGATAGTGGATTGTTTGAATAACTTTTTAAAAAGGAACTTTATTTGTTACACTGGAGTCTACTTTGACTCTTTAGAAAAATACAATATTAATTTAGATGAGGTTTATTCGAAAGTGAGTATAAGACTGATTACAAAAAGGTTGTTGGTAATATTTATAATGTTTTGAGAACAAAGGAAACAGTGTTGCTGATTCAGCACAATCAGGATTACTTAGAATTGATATACAATGCTCATGCAGCGTGAGCGGTTATTGAGAAGAGCTGTTACGCAGTATGTAATACGATATGTTTGAGAAGGTTAAGCCTGTCTCGATAATATTATATATCATAGTATATTTCTAATATAACATATATACTATAATATAGTAACGGGAAAAGGTAAGGAATATAACCATATGTACTTACATAGTAAACAAAAATATAAAAATTGAAATCTGATGTAAATAAATGTTTTGTAGACAATTATTGTCTCCTGGGATTCTGTATAGAACGGAAATACATAATAGTGTAGAAAAACATGACTGAATTCCTAAGATATAAAATATGTACATAAACCAGTGTGAAATGGTTTAGCAGTTATACAAATAAAATTCTGTTGGTTGAAGACAGTTTCACTTACAAAAACTGAATCAAAAATGTTATACAGATCGTGCTAAATACAACCAAAACACTAGGTTTTATATAAAACGGTTAAATGGACATAGGCCATGTAACAATAGGTTAGCTATAAGATACTTGAAACAATGAAAAATCACGTTTATAATTAGTTTGACCATACCTAAACGTACCAAAGAAATTTATTATGAGAATAGACTGCAAAAAACGAATAATGAAACCAAAGAAACCTGGGTGATGCAAGAGACAAAAAAATTTGCTAGTTTCTGTACAACCGAACGTATCTCGGAACGATTTTAATAACTTATTGCTATTGCTGCAAAATTAACAAGAAATATCATACTGCATTAAAATTCTATTCTGTCTTAACAATTTTAATGTAAACGATGAATTTATTTTGGTTCTAGTTACTATAAGCCAATTAAAAGAAACCATAACAGAAATAAAAAGCAAACTTTCATCTGGTATCGTGATGATGTGTCAAACAGTCAAGCAGTTAATGAATCCTTTACAACAGGCGTATTTTCATCAGGTGTAGAAAAAGCAATTATTGCCACAGGGAAACTAGATTACTCACCAAATTTCCAGCCTATACCTTTCTCCACACGTTATAAAAAATAATCGAAAAACTTGTAAGAAAGAGAATGTGTTACGTGTTCATTCCCCTGTTGGTTATTTTGGTAAATAAACGAGGCAACAAATGCGTACAACTAGCTGATTTTAGCCGGAACAGAGAGTCGTCGGTTCTGAGAATTTTCAAGAGACGTAAAACTTACCCTTTTGTGCGCATGACATACAATACAAATTTTATTTTATTTGGGAAAAGAGACAATGTAATATTGATGTTAAGGGGCGCCATTTATAGTGAAAAATGAGTATAGATTTGTTTCTTTTTCCCTTAAAGCCAGTCTCCTATAGATAAAACTGAAATTTATTGGTAAGGAAAAGAAATAGTTGTTAAAGTGAATAATAAAATAAATTTATAAAAATGGAATTCAAAAGTGAACCCTAAAAAGTAGTCTAAATTTATTAAAATATATATGAAATTTTGAATAAAAAAAAATTTACAAAGAAAATGGAATTTAATACAAAAAAAAAAATAATAAGATATAATACCAATATGCTATGATTTCAATGGGCGTGTGTGAAGTTGGAACGTCCTGATATAGGCAGTCCAGGACGTTCTTTGAGAAACAGTTATGCAAGTTCAGAAGTGCATTGATATAAATGGACAGCATTTTGAACAACTGTTGTAATGTTTTGTGTTAATTTTTTGTATTCCAAAACCACCTTATGTGTAACAAGGTGCAAAATGCTTTAAGTGGTTATATCTCAAAAATTAAATTTAGGCTCTCTCTTATAAATATACAAAATGAAAAATAATATTGCTCCAAAATTAATGGAAATTGAGTTAATATAAATGTTTATTAATTTTCTCGTTGTCCCACCTAGCATATAGAATAGAATAGAAGAATCTTGAAAGAAGTAAATTCCGTGTAGAAATAATTTTTTTGATATACACTCACATGCAAAAAAAAACGCAACAAGTTAATATTTGGCAAAATTTGAGGTCTTATAATTTTTTTATTTTTAGTTCAATTTTGATAAATTTTTAGCAAACTGTAGATGAAATGACTAATTTCAACTTGCATATCCAGTATTTTGTTAAATGCTGGTGTATTAGTCATTATACAGGGTTAATTAAAAGTTCGTTGTATAACCCTAACTTTAAAAGACCCTGTGGAATAATTTCGTTGCCAAATTCTTACAAAACACCAATTTTTGTTAAGAATCATTCCTTTCCTATATTTCGTTTTTTGGTTCATGTCTTTATGTGCACTGGTTCATTTTTAAAAGCGAAATGAACTTGCCACGAACAGTTTACTTTGAGAAATGATATTTTTTGACGAGCCGGCTTTGCTCGTTGTTGCTCTAATGTCATATTGACAGTAATTTTTGTTACGCAAGACCTGTTATACTGCTACTATGGTTTTAAGTGCGGAAAATTGCGCAAAATCTTGTTGAAGATGGACGTAATTATGAATATGTTGCAAGAACCCTTCATGTTCATCGCTCTACCATCAAAAGAGTAGTCGAACGTTTTAGACAAACTGGCAGAAATAAACGTAGGGCAGGTTGTGGCAGAAAGCGAAAAACTACTGCTATGGATGACAGATTTCCTCACATTAACACTCTGCGGGATCGTCATTTAACATCAGTGCAGACAAGAAATCAACTCCAGGAGGTTCGAGGTACTAATGTTAGTGTGTGGACAGTTCGCCGAAGATTGAAGGAGTTTGGTTTGAAAGCTTGCAGACCAGCAACTGGACCTAAAATGCTTCTTCGTCACCGAGTAGCTAGACTGCAATTTGCCACTGAACATTTACCTTGGAACTTAGGGCAATGGAACAATGTTCTTTTTACTGACGAATCCATATTCTGCTTACATACGGAAAAGAGTATGGAGAAGGGCCGGAGAAAGATTTGCAAAGTGCACGTTCAGTCCCCGTCTAAGCTATGGAGAAGGTTCGGTAATGGTGTGGGCAGGAATAACCCGGGAGGCCTGCACCGATTTGGTGGTCATCGATGGATCCTTGACGGCCCACCGATATATTGAGGAGATATTAAGCAATTACGTTGTACCTTTTAGTGGATTTATCGGCGATGGCTTTATCCTAATGCAGGATAATGCGCGGCCACATTCAGCATTGCGTGTTACACAATACCTCGCGGAAGTTGGTATTAACAAAATGAACTGGCCAGCATGTTCGCCCGATCTTAACCCCATAGAGC
Source organism: Leptura quadrifasciata (assembly GCA_963675555.1). NCBI lineage: Eukaryota > Metazoa > Arthropoda > Insecta > Coleoptera > Cerambycidae > Leptura > Leptura quadrifasciata. The sequence continues at coordinate 83,850,523 of OY776679.1, read as the reverse complement.
ATGTGTGGGACATGCTTGGTAGGCGGATCAGAGATCGCGAAGTAGCTTCGGCTACGGTAAATGAGCTTCGTTTAGCCCTTCAGCAGGAATGGCAAAATATACCTCAAGATACTATTCGTAACCTTATTGACAGTATGAACCGACGTATGCAGGCAGTTATAAGGGCTAGAGGTGATAATACAAAATATTAAGTTAAATTTGTTGTAAAAAGTACGTTTCTTTAGGTTAATTAAGTTACAGTTGAATTGTTTTGATTTTGAAGTTGAATTGTTTGCATAAATAAATTTTCTTATTTTTGTTTCTTTTTATGTAAGTTGTAATAACTAAACAATATATTGTTGCCATTTCATTACTAGACTCATAAACTAAGCTATCAAACAGACGTTAGAGCAACAACGAGCAAAGCCGTCTCGTCATAAAGTAAACTGTTGTTGACAAGTTCATTTCGCTCTTAAAAATGAACCAGTGCACCTAAGGACATGAACCAAAAAACAAAGTGTAGAAAAGAAACAGCTCTTAACAAAAATTGGTATTTTGAAAGAATTTGACTACGAAAATATTCCACAGGGTGTTTTAAAATTAGGGTTATAAAACGAACTTTTAATTAACCCTGTATAATGACTAATACGCCAGCATTTAACAAAAGACTGGATATGCAAGTTGAAATTAGTCCTTTCTTCTACAGTTTGTCAAAAATTTAAGAAAATTGAACTAAAAATAAAAAAATTATAAGACCTCAAATCTTACCAAATATTAACTTGTTGCGTTTTTTTTTACAGGTGAGTGTATATATAAACATAATATACTTTTCACAAAAATCGAAAAAAATACGTTTTACAATAAATTGACGCAATTTTTATGTTTTTAAGATAGTTTTTCTGTTTTAAATAGTAAAAACACAGTCAAAATATTGTCTTGGTGTGTTACCATCACTCGATAAATATATCTGAGAGAGATTTATTATAAAAGAAGTTCTGTGCATCTGTAGGCCTGCCGCATGTTGCTGTGTGCATATACAGATATGGGATAATTGTTAAAAAGTAGTAGGCCACGTTTTCATAGATTACCTTGTACTGTCAAATATTACAATGTGATATTTACTTCTTGTTTCATTTTTATATTAATATTATTTTGTTTGAATAATTAGAACAGTGACAATAATTGTTGACTGATTGGTGTACACGTCTAAGTAAGTTATGAGTATAAATACTTTATTGAATTTTAAAATAAACTTAAGTTGACATTTTAGATTACATTTAAATAAAACTATTCCGTACTTTACATTACATATAAATATTGCAATTAACGTCTAAAGGCCCCTCTATACAATAGCCCATTACGATGGGCCATGACGACGGGCCATCGTGTAGAGGGCGCAATGGCCTAGGATGAATTATGGCTGATGGTTGATGGCTGATCATCGCCGACGATGGCCTCTGTATCGGTTTTTGAACACATATCAAATGTATAGGGCCATCCTCGACTACCGCTATACCCGAAGATGGGTCAGCGTGTGGACGGTAGCAATGGTCCACAGTGGGCGCCCAAAGCGATGGCCGATGATTGGCCAACGTGATGGTCCGTCATGATGGGCTATTGTGTAGAGGGGCCTTAAGGTATTTATTTATTTTCCTTGTATATTTTTTTACAATTATTATGAAATTATGTTAAAATGTGTTTTTTCAATTTATACGGTTTATATATAAAAATATATTTATACATACAGTTGTAAAAAATCTTATTCTCAGAACATTATTGGTAAGTACTGTTATTTATATTTTTTTCATATTGTCCCTGACGGAAATTTTAAAATGTAAATATCTGTATTTTAAAATGTAAATAACTGTTATTATTATTAATAACAGTTATTTACGGTTTTTAATAATTTTTAACAATTTGTCGCAAAGCACATTTACACGAGGGATACGAAAATTATTTATGCCAAGGAACATCACAAAATAACTGAAATTTATCGACAAAAGTTGTAAATAACTGGAAAAAACTGTAAACTAATATTTATTTTAATTAGTAATTGATATACGAGAATACCGTAAATAACGGAAAAAAATTGAAATTTTATGGTAAAAAAACTTAATAATGAACTATACCGGGTGTTAGAAAAGTATGGGAACGGTGGAAAATTTCGAACAGTTTGCATCAAATCGAAAAATAAAAAAATACGTGTCGATAATTTTTCAAAAAACTATCTACTGGTAGCAAAATGACCTCCCTAATCACCTGTGGGTGGGAAGAGGGGCAACTTTAAAATTTCAAAAGGAAACCCCTATTTTTTATTGCGGAATCGGATTCTACGGCAAAAAGTACGTAAATTTTATTCTGGACATTTTTTTAGATTCTTGCATGGTGTCGCTGCAATCGAAAAAAATGAAAAGAAAACATTACTGTTTCAAGAGTAGCGTCTTGTGCCCATAAAAAAACGTCCAATTCAAAAACTGAAATGCACGTATTTGTTATTTTTACGAAATCTATCAAATGACCTTGGCTTCGACTCTCCCACCCCTAACCCAGTGGGTGGGGCAGGGGCAACTTTGAAATTTGTAATGAAAATCCCTATTTTTATAGCGGATTCGGATTCTACGGCCAGAAATATGTAAATTTTATATTGGGCCTTTTTTTCGATTCTCGCAAGGTGTCGCTACAATCGCAAAAAAATTAGTGGAAACATGAACGCATACTTAAAAAAATACGAAAAGAAAAACTACCGATCTCAGAGTGAATGATTTCCCAAGCTGTTTTGAGAACGGTGATTTTACATGGTCGTGCGGAACAACTATTAACATTCTGTAAATTTATTAGCAGCTAGTAATTTTCAATTTACATTTTTTACAGGACAATAAATAACTCGATTTTAAAAAAACTTACAGTGGTTTTACCTCTTAAGTTTGCCACTTCTGACAAGTTCTTGATCCCAGCCAGTGAAGGCAAGGAGGTAACTCAGCCATTTAAGGCAAGGTGAGGATTTCGGCCAATTGAGGTAATTAGTTTACAGCTTAACTGCTACACTAGCAAGTTTTAATTTCAAGATTATAGCAGGTGTTCAAAATGATGCCCATGGACTTGTTGGCATTGTCCGAGACGAACGTAAAAATTTTCAATAGCACTTCTTATCATTTGAGGTGGTATTTCTGCAAAAATGTTTATTATGCGTTGCCTCAGCTCTCCTAAATCACGAGGTTTAGTGAAATAAGCCTTACCCTTCACGTAGCCCCAAACAAAATAATCAAGTGGCGCGAGGTCGGGAGATCTTGCTGGCCATTTAATAGTTCCTCTTTGACCTATCCATCGATTTTCGAAAGTACCATTCAAATAGTCCCTAACAATCTCCCGATAATGTGGAGGAGCCCCATCTTGCTGGAACCAAACATTATCGAACTCATCACCAGCAATCTCTTGTATTGCGGTAACTATTTGATTTGTCAACATTTGCAGGTATTTTTCTCCATTCCAATTTCCATCTATGGAAAACGGTCCTATGATTCGATCCCTGAAAACTCCTGCCCAAACATTTAATTTTTGTGGATACTGCGTGTGTGTTTCAAGCATCCAGTGAGGGTTTTCGTCACTCCAATATCTGAAATTATGGCGATTAACTTTTCCACTGAGTTCGAAAATTGCTTCATGTGAGAAGACAAGTAGAGATGACAAAAAATTTGGGTTTTGGTTACTCTTTTCCATCATTAATTCACTAAATTCAAGTCGCCGATCAAAATCATCTTCATTTAACTCTTGGTGAAGGTGAATTTTGTAAGAATGAAATTTTAAAAGTTTCAAATTCTTATGAACTGTAAATGCACTCACATCAAGCTGCTGACTGACTTTTCTGATTGATAACCTTCGATTTTCAACAAATGCCTGGGCCACTTCCGAGCTTCCGATGTTTCAGATTTTGATCTTCCAGATTTTGGGCGATTTTTATTTGTCCTTGTGTCTAGGAATCGTTTAATGGTATGTGACACAGTAGATTTCGAAATTGCCACTTGATCTACACGGAAAGTTTCGTTGAATAAAATCAACTTCATCATAGGACATTTCTTTTTCGCCCCACCTTCGCATTATTAAAAGAGAAACTCTCTCTTCCTCTGTTAAAGTAGCCATTATGCAGAAAAAACGCGAGAACTAATGAAAAATGAAATAACTTTTTCCGTACAAGAGTGCGCTCCTGCCTCTACAAAAGTTGGAAGGAACTGAACGTCTCATAGAAATTTCACAAAACAAATACTGTTATTAAGAACACTTTAAAAAAAACATTCATAAAAACCAAGATATCACAGATATTGTTTTTTACACTGAACGTTTTTTTGTCAACACGAGTAGCTAGAGTTTGTAAATATTTACAAACTTATGGACGCTTAAGGTTTATTTCAATTTTGTGCGATTGCAGCGACACCTTGCGAGAATCGAAAAAAATGCCCGACATAAAATTTTTCTTCAATGCAAATTTCAAAGTTGCCCCCCCCCCGCCCCACCCACTGGATCAGAGGTGGGAGAGTCGAATCCAATATCATTGGATAGATTTCGTAAAAATAACAAATACGTGTTTTTTAGTTTTTGAATTGGACGTTTTTTATGGGCACAAGACGCTACTCTTGAAACAGTAATGGTTTCTTTTCATTTTTTGCGATTACAGCAACACCATGCAAGAATCGAAAAAAATGTTTCGTTTCTTTTTCGATTTGATGCAAGCTGTTCGAGATTTTCCACGGTTCCCATACTTTTCTAACACCCGGTATGTTCAATCAAACGACATTTATTTAAAATTCATTTTTTATGAAATATTGCACCAAAAGTCAGCCATATTGAATCAGCCATTTTGATTTTCTAATTTTCAAGATCATATTCTTTTTCAATGGCCTCAAAATCACCCTTAATATTAATTTAAGCGAGTTATATTTGAAATTCTTCGAGTATATCATTTTTTAGGAAATATTTTACATAAAATCGGCCACATTGGATCAGCCATTTTGAATTCTTATTTTTCAGCATTATATTCTTTTTCAGTGACTTCAAAAACCCCTAGAATATCAGTTTGAATATAAATGCTTTAAAATTCATTGTGTTATTACAATTTTACATAAAAAACATTTTTTTTTTGTTTAAACAATTAATAAACAATTAGCGGGCAAACATAACAGTATAACTTTTTATTTTAAAGTATTTTAAGTGTCTATCAAAAAGTTTCACGGAAATCCAACCTTCCCCCGTAATTATTCCGAAACTTAGCGCATTTCTGAGCTAATTTGACTCCACTATAAGGGTAATTTGTTATTTCTTGTTAATTTCCCTATGTCAAGATAAAATATTATCAATTTTTATCTAAAAAGCTTCTTGTAGTTTTATCAAGCATTAATCGATTTAAAACCGTGTTGAGTTGAGGGTGTTCAACTTGTCAACTATTATTAATTTACTAAAGATGAAAAGGTTATTCTCCTTACAGAAACAAATTTTTCTATAAGCTGATGACTTTTGCTAGACGTGAAAGGATCATTGCTCGGAACCATAACTAAAAATAGATAAATTACATTTTTTTAGTCGAACTTGCTTGTGTATAAGAAGATCCTCATGTAGATTTTTTGCGAACTGTAAAGTGCTGGATGAATAGAATTAATAGTCATATATTTCGCTTACAGTGAAAGTAAACATCTGTTATTCAAACTTAATAGTTATATTACAAAGTGATGTCATAAAATATCAATAATTCATTGAACTATTATTTTTTTACTCTCCGTTGACCTTAAACTTGATTTTTTCAATCGTACAACCAAGGTTGTTCTACCTGTTTTGATCACTGACATTTTAAACAAAGCAAAATATTCTTAAGCTCTTATATTATTTACTCGTGAAGAAAAATAAATCAAATTTATATGTGCTTGGCTTATTATTATTATTTGAAACATGCCTGACTTTGATATGTAATTTAAGCAAGAAAAAATAACAAATCCTGTTTGAGGTATTTGTTATGAAGTTCACAAAGTTATAAAAATGTCAACGTTTAAATAATGTTGTTTTGTAATGGAAGAATAACAAATAATTTTCAACTGGTATTCCACGTGTATACCTATTTAGAATTTCAAGTAATGTGGTTTTCCTTATTCAACCAACATATAATAGAACCCAAAAATATTAAATTAAATCTAGATGCTAATTTAGCTACAGTTGAAGTTGACTGAGCGAAAGATTTGCATCAAATTATAGTTATATTACAACTTTACGTTAGGTAATGGATGATATGCTGACTACTTTGGATAAAGTTCCTATGCTAGTTCTGTTCGATAACTCGAAAGGCCTTAATACATTGAATATTACATTATTTTTGCAGATATGATATATATTTAGTGATGAACTAGTTCAAAATTATCAAGAAAGCATTAACTTTAGAATGAGCTGTCAATGGCTAATAACATTAACAGTAGAGTTCCTCAGGGGCATATTTTAGGATCCCCGTTCTTTACAATATACACGCTGGAATTAATATCTTGCATCGAACATTGGCCATCACATTTCTAAGTAAATGAAGGGCAATTAAACCTCGTCATAATGATATCGAAAATGCCAATGAAAAAATTAATATAGATTTAAGAACTTTAAAGGCACTATTAGAAATTCACAAGTATTACTTTAGTGGTAGCTATATTTCTTTTATGTGAATTCACTTAACATTTGATGTGTGTGTATATTTTTACTTAGTAGTAATTTTCGCCTTCTTTTACTCTTCTCTTTCTTCACAATCTCACAATCTTTTCTTTTTCCGGCTTCTTTGTCCCACACGCAAGGTTACTTTTATGGGATCTAATTCCTTGTTTATTGTCCCACCTAATCCGTTCACATTAAAATATTTGCTTATATTCACTATAAGTAGATAGCTTTAAAAAAAATCTCTCTTAACTGTTATTAAATGATGCATTGTAATATTTGAGATATATATTCATTCATTGTAATATATAAGATATAGTATACTATGTATCTAATTTTGAGTAAATAAAATTAAAAATTATTATAATGTATATAATAAATACTTTTCAGAGATTGGACGTAAGATGGCACAAGAAATCCGAATAAATAATCAATATAACATTAATTTTGACAAAAATATAAATACTACCCTAAATTTTCTATTCCTTAATCCAGTCTTAGAAAGTGGAATAATTATTTATATAAATAGTTTGAAAAATAATGCATCCCCAGTAGGGTGGACCTTAAACTGGCGAAAAATATTTTTATTTTAAATCTGTATTATAATAGTGGGTGAAAGCTGTATTTTGAGATTTACTCTTCAGGCTGTTAAAAAAAATATTTTGAAACAGGCGGAAAATGACGCCATTAAATAGAGTATTTTCCTTCCTTTTCAACGATATATCACATGCCATATTTATTCATTGGTACTACGTTAGTAATTATAAAAAAAAAAATTTTAAACCAATAATTTTTTTTTACAAGCATTATACTTGCCGTGGTGAAGTATGATTAAATAAAACGATAAAATAATTCAATAAGTTGTTCAAATATTTGCTATAATAAAACATTAACACAATTAAGAAGAATAAAGTAGATTCAGGTAACAAAAACAAAATAATAATGAAGAAAGCAACATGGAGCAAGCAACTATGGAAAGAGTATTCACAGTTATGCCAATGTGTAGAGGTCCTCCATAAAAGCGTCATTCCTTGCTCAGAAAGTTAAAATGTCTTTACCAATTAATTTAAGTATAATATCCATTTGTTTGTATTTCATGATTTTACTATTATTTCAATTATTTTAAAATAGTTGGCTATGAGCAAACTTGACAATTTAATTTTTTGACAGATCATCTCAGTTAATACTTAAACTCTCACTCAATCACACTCGTTTAAGAATTTAGAATTTTCAAAAATGATTTTCACTCACATTGATCGTTATAATATGTTCGTTACATATTGCCAATGCAATTTTAACTATGGATTAGCTCAAGTAGAATATAGACAAGATAGATTTCCACAAGCACTACAGCCGAATAAAACTCTGTTCAGAAAATTAGCTACGAAACTGAAAAATAATAGTTCATTTTTAAAGAAGAAGACAAGGTTGAACAGCCTTACTGATAATATAAATAAGGTAAACCGAATTATTAATTATGTAAGAAATAAAAATACAGAGAATTTGGAAACATCATTAAGAGAAATTCAAATTGCTTGTCATATAAATAAAACAAGTGCTAGAAAATTTTTAAAGAAAAATGATTACCGGTGTTATAATGCCAAAAAAGTTCACAATTTACAAGCGGTGGACAAACCAAGGAGGACGAGGTGGCTGTTGGAAAAGAAGCGTGCCGATCCATTAATATGTAGTAAAATACTTTGGTCCGACTAGGCAAATTTTTCCAATAATGGATTTTTTAATCGCAATATTCATTACAAATGGACTTCTGAAAATACGCACTGGCATAGACCGGCTAGGTTTCAAAATTGTTTTTCAATAAATGTGTAGATAGGTATTTTAGGCATCAATTTAATAGGTCCTTATTTTTATGATGGTCACCTCAGTTGTCAAAGGTACCTAAACTTTTTGAGAAATGAATTTAATGAAATCTTAGATGACCTACCTTTAGAGAATTGTCACAACTTTCAATATTTTCAACAAGATGGAGCTCCTCCCCACAATTCCCAGATTTGCCTAGATTATTTAGACGAAATTTTGCCTCAACATTAGATAGGTACCAATGGATTTATTCGATGGCCCCCTCGTTCTCCAGATAAAACCCCAATGGATTTTTTTTCTATGGGGGTATATTAAAGATAAGGTGTTTTCGACGACACCGCAAAATGTAGAGGACCTAAAAGCTAGAATTCAACAGGCATGTATTACAGTTACCCCCGAAATGCTGAGTAATGTTTTAAATGCAGTGCTTCGCCGCGCTCGATTGTGCATAAGAAATCGCGGTGGACACTAGGAACACTTGATATGATATCTTAAAAATTATTTTGAGGATTAGATAAATATTAATGTTCTGTGTGCTATATTCTTTTTATTGTTAATTTGTTTTTGTTACCTGAATTTATTCTTCTTAATTGTGTTAATGTTTTATTATAGCAAAGATTTGAACAGCTTATTGAATTATTTTATCGTTTTATTTAATCATACTTCTCCACGGCAAGTATAATGCTTGTTAAAAAAAAAATTTATTGGTTTTAAAAAAATGTTTTATAATTACTAACGTAGTATCAATGAATAAATATGGCATGTGATATATCGTTGAAAAGGGAGGAAAATACACTATTTAATGGTGCCATTTTCCGCCCGTTTCAAAATATTCTTTTTTAACAGCCTGAAAAGAAAATCTCAAAATACAGCGGTTTTGAAAAAAATTAGATAAAGCCTTGTTAAAACACTCTATTTTTCAAAAAAATTTCGCCTTAGAATTTTTCTCGTATCTCTTCAAATAACGGAGATATTTGGCCTAGACGTTTTCAGCATTTTCGACATTCTCCACCATAACTCTTAAAGTAGGCCATGGATTTCAAATGTCTTTAAACCATTGTGTAGGTTATATAAATCGGCACAATTTTCGTAAAAATAATTTTTTTTGTACGATCGATATTAAGTGAGATATTCTCGAGGGCCCTGATAAAGTGGACAGCCTGTGTATAACATCAAAAATCGACAATTTTCTTTTCTGGAAGTTAATATGCAAAGTCTAAAGATATTATAAAAAATTACTCATTGTAAAAACCATTTTTATTACACTTTTAGAGCGTCAACAAAAGGGAAATTGGCGTTTTTTCAATTTAAAAAAATGAAAACACTGAAACTTATTGAGCATTTGTTGTTGGAAATCGATCAAAAAGTAGTTAAAAAATTTGTTTACAAAATGTTGTTTCTATTTGTTATAAATAAAATTGTTTTAAACAATGACCCAGGTTACCATCTGGTAACATGGATTTTCATAATTAGCACTGTCTGTTCTAATTAACTCCAGCAAAAAAATTTAATCCGAATTTAATTCGATACCACAGCGCCCATACCGCCTAGTCTAATATGTATGCTACCGTATCCGCTACGAACACTTTCGTTTATACGTTTATAGTATTAACTAAAATGGTCGAAGGATGGAAAATTTTGTGGTAGGTACAACTTAACTTCAGAAAACAAATAAATATTCATAAAAGTTGCTATTGCGTTTAACTTAGCATCATTAATTCCTATTTAGCAGTTATAAAGTACGACAGTACAAATTCTTATCTGGTAACACATCAGCTGATGCGTATGCATATTATGGCTAGTGGCGTGAGACCAAGCCCCAAAAAGACACAATCGTGATTCCATCGTGACGTTCTACACATTATGCTAAAAAATCAAACCGGATTTACTAGACTCACCTCAACTTAAGGTGTACCCTGATTGAAATGATATAACCATACATGATCCCAATTATACGGCGGACTTTATATGAGATATTCGTGGGTGAGCATAAGAAGATTATTGTGTTCAATATAGGAGACTGTAGCCCGTTCGTTTATGTTCTTCAGTTTATTGGCATCAGATAGTCTCTTGTGGTCCTTGACTCAAATATACAAAGGGGTAATGAGAGCAAGTAAACTACATTAACTCCCTCATATCACGCAGGGTTAACAACTATAGATATCGAAATCGTGTGCTTTAAGTAAATGAAGAAATTCTAGGATGGATGTGTTCCTCAATTCACCTGCTAACCACTCAGCTGATATTTGCTAGGCCGACATGTTCCCTAATTTTGACAGAATTTTAGGTCCAAGTGTACCAAGTGTGCGAGTGAATAACAAACTCTCTACACATACATACGGTCGTGAGCAAAGAAAAATCTTATAACGGTATTTTGCTAAAATCTAGTTGTGTACATCTAACTTTAATTTTTGTGACATTGTCAGTTAGTTGTCATAATTTATTCCAAGTGTGCAAAAAAACTAATATGCCTCATATAAGCGATTTAGTTAAATCTGGAGATATTGCTAAAGCAGAAGATGGATGGTCAATGAGACAAATTGCACTGCGTTATAATATTGACAAAAATTCGGTGTGTAACATTTTAAGAAAGTGGAGAATAAACGGTACGATTAATAGAAATCCTGGATCAGGGCGACGAAGGATATCAACTCAACAACAAGATTTGCAATTGGTAAATGCTTTAGTAGAAAATCCATTTTACTCAGTTATTCAGGCTACTGAAGAAACGAATTTTCCTGGATCGAGTAGTACTGGTCGCCGGCGAGTAAGAGAATCGGAGCTACGCTGTCATGCAGTAGTACAGAAATACTTACTTAAAGCTGAACATAAAGAAGCTCGAGTGGGATTGAATTTTTAGCGCATGATGTAAATTTTTGGAACAATGTAATCTTTACAGACGAAAAAACTTTCCAGTCAACACACAACGGTTGTATTCGTGTTTACCGCCCTCCAAATACTCGATGCGATGAGAAATATATATCTAACAATGATAAAAGTGATAGATTTTCCGTCAATATGTGGGCTAGGTTATCAGTACGTGATCCTGGTGTTTTGAGGCATATCGAGGCGATTTAATAGTGAAACGTATATTAGAATTTTAGACAGTATTATGCCCCCTTCTATGTCACAATTATTTCCTAATAATGAGCTCATATTTCAACAAAACAATTGTTCCGTTCATACTTCTCATACCGTAACTAGCTGGTTTCAAGATAACAACATCGATGTTCTTAATTGGCCCAATCATAGTCCAGATCTTAACCCTGGAAGAAGTATGGGGACTACTCGTAAGAAGTATCAAAAACGAAATGTGAGACCACGGAATGTCGAAGAATTACTGGAAATAGTAAATAATGCATGGGAAAATATTATAAAATATTATTACTAATGATTATTGTATAAAGTTATTTAATTATATGCCAAACAGACTTATAGAAGTTATAAATAGAAATGGTGCAATAACGAAATATTAATAGTTAGTTTCTTGTTAAGTAGGATATCCTTTGTTCTTTGATCCAGGATTACTACTAATCGTACCGTTTATTCTCCAGTTTCTTAAAATGTTACACACCAAGTTTTTGTTAATGTCATAACGCAGTGCAATTTGTCTCATTAACCATCCATCATTTACTATAGCAATAACTACAGCATTAAAAAAAAATTAATTAAGAGTGATATCTGTTTTATTTCGACTACTCATTACATATTCAAATTGAGACAGATTTACATTAGAAAAAAAAAGTTGCCCTATTTTTTTCTGCTCATGACCGTGCTACGATCGGTGGAAAATTCGGGTCAATCCCGAGAAATCGGAAGTAATAGCTTTCATGCGCCGTTTCATAGAGAACAATTTTAACACCTACATCAAGGGTAACCAAATGAAGATGTATGAAGTACTTAAGGGCTAGACTAGACCAAACTGGCTTTTGAGTATCTTGAACAGGCTACCAAGAGAGCAAAATTTTCCAAAAAACTGGGAAAAAGCGAGACTTGTACTTATCCCTAAACTAAGAAAGAACGACGCACAATAAGCAAGGTGTATGAGAAATTGATAACGCGAGGACTGGAAGCAGCTCTGGAAAACATAGAAAGACTATCAGACCTCCAGTATGTCTTTCGCAAATGCAAACACTTCGAGCAGTGGAAGAGCAAGACAGATAATAAAAGACAATAGATCCAAGAAATGGGGAGCACACCACCATAGGGAAAGATTATGAAGGAACTAAGGAAAAGGGAAATCAATCAGTATCTTGTGAACATAGTGGGCAGCTACCTAGAAGACAGATCGCTAGAAATCGAAAGAGGGGAAATTCTGAAGGTCACAGCCGGAGTACCACAGGGCTCGGTATCCTACACGACGGAGTCCTGAAAGGGAGAATGCCGGAGGAGACCTGGATCGTAGGCGTTGCCGACGACATCTACTAGTAGCAGACAGAGCAGAAGGACTAGTATCCAAGGCAGACGACGCATTAGAAATTATAGACGAGTAGATGAAGCGCCATTACCTGGGGTTAGCCCCAGTAAAAACAGAGGCTGTTATCCTAAAAGGAAAAAGAGAAAAGGGAAGTCAGCTTTAAACTCAAATATGTACAGATAAAGTCGAAAAGACACGTAAAGTGCCTCTGAATAATAATCGACAACAAAGGGACATTTGATGAACGTATTAAACAAGCAATAAGGAAATCCGACATATGCGTGGCATCACTAACGAGAATAATGTCCAATATAAAAGGACCCGGAACCAAAAAGCGAGAGGTACCATATAATGTCACGCAGTCATTGCTTACTTATGGAGCCCCGATCTGTCATATGGCTCTAGGAAGAAAGCGGTGTAAACAAACGCTAATAAGTACGCAAAAAAATGCGTTATTAAAGGTCATAAGCGGGTACATAACAACATCGGCAAGTGCTGCCCAAATGATTTATACTAATTTATGGTATTAGGTACATATAGAAAGTAATGAAAATTGTGCTAGTTGAGCTTTGATGTCAATTTAATCAACATTTTCCAAAATAAAACTATTGCAAAACTAGTACCGTGGCATATTTCTCAAAATATGTTATCAAGAGATCAATTTTTTACATTTTGTGGTTCTCCACTCAGAAAGGACATAATGAACACTCACTCTTTTAACGTTCACCAATGTGCCTACCAGCTAAGCGAAGCAACAGGACTAACACTAAACCCAATGTCCTCAAGAAAAGAAGACTACAGTGGCAACTTTTCTCGATCCTGAAGGAGCATTAAATAAAACTCTGCCCGGTTCCTGATATACAGCGCCCATCTGCTAGAGAAATCGAGCCAACCATAACTGACTGAATTACAGCTATGCTGGGATGCAAAACCATAACGAAAATCTTCCAGGGGGAAGTGGTTAGCTTCAGGGCCACAGGAAAATGCTTACAATGCGGGATTCTCATCCCTCTTCTATGGCTACAACTTATGGATGACTTTCTGCCCACTTTAACTCTGTGGGAAACATATGCAGACTACTTAGTCATTTTGGTTAAGAAAAATATAAAACAAGTACTTTATCACCCCTTAAAGAGGTACTAGATGGTGTGAGAGGAAGCAGATGTCTGTTAATCTCCACAAATAATAGGTTACTTCACCAACGACAATTTAATCACTTTTCAAATTAGGGAAAACTATTGCATTTTCCGTGTAAGAGAAAAATCCTGAAATATTGGTTCCCAACAAATGTACTATAGGAATATGTTTAGATCATAATACCAATATTAACATATGGCTCCATAGTTTGGTGATCGAGAAGGTTACAACAAATGATGAAAACCAAACTATATGGCTTATAAAGACGCACATGCCTGGCAGTAACTATGCCCTAAGTACCACCCCACCAGTTGCTCTGGAAATCCTCCTAGATTTACTCCCTCTCCATACCTATCTGGGGAGAGAAGCCAGATGAACAACATACAAGCTCCAACGATCGACAATCGGTGAATCAGTATGCCACGGACTATCAACATGGAACACATTAGGCTGAATGACGACATAAATAGTCATTACATTCTGCGATGCTTACGATAACAGACGACCAGCTGCCTTTTAACATCATATTTAGTTAAAGAGATGAGTAGAATCGGAATAAAATCGATCTACAGAAGACAGGTGCTTTTTACATTATAGATAGTTTCAAAACTTTTGAAAGAATAGGAGCCGAAGCATACGAATGCAATACAAAAGTAAGGATAACTTTAGTATACTGGAACAACTCACCTAGCAGTGACCTTATCTCGAAAGAGGACTGAAGAAATGCTGTCTATGAGCAGGAACCAGCTATGCATAATCACAGGTCTCCTAATAGGACACATAGAGCAAGGATCTAGCACAGACAATGCAGTAGATCAGCATAAATAGTACCTAGATACGTCCATAAAAACATTTTACTTTTTCATAACTAATAAATGAGACGGATTGGTCAAAAAAATGTCGGTCTGCCGAGTCATTTTCAAGCATGCGAGGTTCTTGAAATTATGGTGGTCTATTAAATAGTTTCGAAACATTGATTTTCAATATTCATTATGTGGAAACGACAAACGACGGCAGACACTCTTATTGTTTGAAGATTGTGGAGTAGATGTATGTGGTCATTTTAAATTGCTAAACTAAAATGGTACCATCTGTAAATATTATTTATGGATATCTATAGTAATATCCTTTTCTCAACAGCATTTACTACCGATTTTGAAAACTATAAAGTCAAATTAGTTTATGTACACAGAAAGTTCAACTTCATTTACACATATTAATTATATGTGAATATGATCAATATTATTTGTATACAACCTGCTATTTTCATATTTATATATACATTTATCAAGAAATAAATGGGTAATATAACCTTCAATTTTATTCAGTAAACTATATTCGATTAAAATAGTAAGGCATGTCAATTTGCTCATACATAACCTTGTAATATATGTTTTTGTTATCTCCATTCCACGTGAAGCTACTTACTTACAAGGATATAATTTACTGATGACTTTATTGATAAAATTTAAACACTTTAAAACTGCCCACTGTAGATCAAAATACAAGAAGTAAATAAATCGTAACAGGTAAAATATGTGACCTAAAATTATTATGACTGGTATGAGTTATTATGTCTGAGACCTGTGTTGTGTCTAGCAGTATTAAAATTTGTATTCTCACTGCACATTGAACTCTATCTATTTTATTTTATATGGAGGCGCATGCACTGTTAAATGGATGAAGGGAGTGTAAGACGCTAGTTATCTCCTTCATTTATGAATATTTATAAATAAATGTGCATATATAATCTCTTCATCCATTTGTATGTTCATTTACTTTGATTGTTTTAAACCAAAACCAGTGCTAAATAAAATATTGTACTTTACTAGCTTTACCAACAAGGCAATCTTACAGCTGCGGGGTAGCCGATTTCAGTCTCCTTCTTTGTGAAACTAGAGCATAAATACTCTTGCTTCGTTTGTTAGAATAGAAACTTATTTTTGAATTATTAAATTTTAGAAATATAAGTACAGCCGTTAAGTACCAAGAAGGCTGTTGTATTCACAACATCCCTTAAAAATTTTAACATAAAAATGTATTTATCCTAAATGGAAAGTTTGTCCGAGTTGTCAAGAACCGATTTTTATATAACGCTCAATAAAGAAACTACAGATTTCCTATTAAAAAAAAAATGCATTTAAAGAAATAGTCACGTGACTCGTAGCAGAATGAGCGGCGGGGGCACGACAAACGAAATTATTTATGAATAACATTTCGGTGGGACTCTCGGATCTATTAAAAACGACTGTCAAAGGGTTTGCGAACCAGCCTTTTTGGCTATAAAAGCTGTAACTCGGGCAGGCAAGCTGAAAGCAAGACATTTGGCAAGTCAGTTAGGTACTTCCTTGAACAACAAGTAAAATAATCAGTTCTAAATCTAATTATATCTTAATTTTCTAGAAAAAAAAATTTATTTTTGTGTTTACAATTACACAAAAAGTGAATTTACTTTCTTCGAGCTTTAATTTTCAAGCTACGAATACGAATAATTTATTTTTTCAAAACCCAGACTCATGTTCATATTTATCTCATTTAGCCGTCCTGGTTAGGTCACAGGGTAGCTGTAGCTAAACTCCGTCAGGACGTAAATCAAAAAGTCAAAAATATTACCCATTTGGTAAAGCAACGTTACCAACGAGACCCTCAATTGTTTAAAAATAATTTAAAATCTTACTTTGTTATTCCCGATTATATTATTACAATTTCAACCTTTGTTATTCTAATGCACGCTAAAATTCTGAAAATGAATGCCGACTTTGATCAGCACCGATCTCCCGCTGTAAATACTAATTGTCAAACAATAAAACAAGGTGGGACGAGGGCGTAGTTCTGATATTACTACAATTTTTTATAACTTGATATCCAAAGCCACGAATAAATTTTTATTACCACAAACCTGTATTTATCATAATTCTTTGTGTGATACATAAATTAATCAAACAGTCTTGGGCATGTTAATGGGGATAGCATTAAAATTTCCTTAAAACCATGTAATAAAAAATATACATATCTTCAAGCGAGATCTTTAACCTGTAAAGGAAGTGTTAATAAACTGTCCGATGAGGTCAGATGTACATATCATATGCCGAATAGAAGAAAAATAAATTATTCTCATTATAATGCCTAATAATGATATAACACCTTCTAGTAAACGATAAAGCGATGGGCAAGCAAATAAAGCGATCGTTGCTCCTTTACCGTTAAACGTATTAATTAAATACTACACAGGTTAGTATAGAGTATCAATCAAACAGTTAAAGAGTTTTTAAGATTCATTACGCATATATTAATGTTCTGAGTAAAGCAATAAGTTTTATAATACAATATAATTACTGGACCTGGCATGAAACGTGGGATATTTTCAAACGTCCGGATAAAAATAAGAAACTAAAGATATATAATATGTTTAAAGCATGTTGTATAGTAAGTTTTTGTATACCTAGTAACATCTAAAACCTTATGATGCTTTATCTTATAACGATCTTACAATACGATACGTTTATTGAAAAATTAAGTAGTATAACTACAAAGAATAGATCCTTGTGAAATACAAGATGCACCTGACCTATCAGTATTCTGTGTTAAGACTAGTAACTGTTGTCTGTCCATTGAAATAATTTTGAAACCAGACGAAAATATTCCAGATATTCCATAATAGGGCAGTCGTCAGGAAGTTGAGAATGACAAAAGATTTTACTTAGAACCAATTCATTGTAGGCCTCTTTTAGATATACTAATTTTAACCCCTCGCCCACCCCCAGGAAAATCTCCAATTTTGGGGCAATATTGCTTAAAAATCATTTTTTTGCCAATATCTCGGTTCTGAATGGTCCGACGGAAAAAAGTCGGTGATCAAAGTTAGAGATAAGTAAATTCTCTGTTGAAATGCTTCAGACACATTTTTACATGGTATTAATATTCTTAAGCGGGAAAAATCAAGCACCGTATCGCATTCACTCTGTATATTGGCACTTTTCTATACACTTTCTACCTCCTATGTGTGAATGAATACGCAGCAACAATGCAGCAGGAAAAGTTTAAATCGGCTTATCTCACTGTTACGTAAAAAACTTACCACTGCAGGTTTCCTTGTTGAGCAGACTGCCGAAGATGCTGATTCTCTTGTTATTAATTCATCGATGGATAGATCATCTCATTATGATTCGGTAATTATAGTTCGTGAAAATGTTGACCTTTTAATTCAAACATGTATTTTATGAAGCCAAGCAAGGGTAAAACGGACCCACGAATTTATTCTTCGAACTCTTTAAATACCCAAAAGAAGTTGCGGACAACATATTATTCCGCCACGCATTCAGTGGTACAAAAATACGTGGAAAGTTTTAAAGATCCGAATTCTCACCCTTACGTGGCTGAACCCAAACAGCAAAAAGTACATGTAACCTTGCATCGCACCTTCAACTGAGTCTGCTACACACCAACACTCTTTAGAACATACTATCAAATTCAGCTGTGGTACGGCAATACCGAAAGTCCTCAAGATTGGAGATAGATGACAAAAAAATGGTATGTTTACTATTACTACCAAAAACGAAGCTGTTCCACAAGAACATTTGACAACAATAAACTGCAAGTGTACAAAAGGTCGCAAAGCCGCATGTACTTGTAGAAAATCTGGACGTTATTTGTTCTGGATGTCAAGGACAAACGTGTACAGTGTCGAAATATATGTAGACGACTTAGATCAATCCGAAGATAAGATACTAGGTAGCTTTTTTTGGAACAGGATAAACACGAGGAGGCTGAATTTGACGAAGGCGATGCAGACGATAATGAAACCGACACTCGCAGTTTCATTGACGCAAGGAAGTGTTTTGGACTTTCAACTAATATAATGTAATGGCAGTAGAGAAAAAAAGAAATAGAAGTAAGTTAACCAAATAAACAACAAGTGGAAGTGGATCACTTAAAAGAAAAACGCACCAAATGCTCTACCGCAGGTGGCGTGGAAACGAACGCATAATGATAGAAATCACCGATAGGTGTAGATATTCGTAATTTTAAAATTGATAGTAAATATGTTTACTTAAACTTCAAATCGAAATCTGATTAGAAGGTATAATTGAGTTTTCGAAGACATTCGGAAAGTTGTTCATTATAGCCAATTCTGCAATTTTTACATGAACCGAAAGCAAGCCAATAGCGTAGATTCCCAGTTGTACAGAATTTCTTAGGTGTAGGCTTAATACAAGACGTTTCCATAGAGAAGGAAGAACACCTAGTTCTAATGATATGGGTCAGTTAGGTAGATAAGTTGCAACATTTAGCTAATCTTCCAATAGGGTCTATAAAATGTTTATTTATTTATAATATCTGGTTGGTCTAGAATCGGGTAACATAAAAAATATAACTTTCGATAATGGACCAGCTCGACTTAGGGCAAAGAAAAACACTCCCCCGGCATCAAAAAGAATGAATTTGTCAACTCTATTTGACAATACTATTTATTGGTTTAGGTCAACTCGACATATAACTCTAAAATTGCACAATATCCACAATTTTGTCCTCCATAAACTTAGGTCTGGAAAATGTTTCGTTATGTTGTTCCTTCGATTCTATATTTGGTATAGAATGCATAAAATTGCTGTTGATATCATCAGGAAAATTTGTTAGAATGTTATGCAATTATTTCTTGAATTGCTGCATTGTTGTAACAGTTAGGAATTTCACAAAAATATTGTCTATGGACAGCACTTAAGCAAGCCTGTAATTTTTACATAAACTGGTTTTGACGTTTGTTAAATTTGAAAGTAACTCCTTTTAAAAAAGCGCGGTGTTTAAAAAGATTTAACAAAAGTTACGTTAAGGAGGTCAACTTGTTCTTTTGTAGAATTAATATTATACATGGTATTCTCATTAATAGCAGAAGCATCCGAAATAAATGAGTAATCCTAAATATAGAAAAATGTCGCCACATAACATTATGTAGACCTACTGTTCCTTGATTACATTAGTAATACAGTTGATGCAATAAAGGAGATTTTTTTCATTTTGGATTGATGTTATTATACCAGGTGTCAACGGATCATGGTAGACCCCCTTTTTGTCATTTTTACAACTTCCGGTTCGGTTTCCGAACTTTTGATTTTTAATTGGAACACCCTGTATATTATTATATTTTTGGAATCCTTGAAAAACCGTAAGTGGGAAAAAATGACAGTTATGCCACAAAGTGCCTTCTTGGTTATATAATACATCTACTAAGTTTCATTCTGAAAATAAGGAAAGAAGGGGGTCTACCATGATCCGGTGACACTCGGTTTATCATAATTTTGATCAACTCCAGAATACAAACGTGTTTACCAGAATGTGCGATGACCTGTATCTTGGTGTATTCAAGTGTTTATGTTCATGAAAATTATTTCAGACAGAGGTTAAAGACTAATAATTTGTTACAGTTGTAGGTCGTGACCTCAAAAATATAATTGGGCACAAAATGGACCAGTTTCTTGAAGATTCACATCAATCTATAATATTAAGAGTCAAATTTTCAACTTTATAATTCATTAGAAAGTTTTTAAATAAATATTTTGATATTTTTTGTTTAATGAAACACAATTTATGTTGTCTTTTAAAACATACCAAATTTAAAATCCCAGGTATTTGTTTACTATTTATTCGTCAATAAAAGCTATAGAAGGTAGTTCAAAAACTAAATTATTTTAAAAAAGATGTCTGTAGGGCCAAAATTCTACAAAACATCTTTCCACTTCTACTTATCCGACAACAAAGAAGCCGACAGACTGACCAAGAAGGCAGCAGGCCTAAATATTTTTGGACCAGGCCCCGTCAGTCTGTTACCGATCACGACGATAACACAAATAATTAAAGAGAACAACCACAACGAATTTCAGAAGCCGTGGAACGAAACAAGTAGCTTCCAGATTGCTAGGGAACTAATAAAATATCCCAACCAGAGCACAGCAATGGACTACCTGGCTAAGGAAATATCTATAAAATATGGTATTGAGCGAAACACTCTATAGAAGTTGTGAACAAGATGAGATGGTTCAACAAGTACTCTGTGACTGTTCTGCCGTCTCATCAATCAGAGAATTCATTTTGGAAGAACATTGGGCTGCTCTGGCC
Organism: Leptura quadrifasciata; assembly: GCA_963675555.1. NCBI lineage: Eukaryota > Metazoa > Arthropoda > Insecta > Coleoptera > Cerambycidae > Leptura > Leptura quadrifasciata. Next base: position 83,829,384 of record OY776679.1, on the reverse strand, counting down.
GATATAATGGAGATGCCCCTAGGCGGCAGCATCACCTACTTCGCAAGATTAGGTTGGTTGGAGGACTAGGCGAGAGTCTGCCTACAGGGAGGATGTATAAGGGGCCCAATGGGGCCTAAGTGCTGTGGTTCAATAATTTTTATTGACCACCCTCCCAACCAATTCCAGATTCCAAGTATTATTACAAAACATAAGAGCTGAAGTTTGAAAGATTGTTAAGCTCATGTTATAAAAATTAAATAATATCCTATAAGTTAAAATTAACAAATATTTAGAAAATGCATTGACAAATGTTTGTCTGTTTTAAATGCTGTAACTTGCGGACACGGAGACAAATCTTATTAACATTAATATTATACAGACACGGTATTTAAGAAATTATCGGGTCTATTTTTAAATGAATTTAGTTGCATGATATTAGAATCTGAGAAAAATTTTGTGCTGAAAATGCACACACGCCATCACCATGTTTTTCGGAGCGATCCGAACGAAATAAAAAATAGCAAGATAATGCAACAGCTGCATCATATATATTTAACATGAGCCATGTCTCGGTAAGAAGAATAATGCTGGGGGAATGCATAGACGTATAGAGCTGAAAATCGTTATGTTTACCAGGAAGAGATGCAATATTCGTATAAACAATGGAAAGTTGACGAAACTTTGATTCTGGATCTAACGGGACAATGGTTAGAATATTGTTTATATATTTAATTGTATGTTGTTCTTCATTATTATTTCGTTGTTGTAATCCAATCCTGAAATTTTTTAAACAATCAATCTGATGTTTGGTCTGATCTGCTCGCAGTGGAACTGAATATCTGGTATCCGCTAATTTATTTTTGTTGCGTAAATGCTTTTTAACTATATCACTGGAGGAGAAGTTTAACATTAACGGCCGTGGTCGGTTGTTTTGCTAATCAAGTCAGAGACTGCGTCCTTGTCTTTTTCTTCAGCATTTCCATCGGTGGGTTCGAGCATGCCAATAACAACACGGTTATTTAATTAGCTAGGGCTAGGCTAGACCTAGCTAGGACCTGTTGCACGCAGTCCTCGAACGTTCTTTAGTTGAAAGTTGAGTATTTTTCTTTGATTATTCCCCCCAATTCCAATTGCTACCCGAATTATTAATTTCATCAAAATTCACCTTTTCAGACAATTCTATGCTTTAAACATTATTTACAAACTATATTAATTTTATTTTTACCTAGGTGTTTCTCTTGAACTACTTATTACACGCATACATTTAATTATTCATCTCAACAGAAGAGATATTATATTAATGACAGAAACCTTTGTTTTATCTAATACATAACTTTAATTACTATTAATAAGCAATAAGTATAATGTTCAACTTGATATACTTTTCTACCTACTAGTGGAATTATATAAAAAGTGGAAATAAATTAAAACACGATTTTCTACAAATACTGATTGCACATATCTTGGGCTTTTTAATTTTAATAGATGACTGTTAATTGACAATAATTATAACCTTGCGCGTTTAAGACTATCTATCGATCCTTTAGAAATAACACGTATAAAGATAGATCTGTAATATATGAGACTGATTATGCTAATTTTAAAATATTTAAATGAAATGAACTACCCACATGGAGAATTAAAAGAAGAGACTTTGAAACAAGGGGAATATAATATCTCAACACAAAGACTTTGACGAAATAACAAATATAAAAAATACGTTGAACTTTCATAAACTGTCATATTTTTTTATATTCACTTTTTACCGTAGTATACAAATTACATTAGAAGTAATAATAATAATAATAAATAGAAATGCTTTGTATGCAAAATCACATTCTGGGTGTGAAGTAAATACGGAAATCTTTCTAGGCAAGTAAAGTAATTACCCCGAAAAATTTGATCTTCCCAACTTTTGTAAATATAGTCAAGGGAAGATATAAATTTTGGAGATTTGGACCCATCAACATTCCTAAAACATAATATTTTTAGTCGCAAACTCCTCTATATAAGCCTTATTTTACTATAAGGAACGTAACCAGACTGCAACCAACAGCTACTCTCCGGGCTATGTGCCCCGCCGAGCGCTGAATTACAAGTTACAAGTCTGGCGCGTTAAGTGTAATCATTGCATATTACCATCAAAACTCTAATGCTTCGATTGCAACAAACACCAGCCGAAAGACTGATCCTACTTAAAGGAGCTCTCTGGCCAGTCGTCGCACCACACCACTTGCAGACTGCAGTTTCGAGCTGTTGGCTCTCGTCAACGCTCGGCGGGGCACATAGCTCGGAGAGTAGCTGTTGGTTGCAGTCTGGTTACGTTCCTTATAGTAAAATAATGATTTTATAGAGGAGTTTGTGATTAAAAATATTATGTTTTAATATTCCGCCCTCTAAAAGCACATTTGAACTATGCTAAGCCCAGTCAGACTGTTTATTTTTCGATTGCAACAGACATTGGACCGCTAGATGGCGCCTGCTGACTATTTAACATGTGGCTATTGTAAAAATACCGGGATGTACCAAATGGTCAAAGGATCCTCGTGCCGGTTGTCACGTGCCTACCTTGCACTGACGAGAGCCAACAGCTCGAAACTGCAGTCTGCAAGTGGTGTGTGACGCCTGGCAAGAGAGCTCTTTTAAGTAGGACCAGTCTTTCGGCTGGTGTTTGTTGCAATCGAAGCATTAGCGTTTTGGTGGTAATATGCAATTATTACACTTAACGCGCCATACTTGTAACTTGTAATTCAGTGCTTGGCGGGGCACATAGCCCGGAGAGTAGCTGTTGGTTGCAGTCTGGTTACGTTCCTTATAGTAAAATAATGATTTTATAGAGGAGTTTGCGACTAAAAATATTATGTTTTAATATTCCGTCCTCTAAAAGCACATTTGAACCATCAACATTCCTATTAAAAAATAAGTACGGAGTTTGAAAATTTTATGAATTCTTGTCAACGAAAATTGTCAATTTCAACATTGAATACTAGCACCACAGGCTTGACGGCAGCTTCAAAAGAACAGATTTTTTCAAAAAGCAATCCAAAAGCAATTTTAGAAAAGCAACGGCATTGTTCTTGGTTTGACATCATCAGACTTTGAAAGATTTATAATTTAATTCGCAATGTTCCTTTGATTTTTTCTGTAATAATAATGGACACGCTGTCTCGTATCGTTTTAACAAAAAATTGCAGCTAAAATTTCATTGTGATTAGTTACAGATAAACAAGTCAAACATCTTAGCACAAGCCACAGGTAAACTAAATAAGCAGGTCGAAGAAGAAGTGAACTCAAAGAGAAAATTAATTACATCGAAGAAAAATGTTGTGATATCGAAGAAAAATTCCTCCTGTGCAGCGTATGAGAAAAAGGCTATGGGACTAGGTCCAGCATTAATGCACCAAGTTGCCCCAAACGATCCTACAGGCACAACTTTAAAGTTTTGGAGGTTACATTAGACTTAAGATATGGAGACAAGTGTCTTGCTTAACGTATCGGAAATGCTTATTTTATCTCGGCACCAGATAGCAATGAAGCTTTGGTTCATGCATTCGAGGTTGGCATCATTTTTATAGATACTTCATGTCAGAGAGTACGAACTGTCACTGTAGAAGAGGTTCATTCAGAAGAGGTTAATTAACACATTAAACTGAAGGGCAGAGATATGATGCTCAAAATTACTGCTCAAATTCGAATCTCCGACGAAGCAGGATAAACAGCAAACCGGAGTAAAGCCAAGTAGAGGTATCCCAAGTTACATGTGTGGTAAATTAGGGCATATCCTCTGATATTTTTTACCAAAAAATTGCTACGCTGACATTTTTCCATGTGATTATTTTTTCTGATTAACATGATCAATTCTACATGGAAATGGTCTCTTGTATTTCTCTCGCTAGACGCACAGCACAATTAAATTCAAATTGAAACTAATTATCATTAACATTGATAATGATAGATTTTAATAATAAAAATTTTTGGAAATGACCAACTTCACTTAATAGACATAATTCCGCCCGTCTTCGCATCGAATTGCGCACTCATTAAAATATTCCCGGCGTATTCGGTGTTGTTTCACACGAAACAACTATTCGCTTTCTTAAATCTGCTAAAGTGTTAATAGGAGTTTTATACGCCAGGGTTTCAAGATGACTCGACAAATTATTGAGATTGGGGAATCTTGTTGGTCATTGCTGAGGTCCTTCGCGACCTATCAAACGATTAGGATAAACCACATGTAAATGGTCGCGAACAATTACATTGAAATGAACAGGAGCTCCATCGTGCATATACCATATTTGTTTTCTTAACGCAATCGGTACATCTTCAAGCAGCAGCAAGAAAGTTGAATGGGTTTGTTGTATGGCATGGGGGTTTTCGTCCGCCCACATATGAATAATATGGAAATTTTGAATAGCATTACTAGAAAAATTTGCTTCGTATGTGAACATAGTTTGTAACTCAAACTGTGGATTAGTGTAACATTCTGAAGGTATCACTGACAGACGATTTCTTGCAGCACCGCTTTCTCAATTTCGGGTATTCTGACAGTTCCAAGTACCTTCCAAAGTACCTTTTCGAAAATTACCAGTTTCATAAAGACGGTGATGAACAGTCGAAAAGAATAGGTTATCTGGCAAGGAACGATTAGGATACATACATACATACTTTTGGCTTTTGTTGCATTACCATCTACTAGACCGCATGTCAGTAGCGTACCACTTTTTTGGTTATATCGAATATCAATTAAATAAATATTATTTTTTTCTTCAAATACTTTTAATACCACTCGTGAACAGTAGTAAAATACTTTTACTACAGCTCAGATGAAGTATCAGAGAAAAAAAATTTATATTCATGAAATTTATCATAAAAGTCATGTTCTATTGACGTTTGATGAAATATAGTACATTTTTTATATTATAAAGTGAAATTTTTTGTGTGAGGGATGTACTTGACGCCAAGAATACGAATGAAATAAATACTGTTATATTTTTTTCGGAAACATTTGGTGCCGCTCACGAGCAGCAGTAAAATACTTTTGCTGCCGCTCAGAACTCGTTTCTAAGTAAGCCGGTCAGACGAAGTATCAGACAACTGACAGTTGAAGTTTAAAAACTTGTCATAAAAATCATGTTTTTTGACATTTGAAGAAAATAGTATATTGTTTTATTAGGGGTAAAAGTGATACTTTCGTGACGAGTCTCACACTTCGTTCGTTCGACAATTACACCAGAATCACAAAAGTAAATTTTACTCTGAATAAGACATGTTATTTTTTATTCAAACGTCGATTAGCTATAAAAAAAATAATAAAAAAATTTGCTGTGCGTTGCCGCTAGCAACGGAAGTAAAAGTCCGCTCGGGCGGAAGAAAAACTACTTTTATTTCTGTTGCTAATGGCAACGCACAGTCGTCTGAAATGTCAAACTTTAATTTCATGAAATGAGTAAGAAAAATATCATGATTTTCTGACGTTTAAAGAAAATAGTATATCGTTTTACATGGAGTAAAAGTGACATTTGTGTGACGATGATGTACTTGACCGAGCGAAGAGAGTCCGGCAAGATAGCCAACATACAACAAATTACTTTACTTCTCATCAAACATGTTGTTTTTTTTTCAAATGTCGAACATTACTTTTTCTTGAAATACTTTTAGTGCCGCTTGTGAGCGACAGTAAGACTTTTACTGCCGCTCACAATGATGAGAGTTAAAGTAAAAGACTTCCGTTCGGACGAAGTGTCAGAGAAATAACAGCTTAAGATAAAAAAACTTGTCATTAAAGTCATGTTCTTTTGAAATTTGAAGAATTTTTTCCCCAAACATTCAAGAAATAAATATAATAATAATAAGTAAGTATAGAGTAAGTATAGAATATTGTCATACACCTCTTACGGTATAAAAATGACAATTACAAAAGTAATAAATATAAATATAAAATTGTATACATTAAGATTTAAAATAACAAAAAATAATAAAAAATAATAACAAGCCTGATACCTAAAAGGAACCTAAAATACAAATACTTATAAACCTGACGGTACTCTTCCACACTGGCATAATTAAGATATTCGGAAACAGAATAAAAACTGTATTTTAAAAGCAAAATCTTTATTCTACACTTTGTTGCTGGATAATGTTTTTAGAGACAGGGGTAATTTGTTGTATAATTTAATAGGCATTATCAGAGCTCCATTAGCTACCAATGAGAGTCTATGATGGGGCATGTCTATATTGTAAGTGGGCCTTAAGAAATAATTGTTTATTTCTGATCTGTTGTGACAAATTTATCTCGATTATTTTTTAAATAACAAACACAGTTAAAAATATATAGACTAGCAATTATTAAGACGTCAAGTTCCGAGAATAAATTCCTGCAGGAGTAACGTGCATGTTTAAATGTCATGGTTCGAACTACTTTCTTTTGCAAGATGAAAAGTTCTCCGACTCTACTACTATTTCCCCAACATATTATACAGTAGGTTAACCTTGAATGTACATATCCAAAATAGTACATTTTCAAAATATTAAGACTGACATGGTTCCTTAGTTGCCATATAGAAAAACAAGTTATGTTAAGTTGATTTATTAAAGAATCAATGTGATAACCCCAGAATAAGAGAGAATCGATGTGAAGTCCTAAAAATTTTACTAAGTCATTTTGTTCTATACTTTGTCCATTGATTCTTATAAGTACACTTTCATCAAGATTTTTAGGTGTACATAAAAGGAGTCTTGTTTTGAGGTTATTAAGTGCAAGGCCATTGTCGACACAATAATTTTCTATAGATGAAACAACTGTTTTTAATTGTATACTTATATCTTTAAAATTATTTTCGGAAACTGATGCTATAGTATTATCTGCAAATAGAGTGAGTGATAAGAGTATTGTTAATCATATTGACATTAACTATATCATTAATAAATATTATAAATAAAAGAGGGCCCAATACACTTCCTTGGAAAACACCTGTGTGAGTAAAACAGGCAGAAGATTTAAATACTTCTCCATCATGCTTTAAATGAACTTCTTGTGACCTGTCGTTTAAATAAGATTTAATTCAGTTTAGGGGAGCACCTCTTATTCCGTATTTTTTAAGTTTATCCGCCAGAAACTCATGATTTACCTTATCAAAGGCACGAATTAAGTCAAAAAAAATAGTGGCTGACTTATGTTTTGTATTAAAGGTATTTAATACAAAATTTTAAAGTAATAAAACAGCACTCTGCGTAGACATACCTTTCCTAAACACAAACTAATTATTTGTAAGCAAGTTTTCAACCTGTAAAAAGTTACAATCTTACGTAATAAGCCTTTTCATAAAATTTAGAAAAAATTGACAACAGAACCACTCCTCTATAATTAGAAATTGCCATTGCATAAAGTATTTTTCCACAACTTCTAAATTCACATATCCAGACAAAATTCCATATACGGCAAACATTTGGATAGATTAACTCCACTGATAATCGTAGATAAAAATGAGAGTTTAAAATTTTTTTTTTGTTATTTCAAATATGATGTAGCACTAAAACTGGATGTTTGTTCTGACGCATGAAAAGATCGTAACTTAGAACATAAACTTTTTTCAGGCAAAAAACAAATTCATTGTAAAAAATTAGGGTCAACTTAATTCACCTAGTAATCTCTTCGGAATCCCTCTCCAACTATCGGGCGTAAGAAGCGAATTACAAACATTCTTGTGAAGTAGGTACTGTTGCATTTAAAAACATTGTGTATAAACGAGTTATAGTTCATAGTAAACACAAGTCATTCGTGAATTTTCAATTAAATTTCAACGTCTATCTCATTAATATTAAGTAATAAGAGAATTATTTGACCATGAAATTTTAAAAAATGCCATACAAAAAGTTTGTGTTGAAAAATTTCCAGTAAAATAAGCGAAAGTAACAGCAAAAATAAAGTCCCACGTTAATCAAATAATTTAGTTGAACAAAATCAACTTTGCGGGCAGCAAGTTTCCTGAACGGCTTATAAATATCCCCGTTTTCTTAGTATGTGGTTAGCAGGAGACGAAAGACCTCTTTGCTCTTTGAAATTATTACCTGGTCGTAAACATTTGCATAAATAATAATAATAATCTTATGTCAAATACAATCACTATTTGAGCTCAGTCGGCTTTGGAACGTGGGCCGTGGCAAACATGTGTAGTAGGCTTTGGTAGTGCTCAAGCCACTGCCAGCAAAACGTGCTCTCTAATAAGGATATTCGCCCGTCAAAACAGTGTAAGTGAACCCAGTCCATTGCAATTTTTCTAATTGTAGATAATTAAGATTTGTTACATTAAAATTATGCGATAATGAGCTAGCTAAATACTTTTGATTTGTGTCAGGTTTGTACTTTTAAATAAATAATTGCCAGGGAGTGCAACGCTTGATTAAAGCACTGTTGTTGTGCGTTTATGTATAATTGATAGCGTGTAATTAATGGTAATTATGGGTATTAAGGATGTAATTTCAGTAATAAATCGCAATTGTTTGAGTACTATAAAAAAATATTTTATGACAGCTGGAAAAAGATGTGTAATTTTAATTTACTAATAATGGTAATTACACAAGAAAAAACACGATATTGCAGCTCTCCCATACTTATAATATTAAGGATCAGCGAATAATTTCAGAGTATTGAAAATTTAAAGTATGAGGTATAATAAAAGTTGCAATTTATAATGAAAAAAAATTGTATATAATATGTTGAGTGACTAATATCCTTTTTTATGTACCAGAATTCGGAAAAAGGGCGTATATATATAAAAAAAATAGTCATTTAGAATATAGATCAATCGAAAATTCTGAGTTGGTCTAACTACAGTGTGACCCATTTCAAATGGAAACCTCTCTGTAAAAAATGTATTTATAATCCTATGTTAACGCTTTTTTTTTTAATGATAAACTATCGAAAACTCCACTTTATGACAAAAATTTAGAGATAAATTTCAATTTTCAAAGCCTTCTATGATTTATTTTCAATGTCGAAAATGGACAAATTTGATTAGCGATTTTTTTATTGAAATTTTAACTACACCACTGGATTCAGTAACCTCTCAAATGGGTAAATCCCGAGGTAAATCCCAAGTTTATCACAAAATTAATGTAGGCTCATAGTAACTTTTACTTGATTTTTTCTAAAAATCGAAGTAGCCCATGAAAAATAAACAAAAGAAAGATAAATTAAGTGAATAGTTTTAATAAACATAAGTATGAACAATTAAAAGTAATAATAATTAGATACCTATTAAATAAAAAAAATAACACATTGTACAACATTACACTAAAACTTCTTAATTTTTTGTAGCCTCTACAAGGCCGCCGTTTATTTCGATACACTTGTCGAATCGTTTTTTAATATTTTTTACGACATTCTGTAATTGTTGCCTGGTAACTTCTGCACAAGTTTGTCTTATTCTTGCACACAAATCTTCTCTATTACTCGGGCGTGACCTGTAAACTTTAGATTTTATTAAACGCCATAAAAGGAAGTCCATCGGTGTTAAGTCCGGGGATCGGGGTGGCCATTCAATTAACGGGCTACCACGACCTATCCAAAGATTAGGAAAGTTAGCATTCAGCCATCTGGTAACCACTCTGGCATTATGGACAGGGCTTCCATCTAATTGAAAATGTAGATTTACTCTTTCTTGTATTGGAAGTTCATGTAGAATATTCCAAAATTCATTTCTTAGGAACTGTAAAAACTGCATGCTATTCATATTACCTTCAAAAAAGAAAGGACCAATGATTGTTTCATTGAACAACCCACACCAAACATTAACTTTTTGAGAATATTGTCTTTTACAATTAATGACAAACTGTGGGTTTTCTATAGCTCAAAACCTAAAATTTTGTGACCCCGTTTGTTGTAAAAGTTGCTTCATCGCTGAATAAAATATTTTTATTAAAATTTCTGTTATTAAGATGCTCTCCTTGAGCCCACAAGGAAAACTCCATCCGTCTGTTATCATCACCAGGTTCCAACGTGTGTAAAAATTTGGGCTTGAATGGTTTTACCAAATTCTTTTTAAGGCATCGGCGAATATTTTCTCTAGGTAAATTCAAATCTAAGCTAGCTACTCTTACACTGGCGTTTGGATTGTTGTTAAAATAATTTAAAACTGTCTGCTCGTACCTGGTTCTTCTTTGTATATTATCTGTTCTTATAATACGCCGTGTCACAGCGCCACACTCATTAAAAATTTTGTTTATTTTATAAACAGTACTTTCAGTAATGTTGGGCCTATTCGGATGCCTGTTGTTGAATATCTCGCATATCTCTTTCAAAGTTCTGTCATTATCTCTTCTAAGGCGCACAAGTTCAAGTTTTTCCTGTACATTTAGATTATCCATAATTAACTACAAACTAATAAACTAATACTTGATAATAACTATCGATTAATTTTATAATTCAATAACAATGAATATGAGAATATGCGAATTTTAAAAATTTGACGTCTGACTATAAAATTTGTTTTCCATGGCACCCTATTATTATCTGCCATTACTCAATAAAAATGTAATATTTATTAAAACTATTCACTTAATTTATCTTTCTTTTGTTTATTTTTCATGGGCTACTTCGATTTTTAGAAAAAATCAAGTAAAAGTTACTATGAGCCTACATTGATTTTGTCATAAATCTGTCATTTTTCAATATTTTTTCATGGAACTTGGGATTTACCCATTTCAGAGGTTACTGAATCCAGTGGTGTAGTTAAAATTTCAATAAAAAAATCGCTAATCAAATTTGTCCATTCTCGACATTGAAAATAAATCATAGAAAGCCTTGAAAATTGAAATTTTTCTCTAAATTTTTGTCATAAAGTGGAGTTTTTGATGGTGTATTTTTTAAAAAAAAGTCCCGTCAACATCAGATAATAGACACAATTTTTACAGGGGTGTTTCCATTCAAAATTGATCGCACAACTGCCTACATTAATTTTGTCATAGCTCTGTCATTTTTCAATATTTTTTCATGAAACTTGGGATTTACCCATTTGAGAGATTACTGAATCCAGTGGTGTAGATAAAATTTCAATAAAAAAATCGCTAATCAAATTTGTCCATTCTCGACATTGAAAATAAATCATAGAAAGCCTTGAAAATTGAAATTTTTCTCTAAATTTTTGTCATAAAGTGGAATTTTTGATGGTGTATTTTTTAAAAAAAGTCCCGTCAACATCAGATAATAGACACAATTTTTACAGAGGTGTTTCCATTCAAAATTGATCGCACAACTGCCTACATTAATTTTGTCATAGCTCTGTCATTTTTCAATATTTTTTCATGAAACTTGGGATTTACCCATTTGAGAGATTACTGAATCCAGTGGTGTAGATAAAATTTCAATAAAAATTAATAATTAAAAATAAATCATAGAAGGCTTTGAAAATTGAAATTTATCTCTAAATTTTTGTCATAAAGTGGAGTTTTCGATGGTTTATCATTAAAAAAAAAGCGTTAACATAGGATTATAAATATATTTTTTACAGAGAGGTTTCCATTTGAAATGGGTCACACTGTATACTCTGTTAAGACAATTTTTTATCGGCACGTACGCCCTTCTGCTTTTAATTTTTCTAAATTTTGTTAAAATAGCGTATACGCTCTTTTGTCATTAATCACGGGATGTAGTTTAATTGCTTGAGCCCGTGTAAATATTCAAGATGAAAATGGATAACAAACGAGCGCTAGCCGCAAGAAAATAGTTACAATCGTGAAAATTACAGAATATATTGTATAATCACCCTTATTGAAAATAGTAAAGTATAAAATTTTCAGAAAAAAATATAGACCGTCTGTCTATTCCTTCTTACATGTTTTTAAGTTACACCCTGATTTTACGGCTGAAGAACTCACTAAAATTATTAAAGAAAGTTTTTCCGAAGCTGTTTGTGAACCCATGAACATTATTATTCCTCGTTTAAAGTTACAATTAATGAATTCAACGTTTCGGTTGCTTTCAACCCTAAGATCTGGCCGAAAGGTGTGTGGGTCAATAGGTTTTTTCACCCCCAAAAACAAATTCGTCTAGCCACTTAGAGTTTACTGTTAGTCCAGGAATCGTGAGTGAAAATGTTTTTAAAAATTAAGTTAATTCCACTGTATCTATTTTTGTTCAAAATGTTTGTAAAAAAGATGGTATAGGTTTGTTTCATGTTAATATTCAGTGCATCTCAAATAAGTTGGAAAAAATATCTCTTTTCTTAGATAAAATAAATTTTGACATCTTGTGTTTCTCTGAACACTGGTTGGATAATAATACCATAAATTCTTTTAGTTTTCCACATTTTAATCTGGCGACTTTTTATTGCAGAGAAACAAATAAGCATGGTGGCGTCGCAATTTTTGTGAAAAATATTGTAAAATTGAAACAATTGCAGGTTAATGAATTTTGTAGTCAATTCAATGCAGAATTTTGTGCTATTGAAATTTTGAATATTAATTGTGTTCTGATTAATGTATATAGATCACCCTCTGGGGACATTAACATTTTTCTTGACCTTCTGGAACAATTATTAATACACTGCTCAACCAAATATTGCAAAATTATATTAGTCGTAGATATTAATGTTAATCATCCTCTTTATCAGAATTAATTTACCTCACTTCTTCTTTTGGCTTGGTGGCCACAGTATCAGACTACACCAGAATTACATCACATACCATGACCTGTATTGATAACATTTTTTCTAATTTAGCTGATGATTGTTATGAGACTGGGGTAATTGATCCTTGTCTGTCTGATCATCTGGGTCAGTTTATCAATATAAAAGCCAACAAAGATGCCACTGGTCATATCTGGAGAAGAAGCATTAGTAAGGCAGACATTGATAAGCTCAAACACTCTTTAAAATAATGTCGATTGGGGTTTATTTGAGAATTTGAATTATAACGTAAACTTTCTAGCAGAGTTTTTAGTAAACACTTATTCATCTCTTATTGAAAATCATTTTCCACTAAAAAAATGCAAAATTAATCACAATCCACCCGTTCAGTGGTTTAATGACTCACTCAGAGATATGAGGGATACACTTTATTGTATAAAGACTATTTCAAATTGCACCAGGGATTTCAATTTGTATAATATTTTAAAAAAGGATTATAAATTTATGTTAGTTGAAGCTAAAAAATCTGCATATGAAGGTTTCATCAACAATTCTAACAATAACGCCCGCGACAGCTGGAAACTGATCAATTTCGAAAGTAATAAATCAACATCTAATTCTTCTGAACACACTATCTCCCCAAACTCTTTTAATACATATTTTTCTACTATAGCCGAACAGTTTATTAATGCCTTACCTGTTGCGAACATCTCTGTAATAGATCACCTGAAAAAACTACCTCAAGTCACATCATCTTTTTTTCTTGAACCAGTTTCGGTACATTAAGTAGCCGAGGCAGTAAAAACTTCAAAAGATTCTAATTGAATGACATTTATGATATAAATAGTCGAATTCTTAAAGAAACCATTGATATAATTCTACTGCCTCTTACATGGCTTATCAATGCTTATATTAGTGAAGGTCATTTTCCAGATGTGCTTAAGGTTGCGAAGGTTTTACCTCTTTTTAAAAAAGGAGTTATTAACACTATCTATAACTACCGGCCCATTTCTATAATTCCTATTTTTCAAAAATTTTTGAAGTCATTCTCAAAAAAAGGCTTGTCAATTATCTTGAGATTAACTCTTAAACTGCGGCCAATTTGGCTTCCGAAGTAAATGTTATACCACGAAAGCGGTTTTTAAAATAGTCAGAGACATAGTCGAGAGCCTTGAGGACGGTAAGCATGTGTCTGTAAGCCTGTGTGATTTTTCTAAGGCATTCGACTGTGTCTCACATGAGTTTCTTGTAGAAAAATTTAGCTTTTATGGCCTAAGAGATTTACCTCTGAATCTGTTCAATTCCTATCTGAATCATAGACAACAATCTATTGCTATTAATAACTTTAATTCAGAACTTTTAACAATAAGGCACGGGGTGCCTCAGGGCTCTGTGCTGGGGCCCCTTTTGTTTATTTTATACCTGAACGATTTCTTTCATTTTATGTCTCCAATGAAATGCCTTGCGTATGCCGATGACACCTCGATTTTGGATTTTAAATCTAACATTAGTAATTAAAATAGGGACAGCATTAGTTGCGTACAGCAAGCTAGTAATTGGTTTTCTTCCAATAATCTTAAACTCAATGAAGATAAGACTCAGAGACTCGTTTTTTCTACAAACAACTTAGTAGTAAAAGGTGACAGCATAAAAATTATTGGCGTTGTCTTGGATGACACCCTTAGCTGGTTCCCACCCCAGCAAGCTGCCAAGCATTATATTTCTGTTTCGCAGACAGAAAAATATCATCTTAAGAAATTGTTATTTCGCTCTATTCCATTTTCACATTAGTTACGCAATTCTGCTATGGGGTGGCTCAACTCATGAAAATATTTCGGTTACAAAAAAGAGCAGTTAGGTTAATTGACAATGCCGGATGGAGTGACCATTGTCAATCAATTTTCAAAAAACTAGGTATAGGGCCAGTTCCCTGTTTGTATATGTACACCACATTATTTGATTCCACAAGAACATAGATTACTTTTCGATTAATTCTGATTTTCACAATTATGACACGAGGGCTGCCACTCAACTCAGAAAAGCTAGGCTTAGACTAACAGAATCAATCAATAATTCGTTAAATCTCCAACTATATTATCATATTCCTCATGACTTAAAATCTCTAAGTTTTAATTCTTTTAAGTACAAAATTAAACAGCATTTTCTAAAGTACTGCTTTTATCCCGTTAGACGAATTTTTTACTACCCAATTTTAATTTTATTATATAGCCAACTTTTTGTATGAATTACTATAAAATTTGTCCTCCAACTTGTTTGGGATGCTCTGGTCTGGGTGTGGTAATTCTACCCCGTCTTATCTTTTATTTTGTAATTTCCTGTTACATTTTTTTTGTTTTACTTTATATTATATGTTGTTATATACATTGTGACTGTTTTATATATTATACTCATATATGTGTTTAATTATGGTGTTCTGTACCATATATTTTGTGACTTGCCAAAAACAAATTTTTGTACTCTTGGTCAAATAAATCTATTCTATTCTGTTCTGCTCTGTTCTGCTCTGTTCTGCTCTGTTCTGCTCTGTTCTGCCCTGTTCTGTTCTGCTCTGCTCTGCTCTGGTCTATTCTATTCTATTCTATTCTATTCTATTCTATTCTATTCTATTCTATTCTATTCTATTCTATTCTATTCTATTCTATTCTATTCTATTCTATTCTATTCTATTCTATTCTATTCTATTCTATTCTATTCTATTCTATTCTATTCTATTCTATTCTATTCTATTCTATTCTATTCTATTCTATTCTATTCTATTCTATTCTATTCTACTCTACTCTACTCTACTCTACTCTACTCTACTCTACTCTACTCTACTCTACTCTATTCTATTCTATTCTGTTCCATTCTGTTCTATTCTATTCTATTCTACGAGGGCCACACCAAAAATTTCGCTTAATATGTATGGCGGAAGAATAAAGTTTTAGAAACATTTATTAGCCCAGTTGCCAGGGGTTTTAAGTCGGAATTAATTGTTACCTCGCTATTTTTTTCATGAAAGGCTATTTTTATGCTAGTAGAAGGTGACTCAAAAAAGTTTACCAAAATTTACCCCCTCGAACCCATATAAACAACCATCTGAAACGGGAAAATTCAGTTTTTTACTAATATCTCGAAAAATGATGAAAAATTAAAAAATAATAAATAAATAAATAATAATAAATAACACCACAGGTAATTACGACCCCCTTTATCCCGGAAGGCTCTAGAAGAGCCTTGTGTGGGAGGGGGCTACACATTTAGAGACAAGGGACACACACCCAATATCCGTCTATAGTGCAAAAAATCCCTCTCACAGTATTTTCCACTGCCACGACCGGGGATCGAACCCGGAACTTTTGGGCGAGAAGTAAGTGCGCTCACCTCTCGACCACCAGCTATCCAAATGGATAGCATCACGTGACAGAGCGGGAAATTTTACAAAAAAATAGTATAAAAGCTTTTTTAAATACATTTTTCCCTTAACATGAGAAATTCTTACAGTTCGCTCTCAATATGTCAAGCGCGTCGCACAGGGAAATGAAGCATTTCTCGACCGTCGTTACATAATAAAGACAATTTGTACCCACTAAAAACGAAAAAAAAACATTTAATAGACAAGGGACCGACGGCTTTACATCCGCTCCGAAGGATGGTATATCCCCTATACAACCCTCCCCTAATGTTGTATAGCTTCCGCGCATTCACTGGTATACAAGCCGCTGGAAGATGTATGAGGCGAGGATGCGGTCTTCGTTGTGAACACGAACGGTACCTCAGGTTTGGGAAAAATAAAATTATTTCAGCTAGAGAGTTTTATATGAGACTCTTGAAGCCTTCCGTGCACTTAATTTTATTTGATTTGAGTTCGGGGTGGATAAACTTGAAAAGGCTGGAAAGGGCCAAAAGCTTCGCCCTGTATACTGTCAGAGCTGGATTCGCACTAGAGTTTAATCTAATTTGATTTAATTAACACTTTACTGAATATTATTTCAGTTGGCAGTGTCGAAAGCTACACCCTGTATAGTATAGTAGCTCGACTTTAAATTGAACACTTCAGTTTAGAACGAAATTAACAAATGATTTATTTCGGTTAACACACAGAGTTGAATATTTAAATAGTAAAATCAGATTTTTATTCACAAAAATTTTATTTAACGTATCGACACTTGAAATTTGCCTGAGTCGGGTTTGTTGTATTGTATTTAAATAAAATTTGTTATTTATTATTTGAGAAAATTCACTTAAAAACTAGGGCCGTGAAGGCGATTTTATTTCACTTAAAAAACTAGGGCCGCGAAGGCGATTTAAAATGTAGCACTGGGGCTGAATAATAATATTAAAAAACTATTTTTTACTAGGTGTTGCCTAGGAAGAGGGCGCGGACACTAGAATGTTTATCGCGAACTGGAAGAAACTATTGCTAGATATATCGGAAGACACAACTTGCCGGGGGCTTGGCACGCTCCCGTATTTATACTAGTGATGGAGCACGACGCTCACTGGGAGCTGGAAAAGCCGGAAAGGGAGCCAGACCATCATATGGCGCTCGAATTATGAAATATTGTGCAATAGTTGCTGAAATTATGGAAAATTGGGTCAAAACTTATATCATTAAATCGGCTGTAGCAAATGGAATAATTTGATAATAATATGTCAGCGGAATCTAATTCGATTTAAGAAATATGAGCTATAACTGTCTGAAAATTGGTTAAAATTTGAATTGGTCCCGTGAAGTAGCATTGCTAGTCGTAACTTTAATCCATATTTATTGTTATATTAAGCCATATTGAGGGTATCAGATTGTCTGCGTCGAGCAGAGCGAGTTCCAGATTTAGGGTAAGAGGAATAAAGATAGGGAAGAGTTGCTAGCAACTAATGGGAACACGTAAACTGGACTGAATTTTTGAATGAGCGTTTTCTGGGCTGACTGGGGAGATAAATGAAAGACGTTTTGAGATATTTTTGGAAATCGAAATTGGACTTTGAATTGAAGCGAAAGGGATGTGTAGAATTTTTTGGGAAGTGAAATAAATTATTCTAAATTGAGATTTGGGGAGGCATTTGAAAGTAAATTAAGATTAAGGGGGAGGGGGGGGGTCTGTATTTTTTAGGACGATCCTTTGTAAGTTTCTTTCTATAATTTGATGAGTTTTGAGGTTGGGGTTTTTTTGACGTTACATTTAGACTATTCGGGAATTATAGATGTGACGTGAATTTTCTCAGAAATATTATATGAAAATTGGGGTTTTTGAGTTACCCAGGTGCTTTAGTGATTTTTTATATGTTTTGCCAAGTTGACCATAATGATTTAATTATTTGTCAAATTTTAGTGATTTTTCGTCGGCCATCTTGGTAATATGGAGAACGTACGGTAACAGTTGGAACGGTCACCCATCCAACTACTAACCGCGCCTAACGTTGCTTTACATCGCATATCGAAGTATGTACATAGTAAAGACGCAACTACGCTCGCCTCCACGGAGATATAATTCATTTAAATTATGTTCCATATTAATAAATGGGTTTCAAATTAATCTGAAGCTACATAACGATGTAACTAAAACGATAATAGATTTGCAAATTTTACCGGATTCTTCTTATATGAATGAAATTTTAATTTTTTTTTTTATACATTTATTTAACGTCGGCCTATTTTCGCTACTGAGGCCTAACACCGACGCCTGTAGACGAGCTACCCCCAACCAGGAATTTTGCCGAACCTCTTCCCTTAAGAAGAGTAGGGATCTTGTACTTGCCTAACATTTAATAGACAAGGGACCGACGGCTTTACATCCCCTCCGAAGGATGGTATATCTTCTATACAACCCTCGCCTAAGGTTGTATAGCTTCCGCGGAAGATGTGTGAGGCGAGAACGCGGTTTCCGTTGGAATGGTCACCCAACCAAGTACTAACTGCGCCTGTCGTTGCTTTACATCGCATACCGAAATATGTACATAGTAAAGACGCACCTACGCTCGCCCCGAAATTTTAATTAAACTGCGAAATATCTCGGAAGGATAGCGAAAACATATAAAATATATTCCGGCTGATTTGCGAGGTTTAAAATTCACATTAGTATTTCAATACCATTGTTTGAATGTTGTATGAAATTTGCACCTTTTTACTTGCTTTTCATTAGCTCACAATGTAATATTTTTATTCAGTTTTCACAATGTTTGTCTCCGAATCTAGCATCCTATATTTAGCACACTTTCTGACATAATCAATTGATGAAATTTTGCACATTTATTAAAATCGATGACAATACAGTATTCCACCGTTACTTTTGCAAATATCCGCACGTAGGGGCGCGGGGGTGAAAACTGAATGTTTGTTCTCAAATCTTGCATCCTTTATTTAACACACTTGAGGTCTGGCCACCCTGAATACACATACAATATTTGAGCAAAATCGATGTAATGGCTCTAAGTTTGACCACAGACGGCAGACAACGCGCCAATATCCATTGGCTGGATGTCGGTCTCGATAACTAGGGCCGAGTAGGACTACTACTCATTGCTCCTAGATTATCTCTATAGACCTGGACCGGCCTTCGTGATAGGTGGGCCCGCTTACTTCTACCAGACCCAGCTCGCAAATGCGAGATGTGTCGTGGTATTTTCTGCGGACCTCCCCTGTTCCTGGCTGTTGAACCTCGCTGGCTGAGGTCTCTTCTGGCGCTCTTCTTGTCTTGATATTTTCTTTCTTCGCCAGCTTGTCACCCCCGGGGGTAGTCACCGGTCGAGTTGGGTTTAGGAAGTTTTGGCTGGGACTGACTGCCGGTACGTAGGACATCAATTGATATCCTACCCCGGATCATCGGAAAGGTAAGGATATGAGCTGTGTAGCTCGGGAGTGTGGAGACCCTAAGTACTTATTTTAGCACTTTCGGACTCCACGGAGCAGGTGGGACAACGGGCGTTGGACGGTATGTTGTCCGGCGCCCGCAAGGAGGTTGGGTTAGGGTAGAAAAACGTCATGTCTCTGGTAGTGGTGATCCGTCCTGGGGTATCTGAAGCAGATCGGTTAGCGGGAAATATAAGTTATACTCACCCGTTGTCCAGTAGCTGTACCCTCGGCCGTTTATGCCTCGGGGCGTCGGCAGGGTCATAATCAGTGGCCTGTCTGATCAGCGGGTTCCCATGCTCCTCGGCTTGGGCGTACAGCTTCTTCGCTCGTTCCCGGATGACTTCAGTGACCGTGGTGTACTCCAGGTCTCTGACGATATCTGCGGTTCTCACGTACCATGGGGCGTCGACTGCCGTCCTGAGGGCCATGTTTTCCACTGCCTGGATTTTCTTCATGTAGGACTTTGCCTGGTAGCCCCACGCTACCGAGGCGTACGTCAGCTGCGGCCTGATGAGGGTCTTGATAAGCGTGAGCTTATTCCTCAAGTTGAGACGGCTCCCGTTTCCCATCATCGGGTAGATGAGGGCTCTCGTGCGTCGGGCCTTGGCTGTGTAGCGTCCGTGTTCTGTCTCCACGTTAGGCTTCTGTCCATGACCACGCCAAGGTACTTGACGGTGTCGTGCCATTGGATGTCCTCGCCGTTCATGGAGACGTGTCCTGTGGGAATTTCTTTCCGCACTCGTCTGAAGAGAATGGCTTGGCTTTTGTCGGCGTTGACGGCGACTTTCCACTTCGTGCACCATTCTTCCAGGAGTGTGGCCGTTTCCTGGAGTTTTATGGTTGCGTTCCTGGCTTTCCAGGATCTGGCAATTATTGCTGTGTCGTCTGCATACAGGGCCAGGGCTGTGTGGTCGGTCCTGGGGAGGTCTGAGGTGTAGATAGCGAACAGGTGCGGTGACAGCACCGAACCTTGCGGGACTCCCGCCTCCACGGTCCTGTAAGTGGAGAGTTGGTCCGAGATTTTCACCCTTAGCTGTCTGCGGTGCAGGTAGGACCTCACTAGTTTGACGAGTTCGATGGGGTAACCCATACTCATCATTTTAACTAGGAGGCCGTCGTGCCAGACCCTGTCGAACGCTTTGGCAATGTCTAGGAACAGCGCCGCGGTGACTTGCCGCTGGTTGAACCCCTTAGTAATCTCCTCGGTGAGGCGAAGTACTTGGAGTTCGGTGGAATGTCCTGTTCGGTACGCGAACTGTTCATCCGGGATGATATTCAGCTCTTCTGTCTTTTCTGTAAGCCTCTTCAAGATGACCCGTTCTGCAACCTTGCTCATGGCTGGGTGGAGGCTGACAGGGGCAGACAACAGACAGACATCGTCTAAAAACCACCATTGGCTTCAGGAGACCTGAAAACGTGTACATTCATTAAAAATTCAAAATCGATTTTTGTACAATCACTTCCCTGTATACCACGTATATGGGAAAGCAAAAATGTACGAAGTTTGCCCAAAAAAAAGTAAGATAGCTATCGTGAAGTACGAGTCAAAAATGTTCGGAAAATTAGTAGTTTGGTCTTATATTGTCCTTTGAACTTTGTCCTTTCGTGAACAAATTCTGATTCTCTGACATGTCTACTTATCTTCCTAGCTTAACAAAAAGACAACAGATAAAAGAATTGCTGATGTACTTTCTATAGAAAAAGACATTTTTAAACCTCATTGATTTCATTTGTTGTGAGTTAAAGCCTTCTAATAGACAAAAACTAGAACTATAATGCTATATATGGTAAGCCTAATGGTAGATGTTTTGAAATTAATTATACGTCATACAGGAAGACTGGACCGTAATGTGGCTGTTTAAATTATATACTACCGATAAATACTTTTAATGTTTATAAATATTGTTAGGAATAATGTTTATATACACTTTGACTTAGCAACATCCTGGGAACTATTTAGTGCAATAAAATGTGCAATAATAATCATAAAAATTAATATGAAAGATTGTTAATTTGTTATAATAAAGATTAAAAATATCCTTTTAAATGCACGTGTTTATACATTTTAACGGCTCTCTTTTATTACTATGTTAAATCGTAGAAAACAAGACATTTATCTATTTCATAAACTTTAACTGTTATTGATATGGACGTAATGTAATTTTAAATAGTTTTAAAAAGTTGTAATCGGGCGTGGCCGACTGAGAGTATCTGTTTGATCAACATCCTAGTGGATTATGTCAGAATTCACTATCACGTGGTAAGTACTATTAATGTTAAGTAGGATCCAATGTATTTGTATTTTTGTTGTTTTAAATGTATTTGCAGTCGAATTGTTTTTTAAATTAAAACTGACATATTTTCGAATCTACTAAAATCATTCAAAATTGATATTAAATATCAAAAGCGCAGTAGTTCAATTTTATGAGAAAAACATCGATAATCAGTTGCAGGGAAGTTACTTAAGCCAGCTTAAACGAATTAAAAATTTATTTCTTATATAACCTTTATTTTTATAGACAAATATTGGAAAAATTAAGACTTCCATTTGGATGAAGTACTCACATATTTATAAAGTTGAAGTTGTCCTAATTTTAATCGATTGCAGCGCAAATAATAATTGAATGATAAAGATATTTTAAATGAAACCATCATATATATTATATTATTAAATTTATTCAGCAGATAAATCCTGTGGAAACGATTATTGAAACAATTGTAGCCGAGGAAATTATTCCCCAAATAAATTTAATGGGAGATGAAAAACCAGCCCCAAATCAAGTAAGTTAAATAGCTACAAAAAGTGATAAAAACAATTATATAATTTCAATCTTCATCACCATCATCATCATCATCCTTCTGGAACCTATCATTGTTGAAACAGTTTTCTCCCTCATATGCAAATAATTCGGTACAAACAATCTCATTCGAGTAGCATTTGCAGGGAGGTGAACATCTTTTTTGCATACACATTTGGTTAAATATTTTCATTGGTGTATTTAATAGATTTTCGGTCAAGGCTGGTGAATAGCTGAAACATAAGATATAACTTAAAAAGTGTATTTATCGAAGAAAGAATAGTTTTTCATACCTATTTTTCTCAAAATTCCATCCGTAAGTTGCAGGAGAAAGGTGGTTTTGATAACTCAAATTACACTTACTCCGTACAAACGCATGGTAATTGGCTCGTCTCAAGTATGGAATTAATGATGCCTTTGTAGGTGCAAGCAAGTCATTAGTAATCTGTTTCTTCGAGAATAACTGATATCGGAGTGTTTCGATATGCATGTGACCTTAGTTCTAGGACAGAACACTTGACATACAAATTTCTATAGTGCAGAAATATTTTTATCGCTTATAGCGTTCTAATTCTGAAGGCATCTGAGTGCTGCTAAAACTTCTTGATCTGCATTAAGGAACGCGTTCAAAAGGTCTTCTTTCCCTTTTTGTAAAATGTGCCGGATGTATCTGAACCCGATATTGCATGGAATGCAAATAACGCGGCCTCTCTGCTTGGTCCAAGCGCTTTATATATGGGAGTAAGTGGAATCATGCTATACTTTCTCCAACCCCAGTATGGAAATGGGCTGCATTGGAGAAGTGTTCACACTGACTTAAAGCTATAATAGAGAAATCGGTATCTGTTGATAATATGTGAACACACTTTTTTGCTTAGCCAAAAACAAGGAGTGGAGCGAAATTTTCAATTTTCAGCTTCCTCCTGATCGGTGACCAAATCAGAGTATTCAGCTTCAAAAGACATTAAAATCTTCTCCTTCAGAGAAACTACTACTTTTAGAAGTTTTTCTCTTGCGCAACAGATTTTTTTTGCCTAATAACCGATCAGTTCAGTTTTAGTCTCAATATGGGATAAATGTTTTCTCATTGGAAGTTTCTTAATTTTCATTGTGGGTATGATCTAATAACACATTTGACTTGCATTTCGATTTTCCCGAGTCACCTTTTTAAGAGAATCCAAACACACTATGTATCTCATTATACTTCATGTATCTGGTAAATAATTTATCGCAGAAATTTGTGGATAAATCAGCACGACCTTGGAAACCTTGGAGTTCTGCATAGCATCAATAATTACAACATCAGCGGATTCTGAAGCATGATTTTTAATCTCAATATTTTCAGCGCGGAAGTTTTCTAACAAATTCAGCAATTAACTTTTTTTTAACAAAATTGCAACATGCTTTGAGAATTGAACATCGATCGAGGCACTGGAGAGAGTTCATATTTACAAATAATGTTTTTCAAGTCGATTTAGGGACGTGTTCGGGTGGCAATGAGAATTCGAATGAAAAGGGATCGATCTTCTTTAACTTCTAGTGAGATTGTTTTAGCACCTACTTTCAATTTTTTCAAATTATTTCTGAAGGTTGTTTTTCTTCACTGTGACCCAGATACTGCCGTTTGCTCAATTTCCCCCATTCGATCTACATCATTTTGAACCTTTTCTAGAAACACAATTGAAGTTGACAAGCAGATTAGATTATTTCCTTCATATGTAAAAGGGTTACAGGTTGATTTCAGTGCAGAAAGGAACTCCTTAATATTTCGGTGTCATATCACGCGTTCCCAGTAGCGCAATATATTATTGTTATGTAGCCTATTGCCGGCGTTGCCGGGGCGTATATCATAATAAAATATACTAATATAATAAAATATGATAATATGAAATATAAGGGCATGTAATATTTGCGCAAAATAAGTAATTTTACTGTTATTAAGCAACATTCGTCTATACGCAATGCGGGATTTGCTAACCTTACAAAAAACCTGTGGCAAGAATCAGACTAAAAATTGACAACTCTGTCTTTAAGTACATAATCTACTAACCTTTCTTAACAATTTGAGGTATAGGAGATACTTCCTTCGCGAAAACCGCCACGGCTCTCATTTTTTTACAGTAGCCAAGGCACTAAAATATTTTTGTAGATTTTGTGATCAGAACATAAAAGTGGTAAAAAAAATAAATATAAACTGAACACAGAACAATTAAGGTTTAAACAATACCCATATGTATACCGGGTGTAACAGGATCATGGTATACCCCCTGATTGAAATTTAGGATATACTACATATATAATAGGCGGCACTTTTTGACATACAATTGATTTTTTTTCACTTCCGATTTCGTCGGAAGTGAGACTAACTTTCGATTTTTAAATAGAATACCCTATATATTATTGCATTTTTGAATTCTGCATAATTTTCTGAATCCAACGATGCCAAATAAATGGCATTTCAAACATCAATTTTTTTTTTGTAATATAATTTTTAGTTTTCCATTTAAGTGTGCCATGACGGTTCCGATTTATTCTAAATGACCCGTGTAATGCTACAAAATCTAAGTCCCGTTAAAACCACTAAATTACGTGATTTATGAGCAAATAGAATTCACCAAAATTGTTTTTGGGGCAAAACTCAATTTTTTCAAATCAGTACCGTGGTACCATTTATTAGTACTATTAGTAAGGAATTTATTCATATGTCGTATTAAAATGTGCGATAAGTACAAATAAAATTACAGCTAAAAGACAATAAGAAAATACAATTTTATTCTAATTAACTTGTTACACATAAGGTGGTTTTGGAATATGAAAAATTAACTGAAAACATTACAACAGTTGTTCAAATGCTGTCCATTAACATCAATGCACTTCTGAATTCGCATAGCTGTTTCTCGAAGAACGTTCGCCAATTGCTGGGCCGTTATGCTATTAATTGCTCGTCTTACTCGCAGCTTCAGGTCTTCACGGGTTTTAACGGCGGTTGCATAGATAATATTTTTTAAATGACCCCAAACAAAGAAATCAAGGGGCGTTAAATCAGGTCACCTTGGAGGCCACCTCACAGGACCATTCGTCGAAATTACGTTTTCTCCGAATCTCCGTTGAAGGTAATCAATTGTTATTCTTGAATTATGGGGAGGAGCGCCATCTTGTTGTAAATACATTCCGTGTCCTAAATCTAAAGGTAACTCATCTAAAATGTCCTCAATCTCATTTTCCAGGAAGAGGTTCTTCAAATATTATTGGACCAACGATTCTACTACCAATTATTCCAAGCCAAACATTGAAACCGGACCGCACTTGAAAGTTACCCTCCCGTAATAAATTTTGATTTTCTTGTGACCAATATTTTATATCTTGTCTGTTAATCCCAAATTTGTAAACCTAGACACGCCTGAAAATAAAATCGGTCCCAAAAAATCATTGTTTGACTGCACGTTACTATACAAAATCCAGTTGCAATATTCCATCCTACGTTCGTAATCACTTTCGAGCAAATGCTGGTGCAATTGGTATTTAAAAGATCTATAGTGGTATCTGTGCAAAATTCGGCTTACTGTTTGGTGACTGATGTCCAATTCAAACCCAACTTGCCTTAAAGAATCAGTCTTATCAACTTCTATTCGAGCCAAAACATTAATTTCCGTTCCTCCGTCAATAATGAAGTTTATTTTGTTATCATTGTTGGGCTCTCTTCGGAATTGGTTTTCAACACGTTTAAAATAATTTCTCGCTGGACATTGTCTCAGGATATCGTTGGGCATAAAGATCGGTAGCCGCAACTGCATTTCTTTTACATTCCCCATAAATAATTAACATGTCCACTTTTTCATCTTGTATAAATTTGCAATATTTTGAACACAATTAACAAGAATTTTAGACAATTTTTAAAGACACAATAAAAACACCATTAAACCAACAAATGTTTGACAAGCTAAATATTTCATTGTTTTCAAAGCCACCTTAGTTACTTCTTAACATTTAATTAGAGCAAAAATGTATTTTCTTATTTTCTTTTACCTGTAATTTTGTTTGTATTTATCGCACATTTTAATACGACATATGAATAAATTCCTTATTAATAGTACTAATAAATGGTACCCTGGTACCGATATGGTTTCATGTGAAAAAAATTAGTTTTGCCCCAAAAACAATTTTGGTGAATTTTATTTGCTCATAAATCACGTAATTTAGCGTCATGGCACACTGAAATGGAAAACTAAAAATTATATTATAAAAAAAATGAATGTTTGAAATGTCAATTATTTGGCATCGTTGGATTCAGAAAATTATGCAGAATTCAAAAATGCAATAATATATAGGGTGTTCTGTTCAAAAATCGAAAGTTAGTGTCACTTCCAGCGAAACCGGAAGTGAAAGAAAAATCAATTGTATGTCAAAAAGAGTCGCTTATGATGTATGTAGTATATCCTAAATTTCATCAATTACCTTCAAAACTAAAGGAGAAAAGGGGGGTATATCATGATCCTGTTACACCCGGTATTTGTTGGTATTATGTCCGATATATCAAAAAATATTACAGCTAGACGTATCAATTCTTATATATTTAAAATCAGGGAAAGAATATATAAAAATTAGTTTTAAATTTTAAAAAAAAAAACAACCTTCATTGTTATATCACGTGACCTATGCAAGCAATTTTTTTTTTAATTCTGTAGTCAAAGTAAAAATCACATTGTTCTTATCAAGTAATCCGTGGAATAAAAATTGGAAAATAATTGACTGAAGTATTTTTGTTGATAGAAACATTTAACAAAATTATCGGAATACCGAAATATATTATAAAAGCAAATTATATTTTTCATTCTTCCACCAATTCGCCATTTTTTCGCAACACTTATCAAACAATTTTCGTTCATTCACGGTTATTTTTCCGAGTTGTTCTTGGGTAATGGTTGCAAATGTTTCAATTATTCTAGCGTGTGGTTCATCAATTGACTGCGGTCTTGGCTTATAAACTACTGCTGCTTTAGTGTACCCCACAGAAAAAAGTCGAGTGGCGTTAAGTCCGTGGATCTTGGCGGCCATTCAATAAGAGGTACTGTTTCGACTTATCCACCGACTTTCATCCCTTACCACTACTGAGTTATGCATTGAAGACCTAGCTAAAGGAAATTTTAAATTCTGTCGTACTTGAATTGGTAAGTCATGTAGTGCATCCCAAAACTTTCCAATTTTCCAGAAAGTTCAATAATACACGTTGATTCAAATTACTCTTAGAAAAAAAGGACTCTGCACTACACGTTTATATTTTCTGAGTACTGCCTCTTTGCGTTTATGATCCAATTAGGATTTTCGGCAGACCAGTACTGTTTGAAACGATACCACTCCATTTGTTGTAAATGTAAATGAACAAAATTTCCTTTAAAGTTCCTGTTGTTCAGATATTCTCCCCTTGGACTACAAACAGAATTCCAATCTTCTTTCCTCATCTCCCTGTTTCAGAGTATGTAAAATTTTCGGTTTAAATGGTTTTATTTTGTTTTTTTGTAATCCACTTTCTGATGTTTTCTCTTGGGATGTTTAAGTCTAGACTGGCTGTTCTCAAGCTCGAATACGGATTATTGTAGAAACATTTCAATATTCACTCATTATTTCTAATTTCCCGGCATGGATTATTTCTGTTTTTAAGAATATGCTTTGACACACCGCATGTTTCTTTGAAAATTTTATTTATAGATGTACAGTATTGCTGCTCACTGGTCTATCAGGACATTTATTATTAAATTTTTTGTTAGCATCTTTTACGGAAAGAATATTATCGCCAACAAAAAGCACAACTTCAATTTTGTCTCTCAAATTTTTCTTGCTCCATAATCACACCAATAAGTTATAAAATGTTTACAATATTCTTGTACACAACTCAACTCTGACAGAACTAATGCTTTAAGTGATTTTGGTGACATTTTCAATAGTTTTCCAATTTTTATTCCATGGATTACTTGATAAAAATAAATAAAATAACAATTACAACGTGATTTTTACTTTAAGCACAGAATTATTTATATGCAATATTTCTCTGTGAAATTGTACACGGGCCCATTTCAGAGGGAGCTTAATCCAGTGGTGTACTCAAGATTTTTTATTAAAAGATCGTTGGTACTATTTCTAGAATTTTCACCCTCAAAAAATTACATAGTAGGCCTTGGTTTTTGTTAAAAAAAAATGTGACACTTTATCCTAAACTGCAGTATCCTATGTTCTACATTTCAAAAAAAGATTGTCAATATCGGACGGCAGATAAAAAATTTTTGGGGGTGTCCCACTTTCAAGTGGATTACGACCCTACAACTTTTACGAATTTTTTCTATCTCCAATAATAAATAACTCAAATAAAGGGAGGAGTCAAAATATAGTGAACAACCCTTTACATATTAGAACTCATTAAGATGATAAAGAAAAAATCGGCAGCTACTGGAAGCGGCTGGAACCTCCCTACTAGGTGGATCTTTGAAGCCGAAAAGAGCATTAAATTGTATGACAAAATGGCACTAAACGTAATCCGATCTCATCCTATAACCTTTTCAGATCTTCTGGGGCACTAAAAGAACCCTCAACTCAATGAATTTACAATCATCTATGGGAGTTATTACCTACATTATCGCTCGTTGAATAATATACTATTAGGATATTAACAACATCACTTGAACGACTAAGAAAGTCTAGTTATCCTAAATACTACAGATTTGTAAAGCAACAAACTGAAAATTGGTAAAGTGATAATCTTAATAAATCCACCAACGAAGGTACAGAAAGCATGTGATATTGATATTGTTACATCTACCTTTAAAGTTTGTGACAATCCACTAAAAGTTGCCGAAATCTTATTAACATGACATGACACCAACGTTATTGGATGACAAACGATGACAATGACAATCGTCAAAATTTTCTCATTGCAATCCGATCGCTCGCGGCTGTCTTTGTTAAATGAAACATTAGCATTTCAGTAATTTTACTAGATTTTAGAGGA
Organism: Leptura quadrifasciata; assembly: GCA_963675555.1. NCBI lineage: Eukaryota > Metazoa > Arthropoda > Insecta > Coleoptera > Cerambycidae > Leptura > Leptura quadrifasciata. Next base: position 83,800,128 of record OY776679.1, on the reverse strand, counting down.
ATATTTGTAGTTTAATTCTTCGATTTGCCTGTATATATATTTAAAAACGGCACTAAACGTAATCCGCTCTACTTCTAGAGCAGTGAAGAAACCCTCACACGTGAATTGACACGTAATGTGACGAGTTTCACGACGTAACAGCTACGCACATCGATCATGTCATGCGAAATATGATGTATGCCTAATATTTGCTTTGTTTTTAATTTTTTTCACGGAAACCAAATCGAAAGAGTAGAAGTGTGATATATCGTTGAAATCAGAGTTTTAAGTGCTTTTCAATGGTTCCATTGCAAATTGAGAGTAATTATAAAATAAACAACTTGTTGCGTAAAAATGGCACTAAACGTAATCCGATCTCAGCCAAAACCTTTTCTTCTGGGGCACTAAAGAAACGCACATGCAAAGTTTCATTCAAATCCGTTCAGTAGTTTCGGCGCTATCGTGCTAACACACATACACACACACAGACATTTTTCAAAAACCACTTTTTTGGGTTCCTAGGAACTCAAAACGTAAAGATTTGATGTTATCTCAATTTTTGTTTTTGAACCAATTTTAGTAACCTCTCACAATTTTATTGTGGAGAGGTTAAAAATAAAATGTATTAAATGGGGCTATTTCCTATGTCTTAAATGGTTTTAATTTAAAGTTACAAGTTTTGGTAGCGGACGTGCTGGTTGGTGACTGATAAAGGATTAAGGCTAGTTGCAGTAATTTAAATATTTACGATTTTAACTATGAACAAATACGTTAACAAATTATTAAATCGTGACATCCGCGATAATGCATTACACGGGAATTATTGTAATATTTTATGAGCTGAGCACGTATTTTCCATGATTAATGAAATATTAGTAATGTTACCGATTTGAGAATATTTGTACAAAACAGATTTATTCAATTTACGCTGTTACACAATACTGGACTTGATGTTTGTTACATTATTACATCTGATGAACACATTACTTGGTAAATTGTTTGGAATGGAACGATTATATTAGTAAATTGCGATAAAGCGTTTTGACCCGAAATGATTCATATAAACAATAAACAAAGTGGTGTTTGCAAACATATTTGTGCAGATATGGTGGAGCGAGCAGAAATTTTTATCTCACTTATTTAAGGTAGATAAATTTTTTGGAGTATAATGATAGATAGATAGAATAAATAACACCAAAGGTAATTACGATCCCCTTTATCTCGGAAGGCTCTAGAAGAGCCTTGTGTGGGAGGGGGCTACACATATAGAGACAAGGGACACACCCAATATCTGTGTATAGTGGAAAAATCTCTCTCACAGTATTTTCCACTTCCACGACGGGGAATCGAACCCGGAACTTTTGGGTGAGAGACAAGTGCGGTCATCTCTCGACCACCTGTCATACACAAGAATACTTTATTGGTTCCGTTAACAACCCCTTAAGGGATATAGAACATGTTAACAATTATAAAACTTACAATAGTATATATAAAACACTAACACAAAGAGGTAAACACAATAATATAGATCTACTTTTAAAATATAAAATTCAAATAATGTAAACACTAACAGAGACTAATATAGAGAGTTTCGTCTTTAAAGTATTCGTTCAGACTATAAAAAGACTTATTCAATAAATGATTTTTCAGCCCTTTTAACATACTTCTTTCTGGCAAACTACTTATTTGCATAGGTACTTTATTCCAAATTTTAATCAAAGCATTATGAACATTTTTTTGAATGTAGCTATATTTGGTTTTATCAGTTTTCTTTTGTTTTTGTATTATAGCTATGTGTCATTTGACTATCAATAAATAAACCTTTGTTCAGAAGGGTTTCAGAACTCGAAACTATCACCATTGAAGTACCCTGTATATACCCCATATATAAATTTAGTTTTTCCTATTTATATTTCCAAATTCAAGTAATTATCGCAATTAATTCATTTCATTTTTACATTTATTTGAACAAAGTAAAGTTACCAGAATGCATTTTAAAATTATATTCTTTTAAAGTAAAGTTAAAAGCTACAGTTTTAACTAAAAAGTTACATAAAATCGAGTCGAGTCACAGGGTTTGTTTATCGTATATTCAGATAAGTGTCAAGTACTTCGTTTATTCCCAGAGTATGAAATCGCCTACACTTTTCTACCTTAACTATAGAAAAAGATAGAAAGTTGAGCGTCGAATATTATAATAGCGTTAAAATAAACATATTCCCACAAGAAACAAGCGGAGATGCATAATCCGGGTAGAAGGGTGACATCAGGAACCATATAAAAGAAAGACGGCGTGGTATTGAAAATAAGAGAAGATAGACGGCATCTGAAGACAGCACCTTTTAAGCTACGTCGCGATATTTTCGCCGAGCTTTGGAAATTAAATTGGAGCCACCGCAAAGTTACGTCGCGATATTTTCGCCGAACTTTTATATCTGGCTTTGAAATCTATTCTAAGCTACGTCGCGAGTTTCTCGCCGAGCCTAACAAATTATTTTGGGATATTTTTCACGAAATCAGCCGTCTAAACTACTAGCCAAACCATATTATAACTTACATCTTATTTTAACGAATTCTTCTCAACCACCGACATGCTCTACGACGACGTTAAATATATAGAACCTGGGGGAGAGCTTTCACAAGCGATACAACGCTATATAGAGCGCATAGAAATTCAGCTGGCATAAATTTCTAAAGGTGATTACTTTCTTATTTCGAGACTCTACTTTACCATTTGCAATTGCATTCATATTCTGGTTACGGGGTGTTTAAAAAAGGCTTAAATGACGCATTTGTGGCACTAAAAGAATATTAGATTTTTTTTAAATATTAGCTTTGCTTTTCAACAAGAAAATATAATATTATATTACCAGTTATTCAGTTATGATTTTATTCACGATTTTAATTCACAAAAATTTCACTTTCTAAATATCTTACTAGGGAAATTTGCGTTTGCAAAGTAACAAGTTTATATCCAAGAACTATATATTTAGAGCTATACAATAACAAGGTACTTTATCACAGACTAGTCAAACTTCATGTCTATCATTATTCTGCAGTTTTTATAAAACAAATAGTGGACTTTCGTTTCCAACACATCTCATGTAAGGTTTTTCAAGAATGCTTTATATTTAAAGTACACGAGGAATATTTTCCTACTGTAACCACAAGGTTTTCTGATTGTTGGACATTTACCTACAATAAAATATTATAGTTACATGAATTCGGCGTACTTGTCGTTAATATTGACTACGGCCAATTGGCTGGTTCTGTTCTCCTATTGGGTTCAGTTACAACGTGGGATATGTCAATATTTCAGGCAGTTGTCTGGTCACTTGTTTCGATTGAAGGGTGATGCAACCGCACTTTCTTACCTTCGCGGATTCGCGTCTTCGTATGTTTGACAATCATAGGCAATCTTCTGGTTGCTTTTCTATTTAATTATTATAGGGAGATTGCCCCAGCAGCATTCTAAAGGATTTTATGTGAGTGTAAATTCTCACCTCTGCAAGATTAATATGATTATCTGAACGATTGTTCCTACTCTAATTTCAATCACTAAACTGTGTATAATTAAAGGATTTTTCCTCAACATTCTATGATGTTTTACATGAGTATTTAATGCTCACTTCTCAACTTAATTTTGATAATGTATAAACATGACATGATTCTTGTAATCTGTTTTGCATTTGATTCATTATTTGGCTATTACTAACAACTTTAATTATAAATTATTATTATCTAGCGATTGCTAACAACTTTATTTAATTATAAAACATTATTACCTAGCAATTTCTAACAGCTCTAATTATAGATTATCATTATCAGGCATTTGCCACAACTCTAATTACTATTAAAATAACACAGCATACTTTTGTATAAGTTCTTGTTATTGCATCAAAACACTCAGCATATCTATAGTATGGTCATTACTATAGCAGCGCAGATTTTCCTATTTATTATAATATTTAGACAATTGTCTCAAATATTTGGATTACTTTTGATTTCATGTTCGACTATTGTTGCATCAATTTATATAAAATAAAATGGTTTTTTTTACTATTTTTTCCCATCAATTATTGTCTTTTCTTTCACCTTTACCTTTTTTTTCATATAAGTAATAAACTAAATAAATGGTTTTGTTTCAAAGCAAAATAGAAAACAAACTTCGACTATAAATGTACAGTGCAACCTTGAGTAATAAGATACTACATAAATAACATATATAATTAACTAAGTCTCTCAATTAATAGACAGTGTGTTCAAGTTTTACCAGGTATTTCAATTAACAGAGTGATTAATTTTTTAAGGTATACAGTATCAGACAGAAACAAGTAATATTAAACTTTATATAAATGAACCTGGGGAAATTAAAAAAGGGTTACTACACACACAACAAAGTTTGAGTCCTACACTAACAAAGCTAGACGATCACGCAAATGGCCAATCTTATTTGTTTATCCTTCAGATAAATAAATAGTAATAAATTTATTGGTGACATGATTACCAGGATTTTATTAGTAATTAAAGAGGGTCATTTCATCATCGTTTTTCTCAGTCTCGAAAACGGAGAGGAAATGTATCCTACAAACTTTTGATGTTTTGGCCTTTTTAGAACTCCGTCAAATGGATTATTAATGGTTCTATCTTCAACAAGTAGAGGCTTGCGCTATATTGACTTTTGATCATTGTGCCCACGAGAACTATTGTTCAGAAGGCCAAGACCTATAACATACTAAAATTTGGTGCAACTTAACCGAGGGCCATTTTGCAATCGTTCCGTGCGGGGTTATTTGACCTTGAAAAAACGAGATTTTCGCCTGCAGTGCATTTAAAGAAATCTTATCTTTGTAAATAGCCACAAAATATGTCTCATATTTTATAACACTGTGTCAAACAGTAATACAGAACGGATGAGTAATTTTAAGTTTAAATATAATAAATAACAATAAACACCACAGAAATTAGACAACCTCCAATTCCAGAAGCCAGGGGCTTGTGCGGAAGGGAGTTACATATTGAAAAAACGCGGACATACAACCATTTCCTCCAACAGTGCCAGTGCTGGAGCCAGGATTCGAACCCGGTGGTGCGATGCCCGTGTGATTAATCGCGATTGCCACCTCGCGCCTTAACCGACTATTACAAAATAAACACATCGCAGCAAACTATCATCAGTCATCACTTATGTCATTTCCATTAAAATGCACTTTTTAAAATTTATTTCAATACCAACTCCCGAGCGGTTTAGCGCGAGGGATTTAATCTTTGATAATAAACTGTCAATTGACACCAATTATATTACTCTTGGCAGCTTAGCTTGGCAAAAAATTATAACTAAAATTTAAAAGCACGAGTGGTATTTAGGGAGAATATTGCACGAATAAATTAATGAAATACATAAAATGGACCTTTAATATTAAGTTAGTTTATAATAGTAAACAAAGATAACATTATTTAATTATATTAACGGATATTTTTAATTATTTAATGTATAGCAATTAGTGGTGCAGTGGTTAAATATAATTTTAGGTGCTGCCTCAGCTACAACAGTACTGGTATATGGTATATGTAGTTTTAAGAACAGAATAGCATTTATTCACCATAAATTATGTTACATGAACATTTTCGGCTTTGTCATGGCAATGTACAAATTAAAAAAGCTACAGAAAATGTATCCTGGTAGTAAAATATAAAAAATAAAGAATTATTATATTATATATGTACTACAAAAAAAGTGTATATAGTGTGTAAAATAAATATACGTAGAAAATAAAGTAACAGAAACGTTTACATATTAAGGTGTCGAGAAGTATATACAAAATATAAAAAACCAAAGAACTATCATATTATATATATGCCATAAGAAAGTGTTTAGTGTAAAAAAAACAAAGTTATACATAATATCCATAAAAAGCTAACAAAAACTAACATATGTACTTACATAAAAAGGTATTTAAGTACTAAGGTACTTAAAAAGGTACGTCGAGAGGTACGTGACATGATTCATAACTAGTATAAGATTGATAGGTAGATATCATGAAACTATTTTCCATTACCTAGTGAAAAATTCTGATCTTCTTTTTTGAATAAGGGAATTACTTTACCTAATATTATCATAAATATAATAAAAAAAGAAATAGACCAATGCACAACCATTTCAAAAAAGAGGAGAATAGAAATTAAGAGGAAGTGTTGAATAACTGAGGGGTTGGTAAAATCAATATGCAAGAAAGATAAACTATTTAAAAAACTACAAAGAGACGCAGAAAATACCGAGTTAGCAACAGAATACCGAATGTATCGAAACAAACTAAACGATCTAATCCAAATAACCAAAGCCAGATACTATAAAAGTAAATAGAAGGAAGCAAAGATAACTGCAAAGTACTATGAAAAACAATTAAGTAAATTGAAAGCAGCAAATCAAGAAACAAAATTAAAAAATTATAGATACAGAGGGAACACAAGTAACACAAGAAGAGGAAATATGAGAAATTTTTAACAAATTCTTTATAAATATCGGTAAAGACTTAGCTAGCAAAATCAATCTGGTAAAATGAAATAAATGAAAGACTGTGAACATCAATCCGTATTCAATTTTTTTACGGCAAACTAACGAAGAGGAGATCAGAAAAACCATTCTAAGTTTAAAGGAACATAAAACCCCTGGCGTCGACCAAATCAAATCCGAGATTTAAAAAAAAATTGCAGAAATTATAAGCCAACCTTTGTTATTTAACCAGTTTTTTACAGGGGTATGTCCTGAATATTTAAAATAGCGGTAGTGAAGCCACTATATAAGAGCGGAGAAGAGAGCGATGTATGTAACTATAGATCAGTATCTCTTGTGAATAACATCTATAGAATTTTTGGAAAGATTCTAAAGAAACGAATTAACAACTTTTTCACTAAACACAATAAATTATCAGCAAGACAGTTTGGCTTTAGAGAGGGCAGGTCAACGCAGGATGCGATTGTATGCTTAATAAAGGAAATTTATCGGTTAGTTGGAGCAAGCAAGCCTACACTTGCTGTTTTCTTAGATCTCTCTAAAGCGTTTGACACTGTTTGTCATTCTCAACTCATAAAGTGTTTACAAAATGTAAGATTTAGGAGTACCCCATTAACACTAAAGAAGAGCTACTTAAGTAATAGGAAACAGTTTGTTCAAAGAAATACGGCTCAAAGTAAAGGATCAGTCATTCAATGCGGTGTTCCACAAGGAACCGTGTTTGGGCCAATCCTATTCACCCTATATGTAAATGAGCTACTCTGTCTAAATTCCAGTGGAAAAATCATTAGTTTTGCAGACGATACGGCTCTATTTTACACAGCTAATTCTTGGACAGAGTTAAAAACTAAACCAGAAATAGACTTAGGAAACATAAAAAACTTTTTCGACAAAAACGATAAATTTTTCAAAAACAAAATTGTTGCCATTTTCTTCATATAAAAATACCCTACCGACTTTTAACTGTCTACAGATTACGCAAGATCCAAACAAATTGGAAATAGAAAAAGCCACTACAGTTAAATATCTAGGAGTTTACTTGGACTCAAATTTACATTGGGATACTCACATAGCTAAATTTAAATTTATGAAAACTTTTCTCTACATAAAATCTTTAAAAACAATATACTACGGATTAATAGAGTCGAGACTAAGATATGGCATCATTGGATGGGGCAGTACAACCTACAACCACATTAAACAACTGCTAATATTACAGAAAAAGTTTCTTAAAATAATGCTCGGTAGGGAAAACACTTACCCCTCCAACGATCTCTTCCGCGAGGCACAAATTTTAGACCTGCGACAATTATACTTTTTAATCGTGGCTACAAGGCAATATAATTATCCCAATGGGTTAGACCCTGTTGATCATATCAATGAAACAAGGTATAAGCAATATGCAGTTAAAACGAAAGTAACAACAAAGAGTATTGGACAAAGATGTTATGCATATCTGGCTCCTACATCCTTTAACTACTTACCTTTACATGTTACAAATTCAGTTTCATAGAATATTTTAAAAGGGAAAGTAAAACAGTTCATTCTAGAGAAAGAAAGGTCAGAAATTCATATGCTAATAAAAAACACCACCACAGAAATTAGACAACCCCCAATTCCAGAAGCCAGGGCTTGTGCGGAAGGGGGTTACGCATTGAAAAAACGCGGATTTACAACCATTTCCTCCGACAGTGCCAGTGCTGGAGCCAGGATTCGAACCCGGTGGTGCGATGTCCGTGTGATGAATCACGATTGCCACCTCGCGCTTTAACCCACTCGGCTATCGACCAGACCGGCTAATTGAACAAAAATAAGAAAACAAAAAAAAAATTAAAGAATCGTTTATTTTTGCTTTATATGTCGTAAAGAAATATAGGTGTATTAATTTACTACGGAATTAAGCAGAGATAATAGTTAGGGGTACATATTGTCTGAAAGTTATTTGTGGCATTCTACGAATATTCTTTCCTATTATTTGGGTTTTCTACCGCATGTATTATTATCCTCTTCAAAACAAATCACCGAATCTACAAAATAATAGAATTATTGGAAAAAAGCCTCTGCGCCCGTGACGTTTACGCTAAAGGAAAAGTCAGAGGTTATGTTTTGCAAATAATATAAATCGGAATAAACACAGAAATAATGTATTTTGCTGACGTTTCGGAAAGTAATCTCTTTCCGTTTTCAAAGCTATTTTTTTTGGAAGAACTCTTATTTTGCTGTGTATGTCAAATACACAGCTTTAAGATTCTGTTTATGTTATTTCCATAGATACTTTCTACTTACACAGAACATAGAACTGATGATATTTTCTTTTAGATAATGTTGAGTTTGTTAAGTTCTTCTTTTAACATTGGTAGCCAGGTTGTACAAATATCTACAGAACAATTCGATACGCACTTATCTTCATTTAATAAGATTATTGCTGATTCTTTAATTTTTCTTTTTTTTTTGGTATCTGTTTCTTTTGTTAAAATTTTTGCCGAGTCCCAGTTTATTCTATGTCCGTTTTCCCAAGCATGTTAACAAATATTTGATTTCTGAATTTCATTCTTTCTAATGTAATTCTTGTGCTCATCCAACCTCACACTGAAAGGTCTGGATGGCTCACCCACATAACATTTATCACATTCGCACGGGATATTGTATTTTGAATTCTGCTCCCTGTTTATCGGTTTTGTTTTTGTTAAAATAGATCTTAAAGTGTTCCCCGTTTGAAATATCGTCCTAACATCAAATTTGTCATCTATACGGCGTAGCTTTTCCGATAGTCCGTATACATAAGGAATTATTGCTGTATAATGACGTTCAGGTTTTTGTCGTACCGGGTTGTCCCTATTTTCAACATTTATGAAAACTCTATCAACAAAGGCTTCAGGATATTGATTTTGTACTAGAACCTCTTTGATACATTTTTTCTAGTTATTTAATATTTCATTATTAGATGGTTATTTTGGCCCTATCGTATAAACATTTTACAACACCCCTTTTAACATTTATTGACTGATTTGAGTTAAAATTTAGATATCTATTAGTATGTGTTGGTTTTCTATAAACGCTTGTTTCAATTGTATTATTTACCCTTCTAATTAAAACATCTAAAAACGGTAGTTCATTCCTACTTTCTACTTCTAATGTGAATTTAATAGACGGTTCCTTACTATTTATATTTTCTAAAAAACTATCTAGTAAATCGACACCATGAGGCCAAATTGCAAAGATGTCGTCAACATATCTCCACCAGACAACCGGTTTGTTTATACAATTTTGAACATGTGTGTTCTCAAAGTTCTCCATAAATATGTTGCTTAAAATTGGTGATAATGCAGACCCCATAGCCATACCAAAATCCTGCTGATAGAACTCATTGTCCAATTGAAAATAGGTTGTTTTTATACACAGTGTTAAGAGTTCCATTATGCTATTTACACTTAGTTTAATTCTAGTTTCCAAATTATTATCATTTAGCAACCTATCTTTAACTATTTTTAAGGTTTCATCTACCGGAATATTGGTAAAAAGACCAACTACATCAAAACTAACCATCAGGTGTGATTCATGAATATCGTTTTCATAAATTTTTTCTATGAAATATTTACTATTTGTAATATATGAATCGGTATTTTCAGATAATGGATCAATAATTTTAAGTAAAAATTTTGCCAAATTATGACATGGTGAATTAATAGAACTAACAATTGGTCTTAAAGGAATATTTTGTTTATGTGTCTTTGGTAAGCCATAAAAATGAGGAGGCTTACTATGATGTGGTGTAAGTTTCCTTCGTTCAAAATCATTAAATTCATGTTTGTATTTAAACAGAGTTCTGTAAATTTTGCTCTCTATTGATTTTGTTGGATCTTTGTTTAGTTTTGAGTAAGGTGCCTCATTTACAAGAGTCATGATTTTTGTGTTATATATATCTTTATCTATAATGACTGTGGCATTACCTTTGTCTGCTGGCAATATTTTTATACTTTCATCGCGTTTTAAAGAATTTATCGATAACTTTTCTTCTGGAGTTAAATTATCTTTAATTTTGTATTGCTTCTCTAAAGCAATTTTTGCCCGTATGCGATATTCATTACCATTATCTGTTGGTAAATTTTGAGCCGTTTTTTCTATTACCGGTACTATATCAAATTTTGGAACAGTTTTCGGGTTTATTGCAAAATTTAAACCTTTTGATAGTACAAGCCCGTCTGAAATACATATTATACGTATTATTATAGTTAGGAATAGAAAGGCATGTTATTAGAAAATAATTTAAAAAGATGAGAAATTTGGAACGCATAAGCACTGCAAAATAACAATAGGTATGAATAAGTTACACAGTGGCCCACGAACAAGCTTTACCTTATGTGGGACTAATGTGTTTAATTGTTTATATTATAAACCAATAGATGTTATAAAATAATGTATCAGTGGCAAATAAACATTTATTATATAATATATAATATTAAAATATCCGGAAACTGTCCGAAACTTATCGATACATTAATAAGGTATTGAGAATCTGCTATAATGTACTTACTAAACTTTATTAGACGAATAGGTATATCATCAATAGCCGTTGAATTTTTGTTCTTCATATTGTCTATGATACTAACAATTTCATCTCCGGTTACAAATTACGGTATGATTGATGCAAGGATTTGAAAAAACGAGTTTTCATTGACTACCACGTTGATGGGTGAAATATACGGCTGAAATTTCTTGACATTATGTGCTTAAATATGTGGTTCTTAATTATATCAAACCGAATACAAGTTATACCGGTAATGATGGTTCTGCATTATTTACTTTCACTATTAAGTAAGTGCATTTTATGCCAGTGCGATGCGTTGATGCACATATATTTGGAATTAATTGAGATTAGGAAAGACTTACATATTCCTTATACGCCTTCTTAGTATAGACAAAACAAGATTTACAATGACCACCGGAATATATTAAGCAGGTAGACTAAATACGTAGATAAATGTTTATTATATCCAGTTAAGTGAAAAATATTGGTATAAATTATTTAACCACTTACAAAAATAAAAGTTGAATTTCAACCTTCATAATTTATTATAAGGCTTTTAAATAAATATTTTGACTACAAAACCACAATCTTTTATTTTAATAAAAGGCATATTTTGCCACATACGATGACTATCCAGTCCACTATAGGGTCCACTATAAGTAACTTGGCTACTTTTACTGAATATACTGTTAAAATATTGGACACTAGAGGTCAAGTTGATGTTATTTATACTGTCAGAAAACCTTTGACCAAATCGATCACTATATCTTGTTAGAAAAACTCGAGAGCATCGGTTTTAACTTAAATTTTTTGATGTTATTAAAGTCATATCTATTGGACAGAGAGTAATATGTTTATTAGAACTGTTTTAAATCAAATGTGTTTATATCAACATCTAGGGTTCCACAAAGGTCTAAACTTGAGCCATTACTATTTCTTATATTTACTGATGATTTACTTAAGTTGTTAGATTGTAATAGACTTATGTTTGCTGATGATTTGGACATTTATTCCTCAATTTGTACTGCAGATAATTGTCGACACCTGCAACTTAATTTATATAAAATTGATCAATGGTGTAATTCAAATAAACTGATTTTAAACATTTCAAAAGGTAAAATAGTAACTTTCACTCGTAGTAAGATGTCATTGTTATACAACTACGCAATTAATAACGATTCTCTTATAAGATGTACAGACATTAAGGACTGGGCAAATATTTTGATTCATCACTATCATTCTGTACTAATATAGATCAGATATGTAAGTCTGTATCGAAAATAATGGGATTTATTATACGTAGCTCTCAGTCTTTTATTACCATAGATTGCCTAAAAATATATGGCTCACTAATCTGGCATCCAATTTATGACTGCTACATAAATAGGGTTGAATTGATTCAAAGTAAATTTGTCAAGTTTCTGGCCTATGGAGTGGATCGGACATATCCACTTCAATGTGCAGACCGTATTCTTTTAGATAGATTTGACCTATTATCTCTTAGTACTAGGAGGGTTAATATATCTCTAACTTTCTTATATAACCTAATTCATTGTCATATTGACTACTCCAGCTTGCTAAGTGAAATCAAATTTAATATACCAAGACTATCTACAAGGAATCCGACTACAGTTCAACCAAGGGATAAAAAAATAACAGGTGATTGGTACGGTCGGCATTATCCAGTTTGGCTTCTCAAGAAATTTGTTATTTTTTATTCAAACCATATCTGGAGAATAGAGACCACCATATCGAATACTATGGTCGACGGTCTGCTATTTGTATCTACTTCAGGTGTACCTCAAGGGTCTGTGTTAGGCCCATTATTCTTTAATATCTTCATTAATGACATTGCAGTTGAATTGGGTGTTGAGTGTCTTTTATATGCTGACGATATGAAATTGTATAATAAAATAAATGATGAAAGTGATTGGGTGGCTTTACAAAATGCTCTAGATAAAATCAGTGAATGGTTTAACTTAAACAAATTGCAGTTAAATATACGAAAATGTAATACTCTTACATTTACTAACAATCACCAATATGTCGAATTTAATTATAGCTTAGAAAATTCAGTGCTCACACATCCATCAACATTTCGTGACCTCGGTGTGACATTTGACAGTAAACTATCATTTAATTGTCATATAAATACAATCACAAATGAAAGCTTTAGAACACTCGGATTTATAATAAGGTGTTCCCACGATTTTAATGACATTAACACACTGATACTACTGTATCAATCTTTTGTTCGATCCAAATTGGAATATTCGTCAACTATTTGGTCTCCTCACAATAACATACATATACAAAACATAGAGAGCATTCAGAGGCGCTTCTTAAAAACATTATGCTGTAAGGAAGATGGTATTTACCCTGCTGTTGGTTTTCCTCATACTACACTTTTAAATAGATTTTCATTTTCAAGCACGCAGAACTATAGCACAGCAAATATTTATTTTTAAAGTATTACATAATATGAGATTGCGGAACTATACTGAACTCATTAAATTTTCGAATACCTAGACTCGGTTCTAGGCAAAACTCACTATTCTATCTGCCGAATTCCAGAACTAACATTCTGAAATTCTCGCCAGTATATAAAATGTGTGAAAATTATAATAATCTTCAAGATCGGTTTGATATTTTCCACTACAATGTAGCTGAGATAAAAAGATCAATTGTATAAATTTAAACTTAGCTTTGTTTTTATTTCTGTTTTTAATTATCTGATATTCCTACATTTCTTTTTCTCATATTTTATAAACATTACTTGTAATTTGTAAACATTTGTAATCATTTACTTGTAATTTGCTGCCCAGTAATTGGAATCTTCTGTTGGGCAGTGTATTGTTAAATAAATAAATAAATAAATATTATTTTTCTACAGCTTCATTTCATTAATAAAATTCACCTTCCCAGAAAATTCCATTCAATATCTTACTTGACCCACTACACTATTATTATTATCTTTGATTCAATTGAATTGAATATAATTTAAAATTAATTGATAGTGAGCGAAACATAATTACTCGTACAATCATGGTCTAGATAAATAGATCATTCGGAATTTTATTAAATTATTATGAAAATTACATCTGCACCTCTAACCTCAAAAACACATCGAAAAAAAATATATAGTCCTCCAGGATATCAGCTGGGCAGATATATTTTTCTATTTTCAATATTTTGATGTTCATTATCTATTATTTTAGTCAAGTATAAGAACGCCCATTTAACATTACCACCAGTATATATAAAAGTTGGCTTTATCTTGTTTTCATTGAACATTTCAAATACTAATACTACAAATAAATGATAAACTATTATGTTACGTTTGTATGTTTATATTTAGCAACAGAAAATAGTTTGTCATTCAGTGTATCGAAATCAAACATATTAAATAGATCAATACAAAATTGGTCACAATCTGCAACTGTACAATATATCTTTGTACAATAATTCTTGTTAGTTGAAAAATATTTTTCTCTACTTTTATATTAGAAGTTTTTCTAAAATTAAAAATTTTACTATTGCATTTTCTTTCAGATAACAAAATGAATCCATCAACTGTGATATATTTAACAATTTTTCTCCAAGTATGTCTGGCAGATATTCATAAAGGTGGGATTCTATTTCCTAGAGAATCCGAAACTAGGCAAGTAGTCTCTTTGGACGGTATATGGAACTTCGTGGTGCCTAACACAAGTAATCCATTTGTGGGTTTTGAACAGCATTGGTACAAGAAGGATTTAAGAGAGGTATGTAGTAATTTTCTCAATTTTATTGATACTATACAGTTTGTTTTATAACTTTCATTAAGCAAGCAATTTGTTTAGTAAAATTATGAAATAATGTTGCAAAGAAGATAAAAAAAACTTTGGCACTACTCAAAATTTCAAAAAAATTTTAACAGAATTATAAATAATAAAACATAATATTTTTAGTCGCAAACTCCTCCATAAAATCCTTATTTTACTGTAAGGAACATAACCAGATTGCAACCAACAGCTACTCCCCGGGCTATGTGTCCCGCCGAGCGCTGAATTACAAGTTACAAGCCTGGCTCGTTAAGTGTAATAATTGCATATTACCATCAAAACGCTAATGCTTATATTGTAACAAAGTCGTCACACAGATGGCGCCTGCTGACTATTTTGCATGTCGCTATCCCAAAGATACCGAAATGTACTAAATGGCCAAGTGATCCTCGTGTCGGTCGTCACATGCCTACCTTGCACTGAGGAGAGTCAACAGCTCGAAACTGCAGACTGCAAGTGTTGTGTGGCGACTGGCATGAGAGCTCCTTTAAGTAGGATCAGTCTTTCGGCTGATGTTTGTTGCAATCGAAGCATTAGCGTTTTGATGGTAATATGCAATTATTACACTTAACGCGCCAGGCTTGTAACTTGTAGTTCAGCGCTCGGCGGGGCACATAGCCCGAAGAGTAGCTGTTGATTGCAGTCTGGTTACGTTCCTTATAGTAAAATAAGGATTTTATAAAGGAGTTTGCGACTAAAAATATTATGTTTAATATTCCGCCCTCTAAAAGCACATTTAAACGAATTATAAATAAGTTTAAGACTTTAGTAAATTTTTATATTTACTGAAAGTATACGTTAGATAGATACAATATTGTCAAAGTTACTCACAAAGTAAATAAAATAATTCATTTACAAAGGTAATCTCTTGAATATGGTGCGGACAATGACACAAGATAAACGTAGGCGATTTTTTATGCTAAATAATAATAATAAGCGCCTTTATTTGCCAAAATCGATGTTACAATAAATTTACAGATTAATAATATGCTTGGCATAACAGGCGAAATTCAAATCCATATTGAAATTACAGACTTGTTCCACCACTTAACCTAAATTGCACCATATGCTATAATGCTGTTAATGTTTCTTGAGGCTCAAAAAAAAGTAAGAGAAAACTAGTGAAGACATAATATAAATGAAAATAGAGAACAAAGAGCTAGCTTTATTCACATTGCTGTTCAAATCTTTTCATAATTTGATTTAAACTGACTCAGGCTCATTTCTTTCTAATAGCTTGGAAAGTTATTGTAGACATTGCATATTTAATAACTGAAAGATCGTTTAAAATATTCATGATGATGAATAGATAGTGTTAATAAACCTTTAAACCTTATATTAATAGTATATCCATCCGTACATCCACCTGGGTTGAAACCAGTTCTAAATAGCTGTAATTTGCACAAGGAACCTTATTTAATTTAGTTAATTATAGATTCAATGATATTTTATTAAACTATTATTAAACTATATATTTCCAAAATTTAAAGCGGGAAAATACGAAATTCAATGTACACTAGTATTTCTGGTAGCCGGATGTAGCTAATAGTGTCGAAAGCTTTGACAAAACAACAAATATGTTGCTGTACACCCCCTTTTTATACGATTTGATATTTAGTTTATGCTAGATACGAATTGTATAGTCATGATAGGAAATATAAGATATTGAAGTAGTTCTAATATTAATAATTTGTATTTTTTGCAGGTTGCTCGGTACAAAGTTTTGCATATGCCCGTACCAGCAAGTTACAATGATATTACCACAGACTGGAGGATTAGAGATCATGTTGGTCTGGTCTGGTATGACAGAACATTTTACGTGCCAAAGTACTGGAGTGAAATCGGAAGGGTTTGGTTGAGATTTAGTTCAGTCTCATATGCATCTCAAGTGGTAAGTCAATTTTTTCATATAAGTATGAAGAAAATATTTTTTCAATCTACGTTACGTACAGAAAATATAATACATAAGGATTCTCAGATCTGTAGAATGAAGTGTGTATACCTTGTTTTAAGTATTTTTTAATAATTCCTCTAATTTTAATTTATTTTATTTTATTTATTTATTTACATACCCAAACCAAACAGAATTTACATTCCATATACAGGGCCAAAAATTAACATACAGATTGATTATGATAACTTATGATATAAAATAAAAATATAACATACGTTATTATTGTATAATATAGCTTGCTATAACCTAAATCTTAATAGATACATACTAATATAATTATTGCAAAATTCTACAAGTGACTTAGGTGGATATATGACCATTTATATATACATATGCATGTTTACCTATACATACACACATACCGGGTGTTAGAGAAATATGGGAACGGTGGAAAATCTCGAACAGTTTGCATCAAATCGAAAAATAAAAAAATACGTGTCAATAATTTTTCAAAAAACTATCTACTGATACCAAAATGACCTCATGAGGGTAGAGCGAGGGGCAACTTTAAAATTTCAAATAGAAACCCCTATTTTTTTATTGCGGAATCGGATTTTACGGCAAAAAATACGTAAATTTTGTTCCGGACATTTTTTTCGATTCTTGCATGGTGTCGATGTAATCGCAAAAAATGAAAAGAAAACATTACCGTTTCAAGAGTACCGTCTTGTGCCAATAAAAAATGTCCAATTCAAAAACTGAAAAACACGTATTTCTTATTTTTACGAAATCTATCAAAATGACATTGGATTCGACTCTCCCACCCCTAACCCAATGGGTGGAGTGGGGCAACTTTGAAATTTGTAATGAAAATCTCTATTTTTTATAGCGGATTCGGATTCTACGGCCAAAAATACGTGAATTTTATATCGGGCATTTTTTTCGATTCTCGCAAGGTGTCGCTGCAATCCCAAAAAATTGAGTGGAAACATGAAAGTTTTGAACGCATACTTAAAAAAATACGAAAACTACTGATCTCAGAGTGAATGATTTCCCGAGATGTTTTGAGAATAGTGATTTTACACGGTCGTGCGGAAATTACAACAACTATTAACATTCTGTAAATTTATTAGCAGCTAGTAATTTTCAATTTACATTTTTTACAGGGCAATAAAAAACTCGATTTAAAAAAACTAACAGTGGTTTTGCCTCTTAATTCAGCCAGTTCAGACAAGTTCTTGATCCCAGCCAGTGAAGGCAAGGAGGTAACTCAGCCATTTAAGGCAAGGTGAGGATTTCGGTCAGTTGAGGCAATTAGTTTACAGCTTAACTGCTACACTAGCGGGTTCTAATTTCAAGATTATAGCAGGTGTTCAAAATGGTGCCCATTGACTTCTTGGCATTGTCCGAGACGAATGTAAAATTTTCAATAGCACTTCTTATCATTTGAGGTAGTATTTCTGCAAAAATATTTATTATGCGTTGCCTCAGCTCTTCCAAATCACGAGGTTTAGTGAAATAAACCTTACCCTTCACGTAGCCCCAAACAAAATAATCAAGTGGCGAGTGGTCGGGAGAACTTGCTGGCCATTCAATAGTTCCTCTTCGACCTATCCATCGATTTTCGAAAGTACCTTTCAAATAGTCCCTAACAATATCCCGATAGTGTGGAGGAGCCCCATTTTGCTGAAACCAAATATAATCAAACTCATCACAAGCAATCTCATGTATTGCGGGAACTATTTGATTTGTCAACATTTCCAGGTATTTTTCTCCATTCAAATTTCCATCTATGAAAAACGGTCCTATGATTCGATCCCTGAAAACTCCTGCCCAAACATTTAATTTTTGTGGATACTGCGTGTGTGTCTCAAGCATCCAGTGAGGGTTTTCGTCACTCCAATATCTGAAATTATGGCGATTAATTTTTCCACTGAGTTCAAAAGTTGCTCCATCTGAGAAGACAAGTAGAGAAGACAAAAAATTTGGGTTTTGGTTACTCCTTTCCATCATTAATTCACTAAATTCAAGTCGCCGATCAAAATCATCTTCATTTAACTCTTGGTGAAGGTGAATTTTGTAAGGATGAAATTTCAAAAGTTTCAATTTCATATGAACTGAAAATGCACTCATATCAAGCTGTTGACTGGCTTTTCTGATTGATAACCTTCGATTTTCAACAAATGCCTGGGCCACTTCCATTTGTCGAGCTTCCGATGTCTCAGATTTTGGTCTTCCAGATTTTGAGCGATTTTTATTTGTCCTTGTGTCTAGGAATCGTTTGATGGTACGGGACACAGTAGATTTCGAAATTCCCACTTGATCTACACTTAAAGTTTCGTTGAATAAAATCACAACTTCATCATAGGACCTTTCTTTATCGCCCCACCCTCGCATCATTAAAAGAGAAACTATCTCTTCCTCTGTTAAAGTAGCCATTATGCAAAAAAAATGCGAGAACTAATGAAAAATGAAATGATATTGTTTTTTAAACTGAATGTTTTTTGTCAACTCGACTAGCTAGAGTTTGTAAATATTTACAAACTTATGGACGCTTAAGGTAATTTTTTGCGATTCCAGCGACACCTTGCGAGAATCGAAAAAAATGCCCGATATTAAATTCACGTATTTTTGGCCGTAGAATCCGAATCCGCTATAAAAAATAGTGATTTTCATTACAAATTTCAAAGTTGTCCGCGCCCCACCCACTGGGTTAGGGGTGGGAGAGTCGAATCCAATGTCATTGGATAGATGTCGCAAAAATAACAAATACGCGTTTTTCAGTTTTTGAATTGGACGTTTTTTTATGGGCACAAGACAATGATGTTTTCCTATCATTCTTTGCGATTACAGCGACACCATGCAAAAATCGACAAAAAAAAAAATAGGGATTTCCATTTGAAAGTTTAAAGTCATTTTGGTATCAGTAGATAGTTTTTTGAAAAATTTTTGACACATATTTTTTTATTTTTCGATTTGATGCAAACTGTTCGAAATTTTCCACCGTTCCCATACTTTATAACACCTGGTATAGATTTTTTTATGGTACTGGTGTTTTGAATATCTCGAGCATTTCGTATGAGAAATCCTAACGTTTTAAAAGATAATGTCACGATGTCACTTATGCGTTCTCTAAATCAAAGATGTGAGTCAAACGTAGGCCTAGATCTTTACAACTGTCATGACGTGTCAGATTTGCTCCATAAATAGTATACTATATATTTTATTTAATATCCTTTAAACGAGACTACATTGCATTTATTTATGTTCAGAGACAATATGAACTTGTTACGCCACTCGTGAATTATGCTTAAGTCTGCCTGCAGTTCTTCGCAGCCTGATTTGTCGCTGATCTTATAGTATATCTTCAAGTCATCAGCATATAAGAGATACGGCTGAAATCGATGATGATATCGTTAATGAAAATGATAAACAGTAAAGGGCCTAAGACTGACCCTTGTGGAACTCCGGATTGACATATAAATTCGATAGACCTATTAGTCTGCTATGGTACAATTTGACTTCTATTAATCAGATAGGATTCAAAAAAGTTATTAACCTAAGGTCAAAACCAAAAGAAACAAATTTTTAAGCAAAACACCATGATCCAACCTATGAAAAGCCTTAGAGAAGTCCACATAAATGACTTGTCCACCATCATCCATACCTTCAGCTAAGTATTGTGTTATGTAAAATAGGTTTGTTGTTATCGATCGTTGAGAGACAAAACCATGTTGGTTGTTGCACATACATCGATGAATTTGGGAATAAAGTGCCGTATACAGGACGATATCAAATACTTTTCCAAAGTTATATTTATAATTGTAATAAGACGGTAATTTTCTAATCTGATTTGCTATCTTTTTTATGCACAGGACATATTTTAGATGCTTTCCATTTATCAGGATATGCAAATTTGCAAGGATTGGTTAAAAATATGTGCTAGCGATGCAGTCAATATGTCTGAGCAGTCTTGTCGGATAATTGACATATTGGCCTACATAAACATAGACATAGACATATACATTCTCTGTGATTATGAAACCAAAATAGTGTAATTAATTTACAAATTTGCTAATAAAATATGACAATCTAAACCTTGAGAACAGTTTATTTACAAAAACGCAAAAATCTGAATAATGTAGAAAACATAGACGTACATTTCATAATTTCTATGACTATAGAATCCTTATCAGTTGTAACGCAGCATCCTACAACGTTAGTTAACATATCAAATGTATTTTTTCTTCATGGAAAGGAGATTAGTAAATGAATAAAATTTAAAGCGATGTCTGTTTCAGTATTTTGTATTCACGATGTATTTGTTTGACTACAGTTGCATTTGAAATTTGACATAATGTGTTCTTTTTTTTAGTGGGTAAATGGTCAGCTAGTTATGAGCCATGAAATAGGCCACTTGCCGTTTCACACAGAAGTGACGCAATATCTGAAGTTTGGTAAAGAGAACAGGGTAACTGTAGCTTGTGATAACACGTTGTTGGCTGATACTATTCCACAGGGACGTATCGAGGAATTAGCAAGGTAAAATTGTACTACTTTGTTAATAGCTGAAATATTTGCATTTTAAAAGCTGCAATAACTACTTAGTATTGTTGCAGCCACTTTACTTTAAACGCAGTTTTAAAATCTTTGAGTTAATCTTATATTTAACAATGATGCATTATTTAAAAATTGTTAATAACTCATTTTGGCAAGGTGTCTCATTTTAAAGGTAGTCAGCTTCGAGTATTTAAATTAAAGCAAAAGTTGTTTGGGCCTGTTTTATGATTGCAACGCACAATTTAAAAATAAACGAAATAATATACAACTGGTTTGAAAGTAATATTTCTTAACGGAACTTCTTTGTTTTCGTTTTTTTTTTTTTTCAAATGGCCTTTGCCATAACGTTTACTATTACGTAAGATCAGGTTGTAAAATACTTCCATAAATGAGACTCTGAAAGAGGTCGCGGTATTTAAAAGACCCACGCCGCAAATAATAAAACTATATTTGATTTTTCCTAGAAAGAATAACGGTGTTTCAGGAAATTCGCTATTTTGCGGAAATTAGTATAAATATATTAATAGTAAATAAATAGTCGTTAAAAGAATAAAAAAATGAAAATATAAAATAAAATAAAACAATAATAAACCAAATTCAAACAGAAAATAAAGTATTAACAGAGATTGCTTGCGAATTTAATGCCTATTTTTCTGAAACTGGAGAGAAAATGGCTCAAGATATAATAAAAAATAATGAGAATGAAATGTTCATAGAAAATACAAGAATATAATAAAAAACTCAATATTTGTGCATCCAGTCTCAGAAAATGAAATTATAAATAGTATAAATAGTCTAAAAAACAATAGGGCTCCGGGCCTTGATGCTATTCAGGTAAAAACAATCAAAGAGTCTCTGATTTATATATTAAAACCATTGCAAGGCATTATAAATTTGATATTTCAACAAAGTTATTTTCTACAAGCATTGAAAAATTATATTATAAAACCATTATTTAAACAAGGCAACGCAAATATTATCTCAAACTACCGTCTCATATCTCTTATTAGTAATATTGCAAGAATTATAGAAAAATGCATTAAGAAGCGGCCTTTATAACATCTTAATAAATATAATATAATATAATATCAAATTCTTAATTTGGAATTAAAGAAGGAGTGTCTACGGTCGACGCAATGTATAATGTGACAAGTTATTAACATCAAAAGCTAAATAACAATCAAAAGCCATTGGCAATAGTTTTAGATCTAGGAAAGGTTTTGGACACGATTTCTCATCAAAAGCTACTAAATAAATTAGATACATATGGTTTCAGAGGCATAAGTGATGATTTACTTAGAAACTATTTGAAAATCGAAAACAGATTGTCAGCATAGACACAGAAAAAGTGAAGAAGGACTAGTTACGTATGGAATACCTCAAGGAACAGTTATAGGTTCAATTCTTTTTCAAATTTATATAAATGACATATTTAATTCAGATATTTCAGGGGAAATTATCTCATATGCCGACGACACAGTATTATTATTTTCCGATGACAGCTGGGAGGAAGTTAAAATTAAAGCGGAAAAGGGACTTCACAACGTAAAAATTTAGTTAACAAGAAATTTATTAACTCGTAATAAAACAAAAACAAAATTTTTAACATTTTCAAACTCGTGTATGAAAAGACATGTGCTTCATAATATTTCATACTTATTTGTTGTATATAATAAAAGCAAGAGTAGTCACATACGAAGAAGTTAAGTGAATATCAAGCTTTCTCTATGTGTATCAATTTCTATTAAAATATGTTTAGCTGACTGGTATCATTGAACAAACTCGAAGATAACGAAAATATAATAAGAAAACTTTACAAAAATACCTACTTTTACACGTTTATATTTATCTATTAGTTGTATAACATTATTAATATTTTATTTCAGTGGAAGATTAGAACAAAGCTACTCCTTCGATTTTTTCAATTACGCTGGTATCGACAGGCCGGTTAAATTATATACGACCCCAAAGACTTACATAGACGATATATCAGTATTAACCGTTGAAGTACAAACATCCGCAGGTAAGCTGATACCTTATGTTCATTAAACAGCCGGCTCAATGTTTACATGATAGTCGTGAAACCAAGAAATTTCGGGTTCAAATCCTGGTTAGGGTATGAATGTTTAGTGTCATTTGAATGTGTTACAAAGTTGATAGCAGTGAACTAGTCAGGATTGTGCGAAAGGCAACACGGCTGGTCACTGTACCTCTACTGAGTTCGAATCTCTACTGCAGCAGACGACAATATCGTAGAAAATGGCCGCTGTATAATTGTTACCGCAGAAATGAAAGGCGTCATTTTTCAATTTCGTTATTTGTTTAAAATGAATGACAATATGTTCTTCTTATATAATTCTATTTTTTATATTTCAGCAATATTAGAATATAACATAAGCGTAATAGGAGAAACAAATGTTACGTGTAGAGTAAGTTTAATTGATAAAGATAAGAACGTGGTTGCCAATAGCGGCGAATACGAAGAACCTTATGGAGTACTGAAAATTGAAAATCCCATATTATGGTGGCCATATTTAATGCACCCGGAGCCGGGATATCTATACACATTTCAGGTGAGCCCCGTTTTATTTGCACCAATTTTAATTGTGTTGTGGAAAAAATCTAAATATCTTCCTCCAACAAAGCTTAAACCCAAAAGTCATTTACAAACAATAAAATAGTACCCACTTAATCTTATAATCAATATGTGGTTTTCTGTTTTTTGTAGGTCGAATTATTAGACGAGTTCGGAGATCTCATAGACAAATATAGTCAACCCATCGGCTTGAGGACAGTCTCCTGGACCAACACATCACTACAGATAAACTACAATCCAGTATATCTACATGGATTTGGGCGACATGAAGATTCGGATATACGGGGCAAAGGACTAGATTTGCCGTTAATTGTAAGAGACCATAATCTTATAAAATGGGTAGGCGCTAACGCGTACAGGACATCTCACTATCCTTATGCTGAAGAGATTATGGATATAGCAGATGAAATGGGAATTATGATAATAGATGAATGCCCCAGTGTAAATACCGAGTAAGTAGCAATGTTTGTTCTTGTTCTTCATTAGTTACTTAAACTGCCTGATGACTGTTCGCTTCAATGTTTTAATCCATGAAATAGATTTAAATTCAATTTTTTATAAGAAATTAGTGTTTGCCAAGGACTAATATATGCAATAATAAAGATATTGAGCAGTGAAGATGAAATCATTGAGAGGTGAGTTGAACAATAATTCTATGAGCTCTGGGGCGAAGGAGATGATCCAGATGAAATTGTTGACTTCCTCAATACAAGTGTTGTGGCAGAGTTGAGTTTGGAGGACCTTAATAGAGCCATCAGCAAACTAAAAAACAACAAGACACCAGGTTCGGATAGACTTGTCGCCGAGTTGTTCAAATACAGAGGAGATATGGTACCAAGTACCATACATACGATAATCATAAGAGTATGGAGATAATGTAAGATGCCAGATGAATGCACAGTAAGAGTCATATGTTGCTTACAATTTGATCATAAGAACTACCGTGATATCACTATGTTGACTATAAAGTCCTCCCAAGCATCATCTGCAGTTATCTCAGCCAGTACACCGAAGCCTTCTTAAGCGAGTACCAATGCAATTTTAGATCAGGTCCATTGACCGCCAATCAGATCTACACTCTTAGGACAAATTCTCAACAATATAAACGAGTACAGTATTGATACTTACCAGTTCTTCTTAGACTCTTAGAGGAAAATTATGCAATGCCATGAATGACATGAGAATATCCGAAGAGCAACTGTTCAACGTCGTCGAAAAAAAATCCTTAGAGCAGTAAATGGCAATAACATATTGAGACGCAGGTACAAATGTGAGTTATACAGACTGCATAAAAGCCAAAACAACACATACATAATAACAATAACGGTAGGAAGGTTAAGATGAGTTGGTTATGAGGGCGGAGAACAATAATATGGACGAGGTATCTTTGAAGCTGAACCAATGGGAAATAGGAAAAGAGGGCTGCACCTCAAATGGAAGCACCGAGTTACTGAAGTTGCCAATACAATGGGTATAAGGAACTGGAAATAACCGAATGGAAGAGATACCTGTGGGAACTTAGGGCTTATGATGGGCTTTAGACTAATGATGATGGTGATGATTCGTCAAGATTTCTGAAATGGAATAATAAAGAATATTTCCTTTGATCCTTCAAACTGAAGCAATTATTGAAAAATGACATATCTAAAAAATTACTAGCAACTTACTCCTGGAAATATTTTTTATTATGATTTATTCAATTGCCTTAAAAAATTTGAGATGAATCGCGTGATAAACTAATGGAATAGGGAATCTTCACCTAACAATTATTGAATTAGGTGTATGCATTTTAATGTGTTCGAAAAGTGAAACCTATGCAACCTGCAAAGCTATGTTAACCTTTATAAGACCAACTTGAACAAAAATGTAAATCTTCAAAAGGGATATGGATAATTCCTGAAATTTTTTTAGACGATTCACACATATATTGTTGCTAATATCTGAATGATCTAAAATATGTAATGCCGAACATTTATTATCCTACATAACTGACAGTTTTTAGGTACACTTCTTGTATCCTTACGGTATATAATCTTGAAGCAAATCGCCGGGGTAGGATAGGGTTAAAAGCTCAATCAGTTCATTAGCTGAACTGATTGAGATTTTAACCCTGTGTTGTGCTATCAAGGCCGCCCCGGCCAACCAACATACAGAAAGCCAAGCAGACGAAAGTACCGCTAGTCTAGATAGGCTACAGGAAAGCGCGTTGGACGCCAGCGTTACTGACAGTCCTAACTTTGCAAATGTGAAGGGAATAGTCTTTCTTCTTATCTGATCCAACTAGTGAAGACGAAGATCATTGCTTGAAGCAAATGGTAGAAGTATCCTATAGTATTGTATTTTACTACTACTTGTAGTGCTTTTCTTCTCCGCTTGTTAGAAATAACCCCGGCGATTTGCTTCAAGATTATAACTGACAGTACTAATATCAAGGGTGTCATCTAAAGATCATTAAAATTAAATTGTATATCTTAGCCAAAGAATGCATGTTCTACCTATGTTATGACTAATTTTCAAGACGAGATAGGTGAAATACTGCATTTTCAACTACTGTGCTTCACTCCATGTAATCTGGTTTATTCCAGGACAGTGGCGGATCTTACGGGGTCAATTTTTTAATTTAATTGTAGCAGAAATATCTGAGAAGTGAATAGTTAATTTTAATAAGTAATGAGTAAGTTTGGTGCTTGACATTAACGAAAAATTGAGAAAACATTAATAACAAATCGATTTTCACTTTTATATAACAGAAATAGTGCATTAATTTTAAATTTGTGCGAATTATAATTTAAGAAGATAGACTATGATGGGCATTGGGATTCAAGCTATAACCATCCCCCTCGTCCCTGACGAAATCCTGAATCTGTCGCTTTCCAGACACAGGGAGCAGGAAATACAAATCGTTATATTTTTTATAGTTGTTAACTGTCCTTAAATTGTACCTAGCCGGTTCGTTAAGTTCTCAATTATACCTTGTATAATATGTTTGATTAATTTAAAAAATATCTTTTCTAGATTCTTCCTCGACTCATTGTTAGCCAAACACAAAATATCGTTGACTGAATTAATTAAGAGAGATAAGAACAGACCCAGCGTAATAATGTGGAGTGCTGCCAATGAACCTCGAACACAATTTATACAGGCGAAGGAATATTTTAGGTAGGTCTTACAAAAATTTGATTTGACACTATAATATTAATTTGTAATAACAAGGAGTTACTGAAAAATGTTTTTTTTGTAGGTATCTAGCAAATTACTGTCGTATATTCAAAATCTAATATGAAAATTCTTTACGTATACCGTTGACATAATTCTCATTACACTAGTATATTCTGAAGCTAAGTCAATGAAAGAATTTTGTAAAGTCATCCCCCTACGAGAAGTCAATACCAATCTTAAAAAATATAATAAAACTGGCATACCCTCAATATCTAATGTTAAATATGAATAGAAAGAAGTCATCTATTGTTACTTTATACATACCGTTGATCCAATTCTGATTATACCATACTCTATCTATTGATTAGGAATAGTTAAGCCACTCCCCATTAATTTATGTTTGCTTTGACCAATGTATGCTATGACCAGTGTTACACGTGATAAACTAATAAAAGCGTTAAAATTCAAAAATGATGTAATTTGATGTAATATTTTTTTAAGAATTAAGGTGATAAACTGTGTAGTCTTAAATAAATATAATCCAAAATTTATTATTATTTATAAAAAAAACAAATATATATGGTTATACTTAATTTTTGGATTTCTATATAGAAAATGGCATGATACATTTGCATGACACAGGGTGAAACAATTTACATTTATTTATTTTATCAAAAATATATACTAATACAATTTATACATAATTATTCACAATTATAATACAGTCATTCAAAGTTAAAAAGGGGCCAAATCTCCGAAATCTGAAGTACTGCTCCGATCTTCTTGAAAATTTAGAATTAAGTTCATCTTACCCTCCTCTTCAAACTTGACTTGGTCGCAAAGTGTGCTTTTTGTTTTTAAGGGGTGAAAACTACCCCTTACTCCAATTGAAAACTAATAAATTAACGCAGTGATGGGCTATAATTATGTTCAAATACGTTAAATATCAATTGTTTTTAATCATGGATCTAATATTTTAATATTTTACTATTTAACTACCCTTAAAAACAACCCCTCAAGCGAAAATTAATAAAAAAATGTGTTTAAAAAGCATGAAACCTTTTTATTTTGGATCGTAATAGGAGAATTTTTCCCTTTAAGTATAAGAAATCTGATACTTCATTTTTTTAATGATGCAACCCCCAAAAGCCATCCCTAACAGTAAAACTTAGGAAAAATTGAAAACTAATAGATGGAAGCAGTGATAGGTTATCATTATGTTCAAATATGTTAAATATTTGTTGTTTTTTATAATGTAACTAATATTTCGATACTTTACTATGTAACTACCCTTAACAGCTACCACTAACACAATTATTAAAAAAACGGTTTGAAAAGCATAAAATATTTTTATTTTGGATCTTGAATAGAAAAAATATGTGTAAACGACCTGATACATCATTTTTCAATATGATTCAACCTCTAAAAATCACCACTTACAATAAAAATTAGGGAAAAAATCCTTTTGAAAGCTTCAAGTAGTGGAATGCGTAAAAAAATTAAAATAAATTGCTGCTTATGATATAATGAAATTTTTCTAAAATTTTCATCCCTTAAAAACATCCCTTTCAGGGAAATTAAACTCTTAAAACTTCACATTGTAATTATAATAAAAATATTTATTTTACAATATTAAAATGATTTTTAAAGTGAATATTAACAATTTAATTTTAATTTTCAAATTCATCCATTTCTTCACTATCAACTTCTTTTTCTTCTTGGTCGACTGGAGGACAATTTTGGCAACTGTTACCTGAGCAAGTGCCGCAAGTTTCATTGCAATATAACCCAAGTTTGCGACACCCACAAGTAGAGCCACACCCTTTTTGAAGGGAATTTCAGAGGAATTTCGCCTAGAGAGGTGCACCTTTCCTTTTCTATCTTTTACTCATATTATCTATATAACATCTTTTTATGCATGTATTCATATATGTACGAATCCAGATATGTATGTACCAAGAAGACACAGCATGTACAAAAGAATAAATGCTCCAATACATTGAAAATTTAGGCGCTCCGTAATTTTCCTACGTTATCTCTAGAGAAATGTATTTAGTTTTTTAACGATAACTCGGTTTCCTTTTAAGCTTTTTACATTCACCCACACATCATTTTGTAGGGAATTTCATAAGCTATAAAGTCATGATGATTGCAATATTTCTGCACCCTTCCGTTCAGACAATTTTAAGGTTGAAGGGCTAAAAAGAGGTTTCCTTCGCATAAAAATCAAAGCTTTAAATGCCCATATCTCGCTTAATTTTTAAGCTACATGAATTTTAAAAAAGCAAAATTTTCAGTAAAAAGAAAGCTAAATTTTTGTTGAGACACTTTTTTTCGTAAAACCATTATTTTTTGAGTTATTTTGAGAAAACGACGTATTTTTTGAAAAATTAAAAAAAAAAAAATTTACTTAAAACAACTTTTTTTCAAAATGTACATTCTCTAGACCATTCAAACTTTTGGAATGTGTTATTGGGACATAAATAAAGTTAATTTTTCATGAGCTACGATTAATTTTAATGTTGCCGCTCATGGCGCCAATTTTATTGCCAATTTTTTTTTCAAAAATTCCAGAGACTTAACTTGTTTTCGTCATAACTTCCTTAATTTTCATGCTAGAGGCTTTTATGAAAGCTTATATTAAAGGTCTAATAAAGCACTTTAAAAAAGCTTATGAACATTTTCTCTGAAAAATATACTCATTTTTCCGTTATTTGATAAATTTACGACAAACAAAAATTCGTCTTCAATGACTCATAAGTCGCTTAATATGACCTAAAACATTAAAGAAAAACGACGAATCGCTTTATTTTTTCATAAGCTTGAATTTTGATAAGAATAATTTTTTCCAGAAAGTCATTTTGAATTTTTATGTTTCCACCCCCGAGAAAGAGTGGCATTCACCCCCGGAGTGGAAGCACATCTCGGCACTAAATCAGGTTTGTTATTTGCATAATTTTTGAGCTACTGTCAAAATTTCAAACAAATCGATTGAGTTGATCAGATTTCCGAGATGAATCGGTTCATTGATTGTACTATTATACCATGTCATACAGCTGTTAGCCTATATCTGATTCAGACGAAGAAGAAGAGTCACTTCCCACATGAATTATCAGTATTTCAACTACAATCCCCATTGTAATGCCAACCTGCCACATATTTTCACTTTATTTTGCGCATTCCCAATAGCTTGCTGAAATAACGGGTGAAGGTCTTTCATTTTAAACGTGGTATTGGTCCTGGCGACGTCACCTTTTATTTGGCCCCATATAAATTCGATAGGAGTGAATTCACAATAATATGGAGGCAATCGTAAAACTGTGTGACCTTGTTCTTTTGCCATTTTATCTACTAGAAGTGAGAGTCTGTTTGATAAGATGCAGGAGTTCGGCTCTCACAATATTATCTGCTTCGTAAATAATCCACTTACCTGTCAACCAGGCTTATTGTATGTCTACTTTTTTCGTGCCAGAATTCAGAATCTTCTCCGTTGTTGTTCTACTGTGATGGAAGCGTTGTCCAATGTCCATCACAACCACAGAATGTTCGGCGAAGTGTCCCAGAATTTGAGTAAACCAATTTTCGAAAACTTCGCCATTTTTCATGGTAGTTTCCTGTTCTCTTCGATTGAAAGCAGAGCAAACCATCCTCAACGAAACCATCCTCAGATCCTATATAATAATAATAATGTTTATTCATCAACATAATAAATGTTACAAAACACAATATTTACATTTATTGAAAGATAAATAAACCTAGGAAAGAGAGCCACAAGATTAAATATGTGCGTGGCTGGAGGACAGAATATTAAATTATTTATGTGTCCACATGCCGGGTGTTAGAAAAGTATGGGAACGGTGGAAAATTTCGAACAGTTTGCATCAAATCGAAAAACAAGAAAATACGTATCAAAAATTTTTCAAAAAACTATCTACTGATACCAAAATGACCTTCCCACCCAGCACCCTGTGGGTGGCGCTAGGAGCAACTTTAAAATTTCAAATGGAAACCCTCATTTTCGGAATCGGATTCTACGGAAAAAAATACGTAAATTTTATTCCAGACATTTTTTTCGATTCTTGCATGGTGTCGCTGTAATCGCAAAAAATTAAAAGAACACATTACTGTTTCAAAAGTAGCGTCTTGTCCAATTCAAAAACTGAAAAACACGTATTGGGATTCTACGGCCAAAAATACGTGAATTTTATATCGGGAATTTTTTTCAATTCTCACAAGGTGTCGCTGCAATCGCATAAAATTGAGTGGAAACATGAAAGTTTTGAACGCATACTTAAAAAAATACGAAAAGTAAAACTACTGATCTCAGAGTGAATGATATCCCGAGCTGTTTTGAGAACAGTGATTTTACATGGTCGTGCGGAAATTACAACAACTATTAACATTCTGGAAATTTATTAGCAGCTAGTAATTTTCAATTTACATTTTTTACAGGGCAATAAAAAACTCGATTTAAAAAAAACTAACAGTGGTTTTACCTCTTAATTCAGCCACTTCACACAAGTTCTTGATCCCAGCCAGTGAAGGCAAGGAGGTAACACAGCCATATAAGGCAAGGTGAGGATTTCGGCCAGTTGAGGAAATTAGTTTACAGCTTAACTGCTACACTAACAGGTTCTAATTTCAAGATTATAGCCGGTGTTCAAAATGATGCCCATTGACTTCTTGGCATTGTCCGAGATGAACGTAAAAATTTTCAATAGCACTTCTTATCATTTGAGGTGATATTTCTGCAAAAATGTTTATTATGCGTTGCCTCAGCTCTTCCAAATCACGAGGTTTACTGAACGTGAAGGGTAAGGTTTACCCTTCACGTAGCCCCAAATAAAATAATCAAGTCGCGCGAGGTCGGGAGATCTTGCTGGCCATTCAATAGTTCCTCTTCGACCTATCCATCGATTTTCGAAAGTACCATTCAAATAGTCCCTAACAATATCCCGATAGTGTGGAGGAGCCCCATCTTGCTGGAACCAAACATTATTGAACTCATCACCACCAATCTTTTGTATTGCGAGAACTATTTGATTTGTCAACATTTCCAGGTATTTTTCTCCATTCAAATTTCCATCTATGAAAAACGGTCATTTGACTCGATCCCTGAAAACTCCTGCCCAAACATTTAATTTTTGTAGATACTGCGTGTGTGTTTCAAGCATCCAGTGAGAGTTTTCGTCACTCCAATATCTGAAATTATGGAGATTAACTTTTCCACTGAGTTCGAAAGTTGCTTCATCTGAGAAGACAAGTAGAAATGACAAAAAATTTGAGTTTTGGTTACTCTTTTCCATCATTAATTCACTAAATTCAAGTCGCCGATCAAAATCATCTTCATTTAACTCTTGGTGAAGGTGAATTATGTAAGGATGAAATTTCAAAAGTTTCAAATTCTTATGAACTGAAAATGCACTCATATCGAGCTGTTGACTAGCTTTTCTGATTGATAACCTTTGCTTTTCAACAAATGCCTGGGCCACTTCCATTTGTCGAGCTTCCGATGTTTCAGATTTTGGTCTTCCAGATTTTGGGCGATTTTTATTTGTCCTTGTGT
Organism: Leptura quadrifasciata; assembly: GCA_963675555.1. Lineage (NCBI taxonomy): Eukaryota > Metazoa > Arthropoda > Insecta > Coleoptera > Cerambycidae > Leptura > Leptura quadrifasciata. Next base: position 83,767,508 of record OY776679.1, on the reverse strand, counting down.
CTAGGAATCGTTTAATGGTACGGGACACAGTAGATTTCGAAATTCCCACTTGATCTACACGGAAAGTTTCGTTGAATAAAATCACAACTTCATCATACGACCTTTCTTTATCGCCCCACCCTCACATCATTAAAAGAGAAACTCTCTCTTCCTCTGTTAAAGTAGCCATTATGCAGAAAAAAACGCGAGAACTAATGAAAAATTAAATAACTTTTTCCGTACAAAAGTGCGCTCCTGCCTCTACAAAAGTTGGAAGGAACTGAACGTTCTCGTAGAAATTTCACAAAACAAATACTGTTATTAACAACACTTTTAAAAAAACATTCATAAAAACCAAGATATCACAGATATTGTCTTTAAACTGAATGTTTTTTTGTCAACACAAGTAGCTAGAGCTTGTAAATATTTACAAACTTATGGACGCTTAAGGTTTATTTCAATTTTGTGCGACTGCAGCGACACCTTGCGAGAATCGAAAAAAATGCCCAATATAAAATTCACGTATTTTTGGCCGTAGAATCCGAATCCGCTATAAAAAATAGGGATTTTCATTACAAATTTCAAAGTTGCCTCCCGTCCCACTCACTGGGTTAGGGGTGGGACATTTTGGTATCAGTAGATAGTTTTTTGAAAAATTTTTGACACGTATTTTTTTATTTTTCGATTTGATGAACAGTTTGAGATTTTTCACCGTTCCCATACTTTTCTAACACCCGGTATGAGTACATATACATACACATGTTTACAGCTACATAAGCAAACAATGCAACTCCACAAAGGGATTGGCATAACGTGGGTGCTCTGCTTACTTATGGCCAGTAAGATATAGGTACAATTGTTCACTTAGCACACAACTTATAAATACTTCCATAATTTTCTACAAACACATTTATATAAATTATTAATATATTAAATTGAAAAAATTCAAGGTTCTATTAATTGATGTATGGTGTTTTTATTAATGTTAACTAAATATGATTTTGCTCTTTTTTAAGATAGACGTACTAGCGACATCGTTTATACATTTTGGTAGAAAGTTATGTAACATAGTCGAGTTATGTTCGTATCCTCTTTGTCCTATAGTTTTAGAGGAAGAAAGTTTTAACAAAAAGATTACTTTCATTTCTTGTTTAATAGTTATGATCTACACACAATAACTTATTATTATGTTTATATTGAGTTACAACAATGTTATATAAATTTGCCTTATATCTAAAACTTTGGCTCCGAAGGGTAGTTAACATTTTTGTTAAGCATAAATTTTAATAAATGTCTTTTGTAGAACATCTAATTTCTTTATGTGCGATTTGGCGGCCCTACCCCAACCAATTATTCCATATGAAAGACGGGACTCGATTAACGCCTAGTATATTATTGTCATGTGAGTTACATCTAGTATTTTAGTTAGATATTTATATCAGTATATTATATACTACGAAAGGTTTTTATCAAGTTTTTAATATAGATATCCCATCTCGTATATCTATTAAAAGTTATTCCTAAATATTTGACATGATCTGCTGTTTGTATTACAATGATATTATCATGATTATTTATATTTAAAGTATTGTATGCGGGTAAATTATTTACATAACAGCTAAAAGACAGAAAATAGGTTTGCTGTTAAAATAATCGATAATTATATTCATAGCCGATAGCCGCGTTGGTTAAGGCGCGAGTTGGCAATCGCGATAATCACACGGACATCGCACCACCGGGTTCGAATCCTGGCTCCGGCACTGTCGGAGAAAATGGTTGTTGTCCGCGTTCTTTCAATGTGTAACCCTCTTCCGCACAAGCCTCTGGCTTCTGGAATTGGGGGTTGTCTAATTTCTGTGGTGTCTATTTATTTATTATTTATATCCTTCTCAACTTTTTGTTTTAATTCACACCAAGAGGAGGCACTATATACTAATTTTCCCGATCTATTTAATCTAAACCAATTATTAATATACCTATATATAATAAATACAATCTGTCCAAGAACCGTTCCTTGTGGAACTTCATACTCACAACTCTTTTTCCACTTGATTTCATATTAATAATTACAAATTGTTCTCTGTTGTTCAAACAACGATTCATTAGATTATAAGCATTTCCTCTTCTACCATCGAAGAATCTCAAACCATTTAAAAATCTGTACGTTTTTTTCATTCTCATCCGAATTCCTCAGAATTCTGAGGGAAAGATTCTGAATGTATGACACTTATCTGCTTGATACCCAAACTAAGCATTTCTCAACAATGTTACAGCACAAATATAACATATCAATTCTGAACAATACAACGTTAATTCTGTTTCAGGCAAATTATCGAACATATTAAAAAATTGGACCTGTCACGCCCAACGACGATAGTTGAGGCCCAGAATGTTAACGTCGTAGAGTCGGTAAGAACTAGTTAAATAAAATATCACTGAACTCCAAGTAGTTCCTCAGTTTAGCACGACTGTCTCCAGCTCCTGACCGGTAGACAAATTGGTGGCTGGCTCAAATTTTTAGTAAGCAGTGTGCGCTCACCTTAGGACACGAAAAAGGTAGATATTTTCCGTGATCAGGAACCGAAATATTTGAAGTTAAAAAGTGACGTAAATGACCGCACCCGAAAAATTTCTCATAAGAAAAAATATCTGCCACGTTTAGAGTCACTATTCGCAAAAGTTTCAGCCAGAAATAAATTTGTCATCAAAGGGTCACTAGCTTCCTAACTATTATTTTATTTGCTTTAATATTTTTTCCAGTCACGTTTCGTTGATATAATAAGCTTTAACCGTTACAATGGATGGTACAGCAATGAAGGCAATCTGGACGTTATTACCGATTATGTGATAAGGGAGGCAACTGCCTGGCACGAAAAATTTAATAAACCTGTCATTATGCAGGAGTACGGAGGCGATACTCTGGAGGGGCTTCATTTTGTACGTATAATTTTAATAAAAATATATTCTTTTTAATTTAAATTTCTAAGGAAAAAATGTTGGAGACAATTTGTCTTGGTAAAAAGGACCATAAAGATTTATGCCGGTGTCAAATTGGGATTAACTTGAATTCTCTAGTCAAGCAATTTTTTGTTTTAATACATTCGAGGGGTTGACAAATTTTTTAATTTTTTTTTTTTAATTATTATTATTATTATTATTTTTTTAATGACATGAAAATCTTTTCTCTTACATAAAATCGCATTCTAAACATTTTTTTACTCTAGGCATTTTTCATTAAAATCAATAAAAACGGGTTTTATATGAATCCTTAAAAACAAAAAAAGTTATTCAAGACGATAAAACGGAGGGGTTAATTGATAGTAGTTCCAAAATTTGTATTCTGATACAAAATAGCATTCTAATAATTTCTTTTCGTCTTGTGTATGGGGTAAAAATTAATACTAACAGAGATATTCGCGTTTTGAAAATAAAATTTCTGGATTACCATGATTACTTACGAGTACAGAACGAAAGGGTTTTTAAATTATGTATTCTTATGCAAAAACGTATTCTAAACATTTTTAAAATCGTCATATATTTGTTAAAAAGTAATAGAAACAGTTCTAAAAAACGTTTATGAGGACACATTTAACCCTTCCACAAAATTGACCAAAAATATAATAAAATGTTGAAAATTCCCTGACATGAATAATACAGAAATTCTACGGATCTTAAAAATGATTTTCACCCTTTCGGTAGCTAAAAAACGTTTTTTTAAAACGAAATTATGCGCTTTTCCGCACTTTAAACACGATTTGGACAATTTTTTAAGGTTGTATATCCATTATTACTGATAACTTGATAAAAAATCGGCAGCTACTGGAACGGCTGGAACCTCTCCACTCGGTGGATCTTTGAAGCCGAAAAGAGCATTAAATTGTGTGACAAAATGGCACTAAACATAATCCAACCTCATCCAAAACCTTTTCAGATCTTCTGGGACACTAAAAAAACCCTCAACTTAATGAATTTACAATACTCGCCTGCGGCTCGTGCTGCAAATTTCATCTATGCGAGTTATACTATACTATACTATTAGGATGTTAACAACTTTATCACTTGAACGACTAAGAAAGTCTAGTTATCCTAAAAAATACAGATTTGTAAAACAACAAACTGAAAATTGGTAAAGTGATAATGCATATTAAATTCACCAACGAAGGTACAGAAAGCATATGATATTGATATTGTTACATCTACCTTTAAAGTTTGTGACAATCCACTGGTGCAGTCACTAAAAGTTACAAATATGCCGAAATCTTATTAACATAACATGACACCAACGTTATCGGATAACAAACGGTGACAATGACAATCGTCAAAATTTGCTCATTGCAATCCGATCGCTCGCGGCTGTCTTTGTTAAATGAAACATTAGCATTTCATTAATTTTACTAGATTTTAGAGGAATATTTGTAGTTTAATTCTTCGATTTGTCTGTATATATATTTAAAAATGGCACTAAACGTAATCCGCTCTACTTCTAGAGCAGTGAAGAAACCCTCACACGGGAATTGACACGTGATGTGACGAGTTTCACGACGTAACGGCTACGCGCATCGACCGTGTCACGCGAAATGTGATCTATGCTTCATATTTGCTTTGTTTTTAATTTTTTTCACGGAAACCAAATCGAAAGGGTGGAAGTGTGATATATCGTTGAAATCAGAATTTTAACTGCTTTTCAATGGTTTCATTGCAAATTGAAAGTAATTATAAAATAAACAACTTGTTGCGTCAAAACGGCACTAATAGTAATCCGATTTCAACCAAAACCTTTTCAAATCTTTTGGGGCATTAAAGAAACGCACATGCAAAGTTTCATTCAAATCCGTTCAGTAGTTTCGGCGCTATCGTGCTAACACACATACGCATATACACACACAAACAATTTTCAAAAACCACTTTTTTGGGTTCCTAGGACCTCAAAACGTAAAGATTTGATGTTATCTCAATTTTCGTTTTTGAGCCAATTTTAGTAACCTCTCACAATTTTATTGTGGAGAGGTTAAAATAGACCTATTAGTAACATTCCCATATGTTCCCCAATCAGCTTGTAAAATTTAGGAAAAATCGTATTTTATGGGAGGTCACTCTATGTTCACCCCCAGTTAAGGGTTGAAGCTATTAAGATTAATTTTTTTTGTCATTTCAACTTTATTAGTCTAATCGTACTATAATAAAAAAGTTTTAAAAAAATCGCAATTTTTGCAAAAGAAAGTCTCAGGTTTTTCACGCGGGAGAAACGAAAGGGTTAAATAACGTGGTTACCAAAATAGTGTATTCTTATGCAAAATGACATTCCAAACACTTTTTTATTCTACCTATTTTTCAGTAAAATCAATAGAAACGGCGTAACCCTGGAATCATTCTTAAAGTCCGCCATTTTAGGTCCGCCATTTTCAATTTTTCAATATTCATTTCCGATTGTAATCAGCGACCCCGAAAACCCCCATGACATGAATTTTTTCAAGTCTTTACATTGAAGTAGTAATGATTAACAACTTATACCCTTTTTTGATCATTTCCGCTACTATAAACCAAGTGGACTATAAAATTAAAGTAATTTTATTTTAGGCCCCTAATTACATATGGTCAGAAGAGTATCAAGTTAGTTTGCTGTCGAAGCACTTCCAGGCCTTTGATCGTCTTCGAGCTTCGGGTTTTTTTGTAGGTGAATTCATTTGGAACTTTGCTGATTTTAAAACAGCGCAAAGTGAGTGTTTTCTTAATGACATATCTACAGTAGAATAATTAGTAATAGTTTATTATTTAAGTTATATGTTAATTAAATTATGAATGTTTAGTATTGCGTACACTGAATTATTGACTCGCTTTTCACCTTTTCTGTCATCTCTTTTTCTTTTCTATACCAAATTGGTACTAGCAGTATAGCCTAAAACTGTGCAAGCTCTGTCAACATAGTTCCAGTAATTATTGTAGTAAAAGAGAACAAAGAATAGTACAATGAATTAAAATTAAAATGTTACTATTTTGAAGTCATAGACAGACACTTCAATTTTATTTATTTAGATTGATCAATAACTTCAAATTCAATGATATTTAGCCAATACTCCTGACATATATGATTTTTATTTTCTTCTTTTATAACCAGTTTCATTTTCCATATTCAGAGCTTGTTAGGATGTAGAATATACTGAACAAAATTCATGTTCAATATGAGTCATTAATAACCAATCTGCGTTAATTCTTTCAGCCTATACAAGAGTAGGGGGCAACAAAAAAGGTATATTTACCAGAAGTCGACAGCCCAAATCAAGTGCCCATCATTTGAGGAGAAGGTATTGGGGTTTGGCGAAGGAATATTATAACGCCACATTACCTGAGGATCTCACCAGTTATATTATTTCAGGGCCACAAGGTCTTCGTGATGAACTGTGATATGTAGAGATAATTAAATTTAATTATTATTTGTAGGAATTACTATGTTAAGTAACAGAAATAGTAAATTATATTAATTAAATTATTATTATAATTATTTTACTTTTTTTTCAAAAATCCAGTCACCCTACTCTGTGGCTCCGACCCTCACAAAGGGGAGCTGGTAATAAATATCAATAGCCACTCCCCACGCCCGTGGCCGAGGATGACAGCCTTCTGCATTCTGCCGGCTAAGATCTCTGCCGAATCTCGGCATGCCGGTATGATCTTTAGTTCTGAAAATAGCGTCTGTCTCATTCCACCGAGGGCTCCTATAATCAGTACCACTATTTTAACAGAGTGGCCTGGATAAAGCCTGTGGAGTTCGAATAGCAAATCTCGATATTTTGTCCGTTTTTCCTCCTCTTTCAAGACAATGCTGCTCTCAGCGGGGACTGAGAATTCCACGACATACATTGTCTTGAGTTGGTGGTGGAGGAGTACTATGCCAGGCTTGTTGGCTTGTATTTTCCTAATGGTGGGAAACGAGTATTTCCAATAAATTAGACACTTCTCATTCCCCACAACGGACTCAATATCCCCCGGAGCGTAAGACAGCACTGGTGTTTCGTCTATCCCATACGAGTGCTTTAGATGATAGTAAAGCACTCGTAATGTTGCGTCGTGTCTGTGAATATAGGCCGAGATTGCGTATGTCGGGCAAGCCGACAGTAAGTGCATTACAGTCTCCGGCGCCCTGCGGCAGGCCCTGCAGCTGACATCAGGGACCTCCATACCCATGGCACGACGTCGATAGACGAGGATGTTAAATACACCATCCTGACAAGCCATTATGAATCCCTCGGTCGCGAACTTCAGCCCGGCTGACCTTAACAAGGCGAAGGACAACCTTTCGGATAAGCCGAGGTCTCTATATTTTTATAGAAAACTCCGTGCAATGGCTTATCCTTATGGAGCTGCAGAAGAATGTTGTGTTTAGTCGAACGAGTTCCAACTAGGTGACAGAGTCGGGGTTTACCCGCTCGACGTCGAAGATGAGACCAAGTTCATCGGCTGCTCTCCATGCTGCCTTAAAGAGAAAAGGTCCTACCTCTGCATTTTCATGGTCTCGGACCATGCAGAGGAGGGGATCCGAACTCCTTAAAACCTTACATGCTCCATCCAGAACCATTCTGCTCTGGAGACTCTCCAAGCTCAAGAGACCACGGTCTCCCCGATGTCGTGGGAGATATAATCGTGAAACGGACGATTTAGGATGCAAGCTCCTATTGAGATGCATCATCTTGCGGGTTACTACATCGAGTTGACGCAGCTGTTCAACGGCAAGCATATTTGTAGCAGACACCTTGTACTTCCCCGACAGCTCTGAAAACCAGATCTGTCGGAGTAGGTGCTGATACTTGCCGCGGAAAGCGTTTTTCACTACACTCACTTCTTGGGTGGAGCGTACGACTCTCCGGCATCTACATATTGTAAGATGCTTCCGCCCACGAGCTGCGCGTCCTCTCCGTTGTCATCGCATCGTCCTCTCTTGAGATGGATCAGTCAGCATTTGTTCAACCCAAACTGCATACCGACAGCCTGCATGTACTCCTGTACCACCCTGAGAGATTGTTGAAGATCCCTTACTGAAGAGGCATAAAGTTTAAGGTCATCCATATAAAATAAATGGGTAATATTATGCCTCCTGTCGCCGGGCGTACCGCAGTCGTAGCGACGGGTTTTCCGGATCGAGATGGATAAAGGCAGTAGTGAGATGCAAAACAGAAGGGGGCTGAGGGAATCTCCCGAAATACTCCTCTTCTGAATGTTACAGACTCTGTTTGGACTTTATCGTTACCCGATGTTATGATAAAGCGAGTCCTCCAGAGCGGCATCAGTTCTTCAATACGTCTCACTACGGGACCGGGTACCACAAGACATCGGAGTATTATTATTATTATGGTTTTATTGTTGGGTATATATGATGAAGGATGGTACATAATAGCTTCAGTGTGTCAGTATTCTGAAAGTTGCGCCTGTTTCTGATAATACAGCCTAAAACTTTATAAGTGTTTGTGGCGATATACGTGATGTGATTGTTAAAGGACAATTTTTTATCTAAGATACCCAGATCACAAAATGTTTCGAGTCTTGGAAGCCTGTGGCCGAGTAATCAAAGTGGATCAATGATTTTTTGATGGAATGAGACACTATCCTTAACGTGAATTAAATTTTGTTGGATTCGTCGATATGTGTAACCTTGCAAAAACATTTTAAATCGTCAGCATAAGGAAGATCAGGTACGGACATCAACAATTTCAATAATGAATAGAATAAAGAAAAAAGGTTCTAAAACTGATCTCTGCGGTGCACCTGATGTACCACATGTTGGATACTATCTGACAAGTACGATTTTAAAAAGAGAGAAACCAAAATTAGTTTATTCAATAGAATACCGTGATCAATTCTGTCTAATGCCTTTGAAAAATCGGTATAAATCATATCTACTCGGAGTCCCTCATCGATGGTATCAGTTAAGGATTGTGTCGCATAGAAAATAAGTTGGTAACAGTGGACCTTCCTTTGACAAATCAATGTTGTGCATCTGTGATCAAGTGTTTGCAAAGAAAGAAATCATGATATATGCAGTGTTACTTAAGTTATAGTTAATTGCCTAACAATGATCAATCTCCAGGACTCGGATTGAATACGTAACACTTATACAAGTTCCAGCAAAAAAAATGCTATATAATTATTTTTATTCAATTATCCACCACGCGTATGTTTTGATCACAATTTCTACAAAAATAACAAAATTGATCAGTATATTGGAAAAATAACTATGAGATTTTTTTAAGTTCTTAGCTCAATGTCACCGAACCTCAATTCAATTCAATTCAAAACTTCTTTATTATCTATTATGAGTGCAATTATTATTACATGCAACCACCGCGTGGTTCGCGGTGGCGGGTTGCAGGGTCGGGCGTAATAGGGCTGGTTTGGCTAAAAAGCAATTTAAAACTTAACCCAAACTCCTTTCACATAAAAGATGAATTAAAATAGGTGGTAAAATTTTTTACATCTAACAAAAACAGATTTTAAAAACTTAGTTTTAGATAATCTCACTAATTTTTTTTTAAATTTTGATGCTGATGCAGGTACCTCAATCTGAACGAGGAACTTTCTGCGAAACGTGTAAATGCTAGGGTGCGCATAGGCTGGCTTAAACTTTGGTTTTGTTAATTTTAATTTTCCGAAAATTTTGATTTTTATTGAAAACTACTGATGGGAAATTAATTTAGAAACAAAAATGTACAAAAGGAAAACAAGAAACAAACGGAACAAACATGAACAAACATAAAGGAAGAAAGGAACAGAAAAAATTTAAAGATTCAAAGGTATGAAATATCAGTAAAGGTGAATAGGGTAAACGGAAGTTATAGTTGATGAAGTTTGGCTACAGGGGTTGCCGGAAGATCGGTTCTAGTATGGCAGGGAGGGTTTTATCCGAAATGGAGCATTATGCTGTCTAATTTGTGTTATGTTTCTCGTTAGCGGACTATCACCCAGTTTGAAAGAGTAGAATTTTTGGAAGATGTCCCGGACGTAGTCCGCTATTGGGGTTATGTCGCATAGATCTCTGAGGGAGGTGTAGCTTCCAAAATTAGAAATGAGGCGCATAAACTTGTGCTCGAGCACTTTTAATTTTATCATTGCTGTGGCCGACGTGCTGCACCACACCGGCGCCGCGTATGTGATGGACGGGCTGACCACCATCGTGTGCAACAATTTTTTATTTTATCTCACCGAAGCTCCGTGACGTTTATATCAAAGGAACAATCAAAGAAAGCCTGACTATAAGCGACCTATATAATTTAAATACATTTGACGTTTTATTAATATTTGATTTGTTTCATATAAAATGTGTAATTTTTATTCATATATTAAGTATCCGTGATACAAATTGAATACTTAAAAGTATATTAGAGGACAGCATGTGCTTTTATATAGTAGTAGTAGTAGTGTGTAATACTTGCTGTGATATCATTTTTACTTGCTCTGTGGAAGAGAACATTCACCTTGCTATTAATGAATTGAAATCGCTGATGTATTGTTGTTGACAGTATGTCATATTTTACTTAGTGGTCAGACTTATTATTTATGTGTAAAACGTAAGTTTATTATTAATCTAGTTTTTAAACTATATTTAGAATGTATCTTATTTCGGTATCTTTAAAAAATGTACATTTCTATTTTAGTCTTGTAGCCCGAAGATGAGGTAGTTCATTATACCTCGAAACCGATTGCTAGAATACAGGATAGGGCAATAGTTCATCCGAATTTCATAGCTCGAGTTTTACGCTAGTTAGAAATTTAAAAAAAAACACAGGTAAACCACATAAAAGTCAATAACTGTAAATTATTTTGAATATACAGGGTGAACCAAAATCATTGTACAAAACTAAGTTCCATTTTTTAAAATGGAATGCTATAAGTATGAGTACATGTATATTTAGTATATTTCCGCAGATGGCATTTCCCCTACCAATGAACGTATTGACATTTTTGACAATTTTTCCAAATCGTTAACCCTCAAACAACTTCAGCGATTTATACCTCACTTTGCAGAAATTTTAGCTCCTTTGCATATTTTCAGTACTATGTTAGTCCATGATGAAATTATTTAGAATAGAAATCTGCTAATTTAACTACTTCTTTTAGCTTTCTTTTCCCACAAATAAAATGATACTCAATAACGAAACGTATTCCACTTTTGACAGAGAACTGATGCCACATTTTAGATATTTATTAGAAGGCCGCACTTTTACCTATTTCACCGATCACAAACCATTGATCAGGACCCTTTTCACACATGCTGAAAAGGTTTCGCGTCAGACTCGCCACTTAGAGTACATCGCCTAATTCATCAATGATATACGACATATTATAATGGTAATGAAAACATCATTGCGGATACATTATCACGAGTAAGTGATCTTTCTTTAATCTAATCCCATTCTACTTTTCCTCCTACCTTTAATTCCTCTGTAAATTCAAATCATTTTACTTTACAGCTTTTGAAATATACCCAATTAAACGATTACGAACTTTAATTTTTAATTGCAAACCAATCTGATCTAGATAGTAAAGCCAAGTATTCTTTACAACAACTTGTAACTCCTAATTCGACTGACAAAATTTGATGCGATGTATCTAAATTCTTTGATTTCCATCGGATTCACACAACGACATATCATCCTTTTTTTTTTTTTTTTTTTTTTTTAATGGTGGAGGGGAAATCCTACATGGACACCCGGCGCTAGTGTCTGCCCACGCCGGGTAGTGTCGGACTCCTACCGACTAAAACCCCTCCTGGATCAGTGTTTCCACGTAACCTGGAACTGCTTTCGCTTTCCATCAGGCCACGGGTCATTCGTCTTTTATTGGTGTTAGTAAAAACGTCCCACGTGTTCCCTTACATCCCCCATCTGTTAAAGCAATTAGGGGTTCGGGGCTAGATTTCTTCTATCCTCTTCCTTTGTCCTCATTATTCTATTTAGAGCATGTGCTACATTTTCCCAATTCTCCTCCGATTCCAGCATATACCTAATTAGGTTATCAGGGTTCCAATAGTCTCCTGATCTCTCGGTCCTCCACCGGTTGCAGTAGAATAAGGTATGTTCTGCGTCGTCGTTCTCCCCACAGTACACACACTCCCGTGTATCAACCTTTCCTATATCAAAGAGATATTCCACAAAGCAACCATGTCCCGTGAGAGCCTGGGTGAGGTGGAAGCTCATTTCTCCATGCCCCCTCTCCATCCACGTTCTTATATTTGGAATAAGTCGTCTTGTCCACCTCCCTTTAGTTGAGTTGTTCCAACTAGTCTGCCATCTCTCGAGGAGTCTCTCCCTTGCCTCTTGCCTCCCCGTCCCTTCATACACCTCTCTTCTCTCCTTGGCCAGTAGATCTATCGGGGGGACCCCCGCTAGCACCAGGACTGCTTCATACGACACAGTTCTGTAAGCACTGCAAACTCTGAGTGCAGCACTCCGCTGTACTCTCTCAAGCCTCCTTCTGGTGCTCTGTACCGCCATCGAGCTCTCCCATACTGGGGCTGCATACAGTAAGATGGAATGCACCACACTGCATAATACCCTTCTTTTGCTAGCCTTGGGTCCATACGTGTTACTCATAAGCCTCCCTAAGGCAGAGGCGGTTTTCCCCGCCTTTTCTGCTGTCTTCAGTGCATGTAACCCATAGGTTAGCCGCGGGTCTAACCATATTCCTAGATATTTTAAGCCCCTGCTAGGTCTAATCTCCACCTGCCCTACTCTTACTGTGAAGGGTGGTAGAATTCTTTTCCTCGTAATGATGATGCACTCTGTTTTCTCTGGGGCTAGTTCTAATTGCACCCCATTTAACCACCGCTCTATTCTCCTGATGGTTTCATTTACCCCTGCCTCTACTCTAGCCACCCAGTTTCCTGTAGCTGTTATGGCCAAGTCGTCGGCGTACCCTGTCACCGTAACACCGCCCTCCAGGGGCAGCTGTAAGACGTCATTGAACATTAAATTCCACAAGGTCGGACCCAGGACCGATCCCTGTGGGACCCCGCAGGTCACCTTCTTCCAGTGTGCTCCGTTTTCTGCCTCCCATCCAATTCTTCTGTTCTCTAGATAGCTCTTAATGATTCTGAGTAGATAAGGAGCTACTCTCACTCTCCTCAGGCTACTGACAATCTCAGCCCATCCCGCCGTGTTAAACGCATTTCTGACATCCAGGGTCACTACTGCACAGATCCTTTTAGAGTTCATGGCCTCCCTCGCAATCTCCGTAATCCTCCTTACAGCATCCACCGTCGATTTGCCTTTCCTAAAACCGTACTGATTATCCGCCAATCCTCCTTTCTGCTCTATTTCAGTCTCTAGTCTTCTCAATACAAGGTATTCTAGCAACTTGCTCCATGCGTCCAACAAACACAATGGCCTGTAAGAAGACAGTTCCTCTGGCGGTTTATTCCTTTTTGGTATCAATACCAGCCTTGCTTTCCTCCATCTGTCCGGAAAAACCCCACTCTCCAGCGCCTGGTTCATAATTCTCAGGGTGACCACGGGATACTCCTCTGCAACTATCTTCACTATCTCGGGTGGGATATCATCTGGGCCCGGAGCTTTACCACTTTTAAGCCTGCTACAAGCAGCCTTAAGCTCTTCCTCTGTAAAGGGGGGCACGTCCCCCACTTCCGTGGCTCCCCATCTGACTTCTTCCCTCGTAGGAAATAAGACGCCCACTATTTCCTCTATCCTTTCTCCTGGGATTGCGGGAGGGGTGGCTCTCATACTTCGGGTCGCAATTTTATACCCGTCACCCCACACGTTCCTGTCAATATCCTCACACATCTCCCTCCATTTATTCCTTTTGGAGTCTTTTATCGCATCTCTGAGTCTTTTCCTTGCTTCTCGGTAGTCTTGGGTAGCTAGGTTTTCAGCCTCTCTTCCTTGCCTCCTATTTTCCCTAACACACCTTCTTCTGGCTGCCACACATTGCCTCCTGAGATTGTTGATATCGTCTGTCCACCAATACACTCCCCTTTTGGTCCTCGCCGTTCTTCTTCTGGGCATTGCTTGGTCACAAGCTCTAGAGACCACCCTTATCAGGGTTTCATCCGTCGTCACCATGCCACCTCTCACCTGTTCTTCTAGTGAGCCTTTGAAGGCCTCTCTGTCTAGTAGACCCAGCTTCCATCCACTCACCCGTATCACCGGCGTTCTCTCCTGCTGCCCCACCACGTACCCGATGTAGCGGTGGTCGCTCAGCGTCTCTTCCTCTCGCAAGACTCTCCATCCGCTTGTTCTCCTAGCAGCGCCCGCTGAGGCCAATGTTATATCCGGAATGGACCCACCCTCCCCTCGCACGAATGTGAACACCGAACCTTCGTTGAGCACCTGCAGATCATTCTGCGCCATCCAGTCCACAACGAGGTTGCCCCTAGCATCCACCTCCTCCATCCCCCACTCTGGTGCCCTAGCATTGAAGTCGCCAGCGACAATGATATCTTTTCCCGATCTCCTGCCCTCTTCCATGATCGTGTCCTGCAGCTCTTGCAGGGACCATTCTAAGTCTCCTAAACCTGCATTGGGTGAGAAGTAGCAGCTGAATACTATCTCTTCTTTCAGCTCCACCCATACAAATCCATGTCCTCTCCCACTTCGGTATACACTAATAGTCCTATTCAGAATTCCTATAGCTGCATCCACATTCTCATCAGTATACCATCCAGGTCTGTTATTACCTATCATTGCCTTATTTGGCTCACTTACTATGAGGACCTCATCTCCCGTTTGCCTACCCACAGCCCACAACAGGTCTTGAGCGGCCCGGCATCTGTTTAAGTTAACCTGCCTCACTTTGAAGGCAGCAGGCTACCCTCTTCCCCACGCTCTGCCCCGTTCAGCGCTTTCCTATATAGCGGACATTCCGCTGAATCCGCACGATGCCCACTTTTATCGCATTTAGGGCAGTATGCCGTGCCTTTGCATTCTCGGACTTGATGTCCCTCCTTCCCACATTTAAGGCAAGCCTTCGTCCTGTCTGGGCCCTTGCAGTTCACTTTAGTGTGTCCGTACTCCCAACACTTATAGCACATATGTACATCCACTCTCTCACGTACTCTGCACTTAATCCATCCCACTCTGACACTTCCTTTTTGGAGCAGCTCTATCGCGGCATTCTCCGGCAGTCTCACATCAGCAGTCTGGTTTTCTCCAAATGCTGGTCTCAGTCTTTCCACGACTATTTGTTCTTCCTTTAGCTTCGTTTCTTCTGCTATCACCTTCCCAACTTCCTCTATACTAGTGGTGGCGTCCAGATCTCTTATGGTTACAACCCTTCCCGCTTTTTTCATTCTTACCGTCACCCCGCCTACTTTTTCAATTGCATCCTTTAGTGGGTTTGCGGCACCACTACCACCCTTTACTTCAATTAACATCTCGCCATTTCTTGTTTTCCTCAGGGCTGTCACGTCCACTCCCGTGGCTTTTAAGTCTACCCCTTTGATTTTCATTAGGAGGTCTTTATATGACACTCCTTCTTCCCTAAGAAATAGAACATCCCTATCTTTTCTTGCTCTATTTCCTCCGGTATTTCTGACCCTTGCAATAGGAGTATCTTGTACCCCTCCCATTTTGTACGGCATTTCCTCCTTGTTACTTCCTCCCTTATTTTGAGGGGAGTACACCACCACATTTATCTCCGTGCCATTCATGGCAATTTCTACCATTTTCTTTACTCTTTCCCAGTTCTTTTCTGTTCTAGGAAGCGCCACTCTGTTTCGGTTGTTCGCCACCAACCATTCTTTCCATTTCTTTATATTTTTGTAGGTGTCTTCTTCTGTATCTTCCATCGTTATTAGATAAACAAAGCGTTTAACTACTTCACTCGTCTTCCCTGCCATTTCAGAGCTTGTCTCGTACTTAACGTACGTGAAGCCTTCCTTATTTCCTCTGTCGTGCTCGATGTTGGCCAGCTCAGGAAATCTTAGTTTAAATTGCCTACCTATCCCCTTTTCCAGGAGATCACTTCCATCGGCGCATAATGCCAAGTCCTTTTCCTCCGTTTCCCAAACCGGATTTCCTACTTTATCTGACACCCTCTCAGACCTGTGGGTGCCATTCTCGATCAGCCAGCTTTTTGTACTCGCTATAGTTCTTAATTTCGCCGATAGCATCCCTGATCTCTTTGATCGAGGGTATCTGGCGAGGGTGCGGAGTAGGACAGAAATTCTGTTCCCTACCTGCTTGTGTTGCCACATCGACCCTGGTGACCTGTCTGTCAGCATTTTCCCGATCCGTTTGACATTCTGTGTCGTACGTCTGTTTTTCTATCGTCTCCCATTTATTTTCATCTAACCATTCTCTAACGGTTTTTCTATTAATAGTCTCTACATTACACTTTAGCCTACTTACGGCCTCTTTGATCTCCTTGTTGATGTTAGGACTGTTCTCCACAAGCTTCCCCAAGATATTTTGGTTTTTCGTTATACAGTCCAGTGCCTCCAGCAAAATAAACACTACCGGATTCTCCTTTTTCTTGTAAGGATTTGCACTATCATCTGTAAACTCTATCGAAGTGTCAAATTGCTTCCTCTTTCTGAGGGTGTCTTCTGACACAGAGTTACTCCTTCTTGTTTGACTAGTGGTCATCAACCGCAAGGTACCCCTTGTTGTATTGTTGACACTAGTCTGCCCTGTTACATTTTGTTTCAATTTACTACTCATAGCCATTCCCACGAGTCGGGACGTAATCTCGGTCGGCCCTCGGGTGACGCCCGTTCCGAGGACAAGGCTACATACTGTGAAGGTCGCCCTGTATCCACAGGTTTTAACGACTTCGCTGTCGGTTTGTTATAGAGGTTTTCTCCTCGTGGTCCGGCCAGTTAAGGCAAGTCCCCCGGTCACAGTTTCAACACGACATTTCCCTGTGGTGCCATTTTTTTCATTTCCACAGAGGTCGTTGAAGTGTGAGCTGTAATTACGGTATTTAGCGAGTAAGTGGCACAGCTCACTCGTAGCTCGGATTAACCCCGGGTGCGCCATTTCCCGTTACCCCACTTCTCAGTGTGGATCCTGAGGTTGAGCTGTCCTTAGTTTTCACTGCTCTCCTTCGACCTTACCGGCTTGGGTGACCCTACCGGGAGCCATTTGCAAGACTTCCGCCGGCATTGCTCTCAGGGTCATTGCAGCTACTTGAGCCCCTCCACCAACGACAAGGTCTCACAGCTCCCTGGAGGGGACATATCATCCTTAAAGCAATGGTATGGTTGAAAGATTCCATAGACCTTGAAGACTACGTTATTAGTCAGAGCTAATACACTTCACTGGTATGTCAAATTGCCAATTATTTTATTGGGCTTGTTTTATGATTATTTTATCAAGTCATCACTTAATTACAAACTTATTTCGATAATTTACATTTTAGATTTCCTAAACTGATAAAACTTTCATCAGTCGTCACATGTAAAGTAAGTATAATAATCTCAGTGATATGTTGCTCGCTAAGTTGTACAAAAGAAACGATGTTCTCCTGAACACCTAACCTAAATGTCTGTCCAAGGTGGTAATAATTTGTGACTTAAAAATCTTTGTTTTCTACTAAAAGCTTCTTAGAGCTTAAAAGAGTTTCTTATTTTTACGAACCGTGCATAAAATTAAAAATAATCACTTATGTACAAAAATATAAATTATTTTTGTAATTTAACTCAAAAACAAACAAACATTAACTTCAATCTTCAACTGAGTACAAAGTGATCTTGCGCCTATATTATTATACGTCAGGACAGACTGAAACCATCTTTCCCCCCGTTGTACGAAGGACCTTTTTTCGTAGTTTCTCGCACCAACAAAATTATTACGATCGTCAAACATGGGAAGCACTTCACTATGAGTCTTCTCAGTCAAGCCTGTATACTTGTTAGATAATATTATTTATCCTCCTTAAACCAGATTCACCTAGCCACACGGTCTACCACAAAAATATATTTTTTTATTGGTAACCTGGAGATTAACAGTAACAAAATATACAACCTCTTTCTCTAACACTATTTTAGAAAGTACACGTTCCACAACTAAAAACTATGTTGGAATAAATGTCATTCCAACACACGTGCTGGAATAATACCGCAGGCCTCGTACCGTACTCCGTACCGCGTGCAGTTTTATTCCAACACAGTGTGTTGGAATGGCATTCTAACACAGTGTTTTTTTATCCCTATATCATATGGCCGATACATATACAGGTGTTCCATATGAAAAAAATTGGGAAAATTCAATTGAAGAAGTTCGAAATTTTTGGCCAGCCTGTATGTTTTTAGGGAATCAAAATGATTAAAAAACATCACACAGATGTCTCGTAACTGGTATTTACAATATTTTTTCTTAAAATCTATAATGGTAGCTGTAGTGATTTTTTCAAAATGCACCTGTAGATGGCATTATTTTTATGTAGTTTATCTATATATATTTTTTTAATTTCTAGCTATCGTAAAAGTCGAGCCATCGAAATCGGACGCACTATTGCCTCACCTTGCATATAGTTTTGTGTGATGGACTTTTCATTTATATCATAAGTTATAATAAAAACAAAATATTTTAGAGGTAACTGGTCATGTCATTTCATACTAGTCACAAGGGAGTAGATTAGATTAACAAAGGAGCTGGTTATTTAGCCTTTACCACCGCGACCTTTTCAGGTCTATTGTGGTGCTTCTAGAATACATTCCTTATGTATCTCATCCAGCTTTGTCCTTTGTACTAGACTCCACAGCTTGATAAAGGTCCTTTTGTATAGCTGTCAGCCTTTGGTTTTTCTTCCCCGAGTACTTGGAATCTCAGTCCCGCCAGCCCTTCACAGTGGCACAATAAGTGAACTGAGGTTTCCTCTTCCTCTTGACAGAATCTGCATGTTGCGTCCTCTGCCAGGCCCATTAGTCATGTGTCTATTGAGCCGGCAGTGCCCAGTTAGAAGGCCTACTGTTACTCTGATGGCCTTCCTATTCTGGCTTAGTAGATCTTCCGTAAATTTGGCCAAACGTTCTTTAATGAACTCTTTGGCCTGTCTCTGTCTTGAGAGACTCCTCCACCATTTCAGAGATTTATTTTACACCCATTCCTTAATGGCTGCTCGTATGCATGGCTTTGCCACGCCACAAAGGGCTCGGGTCCTATTGGGGCTTCAAGTGCGCCTTCCTTGGCTAGTTGATCTGGTACCCATGCTAGGGCCACTCTGTTCTGACTTCCCAGCTCTGTAAGGGCCGTCAAGCACTCTCACACTAATCTTGAGTTGACTTGCATAGAACTGATTGCTTTTATTGCCGCTTGGCTATCAGAGAAAATGATAATCGACTGGATAGTGCCTTGTCCTATTATCTCCCTTGCGCAACAGTGTATGGAGATCACTTCAGCCTGAAACACCGTTGCGTATTTCCCTAGACTTATCGGAATACTGGCTTTTGACCTTATCTCGAAAATCTCGGCCCTGACGCCTTGTTCTGCCGTCAGTGTACCAAACTGTTTGTTCTGTTATGGGAGTACCGTTTTTCTAGTCCTCCCTGTCTGGTATTACAGTCTGAAAATTCTTGTTGAATTTATACCTTGGGACCATTACGTCCGTGGGCATACCTAGAATGGGATCTGCCCTCATCTCCGAGTATAACTTCTGGTACTCCGTCCCGTGTTGCTGGCTAATTGGTGTTTGGCATTGCATTAACCTGTGCACCACTGACCGAGCTTCGCCTTGTATGAATATGTCTAATGGTGGCAGGTCCAAGAGAACTTCGAGTGAAGCCGTAGGAGCAGGTTTTTATAGCCCCTGTGGCGCACAGACAAGCAAGCCTTTGTATGCCACTTAACAGCCTTATTGCTCCCGACTGCACCGTCTTAGTCCACCATACCACTGATCCATAGGTTATCATGGGTCTCACTACCCTGGTTACTACACACTAGCTACTTACACTACCACAGATTCATTTTGGGATTTAGCCCCCAGTTTTTTTCACACATTTGCCTACACCTTCCCAGAGCGACTGTGGCTTTCTGTGTGACTTTTTGGATGTGAGATTTCCATGTTAATTTTTGGTCAAAAATGACTCCTAAATATTTTGCCTCACAGGCAAATGGAATTTCCACTCCGTTGAGCCTTAGGGGCTTTAGGCTTTGCAGTGCTCTTCTGCGTGTAAAATTGACGACTGTGATTCTGTGGGGATTTATAGAGAGTCCTTCCTTACAACACCATTTGTTGACAACATTTAGGGGCTCTTTGCGAACGCTCTGTTATTGTATTCGCGAATCGAACCTTAACAACTATTGTTAGATCATCAGCATATCCTAAGCAATAGAAGCCTTCTGTGGAAAGTTTCCGGAGGAGTTCGTCAACCAGGGTTGCCCACAGTAGTGGAGATAGTACACCTCCCTGGGGGCAGCTTGTGCTCACTTTCTCCTCAATGGAGACCTCACCAAGATTGAATATTATAATCCTATTATCTAGACTGGCTTTAATCCACCGGCAGATCGTTGTTGGGACTCATCTGTTTGATAATGCACTCGTTACTGAGTGTGTTGTCGTGTTATTAAACGCCCTATGTCTAGGAATGTTATTACTGCCATTTTCCTGTCTTCAAAAGACTTTGCTAGTATGCATATTGACGTTCATTCAGAGGATTTTCCCTTAGTAGTTCGTCTCTAATGTACCTATCTATCAGTCTTTCCATCGTTTTAAGTAGGAAAGGAGATAAGCTTATAGGCCTATATGACTTGGGCGTTTGGTCCGGTAATCTACCTATTTTTGGTAGGTAGATGACTCTCACCTTCCGCCATATTTTTGGTATGTATTTCCAGGCCAAGCAGGCTCTGAATACTTTACATAAATAAGGCATTAATACCTCTAGCCCCTTTTGGAGCAAAACTGGTTATATTCCGTCCATCCCAGGAGATTTGAGTGGTTGAAACTTACTAATTGCCCATTTGATTTTATCAGGTTTTATAACCTCCAACTTCCAGTCCGCGAGTTTCGGCCGTTCTGCTCTTTAGTCTAGATAATGCCTATCCTCTAGGTCTGTTAATAGCCCGGAAAGTGTGCCTCCATGAGCAATTTGATACTTTCCGTCATTGTTTCTGTGTAGGTCTCATAATCTTTTTTGATAAAACCTACTTCATTTGCAGTACAACCGTCCTTGGCCAGGACTCTATAGATTCTGGAAGCTGCAGGGCTGTCACTGACCTCTTCGCACAACCTCTTCCACGAGTCTCACTTTGCTTTGCGGTCCTCTTTATTGTACTGCGTGAGTTTTACTTTGTAGGTATCCCAGTCTTGGTTGGATTTGGCCCTATTAAGTAGCCTTCTAACCTCAGCCCTAAGACCTTCTAGGTGGTTATTCCACCAGACTGTTTTACCCCTGGTTTTCCTTGTTTTCTTCGGACAGTTTTCCTAGTATGCAGCTACTATCACCTCACTTACCTGTTCCACTGCTACTTCAAGGCTCTCTAGGTTTGTTCCAGACGCCATTCCTCCCTCCAGATGCCCTCTGAGGGACTCTAAGTATCCTTCCCAGTTAGTATCTCGGGGATTTCTGAATTTGGTCTCCATTAGAGATGAGATCTTGATGTTGAAACTGATGTGCCTATGATCGGAGCTTGATGGCTCTTCTGACACATGCTAGTTTTTGATACTATCACTTACATTACCTGTACGTAAGGTTAAATCCAAGACTTCCCTACGTACTGAAGTGACAAAAGTAGATATTTCCTGCCTATATTAGCTATTAGTAACCTTTCCCCTAGGATGAAATGTAATAACGACTCACCCCTGTTGTCGATGTTAGTGCTTCCTCATACCGTGTGGTGTGCGCTGGCATCACATCCAAATAGTAATTGGAAGGTTCCTCTCTCTGCAGTAGGCAACTATGTCGCTTAGTATCTCCAATGGACAGGATCTTTCCTCACCTGGGAAGTAGGCGGGGCGTATAACCCAGCTCTTCATACCCTCTTCCGTCGATGCTGTTAGAGTGGCTGTAACAAAATCGTCGGTGCAGAGCAAGGGAGTATCTATGTGTTAAGTTTGAGCAAAATCTTTAGTGATAAACATTATTTTAAGTTTTTTACTAGTTTTTAGTGGTAAACTCCCTCCCACCATTGGTGTTAGCACAGATTTTGTGATACATCCTCCAAATATGGCTGTCCTAAAAACATGTGCAAAATTTGAGCAGAATTGATCTAGTACTTTGGGCCGTAGGCGACCACAGGTGGTAGACGACAGATAGATATTTTTTAAGAACTACTTAGGATACTTAACCAAGAACTCAAAATCAATATTCACATGGTCATAATACTTTCCTTAATTACTACGTGCATGGAAAAGTAAAAAATGTATGGACGTGTAATGTTAAAATAATTTTTTTTTCGGTTTTAACAAACTAAATCAAATTTGACACACATGGATACTTCCTTAGTGCCGATACAAAATGGCATGCTCAGTTGCTCCTAGAGAATGCATGAAGGGATGTTTGTGGTAGGGAGTAGGGTTTAAAGAATTGAATAAATTTTCCACTAAAATGTCCAACATTTTTGAACTAATTTGTCATGTAGATACTTTTTATATAGCAATATGAAATGGCATGGCCAGTTGCTCTTAGAAAACACAAGGCGGGAGAGTGCGGGGGTAAAGCACAAAAAATTAAATAATTTCTCTAAATAAGCTCTAACAATTTTAATTAAATTTAACATTTGGATGCTTTAAGACCAGTGTGAGATGGCAAAATTTATTTGCGTTATTTTGAAATGCTATCACCAAGATACATTAGCCTTAACCACCTCCTAAATTCAAAAAATTGTTCGAGTTGGGTCGGATCAACTTTTTCATAATCAAGTTATGCCAAAGGTTAATGATGCCTCATGATGAATTTTTATTCTTAATCCAATTCTTTCACAGAAATATTAAATAACTTTTTACGTACAACATATTTAATTACTTTCGTTTAAAAAGTTACAAACTTTTTTTATTGATACGTTTTTTTACAAAAAATCATTAGTATATTTCCAGCATTAATATAAAGGATGACATCCGCTTTATACAAATATCTACACACTACTTAAAATTGGTCAGAGGTGAGAGGACTAAATCATATCTAAGTGAGTTTATTTATCATATTTGCTTATTTGCCTGTACATAATATAAAAACTGCATTGTATGTAAAATGGTTCTTGTATATCTAAGAGCGAAATTATCTTAAGTCAACATTTGCGTAGATATCTATCATCTTAGTCTTTCCTTGCTTAGTCGATTTACAAGTCAAGACGAAAACAGATCCTTGAAACATGAAAGAAATTGTAGTTATTTTGCTATTAACCATAATCCAAGTCCAAAGTGAGTCTGGTATTCTCTATCCAAGAAGTTCTAAATCAAGGGAGTTGCTTTCCTTGGATGGTTTGTGGAAGTTCTCTTTATACAAAGGAAATATTTCAAAGTGGTCCGATAAATATGAAGAGCTGTACGAGTTTGGGGTAAGCAAAAGGTGCATATTTGAAATACAAATGACTGTGTACCTACATAAAATGTATTTTATAACTCTAAACTTTGATAACTATATTCAACTAAAACTGCATTATCACTCAGATGAAGTTATAATAAAATATAACTTCTGTTATAGAACGGATAATGCTTGACTAATTAATTAATAATGTTAATAATAATGAATGGCTGTAATTCTTTGCTGAGTAATTCTAGTATGGAGTTTTAGTCTATTGAAGGAGCCGGATGAACAACCGAATTTACGCCTCGGACTAGACAATGTCTGTCCCCCCCCCCCATTTTCGAGGGTGCTGACTCGATTTCCGGGGTCAAACCAATTTTTTTACCTCGGCAACCCCCTCAAATTGGCCAAAAACCACCCCCAAAGTCCCATTTTCCGTGAACCCGTTTATTTTCCCCAGTTTTTCGACTAATTGTTGTTCCCTCGACTAGAACGGAAGGTCCCTCGAGGGATTTGGCCTCAGACACCCTTACCTTAGGCTTCTACCTCTTATAGAGGGTGGAAAATTGATATTTGTTTTTATGAGAAAAAAAATATTCTGTTGCTTTCACCCTTCAAAGGGGTGGAAATTTTTTTCATCTATAATTGAAAAATTATATAAAATATATGTTTATTAAAGTTTTTATCAATTGATTTTCCACCCCTCTGAAACGTGGAAACAACCCCCGGGGCCGACCAGTTACACAACCCTGGTCACCTACCATCTTCCTTAAAGAAACACCTATAAAATATCAATTTTTTTCTCACAAAAACAAATATTAATTTTCAACTCCCTACAAGGGTTGGAAGCCTGAGTAGTGGTGGCTGAGGTCAAATCCCTCGAGGGACCTTCCGTTCTACTCGAGGGAGCAATAATTAGTCGAAAAACTAGGGAAAATAAACGAGTTCATGGAAAGGGAGATTTTGGAAATGTTTTTTGGGCAATTTGAGGGGGTTGCCGAAGTGGAAAAATTGGTTTGACTCCCGGAATCGATTCAACACCCTTGAAAACGGAGTACGGGCGTTGTCTAGTCCGAGGCGCAAACATTCGATTATTTTATTATAAATCCCAACTCTTTAAATGGTATTTGGTGTTTTCTCATATATGACTATTCTTAGTTATTTGATTATTACATGGTTATTGCAATAGCCTTATAAAACTTTCCTCTCCTTATCTAATAGCTTAACATAAACATAAAAAGGTAATAAAAGATGTTATTTACAGGAAGAAGAAAAGGACCTAGAGCTAATGCCAGTACCAGCAAGTTACAATGACATATCAACAAACGCAGAAGTTAGAGACTACGTAGGTGTTGTTCGATACCAGCGAAGATTTATCTTGCCGAATGCTTGGGAAAAGAAAAGAGTCTGGTTAAGGTTTGGCTCTGTATGCTATTCTGCTAAAGTGGTGAGTTTCTAAGATCGAAAGACACTATTACGTAAGAGTTGCTTTGGGAAACAAATTTACACAATTTTCATTCATTACAAAAATATTCCATTAGAGGGTTGATAATTTTGCTCCATAATAGGCACAAAGGATCCAGAATTACTAATAGGATAATCATATTGATCAAACCAAACTTTATATTGATGAAGAAATTGGTCGAATATTGCTAGTAAATTATTAGAAGTAAATAAACGCTTTAGTTTTAGTTTATTATCAAAACAACCTTGGAGCCTTTTCCTCCTCAATTCTCTTTCTTCGGCCGTCCCGATCTACCGCTGCATGTCTCCAATTTTCTATACTCAGTATTCCTTCAGCATCCTTCAGTACTCCATCTTCGCAGCACAGCTTCAGTTTTCCTACCAATCTCTTTCCTTCATGGTTTTCTGTGAGCACCTTTCTTGGAATTCTGTCGTCCGGTATTCTTTGGACATGCCATGTCCATCTCAATCTTATGAGTTTTATAGGCATTGAGACTCTGGGTTCTACATATAACTGGTGTATTTCAGGATTCATGCGTGCCATTCAGAAATCCCCGTTGTTTACCGTACCCAGAATTCTTC
This sequence comes from Leptura quadrifasciata, assembly GCA_963675555.1. Classification (NCBI taxonomy): domain Eukaryota; kingdom Metazoa; phylum Arthropoda; class Insecta; order Coleoptera; family Cerambycidae; genus Leptura; species Leptura quadrifasciata. The sequence goes on along the minus strand of OY776679.1, from coordinate 83,742,076 downwards.
TTAAAATTTTTTTCTCAAATCAGTCTAGAAACACCGAGTTTTTGGGTGAGTGTCCACGTTTCCTCTCCGTATGCCAAAACTATACGATCATTTTTTGTAGACTCTGATTTTGTTCTTCCTGTGTACGTCTCTCGATTTTAGGATGGGTAGTTTGAGTGGTAGGTTGTAGAATGAATGAATCTAGTGATGTTACGTTGGTCCTTTTTTTTTTTAATTTCTTTACTTTCGTCACTGTCATGTGATACATTTTTGCCGAGGTAGATAAAATCTTTCACTACTTCAATATTGTGGTTATCAAAGATGATGTTTTAGCCTAAACGATTGAGTTGCAGTACTGGTTTGGTTTTTTGCTTAATTATGACGAGACGTATTTGCCATATTTTCTATTGTAGTGAAGAATTCCTTTACGGACAGTATCGACGTTGCCATTATATTCAGATCATACGCATAGCCGATAATTTGATCTGTTGAGGTTACGTTTCCGCTGCTTTTTCTTATTTACAGCAAATTAAAAGGAATTGGGGTGAGCCCATCACACTGTTCAGTTCCTGTGAGACCCTAAAAGCTTTACCTGTTGCTCCGTTCACCTTTAATTAGCAATGGGTGTTATACATAATCAATCTTATTAGCCTCACCAGTTTCGGTAGTATATCAAAGCAAAGTAATAGTGAATATATCTTTTCTTTTTTTATACCATCATAAGCTTGGTTAAAGTCAATGTAGAGTTGATAAAGATTGACATCGTATTCTCAGAAGTTTCATTAGTTTGTCTCATAGTGAATATTTAATCTGTTGTGAATCTACCTGACTTGGTATTCATTAAAAATATTTTCTAATTTGTTTTTGATGATGGTCGTGAAGATTTTATAGGCTGTGCTCAGCAACGAAATTCCTCTATAATTCTCACACATCAGCCTGTCACCCGTTTTGTGTTTTTGTGGATGGGGATGCTGGATTAGCACTCTTGGGAGAGTTCTTCACTGTTCCATATTTTTAATATAAAGTTATACATTAGCTCTGTTAGTTCCTCTCCACTATACTTAAAAAGCTCTGCGGGATAGTGTCACATCCGGGAGGCTGCATTCTTTTAGGCTTTGAATCGCTTTTCATGTGTCGTCCAGGAATGATGGTTCTACCGCTGGTTCATTCGCTTGCCTAATTCAATCTATGGTTGGGTACCTCTTCATTTTGGTTGTGATCGGGATTTAGTAGATCTTATACAATAATCTCTCTATCTTTTCATAATTTGTCCTGTATTTGCCACAATGTCTCCACTCTTATCCTAACAGTAAATATCTCTAAGACGTTTACTGGTACAGAAAGTTTTCTACTTAGTATCTGGTATACAACTGGATAAACAACGAGACATTTTAGTAATCTGTATTCCGTTAACATTAACACAATTTTTTTATGGCTTGGCAGTATGAATTGTCTTCGCCATTTCTAATAAAACCTTTGTTCTCAGAAGTTATTAGCAATAAAGTTATTAGCAGAGTTGTTGTAAGTTCTGATAATAAGTACTGAAGAAGTGTTAGAACTATTATTTTTCGAAAATAAGGACATGGACCACGACCTAGTCAGATATAAGTATTAAGTGATACATACAAAATTATATATTGAATTCAGTTAATTCAAGTACTAAGTATTTAGTACATTAATTGGTTAATTTATAGTTTTTTGACACTGTATTTTCTGGTAAAAAATTTACTAATAGTTTTTGTATTTGTAGTATATAAATGGAAAATTTGCAATGTCTCATGAAATTGGTCATTTGCCATTTGTGGGTGATATTACCCGTTTTTTGAACTTTGGCAAGTATAACAATATCACAGTACTTGTAAACAACATTCTTTCATACAAGTCGATCCCACAAGGTTATTTGAAAACTTTATCAAGGTATGTAAATCGCGTTTAAATATATGTAAATAAATGCAAAATATAACATGTAACATTTAGCATTCAATTTGACGAAATATTTTATATGTAATGTAGATAAGATATCAATATATATTTTAATTTTATAATTGAATATTTGCATACGTTTCAAATATCAGTCAATTATCAGATTTTTTTTTTTAGTGGAAGGATCGAACAACGTTATACATTTGATTTTTTCAATTATGCAGGAATTGACAGACCCGTCGTTTTGTATACCACAGAACAAACGTATGTAGATGATATCACAATTACCACCACAATTAATGGACAGTCAGGTAAAACATAACGGTTATTATTTTATGAGACTAGGTGCCAAAAAACATGACTCTTAGAACAAATTGTGAATTAAACAGTCATTTCTTTGACACTCCATCTGAGCCGCAGTAAAAGTTTCACAAACATTTTTACTCGATAAAAAATGACATATTATTTGTTCGGGAATTATTTTACAGGTTTGGATCTTTATCTTCAACATTCATGTATAGTCGAGTACACATTTACTGCGCACTCAAAAAACGCAAAAAAAATTTTTACAACCTCATTAAAACACTGTTAAACTAGTAGCAAAAGTAATTGCGCCCAGACACGCACTTGAAATATTTAGATCAGCAACTCAGTCGTTCAATTTTAACAGCGCGTTACGGTCTGTATTATTAATATGTAGATTCTAATACATACGAATTTTAAGTTCGGCTCTGTACTAATTCGTTCACAAATTGATACGCTTACCTTTATAGGTTTTTAATGTACGTCAGCTTGTTGGATAATAACATGCCGCATGGTCCAAAGGCGATAATAATGAGGTCGTAATGTTTTTGTTGAGTTTTTTGAGTGCCCAGTTAATGTGTACTCGACTATAAGTTCAGAATTAAGTTTTTTGAACGAACTTAATTGAGGACATATCTTCACTGACTTTTTTACTTTCTGATGGAATGAAATGATAGTTTATAATCGCGAAACTTGTCAGCAAACTCATGTTTTTTTACGCTTAACTAAAAAACATACTTTTAAGGTTTCTAAAAATAATAATTTTAAATAAATACTCCTCTGACAAACGAAAAGTATGTTAAAATACGATCATTTAAAAAAATACATAATTGCAAATAAATATCTTGTTAATTTAGAATTTCTCTAGTTTGTTGATAAACAATTAAATATTTAAACTTTCTTTGGTGGAGGGAAAATCTTTCATGATACACTCGGCACGATACTCTATATCAGTTAAGAATGCAGTTGTTTACGTTGAGAGCGGAGTACGATTTAAACGGGCACACAGAAATTCCCAAGAGAATGGAATCCCCAGGGTTGACTTAAGCCCATTGGTGCACAAAATAAAAGTAACGGAAAATTTAGAGACATTTCATTTTCTTATGACTTATTGTTTAATATAAATTGCAATATAATGTTCTTATTTTATCGCATTAAAATTGAAAATGAAATGTCTTTATTTTTATAATATTTATGTTTTAACTTTTTAAGAAATATTATCGAAGCAGATTCAAGAATTGTAATGTGTTTTGCGATACATTTTTTTAAATAGGTTAGGTTTCTTTTATCCTCTTCCTTTGATCTCATTATATAATTTATCTCATCTGTTATCTTTTCAATTTCCCCTTCGACCCCAGCATGTACCTAGCTAGGTTATCAGGGTTCCAATAATCTTCTCCTACTCTCTAGGTCCTCCATCGGTTGCAGTAGAACACGGTATGTACTGCGCCATCGCTATCTTCACAATACACACTCCTGTGTGTCAAGCTTCAGCCTCAACAAATCCATCAGAGCCTGGTTGAGGTGAAAGCACACCTCCTCATGCCCTCTCTTCAACCAGCTTCTTATACATATTTGGAATGAGTCATCTTGCCCATTCCACTTTAGTTAAGTTGTTCACTTGGTGTGCCATCTCTGGAAGAGTTCCTCTCTTGCTTCCTGCTTTACCATCTCCTCATATACCTCTCTTTTTTCTTTGGCCAGTAGATCTATTATGAGGACCCCCTCCATCACCAAGACTGCCTCGTATGACACAGTTTCTGTATGCATCGTAAGTGCAGAACTGAGCTGTACTCTCCCTACTTTCTTTCTCAATCTCTCTACCTCCATCCATCTCTCCCATAGAGTACAATGGAATGCACCACATTGCACAGTCCCTTTTTTTTTGCTGGCCTTTAACTCATTCGTGTTGCTCACAAGCCTTCCTAATGTAGAAGTGGCTTACTCGCCTTTTCTGCTGTCTTCAACTCATAGATTACTTTACTTATTGGGGGGCATTTTCCTATGAGGGTTGTTTCTCACAAATCAATATCCATTATTATTGTCTCGATTTGTTTATAAAATAAAGAATATACAAATATTTCAGGTATTGTTTATTACAATATATCCGTTGAAGGGAACGATATATTTTCTCACAAAGTAACAATAGTGAACAAAAAGGATGAAGAAATTACGAGTGACGAAGATACTCTGATCGGAAGCTTACAAATTAAAGATGTCAAATTATGGTGGCCGTATCTAATGAGTGAAGACCCGGGGTACCTTTACACATTAAAGGTAACTGAATAAAATTAAACTTTACATCTATTAATTTTACATATATATATATATATATGTACATATGAAATGTTGTTATGCTTCCGGGTGCTTTCCTCCCGGAGGAGGCTCCATCCAAGGATTTGTAGGATCTGTGGATCTGCCACTGTGTATAATCAACATATTTAGTGCCCCACCGGACTTTCTTTTCAAAATCCAATCTTCCCCCCCTCAAAGAAATTCCCAAATCCAGCACTGTAAATAAATAACTAATAGAAAATTGTATCTTAGTTTAGGTTAATTTTAATTTTACAGTTACTTTATGTCTAGACAGCCATTTTATTTCTAGGTAGAAATTTTCGACAACAGCAACAACCTGTTAGACGAATACGAACAGCCGTTCGGGGTAAGGCAACTGACTTGGGACAACACAACTTTTAAAATAAATGGAAAGCCCTTGTATTTACGGGGTTTTGGGCGTCACGAAGATTCAGATATACGTGGAAAAGGACTGGATTTACCTTTGATAATAAGGGATCACAATTTGATTAAATGGATTGGAGCCAATTCTTACAGGACCTCGCACTATCCTTACGCTGAAGAAATCATGGATTTGACAGACAGCTTGGGAATCACGATAATCGATGAGGTGCCAGCAGTGAATACTGAGTAAGTAACAATGATAATGAAGGCTTTTATTAATAAAACAATTTACAGTTTCTTTATAGGATATATATTTACAAATACTGCAAATTTGCTAGTCAAAATTTCTGTTGTAATATTAAATTTGTCTTTGGTGTGTTGTATTTTAATTGTCAACAAAATTAACAGCAATTGATTTTAAAATGCAACTTCATCACTCGTATATATTTTTCTAAATGTTAATAATAGAGTTAACATTAATATTACGCTATAATCGAGAAACACTAGACTACAACTGCGCTAACCATCGCCCATCGGTTCTAAATAATATGTCAAAAGACCCCAGACAGTATGCTTGCGATAAAGTGTTATACATCTGATGGATACATAAATAAGTAGTTGGGCTAGTTGCAAGAGCATGAAGAAACAAAGAAAATAATTACAACCGCCCCCTATTCAAACTTATACGAAGAGCTATCCTGTACTTCAAATACATATTTTAACCTCTCCACAATAAAATTGTGAGAGGTTACTAAAATTGGTTCAAAAACGAAAATTGAGATAACATCAAATATTTACGTTTTGAGGTTCTAGGAACCCAAAAAAGTGGTTTTTGAAAAATGTCTGTGTGTGTGTGTATGTGTGTATGTATGTGTGTACGTGTGTTAGCACGATAGCGCCGAAACTACTGAACGGATTTAAATGAAACTTTGCGTGTGCGTTTCTTTAGTGTCCCAGAAGATCTGAAAAGGTTTTGCTTGAGATCGGATTACGTTTAGTGCCATTTTGACGCAACAAGTTGTTTATTTTACATTTACTTTCAATTTGCAATGGAACCATTGAGAAGCAGTTAAAATTCTGATTTCAACGATATATCACACTTCCACCCTTTCGATTTGGTTTCCGTGAAAAAAATTAAAAACAAAGCAAATATGGCATATATCGCATTTCGCATGACATGATCGATGCGCGTAGCCGTTACATCGTGAAACTCGTCACATCACGTGTCAATTCACGTGTGAGGGTTTCTTCACTGCTCTAAAAGTAGAGCGGATTACGTTTAGTGCCGTTTTTAAATATATATACAGACAAATCGAAGAATTAAACTACAAATATTCCTCTAAAATCTAGTAAAATTACTGAAATGCTAATGTTTGATTTAACAAAGACAGCCGCGAGCGATCGGATTGCAATGAGCAAATTTTGATGATTGTCATTGTCATCGTTTGTCATCCGATAACGTTGGTGTCATGTCATGTTAATAAGATTTCGGCACATTTGTAACTTTTAGTGGATTGTCACAATCTTTAAAGGTAGATGTAACAATATCAATATCATATACTTTCTGTACCTTCGTTGGTGAATTTATTATAGATTATCACTTTACCAATTTTCAGTTTGTTTCTTTACAAATCTGTAGTATTTAGGATAACTAGACTTTCTTAGTCGTTCAAGTGATGTTAAAGTTGTTAATATCCTAATAGTATATTATTCAATGAGCGATAATGTAGGTAATAACTCGCATAGATGATTGTAAATTCATTAAGTTGAGGGTTTTTTAGTGCCCCAAAAGATCTGAAAAGGTTTTGGATGAGATCGGATTACGTTTAGTGCCGTTTTGTTACACAATTTAATGCTCTTTTCGGCTTCAAAGATCCACCGAGTGGGGAGGTTCCAGCCGCTTCCAGTAGCTGCCGATTTGTAGTTAAATTATGAATAATAGGCTTTTTGCTTATGTTTCCTCAGATCTCACTTCAGCGGCAACATTAGCTGAAACTGCATTATTCGCTTCAAATATAATTTTATAACCCCAGAAAAATTGGCTAAACAAAAGAATCATAAAATATTGTTCTATGAAGAATTTGCTGAGTTTTATTTTTAAAATAGATGTTTTAGTCGTGAAGCTAATAAGAAAAATATATCTTGTAAAAAAAACGCAAAAAGTTAATACTTTTAGCACTATTTACAGTGCAAAAAGTTTTACTTTTTGCATTAGTAAAAAGTACTTTGATATTCTATTGATTACAAATTTCATCTGAAATGTAACATTTTTTCTTGTAATTTGAGTATACGTATGAACGAGATAAGTAATTATACTATTAAATATTCCGCTAAATTTTATTGTTTGATATTATAAAAACCTGTAGGTATTGTTTAATTACAATTTTTTACTCTAATTTTGATCGGTCCAAGTCTATCGTTACTAACGAAAGTTTATTCTTAGTTATTTATGGATGGCGTTTGTTTGACAGCGACAATTCCTAGAATTAATTTCCAGTTGTCAGTTTTTATAAAACCTGAATATTTTGATGTCATTTAATGTCAGTTTCTGTAACTCGTCCCTTCGGCATGCTCCAGCAATGCCAAATACTGCAACTATCTATATAAAACAAAAAACAAGTAAATAAAATTAAGCATCTGATGTGGTCATAGCACATAACTGTCTTATACCTACATATATACGCTGGAAGTTAGTTTTCAACTGTAGCTGAGGACTACATTGAGGAGTCAATTTCTAGAAAAACTTAAATAGTTGCTCAAATTCTGGAGGGAGAACCCAGTACAAGTAGTGGAAACTTCGCAACAATTCGAAAAAGAGTTTTATATAAAGAACCTGAGACCTCCACAAGTGAAAACGAAGTCAAAATTCAAAAAACTGCTAGAAATGAAGTTTGTCCATCAGTTACCATAGCAAATTGCTCTAACTGCGATATTAAAATTGAAATTAACTGAAAAAAGTAAATAACTAGTTTTATGAAAATATCGTTGGTTTAAGCTTTTCATATTTGTTATTAGAACTGTTCTAAAGTTGATAGTATTTTTTGTGTTAATATGTAATGTACTGTTCATTAAAAGTTTAAAAAAATCTATTTAATTCGATCACAGAAGAAATGTTGTGTGCAACATGTGCAAAAAGTATACTTGTTGCGCTTAGCATGATTGCAGCTCTCGACTTCGTCTCGTGCTGCAAACTGCAGGGAACTATTTGGTGCATTATTTATAGCCACCAAATTAGGATGTTCCTATACCTAAATTTAGCTAACTTGAACTTTTAGAAAATATTGGCCCATTTACGGCCAAAACTCCTGGACTAAATATTAGTAAAACCATATCGCTAAATTAAAAATTATTTATAATTCATTTAATTTCTTAAAGCTAATAATACAACTATGTGTGAATATTAGTATTGATCAGAATTAAAAGTAATTATTGTTGTTTTAATATTCATTCAAATAGTTAAAGTTAAATTTTGTTCATTGAATTATCTATATCTTCTCTCGTATTACTTTTTTAGTTGTTATAGCACTTTTTGGACATTTTTAGTATAATATTCGTAAAATATGTACTATGCAGAAATGTGTACCGTTAACCACTAGCGAATAATGTGTGTATATAGTTTTATATAAATTACAGCAAATTTAAAGATGCTTTACTAATAAATCACAAGGAATCCCTGACACAGTTAGTCAGAAGAGACAAAAATAGGCCTAGTGTAATAATATGGTCAGCTGCTAATGAACCTCGCACCCAATATAACGAGTCTGAAGCATATTACAGGTATATACCTTAGCTCTTTAAAAAATTATCATTCTATAAGCAAACATTTGATTTTAGAGAAGTCATAGCACATCTAAAAACATTGGATACTTCTAGACCAGTAACAGTTGTAAACAACATTAACTCAACTCAGGATCATTCGGTAAGTAAATTTCAAAAAGTTGCTAGATAGATTTAGACAAAACTTTTGAAAACTACAACGATAAATAAATTATCACAAGGTAGAACTATAACAGAATCAGGACTTATGAACCAATGCCAATACCAAAATCCAGGTTTAAGAAACAGTAATTCAGGCTAGCTGGAGTGCCCGCAATAAATTGAAATTGATAAGGCAAGCGATTGTGAACCAGTTGATTGTCATCTCGAATAGTTAAGCAGCACTAAAGACAATAATTGGTTCCATGATTCGAGACCAATGTGCGACTACTTATGTCTATAAGTAGTCGCACATGTCTATAGGAGTGAGGTAAAGTAACTCTAGCGTGGATACCAGTACACAAGGTACGTGAGAAACTGAAAAGTAGTTAAATTGGTCGGAGAAGGCACTTCTCGTAGATCCTGAAATATTTTGCGGTGTCGCTAAGGCATGTACACATACATCTGTCAATGAATGCATACAAAATAAATCTCTATAATGGCCAAGGAACTTTTCAAGGAAAAGAGGAGCTAAAGTCTTTATTAAATAACAATCAATTAAATTTATGGAAGGCATACTAAACATTATTATTAGAATATCGGGATAAAACTTGGTAGATGTGTTATATGATCAAGAAAACGCTTTGTGACATAACTGTCATCTTTCTCCCACTACTGGTCTCAAAGGAAATGACTTTTGATTTTTAAATGGGACATTCTGTATATTATTATATTTTTACAATCGTCATTGAAAAACACTGAGCACGGTGATACCCTATAAGTGACATTTTGACTACATGAAAAAAATTTGACTCGAAATTTGTTGGTGCCTAGAATGCCATGACCAGAAAAAAATGCTTTTGGGCACATCCACAGATTCCTTAGAACATCCGTTATTTTACGGTAGTACTCTACCATTATGGTTCCGTTTGAAACAATTAAGTTTTGTTTAAAAAACTGTTCAGGCTAAATTTGATGACCCACGAAATACACATTTTCAAATTTGTATGCTCGATTTGATTTTTCTGATATCACATTGGTCCATTATAAGCAATTTTTTCTGAGCATAGCAGTCTAAATGCACCAACAAATTTCGAGTCAAGTTTCTTTCATGGAGTCGAAATGTCACTTATCATCGTACTCAGAATTTTTTAAGGATTCCAAAAATATAATAATATACAGGGTGTTCCTTTTAAAAATCAAAAAATTAGGGTCGATTTTCAGTGAAACCGGAAGGGAGAAAAATGACAGTTATGTCACAAACTGTCTTCTTAGTCATATAATAGATCTACCAAGGTTAAGCTGGCAGTCACCTCAAGTAACGTGCGAGGTACAAGGCTAAAATTTTGTGTATACTAGATTTAATACCAAGAAAGTAAGAAAATCATACTCTGATAGAATTAGTGCGGTTTCAATAGTACCCCCAAATTTTTCAAAATGCAAAATAATTATAAAAATTAATATACTCGTACAAATATGGCGTTCAAATATATTTTAATCTATACATTCTTAAAAACCTGCCAGTTGAGCATAAATTTGTTGAGAGGGTTATACCGTAATGTACTTTTACCAGACTGATATTTGCAGCAAATATTCTTCGAGATAATTTAAGAAAGTATATTGATAGCCAGACGATTTGGCTAGTTACAAATACTCGCCAGATCAGTGCATTGTTCACCATATTCAATGGGAGTACAGGTGAGATAAGACGAATGTGAATGCCTATGCGAAAAATAAAGAGTCAATAGAAATTATGACTATAGTAAAAAAGAAATATTTTGTTACAGACGGTAAAATAAATCGTACGGCATATGTAAATGTTTATTAAGAATAACTTAATTTTTATACACTGATAGCAAAAGAAATTTTATTATATTATTAATAAATTACTCATTCGTCTCTTCATCGTAGGTAGGTAAACTCATCTTCTTAATTTAAATCTACATCGATCGTTTCTTCACTCTCTGAAAAACGAAAAATTAAAAAAAAAAATTACGGACGCATTTGTATATATAGATACTAATCAAGTACATCAAGTTAATTTTAAAAATACTTCACCTGAGTCATCCGATTTACTTGATTTTAACAAAAAATCATATGTAGACGATGATGAACCACTTAATAAGAAATATTTGAATTATGACGCATCAAATTTACCGCCCTACGAATCGAAATTGAAACAGCAACTTTTACCGACATAATATATCACTAGCATATGGCGTAATGCGAATTTAAAATGCCCTACAACCCTAAAACTAGAAGATCATGGATGGGTAATGGAAAATGTGGTACCGTCGACTATATATGATGTTTTGTTAAAATCAAGTCAGGCTAATGACTCCGTGTCATCGAATTTTTATAATTAACTTGATGTGTTTGATTGGCATATTTACACATGCGTCTGTAAAAAAAATTTTTTCATAAATTTTTCTTTTTCAAAGAGTGAAGAAACGATCGATAAAGACCATTTAAATTCAGAAGATGAGATTCCCTACGATGAAGAGATGAACGAGTAATTACTTAAAATATAATAAAATTTCTTTTGCTATCAGTGTATAAAAATTATGTTATTCTTAATAAAAATTTATATATGTCGTATGATTAGTTTTACTTTCTATAATAAAATACTTCTTTCTTACTATAGTCATAATTTCTATTGACTATTTATTTTTCGCGTAGGCATTCGCATTTGTCTATCTCACCTGTTCTCCCATTGAATATGGTGAACAATGCACTGACCTGGCGAGTATTTGTAACTACCCAAATCGTCTGGCTATCAATATACTTTCTTAAATTATCTCGAAGAATATTTCCTCCAAATATCAGCCTTGTAAAAGTACATTACGGAATAACCTTCTTAACAACTTTAGGCTCACCTGACAGGTATTTATAACAAGGGTCATCTGGCAATGTTTTTCTATATTTCAACATGTATAAATTAAGATATATTTGGACGCCAGACTTGTATGAGTATATTAATTTTTATAATTATTCTGCATTTTAAAAAATTTAGGGGGTTCTATTGCAGCCGCGCCAATTCTGTCAGCGTATGATTTTCTTACTTTACTAGTATTAAATCTAGTATACAGAAAATTTTAGCCTTGTACCTCACCCGTTAGTTGAGGTGGTTGCCAGCTCTTAGACCAATGTGAGTGAAATGGGCTTGAAAGAAGGCGTACCCTGCAGATTATGAGGAAGAGGAACCCTCGAACCATATATTACGTCACCGTTAAAAACTAGTTAGACTAACATTTCAACTACTTGGAAGGAAAAATAAGGGCTGACACTTCTGTATCATCTGAGTTATCTGACGACTTCAACAATTTGAGAATAATAGTAATCGGTAACAATTTTCCAAATAAATATACAGGCTGTCCATTTTATCAGGACCCTCGGGAATATCTCACTTAATATCAGTCGTACAAAAAAAATTATTTTTACGAAAACGGTGCCGATTTATATAAACTACAAAATGGTTTAAAGACATTTGAAATCCATGGCCTACTTTAAGAGTTATGGCGGAAAATATCGAAAATGCGGAAAAGGTCTAGGCCAAATATCTCCGTTATTTGAAGAGATACGAGAAAAATTGTAAGGCGAAAATTTTTTGCAAAACAGAGTGTTTCAACGAGGTTTTATCAATTTTTTTCAAAACCGCTGTATTTTGAAATTTACTCTTCAAGCTGTTAAAAGAACTTATTTTGAAACGGGCGGGAAATGGCGCCATCAAATAGAGTATTTTCCTCCCTTTTCAACGATATATCACATGCCATATTTACTCATTGGTACTACGTTAGTAATTATAAAAACATTTTTTTCAAACCAATAAATTTTTTTTAACAAGCATTATACTTGCCGTGGAGAAGTATGATTAAATAAAACGATAAAATAATTCAATAAGTTGTTCAAATCTTTGCTATAATAAAACATTAACACAATTAAGAAGAATAAAGTAAATTCAGGTAACAAAAACAAATTAATAATAAAGAGAATATAGCACACAGAACATTAATATTTACCTAATCCTCAAAATAATCAAGTGTTCATAGTGTCCACCTCGATTTCTTATGCACAATCGAGCGCGGCGAGGCAGTGCATTTAAAACATTACTCAGCATTTCGGGGGTAACTGTAATATATGCCTGTTGAATTCGAGCTTTTAGGTCCTCTACATTTTGCGGTGTCGTTGAGAACACCTTATCTTTAATATACCCCATAGAAAAAAATCCATTGGTGTTATATCTGGAGAACGAGGGGGCCATCGAATAAATCCATTGGTCCATCCATCCAATGTTGAGGCAAAATTTCGTCTAAATAATCTAGGCAAATCTGGGAATTGTGGGGAGGAGCCTCATCTTGTTGAAAATATTGAAAGTTGTGTCGATTCTCTAAAGGTAGGTCATCTAAGAATTCATTAAATTCATTTCTCAAAAAGTTTAGATACCTTTGACCACTGAGGTGATCATCATAAAAATAAGGACCTATTAAATTGGTGTCTAAAATACCTATCCACACATTTATTGAAATACGATTTTGAAGCCCAGTCGGTCTATGCCAGTGTGTATTTTCAGATGTCCATTTGTAATGAATGTTGCGATTAAAAAATCCATTATTGGAAAAATTCGCCTCGTCGGACCAAAGTATTTTACTACATATTAATGGATCGGCACGCTTCTTTTCCAACAGCCACCAACAAAACGTCGTCCTCCATGGTTTGTCTCCCGCTTGTAAATCGTGAACTTTTTTGGCTTTATAACACCGGTAACCATTTTCTTTAAAAATTTTCTAGCACTTGTCTTATTTATATGACAAGCAATTTGAATTTCTATTAATGATGTTTCCAAATTTTCTGTATTTTTATTTTTTACATAATTAACAACTCGCTTTACCTTATTTACATTATCAGTAACACTGTTCAACCTTGTCTTCTTCTTTAAAAATGAACCATTATTTTTCAATTTCGTAGCTAATTTTCTGAACAGAGTTTTATTCGGCTGTAGTGCTTGTGGAAATCTTTTTCTATATTCCACTTGAGCTAATCCAGAGTTAAAATTGCATTGGCAATATGTAACGAACATATTATAACGATCAATGTGAGTGAAAATCATTTTTGAAAATTCTAAATTCTTAAACGAGTGTGATTGAGTGATTGAGAGTTTAAGTATTAACTGAGATGATCTGTCAAAAAATTAAATTGTCAGGTTTGTTCATAGCCAACTATTTTAAAATAATTGAAATAATAGTGAAATCATGAAATACAAACAAATGGATAATTATACTTAAATTAATTGGTAAAGACATTTTAGTTTTCTGAGCAAGGAGTGACGCTTTTATGGAGGACCTCTATACATTGGCATAACTGCGAATACTCTTTCCATAATTGCTCCATGTTGCTTTCTTGATTATTATTTTGTTTTTGTTACCTGAATTTACTTTATCCTTCTTAATTGTGTTAATGTTTTATTATAGCAAAGGCATTGAATTATCTTATCGTTTTATTTAATCATACTTCTCCACGGCAAGTATAATGTGTTAAAAAAATTTTATTGGTTTTTAAAAAATGTTTATATAATTACTAACGTAGTACCAATGAATAAATATGGCATGTGATATATCGTTGAAAAGCGAGGAAAATACTCTATTTAATGGCGCCATTTCCCGCCCGTTTCAAAATAATTTTTTTAACAGCCTGAAGAGTAAATCTCAAAATACAGCGGTTTTGAAAAAAAATTAGATAAAACCTCGTTGAAACACCCTGTATTGCAAAAAATTTTCGCCTTACAGTTTTTGTCGTGTCTCTTCAAATAACGGAGATATTTGGCCTAGACGTTTTCCGCATTTTCGATATTTTCCGTCATAACTCTTAAAGTAGGCCATGGATTTCAAATGTCTTTAAACCATTTTGTAGGTTATATAAATCGGCATAATTTTCGTAAAAATATTTTTTTTTTGTATGACCGATATTAAGTGAGATATTCTCGAGGGCCCTGATAAAATGGACAGCCTGTATGTCAAATAATTTTTTTCCAGGGTCAATTTTTGGATATATTAAGTTTTAACAAATACAGCGCGTGGTATGATAACTCTGGAGATTTAGATGTTATTGCATCAGAATTGACGGAGCTAGCTAACGCATGGCACGTCAAACACAATAAGCCTGTGCTGGTCACTGAATACGGTGCTGATACTATGGAAGGATTACATTTCGTAAGTATAGTATGAAAAACAAAATATTGCAATAGGAAATGTTGGTTAAATAAATACTACCCATAAAAAGTTTCGTAAATATTCGACTGTAAAATTTTTATTTTTAATGTCAAAAAGACCACTTGACTGAAAACGCTAAGTGTTGTATATACCCGTAAGTTTACAAACTGCAATATTATAATCAAACCTTTAACTGTTTGAAACCATTATTTAGGTTCCATCTTATATTTGGTCAGAGGAATATCAAACCGATCTCATGTCCCGCCACTTCGAAGTCTTCGACCAGCTGAGGGAAACGGGTTGGTTTATAGGGGAAATGATCTGGAACTTTGCAGACTTCAAAACAGCTCAAAGTAAGCCAGCATCTTTTGCGCATAAATTGTGTAATCGTAATAATTATACATTTGATGATATTTAGTGGTAGTTTTATTCTTTTTTAGCTTACACCAGAGTAGGAGGGAACAAAAAGGGAATATTTACAAGACAACGCCAGCCTAAAGCAAGCGCACACCTTTTGAGGAAAAGATACTGGGCTTTGGCGGGACTGTTGGACAATTCCACTGAACCTTCAGATTTGGACCATTATGTCATAGATAAGACAACAAGTTTAAGAGACGAATTATAGAGTTTTAATGTTTTCTGTAATATACAGGGTGTCTCACCGGGAACTGAATCGATCGATATAGAGAAAAGTACGCATCAGAAAATTTTGAAAATTTAGATAATTACTAATGTCGGTGTGGCCAATCCAACTAAAATAATTACAAGCAGCTGGACACTTCCGCTTATACCGGAAGTCAATACCAAATTGCTTATTTCAAATCGAAAACCCTACATATTTTAGGGTTTTCGAAAAGAGCATAAAATTCTGAGTCGAAAATATGTAGCATATCTTATACCTAAACTTAGTCGTTTCAGAGATATTTTACATTTTATAGAAAATTTGACAGGTGCAACGGTTTGCAAGAACCGTTATAACTTTCTTCGTGTAAAAGATCCTTATTTGTTTCTTGTCACATAAAAAGAACACAAGGAGAACTACGTTCTACAACTGAAATAAATTCAATAACATCATACCAAGTGTTCCGTTTTTCGCGTTACATTTTGTCAACTTCAAACCGCGAAAACTTGTTTAGGTCAAATGGAACACCCTGTATTTTTTTACGTCATGTTGTGTAAAATTGAATTCTCTTTTTTCTGATATTAGCATTGTGGGGGTTAAAGTTACAACTTTTTGAAATATTAGCGATTTTATTAGAAATTCATGAATTGTTGTAATCATTTCGTCAAAATAGCCATGATTAGAAACAATCAGTCATTATCTTATGTCAAAAAAATGCCAGCACGTTTAAATTATACCAACGAAAACTTTTTAAATTTGTTTATTATTTATAGAGAATGTGATAAAGTAATATCAAGAACTTGCAGCACATTTGCTACTCGATATCCACAAAAACGCAAAATAACACTAACACTGTAACATGCGTATTAATAGAATTGAAGATATGGCATGAACTAAAATAGCAGAAATAAGATCAATTTAAAATATAATTTCATTTTAATTTAATAATTGCTCAAAATTCCGCCCTCGAACCTCGACACATTTTTCTCACTTTCGGATTAGTTCCTCATGGGTAGCTCTTCTAATTGAATCCTGTGATATGTTTTGAAATGCATTTCTTACTCTTTGCATACAATCTTTAATGGTTGTTAATGGGCTCTCATAACCTTTATTTTTAATAGTTCCCCAAATGAAATAATCCAGAACTGATAAATGGGGCGAGCGAGGAGGCCATAAGATAGGTCCATTATTGGCAATCCATTGATAATAAAAAGTTTCTTGTAAATAATTATTAATTAAATATGCATTATGTGGGGGAGCACCGTCGTGCTGATAAAAACTGTGTCTATGTTCGGCGAGAGGTAAATTTTCTAAATAGTTATTATTCAAATAAAACCAAATAATAGGAAAGAATATTCGTAGAATACCACAAATAACTTTCAGATAACAGTTATTATTCAAATTTTGTAAAATATTCAGATATCTTTCACCTAAAAAAATAACAAAAATTTACCTATACATATTAGCAGAAGAGAAAATTTAATTTATCGTTTAAATTTTTCTGATAAAATTGTAATGCCACCACTTTATTGTTTCTTATGGGCCAGTAAACATTGAACTGCCAACTTTCCTGAAAGTTTCGCTCTCTGTACATATGAGGATTTGAGTCACTCCAATAATGCGAATTGTGTCTATTAAATAGCCCATTTTTAGTAAATTTTGCTTCATCTGTCCATATAATATTTCCCAAATAAGAATCGTGACCCTCAGACCTTATTAGAATAAACTCACAAAAATTCTGTCTTCTTAGGAAATCTGTTTCTTTTAATCTTTGAACTATATGGAATGAAAACGGGTGAAACTTATGTTTTAATAAGATTCTATGAATTGAATCCTTGCATAGTCCCGATTTCAGAGCAGCTTGTCTTAATAACATCCTTGGAAATGCATGAAAATATCCCAGAATGACTAGTTCAATGTTTTCGTCATCAACAATAGGCTTTCTTCTTCGCATTTTTGCCTTGACAGAGCCATTATTTTTAAAATTTTCTAGTATGCGTTTTACAGTGTTTGGTGACGGTTTCCGTTTTTCTGGATATCGAGTAGCAAATGTGCTGCAAGTTCTTGATATTACTTTATCACATTCTCTATAAATAATAAACAAATTTAAAAAGTGTTCGTGGGTGTAATTTAAACGTGCTGGCATTTTTTGACATAACTGACTGTTTCTAATCATGGCTGTTTTGATGAAATGATTACAACAATTCATGAATTTCTAATAAAATCGCAAATATTTCAAAAAGTTGTAACTTTAACACTCACAATGCTAATATCAGAATAAAGGGAATTCAATTTTACACAACTTGGCGTAAAAAAATACAGGGTGTTCCATTTGACCTAAACAAGTTTTCGCGGTTTGAAGTTGACAAAATGTAACGCGAAAAACGGAACACTTGGTATGATATTATTGAATTTATTTCAGTTGTAGAACGTAGTACTCCTTGTGTTCTTTTTATGTGACAAGAAGCAAATGAGGATATTTTACACAAAGAAAGTTATAACGGTTCTTGCAAACCGTTGCACCTGTCAAATTTTCTATAAAATGTCAAATATCTCTGAAACGGCTAGGTTTAGGTATAGGATATGCAACACATTTTCGACTCAGAATTTTATGCTCTTTTCGAAAACCCTAAAATATGTAGGGTGTTCTCTTTGATATAAGCAAGTTGGTATCGACTTCCGGTATAAGCGGAAGTACCAGCCGCTTGTAATTATTTTAGTTGGATTGGCCACACCGATATTAGTGATTAACTAAATTTTCAAAATTTTCTGATGCGTACTTTTCTCTATATCGATCGATTCAGTTCATGGTGTGACACCCTGTACAGGTTTACCATTGGGGTAAATTTTTTTAAATAGAAGTCCATTTAAAATTTATTGAAGATCATTCAAGAGCACATTGTGTTAGGAATATTAATAACATGAGACAAAAGTCTATTTAAATTTGACTTACTGTGCATTTTAATGTTTTTAAGACAGTTTTGTACAGATCGTCTATTTCCTGTTTAATCGTCTTCTTTAAAGGTTTAAAATCTCTGTGAGCAGTTTCGACTGTGTTTTTTTCTATATCATAATGCCCGATTAAAGTTTGACACTATGTTAATTCAATAGATCTGCAGTAATTAAACATTCATAACACTTATAAAACCTATCATTTTATAGACATTTCCTTAAAATTTATTTGCTTAATGTATGTATGTACATAAAAATATAGTATTTAAGAATTACTCAACTCGAATATTCTATAATTACACAGAAACTTGAATAAGTCGGTGTTAAATGTTTGTATCTGCCACTTTTGGTTGAGAGACAAACACTTGATTCTCCCCCAGCCCAGGAGTCGCGGATTCGATTCCTGCTGAAAGCCTTCAGAGACGAAGGGGGTCGTATTATATGTAGTTGTATCTGTTTTCTATATCCAGATCTGATAAATTTAGGTAAAAACACTCAATATAATACTATAATTAAAAAATTATCTTGTGGCTTTAGTTCAAGTGCTAAGTCGATTGCTTGTCCATGTCCAAATTTGATGAAAAGACACTCAATAGATAAAAGTACTTTATTTATGTACGTGAAGTGCAATATTTAATCTCTTCTCTTCTTAACGATAAAGATAAGTAAATATTTACATCCATTTTACAGGGTATCCCAATTATTTTAAATACCGCACTAATGTTAATTTTTTTGCATACAGAAAATTGAAAATCGGATTTTCTATTTTGTTGGAAACGGAATACGGTATGCTATTGAGAGCACCAAATCACTTAAACACTACACTCGAATACACTACTCGACGTGCGTTTCGCTAACCATGTTAGCATCATCGGGACGTGGTTTTTGTGGAATAAGTCAGAGGCAGTGTTGTGTTGTAGGTTGCAGCTCTCTCTCTCTAGGACTACAGCATTAGGGAATTCCGATCTTCAGGATTATTTAAAAAATGGTTAAACACACAAGCTTCAGCTGTGCCTCTGCTCTTTCAGACATAAATGATGACATTCAGAGCTTGTGATAACAATAAAATTAAGTCCAGTAATATTTTACTGGACTATTCTAAAGCCTTTGACATGTTAAATCATGATATTTTACTAAGTATGTTACATTTTATAGAGTTTTGTGATAGCGCTCGAAATTTTATGGCCTCATTCCTGTCTGATAGAGCACAACAGGTAGAAGTTGGTAGTAAGATTTCCAATACGTTAACAGTTAGATCCAGAGTGCCGCAAGGCAGCATTTTAGATTCAATTTTATTCACCATATATAGCTCTTGCTTCCATTAATCCTTACAATTTTGTAATTATCATCTATATGCGGATGATGCGCAATTATATTGTTCATTTTAGCCTGAAGATTTAGAATATGCCAGTAATATTATTAATAACGATTTAAATGTCCTCTATAATATTTCCAATGATCACCTTCTAAAAATTAATCGTGGTAAATCATCAGCTATTTTGCTTGGAAATAAGATTTGTACAAATTCCAGTAGGGCAGAGACTCAATGTAAAATTGGTGACTCATTAATACCTTACTGCGACAGCTTTGAAAGTCTTGGACTTGTGATTGACTCTGACTTGCGTTTTAAGAGCCATGTAACTTACATGTCAAAAAAGCTTACACCTCTTTAAAAATTATATATTGCCATGTACATTATTTGGAAAATTAAAATCTTACTATGTGAATCTCTCTCACATTTTAATCATTGTGACAGTGTTTAAGGTCCTTGCCTTTATAGTGTCGACACCAGATGGATACAAGAAGTTCAAAATTCATACCTGCGGCTAATTTTTGATACTAGATCAAGACAACGTATATCACATAAACTTAAGGACGCTAAATGGCTTAGTATGTATAATCGTGGTAAGTTACACATGAGATATTTTTTCTATAAAATCATTATGTATAAATCTTCATCCTATATCCATGACAAATTATCTTACCAAACTGATGTGACATTCGCAGAAAGAGTCTGCTTACTGGTCCACGCCACAACGAGCAACTTTTTAAATGGTCATTCTCTTATAATATTGCGACTTGTATCAACTCCATTAATGTATCCTAGCTGGCACTCTCGAACTTTTAAACACAAATACAAGCAATATCTATTAGAAAGTCAGTAAGCTGTCTACAGTTAATTTGTAGCATGTGCATATCTATATTGAATATAACTTTGTAGTTGAAAAAGTTTATCACTACAATTTTTTTCACTACTTTGTGATATCTGTGATAGGACACCCTATATGTGTATAATACGATACAAAGGTAACTGATTTATTAACATTGTAAACACTTGAGATGAACTTGTTATGACAACAAGAAAACAAGGATTTCAGTTTCATTTCCTTTCTACTAACTGGGAGGAGAACATCATGAAGAAGATACTAACTATTGTCGTGCTGGCAATTTTGCAATTGCAGTGCGAATCTGGACTCCTTTATCCCAGAGCTAATCCAGTAAGGGAGGTGGTGTCCTTAGATGGCCTATGGAAATTCTCATTATCCCACGCTCCTCTTAAACAGATCGAAGATGGTCATTGGTCCTGGTATAAATTGGAAGTAAGTAAGTAGCTTCACAATTCACGCCTATTTTGACACAATGTATGATTTAGGAGAACGACGAAGATGTAGAACTCATGCCAGTGCCAGCTAGCTACAACGACATATCAACCAACGCCAACGTCAGGGATCATGTAGGCGTAGTTAGATACCAAAGAAATTTTGCTGTACCGCGATCTTGGGAAGGAAAAAGGATTTGGTTGAGGTTTGGTTCCGTGTGCTATGCTGCAGAAGTGGTGAGTGGTTTTATAAACAATATACGGTCATTTGGTCAATGGGATATACTGTAAAGTTGAAACAAAAAATATTCTACGAAAAACTTCAATATTTAAAATAATCAAAAATAAATATTCTTCTTGCTTTCAGTATATAAACGAAAAACTAGCGATAACCCATTCAGTTGGTCATTTACCTTTTGGGCTCGAAGTTACTTCTTTTGTGAATTTGGAGAGTGATAATAATATTACAGTGTTCGTTAACAATACACTTGACAGGCAGAGCATACCACAAGGTAACTTGGAAGTATTACCAAGGTACGTAAATTTTCAAATTGTGGAATAACGTTTTTATTTAAAAAATAGCGTTTCAAAATTAAGCTTTTTTCAAAATATTTGGTAGTAAATTTGAGAAAAGAGGATGTAAATAATATAGGTAGTCATATAGACTGTAGTCGAATTTTTGGAATGTCAAAAAAACGAATTTTCTACTGTTCATATATTATATTACTTCCACTTGGCACTGTTACCGTAATTGTCCACTCAAATATATTTATTTAATTTTTAGTGGGAGAATTAAGCAAACTTATGATTTTGATTTCTTTAACTATGCTGGAATCGACAGGCCTGTGGTTTTGTATACGACCGACCGAACATACATAGACGATATTACACTTACCACTGAAGTCAGGGGATCGTCAGGTAATGTACACATAAATTATCATCTTAATTAGTGTCACTATAGGGAAAATCAATTTTGCTCAAGTTGATTTTTAAGCCCGAGTATAAAGTTCATATAAAGGATATTCGAAAATAAGATGGTTTCCAAAATTCTTATTGTATACAACTAATGTCAAGTTATTTCTGGCTTTTAGAAAAACCGTCATTTTCTTTACCGCGTATTAGGTCTAGGCATGCCAGTATAGTCGAGTACAGATTTACTAAGCATTCAAAAAATGCAACCAAAATTTTACGACTTCATTATTATCGCAGTTCGACCATGCGGCACGTTGTTATTAAACAAGCCGACGCACATTAAAAACCCATAAAGGTAAGCGAGTCAATTTGCGAACGAAATAATACAGAGCCGTACATAAAATTCGTTTGTATTAGAATGTACATATTAATAATACTAGATTAAAAAGTATCGTCTTCGAATAGATATATGATACCTACAGGCGTTTTAGACTTTTGCTGCCAAATTCGTGCTCCATTGTCCTTATTTGGATGTCCTGAATAACACTTGGTAGTTACGCAACGATACACCTGGAGGAATTCGTGAAAATCGCTTCAGAAGGTCGCGGAAATTGCGGATTCGCGATTAACTCAGTTTTTATGGCCCAATACGAGAACAGCACCTATTAGGAAAATTGTACATCTGTAAATTCTCTATCTTAAAGGTCCTATACATTTTTTCGTACGCATAAACGTTTTGGAGATATGAGGCGAAATAAGTGAAAAACGCATTTAGTTTATTTTTTTATATTTTTTAAATATTTCTGTTATATTGGACTGCACAGAATTGTTGAGACGTTCAAACATGGTTGGGAAAAGACACTGATCCTGAGCTTCACTGAATGAAATAAAATGTAAACAAGAACACAGACTTAAAAATTTTGTTGCGTTTTTTGAGTGCCTAGAAGTGAGTGCCTCCCCAAACGTGGAGTCCGGAATTGTAACACAAGTAACACTAACCACTGGTTTAATCAACAAATGATTGGTCCCTATAATTACAATATCAATTACTAACTTTAATCACTATAATTCACTACTTATCACTATACTTTTTACATGTTTGATCACTTTGTTCTCTCTTAGTCTGATCACTTTACTATCCAAACTAAAACTACTCCTTTGCCTTGGTTTCCCTTCATTTATACTACGACGAGCCTATTTAGTCACTAAACAAAAAGTAATATTTAGATAACAAAAAGAAATGAAGTGAATATAAACAGTAGCGTTCGAGTCGCAGAGACTCGCAACAGGTGTGGCGAGGGCTAGCTCAGCTCTAGTCGGTGAGGGGGTAGGTTAAGGTTCATACACAAGAAACAAAATAATAAAGCATATACACATTAGTTACTCATGTATATGCATAAAGGGAGCCACTAGCTAATAAAATGACTGCAACCTAGCTAGAAGGCTCCCAAAATTTCCAAGGGTACCCAAACGCTACACTATATTTATTCGAGGTGTGAATTTAAAAGAAAACCAGTATGTAAATTTAGAATTTGGATATCAAATTTATTCAGTAAATGCGTATTCACTTGGAGTAGAATATATATTCACAAACAATAAATATATTTGAACCGGTCCTTGGTTATATAATTTAATCTTACCGTGCGTGATATCACGAAGGGTTCACATTAGGTTCACACGAGATAATAAAAGTCGTGCATATGAACTTATTTATATATACTTATATATCATAACTTATATAATATACCTCCCCAAATGATAAAAGGTTTGAATTGAATTACCCGACATGTGAGTCTATTTACATTTAACATAAAAAAAAGGAATCATATCCAAATAATCAAATTTGGAATAGCCAAAAAAAATTAATTATTTACAAAATACAGGCATAATATGTTTACAACTACATATAAAAGAAAACTGTGCCGAAATACTTAAAAGTTTCAAATAGCCAAAAGTGAAAACACAAATTATTGGCAGAATGTATCCCGAACTCATATGCTAAGTATAAAAACCTGTATGGCGAGCTGAGTAGCTGCCTCCCAAGAAGTACCACGAATCATTGTCCAAATTGGTCGCATAAGTTGTCGTTGTTAATTCCCGTCTATCGAAAATGATCCAGACCACGAATCGTTGTCCTATGTCGAAGCCTGCAGTTGTCAATTTAGTTCCATACCTGTTTTCCAAAACCCCGAATCGTTGTCCAAAGTGAAAGCAAAAGGTTGTCAATAAAATTCCAATTAGGGGTCCACAAGTGGAGAACAAGAATAGGTGACCGAAACCCAGGTCTCTCTTGCTCCGGAGATGGGTAACGCCAGGCTCAATAAATATGTAGGGGGAATTCGTAAAATTCGCGATGAATATTACGAAAACAACAAAAAGTAACCTAAAAACAAAAAAGTTGAATACAATAAAAAGAAGAAGAAGAATAAGAAGAACAAGAAGAAAAAGCCCTAAAAAAATAATTTCATAAGTATACAAAAAAAAATGAAACAGAATTTTATTCCTTACTCAAAGGTGTAGGGCGGCTTAAAATCGGCGATCCAAGAGATCAGACTTGGAAGTAATTCCTCCTGGGACGGCTTTCTACAATTACCACAGAAAATGCGTTAGGGAGACATGTGCTTGCTTAACAAAAAAATATAACGTACTTACAATTCAAGAATTCAAACTAGTCGAGTAAGGTGTGACGTTCTAAACAACCATAACGTACACAACCAACCATGAATTTCCAATATCCCATGAAAACATCAAATGGAAAGCCCTATTAACGGCAATTAAAAGGAAAATTCACAAAGAACGCCAAGCGCCCTGCTACCTAATGGCTACCCGTCTCCAAACTCAACTCCTTCCTTCATCTCGTACAAGCCGACAAGACGACGCAACCCCTAATACACCTACGAGATGCCTATTGTATAGGTAAAGGATTGAAATTACATTTGTCTCAGCTACAAAATTTAACAGCGCGGCAACCCTCGATACACCTCTCAGTAATTAATTACTGTCTACCTAAAAGGCATAAAACAGCATTTAGCGCGTAACAATACACCGTGACTATTATTCCAGATCTTTCTCTATTATTCTGGTTTATGATTCTAGTAGAAAATTTGTAGCTTTTTTAAAAACTATAGTTAGTAATAGTTGTGGTTTTTGCCAATCTGTAGTTGGTACTTATGCTGCCGGATGTTATCCTTATAAAATGAAACTAAAGATTTGTCGAGATTTAATAATAATAATGTCTTTATTTTTGGCAGCAATAAAAAACATTAACAAAATAAATACATTGAGACAAAAGATTACCGAAAAAAGGCGAAGTTCACAATTAAATGTGCTCTACTTTTATTTCATGATTTAAAAGTGTGGACATCGTTCTGTAAATGATTTTTTTACACATATACCTATTTAAGTGTACTAGTTGTGACAGATATTGACGTAAGGTTTCAATCATATAAATTCTTGAACGATTTGCATAAAAACTTTGTTATTGATAAACCTTCCCCCTTTCTGTAAATTAGACAATAAAAAATCTTGTTATGAATTACTGTGTAAACACTGATTAAATGTTTCCATTGTTTCTTTTTAGGTGTTGTTAATTATAACGTTACAATTGTGGGAAACTATGCAAACTACACTTTAGCAATAATCGATAAGACTGGCAGACAAGTTATATTAAGTTATAATCCAGCACGTAATGGAAGTTTAATTATCTCAAATGCTAACTTATGGTGGCCATATCTCATGAGCGATCAACCAGGATATCTTTACACATTTAAGGTTAACGTCAATTCTAATATTAAATATATTAACAACAAAATGATAAACTTAAGTGCTTAGAATCTTAAAAAATACCTAATCTTTAAATTTTGAATTTTTAAGGTTGATGTTTTCGACACTAACAATCGTTTAATAGACCGTTACGAGCAACCCTTTGGTGTAAGGCAGTTATCGTGGGACAATACAACTTTCAAAATAAATGGACAGCCTTTGTATTTACGTGGTTTTGGACGTCACGAAGATTCAGACATACGAGGCAAAGGCCTGGACTTACCTTTGATAATACGAGATTACAATTTAATACAATGGATTGGAGCGAACTCTTATAGAACTTCTCACTATCCTTACGCTGAAGAAATCATGGATTTGGCAGATAGTTTGGGCATTATGATACTCGATGAAGTACCAGCAGTTGCTATGGTGTAAGTTAATCACAACATTAATAGAAATTGCTTTCCCACCAACTATTTATAATGTCTTCCCCCTCGCTTCCACAATATTATTTCATTTCTTTCACATTCTTACGCCTTCTTTTTTACCATCTGTCTTCTCCTAATTCTCTATCACTTTTGACCATCCCTCCCTACTTTCACACTACTTTTTTATATTCTCCCATGATGGTCTTTCCCAGTACCGCCAATATGAAAGGCTTATTCTGTAGGTTGAAAACACATACAGTCACCCACACGTTCACACAATTTTATCAAAATATGTCTGCCGTTTTCGGGTTGTGGTGAAACATTCGATCAGACGAACTGACATACAGACCATGGCATCATCTGAGAAACTCGCAGATATTGGAAATTCTGGCAAGAGTGTATGGGACTCAATAAAAAATATTGATTCCGTTTTAAGTGTATCAGAAATAGACACAATATTTGGATAACTGATGAAAGGACATAAGGTTATAATTTATTGAAGCAAAAATAACAGAAAATTAAAGAGCATATGTTGGGAAATTTTCTTACCCTAATGAATTCGTCGACCTTCCATACTAAGGCTCTCTGTTTACATCAGGGTTGCTATTTTTGGTGTTGTAAAATCGGGACACTTATATCGTGGCCATTAGAGAGTTGCTGAGCAGCCAAAATTACTCCACACAACGAAATCAAGAAGAGTAAAGTTATAAAACTGAACGAACCATATAACCGATATATCTACGGTCATTTTTTTCGATTCTCGCAAGGTGTCGCTGCAATCGCACAAAATTGAAATAAACCATAAGCGTCCATAAGTTTGTAAATATTTACAAATTCTATTCTATTTACAATTCTAGCTCGTGTTGACAAAAAAACATTCATTTTAAAAAAAATATATCTGTGATATCTTGGTTTTTATGAATATTTTTTTTTTAAGTGTTCTTAATAACAGTATTTGTTTTGTGAAATTTCTATGAGAACGAAGGCCGGTCCAGGTCTACAGAGATAATCTAGGAGCAAAGAGTAGTAGTCCTACTCGGCCCTAGTTATCGAGACCGTCATCAAGCCAATGGATATTGGCGCGTTCAGTTCCTTCCTACTTTTGTAGAGGCAGGAGCGCACTCTGGTACGGAAAAGTTATTTCATTTTTCATTAGTTCTCGCGTTTTTTTTTTTTCTACATAATGGCTGCTTTAACAGAGGAAGAGAGAGTTTCTCTTTTAATGATGCGAGGGTGGGGCAATAAAGAAAGGTCCTATGATGAAGTTGTGATTTTATTCATCGAAACTTTCCGTGTAGATTAAGTGGGAATTTTGAAATATACTGTGTCCCGTACCATCAAAGGATTCCTAGACACAAGGATAAATAAAAATCTCCCAAAATCTGGAAGACCAAAATCTGAAACATCGGAAGCTCGACAAATGGAAGTGGCCCGAGCATTTGTTGAAAATCGAAGGTTATCAATCAGAAAAGCCAGTCGACAGCTTGATATGAGTGCATTTTCAGTTCATAAGAATTTGAAACTTTTGAAATTTCATCCTTACAAAATTCACCTTCACCAAGAGTTAAATGAAGATGATTTTGATCGGCGACCTGAATTTAGTGAATTAATGATGGAAAGGAGTAACCAAAACCCAAATTTTTTGTCATTTCTACTTGTCTTCTCAGATGAAGCAACTTTCGAACTCAGTGGAAAAGTTAATCGCCATAATTTCAGATATTGGAGTGACGAAAACCCTCACTGGATGCTTGAAACACACACGCAGTATCCACAAATGTTTGGGCAGGAGTTTTCAGGGATCGAATCATAGGACCGTTTTTCATAGATGGAAATTTGAATGGAGAAAAATACCTGGAAATGTTGACAAATCAAATAGTTCCCGCAATACAAGAGATTGCTGGTGATGAGTTCGATAATGTTTGGTTCCAGCAAGATGGGATTCCTCCACACTATCGGGATATTGTTAGGGACTATTTGTATGGTACTTTCGAAAATCGATGGATAGGTCGAAGGGGAACTATTGAATGGCCAGCAAAATCTCTCGACCTCGCGCCGCTTGATTATTTTGTTTGGGGCTACGTGAAGGATAAGGTTTATTTCACTAAACCTCGTGATTTGGAAGAGCTGAGGCAACGCATAATAAACATTTTTTGCAGAAATACCACCTCAAATGATAAGAAGTGCTATTGAAAATTTTTACGTTCGTCTCGGACAATGCCAAGAAGTCAATGGGCACCATTTTGAACACCTGCTATAATCTTGAAATTAAAACCTGCTAGTGTAGCTGTAAACTAATTGCCTCAACTGGCCGAAATCCTCACCTTGCCTTAAATGGCTGAATTACCTCCTTGCCTTCATTGGCTGGGATCAAGAACTTGTCTGAAGTGGCTGAATTAAGAGGTAAAACCACGGTTAGTTTTTTTTAAATCGAATTTTTTATTGCCCTGTAAAAAACGTAAATTGAAAATTACTAGCTGCTAATAAATTTACAGAATGTTAATAGTTGTTGTAATTTCCGCACGACCGTGTAAAATCACTGTTCTCAAAACAGCTCGGGAAATCATTCACTCTTGAGATCAGTAGTTTTACTTTTCGTATTTTTTTAAGTATGCGTTCAAAACTTTCATGTTTCCACTCAATTTTTTGCGATTGCAGCGTCACCTTGCGAGAATCGAAAAAAATGCCCTATATAAAATACACATATTTTTGACCGTAGAATCCGAATCCGCTATAAAAAATAGGGATTTTCATTACAAATTTCAAAGTTGGCCCCGCCCCACCCACTGGGTTAGAGGTGGGAGAGTCGAATCCAATGTCATTGGATAGATTTAGTAAAAATAACAAATACGTGTTTTTCAGTTTTTGAACTGGACGTTTTTTTATGGGCACAAGACGCTACTCTTGAAACAGTAATGTTTTCTTTTAATTTTTTGCGATTACAGCGACACCATGCAAGAATCGAAAAAAATGTCCGGAATAAAATTTACGTATTTTTTGCCGTAGAATCTGATTCCGCAATAAAAAATAGGGGTTTCCATTTGAAATTTGCTCCTCGCCCCACCCGCAGGGTGGGGGCTGGGGAGGTCACTTTGGTAACAGTAGATAGTTTTTTGAAAAATTTTTGACACGTATTTTTTATTTTTCGATTTGATGCAAACTGTTCGAGATTTTCCACCGTTCCCATACTTATCTAACACCCGGTATGTCTTGTCATGTTAATGTAGCGTCGTCAGTAGAATTTTGCATAAAATATTTGGAGTATTTTCCCTTCATTCAAACAACAATTCACACAAATCAGCTCTTATTGGCAAATCGTCAGGCTCCTTAGTTTTTCGATAACGGAATGGGTGCAATTGTTGTTCATGTAGAACTTAAAATATCTTGATACGATAC
This sequence comes from Leptura quadrifasciata, assembly GCA_963675555.1. Taxonomy (NCBI): domain Eukaryota; kingdom Metazoa; phylum Arthropoda; class Insecta; order Coleoptera; family Cerambycidae; genus Leptura; species Leptura quadrifasciata. The sequence goes on along the minus strand of OY776679.1, from coordinate 83,712,403 downwards.
ATTCATTCTTCAGCCTAATCTTCTAGTATTCATCGTAGGATCTTTGTCTCATTTCTACTTCGACGTCAACAGTTCTTGCGAGTCTTATATGACCAGTATAACTGTTTTTCAATTAAAGATTTTCTATCTCCTCAAACCCATCTATCTTTATGTAAAAAGGTTTTGTCATTGGGACGTATTTAATCGGGAACTATCCATATAACATTTTACAGCTCCAAAAATACTTCCGAGAAATTCTCCCAAAATCAAATTCCGACTGTTAATTCGGTAAATATGTAAATGTTTTCCTTCAAACTATGGAATTAGGGGCATCGTACTTAACAAATAGGACTCAGAGTGTTAAAATTAGAAACGTATTGTGATCCCAAAAAATGTACAGATTGGTGTGCCGCAAGGTACAGTATTAGGACCAATACTCTTCAATGTATATATTACTTCTTTAACTAATATAAACATTAATGGTAAAGCCATTTCATATGCAGATAATACTGAGCTAATTTTTAGTGGAACTTCCCGGGATAACACATGGTATCGAGTAAAATCAGGGGCCAAAAAAATTAAATATTGGCTAGTTACCTATAAATTATCATTAAACATAAGAAGAACAAATTACATACACTTTCTCTATATCATCTACAAATTGTTCTGATTATAACAACAATCTAAATGATACGATAAGGAGACCACGAGTACTAAATACATAGGTATTGTAATTGACAAAGACCTAAAATGGGACTGTCATGTAACATACTTAACAAAAAGAATTAGGTGCCTTATACATAAATTTTATATTTTAAGGCAATTCTTAAACTTCCCCCAAATTAGTTCTAGTGGGTTAAAAGTACTAAATCAGATCCTTTGGCGATATTTCAGTTATACTGTGGCCCCAATATAATTCTTCTGAAAAATTTTATTTAAAAAACTCCAGAAAAATTATTCTTATTATAATATTCCATATAATAAAAATAATGTTCCATTTAAAAAATGGGACGCTATCTAGTTTCGGGGGCACCCATTGTACATACATGGTGTTTCGACACTTTTCCTCTACCGATTGTGATACATTGGTCTAATGTGCTCCTGCAATACTCTTTATAACTAATGATGAAGCAGTTCTCACGGATACCAACAGAGTAACTGCTACTCTTCAATATTATATTCTACCCAGGTTTGCCAACCACGTTGGCATCGTGTACAAACGGTTTTAAAAATTTCAATCTACCATTCCAGATAATGGAGCAGTACACCGAAAAACTGAAAGTAAAATAACCTGCTCAAAATAAGCCATACCTATAAATTTTGGTTCTAAGGCTTTCGCGGAGCTGATGATGATCCTTAGTTAGGTTTTCAGGTTTTCTTCCGCATTGATAGTTTTGAATACTTGACGTTTCAACCATCTTGTCGTGGTCTTCTTCTGAAGCGAACCCGGAAAGCTAATTATGGATCACACATATAAAGTAAGAACTTTGGATTTCGTTTTTGTATAAATATATTTTCAGAGGCTTCGGTAAAGTTGTTCTACAAAATCATAAAGACACCATAACGACATTATACAACAGGGATAAAAACAGGCCGAGTGTTGTGATATGGTCGCTGGCTAATGAACCTCGCAGTGCAGTAAACACCTCCGAAGAATACTTTAGGTACTTTTCAACGCTTTGTTTTAGCTTTATGGGAAATAACCCGTTCTTATTTTAGGCAAATTGTGGCCCACGCAAAATCGTTCGACAATACTAGACCAGTAACAGTAATAAATAATGTGGCTCCCGAAGATGATCATGCCGTAAGTATTTCAAATGACTAATCCAAATTAATGTACTACCCGAAAATGGTGAAGAATAGTAGCTAAATAACAACTATTAGTGCATGGAGCAAGAAAATATGCGAAAATATTTGATTTTAAGCCTCTGATGTAAAATTTTAATTCAGCTTATTAAAAAACGTGAATGCTCCGATTGCCCCCAGCTGTCATCCCTATTTCCCCCGTCCCTATTGGCAAATATACAGCAAAAAACCTAGTGAGAGACATTTTTGCAGCGGTATTGTGAACGATCCAACTTTAGCGTCTGAAGGACTTTTACTATATTCATCAAAAATATTAACATTCACAAATAAGGGTTCAATACGATTGTTTCAGACGGAGAATAATACAAAATTTACTTACTGTTCGTTTTTGCTTAACTGCTTCTCTCATTGGACGTCGTAACATTATAAATCTAACACAGTAAGTACTAAAACTTCTTTAAATTAAACCTGAAAGGGAATTTTAAAAACACAAGAAAAAGACAATATAAAGTTCAAAAATATATATTAAATCTCTTTAAAAATTCATGTTTTACAACAACTTCAAGAAAAATGTTTTTGACAAACTATAGTCTGGCCCGTGTACAACACATGGTGAGGAACGGAACGACTTATAATGTACCAACTACCATCCAATATGCGGTTTTTGAGCTAACGATTACACAAAAAGATTCAAGAAAAGTTCAATGTTTATAAATTTTTGGTGGGCTTTTGCTTGCCTGTCTATTTACGTGTTTACAGTTCAATATCAATTTTGATCACTCCTCGGAGCTTAAAAATGCTTGAATTATATTATAGCAATTATAAATTCATACGTTCAGGCAAGGCGGTCCCATGCACATATGAGTACATGGTAAAGATACTTTTCTGACACCGAATCACTGAGGAACCAGTTTAGGGCAAATTCCGTTAAAACCCATCATTTTCCCGTCAAAATCGACTGCTAAGAAATGATGGGGGGTCCCTTGTCGCTATAGGCTATTTTCGCTAAAACTCTCGATATACTTTGAATAGAAGCTGGATTAACTTGTCCTCATATTTAACACAACGCATGCGTTGCAGTGCTTAACAACGTGGATTCGTAAAATGGTTTTTAATTTTGAAATTTCTGAAATTCAAATTTTGTTACTGTCCCTAAATTTTGGTGGTCGGGGCGACATTACGTCCCCGTGCAGCGACATTTACTACACTTTCTAAAATTACACTCCTTGATGAGTTATTGAAATTTTTGCATAAAAAACGCTCCGTAGAGCGAGAATATGATTAAAAATATAAAAACCTCTTCCAACGATATTTTTACGTGAAGCACTCTTTTCATGCGAAAAAGTCGGATTTTGTTACAGTTTAGAAAAGTACATCGAGGGTTTTATCGTGTTCTTTAACAGTATCACTGTTTATAACAATAAATTACAGACACAATCAACCAACTGACCTCTATTCTGGAATATTAATGTGCTAATAAATAACCTATTTACAAAATTTTCGTTTTCAGGGGCAATTTGTGGATATTTTATGTTTCAACAAATACATTGGATGGTACGAAAATGCTGGAGATTTAGATGTAATTATACCTGACGTTGTTGGACTCGCCGAGGCTTGGCACGCCAGGCATAACAAGCCTGTTATGGTCACCGAATATGGTGCTGATACGTTAGAAGGATATCATTCTGTATGTAGTATTGAAACAAACTTCATATTCAGTCACAGTTTTTCTACTATATTTTATAATACTGTTCCAGATCCCAGATTTCGTTTGGTCTGAAGAATTTCAAACCGACTTGGTATCTGAACATTTCCGGGCTTTTGATATATTGAGAGATAAAGGATGGTTCATAGGAGAACAGATCTGGAATTATGCAGATTTTAGAACAAAGCAAGGTACAGTACTTACTTACAACTGAGCAAGGCAGTGCAGTTAGGTTTAGCATTATGTGGTGAAAATGATTGATCACATCTTTCCTCTGATTATCAATTTCAGTAGATGTCGGGAAGAATCGCTGTGTGTCATTTTTTTCTAAAATGTAACACGTTACAATCTCAAATTTAGAGATTGTCTAATATATAGGCTGTCCATTTTACCAGGGCATTCGAGAATATCTCACTTAATACCGGTCGTACAAAAAAAAGTATTTTTACGAAAATTGTACCTAACCTACAAAATGGTTTAAAGACATTTGAAATCAATGGCCTACTTTAAGAGTTATGGCGGAAAATATCAAAAATGCGGAAAAGGTCTAGGCCAAATATCTCGTTTATTTGAAGAGATACGAGAAAAATTCGAAGGCGAAAATTTTTTGCAAAACGGAGTGTTTCATTGGTGCTACGTTAATAATTATAAAAACATTTTTTTAAAACTAATAAATTTTTTTTAGCAAGCATTATACTTGCCGTGGAGAAGTATGATTAAATAAAACGATAAAATAATTCAATAAGTTGTTCAAATCTTTGTTATAATAAAACATTAACACGATTAAGAAGAATAAAGTAACTTCAGGTAACAAAAACAAAATAATAATCAAGAAATCAACATGGAGCAATTATGGAAAGAGTATTCGCGGTTATGCCAATGTATACAGGTCCTCCATAAAAGCGTCACTCCTTGCTCAGAAAGTTAAAATGTCTTTACCAATTAATTTAAGTATAATACCCATTTGTTTGTATTTCATGAGTTCACTATTATTTCAATTATTTTAAAATAGTTGGCTATGAACAAACTTGACAATTTAATTTTTTGACCGATCATCTCAGTTAATACTTAAACTCTCACTCAATCACACTCGTTTAAGAATTTAGAATTTTCAAAAATGATTTTCACTCACATTGATTGTTATAATATGTTCGTTACATATTGCCAATGCAATTTTAACTCTGGACTAGCTCCACAAGCACTACAGCCGAATAAAACTCATCTGTTCAGAAAATTAACTACAAAACTGAAAAATAATGGTTCATTTTTAAAGAAGAAGACACGGTTGAACAGTGTTACTGATAATGCAAATAAGGCAAACCGAGTTATTAATTATGTAAGAAATAAAAATACAGAAAATATACAGAAACATCATTAAGAGAAATTCAAATTGCTTGTCACATAAATAAAACAAGTGCTAGAAAAATTTGAAAGAAAAATGGTTACCGGTGTTATAAAGCCAAAAAAGTTTACAATTTACAAGCGGGGGACAAACCAAGGAGGACGAATTTGTGTAGGTGGCTATTGGAAAAGAAGTGTGCCGATCCATTAATATGTAGTAAAATACTTTAGTCCGACGAGGCAAATTTTTCCAATAATGGATTTTTTAATCACAATATTTATTACAAATGGACTTCTGAAAATACACACTGGCATAGACCGATTGGGTTTCAAAATCGTTTTTCAATAAATGTGTGGATAGGTATTTTAGGCACCAATTTAATAGGTCCTTATTTTTATGATGATCACCTCAGTGGTCAAAGATACCTAAACTTTTTGAGAAATGAATTTAATTAATTCTTAGATGACCTACTTTTAGAGAATCGACACAACTTTCAATATTTTCAACAAGATGAAACTCCTCCCCACAATTCCCTGATTTGCCTAGATTATTTAGACGAAATTTTGCCTCAACATTGGATAGGTACCAATGGATTTATTCGATGTCCCCCTCGTTCTCCAGATATAACCCCGATGGATTTTTCTATGGGGTATATTAAAGATAAGGTGTTTTCGACGACACCGCAAAATGTAGAGGACCTAAAAGCTCGAATTCAACAGGCATGTTTTACAATTACCCCCGAAATGCTGAGTAATGTTTTAAATGCAGTGCCTCGCCGCGCTTGATTGTGCATAAGAAATCGCGATGGACACTTTGAACACTTGATATGATATCTTAAAAATTATTTTGAGGATTAGATAAATATTAATGTTCTGTGTGCTATGTTCTTCTTATTATTAATTTGTTTTTGTTACCTGAATTTACTCTATTCTTCTTAATGTGACAACCGACACGAGGATTCTTTGACTATTTGGTACATCTCGGTATCCTTAGGATAGCGACATGCAAAACAATCAGCAGGCGCCATCTAGTGGCCCAGTGTCTGTTGCAATCGAAAAATAAATAGCCTGACTGGTCGGTCGTCATATACCAACCTTGCACTGACGAGAGCCAACAGCTCGAAACTGCAGTCTGCAAGTGGTATGGGACGACTGGCACGAGAGCTCCTTTAAGTAGGATCAGTCTTTCGGCTGGTGTTTGTTGCAATCGAAGCATTAGCATTCTGTTGGTAATATGCAATTATTACACTGAACGCGCCAGGTTTGTAATTTGTAATTCAGCTCTCGGCGGGGCACATAGCCCGGGGAGTAGCTGTTGGTTAGAGTCTGGTTACATTCCTTATAGTAAAATAAGGATTTTTATAGAGGAGTTTGCGACTGAAAATATTATGTTTTCATATTCTGCCCCCTAAAAGCACATTTGAACTGTGAACTATTTTGGCATATTTGAACTAAACCCGTATTCTTTTTCAGAATTTCGACGGGTAGGAGGTAACAAAAAAGGAATATTTACCAGACAACGACAGCCGAAATCAAGCGCACACCTTATGAGGAGAAGATACTGGGGGTTAGCGGAAACATTAAATAATGTTGTCCCACCCTCCGATGTAGACAATTACGTCGTAGAGATCAAAATCAAAGATGAACTTTAGCATGTATGCAAAGTTATATATCATTATTCATATATTAAATAAACACACCATTCCATACGTTTGTAGTTTATTATTAAAATAAATTTATGACAACATACTGGTGATTGAAACAGATATTGACATTTAAGTTTTTTAAATTGTTTAAGAAACTTTGTGACACATTTGGAATATTTTTTTACGTAGACTCAGAAAGATGTCTTAATTTAAGAACGAAATGCAAAAAACAAGGTATTCTAGTGCCTCTATAGATTTTAAAATTAACCAAGAACATTGACGCGCTGTACTTTCATTTACTATACCATTTAAATGCCCCTTAATTTAGTTGTCTTAAAACCAGAGAATATTGAAAATATTAAAAAATTATGTAAGTACTCATTTATTTTATGTATATTATTACAAATCTCACAATAAAATTTTAATAATTTACGATGAACGTCTGTGTATGTCTCATTTTAAAAACCTATCAATTTCGATACTTACCAAGATATCTTATGTAATCAGATTGTTTAATCAAATTATCTTCAGTTTGTTGTAATTTTAAGCTATTGTAAAGCGTGTCACTTTTGTTTTATTACAGCTGAAAAGCAAATATTTTGTTTTCAAAATTGTTCGTTAATTTCATCAAACAACAATTTTAAATTTAGTCAAGTCTTTTTGACCAATAAGCTTGACCTATTTCCAGGAGTCAGCCGTATATTATATGACAGTGCAATCTGCAAAAGAAAAAACCTTACCCGTGCTCTCCATATTCAACAGAGTTCATCAATATATATTGATAATAATGGTGGTCCCAAGACAGTGCCTTGTGGCACCCCAAAATCTACGAAACCTGGTTCACTTAATAAATTTCCTATTTGAGCATATCGCTTAGGTAATTTGTCATTAAATTCAAAGCTATTCCTCGAAATCCAAGATCCACTAGTACATCAGTCAGTGTTTTATGATCTACCGTGTCAAAGCTAGATTAAGAAATATACAAGGTACTGCCTTATTTTTATCTAGATTTGTGTGGATGTTATTGGTAAGATAAACAATAGTGTCTATTGTCGATATGCAGTACCTGAAACAGAATTGTTTATCTGGTAACAACATATATTCATTTAGGTATGGCACGATTGTCTTTTTTATCAATTTTTCTATAATTTTTTCTATATTTGAGACAGAGGATATCGGACGATAGTCGGTTATTTGTGTACAGTCTCCCAAACGCGGTCATAGGGACGGGGGGCATGGGGGCCATGGTCCCTCCTCTGAGAATTTACATGGAATAGTATCTCCATTCAACTCTAGAATAAATTAGACGGCCGTATTCCTATTTTTTAAATTTAAATGTAAGAAATTCGTTTTGATGTTACCTCTCAGGGGATAATTTTATGATCAATCGATGGGGAAAAATGTCAGGAATAACATATTAAAATGCTTGAGTGTTGTAGCAATTAAAAACGGCCATAAAATACTTCTAATAATTAAAATAGTAGTTTGTGCAACAAGAGTGGAGTGCCTCAATCTTTCGAGTGCGATATGGACAATCCACTCGAGTTGTACAGTATACTTTTCCTACGACCGGATTAAGTAAAAACTACAAATAATAGTTTTAATCAAATTTTAATATACAAACTTAGCTACTGCTTAATCTTATGCTCTAGGTGAAAACATTTTATAAAAGCGGCAGTAGCCTAGTGGTTATATCTACAAGAGATCATAGGTTCAATCCCCCCATATAGCTACTTTTCTTTTGTCGTAATATACCTCTAAAATTTTGTCTATATATAATAATTTGAATAAAATTTTAGATGGTATACCGTTTATCGATTCTTCACTGGAATCACTCATTTTAAATTATTTTCTAGCCCAAACTGCACGAATATACACATCGACAACTACTGACAATTACTTTGACAGCTTACGCACCAACTTGAATTTTTGAAAACGGATAGTTGCCTATGTACTTAATACACGAACTGTGATTGGTCGATTTCATATCCATCCTAGAACGTATATGACATATATCCGTTCAGTTAACTGGAATGGCCCACTTATCCATTCTACAGACTGTACGGAAAAGAACAAATTTACATAAGGGAGTAGAAAAAATATATATCACGTTGTTGAGAAAGAAATTCTCTACAATTTTGATACGGGAAATACCCCTATACGATGTTTAACTTTTCTTTTTATCAATTTTTTAAGATTTTTTTGCCAAGTTGTTTTCGTTTTGGCTATCTCTTTCCCCACACGTTTTTACGACCTTCAAAATGAATTTGCGTTGCTCCTCTTGTTAAAGAACGCTATAACCCCGATATACTTTTCGACGTTGTAACAAAATCCGACTTAGGAGATACTTCGTAAGAAAAGCGTGCTTCACGTAAAAACGCCGTGGAGGAGGTTTTTAATTCTTGGAAATATATTTTTGCTCTTCGGAGCATTTTTTATGCCAAATTTTCGCTAACTCTTCAAGGAAGCGTTAATTTAGAAAGTGTAGTAAATGTCGCTGCACAGGGACGTAATGTCGCCCCGACCACCCAATTTTAGAAAGTATACTAAAATTGGACTTGAACTTCGAAATTTCCAAGATTAAAAACCCTTTTGCGAATCCACGTTGTCAAGCACTGCGACTCTTACGAGGTATTGAATATGAGGACAAGTTAATCCAACGACTATTCAAAGTATATCGGAAGTTATAGCGAAAATAGCCCTTAGCGACATGGGACCCCCATCATTTCCTAGCAGTCGGATTTGACGGGGAAATGATGTGTTTTGACGGGGTTTGCCCTAAACCGGTTCCTCAGTGATTCGGAGTCAAAAAAGTATTATTACCATGTACTCACACGTGCATGGGATCTGCCTTGCCTGAACGTAAAACTTGTTATTGCATAATACAAACGAAGTAGATACGCTTCAAGCAATTTTAAGCTCCGAGGAGCGACCAAAATTTATGTGAATTAATAAAATACGTTTATAAGACAGGCAAGCATAAGCCCACCAAAATTTCAGTTACATGAAACTTTCCTTGAATCTTTTTGTGCATCGTTAGCTTTTCAAACTGCATATTGGATGGTAGTTGGTACCGTATAAATCGTCCCGTTCCTCACCATGTGTTGTACACGGGTCAGACCATTGTTTGTTAACATTTTCTCTGAAGAAGTTGTTGTAAAAACATAAATTTTTTAAAAGATTTAATATACATATTTTGAACTTTATATTGTCTTTTACTTGTGTTTTCTAACAAAATTCCCTTTCAGATTTAATTTTAAGAGAGTGTGAAACAGACAGTGTTAGATTTATAGTGTTACGACGTCTTCCAATCGATACCATCAGAGCCGCAGTTAAGCATAAACGACAGTAAGTATAATTTATTCATTAATCTCCGTCTGAAACAGTCACTTTGAACCCTAAAAATTTTGTGAACGTAATATTTTTATTTAGAATTTATAAAAGGTTGAGGAAAAAGAAAATTAATTTTTTCTTTTTCCTATTTTTTTTTAATTTTTCTAAGTTTTTCGAGCAGAAAATACGTCCTTCAGACTTCCATCAAAGCATGGATCGTTCACACTCTCTTGATGACGTGTAAGCGGGCGGATTTCGGTAAACGCCAAAAATTTCCGTTTTTCCTTCGTCCTGGCGCCTTTAAATTTCGATTTCACCCGTCGAATTTACGATGCGCTTTCATTGCCATTATCTCCTCTTCCATATCGACACGGTATGGCATTCCGCGAAGAGTTTTTCGCGAGATATGAGCGTTTAAAGATTGCATATTTCGCGTTGTTTTGCGATTCCGGCGAAAAACGCAAGCCAAGTTTCTGGATGCGCGCGTAGCACGCGCCGTTCCGCCATGTCACAAAGGGGCGCTGTGACAAGGATCAGCTGACCAAACGATAACAACTTGGCAAAAAAATCTTAAAAAATTGATTTAAAAAAATTAAGCATCGTAGAGGAGTATTTCCCGTATCAAAATTGTCAAGAACTTCTTTCTCTACAACGTGATATTTTCTTTTTAATTATTAGAAAAATTTTATGGCCGTCGTATCGTGTTCAAGTCGAGTAAGGCCAATTTGTTGATAGCATTTATTTATTTACGAAATTGCTACAACACCCATGTCTTAAACATTTTAATATTGTTATGTGCACGCCTAGGCCGCTGGAATAATATAGAAAATACGCGAAGGGCTAGAAACATCGGGAACAACGCTGGATTATTCTAGAATATTTAGGTACATTCGACGCGAGTATATATGGGGACTGGATCGGCGCACTAAACAGTTTAATATGAGACAAGCAAGTGTTAAGATGAAATAAGGAACAATATCAAGTTATAAATTAAAGTAGTGAATTTATAGTAGATTAGAAATATAATTAGTGTGTTTTAGTATAAGGAATAATCCTTGCAATTAAGTGATTAATAAATCAGTGGTTTGTGAAGATTCTTGTTGCGATTTATTGAACCTACATACAGGGTGTCTACTGGAGATAGTAAATACGTAACAGTATGTTATTCCTCACATTTTTCCCCATCAATTGATCATAAAATTATCCCCTGAGAGGTAAAATCCAAAAGATGTGAAAAGATCTCTAGATTTATTGTACTATTAGTGATTGCGAAAATAATAATAATACTTTATATACAGCATGTTGCTCTTAGGAGTGCAACGCCCTTAATTTTTTTCTTTTTTTCCGATTTGAGCCAAATTTTACTCAGATATAGAACAAAGTAGAATCTACCTATGGCAAAAAAATCGTCCTCTACAAATGCAAAGCTACCTACGATACCAAAATTAACGGAACAAATCAGAAGATCTTATTAGACATTTCTTATCGGAAATTGTTATTATTGAGAGTTGTTCAGAATTGTCTAAAAACCTTGAGTCCAAAATTTCATCAAAATTAAAAATATATTAAGAAAAGAAAAAAGTTATAATAAGGGTGTTACACTTTTAAGTGCAGCACACTGTGTATCACCCAAACTAAAATGTATAACAATAGAATAAAGGTATTATAGAAGTCCTTTTAACAGTAAATGATAATTATTTTATTTAGTATATAAAAGTTTGGTATGTAAAAGTTGAAGTGCCCCCCCCCCCCTGAAGAAGATATATGACCGCCCCTGCAGTCTCCCTTTTTAAAAACTAAAAAGTTAAAAATGCACAGTATATTATTAGTAACCCTCACTTGTTTTTATAAACCATACCATCTCCTTACATTTTCTAGAAGGAACTGGAAAAGTATATACATTTTAAATTTAATTTATTTCAACCTCATCACTGCTTCCCTCACTGCAATTTTTAGGATAAATGTAAGTAAGAAAAACTTAATGCGGATAATTTAAAAGTCACCTTACGATTTTGATCAAAGTGGCACTTTGTGTAGATACTTGCCCAGATGAAAATATAATGAATACAGGTGAAAACACTCGATAGATAAAAGCAGTTCATTTTATGTTCTCTTCTTTAGTGATAAGGATAATTACCTACAATTTACAGTGTGTCTCAAATCTGCCTCAGAAATTATGAGAAATTTTAGTTTTATATCGTACTAATTTTATTTGTATTAATAAGGCGAAATATTAAAATTATACTAGAATCTTGTTGAAAAACTGAATATGATATGCAATACAGAACGCTATAGGAAACGAAAAATGTCGCTACGTCTGTGTGTCTGTTTGTTAGCAACTCGAGAAGTAATATTAATGCAAATTTCGTCATTTTACTGTTTATTTTTGAAAAATTATTTCTATTCAATTTACGCTATATGCTTCTACAAGAAAATTCTTTAGATTCATTTCTTCCTTTTATGGATTCTTCTACCATATGCACCATCTGGAAATTATCATAATACCTACAAAATCATAATATCTATAAACATTATTTAAAGAGGAATTGAATATGTCATATCGATCGCCCAAGGTATTATACAATTGCATTGATATATAGGTGGGGGACCTTCATATGGCATTTGTACGACTAGTAGGGCAGTAAAATAACACATTTTGGCTCGCTTCCAATCTGGGAATTTTTAAATTGATCTTTGCCAGTAGTGTCGGACAGTCTATTACATAATTGACCCATTTATACAAGAATATTAAAATCATTATTATCCTCCTATTTTTTAACAATTGCATGTTAAATCTTGACAGCAGTAAATCATTATGATATCCTTGTTCTGGATAATGACGATCAATTTTGAAAACAAAATACTTCAATAAACTTTCGCTGAATCCCTTCAAGAGACTCTGCATAAACATTTTAAGTTGGGTACCAAATTATTTCACCATACTCAATCTTTGATCGAACAAAAGCAGTTTTGCAGTTTGGTATTCTGCTAACGTGCTCAACAAAGTCTAATTTAGTGTAAAATACACCCAAGTCTTTAATTGTTTCTCTTGTGAGTGCCGTCTTATTAAAAGTATATGGGAATTCTGAATTTATTTTGAGTAGATTTACTTGTATATGTCACTACTTTGCATTTTGCAACATTCATTTCCAATTTGTTGGATGTACACCACAATTCAATTTTATGAATCTGTTGTTGTAAAGCTACGCAATCGTCGATGTTCTAAATTTTGATGAATATCTTGAGATTGACAACAAAAAGCAGTTTGTCACATTCTAAACTATCGCATAAGTCATTTAACATGAGGTACCCCTGATGTAACAAGATGAGTAATTGACTTAAAACCGTTATAATACACGTATTGCAATCGATTATTCGAATAAGAAATACAGGATTAATGATGAGTTACTAAAGCCGATCTGACCTAATTTATCAATAAAAAAATTTATGGTCACACGGTGTAAGGCCCTTGAGAAATCAGTACTTATACACTACGTCAATTTTGTCTCTATTATCCAATGAGTCTGAGATAAATTTGTCAACTTTGCACTAGGTCACACTATATGTTTAGTACTTATACAAATACCAATACTGTAAACACTTGAGGAGATTCAACGCCTGATATAGCAACAGGCAAACAGATTTCAGTTTCATTCAGTCAAACAAATTTAGAAGAGAACAATGTTAAAAGGAATACTATTTATTAGTGTGCTGACAATTTTGCAATTGCAATGTGAATCTGGAATCCTTTACCCTAGAGCTAACACTGTAAGAGAGGTTCACTCTTTGGACGGTCTATGGAAATTTTCGTTGTCTAAACCAGCTGGTATTCAAGGTGCAGATGATAATTTTTGGTCCTATTATAACCTGGCAGTGAGTAAATAGCTACACAATTCATGCATATTTTGACACAATGTAAAATTTAGGATGATGAAGATGTAGAACTAATGCCAGTACCAGCTAGCTACAATGACATATCAACTAATGCCAACGTTAGGGATCATGTAGGAATTGCTAGATATCAAAGAAATTTTGCTGTACCATTATCTTGGGCACAGAAACGCATTTGGTTAAGGTTTGGCTCTGTGTGTTATGCTGCAGAAGTGGTGAGTTTAGAAAACAATACATCAACTGGTAATTAAAAAGTATGGTACATTACTATTTAGGTTATTGCCAACTTGATTACCCTTCATAGATTGGTATAGTAGGTACCATACGTATTACAGTGATATAAAAAAGCTCGCAAAGAAACGTAAAGGAGACCGAATGCATATCAGTTGCAGTTTATTTACAAAAAATGCCATAAAGCAGGCGTTTGGCTTCTTTTGCATCATCACAAAAATTCATTCATTCAGTCATACATATTTTCTAACAAGTTGAGGCCGTAGACCAATCCCACTCCTATGCATTTTCTTGCAATTTGAGCTACCAAATTAATGAGGAGTTGTCGAATAAACTGGTAGTCCACATTGACTAGATAAGTCAACGTGGACTTCCAGGGGTGGACTATCTGATCCTTTGCCATTAAAGTTTAATGAAAAACTTTATTGAATTTTCACATTATTGTTGAAGTAAAGTATTATCTAGAAATTGAACAGTAAAACTAAAGTTTACAAGAAAATCAATTCTTAAAAATCGATCCGACACAACTCGTACAAACTGTTGCATTTAGGAGTATGAATAGTTTTGGAGAAAATAATTTTTTAAATTTGTAAATCCTAGCCTCTACAGCCTCTACATCTAGGAGCAACTAGTTCGTACACTGATACTGTGGAAGTGTTTAACTGTTACATTTAATCAAAATTGTTAGAACCATTTTAGAGAAAGCAAATAATTCTTTAAACCTTACCCCCCCGTATTTTTTAAAAGGAATTTGTTAGGCTGCTACTTTTATATAACATACATAAACTACGGGCTGCTGTGCGTAGCAGATCGCAGACACTACCTAGCCCGGATAAGTGATGTAACGTGGCCACGACAAACTTTCACTAGCTCAGAAATCTCAGGGCGTTAAGCCCAAGTTTAACATAAACTATTAGAAGTTTGTTGCTTATTTAACATAAAACACTGAGGGTTCCATTCGTAGTGGTTGCAGACGAAATAATGACACTTTCTTTCAACATGAAATGTACTATATTACAGTATTTACACTTTTGGTTCTCTAACATGAACCTGACGATGTTCAATTATGTGGCTATACCCTGTTCAATATGTTACAACATAAAATAAAGGTAAATACTTCTTGTGTAGCAACACTTGGTTTACAAGGGTTAACTAAAATAAATTTGGCCGCAATTAGGTTACATTAGAGAACTTAGTTAATCAATATGAGCCAATGAAAGTTTGATTTTAAATATATACAAATATAAGTTAAAAGGAAATAAATACGCAGAACCACTAGTTGGTAATGGACACAATAACACTTATCATAAAATTAATACGATATCCAGACGTCAACAATGATGAAACTGCAGGCCTACGGTGGTGACTTCGGGAACAGATGGTAGTGGGTTTATAGCCTCCCTAAACCGAGGAACGTTTCAGCCTAGTCTGTGGGATTGTCTAACCTAGTCCATGGAAGTTCTACCTCAGTCCGTGGAACTTTCAAACCCAGTTTGTGGAACTTTCAAACCCCGTCCATATACTCTAAGAAATACCCATTTAATTTGTAAGTCGGAAATGCACAGAAAACGTGCCTAATGAGAGCAATTGACAACAGATATAATTCACAAAAGAAATATAATTTACCTCTTTGTTGTTTGAGGGTACAATCTACCAAAATTCCTATACAACGGTGCAGCTCAATTGACATCGAGGATACTCCCAAGGGACAGTGGTCAAACAGCCTATAAATATTTCAAATACGTGAATATGTTCGAAAAAGATGGCGATGGTAGGTTACTTACGTGTGCACACATAAATCCCGCAGATGCGGATTAAACTCCTTCCGTAGCAACGAAATATTTATATACCGTTGCTGATAATCCGAAATCCATAAATATGACTCAAATAACAAGCTTTTTAGAATTTATCGGCAGCGTGTACGCAGAAGAGCACGTTTCACCTCTGGACAAGAAGGAAGTCGCGTCACCGTTCCCAGCAGCTGGAAGATAAGACACCGCCCTCTACCGGACAAAAGCCGAGATTTGGCTTCTCCCGGTTCACGGCTGTTGACGATATGTAGTCCTCAAAACAAAAAAGGTGTATTGCTGGTCGCATTATTATTATTATTATTATTATTAGCCGTTACTCGAGTCCGAGTATAAGAATGTTACAGTCGATAGATTGTGTACAATAAAAAACAAGTAAAAGGTGTAGTCTATTGTAATTCTCACTCATCTACGGTGCACACGACTATGGCTATAGAGGCCAATTCGGGAGAGCACATGTCGACCGCAGTCAGGACAAACATAGACCTGGTTAGGTCTTGGATTCGGCCTTCTTGCAGCAACATTTCCTTGATAGCTGGCCACAACCCCTCGCCATTCGGTTCTGTCCGCTGCAAGTTGTTCCCATTGCTCGTCTGCAATACCGCAGGATTTTAGATTTTCATGGAGAGCGTCTTTGAACCTCTTTCGTTGACCGCCACACCTTCTTCTACCGCTTAGCAATTCACCATAAAGTGTACATTTAGGAAGGCGGTTATCATGCATACGATGAACGTGACCTGCCCATCTTAGGCGTGCTCTTGAAATAAGCACCTCAATTGGAAGGCTGTTTGCTCTCCTGAGTACTTCCACGTTTGATATGCGATGGAACCAACATCGTCGCATATGCATTAGGCATCTAACGGACGATGAAAGTATCTGTGTGTTAAATTTAATCAAAATTGGTTCATCCGTTACAGAGAAAAAAAATTAAATTCTTTAAAACTTACCCCCTCTCAACCTCCCTCCCTGCATTTTCTAGGAGCATGGTAATGCCATTTCATACTGGTATTAAGGAAGTATTTATATGATAAATTTAATCAAAACCGTTTCAGCCGTTTTAGGAAAAAATTATTATACTTTTATTGCTTGGAAATACATTTGACAGTTTAAAAATTGATAAAGAAGCATAAGAATGTGCGAGAATAGATGTCTTCTTTCTATTGATATTAAATATTAGAAATTGAGCGTGTGAAAGTTTTACTATATTTTTTTAGGTTATTATTGATTTCTTGAAGAGGGGGGATGTTTTTACATAATTTTTTCATTGGCTTATCTATTAATATACTAGCGTAATCAGAATTAGTTCAACAGTGTATGTAAAGAATTTCCATATTAAATTTTGAATGTGTGATGGTTATCTGTCAAATACCTAAAAGAAAAGAAGTATTTTTCAGTAATAGTTAGAGCAGAAATAAAATACATTATTTTTGAATACTAGCATGAGATACTTTAGAACTATGTGAACTGATTAGGTAATCCTGATTGGTACTTAAAAAAATATATAATTCTGTTTATTGTTTGCAGATTCGGTACAAATAGTTTGTAAAACTTTTATTCTAGTTTCTTTATTTTCATTTACTTTTTAAATGTCCGACAATTATTCAGATATAGAGAGAAAATCAATAATTTCTCGTATTATATCACTTACTATATACAGGGTGTCTCACCGGGAAATGAATCGATCGATATAGAGAAAAGTACTCATCAGAAAATTTTGAAAATTTAGATAATTACTAATGACGGTGTGTATAATCCAACTAAAATAATTACAAGCAGCTAGCACTTCGGCTTATACCGGAAGTCGATACCAACTTGCTTATTTCAAATGGAACACCCTATATATTTTAGGGTTTTCGAAAAGAGCATAAAATTCTGAGTCAAAAATATGTAGCATATCCTATACCTAAACCTAGTCGTTTCAGAGATATTTGACATTTTATAGAAAATTTGACAGTTGCTTCGGTTTGCAAGATCCGATATAACTTTCTTCGTGTAAAAGATCCTCATTTGCTTCTTGTCACATAAAAAGAACACAAGGAGAACTACGTTTTACAACTGAAATAAATTCAATAATATCATACCAAGTGTTCCGTTTTTCGCGTTACATTTTGTCAACTTCAAACCGCGAAAACTTGTTTAAAAGTTGTGTAAAATTGAATTCCCTTTTTTCTGATATTAGCATTGCGGGGGTTAAATTTACAACTTTTTGAAATATTTGCGATTTTATTAGAAATTCATGATTAGAAACAATCAGTCATTATCTTATGTCAATAAATGCCAGCACGTTTATTATTTATGGAGAATGTGATAAAGTAATATCAAGAACTTGCAGCACATTTGCTAATTGTTGGATTGGCCACACCGACATTAGTAATTATTTAAACTTTCAAAGTTTTCTGATGCGTACTTTTCTCTATATCGATCGATTCAGTTCCCGGTGAGACACCCTGTATACTATCCTTGAACCTATTTCAATCACAATCATTTGACATGGCGAAGTCGAATAAATTTTTGATTTGTGTTAAATTATTTGTTGTTTCTTACTTTCCTTTCTACAATTAATCGGTTTCAATATGTGTCGTACACCTAGTCCCGCAACTAATGCACTAGTTATTAGGGGATTGGAATTGGAAATACTCTTTGAGAAAATGCAATGAATAGTCCAAAATATCAGTCAAATAAGTTTTCCTTAATTTTAGTATATAAATGAGAAACTAGCTATAACCCATTCGATTGGTCATTTACCATTTGGACTCGAAGTTACTCCATTTCTAAATTTGGAGGCTGATAACAATATTACAGTTCTCGTTGACAACGTACTCACACAGAGCACTATTCCACAAGGTTCCTTGGAATTATTAGTCAGGTATGTGTAAATTATGAAACAGGTATAACATGGCAACATTGTTATTAAATGATTATTGTTTCAGTCATGAGGTTTTTACAATAATCACTTTGTTAATAATAAACCTAGAAATTAGATTTACTACCATATTCGGTAGAAACCAAAATTATGGAAGATATAAACATCTATTAATGATCTGAAATACCCCGTAATAACGTGCAAAAAATGTACTACAATTACTTATGCTAAAGCTAGACAGGAAAAGGTTATTTTGAAAAATTTTATTATGCTTATCGAAAATGAAGGTGGGTTCTACCTTCATTTTTGATAAGCAATAGGTAGTTAACGTTATTAACTGACACTCTGTATAGTGAACTCAGATTTTGGACCACATCGCATCCTACTAAAATATGTTCCTCTTCAATAAACACCGTTTACTGCATACAAAAATTTTCTCGAGTTATTAAAGCTGGCTGGCTTTCAAAAAATCATCCGGTATACAATTCTAGTATTGTACAAATAATATGCACCTCTTTAACAATTCCGTTTATACGTATGTATTTGTTTATTTTATTGTAATGATGTTTTGATTTGATTGTTTTTCTCTCATACCAATTTTTATATATTTATAAATGTAGTGTACTGAGTGTTTATATTTTACATATACTTATAACCACATAACTGCATTTCGCTGTTTTCTATCCTGTAACTTGGATTATATCCCGTTGGATAGCTGGCAGTAAATAATATATAAATAAAGTTGATGGTAACACATTATAGCATGTAGAGAAATTTTTCATAATCGAAACTTTTTATTTTCCTATATTTAACTTCTTTTTAGTGACAGAGTTAAGCAAGATTATACATTTGACTTCTTTAACTATGCTGGAATAGACAGGCCTGTAGTTTTATACACCACAGAACAAACATATATAGACGATATTACAATCACCACGGAAGTAAGAGGATCATCAGGTAATATATATATTATTTTAATCTTCTTGGCGGAGTTTAACATTTAACTATTCCACCACTCAACCAGGACACATACAGAGACAGTTACATAACGAGCATTCCCTACGACATTGCCATCTGGCGTAGCTGAGAGTCGAACCCAAGAGTGGTATAGCGACTATATGTGTTGCCTCTCACACAACTTCGTCATGTTCACTGCTACCAACTCGGTAGTACATTAGAAAAGTCACTAAACATCCACACCCTAGTCAGGATTTGAACCCAGGACTCGTTGGTCTCAAGCCTAACGCCATTTGCCATTTTTTGCCATTTTAAAAGCATTTATTAACATTTAAAATACATATACAATATAAGTGTTATTTCCATGCTATCTCATTGATTTTATTTAACAATAGGTAGTCAAATAATAAAACTGCGGCGTGACACAATACGCGCGGCCAAGACGTAAGCGTTGAGCTGGCATACTGGGTGTGCCAATAGAAACTCCCAGGTGAAATATTTTGGAAACTACTAGATATTTGAGTTCTGTAAACGCCCATTGCTAGAACATATGGCTTTAGTTTTGAATACAAATCATTTTTTAATATGTTGTGGGGCAGATAGCGCTGCGCTACAAAGAACTTAGAAATGTTATCTACATTAAAGAGAATTTAATTCCAATTTGGGTTCATGAAATTTGGGTATAAAATATAAAATTTTTGAAAAACTAAAATCGCTGTAATTTTGTTACACTAAATTTTAGACAATAGTTCGTTGAAAGTTTTTTATAGAAATGTAATGTGAATAATGTGACATCAAAACTTTTTTTACAACTTCCGGTTAAGCCGGAAATTACATTTATTACAATTTTAAAGTATTCACCCCTGTATTTTATGAAACCATATTGAATAAAAATATGTTCCATGTGTTTTTTCCCGTGCAACCATAGTAGTAACTTAGCAATAAAGGAAATAATAATGGAATAAAAAACTTCTTTGTATTTTATTTAATGAATATAAAAAATAAATTAACAAGTAATTACATAGAGAAGAAGGTATTCAAAATTATTGCCATTTTCGTTTGTATACACATGCAGAATTTATTCAATAGCTCAACTCCACAAACATTAAATTTATTCCTGTTGATGGCTCCAACACCTACACAAATTTTATTTTAAACTAAAGCTATGTCTATGATTGGTTCTTTATAAATTTCACTTTTCAGATAACTCCACATATAGAAATCTACTGCCGCAATTTCAGGAGATCTAGCTGTTTTTCTTTTTAAATTTTAATACCGAAATATGGTTTATTGGTCATTACACAAATAAGGTTCTCTTTGTTAGACAACGTAGGATCAACTATTTTTTATAAAAATTAGTTCAAAATAGTTGTTGCAGTGTTATTTGGTGGCCGGATCTCAAATAATAATTAAATCTAAACCAACATGTCATAATTGGACAATTTAACCAGTTCATAAAGTGCAGAAAGAACCATCCCTCTCTAAATAATTATTAGATTACACTTATTGTGAATAAAAATGTATTTTATTAATTAAAATTTGTCCACAAAACGACCTTCCAACAATTACTTTATTGTTATTATTATTATCAAATATTTATTCCTCATTAGTATTAGTATAACAGTTCTGTAGATACTAAATATATTTTTTAATTGTGGCTTTTAAGGTGTTGTTAATTATAACATAAATATTGTGGGAGACTATTCAAATTTCACTATAGCAATAATCGATAAGGAAGGCAGACAGAACATACTAAGTTATAATCCAGCACTTGATGGCACTTTAATTATCTCAGGCGTTAACTTATGGTGGCCATATCTCATGAGTGATCAACCAGGATACCTTTACACATTTAAGGTTAATAATTATAATATTTCATATGTTAATAATGATAAAATTTTAAAATCACCTAATCTTTAAATTTTTAATGTTTAAGGTTGATGTTTACGACGCTAATAATCATTTAATAGATCGATATGAACAACCATTTGGCGTGAGACAATTATCATGGGACAACACAACTTTCAAAATAAATGGACAGCCTTTGTATTTACGTGGATTTGGACGCCACGAAGATTCAGATATACGAGGCAAAGGCCTGGACCTACCTTTGATAATACGAGATCACAATTTAATAAAATGGATTGGTGCTAATTCTTATAGAACCTCCCACTATCCTTACGCTGAAGAAATTATGGATTTGGCGGATAGTTTGGGCATTATGATAGTTGATGAAGTACCGGCCGTTAATATTGAGTAATGAAATCATAATCATAATAGAAAACAAACAAAATTTCTAATAAAACGTCTTATAAGTCAAAACATATTATATCTTCGATAGTTGTAACCAATTTTCAAGTATTGACTAAATTATCAAGAAATGGCAAAATAACTTTGTCATAAACCAGAATATTATATGTAATTTGAATTATTTCTAGTGTTAACATCATTCAAATTCAAAAATTATGCATATTTAGTAACTGCACATGATAAGATAATAACATTAATACCAGTCATGTGTTCTATTAATGAATGATAAAAGTTTGCATTGAATACCACTCAAGCGGAACTTTAACACTCACTTTCACTTTCCGGCTTTAGTGTATACTCCGCCGGGTCTATGGAGTGAAAGACAAGGAATGAAAAAATGTATGTACTACTATTTGCTGTCTTCCGACTCTCAAATTTTAAGAGCTGATAGTTCCAAAGCTCCCCCCTAAAGCCGCCATTTCTCAACAATTTCATAACTGATTAATATCAGCCTATAAACTATCATAGTAATCTTCATATTTAATATCATTGAATACATTAACAGGTTCACTGCGGTGGAAGATTTTGTGGTTTTTGCGCTACATATGCCCCCGAGGATACGTGATTTTGCTTAACATTTGTGCGTCACATGCCTTCGATGGCGTATGTGCAATGTGGCTATTTATTGCAATCTGACAATAACGGATAAAATTATTTCATAGAGTAAATACAGAAGAAGTGGTAATCTACTCCAGTTTTAATAGCACATGATTCCGGCGGCTCGTGCAGTTCAGGGAATAATAACCGATTATCTCTGGATTTCCAGGTGAATCTTGCTGTTGGCTGTCAATTTCTCCACTTCTTACACACATTTCGTGCTATTATTTACCTTCACGCTTAAAGAATGTACTAAAACCTGTTGTTATACTCCAGCAATAAAGGTTTCAATATGTTTTGCACATACCCCGGGAGTCATGTGTCGTACAGAACTTATAAAATATTAGTTATATGCAGCACTTCTTTGGAGGTACACCTTTTTCTATTACTACTATCTCATAGTATTTAGAAATCCATACCCATTGATATTTGTTTCACTGATTTCGGCACAGAAATTACATTATTGTCGCTTCCTCACAGAACGCAAGAACTATGCAATATAACTTCTGAGATCACATGTAATTTTTACAGAATTTACTCAGTCATAAAAAAATTTTAACATAAAAATTTAATGCCATGAGCTAATGGTAACAACAATTTTGTTTTCTTTAAAAAAGTCGCATCCCAGTATTCTATATAATCATCCAAATAAGCATCACATCGGACGATTAAAGCCAAGAGTTGACTATAGCATAACTTTGCAATTCATTTAACTTTGGATACATATATTTTTCAGACTCTTTGGTGATGCTCTTCTAGAAAATCATAAGAGATCCATAACGGAATTATACAGAAGAGATAAAAACAGACCGAGTGTTGTAATGTGGTCATTAGCTAATGAACCTCGCACAGCACAAGCAGCTTCCGAAAATTATTTTAGGTAGGTTTCATTACTTTATTTGAGGTATGTGGGGAAAAATAAAATTATTTTTAATAGGTTGGAAGTCTTTATCTCACAAACTCTGTATTAGGCTACCGGTTTCGTAGTATAATGTACATCAAGTACTACCACACCTTCAGGCAAGACTAAAATAAATACAAAAATGTTTTTTAAAATAAGATAGGTACTCATTATAGAAAAAGGTAGTTTAAAATTTAGAATATAAATAACTTACGTTACACAAACGTAGAAAGATTTGTCCATAGGATAAAAATACAGTACAATGCCAATAAACAATACATTAACAAATTAAAAATAATTAAGAATGACATCAGTGAACCAAAACCATACGTTGTGTTCAATAGACAAGCTCGGAGTGCCATTAATATGAGACCTCTGCTGAAGAGTTAGTATTAAATAAGCCTACTGCCCTCTAATCATGGATTTAAACAGTAACTATATATCGGGGATATACCGGGTGCCATCGAAACATGGTAGACTCTACTTTCTGTCCTTATTTTTTAGAATATCGGAACGAAACTTGGTATATGTATTATATGACCAAGAAGACAGTTTGTGACATAACTATCATTTTTTTATCCCGTTCAGGTTTCCCCGGAAATGATCCCCAACGTTTGATTTTTAAATGAAACACCCTGTATATTATTATACTTTTGGAATCCTTGAATAATTCTGAGTATGGCTTTTGGGCACATCCCCGGATTCCTTAAAATATCCGCTTTTTATGGTAATTACTCTATCATTGAAATTTTGTTAAAAAACTGTCGAAGCCAAATTTGAAGGCCCATGAAATTCACATTCTCAAATTTGTATGCTTAATTTGATTTTTCTGATATCACACTGGTCCATTACAAGCAATTTTTTTCTAGTCATGGCACTCTAGATGTACCAACAAATTTCAAGTCAATTTTTTTTTCATGGAATCGAAATATCACTTATGGGGTATCACTCAGAATTTTTCAAGGATTTCAAAAATATAATAATATAGAGGTGTTCCATTTAAAAATCAAAAGTTGGGTCATTTCCGGTGAAACCGGAAGGGGACAAAATGATAGTTATGTCACAAAGTGTGTTCTTAGTTATCAAGTTTCATTCTGATATTCTAAAAAATAAGGACAAAATGGGGTCTGCCATGATCCGTTGACACAGGAGGGTATATAAATATATGATAGAAAATATACAATAAACTAAAATCATTAATAAACAGTAAAGTTAAATGTTTCTATTTTCAATTTATGTTTAAAATAAAAAAAATTCTTATTTAATGGTGAAACATATTATCAAAACGACGGATTAGCTATGGGACCTACCCTATCACCTATTTTAGCAGATATATTTATGTATAATTTTGAGAGTTCTTTCATTATTATTAATCACAAAAAAATTTAAAACTAATCTAATCAACCAGACAATAAAATTTACGATTGAATTAGAAAATGACCAGCAACAATAAAAACAACAACAGCCACTATTTTGAAATATTTCGTAAACTAACTCATACAAGAGTCATTATCGATAATTCATCAAACCATCCTTTTCAACGTACATCAGCGGCGTTTCACAGCTGTATCGAAAGAATTTTAAAAATTCCTCAAAGTACAGAATCCTTTAACAGAGAATTAATGATTATAAAACAGATTGCTTATGACCATAACTTTAATCCAAACTTGATAGATAGAGAATATACTAACAAAAAAAGAATAAAGTCACATTTAATTCAACTTTTATTGTTGAACCTCCCATAAATAACTTGGTAAACAATGACATGAAATATTTTTCTTTGATATATTTAGAACCAGTTTCTTATAAAATAGTTAACGTATTCAATACTCACTGTAATATAGCCTTTAAATCGTCTAATTCTCTAAATCAGTTTTTTGTACAAAATAAAGATCTCTTTTAGATAGATGTGGAGTCTACAAACTTAAAGGTAACGATTGCAATAGTATACAGGGTGCCCGGAAACGAAGTAGAAAAAATTAACTGTAGATTTCTTAGCTCAAATTAATTGGGGTTCTTCATATAACATTTTTCAAAATACCCCTTCGTTTTCAAGTTATAGGACCTTTAAAGGGGTACGTTAAAAACTATTTTCATTTTTTAATAAAATTCCAAAAAACAAAATATTTAGCATATGTACTACACTGATTGAAAGGCATTTTGTGAATTTTTTTCATCCTCTTAAGTGCTTCGCCAAGGGGTGGAATTTTGAAACCCTAACATATTTTTAAAAATATTTTTAAAATCCATTCACTTTACATTTCAGAATAAAATATTTTTTGATTCCTTTGTTGATTCTAAAACTTTTTCTCTTCTTTAAAAAATGTCGTGTTACCAACCATTTTCGTGATAAAAAATAAAATTTACGATCATGCATTTCATTCGTTACTGATACCGATAATGTTTTAAAAGTTTTAGTAGGCTGCTATAATCGAATAATATAAATATTCATTAACAACTTCTATATGACAAATATTATATTTATGTATTAATGGAATAATATATTAAATACAAATAATAATATTAAAGAAGTGAAACGCTTTAAAAATTTATTAAAATTCCAAAAAGCAAAATATTTGACATATCTTGTCAGTTTTTTTCATCCCCTTGAGTGTTACACCAAGGGGTGGAATGGGCAAGCCATAATAAATTTTTAAATTGGTTCACTTCTTAAATATTATTATTCGTATTTAATTATTCCATTAATATATATAATATTTGTCAATTTGATTTAAGAAGTATGTACGTTTAGTATTAAGTAGTAGTAGTATTATAGCAGCCTAGTAAAACTTTAAAAACACTATCGGTATCAGTAACGATTGAAATGCTGAACGTAAATTCTATTTTTTATCACGAAAACGGTTGGTAATACGACATTTTTTAAAGAGAAGAAAAAGTTTTAGAATTAACAAGGAAATCAAAAAGTATTTTATTCTGAAATGTAAAATGAATGGATTTTAAAAATATTTTTAAAAATATATTAGGGGTTGTCCATTCCACCCCTTGGTGAAGCACAAGATGCCTTTCAATAAGTGTAGTAAATATGCTAAATATTTTGTTTTTTGGAATTTTATTTTTTGAGTAAAGAAATGAAAATAGTTTTTAACGTACCCCTATAACTAAGGGATATTTTGAAAAATATTACATGAAGAACCCCAATTAATTTGGGCTAAGGAATCTACAGTTAATTTTTTTCTACTTTGTTTCTGGACATCCTGCATACATAGGTAGAATATATAGAAATTTCAGAACAAGATTAAAGAAACACCTGAAATGTCTCAGGGATTTTCACACTTTGCGGAACATCTCTTAAATGAAAACCATAATTTTGATGAAAAAGTGGTTTTGAAGTAACATTTGGCATGTAAAAGAAATTTACTCAATAACTTAGAATCATTAGAAATTCTTAGACACTCCATATCTAATAATGTTAGTTCACTTAACACCCGATTACAATTTGATTCTACATGTACTTTTCTCAGTTTTATTTTGAAATTAGTTTATTCTCTTATATTTACACTTTGCTCCATAGAGTTGACTCCCCTTTTTCATATTTTGTAGTTATTTATTTTCATATTCAGTTGTAGATAAAAAAAATAATTTTACTGCTTATTAATGATTCTAGTTCAATTAATTGTATACTTTCTATCATATATGTATGTATACCCCTGATTTATAGTTATCATTTAAATCGTGCTAGTATACAACAACGAAAATGACAAAAGTAGTAATATAACATTAAAGTAAGAATCTTCAATATGTTATAAATATAATTTCAAAGTAATTTTACCGACTATGTTATTGGTTTTATTGTAAAATGAATATGTTTAAGACTAGAGTGGATTTAAAATAAGGCAGTTTGCCGGTTATCTCGTGATGTAATAGCGTGACATGCGCGCGCATTGAATATAACTCCGACAGCGCCGCACATAGGTTTTGCACAACTTTGTTGGCTCCGCTCTTCCACTAGCGCTCGTTTCTCTGCTGATTACGCTATTACGTCATAGCCAATAAAATAGTCTGAACATTTGCGGCAATATCTAATCGTTCAAACATAGTGCAGGTGCGTCTTTACTATGTACATACTTCGGGATGCGATGTAAAGCAACGACAGGCGCAGTTAGTACTTGGATTGGTGACCATTCCAACGGAAACCGCGTTCTCGTCTCTCACATCTTCCAGCGGCTTGTATATCAGTGTATGCGCGGAAGCTATACAACCTTAGGCGAGGGTTGTATAGGAGATATACCATCCTTCGGAGGGGATGTAAAGCCGTCGGTCCCTTGTCTATTAAATGTTAGGCAAGTAAAAGATCCCTACTCTTCTTAAGGGAAGAGGTTCGGCAAAATTCCTGGTTGGGGGTAGCTCGTCTACAGGCGTCGGTGTTAGGCCTCAGTAGCGGAAATAGGCCGACGTTAAATAAATGTATTAAAAAAAAAAAAAACATAGTGCAAACTTCATGATTTTTTTATTACTACAAGGCAGTATTAAAAAAATAAAATAAAAAATACGGGTCAACTGTTTTTATTGCCCACTACTAAAATTGTCTACTGGCCCATTAGAGGGCAGCAGGTATATTTAATACTAACTCTCCGGCAGTGGTCTCATATTAGTGGCATTCTGAGCTCCTCTATTGAACACAACAACGTATGGTTTTGGTTTATTGCTGCCATTCTTAATTATTGTTAATGCATTGTTTATTGGCATTATACTGTATTTTTATCTTATGGACAAGTCTTCTTACTTTTGTATAACGTAAGTTATATTCTAAGTTTTAAACTACCCTTTTCTATAATAAGTATCTTTTATTTTGAAAAACATTTTTATATTTATTTTCGTTTTGATGCCGGAAAATGTGGTAGTACTTGATGTACATTATACCACGAAACCGGCAGCCTAATATAGAGTTTGTGAGATAAAGGACCTTTATTTTTCCGATTTCCAATCTATTAATGTGAACTCACACGGGGTATCGCTTTCCCCATTTAAAATTATTTTTTTAGGCAAGTTGTAGCCCATGCAAAATCTTTTGACGATACTAGGCCAGTGACAATTGTAAATGACGTAGGTCCTAACGAGGATCATTCGGTAAGTAATTGAAAAAAAAAATACCTAGTAAGAACTGAAATGTGTACTGGAAAATTTTTGTTTATTCAAAGCTAGTTCAAACTTGATTTATTGACTGAATTTATTTTTCATAATATAATAATACAAAAGCTGTGATTAGTAGCTGGTGTACATCTCTACCAGGTTATGGGCCTAGTAACAATGTGCACAGTCAATAAAATTAGATTAATTTTGATTTTAACCAAATTCGGACATGCTGATTTTAGCCAGATTGTATTTCTAAATCGGTCTCACAAATACATAAAATTTCCAGTCAATTGTAATATAAATTGACCGATTTAAAGTGTCGCTTGATTATCACTCGCGGAGCCACATACTATAGTCCATAATCTATAGCCTAGGATAGGAGTTCTTCGGCAAACAGCAAAACGATGTCGTTAGGTGGAAATAACAAAGTTTTATGTCGATAATATACTGTGGCATAACAAGTCCAAAAATTCATAAGAATTGTTCTCTATGCGAAAACCGTAAACGGAAGTCAGAAAAGATGTCGGAAAGGAGTCTTGAAATTTTCAAAATTGATCAACTATTGCTAGTTCCCTTCTAAAAGATAAACCTATCTACAATTGATATTGATATGTAATTTTTTTCAGGGACAATTTTTGGATATTTTGAGTATGAACAAATATAGTGCGTGGTATCAAAATACGGGAAATTTAGATACGATTGTATCCACATTTATTGATACTGCTGAGACTTGGCACGCAAAACATAATAAGCCTGTTCTTGTCACCGAATATGGCGCAGATTCTTTAGAGGGATATCATACCGTACGTAATATTGAAAACAGTTTGGTTTATTTAATCAGTTTTGCTGCAATATTTAGTGATGCTGTTGTAGGTTCCGGTCTATATTTGGTCTGAAGAATTTCAAACCGACCTGATGTCTAGACATTTCCAGGCCTTTGATGAGTTGAGAGATAGAGGATGGTTTATAGGAGAAATGATCTGGAATTTCGCAGACTTTAAAACAGATCAAGGTATGCAATGTATTTTGTCGACGACTCACGTTGTAAGTAAATTTTCCTACGTACCATATTCGATAACACAAAGTTGACAGTTGCCCCTAAACAAGAATTTTTAACATTCTAGGCTCGATGCACACGAGCGGTACGATTTCACACCTGCTCTGCGGTTTTGCTTTAAACCACTCAATATTCTGCTTACACTATAATGGGCTGCTCTTACATTAAGGATAACTGTTTTTATGTTATAAGAGACAGAAAATCTCAATTATCTCTGTTCAAACGGAAATAGCCTGAATTCATAAACTTTTGTTAGACGTAACCACGTTCCCGAATTTACGCATATTCCTCAACTCATATTGACATTCATATTTTAATGAAATTTTGATAAACAATTTGCAGCTTCAGCGGTACTTTTTTACAGATTTGTAGATTGAAAATGAAAAAGAATTGGAATGATAGAATTTTGGTAATATCCAAATGACATATTTTAAAATGTTCCTAAAAGAAACGAAATGTTACGGCTCTTGGCATCAATGTTATTGTAACCTCAATTTCGGGTTCAATTGGCTGTTTAGTGATTTATTCAGTTTGTTCAGGACAAAAGAAAATAGCTAGTATGCATTTCCGTGAGAATGTGAACGATCCATCTTTACTTTTATTATATATTAGGGTTCAAGACAGAGAATAATACAAAGTCTATACTTAATGTTTCGTTTTTGCTTAACTGCCTCACTGATGGTACCAATTGGTCGTCGTAACACTATAAATCTAACACAGTAAATACTAACACTCTCTTAAATTTAAACCTGAAAGGGAATTTTGAAAACAAAGAAAGAGACAAAATAAAGTTCAAATATATATTAAATCTTTTAAAAAAATATTATTATTTATTGCTAACGATTACACAAAAAGATTCAGTAAAAAGTTCAATGTTTATGATTTTGGTGGGCTTTTACTTGCCTGTCTATTGACGTATTTTCAGTTCAATATCAATTTTGATCGCTCCTCAGAGTTTAAAAATGCTTGAATCGCATCGACTTTGAATTATATTCTGCAATTATAGAGTCATACGTTCAGGCAAGGCGGTCCCATGCACATCTGAGTACATGGTAACTATACTTTTCTGCCACCGAATCGGAGGAACCGGTTTAGGACAAATACGCTTAAAACTCATCATTTTCCCGTCAAAATCGACTGCTAGAAAATGATAGGGCACCCTCGACGCTAAGGGCTTGTTTCGCTAAAACTCTCCAAATACTGTGACTAGAGACTGGATAACTTGTCCTCATATTTAACATAACGCATGAGTTGCAGTGCTGCACAACGTGGATTCGGTATAGGGTTTTCGTTATACTTTCTAAATTTTGTGGCCGGAGCGACATTACGTCCCGTGTAGCGACATTTACTACACTTTCTAAAATTACACTCCTTGATGAGTTTCCAAGATTTTGACATAAAAAAAGGGCGAAAATGTGATTGAATGTATAAAGACCTCTTCCAACGGCATTTTTACGTGAAGCACGCTTTTCATGCGAAATATTTCCTAATAATAGTTTCGAAAAGTTCATCGAGGATTTTGGCGTGTTCTTTAACAAGAACAAGGAACGACCAATCCAATATCGTGTGCTTCGTCTAACATTATAATATTTTCAGCACAATGAATAAAGGTATATGAATGACTAAATGAGCGGCACATTGAATGGTCTAGGTGTATATTTTGAATATATCAATATTTGAACGTACGATATCATTGCGATACCTCAACCTATTATTGAAACCGTAGCGATACAGTTGATAACTAATTATAACTAATCGATGTTGTCGTTTACCTTTCTAACACTTTTTCATCATTCGCAATATTTTGGTGTATTTTTGGCATAACCTGTATCTTATTTTTCAGGAATTCAACGAGTAGGGGGTAACAAAAAAGGATTATTTACCAGGCAACGACAGCCGAAGGCAAGCGCACACCTTATGCGGAGAAGATACTGGGGATTGGCCGAAGCATTGAATGATATTACACCACCTTCCGATTTAGATAATTACATCGTAGAGGGCAAAATCAAAGCAGAACTATAGAACGTATACAATAGGGAATATAATATAGTCATAAAGCATTAAATATATTAGATAATAAATGTTATTCAACACGACTGTATTTTATTACTAAATAAGTTTATGTTGGTGTACTTGTGACAGCAGACAGATACTGACTTTCAGTTTCTTGGAGCCGCGGCTGGTCTTATAATTGCAACTGCAAAGTGCAGATTAATTTACAACCTTGAAAAAAGTCTGTTTTATAACATCAGTAAACTTCAGTTTGCAGATTAATTGCGTAACAGTACGGTTAAACTTCAAATAATAGATTGGGGCCGTTTAAACTGTGTATTATCAGATTTCTGGATATTCATAATCTCAGAATTGATAAAATTGGGTGTATTCGAGATATTTAATGATCTACTATTCGATGACAAATCATTAATTTAATTGGGGGTGCTTAGCGTCCTAGAAATTTTAGAATCAGGCCTGTATAGTTACATGGAAGAATGTATTGAGAAAACTTTTTAACCCAAGTAGATTTTAATTATCTTAGCTGTCGGTTATTACTTTATTGAAACAAATTGAAAATTTATTGTTACATCTGACAGAACGGTAAAGATTTATTTTTGATTATCTCACCGTTCTACGTTCTATACATGTATGCTTATTGTTACCAGAGACTTTGGAAGTGTACACAAATCAACTGCCTCTTATATAATAAAAATGTTTCTCTGTGTTAATTCAGAGATATCTAGGTTACTTAATGTTGATGCTACTAGAAAATGTGAATCTTATCCAGGCCAGTTTCTGTAATAGTTCTTGGTCCCTAACATCTTTAGCTGAGATCCTGAGGATAGAATTAGATGAAGCGTCTCGCCCGACATGATCATACCGAGTTGCTTCTTTTACAATCTTTTTAAATATTTTTAAAAAATTGTAAATTTTTTTTAAACGCACTGACCTATAAAAAGCCAGATACGCACTAGGGATGTATCTTCAGATGGATACAAGAAACAGTTTTAAAAGCATATACATTTATTTCTATTTAAGATCAGGCAATATAAAATAAAAACTTAGTTAAGAGATAATAAAGGGCATCACATTATTTTCTACAAACACATCATGGCCCTGGGGCCCACCCACTCTCTTTCTACTGCACTATTTCCGCTTCAAACATTCAAAGCCCATCAGAAACTATTTTAACATATGATCACCAAATTGATATTGTCTTTGCAATTGCTTAATTGCTGGTCCCGCTTTTATACACGTCTAGCAATTAAGTGTTTTAATAAGTCGATTTTAATTGGTTTTGTAATATATAAATAATGTAAATAATAAACTAAAATAAATATAAATTTTGATAAGCAAATAATTATTTTGTTAATATATCAAAAAATTCCTAAGAAACCAAAATTGACTTCCTCCATCTATAGTACTTTTATTTTAAGATATAATAAAATATTTCAATTGCTCTTGACATATCTCCCCAACCTTATGAAAGCTGGCTCTCAGCTTTGCAAAAATAAGTGAATACAAAAAGAAACAAAATAAATAAACGAAAATTTGAACATGCGATAATTTATAGAAATAAAAGTAAAAAAAAATCAAATCTAGGCAACTATAAGTATATAAATTTCTAAACATTAGTAATATTAGCCTATCGTGATTAGAGAAATACATAATAATTACTGAACTATTACTATTATAATATAATTTCCTGGAGCACACACAAAATAAAGTACTCATGCTCCGGCACTGTTCACTTAGTACAGTATGGGCCTAGTCCGGTCCTAGCGTCCGCTGTTTCACTGCAATGTGAACGCTGGTTGGTTGGCATGTTGACAACTCAAATGTAACATAACCTAAAATTAGGTAATCGGTAATCTGGTTGTAAATTTTGTAAAATGAGCGTTTTCTGTTTTTGTGACACATTGTGAGAGGTGTACGATGATAATCTTGTGAAATTTGAGTCCTTTAATCCTGGCTCTGCTGTCCTTGTTCTTGATACCAATACGGATGTTTAGGGAACAATAAATCTTTTTTATTTTAATGGCATATTCGCTTTCTAGTGGTTCTTTCTGTTAGTTATGGAAAATATTTGTAATTTGCAAGAACTAATTGCCATTGTTTCTTCCGACGACGATTCTTTATTGCAGATATTGCAAGATGCTTCGGCGCAATTTTAGATGCACAAGCGGCAACTGTCGACTTCAATACTGCATACTGCAATTTGCGTCAGCGCGCAGCGGCTGTCCTAGGTAATGACATTGTTGTACAATCTATTTCTTTATGGAAAATACGGTTTTTTTGTTTTTTTTTAGGTCACACATTTTATTGCATTCGATGCAGACGAACATATTCCATTTTTGACGGGCTCCTTTTTTTCACAAAGTCATACCGATATAAGGATCATTATAAACATGATGTGGCACTGGGTGTGCCGATTTGGGATGTGTTGCCATGTCGTTTGGGATTCCCAAAATAACGATAATACAGTGGTAGAGATATTTCTGAGATATCTGCTCATGGAAATTACTGCAACATGACGAACTGTTTCTTCTCTGTGGGTTTCATCACATCACCATTACTTGCAATTCTGACATTTAGGTTTTTCCAGGTGGTCCTGGACATACAGTACAAATTGACGAGGCTGAGATAACAAAAAGGAAATACAATGTTGGCTACGTTGTGCCACAAGAATGGGTTTTGGAGATGTACGACGTTAACCTTCGACAAGGTTTTGTCGTTTACATACGAATCGCGGAGCCACAACACTATTACGGCACATCCAACAGCACATCATGAAATTTGGACAGATTGCTGGAAGGGTTACTCACAACTATCGCACTTAGGGAGAGTTCCCCCTTACACACACAAGACGGTCAACCATTCCAGGAATTTCAGGGACTCTGTTACGGTTACGGGTGTGTGCACTAATCGCGTTGAGGGTCAGTTGTCACCATTAAAACAGCTCTTTCGCAGGCTGGGAGTTATACAGTCTTCTTTCCTGTCTGAATACATAGACATGTTTATGTATTGGCAACTGTACGGACCTACGTCAGCGGAAAGATTCCATAATTTAATTTCTCATATAGCACAAAAATATAACTTTTAAATTCATACTTTCCAATCAATTTCTGCGATTATTACACATTTGTGGAACATTTCATTGGTTACAAATGCTTCATACAGCTATTTTATTAGTGTATCCACAAAGAGAAACTCAAAAATTGACAAATGGACAAACTGCACAATTACCCTTCTGTTTCCCATTAAAATCCAACCTTAACTTGTTCTCCTTTATCAACAATTCGAGTCAACTTCAGTCACTTACTTTGGGGCACGTACTTTCATATTGTATTCATTTGCTTCATTTCCATTGGATCGTTTTACGTTAGGTTATGGTTTTTTCGTTTTCCTTTTAATGCTGTGCACTGAAGACAGTTATTCAATTGGTATTACATTGTACAACTCTATTTGCCTCCTTTTTTGTTATTTACATTCTACTATATCACCACCTAGCATTTCATTTCACTCCCAGGTCTCGTAACTTGCTCATTTTTTTTCCTCATTAATTTATGGTTCACCCAAAAATAAGGAAAAAAAACGTGGTCTGCTACTTCTTGCCAAATCTTATGGGAAAATTGTTAAAATCTGACGTACTTAAACTTTAGCAGACTCCTAATTCGTTTTACGTTCTAAGGTAAGTTTCTATACTTTGCCTCCTTTTGTGGTGATATACATTCTGTCTTCAATTTTTAGCTATGGTAATGGAAGTGTTTGCAAAGCAGTGGTAGAAATCTGTAGAAGAATTCCACAGAGACGAAAGATGGTTCAGTAAGGACAGGCAACGTAAGTTGCTCAGAATGGTTTACGCTGGTTTTCTTCATGTATGTCAAACCTTTGCTCTGCTAGGTTACCGGGCCCTATTTTGCAGACGTGTTCCATTTTGTTGGATTCTTCTAGGGACCTAATTCGTTTCTTTTGCCCCCTCCATGTATGCTCAGGATACATGAAAAAAAAGCGAATAAATATGGAAACGGTACATTGTAAGTACTAATTGAATACCTATTTTCTAATGCTAAAGTCACTAATAGTGGTCTGATATTTCTAGGCTCTATGCACGGATATACATGTATTTTTGCTATCTTAGTTATAGTTTATATAAACAAAAATATTGTGAGTGTACCAACTCATAACATGCTGCCTCCTAAAATATCTGGCCTCTATACTATATAATAACTATACAAAAACCTACCCAAACTAAATTATGTTTTGCTATTAGTTTAATATCTATGAACCATGGGTCTAAATTTAAACATATTCTAATGGTATACTTTAACCGTTATCGTGGCACAACATGACAAAAAAATACAATGACATTGGTTTGATAGTTACAGTGTAGATATTAAAATACAATTGGCTACAATTAAAAAATATTATGATAGTGTCCATAGACGAATTGTCAGGGAGTTCATGCAAATATCTCGGCTCTGAATGGCCCTATGAAAAAAAGATAGTTATCCAAGTTACAAATAAGTAAATGCTCTATCGAAATGGTTCAGGCACATTTTTACGTAGTATTAATATTCTTAGAGTTATAGGCGCGGGAAGTAAACCACCATACACTTCCACGCTTTCTATCTCCTAGGTGTGAATAAATACACTTGTCTATGACAACAACAATGCAACAGGACAAGTTTCTATCAAACAATCAAAATAAAAATCGGCTTATCTCACTGTTATGTAAAAGGCTTACCATTGCAGGTTTCGTTGTTGAGCAGGCTGACAAAGATGCTGATTCCCTTAATATTAACTCAGCGGATATATCACCTCATTATGATTCAGTAAATATAGTTGGTGAAGACGTTGACCTTTTAACCCTCATGACAGGATTATCCGCATGTTGTTCAAACATGTATTTTATGCAGCCAAGCAAGGAGAAAAGGACAAACGAATTTATTCTACGAACTCTTTTACATACCCAAAAGAAGTTGTAGAAAACATATTATTCCTCCACGCATTTAGTGGTTGTGAAACAACTTCTGCATTTTTTAGGCAAGACAAAGCAAAATTTGTTAAATTATTACAAAAATTTGCAGGATTACAAAAATACGTGGAATGTTTTAAAGATCGCAATTCTCACCCTGATGTTATAGATACAGCAGGCCAAAAAGTTATCTTAGTCCTTGACGAAGCAGAATCCGAACAGCATTCTTTGAATGAATTCGGGTACAAATGCTTTGTTAAGTTAGTGCCAAAAAGTACATGTAACCCTGCATCGTTCAACTGAGTCTGCTGCACGTCAACAGTGTTTTAGAACATACTATCAAATTCAGCAGTGGTATGGCAATACCAAAAGCCCACAATATTGGAGTTGGATGAAAAAAAAAAAATGTCCATTTCCTATTACTACCAAAAACGAAGCTGCTCCACAAGAACTTTTGAAAACAATAAGCTGCAAGTGTACAAAAGGCTGCAAAGCCACATATACTTGTAGAAAGCTGAACTAAGATGTTCCGTTATTTGTTCTGGATGTCAAGGACAAACCTGTCCAAATCTCAGAATATATGTAGACGAATTTGATCAAGCCGAAGAAACCGAAAATAAGATATTAGTTTTTGTTGGAGCAGGAAAAAAATTAGTATGTCTAAAAGAGGCCTATAATGAACTGGTTCCAACAGTAAAATCTTTTGTCCGATTTAAAACGATGTTAATCTACTTGACGATTGGCCTACCAATCCCATAAATATAATAGTTTATTTTACATGAGATTAATACCAATCAGTTAAAAAAGAGAAGAAGGAAAATTACCTAATTTACTTCTTATTCTTGTATAAACTCCTATCGATAAATATGTTATGTATCTGTATAAAGTTAATATTTATAAAAATCTTATTAAGTATAGACTCGACACTATCTAATATCTATTTCTTTTATACTGTCTTTTGATGTTGTAAAGTTAAAATATGAAATTAAGTCCTAATTTCGATCAAGACAATCTTCAGATTTTAAAAGTTATGGCAAATTATCCTGATCACTTGGTTTCAGCATAAATGATTTAGCCAAGCTTCTGGAGTTAATGGGTTACAGTGGACTACAAGCGAAACGATCCTACACTTGAAATTTTTTTTTTAATGAGGACCTGCCCTTCCATTATTAATTCACTGTTACATGGTAAGTAGAGTTTAACTGAGCCCGGTGTTGCATAAGCAGATTCATGCAACAACAGTGTTGAATTTTGACGTTATTTAAGTTACATTTTTAGGGTGCAATCTCAGAAACCACGGTGGTAGTTGACATGAAAACTCATTGGGCAGTGATGACTTATTTCCTCAACAGATGGTCCCTCATACAATTCTTTCGCACATATTGGTCTTTGCATCATATCTGCCTAGAACTCTGGTAAGTAACATAGGTAATTTATCCTTGTGTTGCAGCCTGACCCTGTGATTTGTAATTTAGAGGGTATTTTGGAACTGTTAAAAATAGCGCTTTGTGTTTTATCAGGCACAAATAATTATACCCGTCAAAGGGAGTTGTTGTTAACTCTAGCAATTCCCATGCTTGATGTTGTTTGAGTTATTGGAATTCGGATGTTAAAAAAAAGTTTATCATTGTTGAAGCCTGAATCACACATAAGGATTTCGTATAATCTTGAACTGGGATTGCCAGATTTTGGTTAAGTATTGCGAATTCGCCCTCTTATTTTTCCAAATCATGTCTTGAGACAACTGGATCTAAACTAGAGATATTAGTGCTGCCTGTACAAGTTGAAGCTTCCCAGCTAACAATTTAGATGTCAACGACTACAGCTAAAGGAAAATCAACCAAAGCAGGTCAAAATTAGGTAATGTTAAAGTTCAATTGGTTAAGTTGCTATATTCCTTATTAGATACAGGTAAATTATTAGTAAAATTAATACCCTAATAGGTTATGACAAATATTTTAGTAACTATTGTTACCTAATAGGGGGAGTAGATAAAAATTTACCTATTTGAAACAATTTGGTAATGAATAAGGGAATATTTGTGACCTAATAAATAATATTTTCATTAAATAACTTATTAAGTAATTTTGTTGACGTCATCAATATACCCTGATAGGAGATATTAGTGAAATGTACTAAAATGACTAAATAGGTGATTTTATATCTTTAACAAAGCTTTTTAGATACCTAATAAGGACTCTAAAAAACACTTAGTACTTAGTAGATGGCAAAAATAAGTTTTTACTAATCTCTAAAGATGAGGTCAAAAATATTGGTGGAAATTAAGTTGTGCCAGGTATTAAGTAATTAAGTAACATTGCGAGAAAGTATTCGAAAATACGGAACGACAACTTTGTTTTTTGATAGAATTTAATTCATAAATATTCATTGAACATATTGAGGAATATTGAATTATTGTAAACTCGAAAAAATCAAGTCAAAAATTGAAAATTTTATATAGGTATACTTATTTATTTTTTTCTTTATATATTAGGTATTTTTAAGGGGCTTTGTAATATTTCAAGATACGAGCCTCATTTCAACAGAAAATTCACTCCCAAGGAGATTCTCACGTATAAACCATGCAAATTAAACAATTTGTCAAAGATAAAAATATGTCTCATAAGTAGTTATTATTATCAACCGTATAAGTTATAGTTTTAAAGAAGGTGTGAAAGTAATTTAATGTATTCTTGACATTGGTACTTGCCTAAAAGGTAACGTAACCTAATAGATCAAATAACATTTATTCAGCTTGTTTTCCACGTCCAATCGACATGTCAAAAAACACCATTTAGGTAGATTCGACATCAAATTTATGTCGTATTTCACGTATTGAAATTGGTGGCGTCACCTGTTCAACATCGACTAGCACCTAAATTGTTAGCTGGGTTGAATGCCCGCATAATATCAATAATATATTTTCAATTGTGGAACTGGCTGTTTAGGGCAGATGAGAGGAAAGTATCCTCCTCTTTCTGAAATTCCCTAATTCTATTCGTTACTTATCCAGTATAGGATTTTGCTCTCAGTTGACTTAAATGTATCTTATATTAAATTTTCATATTCAGCGAATTCTTCCGAATTTTGTGAAATTGCTGAAAAATCTTTGGCATACTCACCTAATTTTGATAGTTGATATTTTAGTTTTTGCAGCAGCCCCGCAACACCAAGCTCACTCGTCTCCTAAAAAACCTAATGACCTATACCTTTTTGGTTTGGAACAATTTTTTGAATATGTCATGCTCCATCTACAAGCGAGAGGGTCTAGTTCTTTTTCAAAATTTTCTTTTAATGAATCGAGGCTATCCAAAATGGTACATTGTGGACTACTGGCATTAAAACTTTTGCAAGTCCTCTTAAACTGTGAACCACCTCTTGCCTCATGTTCCATCCATGCAGATTTCATGTAGGATGGATGGTTGCTTGATAAGTGACTGTTGCAGGCAATGTTCTCCAGAAACTGCCCGCTGTTACTTCCATATGGTGGGTGTCCACCATCATGGCTACTCCACAATCCAATGATAGTTAACCTGTTTACCAAAAAATCTATTCAATTCAATCCTTTATCATGCTACTACATTATAAAAATATTTACATATATCCAAGGTTATAAAGTATAAATAGTAAAAATATACAAGACAATAATAAAAACAGTTGAGGATATTAAATAATATAAATTATTAGTATAATTAAAGGAAGTCTAAAATTATAATAAAAATGTAGCGCACAACAGACAATATAAAAATATTTGTAAATATAAAATTATAAAAGTGACTAGTATAATTACAAGAAGTCTAAAATGTTGTCACAGAATTCCTCAAGAGAATAAAAATATTTTTTGATCAAGTAGTTTTTTTTCTACTTTATATTTAAAAGTGCTAGAGAAGTTCAAGCTGGGGAAATTATCCTAATTGTATTACCCAAATGTATGGGTTTAGTTGTTAAGGAAATGTTCAACTTAGGAGAGCAATTGTAGTTTGTTGATGCTGACCATAGATGGTTCTGTGAGAGATTTTAGAACAAAATATCGGAATCCCAAAAAGAAAAATATTAGTTTTGTTGTTGCTTTTGTATAGTGCTTCTTGATTAGATTTGTAATCTGTTTATAATTTGTCAAGAAAGACCATGTTAGTAAACTTTTTTCATTTTACGACTGTTTACCGTGGCTATATTAAAACAAATTTTGGTTTAAAACTACATGACTTCTATATCCATGATGAAAATATCATAGTTTGAGTTTAAAGTTATCGGATAAAGGTGTTATGTACACGAAAGTTTGGTTTTATAAGAGTTTGGGGTTTTTATTTAATATAAGGGTAAAAAATAGAAAACAACCTAAAATTATCTATTTTATGAGGTATTACTCAACAAAAATTCCAATTCAAAACACGTTTTCTTCATTTACTCAAAATTTTAAGAATGTGACATAACACCTTTATCCACTTATGTCTTCAATTGTCTAACTTACATCAAATTTCTTATTCAAGCATATGTAAAATTTTTCTGAAAAATAAGTCTCCCCAACAAATACGAACTGCATCAACACTTGGAAGTTGGTGGCCCAGAAAGAAGAACTGAATTTTCTGAATGGTTAGAGCGCAATAAAATAATGAGTTTTTAAAAATATTTTGTTAAGTGATGAAGTTAATTTCACCAATAATGGTGTATTTAATCGACATAACCATCAAAAATGTGCCACGGAAAATCAGTGCTTGTATAAAGCAACCAATTTTCAGAAATCTTGGAAATTTAATGTATGGGTTGGTTTAATAAATAATAGTATTGTTGGTCCATATTTTTATGACAATCTAAATGGCGATAAGTACGTAAACATTCTCCATCAAATGGAACATGACTTCTTGGATAACCTTCCTCTAGCAAGGAGAAGACAAATCTTTTTCACAACAATGGTGCTCCGCCTCATAACTCCGCTGCAGTTTGCAAGTATTTAACGAATACTCACTGTCGTGGATTGGAAATAATGGGCCATTCAAATAGCTAGCATGACCCCTGACTTAAATCCTCTGGATTTTTTCTATGGTGCTACATTAAAAATCAAATGTATAGCAACGAATGGGAAAATAAGGAAATAATGAAAAACCGGGTGCAAGAGGTATTATAAACAATTCCAGTTCTGGAATAGTTTGTAATATAAATATAATATCTTCATATGATATTTAGGTCGACTCAACACCTTTTACAAAGAGTAGCGGCTTGCCTTAATAGACATGGTGGCATTTTTGAAAATAGTTTGCAATAGTAAAATACATTTATTCATTTATGAATTTTATAATGGTTTCAAAGCCATCTGTGTTCTCAGATATTGTAAAATGCAACAAAATAAAAAACAGTTCTTATATAACTAAGTTATTTTTGATTTTAGAAGTACGGTTCCATTTGCAAAAATTTTTAGAATCGATTGGTCTAAAATGCTCTATAAAAAATACAGTGTCCCATTTAAATTTCCCCTGAAACCGGAAGTGATGGAAAATATAGAAAGTTCACAAGCCATTATAAAAAAAGTTTCAAACAACCAATTGTGTAAATACAATATTAACTGAGATAGAGTTTCCTTTTAAAAAAATCATCCGGTATTTCTAAAAAACTTTCGATAATAAGCAAACCGCATGTTATATTGCTCATTTACATTATTTTCCACAACACCCCATGGCCAATCACTTTCTTTTCAACTACACTGTTTCACTTTCAAATGCTGAGTGTACATAAAATATTATTTTAACATGTTCATCAAATTAGTGCTGTCTGTGCAATTGCTCAATTGCTTGACCTGCACTTTTATACACATTTAACAATTAAGCATTTTAATAAGTTGATATGTTAATTAATTTTATAATATGTAAATAATAAATTTGAATTTTGATAAGCAAATAATTTCTTTTATTATAGGTATTATCCAAATATTCCTAAGAAACCAAAATTGACTATTTCCATCTATACTTTATTATTTAAGATATATAAAATATTTTCCTTGCCCTCGAAAATATTTCATGCGTGCATATGCTCTTTTTAAAGCATTTTTCTCGGGCTCTAAAATAGTCCCAGCGCACGCCCGTTTAAAAAGGGCCTACACAAACTATGTATTAGTTTCTTATGTGCTGATATAATCATCTAATTACATTTCAATAAAATTTTGATACATCATGTGTGACTCAGCTTCAAATGAAAAAATATGATGATAATAATAAATGATTTAATTGCAGTTTATAACAACATAGACATAATATTTAAACAACCACAAGAATATGAAATATGAGAGAAATGTGAATTATAAACTACAAAAGAGTGCTGACAGACAGCAAAACTTCAGATTAAGAAAGAAAGTAAAGGGAGTAAAACTGATGCAAAGGCTAAGTAATACATTTCAAAGAAAAAAAAATCCCAGTATTACAAAATAGACAAGTAGAAATATGTGTAACACGCCAATAATGAACACGGGATCGCAAAAAAAGAAAAAAAGTAAAGTATTCAAGTAAATCTTTCATATAATTTCTTGTAAGATCTTTTAAATTGATATAAAGATAACGATTTTAGATTAGAAGGTATATTATTATAAAGTGAGTAAATGGAGTAAGAGCAGAGCTCTGCCGAGCAGTAAGCACTGTTAATAGTAAAGTGCTTAAAATTCACAAGCACTAAGCACTTTTAAAAAGTGTAAATAGTATCTATATATTGAGGCTAGAATGCAATTGAATTCAGTGTTTTTATAAAAAAAGGATAAAACCAACAAAAGCAGCCCAGAATAATAATATAAAAAATATAATTTTCTGAATCCACGATATATTTTCTTAATTTAGTAGAAATACCAGTAACTTATAAAAATTATAAAGAATTTATTGCCCAATAGAATACTCCATAATTGAACAATTTTACAAAATACCTGCCAAAAACAAAATGCAAGGAACAAAGTACAACATTACATGTGCGCAAAGAATCAAATACGTAAGTATTTAATTAAATTACAGTGAAAAATTACATGTGTACAAGCTATTTCTAATTGAGAGTTTTATGGTCCTGAAATTATTATTATTATATTATTTTTAAATAACATTTATATTTGAAATTTGTTTCTGTATCAAATTTCCACTATCCTGAAAACTACAAGCGTTTTATTAAGTATTTTAGGCATCCTAACCTCTTCACCATTACTTCAAGCAATGTAAGTATAGTGTATACGACCAGAATTGAAACCGCATAAAAACTAAAAGCCGGCAAAAACAGTCGGCATCTCTTTATTGTTTTTCTAATGACAAGCATTTCTATTTACCTCCGTAAGAGATGCCGACTGTTTTTGCCGGCTTTTAGTTTTTATACGGTTTCAATTCTGGTTGTATGCACTGTAATCATATTATAATCTGCGAAATCCATTGATAGAAATAAATTGGATCACTTTCTTACAAAACAAAAATTGACTTGATAGATGTTGTCATACTTTTAGTTAACCAGTACCTCATCTTCTGGTTTACTTAAACATGAGATAACCAACACCCTGAAAGTAACCTGACTGTGAAACAGATTTTTATAATAAACCAATACTTAACTCCGAACTATTAGCCAACTAACGATTGTGAAACTGGCTGTTAGTCATTTACCGACATTTCAGTCAATCCTTTTCACTTTCTTCACGGTTCAACTATGCAAACAATAATATTAATAAAAGCTGTAATAATTAATTAAAATTGTTATGTCGTTAGGTGTTACAGGGTGTTGCAAGTTTTCCATATTTTATTGTGCGCTTACTCGAATGATGTCGACTAAAACGTCGGCACTAAGGTAGACTTTTTTTTTTAATAACTCAATATTCTATTCTGATTTTCACCAAATTTGGTGGTTTCATTTTGTAAGGAAAAGAGACCATTCATCGCATCATTTTTTTGAGATAGAGGGCATTATGTGAGCTATTCTACACGAGAAATTGATATGCTTGTGCTTTGATATATAGATAAAGTTGGTAACATGTCCAATATACCATGTAAAAATGATGCCTCTCTCACTAGACTTCTAAAGTGCTCGTAAGCACTTTCTGAGTGCTCGCGAGCACTTGTAAGCACTAAGCACCGTTTTTAAAAAGTGCTCCTAAGCACTGTGCTCCCGGGCACAAAAGTGCTTAGAGTGCTTATACGAGCACTAAGCACAGTGCTTATGAACCGCTCGGAGCAAGAGAGTATGACCTTCTAAATATACCAGTTCGATGAGTCGGAGGTGAGATCAGTCCACGAAAACGAATATTA
Organism: Leptura quadrifasciata; assembly: GCA_963675555.1. Lineage (NCBI taxonomy): Eukaryota > Metazoa > Arthropoda > Insecta > Coleoptera > Cerambycidae > Leptura > Leptura quadrifasciata. The sequence continues at coordinate 83,667,659 of OY776679.1, read as the reverse complement.
ACATTGTGAATGTCGCTTCTATGAGTAACTTTCTGAAAGAGATATGGAGGGGTTTTGTACCAGATGATATTGTGGTAGAAAATGGTCGAATGCAATTCCCGTCGATATTTCATATCTAGCCGGTTGGCGTCTTCTAATTTATGTAAAATTCTATCAAATTTACGAATGCTATATATAAATCTTATGCATGACTTTTGAATAAGTTGAATCCTATTTGAGTTTTCACTGTCAAGGCAAGAAAAGAACTATAAACAACATCGCAAAAGTTAAAATGACTAACGTGCCTGATAATAAGATTTTAGAAGAATGTGGAATAATGTGGCGTTTCGGGAATAACATTTTAAGATTAGTATATGCCCTCTTTAAGCTCTACACCCAAATTTCTAGCTACTTTTGTACAAGGCAACACATTGTCATTAACAGCAATTTTCAACAGATCTTGAATAGAGTGACGAAACTTACCAAAGATTAATACAGTTGATTTAAGCGGGTTGATGTTAAGTTGATGAGCACTAAATATCATTTGAGTTCCTGATTGTTCATGTCATTGGCTGAGAGATAGTCACAACAGTCAAAGGAATATTTAATTTGAGGATCATCGGCATATAAAAAAGTCTTACCACAACTTATACATTTGATAAGAGAACAGAACGGTACCTAATATCGAACCCTGAGGTACTCTGCACCTAATTGGTTTTAAGGCAGAAACACTATTACTAGTCACCACACACTGCTTACGATTAAGAAGATAACTTTCAAAAAGTTTTAAAGAACATCCTATGAAAAGCAAGATTGATAGTAATATCTCATGATTAATGAGTAATCTAGTAATATTAATGCCGCGGTCTTGTTATTATCAATATCTCTGAATAAATCATGTGTAACATCTAATAAAATTGTAGTACAGCTATGTCCTAGCCTAAAACCAGATTACCTTGCCGGAAGAACATCGTACTCATTAATCTGAGAGCAGATTTGAAATTTCATAACTTTCTCTAATACTTTCGACAGAATTGGCAAAATTGAAATGGGACGGAGTTCGCTTAAGCTAGATATAGATTTTTTTTAGGTAGAGGTAAAATATTAGAAAGTTTTTATGAGTCAAGGAAAACACCTTCAATAAGACAACTATTAATAATATGTGAAATAAAAGGTAATATGTAAGGACAAGAGAAGAGAAGTAACATGTGAATATTAATTTTATTGGCCCCGGTAGAAGTAGAGTTTATTTCTAACAAACATTTATAAACAACAGTCTCATCAACGGCAGTGAAAGAAAAAAGAGTAAAAATTTTCTTTAAGATTATTATTATAAAAGTTAAGTAAATTTGCATCAGGCGCAGTAACGTTAGAAGAGGACAGAAGAAAATAATCATTTATTAAATCGGGGTTATTGAAATTGTCAGGTAGGGCAACAGAGGCGGGTTTACTATAAATGTTAAATTCATTTAATTTTCGCCAGATAACTTTACCATTACTACCATAATGTTGGAGACAGTACTCTAAATATTCCTTTTTTCTCACATCTGTCTGCATTAGTAGTGATATTTTTGTAATTGTAACATTAGTATTTAAATTTTTGTAATACCAGTGGTGGGGATTTTTTGTTTTTTTTTTAAATTTGGCTAATGCTTTATCGTCAAGCTTCATCATTAACCTGACATTATTAGTGAGCCACGGAGGTCTATATTTTTTTGCTTGAATGTATGGGAGCTAATACATTAAAGATATTCAAGATCATTGTATTAAAATATTCCACTTTGTCATTTAAGTCATCGATAAGCATCGTTACCAATTCGGTGGCATCTATCCATATCGGCTGCCGAGATATTGATCTGGGGTTTATCATTTAGAATGTCTAATATGTTGTGTCCTAGAGTATTTGTACTTTCATTATCAAGTTCCTGCAAACCGTAGAACAGCAAATTGTTGAGTTTGTAATACTATACTCGAATGTATTACTTCCTAAATCTAGATTATCAATTCTCTTAAGTGTTTTCAGAAACTTGCCCAACTATATGTTATGTAAGAACATATTTTCAGTGACATAATGATTTACGAAAGTAGACAATAATGATAAATCAAGTAAGTCAAGCAGAGGTAAGGTATAGACAGATAATAAATCATGATATATTTATACCTATTCAATTTTACATATTAATACAACTTCACACTTTTTGTTTTGTAGTTATATTTTTTGACAGCCAGCAAAATTTCAGCAACAAGACATGGCAGCTTTAAAACTCTGAGTTCTATGGAATCCTTCTTAGGGTAAGAACATAATGAAGCCTCATATCACTAATCAGGACTCAACACTGTACTCTGTCTTTACAAAACACTAAAAATTTGAATACACTGCTCCATAGATGTTTAGCCAACAATGTAATCATCATCGTAATAAGAATAAGACTGGATTTCCATTTGATTAAAATCTCCTGATGATGCTAACATAATTAGCAAAACGCGTGTCGAGTAGTGTTTAAATGTTTTGTAAAAGTTATTTTTACATACTATAAGTATATATTAATTTGCAAGGAGCCATACCCAATATAAGCCGGGTTACCCCCTTAAACTGGACAACACACCATAAAACTTGACAAGGTTCTCAGATGCTGAAAAATTCTTGGTCTATATGTTCTTTCCCTTAGAAAACCCATTTTATAAAATAAATCGGATTGCTACTTTTAACGATTTTTTTATTCTAATTCAGTAAATAATATAAAAAAGGCGCGCACTTACCACTTACTAAAAACATAAAACAACTAATGAAACCATCCTAAGTTACTAGCACAATTAAATAAAACGAAACAATGTCAAACATATTAAAACATTTATTATAGATTATACTTATACATATGTATCATTAGTCTGATATATCACAAGAAATAAGCAATATAATAAATTATTGCAGTGAAAAACAAATAAAAAAATAAAATGGTAAATTATTCAGTCTATCAGTCTTAAGCCTCCTCATAGTCAGGTTCAACAACCTTTAGACAGGCATCTGCAAATTCCACAAAAATGGGTTCTTGCATCGCTTTTTGCATTATAATCTCAGCATTTTCTGTTTTATCTATAACCACTAGCAAATTTCTTAAGTGATTGTTTGTTAGTAGCTTCGTCACTTCTTCACTGCTCTCTAAAACAATAAATTTGGTAAGAAAATGTACATACTTAACTAATAGTGGAAATAACTCACTTAATGCAACTAATTTTTCTTCGGGCACAGCACAATCACTTTCAATTTTTCTCTTTTTCTTAACCTGTTCCTCTTCATCGGCATCGTTATTTTTAGGTTTTATAACATCACATTTATTTTCCCTGTGTTTTTTACAACAGGTCACTGAACAGCTACAAAAAAGAGAGGTTAGAATCCTTGAAGAGTTATTTGGAAATAAATTGTTATGAACTTACTAAAATATAAAACACGTCGGGCATTTGTATAGTCCCTTTTTGTGGCAAATATCACAAGTCTTATTCATCGTTATATTAACAAAACAAATTTAAACTGCATATACACGTTAAACAAATTGTGGAAAAAATATCACGTTCCCCGGTTGAAAACGTTGAAGTCAACAAACGAACCTGAGCACGCGAACCTGTGAAACGAACTAGCATTATATAGATTACTGCACTGGAACTATTGGGAGGACTAACATTACATTTTTCGCTAAAACCGTTAGATGTCAGCATTCACCACAGGTCATTAGAAACCCTGTAAAGTTTAAATTGGCCACTCGAGTGCAAAGCACTGATTGGTTCGCATGAAAAGTGGATGCATAATGGCGGCAGAGTTGCTTTTATTATCTAATCTATGGTCTGGACCATAATACAATACGAACTAGGGAACCCTGTATCTACAACGCCTCCTAGAAAAACGGTACTCACACTTGGATAATGGTTAATATCATAGATAAGAGATTTATATATAACAAAGTTAATACTGCTCGCAAATTCATGATAAATAAATAAGGATTTTTATTGCCACTTATAAAGAATAAACTTCAATCAATGCGAAGTTTTGACTAGTGTGAGTAGTGTGACATCTATGGCTATTGACAAGATTCAATACAAAAGACGTTTACAGGTTTATATTTCTTGTAATAGCTGCTGCATATGTTCTCTTTAATATAGCTACTCATTGATAGATGGCAGAACTTACTTGAAAATATATTAAAATGTATTTTAGTAGAAAAAAGGACTCCAATTGAATTTATTCCATTAATATTTTTGTTTCATTTCTTTGCTAAAAGTAAAATATTCTAGCATTAGTTGCTGACCTGCATACATGTTTTTATATTGAAGAAAAGACGGTTGGTGGGAAATTTAATAAATGATTATGACCATCAAATTTATACACAATTTTATTAATATGTCCTTAAAAGCAGTGCCATAGGTACCACATTTGATAATTATACAGTATGTCATATTTAAAAGAGCAAAACTTTTGTAACTCTTTCTTTTTTTCAAATTTGAACCAAATTTTACTCAAATATAGAATAGAGTAGAATGTACCTAGGGCCAAAAAAACATTCGGCCGCAAATGCAAAGCGCACAAAATAAAAAATCATGGGCGTTTTTTTTATCTGAAAATTTTATTAATGAAAGTTGTACTGAAAACCTTACGTCCAAAATTTCAACAAGATCAAAAAACATTGAAATTTTGTTTAAATAATATCCAAGTCCTAAGATATAATTTTAATGTGTTTTTTGTTTAGAAAAGTGTGCCATGAGAATTTGTAATATTTTATCATTTTAATTGAAAAAATAAGGAAATACTCTGCAGCCAAAGCACAATAAAATGATATTTTCAGACAGAAAATTTCAATACTTTTTAATTTTGATAAAATCTTGTGCTTGAAATGTTCAGACAATTCTCAACAAGACTTATTTATAAAATTTCCCGATGAAGCAATGCCTAATATGATTTTTCCGTTTATTTTAGTATCGCAGGTGACTTTGCGTTTGTAGGAGGCAGATGTTTTTTGGCCATAAATACATCCTACTTTCTTCTATATTTGAGTAAAATTTGGTTTAAATCAAATTCAATGAAAAGGGTTTTACACTTTTAAGTGCAACACACACTGTATATCAAAATATGACTAACACAGATTCTAAGTCACTGAAGTTACGCTGTACAAGCAAATATAAATTGGGTAATAATTTCCGTAAACAATACAAATACATCTTAAATATGTCCAAAGATGTTAGATTTTGATAAGTATTCAAAACGTCTCGTTGGGGGCCGACCTTAACTCAAGTCTAATTATATACAAATCTTATATAAGATCAATCCTGGGCTACGGCTCTATTCTATATGGTCAAGCTGCACAAACACACTTGAAAAAAATAAACGCAATACAGAACAAATGTTTGAGACTGTGCCTAGGAGCACTGAAGAGCATTTATTGGAACTTATAAAGAATAAACTTCAATTAATGGGGTTTTGACTAGTGTGAGTAGTGTGACATCTATGGCTATTGACAAGGTTCAATACAAAAAACGCTTACAGGTTTCTATTTCGTGTAATAGCTGCTGCATATGTTCTCTTTAATATAGCTAGTCATTGATAGATGGCAGAACTTGAAAATATATTAAAATTTATTTTAAATGAAAAAAGGACTCCAATTGAATTTATTCCATTAATATTTTTATTTCATTTCTTTGCTAAAAGTAAAATATTCTAGCGTTAGTTGCTGACCTGCATACATGTTTTTATTTTGAAGAAAAGACCGTTAGTGCGAAATTTAATAAATGATTATGACCATCAAATTTATACACAATTTTATTAATATATCCTTAAAAGCAATACCACACCACATTTGATAATTATACAGTACGTCATATTTAAAAGTGCAACACTTTTGTAACTTTTTCGTTTTTTCAAATTTGAACCAAATTTTACTCAAATATAGAATAGAGTAGAATGTACCTATGGCCAAAAAAACATTCGGCCGCAAATGCAAAGCCACCTGAGATACAAAAGTGAACGTAAAAAATAAAAAATCATGGGCGTTTTTTTATCGGAAAATTGTATTAATGAAAGTTGTACTGAAAACCTTATGTCCAAAATTTCAACAAGATCAAAAAACATTGAAATTTTGTTTAAATAATATGCAAGTCCCAAAATATAATTTTAATGTGTTTTTTTTGTTTAGAAAAGTGTGCCATGAGAATTTGTAATATTTTATCATTTTAATTGAAAAAATAAGGAAATACGCTGCAGCCAAAACACAATAAAATGATATTTTCAGACACAGAAAACTTCAATACTTTTTAATTTTGATAAAATATTGTGCTTGAAATTTTCAAACAATTCTCAACACTTATTTGTAAAATTTCTCGATGAAGCAATGCCTAATATGATTTTTCCGTTTATTTTAGTATCGCAGGTGACTTTGCGTTTGTAGGAGGCAGATGTTTTTTGGCCATAAATACATCCTACTTTCTTCTATATTTGAGTAAAATTTGGTTTAAATCAAATTCAATGAAAAGGGTTTTACACTTTTAAGTGCAACACACACTGTATATCAAAATATGACTAACACAGATTCTAAGTCACTGAAGTTACGCTGTACAAGCAAATATAAATTGGGTAATAATTTCCGTAAACAATACAAATACATCTTAAATATATCCAAAGATGTTAGATTTTGATAAGTATTCAAAACGTCTCGTTGGGGGCCGACCTTAACTCAAGTCTAATTATATACAAATCTTTTATAAGATCAATCCTGGGCTACGGCTCTATTCTATATGGTCAAGCTGCACAAACACACTTGAAAAAAATAGACACAATACAGAACAAATGTTTGAGACTGTGCCTAGGAGCACTGAAGAGCAGTCCTATAAGCAATTTGATAGCGGAATGCGGCGAAATACCCCTTGCATCCAGAAGACAGCTGTTAAGCTCAAAATTTGTAATAAACATGCATGCAAAGAACAGCCCTGTAATAAATAATATACATATTCTTTTTATATTAAATCTCACCAACAAATTAGAAACAAACAAGAAAACTAGTAGAACATTACAACTTAATAATTGATTACAAAGAATATACAAAAATCACTGAAGTAAATAGAATTTTCGAAATCAGTTCAACAATTAATACAGAGGAGGAAAACATAGTGTTTTTAAGAGATTACAGTCAATTTCCTCCACAAATCAGAAATGCTTTATTCAAATTCGATGTATTACAAATTATCTCTAACCCGGTATATATATATATATATATATATATATATATATATATATATATATATATATATATATATATATATATATATATATATATATATATATATATATATATATATATATATATATTCACAGATGAATTGAAATCCTCAGAGAATACAGGATGCGCTTTTTACGACGCTACAAATAAAATTCACAAAAAAATCAAATTACCAAACTTCTAAAGTATTTTCACAACAGAATCCATCGCTCTAATAAAAGCCTTGGAGTATTGTAAAACTCTAGTCCAAAATGACATCTTTCTGTAATTACGGATAGTAGAAGTGTACTAGAGAAAATACAAAATATAAATCCAAAATGTAAAAGTAATCACTTAATAAACAACATTATCAACATAACTTCAGAATTAAAAAATAATAACAAAACCATCAAATTAATATGGACCAAAGCACATTGCGGGATAATCCATAACGAAATAGTTGACAAATATGCGAAAGAAGCATCAGAGGACGGAGAGCTTTTAAATTACTATTGCCCCCATACAGATATAATTCCCGAAATTAGAAATAAAATTATTAGCGATTGGAGAAATCAATTTAGCAAAGAACAAAAAGGCCAGTACTACAAAAATCTCCAACCATTCCCACCTAACAAACCATGGTTTAGCCAACAAAAACTTGAAAAAATGCGGAGAAATTGGTGACACCGAACATATTTTGTTAAATTGTCCACTAAAAAAAGTAAAAATAAATGAGTTCATAAATAAATTATGTCATATGAATATATTAAAACCATTCAATTTACTACAACTATTACAGTCTAATGATATTGTCATATATAAGATACTTGATAATCATATTAAAAATTTAGATTCAAGAATATAATAACTGTAAATATGTATATAAAAATAATTGTACTATAGTTCCTAGGTAATCCTGATGTTTTTCCAATTGTAATTTCGCACTCTTTCGTGGTTCAGTCAGTATGTGGTTGAGACTAGATGAGCCCCTAGTCGTTGAGTGATCCCTGTCATTTCCCATTTTAATCTGAAGAAATAATAAACAAAAAAAAAAGAAAAGGGGAAAAAGAAAAAGATAGAAAATATATAAAGCAAGATTGTAACGAAGCATTTTTCGTTACGGAAATCCGCATGAGATTTATATTTATTTGTATTCTGTATAATATTTTCTGTTAATGTAAAATCTATATTGTACCGCCTTAAGCACACGATAGTATATTAGCAAGCAACATTTACTATTTGAGCACCGGAATATTTATTTAAAGTCAGACTATTTGTACATTAGGAATTATTGTGCATACTTTAAAGTAATTAATTCAATAATTAGTTATCTATGGCCGATTAAATCCATTTCTTTTTCGCAGTTGGTTAGAATAGTTGTCTGAAACCGATTTTAAACATTACGAAATTCAGTATACTTTGTTTATACTAACCGACGCTCGTAATAACAATTCACCGGCGCATTAAATAATTGAAAGCAGCCGTCTTCGCTATCTTGTAGTCAATATATTGATTCATGCGCGAGTCGGAAATAGAGGGGACCCTGGTAGGGAACGGCTATAAATTAAACAGCACCAGGTATTTTATTCATTAGTTATTCTACAACTTGAAGAAAGCAGTCGACTACCAGTGCACCAGTGCCCACCGAAGTTGGAAAGAGCAAGACCTTTTTAAAATACTTGGCTAGTGTAATTATATTTTACTGTTAATGAAATTTTTATTCCGGGATTAACTGTTAGTAAATTTTTGTATACTTATGAATATTTTCTATTATTCTGCTTATTTTCTGATTGATATTTTTCGGAAATTTTATTTATTGTACTGTTTGAATATTTTACTTTAAATTACTCATTTCTGGGATTTCCTTTCTGTCTTTTCTAACCTGGCTCTGGCCTCACGGCGACAACAGGTTCTTTCGGTCTTTTTCTTAACCTGGTTCTGGCCTTACGGCGACAACAGGTTCTTTCGGTCTTTTTCTTAACCTGGCTTTGGCCTTACGGCGACAACAGGTTCTTTCGGTCTTTTTCTTAACCTGGCTCTGGTCTCACGGCGACAACAGGTTCTTTCTTGAGCCCGGGATTAAAATATTTGCTCGTCGATATTTAGTTCTCCGTACTGTTAACGTCGTAAAACACTAGCCAAGTTTCCGGTCTGTTTTATAACTTGTTTGTTTGTAACACTGTAAATAATTCTGCTTGCTTCACATTTTCTGGTATCCGTACACTGTCTGCTTAATAGCCATTTTATTATATATAAACTCGCTAACTTTACCGCTTATACGCTTTTGCCGCTAATATTATATTGCTTGCTACTCTCCCTCTACTGACTAAATATATGTAAATAAATTTGTGTTAATTTTGGTTTCTGTTCTGTTTAGGATTGTAACCCTAGGATTACAGTAAAATACTGAAATATTATTGAACTTCTGCGTTTTACTGTTGTGTTTGTGAAAGTCTAATTTCCCTTATTTTACCCACTGGAACTGACTGATCCTTCACTGAGCTGCTCAGTCTCGCTTATCGACTTTTGGGTAGTGTTGTTCAACCACTCTCGACTTGAACTGGCGCCCGAGTAACAAATAAAGCTCGAGTGTCAAAGTGACAGCCTTAGTTCTCACACCGTACGAGAAAAAGAGTGTCACAAGATCAAAGGATCGAAATATGGGTAAATAAGTCAAAAAGAAATAAAAAAAATAAAAAATAAAAATAATTAAAAAAATGAAAAAGAAAACAAAAAAGTGTAGAAAAAAAATATATGGGTGTGTATGTATACATGTGTGTGCTTATATGTGTATATCTGTAAATACTTAGGAAATTAGGATTAGTAATATTTAGGAATTTTTGTAATCACTTACCTCTCAGTCAACAATAAATGTTGGCAGTCACTGTGCTAATAGCTAAAATCGCTCTACCCATGCATTCGATGGAAAAAAATACGTCTTGTTTTCCGTATATCGTCTTTCCGACTTCCAATGTTAATGTTAAAAACCCAACGTCTCTAAGGCGCATTGACACATTTTAAAGACGTCTTAAGAAAGTCATGAGTAAAACCTCTTAAGGATGTCTTGATTACAACATCTTTAAGATCTGCGTCTGAATGTTTTTTACGCAGGGTGTCTTATCTAAGAGTGTAACACCCCTATAACTTTTTCCTTTTTTCCGATTTGTACCAAATTTTACTCGAATATAGAACAAGATAGGATATACTTACGGCCAAGAAAATATTCACCCCTACAAATACAAAACCACCTGCTATATTAAAACAAAGTGAAAAAATTTGAAAATCATTTTAGGCATTTTCCATTAACGTGTGTGGGTGTTGTTCAGAATTGTCCTAAAACCTTAAGTACAAAATTTCATCAAAAAAATATAGGTTAGATCTCTCTCCGAGGTCACCCCACCCCCCAAACGGTTAAAAACCACCCCCAAAAATAATAAACCGCTTATCCGCCGTCTCCTACCAGCCAAACCTGTGTTAGCCTCGCTTTCGAGGATGCCGAGTACAATGGTGATGTCGAAACCCCTCCTCAAAAACGGGGGTAACACAGGTTTGGCTGGTAGGAAACCGCAGATACGCGGTTTACCCCCTTCGGAGGTGGTTTTTGGCCGTTTGGGGGGTGGGGCAGCCTCGGAGAGAGATTTAACCACCGCCATCGTGTTCAGCATCCTCGAAAACAGGGGGGGGGGGGCTAAGAAAAATTCATATTTTTCGACGTTCCATGTCCGTCTCAGAGAATGCACTAAAGGATATATACTTGAAATCAATGTTGTTGTTCACGTCATCAATGTACTTATCAATGACATGCTATTTTTCTATCTTTGCAAATACAACGCGCAGAGAATGTGACTGATGTGAATAACATAAAGTCACGTCAACTGCGGCTACGACAGAAGTTGCGAGTGTAACGATTCGTTTTACAAATGAATATTACAAGCGTTACTCGTAGCCGCAACCAGCATTGAGCATCCTGTCAGTTCTCTGTCAGTAGCGTGCAGTGAATAAAAGACTGAATGCAGTAGCCAGAGACATGGTGGTGAAATTAAACGAGTCTTTAATCAGGAAAAACGTACAAGCGCACACCATGATGCATCCAATTTGGTGGAGTGAGGGCCGAGTGACCAGTCTCTACTTTATAGGGTCTCTAGGTCCCGTTCAAATGTACGTTTGTTGAGCGTCTATAGGAGTGAGTAGTTTGTTCATACTCGAAGAGGTTATTCTGTCAAAATATCTTAGATGCTGCCCAAAAGGCGTAGAATTTACCCTTCTTGGATGCTGCCGACTCCGTGATTTTCGCCTATTGAGCGCAGAACAATCCAAATTTTTTAGTATCTGAAAGTAGTCAACGATGCAAAAAAGTATATGCATGGCGTGCAATTAAAAAGAATTTAATTATTGGTCCATACTTTGAACATATTTTTTTAAAATCAAGATCAATATTTAGAAATAATCAATATTTACTTTTGGTCAGAATTTGAAGAAGAACATTTATAATGTCCTCCGATTTAACGGCATGCGATTACTTTCTTTGGGGACTTTTTAATCAAATAATTTATAAATATTTAGCCCATGATGTCGATATTATAAGGGTACGTTACCAAGGTCAAATAGTCCTCATTCTTATTTTACACTCTTCTTAAAAACGAGCAAACAGAATTGATTTCATTATGTAAATTAGCAAACTTAAGACAAGGACTATTATATTTTATATTATAATCCTAGGTAAAATTAAGTTTCAAAAATTTTCTCCTTGATTATTCAACGCGAACGTTCTACTCATTCGTCCCAAATTCACCATAAATTGTTTTATATTCTACAAAGGGGCTTAAATATTCAAATAAAATATAATACGATGTAGTATAAAATAACATGAAGAAAGTAAAAAAGTCTGCATAATATTTGTTCCTATTAAAGTTTAATGTCGAATACGAATTTGTTAAATGTCGTCTAAAATAGTTGGGAGTTTTACTACTAGGGGCAGCATCATAGCGATGACCGTTGCTAGCAAAGAAGGTTGCTAGACGTGTGTCAAAGCAGGGTCGGGCTCATAATTTTTCAATTAGCCTGAGAGCTTCGAGTAGCGGTATCATATGTAAATAAATATGTTATGTGTTCCTGATAGCTAAATTCGGTGATTCACTAATATTTCGTCTTTTATGCCAACTAAATACGCGCTACTCACAATACTCCAAGATGTTTTGTGTGTCACCGATGTTTTGTTTGTAACTGACACGTATAAACATAAAATCACGTCGCAGTTACATTCGTGCGGTACTGCACGCCGCGCCGCCTAGACTAGTGCGGCTTCTGTGTTATCGACAGGACGGAATAATTCGATTACTTACAAATTTACTCTCGACTGACTGGTGCATGCAAACCCACTCTTAAAACAAAGAATAATTGAAGTAAATCAAGACATGATTTACTCTGTTTACGACGAACTTAAAACGCCATTACAAAAATGTGTGGAAATATTGGAAATTTGCCGATTCCATATTGAATAAAAACATATAGCTATATTCAAGCATTTATGTGATAATTAAAACCAGTTTTATCTAAATATTTAGATTTTTTATTTTTAAAAGATTTAAAAAAATTCTAAAATTTTTAATTTTTATGAGTAGGAAAGTAATTTTTTCAAATGGCATTTTCCTTGAAAATTAAGAATAAAGGTAGTTTACTCTCAGGTACAATTCACATTTTTGAATTTCTTGAACGCCCTCTAAGCACAGTTCAGTAATAAGGAAAGATATTGCACGATATAAAACACTAACAATAATATTAATATTACTGCTTTATTTTCTTACTATCTCTTGTAATACTTTTTATTTAGCGAAACCTTTATCTGCAAAAAAATTTAATCACATGTTCCTCTCTCTATTTATAGTCCAAATTTTTACTGAAATGATGCGATGATATAAAACTCAAGGCCTAAAAATTCATCACTTGATAAGGAGTTCGGAACCGGGTAAATAAAGGAACTGCATAACAAGAATAATCTTGTAGGCGTCATTGCACTCTAATATGTACAGGGCGTCTCAAATTATGCAAATTCAATTGATAAACTATTTTTTTACAAAACGGTGTAAGCATAACTACTTTATGAACATCTAAACTATGACGTCTTATGCGACAAAAATTAAATTAAGTGTCTACGTATTTATTTCAACAATCGCATTTCTCAGCTGAAAACTACTCTGTCGTGTCGATCCTCTCATCATTGTAATCGAACTTTTCAAAATATGCAGAAATTAAAATTAAAAACGTCGAAATCATCAAATTAGCTTTATAACTTACCAATCTCATAATAATATAACAAAAAAATCATTTATATCAGTTATAAAGCCCTTATATAAATCTGGCGATAAATTAGACACTTCAATTTGCAGGCAATTAAGTAACTTGTGAAAAATCTATGAAAAAATTCTAATGAAAAGAATGATAAATTACATCAATAAATAGTTAACAATATGGAACAATATGGTTTTCGGGAGGCTAAATCAACTGAAGATGCAATGGCTGACTTGATTTCTGAAATATATGAAACACTGGATGATTGTAAATAGTCGCTTTGCATCTTCATTGATTTAGCGAAAGCCTTCGATACTGTTTGTCACACAAAACTTTTAAAAATGCTCGAAAATTTAGAGATATACCACTGAAATTAATGACAAGTTATTAAATATTTAGAGTACAACATGTAAAGGTAAATAATGTTTCAAGTTCAGAAAGAGAAATATGGAGTGCCACAAGGTACAGTATTGGGCCCTACACTGTTTAACATTTACATTAATGATTTGTTTACACTTTCATCTGTATGAGAGAATATTAGTTTCGCGGAACGATAGTGCAGTATTTTACAAGACAATAAGTTGGACGGAATTAAAATGAATGGTAGAGCTAGATTTTGCAAATTTAATACATTTCCTTAGTAACAAACACACAAACACTATTTTTGTCATTCTGTTGCTATAATGATAACCGATAACCTTCCTACTAACAATACATTTTCAAAATTAATTAAAAAACAATATCAATAAGGGCGTCAGATAAAACAAAATATTTAGGAATATTTATTGATAATCACTTAAAATGGAAACATCAACTTGATTTTATAACAAAAAGACTTAGATGCATGTTGGGTAAATTTAAATTGTACCGAAATATACTTGAAATTCACTATTTAAAAACCCTTTATTATTATGCCCTTGTGTATATAGCCAAGAGATAACGGTATGAGGTGGGGTAGCAAACAATTATTTAAGAAACTGGATATGTTTTTAAAAAAAGTTTTTCTCTTCCTTATCCCTTGTTAAATTTATGTATTTGATATACGAAATAAAACGAAAAATCCATGACAGCACCTCAAGCAGCATAATTATGATAATAACCTGAAATAGTCGATATATAACGTAACTGCAACCATCATCCTCAACTTGGAATGCATATGGACTACTGTCCTACTTTCCAAACATGTGTTTGACCAAAAGTTGAATATTATCTCGTAGAATGTCCTGGAAGTTATATTTACTTAAAAATAGAATTAGGTCTCGTATCTGGAAATAAAAATTGCGTTATATCGTGTAAATTGCTTCAAGGGTATAATAACCGTTTTATACGTTGTTGTCCTTCCAGTATCTAATTAGTCATTTAATTTAATAGTGGAGTGTCACAGTTCTAGAGAGTGAAAAAGGAAAGATAGTGTTAATTATTAATTAATTAAACATTATCGATATACAACTGACTACTATGGGAAATGAGTTGCAATCAGTTATGCACCGATCACAATTTGAATTTTGAAATCTTCAGGTCATTAAGCTAGTACCTAGAATTACTGTCCTTGTCCTATAGCCGAGTAGTTTTATTTGTTTACAATCTTGAGAATACAGATTAAAAGAAACAGTCAGCTATTTAATTCAAATGTGCTTTTAGAGGGCAGAATATTAAAACATGATATTTCAGGCGCAGAATTACTCTATAAAATCCTTATTTTACTATAGGGAACGTGACCAGACTGCAACCAACAGCTACTCTCCGGGCTATGTACCCCACCGAGCGCTGAATTACAAGTTACATGCTGCGATTGCAACAGACACCAGCCGAAAGGCCGATCCTATTTAAAGGAGCTCTCGTGCCACACTACTTGCAGACTGCAGTTTCGAGCTGTTGGCTCCTATCAGTGCAAGGGAGCTCCTTTAAGTAGGATCAGTTTTTCGGCTGGTGTTTGTTGCAATCAAAGCATTAACGTTTTTGTTGGTAATACACAGTTATTACACTTAACGCGCCAGGCTTGTAACTTGTAATTCAGCGCTCGGCGGGGCACATAGCCCGAAGAGTAGCTGTTGGTTGCAGCCTGGTCACGTTCCTTATAGTAAAATAAGGATTCTATAGAGGCGTTTTGAATCAGCTATTTCTCCAAAAGAGATTATATTCTCCTTGAACCTGTTAAACCTAATCGGGGACATATAACCAATTTGGTTCTAAATTAACTTTGAAGCCAGAATATACTTTACAATTCTTGAGACTACACATTTATTTTTACCTAGTTAGTTTAGTTTTAATGACTTCGACTGAAGGAAAAACGTTGGGTCAAAATATTGGGACATAATACTTTGAAGTCGTGCGGTTTTACGTTCATCATATTTTTCAACTGATTTCAAGAGGCCATGCTTATAATGGAATTTTCATTGAAGAAATCTTCAATATAGGGTTGTGTAAGAGCTACCAAATATAATACTATTGTATTTTATGCTTTAGGAAAGTCGTACATGACAATTTTATAGGTCTTTTATAAAAAATATTTGTAAAGCATATTCAAGCAAAAAAATTTTTTTTTTCCACACAAAGGAAAAGTGTGGATACATTAATTCCATTATATGATGTACTCCTACTTTTGCATCATAATAGATGTCTATTCATATTTGCAAATGTAAATTAAACTTAAGTAAGACAAATTTACTTTACTAGAAAGCTCACCATTTTGTTTCTGACAGCATGTAGTCGGAAGCCTTTTTGTCAAGGCTCAGTGGGCTACATCTGTTTGAAATTCAATCTGAAATGATATAACAAAAATAACATTTGCAGGATTCACAAATAATTTAATATCTGCTACGTGCAAATAGCAAATATCCGTTCTTCATAGTTCACGCTTGATTTAAACTCTGTTAGTTCGAATTATAGCTATTCGTCTGTCGCTTGTTCTGTTCGCTACTTTATAGCCATACCGCTTTGTTAACCGTCACGTATGCTTAGAATTTTACTTTTGCTTTGATTAAATTGAATTGTTATACATAAATATAGTTTTGAAAGTTACAGATTTAATAGGTTTGCGAATAATAGGAGCGCTTTAGTAAAATGGTGATATTGGAAACTGTATTTACTGCTGTGTTTGTGAAGTTTAGATATCCCGCTGGACATACAGAATCTCCACTGCAGTTATTCTAGCCCTGCTTAACCGAAACTGGCACTCTAGGAACCGTACGGTTCGCTCAATAATTATCGAGTGCTAAACTTACATGATAAATAAATACTAAGTAATAAATAATAACATCACAAGTAATTACGACCCCCTTTATCCCGGAAGGCGCTAGAACAGCCTTGTGTGGGAGGGGGTTACACATTTAGAGATAAGGAATACACACCCAATATCCGTGTATAATGGAAAAATACCTCTCACAGATTTTCCACTGCCACGACCGGGGATCGAACCCGGAATTTTTGGGTGAGAGGCAAGTGCGCTCACCTCTCAACCACCAATCATACATCGAAAAAGACATTAAGTTTATCCAATTGGACATAATGTAACATATTTACAGTCAAAAGCTTCTGTAAGTCACAGAACGTAACGAACGAGCATGTTTACAAAAAAGTCAAAATTTTTATATCAATATTTTATATTTATATTTACTTTTCTATTTGGTCTGTGATTATTTATGATGCCCCAGTATGTTTTTGGTCAATTTCCTTTTTTTGTTAATGTAATCAAAATAATAATAATTTCTATTTATCACTTTGATTTGTTTCTTATAAACCATTCTAAAGTCATTCAATTGTTGGTTAATTTGAGAATCAGGAAAATTTTGATTTGTTTCAGATAGCAATCATAGCATGCGTAAATGTTTACGCATTTCGTATAATTCCTGATGGGTTTCCTGATTTATGGGTTTTTCAGTTATTTTATTAACTGTTTTTTTTCGGTTATTGGGAAAGCTTTTTTAATGTTTGAAGTTAGTAAGTTGAAGTATTTTTAAAATTTTACAT
Organism: Leptura quadrifasciata; assembly: GCA_963675555.1. Lineage (NCBI taxonomy): Eukaryota > Metazoa > Arthropoda > Insecta > Coleoptera > Cerambycidae > Leptura > Leptura quadrifasciata. Next base: position 83,650,185 of record OY776679.1, on the reverse strand, counting down.
TTATATCAGCCTCTTGGTCGTTAATAAATTCCCAGTCAGTATTTTCCAAATTATGGTAAACATATCCCCCTCAGTATATTTTCTGTATTTTATGGTTTCCCTACTTTGAATTTGTCGGTGAATTTCTCAAAGAACCCACCAAAACATATCCAAACTCATCAAACTTGAAATCAGCAAAAAATCTCATCGAAGAAATATTAAGGAATATTTTTCAATTTTTACAAAATTTCATTTTGGGTAACTGCACCGAAAACCCAATATTTTGCAAATTCTCATAAAAATCAATTCCGAGAGAGGTATTATAGTAACTGCAATAAACAACGTCCCGTGGATGAACGTTTTTTCAATTTATACAAGATTTTAATTTTTTGCACAACTGCAATGAAAATTTAAATTCTGGAAACTATTGAAAAAATTCAATCCGCGGACATAATTATTGTAAGTGCAATAAATGCCGTCTCGAGGAAATGTGTTTTTCGAATTTATAACATAATTTCAATGTTTAGCAACTACAACAAAAATTTCACTTTTGAGAACTATCATAAATGTCGCTACACAGAGCCTTATTCTGTTTCGTAGTTCTGTAACGTGCCTGTTGAAGCATATTTGTAAATCGTGCCACTTCATCGTCTATGTCTCGTGGCGTCTGTATATTGTTATTTATTTGCAGTTTATCGTTACATAACAATGATTGTCGCTGCACGGGGCGTAAATTTACGTAAGTATAATTAATGTCGCTTCGACCACCAAAATTTAGCAACTACCCTGAAAAGCGACTTTCGAATCTTTATTACAAACCGGCGTTGTGTAGCACTGCATCTTAGGTATAATATTGAATATGAAGTCGAGTAAAAAGTTACGTATTAAATTTTCTGAGAAGAGATTTGGCACGAGCGACAAAATTTTTGAACGTAAATATTCAGTCGATTTTGGCGGTAAATTTATACGTTTTCCGTCGTAATTGTCCTTAGGTGGTTCCTTAATGATTCGGTGGCACAAAAGCCTCCCTACCATGTACATAAACATAGTGCATGGGACCGCTTTGCCTGAACGTATGAATATAAAATAATTTTTAGTGTTCTGAAGTGTTGAGATTCAAACATTATCAAGCTCTAGTGTGAGCGCAAGAAATTATTTGTGATATTCCTAAATAGGTATAAAGACAGGCAAGATAAAAGCCCTCATAGTCGTAAATATTGAACTTTTACATTGAATCTTTTTGTGTCAATCGTTTTGCTAAAAACTTTACATTGCATGGTAGTTGGAGACTGCATTGTCAATCCTCACCATGTGTGGTATGGACCGACACTCCTGTTGAACTTATGCAGTCGTTAACTTTATACCTATATTTATATATTTAGAATTTGTAGCTGTATAAAATTATTTGAAAAGACCCAATTATATACCTTTACTCAAATATCCTTCTTATCATTGTGTGTCAACTTAATCAAATTTTCCTTTCGAGTTAATTAAGAAAGTGTTATTTATAAGGATTGTTAGCTTTAAGACAGTGTAACGACGTCCAATCAATGCCATTTAGTGCCAGCATTTGATTTTACGTCTGAATCAGTCGCATTGAACCCTTAAAGTGACCATCTTAGTATCCATTTCAGCAACAGTAACAAAACGTCTTCAGACTTCCACAGATAGCATGGATCGTTCACAAATTCACCGAGATTATAATTGCCCTGGTAGATAATAAGATATAAAACAATTAACCCGAAGAGAACAAAATGATTACGGTCAAATCAATAGCCAACAGCGCAGTGGACAGAAGGGCGGGAAATTCAAAATTAATTCTTATTGAATATTATTAATTTAGTAAATTTTTTTAGTGCATATTAGCTCCTAGGACGTTCAGGGAAATAAAGACCAAACCAAACGTCACTGGGATGTTGTGTGCTATCTGGGTAGCAGCGATTTGAGCCATTTTATATAAATTATTTTGTGACAAACTAAATCCCCTTGATAAAATGCATTGTAAGCAAATTTTAAACGTAAGCCTCTTAACAAACAACAAAATACATTGCACTAGAGTTTGCTACCAAACTACTGCCGTCCCTGTAATTTCAAGTGACTAACAACTAACAACCACAAGCGAATTTTGAGGAAAACGGATATTTACCTCTTTCACAACGATTCGCCAACTGGCCCAGGAAGTCTTGTCTGGGACGCCCTGTACAGGATAGAAAGAGAAGTGCATTGACCCACCGGAAGGGTCCCCGCCCACACGCAACTTCCGTTTTGGGCGCCAAGCATTAGCATTTGCCACCCGCTTTCTACACAGGATAGGATTCACCTTCAAAGTGATTCATCTCTATTGTTGACAGTGCAATTGATTAATTCACAAAACGTTACTTAATTCAAATGACACTAACCATCTCAATTTCCCATTGGTATGAATAATGTTATTCTTTTAAGAACCACATAAGAAAGGTTTATAAATACAGTAACCTTACTTATCTTTGTATCCTCTAAACTTTTAAGGATGAGGTGATTGGGGAATTTACCAAGAAATAGATGACTAGATGAGACTAGATTAGATTAGATACTTTTGATTCTGTAAGCTAATTAATAAATTATAAGTTATAAAATAGTAATATATAACATAACAAATAAATTGGAGAATTAATACACTGATACAGGGGAGATAAAGTTTTTTCTATAATTACTAGGTACGTTTATTCTTTAGCGAATGCTATTTACAATTACATTAATAATACATATGTATAACAATATATAAACTACAAAATATACAAATACCTATTTAAGAAAAAAATTCTGTGTGAGATATAATAATCTTTAATTTACTTTCAAATAATTTTAAATTTGGAGCTGATTTAATTTGATTTGGTACATTTTTAAACAGTTAGAGCCTGTGGCATAATAAGTTTTTTTTGTGTAAATTACTTCTTACAAAATCAATGACAAAACTTTTCATGTAAGAAAAAAGGAATATACATAAAAGAGATATACATAAATAATATTTGCGTACGCGCTATGGGCAACTGCTGCGTTTCCTACTTTATAAACTCACATTAAAAACTAAATTTTTACATTAACACGAAACAAACAGCTGTGAGCTTGCTAGGGAACTACTAAAATATCCCAACAAGAGTACAGCAATGGACTACCTGGCAATGTCCAGAAGGAACCTACATTTTATAACGGGAATCCAGACTGGACACTATCCGTTAAGGAAACATCTACATGATATGAGATTAAGCGAAACACCTCTCTGTAGAGGTAGTGGACAAGAACATGAGACGGTTCAACATGTACTCTGTGACTGTTCTGCCGTTTCATAAATCAGAGAATCAATCCATTTTGGGAGAACGTTGGCCTACTTTGACGAATGTAAGGGAGATCCCTCTGGGCAGCATCACCACCTACTTCGGAAGATTAGGTTGGTTGGAGGCCTAGGCGAGAGTCGGCCTACAGGGAGGAAGTACAAGAGGCCCAATGGGGCTGGCCAAGTGCTGTAGTTCAATAGTTTTCATTTACTACCCTTAAGGCTAGTAACGATTGTCTACAATCTGTGTAGATCCTGATTGTTTTGCCCGTAGTTCGTGTACGGACAATCTCTTTTGCAGTTATGGTTATGCCCGTCAGTTTTGTTTGTACTATGGTGGTTCGCCCATCCATTTATATTGGATTTACAGACTTCCGGAGAAGATCTTCCACATCCTGCCCCATCATTCTTTTATGATCCGTCTGTGAAGATGTTGATCACACCTTCGCCAGCAGCCTTGTTCTCACTATTCGTCTGTATTGTGTAGGGTATTCAAAGACAAACCGGGGATAAATGCCATCAGTGCACGCCTGTAGAAAGAAGAGGCGCCTTTCTGACAGCCTCATTCCACGGGTGACTTCTGGTCTCTACACAGCCTACATTTGGTTGTATGCCAACGAATTTGAGGCGTAGGGTACCATTGTTGTCAGAGCCACTTCTTCTAGATTTATATCTAGTGGTGGCACAGCATTACCTTCATAGCTCTCGTTGGCTTGTTCACATAGCTCCAGTTAAGCTTAGGCAGGCAACTCTCTGCACTTGACTGAGCTTGACTTTAGCTATAGTCTGTTTGCTCTTAGGCCATCAAACGACAGCTACGTAGGTTATCATTGGTCATATGACGGCAGTGTATATCCACATGACCACTTTGGGTATCATTCCCCAGGTTTTCCCCACGGTCCTGTGACACTGCCCATAAGAAATGTAAGCCTTCTTTAGTCTTCTATCTATGTGAAGATTTCATGTTATCGAAGGTTACCCCACTTCTGATGCGAAACTTAGTGTTGTACCCAGGAAGGCAGGCGCCTTCAGTGATCCTAGTTTCCTTTTCCTTGCGAAGAGAACCATCTCCGTCTTCCTGAGCATCTCCCACGCTGATGTGTACAGCTCTCTTCGAGGTCATGTTGGATATCCAGCTTCCCATGATCGTAGGGACAGACATTCTTCTCCACTAGGGCCGCTGTAATTTTTGGAAAGGTGATCCTGTCGAACGCACCGTCTATGTCTATGAAGATATCTAGGGTGGACTCTTAATTGTCCAAGGATCTCTCAATCAGACTCGCGACTGCATGGAGGGCGGTATCGGTGGATCTTCCCAGGGTGTATGCGTGCTAGTTAAGATGTAAATGGCTGTCTTTTACTACAACATCCCTTATGTATCGTTCACATAACTTCTCCATCGTCTTGAGAAGGAACGAGATTAAGGTAATAGGTCTATAGGCTTTGGGGATGGTCTTTGGGATGAACACAACTTCACTTCCCTCCATGTCTCTGGAATATAAAGGTGTGCTAAGCATGCCCTAAATACTCCAACCAGGTGCGGCAGTAATTCATCCAGTCCCCATTGCAGTAGGACGGGATAGATACCGTCAATGCGACTTAAAAAGGCAGAAGCTCTGTATTGCCCTCTTATTCTGTCCCCTCTCACTATTTGGTTGGCCATTTGCCAATGCAAATCTGAGGGTTGGGTGTCGACTTCCTTTGGCCAATCTTTTCGTTCTGTTATCACAGATCCCGGAAGTGAGTCTCTATGATAACTCTAGGCTTTGACGAAAGTCGCTGGTTCAAGAACCATCACTCCTTTTTAGTAGGCAGGTAGATGTCATGGTCTTTGTTTTTGGCGAGGATTTTGCATAACCTAGCAGTCTGTGGGTAATCTTCGATTTCCTCACAGTAGATTCTCCGCGCATCTCTTTGTCCCTGTCTGACTAGTTTCTTAAACTGTATCAGATTGGTTTTGTATGATTCCCAATTGGGTTCTAGTCAGTTTTGCTTTGTTGAACGTAGTTCTAATCTTCTTCTTGAGGTCAATCAGACCTTGAGACCACCACTTGGTGGCCTCACTGGGCTGTTGTGAGCACCTCAAGGCCAGGATGTTTCAGAAGCTTATCTCGTGGCTGTTTGCAAGATATTGACATATTGCTCTAAGTCTCATAATTATTATATTTAAAAAAGTCTTTCGCGTTTTTTAAATAATGTTATATAGTTTACACTTATATGTATGTACTTGTGATAATATGTCAATTTGCTTTATTAAGTTTCAAAAAATATTTTAGGATGAATAATAATAGGTATTAATTTACACTCTACACATCATTTTCAAACATAAAGAAGATCAATTGTGCTCTACTTATTTATTACGTGCAGGTCAACTCACAGTTTAGGTATGCAGGTTTGCAGGTTTTCCTTTGTGGATTTTTCTATGTTTATTACCTAATACTTACTTTTGTTATGTTACATTTTATTCTAATTATTTGGTGAACAAATATTATTATTATTATTATTTGGTAAAATATTATTATTATTATATTAATAATAAGGGAGGAAAAGGTGCTGTACCAATTAAAAAAATCACCCGGTATACATAGGATGTCGTGTGCTACGTAGGAAACTGTGTTTAACCAAAGATGGCCGAAAACTGTGGTTTAGCCAACAAATAAAGATATTTTGTACGTGTGTGAACTTGCATTAACTCAAACTGAGAGCCAGATCCATTTAGTTATCTTGATGTTTGAACAGGCTATTTGCAATCTTAAACAATACTGTTATTAGAGAACATCTAGTTTTTCTCATATCCTACTTTTTATGGAATAACACCCCAATGGCGGCAGTGGTCTTATTAAAAACATTGATATACGGTTTTTAAAAACATTGGGGTCCAAAATGACGGAAAGGTCGTGACGCTAATGTTACACGGTACCCTGGCTGATAATTATAAAAGATAAACATGTATTGCATAAATCACGCTTATTTAACATTAACAGACCTTGTACTTTATTTGGATTGAAATGGTCGATGACAAATTGGACTGTTATACAAAATGTCATTTTGGTATTTTAAAATTTTTGTTAAAAGACAAAAGTGACAGGGAGGTATATAAACTATAATCATTATTATTTCACTTGAGGCAATTATATAATATATCGTCTAATAATTATAGCTCAGCTTATGAACAAAAGATTAACTTCTTGAAGAGATAAATCCGAAGATTATTATAATCATGCTACATGATACTGATGTCAATCACTCATCCAGTGTAGAAGAAAAATATATAATATCGGATATCGAAACCATAATTTTAATATTATAAACAGCATCGATAGCAACACCTGATAAGTATATAGCGAGTAGGATATTAAACTCCTTACAATTTATCTGGTAAATGAGGCATGGATGAATATTATCGAAAGGCAGAGCCGTAGTTAAATGAAACTTAAGTATATTTCCGCTGAGCTGGAATTAATTTTAAAATTATGTTAGCACTTATACATTTTTCCTTTTTATGCGTTTTTCTACCACGTATATCTTTTGATCAAACATTCTACAAATAAATAAATACATGTGAATCCCGTGTAGCTTGCCTCATGCTAGTTGGATTTTCTTCGAAATATTGTAGAATAACGTTTGATTAATCATTTGCATTCTTATTTTATCCAGTCGTTACCCGACCGATATTCCCAATAACCATACCACGAGAGTTAGGTAAAAAATACTTTAAAATATTGTCACGACCCCACTTAGCTTGTGAGAGAGGGAGATTGGGTAGCCAAAGTAGAAGACGAGTTTACAACAAATGTAATTTATTAACAAAATACCAACAACCAGTGTCACAGTATCAACAGACACAACAACAATAGTAACAAATTGGGGGGCTCTTACCAATATCACTGATGTGCTGAGATGCGTAGGATAAGGAGTCGCACTTGTTAACACTTAAGAATAATACTGTCTTAAGAATTCGACTGTCGCTCACGTTAATAAAATTCGTATTTATTATTTTACTACATGCTTATTTAGCAAGTTACTTATTGAGTACAAGTTTATATTTATTGTTTGTTTTTAATAATTCAATGTCAGGTCTCGTTCTTAATATTTGTTTATTAATATTGCAAAGTATATCAATTTAGAATTTGGAAAAATAATTTGTATCAATATGTAACGTACTAAAGCTGTTTTATAGTTTTCTCCTCAAATATGAATACTGCTTACGTAACACATTTCCCTCTTTTAGATAGAGCTAGCACACATTTCTCAACATAGAAAAAGTTTTCACTTACACTGAATCATTGTTTGTTGAGTGGATCGGAGGTGAAGTCGTTGAGGTAGCTGTAGCGGACACCTAGGTTGCTGACACTTGTAAACCATAAATAAACAAAACATTTGTTCGAAGGAAGTTAGCGCAGCTAGGACGGGAACACGTACTGCATTATAGCTGGGTAGCTAGCGTCGGGAACTGCAGCAGAAATTTTCGCCCTTGGCTGGCTATAAATGAATGGATTATCCCTACGGCCCTGCTAGAAATTCATTGTCATCACCATGTAGTGGTTGGGAAACGTTAATGTTTAGGTACCATGTTGCTTCTCTGTACATTAACAATGTCCTATATACTATGGAGATCCTACTACTAGACACTTCAAGTGTTGCTCTGCTCAGGATCCAACCCTTCTGGTTTTGCAGTGCCAACTACCACTATCTGGTTTGCGTGTGCCTCGGCCTCGTGCATTTTATTACATGAAAAAAAAAAAATACAGAAAACATTACAAAAGCATTATTACTAAGGAAAACATTTCTTTAAAACATTATTATATAAATATTTTTATCAAAGCATTATTATTATTATTATTGTTTATTTCCCAAAGAAGAAATATATGTACATCTAATTTTTTTATTATTATTTTACTAGAGACAAGTACGTAAAAATGAGAGAAGTTCTACTAAATTAATCAAAATATTTTTCTACTCCAATTTAATTTAACAAATTATGCAAGATATTTTCCTGCTTCCGAGTATATTTAAAGTTAGTTTTATCCTTTGGCATGAAATGTGACTTTTCTAGGACTTTTTCCTGTATAAACAACTTCCTATTCAAATGTGTACCCTTCTTACTAAATTTGAACTTATTGCATATAAAAAAAATTAACAGAACCCCATCTCACTTATGTACTAAAAATTTTAATTGATGGGGCTGACGTTCAGTTTCAGCGTGAAACCATCTTCCACGTCTTCCTCATCTGCCACGTTGTATCTCTTTGTGCAACAAACCTCACAAAATCAGTATACCTCATAATATTCACCATAATAAACCTCATAATTACTATTCATCATAATAAACTTCATAAAACATTTGCGTTTTTTGACGCAAAACCTCATTATATACTTGCATTTCTTTATGCAAAAACCTCATAATACTCCTCATTGTACACTTTTATACATAATTCTTGAAACGTTAGTTATTCCCTATGCATATACAAAAAATACATTCTTTAACACCTATTGTTTGGTACTGTGGTTCTTCTCTATGTTTTTTTTAAATAGTTAATCCTGCCTTCCTAACTTTTTAATTTAATTTATTATCTAATGTCCTTCCCATAAAATTTTTGTCCACAGAGCAATTCAACAAACAACGTATGCGACGTTGGCCACTGTCTTACTGTTGATGTAAATTACTTATAGGTTCAAAAAATTATTTAATTTTATATTGGAAACTAGGAAATTCTTTCCCATGGAAAATTACTAAAATTAACGAAGATTGAAAAATAAAAATTTTTCGATTACTTCCCCGCAATATATTTTACATTAGTGTTTCTTCTATTACTTGTTTATATTAACGAATGAAAAATTAATGAAACTAAAATAAGATTTATGACGTTACTATTGAAAAAGAAAAAATATCTAAAAAATGATTTAAACTAGTGCTTATCCCAATATTCCCCGACATCATGTGATATCAGTAAGATCACTCCCATACAAAGCTATTGTTAAAACATAATATTTTTAGTCGCAAACTCCTCTATAAAATCCTTATTTTACTATAAGGACCGTAACCAGACTGCAACCAACAGCTACTCTCCGGGCTATGTGCCCCGCCGAGCGCTGAATTACAAGTTACAAGCCTGGCGCATTAAGTGTAATAATTGCCTATTACCATCAAAACGCTAATGCTTCGATTGCAACAAACACCAGCTGAAAGACTGATCCTACTTAAAGGAGCTCTCTATTTTACATGTCGCTATTGTAAAAATACCGGGATGTACCAAATAGTCAAAGGATCCTCGTGCCGGTCGTCACATGCCTACCTTGCACTGACGAGAGCCAACAGCTCGAAACTGCAGTCTGCAAGTGGTGTGTGACGGCTGGCAAGAGAGCTCCTTTAAGTAGGATCAGTCTTGCGGCTGGTGTTGCAATCGAAGCATTAGCGTTTTGATGGTAATATGCAATTATTACACTTAACGCGCCAGGCTTGTAACTTGTAATTCAGCGCTCGGCGGGGCACATAGCCCGGAGAATAGCTGTTGGTTGCAGTCTGGTTACGGTTCTTATAGTAAAATAAGGATTTTATAGAGGAGTTTGCGACTAAAAATATTATGTTTTAATATTCCGCCCTCTAAAAGCACATTTGAAATATGCTAAGCCCAGTCAGGCTATTTAGTTTTCGATTGCAACAGGCACTGGACCGCTAGATGGCGCCTGCTGACTATTTTACATGTCGCTATTGTAAAAATACCGGGATGTACCAAGTGGTCAAAGGATCCTCGTGCCGGTCGTCACATGCCTACCTTGCACTGACGAGAGCCAACAGCTCGAAACTGCAGTCTGCAGGTGGTGTGTGACGGCTGGCAAGAGAGCTCCTTTAAGTAGGATCGGTCTTTCGGGTGGTGTTTGTTGCAATCCAAGCATTAGCGTTTTGATGGTAATATGCAATTATTACACTTAACGCGCCAGGCTTGTAACTTGTAATTCAGCGCTCGGCGGGGCACATAGCCCGGAGAGCAGCTGTTGGTTGCAGTCTGGTTACGGTCCTTACAGTAAAATAAGGATTTTATAGAGGAGTTTGCGACTAAAAATATTATGTTTTAATATACCGCCCTCTAAAAGCACATTTGAACTAAAATCTATTGTTCCTGCCTGTTGTACATATGACACTCCACAATTACTCTATTTGTTTTTTACCGACTACGATATAGTATATTGTTATGGTATTATATATTTATTTCTATATCCAAGTATATATATATTTATATTTAAAAACAGTTTAATACATGCATACTTTATAAACTACAATAAAAATATTCAATAATCAATTAACGCACAACATTTATATTTACCCATATAATGTATAGTGTATACGTCCAGAATTGAAACCGTATAAAAACTAAAAGCCGGAAAAAACAGCCGGCATCGCTTGCGGAGGTAAATAGAAATGCTTGTCATAAGAAAAACAATAAAGAGATGCCGACTGTTTTTGCCAGTTTTTAGTTTTTATACGGTTTCAATTCTGGTCGTATGCACTATATGCTACGATATATGTATACATGTAAAACAATTACAATATTTAATATACGACATACCATTCATAATAACTCAATATATTTTATTAAATATAAACATATCCTGGTCATGGTTTAGTTTCGCTACTATTATGCAGCGTCTGCAATGTTAATGATGCATCTAATTAGTTTTTTTGTTTGTCAGCAACGAAATAAAATAGTTTAGAAAGAAACCCTAGATATAAGTTATTCAATTAATTATCCTCTGGGAACCTCTTAGAACCACAAAAATTATATCCCATATATAAAAAAATTGAAAAATAAGACAATTAAATTCATTTGCTGACAACATGACCTCGTGCCTTACGCACAATAAACGAAATACAACAAAACGCAATTATTAGAAAATTTTATGTTTCGGGCCTATTATGACAGCCAAATCATATATTGTACAAATACATGCCCGGCGCATCCACCAAATGTCACAACCCCCCTTATAGTTCACTATTTGAGGATTTGTCGGTTAAATTATTCAAAAATTTTCCTCATTGGCCAACCACGTTTCCAACTAAATAAATAATTACATTTAATTCTGCAAAATTGAGTGTCTCGATGCCAATTATCCAAAATGTGAATTTTCTACATAGTAAGGTTTGTAAAAATCTTGTTTGTTTTTCTACTGTGTTGTATAGTCAGGTCAAGATTGTTGACAGATATCGTTTACTAAATAAGCTGGTCTGGAACAGATACTTAATTAAAAAGTAAAGAATTAACGGTTGTTAACTATTTTCAAAATGGCAAATTTGAACTTAGCCCGGAGAATACAGATCAATTGGATGGAATCTACGGTAGGTTCTTGATGAAACATATTCAATAGAATAATTATAAATAATCAAAAGAATAGTTACAATACGCACTTGGTTTATTGTTTCATTAGTTTTTTTCAAATTTCTCTGACATATGTTTCGGCCTTGCGACCATTATCAAAGAGTCTTAAAAACGTCTTAAAAAAGTTTTTAAGGCTCTTTGATAATGGTCGCAAGGCCGAAACATATGTCAGAGAAATCTGAACAAAACTAATGAAACAATAAACCAAGTGCATATTGTAACTATTCTTTTGAATATTTATAATTATTCTATTGAATACAGATTATTCGTATAATTGGTGATAATGCGGGTATAATGAGGGAAGCTGCTGTAGAATTCGATAGAAGAAATCCTTATCGTGAACCAATCCATTACACAACAGTCTTCAGGATAAGCAATATTGAATGCAACAGGTAAAGTTTCTTTAAAAAAAGAATCACGGCAGAGAAACGTAGAGACACATATAAATTCTACAATATTTCCAAGAAAATCTAACAACTAACTTGAGGCAGGACGGGATTTATATTTAAGTATACTAAAACTACTCACATGTTTGAAAAAAATAAAGTACTTCCTTTTAAACCAAAAATTATGCACACGTTAGAACAAGGTCAGGATGAACGGAGATTGGAATTCTGTTTAGTCTGTCAAGGAGAATATTTAAGTAACGAATTTTTTTTAAGAAATACTCTCTTCACAATTGAGGCGACATTTACTATTAATGGTGTGGTCTCTACTCAGAACTCTAGGTACTAGGCAACAGAGAACCCACACTGAATGATAAACTCAAAGAGTAAATATTCTCAAAAAGTTAATTTCTGGATTGGAATCTTCAATAATCGTTTAGTAACTAAATGAGGAAAAAAACAGACATGCTATTTTTCAACTAGATGGTGCTTCCATACATTATTCGGTGGTTGTACGTAAATGACTTAATGAACATTTTCCAAATAGTTTGGCCGCCATGTTTGTTAGATGTAACACCTTTAGATTTTTTGTGGGCAATTTTAAAAGAAAAAGTTTACCGCATGAGATGAGACCATAAAATATTGACGAATTAAGAGAAAGAATTGAACGAGAGTGCAGGGAAATAACACCAGATGTAACCAAGTATTTTTCGTTACGGAAATCTGCATAAGATTTAAGTTTAACTGAACTCTGTGTAATATTTTCTGTTCAACTAAAACCATATTCTACCGCCTTAAGCACACGCTAGTATCTTAGCAGGCAATATTTACTATTTGAACACCGGGATATATTTATAAACAGAATTATTGTTTATTATTTGATGTAATTAATTCAATAATTAGTTATCTGTGGCCGATTAATTTCGTTTCTTTTTCGTAGCTGGTTAGAATAATTATTTGAAACCGATTCCATACATTAAAAAAGTCAGAATACTTTATTTATACTAACCAACGCACGTAACAATAATTTACCAGTAGTTTAATAACTTAATATAGCCGTCCTCGCTGGCTTGTATTCAATACAGTGGGCCATGCGCCATACTAAAGCACGTGGGATTCCTCGCGATACCCTGAGTGGGAATCTGGCTATAAAACCACAGTAGAGAATAGACCACACTATTACGCCCTTCAGGCCTGAATCTGAAAAGAGCCATTTGTTTTTTATTATTTCAAAGATTCGATTGCTTAAAAGATGCCACCACACCACAATCAGTCACTAACACACACCCTAACATTAAATTATACTAATATAAAACAACCATTCACACACATGCCACCACAATCATACACTACAGCATGCTATTATCAGGCAGCTTCGAGCACGCTATTAAACAACTAACTCAACCCGTGGCAACCACCTTTTGGTGGAAAGCCATATGTATCCCCTAGAGCTACAAGGTCAATAGGACATTTTTTATTCAGACTTTAACGACAAATTTTTATTTCCAAACTTTTTTCTCTTCCAACGATCCAACGAACGGTTTACAAGATAAAATTGAAAAACCAGTGTTAAGTCCCCGTCAGGGGTGGTTGTTTGCAAAAAAGAGACTTTCCGTTCCTGAATGGGGTGAGAACTTTTCGAGTATCTATTTCTATTCCTATCGAGAGTACGCATCTCAAATATTATTTCTTTATAAATCATTTCTTCTATTTAGTGTTTTTTAATTTAATTTGCGTGTACTATTAATATTCAGTGAAATTTAGTTATTTACAAGACAAATTCATGCGCGGTCTGCAATTATAGATATATCTATTTCTAGTTATGTTGCTATGCAGTTTTACTTTAAATATTAGTATCAACAACTATTCCTAATCTTCGCATTATGCTATAAATGATCAAAGAATAATTCAGCAACCTACCTATATATGGGCGTTTTAAATACCAAAAAGGCAATCAGACACAGCGCATAAATTATTTCTAAAAATACACACATTCCGCCGGGTACCGGGTACTCCTGGTAGTCACATAATAGCCAACAATTTGCATCTAAAACATTGTCTTATTTTCAGCATACAAACCGTGTAATTTACAACCTCTTTACATGTAAAGATAATCCGGTAATGATGGCGTTAGGCCTAACACCTCTGTTGCCCCCGAGGAAGTCGATGCATGCAAGAGGTTATATTTTTCTTTAGTGAATGGATTTTGATGTGATTTGTTAACAAGCGCTATAATGTACAGAGGGATTCACAATTTTAGAATTACTATAATGATGGTCGCGATCTTTCCAAATTTATTTGCTTGTGTAAGAGTTTCTTTTTACATATCAGCAAAAATTATAATTTATTTATTTGCTATGTCTGTGCAAACTTATGATTCTAGTTATTTATCGCTCATTATCAAGTTGTCAAATTGGATATATTGTTATAGGCTATTGATTATGTCATAAGAAACAGGGAAATAAGGACTAAGACATTCAAGGCTTTTTATTGCATAAATCGTTCAATTGGTCATTTAATATGAAAAAACCGCAAACTGTTATTTAGATGGTGCAAATTGGAGATTTGGGGTGAAAATGCAACCTTTTCCGTTTTCTAAATATAACTCGAAAACGAAGCAAAATTCAGGTATAATTGATAGGAAACTTTTTGTAGAGAATCAAATTTCCCATCGAAATAGCTTATTTAAAAAAATAAAAACAATTCTTGTGCGATAAGTATCCAAAAAAACAGTAGAGCAGAGATAGGTATAGACATTGCTTTTTAAAGGAAATTTCATGCAAAATTTCCTAGTTCCAGAGTTAAGAGTACTTCTCCCAGATGGTGACAACCGTAGTGCAATTGATAGAAATATTTGGTATCAGCAGGACGGAGCAACACCACATTTTACATTGGAAGTAACAGCTTATCCACTGAGGGAAATATGAGGCTTGAAATAAGTAAGAAGCCTTAGTTTCTTCAATTTAGTAAATATTTTTTATCTTTTATTATATTTAATACAGACAAATAATTATTTCAAAAAGTTTTGTTCCGACAAGAATATACCAAATATTCAATTAATTGACAAAACTAAATGATTTATTTCCGCCGTATTTGTTCTTCCTAAGTAAATTACTATACAAAAATGATAGATTTAGTTGAGAGAAAGATATTTGCTTCTCCCAAAATCTATAGCAATATTACATTTATTTCCTAGAAATAAATATATCAGCAAAGAGTTAATCATAATACGTGAAGAAAATATTTAGTTCTGTATAGTAAATATTTACTACTCATTAATAAATTTACTTATGAAAACTAAATGTTCAAATGTCGCCCTCTGCCGTCGAAAAATTATACTGTGTACTTTATCGTTTTCGTTATAGACGCCATTAAGTGATCCCAGTTTTCTTCGCGATTCGTGGTGTTTTTAGTCAGTTTACGGTGATTATTTTTGAGAATGAATAATAGTGATTGAATTGAGTGGATTTAATGTAATATTGAGGCCTTGGATGCATCCAGCAAATCTTTAATGGTATGAACTAGTCTAGCTCGACTATTTGTGAGGTCGCCATTGTATTCATTCTACTATTAGTAAAAGTAAAGTTATCATGCACGTGCATTATTAAATTTTCTATATTATATGTGCATTATATCATATCTGATTGTCCTAGAATGCGAATATTCATAATTTTATTTATGATGATAAGTACGTTTACGAAAATCGGCCTACTTTGGTAAATTCTATCGCAGCCTTGGGGCACAATGGAGTGTACTAAAAAAGTTAAAAGTGCTATGTGTGCGTGTACATTTTAGATAACCTGAGTCTACTTATGTGAATATAAACTTTCTTGTTCTGTAATTTTTTAAATGCAGATATTTTACAATAAAACATTGTAATATAGTATATTGTTTTATTTGTTTGTTTAATGCTTTATTTTAGTATTATTAAATCCAAAAATTTACTCGGTACTTATTGTATATTAATTTCATTTTCTAACGTCGTGCTATATTTAATTGATTTAAATAAACCGTGAAAGTCATCCTGATTGAGTATAGTGCATTAAAATACAGATATTACATTTATTAACATTAGAAGCATATAGAGAGGGTGAAAAATAAAGAATATATAAAAAAATGTATAAACCTTTTTTAAGATCAAACACGTTATGATATTCAAATCAATAAATTCATATTTTCTTCCAATTGATTTAAATATTTGTAAAAGAAGTGGTTTAAATATTCCAAGATGAACTTTTATATATACATCAGGTATGTAGAAATGTAAATCCTTATTTTTAAGGTAGCAATATTTGTTTATCGCATATATAGTGTGCTTCCGGTTTGTGCGTCGAAGAAGATTGTTTTATTTTAATGTTTGAAAAAAATGAGAATGCAGAAGAAAAGGTTTTATTTATTGAAAGGTAAAGAGTCGCATAATGAAAAGCAGAATTACGTATCCAAAAAAAAATTAAGAAATGTCTAGCTAGATTACACTATACCATTCATTTTTCGTTTACGACCAAATGCCAAATATATGTATATATTGGAATGGCAAGACGTAGTTAAATACAAAAGTTCGTAGATATGCAAAATTTAAAAAAATATAGAATATTTAAATTTTTGTTAATATATCTGATTTCAAAATTTTATATAGATGCGACCGTATATTGCAACTTATTTGACATTTTGCTTTTAAACACAAGTCAAACTAGTTTGGTTGCTTTCTGTTTCAGTAAATATTAAAACATTTTTCCCCAGTTATTTTTTCAATTGTTGAAATTAACGCAATTTTTCATGTCCGACGGATAACCCGGGGACACACTGTATATTAACATAAAACAAATATTTCTATATTGCAACTAAATTGAAAATTACACATTTATTAACCACAAGTAAGCATATTTACTAGCAACAAATTTAGAGAATACTTAGTAAAAATGATTTTTGTTAACAAAGAAATATTTTTTTATTACGCATAAATTGAAAGGCAAATTCATTTACATAAAACAAACTTTGTTAATTACGAATAAAAATAAATCAATGAAACTTTTGTAAGAAGCTTTGTTTAAGAGAAATAAATCTTTATTTCTCAGAACTATATATTTTTTACTCGTGAGTATTTGAATTTATTTGACAATACTAAATATTTAGTTTTCATTTTTAAATAAATGCTTTAGTATCATCAACTAAATGTTTAATCGGCCAAATACGAATAAATCATTTAGTTGGGGTAATAAAATTTATTTATCTCAATTAAATCATTCTCCCAGTGATCTCTATCAAGTTCTTCCCAATATGTCGCGGTAAAATTTAGTGGCCAGCTCGTTCTCCCGATTTAACCCCACTTGACTATTTTTATGGGGTTGCTTAAAATCGAAAGTCTACTTCAACAGACCAAATAACGTCGTTGATTTAAAAGACAAGAAATTAGTGGAATCTGCCTGGAAACGATACAATGTGTTTTAGGAGAACTTCAGCAACGCCTCCATTATTGTCAAGAAGCTACAGGCGCCCAGTTTGAATATTTGATTTAAACTGTTTCATGTTTTTTTGTTTACTTACAGTAGCATTAAAAATGTAATAATTTCAAAAAATTAAAGAAATTCTAAAAATCTTATAATGCTGGATAGACAATTCAAAACCCTTTCAAATGAACATATACCCACCCTCGTTCCATTTAAAATTTTTAAAAAGGTAGCTGTCACTCCATGGGGTTGAATGGGGAGGTGTAAAATTATTCTCAAGAAAATTTCATTTTAGAATTAAGAATTGACGTGTTTTAGGATTTTACTCATAAATTGTTAATTACGTAAAAAATGAATTTATACGTTACTTATGGATCTCATTCTAGAAAATGTAAAATATTTAGGTCTAATAACTGAGAAAGTCTCTCAAATTCCGTTTCAGATTAATATAACAACAATTTTTAAACTTTCTCAACAATTGTCGAAAGTTATTGTTTAATGCTAGAGGAGAAATATTTCTCAAATCGCAGTAGGCCAAACTGGATGAAATTTTGAAACTAGATTTAAGGAGCACACTTTTTATCATTTTAATATAAAGTTAACATCATTAAAAGAGAAAAATGTAGAGAAATGCAGTCAACTATGATTTAATCAAGTTATATGTATCCACCTATTTTGTAAAAAAGCTACGACTATAGGTAATTCTAAAGAAATTAGCCTAATTTGCTTCCATCAAATTTCCTGTTGACAGTTGCACATATGGTTGTAAATGACAATGCACCGAGGAGCGTGTACAGGAATAATAAGAATGTTAACAATGCTTTTTCTGGTGTGTCATGCTTGGCTATTCGGTCTGCCTAAGAGAATCCAGGTTAGCGCCCTTTATACGCCTCGCCCACAGCCCGCTGGACGTGCATTAGCTTATTCTCGCTTCACTTCATTTGTTTTGCTGCTGTCTTCGGGTTTCGAACGCACGCCAAACATAAATTAAAGCACTTTCCTCGCCGATATCGCAGTAGGCCTGGGAGATAAAGATAAGCCCGGATTTTTGCATTAATTATCCTCCTCGGGCATCCTAAAAATACTCGAGGGAGCTTAAATTGTTATGTGGGAACGTAATTGCGGCGGGATGTTGATCTCGGCACTCGGAATCTGGAATTTAGTGGCAATCATAAATATGCACAAACCGTTTTATACGATACTTATGTGTGAGAGAGCCACATCAATCTAAATGGATTTTTATACAATGTGTGCGTGAAAATTACAAAAATAAACGTTTTAGCAAAATTAAATTACATTATCCGCCAGTTAATTGGAGTTCTTATGTAATTGCGGAATTACATACTTCGTAGTTTTTGAAAGTTAATTTTTCAAGTATAGCTATGTTTGTAATTATAATTATCTCCTGATGATGCCATCTTTGTTGGCGAAATGCGCCACTAAAGACCATGCAGTATTTTTGTTTTTATAAACTCTTATCAAAGCTGCAGTAGTCATCGTATTTCAGACTTTTGTTTGTTTAGTTATTGCGCTTATAAGAAACCTGACGAACGAACAGACAGATGAATGGACGTACGAACGGACAGACATACAAACAGGGTGGCAGAACGAATTTGTTACGAGCATAAATTTGCAGTTCTTGAAGAGAATTTTACACGATTTTTGCCAAAGACATAAATAACTTTAGGGTAGGTCTTTATCAAAATTGAAGATTTTCGAACTAAATGTGTATTTTAATGCCGAACCGCTAATTGGTTATGCCATTGATCAGGCCTAAAGTACCATGTACCGAATACATGCGGATTTATCATAGCCTAAACGTTTACCCCAATTTGTTGCGTTGGAAGAATTTCAAAAATTAATAATAAATAGATATTTTGATAGACAGGCACATGAGTCCTATTGTCGAATCATAAAATTCATAAATATAATTGAATTAAATAATATTTAAGCCACTACTATGCACAAATACATCAATGACAGCATAAAAACACGCCAGGGGCCTTCCACGACGTTCAATACTCCAGCCGTCCTGCCGTCTAGATTCCCGTCCGGTTCGGCTCGTCGCATCGGTCCCAACACTAAATCAAGCCAGAGGTCGTCCACAACGTTCAATACTCCAGCCGCCCTGACGTCCAGAGCCCCGTCCGACCCGACGTCTATATATATGCAGCAAGGTTTCTGCAGCGGCAGTTCTTCCGCAGTTCTCGTCGCTACAACATCAACTACAACCATCAGTCCAGTGAAAGTAGATCAACAAGAAGCAACCAGTCCGGCCTACCAGTGTCTACTCGACGAACAAATCCTCAACACGACGCTTTGTTTGCCGCCAGCGCACGATCCAAGGCTCTGTTGATGTGGAGAAAAGTACGAACAGCGTACAGCGACAGTCGCGACTTATAAACGTTTCATCAGTGCATAGTAGTGCGGGGAAAATTAAAAAATCAGTATTAACTCAGTACAGTTAGGGCCTAAATAATTAAACAAATACCATTTTTGACAGTACGAACGCCGTTCGAGCTGCTTTTAGTTATTTTTAGTTACTTAACCTGATTGCAACTAAGGGTATTAACAATCAAAATAAAAATAGTCAACATCTCGGGAAGCTTGGCGCTGTAATCAGTCAGTCTGAGCTCTCCCGCTATCGTAGAAGCCACTAGAAGTCTCGAGAACTCTGACGTCATAAGCAACAACATCCTACAATTGGAGTCTCATGCCATATCTATAAAAATCGACCCTGAGAGCCATAGTTCGTCCTCACCAGCTTGTCGGAATTTTTAACTAGACTATTGGCGCCCTCTATCAATCAAAAAACGTAGTCTCAACCCCCATTCACGACAACAGTCCCAAAGTTGCCATATCATACAATTTTAAAGTTCATCTCTTTGTGCATTCTGTAATATACAATGTGTTTAGTTTGATATAGTATGATCAATATGGTTTTATGAAAGATAGGTCCACAGTGATTAATCTTGTGCGTAAGGCCCAGTTCCTAAGTGATAAATTTGGCCAACGAACCATAGACACCACAGAAATTAGACAACAACACACAAAGCAAAAGTGATGTTATATGCACCGATTTTATTAAAGATTTCGATTGACTACGATTTAACTACGGCATTCTATTGAATAAATTGAATTCTGTTGGAGTACCTAATTTTCTTTTTCAGCTTTCTCTTTTTCCGTGTTCTATTCTTTCTTAAAATAAGACATCAGTGGTTACAATTCGGAGATGCTTCTACAATTGTCTGGATACCCTAGGGTTCTACTCTTGGTCCTCTCCTTTTCATCATGCCCATTAATGATATCTTGCCAGACTTACAGGGCCACTATCTGATTTTCGCACATCTTAAATTATTGGAATAATTATAAATGTTCAAAAGAACAGTTACAATACGCACTTGGTTTATTGTTTCATTAGTTTTGTTCAGATTTCTCTGACATATGTTTCGGCTTTGCGACCATTATCCAAGAGTCTTAAAAACTGACCTGAAAGTAGTGGTTCACAGTATATATCTTAGAAATCTTCTACCTACTTAGAGGGGGATAATAACTTGATTTGCTGTTTCTTTAAATTTAACAATACAGGCCGGTACTACGAACTTAATTTTAATTTTATTACTGTGTCTAGTACAGGGTTGCTCATAAATTCTGTTTGTCCGTAAATAAATATGTGACGCTGGAATTTCTTATGTCTTATTTTGAAACTTATACTTTCAGAAATAAATGCTTAAAATTTCAAAATGAAATAATTAAAACTGTCGGAGATATCGCGAAATAGATGTGAAAAAGTATGACATTTTTTTTCTTTCATTTTTCACAAAAATACGATTTTACACATAGACGCCCCATTTTTTTTGCAAAAATTATATTAGATCCGAAAACATTAGAACTGCGTGGTCACTTACACCTAATTTTAAGCAACTTTCTGGGGGTGTCCCGCTCGTCTATAATGGTGGTGTGGAAGAACGTGTTTAGAAACATCACCATTTTGTGTATATATAACTTGTATATTATGTATTACATAGTTTACTTTCATCTAGAATTAATTTAAGGTATTTAAATTATGGGACCAAGCAGCGAATTTTCGTTATTAATACGCTAATACCTTAATATGTTCGTCCCAACTCATATGACAGTCTGTTATTATGCCTAGCTATTTCATGGTTTTAACTATTTTTAATTTTATTTCACATTTATTTATTATAACCAGGGAATCAAATTTTGGGAGACCTGGACCAGTGCTGGCAAAGTGTAAGACAAATTTTTTTTTTTGTAATTTACTGTCAACAGCTTATCATTAAAATATTTCATAATTTCTAATGTCTCACGTTCAATTTTATTTTTTAGAGTCTCCCAGTCATTACCTTCAAAAGATATAGCCGTGTCATCGGCATATCAAATAATTCATTAACGTATATTATGAAGAGTAACGGCCCGAGGACTGTACCCTGAGGAATACGCACTTGCCTGTTTTAAAATCACTGTAACTGTCCCCAATCTTTACGCAGTGAGGTCTTTTATATAGGTAACTTTGCAGTAATGTATTTGCGGGACCACGAATTCCAACATCATTTAGAGTAGCTAACAACTCTGGATGACTTACCACGTTAAAAGCTTTTGATACATCAACGAAGACGCATAGAGACTTTTTGTTGCATCTAAAGAGTTGTGTATATGTGTGTTGTCAAGTTAGCTATTGCATCATCCGTCGACCTAGCCCCTCGGAATCCATGTTGATTATTTGATAGTATATTGAATTTGAAAGCACTAATCTCTCTTTTAGAATTTTTTCGTATATTTTCGTAAGACTCGAGAGTAAAGAAATTGGTCGGTATTTATTAAGATCTTCCTTGTCATCGGATTTATATAAAGGTTTTATAACAGCTACTTTGAATGATTGGGGGAATTTTTTTTATGTTGGATGTGTGTTTTTAAATAAATAATAAAGTAATTAACTTTAGGAGCACTTTATGAAAATATATATTCAACTATTTCAAGTCATTGTTACAAAGCCTAAAACAAAAACTTGCTGAACGGAGGAGCGATTTCTTTTCCTTCCCTTGGCGTTTCGGAGCACTTCGTATAATTAAACAAAGTAGTTCCCAATTTGTTCACAAACGTCGAACATAAATCGTAAAAATACCGACGAAAAATTTTTACGAAGTAAATCACCCCATAAAAGAATCGACAAGACATTCCTAACAGTGTATTCAGAAGGGGCTCCAGAAAAACTAAAGCGTTTATTAATACCAAGGGACGTTCACTTCATAAGAAAATTTAGAATGCTTTGAAACTTTTATGCTTTATATGCATAAAGAAGTTATAAATACATCTCCGGTGAAAAGGGAGACAGTGGCGCCACTGAATTGTTAGAGAAGCCCCAAATAATTAACTTAATTTAAAAGGATTCCGTTTAATGCCCTTACAGACAGTTGAGGCTTAAAAATCTATTCGGGCTTTAAGTAATGATTAAGGGTAATTAAAACACTAATTAAATATATTATAAATTTTGTACATTTCTAGGAAAATAATTATAAACTAATTAATGACTGAAAGTAAGAAGTTTAACAATTAGTTTCATTTACAACTGAGTTATACAAGCTCGTCCAAAATTGTCTCCAGATATTTTTGCGGCTTATAATATATCCAAAGATAATGATAATCTTTTATATAATAGCCCAGTCAGTATTTGTTTTGGGTTGGGTGAACCGGATAGTATGGTAGATTTCTTGCTTAATCACTCCTAAAGTTATAAGAAATGATAATTGGAATAATAATAATAATAATAATAATAATTCCGGGTCCCGTAGTGAGATGTATTGAAGAACTGATGCCGCTCTGGAGGACTCGCTTTACCATAACATCGGGTAACGATAGAGTCCAAACAGAGTCGGTAACATTTAGAAGAGGAGTATTTCAGGGAGAGTCCCTCAGCCCCCTTCTGTTTTGCATCTCACTACTGCCATTATCCGTCTTGCTCCGGAAAACCCGTGGCTACAACTGCGGTACCCCCGGTGACATGAGGCATAAGGTCACTCATCAATTTTATATGGATGACCTTAAACTTTATGCCTCTGGAGAGAGGGATTTCCAACAGTCCCTTAGGGTGGTACAGGAAGGAGTACACGCAGGCTGTCGGTATGCAGTTCGGGTTGGACAAATGCGCACTGATCAATCTCAAGAGAGGACGATGCGGTGACTACGGAGAGGACGCGCAGCTCGTGGACGGAAGCATCTTACACCATCTAGATGCCGGAGAGTCGTACACTTACTTGGGTGTCGAGCAACGCTCCACCCAAGAAGTGAGTGTAGTGAAAAACGCTCTCCGCGGCAAGTATGAGCACCTACTCCGACAGATCTAGTCTTCAGAACTGTCGGGGAAGAACAAGGTGTCTGCTACAAATATGCTTGCCGTTCCGATCCTTCTCTACTCTTTCGGAGTAGTGAAATGGACTAGAGAAGAGCTGCGTCAACTCAATATAGTAACCCGCAAGAAGATACATCTCAATAAGAGCTTGCATCCTAAATCGTCCGTTCCACGGTTATATCTCCCATGACATCGGGGAGGCCGTGGACTCTTGAGTTTGGAGAGTTTCCATAGCAAGATGGTTCTGGATGGAGCATGTAAGGTCATCAGGAGTTCGGATCCCCTCCTCTGCATGGTCCGAGACCAT
The DNA here is from genome assembly GCA_963675555.1 of Leptura quadrifasciata. Lineage (NCBI taxonomy): Eukaryota > Metazoa > Arthropoda > Insecta > Coleoptera > Cerambycidae > Leptura > Leptura quadrifasciata. The sequence continues at coordinate 83,626,008 of OY776679.1, read as the reverse complement.
GAAAATGCAGAGGTAGGAGCTTTTCTCTTTAAGGCAGCACGGAGAGCAACCGATGAACCTGGTCTCATCTTCGACGTCGAGCGGGTAAACCCCGACTCTGTCACCGAGTTGGAACCCGTTCGACTAAAAGCCCACATTAGAGCTGCAGAACACAACATCCTTCTGTAGCTCCATAAGGATAAGCCATTGCACGGAGTCTTCTATAAAAATATAGAAGACCTCGGCTTATCCGAAAGGCTGACCTTCGCCTTCTTAAGGTCAGCTGGGCTGAAGTCTGAGACCGAGGGATTCATAATGGCTTGCCAAAAGATGGTGTATTTAACACCCTCGTCTATCGACGTCGTGTCATGGGTATGGAGGTTCCTGATGTCAGCTGCAGGACCTGCCGCAGGGTACCGGAGACTGTAATGCACTTACTGTCGGCTTGCCCGACATACGCAGTCTCGGACTATATTCACAGACACGACGCAGCATTACGAGTGCTTTACTATTATCTAAGGCACTCGTATGGGATATACGAAACACCAGTGCTGCCTTACGCTCCTGGGGATATTGAGTTCGTTGTGGGGAATGAGAAGTGCCTAATTTATTGGAACTACTCGTTTCCCACCGTCAGGCAAATACAAGCCAACAAGCCTGACATAGTACTCCTCGACCACCAACTCAAGACAATGTATGTCGTGGAATTCTCAGCCCCCGCTGAGAGCAACATTGTCTTGAAAGAGGATAAAAAATGGACAAAATATCGAGATTTGCTCTTCGAACTCCGCAGGCTTTATCCGGGCCATTCTGTCAAAATAGTGGTACTGATTATAGGAGCCCTCGGTGGAATGAGACAGACGCTGCTTTCGGAACTAAAGATCATACCGGCATGCCGAGATTCGGCAGAGATCTTAGCCGGCAGAATGCAGAAGGCTGTCATCCTCGGTTCATTACGTCTACTCAGGGCACACGATTCGCGGACCCGGTAGTCACTCACCCCACGGGCGTGGGGAGTGGCTATTGGTATTACCAGCTCCCCTCTGTGAGGGTCGGAGCCACAGAGTTGGGTGACTGGTTTTTGTAAAAATAATAATAATAATCGTGGAAAAAAGTATGACCTAATGAAACAACAATGATATAAACAACAAGTAAAAACACTAAATATAAATCTAATAGTAAAATATCACTCATTACAATATGAGAAGAATCTCTTTAATATATAATGTATTTGTTATACAACTCATTATTCTAGGAAATGATATATATATATATATATATATATATATATATATATATACATTACCCATAGACACACATATACATACAAATGTAAGACTAGTAAATGTTAACCATATTAATATATTGTTACACAATCCGAGACATTTTCTGATTAATTATTTTTAAGATCAATTTGTTCGTGGATTTCTATTCTTGATGATTCAGATATATGTTTTTACAATACTTTTTGAAGAGAGTAGATATTTTGCTTTTTTCATGTTTTCAGGTAGATTCGAAAAAATTTTTGGAGCTAGATATGCATAATTTCTTTGACTTATTGACTTTTTCATGAATTGAACAGTATACTGTTCGCGATTTTTTCTCGTGAAATAACTGTGATGTATAGGTGAAAGAGTATTTTTATTTTTATATTGGTATACACAAATCGCGTAATAGAACAGCTGTCTGGTATCAAATAAATGGCTTTCAGCGTATAAATCGTTTGTCGGGTAATTTATATCTTTACAGAACATAATTTTTAAAATCCTTTTTTGTGAAATCTCTAATTTGTTTAAGATAGTTTTGTTAATCCCTCCCAACTAAGTATGCCATAAATTAAATGTGATTCAACTAATGCATGGTATACTGTTGGTAGGCTGGTTTGAGGCACTATATCATGTAAATATTTGATACAAGGTATAAATACATCTTAGTTTTTTTACCAAATATTCTATATGCGTATCCCATTTTAAATGATGATCGATGTATATGCCTAAGTATTTTATTGTATTAGTTCTGTTTATTTCAGTAGTCGAATTCATATCGGAGATTAATAAACTGTTGTAATTTGGTAACCCTGATTGTATGAAGCGACAGGTAGAATAAAGGTTTTTTTGCCAATTTAATGTAAGTATTTTATTATTGAATCATTTCTTTAGCAATGCGAAGTCAGATTCTACTTTCCCTTTTAGCTCAGTCCATGATTTATCCTCATAGTAAACTACAGTGTCGTCAGCAAATGTAATTATTTCACCCAGGGTGCTTTGTAAGAATAAATCATTTATGTGTATGATAAACAGCAATGGTCCCAGAACCGTACCTTGGGGTACTCCATATTCAGGCGTTTTGATTTGACTTCTTGTTCCCTCTGTATCAACACACTGCTTTCTATCATACACATAACTAATAAATAGTTTTATAGTCTAGTATACTTTAACTTGGCGTGTGTATGTATGAGTTAATATTTCCGTACGATTTCATTTTCTCTTGTACACAAAGATCCAGAAATATTGTCCACGTAGACAATGTTTCTGGACTATTGCTTTAACTTTGTGTACATTATAGGAGAAAATGAAATCGTACGGAAATATTAACTCATACATACACACGCCAAGTTAAAGTATACTAGACTATAGTTCCCTTCCTCTTATACCTATGCCTTCAAGTGATTCCATTAATCGACTTATAGACGATTTACCTCTTGCATTACGTCAAACACTGTGGTTTATACAGGATGGTGCGCTACCTCATTATTCTTAAGAGGTTCGAGAATAGCTACACTCAACATTTAGAAATCGATGGATTGGAGGGGGCGAGAAGCCACAATTAAATGGCCCCCTCGGTTCCCAGATATGAATCCATTAAACTTTTACTTTTGAAACATTTGAAAAATGTTGTTTACTCGAAACCTATCCCTAACGTCGAAGTTTTAAGACAGCGAGAATTTTTAATGCTGCCAATGAAGTTCGAAACTCTCCACATGTTTTAAACAGCTTGTCTGGCAATTTTTGGAACGGTTGCAACGTGTATTCAAGTTGGAGGTCGTCATTTTGAATAAATACTTTAATATCTAAAAACCACAATCGTTGTCTTCATGTTTAAGTTTTTTCACTGTTTAAATTCATCTTTTGTGTATTTTGTGTCAGTTTTTTAGTTTACTAATAAATTTGCTTTTAAATACTTTCGTCTTTAATTTGTAATGTCTCATGCAATTTATAAGTACCAAATGATCATATCAGCACGTAATATTGTCAAATTATAATTTGACATCAGTTTTTAGTATTTTGCACCAATATAATTATGCTCATCGCTTTTGATTGATCACTTAAGCAGATGTAATTTAATTTTTTTCTCAAAAATAGTTGATTTTACGAAGTTTGTTCAAGAGATAAAAAAGTTTCCAAATTAATTGTAATATTTAGTTATATTTTTTAATTGACAAAAAATAACATGCAGAAAGATATTTACAGAATATCAAGATAATAACATATAATTTCATCCCTTTGTGTGCTAGGTGGATGAAATGATTTCGTTAGATGCCTTTTGATTAGAAACCGAGATGTGTCAAATTTCGTCTTTTTCCTATTACGTTATTTCAGATAGAAATTAAAAACTGTTTTTTGGCACACTCCTTTGAGGGGGTGAGCTCGACAGGAAAGGGTTGTTTTGAAAAATTTTATACAAAGAACCCGTCATAATTTTCGTCAGTTAAATTTTTTGCACATTATTACGGGACACCCTGTATAATTTGAAGCTATTTAAGTTTAGTGATGGCAAATTTACGGTTACTATTATATAACCAAAAATGTTTATTGGTAACTAAACTATATTATTGCCCAATAAGTCTCTTATTATTGTAATATGTTCCTATAAACAACAATTATTAAAGAAAATATCGAGTAGAAAAGACCTACATACACATTACACCTATCCTGCATACCCATTTTATTTTACCTGGCATATCTACTTCCTTCCTTCCTTCCACAGAAGTTGTTTAAAATTAAATTGTCAACAAATACAACTTCCGTTTCCTGCAATAAAGCGCAAAAATAACTTCTTAAATACATATTTAGCGCAGGTAATTCTATAACTCATATGACTTATGATTCAAAATAATTTCCATATCTACAGACTGATTAACACTTCCTAATTAAATAACGTAACATTCTATAACTTGAATAGGGAGGGGTTATTAATTATTATTATTTGTATTCACTAATTGACACGAACCGGATTTGTATCACGGCGACATACTTATTAATCACGAGAGAATTCTAATCGCTTTTCCTGGAGAAAAATACTTGTAATTTCAGGAAAACTATTTGTTTCGTGTTTGGGTTTTACGTGGACTTATCCTGTATCGTGAGTGGACTGTAATTTTAATAGCTTTTCGAATAAATCTACCCCAAACACAATATTTTGTTTGGTTGTTTGTTATTTAGTATAAAAATACAAAATTGTATTTTTCGTTTATGACAATTTATTTTTTTTTCTTACAAGTTGACACACGCCACCTTATATTTGTGCTTAAGGTGATGCGTTTATATATGAATATATAGAAACAGGAGCATACAATGAATAAATAAAAACAGGAGCTCAACATGCCGCCACCCTTGAAAGGATGCAGGTCTTTCAACAAAATGTACTCATACATTATTAGAAAAATTGAAACTAAATAGTTGATTTATGAAATTAATTAAACTAATACTAGTAGTCGAACAACAAATTGTCCTTCGTTAAAGTTAGTCAATCGGTAACCCACACACTTTGGCGGTTGCGCGTTTAACAACACCATGAGGGGTCTTGACACTAACAACCCGAACTATATTGTCTTTGCCTGGATGTAGAGCTACGATGCGCCCCAAATGCCATGACTGAGGTGGTCTGTTTTCTTCTTTCAGTATGACAAGGGAGCCAAGCAATTCTGGAATTTGCTTTTCAAATTTCCATTTGGAACGCTGCTGAAGACAATGTAAATAGCCCCTGGACCAACGCTGCCATATATCTTGGACAATCTTTTGGAGATGCCTATATCGAGATAGATGACTAATCTTGCTATCAATGAGATTTTCTTGGGGTACTGCATTTAGTGCTGTTCCAATTAAGAAATGCCCAGGGGTCAATGGTTCTAGATCATTTGGATCTGATGATAGAGAATGCAGCGGCCGGGAATTCATTACTGCCTCAATTTGGGTTAACAGTGTATAGAATTCTTCAAATGTAAGATTTGCATTTGCTGATACACGTTTTATATGATATTTAGCTGACTTTACAGCTGCCTCCCACAGTCCTCCGAAATGAGGAGAACGTGCGGGAATGAAGTTCCAAGAAATTTTATTTTCATTTAAATAATTATGAAATTTATCCGTTTTCTGAATTTGAAAAATTCGCTGAAATTCATTATCAGCACCTACAAAATTTGTTGCGTTGTCGGAGTAAATTTGCTGACACAGGCCGCGTCTTGATACAAAACGTTTTAAGGCATTTAAAAAACCATCTGTGGTTAAGTCGCTAACAAGTTCCAGATGTGCAGCTTTCGTTGAGAAACAAATAAAAATGCATATGTAACATTTAATGAACTTTCTGTTTCGAAATTTGCTGTCTTTTATCATAAATGGTCCAGCATAATCCAGCCCACATATGGAAAATGCACGTGTGGGTGTGACCCTAGGGGTAGGTAAGTCTCCCATTTTATTATATATACAAGAAGGATTTGCTCTGAAGCAGATAATACACTTTCTTAAAACGGATCGAACTGTTTGCTTACCATTTAATGGCCAATATTTGGCTCTGACATTGGACAATGTAGCGTGTGCACCGGCATGAAAATTTCTTTCATGCTCATGACGAATAATTAAAGTAGTTAGTGGATGCTTTGCTGGCAATACTATTGGAAACTTATGGTCGAATTTTAAATTAGAGTTTTTTAATCTCCCACCAACTCTTATTAAACCTTTATCGTCCAAAAATGGATCTAGTGAGTTTAATTTACTATTTTTAGGAATAGATTGTTTGCTTGAAAGTGCATGTAATTCAATGAAAAATTCGTGATTTTGTGCTAATTGTGTCAATCTAATAGCGCTCTCATTTAGCTCATCAAGAGTTAACTTACCAAGATTTTTTGATTTTAAGTTTATAGTTAAATTTGCTTTAAAACGTAAGCAATATGCTGTCATCCAACCTTAAAACGGATGAGTATCTAGTAAAAATGTCTGAGTCGATAGTAGTAATACGAGCATGAGTTACTCTCGCTTCAGGAATATCTATAGGATTGATCGGTTCACATTCATAATACGGAATGACTTCTTGATGCAGCCATAACGGACCATGCCACCATAATGAGGATTTGGATAACTCTGTAGGGTTTAAGCTACGAGATATAATATCAGCTGGGTTGTCTCCTGAAGCAATATGATGCCATAGGGAAATTTTTGAAAGTTGTTGTATCTCGGCTACACGATGTGAAACGAATGTTTTAAGTTTTCCTGGTTCCGTTGCAAGCCAGGATAAAACAATTGTCGAATCTGTCCAGTAATGAATTTCGTTAATAGAAATATTTAAAGCGGAAATAACTTTATTAACTAATTGTGCCATGAGAAGGGCAGCACTCAACTCTAACCGCGGAACAGTTATAGATTTTAAGGGAGCCACACGAGATTTAGCTGTTATTAAACGAATCAGAATTTGACTTGAGGAATCAACGGAGCGCATATAGACAGATGAACCAAAGGCAATCAACGAGGCATCGCTGAAAGCATGAATTTGAATATTGATTGGTTTAGAAACCATGATTTGACGGGGAATAGTAATACCATCAAGAAACGATAACTGACTGTAGAAATTGTTCCATTTTGTAAATAACTCTAATGGAAGTGATTCATCCCAGCTCAACTTTAATAACCACAACTGTTGTAATATAACCTTTGCTGTAATAGTAACAGGACCAACAAGTCCCAATGGATCGAAAATTTTCGATATTATGGAGAGAATTTGTCTCTTTGTAATGTTTTTCTTATTATGAGATTCTGGATTGGTAGTGTACTGAAAAATGTCTTGCTTTGCATTCCACAATACGCCCAATGTTTTGCAACTTTCATCATCAGAAATGATGTAGTTTTCCAAATTAGATATATTTTGATTTGAGAAAATTTGAACATTGTTTGAAGTCCATTTACGCAGGTCGAAGCATGCGCTATTTAATATGGTAGTTAGATCTTGTATTAATATTTTGGCTGATTCTTCATCACTAGTACCTGTAATGAGATCATCTACATAAAAATCGTGAAGTATTACCTGAGAAGCTGTAGGATACTTTTCCTGATTTTCTTTTGCCACTTGCTGCAAGCATCTAATCGCTAAAAAGGGGGCCGAAGAGGTCCCGTAAGTAACCGTGTTAAGTTGAAAATGAGCTAAAGGTTTACTGGGATCCGACCGCCAGACAATACGTTGCAGATTCCTATGATCTGGATGGATTTCAATTTGTCGATACATTTTGGCTATATCAGCCTTTATAACTATGTTATGTTTGCGAAAACGGGTTAATAAAGAAACAAGGTCTTCCTGAATTATGGGACCTACCTTGAGTACGTCATTTATTGATAAATTAGAGGATGTTTTGCACGACCCATCAAAAACTACACGCAGTTTTGTGGTAAGTGATAATTCATTTTTGACACAATGATGTGGAAAATAAAATGTAATTTTATCTTGAGCGTAATTCGGATTAATTTCAGACATATGACCTAACAATTTATATTCATTCATAAAATCATTATATTGAAGACGAAGTTGCGAATCTTTCAATAGTTTACGTTCTATTGAATAGAATCTTTTAATTGCTGTTTCTTGAGAATCTCCTAAATGTAAGTAATTGTCTCGGAGAGGTAGCTTTACCGAAAACCTACCAGTAATTTTATCTCTACTAAAATTATTCAAAAAATGTTGTTCACATTCAGACTCTTCTTGAGTATAAATTTTTTCTGTAGGACCTTGTTCAATCATCCAGAATCTTTCTAATTGCTTGTTTATTTCTGAATTGGTAATTAAGTTACAATGATGATTTTGCATTAAGCATGTATTCATGGGACCAGATACAATCCACCCAAAAGTAGACTTCTGTAAAATCGGTTGGTTAGGACCTAACTTTATTTGTCCCACACACATTAATTCATAAAAAATGCTAGCACCAAGTAAAATATCGATTTGCTGTGAGTCATAAAAATTGGGATCAGCCAGTTTTATATTATTTGTAATGTTAAACGCAGAACGTTTGAATGTGAATTGAGGAATGCTTTCTGTTATTTTATCAATGATTAAAAAAGAAATTGTTACATTATAATTATTATGAATCGATTGAACTTTGGCTTGAGTTTTTTGTGATATGTTTGTTAATGATGAATTTATGCCCATAACTGGCAAATTAATAGAGATTGATTTTAAGTTTAATTTTTTGTACAGTTCACTAGTGATAAAATTTGATTGCGATCCACTATCAAGTAATGCACGACATTTGATTGGGTTACCTTGAAAATCATATATATAAATCACTGCCGTTGATAGTAATATGAATGATCTAGAACCTCCACTACAATGAGTTGATATTGTTGGTGATTGTAGGTTCTCCTGGATTGTATTCTCGGTTGTAAATGCATGATTTACCGAGTGCGTATCTGTTTGAGAATTACATTGTGTTTGTGTATGAATCTGCGCTAGTGAATTATTTTCAAAATGTAATAAAGAATTGTGCTTTTTATTACATGTGCTGCATGTTCTTGAATGGCATTCTTTAGTCGAATGTCCACGTCTGCGACAATTTGAACATAACCTTAATTTTTTAACTTCAGAGTAACGTGTTTGTGGACTTAACTCCAGAAACTTTTTGCAATAATGAATGAAGTGATCTTCTTTGCAAAATGGACAACTAATTGGTCGATCAACTGTGCTGTATGTTTGTGATTTAAAATCTTGTTTTCGATGGGTTATATTTTGTGTTGTTTTATTGTCCATTGATTCTAGAAGTTGGCACCTTTTTGATATAAATTCACTAAATTGATTTATTTTAGGTGACTCTATATCATTTGAATGAATTTCCCACTCCTTCTTTGAATTGGGATCTAATTTTGAAGTTAATAAATAAATGAGAATTTCGTCCCATTTATCTACTGGCAGGTTTAAATTTTTTAAAGACTGAAAATGTTTTTGGAACTTATCTAAAAATTCTCTCAATGAAGATTGTGAACTTTTTGTTACATTTGGCAGTTCAAAAATATGTTTTATGTGAGTACGGATAATAACTTTTTTATTTTCGAATCGCGATTTTAGTAACGTCCAAGCCATATCATAGTTTGCATCTGATATTTCAAGAGAATGTATTACCTGGGCAGCCTCTCCCTTCAGGGCAGCTTGCAAATAATGAAATTTCTGTATATTACTCAATTTCTTATCATCGTGAATTAATGATTTAAACGTATCATAGAAATTATACCACATATCATAAGCGCCAGAAAATTCCGGAAGTTTTATTTTTGGTAAAACTATATTTCGCTGAACATCTGAAACTTGCGGGGAAAATTGTTTTGAATCTAAATATGGTTCTGCTTGTGCAACAATTGCAAAATATTTGTTTTCGAATGAATCCCGTTCTGCAGATTGCATATCAGTTTCATCCATTAACTCAATTTGAGTCTGTATGTCACCAAATCCACTCCAGACTTGCTCTAATTTGGTTAAACGTGGCCGTAATTCACCTATTTTTGTTTGATTATTTGCTAATTCGTTGACAAAAGTAGTAAATTTGGTGAGCTGGGCCTTAAAAATCCCACGTTTTGCAATTAACTCCTTCATATCTGCCATATCGCCTGTTAATTAAATTATTTTTGACTAAAATTGTTATTTTTGGAAAAACTATTTTCCAAGATGTTGATGATTATTGATTTTATATTTTAAATGTCTGAAATGATATTTAAAATACGTGTTTTAAAGATGAGCTAAATATCATATATCATGTGATTACTAATACTAAATAATGAAATAAAAAACAAATTGAGACAATAAATGAAAGAAGACAGAAGACTTGCCTGACAATATGTTTTCATTTACTCCCAAAATCGAAGATTCAGGATGCAAGTCGGTAATTTCAATGTATGATAGAAAATTATTTTATGATGTCTGAAGTTTTTCCTAGGTTAAACTTCTGCAGACTATTCCATATGCCTGGTACTAACTCGATGAATCCAATAGTTAAATTCCTTTTTGCAATTTATGATTTATTTTTCCAACACTGATCATCCGGCTCGAAGGACCATGTTTCGTGTTTGGGTTTTACGTGGACTTATCCTGTATCGTGAGTGGACTGTAATTTTAATAACTTCGAATAAATCCACCCCAAACACAATATTTTGTTTGGTTGTTTGTTATTTAGTATAAAAATACAAAATTGTATTTTTCGTTTATGACAATTTATTTTTTTTTCTTACAAGTTGACACACGCCACCTTATATTTGTGCTTAAGGTGATGCGTTTATATATGAATATATAGAAACAGGAGCATACAATGAATAAATAAAAACAGGAGCTCAACACTATTGAACAATAATTAATTGTGTTGCGCGCAAGAAAATTTACCAGATTTCTCATAACTTATTGAACAGTTAATAAAAACGTAGGAGGTATTCGTTTAATGAAAAATGTTATTTGGATATTTAGCAGATAACTTTCGTACATTCAAAATCTAATACTTAACTTTAAAAAAGTACCTATTTTTCATATGTACTATTCAAATTTTAATCATGCTCTGAATTTATAATATTTTTGACTAACTCTCTGTGTAGCCTCTATCAGTCTAAAAAATAATAGAACCCTTATATACTTAATATTTAATTTTCAATTTAAAAGCTGGAAAATACCCACCTAATCATGTTATAAATAAAAAGTAGGAAAAATCATGCTCCAGCTCAAGTCATAACAGCGTCTGCTGTTGGAGGTTCAATTTTGAGTTTTAGTGGTCCCAGCACCTTTAATTTCTTTTTCAGTGGTAACAACATCCATTACTCATATACAGCACTGGATTAACCCCAAGGCAATGAGACATTGCCTCGGGGCCTCATCATATTGCCTTGAAAATTTATTTTATAAAAAAAATGAATAACTTCTGATTTCTTTCGAAATTTGGAATGACAGATCAAACTCCCGCACCTCAGTTACTGTACAAGTACTGTCTGGTTGTCAGCAATATACCTTGTAGAGTTTTCTTTGTTTAACAAACCGTATATCTGCATATGAAGAAGCTGATGAACGTTTTGGTTTTCTGGGTAAGTTGGGGAGACTCTTTCTGATGATGATATTAAAAAACACTAGACAAATGTAGTCAATATTATAACACTGATTTGGATGAATATTTGTACACTGAGCTACTCCAATTTAAAAAATTATTAAAAATATTGATTCCACGTTCTGAAGATGATGGTGAGCAAAAAAAAAACTAGCTATGAAGTTCGCTTGTATCAGCTGTTGGTAGATAGAAATTTAAAAAAATCGTTTCCCAATGTGGAAACGCTATTAAAAATGTATCTTGTAATAATGACCGCAAATTGTTCTGATGAGAGGTCATGTTAAACACTAAAATTGACGAAAAATAGATTAAAATCATTTATGAGCTAAGATAGGCTCAATAATTTAACTAGTATGAGCATCAATAGTGATATCTTACAAGCGTTGGACTTTTCCGCTAGTATTGAAGAATTCGCTAATCAAAAATCTCGAAAGGTGTAGGATATATATTGGGATCTTCGCTTATAAATTTAATGCAAAAATTATAAATATAAAAACGTTACCTACTAAACAATAGGTAAATGAAAAGGTCCTCATGATGTACCCCCCAGATTCCAGAAAACTATGGAGGTTGATTTTCCGAAAATCACCGGTCTTAAGCAAGCCTCCATCTCAATTTTGCCTACATGCCCACATCCATGTTTATCCAGTCCGAGCCATAGAAATTATTTTAAGTCCGTAAAATTCCATGCACAAAATGATAGCCGACTTCAGGGCACCGATACGTTTTAAATATTGGGGTAGAGAGTTGTACATATGTCAAGTGCCACTTTAAAATCGCTTGTAACACAGGTTGTTATTTCTTATCTAACACTTGGCAATGTTAAGAACACAAATAACGCATTAGTAAAACCAGCAAAGCGTCGGTAATTGTGAGCGAATTTGAATAAACAGCGAGCTAGAAGACATTAAGTCACTGTATCACGGCAGAAATATGGGAAAAAATGCAGCGTGTGACGTCACGGAGACGCCGGAGAACCTGAATAAAAGCACAAGGCACACACGGCTTCGAGGGAGAATAAGCTCGATGCCGTACCAGTTCGCTGGGGGCAACTAATAGCTGCTTCGCTGTGTATGCCGAACCAATATGCTAGGGGTAACTATCAGCAAATTGACTGCGATGTACCATGTATCTGGGGGCGACACAACGAGTTATCTCTGTGTACCAGTGCGCTGGGGGCAACACAATGCAGTTAATAAATATTTACTACTATGCCGGACCAGGTAACTGGGGGTGAATAAAGAGCTATTTCTCTGTGTATGCCGTACCAGTCCGCTGGGGGCAAGCACTATCCACGGGACTGTGACACCTGTACAGCACACTCCGCAGTTGAGGTCCATAGGACTGTAGAAGAACATAACTTGGCGGTTTACACGACGACGCTCTCACCGATATAACTGTTTAAGTATCATAATCTATTTATTATTCTGCGTTATTTATTTAAAATTGGCTTTACACTCTGGTTATTGGGGGATAGGGGAAATTGGCGCATTTGTGGTACTAAAATATCATTAGATTTTTATGAAATATTAGCATTGATACAATTACATTACGTTTTACCCAGTTGTTATTTTCCATCAGGAGTTAGGTAAAGTTCATATGCTGAATATTTTGCTAGGAAGATTTACGTTTGCACAATGACCAGTTTATATTCTAGAACAACTATATATTTTCAGAGTTTATGCAATAACAAGAAACTTTAGCTTCCCTTATACTTCAGTTGTGCACTATCAAAGGCTTGCCTGTGTCTGGATTAACATGTAAGGTTTCACTAGAATGTTTTCCAGTCAAACTATTGTGAGATATTTCTCACCTGCGAATGCCTAGTTTTCTATGATTGTTTAATAACGATCCATCAAATTAATAAAGAGTGGTGAAATGACGAAATATAGAGATTTTTTAAAAATGTACAAAATCGGCAATAGAAAAAAATAGTAAGATTTTTCATATAGATATGTTTGGTCATATAGATGCCAAATAACGCCCTCTACCTCCCTGTTCAAGCTCGGCATCGCCCTATCAAACACGCTGTATACAATATTTTTTAATCTGTGTCAGTGTATTGAAGAATGCTACTTGTTGACTTATTAATATTACAGTACTTATTACAATTTTTTTAAATTCCAACCTTCACTCAAGTATTTATGCACGAACTACGAAGGCAAAGGTTGTCTTAACAATACACTTTTAAATATGCGGAAACTGAAAGATAATACCTATTACTACATATTGCGTTCTATAAATAAGGAAAATTACCATATTTACAACATCAAAGTAAATGTTCTCTTCATCGAAGCACTATTAATAACGTTAATATATAATAGTTAATGTACTTCAGTAAATAACAGAGAGTAAGTTGAACATTTATTTGTTTTTTTTAATAAATAAATGAGTCGTTCTCCGGTTCTCCATTACTTAAGCTTTATTCTGTGGTTTTATCTACCGTTGCTAGGTGAGTCAGATATTTCAAAATGGGGGAATCTTGCTGAATAATAAGAAAATCGAAAGAGGACTGGAAATGAAAGAATGATTAATATAACAGTATCTTGTCGAAGTCTCGGTTTTGGGGCCAAACCTGTTGTAATAATTATGTATAACTAATGGTATGACTTAAATTGATCTGAATCACACCTTAAGTCCGGCTTCGATGCCCGAGTCACCTTAATTTAAAAGTTACACGCCATTTGATTATTCTTAGCTACAATGTTTGCTCAGATAATTTTGCACAAAATTATCTAGATATTGGAATATCTTGTTAAGTGGATTTTAATATTAACAACGAGTCAATGACCAAATCACCAAAGTTAAATAATGCATTTTGTTCAGTTCCTGATACTGATCTTGGACTTCCGCAGGGAAGCATTTTAGGGCCTCCTTTATTAATTATTTCGCCAGTTGAAACGCGGTTTTTTGAATTTGTACGCATCTGTTACTTTATTACGATAACCTGGTCGCTGCTTTTAGCAAAATAAATACTGAACCATGCAAAGCTGAAACTTATTTTAGTCAACAAATCCGAATTAAATCTCTTTAAATTGAATGCAATGGTAATTATAAATAGGTATAGATAGAGCAACATCGACAACAAAAATATTAATTTGGTAAGGTGAGCATATCCAAGAAAGAGAGAGATCCGATAAGCAAATATTTATTATGTTTGACCATAACTTTTTTTTAAATACATATATTGGTAAAAGAGTATAAGACTATCTAAGTAGAACAATGACAGTTGTAGTGATATGAATTTTCACTCAACAATTTCAGTTATTTGCAAAATTAGTTAATTTGAAACTACAAGATATGAAGATTGGCACTATTTTTTAATTTAAAATAACTAATTTTGCAACAACTGAAATTATTGAGTGAAAATTCATATCACTACATTTGTCATAGTTAATCTTATACTTTTTTAACCAATATATGCTATAAAAAAGTTATGGCCAAAAATAATAAATATTAAATAAAGAAACAAGTTATTGCCTCATACCTCAAGAGAAAAATAACAATGTAGCTACGGACACGTGTTTCGGAGTTATTGCTCCTCATCAGCGTAGCGTAGCTTAGAGAATATATCTTATAAATCGAACAAAACCAAGAAAGGTCGGTTTTGCTCGATTTATAAGTATTCTCTAAGCTACGCTACGCTGATGAGGAGAAATAACTCTGAAACACGTGTCCGTAGCTGCATTGTTGTTTTTCTCTTGAGGTATAAGGCAATAACTTGTTTCTTTATTTAATTATTCAGCCTCATAAACCTCCATCATATTTTACTTAATGTTTGCCAGGTGGAAATGGAGCAGTACACATAGAGCTCGTCGTACCGATTGCTCTCATTTGAGGCCCTAAATGTGGCACATGAAGTATGAATGTACAAATCGAGTACTGTGCACTGTACTTTCCGACCTTTGTTGGTTTTGCTCGATTTATAAGATATATTCTCTAAGCTACGCTACGCTGATGAGGAGCAATAAATCCGAAACACGTGCCCGTAGCTGTATTGCTGTTTTTCTCTTGAGGTATAAGGCAATAACTTGTTTCTTTATTGCCTTATCGGATCTCTCTCTCTCTCTCTCTCTCTTGGATATGTGCACCTTAATATAGCCCAGTAAAATAACACACTTGTAAACAGTTCTTTGGGGACTTCGAGTTTTTTGCTTTAAATGGTAGCACTTTAGTTACTTATAAACAGAAAACATTTCTAGCAAATATCTCTCGGGTACTAGAAAGTTAAAAAAACAATCCGTTAATTTATGTTTAAACTATCAATTACAGCAATTTCTAATACTTCAAATCGGCCCATTTTGATAACTCACATATAAGGGTATATAAATAAACGAGATTTGGCAATTTGTCATCTCTTTGAAAATGGGTTACATTCTAAGTCATTTTTTTGCGATTTAGTCAACCACAACGTATCTCTTGGAGAAATGGCACTCTATCTTTTCGATAAAAAATGTAATTGTCTATAATTTTTTTTAAAGTCCGCATGATCAAAATTGGCTAAGTCATGGCCAAAGATCCGAAAAAATGTATTCACAACCTCAAACTGTATCAAACTGTTAAATAACTTAAACAATACGTTTAATTGAAATCAAGTATATAATTTCTTATAACTTTTTCAACAATTCATCCGGTAGTTGTGTTGATTTTTCGGTTATTTTAATTTAAATAAAAATTTCTTTATATAAATATTGCAATAATGATTTATCAGAAAAAAATCTATCTTTTTTTCTCGGGGTATATTGTGGGTTCTATTTTTCTAGGGTTTGAATTTATACAATGTTTGTTCTCAGGGTATCTTGTGGGTTCGCTTTAGATAGTTATCAATAAAAGTCACAAGTAAAAATAATAAATGATTAATTATATTATACATTTAAATGGTTTTAACATTACAGTGAATTAAAATGAATATATTTTAAATTTAAATGGGTTTAGAACAATAACGAATCGTTATATTAATTAGGCCTTTTTATTTTGTAAACTGATGAACTGAATAAATGTTTTATGCATAATTTTTTTAATTAGAGCTCATATGTAACGAAAAGGTAGGTATACCCTCGCTTCTCTCTGGACTGACTTCATCCTATACCGATTACAGCCGTCTACTTGCGAAGTGCATATTTGTTTAAACGATGTTTATTTTGCTATTACTTGTTGGAATGTTGAAATTATGCTTCTGTATTAACTGGATTACTCGAAGCACTTTGTTTTATATGTAGGTAGGTTAAATGTTATTCTTTATTTACAATTTTATCACAATTTTATATTATTCAAGCATACATCGACTTGGATAATCAACAAATTATATTTATTTCGAATTATTTATTGTTAATTTTACCTATAAATAGGTATATTTTACATTAAATTCAATAATGTTTTGTTTACTGATTTGACATCTACTTTCTCATTGCCAAAATTTTGTTTTTTTTACTTTATGAGGTTATCTTTTGCTTAAAATTTTATAATTTGGTGCCTGGCTCACGCTTAAATATACAGTGAAATTGCCAATCTCTTCATAAAATCGACTAAATTTGACGTTTCTAAGCAAATTTGAAATTAAATATTACCAATGTGTTTCTTTTTATTTCTAGTTTAATTTGATACACAATTTGTTAGGTTATTGAATAATTTTCTGAACATTAAATTATCCGATATAAATTTACAAATTCCCTTATAATTAATTATTTTCAATACATTTTACCATTTCTTTTCTTTCTTTTTCTGAATACTTAATATTAAATAGAATACAACTTTATTTTCAATTTTCAATTACAATTAAATAGTTATATAACTTTTTTTATTTTTCATGTTACACCTCCTGAACATTGGTATCTCCCGACTTTATGGAAGAGCTTTATCTAATTTAAATCTATCACTAATTGTTCCTCATGACCTATAGTTTCACCATGACAAGAATTTACACTACACTAAAAGTTTTTATAAAAGTTCTGTGCATAGAATGCTAGCTGTGACATCTATACCACCTTCTCAAGCTATTTAAGTCCTTTTTATATACTTGATTCAGTGCCTACACCAGATGTGTTTCTTTATTTTGTAAGTATTTTATTTATTATTTACTATTTTCACTAGTTCGTTATAGTTCAAATGGAATATTAAAACATAATATTTTTAGTCGCAAACTCCTTTAAAAAATCCTTATTTTACTATAAGGAACGTAACCAGACTGCAACCAACAGCTACTCTCCGGGCTATGTGCTCCGCCGAGCACTGAATTACAAGTTACAAGCCTGGCGCATTAAGAGCGCTCCGGATATAAGCCGGAAATACTGTGCAAATTACTCTCATATAAATCATTATTTTAAAAAACGGCTTTCACTAAAAGACATGTTACAATGTGGGACGATGAGAGAAAAAAAAGTATATATAAAAAAATAATTTTTCTTTCTACTAATATCGATTTGCAAAAATAATTTTTATCATCCCGCATAGGTATTATTTAAATAAACATTTTCCCTTTTGTAGAACTAAAATAAAATTAGCCCTAATGTCTTCAAATGCACAGAGAAATTTAAAGATTAGATATAATAAATTTGTCCAATGTCATATTCTACTACATCTCTATTCTCTCTATTCCAAGCACACCGTACATTCAGCTGCGTCATTTTATTGTGAAGTCATTTACAATTAAAATTGGAAGCATGGATGACTAATACACTCCGACCAACTCTTAAGTGTAATACCATCAAAAACGCTAATGCTTCGATTGCAACAAATACCAGCCGAAAGACTGATGGTACTTAAAGGAGCTCCCGTGCCAGTCGTTACACACCACTTGCAGACTGCAGTTTCGAGCTGTTGGCTCTCGTCAGTGCAAGGTAGGCATGCGACGACCGACACGAGGATCACTTGACTATTTAGTACATTTCGGTATCTTTGGGATAGCCACATGTAAACTAGTCAGCAGGCGCCATCTAGCGGTCCAGTGTCTGTTGCAATCGAAAAAATAAATAGTCTGGCTGGGCTTAGCATAGTTCAAATGTGCTCGGCGATGCACATAGCCCGGAGAGTAGCTGTTGGTTGCAGTCTGATTACGTTTCTTATAGTAAAATAAGGATTTTATAGAGGAGTTTGCGACTAAAAATATTATGTTTTAGTTCGTTATAGTTTTTGTGATTATTTTCACTTTATCGTTTTTTTGGTAACGGTAGCCGTTCTTATTTTTTACAATTTTCACTATTTTACTAATTTCACTGTCTATTTTTACACTTGGATTGTTCCTTAAGTTATAATTAGTTTCTTATGATTTTAGATTGTTTTTCTGCCTTTAGACTTATAAATTATTAATTTATTAATTTTTCTTGACTAAATTTTGGAATTTTATCCCTATTGGACAGTTTTTGCTCCTTTCCCCTTGGGTTTTAGAACTCTCTTTTTGAAACACTGTTATGCCACTATGAAGAAGTTTATTAAGGTTTTATTTTGGAGAACTTAGTACACTTTGCAGTAAGTTTATAGCATTTCGTAAGTAGAAAGTCTCTTTTCATTCTTTTTAAACTTAAACTGTTAACATATGTTGAACAATTGTTAACTAAATCAATCAATTTCTTATTTCAACTGCTTTATTAGTCTTATGAGATATCAAAATACATGTCAGTATGGATATTTTTTTTGGAATTCTTTATAAAAAACATTATGTAGACACCATAATTTTACATATTTTTAGTAAACTTTGATTAGAAACCTTGCAAACGAGTCTAAGAACGTTAATTTAACTCTTGATCGATCGAACTCATGTCGATTTGAAAATTATAAACTCATGATATTAGGTAACTTTACACAGTAAAATCAAGATGAGTTAGATCAGCAGATCAAGCAGGCCATTTGATCGGTGCATCTGCGCCCTGGTCGATTCATCTATTGGGATAGTGGTTGTGTAATCATGTTCTACATGTTCTGGTATAATGTGGTGTTGCGTCGTCATGCATAAAAATACATTTCTCCTCCTTCCCAATAAATTATTACCAATATTTCATAAGCTGTTTTCCAAAGAATCATAATACATATCTTCTATCTAAATAATTTGTTCGAAATTAACCACAGAATGTATCATCATTAGTTTTGTCGACGACATCGGTATTTTCTATGAGAGTGTACATGGTACAATGTAAGAGAAAAGGTAGAAAATGACCAAAAGATGTAAAACAATGGTTTCATAATAAGCTTCTTTCATTGAACTTAAAAAAAACCGTATATGTACCTTTTATCTCATTCCTCTTTTCCCCTCTGCCAAACTCTAGAAATAAAAAATGATCAGCAAAATACGTTTTCAATATCATCCCAATTACATAACAAATACCTAGGATTAATTATTGACTGTCACCTAAGGTGGGATAGACAAATAAATTACGTCACCAAAAAGCTAAGAATACATATTCATCTTTTTAAATTTCTAAAGCATTTAAAGAAAACATATTCATATATCTCTCTCGCTCTCTAAATATTACATTGGGAAAATTCACGTCACTATAGTTATGACCATACTATACATGTTTCAAAGTTGCTATGCAATAACAAGAACCAGGTAATACAATCGTATGCCGTGTTATTTTGTAGTAATAATTAAAGATGCGGCAAATAGGCCGATTAAAATATGATTGAAATTGTGGTGTTAGTAACAGCTATGATGAAATTAAACTGAATGCAAAACAGAGGACAAGAATCATGTCATGTTCATGCATCATAGAATTTAAGTGATAAATGAGAATTAAATTAAATTACTTATGTATAATATCAGAGAATGCTGAGGAAATATCCTTTAATTGATCATACAAACGGTAACTACCAAATTTTGTATGACTCTTCAACAACGGAACACGCGCTGGGTAGATGTAATTCAAACAGACGAGACGTCCCGGTTCAGTACTCGACGAAAAGTAAACATCTCGGAATTACAGAAAGTTTACGGGACAATTGACCCAGTACTGACCGATGGCCTGTACAGTTTGTAGTGCGCTAGTGCGCAAGGTAATTAAGGGGATGGATCATTATTAAACAATCATAGAAAACCAAATAGCCACCGGTGAGAAACCTCCCACAATAATTTGAAAAGCAAACATTGCTGCGACATTATACATGTCAAAATAGGCACACGGTAGCCCTTGATAGTACACACTGAAGAATAATGAAAGTGACAGTTTCTTGTCATTGCATAAACGCTGATATATAGTTCGTGAATATAAACTTGTTATATTTCAAACGTAAATCTCCCTAGTAAAATATTCAGCATGTGAACTTTTTTTAATCTAAACTCATGAATGAAATAATAACTGAGTAAATTGTAATATAATCTTATCATGTTTTCTCGTTAAAAAATCAAAACTAATATTTCATAAACAAAATGGAATGTTCTTTTAGTACCACAAATGCACTGATTTCTCCTATTCCACCCTCTAGAAACCAGAATGTGAATGTAATTATAAATAATAAAGCAGGGTTTCGAAATAATCAAGCTATTAACTTTAGAAATTGATGTCAGCGGAATTACCTGACGTTCGGTATAACGTTAGGTCGCCGACGTCTCTTACCCAGCTTCTGCATTGTTAGCTTCCTCATAGGGCAGAAGTAGAGCCTTTAAAATTGCCTTTCATCAAGAATTCGTTAAAACAGGTGGTGTTTGCGGCTGTGATGAAATAAGTGAAAAGAATAGGTAGATCAAGATATCGTTTGATTCGTAGTTAGGCAAATAATCACACAATAATACCGCGAGCTCGGCGAACAGTCAAGTTCTGTGACATAACTCAGGTATGTTTCAAATGCAATCTCCAGGAGCCCAGCGAACAGTTAAGTTCTGCAACGCAGATCGGGTGTGGTTCCTATCCCATCTACCCTATGGCCACCGCAGTCTCTTTTTATATTGTACGGATGACGTCACAGCCTACCCGGAAACTCCGGGCTTTACTCCATTCCCTTGGTCACACGCTCGGAAAGTTTACATTACAAAAACTCCACACTGGCTCGGTTGTAGTTTCTTACATTCTCTAGACTCAAAACTTTTATCTTTCTGTCCTTTGCATTCTTAAGATAGAAAAAGGTAGACGGTTTCACCCTATGTGACAGAAGTACTTGAAATTTATCGTGCCAATTCTGAAGAAACACTATTACTAGACTTGATTTTTAGGTAAATTCCTTCATAAAAATGTAGCTTTTATGTTGCTTTAAAAAGATGTAAATTAAAATGCATTTCTGGTAACTTTACTGTGTTCAATATTAAATGGCTAGATAAATGTAAAATGAAATGACTTAATGCTTGAATTTGGAAAATAAATAAGAAAAAATTAAATTTGTATATGGTCTAGATATGTGGTGTTTCAGTAATATTTCAAAAAATTCTTTATGTGTAAAAGAATTTATTAATAAAATGTTGTAAATACATGAACATCGACATAAAGATAAAAAGTAAGTAATTTCTTATCAGTGTGGAAGATTTGTTTGAGTAATTCCGAAATAATGTATTTTTCTAGTCCTCATCTATTAAGCAATGACATGTAAAGAATAAAAAGGTGCCTAGATATTATTAGTATAGAGAAATTCGTATTGGAAAATTAAAAATATCTGTCAGTTCTTAGATGTTTCATGTTAAAACACGTCCCACGAATCATATTAACAAGTGCAGAAGAGAAAGCGATTGATAGCTTTCCGTGTTCGGGATAATGGACTAATAGCGCTATTTGAAAATAGAAGTTTGTATAAACACATGTGTACAGATGTGGGATGTTTATTTATTTGTGAATATTTATATAAAGTGGGTAGATACCTATCTATATATTTATACTAATTTTTACAACAAATACACATGTAAATTGTGGTAGAAAATGATGAGTAATAACAAATTAATGACTATTATAGATACAAATGTGAAATTTAGTTCAGTTTCAATTTAATTTTATGGATATAGAGCAGTGATTCAATTTTATTTAATTCATTTACTCTCTGAAATGTTTGAACCTCTATGAAATTAGAATAAAAAGTTTGTACACAAGTAGGTGCGCAAAAAAGAACAAATCTCCACTTGCCTCTTTTTAGATTTATCATTTTAAAGTAAGGCGTTACTACAATTTTTAATTTCAATTGATTGTTAAATATTATTATCAAGAAAACGTTGATCAAAGTAGTTTGAATGAGGGATCAATTAATAGTATAAATTTTAGAAGCAAAATTAATTTTCAAATGTCGACTACTACACAAATGTACAATTTTATAGATGTCCATTTTTTCTTTCTATTATTTGTTAAAAAACTTGCTAATTTATGTTAGGTAATTAACTTTTTTACGATATAGCAGTTTCAACCTCATGAGACTTACTCACCACAGTCTGGGTTTTTTAGCGAAACAATCAATATGATTCATTTGTAGATTCACCTACCCTTTTCCTAATGACACCTATTCATTTTTCACTTTCACGTCATCTGTGAACAATCTTTAATATATTTGAATAATTTCCGTCCTGTTACTTTGTTATTTACTTTTAGATCACAGTAAAGGCGTTTTTCCCAGACGGTGGAAAAAATCTAAGATATGTCCTCTACATGAAAAGGGTTATAAAGAAGATATAAATTATCTGCCAATTACTATAATTAATAACTTCCCTAAACTATTTGGATTTGTTCTCTATAACTAACCCTAACGTAGAAAACAAAATATCAACTAATCAACGTGGGTTTATTTTGGGTAGGCCTACGACAACAAATTTATTATGCTTAACCTAGTGTCTTCGTGAAGCATTGGATGGAGATGTGTAAGGATAATTAAATAATTTAATGAAAATTATGTGAATTAATATATTACGCCACTTGCACATCCGTCTTTTACAATAATTCTCTCCTTACTACCCTTTACAATCTTCGGCTCTTGCCTCTTTTCAAATATTATATATCATATTACAATAAAAACATATAGTTCTAAGTATTTAACTTAACTTGATTACTTAACACATATTTCAAGATTCCTATTCCATAGGCGTAAATGTTTCTAACATACTTCTTACAGATGGCGTTCTAAAGCGTCTGACAGGCTTGATCATGATATTTTACTAAATAAGCTGACACATTTTGGATTATCGTGTGATTCTTTCTTTCACATATTTAGACAGTAGATTACAATATGTTTCCTACCGTGGACATAAGTCTGTCGAATTCAGCGCTGAATTGAGTGTCCCTCAAGGGGCAGTCCTTGGACCACTTTTATTCAATGTCGTTATCAACGATATAGTTAAAAATGAAAGGTACTCTATGAGGCAAGCTACAAATATTGGTGTGCAGTCCAGAGTTTATGATAAGACCTGCGTTTTTTTGCATGAAAAAATCTAAGTCTATATATATCCTTTTTTATACATTTATTTAACGTCGGCCTATTTCCGCTACTGAGGCCTAACACCGACGCCTGTAGACGAGCTACCTCCAACCAGGAATTTTGCCGAATCTCTTCCCTTAAGAAGAGTAGGGACCTTTTACTTGCCTAACATTTAATAAACAAGGGACCGATGGCTTTACATCCCCTCCGAAGGATGGTATATCTCCTATACAACCCTCGCCTAAGGTTGTATAGCTTCCGCGCATACACTGATATACAAGCCGCTGGAAGATGTCTGAGGCGAGGACGCGGTCTTCGTTGGAACGGTCACCCATCCAACTACTAACTGCGCCTGGCGTTGCTTTACACCGCATATAAGTATGTACATAGTAAAGACTCTAAGTATATGAAAGGGACTAATAGTCGTGAACCCTTAAACCAGCAGTAGAACTTAGGGTTGACAAAACCGTTCGTGAAATTGCTGCACAATGCCCAGATAATAGAATATTGTCGGTAACTTCAGGAGATATAGTAGCAGCTGATGCACATTAATATAAAACCTGTTACAAAGACTACTCCAAATATTATACTTGTTCCTCTTCTTTTGAAGACGTAGCTGTTCTAGTTTTTACAAGGGATTTTGGGTGGGTGAATTGTTACCTGCATTCATTGTGGTTATATATACACTTTGGCACTATTTTGAGATAATGTCAAAATAGAGATAAATTGTTGCAGCCTCACAAAGCGTTTCCCAGGAATGGTTGTCTCGAGTAGGCTATTGATTATGTCATAAGAAAACAGGGAAATAAGAAACTAAGATGTTCAAGCGTTTTTATTGCATATATCGTGTTCAATTGATCATTTAAGATGAGAAAACTGAGGAGTGCTATTAAATAGGAGTGAAAATGCAACCTTTTCAGTTTTTTAAATGTAACTCGAAAACGAATCAAAATTCCGGTATAGTTAATAGGAAACTTTTTGTAGAGAATCAAATTTCCCATCTAAGTGGCTGATTTAAAAAAATAAAAAAAAAAATTGTGCGAAAAGTATTAAAAAAACAATTAAAAAAAGCAAAAATTTTTAAAAATCTTTTTGCCTATAACTTTTTTTGAGCGGAGATAGGTATAGGCATTGCGTTGATGAAGTTTCCTTCAAAATGGTGCCTCAAAAAGTTTTTTCGATGAAAATTGACTGAGATATAGTCGCTTAAACTTGGCCTTTTTTTCGATTTTTATTGTGTTTACCTTGATATTGTTTTAAATCTTATTTTTTATAACAAAATTGATTTTTACTCAATAAAACAATGTATTTCAAGTTAGTTTGTTAATAATGAATTATTATTTTCACAAATGTATAAAACTGTAATGGTTTTTTAAACAAAGTAACAAGAAAACATAGGTTCTGCATCAGGATTTACTGCAGCTTCTTTATATGGGGCAAAGTTGAATAAGACTCATAGTAGCTGTCGCTTCCAATTTTTTTGCAAATTATCAAAAAGTGCAAAATTTTCTCTGGCCCAATTACCGCCAACGTGTGATGCCGCTAAACAGCACGGCTGAGGACATATTTTCAAGTACAGCAGTGGAATGGTAAGCACTTAAACCCTCTTCACTGGGGTTGGAAAAAAAATCAAAATATGGATTGATAGCGAATTCCACGAATGAAACTTTTGCACCAGAGAATTTGCTCAAAAAATGGTTTGCGGATGTACCACAAGTTGTTGCGGAAGCTGTGGTTGCAAGAAACTAGGACTAACTTGTTTTGTGTTTTGCAAAGAATGTATGGGTATCAATTGCGACAATATACAAGACGCAGAGATTGCAGAAGAGAATGTCCTTGAAGACGTGGATGAAGATATTGATATTCAATTATATTTATAGTTTGCAAATAGTTTAATAAAATATCCTGAATAAGGTTTATTGAATAAAAGTCTCAAATTTACTAAAATTATATTTTTATTAAAAAAAATATTTTTAAAAAAAGCTTTTATTTAAATGCCCTAAAAAGTAGAAAATAAACTTTGAAGTAAATCAAACCCATCATTTTGTTACATTATATATATATTTTTTATGATATAAAAGCTTGACGCGAGATTTTCCCGTGTAAGGGAGATTGCTCGCGACAAGCTTTTATATCATAAAAAAAATTATGTAACTAAATATAATGTAACAAAATGATGGGTTTGATTTATTTCAAAGTTTATTTTCTACTTTTTTAGAGCATTTAAATAAAAGCTTTTTTAAAAATATTTTTTTATATAATTTTATTTTTTACTTTTTAGTCTCCTGATATGCTGTAACTCCCGGATACCGGTTTTGAGATGAATCTGATTATAAACGGTAAAGTTGTGCGCCATCTTGAAATAAATTTTTGACTAGAAATTCATAATTCGCGACCCCCAAAACCCCCAGATATCAATTTTGATCGATTTGGATCTAAATGACAAAAGTCGTCAGCAATATTGGCGCCGCCATTTTGAATTTCTGAATTTTGATCAAGAATTCATAATTGGCGATCTCTAAAACCCCCCAGATATCAATTTTGGGTCGAATCGGATCATAAACGATAAAGTCGTCCGCCATCTTGAAGTGGCCATCCCGAACTAAATTTTTGACTAGAAATTCGTAATCAGCGAACCCGAAAACATTTTATTTACAATTTCTGTCTTAAACTAGCTAGACTATAATTGAAAAATTCAGTAGCTGTTGATCTATGATGATTTGTAGAATGTTTTGATACATTTTGTGGTAATTTCAAATACTTTTGATTATCCTGTTTATGATCTGTTTCTGTCTATTTTTAATAAACCTACTATTATTACTATTTATTTATTTATTGCATACATTGCTCAACAGGTAAAATACCCAATTATAGAATAGGAATAAAAAGTTATAAAAACAAATCATAAAAGTAGAGTACAATATAAAACATTAAAAATCGATATAAGACAAAAAAACAAACAAAAAAAAGCATAGAAAATAATACAAACTAACAAAAACATCAATAAATACAAAATGTAAATTACAAATAATTAAAAACAAGTTTAATGAGGTACATGTGCAGTATTAACTTAGAAAAAGACAGAATGAAATAAAGATTAAAATTCAGTGTAAGAAAAACAAAAGTAATTTGAAAGTATTTAAATTAATTAAAAACTTCAGCTTTTATATCATTAAGGCTGCAATTAAAAATATCGAGGTTGCTACACAGTTTATTAAAATTGTTACAGATAGTGAACAAAGGCGAATTTTTTAATAAGTTTGTATGTGGAGTGAGTAAATAAAAAACTTGGTGATTACGAGAATTTAATCTAGGGACGTGAAGATTTAATTTGCAAATTATTCCAGGAACATCAAGATCATTGTGTAGCGTTTTAAATAAGAATACTTAAGAGAAGTATATTCGCCTGTCTTCCAGAGTAGACAACGAGAACCTTTCAAGCAATTGACTCTGCGGAAAGCCAATAGCTGGATAGATACCATCCGACTTAAACCAAAGTAGTTTAACAAACTGGCATTGAACTGCTTCCAGGTTGCTCTTATGAACATCACAACTGGGACACCAAATAAGTGATGCATATTCAAGTTTCGACCTCACAAATGATTGGTAAAGGATTTTCAGTGTATCCGTATTAGTAAATTCATGACTGGTACGAGCTATGAATCCAAGAGCCTTAAAGGCTTCAGAGGCTATGGTATCAATGTGGTTGTGGTTGGTAAATGATAATTTGCTATCAAAGATTACGCCTAGGTCGCGAAAAGTTTTAGGCCTCTGAAGAGTATCACTAACCAAATGGTAGTCAAAAATAATGAGATGTTTTCAATGAGAATGACATTACGTTGCATTTACTAGCATTCAATGGTAGTTTATTTACTAAGCACCAGTTCTTTACTTAAATAAGACAAGCTTGAAGTTGAAAACAATCATCAATATGGTTTATAACTGAGAAAATTTTAAGGTCATCAGCATATAACAGGCAAGGCAAATCAATTTCGTCCGTTATGTCATTGATAAATATGTTAAAAAATAAGGGCCCTAAGATGGATCCCTGGGGAACACCAGAGGTAGCAGCAAATTCAACTGACTTGAATCCGTTAAGAGTAACATACTGAAACCTATTTGTTAAATAAGACCTGAATAAGAGAATTAATGAGTATGAAAGGTCAATTTTCTCTAATTTGATTAACAGTAACTGATGATCTAACCTGTCAAATGCTTTGGAGAAATCCGTATATATGACATCAGTCAGGCGATGTTCATCTAATGATTCAGAAATATACTGAGTTATACAGAATAAGTTAGTCGTCGTTGAACACCCCTTCATGAATCCATATTGGTGAATAGATATCTTAGATTTAATTGAACAATAAATACTGTCGTGAAGTAGGATTTCTAAAACTTTGCAAAAATTACAGATTACAAAAATAGGCCTGAAGTTTTGAATACCTACCTTTTTATAAATAGGACAGACTTTGGAAAGCTTCCATAAGTCCGGAAATTGACAATTTTTTTTAAATAAGTTTAAAAATTAGGGTTAGAGGATATGCAAAAATAATAGCACAGCCTTTCAATAAAAATGCTCGTATGGAGTCGGGACCTGCAGCCATTTTAGGTTTAATGCGTTATAAGGCCTGGAGAACTTCTGCCTCATGAAAAAAATGTATATTAACAGTAGAGTTATTATTTGGACAATCGTTATCGATAGAATTATTCACTATTATTTACTATTGTTGCCTTGTTGTCGCACGTTCTAAAATTTCCAATTAAAGCTTGGGCCAGTTTGTATAATTAGTTCGCAAAACGACAATTAATATATTAAAATTAATTTAGTCGCTTACAAGCCACTAACTCAAAATCCACTTTTAAGTTGCACCATCTTGTAAAAGCTCGTATTATAATGTTGTTACAATACCTTCTTTCAGTTTTGTTAAATGGCTTTGGTAATTAGCAATTTAGCTTTATCAATACATGCAATATGAGGCAATAGCAATTGGGACACACTCCAGAGTCCCAGCGAGCGCAACAGTTGCATAAACAAATTTGTAAGTACTTTAGCCAATAACTAGGTGAAATTGGTCGCCGTGACATATGAAAATTAATTTAAGAATATTTATATCCGTCTAATAAAAGGCGACTCACGGCACAAGCATGTCTTTGTTGGCCGCTGCACGTGTTGTGTACTGAAGATTTAATACCCCGTATTCATGTTTTGAAATTTTATTGCCTTCCCTAAAAAGGAACAAATACGCTCTCTCTCAAAGACGAGTCACAGTAACACTGTTCAGTCGTTTCCTTCTGTTTTACCAGCCGCACTTTTTGTAATGCATTATTTTTATAAGGTCGTGATGCCCAAAATTATTTGAACGGAACAAACGTCGCAGTATATGATAGACCGGTTCTTGATTTTCTTTTATAAATAATTATTTTTTATTTATTTGCTTTCATCACGATTAGAAAATATTGTTTAGGTATTAAGTACATCACAACTTACACACTTTTTTATTTATTATGAAATTACCTACTTTATGCATATTGTTGCTCTAATCTGGGCACGCTAATGTACTACTAGTCAGGTAAGTACTTTAAAACACTCATTATTGGAGAACCGATCAAAACAACTACTCTTCTGGCTAATATTATAATATTATTCCGATTTTCATAAAATAATTTTTACTATTTACATTAATTCTATATAATATTTATTATAAACTGTGTACCTAGTCAATTTTATTTGTTCTATTTCCTGAGGAGGCGATATGAAATCTAATAAGTTTTCAGAATCTGTTCTTGCCAATTGAAGAAGGTGACAGAAATAACTTACCAGCGATATTTAAACGGAATGTTGGAAAAACCAAACTTATTACAGAATATACTGAAACGCCCAGTATATAGGGCATTTACAAATTTAATGTTTTCCTATTTATGTTTCCAAATTCAAGTAATCATTGCAGTTAATTCATTTCATTTTTACATTTATTTGGTCATTTAATATTGGACACAATAAAGTTACCATAATGCATTTTAAAATTATATTTTTAAAGCAAAGTTAAACGCTACAATTTTGAGACAGAATTTACATAAAATCTAGTCGAGTCGCAGGGTTTGTTTATCGTATATTCAGATAAACGTCAAGTACTTCGTGTATTCCCATAGTGTGAAATCGTCTACCTTTTTCTATCTTAACCATAGGAGGAGATATAGAGTGGAGTTTTAAATCTGAAACGCTGCACAAAACTACGCCGTATCAAATATTGAAGTTGTTAACGTAAACCCCCACGTCCTACTTGGGGGACGCTTAAACTGTGACATTGGGTTCGCTGTTGCTCCCTGAAGATTACAATTGCACCACACATTAATTACATCGCTGGACATTGAGTTCGCTGTACCGACGCCGCAGATAACCATTCTTTGGCGTATTTTGAAGTACCATTTTAACCTCTCTGTTATGCTCGACGAGTACACTAAACATGAAGAAGCTGGGGGAGAGCATTCACGGGCGATATAACGCTATACAGGGCGCACAGAAATTCAGCTGGCATAAATTTCTAAAGGTGATTACTTTCTTATTTCGAGACTACTTTATTATTTGCAATTGCATTTATATTCTGGTTACGGGGTGTTAAAAAAGTTTTAAATGACGCATTTGTGGTACCAAAAGAATATTAAATTAATATTTTAAATGAAATATTAGCTTTGATTTTTAAAAGAAAATATAATATTATATTACCAGTTATTCAGTTATGATTTCATTCACGATTTTAATTCACAAAATTTCACTTTCTAAATATCTTACTAGGGAAAATTGCGTTTGCAAAGTAACAAGTTTATATTCAGGAACTATATATTTAGAGCTATGCAATAACAAGGTAC
Source organism: Leptura quadrifasciata (assembly GCA_963675555.1). NCBI lineage: Eukaryota > Metazoa > Arthropoda > Insecta > Coleoptera > Cerambycidae > Leptura > Leptura quadrifasciata. The sequence continues at coordinate 83,595,521 of OY776679.1, read as the reverse complement.
TTTATCACAGACTAGCCAAACTTCATCTCTATCATTATTCTGCAGTTTTTATAAAACAAATAGTGGACTTTCGTTTCCACCACATCTCATGTAAGGTTTTTCAAGAATGCTTTATATTTAAAGTACACTAGGAATATTTTCCTACTGTAACCACAAGGTTTTCTGATTGTTGGACATTTACCTACAATAAAATATTATAGTTATATGAATTCGGCGTACTTTGAGTTCACAAAGGTTTGAAACATCGACTACGGTCAATTAGCTGGTTCTGTTCTCCAATTGGGTTCAGTTACAATGAGGGATGTCAATATTTCAAGCAGTTGTCTGGTCACTTGTTTCGATTGAAGTGTGATGCAACTGCACTTTCTTACCTTCGCGGCTTCGTATGTCTGACAATCATAGGCAATCTTCTAGTTGCTTTTCTATTTAATTACTATAGGGAGATTTCCCCAGCAGCATTCTAAAAGATTTTACGTGAGTGTAAATTTTCACCTCAGCAAGATTTATATGATTATCTGATTGTTCCTACTCTAATTTTAATCAATAAACAGTGTATAATTAAAGGACATTTCCTCAACACTTTATGGCATTTTACACGAGTATTTAACGCTCGTTTTTCAACTTAGTTTTGATAATGTATAAACATGACTAGATTCTTGTACTCTGTTTTGCATTCGATTCATTATTTGGCTATTGCTAACAACTTTAATTATAAATTATTATTATCTAGCAATTGCTAACAACTTTATTTAATTATATAACATTATTACCTAGCGATTGCTAACAGCTCTATTATAGATTATCATTATCAGGCCATTGCCACAACTCTAATTACTATTAAAATAACACAGCATACTTTTGTATAAGTTCTTGTTATTGCATCAAAACACTCAGCATATCTATAGTATGGTCATTACTATAGCAGCGCAGATTTTGCTATTATATTATTTAGACAATTGTCTCAAATACTTGGATTACTTTTGATTTCGTGTTCAACTATTGTTGCATCAATTTATATAAAATAAAATGGGTTTTTTTTACTGTTTTTTCCCATCAAATATTGTCTTATTCTTTCACCTTTACCTTTTAGTCATATAAGTAATAAACTAAATAAATGATTTTGTTTCAAAGCAAAATAGAAAACAAACTTCAACGATAGATGTACAGTGCAGTCTTGAGTAATAAAATACTACATAAATAACATATATAATTAACTAGGTCTCAATTAATAGACAGTGTGTTCAAGTTTACCAGGTATCTCAATTAACAGAGTGATTAATTTTCTAAGGTATATAGTATCAGACAGAAACAAGTAATATTAAACTTTATATAAAAGAATCTGGGGAAATTAAAAAGGGTTACTACACACACACAACGAAATTTGGGTCCTACACTAACAAAACTAGACGATCACGCAAATGGCCAATCTTATTTGTTTATCCTTCAGATAAATAAATAGTAATAAATTTACTGGTGACATGCATTACCAGGATTTCTTTTAGTAAATAAAAAGGGTACCCACAAACAGTTTCAATACTATTACTATTACCAATCGATAATGATAAAAATGGGCTCCAAGCACGAAATTTTTTAATGAAAATTGTACTTCCAGAAACTTCACCACTATTATTGATATTAATATGTTACTCTTATATTACTGACTCTGTGAGCAATCCTAAAATACTAAAAATAATTTGAATAATACTTTTCTAATATTATTACTGCTTCAAAAAATGTACTTACAACTATACTATAAGTAATTTAAAATACTGTAAATCGCAGAAGTTATTGTTTATAAAACTACAAGTACGGCAAGTATTTATGAAAAGACTCTAAGTATTCAAAATACTGAAAATACTTGAAGAGTACTTTACTTAATACTGCTACTGCAAATGTTTAGTTTTAAGTACATTACTGAATATTTCAAGTACTTTTGAAGAGAATTGGTACTTAATACTGCAAGTAAAACAAACATTGTTTGATACTGATTACTGGTTAGCCAGCATTTTCTTTGAGTACTGGTCACAACTCTGTACAGGGGGATTTCATGATGTATAAACTATGGTTTATATAATAAAATTCGGGTTCCCTTAATATTTTAACTACTGACTGAATTATTGTTAGAAACGGATAGTTAAGAGAATATAATCTGTAATGAATTTAAATAAATAAATTTAATAAAGGAGGTGAATTTGTTTCAATTGGATCATTTAGTAAATATTCTGATTGTTTAAGTTTCTTTGTTTCTTAAGATTCTAATAAATTAAGTTTCAACCCATTCCTTTCATTATGTAAAATTTTGAAGTCTTCATGAAACGCGCGATTCCCTCTATTGCCACCCTTACTTACCCTGCCACCCTAATACATATACGTCTATGGCGATTCTCAAATTTTACTATATAACAAGTTCTAACAGACGAAAGTTACCACCCAAATTTCAAAAATATGGGATAAGTAATTTTTGAGATATTAGAGTGGCTCTAAGAAACGTAGGATACACTTTACGGTCATAAATACATTATATTATTTTCATGTAGAGTTTTTAGTGTACACTATGCGAAGATCAAGTCTAAAATCGAGTATATCGAATGTTAACCAAGACATTTTAAACAATTTCACCGTCTTACTGTTCTCCTCATTTATGTTTTTGATAAACAAATAAGAATACAAAAAAAATGTGTAAAATAGTTGATGATAAAACTATTAATTCTGACTTTACAGCCACAGGATAAAAACGCCCTGTACGAGTAAACAATTGCAGCTCCTTTTCAATTGACATTAAGAGATCGTGAACTTGTTATTACGATCACTGTGTTACCAGTTTCTTTTTATCGGAATCTCGAGCCAATGTCCGGTTAATATAAAACAAAAGGGCGTTTTTTCTTTTTATTTCCCCAGTGGAGTTACATATACGGTATTACAAGTAAGCGATTCTTCTTTATAATACTTTTCCAAAGTGATTGTAAAGGAGCCCGCAGTTTTCTATAATAAAATGAGTGGGGTTTGATTTATAACTTATTTTATTGTTTGTTTTTACTAAATTATTTGAGAAAGTTTGTCCTGAATGGAAGCTGTAGGTATAATTTTAAACTAATAAACAAGAGTAAAGATTGATTTATGTGATTTAGATTATAATGAAAATACACCTGATTTCGCAAACAAATCGTTTCATGTCTTAATAGTTTACTTAAATGTCGATATAATTGAAGTTGATAATGAAGAAGATGGATGGATTTTAAAAATGCTTAAATTTCTTGTTTCTCCGTAATATGTGTTACATAAGTTGAAAATTTGCTAATTTACGTTGTTACTGTTAGTCTTGTTATTAACTATTCGTTAATATGGCGGTTAGTAAATTCATTAAATTCTTGGTGTATTAATCCTAGTATATAATAATAATCCTTTATTTAACACTTTGCTATACGTTTTACAAAGTAATACCAAAAGAAAGTAAAAAAATAATATAAATTTACTTATTCTAATATACACATAAAATAACTAACACAGTTTCTCATTAATCTATTGTAATACATACATATTTTTAATTATTCCTTTGAAAAAAGCCTTAGCTTCTTTACAGAGGTTATTGTATGTGTTTGGGCAGAAGTTGTAGCACAAAATTATTTGTACCTCTTGTGTTATAATCATGCAAATCATCAAATATTTGTACATTGTCTTGCAAATAAGGATGTGCTACATTCATTGTTATTTTTTGTATGAAAATCAGTACATTGAATTCAACATAATTTCGTACATTCATACATCCTAAAACTTTTTAGTATAAATGCTGCATCTCAATATAAAGTTGGCACCACACATTAGCCATACGATATGGCAAGCCGCACTTGGCCAGCGTGTGGATGAAGAAGTTGGTGCTTTTGCTTTGTTTTTCAGGGCTGTGTCAATCTGTATTATTAGTATTTTTTTAAGCTTAATTTTAAATTTCTAAGCATGATGTGGTTCCTTCTGACTTGCTAAGTTTTCAACTATATGCAGCAACCGCTACACAGAAAACACCAACCGCTACTTGCAGATCATCGCGCCAATATCCATTGGCTGGATGTCGGTCTCGATAACTAGGGCCGAGTAGGACTATTACTCTTTGCACCTAGATTATCTCTGTAGACCTGGACCGGCCTTCGTGATAGGTGGGCCCGCGTACTTCTACCAGGCCCAGCTCACAAATGTGAGATGTGTCGTGGTATTTTCTGCGGACCTCCCCTGGTCCTGGCTGTTGAACCTCGCTGGCTGAGGTCTCTTCTGGCGCTCTTCTTGTCTTGATGTTTTCTTTCTTCGCCAGCTTGTCATCCCCGGGGGTAGTCATCGGTCGAGTTGGGTTTAGGAAGTTTTGGCTGGGACTGACTGCCGGTACGTAGGACATCAAATGATATCCTACCCCGGATCGTCGGAAAGGTAAGGATGAGCTGTGTAGCTCGGGAGTGTGGAGACCTAAGTGCTTCTTTTAGCATTTTCGGTCTCCACGGAGCAGGTAGGACAACGGGCGTCGGACGGTATGTTGTCCGACGCCCGCAAGGAGGTTGGGTTAGGGTTGAAAACGTCATGTCTCTGGTAGTTGTTACATGGCCTATGTCCATTTAACAGTTTTATTTAAAAACTAGTGTTTTATGGATAGTTAGCACGACCTGTATATTTTTTGGATTCAGTTCTTGCAGGTAAAACTGTTTTCAACTAACAGAATTTTACATGTATAACTGCTAAACCATGTCACACTGTTTTATGTACTTAATTTTATATCGTAGGAACTTAGTCCTGTTTTTCTACTAACACTATTATGTATCTCATATCCGTTGTAATACAGCATTATTATCCCAGGAAACAATTTGTCTACAAAATTTAGTTACATCAGATATCTATTTTTCAATTTTTATATTTTTGTTTACTATGGAGTACATATGGTTATTTTCCTTACCTTCTCTCATTCTATATATAGTAAATCCTATAACATGTAATATGTTACTGATTTATCAATAATATCAATACGTTTTACTACTTATTTACATCTGTTAATATTTGTTGTTATGTATAAAATAGAAATTGCAAAGGCAAATCAGCTGGCATGGAAAATAAACTATTATTATAGATTCCTTTTATCGATTATATGCCACTACTTTAGTTGAGTATGGGAATCTACAAGGCAAGTTGGCGCGCTTAAATTAACCACTGACAGATGGCCATACTTGTACGATTTTTATATTTTATAGCTTTCAATTTCAATAGGGAATTAGATTTCTCACATTTTTTTGGTAGCGTTGTTTTCCAGTAAACAGGACAAAAAAAGTTTACCTTATCAGTAAAACTCACCAGGAAGTCATTTGCTTGCAGCCTTTGTACTGATTCAAACATTATAATTTTTAACTGTGGACTTCAGTAATTGATATTACAATTTTTATATCCCAGTTACAAAGTGTTGAACATACAGGTAATTTCATTATACTCATTAAAATATTTTAATTAATCTTCAAATTTTGCCTTTGATATAATTTCAATTATTTTTAAAATAAATTTTGAATTCAAAGTCAATTCTTTTTAATTTAATAAGTAGTTAAAATGCTATATGTACCACATGGTTGTAAAAATATTTTTCTCTTTCCTTTTCATTTTTTTGGCAATTTATAGTCTAAGAAATCAGCTTACTAGTGCATAGCTAATAATACTCGTGCATAGCTAATAATAATTCGTGCATAGCTAATAATTACACGTGCATAGCTAATAATAACTCGTGCATAGCTAATAATTACTATTGCATAGCTAAAATTACTTTTGTACTGCTAATCAGATTACTTTTGTATAGCTTAAATTAATTTCCTGCAGCTTTGTATAGCTAGCTTAATGTTTCGTGCAGCTAATTCAAATATATTTTGTACAGCTAACTAGCTTATATTTGCATAGCTAACATTGCTTAAATTTTGCATAAATAACTTGCATAAACTTTGTATGTGCTTATATTTGGTTAAATTTCCTACAATTTTCACCCCATTCATTGAGAGACGTAAATTGCCAAGAAAAATTTAGAATTCTTGCAATAAGAGACAATTGTGGGCCTGGATTGCTGTCCCAGAACCAGCCACCTGAGCCATAAACCACCTAGGATACTGGTATCAATTTGTTTTTTTATATATATATATTTTTTTCACATTTCAATTTGTCTCAAACCGATTTGTCTAATTTTTTTGTAATATATTTTGTCATTCATTTTAAACTATCTTTTTATTTCTCTTACCAACAATTTCAGTCCGATCTATAGCAGACTGGTTATTCGAGAAAAAGAGACTATTTTACTTATTTCACTATAGATGGTGCCCAATTTAACATCAATTTTTCTTTGTCTCCTTTTCTCGAAATAAACAGAAATCTGTCGCTTATGCTGTACATGTCAGAAAGGGTAAGTTTCTCCACTCTTACGAATGCTCTGGACCCACGGCTCTCTGCTCCGGCTTAAACTAGCTAGTCGTCCGCACATGTTGCCTCAATTCTTTCTCAAAAATAAATAATAAGAGAAAGGAGGTAACATAATTGGCGACCAACGTGTGGGGCCCGAAACAATATAATTGGCGACAAATGCGTAGAGCTCAATTCAATAAACATATTTATATAGTAAGAGTAGTAAGAGAGGTGAAACCCCAATTTTTGAATGTATTGTATATGAGACAAATTTTTAAATTTTTGGTAAGAAAATAATTTTTTCTTAAGTCGAGTCATATTTTTGCTTATATTTCATTTTGTCTAAAAATTTTTTATTATATATATTTTTGCATATATTTTTGCTTACAACAATTGAATTCTATGGTATACAGAAAATTTGCGTCCTTAAATATCAAATATTTTCTTAAAATATTCTTTATTAGTGAAAGTGAAGTTGTGGAATTATACCTACCTGAAATATTATTTTGCTGCTTAAAGTGTTTAATTTGATTTATTTCTGGAAAGTTAAAATTGAAACAACAGTTTTTTTATTTGATAGATAAAATTGTTTGTGTTTTTTTTTATCTCTTGACAACAGATAAGACTACATTCATTTGCTATTTAAAACATACAATTTATTGCCAGTTGGGTTCTTAATAAAAACTTTTAATTTACTTCTTTACATTTCTTGTTAACATGGAACTTCCATTTTGTGTAAGATATTTAACGGAATCTGAGGTAGATTATGAACTACGTATTCGAAAGGTTAAGGCATCTAATAAAACTTTAGATACAAAACGGATGATATTAGACAATTTATTAAAAAAGCAAAAACGCGAATTTCAATCATTAAAAGATCCTAGCTTCGATGTTGAAACAGAAAAAACTGAAATCACCAACACTATCGCTGAACTACTTGCTTTAGTTCACGATTTTTCAGCATGCAAAGAGGACACATCCTATTTAATAATTTCAAATCGTTTAATATGCCTGACAAATCGAGTACATAGATTCGTGGTTCCGGAAGAACCAACAGAGTTAAATATTAACTTACAGGAATTTAAAGATGACGCAGTTGCATCCTGCGAGGAAATAGACGCACGTTTAGAAATTAAAATTATTCCTAAATTAGAAAATATTTCACCTATTAATTACCCAATTGACAAGAAATATGTCCCAGTTTATAAATGGGGAATTCAGTTTGACGGAAAGTCAAATTTAAAAGCTTTTCTCGAACGAGTCAAGGAACTTGCTGCCGCTAGGAATGTATCGGAACAACAATTATTTGAGTCTAGTATTGATTTATTTACTGACAAGGCCTTAATTGTTTATCGGTCAATCAGATCTATTGTATCCAATTGGCAAGAGCTTGAAGAACAGCTTAAAATCGCTTTTTTAGTATGCGATTATGATGAAAAATTGTTAGATGGGATAAAATCTCGTAGACAAGGACAGTCAGAGTCCATAAATATTTTTGTTGCTACAATGCAAAATTTATTTAATCGTTTAGATACTGTTTTAAGTGAAGAGGAGAAGTTAAAAATAATTAGACGTAACATTTTGCCTAAATATATTCATGCATTAGCTTTAACAGATATTAAAAATACAGCCGAACTATTAACTTTATGCAAGAAAATAGATTTGGCCACACAAATGAAAAATAATTATTATTCTCCAACTCCTAAAGCATGTGTCCTCGAAACTGACTTGGCATATGTAGAAAATCTTCCATCACCTAAAAATAAAAATAATTTCAATTCTAAAAGCAAAAGTAACAAAAATATTAGTCTAAATAATAATTTGAATCAAGAAAATGCTGTTCCGGGTACATCAAATAATAATAAATTTTCTATTTCTTGTTGGAATTGTCAAAAGAAAGGTCATAGCTTTCACGAGTGTAGACAAGCTCGAAATAGGTTTTGTTTCCGATGTGGAAAACCTAATTTTACTTCTAAGACTTGTCCAGTGTGCAATCCAAAAAACTAGAAGGGTTTTCTGCTGTTTTATCAGGCCCACAGCAGAAAAATAACCCTAGAGGCCGAGTAATTTTTAATTCTAAGTATAAAAAGCATTCCAGAAATGACTCAAATAGACATATTTTCTCAAATTTCAAAGTTGAAACCATATTTTGGTTCAAACTCCAATATTTCAGTGATAACAGAATAAGGAAATGAATGTTTTTCTTAAAATCGGATCATCAAAACAAAGTAAACATAACGATTCACTTAAATACCTATTTCATGTCTCTTGATTTTTTTGAGTATCTATTTGTGGCAAAATCTCTTTAAATTATACAATAAGTATAATAATTTTTTTGGTGCAAAGCCACCAAAAACAATTTTTTTGGTATTTCTTTTTGGTACTAGTACGTACCATCGTTTGTCGATAATTTTTTGCTTCGTAAATCTCTAACGAGGGGATTTATCTGATTAACTTTCAAAGTTAACTATATTTTGAGTGAATTGTTTCACTCATCCGGAAATTAAAAAAATTTCCTCCCGCTCCTCTTTCGAGGATGATTCTCTTGTAAATTTTGTATATAAAATGGCCATTATTTTTTAAGTCCTTTAAGCATTATTAAGTTAAGTCCCCTATCCATTACTCTTTAAGTCCTTGATTCATTAAGTCCTTCGTGCATTTTATTCACTAATAATTCATGCACTCCTTAATTTAAGTATCACTGAATTATATCATATATCACATATGTTTATCATTCATTGCTTAAGTACTGTACATATTACTGTAAATATTAGTTTAATTAAGTTGTAAATTAGTAAAAATATTTTGCTATATTTTTCTGGAAATATTTTCTAAAAATATTTCTTCCATTAACAATTTTTTTTTTGATCTGTTTATCAAAAAGATTTCTTTTTCATATCTTACCTATAAGTTATCTTACTTGTGAGATACACTGCTCTAAATTGTTATTATGTAAATATTTTCTTTAACGTTGAGAAAATTTTCTCAAATACTAACCTTTAATAAGTACGTTTCTTCACCATCGCTTGCTAGCCAGACTTTTTCTCCAATGAGAATACCCGAGTCAATCTTTTGCATAACGTACAGTATTCATTATTATCGTACAGCGGTAACTTTAGTAAAAAGTTATTTGTCTTTTATGTATTTTCCGGCTGGATCTATAACTTTCTATTTCTACTTTCTTCAGATCCACGAAGGTTCAGGGGTGGGAACAAAATAACATCCGGTAGCTTACGTTACCAGATGATGAGAACCTACAAATGTAAAAATATTATAATTATTTCTTTTTCCTTTGTTCAACTTTCTGAACAGGAGTACTTACCTCTACTTATAATTTTACTTGTGGATTCTCATAACGATAGACAACAACACCGTCTCTTCTCTTCTTTTGTGTTTGTATTTTTCTTCTTTCTTTTTGTGCTTTCTGTGAATCCCTATACGATTCTTTACTTCAATTTGGTTTATTCTTTTCCTGTCACCTTGGATAAGAAGCCATAACCCCAAAACTTTGACAACTAAAAATTTAAAACCATAAGTTTTATATTTTTACTATATTACTTTAATTACCTTTCTGAAAACCAGCCTTATGGGTATTCAGTACTTTCCTCTTTCTTTTCTTTCTTGTTTATGTTTCTTCTATTTACCGTAATTAATAAAATTCTCCTACCTAGGTAAATTTAATTTTTTTTCTAGCTTCTCTACTTCGCATCACGATTTTAGCTTTGATTTTTGAGAACAATTTTTCTGTTTTAACTATAGTACATCTTACATGTACTATCTGATTTGTTTTGAACTATCAGTTTTAGCACTCAACGGCTATACACTTGAATTGTAGGTTAACAATACCACAAGTTTTCACTTCTTGCTAACCTATATTGGCATGTAATATTACATTACATGTATCGTGGTATTAGTTTGATAAACTTCTACCAATTTTAGTACTAGCAACGGCTTCACAGTTGCTCAGACGTTATAATGTCTGTAGGATTTCGACATTAAGTCGTCTTCCTTAAAATTAATTTTATCCATTTTTTTGTCTATTTTTTAAATTTCGCAACACTTAACTTTTCACATTTTTTTCATTACTTAGTTCCGAAGATTTCTCCAGTTTAGGTCAAACACTTGCTCCCTGTACGTAGAACTTCTGGTAGAGAATGTATTTTGTCACTCATTCTTCGCTCGCTTTCTCAATTTTGTATTTTATGTTCCCTACGAGGAATTAATAATATTAAAGTATTGTTTATCTTCATAATATGTTTACGAGTGAAGCAAAGCAAAAATTTTTATACGTACCTTAAAAAAAATTTTTTTCGCCAGAAGGGAGGCATTCTGTTACATGGCCTATGTCCATTTAACAGTTTTATTTAAAAACTAGTGTTTTATGGATAGTTAGCACGACCTGTATATTTTTTGGATTCAGTTCTTGCAGGTAAAACTGTTTTCAACTAACAGAATTTTACATGTATAACTGCTAAACCATGTCACACTGTTTTATGTACTTAATTTTATATCGTAGGAACTTAGTCCTGTTTTTCTACTAACACTATTATGTATCTCATATCCGTTGTAATACAGCATTATTATCCCAGGAAACAATTTGTCTACAAAATTTAGTTACATCAGATATCTATTTTTCAATTTTTATATTTTTGTTTACTATGGAGTACATATGGTTATTTTCCTTACCTTCTCTCATTCTATATATAGTAAATCCTATAACATGTAATATGTTACTGATTTATCAATAATATCAATACGTTTTACTACTTATTTACATCTGTTAATATTTGTTGTTATGTATAAAATAGAAATTGCAAAGGCAAATCAGCTGGCATGGAAAATAAACTATTATTATAGATTCCTTTTATCGATTATATGCCACTACTTTAGTTGAGTATGGGAATCTACAAGGCAAGTTGGCGCGCTTAAATTAACCACTGACAGATGGCCATACTTGTACGATTTTTATATTTTATAGCTTTCAATTTCAATAGGGAATTAGATTTCTCACATTTTTTTGGTAGCGTTGTTTTCCAGTAAACAGGACAAAAAAAGTTTACCTTATCAGTAAAACTCACCAGGAAGTCATTTGCTTGCAGCCTTTGTACTGATTCAAACATTATAATTTTTAACTGTGGACTTCAGTAATTGATATTACAATTTTTATATCCCAGTTACAAAGTGTTGAACATACAGGTAATTTCATTATACTCATTAAAATATTTTAATTAATCTTCAAATTTTGCCTTTGATATAATTTCAATTATTTTTAAAATAAATTTTGAATTCAAAGTCAATTCTTTTTAATTTAATAAGTAGTTAAAATGCTATATGTACCACATGGTTGTAAAAATATTTTTCTCTTTCCTTTTCATTTTTTTGGCAATTTATAGTCTAAGAAATCAGCTTACTAGTGCATAGCTAATAATACTCGTGCATAGCTAATAATAATTCGTGCATAGCTAATAATTACACGTGCATAGCTAATAATAACTCGTGCATAGCTAATAATTACTATTGCATAGCTAAAATTACTTTTGTACTGCTAATCAGATTACTTTTGTATAGCTTAAATTAATTTCCTGCAGCTTTGTATAGCTAGCTTAATGTTTCGTGCAGCTAATTCAAATATATTTTGTACAGCTAACTAGCTTATATTTGCATAGCTAACATTGCTTAAATTTTGCATAAATAACTTGCATAAACTTTGTATGTGCTTATATTTGGTTAAATTTCCTACAATTTTCACCCCATTCATTGAGAGACGTAAATTGCCAAGAAAAATTTAGAATTCTTGCAATAAGAGACAATTGTGGGCCTGGATTGCTGTCCCAGAACCAGCCACCTGAGCCATAAACCACCTAGGATACTGGTATCAATTTGTTTTTTTATATATATATATTTTTTTCACATTTCAATTTGTCTCAAACCGATTTGTCTAATTTTTTTGTAATATATTTTGTCATTCATTTTAAACTATCTTTTTATTTCTCTTACCAACAATTTCAGTCCGATCTATAGCAGACTGGTTATTCGAGAAAAAGAGACTATTTTACTTATTTCACTATAGATGGTGCCCAATTTAACATCAATTTTTCTTTGTCTCCTTTTCTCGAAATAAACAGAAATCTGTCGCTTATGCTGTACATGTCAGAAAGGGTAAGTTTCTCCACTCTTACGAATGCTCTGGACCCACGGCTCTCTGCTCCGGCTTAAACTAGCTAGTCGTCCGCACATGTTGCCTCAATTCTTTCTCAAAAATAAATAATAAGAGAAAGGAGGTAACATAGTGGTGGTCCGTCCTGGCGTATCTGAAACAGATCTGTTAGCGGGAAATAAAGGTTATACTTACCCGTTGTCCAGTAGCTGAACCCTCGGTCGCTTGTGCCTCGGGGCGTCGGCGGGGTCGTAATCAGTGGCCTGTCTGATCAGCGGGTTCCCATGCTCCTCGGCTTGGGCGTACAGCTTCTTCGCTCGTTCCCGGATGACTTCAGTGACCGTGGTGTACTCCAGGTCTCTGACGATGTCTGCGGTTCTCACGTACCATGGGGCGTCAACTACCGTCCTGAGAGCGATGTTCTCCACTGCCTGGATTCTCTTCATGTAGGACTTCGCCTGGTAGCCCCACGCTACCGAGGCGTACGTCAACTGCGGCCTGATGAGGGTCTTGATAAGCGTGAGCTTGTTCCTCAAGTTAAGTCGGCTCCCATTTCCCGTCATTGGGTAGATGAGGGCTCTCGTACGTCGGGCCTTGGCTGTGATGGCGTCCGTGTTTTGTCTCCATGTTAGGCTTCTGTCCATGACCACGCCAAGGTATTTGACGGTGTCGTGCCATTGGATGTCCTCGCCGTTCATGGAGACGTGTCCTGTGGGAATTTCTTTCCGCACTCGTCTGAAGAGGATGGCTTGGCTCTTGTCGGCGTTGACTGCGACTTTCCACTTCGTGCACCATTCTTCCAGGAGTGTGGCCGCTTCCTGGAATTTTGTGGTTGCGTCTCTGACCTTCCAGGATCTGGCAATCAGGGCGGTGTCGTCAGCATACAGGGCTAGGGCTGTATGGTCGGTCCGGGGGAGGTCCGAGGTATAGATGGCGAACAGGTGCGGTGACAGCACCGATCCCTGTGGAACTCCCGCTTCCACGGTCCTGTAGGTGGAGAGTTGGTCCGAGATTTTCACCCTTAGCTGTCTGCAGTGTAGGTAGGATCTCACTAGTTTGACGAGTTCGATGGGGTAACCCATACTCATCATTTTAGCTAAGAGACCGTCGTGCCAGACCGTGTCGAATGCTTTGGCGACGTCTAGGAACAGCGCCGCGGTGACTTGACGCTGGTTGAACCCCTTGGTGATCTCCTCGGTGAGGCGAAGCACTTGGAGTTCCGTGGAATGTCCTGTTCGGTATGCGAACTGTTCATCCGGGATGATGTTCAGCTCTTCTGTCTTCTCTGTTAGCCTCTTCAAGATGACCCGTTCTGCAACCTTGCTCATGGCTGGGAGGAGGCTGATGGGCCTGTAAGAAGACGGGAAAATTAGTTCTTTCCCTGGTTTAGGGATCATAATGACGTCGGCCTTTTTCCACCTGGCTGGAAAGTGCCGTAACCTTAACATCGCGTTTACGATGTTGACTAGCGCCGCTACTACTTTCCTGGGCAGCTTTTTGAGAGCGATGTTTCCTATCTTGTCACATCCCGGAGCTTTTCTCGGCTTTAGGCTCCTCAGGATTTCCTTGACTTCCTCGGGGGTAGTAGGACGGATGTGGTCGTCATCTGGCAGGCGGCGGATCCTTCGTACTCTGCGTTCGACGTCGTCCACCCAGTCCTCGTCCTCGTCATCGAGCTCGTTCTCTCTACACTGCAGTTCTAAGCTGTCGGCGAACGCCTCGGCTTTTTCCTGGTTAGTGTAGACGATCCCTCGCTCTCCGTGAATCGGGCGCATAGGCTTCCTTCGGTTTCGCAGGGCACGTTGTGTGTTCCACATGCTTCTGTCCTGTGGATCCAGTGACTCAAGGTGGCGTTGCCACCCCTCCTATCGGTGTTCCTGGAGGGCGGCTTTCACTCTTCGGCTGAGGACATTGTACTCCCTTCTATCGGCGGGGAGCCTGGTCCTCTGAGCCCGTCTCTTGGCGCTCCTTCTGTCCCTTATCAGCTGCCTGGTGACCTCTGGGAGGTTTGCCATCGGTGCTGGGTGCCTTCTTACTTCTATTTCCGTCGTGCTGGCCCTTATCGCTTCCAGGATCTGCTCCTCTAGGGAAATGATGGCCCTCTCAACGTCCTCCACGGTTTCTAGCCTGGGAATTTGTGCGATGTACTGCTGCAGGTGCTGCCGGTACAATTCCCAGTCCGTTCGTCTCTTCGTGAAGGTGGCGTTGTCCTCACTCGCCTGTCCTCCTAGGGTTAGGAAGATCGGGTTGTGCTCGGTAGATCCCTCCGTTCTGGTGGTGATCTCTGCCTCGAAGGTCATCTCCTTTAGGATCGCGATGTCCAGTACGTCTGGCCTGTGTCTGCCGTTGTCGAAGGTGGGCTGGTCCGGTCCTACCACCATCAGTTCGCCGGCGTGCTGTCCCAGGAACCTCAGCAGCTCTCGTCCTCGAGTGTTGGTTATGCCGCTGTTCCATTCCTGGGATTTGGCATTGAAATCGCCAATTGCGACGACCTGTGTCCTGGCGGGCAATATTGCGTCCAGATCCCCCTCGGTAAGCGTGCTGCGGGGTGGCTGGTAGCATGAGACCACTTGTATGTCGCCATTTCGCGCTGTGGACACTACTACGGCGGTGGCGTTCATGTTTTCTAGCTCAGGCAGTACTGTCGAATGGTGGGCTATGGTTTTCTTCACCAATAGGGCCACTCCTCTCGCGGGTCGCTGAGGATTGTTTACCCAGTCCATCCTGTAGGTGTGGTATCCTGGGAAGTTGATCTCCTTGGCCGGGGTCATCTTGGTTTCCTGCAGTGCCATGACGTCTATGTCGTACCTGGTCAGGAGCTCTTCGACTTCAAGTCTCCTTTCTCGCAGGCCGTTGACATTCCAGGCCGCCATCTGCAGGACTTCCGGTTTAACCTGTAAAGGCATTACAGATTAGTTAAATTTGGCATTTGTGCAAAAAATGCGCTCATCGCTGAGCACATTTGTTGCATCTGTGCGAGCACCGCTGTGAGGTTTTTGGCCTCTGGCGATGCTTGTTGTTTTGCGGCAGGGACGGTGTTCTGTCCTGCCTTGCCCTGGGCTACTCTGGCGTAGCTTGTGCCTGGCGCTACGCCGCCCTTCTGTGTTGAGGTCATCGTTGGCCTCTGTACCGGCCTTTGGGTGGCGCTGGCTGATTGTTTGGGGTACTTTGGACACCCCCTGTAGCTGGCCGGGTGGGCCCCCTGGCAGTTCGCGCACTTGGCCGGTTCGTCTGCCTTCTTTTTGCACTCCGTCGTCCGGTGTGCCTCGCCGCACTTCACGCATTTCGGCTGCGCGGTGCACCTGGATTGGCCGTGGCCGAAACGCTGGCAGCGGTGGCATTGGGATGCCGCTACCTTGGCTCGCTGTCTCTCAGTCCTTACAACTAGAGAACAGCACCTCGTTACTTGGAGTATCTTGTCCTGGTCCTGTGGGACTAGGACAAGCATGAGGGGCACCTCCTGTTTTGTCCGTCTTGACATCATTCGCTGGACCGCGGTAGGTGCGAATCCTTGGTCCTGGAGGTCTTCTGCCATCTCTTTGCAGGTAACGCCGCTCGGGATCCCTCGAATGACCACACGTAGCTGCCGTTCCTCTGGCAGGGCATACGTGTGGTACTCCCTGCAGATCATCAGGCACAGGCATTTCGACGTTAGCTTAGTCACTTGTGAACTGATCATGTGTCAAGTATGTAACCAATATGTGGATGCCCACTTGTAATCAGTGATGGGAACCGCGAATATTCGCATGCGAATAATATTCGCGAATATTCGCAGATACGGGACTGCACGTATATATGTAGTAGTGTACAAGAACACTACTGTACAATTGTACGTAGAATAGTAATGAAAATTTAAAATATAAATCGCCGCCGAGTCGGCACCGTCTGCCCTACAACGTGCACAACATTAGAAACATTAGAATAAGTTCATAAATATTACGTTACTCCTTTAGTAGTTGCCGAAATTTGATGAATTTTAGAATTTGCATTTCTTAGGTTAGGTTATATCTTAACCTGTAGTGTGTTACCTGCTTTATTTTCATAAATGTTTGCCACCATTAAATAGAGATAGAAATAATTCAATACTTGCGCAAGAGTATAAAAGATATAGAAATAAAGTTAACGAACTTCTCAAAAAAGCAAAAAGAGAATTTTATTGTAACAAAATTGCAGAAAACAAAAATAATATAAGAAGAATTTGGGAAATAATAAAAGATGGTCTAAATGAAAATACTAACAACTGCCAAACATTAATGTTAAAACATGATAATCAAATTATCATAAATGAAAATCAAATTGCAGAAACATTCAATGATTATTTTATAAATATTGGAAAGGAAATGGCAGATAAAATAAAAGTAGATAAAAAGCTAAATGATAGAGATATTTCTTGCAATAACATGTTTCTTAATCCAGTAAGCGAGGATGAAATTTTAAGGAATATTAACAATCTGAAAAACAATGCCGCCTCTGGTTATGATAAAATATCAGCAATAACATTAAAAAAAATTGGCGCATATATAGCAAAACCATTAAATTATATCTTTAATCTATGTTTTGAGGAAGGAATATTCCCATCCGATTTAAAAGTAAGTATAGTTACTCCCATTTACAAGAAAGATGACAGGACTGTAGTAGGTAATTATAGACCAACCTCCGTAATTAATAATTTGGGCAAAATCTTGGAAATGTGTATCAAGAGTAGATTGGTGGAACACTTAAACTATAACAAAATATTATCTAATAAGCAGTATGGTTTTCAAGATAAAAAAAGTACAGAAGATGCAATATACGAGGTCACCCAAACACTATATAATTCAATTGAAAATAATAAAAAACAAATAGCGGTATTTTTAGACTCGACCAAGGCCTTTGATACTGTGTCACATAGTAAATTAATAGAGAAACTTGATAATTATGGTATTAGAGGTGTACCTAATAAACTATTTGCTAGTTATCTCAAATCCAGGAGACAATGTGTAAAAATTCGGAATCAAAATAGTTCTTTAAGGGAAATAAATATGGACATACCTCAAGGGACTGTCCTTGGACCGCTCCTATTCATCATTTACGTCAATGAAATGCTATTTCTAAGCATCAATAGTAAAATCATTGCATATGCCGATGACACTGTTCTTCTGGTTGAAGGAGATACCTGGCAAAATGCTATGGAAAAAACCGTAACTGAATTCGCTACATTGCAGCAATGGCTCTCAGAAAATTTATTGACAATTAATCTTGATAAAACAAAATTTATATGTTTCAGCATTTATGATAGAAATTCACCCAATATTAATACATTAAAAGTACATACTGTTAATTGTCTCTTACAAAATAAAACCAATTGCGACTGTACTGGTGAGTTAAAAGCAACAGATAGCATAAAATATTTGGGAATCACTATAGACAAAAATATAAAATGGAATGAGCAAATAAATAACTTAAACAGTAAAATTCGAAAATTAATATATAAATTCTAGCATCTCCGAAATATAATGCCTAATTACATATTAAAAACATTATGCCTTGGCCCAGTCTATAATCCGCTACGGGATAACAATATGGGGATGAACTTATCGCTCTAATTTAGAACCCTTAAAAATTTCGCAGAAATATTTAATTAAAGTAATTTTAAAAAGGAACAAATAATACCCTTAAGACCTATTATTTAATGAATTTAAAGTTTTTGACATTGATATGTTGTATGTGAAAAGTGCCTTCATATTTACTTTTAGAAATAAAAGTTTATTACACACCACGGCCAATCATGATTACAGCACCCGCAATAAAGTAAATTTAAATTTCAATCTGCCACAAATATCACGCCCAACCATCCAAAGATCAATTATTTACTATGGCCCTAAATTTTACAACCTCCTCCCTATTACGATAAAAAATATTAACAATATCAAGTTGTTTTCCAAGAGGTTAAACACATTTATTGAGGAAAATAAATCTACTTTTATTCGAATTCTTATTAACGCTTAGAATATTTATATAAAATTATATTATTTCATTCATAAAATATGTTTTTTGTTAAAAGATAATATCTATGCGATATGTACAGTATACACACACAGGCTTCTCGCCTAGAGTGTATAAACCCGTAACTATTAAGTATACAGATAGATTTAGATTTAGATTATAATATTTCTTTTGGTTCTTTTGATGATGTATCTGTTAAACCTATGTTCACACCAAATGATAAATAAATTTGATTTGATTTGATTTGATGTGGAATTACTTTAAAATAATAAGCGAGGAGATACAAAAATAGATATAAGCGATTAAAAGTACTACTTACGCATACACATTCTGTAAGAAAAAATATTCTAAAAAATACTACACGGCGTCTACCTCAACCTCAAACGATGAAGAATTAGTGGAACACGATGAAATGAGTAGTAGTACTGGTACAGAAAGCGTAGTAAGCATCACCGACACTTCTGATAATTCTGATGAAGACAATGACGAAATGGAAGAGGATATAGATAATTAAGGTATTGTTTACTGTAAGTATGTAGAAAAATTTTTATTTTTTTGTGTACGATATGAAAATGTTATTTGTTTTGTTTATTTTATGAAAACTTTTAATTTTAATAGATCCGTTTCCCATAAAATATAATTAAATGTTTTTATTATTATCATCAAACAGCTTTTTTTAATGTTTCCATATATTCCCAAATTTTCACCGCTTGTAATGTGTAAAGGAACAGGCAATGTTGGAATAAACATTGTCCTGGCCATGTGAGTCAATATGTGGAGCCGGCTTAACCTTCAGGGCCCATTGTGCAACTTTTGCAAACAATCCAAGTCACCATCGTTTGCAAGATACAGAACAGTGCTACAATAATTAAAATGAGGTAATATAATAGTATCATATACCAATTTTCTACTTGATTTAGACATATACCAGCCAACTCTTTTTAATACATCAATTTTTTTAGCTACTTTCTTACACACATAATTAATATGACTACTAAATTTAAGATTATCATTTATGATTACACCTAAGTATTTAATTGCATTAACAACCTGAATTGCTTCAGCACAATCTCTAAATTCTAATGCCTAATGTTTTCTCTAATCTTTATTTTTTTTTCCTACAATCATACCTTTTGTTTTAGATACATTTAGTTTCAATTTATTTACTTCTAACCAGTCACATCAGTTCAACACTTCATTCATTCGACTCACCAATAACGCACGATTTTCCTCTGTTATATAAATAACTGCATCATCTGCAAATAAGTGATAAGTTGCAATGTCGTTAATACATAAAATAAATAAAAGCGGACCTAAAATACTTCCTTGCGGTATTCCAATACTTATACTCTTTCATTCTACTATTCAAATAGTTACTTATCCGCATCTTATATACCGCTCCCTCAAGCCTATATCCTTTCAATTTATGTAACAATCTATCTCTATCTACGGTTTTAAAATCTCTCTTAAGATCCAGTTACTTTGCCTATATCATTCATCATATGCCAAAGCATATTTAGTGGGCAAAATTCTTCAGCTTTAACGGTTTTAGCAACTTTTCCTAATACAACAATGGTTGGAACTTTCAGGCATCAGGAACAATACCAATCTGTAGCTAGGTATTAATGATATTTAGAAAAGGATCAGCCAATATGTGGAAAATTTTTTTATAAATAAACATGGCAATGTCATCTGAACTACTCTTGCTTGCTAATGAAAGAATTATATTTTTAGGCTCTTTTTTTGCAATAACTTGAAACTAGAAAATTCTTATGATTATGCCTTAATTGGTATCGTCTATCATTTCTAGGTATACCATTGACTATTTAACTCACACATACTCGCACACATATGGGGTGAAATATATAAGTATAGATTCCACTAACAACTAATGTCATTTTAAAATATTAATTGGAATAGTGTGGCGAAGTTTATAGAAGATATCAACCAGTTTTCTTAGTCTTGTATTAAAATATTCCGTATGGTCATTCATTTCATTATCTTACTTACATATGGTAAGAATTTCTTATGTTCTTTTAAATTTAAATAGTGTACATGTAATTTTATTCGAAACCGATCTGATGTACTCGTCGTAACTCAGGTGAGATCAAAGGTATTTTATATTGTTATTTGCCAGTTTAATATGATGCGAATTCCCAATTTTCAATTAGTTGAAATTGGATAATCCTTTTGCATACATCGCAAACGGAAGATATTGAGTTTTCTTTATATTTATGGTAAGTAATTTTTTATGAAACCAGTTCTTAAATAATATAAAATTATTTTTTAGTGTATGAAAGGAGGCGCCTTTATACAAATCTGCCGTATCGTTAGCATAAGAGAAAATTTGTCCACATATAGGAATTTCGAAAACAGAATTAATATATAGAATGAATAAGACTTGTCTTAGAACTGTACTTTGTGGCACCCTCAGTAGTTCTTGGATCACTGTAAGTATCATTGACATATGCTCATGTTCATGTATTATGTTTGTAAAATGAAATGAGATGCTTTCCGTGGAACAGTTCTATTCAAATCAATTCTGATTTAAAAGTATAAAAGTTTCAATATTTTTTAAGATTTCGGATAATATATCGATTTATAAATGAATTAAAAAAGCATCAGTAAATATTATAGAACCGTTCAAATGTCATCAATTTTCTTTTCCCATTTTACCATTTTCTAAATTCATTTATTAAATTTATCAGTCATTTGCAGGACACTTTACAAGACAGAAAATTAATCAAGTATTTATCCATTTATTATCTGCGTGTGTGTGTGTCTTTCTTGAAATACTATAAGATTAATAGAAGTCCTGATAGTCCCTATTCCATTTTGTCAAACTTGATAGACATCCTGTCTGAATAAGCACTGCCGTTGAATCATTAGTCTTTTAGCAATAAGTAATTTTTTAAGATTATTTGAAGTTTTAACATGAAATTTGAAAAGAAAATATGACCACTCAAAAATACACTTGCAATTTGTATTTAGAGCTGGAAAAAATTTTTTCAGTAACTTTTGATATGATGAAACTAGCTGAAAACCTACAACCTCTGGACGCAGATACTATGTATTTCTTGTCCAAATTATTATGAAAAATTGATGTTAAATAAAATAAGTTATAATAATTATAATTATATAATAATTATATTGTTACAATTATAATAATGTTATAACTAAATAAGTTATATAAAACTGATAGTGTCTTTTTCCAACAGGGCTGTTTAAAATATACAATCAACGTTCCTGATAGAAAAAACTAATAATGAAGTTATAAGAGAAATACCTAAGAGTTTTAAATAGCATTAGATGATAAATAAATAAATAGCATTAAAAAAGTGATATAAAGGAAACCTGTCTTGCAGTTTCTCATTTTTTCACTATTTTTGGACCAGGGTCGATATTTTTTTGTGGTAATCTGTTTGCTGCATCAACAATACAATTAAGAAGGGTTGTAGATGGATAATAAATATTTGGATCATATCTTGCGTATCCAAGGAACCACAAAACACTTGCTACGTGCGCACAAGTGCCTACTGTCCTGGCACCCGATTTAACAAGCACAGTAATAACCTAGTATCGGGGGATCTTCGAAGGATTCTTCATCATTGTAGACTTTCCATAACATATACTTCGCAATATTTCGAAATCTTGAATAAATTCGAAATCGTAGGAAATTGGATTCTTCAATGAATTCATCAACTTCTATTATGTTTACTTCTTCTCTTTGAAGTTTATCTTAAATATATGACGCTGATAATTGAACATGATAAATATCTGTTAAGTCTTTTGAATATTCCAAAGTTAAACGGGGAAATTCAGGCACATGGATATGAATGAGTAGGACCCAGTTGCCATTTCTCAATCGAAGATTTTCGGCTTCAACACGTACCTGCACTATGTTTACCTCTTGCGGTTTTTCCGGCATTTATGTAACTAGCTCAGAAGTTCCCGGCATATTTATTAAAACATGAAATCTATTAATTAATGCACCCGCAATGCAATAAAAGTCACGTAAATGAACAGCATGTATTATTGATATCGTATCATTAATAAATTTAAAAATTGATTTGAAATGGCTGTTTCGGGACTCAACGATCCATCCCGTTTTCGTTATTAAACGCGCTATGTTTGCATCGGCAGTAGAAAGCTGTTGTTGACCTCGAGCAAGGAGAAATAAAGAAGTAAAGTCTCGATAACCCCTATCCACGACTACAATATGCCCTTCTTGGAACCATGCTCTCATTTCATTAACGTCATGATTCATGATTGAAAATAGAAGCATCGTTATTTCGAGAATCCGAAAAATGGGACCCATTAATTGCTAGGAGTATCCATCTGGAGTAACCATTACTTCTGGTTTGACTAAATGTCACATAGTAGCAATATGATTGACGAAGAATTCGAAAGTAACTACTTTTCGCAATTTTGTTATAAGTGAGAAAACAATGGCCCGTAGAATATTTAGTTCAGGATTATATTAGTTTAATCGTAAACTAGGGAACGTGTCTTGCAATGTAATGTTTCCTAGTGATTGCGTTGATGCCGATGCTGTTTGGTACAAATCCCTGCAATAAAGACTTGCGTACGGTGGAAATAATAAGACTAGTTGCTTGACGAGTAGGATATTTAAAAAGTGGGGGGTAATGGGGTAGTGAAGCGCAAGTTATAGCCTCTCCTACTCAATTGTTAACCTCACCTTCGCGATGAGTTCAATTTGAACTTGGTGCACCCTGTTTTCACTAACGAGGCTCTAACGACCGAGTAAGGGCGGAATAACCCTTACCTTTTGCCGTGAGCCCATCCACCTATGTGGGAAAGTGGTCAAGCTCCGCAGGAGTTTCGTGATACACTTTTAATCAACAAAGGGAGCGCTGCGGACTGTGGAAATTACAGGGGTATAGCTCTCCTGGCTGTTGGAGGGAAGATACTCACTAAAGCGATGGCAAATAGGCTAACACCTGTTATGGAAAAGTTACTTCCTGAAACACAGAGTGGCTTTAGACCAAACCGAGGCACATCGGATTTAATCTTCACACTTAAACAGCTTCAAGAAAAAGCACTCGAACATCAAGGAGAAATTCAGATGGCCTTCATTGATTTAACCAAGGCGTTTGACTCGGTGGACAGGGAAGTGCTCTGGAAAATTATGTTCCGCTTAGGTATCCCTAGAAAATTTGTATGTATGTATGTAATATGTCGCAGTCTACATACAAACAACAACGCCCAGGTTATGTATAATAATGAGGCAACCGAACCTTTCCAAACTCTCACTGGAGTTAGGCAGGGATGTGTCCTGGCACCCCTACTCTTTAATTTGTTTACCACTGCTCTAACAATTATTGTTGACAACAAACTGACAGTCAGAGGAATAGGGCTCAGATACCGTTTTGATGGCGGTCTCTTTAACACAGGGCGCTTTAGAGCTTTCACGAAGACACGCACACGATTCATTTGTGATCTCCAGTATGCGGATGACTGTGCACTTTTAGCCTCTACGCCGGAAGAGCTTCAAGAACTTTTAGATGTGTATGCCCAAAGCTATGATTCTTTGGGACTTAAAATCAACATTAGAAAGACTAAGATTATATCAACTCCTCATCAAGTGAACCAAATATACATTACACTTAACGGAAATTCTCTTGAAGTGGTGGATCAGTTCAATTACTTAGGCAACGTTGTTAATGACAAAGCAAACATGGACAGCGAGATTCGCAATAGAATTAACGCTGCATCTAGAGCATTCTGGGGACTTAGAGAGAGAGTATTTGACAACCACGACCTTGCTTTGTCAACGAAAATGGCTGTCTACAGAGCAGTTGTCATTCCAACACTGCTGTATGGATGTGAAAGCTGGGTCACTTACCGTCGTCATGTGAAAGAATTAGAACGTTTTCAGCAAAGACACCTCAGAAGTATGATGAAAATCCGTTGGTTCCATCATATATCAAACGTGGAAGTACTCAGGAGAGCAAACAGCCTTCTAATTGAGGTGCTTATTTCAAGAGCACGCCTAAGATGGGCAGGTCACGTTCATCGTATGCATGATAACCGCCTTCCTAAATGTACACTTTATGGTGAATTGCTAAGCGGTAGAAGAAAGCGTGGCGGTTAACGAAAGAGGTTCAAAGACGCTCTCCATGAAAATCTAAAATCCTGCGGTATTGCAGACGAGCAATGGGAACAACTTGCAGCGGACAGAACCGAATGGCGAGGGGTTGTGGCCAGCTATCAAGGAAATGTTGCTGCAAGAAGGCCGAATCCAAGACCTAACCAGGTCTATGTTTGTCCTGATTGCGGTCGACATGTGCTCTCCCGAATTGGCCTCTATAGCCATAGTCGTGTGCATCGTAGATGAATGGGAATTACAATAGACTACACCTTTTACTTGTTTTTTATTGTACGCAATTTATCGACTGTAACATTTCTATACTCGGACTCGAGTAACGGCTAATAATAATTAAAAAGTATTTTTTAAAAGTCGTCTGATACACCATGATGCAACTTAGCGAGAAAAGTGAGTAGATGTTTCGTTGTATATCTTCTATTGCCACATTGCTCAGTTACATCACAGAATTCATAAACTTCTTGAAACTGCTGTTTTGAAAGGGATGTAAAAGATTTACATTCATTATCAGAAAAACTATTTTCATCTTCGTAATCCCTGGCGTTTTTGTTAGCATTTACAGCTGCTCTAAGGTATTGTAGATATTGCCGTGGCCGGCATTTTTGTGTGGAAGGTAAATACACACATGGTATTTTTCGCTTTAAATCTCGAGAACTAGCCATAGTAAAATTTTGAATTTCTGGTACTCTATTAACGTATACACAATAAACACCCTTTGAAAGAATTGCGCAAATTAACGGACGAAATTATAGGACGATTTAAAGAAAACAAGTTTTTCGGCAATTTTCTTGTGATTTATCTTTTGTATCACCCTGTGGATACCTCTAAAATTATATATATTTGGAATCAGCTATCAATGGACAATTGGAGAATCAATATATATTAAAATATACAGGGCGTCTTATTAGAATGAGTCACATGTGTTTCAATATTTTTGACTCACTGTATAAAATATACAATTGGGAATTTCGGTAATTATAAAACAGTACATTTCATTTCAAAAATAATTTTCTCAAAATTTTGTTGTTTCAACATAACACATCGATTTTAAAAATTCACTTCGTGTTATTTGTGGCTCACCCTGTATATTACCTGACGTTACAGGAATGATATTCGCGAAAAAAAAAAATAATCGAATCCTTCAATTATTATGAATATATTTTATAAAAATAGCCATTTTTTAGTTTTTAACTTTAATACCTTGTGTAGCTCAAAAACTAGTCATAGGATTAGATTGTTACTTTGAATCAGGAGATCGAGATCTACATACTAAAAATTCAGAAAACTTAACCGAGAATCATTTTATATAAGAAAAAGTGCGGGGTCCTTTGCTGTGATGAATATTTTGCAAATTTTCCATATTTACGGCGGTATTTAAGCTACTAAAATCGACTTGCATCTGAAATCTTGTTTGGTGTTTATGTGAGTAGGGTGTAGTGAGAAGTTCCACCTAAATAATCCAACACTGTTTCAAAAAACTAAAAAAAACATTTGAATAATTTGATCTTAAAAATAAATACCATCTTTACAAAAAATAATAAAGTATATCTACCCATTAACATTACTCTACCTTTCACCCGTGCACACGTGTTCTCGTATCGTCTCGATTAAAGTAAAGAAAAAAGTAGTTTAAAGTAAAGAGAAATAATGCCTGAAGAGTTAGAAGGAGAATTAACTATTAGTGAAATATATAAGAAGTTAAAAAATTTAATAACAAGCACTTCAAGTGAAATAACAACTAAAATAGAAGCCCTTACATCTCAGCTTGTAAACAGTGAAAATAAGATTGAAAAACTCGAGAGGGAGAACAAACTTCTTCAAAAACAAATTCAAGACAATTTAAGAGACAAGAAGAAAAATAATATTATTATTTTTGGCATAAATGAACAGGAGGAAGAAAACATTTATGAAATAGTGACAGAATTTTTTAAGGAGACCCTAAAATCAGAAATAAGTAAGTTTGAACTCGATTATGCTTATCGATTCGGTCGAAACACAACCAATAGACCAATTTTAGTAAAATTTGTAACATTTCACAAAAAAATAGAGATATTGAAAAAAGCCACATTATTACATGGTACAAACATAGCCATTGCCAATGATCAAACAAAAGAAGATAGAGAAAATAGCAAGATATTGCGTAGGCACTGGAAAGAGGCAAAAGAACAAAAATTAGAAGCAAAAATATATAAAAATAAATTACTTGTAGGTGAAGAATCATATTCAGTACAAGATCTTTTATTGTTAGAAAAAGAGCATGGCATAGAAAACATACAGAAAGAACCAGTTAGTGTAAAAAATAAGGAACGTAAAGAAATAAGAGATAATACGGCAGGCCTACAAAAACCAAATTCATACTCGGCAAACCAGATAGCATTAGACAGAACTCACTCTCAACAGGTACCGCACATGAAAAAGGACGGGAGAAAAAAAAATTATATATGGGTTAAGAAATCGTACTGGAGTAACAGCAGAAAAAGGGAAGTAAATTATTCATATTGTAAAAAAGAAGGAAATTAGGTAACGCAGTAAAAATAAAATTAAAATTGTATTTTTGTATATTTCATAAATGGATCAGTTTATCAGGGACTTCAATCCTAATATAATAAATGCTTTTATTACGGATAAAATTGAATATTGTAAAACTTTCATAGAGAATGATGGTTTTGCAAAAAATCTAAAAATATATCATAATAATATTCGCAGTATAGGCAAAAACTTTGATGAATTCCAGATCCTATTATCATCATTAGGAGTGTCCTTTGATATTATCTGCCTCACAGAAACCTGGAAAATAAATAACATTAACAATTTTCAAATAGCAAACTATAATTTATATTACAATGAAGGTTTAATAAATAAAAACGATGGAACTATTATGTATGTAAAAAAATCTATTAAACATAAAATTAGCATAATTAATATAGGTGAGGTTAGAGCCATTAATGTTGTAGTAGAAATGTTAAACAAAAAATTTTCTATAATAGGTCTATATAAACCGTTTACTAATATACAAGTTGAAAATTTTAATCTAAATTTAATGCAATTTTTACAAACGTATGAATTCTGTGATCATAACATTCTATTAGGTGACGTAAATATAAACTTATTAGCAAACGACAATGTTGTACAAGAATATTTGGATATCCTTTACCAATTTGGATATATCTCACTTATTAATTCTCCAACTCGCGAGACTCCAAATACAAAAAGTTGTCTAGATCATATCTTCTATAAAGGATGTGCTCCAGAGGGGCACTTAAAGCCAATAATATTAAAAACAACACACACAGACCATTACAGTACTATGTTAAAATTAAATATAGAAAAGAATACATATAAATACACACAAAAAAATACATTTAAAAAAATTCCAAATCTACGGGCAACAAAAGTAAAATTAGAACAAAAAAATTGGGAAATATTTTATAATAGCAACGATGTAAATACTTTATGTAGTATAATCGTAAACAATATTGAAGAAAGCATAAATGCATCCTCGAAAAAAATAAAAATTAAAAAGTTTCATAAAAGAAAAGAGTGGATCACCAATGGATTAATGAACTCAATCAAAAAAAGAGATTCCCTTTACCAACAAGTTTTAAGAAACCCCCAGAACCAGGATATTAAAGAACAATATCGACTATACAGAAATAAAATAAATTCCTTAATTAAAAAGCAAAAACGCGATTATTTTCAAAACAAAATACAGGTGAATAAAAATAGTTCAAAAGAACTATGGAAAATCACAAATGAGATATTAAAGCCGGAAAAATTTCAAAATGATATAAATGAAATAAAATTACAAAATGGTGAAATAACAAAAAATGAAAAAGAAATTGCGAATGAATTTAATACCTTTTTTTCAAGTGTAGGGGAAAACATGGCAAAGAACATTAAAACGCCAAATACAACATACAGCAATAAATTTATGACAAATAGCTTTTTCTTAACAAATGTAGAACACATTGAAATACAAAATTACATAAAAGAACTAAAAAAAGGAAAAGCGCCTGGCCATGATAATATTACCACCGAATTGTTATTAGAAATCATAGATATTATTACGCCCTTAATGGTTCACCTAATAAATACAATATTCAAAACCGGAGTATGTCCGAAGCATTTTAAAATCTCATACATAAAACCACTTTTCAAAAGTGGAAACAAACTAGATGTTCAGAACTATAGACC
Source organism: Leptura quadrifasciata (assembly GCA_963675555.1). NCBI lineage: Eukaryota > Metazoa > Arthropoda > Insecta > Coleoptera > Cerambycidae > Leptura > Leptura quadrifasciata. Next base: position 83,566,656 of record OY776679.1, on the reverse strand, counting down.
AGTCTCTCTGATTTCAAATCTGTCTAAAATATTCGAAAAGGCTTTAAAGACCCGTATAGTAAAATACTTACATAAATATGAAATACTATCAAATAGACAATTTGGCTTCCGGAAAAACACCTCAACTGAAGATGCAATATCTCATTTAATCGGTAATATATACAACAGTATTGATAATAAAGATCCATCATTATGTGTATTTATAGATTTAGCTAAAGCGTTTGATACTATTAGCCACGAACAAATTCTAAAAAAAATTATCCGACCTCGGGTTCAGAGGAATAGCCTTGAATATTATAAAAAGTTACCTTACGGATAGAAAGCAACACGTTAAATTGAATAATCATTTAAGTGAGGCAAAACCTATAACCTGCGGATTACCGCAAGGGACAGTTTTATCACCAGTTCTATTTATAATATACCTAAATGACTTACTTACTTTGAACCTAAGCGGGGAAATAATATCTTTTGCCGACGACACGGCCGTCTTCATTAAGGGAGCAACATGGGAAGAAGTGAGAACGAAAACATCGAACAGTCTGCAAAAAATAAAATACTGGTTTGATCAACATTTATTAACAATGAATGCCTCAAAAACAAAATACTTACCTTTCTGTTCGTACCAAAGCAGTCTACCTAAATATGAAAAAATTAAATTTAGCGACGAAAATATTGAAATTAAACAAGCGAAATCAATAAAATATCTTGGAATCATGATAGATTCTCATTTAAAATGGGACAAACAAATTGAATATATATGCAAAAAAATACGTTATTTTCTCTATACATTTAAACAAACAAGCTTAATTTTAAATGACAAACAACAATTAATTATTTATAATGGACTAATTCAATCAATTTTAAAATACGGGATTATAGCCTGGGGTGGAGTAGGAAAATCGCATTTGGAACGTCTAAATAAATTACAAAAACGTTTAATAAAAATTATGTTTAAAAAAGAATTAAGGTATCCGAGTAAAATTCTGTATAGCAAATATCACATATTTAAAATAAAAGAATTATATGCAGAAACTTTATTAAATTATGAAATAAAAACTAACTTGCAAAAGTATCAAACGCATCAATATAACACCAGACAGAGAGATAAGATAGTAGTACCAAGAGCACAGAAAAACATCGGGACCAAATGTTTTCTATACTTAGCGCCCAGACTATATAATATAGCACCAAATGAAATAAAAAATTCCCAGATAAGAAATTACAAAAAAATAACAAAAAAGTGGGTATCCAAATATTACGAAACAAACATTAAAAGATTACTAGAAAATGAAAACTAAATGTGTACCTACATAGAAAGTAATGAGGAAATTAACAAATAAGACAAATATATATAAAGTCAAGAGAGGTAGAAAATGCATTAAAATTCAACTTACAAATAGAAGAAATCATTACAACTAGTAGCTTCAAATAATAGTGGAAAAATCAAGAGTGTAAAAAAAGGAGAATATATGTGTATACATATATTTTTTGTTTTACCTAATGTGTAAGCGCACTCACGTTCAAGTTTATATCATATAAACTTAAGTGAGGTATACCACGTCTTTATTTATTTATTTATGTATTCTTAGAGGTAGAAACAACAAATATGCGCAAATTAGTTTTCTAAATTATGCAAATATTTAGTTATTTATTATATGTTATATGTTATTTATTATATATTATTATTATTATACATTTTATTGTGTACTTTGTCCTATGTAATATTGGATAAATAAAGCTTATTATTATTATTATTATTATTATTATGGTAACACCACCCGCACTGCACAAATAGCAGAGTCATTAGCGCCATTACAGATAAAAAGCCATTAATGTGCTACTGTGTTAGATATAATATAGTAATGCGCCTTCAGAAAGACACAGTACTAGACACATCTACTTATGTGGTCCAGCAAGCTCTCATATTACCATCAGCATAAACAGACATTATTTAAATCTAATTATAATATGCTGTCGTATTTGGACATTTGAAATATAATGATATTATTAGTCTAATTTCCATGGGCATATGCCTCTTGATGATAAGAAAATTTATAACGACCGAGACATAAAAAATAATGTACAGAAGGTCAACAGAGGGAACAGATCTTATACAGTTTTAAACGATAGGTATTCAATTTTTTATGAAAAGGAATTATTAAAATACCGTAATTTTATAAAACGCTTTTAAATCGGGCAGTGGAAAAGGTATTAGAAAAAAAAAATCATCCGTATGGTGAACACTATTAGTAGACGGAGAGCTAGCGACGATTTTAGTTAAGGAATTTCAGGCAGGCTAAAAATGTTAATGTGCGTTGAAAGAAATATTACTAAACGTAGAATGGCCGGTCTGGCAGTCGCGCGTGGCCCGGTTTACCTACCCTGGTTGCCTAAAGGGGCGAAAAAAAAACTACTTAAGGTATTTTAAGTAGGCTCACATTTTAGTATATTAAAATGACATTCGCCTAATAGTTGAAAAAATATTGGCAGACCAAATGAACGCCGGAAAGGGCCGGCAGACGAGCATAAAGTAGTGACAAAACACCTTGGTTCCATTTAAGGTATATTAGGCAAGCTGCAAGGTGATACAAAAGGCATATAAGAGATTGTTTATTTAAAACGGCAGACTAAAATTCCATCGTTAACATACGGCGTTTCAAGGGTATTTGCGCACGGCACGAATCCCTCATACGGTACCGTTGCCAATAATGACAGAGATGCAAGGAATAACGTACGTTTGTAACTGGCAAAAATGACCAATGGTCGGTCATGCCATCGCGTCATACAACTTCAATGATGATGGGAGTCTCTCAGATCAGTTATTTTATAATAAATTCGTTTATAGACATTTAACCTGTTACTAATGAATATTAATTAATCTCGTAGATGATGACATGGAATCTGACCGCATGCAGGTGATTTTAAATCAAGATAGCAATGGTATAGATGCAGATGAAGAATTAGATGAAGATAGTCAAGAAAATGAAGAAGACAGCGATTAAAAAAATAATCATTACTAATGTATAAAAATAAAAAGTCAAAAAAATAAACACAAAATGCCTTGTCCTTTATACAGGCTACTCTGTACTTTATAACGCCTACGCACAATTCGAGGTCTGCCAGTATGTTAACGATCAAATTTTCGTCTGCCGTTTTAAATAAACAATCTCTTATGTGCCTTTTGTATCACCTAAAAATTTCAGCTTGCCTAATATACCTTAAATGGAACCAAGGTATTTTGTCATCACTCTATGGTCGTCTGCCGACCCTTTCCGGCGTCCATTTGGTATGCCAATATTTTTTCCCCTATAAGGCGAATGTCACTTTAATATATTAAAACGTGAGCCTGCTCGAAATATCTTAAGTAAGTAGTTTTTTTTTCACCCCTTTGGGCAACCAGGGTAGGTAAACCCGGCCACGCACGACTGCCAGACCGGCCATTCTACGTTTAGTAATCTTTCCTTTAACGCAAATTAACATTTTTAGCCTGCCTGAAATTCCTTAACTAAAATCGTCACTGGCTCTTGGTCTTTAGTAATAAATTCGACCGAAGATGTTTACAAGGAATGTATACTTTGATCTGCAGAAAAATCTATAGACTTAAATAAAGAAAAAACTATTTCAATACTTTTTAAACACCGTAATTACCAAGGTGAATTAGACATTCGACCTTCGGATCACTTTAACGTATATGACACAGGTAAAATATTAGGAATTACCTTCGACTGCATTTTAAAGTGGGATATCCACACTGATAACTTTGTGACAAGCTTTGTATTACGCAAATTTTTATTAATATGAGATATGGAATTACTAACTGGGGTACTAGTAGTCATTGTCAATGCGTTTTTCTTCCAAAAAGTATATTTTGAGAATATTAGGCTAAGCTGCCAGGATGAGAATCTTCTAAACCAACTTTCAAAAAGTTAAAAATCTTAACATTGCCTGTCACTTATATTTATGAACTTAAGATGCTTTATAAGATAAATATGTTTAAAAAAATATAGTTGATCACAGTTATGAACAATATTTAAACATAACTTTAATCTGGACCAACATTCCATGGAAGGATATCAAAAAGGCTATTATTTTAGTGGTTGCAATATATGCAATGTTCTTCCAAAAACATCCATATTTTAAAAACAGACTCAAGACCTTTCTTGTCGATAAAACTGTTATTCACTTGCTAATTTCTTTTTTTTTACTAATTTTACTGCGACTCATATTTTTTTATACACAGGGTGGACCATTAATAATAGGCCATAGTTCAGGGGTAGATTCTTTGTGTCAAAATATGGGGATATAACAAAATATGCTTTAGTAAAATGTTGCTGTGGAAAAAGATACAGAATATCAAAGTTCAAATTAATTTTTCGTTTTATTGCAATAACTCAACAGCCTCTTGACTGATCTTCGCCAAATTTGCTAGGGGAACTTTTTTTTATTCAAAGGAACTATAATTTATGTATTACATCATGTTAGATCATAGAAGGCGCCGCAGGGCCTGTATCTGACGATGAATTTTTTTCATATTTTTTTTTACGAAACGTTGCGGTACTTCTGACAAGATAATCTGATGAGGGCGTCATTTCCACGTATAAAAGATACACTTGGTAGAACTTAATAACTCCAACCGTTTTCGAGAAAAGTGCCGTTAAACATTTCAATAATTTTTTGAAAAACAAATTCAAATTTAATGAAACAAAGTGTATTTATAAAAAAAAGTAAAAAACGTAAGGGAAAACAAAATCGTAATAATACCATTACTCTTTGTGCTACCTCGACCGCAAATCGACTCGCTTACCTTTATAGGTTTTTACTGTGCGTCGGGTTGTCTGATGACAGGCATGCCGCATGACCCGCGGCGATAATAATTATGTCGTAAAGTTTTTGTTGCGTTTTTTAAGTATCGGGATGTGCTGACTTGGACTATACACTTATGCATTTGAACGAGATCTGTAACTAAATTATATTTTGATATAATTTCGTTGAGGAGTTTGGGGTAAATGGGGTAAATAGGGTAAATAGGCAAAGCAAGTAGGTAAGAGTCCATAAAATTGTAATTTAGGGTATGCACGAAAAGTCAAGGTCTCAAAATTTTTTTTGGCATCAGCCAGAGGGGGTGGCTGATGCCATCACCTCCAATACCATCCCTACACTACTATGAAAGAGGGTAAGAAAAACTAAAATGTGATTTAGTGTGTATACAAGAACAAAACGTCACAAAAAAAATTTTTGGCGTTAACCTCTAAAAATTTTTTACCAGCCCCATCGCCATCCCCACCCCATTATTAAAGGGAGTAAAATATTACATTGGGATTTAGTGTGTATAAGACTTGGATACAAAATCTGGATGTGGAAGTAGTGATTCCTTGGGTAGCTATTTTTTAGGACTGTGAGTTTATACAACTAATTGAGAAATAAAATATATTTTATTATTATGCTTCGAAAAACAACATACCATCAAAAGTGTCTGCAACGTCCATAAAGTGACATATGGACGTTGCACAGATTTTCATCTGGATTTCTTATTGACGGTGTAGCAACTTTATTCGATAACCGAGAATGTGTGTATTTATAGAAAGCTTTGAGTCTCTTGTTAACTAGTTAATTCTCAAAAGCGATTCCAGCCTTATATACGAAAAATCCTGTGAGTTTATTGGAAAAAGAACGGTGGAGTTGGTGATCTCTTGGTGAATTCGAGCGTTTATTATTATTTTATTTATTTATATATAGAACTTTATTTATACTGCACATCAAACAGAATATAATATTCCACTTACATGGTGTACACTGTGTACAGGATTTTAGTAGTGTGTATACTATAAATTAATGACTAAGATACAGTAACGTGGAGAAGAAACATACTTATTCCATTATTAATATTATTGATAGAATACAAATCGTATCCACTTATTAATTGATTAATTATTTTTGCTTTAGACGCACCCTTGCCAGATCATATGCCGCCTCAGTAATTTCCGTAGTATTAAAATCTCTTATTATATGACTTATCAGTAAAGTCAACTTTCATATACATGCAATAGTGATCCTGATGTTATGTATACACAGCAAATTAATGTTTCAAGGTTTCTTATAGTGGTTCTAACAATAATCCACTGAAAGTTAGTCTAGTCGTATAGTTTCCTATTGATCCATTGCTTTTTGAATACAGTTTTACTCGTGAAAGATGGAGTTTAGAAAAGGTTAAGGTTTAAATTTGTATTCATCTAGTTATGCCACTGGCTTCTGGGTTTTCTTTATTTGTACAATATTGGAACCAATCCGCACTAATAAATTGTTCGTTCATAGAAGCGCAATCAGTTTTTTGAATAAAATTATTGAGGCACCTATAAGAAAAAACCTGCATGTTAAACTCAATATGGACCTCGGTGGATATGCCTTATTAGGCTATTGCAATGCTGGGAAGGCTGATGAGGTTGTCGAAAGGACTTCATCTATTTTAATCTATAAGTTGTGAAAAGTTTCTCGTAAATTAACTTATAATATGTATGGATGTATTGTTGTATAGAATTTTGCAAACGACATGATTTTTCTTTCTTCTACAAAAGAGTAAGATTTGTAAAAAAAATGGTTTTTTTTCAGCCGTTTCTTTAATAGCTATTGTATGTTGTGACAGCCCTCTTAAAGATTGTAATTTAAAATTAAAACTGAACTGTCACTCATTGTTAGTGAGACGGTGCATTTCTCCGAATTCTTATTGATACAAGCTGAGTTGGACCAAAATAAACTCCCGGCTCTATAAAAAAATATCTGCATTGCTAATTGTAATAAAATAAAGCGAATATAAATATGTGCATACGGAATGCACTACCAACGACTTTGGCTTTCAAAAAATGTATACAGTTAATTTACAATAAGAAAAACTTGTCTTTGTAGTTGTTAACTTTGATGACTTAATTGAAATTATTAACATGCGATCTGGGAAGTTTGTACACGAAATTAAATAGTCAGGAGCCAGATAGAATAATTGTTAATCTTGTTTATATACATTTTTGTGGAGTAGTTTACGTTTCTCAAATGTAAAGAAATTAAAATTTACTAGGATACTCATCAAAAAAATTACTCTAATATGTAATATGTTTAATGAACTTAAAATTATCAAATAAGCCTTGATAAATCTTTAACCAGAGAAAGTTAATCCTTGAGTGCAATCACAATTCTGCAAACAAAAGTATTGAAGCTGAGTTGAATATAATACAATACTGAGAACAGTAACATATAAGTATACTTTTAAGTGCCAGCAATAGATAGTGAAACTAATTTACATAAAGTTTTCTTCTCTTGCTTTCAGCAGACTACAACACGGCATTCTATTCAAGTAAATACGTTTTAAATCGTAGACAATATTTCAAATGATTTAGCCGCCAATCCGTCGAAAGCTTAGCGATGTCAAGTGTTCCTTAAGGGTCCAACCTAGGACCTGTTCTTTTTAACATCTTTACCGATGACATTACTTGTGACCTCAATATACGTTGTTTTTTGCATTAGGATGACATGAAGATATCCTTTAATATCATAAGCATACAAGAATGAGAAAAGCTACAAACTGACCTCTGTTATATTAATCTATAGTGCGTTGCAACTAAACTGAGTATTAGTTATGCGTTAATTGTTTTTCACGATAAATCTGGTTCACTAAGCCTGATAACATCCCCGTTTTAGATACATCCCCAAGTAAATACTACCAGTATAAGATTACAGATGATTGGCTTTGGCATATTCAAAGACCAATAAATTGTTTCCCGTCAATATAAGCAATTAAGCTTGAACTCTTTAACCCATATATCGCTAATCATTTTGCACATGTCCAGTAAATTGTCGTGAAGCAAACATATCGACCATGTGTGTTCACAGCTTAACTAAACTAATAGTGTTTTTTTCAACAGGGATGTTTAAAACATATAACCAACGTTCTTGATAGTAAAAACTAATAATGAAGGTGTAAGAAAAATAACTAAGTGGTTTAATAGCATTAGATGATAAGTAATATAAAGGAAACATATCGTGTAGTTTCTCAGTTTTGCACTATTTCAGGACCAGGGTCGATATTTTCTGGTGGTAATCTATCTGCCGCATCAATAATACAATTAAGAAGGGTTGTAGATGGATAACACCACAAAAATTAGACAACCTCCAATTCCAGAAGACAGGGCTTGTGCGGAAGGGGTTTACACATTGAAAAAACGCAGACAAACAACCATTTCCTCCGACAGTGCCAGAGCCAGGATTCGAACCCGGTGGTGCGATGTCCGTGTGAATAATCGCGATTTCCACCTCGCGCCTTAACCCACTCGGCTATCGACCAGACCAGTTATTCATTATTAGATGGAACTTTCAATTCGGGAGTGGATTAATGAACATTTCTACAAAAGATGGACAGATTGCAATAGCCACGTCATTCAGTGGGCTACCAGATCTTCGAACATCACACACTTAGAAAAAGTTTACAAGGCAATACCAACAAACAGGGAAGAGTTGTGCGAGAGAATAAGGGAGGCCTGTAAAGAGATGATTCCACAACAACTGAGAAACGTAATTTTGATCCAATGGCTCGCTGCTTTGAAGCACTTAGCTCTTCTCGAATAGCTACCTTCCAATGATCAGCATCGTCACTTTTCATTGCAAGATTTCTAGAACACCAAGTTCAACATGGTTTGCTTCTACGAAGCCACACCTTTCTGGTATTCTTAAATTTTCACGTGGACCCAGCTTCCTAGTGTGTTCATCTTCTACCTTATCTTGATTTATTAGCCATTTTAACACAAGACAGATGATAACCGACCCTATATTGAAACTTATTCAAAATGTTAATTTCACAATTGGCAGCGAGTTTACGTTTCTGAGCCCATAACCTATTTATTAGACTGAAAACGACGATACTTTCGTAATATACATTAAAGCAAAGATTAAATGTTACACAGTCGATTTTAGCAAAAGTCACATTAACAACAGCCAACTACAATATCTATAAGTTAGTTTCTTCGCTATTATTAAGCGCGCAAATTTATATCTGATACAAAACATAACAAAAAGGCTGTTTATTATACCGTTCAGGGCTGTTGAATCGTCTACTACCTGTCGATTATCACATGCACAAATTATATTATCTTAATAAAAGCCATAGGCTAAGATTGATCATATATCATCGCGCTGCCGGAAGCCGGAAACCATAGTAGAAATCAGATAAAACATTTCCTTTTAAAAATTTAATCGTACGTTATATTTTTGCAAATAATACCAATTTGTTTCATGTCAGAAATTAAATTTGATTAGGTACAACTAATCGTAAAAAATTATTTACTATTTAATAATTATAAATACCATGATAAAAATTAGATATAGGGCACTTACCAAATTTAAAAGAATAAATAATCATAACGATTTTATATATTACAAACAGATGCGTAATGTAGTAATGGGGACGGTAGCTCAGTGTGCTAAAGCGTCTGGCTAAAAGCAGGTTTTTTGGTGTATTTTCCTGCATAACAACATACACAACTGGAACACAGTGAAACCTCGAATATTACATGAAACTGCTCTGCAGTATAACAAACAGAAAAATAGTATAAACCTTCGGGAAATACTACAAAAAGGTCAATTTAGTAAATATCATGGAGTGTGTCATTTCGGCATCCACCGCCGACCTATCCTGAAGAATGCAAACACATTTAATAGAATAGGAAAAATATTATACGCACGATGTGCAGGTTTATAATATAGAAAACTAGGGAAAATGATACAAATGAAATAAAATGTAAAATAGATAACAAAAATAAAAATCTTTTAATTGGTAATTGGTAATTGGCTAGCAAACTGGGTTGCCTAGCGAAGTGGGTTCGATTTCCGCAAGGTGAAACAATTTTTCATTAAAAAAATTGCCCCAAGAGTGGTTCGGAGTCCACATTAAACTGTAGGGCCTCGTCTCTCTTTACCTAGCACAAGATCCTTGAGATCTTCCAGGGAGTTACTTCGGTAACCTGAGAGGCGGTTAAGAAAACATTTGAAAACATTTGAAACATTTACATCCCAGGCTATTAAAAGATAAAAAAGGGCATTTTTAACCCATCAGTTAAATAACTGTAGTGCTCATGAGTGTTGGAAAATACTTAAAAATAACATAGTTTTTCAAAATAAAAATAAAAACAGTATTGAAAATTTAAAAAACGTAAATAACATAAATAATTTCTTTGTAAATTCTTTACCGTTTGCAGATGCCTCAGATGATATTCTTAACCATTATAAAAATAATTTATTATTTGACTCAATTTTACACTTGTTGATTAAACGACAGTGGTACCGAGGAAGAGTAACCCTGAAGATTATTGAAGACCTACGTGCTATGAGTGTCTTGCCTACTTTTTCTAAAATACTTGAAAAAATCATGGAAAGTCAACTTAGGCAATATGTATCTGATAAGAAAATACTATCTAAAATACAATCGGGTTTTAGAAGTGGACACAGTTAGTTATACTATAGCACTTTTGCAAGCGGTTGAAGATATAATAGGAGCATCAAATGAGGGTTTACGTATAATTTTATTACATTTTTGTCTGGCGTTTGACACGTTTAATCATGGAATACTCTTATCAATTTTGTTACATATAGGGTCTTACAAAGAAGAAGTTAATTTATTTAAGAACTATTTAAAAAATAGGCAACAAAAAGTCTTTATTGAACACAATTCCTCTGAAGACTTATTATTGAGATCAGGTGTACCTCAAGGTTCTATTCCGGGGCCACTACTTTTCACACTGTATACCAGTCAGTTTATTTCATGTTTAAAATACTGCCAAATTCATTTATATGCTGGCGATACACAGCTTTATTACTCATTTAATGCTTCTGAGGTTGATGGTGCATGTTTACGCATCAATGAGGATTTAGAATCTTTTTTAAAACTAACAAAAGAACACTGCCTTATTATTAATGCCAACAAATCGAATGCTCCACTTTTTGGTCCTAAAAAATTTCATCAAATTATTAAAAATCACATTCATATAAGTGTAGGTCAAGAAAATCTTGAATTATGCTGCTTTCGTTCGTGCTGATCATGGTAATCATGATTACCAAAAGGGCCAATGAAAAATGGGTATTTTAAAAACTTATTTTCTATTGGCACATTCTGTAATCATGATTACCATGTTCAGCACGAACGAAAGCAGCTTTAGTTGAATATTCAAAAAATGCACAAAAAGCATATCATTCTATTAAATTAATTTATGGGAATAGGCATTATTTACCTGAAAAAGTGAAAGTGATGTTATGGGAAAGCCTGGTGTTGTCTTTATTAGATTTTGCCGACTGTCTATATGGCCCCAATTTAACTACTCTATACAAGAATAAGATTTAAAAAATTCAAAATTCATGTCTTATTACGGCTACTTTACGGTATTCGCAGACGTGAGAGAATATCATATAAGTTAAAGGACGCGGGTTGGTTGAATATGGAGAGTTACAAATTGTTTCATTCGGCATATTTGCTTATATAATTTTAGTTAAAAGATCTCCCGATTATTTATGCAATAAAATAAAATTTAGGACCGATGTACATAACCTCAATTTACGTTTCAAAGGCCTTTTAACTCCACCTATCCACCGAACAGAACAATTTAAACGTTGTTTTAGGTATCAGATCTGGAAGGTTTATAACCCTCCACATGAAAACTTGAAAGAAATGAAATGAAATTGTTTCAAAAGAAATTTAAAAATATTAATTTATAATCGCCATAATTAATAATATTGGCCCCCTAGTTTAAATTTAAATTTACTTTCATAAAGTTAATGTTTTCTTTTTGGTATTAACCATAGTAAAATTATTTTTTGTTTATTCTCACTGAATGTAGCGCGCGAATTAGGTTCAGTGGAATAGCAGCTAATTCAATATTGTAAATCTATTGCTAAACTTCGCCTATTCCATTCAAATATGTATGTAAGAGGGAATTGTAAGTAAATCTTTTTAAGTGGAAAATAAAGACGCTATTATTATTATATGCATTGTGAAAATATCCGCATTCAATACACCAATTAATTATGTGAGAAATATTTACATACCTACTTGAACCTTTGACTCTAAACTATGTAATATGTATAAGCTTGTTCAATATAATCTGGTTTAAATTCAAAATCAGCCATATTACATCTATTAAGAGCAACAAAAATTATACTAAAATAACCCAACAGAAAGGCATTGCGAAATGGGTTATGACCAACAGAGACGTTCTGATCAAACAGTGGCTTTACGCATATTTATAGAATTAGAATTACATTTATGCAAATAAAGCATGTGAACAGGTCATTACCGTCAAAGGGATAAGTAATTAAAATTTGAAATTTGAAGGAAGGTACAGTTCAATGCACCTTCAAAAAGATAGACTAGATAATTTTCATGTTTTTTAAATGAGTAAACAAAAAAAGCATTTGTCTTTGTCAGGAACTTTGGACAATGAGCAATTAGTGCTCTATTAGGTATTGCCGGAAGTTTTTACTGTCATTTGTCATAAATGTAAACTATTTTTTTTTTGTGGCAACAGGGGCTATTATAATATTGTATATATTTTTTGTTATATTCTTCATAGCCAACATAGGTATACACTATAATACAAAAAGGTGTTCTATTCTCTAAATAGGAATTAAAAAGCCTAACTAAGAATTCGCAAAATAAATATACTTACTTTGAAAGTTTTTTAACAAAAATAGTGTGGATTTTATCGAAGGCCTTTGAAAAGTCTGTGTACACCAGTATTAAAAACCACTTTACAAACTGACAAAACATTTGAATACTACACTAGAATACACTACTCGGCGCGGGTTTCGCTACTATGTCAACATCATCGGGAGACAAGTGAGATTGATTCTCAGTTTTAATTATCTTCCAATGAAGAGTAAGCGAAACGATCGCGCTCCATATATTTCGCTTGAGATACCAATGAGTCCATTGTGAATGACAATGATCAAATTTGTCATAATAATAATAATAATAATAATATTTATTAACCATTCCAGATACAAAATGTACATATGACAAGTTAGTTTAAATCAAAGACTTCAGAATATGATAGACAAAGCATCCTCTTGGTTTGTTGTGTATCATTTACTTGTTTATATTGCTTTAAAAATAAATATTGGTACTCGGCAGCTATTGGTTAAAGGCACATGGGTGGGTATATGCGCACGCAGTCCCTTTCAACAGTACTAAAACATAAACAAAACTATCTCCATCCTTTTTTAATAATAGAATGTATGAAATAGTAGGGGAACACAACAACTCCTGTGTTAATGTATAGGACATGCTTTGTCTATCCCATTCTGAAGTTTAGTTAACAACAATGTATATAAATATACATTATTTAAAATTCTTAATAAAATTTATACACAAAACAAATAGAATAGGTAATATGACGCTCACATGAATAAAGACAAACATAAGTATACAGGATGATTCATATAAAACTCTCCAGGCAGTTTCCATAATAACGAAAAAGGTATTCAATTTTTGTAAAGGTCAGTCGTTATATATTTTTGGTGGTTTTATTTTGTCATGCAAAGGTTGTCAATGACAGTGGCGTCCGCTATGTCGCGACGCCGGAAAAAAATATTCGATGACTGTAACTTTGAAACTATAATATTATTCTGGTCGATAGTCGAGTGAGTTAAGGAGCGAGGTGGCAATTGCGATTAATCACATGGACATCGCACCACCGGGTTCGAATCCTAGGTCCGACACTGTCGGAGGAAATGGTTGTATGTCCGCGTTTTTTCAATGTGTATCCCCCTTCCGCACAAGCCCTGGCTTCTGGAATTGGGGGTTGTCTAGTTTCTGTGGTGTTTATTATTAACGTTTGTTTAATTCTAATAGTTCTAAGTACTTTTTGTAGTATACATTTTTCTATTAAAACCAGTGGTTTTCGAGATGAATCGAATTTCGTAAAATTTCCGAAAAATGGCATTGAGCCAAACTAATAGAGCTTTCGCCTTGAATTGTGGCAGGCTATTTGTAGGTACTATGAGCCACCTTCACTCAAAATTTCATCTGATTCAGGTAAGATTTGCCCAAGTTATCCCAAAATCAATTTTTGGAAAAAAAACGTACATACATATGAATTACAGGAGGGGGGGGGGAGCGTAACATCACGAAAATTTAAATGGAGGTTCCTTGAATATTGACAATAAAAGGACCATATTTTTGTTGCTTAATTTACAGTTTAAGGGGCCCAAAAAAATTTTAAATCGAAAATTGACCCAAAAGCAGGGCCGGATTAAGGCGCAGGCGAAGTAGGCAGTCGCCTATTGTGCCAAACTTGGAGAGGAATATTGAAAGGATGAAAAAATGAAAAGAACGAACAAATTTTAAGGGGAAAAATAGAAAGATCGACAAAAATTGGAAGATTGAACAAATTAAAAGGGTTAGGTAATTGAGTAAGCGAGAAGAATGAAAAGGCGACAAAATCGAAAAAGCAATATATTTTCTAAATTATGCAGTAAGGAGGGGGGGGGGAGGGCGCCAAAAATATTTTTGCTTCCAAGCAAAATTCATCTTGATCGGGCTCTGCGCCAAAATAAAGTTAATTTACCCCTTTTTCGAGTTTAAAACGATGTTCCGACACTTGCAGAAGTTAGATGTTCTAGGAATATCTTATTTTTAAGACAACTAATAACTACCCAAAGTTTGGAATCTCTACGAAAAATTTGTATAACACTTCGATTACCGTACTCCACTAATTCTACAACGAGGCAAAATAATGGAGCACTGCGATCTTATTGGGCATACTCTATATGAAGTGTTGTTATACTTCCAGGTGATTTCCCGCATGGATGATTGGCTCCTCCCAAAGTCACTGTTGTCTAAACGACGTTTCGGCGGAATCTCATCTGCCATCTTCAGGTTCTCGCTAAAAGCTGTCTACTGCTGCTCCTCGTTGCTAGAACAGTTCAACGTGTTACACCGAAATACTCCAATGTTTATTGTTTTGTGTACATTTTGAAAGTTATTTCTAAACCTTTAATGGGTTTCTTTCCGTTGGATAATAAAATAGTTTTAATTCATTTCATTCCATATGATAAGAAATAAAGCCATATCGTTCATATTTTTATTATAATAGTTCACCTATAGACCTATACCAAAATTTAATTATGACTTTATAACTTTTATGAATATATCATTGGGTCATGCCCATATATGCCTCCATACTAATATCTACACTCTCCATGCATTGCAATAAATTGCATAATGTTAAGGAAGACCTGCATTATCCCAAGAATTTCATTATTAAGACCAAAATGTCTTTCTGATGTAAAAATACCTTTCCCGTAAATGGTTTCAGTTATAGAAAAGTTTGTGTCACAATATTTAATTTGATTTGTCCAAATATATACACTTGTTTAGACATTCCTTGTGTAGTAAAATAATCACTATTAAGACACGCCCAAATTATTATTGCGTTGAATATCCTGTTCAATTAATTTTAGTAAATATTTTGTAACAGCTCGTCAGATATGACTGGAATATAAATTTATTATTATCAGCGTACCAGACACATAAAATGTTTGTTGTAAAAAAATACAATAATTAATTTAATGTAGAAATAGGTATATGCACCGATATTTCTCACATCAAGGACGAAAATACAATAACAATATTCATAAGACATGATATCTTTTAAGATGTGACTGCTTGTTGGTCAGGTAAGTACGCTTACCTCGGCGCCTGGAGAAAATATAAATTAAGTCT
This sequence comes from Leptura quadrifasciata, assembly GCA_963675555.1. Classification (NCBI taxonomy): domain Eukaryota; kingdom Metazoa; phylum Arthropoda; class Insecta; order Coleoptera; family Cerambycidae; genus Leptura; species Leptura quadrifasciata. The sequence continues at coordinate 83,550,905 of OY776679.1, read as the reverse complement.
AATGTAAAATATAACAGTCCAGACAATGGGGGGTTCTGACTTGCAAAAGTCGGACAGATGAAATTTGGTAGAAAGATAGACATAGGCCTACTAATGGTACACATAAGTTTGTGGCCTCGGATGGTGCCGCTCGAGGGGTCCGGAGTGGAAAACTGTGCATCGCCGCACTTTTTGAGGAATAGCCCCGTTATTTATTTATTTAACAATACACTGCCTAACAGAAGATTCCAATTACTGGGCAGGAAATTACAAGTAAATGATTACAAATGTTTACAAATTTCAAGTAAATGTTTACAAAATATAAGAAAAAGAAATGTAGGAATATCAGATAATTAAAAACGGAAATAAAAATAAAGCTAAGTTTAAATTTATGCAATTGATCTTTTTATCTCAGCTACATTGCAATGGAAAATATCAAACCGATCTTGAAGATTATTATAATTTTCACAACGTTAGTTCTGGAATTCGGCAGATAGAATAGTGAGTTTTGCCTAGAACCCGGTCTAGGTATTCGAAAATTTAATGAGTTCAATATAGCGCCTCAATCTCTTATGTTATGTAATACTTTAAAAAGAAATATTTGCTGTGCTATAATTCTGCGTGTCGCTAGGCTTGAAAATGAAAATCTATTTAAAAGTGTAGTATGAGGAAAACCAATAGCAATTAAAAATAAAAAGCGCCTCTGATGTTTTGTATATGTATGTTATTGTGAGGAGACCAAATAATTGACGAATATTCCAATTTGGATTGAACAAAAGATTGATATAGTAGTATCAGTGTGTTAATGTCATTAAAGTCGTGGAAACACCTTATTATAAATCCGAGTGTTAAAGTTTTCATTTATGATTGTATTTATATGACAATTAAATGATAGTTTACTGTCAAATGTTACACCGAGGTCACGAAATGTTGATGGACGTGTGAGCACTGAATTTTCTAAGCTATAATTAAATTCGATATATTGATGTTTGTTAGTAAATGTAAGAGTATTACATTTTCGTATATTTAACTGCAATTTGTTTAAGTTACACCATTCACTGATTTTATCTAAAGCATTTTGTAAAGCCACACAGTCACTTTCATCATTTATTTTATTATACAATTCCATATCGTCAGCATATAAAAGACACTCAACACCCAATTCAACTGCAATATTATTAATGAAGATGTTAAAGAATAATGGGCCTAAAACAGACCCTTGAGGTACACCTGAAGTAGATACAAATTCAGCAGACCGTTGACCATAGTATTCGATATGGTGGTGTCTATTCTCCAGATATGATTTGAAAAAATGCAACAAATTTCTTGAAAAGCCAAACTTCTGAAATTTTGAACATAGAATACCATGATCAAGTCTGTCAAATGCTTTAGTGAAGTCTGTGTAAATTACATCAACTTGTGAGTTACCGTCTATAGCCTCAGCTATATATTGGGTGATACAGAAAAGATTGGTTGAAGTAGACCTTCCCTTGAAGGAACCGTGCTGTTATTCAGTAATACGATTCTTCGTATAACAACATGTTGGGTCATATAATAATATTTCGAATAATAATTGAAGGCTTAGAGAAATTGTTGCTAATCGTTACAGGTCTGTAATTCTCAATATTATTTTTTTCTCCTTTTTTATATACAGGGATTATTTTAGAACATTTTAAAACATCGAGAAAGTATTTGATTTAATGGCCAAATTAAATAGAAATGTAAGAGGAGTTGTAAAAACACTAGCACAATCATGTAATATAAAAGCAGGAATTTTATCAGGTCCCATCGTATATTTAGGCTTGATTTTTCTTAAAGAATTCAAGACTTAATGTTCAGTAAATTGTTCAATTGTTAAAACGTCAGTATTTGTATCTTCTACATTGTCCACAACTGAGACATTAGAGGTGATATATGAACTACAAAAATATTGAGCAAAGCTATTTACTAACTCTTTATTGCCTACGAAATGTTCATCTCCGTAATGCATTGCTGTTGGGAAATTGCTACTAGTTTTCTTACTGTTAATAAATTGCCAAAATCTATTGGGGTTGATCTTAATATTGTTTTCAATGTCACGACAATAACTTTTATATTCAATATTAACCTGCTCTTTGATATAGGTTCTTAATAATTTAAATTCTTCCAGTGCAAGGGATCTTCAAAGTTTTTGAAATCACGCCATGCTCTATGTTTCAATCTAATACTCCTAATTATGTTGGAATTATACCAAGGTGGGTAGCTCCTGCCTTTGATTATAGTTTTAGGAACAGTTGTATCTAGGACAGCATATATTAACCCCTCCACAATAAAATTGTGGGAGGTTACTAAAATTGGTTCAAAAACGAAAATTGGGATAACATAAAATCTTTACGTTTTGAGGTCCTATGAACCCAAAAAAGTGATTTTTGAAAAATGTCTGTGTGTGTGTGTATGTGTGTTAGCACGATAGCGCCGAAACTACTGAACGGATTTGAATGAAACTTTGCGTGTGCGTTTCTTTAGTGCACCAGAAGATCTGAAAAGGTTTTGGTTGAGATCGGATTACGTTTAGTGCCGTTTTGACGCAACAAGTTGTTTATTTTATAATTACTTTCAATTTGCAATGGAACCATTGAAAAGCAGTAAAAATTCTGATTTCAACGATATATCACACTTCCACCCTTTCGCTTTGGTTTCCGTGAAAAAAATTAAAAACAAAGCAAATATGAAGCATCATTTCGCGTGACATGATCGATGTGCGTAGCCATTACGTCATGAAACTCGTCACATCACGTGTCAATTCACGTGTGAGGGTTTCTTCGCTGCTCTAGAAGTAGAGCGGATTAAGTTTAGTGCCGTTTTTAAATATATATAGAGACAAATCGAAGAATTAAACTACAAATATTCCTCTAAAATCTAGTAAAATTAATGAAATGCTAATGTTTCATTTAACAAAGACAGCCGCGAGCGATCGGATTGCAATTAACAAATTTTGACGATTGTCATTGTCACCGTTTGTCATCCGATAACGTTGGTGTCATGTTATGTTAATAAGATTTCGGCATATTTGTAACTTTTAGTGACTGCACCAGTGGATTGTCACAAACTTTAAAGGTAGATGTAACAATATCAATATCATATGCTTTCTGTACCTTCGTTGGTGAATTTATTATAGGTTATCACTTTACCAATTTTCAGTTTGTTGTTTTACAAATCTATATTATTTAGGATAACTAGACTTTCTTAGTCGTTCAAGTGATGTTAAAGTTGTTAATATTCTAGTAGTATATTATTCAACGAGCGATAATGTAGGTAATAACTCCCATAGATGAAATTTGCAGTATGAGCCGCAGGCGAGTATTGTAAATTCATTAAGTTGAGGATTTTTTTAGTGCCCAGAAGATCTGAAAAGGTTTTGGATGAGGTTGGATTATGTTTAGTGCTGTTTTGTCACACAATTTAATGCTCTTTTCGGCTTTAAAGATCCACCGAGTGGAGAGGTTTCAGCCGGTTTCAGTAGCTGCCGATTTTTTTTCATAAAATTTTTCAAAAGCTAAATTATCTTGAATACTGAGGAGAAATTGCCAATCGATATTTGCTTAGTTTTGATAAAGCTCGACCAAATCGGCTTTGCGACAATTATAATAGGTCATATCAACGATGATTTTATTATTGTTACGTTTTTTTATGAAGGGAAATCGAAAAAATATTGAAATAAAAAATGTAGATTATAAAATTCTGAATTTTTTTATGCATTCATTTTTTGTGTACACCCAATAGTTTCCGAGATACAGCGACCTAAAGGGGGTGGTCTGTAATTTTCAACAAAACATTTTCATCACGGATTAGTACGAATATCGACTGTAAACAATTCCCCAATATTTTTCTTATGAAAGAGAAATATTTTGTGAGTCTGATGATGCCCGATTTGTAAGGTTTGGTTGTATACAACGAAAGATATGATCTTTTGAAACACACCGCGATATACTACTGTTAATTTTTTAATTATCCATATCTAAGGTTTGATATATGTTTATGTATCTTTGTATAATATATATTTTTGCATATATGACATAAAATATATTACTTTCAACTCGTTTCCACACCACTCTTGAGGTATAGTTGATTGGTGCGTTTTTTAATCTGGTATCCCCAGTAGGCTTCTTCTCTTAAAAACTGTAGTAGTAAGTGTGCCTTCGTAAAACTTACCTAGGTTTAATTCACCTTGCAACCCTTACGATGATGCATCAATTCTGAAGTAGGGTAGGCAAAACCGTTCTGATCGAGATGTTCTGCAGCGTCGTTTTCGTCATCCTAAAGTTGGTCGGGAATATCCTCACAGGACGTCCCATTGCAGTGCAAGCATTCTACCGAGCATTTTAATCCTGCTTTACGGCAACCACAAGCTGCTCCATATCCTTTCTGGCATCTGCACGAAATGCTCTCACTCCAAATAAGGGCGTTTTCTACCCCCCGCCCCTCGAGCGGCACCACCCGCAATGTTACAAACTTAGGTTGCCTATGTCTACCATCCTACCAAATTTTATTTCTGCCTGACTCCCTTTTTTTATAAATACAATGTAAAGGAAAATTTTGAAACTGTGGTCAATGCCGGCGAATTATATAATATTTTCGCCCATTTTAAAACAATTGCAGGTGATGACAACTTGATTGGTGAAATGTGAAAACATATTTTATGAATTTCATTCAATTAGACCTAAAGAAAGTTTACAGAAGATGAGATAATTATACGAACCGCTATAATCGTTAAGATATGCATTTTCACATTTTGTTGTCAACAAACATCTACCTCCTTACCATACATTCTTATTGCTTATAAAAAAAGCATAACAATTATCTTACATTGACTCGTTTGTAGTAACATTATGCATATTAATTATCAATTTGTTATTGTTTTTATTAAAAAAAAATACGTGGTACACGTCACTTCCTTTATTAGGTTACACAAAGGTGATGAACAATATAATATTAATATAACCACAAGAATCAAGGATGGCTGGCTAATGCACAGATTTGGCAGCTGCAATAAAAATGATAACTATTATTGTTATAACGTGGCGCCTACTATAGAAGCCTTGTCTATGAGTCTAAATCTATGAATGAATGGATTAAGCATAGGCGTTCGTAGATTTTAGTTAATGGGGCAGATATGGAAAGTATAATTATATTATAAAGATGAAGTCTACGACACTTAAAAAAGAGCTTTTATTTTTCGGGTACTAGTAATGTTAACAATAAAGTACTCACGAATACTAAGCACTCTGAAAAAGTGATTAAAATTCATGAGCACTAAGCACTTTCAAAAAATTTAAATAATAGAGTATCTATTAAGGCCAGAACTTCATTGAATTTGAGTGTTATTTACATAAAAGGATAAGGTCCAACAAAAAATGACAATGCAAGAAAAGAGCATTACAATTTGCTGAATGTATTATTAATTATTTTTATTTAAAAAAATACGCGGTACACGTCACTTCCTTTATTAGGTTACACAAAGGTGATGAACAATATAATATTAATATAACCACGAGGATCAAGGATGGCTGGCTAATGCACAGATTTGGCAGCTGCAATAAAAATGACAATTGTTATTGTTATAACGTGGCGCCTACAATAGAAGTCTTGTCTATGAGTCTAAATCTATGAATGAATGGATTAGGCATAGGCGTTCGTAGATTTTAGTTAATGGGGCAGATATGGAAAGTATAATTATATTATAAAAATGAAGTCTACAGCACTTAAAAAAGTACTTTTGTTTTGCGGGCACTTGTAGCGTTAACAATATAAAGTGCTCACGATTACTAAGCACTCTGAAAAAGTACTTAAAATTCACGAGCACTAAGCAATTTCAAAAAATTGAAATAATAGAGTATCTATTGAGGCTTGGACTTCATTGAATTTTAGTGTTATTTACATAAAAGGATAAGGTCCAACAAAAAATGACAATGCAAGAAAAGAGCATTACAATTTGCTGAATGTACTATAAATTTTTTATATTTCAGCGAAAATGCCAGTTAAAATAATAAAACAAATTAACTATTAACGAATGATGTAAATGAAAAACTGTCAATCTTCAATAATAACATATCTATTTTAAATAAACATGCCTCCATCAAGCAAACAAAAATTAAACACAAACAATATACTCCTTGGCTAAGAGAGAATATTAAATTAATGATAAAAATGCGTCATAAGGCTCATCGAAAACATATTAAAAGTAAACTCCTCAGAACTTGGACTACTATAGGCAATTAAAGAATTACACGAACGCGAACAGCGCAATAAAAAGAGGAAACAAAGCATATTTTAACTCAATATCAAACAGCGGAAATAAGGTTTTTTTGGAAAAACATAAAAAAGTTCAACCTAACAAAAAACTAACTATGATATACCGGACGAACTTGCAGACCCACATAAAATAAATAGTTATTTTGCTTCTTCAATTCAATCAAACGATCAAGCCTCCCAAGCCAAAATATTGAAGTATCACTCTAATTTACACCCAAAAGAATCAATCACATTTTCTTTTAATTTTATTACCAAGGGAGAGATTTACAACATAGTAAATAATCAAATTATGATTATGTTTTTATATAAATACCTGAGTTCTACAGGGTGAGTTTCCAGACTGTTGGAAAAACGCAATGGTCAAACCTCTACCTAAGATTCACAATCCGAATTAACTAAAAGACTTACGGCCAATAAACATATTACCGATCGTTTCAAAGATCTTAGAGAGACATATACATAATCAAATTAACTCATATTTTCGAGAAAATTACTTAATGTCTGAAAGCCAATCGGGTTTCCGTAAAAATCATAGTACCTCCACCACCCTCGACTGCCTTATCGATGATATACGAAACAACACAGATAAAAAAAATATCACTTGTCTAATTCTGCTAGACTTCAATAAAGCCTTTGATTTGTTGGATCATTCAGTTCTGATCGCAAAACTACATTATTTTGGATTCTCAGAAAACTGTATGAATTTCTCACTCCATATTTCCCTCCATCTCCACGCCTATATACCTGTCCTCCAGGTAGCTTTTTATTATCCTCAGTAGGCATGGAGCCACCCCCATCCTACTCAGTCTCCCAGCTCTCTCTCCACCTCGCCGTATTAAATGCATTTTTCACATCCAGCGTGATTACGACACATATTTTTTTTGTCCTCATCGCTTCACCTGCGATTTCCGTCAACGAGTGGATAGTCCAACCGTTGACCTCCCCTTTCTGAAGCCATATTGAGAATTTGATATCGCTCCTTTCTCCATTTATATATTCGTCCAACCTTCCTAATATCAGGTATTCCAACAGTTTCCCTATTACATCCAGGAGACACACCGGTCTCTGTGACGAGAGTTCCGCCAGAGGTCTATCCCCCTTCCTCAATAATACCAGCCTCGCCCTGTTCCATATATCGGAAAATGCTCCACCTTCTAACACCCGATTCTTTATTGACAACAGTACTACCGGCTGCTCTTCCACCACTAATCTAACTACTTCAGGAGGTATTTCATCGGGTCCCGAAGCCTTTCCATTTTTTAGCCTGTTCACAGCTATCTTCAGCTCGTCCTCGGTGAAGGGAGGGACCTCCTCTACTTCCGTTAACCTCCATCTTACCTCCTCCCTGATTGGGAATAAGGTATTCACAATTACCTGCATTCTTTCTGCTGACATAGCAGCAAGAGCTGATTTAATCCTCCTAGTAGCAGTCCTATAACCATCCCTCCCCCATACATCGTCCTGCCATAGTTCTATCCATTTGTCATTCTTAGCCTTTTTATAGCGTCTCGATAGAGCTGTAGGGTTCCATTACCCCCTGCCCTCCATACCTCGATTCTCTCGGCCATATCTCCTCCTCGCCTCTACACATCTCTCCCTCAGCTTAGATATTTCATGTTCACCAGTATATAACGCTTTTCATCTTAGCTGTTCGTTTTCTCGGCATCGCTCTATCACAAGAAACGGTTACCGGCTCTATCAACTTTTCGCTCGTCCTTACGTTGCCTCCTCTAAGTTGTTCCTCGAACGATCATTTAAATGCTTCTTTATTTAAACGACACAGCTTCCACCCCCTGCCTCTTGTCGCCAACATTTCTATCTCGTGGCCTAGTTCAAACCGAATGTATCGATTATCACTCAACGATTCCCCCTCCTCCATGACCATCCATCGCGTAATCCTACTCATTGCCCTTGTCGAGGCCATCGTAATGTCCGGTATACCGCTATCTCTCCTAGTAAAAGTCTATACTGATCCCTCATTAACAAATTGGAGATATCCCTCTGTGCCATCCATTCCAATAGCAAGTTTCCCCTGTCATCAGTGATTTCCATCTCCCATTCCGAGGCCCTGCCGTTGAAATCCCCCGCGATAATTATATTCTTTCCAGTTCTCTTGTCCTTCTAGCTGATAATATCTCCCAGCTCCTCCAAAATCAATTCAAATGCCTCCGGTCTAGCGTTGGGGGAGAAATAGCAGCTGAAAATTACTGCCTCCTTTAACTATTAATTCACAACTTGCTACTGTTTTTTATCTCATCCGATCATTTATCATCTCATTCAGAACTGTACTGAACCTAAATATCACTTAGTTCAAATGTGCTTTTAGAGGGCTGAATATTAAAACATAATATTTTAGTCGCAAACTCCTCTATAAAATCCTTATTTTACTATAAGGAACGTAACCAGACTGCAACCAACAGCTACTCTCCGGGCTATGTGCCCCGCCGAGGCTGAATTACAAGTTACAAGCCTAGCGCGTTGAGTGTAATAATTGCATATTACCATCAAAATGCTAATGCTTCGATTGCAACAAACACCAGCCGAAAGACTGATCCTACTTAAAGGAGCTCTCTTGCCAGTCATCACACAGCACTTGCAGACTGCAGATTCGAGCTGTTGGCTCTCGTCAGTGCAAGGTAGGCATGCGACATGTAAAATAGTCAGCAGGCGCCATCTAGCGGTCGATATTGTAAAAATACCGGGATGTACCAAATAGTCAAAAGATCCCCGTGCCGGTCGTCGCACGTTCCTTATAGTAAAATAAGGATTTTATAGAGGAGTTTGCGACTAAAATATTATGTTTTAAATATCACTTGCTCATCTAATACATAACTGACTCCTTGAGTAGAATCTTCTTATATATCCGTGGCGCTATTCTCGAATAATCCAGTCTGTGTTTCGAGACATTTTTACTTTCGTCTGGCATATTCTATGAGATAGCGCCACCCTTTGTCGACTGGTGAACTAGTGCTTTACTGGTTGCCTGTTAGGCAGGCCTCCTCTCACTCTGCTACCAGGGATTAAACCTCTCGTCGTAAGAGGACGGCACCTAATACTAATAAGAAACCGGTACCTATGTTAAATAATAATTAATAAATAGTTTTTTTATTAATCATCGACGTAAATTTTAATTTTAATTTTACCATGCATACGAAGCTCGAAAATGAACATGAAGTTTGTATAAATTCTAATCAAAATGACGTACTTACTGGGATACCCAAACATTTCCAATATTGGTCTATTGTGGTTATTTTTCATTTGGAAGTTTAGGAAATGAATTGCTTAAAATTCTAAGATATGTTAAACAAAAATGTCGAGAGTGAATGGTTCCCTGTTCCATATTCAGGAGACACCCCTGGATAGACTATTTATGAAAATGGCACGGAAGTTATTATAGAAATTACTTCATCACTTATCGTAAATACTAATGTATCACACTTTTTCATGTGGTTTCTGGGCTAGAATGTGTTATAATTAAAGATTTATTTTCTGAATATCCTCGTTTTCAGATGCATTTGTAAGTAGTTAGGCGCATAAAATAGACCCACCAAATCCGACAATACATAAAAGTAAACCATACAAGCATTTTTAATAATAATATTAAATTTTACTGCTAAATTGTATAATCCAATTACATAACAATAAACGTGGTTATGATAGTAATAACTAAATGAAACAAATTAAAATTAATGCACACGGGAGAAATATGCGCAATAAAATACACAGGGGTTCCTTAACGACAAAATATTTAGAAATAAGACAAAATAACTTGGAATAGTTCTTTTAAATATGTTAACTTTAAGATTCGCTGGTAGATAATTATATAAAATTAAACCGATACAAAATAATGAATTTTTTGCCTAGTCTTCTTTGCTGTTAAAACGAAAATATTACCTAACATTTCTCGCATTGTTTATGATTCTGGATATAATTCACAAAAGTAATTTTATCACACATATATTTAGGTAACAACTTATGCATTATTTTAAATACAAATAACAGATTATGATATATCACCCTCCGATTTTACACTCATACAGTTATAGTGTATACGACCAGAATTACCACCGTATAAAAACTAAAAGCCGGCAAAAACAGTCATAAGAAAAACAATAAAGAGATGCCATGCCGACTGTTTTTGCCGGCTTTCAGTTTTTATGCGGTTTCAATTCTGGTCGTATACACTTTAAACATATCACTAATATTAATTCTTACATAACGATTGACTTTTAGAACAATAAGCATAGCTTTGTTCTAAAGTTTCTGTAACGTACCCTTTTCTGTGTCGCTTAAGTAAAACATGAATAGTAGGACAGTATTCGAAATGTGGCAATAATGGTTTTATACACCTCATTTACTCCATCATCCTACACTGAAGTAGCTGTATTATCAGCAAAGAAATTTATTACCGTATTCTGATCCAAACATGACACTATACTATTCACATATAATATAAACAATAGTGGACCTATAACTGTTCTTTGAGGCACGCCTAATTTAACTGCTTTCTTACTATATATAATGTCTCCTATTTTAGTTTGTTGGTAATGATATGTTAAATAACTCATCAGTCACTTATTAACATTATCACTTATTCCACACTTCCTTGGATTTAATATTAAGAGATCCCTGTTAATGGTCTCAAAGATCCTTTTGGAGTCGATGAAAACAGTTAGTATGATCTTACCATGGTCCAACAATTCTTTCCATTTTAATAAAGCTAACTGAACTGATGTCCCACAGGAGAGTGTTTTTCATGAAAATCCGATTGATTTTCAATTAAAATATTATTTGAATTTACATGATCTAATAATTGTTCCTTTATGTGTATTCTTCACTTATTAGTAACATGTTAATTGGACGATGTTCTTCTCTCCTCTTACTAAATACCTACTATTTAAGAACAAGTGCTATATACATCAATAGATCCTTTCCATATTTTAGGTACTTCCCTCTCATTTCTCACATTTGTCATACAATTTTCCATCCTAAACAATTTTTGCTTGAGGCGGCGCTTATTGATAAAGAAAAATTATTTCAAGCCCTCCCCGAAGCCACTCCTGGTGCTCATATGAGAAATTTGCAACGAAGCCCAGTATCAACAATTTTTATTATGAAAATGTTTAAATCAACGAAAAACTGTTTTGAGGCCCTACCTGGAGCCGCCTTTGTCACTCTAATTATAATTGGAAAAAGCTTTTTGATTTTCTATCCTGAACAATTTTTATTATTTAAGATATTTTTCGACTTGACGAAAAATTTTGTTAGACCCCCTGATATACCGGTACACAGATGGATCTAATATGGCTGAAGGAATAGGAGTGGGCGTAGCAGGGCCAAGATACAGGCTATCAAAATCCCTTGGTAATACCCCAACCATCTTCCAAGCAGAAATACATGCTATAGATCTGTGTGCCCAGGAATGCCTAAATAAAGGCATTCGAAGGGCAAAGATCTATATATTAACAGATATCCAGGCAGCATTAAAAGCTCTAAGGTCCTACACCTTTGAGTCTAAAATTGCCTGGGAATGCAAACAATCCCTGAAGCAACTGGCCAACAACAACAAGATTACCTTGATGTGGGTGCCAGGGCATGAGGGGGTACAAGATAATGAACTTGCTGACAGCCTTGCAAAAAAAAGGAGCTGAAGCACAATTTATTGGACCTGAACCGTTCTATGGCCTGGCCAAGGGACACATAGCGGAGGAGATCCAGACGTGGGAAAAGAATCAGAAAAAGGCCTACTGGAGGAATACTCCAGGCCAAAGACAAGCGAAAAGTTTATAACTTATTCGACAAAGAATGCCACAAGGCTTCTCGAACTTGAAAAGTCCGAATTAAGGCTGATCACAGGCCTTCTGACTGGCCACTACCCCTTGAGATATCATCTCAAGAACATGGGCAAGGCAGTAGACGACAAATGCAGATACTGTGATACTGCAACTGAAACTCCGCAACATATACTTTGCGAATGCAAGGCATTAATCCGCACTAGGCAAGTTCCTAGAGCAGGTGGAATTAACGCCTGAAGACATAGGGAAACTAGCTCCCAGGAAAAGCACAAGCTTTATTAAAAGTCTTGGAATCCTGGGCAATAACTAGATGTAGGTTTATTCACAAAAGATCTCTTTAGGTCGAAGTGAAGTAAGGCTACTTAAAGTCAAACGACTCCCGAAGCAATCTACAATCTACACCTATATCGGTAGTTAGTAACATAGCCAAAATATTTGAAAAATGCATGGTTTCTCGACTTCATAGCCACTCACTGTCTCATAACATAATATCGTCAAAACAATTCGGATTTAGACAGAACTGCTCCACAGAAAATGCCTCATTTCATTTACCAAATCAAAATACATGAAATCATAACAAAAATAATTGCCATATGTTTAAATCTGGCTAACGCTTTCGATAGTACATCACATGAGCTATTGTCGGAAAAAATGGAGAAGTACCGAATTAGAGGAGTAGCATTAGATTGGTTAAAAATCCATTTACCAAACAGAAAAGCCTTAAAAAAATTTGTAAAACATTAAGTGGTCCAGAAAATGTGATATATGGTGTTCCACAAGGAACAGTTTTAGGCCCGCAATTATTATTCCTTTTCTACATAAATGACATGTTGGAACTAGATATAAGGGGGATATCATCACATATACTGACGATACTGCTCTAGCATTCCGCGGGCGCGGTACAGATTGGTCTGAGGTTACCAAAAAAAAAAAAACGGAAAAGGGACTGTATAAAATTAAATGCTGGATGGACAATAATCTTTTAAGTCTCCATCATTCAAAACAAAGCAATAAACAATTGCAAATTATTCTGTGGAAGTTGTCAATACTTATCGTGCATAATTTACATTTATTCGCATAAATATTCTCATAACTTTTATTTCAATTATTGCATTTAATTTCCATAATTTTAGAATAGTTATTGATAATAATTATCACTAGTCTTTTATTTGTTAGTTAGTAACACTTAAATAGAATCCACATTGTTAATTGATACACTGATACTGTATAACGTTAAATAAAATAATATTTTAGTAAAATGTATTATTAAATTGTTTCCGTTGCGCAGACAAAACAAAAAAAAATGTCTACGGGAAAATTGTTTATTGTTCCTAGTTCCTTTTTTTGAAATTTTACATTGTATTACTACAGTATTACCCCACTGTACCTTTTTAACCTATTAGGACATTGAAATTGTCTCACTGAGGGAATAAAAGATAACAAAACTTAGAAGCGACAAAATATCCATTTCACACATATTATTACCACATGATATGAGTATATGAATAGTACTTATCAGAATCGACTGCACCCTACATCCGGTTATCGTGCATTAAGTAAGCCGACCAAAGGTACAATGACTTTCGTCTCCACGTTCCCATATTTCGAAATCCAAATTGCATTTCCAGCTTATTCCAACAACACGGACCCAATCCAGGCCTGACACTCGTTTGCATAATTCGCTTATGACAAAAGGACAACAATTATACACTGTAGAAACCTGAATAAGATCATCTGTTGCATATCGGTGTGAAATCGTAAGTAAAGGGACGTGATTTTAATTTAAATATTTTACCATCGCTTCGCCTGGCTTACATAAACATGAGGGCAACGGGTCAAGTTTAATCTCGGATCGAGTTTTTCTTGTCAGTTTCGATGTAAAACATCCTTCGGATATTTTAAGACCAATCCGTAGAGAATAACATGTTAATAGAATCAGTGTCCTTTCGAGGTTATAAATAAACTTTGTACTGAATTATAATCGATAATAATTTGTGATTTTTAATTGTGGAACAGTTATTTATAGATTTAGAATTAAATGTACTATTTTGAATCTGTTTTCGAATTTTCTTGTTATTCAAATTATTATGTTATCTTTTCTTGTGGCAAATTTTTACCTAGCATAGGCATTTAAGACGATTTTTTAATTTCCAATTATTACGTTAATTTTTAACGATAGTATTTTTCTGGCAATTTTCAATGGTTTTCTAAAAAATGGACTCTATGCTTTTTTTAACTCCACAGCTGTTCTAGATGTGTCGATTTTTTTTTCTGGACACTAAATCAATATTTGTGTCTCTAACAGTATCAATAAAATTCAAAGAATTCATTTAAAGAATCCTGTGATAACTGTTGAAGGCAGTTATAAATAATAATAATAGTATTAATAATAATAATAATAATATCTTGTGTGTCACGCAGGACTCCATGCAGTATAAGCGGAACCTCTCTATGGCCTGGATCGACTACCGCAAGGCATTCGACATGACATCGCATGAGCTCATTGTTCACTTGCTCCGATGTCTTGTGGTACCCGGTCCCGTAGTGAGATGTATTGAAGAACTGATGCCGCTCTGGAGGACTCGCTTTACCATAACATCGGGTAACGATAGAGTCCAAACAGAGTCGGTAACATTCAGAAGAGGAGTATTTCAGGGAGATTCCCTCAGCCCCCTTCTGTTTTGAATCTCACTACTGCCATTATCCGTCTCGCTCCGAAAAACCCGTGGCTACAACTGCGGTACCCCCGGCGACAGGAGGCATAAGGTCACCCATCTATTTTATATGGATGACCTTAAACTTTATGCCTCTGGAGAGAGGGATCTCCAACAGTCCCTTAGGGTGGTACAGGAGTATACGCAGGCTGTCGGTATGCAGTTCGGGTTGGACAAATGCGCACTGATCCATCTCAAGAGAGGACGATGCGGTGACTATGGAGAGGACGCGCAGCTCGTGGACGGAAGCATCTTACACCATCTAGATGCCGGAGAGTCGTACACTTACTTGGGTGTCGAGCAACGCTCCACCCAAGAAGTGAGTGTAGTGAAAAACGCTCTCCGCGGCAAGTATCAGCACCTACTCAGACAGATCTGGTCTTCAGAACTGTCGGGGAAGCACAAGGTGTCTGCTACAAATATGCTTGCCGTTCCGATCCTTCTCTACTCTTTCGGAGTAGTGAAGTGGACTAGAGAAGAGCTGCGTCAACTCGATGTAGTAACCCGCAAGAAGATGCATCTTAATAGGAGCTTGCATCCTAAATCGTCCGTTCCACGGTTATATCTCCCACGACATCGGGGAGGCCGTGGACTCTTGAGCTTGGAGAGTCTCCAGAGCAGGATGGTTCTGGATGGAGCATGTAAGGTCATCAGGAGTTCGGATCCCCTCCTCTGCATGGTCCGAGACCATGAAAATGCAGAGGTAGGAGCTTTTCTCTTTAAGGCAGCACGGAGAGCAGCCGATGAACTTGGTCTCATCTTCGACGTCGAGCGGGTAAACCCCGACTCTGTCACCGAGTTGGAACCCGTTCGACTAAAAGCCCACATTAGAGCTGCAGAACACAACATCCTTCTGCAGCTCCATAAGGATAAGCCATTGCACGGGGTCTTCTATAAAAATATAGAAGACCTCGGCTTATCCGTAAGGCTGACCTTCGCCTTCTTAAGGTCAGCTGGGCTGAAGTCTGAGACCGAGGGATTCATAATGGCTTGCCAGGATGGTGTATTTAACACTCTCGTCTATCGACGTCGTGTCATGGGTATGGAGGTCCCTGATATCAGCTGCAGGGCCTGCCGCAGGGCGCCGGAGACTGTAATGCACTTACTGTCGGCTTGCCCGACATACGCAGTCTCGGCCTATATTCATAGACACAACGCAGCATTACGAGTGCTTTACTATCATCTAAGGCACTCGTATGGGATAGACGAAACACCAGTGCTGCCTTACGTTCCGGGGGATATTGAGTCCGTTGTGGGGAATGAGAAGTGCCTAATTTATTGGAACTACTCGTTTCCCACCGTCAGGCAAATACAAGCCAACAAGCCTGACATAGTACTCCTCGACCACCAACTCAAGACAATGTATGTCGTGGAATTCTCAGCTCCCGCTGAGAGCAACATTGTCTTGAAAGAGGAGGAAAAACGGACAAAATATCGAGATTTGCTCTTCGAACTCCGCAGGCTTTATCCAGGCCATTCTGTTAAAATAGTGGTACTGATTATAGGAGCCCTCGGTGGAATGAGACAGACGCTGCTTTCAGAATTAAAGATCATACCGGCATGCCGAGACTCGGCAGAGATCTTAGCCGGCAGAATGCAGAAGGCTGTCATCCTCGGTTCATTACGTCTACTCAGGGCACACGATTCACGGACCCGGTAGTCACTCACCCTACGGGCGTGGGGAGTGGCTACTGGTATTACCAGCTCCCCTCTGTGAGGGTCGGAGCCACAGAGTAAGGTGACTGGTTTTTTGTAAAAAAAAAAAAAAATAAAAAATAATATCTTTATTTACCATAGACAATATACAAGGGTAAATAGGTACCATTTCACCTAGCTGGTGTTCTTCCAATGGCCCCAAAACATAAAGGAAACGATTTAATTTAATTATTTACATTTAAAATATGCAGAAAAATATAAAAAGAAAATATATGCTACGATGCGTTGCCAGTGGTGCAGGTGTGGGAGATCAATCAAGAACATTCGAATTTACGTATATTGTAGAAATGTTAAAAGGTACGTGCAGGGAGGCTACTAAAGATTTTGATTGGTATGCAACATACTTTTTATTTTATAGTTAAATGATTTTGCTGATAACTTTTTAATGTCAGGGTCTAATTTGTTCCACATATGGATATCATTATATGTGAATGACTTTTGAAAAGCAGAGGTCTTGTGTTTAGGTGTCATAAAGTCTTACACGTGCCTTGTATTTAGGGAATGATTATAAACTGAGAACTTATTTCGTAGATAACTAGGCTCACCTGCGGTCATCACTTTATAAATAAGACTATATGTGTGGGAAATTCGCCTATGTTTCATATTTAAGATATGATTTTCGTTTAGGTAAAGAGTAATGTGATTCCGAAAGGGAATATTGTAAGCAAAGCGCATGTAGACGTTCTGAACTGTTTGAATTAGACGATATGAAGCGGCACTTATGAAATTATTATATACTACATCGCCATAATCAAGAATTGAGAGAACGAGGCTATTGCACAGATGATATTTGACACTAGATGACATGCAAGTTTTATATGGGTACAAACTTTTTAGGCGACTAAAAGCTAGTCTTATTTTATTAGAAATATGCGATTGAAAAGTAAGTGCGTCATCCATAATTATGCCTAGATTTTTTACTTCTTTTAATTTAGCTATTTCATCATTATCAATTTTGACAACAAAATCAGATAATTTATCCCTGGAATATTTAGAGCCTCTTATCAATATAACTGACTTAGATGCATTAATTTTTAAATTATGCTTTGAAGAATTTTTTTTTTATTTTTTGTAAATCTGAGGAAATATTATCTTATGCAGTGACTATATTATGTGGGCAAATATCAAATATTAATTGAGAATCATCTGCATATTTTACCATTTTAGAATATTCAACTTCGTCATTCATGTCTGCGACATGTATTAAAAATAACAGAGGTCCCAAAATTGACCCGTGAGGTACACTTTGATTTAATAGATGTATTAGTCTTATTATTTATAGTTAAAGCTACACAGTGTTCTCTTCTGGTTAATAAGATTTTAAAAAATTAATGCAATAATTAGAAAAGCCATAATAATGCAATTTAGAGAGCAAAATTAATGTGTTCAATGTATCGAAAGCTTTACTAAAATCAAGTAGAACGAGAGAAGTGGCTTTATTGTTGTCTATGTTTTGACAAATGTCATCAGTTACTTTTATATGTGCAGTGGAGGTGCTATGATTTTCTCGAAAACCCGATTGTGCTGAAGAAGTCAAATAATTTTCATTAAAATAAGGGAAAATTTGGTTATGAATATGTCTTTCTAATATTTTTGAGATAGTAGATAAAATACTAATAGGCCTAAGATCTTTCAATTCTGTGGGATTAGCTATTTTTGCAAGAGGCTTAACTTAAGATCTTTCAATTCTGTGGGATTAGCTATTTTTGCAAGAGGCTTAACTATTGCCTTTTTCCAGCAGTTCGGATATACACGGAAGTTTTAATATTATTAATTATTTTATAAACGTCATCACTTGTTAATAATTTGATATTAAATTTATTATTTTTATTATTTTGATGTAAATTAGAATTATAGTATAGTATACCTTGTTTTGTAGAATCATTATCAGACGGTATAGAAGTAGATATGAAGAAATTATTAATTTTTTCTGGATCAGCAAGCTCACTTGAAAATAATTTGGCATCCTTATTTTTTTATAACGAATCAAAATAGGCACATTTTTCTCGTTGTATAGCATGGTTTGTATAATTTTTTAGTTGTTTATAATATTCTAAACTCATGTAACTTTTGTTTTTCAAATATTTAATTTTAGCTTTATCCCTTATTTTCATAAGAAATTTGATATTCTCAGTAATCCAGGGCGTAAAAGGCTTTTCTTTTATCTTTTTATGTTTTAGCGGAGCAAGTTTATTTATTAAATACAAAATATTACTATTGAAAATATTCAACTTTTCATTTACCTCTCTTACATAAAATATTGCGTCCCAATTTAACTCACTAGAATCTTGTTCAAAAATTTGTATGTTAATTTTATTATATTCTCTAAAACTAATATATTTATGTTCAGTTTCAATTTATGTAATGTGTAATATATGTGTTCTTAGTAGATTTTCTCGTAATCTACAAGTTTTATGAAAAATGTTTTGGTTGAAATCAATATTTGAAGGCCCAAATACGGAAAAAATGATTTTTGGGAACTTTGTCGGCCTCTATCTTTTTGGGAACTAACAATAGAGAGTTCTGCCTCAGACAAAAAATTCTGCAAACACCGAGTTCTACATTTCTATCCTTACACTTTTTCCCTCCGAAGAACAAGAAACGAGATAAGTCGATTCCAAAATAGCGGCGGCGGTGTTCTGCAAGGTTCGATTTTAAACTTTTGTTTTACCTGTATAATTGTTATGATCGCTTTACTATTTAAGTATTCATAAAGCATATCTTGTCTGTTATGTTGATGACAAAAGCATATTAATAATAACCACCAGACAAATAAAGTGGGTCTGAAAAAGCAAGTATATCGCAAAGTATTGCAAGTGTATGACTATATAAATTATAAAACATTAAAACAAGTACTAATACATCATAACTTGGATGATGTAATTACTGGAGAGGATCTGGATATTGAAACAAATAAAATCATTGATAAATCAACAATATTAATAAATAAACATACAAATATACAGGCTGTCCATTCTATCAGGGCACTCGAGAATATCTCACTTAATGTCGGTCGTACGAAAAAAATTATTTTTACAAAAATTGTGCCGATTTATATAACCTACAAAATGGTTTAAAGACATTTGAAATCCATGGTCTACTTTAAGAGTTATGGCGGAAAATATCGAAAATGCTGAAAACGTATAGGCCAAATACATCCGTTATTTGAAGAGATACGAGAAAAATTCTAAGACGAAAATTTTTTGCAAAACAGAGTGTCTCAACGAGGTTTTATCTATTTTTTTTTCAAAACGCTGTATTTTGAGATTTACTCTTCAGGCTGTGAAAAAAATTATTTTGAAACGGGCGGGAAATGGCGCCACTAAATAGAGTATTTTCCTCCCTTTTCAACGATATATCACATGTCATATTTATTCATTGGTACTACGTTAGTAATTATAAAAACATTTCTTTAAAACCAATATTTTTTTTTAACAGGCATTATACTTGCCGTGGAAAAGTATGATTCAATAAAACGATAAAATAATGCAAGAAGTTGTTCAAATCTTTGCTATAATAAAACATTAACACAATTGTATTTTTTTACATCAAGTTGTTTGGTGACGGTCTCCATTTTTCTGGATATCGAGTAGCAAATGTGCTGCAAGTTCTTGATATTACTTTATCACATTCTCCATAAATAATAAACAAACCTAAA
The DNA here is from genome assembly GCA_963675555.1 of Leptura quadrifasciata. NCBI lineage: Eukaryota > Metazoa > Arthropoda > Insecta > Coleoptera > Cerambycidae > Leptura > Leptura quadrifasciata. The sequence continues at coordinate 83,530,752 of OY776679.1, read as the reverse complement.
AAGTCTTCGTGGGTGTAATTTAAACATGCTGGCATTTTTTGACATAAGATAATGACTGATTGTTTCTAATCATAACTATTTTGATGAAATGATTACAACAATTCATGAATTTCTAATAAAATCGCAAATATTTCAAAAAGTTGTAACTTTAACCCACAATTCTAATATCAGAAAAAAGGGAATTCAATTTTACACAACTTGACGTAAAAAATACAGGGTGTTCCATTTTTCCTAAACAAGTTTTCGCGGTTTGAAGTTGATAAAATGTAACGCGAAAAACGGAACACTTGGTATGATATTATTGAATTTATTTCAGTTGTAGAACGTAGTTCTCCTTATGTTCTTTTCATGTGACAAGAAGCAAATGAGGATCTTTTACAAGAAGACAGTTATAACGGTTCTTGCAAACCATTGCACCTGTCAAATTTTCTATAAAATGTCAAATATCTCTGAAACGGCTAGGTTTAGGTATAGGATATGCTACATATTTTCGACACAGAATTTGATGCTCTTTTCGAGAATCCTAAAATATATAGGATGTTCCATTTGAAATAAGCAAGTTGGTATCGACTTCTGGTATAAGCGGAAGTGCCAGTTGCTTGTAATTATTTTGGTTGGATTGGCCACACCGACATTAGTAATGATTTAAATTTTCAAAATTTTCTGATGCGTACTTTTCTCTACATCGATCGATTCAGTTCTCGGTGAGACACCCTGTATAAATGACCCTTGTAGAGGCTACATGTCAGGTACGATACAATATTCACTGTGTGGAGTCTAAAATCTCTAGTACTCAAATTGACACGATTGAATAATTGAGAGAAAAAATCGATCAAGAGTTTACAATGATCTAGATTAATGAAGGAATTTTACAGGGTATTCCACGTTCCATTAAAAAAATACTTAGATTGTGCATAAGGGAAAATGGAGGATATGTCGAACAATTTTTGTAATTGATAATTAGCTATTTTCTCTCTTTAATTATATTTCAAAGCATTCTTTATGTGCAAAAGAATTTATTAATAAAATATTGTAAATACACGTTGCAATAAGAATACCTTCTTTATTTCCAATGGTCTGAAAATTAGTTTTTAATAATAATTTTTAGAAACATGAAAAAAAAAAGTTATTAGGAAAATACCGAAAGTCATCCCCTAAAACTACCCCTTAAGCAAAAGACAGGGTTTGACTGATACCATGTAAACTAGTCTCCAATAGAATAGAATATAATTTATTCATGCTATACTTACATTAGTAATGTTTGCATACGTCATAAAAGTAGTATAAAATATAAAAGTGTAAATATATATAAAAACATAAAAAATAAAAAAATTTAAAAGACAATCAAATACAATATGCGTGAGTTAAAAAAATACACATATACAAATATATATACACACACATGTATACAAACACACACACATACATATATATAAAATTGTCAAAAATCCAACAACAGTTAATACAGAAAGCCACAATATACAAGTTATTAGACAGACGATAAATTAGATAAGGTGTCAAAATATTCAAAATATTCGTTATATGTATAAACATTTTGCAAAAGAATATGTTTTATTTTTTGTTTAAACATGCTTACACTCATATCGACATTTTTTATGTTATTAGGTAACACGTTGAAAAATTTAAATGATTGATATGAGAAAGAGTTTTGCGATTTGCTTAGTCTATATTTTGGTAATCTTAAATTTGTTTTCGTTCTAGTATTATGGTAGTGTATGTCCTCCTGCTTGGTAACTTTGTCTCTTTTTACTTTTTTAATATGACACAAACATTCATATATGAAACATGATGGCAGGGTTAAAATATGAAGACTTTTAAAGAGCGGTTTGCAATGATCATCATATTTAGCATCCGCCATTATTCTTACGACTTTTTTTTGTAATTTTGTTTAAATGGCATGATGATCCCCATACTATCACTCCATATGCCATTATACTGTGGAAAATTGCAAAATAAGCCACTCTTAAGCAATCTTTTGTTGTTTTATTACTAAGTTGCCTTATTACATAAATGGAAGTTGATAGCCGTTTTGACAAGTTTTGAATATGGGATAAAAAATTTAATGACGTATCCAAATACACACCGAGGAGTTTAATAGGTTCAATGTATGCTTCATTATTTTTTGTTAAAAAATGTAAGGTTTTGGTTTTATTATCATTTATAGTAAGATAATTACTCCTCGACCAATGTCGATGATTATCGGATTCTTTACTACTAACACACAAGTTGGAAAAAAGGGTGTCCCTTAGCAAAAATGTGGCATCATCAGCATACATTATTGGTAGTACTTCAGGAGTCAAATTGAATGACCGATCATTAATATAGATGATAAACATCAAAGGCCTTAGGACAGACCCCTGTGGTACCCCGTAATTCACATTTGAAAGTTTGGACACTTTACCGTTAAATTTAATACATTGTTGACGGTCTGCAAGATAAGACGTAAATATACTTAAGGCATTTCCTCTGATCTCATAATAATCTAATTTTTGTATCAAAACACTATGGTTGACAGTATCAAATGCCTTGGACATGTCATAAAATTTAGCGGAGCATAATTTTCGCTCTTAAAAAGCTTCTATAATGTTTACATACATTTCGCAGATTGCGTTAACAGTGGATTTCCCTTGTCTATATCCAAATTGAGCACTAGTTAGTAGATTATTTTTTTCAAAATATTCTAGCAGTCTATTTTTTAGAACGATTTCAAATATTTTGGAGATGACAGGTATAATGGAAATAGGCCTATAACTGTCTGTATTATTAAACTGTCCTTTTTTGTATATAGGAGTAACTTGCGATTTTTTAAAAATTTCTGGATAAATTCCACATTCAATACACATGTTTATTAAATGTGCAATAGGCTTTGCAAGTACATCACCAACTAATTTTAAAACCTCGCTATTAAGATTGTAAATATCTTTAGATTTACTATTTTTTAAGTGTAGTAAAATAATAGTTTTGATTTCCAGATCACAAACTGGAAATAGAAAAAAAGATTTGTTTGCCTTAGGTGCATTCTTTACAAAATCTGACAACTTTGTGCCATCAACATTATCAAAATTAATCATTAAGTTGTTTATAACATCGAAGAAGTAGGCTGAGAAATCATTAGCCGTTAAGTCAGAAGTTATATTGGTATTTTTATTTTTTCTATTTTTATTGATAATATCCCATGCTGCTTAAATGCGGCATGCGGCATGAATAGCCTATGACGAAGTTAAAAATATGAATTTGATATTTTAAGGGAATCGGAAGATATTAAAGAAAAACTGAAATTTATTATCCCTTTAAAGGGTATATCTCCCTTATTCATTTTCGGAAATAAGTTTATATAAAACACTACCATTATTTTGACTTTCATCGACCATAGCAAAATCTATACAATTCATAAACTTTCAGTTATATAAACTTTCCAACATTTTTTAAAATTAACGGTTTTCACCCTCTCAGTTATTAACTATTGGTCATCACTCTGAGTCAGCCTGTACCTATATCCTGCATGAAATCAATCCACTAGTAATATTTCCCACATTTAATCGATATTAACGCCACTTATAAATAAAACGTGTAATTTATGATTTATCGTCGAGTGAGAATTTTTTACACTTATCAACACAACAACCTTCTGTTCTCTGTACGCTTGGATCGCTCCATTGTACATACATTATTTTATGCAATTCTCCCTTATAAGGTTGAAATTAAAGGTCACTTTCATTTTTCATGTCCAGTTTTAGATGCAAACAGCACATGCCGACCTATAACTAATTCAGTCATTATATCGATAGTAAGCTACTTTCATATTAATTATACACATTGCATGAGAAATGCTAATAAATTAGTCATGTTCTTGTTCATGATATCCTGAATATATATTAATAAGTCTGTGGAATGGGCATTAATCTTAAATTCAAAAATAGGTATACAGGGTGTTTGACTCCAGGCGTTTTAGTTGTAAAATTGACCTCTATGCTAAACTCGCGCCCTACGAAAACATTGTTTTTTATTTTGTTTATTTGGACGTCTTGAATGACACTTGGTTGTTACGCCACGATACACTTGGAGGACTCCGTGAAAACCGCATCGGAAGGTCGCGGAAACTGCGGATTCGCAATTAATTCAGTTTTTATGGCCCATACGGGGGGGAATAACACATATTATAAAAGTTGTACATCTGTAAGTTCTCTACCTTAAAGGTCTTATACATTTTTTTCGTACGCCTAAACGTTTTGGAGAAACGACGACGACACTTGCTACAACATCTTTAGCATCTCAACAGCATTTGTGTAGAGTGTATTAAGTGCGCGAACTGCCAGGGGGCCCACCCGGCCAGCTACAGGGGGTGTCCAAAGTACCCCAAACAATCAGCCAGCGCCACCCAAAGGCCGGTACAGAGGCCAACGATGACCTCAACACAGAAGGGCGGCGTAGCGCCAGGCACAAGCTACGCCAGAGTAGCCCAGGGCAAGGCAGGACAGAACACCGTCCCTGCCGCAAAACAACAAGCATCGCCAGAGGCCAAAAACCTCACAGCGGTGCTCGCACAGATGCAACAAATGTGCTCAGCGATGAGCGCATTTTTTGCACAAATGCCAAATTTAACTAATCTGTAATGCCTTTACAGGTTAAACCGGAAGTCCTGCAGATGGCGGCCTGGAATGTCAACGGCCTGCGAGAAAGGAGACTTGAAGTCGAAGAGCTCCTGACCAGGTACGACATAGACGTCATGGCACTGCAGGAAACCAAGATGACCCCGGCCAAGGAGATCAACTTCCCAGGATACCACACCTACAGGATGGACTGGGTAAACAATCCTCAGCGACCCGCGAGAGGAGTGGCCCTATTGGTGAAGAAAACCATAGCCCACCATTCGACAGTACTGCCTGAGCTAGAAAACATGAACGCCACCGCCGTAGTAGTGTCCACAGCGCGAAATGGCGACATACAAGTGGTCTCATGCTACCAGCCACCCCGCAGCACGCTTACCGAGGGGGATCTGGACGCAATCTTGCCCGCCAGGACACAGGTCGTCGCAATTGGCGATTTCAACGCCAAATCCCAGGAATGGAACAGCGGCATAACCAACACTCGAGGACGAGAGCTGCTGAGGTTCCTGGGACAGCACGCCGGCGAACTGATGGTGGTAGGACCGGACCAGCCCACCTTCGACAACGGCAGACACAGGCCAGATGTACTGGACATCGCAATCCTAAAGGAGATGACCTTCGAGGCAGAGATCACCACCAGAACGGAGGGATCTACCGAGCACAACCCGATCTTCCTAACCCTAGGAGGACAGGCGAGTGAGGACAACGCCACCTTCACGAAGAGACGAACGGACTGGGAATCATACCGGCAGCACCTGCAGCAGTACATCGCACAAATTCCCAGGCTAGAAACCGTGGAGGACGTTGAGAGTGCCATCATTACCCTAGAGGAGCAGATCCTGGAAGCGATAAGGACCAGCACGACGGAAATAGAAGTAAGAAGGCACCCAGCACCGATGGCAAACCTCCCAGAGGTCACCAGGCAGCTGATAAGGGACAGAAGGAGCGCCAAGAGACGGGCTCAGAGGACCAGGCTCCCCGCCGATAGAAGGGAGTACAATGTCCTCAGCCGAAGAGTGAAAGCCGCCCTCCAGGAACACCGTCAGGAGGGGTGGCAACGCCACCTTGAGTCACTGGATCCACAGGACAGAAGCATGTGGAACACACAACGTGCCCTGCGAAACCGAAGGAAGCCTATGCGCCCGATTCACGGAGAGCGAGGGATCGTCTACACTAACCAGGAAAAAGCCGAGGCGTTCGCCGACAGCTTAGAACTGCAGTGCAGAGAGAACGAGCTCGATGACGAGGACGAGGACTGGGTGGACGACGTCGAACGCAGAGTACGAAGGATCCGCCGCCTGCCAGATGACGACCACATCCGTCCGACTACCCCCGAGGAAGTCAAGGAAATCCTGAGGAGCCTAAAGCCGTGAAAAGCTCCGGGATGTGACAAGATAGGAAACATCGCTCTCAAAAAGCTGCCCAGGAAAGGAGTAGCGGCGCTAGTCAACATCGTAAACGCGATGTTAAGGTTACGGCACTTTCCAGCCAGGTGGAAAAAGGCCGACGTCATTATGATCCCTAAACCAGGGAAAGAACTAATTTTCCCGTCTTCTTACAGGCCCATCAGCCTCCTCCCAGCCATGAGCAAGGTTGCAGAACGGGTCATCTTGAAGAGGCTAACAGAGAAGACAGAAGAGCTGAACATCATCCCGGATGAACAGTTCGCATACCGAACAGGACATTCCACGGAACTCCAAGTGCTTCGCCTCACCGAGGAGATCACCAAGGGGTTCAACCAGCGTCAAGTCACCGCGGCGCTGTTCCTAGACGTCGCCAAAGCATTCGACACGGTCTGGCACGACGGTCTCTTAGCTAAAATGATGAGTATGGGTTACTCCATCGAACTCGTCAAACTAGTGAGATCCTACCTACACTGCAGACAGCTAAGGGTGAAAATCTCGGACCAACTCTCCACCTACAGGACCGTGGAGGCGGGAGTTCCACAGGGATCGGTGCTGTCACCGCACCTGTTCGCCATCTATACCCCGGACCGACCATACAGCCCTAGCCCTGTATGCAGACGACACCGCCCTGATTGCCAGATCCTGGAAGGCCAGAGACGCAACCAGAAAACTCCAGGAAGCGGCCACACTCCTGGAAGAATGGTGCACGAAGTGGAAAGTCGCAGTCAACGCCGACAAGAGCCAAGCCATCCTCTTCAGACGAGTGCGGAAAGAAATTCCCACAGGACACGTCTCCATGAACGGCGAGGACATCCAATGGCACGACACCGTCAAATACCTTGGCGTGGTCATGGACAGAAGCCTAACATGGAGACAAAACACGGACGCCATCACAGCCAAGGCCCGACGTACGAGAGCCCTCATCTACCCAATGACGGGAAATGGGAGCCGACTTAACTTGAGGAACAAGCTCACGCTTATCAAGACCCTCATCAGGCCGCAGCTGACGTACGCCTCGGTAGCGTGGGGCTACCAGGCGAAGTCCTACATGAAGAGAATCCAGGCAGTGGAGAACATCGCCCTCAGGACGGTAGTTGACGCCCCATGGTACGTGAGAACCGCAGACATCGTCAGAGACCTGGAGTACACCACGGTCACTGAAGTCATCCGGGAACGAGCGAAGAAGCTGTACGCCCAAGCCGAGGAGCATGGGAACCCGCTGATCAGACAGGCCACTGATTACGACCCCGCCGACGCCCCGAGGCACAAGCGACCGAGGGTTCAGCTACTGGACAACGGGTAAGTATAACCTTTATTTCCCACTAACAGATCTGTTTCAGATACTACCAGAGACATGACGTTTTCAACCCTAACCCAACCTCCTTGCGGGCGTCGGACAACATACCGTCCGACGCCCGTTGTCCTACCTGCTCCGTGGAGACCGAAAGTGCTAAAAGAAGCACTTAGGTCTCCACACTCCCGAGCTACACAGCTCATCCTTACCTTTCCGACGATCCGGGGTAGGATATCAATTGATGTCCTACGTACCGGCAGTCAGTCCCAGCAAAAATTTTCTAAACCCAACTCGACCGATGACTACCCCCGGGGGTGACCAGCTGGCGAAGAAAGAAAACATCAAGACAAGAAGAGCGCCAGAAGATACCTCAGCCAGCGAGGTTCAACAGCCAGGACCAGGGGAGGTCCGCAGAAAATACCACGACACATCTCACATTTGTGAGCTGGGTCTGGTAGAAGTACGCGGGCCCACCTATCACGAAGGCCGGTCCAGGTCTACAGAGATAATCTAGGTGCAAAGAGTAATAGTCCTACTCGGCCCTAGTTATCGAGACCGACATCCAGCCAATGGATATTGGCGCGCGTAGAGTGTATTATCAAGTTCAACAGGGTTGGGAAAATACATTGATTCTGAGCGGTGGGGCTGGATTAGGAAGAATGATATTTTGCAGTCAGTACCAACGCAGTTACCACCAGGACCAGATATATTGTTAAATTTTGCAACTGTACGAAGGGTTGTGCAGAAAAATGTAGCCGTAGGAAAGTAGGACTGAATTGTTCAACAGCTTGTGGACATTTTCACGGTCACTCCTGCTTGGATACCGCACCTATAATTGATATGAATGAGGAAATGGACGACGTAGAATCTTATCAGAATGAAAGTAATGGCGAGGATTTGTCATTAGACGATAACGTTTCAGATACCGAAGGAATTGGAAATATTGACTAATTTAAGATCGGGCATGGATTAGGTCTACTGGGGAAACAATGTAAAAAAACGAGCCGAGTATTCTACCCCTAAGGTGGTGCGAAAATGAATACTTTTTTGACTTATTCGCTGTAAATAAAATATATAAGACATTCTAGTAGAGAATAAAGATCACCGAGCTCTATAACAGCAATATTTAATTTTCATTCTGAGACATAGAAAGCAAAATAATTGCGAAGGTTTGGCGAAACTAAATGCATTTTTCACTTAGTCCGCGTCGTTTCTCCAAAACATTTAGGCGTACGAAAGAAATGTATAGAATCTTTAAAGTAGAGAATTTACAGATGTACAACTTTTATAATATGGTTGTTCTCGTTTGGGCCTTAAAAACTGAGTTCATGGCGAATCCGCGGTTTCCGCGACCTTGAGACGTGGTTTTCAAGAATTCCTGCAGGTGTATCGTAGCGTAATTTCCAAGTGTCATTAAAGACGTCCAAACAAACACAATAGCAAGCAACAAAAGCATAAGTCTAAAACTCCTGGATAATACTCCTTCGGAGCTTCCAAAGTGTTTATTGTTTTGTGGATACTCCCTCACAAAGAGAAGACTCTGTAGATATAATATAACGATAGTTCGTAAGGCGACACAGAGATGGCACTACTGGCGGGTTTGGCACTTCTTACTATAAGGGTACTGGATAAGAGGAAACCGTCTAGAATCGCGGATAAGGATCATAAAGTGGGATCTGGAATATGGGCCACATAGTATATAAGAAGCGGGATTAACGCATCAGCGTGGTTATAGTAAGAAGTAACAACATGAGTGAGTTAAATGGTTGAAAGTTGTAATTGTAAGGCCTAATTATTAATTTAATATAGAGTTAAATAAACCAGTGGTTAGTGATAATTGATGTTGTAATTATTGAATCTACGCTTGGGGTGTTTACTAATGGATGTAAACATGTACCAATTGGTGTCAGAAGCAGAATTGTAATAGAGGATTTCTGAAATATTCGAGGAAGTTCCAGAGTGTTCCTATTGTGACATTTCTAGAACATTCTATTCTGGTCTTAGTAGAAATATATGAATTGTATCTAATATAAACAGTAAATGACACTTGTTAGTACTGTTTCGAGAATTTTGTAACGGAAATAGTATGGCTGCTGAAAAGCAATTGCAAGACATGTTTGGCAAACGGAGGGAAATGATGCTAGATTAAAAAACAAAAAAGACGCCAAAGAAAAAAAAACGCGAAGAATAAAAAGAAGGAGCGCTCCCTTTTTTACGTAGTTGTCTTTTTGAATTTATATAAAGAAGCATACACATAACACAGAGAAAGAGCGACAATGTCAGGAAGAACTGAGGAAAAAAGACTTTATGAGGAAAACAGGAAGAAAGTACACGCCAGGAAGAATTAAGAAGGAAGAAGTGACACGGCAGGAAGAACTGAAAAAAATAATTATTGAGTTAGAACAGGAAGCTATCATTTCGGCCACAGAAGACCTAAAAAATTAAATTGAAGGGGATATGGGTACAGTGAAGTGTGAAGTAAGTAAAATTAAAGAAAAAGGAGATAAAGCCGACGAAAAACTCAATGACGTTAAAGAAAACGTGGATAAGGTTGAAGAAAAAGTTGGTGATGTCGAAGGGGACATTCACGATATGTCGAAGGAAAACTCCGTGCAGTAGAAGGAGAAGTGGAGCGACTTAAACTGCAACTGAGGGAATTGGAATTTGGAATTGGTTGGGAGGGTGGTCAATAAGAATTATTGAACCACAGCACTTAGGTCTCATTGGGCCCCTTGTACATCCTCCCTGTAGGCAAACCCTGCCTCCAACCAACCTAATCTTGCGAAATAAGTGGTGATGCTGCCTAGGGGCATCTCCCTTATATCGACCAAAGTAGGCCAGCGTTCTCCTAAGATGGATTCTCTAATCGATGAGACGGCAGAACATTCACAAAGTACATGTTGAACCGTCTTATCTTCTTGTTCACAACCTCTACAGAGAGGTGTTTCGCTTAATCTCATATTATGAAGATGTTTTCTTAGCGGACAGTGTCCAGTCTGGATTCCCGTTATAAAACGTAGGTTCCTTCTGGATATTGCCAGGTAGTCCATTTCTGTATTCTTGTTGGGGTATTTTAGTAACACCCTAGCAAGATGACAGCTATTTGTTTCATCCCACAGCTTCTTGAATTCATTGTGGGTGTTCTCTTTAATTATTTGTATTATCGCCGTGATCGGTAACAGACTAGCCGGGCCAGGTTCAAAAATGCTTAACCCTGCTGCCTTCTTGGCCAGTCTTTCAGCTACTTTGTTGCCATTACACTGCGCATGTCCTTTCACCCAATATACCAGTATGTTATTCATGGTTTAGGCACTCACAAGTATTTGGTGACATTCCCATACTGCTCCTATGGTGATTTTGTGATTTCTCAGGGCTAGTAATGATTGTCTACAATCTGTGTAGATCTTAATTGTTTTGCCCGTAGTTTGTCTACGGACAATTTCTTTTGCAGCTATGGTTATGCCCTCCAGTTGCGTCTGTATTACATTGACTCGCCCATCCATAGCCCATTTATATTGGATTTGCAGACTTCTGGAGTATATTCCACATCCTGCCCCATCCTTCTTTTTTGTTCCGTGGCTGAAGATGTTGATCACACCTTCGCCAGCAGTCTCATTCTCACTATTCGTCTGTATTATGTAGGGTCTGTCAAAGACAAACCGGGGAGACATGCCATCTGTACACACCTATAGAAGAGGCGCCTTCTTGATAACCTCATTCCACAGGCGACTCCTGGCATCTCCACAGCCTACGTTTGGTTATATGCCAACGGTTTTGAGGCGTACCATTGTTGTCAGAGCCACTTCTTCTAGATATACATCCAGTGGTGGCAGACACAGCATTACCTCGATAACTCTCATTGGCGTTGTTCGCATAGCTCCGGTTATACTTAGGTAGGCGACTCTCTACACTTGGCTGAGCTTGACCTTAGCTGTAGTCTGTTTACTTTTAGGCAACCAAACCACAGCTCCATAGTTTATCATTGGTCTTATGACGGCGGTGTATATCCAATGACTACTGTGGGTTTCATTCCTCAAGTTTTCCCCACGGTCCTGCGACACTGCTCATAAGAAATGTAAGCCTTTTTTAGTCTTCTATGTATGTGAAGATTCCATGTTAGTTTGGCATCGAAGGTTACCCCAAGGTATTCCACTTCTGACGCGAAACTTAGTGACCAGGAGGGCAGGTGCCTTCAGTGCTCCTAGTTGAGGGAAAAAGGAGGGTTAGTAGTGTCCTCGATTACAACTTCCCCCCTTTGACGGACAAACTTCTTGGTCAACCTACAAAAGACAATTTGAGGCAGCTGCATGTGCTAACAATTGGAGTAATGAAAAAAGGCTATGGAATTAGTTTTAGCATTAAGGGGCCAAGCATCTGAGTTGCTCTAGATCATCCTAGTTGAGAGACAACAGGACTTTAAACTTTTGGAAACTCCAATAGATTTAAGGCATGGCACCAACAGCTTATCCAAGTATATCGGACTCAGCTGATAGCACGTACGTAAAAGGCTGGGGAAAGCTTACAGGAATTTGAAGCTACTTAAGTGACTGACACACCTGGCTTACCTGGATGCACCCAAGGAATTCCAGGAGCAATTGGCAGTTGGTAGCTTCTTTGATGGCATAAGGGACGAGACGATTAGGCGAAATAGGACTAGTAGCGAAACTGATCCATGCGCTTGAGATTGAGGCCGCCTATATTGATTCCCCGTGGACAGAGTACTGTCTCTGTAGAAGTAACCCAATCAGAGGAAACGAATTTGGACGCCAAATTAAAGGATATACAAAGGATGTTCGCTCAAAAATAGACTTTCCAAGAAAACAGTAAAATCGACAGAGGTGTAAAGCCAAGAGAAGGTATCCGATGTTATATGTACAGCAAAGGAGGCGGTAAACGTTGCAAGGAAAGAGGCAGTTCACTCAGTCAAGACACGATTGAAGCAAACATGTTTTGCCTAGACCGTCAACACAATAAAAGCTGAGGAATTATCTGGATCACCAATGCATGGCGTCAAAGGCTTTTGCTAACGATGCTACGCGTCCACATCTTGATAAATTTAACATTATTGGGGGTACATGGTGAACTTTTCTTCAAAGTGACACCTACCTTCTAGTAGCCGTGCACTGTAGCGTTGAATTATGCATGTAGAGGAAACATTATTAACACTAGTAAATATTACCTACAAGTTCCGTGACTTTTAAAAGATAAATAACGCCTGTCGCAGCAACTATCTGAGCTACTTGAAAATGGTTACAACTTTGAAGTTATTTTTCAGTAACATAAGTTAGTCGCTGCCACCTTCATGTTCTGAAGACCTTGAGATTATGTTCTGAAAAACTCCTTCTGAAAAACTTTATCTCAATGGTAAATATGACGTCGCCAATACCGAAACATCTACTTAGAAGTCATGTATACAACGTGACAACTGTGCGGCAGCGACTGTAGATTTGTTAAGTGAAGTTATTCATACCTACTTTAATTAATGTAGTGAATTTAGCGGTGATTACGTAATAGTTACTCATTAGAAGTTCTCGTTTCAGTTACTGTTAATTTGATGCTAGTTGGGAAAGTTAAACATTTAAATAACTATTAATTTAAAATACAATCTGCTTTGTCATATCTGAGATAATTACTACTCTGTTCTCCATACCTCTTCAGATGGTTTACATATTCAGAATTTGCAAAATTATATCACGGTTAATGGCATACTGTATACGCATACGTATTTCCGAGTTTTTAACTGTATAAAATAATTAAATATTAACGTAAAATTTAACAATAAAATATAATTCCGTACATAACAACAAGAGAAAATTGTTTTAATATGCATAAACAGCTTAGAAATCATTAGCGAACAGCTTCCACTCTGACATTCTCATAAATGCCTTATTAAAACTGATTTATTACTTTGACTGTCGACTAAAACTGATATCTAATATCGACTATACTCGTACTAGCCGTTTAGGGAAATTATCATTTTCTAACTTGGTTTTAATTACTAGGTGTTTTATCTATTGGTACATTGGTTAACAACAAATTGCGTCAGAACTGACAAAGAGGCCATTAATGTATATAATAACTGTGTTTAACTTTATAAAACAACTATTGTCACACTGAGCTTAGATAATATTTCAAAATGAATGGAATAATGGGTGTGTTCATTACAGGAAGACCATAAAAATCCGAACATAACTACATAATATTTTCTGAAAAGACATATTGTAGAACAAAACACTTTATAGGTCGACCCAAAATTAATACTGCAACTTGAGAAACGCTTTTCAAGTAAAAGGATAGAATTTTATTATAAATTATTTACATCCCCCCCTCGGGTCCTGCATCAATAATAAGAAATAGCGAAAAATAACGGTGGTTTAACGTTAATCTAAACGCTACACGTCGTCCAAATCTACATATCTGTTCTCTCTTGGATGGTTATCAAAATTAAGACAAGTCCATCAAGTTTAAACTTGGCTCAGAAGATATAATGATCCAGAAGGATGGGGCTGGAAAGAACATCACGCATGTTTATGCCAGTGCACAATACCAAAACTCCAGCCATTACACGCTTCCATCATTCCTTAGCAGTTTGATATAAATTCAGTGATTGATTATAAGCTGCAGCCAGGCTCTTCGAAAAAGCGAAGTATACATACAGTACCTAAATCCAATAATAATGATAAAGTTGACAATAGTAAAGTCAAACAAGTTTACTTCATGGATTAGGCCTATTAGGGATACTACGTAAAAAAATGTGCCTTCAAACTCTACCTCCACAGTAGTGTGGAAAAGTAAAGCAGTAAAATAATATTGAAACAAATATACGATGATGAAGAATACAATAAATTGTCAGAATAACACTATATACAGGGTGTCCCAGCTCTATTTAGAAAAACATTATCTCGGAAACGGTTAGACATAGAAAAAAATGTCTAATAGAAGAGTTATTCTGTTTATAAAGATGTATTTAACCAATTTATTTTCTTTCAAATGTACAAAGTGCCTCAAAAAGGCGACAGGTTATGCAACTATACTTTTTCAAATGGAACACCCTGTATATTTTTGAATTTTTGGATTCTCTTTTCAATTCCCAACAAATTTTATTAACCATGTTCTCCAATACCTATCGTAAATCAGGTTTCGAGGTAGTTGCTAAAATTACATCTCGCGGAACGTAATTTGTTATAATTCTATCAATCGCGCTCCCTGGGACGGCATTCATTGAAGTTGCAAAATTTACGTTTGTGGTGTTAAAGAACGCTATAACCCCGATATACTTTTCGACGTTGTAACAAAATCCGACTTAGGAAATATTTCGTAAGAAAAGCGTGCTTCACGTAAAAACGCCGTGGAGGAGGTTTTTAATTCTTGGAAATATATTTTTGCTCTTCGGAGCGTTTTTTATGCCAAATTTTCGCTAACTCTTCGAGGAGCGTTAATTTGGTAAGTGTAGTAAATGTCGCTGCACAGGGACGTAATGTCGCCCCGACCACCCAATTTTAGAAAGTATAATAAAATTGGACTTGAACTTCCAAATTTCCAAGATTAAAAACCCTTTTACGAATCCACGTTGTCAAGCACTGCAACTCTTACGAAGTGTTGAATATGAGGACAAGTTAGTCCAACGACTATCCAAAGTATATCGGAAGTTATAGCGAAAATAGCCCTTAGCGACATGGGACCCCCATCATTTCCTAGCAGTCGGATTTGACGGGGAAATGATGTGTTTTGACGGGGTTTGCCCTAAACCGGTTCCTCAGTGATTCGGAGTCAAAAAAGTATTATTACCATGTACTCACACGTGCATGGGATCTGCCTTGCCTGAACGTAAAATTTGTTATTGCATAATACAAACGAAGTAGATACGCTTCAAGCAATTTTAAGCTCCGAGGAGCGACCAAAATTTATGTGAATTAATAAAATACGTTTATAAGACAGGCAAGCATAAGCCCACCAAAATTTCAGTTACATGAACTGTTCCTTGAATCTTTTTGTGCATCGTTAGCTTTTCAAACTGCATATTGGATGGTAGTTGGTACCGTATGAATCGTCCCGTTCCTCACCATGTGTTGTACACGGGTCAGACCATTGTTTGTTAACATTTCCTCTGAAGAAGTTGTTGTAAAAACATAAATTTTTTTTAAAGATTTAATATACATTTTTTGAATTTTATATTGTCTTTTACTTGTGTTTTCTAACAAAATTTCCCTTTCAGATTTAATTTTAAGAGAGTGTTAAACAGACAGTGTTAGATTTATAGTGTTACGACGTCTTCCAATTGATACCATCAGAGCCGCAGTTAAGCATAAACGACAGTAAGTATGATTTATCCATTAATCTCCGTCTGAAACAGTCACTTGAACCCTAAAAATTTTGTGAACGTAATATTTTATTTAGTATTTAGAAAAGGTTGAGGAAAAAGAAAATTAATTTTTTCTTTTTCCTATTTTTTTTTTCAATTTTTCTAAGTTTTTCGAACAAAAAATACGTCCTTCAGACTTCCATCAAAAGCATGGATCGTTCACATGGCGCCCGAACAGGGACCATGCCGTCCCCAAACCCAACAAATCCTTTCTCATTCATGGCGGAAGACTCCGAGGGGTCGACCCCAAGAGAATTTTATGAGCGAGTCACCGCACCGCTCGTCGACGACGGTTCTAGAGGGATAGAACCACAGCGACTGTTTCCGGAGGGAGATAATGTTAATTTATCAGCTTCACAGCCACAAACTGCTTCGATGGAGAGTATGTTTCTGAAAATGGCAGAGGGCTTCGTGCAGGCGATACAGAACGTGTCGACCTGTACGCCCCATGAGAGACAAAGATGTCCGAACGTGACGTTCCATGGGCTTGATCATGAAGATCCAGAAGCATTTCTGAAAATTATGGAGGAATATTTCGACAGAGCTCACATAAGCCACGACTATGATCGCCTCCATAACGTAACCGGCCAACTCAAGGGCGAAGCTCAACGATGGTCCGAACAATTTAGGACGTTGACTACTTCGTATGCCTTATTCAAGGAAAGATTCCTTACGAGATTTAATTCTCCCGACATACAGTCACGAGCTATTGCTCAACTGTATGCCGTCAAGCAAACGTCTTTAGACGACACGGCAGTGTTTATCACAAGGAAAACCTGTCTTTTCGATCGTATTGATCCCTTTAAATCCGAAGCCATCAGAGCTCGGGTCATCATGGACCAACTGCGTCCAGAAATTAGGTCACGCTTGAGAAGCAACCTAATTTCAAACACCGAAATGTTAATAGCAGCGGCTACTAACGTCGAGCGGGATTCAGCTGACGAACAGACGTCGCTAATCCAGCTTATTGATCAACGTCTGTCCCGCGCGTCTTACTATCGAGAGCCGGGACACATAAGTCCACAAAATTCAAGTATAAGGAGCAATGGAAGCCCAACTCCGACAGCACCGAGGGTGCATTTCCGAGAGGACGTATCTCGACAGGACGGTCCAGGCAGAGCGCCTGGTCGTCCTATTTTTATGCCTAATTTATCAAGCGGATCAGTGAATCCTGACCGCAGGCAAAACAATTTTAATGGCGGATCGGGGAAATTCCGAGTACCCGACCGACCGGCTACCCCGTGCCGATACTGCACAGACACAGTGCAGTGGCACTTCCATAGTCAGTGTCCGAATAACCCTCATCTCAACAGGAGACCGGGAAACTTTCGAGGGGCCAGAGACCCAGGCCAGGGTCCATCTGCAAGATCCCCGGCACAACGGCCGAACCAAGGCGGCAGCAATGTCCAGTAATTTTTTCCGATACTCATGACCACTACGACGCTCCTCTGCACAAGACAAGAGAGTCAATAAATTATATGAGCGAAGCGTTCCCTTTGCCTCGTATAAAAGTTCAAATAAATGAACATGCGGTCGACGCACTGATAGATTCAGGCTCGACGCGAAACGTTATCCATCCGAGGATGTTGGATAATTTTAAAAATCTCACGACACGTCGATCATTTGCTATGGCGTGCGGAGATCGAATGGTGGACTCTCTTGGCACGACAAAATTACAAGTAATAATTTCAGGCACCTCTTTTGAAATTGATTTTCAAGTAATCGAAAATTTAAACGAAACGATAATATTAGGATCACCATTCTTATATATGAACAATGTCGCCTATGATTATGGCAGAAAATGCCTATATGCCGGCACGGAAGAGCGTATTACCGTCTTCTGGAATCAAGCTTCTCAGAGGGAGAGACAGCAGGCAAAGCTTCCTGAAGAGCTTGTTATTAAAGACAAAATTCTACGGCCGCTGTTCGAAGAATTTGTCGATCTGTTCACTGCGGAACCGACTCAAGCAACCACAGTGACTGTTAAACACAAAATTACAGTAAAAGACACGAAACCATTTAATATCAGACCATATCCGATGTCTCCGAGTACTAAGAAAATCATGTACGACCAAATCGAAGAGATGTTGAAAGCTGGCGTCATCGAACCTAGCACTGCCCAATATAGTTCACCACCAGTGATAATAAAACGCTCCGACAAGAAACCACGATTTTGCATCGACTATCGCCATTTGAATGAAATGACCGAAGACGAGGCTTCCGTCTTACCCAAAATACACGAAAGTATTAAAGATTTAGGCAATTCGAAGGTTTTTTCTGTGTTGGATTTAAAAAGTGGATATTGGCAAATACCACTAGATGAAGCATCAAAAGATTTTTCGACTTTTACCACTCCTGATGGGACAGCTTACAGATTTAATGTCATGCCTTTCGGACTCAAGACAGCTCCCTGTACCTTTCAGAAATTCATGGCAAAGGACGTTTTAACGGGTTACCTGCACCATTTCTGTAAAGTGTATTTAGATGATATAATCGTTTACAGCGTAAACGTGAAGGAGCATATGTCCCACTTGAGATTAGTCTTTGAAAGACTACGTCTACACAATCTGAAAGTGTCACCGGAAAAGTGTGTAATAGCGACGAATGAAATTCAATATTTAGGCCATACAATTAGAACCGATACTTCCCAACCATTAGAAAAACATGTCTTACAAATTCAAAATTATCCCGTTCCAGCTACTAAAAAGCAGCTACAAAGTTTCCTAGGGCTTTGCAACTGGGTACGAGAATATCTACCAAATGTGGCGATGATCACGAAGCCACTAACGAAACTTCTTTCGAAGGAAAATCGTTTTCACTGGAACCATACATGCGATGAAGCATTTAGAAAATTAAAAGAATTATTATCCGGACCGCTGGAACTCCATCGGCCGGATTTTTCACGTCAATTCATTTTGCAAACAGATGCATCACTACAAGGCCTTTCGGCCGTATTATATCAATTAGGCGACAACGGCGAAAAATACATAATCTCGTATGCAAGCAACACGTTATCTCCAGCGGAGAGACGTTACCACATAAATGAGCTAGAATGCTTGGCGGTGGTGAACTATATTAAAAAGTACAAGATGTACTTAGCAGACAAACCGTTCTTGGTGAAGACGGACAACAGGGCGTTACTTTGGTTAAACAAACATAAGGACGACAAGACAAAATTTACTCGATGGTCATTACTATTGCAAGAATATGCTTTCAAAATTGAACACTGTCCAGGAAAGGAGAATTTATTAGCAGATTTTCTAAGTCGTAACCCACAAAATCAGTATGTCGAGACAGACGATGAAGAGGAAAGAATGTTCCTACCAAATTATAAGTGTCCAGAACGTATTTCTGTTTTAACGCATTCAGAAATATACGAAGATATCGTACAGGCTCAATTGAGTTCAAGAGATATTCAAGACAAGATCCGCCGTTGGAATGATCTATTTCCACAGGAACAACGTTCCGATGCGGATCTTATTTTTATGCAAAATTTTCACGTCCAAGACGATGTACTTTTTAAAGATTGCGATACAAATTTTAAATTAATAGTTCCAAAGAGGAAAATAAAGGAATTGATTTACCATTATCATGACCGAGATGAAGCATGTCATCCAGGAAGAGACGAGACTCTCAGGAAAATAGCGAAACGCTACTATTTCAATAATATGGCCAGGATCGTAGGCAAATACATAAACGACTGTCTGATATGCCAGTCTGTAAAGACAAGACAAGCCCAACCCAATGCTCCACTTAGAAGTCATGCACCACAAAATGCATTTGAAACCTTGAGCGTCGACGTAATTGGCCCGCTGCAGAGGACTAAAGACGCCGAAAACAGATATATGATTATCGTCGAAGACGTTTTCAGTAAATGGATAGAGGCAAAGGCATACATTCAGGTCGACGGCAGAACGATAGCCAAATATATCGACGAAGAAATAGTAGCAAGATTCGGAGTCCCTCGAGTCATAATATCAGACAACGGTGGTCATTTCAATTCCGAATGGTACATCACATTTTGCGAAAGGAATGGTATCGAACGATACTTAATTCCAGCATATCACCAACAGTCCAACCCCGTGGAACGACGGGTGCAGGAATGCAAGAAAATTCTAAAGACTCTTTTATTCAAAAAGCCAAACGACACTTGGGATCGCTACGTGCATCAAATGACATACATATTAAGAAATCGTAGGAACGCCGCTACAAATCAAACACCTAGCATGGTCGTGTTAGGATATGATCCAGCCGAAAGAGGCGAATGGGATTTGTATGCCTGGAGGCAAGAAAGAGCCAAGCAACAAACGCTTCCACGATACGAGCGAATCAAGGAAGCCCGTCAGGCCCAACAAAATTATAAACAGAAATATGCGCCGAAAGAGGCCGTCACTCCGATCGTCTACAAAGTAGGAGACAGAGTCATGAGTAAGAGAAAAAAGAAGGTACATACCTTCACGCCGTCTTGGTCAGGCCCGACCAGAATTCTGAAGAAGTTTTCAGACGAAGTGTATCTCGTGCAAAAGGGAAATGTAACGACAAGAGTACATGTCGATGATTTGAGACCAGCCCCGCCAGAGGAGCACAACTTGGAAATCGAATCTTCCGATGAAGAAAATGCTAGTCCAGGCGGAACATCACTCGATGGAAATGATTCCCCGTTCTCAGACGATTCCACAGAACCTCCACCGCCGGAGCAAACGGTTGTACAAATTCATGCACCGCCACGAGATGCTTCCACTTCTGATTCAGAATCAAGTTCTGGAGATTCAATTATATTTTTATAATATTTTTCAACCTAGGCTAAGTTTTAACTTAGTGCTAGGTTTATTTTATATCAAAATTTCCATACCAACTTCTTGTCGTGTCAGGCAAAAGTTGGTATTTTTTATGCATTTTTTACAAGTTATTTTCATCTGAGGATATTGTATCCACATACAAATCTTCCAAATTCACTGCAGCAACTCTGACCGTGTCCGGCAGAGTTGGTATTTTTTTATAATTTTTTCAAAGTCCTCAAATGTTACTAAACATTCATCTGTAAGCAGAGTCCGACCCAAAGGGTTCAAACAAATGTTCCATTGGCACGGCATGGAAAGACGACAACTCTGACGCAGAGCGCGATTCAGACGAGTCTAGCAACTCAAGGGCGAGATGCCGCCACGTCTGCTGGAGGGGCAGATGCAACGATCCGACGGATGCAGATTCTGTCGCAGATTTCTCCCAAGAAGAGATTTTAATAAAAACTATTTCAATCAATATAAGTCAACAAAATTCAATGTTCCTATTCTCAAAGACGACGATGTGATATCGGTCGCAGATTTCTCCCAAGAAGAGAATTTTTAACTACTCGGAAACCATTTCAACCAATATAAGTCAACAAAATTCAGTGTTCTTATTCTCAAAGACGACGATATGTTATCGGTCGCAGATCCCCAGACGGGATGTAAACAAACATTTTACTAAAATTTTGTTTTATTGTTTCATATAAACCGAGCAGAGCCAATGTATAGCTGGAGCCAAGCAGTCCGAGGACCACCTAAGCTGTTCCAGAAGGCAGTTCGACACCGAAGGTGATCGACGAGGCATAGACACGAGGAGGAGCAGACGCAAGCCCGCATTAGTGGAAGAACACTAAGAAAGATAAGTGCGTCGAAAGTGTTTGTGTTGTGTCATCGAGAATCTGAGGATTTTCGATTTTTTTTTTTTTTATGCCATTTTTGAAACACAATGTTCAATAATTCAATCGAATGCTATGCATCGATATATGTTCAAATTATCATCATTTTTAGATTTGCATCTATGTTTTGTTCAGATAGGCCGGTCTGAACGATAACCGAATACAACACATGGGAGACTACATCCAATGATCCATTTTATTTTCAAACAAACAATTTACCAAACGTTACACAAAAAGATTCACGGAAAGGAGGGGAGTGTTAAAGAACGCTATAACCCCGATATACTTTTCGACGTTGTAACAAAATCCGACTTAGGAAATATTTCGTAAGAAAAGCGTGCTTCACGTAAAAACGCCGTGGAGGAGGTTTTTAATTCTTGGAAATATATTTTTGCTCTTCGGAGCGTTTTTTATGCCAAATTTTCGCTAACTCTTCGAGGAGCGTTAATTTGGTAAGTGTAGTAAATGTCGCTGCACAGGGACGTAATGTCGCCCCGACCACCCAATTTTAGAAAGTATAATAAAATTGGACTTGAACTTCCAAATTTCCAAGATTAAAAACCCTTTTACGAATCCACGTTGTCAAGCACTGCAACTCTTACGAAGTGTTGAATATGAGGACAAGTTAGTCCAACGACTATCCAAAGTATATCGGAAGTTATAGCGAAAATAGCCCTTAGCGACATGGGACCCCCATCATTTCCTAGCAGTCGGATTTGACGGGGAAATGATGTGTTTTGACGGGGTTTGCCCTAAACCGGTTCCTCAGTGATTCGGAGTCAAAAAAGTATTATTACCATGTACTCACACGTGCATGGGATCTGCCTTGCCTGAACGTAAAATTTGTTATTGCATAATACAAACGAAGTAGATACGCTTCAAGCAATTTTAAGCTCCGAGGAGCGACCAAAATTTATGTGAATTAATAAAATACGTTTATAAGACAGGCAAGCATAAGCCCACCAAAATTTCAGTTACATGAACTGTTCCTTGAATCTTTTTGTGCATCGTTAGCTTTTCAAACTGCATATTGGATGGTAGTTGGTACCGTATGAATCGTCCCGTTCCTCACCATGTGTTGTACACGGGTCAGACCATTGTTTGTTAACATTTCCTCTGAAGAAGTTGTTGT
Organism: Leptura quadrifasciata; assembly: GCA_963675555.1. Taxonomy (NCBI): domain Eukaryota; kingdom Metazoa; phylum Arthropoda; class Insecta; order Coleoptera; family Cerambycidae; genus Leptura; species Leptura quadrifasciata. Next base: position 83,508,250 of record OY776679.1, on the reverse strand, counting down.
AAAAACATAAATTTTTTTTAAAGATTTAATATACATTTTTTGAACTTTATATTGTCTTTTACTTGTGTTTTCTAACAAAATTTCCCTTTCAGATTTAATTTTAAGAGAGTGTTAAACAGACAGTGTTAGATTTATAGTGTTACGACGTCTTCCAATTGATACCATCAGAGCCGCAGTTAAGCATAAACGACAGTAAGTATGATTTATCCATTAATCTCCGTCTGAAACAGTCACTTGAACCCTAAAAATTTTGTGAACGTAATATTTTATTTAGTATTTAGAAAAGGTTGAGGAAAAAGAAAATTAATTTTTTCTTTTTCCTATTTTTTTTTTTCAATTTTTCTAAGTTTTTCGAACAAAAAATACGTCCTTCAGACTTCCATCAAAAGCATGGATCGTTCACAGTGGAACAGATTTTTATAATAGTTTTCAAAAATTGAAATTTTTATTGCAGTTCCAAAAAAATTTTGTTGTGAATGTTAAAGAACACGGTAAAACCCTCGGTATACTTTTCGACGTTGTAACAAAATCCGACTTAAGAAATATTTCGCATGAAAAGCGTGCTTCACGTAAAAATATCGTGGAAGAGGTTTTTAATATTTTTAATCATATTCTCGCTCTACGGAGCGATTTTTATGCAAAAATTCCAATAACTCCTCAAGGAGCGTCATTTTAGAAAGTGTAGTAAATGTCGCTGCACAGGGACGTAATGTCGCCCCGACCACTAAAATTTAGAAAGTATAACAAAATTTGATTTCAAAATTAAAAACCCTTTTACGAATCCACGTTGTTAAGCACTACAACTCATGCGCGGTATTAAATATGAGGACAAGTTAATCCAGCTTCTATTCAAAGTATATCGTGAGTTTTAGCGAAAATAGCCCTTAGCGACATGGGACCCCCATCATTTCCTAGCAGTCGATTTTGACGGGGAAATGATGAGTTTTAACGGGATTTGCCCTAAACCGGTTCCTCAGTGATTCGGTGTCAGAAAAGTATCTTTACCAGGTACTCATATGTGCATGGGACCGCCGTTCCTGAACGTATAAAATTGTAATTGCAAAATACAATTCAAAATAGTAGCGATTCAAGCATTTTCATGCTCTGAGAAGCGACCAAAATTGTTATTGAAATAAAAATACGTGAATAAGACAGGCAAGCAAAAGCCCACCAAATTTCAGAAACATTGAACTTTTCTTGAATCTTTTTGTGTAATCGTTAGCTCACAAAACTGCATATTGGATGGTAGTTGATACATTATAAATCGTTCCATTCCTCACCATGTGTTGTACACGGGCCAGACTAGTGTTTGTTAAACATATTTCTTAAAAGTTGTTGTAAAAATCATAAATTTTTGAAGAGATTCAATATATATTTTTTAACTTTATATTGTCTTTTAATTGTGTTTTCTAACAAAATTCCCTTTCAGGTATAATTTTAAGAAAGTGTTAGTACATCCAGTGTTACGTTTATAGTGTTACGACGTCCAATAGATACCACAGAGTAGCAGTTAAGCAAAAACGAACAGTAAGTATAAGTTTTCATATTATTCTCCGTCTGAAACAGTCATCTTGAACCCTAATTTTGTGAACGTTAACATTCATTTTTGAAATATATATAAAGTCCTTCAGACTCCAAAAGATGAATCGTTCACATGAATTCGAAAAACTTTCATCTGTGGGACGTCATTTATTGCAGTTACAATAATTACACCCGTGGAGCGGATTATTATAATAGTTTGCGAAATTGAAATTTTCATTTCAGTTCCAAAAATAAAAAATTTGTTGCCCCCCTCTCGCATCTGTCTAAGTTGATGACTGGTGATGTTTTAATAAGTACATTGTTAGGACACTTTTTAAGGTGCTTTCGTTGACGTTACCAAAACACTTCTATCGTCATTTGTTTCTCAGTTAATGCCACTAACTTTGTTTTTCTTAAGTACACCATATTGGATTTTTTATATGTTTAATAGTGCTCTTAATTCCCCTTTCAATGATGTATCACAATGTCAGGAAAAATTATTTACTGGTGTAGAATATGAAAAAATTCAGTTTTCTAAGTAGGCTATGAAGAAAATTTATTTTAAAATAATCCGGTTTTATTAGCTTCAACTTAAAATTAAAACACATTCAAATGAGTTGTTGAATTTATTTGCACCGTCCAAATAAAAGAAAATAATAGTATTAATTTTTCTAATAGTAGGTGCCATGGATCTTGTTACCATGACAATAGACAAAAGAATATTTAGTTGACACTTCTTGTTGTCATAATTGCTGTGTTTCTTGTTACTAGTGTTTCACTGTGATTTACCATTACTTTGTAATAACTAATTTTGTGAGTTTCTTTTATTAAGTTCTTTTTACTTGCTTTTCTTTAACTCACAATGCGCGCGTGCACAATGTTTATGTTCAAATCTTGCATCCTTTATTTAACGCACTTCCTGACATAATCAATTGATGAAATTTTTCACAGTTACTAAGATCGGATGACAATACAGTATTCCACCGCTATTTTTACAAATATCCACACTTAGGGGGCGCGGAGGTGAAAATTGTCTTCAAATGTTGCATCCTTTGTTTAACACACTTCCTGACATAATACATTGATGAAATTTTACAGATACTAAGATCGGATGACGATATAGTATTCTACCGTTACTTTTGCAAATATCCGTATATGGTGGCGCGGGGGTGAAAATTGAAAAATCTGCAAAACGAAGGAGCGAGAAATTAAAACAGGTAGTTAAGAGACGAATTTTTATTGAGCAATTTCTCGAGGGTAAACCCCCCATAAAGTATGACTAAAAAGTAGAAAATAAAAAATTTAAAAAAAATAAAACTTGCTTTTCATGACAATAATAATAATAATATAATAATATTTATTTCATCTGTTTGGTTACAATTTATGTTTTAACATTTTTTTTTCTTAAAAAGAATTCATGATAGTAAATATTTAGTTAAGCCCCACCTAAGTTTTTAGAGAAAGACTTGTCTGTGGGTGTTTATGTAAACATTTAATTATCTTTTTTTATAAATATATCTAGATTATGTTTTATGAAATTTAATAGATAATAAGCAAAAGGGATAATTTACATAATATTATAGATAAAGGGAAAAGAAAGAATTAAAGAAAGAAATAGATACAAAAGAGTTAACTGATATATCAAATTATGTATACAATTGCCCTGTATTTATGAAGTTTTCTATAAAATTTTCTGGTAAGCATAGTAGCCAGTTTTTGATGTTTTCTCTTTGCTTTTTATTATTGGTGTTTCTTAGGTGATCTGGCATTAGATTATACAGTCTTGGACCTAGATATGTTGAACTTTTTGTGAATATTGATTTCTTAGCCCTAGGTATGATTACATTAGTTCTTGTTCTTGTATTATATAAGTAATATCTTTTTTGAGATAATTTTTGTTTTTGATTTCATAATTTAATATTTGTTTGCAATAAATTTGCCTGATATTGAGAATTTTATATTTTTGAAATATGCATCTACTTGGATATCTGAGATCTTTTTTGAAGATAATTTTAATTATTTTTTTCTGTGCCCGTATTAATGGGGCTAGACGTGTTTGGTGCAACCCTCCCCAGGCTGTTATACCATACTGTATGATAGACTCTACTAGACCATAGTACATTATGAGTAGCTGATGTTCTTTGAGGATAATGCTCGCTTGTCTAAACATGTAAAACAAATGTCTCATTTTTTGCATATATTTTCAATTTGAAGGTCCCATTTCAGGTGTGAGTTAAGAATGATCCCTAGGTATTTTATGTGAACAGCCTGGTCAATTCAGTCAGTGTTTTGTATTTTTATTTTTTTGTAAACAGATAATAGATTTTCATATGAGCAGAATGGCAAGTATTTAGTTTTAGCGGTGTTCATAGTGAGTAAATGTTGATCAAATAATTTTTTTACTGTTTCGAGTAATTTGGATGATTTTTGGTAGACTTCTTCCCAAGTTTGTCCTTCTATAAAGGTAACAGTATCATCAGCAAATGAGATGATTGCACCATCGATGGGTAATGTAAGTAGATCATTTAAGTATATTATAAATAGCAGGGGAGCTAAGACCGTCCCTTGCGGCAATCCATAACGATGACGATTTTAGTCTCACTTTTAGTGTCGCCCAACCTTACACTTTGTGTTCTATTGGTTAGTTAGCTTTTTAGAACGTTATATATTTGTCCCCTAAATCCCAGATCCCAAAGTTTGTAAAAAGTCGTGCTAAAAAGTTAAAAGTAAAAAAATACTAATGTACGAAAGGAGTGCGCACTTTGTGTGATTGTACGCATGATTGTATGAAAGGAGTGGAATCGTTGTATACATAGTGCATTCAGTCATGCATTTGAATACATAAAAATGATACCTATATATACTTATATAGAAAGTGCACACGCCTTGCTTTTCTTGCATTCATACATTAGTATTTTTTTACATTTAACTTGTTTTTTAGACTTTTTACAGAAAAGCAAGTTTTACATTTTTTTATTATTATTTTTTGAATTTATTATAGCTTTAAGATATACAAATGAAGAAAAGTTAGATAGATAGATAGAGATTTATTTTAAATCAAATATAAATACTGATGAAGCATCAAGAACTTTTTTTTTTTTATACATTTATTTAACGTCGGCCTATTTCCGCTACTGAGGCCTAACACCGACGCCTGTAGACGAGCTACCCCCAACCAGGAATTTTGCCGAACCTCTTCCCTTAAGAAGAGTAGGGATCTTTTACTTGCCTAACATTTAATAGACAAGGGACCGGCGGCTTTACATCCCCTCCGAAGGATGGTATATCTCCTATACAACCCTCGCCTAAGGTTGTATAGCTTCCGCGCATACACTGATATACAAGCCGCTGGAAGATGTGTGAGGCGAGAACGCGGTTTCCGTTGGAATGGTCACCCATCCAAGTACTAACTGCGCCTGTCGTTGCTTTACATTGCATACCGAAGTATGTACATAGTAAAGACGCACCTACGTTCGCCCCTCATCAAGAACTTATGAGGATAACTTTCCAGAACGTATGCAACCGAGTCAAAGGTATTTTGGGACTCTTGTTATTAATTTATTAAATTACGGACGGTTTAATGGAAAAAGAAATGATACTTATGAGATAGATAACGATAGATAGCGAAGAGCGAAATAACGTCGTATTAGAATACGTAGAAGACAATGCTACAGCTTCTGTAAGACAAATTTCAAATCGGGTAAATATTCCCAAAACAACTGTGCATAACATTTGAAAGAAAAATCATTATCACCTATACAAACCAACCATCGTTCAAGGTTTACAATAAAATGACTATGAGAGAAGAGTAACATACTGTGATTGGTTTGTACAAAAATGTCTACAGAACCCAGACTTGCATTCAACAGTATTATGGACAGACGAGTTTAGATTCACTAATTGTGGTGATTTCAATAGACATAACACACACTACTGGAGTATCCAGAATCCTCACATAATTAGCCAAAGAAGGTTTCAAACCAAATTTGGATTCAATGGCTGGTGTGGCATCATAGGTAAACTTATTTAACTTATTCATAGATAATAATTCATTATAAAAAAATACTTTCCAGGTAAATCGCATTATTGGACCATTTATTTATCATATTAATTTGAACGATGCAAATTATTTGCGACTTTTGCAAGAACAAATAATACCAGCTCTTAGACTTGCTGTAGAAGATATTAACCAGATTTGGTTTTATCACAATGGTTGTCCAACACATAATAGCGGCATAGTAACACAATTCTTAAGATCAACTTTTGATAATAAAATAATTGCAAATAATGGCAACGTTCTATGGCCAGCCAGGTCTCCTGATCTCACTCCGTTGGACTATTTTCTTTGGGGGCATACAAAAAACGAAGTTTATTCATTTGAACCACCAGAAAATATTCAAATTTTAGAAGAACGTGTGAGAAATACTTTAGCTGCTGTTTTAACAGAAGTACTTTAAGGAGAGTGTGTAGTTCAATATTAAAGCGATGTCAAAAGTGCATTAATGATCATTGCTCGAACTGAACTTAGAGCTGCAACGAGGAGCAGCAGGAAGAATTCAGTTCGAACAACGAGGAGCAGCAGTAGACAGCTTTCAGTGAGAACTAACCTGAAGATGGCAGATGAGATTCTGCCGAAACGTCGTTTAGACAACCGTGACTCCTGGAGAAGTCGACCATCGATGCGAGAGAGCACCCGGAAGTACAATAACACTTCATATATATATTTGTCTCTTTCTAGTTTTTCAGTCATCTGGCCGAGGTAAAAAAGTAAAGAAAGAGAGAAAAAAGAAGCGGCTAACTTCTCGTCGAGTGTACATACGTACCCACAAGAGTTAAAAGGCAGTGCACTTTTTATGTACTCGCACTAAATCTCTAAATATATAATAAATAACTTACTGTGCCACCAACTCAAGTAATTGTACTTTAAGCATTCCTTCTTCATTATCAATATTTCTGTTTCGTAGCCAGGATATAATATCGACTTTTGTCCAACTCGAATTTGGAATTTTATCCACCAAACTACTGTGATAACTAGCATTATCCATGATTATTAAAGACGGTTCTTCTAAATGTTTTAATAACTGGTGTTCAAACCATTTCAAAAAATTTGTTTTGTCCATCTCACCATGATAATCAGGATTTTTTGTTGATGACGAAAATAATAATGATGCCCCAGGAATAAAACCATTTTTATTTCCAGCATGAAGTATAATAAACCTAAAAATATATTTCTACATTAATAATAAATAAATTTATATTTAATAAATTTATTATATACAAGGGTCCTATCATTTCAGAAAGGAATTTTAGCTACATTGTATATTTTCTCTGTGACTGTACGTGTCAGCAGCAGTAGGCAGCTTTCAGTGACAACTAACCTGAAGATGGCAGATGAGATTCTGCCGAAGCGTCGTTTAGACAACCGTGACTCCTGGAGAAGTCGACCATCGATGCGAGAGAGCACCCGGAAGTACAATAACCCTTCATATATATATTTGTCTCTTTCTAGTTTTTCAGTCATTTGGCCGAGGTAAAAAAGTAAAGAAAGAGAGAAAAAAGAAGCGGCTAACTTGTTCTTAAAAAATCTTAAAATTAAAAAAATCTTGTCGTCAGAAATAAGAAACGCCTTGTATATTACATAACGGTGTCTAGACAAATTTTGTTATATTATGTAAATCAATTATTTTCGAATTAAATTGTATTGCCACAACTGAAAATGTAAGCATAAAGCTTTATGCTGTGCCTGTGATAACTGCAACGTCTGCAGCCCACAATACATATAACAAAAATCTATCAAAATTCGATTAATTGGAATAAAAATAGATTATAAATAATTTCTCAAATGAACTTTATTTAATAATTGGACAATGAGTTTTATAATATATATTATAGTACAATCATAATTATAATTAAATTCTGCTAATTAAATAAAATTACTACGATATTAAACAATTATACATTTTTTAGTTATTTATTATTCTTGATAAGAGAAAAAACATTTATATATTTAAGCAAATTGAAACCATTCACATATTTTCTTCTTCGTCTGAACTGTCGTCTGTATCGGATCCATTTAAATTAATAATAATGGGATGGATAATATCTTCTCTGTCAAAAGCCACTTCCCTGGCCCAATATTTTTGTATTTCCTTATTTGTGCTTTTAATAGTGTTTGACCAAATTTCTGGGGTAACAGTATCATATTCCTTGGGCGGTTTGTTTCTATAAAAATAAGGTTTGTTAATACATAAATATAAATTCATATGGGTATTCGAAGATTTTAGGAGGACAATATTATTACTACAAATTACAATTTCTGTCCCTGGACTCTTGATATTAATAAATGAAAATAACTAGAAGTATCTGATAAAATTAGTTATGATATCGAGTCGAGTGTACATACGTACCCACAAGAGTTAAAAGGCAGTGCACTTTTTATGTACTCGCACTAAATCTCTAAATATATAATAAATAACTTACTGTGCCACCAACTCAAGTAATTGTACTTTAAGCATTCCTTCTTCAATATCAATATTTCTGTTTCGTAGCCAGGATATAATATCGACTTTTGTCCAACTCGAATTTGGAATTTTATCCACCAAACTACTGTGATAACTAGCATTATCCATGATTATTAAAGACGGTTCTTCTAAATGTTTTAATAACTGGTGTTCAAACCATTTCAAAAAATTTGTTTTGTTCATCTCACCATGATAATCAGGATTTTTTGTTGATGACGAAAATAATAATGATGCCCCAGGAATAAAACCATTTTCATTTCCAGCATGAAGTATAATAAACCTAAAAATATATTTCTACATTAATAATAAATAAATTTATATTTAATAAATTTATTATATACAAGGGTCCTATCATTTCAGAAAGGAATTTTAGCTACATTGTATATTTTCTCTGTGACTGTACGTGTAAAGTACAAAAAAAATGCATTTTTTTTAATCTCCTGTATGTAAAACTCGTTTATGAAAAAAAAACCAGACATTTACACACCTTTTCCCTTCAGTTTTGGTTTTTTTCACACTATCTTTATTTCCATCTTGCCATGATCTTTGTACAGAACCATACTCAAAGATCCACGCCTCATCTAAATACACAAATTGTCGAGGATACCCCAATGAAATATTTTTTACATATTTCTGCAAACAAGTGACGCGGCTGAAAACAATATTTGGCAGTTCCATTAATCCTCTATGTGGATTATCTTTTAGAAATTTGAAACCTATTTTTTTCAATATTTTTCCCAAGCTACTCAAACTTCCTTTGTAAATGTCCCGTTCAATCAACAGCTCTAAAAGCGATTGTCTGGTAATATGTTGATTTAAAACAATAATAAATACTTTAATAAATATTTCCATACGTTATTTTAATAAATACTCACTGTTTCTGTACATTTCATAAATAACATTTCGAATTGCTGCTTGGTCAAAGTTATCAATGTCGCATACAGGCTTTGTTGTTGGTCCAGTTCTTTTAGGGCTACCTAAAGCTTCCCCAGTCTGCATTTTTTTGGAAACGTTGCTAACAGCACTCAAACTTATGTTTAAAGCATTAGCAACTCTCTGAAATTTACTGGTTATGTTATGATATATATTTAACTTCTGGAATTATACTTGCCTCTCTTACAGCAGCTAATGGTAACAGTGGTCCACCGGCATCACGTTCTCTCTCAAAATAATTTATTAAACAACAAATTAATTCCTGGATATCTCTACTAAATGCCTTCGGCATTTTGACAGGTAACCTAAAAATATAATGCATTAATTTGTTTTCACGCAAATAAATCTTGCTCCACTTACTAGAATAACGCTAATAATACAATTATATTAGTTCTGAAAAGAACTGATGGTAAATAAAACAAGGAAGCAACAATTAATTAAAAGCACGAGAGAATGAAATCAACAATAAAACAATTCGAATCAATAAAATCGACAGTAAATCGACTTAAAATATCGGTGCTTTTGTAAATTTAGTAAATTTATACTACCAACCTTTCGCGACGAAATACGATTTAATTAACTTCTATTTCTAAAAATAAGACAATAATCCTAAGGATTATGAAGCCACATTGAACTTTCCTTATTTCTGAAAAAAGCTTAATAATTTGGTGTCAAGAATTACTCTTTTTAATGTAATTAAAACTTTAAAATTATGTTGGCATTGAAATGTTTTCAATTACGTCACTCGTGACGTGCATCGCCTGAATTCTTGCCCCGACTTTATGCATTGTGTTATTAAAATGCAATTTATTTACAGGCCACTCTTTAACTTCTAAATAAAATTATCATTCCGTATACCTATAACAATAGTCCGTCAGGCCGATTCGCAGGGCCGCCCGCGCCAAATAAGTTCAATTTCCAAACTTAAAACAATATCAAAACATCGCAGATCGCGCCTGAAAAAAACTGAAAGCTGAAAGCTCACCAAGTCCACGCTGTTCTCGTCTCATTCTTTAATAGAGAGGGCAGAATAAACGCACTAATGCAAGCCATAATATACTTCAACTCTGTTTTCTGTTTTAGTCCGTCCGTCCGCGAAGCAGGCGGCGTCTGTTGCTGCAGAGCTCACGATAACATTCACCGCACGTTTATACCGTATTTTCACTCCATTTCACCGTAACTGTCTCTATTTCGTCTTGTAATATCTTGCCAATTGGAAACTATGTGGAAAAATATTTACTTCAAAAGAAATAAGAAGAAATATCGTTTGTCGCAATAAAAAAAACCCGATTCTTACAAACTATGAATGAGAATATTCTGTGCGGTTCGCCAACTTCCTATCTCTAGATAGTAAAAATGTCAACATTTTGTAGGTATACAATCTAGTACATGACTGTCCGATATCGAGTGAGCATTCTAATATATCTTTGGTTTAAACAAAAGACGATCGATCCTAAGGCAAAATGTGTCAGTGCAATAATAGTCAATTTTGTTTGTTCGCACGCTTGTGTCAGAGGTGGTGCTTATGTGTTGTTATTCTAGTGTTTTGTTTAAGTTTAAATGTTACTGGAAAGCCCCTAGCCAGGATAAAAAGGGACAAGTTAGACGAGAATGTTGTAAGTAGATACCCATGTAATCCGCATGTATACAATGAAGATAATTGAATTTGATGTACTCATTTTTTTGTTTATGTTGGAGATAACTTTGTTTGCGTTGTAAATGCACTAGCGAACTTAAAATATTGTAAACCAGTGTAATTATATTTTACGGTTTTTACGCTTATATGGTAACTGTGTTTTTGTAGCTGTATTGCAAAACAATGTAGAAACAATCTGGGACTTGAATAAATGATCAATTTCCTTACGTATAAATAAATATTTTTAGTAAAATTTGACAGATAGAGTAGCAGCCTACCATTCATTTAATTAGGTTACCTATGTTTATTATACTTGGTTCCTCAAATTGTATTGTACCATCTTTCAAGTTTTTGGTAAGGTGGTACCATTACAATTTAGTATTGGGCAACTAGGAGTAACTAGATAAATTAGACCAGGGCCAATCCTGTTTAAGGCAATAAAAATTCTTAGCAGTATACGAATGGTCGGAAAATGTAGTTAATGGTGTAAATAATTAAGGAAAAATTGTTCAGACTGAGTAAAAGTTCGGGAAGGGGGGTTGGGGTGGTAATATATACGTTTTTAGGGGTTGGTACTCGTTTTTTGCGATTTGCGGCTAAACTATGCATCCTATCGAAAAATGTTGAACGTAAAAGTTGTAGATAATGAAAAAATCTAAAACTTTCTAATTGATCATTATTGACCATAACCTCAAAATTATCGAGAAAAATGCAAGAAACCGTTCTTTCGGTTTTTAATTTATAACTATCGTAAAAATGTTTATATTTTCATGAAAATTGGTGAAAATGTTCTCTTTTGTGTTTCAAACAAGCCCAAATTTTTTCAAAGCGAAATATTTAATTTTCGATGTTTTATGAAGAAAATAAAAAAGAGACCCAATTTTCAATCGAAAAATTTGGTTAGCAAATTTTCGATTAATGAACTTTACTAGTGCTCATTTTTTTCGTTGAAATCTCATCTTTAATATAGAATTAAAATATAATATTGTTTATATACAAAAATATCGTTAAAAAAGCGAAAAACTGAAAAACTACTTTTTAAAAATCAAGTTTTGGGTGAAAATCTTGAATTTCTTTTTCTTTATTTTAAATAAACGTTTACATTCATAAAAATCGTTAATTCTCATACAATACTATGTTATACAAGTAATGTTCATGTACCTAACTATTCTCGGCCCTCAAAGTCCCGAAAACTTTATTTAAACTGCAATTAAATAGGTAAAAATTCAAAAAACACAAAGGCTGTGAACTGAGAAAATTTGTTAATTATTTCTTGTGATTCGTAAGTATTTACAAATGATCACGTCAAAAGTCTTATATTTGATTATAAAATACAAAAATTAAAATAATTTTATTGAAATCTTTTTTTCTTCGTGGGCAATTCTTCATCGCCAGAATCAATCAAACTTTCGATTTCTTCACGTTCATTCAACATCTTCAATTGCCTAGAGTTCTTCTGGATTGTCCAGTTCAGTATCATTATTTTTATTATTATTTATTAGACAGTGGGTACTGTCTTCGTCTTCGATGTCCTCGAGATTACAATTTTATTCGTTCAACGATTTTTCGGCATTAGAACATTTATCAGAACCGTGACAATTTGAGCACAAATTTGTGCACTTTAAGCCATGCTTGCGACACCCACATTTGTTATTACCGCATCCCGTTTCGCAGCTGCAGCAGATAATTTTCAATAAATTTTCAGGAATTAATTCTTGTTCTGTAAATATAGGTACGATGCCATTAACATGATGTTTCCATCCCCAATCTGTAGCTGTTAATTGATTACCAAGCCAACTTTGTATTTAAAAATACACCCTGTAACAATGTTGCTTAGCTGCCCCTTCAGTTGGAGGTAATTTTTACAAATGAAATGAGGATTTAACAGTAGCCGTTCGGTAGAGTTCAAATCTTTTGTAAATAGAAGCTATTATTTTTAATCCATTTTCGGTAATCATTTGTTTGTCTGCATTTCTATTGTAAAAAATTTCTGCAAGATTAGGTAAATGTTTATCGGCCAATAATGATTTTATAATTATGTTTTTTCCTTTCCCAGCAAAACTGGAAGTTGTATCGCAGCCAGAAAAACAATGCAAAAATGCTACAATATGTTTATGTGATTTATGTTTAAAACTATCAGAGGTGTAATAAGTATCATTAATATTTCCCGCATCAGATTTGTGCAAATAGATATTCAATTCATGTGAACTGAATTGATTTAAAAGAACTAAAAGTTCTATATCTTGACCAACAATTACCACTATTTTATCGGAGTTTTTTGCTACTTCAAGGGATGTATTGATAATTAGGGCATCTATATCTTCTTCATATAACTATTTTTTGCGTAGCTGTTTTGTACATAATGTAAATATTTTTATGTTATTTCATTAATTGTATCGTTTTTTTGCCAGATTACTTTGTATAAGAGAAACCCGCCATCAACAACGTGTACAATATTGCTCGAAGTTGGTAACGAATCGATGCTCGCAAATTCTGTATATAAATGTGACTTAATATTTTTTCTGAAGCCATCCTCTGTAAACAACGACACAGGAAATGGACCAAGCTCGTACTGTAAATAATTTTTCATATCATCTGTGCTGCTGATATTTCGCGAAATTCTCTGAAATAATAGTAATGGATCAATTGTAACAGTCTCGCCTCAGTTAGGTACATGTACATTACTTGTATAACATAGTATTGTATGAGAATTAATGCTTTTTATAAATGTAAACGTTTATTTACAATAAAGAAAAAGGAATTCATGGTTTTCACCGAAAACTCGATTTTGAAAAAGTAGTTTTTTCGGTTTTTCGCTTTTTTAACGATATTTTTGTATATAAACAATATTATATTTTAATTCTATATTAAAGTTGAGATTTCAACAAAAAAAATGAGCACTAGTAAAGTTCATTAATCGAAAATTTGCTAACCAAATTTTTCGATTGAAAATTAGGTCTTCTTTTTTTATTTTCTTCATAGAACATCGTAAATTAAATATTTCGCTTTGAAAAAAGAACATTTTCACCAATTTTCATGAAAATATAAACATTTTTGCCACAGTTATAAATTAAAAACCGAAAAAACGGTTCTTTGCATTTTTCTCGATAATTTTGAGGTTATAGTCATTAATGATCAATCAGAAAGTTTTAGATTTTTTCATTATCTACAACATTTACATTCAACATTCTTCGATAGGGTGCATAGTTTAGCCGCAAATCGCAAAAAAAAGTACCAACCCCTAAAAACGTATATATTACCACCCCAACCCCCCTTCCGCTTTTACTCAGTCTGGACGACTTTTCCTTAATTATTTACACCATTAACTACATTTTCCGACCATTCGTATACTGCTAAGAATTTATTGTCTATTACGATATTTTAAACGGTTTGGCCCTGGTCTAAATGTGGTAAATGTGAAATTTAAAACAATAACAGAGAATTTAAATAAGTACTGCACAAAAACGCAAATACTACTAGATACCTACTACATGGTATCCAGAAATTGTCGTTAACTTTAGGTGACGATATTATTAACAAACATATGAAAAAAATCATGTGATCGGAAATATTTCCTTTGAAGATGGTGACCAAGAATATGTTTTCATTTAATATTTCAGGAACCCTTTTTACTACAGCTATGAGATTTTATATGTTATTTAGTATCACTAAGAGCCGAGGTAAGGGCTATTGTTTCCTGATATATTGACCAAAATGAAATTCAATCAGAGGGTAGGGTAGGTTATGTTTGTATGTCAATTTCTCTCGCTTAAAATAGTTGTCGCACGATCATTTCATTAACGATTTAAGTAATTTGAAGCATCTTAATTCTGAAGAATCTAAAAAAAAAAACAATACATTATTATTTGAAATTGGGCTAGAAAAGTCACTTTAAATCAGTCTTTATAAATAACGTTTGGTCTGCTGGTTGGGTGCTTAACAAATTGAACTTTATTGTGTGTTTTCTTTAGATAACCATATTTTGGTACCAAAATTTAAAAAGAAATAAAAAAAATAGATTAAAGTCCCCCCCCCATCTCTTTATATGCCTGGTTGAATTTCTAGCTCAGAGAAAATGTGTAGAAGTAAAAAAATATTGGGATTTTTTTTACAGTGGCGGTTTTTTTGCAAAGAAAGTTTCAAAAAGTCATTTACGTATTACATACGTATATAGAGTGCGATTTTCACCGTTTTTTATTTAATTGTAGAGCTTCTTGAACTGTATTTTTGAAGCAAAAACACCAGATTACTATAAAATCCAAGACTTATCAAGTCAGTTTTTAGGAGTTAAATTTTAATAATGCATATTACCCATTTTTTTGGAAAAATCTATGCACACCACTGGATTCACCATCTCTCAAAACGAGCCTGTATAAAATTTTGTAAGAAAATTTGAAGTAATAATGTGTAGACATTATTAAAAATGCACAATACATCATTTTCATAAAGGACAAGTAAATTTAAGATATACTACATACGTAATAAGCGGCAATTTTTGACATACAGTTGATTTTTTTCACTTCCGGTTTCGCCGGAAGTGACACTAACTTTCGATTTTTAAATGGAACACCCTGTATATCATTGCATTTTTGAATTTTGCATAATTTTCTGAATCCAACGATGCCAAATAAGTGACATTTCAAACATCAATTTTTTTTATGATATAATTTTTAGTTTTCCATTTAAGTATGCCATCATGACGGTTCCGATTTATTCTAAATGATCCGCGTAATGCTACAAAAATCGAAATCCTGTTAAAAATACAATTACGTGATTTATGAGCAAATAAAATTCACCAAAATTGTTTTTGGGGCAAAACTAAATTTTTTCAAATGGAACCATATCGGTACCGTGGTACCATTGATTAATACTATTAATATTTTTTTATTTATTCATATGTCGTATAAAATGTGCGATAAATACAAACAAAATTACAGCTAAAAGAATATAAGAAAATACAATTTTGTTGTAATTAAATGTTAAGAAGTAACTAAGGTGGCTTTGAAAACAATGAAATATTTAGCTTGTCAAACATTTGTTGGTTTAACGGTGTTTTTATTGTGTCTAAAAATTGTTTAAAATTCTTGCTAATTGTGTTCAAAATGCCGCAAATTTGTAGAAAAGATGAAAAAGTGGACATGGGGAATGTAAAAGAAATGCAGTTGCGGCTACGACCTTTATGCCCAACGATATCTTGATAGACAATGTCCAGCGAAAAATTAAAATTTGGCATCGTTGGATTAAGAAAATTATGCAGGAGTCAGACATGCAATAATATATAGGGCGTTCCATTTAAAAATCGAAAGTTACTGTCACTTCCGGCGAAACCGGAAGTGAAAAAAGTCAATTGTATGTCAAAAAGTGCCGCTTACTATGTATGTAATAGTGTGTAATATATCCTAAATTTCAATCAATTATCTTCAAAACTAGAGGAGAAAAGGAGGGCGTACCATGATACTATTACACCCGGTATGTTATTCCTCTTGGGCTCCTGAACAGAAGTTCTCATTGCTACAAGGTAGGAAAATATACAGTTTTCTAGAAATGGGGAGGAGAAGTTGATTTTTCGGGATTTTTTCACTAATGGTATGAAGCCATGGTCCTTTCAATGTGACTTCGCTAGTGTTCTACGGGGACTTTTCGGGTCGCTGATTTCAAATCCGATGTCAAAAGTAACATTATTTGATAGTTGACAGCTGTCAGTGGCACTGTCAACTCGCCTTATTTTGAGGAAAAGATTTATCAGAATATATACCTGGGGTTTTTGGGTTGCTGTCCGCTGATTTCAAATCCGATGTCAAAGGTGGCATTTGACAGTTGACAGTTGACAGTCGTCAGCCTCAGTGTTAGCTGTATAATCCGCAAAAGATTTATCACAGCGTTCCCGCTAAAAGTAGGCGCAAACAATCCAATTAATATGTTGTGTTTGAGCACTTTTAGAGTGTATTACTCAACAGGTCAGTACGAGGTGAAATTCTTTTTGTTGATTGCTGACCGAATTATAACGTGATTTTACATTTGACCCATTCACCAGTGCTGGTCAGTGAAGAAGTATATAAATAAATAAATCTTTTCCGGATAATACAGCTGTCAAATGCCACCTTCGACATTGGATTTGAAATTAGCGACCTAAAAAACCCCCTGTATATATTCTGATAAATCTTTTTCGGAAAATAAGGCGAGTGGACAGTGCCACTGACAGCTGTCAACTGTCAAATGCTACTTTGACATCGGATTTGAAATCACATCTGGAAAACTGTACATTTCCCGACCTTGGGGCCATGAGGGCTTTTATTCAGGACCTCAAGAAGAATAACATAATAATATTTCGATTCCGAGTTTCACCGGGGGCCATTTCCCATAAGAAATGTGCAGGGTCCTTCATCAAAATGATGTATTGTGCATTTTTAATAATGTTTACTTAATAATTTCCTACAAAATTTAGTGCAGGCTCGTTTTGAGGGGTGGTGAATTCAATGGCGTGCACAATTTTTTGCTTAAAAAAATGGCTAATATGAACTATTAAAATTTAACTAACTTTATAGGCACTTTTTGCTCCAAAAATGCTTCAACAAGCTCTCCAATTAAAACAAACTGTGAAAATCACACACTAAATGATATTTTACAGAGTGACTCCAAAACAAATAGTTCACATTGTATATATTATGTATTAAACAATGTTGCATATTTTTTGGCCTGAAGTTCCAGAAATTACTTTTTGAAACGCTTTATACAAAAAACCGCCACTGTAAAAAATTCCAGATAATGTAATATTGTACTTGTACGTATTTTAATTGAGCTATCCATTTTGACCAATCAATTTATGAAATAGCAGTTCTTATATAGGTGCTAAATGAGACATCAAACTCGTTATCAAATCTCATGGCGTAGATAAAGAGTTCCTAAAATATTAGATAAAAAAACCTACTCTATGGCAACACCTCTAAAGGGACCTAGCTCCTTTAGGAAGAATTTTCGGACACATTGTGTAGTTATATCAACTTTTAAAAAATCCTGTGAAGCTCTTTGTTAAGAAAAATTGATTCTGAAACAAAATTTTAATATCCACATACTTAGTTTGTTGTTTCTAACTTATAAACCAACAGCATCAGACTTTTTGGAAACAAGGTTGACAATATTAAATTGAAGTGATGAAAAGGACATTACAGAATATTCAGATTATCCCGTTGTTCTATTGTCATAGCCAACTTGTTTTGGCCATGATCTAATGTAATATATTATTACCTCCTTTCTCTTATTATTTATTTTTGAGAAAGAATTGAGGCAACATGTGCGGACGACTAGCTGGTTTAAGCCGGAGCAGAGAGCCGTGGGTCCAGAGCATTCGTAAGAGTGGAGAAACTTACCCTTTCTGACATGTACAGCATAAGCGACAGATTTCTGTTTATTTCGAGAAAAGGAGACTAAGAAAAATTGATGTTAAATTGGGCACCATCTATAGTAAAATAAGCAAAATAGTCTCTTTTTCTCGAATAACCAGTCTGCTATAGATCGGACTGAAATTGTTGGTAAGAGAAATAAAAAGATAGTTTAAAATGAATGACAAAATATATTACATAAAAAAATTAGACAAATCGGTTTTGAGACAAATTGAAATGTGAAAAAAATATATATATATAAAAAACAAATTGATACCAGTATCCTAGGTGGTTTATGGGTCAGGTGGCTGGTTCTGGGACAGCAATCCAGGCCCACAATTGTCTCTTATTGCAAGAATTCTAAATTTTTCTTGGCAATTTACGTCTCTCAATGAATGGGGTGAAAATTGTAGGAAATTTAACCAAATATAAGCACATACAAAATTTATGCAAGTTATTTATGCAAAATTTAAGCAATGTTAGCTATGCAAATATAAGCTAGTTAGCTGTACAAAATATATTTGAATTAGCTGCACGAAACATTAAGCTATGCACGAGTAATTATTAGCTATGCACGAGTTATTATTAGCTATGCACGAGTAATTATTAGCTATGCACGAATTATTATTAGCTATGCACTAGTTTTATTAGCTATGCACTAGTAAGCTGATTTCTTAGACTATAAATTGCCAAAAAATTAAAAGGAAAGAGAAAAATATTTTTAAAACCATGTGGTACATATAGCATTTTAACTACTTATTAAATTAAGAAGAATTGACTTTGAATTTATTTTAAAAATAATTGAAATTATATCAAAGGCAAAATTTGAAGATTAATTAAAATATTTTAATGAGTATAATGAAATGAAATTACCTGTATGTTCAACACTTTGTAACTGGGATATAAAAATTGTAATATCAATTACTGAAGTCCACAGTTAAAAATTTTAATGTTTGAATCAGTACAAAGGCTGCAAGCAAATGACTTCCTGGTGAGTTTTACTGATAAGGTAAACTTTTTATCCTGTTTACTGGAAAACAACGCTACCAAAAAAATGTGAGATCTAATTCCCTATTGAAATTGAAAGCTATAAAATATAAAAATCGTACAAGTATGGCCATCTGTCAGTGGTTAATTTAAGCGCACCAACTTGCCTTGTAGATTCCCATACTCAACTAAAGTAGTGGCATATAATCGATAAAAGGAATCTATAATAATAGTTTATTTTCCATGCCAGCTGATTTGCCTTTGCAATTTCTATTTTATACATAACAACAAATATTAACAGATATAAATAAGTAGTAAAACGTATTGATATTATTGATAAATCAGTAACATATTACATGTTATAGGATTTACTATATATAGAATGAGAGAAGGTAAGGAAAATAACCATATGTACTCCATAGTAAACAAAAATATATAAATTGAAAAATAGATATCTGATGTAACTAAATTTTGTAGACAAATTGTTTCCTGGGATAATAATGCTGTATTACAACGGATATGAGATACATAATAGTGTTAATAGAAAAACAGGATTAAGTTCCTAAGATATAAAATTAAGTACATAAAACAGTGTGACATGGTTCAGCAGTTATACATGTAAAATTCTGTTAGTTGAAAACAGTTTCACCTGCAAAAACTGAATCCAAAAAAATATACAGGTCGTGCTAACTATCCACAAAACACTAGTTTTTAAATAAACTGTTAAATGGACATAGGCCATGTAACAGAATGCCTCCCTTCTGGCGAAAAAAATTTTTTAAGGTACGTATAAAAATTTTTGCTTTGCTTTACTCGTAAACATATTATGAAAGTAAACAATACTTTAATATTATTAATTCCTTGTAGGAAACATAAAATACAAAATTGAGAAAGCGAGCGAAGAATGAGTGACAAAATACATTCTCTACCAGAAGTTCTACGTACAGGGAGCAAGTCTTTGGCCCCACGTTGGGCGCCAATTATATTACCTCCTTTCTCTTATTATTTATTTTTGAGAAAGAATTGAGGCAACATGTGCGGACGACTAGCTGGTTTAAGCCGGAGCAGAGAGCCGTGGGTCCAGAGCATTCGTAAGAGTGGAGAAACTTACCCTTTCTGACATGTACAGCATAAGCGACAGATTTCTGTTTATTTCGAGAAAAGGAGACTAAGAAAAATTGATGTTAAATTGGGCACCATCTATAGTAAAATAAGCAAAATAGTCTCTTTTTCTCGAATAACCAGTCTGCTATAGATCGGACTGAAATTGTTGGTAAGAGAAATAAAAAGATAGTTTAAAATGAATGACAAAATATATTACATAAAAAAATTAGACAAATCGGTTTTGAGACAAATTGAAATGTGAAAAAAATATATATATATAAAAAACAAATTGATACCAGTATCCTAGGTGGTTTATGGGTCAGGTGGCTGGTTCTGGGACAGCAATCCAGGCCCACAATTGTCTCTTATTGCAAGAATTCTAAATTTTTCTTGGCAATTTACGTCTCTCAATGAATGGGGTGAAAATTGTAGGAAATTTAACCAAATATAAGCACATACAAAATTTATGCAAGTTATTTATGCAAAATTTAAGCAATGTTAGCTATGCAAATATAAGCTAGTTAGCTGTACAAAATATATTTGAATTAGCTGCACGAAACATTAAGCTATGCACGAGTAATTATTAGCTATGCACGAGTTATTATTAGCTATGCACGAGTAATTATTAGCTATGCACGAATTATTATTAGCTATGCACTAGTTTTATTAGCTATGCACTAGTAAGCTGATTTCTTAGACTATAAATTGCCAAAAAATTAAAAGGAAAGAGAAAAATATTTTTAAAACCATGTGGTACATATAGCATTTTAACTACTTATTAAATTAAGAAGAATTGACTTTGAATTTATTTTAAAAATAATTGAAATTATATCAAAGGCAAAATTTGAAGATTAATTAAAATATTTTAATGAGTATAATGAAATGAAATTACCTGTATGTTCAACACTTTGTAACTGGGATATAAAAATTGTAATATCAATTACTGAAGTCCACAGTTAAAAATTTTAATGTTTGAATCAGTACAAAGGCTGCAAGCAAATGACTTCCTGGTGAGTTTTACTGATAAGGTAAACTTTTTATCCTGTTTACTGGAAAACAACGCTACCAAAAAAATGTGAGATCTAATTCCCTATTGAAATTGAAAGCTATAAAATATAAAAATCGTACAAGTATGGCCATCTGTCAGTGGTTAATTTAAGCGCACCAACTTGCCTTGTAGATTCCCATACTCAACTAAAGTAGTGGCATATAATCGATAAAAGGAATCTATAATAATAGTTTATTTTCCATGCCAGCTGATTTGCCTTTGCAATTTCTATTTTATACATAACAACAAATATTAACAGATATAAATAAGTAGTAAAACGTATTGATATTATTGATAAATCAGTAACATATTACATGTTATAGGATTTACTATATATAGAATGAGAGAAGGTAAGGAAAATAACCATATGTACTCCATAGTAAACAAAAATATATAAATTGAAAAATAGATATCTGATGTAACTAAATTTTGTAGACAAATTGTTTCCTGGGATAATAATGCTGTATTACAACGGATATGAGATACATAATAGTGTTAATAGAAAAACAGGATTAAGTTCCTAAGATATAAAATTAAGTACATAAAACAGTGTGACATGGTTCAGCAGTTATACATGTAAAATTCTGTTAGTTGAAAACAGTTTCACCTGCAAAAACTGAATCCAAAAAAATATACAGGTCGTGCTAACTATCCACAAAACACTAGTTTTTAAATAAACTGTTAAATGGACATAGGCCATGTAACAATATTTACACATTATGAAAATTAGTCGACTGTTAACGCATATAATTTCGTTAAACTAATTTAATTTTAAACTACCCCTATCATCTGCGGAGTATGTATTGGTGCATATTACCAATCTTACATTTTTCTAAAATATTCTAGCTAATAATTTGTACAATGCAAATGAAAATAAAGTCGTAGTTGACATAAATAATAGCTTAGTTAAAGCTACTCATAAATTGGTATTTGTACAACTGGGCCTTACCCACTAAGCCACCGCGATTTTGATTTATGATATGCCAAAAACACTAGTAAAAAACATCGAATGCCTCAGATTCCTTCAAATTTTTCAAAATATTCGACATAAAAATTGTTTCTTATTTGTTTATTGAATGACAAGTCATTTTTTATAAAAATACAAAACAAATAAAACCTATAAAAATTAAAATGTTATTTTTAAATGGTTAAAACGTTGACAGAGACAAAATGAATATGATTTTCAGAATAATATAATAATAATATCTTGAAGCGTTTCAACATTTTTGAATTCAAATTATTTTTGTTTAAATTCAGCACCCTGTTATCTTGAAAAACAGGTAATTAACACATGTGTTTATAAGTAAATTATTTGAAAACATAATATATGATATTCTCACTCTTAATCACGTCAAATTTGCCTCAATCAGCACGAATTCATGCCAAATCGCTCTACCACCAGCAATTTGGTGTGCATTACTCATTTCATAGTTGATCATTTGGATGCTGAAGGCCAAGTAGATGTCCGTTATACAGATTTCTCTAAAGCCTTCGACAGGCTGGACCACGGAATTTTGCTCAACAAATTCTCCGAATTTGGGCTAACCGAACGCTTCCTAAACTTTTTTGAATCCTACTTAGTAAATGGACGACTCAATGAGCAGTATCGTGAATTTTGGTCTATAGATATCTCAGCGACATCAGGTGATCCCCGAGGTTCTGTACTTAGGCCTTTGCAATTTAACACTTTTATAAATGATATCGTCATTGGCTTATACACTGCAAAACATTAGTTTATGCCGATGGCCTAAATTTTTTTACATTTATCACTATAATGTAGAAGACTTCGCTGATTTGAAAAACGATCTTGTATAACTATGATCTTGTTGTAGCGTACACAATTTACAGTTAAATACCTCAAAGTATGACATACTCTCGTGCACAAATTCCAATAAAACTAATCTATACAATTAATAATGAAGAACTGAAGAGCTGTAGTCATCTTAAAGATCTAGGAGTTATATCAGACTCAAAGCTATTTCTTATTAGCCATATCAATCAAATCACCCCTAATTTCTTAAAAAATTTAGGCTACGTTATCCGTAATTGTAAAAAATTTAACGAAAATACAGTAAAACTTCCCTTTAATTCGTTTGTGAGGTCAAGAATTGAATATACTTTAATAGTACGAAGTCTTGGTTATGAAAATCATAAATATAGCACTGAAAAACCTTAGAGGCGTTTTCTTAAATACCTTTGGTTTAAAAGTTCTGGAAATTATCTAGAGAGAGGTTTTTCACATTGTGACATTGTGACTTATTACATAGATTCAACACAAATGATCTTCAACTACGTCGGGTCTCTTGTATTCCTTTTACTTCCACATCCAGTGGAAGTATAGTAATGCAAAAAATATATATAAATATTTACATTATTATTATAAATATTGTTTTGTTGAAATAGGCTTAAAATGTCATGAAACGTCGAAATTTTAAATTTGAACGAAAAAAATTTGCAACTTTTTTGTTCCCACGTTTACTCTGGTACCGTTTAAGATATTGACTTGAAATTTGGTACACTTATGTATTATAATGACATCTGGAACTACATTATATATATATATTTTGATCTAATTCCGTTGAAGGGTTCGGTGATAAATGGGGTAAATAAGGGTAAATAGGAAAGCAAGCAGGTAAGAGTCCATAAAATTGCAATTTATTGCATGTACGAAAAGTCAAGGTCTCAATTTTTTTTTTTGCATCAGCCACCCCCCACTATCACCCCCATACCACCCCCACAATATTATGAAAGGGAGTAAAAAAATTTAAAATGTGATTTAGTGTGTATACAAGAACGAAACGTATCAAAACATTTTTTTGGCGTTAGCCACCCCCTCTACCACCCCCATTGCCACCCCCACTCATCCACTCAATTTTTAAGATTTTATATGGCACTGTTGACTGCCTTCACATTCTTAGTTGCATTAGATTTCATGTTCCTAATTTGCAGACTCGCTCGCATTCGCCTCTATTCTATTTACCTGCCTCAAGAACAAATTTGCTATTATTTTCTCCCCTCATACGTTCCAACTATGATTCATTATATAATATAGATATCTTTAAAGCTAGTATATCCAACAATCGAACTGTTAATCTCAATTCTGGACAATAACTGTAACTTCTAAAATATTAGATTACAATTTTTAGGATTAACTAATCATATATTTATTTTGTTAATTTTTATTATCATTTAATTCCTGCCCTATAATTGTATTTCAGTCTGGGCAGTCGTAACCAAAATAATATAAAAATAAGAATAAGCCCTTTAAAACCCTCTGCAGCAATTTAAAAACACTATGTATATCCATCCTCGCTTATCTCCACTGAAATTGAAAATACTCCTGTCTTAGAAAAAATGCGGATATAAGAAAATGTGTCGAGAATTGTACCAAATAAAAAAAAATAGAGTGAAATAGATCTACATAATACTTGTACTTATAATATGATTCAGGCTCTAGGGAATGTATTTGATTTCGTGAAACAGATTGTGCAATTTAACTTAACACAGGCAATAAATTATGTTGTTTAAGTAAGTTTAATATTTACTTTCTCAAAAAAAAAAAAAAAATAATACAATAAGTTTGTTAATATGTAACCAGTAAGGTAACAGCAGGAGCAGAAAGTCTTATTATTTGTTCGGTTATTCTGTATCAATTTTAGATTAGTTGAACACCTCACAGTTTATTATGTTTATTTAAAGATACATTAAAATTTAATTGCCGTAAATGCATTAAAATCATAACCATGAATATCATCTTAGATAGTGCTCTATTATATCTCCGTTATTAATTTTATGTTTTTCAATAACTTTTACGAGCTGGCAGTGGCGTGATGATGAAGCAGTTGAAGGCTTAAAATAAAAAATACTAATATTTGCATATTTTGAATTGATACGCAAATGGATAAGTAAAAAAATTAATACTTCTTACACCAACATTATACAGAATTTTAAAAACAGGTTTAATATTTTACTAATTAATTAAATTAATATTACTAATAAAATATTTTTAAAATATATTTTCCTTTGACAAATTATTTTGGGGCAATAATTTTATTTCATGCCAATCACTCAATCAGTATTTCAAAACTTAAAAATAACAACTCCACTGGGTATGACAGCACACCCATCAATAATAAATTAAAATATAGATATTTTTACACACCCACTAATTATCATATTTAACTTATCTATGACGATGGGGGTATTTCCTAACGAATTAAAACATAACTTAACCCTATCAATATTTAAAAAGGGTGGTAAAGGGAATATAAATAAGTTGGTAAGTAACTATAACTATATATAACTTCGTGAGATATCTTTCAGTAAAGAAAAATTGAAATCAATAGCCTAATTTGTGAGATATGTTACAAGAACCCGAAAAATAGGAAAGCCACAAATGGCTATAACTTTCCTATTTGAGGAGATATGAAAAACGTTAAAGGGATTAATAAGAATAATAATGTGTATCAAGAAATTCGAAAAACGCTGTTGGGTTTGACATACGCCCTTGTGCAAAAATGAAAGGCACAAATCTCAAAGTTGATCATGACACCATTAATTCCATTTATTTGTTCTCTTTCCAGTTCTGATTTTGATGTCCTCAATATATTCAGAGTCAGTTTGAAATACCTTGTCTTTAATGTAACCCCAGATGAAAAAATCCAAGGGAGTAATACCTGGTGATCGAGCTAGCCGTAGAATGGGTCCATAGGTGCTTATCCAGCTATCTGGCATAACTTGATTTAAATAATTTGTACATATTACAGCAGTGTGAGGTGGAAACCCAAGTTGTTGAAAATATGAATAATTTAATCTTTCTGTCACTGTTAATTTATAAAGAAAATCTTGAAATTCGTTATGCTGGAAAAGAAGGTATCTACGAGCGGTTAATTTGCCATCATAAAAATAAGGTCTAATTACTTTAGTCCTTGAAAATCTCACCCAAACATTCGTAAAAAGTCTTTCTTGGAAAGCAGTCTCTCTGCACCAATGTGTATTTTCTCGTG
Source organism: Leptura quadrifasciata (assembly GCA_963675555.1). Taxonomy (NCBI): domain Eukaryota; kingdom Metazoa; phylum Arthropoda; class Insecta; order Coleoptera; family Cerambycidae; genus Leptura; species Leptura quadrifasciata. The sequence continues at coordinate 83,482,115 of OY776679.1, read as the reverse complement.
TCCACTTATAATGTACATTTCTATTGAAACATCCATTATTAGAAAAATTTGATTCATTCCACCAAAGAATTTCGCTACATTTGCGGGTCTTTCCTTTTTTTATTTAATAACCATTTACAAGATCTTACTATTCTCGGCTTATCTCCCTCATTCAAATGTTGAACTTTCCTCATTTTGTAGCATCGAAATCCGTTTTTTTAAATATTTTTCTTGCACTGTCTTTTTTTATGCGACAGTTTCTCTGAATGTGTCTCAAAGAGGTTTTCTTCATTTTGGTTAACATAATTCCATACTCTATTCAGTTTTCCTACATTATCCGCAACATGCCCCATCGCTTTACTACTTTTTTTTGAAAATGAATCGTGCGTTTTTAAATTTTGAACTAACGACGACGAAATGAGACGAACACGAATGAGCCTTCTGTGATTTGAAAAATAAAAGAAATTGCTGTGGAGAGCTTCAGTTGAGACCCTTGAAAATTATTTAAAGTTTATCTTAACATAGTTTAGAACGGATATTATTTTATTTGACAAGTTTCCTTTAAAATAATAACTAATGGACAACTGAAATTCTGTCTTATTAACTTTTCGTGAAGAATATAAATTAATGTTTATTCTGAAAAAAATCACTTCTTTCTTTAGGTCGCCATGGCGATTTGGTTTACTTAAAATTAATTGGGCCACGAAGGCGAGTACTTAAAGCTAACTCTTTTTAATCAGGTTTCGGCCTGGGAGGCTAGATTTTAACAGATTGTCACGAAAAGATTGCAAGGACCGAAATAGAAAGCCTAACCTAACCTAACCTAACCTAACCTAACTAGTCGGTGGGAAACTACAACTTTAGTTAAATAGAAACCGAACCGGATGCACAAGTAAATCAACTTACTACACTTTAAAATCACTTTTAAAATAACTATTTTCAAAACCACTCGCGAATGCTTCTTAATAACCGAGTCACTGTCAATTTCTGAACTTGCTTTGGGCTCGCGGTGTCCTGGTATTTATACTGTCTGTTGCACTTTTTGTGCCCCATGAGTCAGGCACGAACGTTTTTACCCCCTATTTAGAGCTGGAAAGATTACCGTCAAGTCTGCGAAATATTACACAATATTGCGTAATAGTCTGGTCGATAGCCGAGTGGGTTAAGGCGCGAGGTGGCAATCACGATTAATCACACGGACATCGCACCACCGGGTTCGAATCCTGGCTCCGGCACTTTGGAGGAAATGGTTGTATGTCCGCATTTTTTCAATGTGTAATCCCTTCCGCACAAGCCCTGGCTTCTAGAATTGGGGGTTGTCTAATTTCTGTGGTGTTTATTTATTTATTATTTATTTAGTTTTGCAAAAGTTGGATTTCGAAAATTAAAAATTACATGGAAAAATCGGCAATGAAAAGGAGAATTTTTTAATATAACAACGAAGTTTGAATCTAGGCGGGTTTGGGAGTTATTGAAGTTTGATTTATTGAAAAATTAATAATTCGAAATGACCCCGTATAGTCGACACGAAGGTCCGACGTTTCACGGTTGAAATGATATGAGAAATTTCCCAATAGGTGCGAGCGGTGAACTGAACGGAGATATCGGTTATAAGTGAAATCCCGATATTGTATATAGTATTACGAGGGGCCATCAATAAATAGTGAAATTTGAAATAACGGATATTTGAAACGGATTTTAAATATTTGATAAACCGAACCAGAACATTGTAGTTAGAAGTAGAGAAAGTAGTTTTTCATGTATACGAGGAGCGGTTGAAAAGTAGTAATATTTGCAATGTAAAATCTATTTATAGAAAATTAACCAATCGAGATAAAAAGTTGTGACTATAGGTACGAATAGTGGTTTTGATCTAGTTGATGTTTATCAAGGGGATGTTTGTAAATTTTGTCGGATTTTTGTGATCTTTGATGTAGTTTTTCTATGATTTTTGTGGTTGGATGACTTTTTATCATGGTTTGCCATGGTGTGTGAATCAATGTGATTTCTGTGTGAATTTTGAAATTTTTTGTTTTTGTTCTTTCACTTGTAGGTGAGACATCCTACAACATAGATGCCATTGACCTATCCTCGACCAACGCTGCTTAACTTCGCCGATCGAGGTCTCAGGGCTTAAATCGATGACAATCTGTCAAATGTGTTAATAATTGTATACATTGTTTTTCACTAATCATGGCATAGCTGAATTTTACAATTCAATGATATGAATTGTGGTTTTCGTAAAATATTAAATATTAACACTATCAATTAAAATTTTTGTGACATATTTTATATCGTTGGAAAGAGAAAAAATAAACGGAATGTCTGGCCGATAGCCAAGTGGGTTAAGACGCGAGGTGGCAATCGCGATTAATCACACGCTCATCGCACCGCCGGATTCGAATCCTGGCTCCGGCACTGCCGGAGGAAATGGTCGTATGCCTGCATTTCTTCAATGTGTAATCTCCTTCCGCACAAGCCCCTGGCTTCTGGAATTTCTGGGTTGTCTAATTTCTGTGGTGTTATTTATTTATAATGGTGTCATGGCCTACTCTGAGATTTGTTCTTTTCATTTTTGCACCAGAGCGTATGTCAAAGCCAACTGCGTTTTTCGAATTTTCTGATACACATTATTATTTCTATTATCTTTGCCGTCAACTTTCATTCCTTAAACTTTTTTCGTATCCTCTCAAATAAGGAAGCTATAACGGTCTGTGGTCTTCCTATTTTTCAGGTTTTTGTAATATACCTCACAAAGTAGGTTATGGATTTCAAATTTCTTTTTACTGAAATATAGCTCACAAAAATGGAATAACTGTTTCTAAAACTTTACTCTTCTGCAATAGATATTAAGCCAGATATTTGGTGTGGCCCTCGTAAAACAGACAGACGATATGTACTGATTGAAAAAAAATAACTGCACTCTTGAAAATAAAGAAACAGCGACATTGCGACTTATCTAAGATATTCGATGACATTGATCTCTAAATAAGTTAAAGTATCATGGAGTTAGTTAAGTCGCACTAATGTGATTTAAATATTATTTATCCGAACGACTTACGCAAGTCCAACTAAGAACAGATTACAACAACAATATGAATAATATCTGGTCATCAACTGATACAGTTAAACGGGGAGTACCCCAAGACTTGATATTGGGGCCTCTCCTCTTTTTATTATATATCGAAGGTCTTGAGTATAACTTTCCTGAGGCAGCTTAAACTGTATTGTGAAAAACTAATAGATGAAGTGATAAAATGGTTCAATTTAAAAAATTAATACTAAATACGGGAAAACTGACAACACAATTTTTAACTTACATCGAGAGTAACACACACAGATCGCATTACTGTCTACTAGTACTACAGAACACACTACTGTGCAGTTAGTTACATGTGGAGTACTCCAAGGCTCATGAGTACTCCAAGGCTCAATATTGGGGCCTCTCCTTTTTTTATTATATCAACGATCTTAATATAACTTTCTGAGGTCTGTTTTATTTTCTTTGCTGATGATATCAATATTTTATTCAATCATTCCAAGCATATGCAGCTTAAATTGAATTTTGAGAAACTAGTAGATCAGGTGATTAAATTGTTCCGTTGAGTGAGAAAAAGCAACAACATAACCTTTAACTTATCCCCCCAAGCAACACCAAATGGTTTAATAAACGTTTTGATTTCGTTTATACGACTGGTATATATAATGTTTATCGCAACATATATTCAGCGTTCGATTGTCCGCGCTACAAACGTATATATTTGTCTTATCATATATTAAATATAGACGTTCTAAAAGAACGTATATATATGGTACATCATATTCTAAATATATACATCTTAAGAAAATGTTATATTGTTGTCACAACATATACGAGATATATACTTTTATGTGGAACCTCAAATAAACGTATTCCATATACGTCGATAATACGTATGATGTAAAGGTTTTTCTCACGGTTATGAAAATCTTTTCTCCAATTGCTGGTATACATTTAATAAACCTTTATTATCCACTGTAATTCATACATACATAGGGTATCCCTGTATGGAATATCTAATACTTACAAAGTTTTTTATTTTAAATTCTTTGAGAATGTCATTTTTTATAGTGTTGCTTCACCTTATCAAACTTTTTTTGGCAATGCCAAAATTTAGGTGATATATTCAGAGAATATAAATATCTGACTGCGCGTAAGGTGAACATATTTCAAATTAAAATTATAGAAGTTTCAAAGCCTCATAAAGCTGGTGAGCTATATAGTTAAAAAGAAATTAGATGTAATCGTAAATTATAATTGTCAAAAAATTTAGAATAAAAAAATATCGAGAGATTTTTTAAAGGGAATCCACCCTTATATCTTTGTTAATGAATACACGCTATACGTTCTTTAGACCTTTTTTATTTTGGTTTATAAACTAAGAGCTTATTTAATAAATGATTAAATAGTTTCCATTACTTTATTTTTACCAAAATTACCTTAACTTTCAACATTTAAACGGGAAATTCTGTTATACAGTATTATAGACTAATCAATTTCAAATAACTTTGCAAGTCAATCAGAAATCATTTGCTACTTATGATAAAATTGTTTATATTGCTGCATAACAATAATAAGATGACATTGAAACAAATTAATTTTTAAGTGCCTTATTTTGTAATATATATTAATTTTTCATTAATTATAACAGGGAAATTAGAATTAAAGTTTTTTTTTGACTTGCGATACATTTCCCTTTGCAAAATTATTTACAATTAATCGGTCTACAGCGTTATAAAAAAGTTAGAAGGTACCCGTTTTTAAATTCGGAAGTTAATATTATAATCTCCAATTTTTTAAAAGTACATATTTTAAACCTCCTACCTATATACAACTACTGATATTAAGGAAAAATAATTCAATCGCATATATGTGTGCAGATAGTAATTTTTTGAAAATATTTATTATTTTATATATTTTTATATTATATTAAGCTTTACCTATTCTGCGGGATTGGCTAAATACGTAAAACTATTTTATCATTTACTATTTCATCCTTGGGGACCTAGGATGTTTGACAACGATAACAAAACACAATATTTTTCATTACTCTTTACTAAAATATAAAAATAGAGTCTTATTTATTATTATTATTGTAACTACTATAGCAGCTTTTGGCAAGCTTCAACCAATCTTGAATCGTCCCTCTAATTTTATTGTCACTAGTCTCACCCACGCCTTCAACTCTAGCCATGCAGAGTTTTACACCTTCTGTGATAAAAAAAATAAGTTACTTTGAAATCGTTCAGATAAATAATATTTCTTACCAATCACAAGTTGGTTCATTCTTGTAACTTTAACGCACTACAACGTGATAACTCAAGGATAAGGGCGGCTCATCAACATAACACTTGTTGAAATTCAATCAAACAATATATACGCAAACACAAACAAGTAATTATTCTTTGTTTCGATCACAAGGCCACACTACTAAGGTTGACTACCACCACACGAAACAGCAATTAACACAGATCATCATCCATTGTTGCTCACCAGCTATACTATTGAGTATTGAGACGATGAGAGAGATGCTTATATTTATGAGAAATGCTTATGTATTCTGCAACAAAGAAAACAATACTAACCCGGTTGCTGACGACTCCGCAATCGATGCAGATTGATATACGTTTAAAAACCGTATATTATAAACTGCAATATTACTGAACAAATATTTTCGTTCATCATCTATCTATAACAAATTTTGATCAATGTAAATATTTTACTCATATTTCCAGATATTGTTATAATCTTCGAACTTTTAGTTGCAATTGTTTATGACATGCCCATAAAAAATGTAGCGCAAATAAATATTTATCGTATACATTTAAAAATCGTATATTAAAAACTATAATATGGCTGACATAATGCAAGTAGTGTCAATTTCACCAATTTACAATTTAAACATTTGACGGAAGTGTAGTCTCAACTCTCAATTAATTATTTCTCAAATATTCTGCGTTACTCCAAAAATTTTCGGAGAAATACATTTATAATATACGTAGAAAAATCGTTTATGAAATAAACGCTGTTCATAGACGTTGATTAAATATACGATAACGAAATTTAAACCATAATTTCATATAATAAACGTTTATTAAACCATCATGTGTTGCTTGGGCTGACAGGACAACACAGATGTCGCACCACAATCGGCTAGTACAATTAATCATATAGAACGCACTAAATTCCACGGAATATAACGTCACATGTAGATAACGAACAAGAAAGTTAAGTAAAGTTCTCTAGGCAATATTAACAGTCAGAAGAAATGTTGGATTTAATGCAGCTAGACTAATCCTAACATCCTGAACTCGTGCAATTATTGACCAAATGTTTATCTGTCTGCATATCTGTCAACCATTTAATTTCACCACAACTATACTAACCTTATAACCTTTACTTAACAATTAGTACATACGTAAACCGAAAAGTGCGCAAACTTATTCAAGTATCCTACAAGGAATTGTAAATAACTCGTAAAATATTTCTATTGATGGTGATAACCAGGAAAGAAAACAAGAGCAGGGTTCGAGGTCCTGTATAGTCGAACAAAGCTTTCTAATTTAGGTATACCTACTCTACTGCACTAAATAAGTATTCGTCGTATGCGATCATATCTGGGCGCCACTTTGAAGTGTTTTTGTGATCATCATTTCAGTGCCAATAAGTTTATAATATTGTAATATAGACATAAACAAATGAAAATACTGAGAACTAGACAACGGGAAATATCATTTTGATGCATTAATCGAAGTAGGCCGGCATTCGATTATCATTTAATGTAGCTGATAACCTCAAACAAATTTAAGCATAGTGTGTTAACGTTATGAAATAGATAGATAATGGTGACATTATTTTATTGCAACATTTATAAGTTTGTTCGTGTTACTAGTTAGTTTCCAACATAACAATAAATTTTCACCTGTGTTATTTTATTACATGGTTGTTACGCTAAATGTAAGCCTGTAATTTGATGATTGATTCTTTTATATAGAAGGTATACAGGGTGTCCCACTCGGAGTCCTATTTAAAATAAGCAAGTTGACATCTACTTCCGGTATAACCGGAAGTACCACCATCTTGAAAATATTTTAGCCGGGTTATCCCCATCAACATTGGTTTACTACCAAATTTTCAAAATTTTCCATTGTCTACTGTTCGAGACACTACATATGTTTCAGTATCTTTAAGCCTTTATCAAGAGCAAGCTGGATTTAGCTTCCATGTACAGTATGGGGAATGCTACTAGCCTTATAAAGAAATCCTGTACACTTATCAATATATGCAATGTGGGTTAGAACCACGAGATGATATGAAATGGATGGTGAATGCCCACCATAATACCATTTAATTATTTGTACTTTCTCTTCTGTTAAATTAATATCCATTTTAACAGGTTAAAATTATAGTTACCTATAGCCTAAGCTCAACGCACTATAAGTAAATAATAAATAAGTCCATACCAAAGACAATCACAGCGGCGCCAGCATACAGCGCATTGGATCGCCCCACCCCAATCACATTGTGGCTAGTAGCTGTCCTCGCGCTGTATATTCAAGGTTAAAAGATAATGATTTCAGTTTCGTTATATCGAATTGGACTTCAAACGATGTCACTCGACTCCCATTACTAATGTAAATTTTCTTGCGGGTGGCCGCGATTAAAATTAAAAAATCGTTGTATGATTTAAACCATGATTTATACTGAGTTAGGTATTTACCTTTAGTACTGGACAATAACAATAAATCAGGATGCTTTGTTGGAGAAAAATATTAAATCATCATCCTAAAGTTGTATTTCAAAGTCAGTTTCATGCTTGTTCCTTCTATTTTACGCATGTCTCCCCTTTAGATTGCCCCGATGGATACGAAAACTTGTTTGTTATTTCCGACCTTTTCCACATAGTTCTTTCTTCTTCTTATTTTCACTTACAATATCTGAAATGTGGGGAAACTAGGGCCAACCCCATGAGTAAGGATTACTAGTCCCTGGTCGCGTTTTACGGAGAAGTTAGAACTCGAAATCGATAAAACTTCTTGCTTTCAAACGAAAACGAACATTGTTACATGCCCTATTATTTATGGTTCAAGATATATTGTGATACAGCGATTAGTAATAATTAGTTATAGCGGCGGTAAATTACAAGGAAAGGCAATTACAGTAGTTGTAGTTTTATAATAATTATCATAATTATTATGATTAGGTTTCGGAAATTCATATTAGATTGATTGTTCGTTACTCCGTTTATTTATAGCTCGGTAAAAGTAGGATATATTTTGGGAAATATAGTGCAAAAAATTAGAGACTAGTGACACTTGGCATACATACTTCTTCAGGAACCGACAATTTTTTTAGATGGGCTGCAAATGGGATAAATTATCTTTAACTTGAGGCTTCCCACATTCCATTATGATGAAAGTAACCAATGTATGGTCAAAAATTCCTAAAAAATATACGGTCATGGAAACTCAACGTTGTTAATTTGTTTATAATGTATGCAATCAAAGAAATAATGAAAACCCTTTTGAAGTTTGTGGTGTGTTTCTTTAAGAAATATTTTTTGGTCAAAGAGAAACTATTTTTTTTTTTCAAAATAGATAAATAATCATGTTTTAACAAATAAGTTATACAAAATCTTCATTATACACTTAAATTTAATAAAACGTCTTTCAAATGCTTTCTATGACAATCATTTATCTCCACTATTGCTTTAGAAATAAGCAAAACTTTTTTAACAATAACCGAAAATTTTACAATTCCCACAAGAAAAAAATCTTTTTTCAATGCGCCTATAAACGAATCAAATTAACTTAAACCATAAGATTTCTGCTATACGAGTCCAAAACAATTTTTTGCCAACTAATTTGTAATCTGAGAAATACGTATTTGAAATTAGAGAAGGCAAAATTGCAAATTACTTTGTTGCAAATATCTCGTGAAATATTAACCGTCCCTGCATATTTTAGGAGTAGATTGTTTGTAGATTGTTTTATGGGGTCGTTTGGCTTCGAACAGCCTTACTTCACTTCGATCTAAAAGATCTTTTGTGATTTACCCTACATCTAGTTGTTGCTCAGAATTCCAAGACTTTTTACAGAGCTTGTGATTTTCCTGGGGGCTAATTTCCCTACGTCTTCAGGCGCTAATTCCGCCTGTTCACAAAGTATATGTTCTGCAGTTTCAGTTGCAGTATTGCAATATCTGCATTTGTTGTTTACTGCCTTGCCCATATTCTTGAGATGATATCTCAAGGGGCAGTGGCCAGATAGAAGGCCTGTGATTAGCCTTAATTCGGACTTTTCAAGTTCGAGAAGCCTTGTGGCATTCGTTGTCGAATAAGTTATAAACTTTTTCGCTTGTCTTTGGCCTGGAGTATTCCTCCAGTAGGACTTCTACTGGTCCTTTTCCCATTCTTGGATCCCCTCCGCTATGTGTCCCTTGGCTAGGCCACAGAACGGTTCGGGTCCAATGAATGGTGCTTTAGATCCTTTTTTTGCAAGGCTGTCAGCAAGTTCATTTCCTTGTATATATATATATTTTTTTTTAGGAGTAACTGGTCATGTCATATGTTAAATTTGATCAAAGTTGTTACAAAAAATATATTCCATTTATTACCGGTTTTTAGGGGTTAAGTAATATTTGAGTCGGAACCTATTTTTCAATTTCGAGGTGTGACTGTTTTGAATGGTATACAAAATACTGCGTATAAGGTTTAGAAAAACGAAAAAAACTTGTGATAATTCGAAAATGACACTAATACTGGACTGGACCGTTCTAAATTCATTTAGTGATGTAAATTCAGCCTGCGAACATTTTTACTAACATTATAATATTCAAAACAATATTAGATATGACGTTAAATTCTTTTGGAACTATATTAACTCTAAGAAAGGTTCACTATCCCCAAAATTTGGGAAATAGAGATGACCAGTTAAATAATACACGGGAAATTGTGAACGATTCGTTTTCTACAAATGATGTCTTATCTACCTTGAGCAAGTTAAAACCTAAATTTAAAAAAGGACCTGATGACGCATCAGTTTTTATTGTTAAGGATTGTGCACATGTTTTTGTATTGCCTCTCCGTATAATTTTTAATATGTCTTTGAATTTGGTATATTTCCGGACATATGGAAAAAATGTCGTATCTACCCGGTTTACAAGAAGGGCAAAAATAATTAATGTAGAAAACTATCGGCAAATGACTATAATTTGTAATTTCGTAACGTGCTCTATCCTCATATAGAGGGGCAGATTAGTGTGCATCAACACGGCCTCGTTAAAAATAGATCCACGGTCTCAAACTTATTTTGTGTTACGCAGTATATCGCTTAATGTATGGATCTAAATGGCCAAGTAGATGTTATTTACATGGACTTCTCCAGAGCCTTTGGTAGAATTGACCACAACCTATTATTACATAAGATAGATCTCGCTGGGTTTTCTATACCATCGTTAAATTTATTTAAACCTTATCTTAGCCAAAGAACACAATTGTTGAATATCGGAGTGTATAGTGTATACGACCAGAATTGAAACCGCATAAAAACTAAAAGCTTGCAAAAACAGCCGGCATCTCTTTATTGTTTTTCTTATGACAAACATTTCTATTTACCTCCGCAAGAGATGCCGACTGCTTTTGCCGGCTTTTAGTTTTTATATGGTTTCAATTCTGGTCGTATACATTATAAGTTCATTCGAAATATCAGTTACATCAGTGGTTTCCCAGTGCTGTGTTCTGGGGCCTATTCTTTTCATACTATTTATTAATGATATTTTAAATAATTTAGATGTATGCTATTTAGTTTATGTGGATGAGATGACGTTGTTTTGTTATATTAGCTCTGAGACAGACTGCGAAAAATTGAAAAACGATTTGCAAATGGTGAATGATTGGTGCTCAATGAATAATCTTCCCTTAAATATTGAGAAGTGCAATATGATATCTTACTATAGAAAATAAAGTCCAATACTAAAAGGTTATCAATTAAATGGCAACACAACACATTACACCATCTGAGGCATATGAGAGATCTTGGGGGCACCCATGACAGTGAATTAACTTTTAATATACAGATCAATAACATAATGCAATCTTCATTAAAAAATTTGGCCTTTATAATAAGAAATTCAACCGGCTTTACTGGCGTGAACACGTTAACACTGCCATTTAATTCTTTGGTCAGATCAAAACTTAAATATGCTTCACTAATATGGAATCCCAGCTATTTGACCTATATCGACACCTGCAGTGCAAAGATGATTTCTTAAGTATTTATCCTTTAAGGTTATATCCGCCGATTGAAATACCACAAAGTCTTCTACTTGACAGATTCTCATTACCTAGTCTCAAAAGATTTCAGAATTATGCAGTCATTAATATTTCTTTTAAAATACTAAATAATAAAATAGACTGTCCTCAGATATTAGAACAAATAGGCTTTCATGTATCAAGAAGTGAGGCTCGTAATAACATTACCTTCTATTTTTCCAGACCGAGGACTAATTTGTTAAAACATTCATCGCTGCACTTCATGTGCGAAAATTTCAACAACCTGCAAAACAGAGTTGACATATTTAATTTTGGTATACTGACCACTGTGCAATAGTTCATCTTTATTTTTATAGTCTCTGTTTTCGCTATTTCTCTATTTTTTTCTCTACCCACGCCTGTTAAAATTATATTATGTATTATTCTATTTGACTTATTAATTTGTAATTTGTATTATTTGGTCATAATCCTGTATTTTACCGTCCAGTAATTGGCCTTGGCTGTTGGACGGTGTATGTAAATAAATAAATAAATAAATAAATAAATAAACGAATAAACGAATAAACGAATAAATAAATAAATAAATAAATAAATAAATAAATAAATAAATAAATAAATAAATAAACAAATAAGTAAATAAATAAATAAATAAATACCTTGTGTGACATCATGTAAATTGAAATTATTTTTCCTAGAACTGAATGAGTAAAGTTTTTCGCCGTAGTTCCTAAAAAGATGGTGAAATTTCAAGTTTCGTTGTAACTCGGTTTTCGTTGCAGTTTCAGATGAGTGCAACAAATGTATTTTTAAAATAATTTTTTAAGCCTTTGTTTATTGTACTTCCAAATATTTCCTCGAAGGTATTTTTAAAAGTCTAACGTCACTACAAATTGTCTGTTTGAGTCAGGTCCATTGCAATTCCTGAAAACCTCCTTTAAAGAAAATTTTCATGTAATCAAACGGATCGGATTTTATTACCATTTGGAGGATTCTACAGGGTGTTGCATCATGAGAGGGACATAGCTTAATAGGAGTTAGAGAACATCAGTGGTAACCGGAACCTCCCATAGAAATGTCTCATTGGGCCTTCATTACGAAGTTACAGGGTGTTAAATAATTTTTGGCCAAACCTGTTTTTTGTCATAACTTTGACAGGGAATGAAATAACGGATTCATATTTGGTACGGCTAATGTACTAACGAGCCCCAAGAGGTACATGTATAAAAAAAAATATATCCAGGTCCGGACTCACTATAATTTATGTTTCTTCTTTGCATCAATAAAACATCACCCTGTATATATTTTTTTGAAATTTCGATACGATATTCGAAAAGAGCAAGAAAAAACAAACAAAATGGCCTATTTCATTTTTTTGTTACACCTTCGTGGTTATTTAAATACGTTGTTAAATGTGCAAGAAAATGGATTACAGAACCCTATTAAATGAGAGGCACGTGAAATAAATAGTTTTATAACTAAAATTTGCAAAAATTCTATTGAGCCTAGGTGGTCTGGGTGAATCCTAATTCCGGCACGTTTTAAAGGTCCATTTTGGTAAAAAACTGTGGTCCTAATAAGTAATCGGGTATGAAATAACAAAATTTTTAATCAATCACAGTAGGCTTGTTCAAAGAATAAAAGTGACAGATAATTTAAACCATTTAGGCCTAAGCAACCAGTTACTTTGATCAAGAAAATCATCAACATTTTATACTTAATAAAAATTGGAAAAGAGAACAAACTAAAATCTAAATAAATAAAATATTTTCCATTCAATTAACAATAAATAACAAAACAATAACTAAATGTGTTTAAAAATAAAACGTAATTGACACTAAAGTAAATTTTCAAAATGTCCGCCCCCACATTCTGTGCATTTTCTTGCGCATTTAGAAAGGTCACCAATTGCTCGACGTATCATTTCTGGATTATTCCGTATTTCGTCGCAGGTTGTAACGATGCGCTGGATTAAATGTTGTCTACTTTCAATTTCAATGCTATAAACCTCGTTTTTTAAGTGGCCCCATAAAAAGTAATCACAAGGGTTACAATCAGGAGATCTTGGTGGCCATTCATGTGGACCCCCGCGTCCAATCCATCTATTAGGATACACATTGTTTAAGTGTTCTCTTACTTGAAGGTTAAAATGTGGTGGGGCCCCATCATGCTGAAACAACATGCCTCTTATACCGATATTTTCTAACATATTCGGTAAAATGTTTTGAAGAAAATCAAAGTAAATTTCACCATTCAATCTTTCTTCAAAAAAATGTGGCCCTATCAAATGTCTATTCACAGGTCCGATCCAAACATTTACAGAAAACCTGTGTTGCGAACGGCGTTGGCGTACCGCATGTGGGTTTTCCTGTGCCCATTTATGATTATGTCGTGAATTGTTTACTCCATCCCTTGTAAATTGTGCCTCATCCGTAAATAAGGTTCTGTAAATGACTGGGCGATGGTTAGACAACCAATGACAAAATGCCAGGCGGGGGATATCGTCGCCTTGTTGAAGACGCTGTACCTGCTGGATATGATATGGATGGTAACGTTCTCTTTTTAGGGTTCTCCATACTCGCCAATGAGGAATACCAGTTGCCAAACTGATTCGTCTAGTGCTCATATTTGGGTTTTCTTGAACTACGTTTATAATATTGTTTTGTTCCTGCACACCTTGTTGTAAAACACGCTCCACAACTGCAGAAGTAGGAAACTTTCCGTGTTGTCTTGCATACTGGAACACCGTACTAAAGGTTTTATGATTAGGGCATCGACGACCAGGAAAACGCAGCCGATATTCTCTTTCCGCCGACCTACCATTTCCATTACAGAAACCATAGATGAATATTATGTCAGCATATTCCACGTTTGTAAATTTTACTGGCATAGTTAAAATATTTTCACAAGTTTTCACTAACTAAATGCGGATTATTGACACATTAAATTACTAACAAACAATTATTCAACTGTTAAGGAGATTTCTTTTTATTATCTGTCACTTTGAACAAGCCTACTGTGATTGATTAAAAATTTTGTTATTTCATACCCGATTACTTATTAGGACCACAGTTTTTTACCAAAATGGACCTTTAAAACGTGCCGGAATTAGGATTCACCCAGACCACCTAGGCTCAATAGAATTTTTGCAAATTTTAGTTATAAAACTATTAAGCTATGTCCCTCTCATGATGCAACACCCTGTATAATACTAATACCAGGTTACAAGAATACATCCACGATGGATAGTTTAGAAATGACTGTTGCCAAGTCTATTAAAACAATTAATATTAATAATAGTAATGCGTGGTTGATATGACTCAGCAAATTATTCAGTAATGTACGTCCACTGAAGTAGCTTGTGGGAACCCTAAAATTGTTGGATGAGATAGGTACGTAATAATTTTTGTGGTTGGCTTTATATTGTCGATCAACTGACTCAGTTGGGCATTTGACTAACATCTAAAGTTAGCAGAAAATTATTTAAAAAATTCTATACAATTTATCAATCCTGGAAGTGATAAAAGAAGAATATACACGACAATGGCATGCGCTAGTGAAATCTTGAAGGACTGTTTGAAAGCTTTCACCTTTTATGGCCCTATGGTCTACTATTATATCATCCTTTTTCTTGTGTGTTTTGATATGAGGCACATTATAAAAGTAGTTATATTTAGTGTCTTAGAAATGCTGCAAACTAACAAAGAATGATTAGCCAACCAATGAAGGGTTGCAATTAGCACTTTTAAGAAAATCCGACGGGGTGGGCGTCGAACCAGGCCGTCACCGACAAACAGTATTTCTTGTACTAATATCTTATAGGAATCTAAAACTAATCCTTGTAATATCTTCTTTACTTTCAGGCAACTTTATATACCTACTTTTTAATTAGGCTATTATTGTCCTAGAAACTTTGTTTATTTCTCTACTGGCTGTTGGTTTATGTACGCCAGAAAAATCAATTGCTACTACATAGAACCCGTTGCATAATATCTTAATATAAGAAGAAGCATATCCTCTGACGAAAGAGATAGATAGATAGATATTCATTGGTGCTTTATATATTGGAGTATTTACACAAGTAAGAAGATAAAATATAAAAAACAATGACAAATAGGTAATGACATTTAAATAAAAATAACAAATAAATGTAAAGAACGATGTCAAATAGTTATACAGGACAAGTCAGATAATAAATATTCATTAAGATCAAAAAAAAGCGGTTTTCTACAACTGTCAAAATGTTTGCGCATTAACGTCAGTGTCTAAAAGGAGACATTTTTTCATTGACATTATTTTTTTGCGTTACCATGACACTGTAAGCAAAATATTTTGCGCATTAGAGTGCAAAATATTTTGCACATCACATACCCATTATTGCCTATTTTATATATTTTTTAATGCGCAAACATAGCATTTTTTGACAGTTGTGGAAAAAATATTGTTTGCATCTCGTGTACAAAATTCTTTGGTCATCTCGAACGATTTTTTGACTCGGATGCGCCTAGTCAAAAAACTTTCGTTATCGATCACCAAGATACAATAATAACTATTTCGAGTAGATATTTTCTTAATACACTTTTAAAACGATTATATTGTAGTTTTTGAATACTTTCCGGCAGCATGTTAAAAAGTCTTGTAGCATAGTAACCTGAACCATTTCTTGTCTTCAACAAACGCAAAAAATTGCGGTTGATTTTCTTATTATTCCTCGTTGAATAGGAAATGTAACAGGTCACGTCTTACGTATTTATCCTGATTTTCTTTAATGTATGGGAAGCAATGTAAAATGTAGGTGCTAGGTAATATTAATATTGAAAGTTTCTTAAAAGCATCCTTACATTTGTCTCTAAAGCCTAAGCCTCTATAACTTCGCTTTTCTCTGCATAGAGAAAACATGCCAAACCAAAATTGCATATGAAAGAGACGAATAAATAAGACTGTGATAGGCTGTTAATAAAGCCGACTGTTTACAATGTTTGTCAGACGCGTTATAAACATAGACTATATGACTTTCAAAGGACAAAGTGAGGTCAAAGTAGATTCCTAAGAACTTTACGTCGTCAGGCATATTCTTATCGACAGTATGTTTCCTTAGACTAAAAACCATATATTGTGTTTTTCCCTACTTAAGACTAATAGATTACTTAGAAACCAGTTATGAATTTTCGATTCATTTTCAAAAACATTAGATAATACGGTGTTAATGTCATGGTGTTTGTAAATCATTGTAGTACCGTCGGCGAATAAAATTAAATTAGGTTCAGATGTACAGTCAGGTAGGTCATTCATGTAAATAAGGTGCAGTATCGGGCCCAAAACTGATCCTCGAAGTACGCCAATGTTTGTCTCGAATATTTAATTTCATCTTTAGATACTGTACATATTGGGACTTATCTTCAAGATATGATTTTATTAGATTACTACTACATCTTGTCGAAAATTTGTTGAAGGATAGTTTACTTATTAAGATGTTATGGCTTTGCTTAAGTCCAGAAATTGCACATATGAAAATTCGCTATCCTCGAAACCCTTGTTTATTAAATTAAGGGGAGTAGTCCCGAAATAATTATTAAAATCATCGGGGTACATATGTTCAGATTGCCGTGGAACAAATTTGTTTTTATTAATTTGGGTTCAAATATGCCCTTGGAACATTATTATTTCTGGAGATATAATTGCCATTAGCAGCTTTCCTAGCCTTGTCTAACTCAGATCTGTAAGTTAATTTTTTATTTGCTGTTTACATTTTCAAATCATTTGAGGGCGCGTTTCTATTATGCATCCGGTGAAAAGTAAAAGGAGTCTCTCATCTGCCTTAAATTATCTGTCAGAAAAGCCTTGTTTCTGTAAATAAATGAACGTATATTATATAAAACAAAATTATTCATATACAGTATTTACTTTTTTGTTTGTGATGAAATATCTATTAGATTTGAAATATCTGGCATAGTTTCGTTTGCTAGATGAAATCTGTCGAAAAATTCTTCAGACCATTTGACAAAACGATCTACTTTGGTCTAAATATTCGTGGATTTCTTTGCATCCAACGTCCATTAATTCAACTAATTATAAGAAGTCTTTCATCATCAGTTATAACTTCCATTTCTTCGATGATTTTAGAGAACTTGTGCGTCAAATTTGAAAATACAAATGATGTTAGATTTCTGCACCGTGTTTAACCTTGATTCGGTGGTTTAGAATTGATGGGTCAAATACTTTACTACCCCTGGTTTCAACTGTTGATTATCGTTTATATAGCAAACGTTCGATCGTAAATACTGGTTTAACTCTGATTGTGTATTATCTGTCTTTATACAACTAATACTTATAGGACTACAGGAACATTCAAGTAGCTTTTGATCTATGGATAATCTATTGCATGAGCTGTAAACTCGTCTGCAGATCAATGAAAATTCTTTTAGAAACAAAATTTATTTAATGTCGGTAATGTGTATGTTTATTCCTTTTAAAGTATTTAAAAAGGAGTAAGCATTGTTCTATGCTAGATCGTTTATTTTTTTGTGCCATTTACTTACTAGCTTGTATTATTCAAACTAATAATCAATTATTCATTTTTAAAGTAGGTATTTTATTTATTATTTTTTGCACCTTTTGCAATAGGATGTGGGTTCAAGGATGAGTTGGTCCCATGACGAAAATATCAGTTGAGTACCGTATGTTTCCTAGTTAACACATTCTTCTGATGTATTTCATACTGTTCAGGTAGACCGATCAAATGAATCACCAATCGCTATATGTTGTATTTAACAGAAATTGTCTCTTAAATAATGTATCTGATGAGTAATTTATTCATTAAAAAACTGCATGCATTTGCCGGGATATATGTCTCTTGATTCATTAGCTTGTACGAATTTCTTCTCAAGGAAAATATGAAAAATGTTTCTGAATGAAACTAATTATCACGTCAGTTTTTAAATTAAGCTGTTGAGAAACCATAACAAATAGCAAAATGCTGGGTGCATTACATACTTTTAAAATATCTCCAAAGGTAATACCAGAGAAGACAACAATTTTAGAACGTCTGGTATAAAGATAACTGTTACTGGTTATAATAAGATTTTTTAGATTAATAATAAAATATAGGCATTTCGCCACGCCTTGCAAACTATAATAGTGCAACTACAGAATTAACAACGATTTGATTGATCTGGCAAAAGCCTTTAATACTTCAGGTCATAAACGCTAAAGAATTTTCGTGCCAAAGGATATTGTTATGATTCATTTAAAAGTAATTTCATTTTATTTTATTTTTATTTGATAAAACCATTACACATGCGTTAACCCAATTAATAATGGGAACAAAAGTAATACAATATACAACTTATATAACATTTTGATATTTATACAAAATAAATAGTCTAAGCCAAGACCGTCAAATTATTTACGTCATCGAGTACAAGAAATATTTGTATATGTAGTTGAAGGTGATAACAGAAATGCATGTATAAGTTCGGTGTGCCTAAGCTTTACCTTTCATCAGTGGAGCAATACGACCGTCTCGGTGTGATTTTCAACTGATTAATTATGTAACGGTAACACACAATGTAATATCATATTGAGGTTCAGGACAATAGGAAACTTACATAACTATTTAAATAGGAAAATAATGCACAGATCAACAAGTTCACTGTTTTCGCCCAATTTGATCTACTTTAATCGTATCTGCTCTGTACACAGAAGGGCTATTATGATGGATCTTTAGCTAACAAACTTTCCAGGAAAGTATTTTAACATTCACAAAAAAAAACGTAAAAATGGGACAGAGCATTTTTGATTTACGAAGCCACAAATATACAGACAAACACACACGTCATATCGCCGAGCATTAAAATAAAACGTAATTAGTTTTTGAAAGCGATACGCCTCCTCACATCATTACTTCATTTTTCCAGTGCAACTATAGTAGCAATAAAGAAAAAATTGCAATATTGACATTGCTTTAGACATTGTTTTAGTTTTTGATTGTCAGATGATGTGTATTTAGTCCTTGTATTTTGTTAAATTGTTATAAAACATGGTAGTTCATACAAACCAAAATAAATTAAACATGATTTTAATCTATGGAGAAAATCGTAAAAAGTGTAACTGAACCGACCTGTCGATATCGGCTCAGTGGTTCTCGAGCTATTGCGATTTGAAGGTACGGATTTGTATATGGATTTTTTGTTACGGCAGGAACGTACCGAGAGCCGCGTTTGCATTTTTTTCGGGGTAGAAAGCGACTTAGCGACTTCTTTGTCTCCCACCCCGATAGAGAGTCAGGACCCAAGTACTGTGTTATTTATAGCGAAAATTTAAAAAAATACATCAAGTCAAAGTAGACACATTAGTACGCAACCTCACGTTTGCTGCGCGATTTGCGGAAAAATTGCGGAAGTTACAGCAGTTTTAATTTCATTTACGTTTTCCCCTCCCCCTCCCTAGTGAGAGATAAGGGAGAGTGGTGGGAGCGCTAGGCTCTTCTCCCGACATCTCACTGCACGGCTGCTGAACAGCTGCTACCGTTTTTATTAATATATCACGCGCCCATGCAGGCTCTAATTCAGTTAGAGCTTCTGGGTAAAAAAAATCTGAAAGAGAATTGTCTGCTCTTGAAAATGAGCCGGCCGCTTTGCGCTCCCCTCCCCCCTTCCTCCCCTCCCGGCGCCTCCGGCAAAATCTCGACAATAGACTAATTTTTTTTTATTATTTATTTTATCCTGATGAACCTGGTGAGGAGATTAAGACAAAGTTGTCAAATTATTGTATTGTCATCGGGCCTTGATAAGTGTGCAAAGGTTCAGTTTAATCCGACATTTTGAAGTGCGTGAGAATCACGTTCAAAGATTCCGTTACAAACAAACAAATAAACAAACAAACAGGTGAAGCTAATAAAAGTGTGTTAAAAAATTCCACATCCAATGGCGAAAAGATTTAAGTCGTTAAGTCGGTTTCTACGCCGAGAAATCGCGAACGTGGCTCTCGGTACGTTCCCGCCGCAGCAAAAAATCCGTATACAAATCCGTACCTTCAAAGCGCAATATCTCGAAAACCACTAGGCCGATTTCGACGGATTAAAGTTCAGCTTATACGCATTTACGAGCCCTTCATTTTATCTCTATACAGTTTTTCGATCCGAAAGAAACTAAGCGAGTTTTGTACGAAAAACCGATTTTCCCATCTTTACACGTAAATTTCCCCCTCCATCTCCCCTCGCGCTCGCAAGCATGACCAGATAATAGAGGGAGTCCGACTACATAATATACACAAAAAAAAACACTGTCGTCTCGGGGCTTTTTTTCGTGCCAGATCGATTCCATTATACGGTCTAGTATTATTAATATGTACATTCTAATACATACGAATTTTAAATACGGCTCTGTGCTATTTCGTTCGCAAATTGACTCGCTTACCTTTACAGGTTTTTCATGTGTATTGGCTCGTTTGATGACACCAGGCCGAATGGTCCAACGGCGATAATAGCTCGATTATAATCAAGTTCAAAATATAATAATTTACGTACTGTATTTGCTACATAATGAAAATTCTTTCAATCTCTGTTTCAATTAGTTTTTAAAATAATAAGGAGAATCATACACCGCCCAATAGCATAAAATGAATAACAGTTCGCCTCTTAACTATTATTGACCAACTGTAGACTCTTGACCCTAATTCCTCGAACCTCCAACCCGTGATTCGAACTGTTTCATTCGGCCGAAACCGTCTAGATGGAAGTTAAAAACAACTTGACATGGTGCAAAAATAACACCCAACAATAATTGAGTTGAGGTCATTCGAATCCACGCTACAATTTGGTTTAATTAAATGATTTGCCAAATTACGCTGAACGGAAGGAGTCGTTTTTACAGCCTTTTGTCTTTTCGTTTAACGACACGAACGCATGTCGCTCATTCAAAAAAATTATTGCTCACGTGGCCTCAATAGAACAGGGGACTGAACTTGCATCCGTTGTCTCATTTTCTGGATTTGTTTATCACAGCGGTTTTTTAAAGACCGTCAAATAAATAGGCAATTAGAGCGTTTATATTTAATGTTTCTATTTATATTCTACACTATTGGACAAAAGCGTGACAAAAGGGATCCCACGAATTGCAAAATTGAAATAATGATTTGCAAGGTCAATTATTATATTAACAATTGGAAATTATTTTGATAAAGTTGTTCAAGGTAGACCTCAAGCTATTTTTCAAGAAAGCTGTTTTGGTACTGTGACGTGCTGTTGTCAGCTAAATCAACAAAAGTGCTAGAAATAGTAAGATACAGTGCAGCTAGTGTCATGACGTCAAAATTTTAGTTATTTCTGAAAGTAAGAAAAGGCAATGTATACATTTTGTATAGTTAGTGACTAAGAATGCCAAGAGAAGACACTATTTCCACCAATTTGAAGTCAACAGTTGTATGACCGGAGGACAGATGTAACAGTAAATCCACTTTCTTGTTATATAGTGTCATGATTTTCAATGCAGACAGCTTTGAAACATTTCCTAAATGAAGGTAACCCAGGAACATAATTCTGCATATTTATGGAATAAGTATAAAAAGTGTCTAAAATATCTCTTAGGAATCACATCTCAATATTTTAGTTTCAAGCAGTAGCAGCAGAATTTTACTAAAATAGTTAATTGATAGTAAATTAAAATATACCTTTTGATGATTGGAGAAAAACTATACAGTAACTAAATAAGGTATAATAAGGTAATGGAGTGCGTGAGATCTGTCAGACTAAAGCTGCTTTCGTTCGTCTTGAACAAAGTGATTGTGATTAGTAAGCAACCAATAGAAATCAAGAATTTGAAAAATATCTCGACTCAATTGGCTATTTAGTGATTGTGTTCAGTTTGTTCAAGACGAACGAAAGCAGCTTAAAGTAAAGGATATTACACTAATTGTTTAAACACATCGTGTTCTCTTGTAATAGAGTACTCCTCATCATCTATTTTATCGATGATATAATCATTTATAGAAGCGTTTTGTAAATTGTACTGCCGAATTCTTAATTCTAGAACAAAATAATGACCTAGGCATGCCCCGAATATCATATAAAGTTTAAGAAAAGTGCGACACACAATGGGTTTGACTTGAAGCCTTGACTGTCCAAAAATGTTGCCCTTTAGCTTACTCAGAATCTGATTGATAAATAAGCCGATTGCTTTGTGAATATTTTTTACAAAAATATTAAATGGATAAACAGACTTAAAATAATGTGAAGATAAAAATTGCCATCGTGACCTCCTAGTATTATAGTTTCATGTATCATTTCGGTCCAGATAAGTGAAGTCGGTTAAGGAGTGATAAAGTTATAAGTAATAAAATAAAATCAAATTTTTTCGTGAGCCACTCCTAGGTTAATAGATCGATGTAATTATTTTATCAAATATCTTTTGAGATTAATATTATTTATATTTCTTTAAAAACTAATAGATAAACAACTAATTTAATATTTTGGTTTCCAATGTGTTGTTTATAGCTGCATCCTACACTGAGGCCCAAATTAAAAGAGTACTTTTAAAAAACCAATAACTTTGTTATTTTGAACTGATTTTAATGACTTTTAGAAATGATATTGCAGCATAAAAGTTAAAGGTCTATGTGATATGTTGATCTATAGTGAAGAGTGTTTTTTTTAATTCCATGTTTTCGTCGACAATAAACGCAAGCATTAAAAAATGTAAACTCACCCTACTACTGGCCAAGACTAAATTCATTCATTCATATTTCCAAAAATTGTGATGTAAGTATTAGTCTACGGCGTAAGTAGATACACAAATTCTTTAAAGAAGGTACTTCACAAAATTTTCATTTAGAGAGAAGTTTTATAAATAATAATTTTTTAGTTAATATTTATTTATATGCAGATATTCAGGTGGCGATATTCAGTCAATGGATTGGAATTTCCTAAATTCATATATAGTCGTTTGCAATTTTACTTTACAGCTAAAAAAAAGGCAACAAAAACTTTACGATCTCATTAAAATATCGTTAATCTCTATATTATTTCGTCTGCAAATGGACTTTAATACGTTGGCTTGTTTAATGACACCATACCGAATGGTCCAACAGCGCTAATAATGAGCTCGTTTTGTTTTTGTTGCCTTTTTTATCTGCAAAGACTATACCGATGTTAATCAAGCATGTGATATATTCTATGACAAAATAACATATTCGAAAAGTATATGCCAACTTTTTTAACTATACACGTAAATATCCATCCTGTTATATCTCAAATTTAATGAAAAATATTGAATTAAAAAGCTATTACTGTAGAAAACATACAAATTAAACTGTAGATAACTATTGGGAATAATTTAAAAGACTTTAACTGGGCTCATTTAACATGACTCAAATAAGTTTTATAGTACAGGGTTAATTCACTATATATTGACCCCCTATATTTCTGTTATTTTTGAAAATAGAAAAAAAATTTCATATAAAAGTTGTGGGATCTTACCTATATGTTATTGAAACATGATAAAAAAAAACAATGTCATGTATAGGTCACGTGATACGAAATAAATATGCTTTTTTTAATGGAACATCCTATATATTATTGGATTTTCCAGAAGTCCTTATTCCCCTGATATCAAATATATAATATTGTATAGGTATATCTTAAATACTTCTTGACATATTTGACATTCAAAATGCAAATGAGCTGCTTTATTGCAAGAAGAGTGAGCCATGCGTGTCAAAACACAAATGAAACAAAAATAATAAGGTAAGCCACGAAAATAATTATTTTATTGTTTATTCAATTTTAACATTTCACGCTGTCATTATTAACTCCAGAGCAACAATCGTAAATTGTTGTTTATTCACTAGTAAAATAAAAAGTTTTTCTACGACTGCTTTGAAAAGTGCTACTAAGTTCGCATTGCTAATTTCGCTTGAAAATTATTGATTTCACATAGCGTGTGATAAATATTTAACGCACGCTAACAGTATGTGAAAACGCTTTCACGTATGAAAAGTGCTATTTTCAACATGTAAATTATATATGACCTAATTATAATCACGTATAAATAATTAATATGATATTAGAATAATTAACTTCATATTTAATCTTGAAGGACCCCGTATATACCTCATATACAAATTTGATTTTTTCTTATTTATTTTCCAAATTCCTAATTTTGCCATGTAAAATGTCGTAGGAATGTTTGCCTTTCAAACCATTGTGTGAGGTTTCTCACCAACGACCTATCTGGTTTTCTATGATTGTTTAGTAACGATCCATCCACTTAATTATGTTGCACACTACAAACTGTACAGCCCGTATTAGCCCCCAATTAGCCCGTAAACTTGTTCGCATTAAGAAGGGTTTACTTTTCGTCGAGTACTGAACCGGGACATCTCGTCTGTTTGATTTACATCTACCTACCTTGTTTTACGTTGTTACAGTTATACAAAATTTGGTAGATTGTTTGTTTAAATTATAATCAAAGGATTTTTCCTCAACATTCTATGATCTTGTACATGAGTATTTAATGCTCATTTCTCAACTTAATTTTGATAATGTACAAACATGATATGATTCTTGTCTTTTGTTTTGCATTAGATTCATTATCTGGCTATTGCTAACAACTCTAATTATAAATTATCATTATCAGGCCATTGCCGCAACTATCATTACTATTAAATAACACAGTATACTTTTGTATAACACAATTCTTGTTATTGCATCAAACTACTCAGCATATCTGTAGTATGGTCAATAATATAGCAGCGCAAATTTT
Organism: Leptura quadrifasciata; assembly: GCA_963675555.1. Classification (NCBI taxonomy): domain Eukaryota; kingdom Metazoa; phylum Arthropoda; class Insecta; order Coleoptera; family Cerambycidae; genus Leptura; species Leptura quadrifasciata. The sequence goes on along the minus strand of OY776679.1, from coordinate 83,457,070 downwards.
CCTATTATAATATTTAGACAATTGTCTCAAATATTTAGATTATTTCTGATTTCATCTATAGCTATGTGCTACATCAATTTATATAAAATAAAATTGGATTTTTTTACTATTTTTTCCCATCAATTATTGTCTTATTCTTTCACCTTTACCTTTTTCGTCATATAAGTAATAAACTAATAAATGGTTTTGTTTCAAAGCAAAACAGAAAACGAACTTGTGCAATCTTGAGTAATAAAATACTACATAAATAACATATATAATTGACTAGGTCTCTCAATTAATAGACAGTGTGTTCAAGTTTACCAGGTATTTAAATTAACAGAGTGATTAATTTTCTAAGTCATATAGTATCAGACAGAAACAAGTAATATTAAACTTCATATAAAAGGATTTCATTTGTAATTAATTGGGGTGGGATTAAAACGTTTCACTGGTGCCGTGACCAGGATTTATTATTAATTAATACGCTGGGGGGACAACCTCTTCAAAGGTATCCCACAAATGTTTCAATCTATTGAAAAATAGATTTAACAAAGCAAGAGAAAACTCTTTATAATAAAATAATACTACATGAGTAATCAATTAAAGAAATTGTTCAAAGTGGCCACCATTATTTTCAATGCAAAGCTCATAGCGTCTTCTTAAAAGTTTAGGAAAATATTGCAAATAGCGTTAATATAGTTTCTGTTTAAGTTGTTAATTTCTTCTTGAATTTTTGCTTTAATGGCCTGAAGATTGTGGTTATGATTAAAAACCCCCATAAAAAGCTATCTAATGGCATCAAATCAGGGCTATTTGGTGGTCATCGAATGGTCCCAGCATTACCTATCCAAATGGGAAATTGATTATTTAAATGTTCCCGAATTTCTAAAACGCTATGTGGAGTCGCTCCGTCCAGATGCCAAATCATTCTGGCCAATACGTCCATAGGGAATTCTTGAATTAGACGATCTACCTCTGGTAAAATTATTTCGAAATATGTCGTGTCAAAGTAAAATCATAAAATACAGTCCCAACTACTTTGTTTTGAAAAATTCCACACCAAACGTGGATTGATTTTCTACCCGATTTTTTTATTTGCTTGACCTTTCTCTGACTTTGGTTTTAGTCTCCCAGGAACGTCTTTTTTCCTATTAAAAACTCCCGCCGTGGAAAACTTGACATCTGCCCATAAAATTTCTTTAAAAAAATCAGGATTTTCATCTAATTCATGGAGCATTTTTGGTCTTCATTCAATTCTTGGACGGGTAATATTTTTTAAGACCTATATTAATGCTTTTTCAAAGTTCTTTGAATGTTGGAATAACTTTTTTCCATTTCAATTCAACAAGTATTTAATAAACTATTAACAGAATTTTCTAAAACAAATATTAAAATAAAGTATTTTTATAATAAATTAATTTTTTACCTTCAGAATATAACAATATATCTAGATCTTCTTCCTCGTTTGCTGTAACGTTACATCTTTTTCTTGAAAAACTATGGGTCCTATTTACATGATGATGAACATTCAGAAACGTGTTCACACTAGGAATCGCTCGATTTGGATACGTCATGTATTCTCTTCTTGCGGCATATTTATTTTTATTATTTTTCAGAAAGGAAAAATATTTCGACCTTTTCAGCCGCACTATAACCCATTTTGATTAAATAAATGTTAATAATGACGGTTTGAAATGTCAAAATTGAATAAACAGTAAAATAATTGTTTTCGTGGCCTACCTTGTCATTTTTGTTTCACTTGTGTTTTGACACGCATGACTCACTCTTCTTGCAATAAAGGAGCTCATTTGCATTTTGAATGTCAAATATGTCAAGAAGTATTTAAGATACACCTATACAATATTATATATTTGCAATCAAGGGAAAAAGAGCTTCTCGAAAATGCAATAATATATAGGGTGTCCCATTTAAAAAAACATATTTATTTTGTATCAAGTGGCCTATACATGATATTTTTTTCTTGATCACGTTTCGATAAAATATAGATAAGATCCTACAAATGTTATACGAAACTTATTTTTCTATTTTCAATAATAATAGAAATAAAGGAAGGGTTAATTTATAGTGAATAATCCTGTACAAGACAGAGAGCGCAATTGAAACTGTTCCAGGAACAACATCGTCAAAGAACTAAATTTTTAAAACTATTATAAAGGCTACTTCTTTAATTTTTTCCACAGTGTATATATCGAGTCGATTAGCTAAACAAATAATGTAAATACTTGCCACTTTATGAGAACTTTTTATAGTTTTTAAAAGAAAGTCTATCATCCGGCCATTATTTTATTTATATCAATCATATACTCGATTAAATGTTATGATTTATAGTTTGTACACAGATGTAAAAAGTTATGCTTGGATATAAAGCCATAAAATAGATAAATCCTTTCATTTATTGCTTTATGTTTGTCTTAGGTTATTAACACTGTCGGAGTGTCCAAATAAGAAGTGTAAAGCTTGAATTATATTTAGTGTATGTAGTAGATTTCGATAAACATACTATCTATCTTTAGAAAGGAAATTATCCTATCTATATTAATACAGGCAAAACTAACGTTTTAATATGAATTTTACTACGCCATATTTTAGCTTGCTGCGAGCAGTAGGTAGGTTATAAACTATTTAGAAGAAACTGGCAACTTTCTCTGCACAACCGTGTTTTGGAGGCAATTAAGAATATCTACTGTTCAGACCGTAAGACGAAGACACAAATTATTAACCAACTATATTGTCCTATATAAAACGGAATGAATCTTGACTGATGATTTATTAAATCACTTCTTTACTTACTACGAAAAGGATGAGTCTGTCTATTTCTAAATTGCTGAATTGAAGGCAAGGTAGAATTTTCACAACTTTTGGTCTGCTTATGAAAAATTCCTGTTGATGCACGAGAAACTCGATGTGCTTCCAAAAGTATATCGAAACAACGTAGAGAATACGTAGCTCTTAAACGGTACTCCAAGAAAATCTGCAACTGTACTTACCATTCATATAATATGGATACAGGGCGCTATGCTAATAATAATCGCTTATTTCTCCAACTGTACATAACCAAGTACAGGACAAAATAATAAAGTAAAATTGCTTATATGTAAATCTATATCTATATCCATAACTATGTTATTATCTAACAGATAGCACAAGAAGCCAATGAGTTATTAAATGTATATAGTTAATAGAATACAAAACAAACTGGGTAGTAAGGAATTACCTCTTAATGAAAGATTATAAATTAGTAATATTCCTGAATGGTCTATACAGATTTCTAGGCGAACAGTTAAATATATCACAAATAATAATAATAATAATAATCATTTATTAATTCCAATAGATCATAAACATGACATAGGACAAGGCAGAGTACATTTTGGCAGACACATTAATTAAAGTATAAGTATTTAACAAGACCAATTTAAATATCTGTATTAATTGCGAATGCAGAAATTCATCTACGAAATAAAATGCATTGGCAATCGATAAAGATTTAACAGAGGAAAAAATTTTGTTAATGCTGGGTACATTTTTTATGTTGTTACTTAATCTATTATAGAGAATAGTATCTACATAATATGGAGTTGATTCAAATAATTGAAGCCTATGGATTTCATGCTATAAATTATATCCATGACGGGTGGGATAATGATGATACGCACTTTGAAAGTTAAATTGTGATAAATTTAGCTTAACGAATTTTAATATTTAAAAAATGTATAGGCATGGTAACGTTAATATTTTTTGCCTAATAAAGGTTAACTTACATGATTCCCTATAGCCCAAGCCGAACATACAACGTACAGCTCGTTTTTGTAATAAAAAAACTCTATTAGCTGTTGTCGAGTTTCCCCAAAAAAGTACTCCGTATCTTATGTGCGATTCCATATTGGAAAAATAGTACATTTTAACAGTGTCGATACTAGTTATCTGGCTTAACCTTTTTAAAGCAAAACATATGCACATTTAGAATATACTACGGATACATGTGTTTTCCAATCAAGGGATAGGTCAATGTGGATTCCTAATAATTTGAACGAGGTAAGTTGTTTAACTGATTTCCCATTATGATGCAATAGTAAACTTGCATTATATCTTGTTGCAACCGGATGAAACTGCATAAGAAATGTTTTACCTTGATTAAAAACGAGCTTTTTGTTGTTAAAATATTCGGTTATTGATTGAATGTTAATTTTGAGCTGCTCTAGTGCGACTTCAGAATTGTCACCGCAAGAAATTATGGTTATGTCATCCGCAAATGAACCGTAATAAGACGAAACAAAGTTATCCAAGTCATTAACATACAAAATAAACAAACATGGACCTAGCACACTACCTTGTGGTACACCTATCTAAATATCTGACATTGTATTATAATTAGGGCAAATCATATTTATAGGGGATCTTAACATAGCATTTGCGTTTGCCATTTAATTGACTTAATATTTCGGGGGAGTCAAGCTTGATTTTTTGACATGAGTCAAACTTTAATCCGTAAAACTGTCTCCTAAATTCTAACGAATTGAAATGAAGTCTATTTAATAAATACTGGTTGTCACAGCCTCTTTTAGAATACTTGCCATAGATCCGGTAAATGAGATCTCTTGGAGTTCCCTTTGAACAGACTGAATGGATTTTATAGAGCAGTCATAAATGGGGTTTCAGACAGGAGAGCGGTATTCGAGTTTAGTTTGGAACGAACATAGGCGGAGAGCATCGTAATGAGGACATCGGTGTCGTTAAAATCTTGACTCAATCTAAGTACAAACCCCAACATTCTCATAAAGAACGAAACAGTTTGCTCGATATGTGTGGAAAAACTTAATTTACAATCAAAATAAATTCCAAAACCTCTCACTGCATCGCGCATCGGTCCGAGCTAGAGCCTGCTATTCAGTTTGATAGTATTATCTAACTATGTTGACTTTACGGGAGTAAGTCATGACTTTACATTTGGAGTTGTTCAAATAAAGACAATTTTTGTTACACCAATATACCACCTTGTCTAGCTCGGCTTGCAGTAGATTCCAGTCGTCAGCTGATTTAATTGATGAAAATATTTTTAAGTCATCTGCGGAAAACATTTATGACAATCAATTACATTACTCGGGTTATTAATGAAAAGACAAAAGAATAGAGGACCTTAGTTAGATCCTTGTGGAACTCCTGAGGTAATCGCGTATTGGCTTAATTTAAAACAATTATATCTAACGTACTGGAGACGATCTGTTAAGTATGAGCGAAAGAAAAGTAGCGGCGTGGAAAAACCGTCTCCTTTTAGTTTGATTAATCGAATTTTGTGATCAATATGATCAAAGGATTTCGAGAAATCTGCATATATCACATCTACTTGCCCCTTTTCTTTTGATCAACAACTTTAGATAGTGGTTGTGTGAAACATATTAAATTTGTGTTGGTAAAGTGATTTTCCATGCCATGCTGGTCAAACGATATAATATTTTTAGCGAGTAGGTAAAATCAACTAAAATAACAAAATAACTCCTTAAAACTAATTAATATAAATAATAAAATTGCATCCGTCTTGCAAATTCAGTAACTAGTTCAGAAATTAGTCCATCAATATTGACATGATTGAATATGTTATTTTCTATTACTAAGAGCAAAAGTTCGTCCAACCTCTCCGGAGACAAAGGTAATCGAAAATATGTTTTAATTAAGTTAAATTTGGAAAATGCTAACTGGCAACGTCAAAACAATTTGCAAAGAAATTTCTAAATTTGGGAAAGAACCAATCATATGTTTATTGACAAGAAATTCATAACATTTCTTGGTTGGTCTTTTATTATACTGAGAGAACTGTTATTTCTTGGCATAACTCCCTAGGCTCTATATCAGAGTTATCGTCAGCGGTTAGTACAGTTGATAAATTGTTGCAGTATTTCAATAAATCTTCATGCTGGAAGGGTATTGAGATATCGTAGAGGAAATTAAAAACATCACCGTGCTCCTTTAACTGACAAAACCGTTCAGATAGTGCATTAATTGCTGTGTCTAAGATATATTTATTAAAATTTTGAATGATATCTTGGGATCCGCGATGGTTTCGTCTTCAAATATCGGGTAAACAACGCAAACGGGATCAAAATTTCCAAGTGTCACACGTCGTACCACTCACAATTGTTACAGCATGCCGTGATTCGTGAAATAAAAACAATTCGCAATTCTCTAGCGCCATGAGCGACTGTTGCCAGATATGTAATTAATAGGATTTTTTATTTTCTCTTAATTACTTGATGCATAAAACATTTTATTTTTAGTTGTCTAGTCGAAATAAAAATTTGTTTGGCGATTGACGCCACTAATATCGTGGCGTCCTGGGCAGTTGCCTGAGTTGCCTGAGCCTATGACCGGCCCCGGTTACCTCAGAGTTATCATCGTTTTTCAAAATGGGACAAACACTAACAGTTCTCCAAGTAGCGGAGAAAACCCTTGCCTCAGAGATAAGTTAAAGAGAATTGTTAATGGTTGCGCTAAGACATGTGCACAAGCTTTAACAAAAAAGCTGGGAGTACCGTCCGGACCACAGGTCATTTTATTTTTTAAACCCTTTATCGAAAGTACTATTTCATCCTCGCGCAATGATGAAACATATAAACTGGGCATGTTAGAGTGGGTGTCGTCGATAAAGTTCGCCGTTGGGAAGAAGAAAAACACTTTTAAAGTAATTACTTAAAACATCAATTATAGTTTCAGAATTGTTTAAGTCTGCATGCATTGTTATAGCGCATACTCCCAGGTATTCTAGATTGCCATTTCTTGCTATTCACAAAGTTCCATAGATTCTTGGGATCGGTTTTAAGTGAGGTTTCAGTGTTGCTAATAAAATTCCGATAATCCCTGTGAATGAGTGATTTCACCGATGAGCTAGTTGCGAGCTAGTTTAAAGTTTTGTAAATGCTCATGTTTTTTATGCTTTTTATACTGTCTGAGATAGTGCTCTTTGTTACGGATGGTAGATTTTAGTTCTATACTATACTATGCTGGATACTTATCACTTATTGTTGCATAATACGGTACATGAACGTTCAGTATAGAATATAGTTTAGTATAGAACGCGTCACAAGCCAAATATTAACATCGTCAAATTCAGACAAAATCTCCAGTCGATTACAAGAATTTCATTGTACAACACTGGAATATTACCTTTTTAAAATCATAAGCTTTATGGAAAGCTTTAACGGGGAAATTATTAGGTTGCTGGGTGTGCATATACAGAAATATGAACAATGAACAATGCAGGATGGTGCTTATCTTCTGGCACCAAAGGCGAGTTGTCGTGAAAAATAGGACAACTACTTTTAGAAAGTACTAAATCGAGAATTCTGCCACTCTCATTGGTTACTCCATTGACATTGTGCTGCTATAATGATAGAAATTCTGTGAAATGAAGCAAAAACCCAGATAGCACTAGGACATACCAAAGGCGTCTGAGGGACGTCTGCATGGGACATTCGAGACGTCTTTAAAACGTCCACTTTAAGACGTAAGTCGTACAGAAGACGTCTTGGGGATATCCATTGTTACTAATCAAAACGTCTTTAAGACGTCTTATTTTAGTCCATTTTAGGCCTAAAAAAGGCATTTATATGACATTACGGAGACGTTGTTAAGACATTTTATTCTGGTTCATTCTAGTCCCAAAAAAGACCTTCAAGAGATATTATTGAGATATTCACAAGTAGGTGAAATAATGTCGTCTTTATTAGTAGCGATATAGTCAGGTAAAGTATAATTTGGCATGTGAATGAGTTGATAATATATGCATGCGATTACACGTGTGGCACACTCTGTAATAGCTAAAACTTATTGTCGCATAAGTCTACTGAATTTTTCTGCTATTGCGATAACTTTGTGTGCAACACATACGAAATCGTACGCACATTATCAACCCATCCACACATCAAAATAGACTTTATTACCTAATTATATACAGCTTGGCTGCCAATAACACGAATGCAGCATTGTGCGATGGGTCGGCCTTTCCTCTGTTTATTGTATTACACTGCCTGCCTGTTTGCCATATTAGTGGTCAATTTGTATACACCAGTTACACCACAGAGACTGGAAAGATTGAATTAGAGGCAAATTCTATACCCAAGAATACTGCCTCAACTCAAAAGGTTGCACAGTTTTCACTTCTTTTAGTTCTTATCGCAGAAAATACGTTGAAATGCAATGATCAACTCAACTGTCAGACATACGCACCGGTCAGATACTTAATTGCGGAATGCGAATTTCCGCTTGCGGATTTTTTTTTAAATTTCGACATATGCGTTCCAGGAGAAGTTAATTTGCTAATTTAACTTCTAGTTAAAAGTGAACGAATTTTCTTACGTAAGTACATTTCGCTACACCTGCAGGAAAACTAATTTTATAAAAATCCGCAAGCGGAAATTCGCATTCCGCAACTGTCTGATCGGGGCTAATACCCGAACATGACGAAGTCAAACGAATGCGATCGTGTCGGAATGACATTTATTGCTGGAAAAGTGCGGTAAATTCAAAACTTAGAAGTTATTAATTTGCATTTTTTTAGAATTTCCAAGTTCTACATCTACGATGAAATTCTTATTTCACGCAAAGAATTATTGATTTGGATATGAATGTATTATTGTTCAAAACACAATATAAAAAGCTAGGAGATCTAATATGGACATACTAAAGACGTACATTATTTGATGTCCCAAAGACGTCCCACTCTGGACGTTTTGAGGACGTCCTTTTTAGATCCTAAGACGTTCAGACCAGATTAAGATCAAAATGGTGTGCTATCTGGGATGCGAAAGAGTGGAATATTAAAATCACCCATAGTTACTACGGTGTCTATATTACATAAGAATAACTCAAATTGTTCAAATCAAATCAAATTCCTGAATTGTAACATTTGGTGGAAAGAATAAAACGAATATATGAAAAGTAGTGTGTTGCAAAAAATATTTACTTCTAATAATATCTATAATAGGAAAATTGTACCAGGCCTTACTCTTGAAAAATCACCCAAATTTTAGTACTAACTACTACCTAAATCTTTCGCGAAGCTGATGATTTGTTTGCTGATGCGGATGTTCTATCGCCAGCTTGCCAAGTGTTATGACCTTTGTAGTCAATTTTATATCATCGATAACTTTAATGTCTAATGTTTCAACTTAGTAACCATTAATTTATAGATTTACTATGGGAAAAAATTTATTAATTTAAAAACTCATGTCAAAGAGTCAAGCTTGTAGAACTAAGAAAAAATATATGCAATTATATTGAATGTAAAACATGCAATATACGTGGTAAGAGCATTCATGTTCAAAGCTCACTTTGTCATAGTCACAGTTGATTTGCGTCGACATAAAATAGGTGTGTGTGGGCCTTCACACCACTTTTAAGGTCCATTTGCTTTATTACCCTATCGGACCACACACCCCTCACTTCACATATGTTATACATACACACCCCAATACAGTATAGCGTCGATAATTACCCTGTGCACTTATAATGATAGCTTTGTGTAATGGGATCATAATGGATGGTTTTTTTTTTTATAAATTAAAGCCATTGAAAATTCTCCAGCATATATTAAAATTGAAAGACTTGTTTGATGAAAACTCACAGACACTTTACAATTTTTGCGTGACCATTGCTAATGATTAATATAAATATCGTACGTAAGTACAACAGTAATACCAATTGTTCACTAGTTTTGTTAAAGACATTAAAGATCTTGAGCGATTTAAGGACAATTAAGGGTCTGTTTTTGTTTATAATTGATGGCAAGGTATTTTTATTCCTACTAATGTTCTTATATTAGGTCAAGGTTAGGACTGTATAAAATGCTTTGATTTTATTCAATTTCTAAAGCGGTTTTTCAACAAAAATGTCTATCAAATTAATTTAATAGCAGTGTATAGAATAAACTGTAATTGGCATTTGATATTTGAGTTAACAAATAAGTTAAATATTTAGAAATAGAAAACTGTCTACGTAATTAATTGCGGTATGAACTTTGTTTAGGCTTTAAGGTTTTTATGTACAATCGTCTAGAAATGTGTGCGGTATTTTAGTAATAGACGTACCGATACACAGAAACCGAAGAATGGATTTCCTCGATGACTAAAATGAAATTTGGCCAACATATTTATCGGCATATACCACATTTTAAAATACACGAATACTAGTGATTCAGGTAGTATGATTCATTGAAGTTTAATTCCAAGTCACTGTTTAGCAGTTTGTTTCTATCAAACTCTTGTTATTTTTCAAAAATTTTCATTAATTCATAATATTCCAAATTACAACTATCGGTTGATCAAACATGAACCGTGCGTTGTTATCGAAATATCTCGTAAATCGACGTTGAAATCCATTGCATCGAACAGTGCATTTGATAGCATATAATAAAATTACTGATTTCCTGTTTCTGAAAGCAGATGTGGCAGAGTTTATTATTCTAGTGCATCCTACGTACAATTTTCTATTACCTCTAAATGTGTGGCCTGTAAATGTTTTGGCTTACACCGAAAGTTGAGAGATATGTCGCAAAGGCGAGGATAGATCATTTTCAGAGCTTTACTGACTAACAGGGCCAGTTTAGCTCATTAGATGTTTTTTTTAACATTTATTTAACGTCGGTCAATTTCCGCTACAGAGGCCTATCACGGACGGCTGTAGACGAGCTACCCCCAACCAGGAATTTTGCCGAACCTCTTCCCTTAAGAAGAGTAGGGATCTTTTACTTGCCTAACAAGGGACCGACGGCTTTACATCCCCTCCGAAGGATGGTATATCACCTACACAACCCTCGCCTATGGTTGCATAGCTTCCACGCATACACTGATATACAAGCCGCTGGAAGATATGTGAGGCGAGAACACGGTCTTCTTTGAAACGGTCGCACATCCAAGTACCAACCGCGCCTAACGTAGCTTTACATCGCATATCGAAGTATGTACATAGTAAAGACGTATCTACGCTCGCCCCCTGCTTTAGATGTTGATAAATTTACAAACAGGAGACAATTAAAAACTGCTTAATTAACGATTATCTCAGGATCCACTATTTGTAGGTTATACTATGACGAATAGAACAACCACCATTACCATTATCAATTTGATTTCGCGCACAGCTAGTTATTTTATATTTTTAATAGTAAAATATTATTTATAACTTAAAAAAAAAGAAAAGACAAGATCTCATGTTCATAAGCACTTTTTAACTCGAACAGTTCAGGAATTCTGGACAAAAATAATTCCTTACAAGCTATACTTTCTTTTGTTGGATAGGAGGAAGCTTCCTCTAATAAAACTCCCAGAACGTCCCATTATGGGGAAGTGGAAAAATATGCTCGCCATTTTAAAGTTATTGTTTATTTTTTATTAACTCGTTTGTAGTTCGTAGAATACTTATAGTGACGGATAGTTATTCAACAACCATAGAAAACTAGGTAGTCGCCGGTGAGAAACCTCACATAATTTGAAAGGCAAAACATTCCTGTGACATCTTACTTGTCAATATAGGCACACGGTAAGCCATTGATACTACATCAACTGACGTATAATTAGAGCTAAACTCGCTTGTCATTGAATAAACATTGAAAATATGCAGTTGTAGAATATAAACTTCTTATTTAGCAAACGCAAACCGCCTCATTAAAATATTCAGCAGGTGAACTTTCACTAACCTTATTATTGAAAATAATAACTGAACAAATTGTAATATAATTTTGTCCTATTGTCTTGTTAAAAATCAAAGCTAATATTTCATAAAAATCTGAATTTCCTTTTAGTACCACAAAACGTAAATTATCCGTTTTCCACCCGAAATCCGAATGTAAATTCAATCTTTAAATAATAACGTATAGTCCGAAACAAATTTACCCGAGGCAATATAAATCTGTCATCCTCCGGGACTCTATCGGCGCCCTCGTCTATGCTTGCGCAGCGCAAGCCATCGTCCAGTTGAATATTGAAGTGAAATCGAAGTAAATACGTTCGTTGTCGATGGCTACCACTGAATTTTGATGTTAATGATATGCCGAAGAGTATCCTCTAATGATAACATTACCATCATTACGTCTTAGGTTTCAAACTGGACGGCCAATTGTGAAAATTTTCGATACATTTTCAGTTCGATTAAAATGTGCATTTATGGCTGCTGCAGTTCCATGTTGAAAAGAATTTCTTTGAGGATGTCTTAAGTTGAAATCTTCCTCAACTTCAAATAATTTAATTATTTCAATTTGAACCTGGCACCTGACATTTGAGTTGAGTACTCTATGAAATGGAGCTCCTGAAGTTCTACCTCTGTACCAAAATTCAAATGTCTATAACTAAAAATAAATTAAATATATGGGTGACTTCATATTAAGTATGTCTACACAAATTTGGGTGCTGTCACTTTGAGCAGAGGGTGGGGGTGTAAGCGCTGGTTGTCGAGGTTGGATTGCCCCTAATTCTTTGTATTTTAACTTATTTCAAAGAGATTTAAAAGACTTTGCTTTTATTCCTAAGTGAAAGTATCTAACAATAATTTTTAGGCTTTAACTTCTAAACCACATTGTTGAAACGAATATTTTAAACTTGTCATATATCAAGGTTATCGCAGTTTTATACATTTGTGAAAATAATTATTCATTATTAACAAATTAACTTGAAATACATTGCTTTATTGAGTAAAAATCAATTTTGTTATAAAAAAATAAGATGTAAAGCAATATTAAGGTAAACGTGATAAAAATCGAAAACAATTGCTAAATTTGAGCGACTACATCTCGGTCAATTTTCATCGAAAAAACTTTTTGTGACCACTTCTTTAAAGGAAATTTCATCAACTTTTTTTCTTACATAGTAATGCCTATACCTATTAAATGTTCCATAAACAAAAAATTTTTTTGTATTTTATGTTTATATAGATCACCAGATTCAGATGTACAAGCTTTTTTGTTTAATCTTGAAAATTGCCTAAATTTGATTTGATTTATAGCAATAATTTGTGGAGATTTTAATATAGACTTTTTTGATAAATCTAAAGTCACTATTGAATTACTAGATCTTGTAAATTCCTACTGTTTAGTATCTGCGTTATAACAAACTACTAGAATACATTATAATAATACAGAATCCGCAGTCGATTATATCTTTACAAACTTTAACTGTAATATAAAGGAAAAAACAATACTTAGAAATGGCCGATCCGATCATTTCGTCCAAAAAATTGTTTTTTCTGGAAATTTTTTGGGTGATAATACATACACTTAGGTTCTTTTCTATGAAAAATTATGATATCTTTAATAACTTTTTAATGACTGAAACCTGGAGTGATGTTTTCAACGCAAAATCGGTCGATGATAAGTTTCAAACTTACATCGGACTTTTAAAACATTATTATGATCAAAGTTTCGAAATTGTTACAAAAAATGTACAAATTTCTAACTCAAACCAGGGTTGGATAACTGCAGGCATAGAAATATCTAGCGTTCATTTAAAAGATTTATATTATTTGCAGCTAAACGGAATAATACCAAAAGACTACTATAAAAAATATAAATTAGTTTATGAGAAAGTATTAAAAAAGACTAAAAAAATGACTTTGACAAAATCATATTAAATTCCGAAAACAAATCAACTACTGTTTGGAAAATTATAAATAATTCTGTGACAACAAAAACAAGGAATGTAGTCAAAATATGTTAATAAATGGTAAAATATCGTCAGACAAGCTTGAAACTGCAAATGCATTTAATACATTTTTCGTAAACCTACCTAGGCAATTGTTTCAAGTATATAATATCCCCAGTAATACAAAATATTATCCACTAGATTTTTCCTATTTTCTTCCCTTCAATGACCCAAATTTTAATTTTATTTTAAATCCGGTGTCAAAATCTGAAATTATCGATGTAATAAATAGTTTAAAAAATTCAGTCAGTTGGTCCTGATTTTTTCTCAATAAAAATTGTAAAGCAATTTGCTCACCTATTGGCTGAACCTCTATGTCACATAGTCAATGAATGTTTCCATCATGGTTGTTTTCCTAACTTATTAAAACTTTCAAAGGTTATTCCATTGCATAAAAAAGGAGACGCTACGCTGCTCTGCAACTATAGACCCATCTCATTGTTGTCTGTTTTTTCAAAAATCTTTGAAAAGCTATTAGCCAATAGAATCCTAAATTTCCTAGAAAATTATAATGTCATCTCGAAAAATCAACACGGATTTTATAAAAATCGATCTTGCAAATAATTTAAATTACGTTTATGAAAATCTGGATCGAGGAAATAAGGTAATTGCTGTCTTCATTGATTTATCAAAGGCATTCGACTGTGTAGATCATGACATTCTACTAAAAAAGATTGAGTGTTATGGTCTGCGGGGTCAGTGCAAGTCTGTTCTCCAATCTCATCTAGCTAACCGAAAACAATTTGTTGAATTTTATAATACCAGGTCAAGTGAATTAATGGTGGACATTGGAGTCCCTCAAGGAAGTATACTAGGGCCATTATTATCTTTAGACAGTGCCTTTTCTACTTTTTATAATGCTTTTGCAGATGACATACTATCATTGTCAGTGCCGAAAGTGAAAAACAAGCTATCGCCAAGCTAAGCGAAAACTTTGCTGCTGCTAATTACTTTAAAAATAATCTTAATAATAATAAGACTTATTCTAAACCAAGAAAAAACATACTCGCTTCAGTTCCATCCTATTGCTTCGAATTATATATCTAGTCCTTTACTTAAGCTAAATGGAAAGAGCTTTCAACAAATAACGGAATTTAAATTATTAGGAATTTTCATTGATCTATCCCTCGATTGGAAATTTCATGTAAATTCCAGCTTTTACGTGATAAATTTTTTTTATTATTCTAATTTTTAGTCTCGTTTGCGATACGGTATTATCTTTTGGGGGAACTCATCAATGTCAAATCGTGTATTTATGTTACAAAAAAGGGCCATACGCTGTATGTTTGGACTCAAATACCGAGAGTCGTTCAAGTCCATATTTATTTAGAATAATATATTAACCTTACCATCACTGTATATTCTTGAAATAATAACTTTTGTTAAAAAGAATCTTGCTCATTTCAATTTACAAAATGCTTTCCATAATTACCCTACGCGTCATGGTTTAGATTTGCAATACAATATACATCGAATGGAATTATATGAAGCCAATCCCTATTACATGGGTATCACTTTGTATAATAAACTAGATAATAGTATAAAAACCATACCCAGTATCAAGAAGTTCACATCTGCTGTTAAACAAATGCTACTAAAGAAAGCTTACTACTCTGTTAATGAATTTCTTGTGTCTTAAATTAATGTATCTTGTAATAATTAACCTATTTTTTTTTCTCATTTTTTTAAAATTTCTATGTTTGTAGTTCTATGTATTTTCTATCTATGTACATACATGCATGAATGCATGTACGGATTCATTCATGGGTGTATGTATGTATATTTCTACTGTTTCTTACTTATATCTGTTAATATTTTTTGTATATGACTTGTCCTATATCATTTGTATAATCTCTTGGACCAATAAAGGATTATTATTATTATTATTATTATTATTATACCTATCTCTGCTGTAAAAAAAGTTATAGGCAAAATGTAAAGAGAACAAAAAATTGTATTTTTTGCTTTTTTTAATTGTTTTTTTGGATACTTTCGCACAAAAAATCGTTGTTTATGTTTATATATTATTATTATTATTAGCCGTTACTCGAGTCCGAGTATAAAAATGTTACAGTCGATAAATTGTGTACAATAAAAAACAAGTAAAAGGTGTAGTCTATTGTAATTCCCATTCATCTACGGTGCACACGACTATGGCTATAGAGGCCAATTCGGGAGAGCACATGTCGACCGCAGTCAGGACAAACATAGACCTGGTTAGGTCTTGGATTCGGCCTTCTTGCAGCAACATTTCCTTGATAGCTGGCCACAACCCCTCGCCATTCGGTTCTGTCCGCTGCAAG
Organism: Leptura quadrifasciata; assembly: GCA_963675555.1. NCBI lineage: Eukaryota > Metazoa > Arthropoda > Insecta > Coleoptera > Cerambycidae > Leptura > Leptura quadrifasciata. The sequence goes on along the minus strand of OY776679.1, from coordinate 83,441,085 downwards.
TTGTTCCCATTGCTCGTCTGCAATACCGCAGGATTTTAGATTTTCATGGAGAGCGTCCTTGAACCTCTTTCGTTGACCGCCACGCCTTCTTCTACCGCTTAGCAATTCACCATAAAGTGTACATTTAGGAAGGCGGTTATCATGCATACGATGAACGTGACCTGCCCATCTTAGGCGTGCTCTTGAAATAAGCACCTCAATTGGAAGGCTGTTTGCTCTCCTGAGTACTTCCACGTTTGATATGTGATGGAACCAACGGATTTTCATCATACTTCTGAGGTGTCTTTGCTGAAAACGTTCCAATTCCTTCACATGACGACGGTAAGTGACCCAGCTTTCACATCCATATAGCAGTGTTGGAATGACAACTGCTCTGTAGACAGCCATTTTCGTTGATAAAGCAAGGTCGTGGTTGTCAAATACTCTCTCTCTAAGTCCCCAGAGTGCTCTAGATGCAGCGTTAATTCTATTGCGAATCTCGCTGTCCATGTTTGCTTTGTCATTAACAACGTTGCCTAAGTAATTGAACTGATCCACCACTTCAAGAGAATTTCCGTTAAGTGTAATGTCTATTTGGTTCACTTGATGAGGAGTTGACATAATCTTAGTCTTTCCAATGTTGATTTTAAGTCCCAAGGAATCATAGCTCTGGGCATACACATCTAAAAGTTCTTGAAGCTCTTCCGGCGTAGAGGCTAAAAGTGCACAGTCATCCGCATACTGGAGATCACAAATGAATCGTGTGCGTGTCTTCGTGAAAGCTCTAAAGCGCCCTATGTTAAAGAGACCGCCATCAAAACGGTATCTGAGACCTATTCCTCTGACTGTCAGTTTGTTGTCAACAATAATTGTTAGAGCAGTGGTAAACAAATTAAAGAGTAAGGGTGCCAGGACACATCCCTGCCTAACTCCAGTGAGGGTTTGGAAAGGTTCGGTTGCCTCATTATTATACATAACCTGGGCGTTGTTGTTTGTATGTAGACTGCGACATACTTCCACAAATTTTCTAGGGATACCTAAGCGGAACATAATTTTCCAGAGCACTTCCCTGTCCACCGAGTCAAACGCCTTGGTTAAATCAATGAAGGCCATGTGAATTTCTCCTTGATGTTCGAGTGCTTTTTCTTGAAGCTGTTTAAGTGTGAAGATTAAATCCGATGTGCCTCGGTTTGGTCTAAAGCCACTCTGTGTTTCAGGAAGTAACTTTTCCATAACAGGTGTTAGCCTATTTGCCATCGCTTTAGTGAGTATCTTCCCTCCAACAGCCAGGAGAGCTATACCCCTATAATTTCCACAGTCCGCAGCGCTCCCTTTGTTTTTGAAGAGGTTGATTAAAAGTGTATCACGAAACTCCTGCGGAGCTTGACCACTTTCCCACACGATATCAAACAGTTTTTTGAGGTAGGGTATGAGCTCTGACGACACAGCTTTAAAGATCTCAGCTGGGAGTGAGTCGGCGCCGGGAGATTTGTTATTTTTTAGCTGCCCAATGGCGGTTAAGATCTCTTCCGTTGTTAGTGGTTTATCTAAGTCTTCGAAGGTGTCATATTGAGGGATAAGATTTATAATATCGTGATCGGCTTGACTTTGCTGGTTAAGAATGTTAGAGTAGTGTTCTTTCCATCGGGCTCTTATTTCCTGGTCTTCTTTGAGGAGATTTCCATTTAAATCTTTAATAGGGCACATATTTTTCCGACTGGGGCCGTACACTGCTTTTACTCCTTGAAAGAAATTCCTGTAGTCGTGTGAATCGGCGTACCTTTGAATTTCTCTGGCCTTGCTTGCCCACCACTCGTTCTTTATTCTTCTGATTTCGCGTTGCGTTTCATTCTTAGATTGGGTAAAAGCTTCTGCTTTTGATGAGTCGTTGGGGTGGTTGATAGCGTTTTGGAAGGCAATATGTTTGCGGTCAAGAAGTTCTTGTATAAAAGCTTCATTATCATTGAACCAGTCCTCCTGTTTTTTACTTGCTGCAGTGCCAAGAATTTCCCCACTCGCGCTTTTTAAACTGTCTTTAATTTGTGACCAGGTAGTAGCGACATCTACAGAATTGGTTTCTTCTAATGCACTCAAATTCTCTTGAACTTTTTGCTTTAGCTGTTCGACGGTTTGTTGGTCACGCAATTTACTAATACAGAGACGGGGTCTACGTTTTACTTGAGTTCTTCGGTGTTTGGGTCTCATAACAATTTTCATTTTAGAGACAACAGGACGATGATCGGTCCAACATTCGCTATCAATGCGCGCCTTTGTAATTTGGACGTCCTTGAGATGCTTCCTACGTACGATAACATAGTCCAGTAGATGCCAGTGACCTGATCTGGGGTGACGCCAGGTGCCTTTAAATTTATCCTTTTGTCGGAAAATGGTGTTTGTTATAACTAGATCATGTTCGGCGCATTTAGTTAGGAGTAGTTGACCGTTAGCGTTCATGTTGCCCAAACCGTTCTTGCCTATGATGCCTGGCCAGGTGTCTGCATCTCTCCCTACTCTAGCGTTAAAATCACCAAGAATAACGAGTCGTTCCGTTTTAGGTATTCTACAGAGGGTTTCTTCCAGCTGTTGATAGAAGCTTTCCTTGGTTTCGTGACTTGCATCCAGAGTGGGAGCGTAGGCGCTTATTAGATTTACTGCGTTGCCATCTGATAGCTCATAGCGTAGCAGCATTAGACGCTCGGATAGGCCTTGTGGTACTTGTGTTAAGTTGGATACAAGTTGATTCCGAACGGCAAATCCTACTCCATGTTGTCTTCTTGAATTGGCGGGAAGACCTTTCCAATAGAAGGTGTAGTACTTTTCTGTGAGAGAGCCTTCCTCCAAAAATCGAGTTTCGCTGAGAGCTGCAACGTCAACATTGAGTCGGTGAAGTTCTCTATCTATTAGAGCAGTTCTTCTTTCAGGCCGATCGGTGCGAGTGCTGTCGTTCAAAGTACGAACATTCCAAGCGCCGTAGATGAAAGAATTAGTTTTGTTGGATTTAACTTGTCGGTGTTTTTTCGACATTCGATGAGGTGTCCCTGTGGGCACCCTCCCCCGGAGATCCGATCGGGAGGGTATTTTACCTCCGGATGATTTTGTCCCACTTGAACGCTCCATCATTTTTTTAAAGCCTTAATCGACTGAAAACGAAGCTGCATTTGAAGTTTTAGCTGGAGCAGGTATGCAACTGACCAGCTCGGTTGCGGAAGGCGAGTGGTGTGGTCCCATGGCACAGAAGGAGACTGCGACGATGGGGTAACCAAACGATTCCAAAAGCAACCTTTGTGTGCGGTGGGTTATTTTTACCGCACTCTTAGTGAGAAGGTGGATGTGCTCACGGTAAAAGGTAAGGGTTATTCCGCCCTTACTCGGTCGTTAGAGCCTCGTTAGTGAAAACAGGGTGCACCAAGTTCAAATTGAACTCATCGCGAAGGTGAGGTTAACAATTGAGTAGGAGAGGCTATAACTTGCGCTTCGATGGAAAATTTTATTTTCTACAAAAAGTTTCCTCATCTTAAATGACCAAATGAACGACTTATGCAATAAAAAAACCTTTGACCGTCTTAGTTCCTTATTTCCCTGTTTTTCATGACAATCAATAGCCTATAAGTTATATATCTGTGATTCTATTAAGATTTCTACTAGTTTTATAAGATTTAACATTTGTTCAACACCTTTGCCATTGCCATTATACCAGGTAGACTCCCCACGAATCCCTAGAAGAACGGAAACAAAGGACCAGCACGTTCTCAACCGGATACCCCTATGTGAAAACGGTAGTGCTGTTTACAGTTGGAATATTAATTTACTGGGTTATGTGATTCATTGCATTGAGAATGCACAGCCAGTTGTTTTTAAGGTATAAGAAAATGTGAACTAGTCAAACTGAAAGCTAATTTGGCCCGTTTATTTATTGGAACACGAGTTGTGCGTTCATTCACAAATATTATTCTAATTGACATCTCGAGTCTACGATATCTGTATTTTAGAATGGATGTATTTAAATTTAGATCTAGCGCCCAGCGGTGTTTGAACTTACCGGATATTGACTGTATTGATTATTATTCAATTGATAAAATGAACATATTCATGAGTTGTTTGTTTTAACAATTTTAATAGTAATTAAGTTTTTATTTTGACGTTTCATTTTTTATCATTAAATTATGCATTGTGTATATATTGTTTATGGCGCATGCATTATGCATATTATTGATCGATGTGTGAACATATTTGATTTGAAAGATAATATGTATTAGGTGACACATATATTAATTAATTGTTACCTAGTTATAATTTAATATTAAATGGTTTGGGTGAATGCGTTTTAAAAAATGTTGAGAATTTTCGACAGGCGCATGGACCTCTAAAATGTTTTCTTAAAAGTGGAAGGTTGTAGTTATTAATTGATATGATATTTGTTTGTATTTCCTAAGTACGTTAAGAAAATTCATTAGGTGAATATATTGGGTGTCAACTAAATCATTAGACAAGCCAGAGTTTCCAAAGTTTTCAAGATAGAACTAATCTTGGCAGGGGTAATATAATATTAATAATGTTTATTAAAGCCAACAGACATAACAATGTCCATAAAACTAGGATACAACATAAAGATACATAATAATAATATACTACACAATATGAACTTTAAATAAAGAAGCAATGCAAAAATATAAAAATACCTACACTATAGACAATCAATCAATAATATAAAAGTAAATCGAGATCAGCCAAGACAATTCAATATAAGATTAACATATATCATCCACATGTTAATATACAGGCTGTCCATTTTATCAGGGCACTTGAGAATAACTCACTTAATATCGGTCGTACAAGAAGAATTTTTTACGAAAATTGTGCTGATTTATGTAACCTACAAAATAGTTTAAAGACATTCGAAATCCATGGCCTACTTTAAGAGTTATGGTGGAAAATATCGAAAATGCGGAAAAGGTCTAGGCCAAATATCTCCGTTATTTGAAGAGATACGAGAAAAATTCTAAGGCAAAAATTTTTTTGCAAAACAGAATGTTTCAACGAGGTTTTATCTAATTTTTTTCAAAACCGCTGTATTTTGAGATTTACTCTTCAAGCTGTTACGAAAATTATTTTGAAACGGGCGGGAAATGGCGCCATTAAATAGAGTATTTTCCTCCCCTTTCAACGATATATCACATGTCATATTTATTCATTGGTACTAAGTTAGTAATTATAAAAACCTTTTTTTAAAATCAATAATTTTTTTTAACAAGCATTATAAAACGATAAAATAATTCAATAAGTTGTTCAAATCTTTGCTATAATAAAACATTAACACAATTAAGAAGAATAAAGTAAATTCAGGTAACAAAAACAAAATAATAATCAAGAAAGCAACATGGGGAAATTATGGAAAGAGTATTCGCAGTTACGCCAATGTATAGAGGTCCTCCATAAAAGCGTCACTCCTTGCTCAGAAAGTTAAAATGTCTTTACCAATTAATTTAAGTATAATATCCATTTGTTTATATTTCATTTCATGAATAGTTGGCTATGAACAAACTTGACAAATTAATTTTATGACAACTCTCACTCAATCAATCACACTCGTTTAAGAATTTAGAATTTTCAAAAATGATTTTCACTCACATTGATCGTTATAATAGGTTTGTTACATATTGCCAATGCAATTGTAACTCTGGATTAGCTCAAGTAGAATGTAGAAACAAATTTCCACAAGCACTACAGCCGAATAAAACTCTGTTCAGAAAATTAACTACGAAACTGAAAAATAATGGTTCATTTTTAAAGAAGAAGACAAGGTTGAACAGTGTTACTACGAATGTAAGTAAGGTAAACCGAGTTATTAATTATGTAAGAAATAAAAATATAGAAAATTTGGAAACATTGAACAATTGCTTGTCATATAAATAAAGCAAGTGCTAGAAAAATCTTAAAGAAAAATGGTTATCGGTGTTATTATAAAGCCAAAAAGTTCACAATTTACAAGCGGGGGACAAACCAACGAGGACAACTTTTTGTAGGTGGCTGTTGGAAAAGAAGCGTGCCGATCCATTAATATGCAGTAAAATACTTTGGTCCGATGAGGCAAATTTTTCCAATAATGAATTTTATAATCGCCATATTCATTACAAATGGACTTCTGAAAATACACACCGGCATAGACCGACTAGGTTTCAAAATCGTTTTTAAATAAATGTGTGGATGGGTATTTTAGGCACCAATTTAATAGGTCCTTATTTTTATGACAGTCACCTCAGTGGTCAAAGGTACCTAAACTTTTTGAGGAATGAATTTAATGAATTCTTACATGACCTACCTTTAGAGAATCGACACAACTTTCAATATTTTCAACAAAATGGAGCTTTTCCCCACAATTCCCAGATTCGCCTAGATTATTAGACGAAATTTTGGGTCAACATTGGATAGGTACCAATGGATTTATTCGATGGCCCCCTCGTTCTCCAGATATAACCTCAATGGATTTTTTTCTATGAGGGTATATTAAAGATAAGGTGTTTTCGATGACACCGCAAAATGTAGAGGACCTAAAAGCTCGAATTCAACATGCATGTGTTACAGTTACCCCCGAAATGCTGAGTAACGTTTTAAATGCAGTGTCTCGCCCCGTTCGATTGTGCATAAGAAATCGCGATGGATACTTTGAACACTTGATATATCTTAAAAATTATTTTGTGGATTAGATAAATATTAATGTTCTGTGTGCTATATTCTTTTTATTATTAATTTGTTTTTGTTTCCTGAATTTAATTTATTCTTGTTAATTGTGTTAATGTTTTATTATAGCAAGGATTTGAACAACTTATTGAATTATTTTCTCCACGGTAGATATAAAGCTTGTTAAAAAAAATTTATTGGTTTAAAAAAATAGTTTTTATAATTACTAACGTAGTGCCAATGAATAAATATGGCATGTGATATATCGTTGAAAAGGGAGGAAAATACTCTATTTAATGGCGCTATTTCCCGCCCGTTTCAAAATAATTTTTTTAACAGCCTAAAGAGTAAATCTCAAAAAAATTAGATAAAACCTCGTTGAAACACTCTATTTTGCAAAAAATTTTCGCCTTAAAATTTTTCTCGTATCTCTTCAAATGACGGAGATATTTGGCCTAGACGTTTTCTGCATTTTCGATATTTTCCGCCATAACTCTTAAAGTAGGCCATGGATTTCGAATGTCTTTAAACTATTTTGTAGGTTATATAAATCGGCACAATTTTCGTAAAAATAATTTTTATTGTACGACTGATATTAAGTGAGATATCCTCGAGGGCCTGATAAAATAGACAGCCTGTATGATTTGACGACCTAATAGCGATATTCATTAAATGTATTTAAAAAATAAATTGGTGATCACCGCTTCCCTAATAGTATGCAAACCTGTTATGCTGCTAACCTGCTAACACCTGTTATGGAAAAGTTTTTTTTTTTTATACATTTATTTAACGTCGACCTATTTCCGCTACTGAGGCCTAACACCGACGCCTGTAGACGAGCTACCCCCAACCAGGAATTTTGCCGAACCTCTTCCCTTAAGAAGAGTAGGGATCTTTTACTTGCCTAACATTTAATAGACAAGGGACCGACGGCTTTACATCCCCTCCGAAGGATGGTATATCTCCTATACAACCCTCGCCTAAGGTTGTATAGCTTCCGCGCATACACTGATATACAAGCCGCTGGAAGATGGGTGAGGCGAGGACGTGGTCTTCGTTGGAACGGTCACCAATCCAACTACTAACCACGCCTAACGTTGCTTTACATCGCATATCGAAGTATGTACATAGTAAAGACGCACCCACGCTCGCCCCTATGGAAAAGTTACTTCCTGAAACACAGAGTGGCTTTAGACCAAACCGAGGCACATCGGATTTAATCTTCACACTTAAACAGCTTCAAGAAAAAGCACTCGAACATCAAGGAGAAATTCACATGGCCTTCATTGATTTAACCAAGGCGTTTGACTCGGTGGACAGGGAAGTGCTCTGGAAAATTATGTCCCGCTTAGGTATCCCTAGAAAATTTGTGGAAGTATGTCGCAGTCTACATACAAACAACAACGCCCAGGTTATGTATAATAATGAGGCAACCGAACCTTTCCAAACCCTCACTGGAGTTAGGCAGGGATGTGTCCTGGCACCCCTACTCTTTAATTTGTTTACCACTGCTCTAACAATTATTGTTGACAACAAACTGACAGTCAGAGGAGTAGGTCTCAGATACCGTTTTGATGGCGGTCTCTTTAACATAGGGCGCTTTAGAGCTTTCACGAAGACACGCACACGATTCATTTGTGATCTCCAGTATGCGGATGACTGTGCACTTTTAGCCTCTACGCCGGAAGAGCTTCAAGAACTTTTAGATGTGTATGCCCAGAGCTATGATTCCTTGGGACTTAAAATTAACATTGGAAAGACTAAGATTATGTCAACTCCTCATCAAGTGAACCAAATAGACATTACACTTAACGGAAATTCTCTTGAAGTGGTGGATCAGTTCAATTACTTAGGCAACGTTGTTAATGACAAAGCAAACATGGACAGCGAGATTCGCAATAGAATTAACGCTGCATCTAGAGCACTCTGGGGACTTAGAGAGAGAGTATTTGACAACCACGACCTTGCTTTGTCAACAAAAATGGCTGTCTACAGAGCAGATGTCATTCCAACACTGCTATATGGATGTGAAAGCTGGGTCACTTACCGTCGTCATGTGAAAGAATTAGAACGTTTTCAGCAAAGACACCTCAGAAGTATGATGAAAATCCGTTGGTTCCATCACATATCAAACGTGGAAGTACTCAGGAGAGCAAATAGCTTTCCAATTGAGGTGCTTATTTCAAGAGCACGCCTAAGATGGGCAGGTCACGTTCATCGTATGCATGATAACCGCCTTCCTAAATGTACACTTTATGGTGAATTGCTAAGCGGTAGAAGAAGGCGTGGCGGTCAACGAAAGAGGTTCAAAGACGTTCTCCATGAAAATCTAAAATCCTGCAGTATTCCAGACGAGCAATGGGAACAACTTGCAGCGGACAGAACCGAATGGCGAGGGGTTGTGGCCAGCTATCAAGGAAATGTTGCTGCAAGAAGGCCGAATCCAAGACCTAACCAGGTCTATGTTTGTCCTGACTGCGGTCGACATGTGCTCTCCCGAATTGGCCTCTATAGCCATAGTCGTGTGCACCGTAGATGAATGGGAATTACAATAGACTACACCGTTTACTTGTTTTTTATTGTACACAATTTATCGACTGTAACATTTTTATACTCGGACTCGAGTAACGGCTAATAATAAATAGTATGCAAATACACATTTAAGCCATCACAAAAGATATCCGCCGAGTATTGCACTTCATTATATATTTTGCTCATGGTAAACAATGGGGAATTTTTGTGTTGGTTTGTGCAAGGAATATTGAATTGAAGGTATTCCCGTATTCGAGGATGCTGAGTACGATGTTGCTGGTAGAATTTCTCTTTGGAGTTGCACAACCCCTCAAACGGCCAAAAATCACCCTCAAGAGGGGTTAAACGTAAACCCTTATCACATTTTTCCCCCTTTCGGGGATGTTTATTAACCGTTAGCGGAGTTGGAGAGGATAAAAAAACATCCGCCACCACCGTGCTCAGCACCCTCAAAAACGGGAGTTACATGCATTTTCAGTGATATAAATAGAAATTTTTTTACCCCATTCGGGGATGTTTATTAACCGAGAGGTCATATCGGCTTATGCACAGACAGTATTGGTGTGAAGACGACAAAATTATTGTTTAAAGATTTAATAATGATTTCAAATGAAAGTGACACTGATTCCGATTCAGTAGTAATTAAATATTGGTTGGCAGCAAGCAGCTCAAAGCGCCAAACCAGTAGTCATAATTTTCTTCCACTCTCTGCTCAATGCATATCTACTATGATGCTACTTATGTTTTTTGTCCCATATTGCTGGACTACAACACTGTTGAATTCCGTTCAAAACTGTGTAGCCACGTGTTAAGAACCTTATTACTACCGTGTCCCCAAAAATAAGTTAAAGTGGAGAACCAATCGTATTTCGGGATTCTACGATGCTTTTCTTTCACCAAAGATGAAAAGACAAATATTTTGTATTGTTGTGGATATCGCTGTGAATCATCGAGGGCGCAATGGTTCTCACATCTTTGCTATGTATACACTCATTAAATTCTTACGTTTGTATTACATAGATTGTAATCCAATCATCTCACATCGCTCATCGAGGTATCTTCGGCATGTAATAACCCTATAAATAATGTCGCTCATTTTAGTAACGTGACTCTGAAATCTCATCTAGCATTCTATTGAAAACTGACGATTTTTAACGTCATTTTGAATACTATCTGTTATTATGGAACTTTTAGCCCCTCTCCCGAGATCCTCCTGCAAAACCCTTGTGACTAATGAAATTGTATATTGTTTGTGCAACTACCAAATCTATTTCGGTAACTCGTAGTAGTATTTTTGATATATGTTGTAGGGATCTGATGAAACTTTTTATTTTTATGTTTTTTAATATGCCGAATATTTATATTTTCTTTCATAAGAAAAGATGCCTTTAAAATAGAAAGTCTTACTTGTAGTAGATCATGCCAAATTTCATTTGTCTTAGAAGAAAATACTCAAGTCTTTAGTGTAGGTACACTTGGAAGTTGTCCATTTGATAAGTGTGGCTTAATATTTCGCTTGATGCAAGAACTGCAGAATTTATGTTTATGCCTACAAATTATGAGAGTAAAACGTTCATCTACATAGTTTTATGCCTACTTAGAAATTTGACGGGTTGCCAATCGTGGACTTGTGCCTCGATTATTTGTTATATTTAAAACAGGTGGCTCGCATCTTTTAAACTGGGCAGAAGTTATTTGTTTAACTTGTTTCGTAGGTATATACCATGACTAATTGATGAGTAGGTTCTTGAAATTTCGGTCTGTTTAAATAGTAATAAAATATATTTTATTTTCTTACGTAGGTTTCAGTTTATTATTATTAAATTTATTAATCACTAGGTAATTTTACATGATGTATATGTTTGAGTATATTATGTTTAGGTGTACCTCCAGTAAAATCCAAACTTTCAACTTATATGAAAATGTAACTTTAGGCTAAATATCCCACATCAAAAATTTGATGGTGTTGTGTGGTGTTGGGTGGGATATTCTATACCACTAGATTACCTAGGTCAATGAAGAGTAAGATTACCATCATAGGTTTCTATTGAAGGTAAATTTAATGCGGTTGGATACAATATATAAGTTCCCGGAATTTTTTGCATCGTCTTACCTAAAAAGTTAATGTGGTGGGGCCTTCCATGTCCGCCACGGCCACCTGATCTGTTTCCGATCGAGCTTATCTGGGATATGATGAGTAAAAAAGTGGGATATTTCCCACATCCTCGGATAATTTGAGCTACCCTATTCAGTCGAATATGAATAAATCAGTGGACAATCCATCGGTCTGAGGGACTATGCTACAAGGGTTTCCCCCTTAACGTGAGTGATACTGGAAGGGTAGATAACTATAATCCGGGCACAGTGTTGTAGCATAGTCGTGGCACGGTTAACCCGGAATTCTGGTGTAGTGCTCACGACAAAAGAAAAGTACTTTAGCTCAGTAATCTCTGGAGGTATTTGTACCCTATACTTACGGAAATTAGTAGCTGTTGTCTCTTTTTCTGGCGTGACAATAAAATAAAAGTACCTGACTCTCAGTACAAACACTTTATTGCTGCGACAACTGACATGGGACAGACTATAAGTTTCAATTTAACTGTACGTGACAAACAAGATATAATTTGTAAGTTATGTTTATAAATTATAGATTACCATTTGGTAGCTACCGCTGGGGTGCAGAAATAATGATTAAATTAAATTAAGTTCGTTAAAAAAATATGAGTAGCATGTAAAAATGCTGCGAGTAAAATATGATATCAAGTGGGTTTACATGAAGTTTTACATACAGTAATTATCAATTGGAATCCTCAGCGACGAGCCCCCAAAGATAGGACAGGGTTTTCAACGATTCCGTAGGCCCCCTGTAACGTGGTCTGTCCCAGGTGATGGCCTTTTAGTGGTCCTAAATGGCGGCGAATGCGCTCTTCGAATCGTACCCAGAAGAATATAAAGAAATAAACCAAAAGTGATATTCAAAAGAAACAATGTACAGCAGCGTACCCAGAATCGAGGTGTTAAAAGCGTGCCGGGAGCGGCCTAAAATAACAAGAATCAGATGTCAAGAGGTGAACAGGATGGAGAAAGCATATTTACCGTTTTGTCACCTAAAATCCTACTAAATAGTGACAATTTTCCCTCAAGATTAGTTCCACAAAATAACTCAATATCCAAAATAAGGGAAAACATCTGATGATCGCCTAAATTCACAAATCCCACGAGGATGGCTATAGATGAATATGGCAATCACAACAAATCGGCCGCATGCTTTTCAAGACGAATGTCGAATGGATAATGACCGAGACGGAAGTTATTTCAGAGTTCCTTACGTTTAAAGATTTAGCTTGCTATTTTACACGCATTATGAGGTACAGTGGGTTGATATGTTAAATTTTTTTGAGGGCATGCGTCGCACCTTCGAAGACAGATATGGGGGCTTCCACTCTCAGGGATAAATTCTTTCAGCTCTAGACACGTAGACAGACAAATTACAAAATGTTACACTTACTATCCATTATTATTACTTGCTATCCTTCATACGATGCTGCTTCGGACCGTACACTTTACATGAATTTAAAATGGCACTATCGCCTCATGGATTTCTCGAATTTCTGTGGATCTATTCCCATACCACACAGTGAGTAAACGGAAATCATGAAACGTAGTTTCCAATTACCATCCAAAGAATAGTTGCCAGTGAGCAATCGAGGGCACAAAAAAATAAGAATGCAATGAGTTGCGAGAGACTCCTAAGTCGATTACTTATCCACTGATCTTGTGTAAACTAGACCTGTAAGCCATCTAATTGCCGTGAAAAACTTCTGCAAAATTCGAGGTTTTAAACACTAAAAGTTTTGATGTCGTTGGCAAATTTCTGAAAGTAACTTAGAGACTTAATCGTTCAAAATCGGATCAACATATCCTTCGACACAATAGATCCTTTGTATAGGTCCGCCATACAACGCATGTTTGAGTTTGAATATCAGTTCAGTTTTTGTTGCAGTTTCTATGTAAAGTTCTCCGGGCGTAAGATATACGTCCAGCAAATTTTGTAGGTACTTAAAAAAAAACACATACGTCTTCCGACTCTGCAAAGAGTGAGTTTCGTTCACTTAGATATAAAACATCATCGGGAAACGGGAAGAAGAGTAGTTTTCCGTGTAGTTCCAAAAAATTCCACTTCAACAACTTCGATAACTTTCGCTATAGTTTCTTTTAATTGCCCGAGATGCATCTTTAGGTCCCGTGACAGAATTTTAACATAATTCGATTCCAACGGCGTTACCCAACAACCCAACCCTCAAAATTCGTAATACTCCCGAAAACAATATCAGGCGTTTTTCTCGGTTCTTTATCTTGGGCAATTTTGGATGCCTCAGGTGAGTTCAATAACAAACCCACACATTACTGAATTACTTTTTAACCCATGTCCCACAATATTAAAATTTTCAATCACTTCAAAGTTATATTGAAACTATTGAGTGATAACTTTGTTGAAAATTTCTCTAAATTTCTCAACGAGATCATCACTGCGATTTTTTATTAAAATGTTTATTATTTACATATTTGATATAAGCACAGAAACATTGAGTACTCAACACGTTTCTAATTTACATTTGGCGAAATCATAAAAAAATTATTACCATATGACTGAATTGAATTAATTCAAGACTGAGTAATATCATTCACAAACAAGTTTCCGTAAATGTTTCGTCGTGCTCACTCACTGTTAAAAATTGTAAGCCGGAATGAGTAAAGTTATAAGAATAATTTGCCTAGGCGCCAAGTCCCATTTATGATCTGCGGAGATCCATGTTATTTTTACCTTCACGCACGATTCTCGTCATACAGTGACCTTAATTTTTCCGTTTGCTAATCGTAATTTTATTAATTCATTTTTAAAGATTATTAAATCTTTTAACATCATAAGTAACACGGATGCGCGCTATCTGTTTGAAAGAATCTGCCGAAGTTTTGCCTACCTAGTCTAAAATATATACCGGGTGACACTCTGTAACTTTGTTATTTGAAAAGTTAAAATTTTTAATTTTGAAAGATTTGTGTATTACATAATTATCCTTGTTTTGAGCTAATCAAACATTTTTGTTGATTTAAATGGTACCCTGTATATTTCTATAACTAGAATGTTCTTATTTAAAAATATCTCTAAACAACCCACAATATTAAACATAATATTTTTAGTCGCAAACTCCTCTATAAATCCTTATTTTACTATAAGGAAATAACCAGACTGCAACCAAAGTTACAAATCTGGCGCGTTAAGTGTAATAATTGCATATTACCATCAAAACGCTAATGCTTCGATTGCAACAAACACCAGCCGAAAGACTGATCCTACTTAAAGGAGCTCCCTTGCCAGTCGTCACACACCACTTGCAGACTGCAGTTTCGAGCTGTTGGCTCTCGTCAGTGCAAGGTAGGTATGCGACGACCGACATGAGAATCCTTTGACTATAGTACATCCCGGTATTTTTACAATAGCGACATGTAAAACAGCCAGCAGGCGCTATCTAGCGGTTCAGTGTCTGTTGCAATCGAAAAATAAATAGCCTGACTTGGCTTAGCATAGTTCAAATGTCGCATACCTACCTTGCACTGACGAGAGCCAACAGCTCGAAACTGCAGTCTGCAAGTGGTGTGTGACGACTGGCAAGGGAGCTCCTTTAAGTAGGATCAGTCTTTCGGCTGGTGTTTGTTGCAATCGAAGCATTAGCGTTTTGATGGTAATATGCAATTATTACACTTAACGCGCCAGATTTGTAACTTTGGTTGCAGTCTGGTTATTTCCTTATAGTAAAATAAGGATTTATAAAGGAGTTTGCGACTAAAAATATTATGTTTAATATTCCGCCCTCTAAAAGCACATTTGAACAACCCACAATATGATAAAAACCAAGATAGGACAATTTTCCGATAAATGTGGCGTCAGAATATTTCTAATAAGTAACTAAACTCATAACATATTGAGAGAAAAAAATCATAGACTAAATTTTGCTATTGGATGTATATTGGTGTTTTTTTTTTTGTTAAATTGGCAATGATATTATATCTGATATTAATGACAGATGACTTTTCACGTAATTAGTCCTGAAGAAGACAATAAAGAGTGTCGAAACGTCCTAAAGAAAAAATATAATTAATATTATAATATAACCTTGGCTTAGTGCCGAAATTATCAGAGATATAAGAATTAAGGAAATACACTTGATACAAGCGAACTGAAGATGATATTGCTTATAATGAATTTATGAGGCTCCGGTCCAAAATTAAGCTAGACATTAAAACTGCTTTCAGAAACTATATACTTCTGGCTGAAAGTAATATTACCAGCGATGCAAACAAATTTTAGGCTTATATTAATAACAAAAAAGGTGGGACTAACATCAGCAAAAATATATTTTACGAGAGGGAGTATTTGAATGACCCAAATGATATTGTAAATGCCTATACCGACTTCATTGAACAATCATTTTCAACTTTAGAGCTAGAAAACAACGCGTCAGATGATTTTTGTGACAATAATATGAACAGCATTACTATAGTTTCATTTTCAGCAAACGAAGTGTTATTAGCACTAAAAAAAAGCCTCGAAAAAAGTCTAATTTCACCATGGGTCTTGATGGAATCCCCACATTTCTGTTGAGAGACTGTGCTGCTATTTTTGCTCGCCCACTCTCGGTGTTATTAAATTTATCTATTAAATGCTGCTGTTTTCCCTCGTGTTTTCCTGATATTTGGAAATACTCCCAGGTTTGTCAAGTGTACAGAAAGGAAAATAAAAACGATATAATAAACTTCCGCCCAATAACTATAATCTGTAACTTTGGCAAAGCGTTTGAAATCTTACTACACCACTCTATTTGCCCTCATGCAAAAAATATAATTTCCAGTCTGCAACACAGATTTATGAAAGGTCTCTCTACAACTACCAATCTATGTGCTACACAATTCATATCTGATGCAAACGGACGTAATATACTTTGACTTCATGAAATCTTTTGATAAGCTTAATCATAATATTGTATTGATTGCAAAACTTTTTAACTTTAGTATTTCGGACCGGCTCATACCTTCTTCAGATCTTATCTAACTGATAGACTTCAATGTGTCGCGTATAATGGGTTTATGTCCTATGATTATGGCTCATCCTCAGGTGCTCTCCAGGGCTCTGTTCATAGGCCACTGCTTTTCAATATATTTATAAACGACATAGGCAACACTTTAGATGTGCACTTCATAATGTATGCAGATGACATAAAACTTCTACACAGAATCTATGGCTTAAACGACTGCGTTATAACACAAAATAATATCTCTAATCTGAATTCCTGGTGCGTTAAAAGCAATCTATCGTTAAACGTGCAAAAGTGCAATGTAACTTCGTTTTCAGCTAGAGTATACATACCTACGAGTACACGCTGAACGACGAGAAACTAACGCGATCGTTCACGTTTAAAGACATTGGTGTAACTTTCGACAAGAAACTTTTGTCAATAATATCGACACGCCTGTACGTGACGTAAACAAATCTTTAGGTTTTATCATACGTAATGGCCGTGATTTCTCTAATGCTTCAACCCTAAAATTATTATATTTATCATTTATGAGATCTAAGCTAGAGTATGCGTATCTTGTTTGGCAACCCTGCTGTAATACTCATGTTACGAAATTAGAAAACATGCAGGGACACTTTCTAAGATATCCCTATTTTAAATCTCTAAATACATATCTGCCTATTGGTTTTCCTCGATCAAACCTGCTTGACACGTTTTCTATGTGCAGCTTAAGTGATAGCCGTAATAAGTTCGCTATCAACTTTTTAAAGGAAGTCATTCACCATGAAATTGATTGCAGCGAGATATTTCACAAATTGAACTTTCATATTCCGTGAGTTAATTCACGTCATAATCAAAGTTTTTACCTGCCTAGAGCTCGGACTTATGTCCTAAAATTCTCACCTATATATAATCTTTGCTCCTGTAAAGGCCCCCTTTAAACAATGGCCCATCACGATGGGCCATGACGACGGGCCATCGTGTAGAGGACGCAATGGCCTAGGATAACCTATGGCTGATGGTTGATGGCTGATCATCGCCGACGATGGCCAGTGTATCGGTTTTTGAACACACATTAAAGGTCCAGGTCTATTCTTGACTACCGTTATACCCGAAGATGGGCGAGCAATGGTCCACAATGGCCGCCCATGGCGATGGCCGATGATTGGCCTGTCATGATGGGCCGTTGTGTAGATGGGCCTTAACAATAACAATCAGAATATTGATATTTTTCAATAATGTTGATCCCTGGTTATATTCGCCCATCAATTTTCCTCGTTATATTTTATATATTACTAATTTTCCCATGCACCATACAGTTTTTCTTAGCTGTCTTTTATGCCTTGTTCTCTAGTACTAGTCAGTTTTTAGACTCATGTAAATTCTTTCTCTCCCACTTTATAATATATTTTTAATCTACTCACTATGTGTACTGTATATTAACTATGTGTTGTTTCCCATATTGTAAATGGTCTTTGTACTGTATGGTCTATAAATAAATAAATAGATAAATAACTCATCTTTTAAAATTAAATCTGAAAGTGGTGAAGTGCGGTATCATAATTCAAGTCGAAATTCCACAAAACCTCAATAGGCATTTACTAAATGGCTGCTAAATATTGGATAAACTTAGTTTATTTAGAAGAAATACTAGTGATTCCAGTAAGTTGAAAGTAGAAGCTAAATAATTAACTTTTTATCCAGAATGGATCTGCAATAATGCGAGCACTTCCTGAATTCATATAAATATACGTAATATGTTGCTGAGCATACAATCTGCTTTAAATGAATTAAACGGAAATAGGTCCAATTTTACGGTATCTTTCACTACGGACTGTGAATTATAATTTTGCCTTGAATTTTTGCACGGTCATCCGTCGATGTAATTCCAACGAAATTTTTTATATCGTCATGATACATACTCTGTTAGTTCATGGACATTAATCTATTACATGTACTTTTTTATGTTACATTCGGTTAGGTAATGGACGAAGTCATTGACTGATGGAATTCTGGTTCAACAAAGTATTTTATAATAAGCGGGCATAGATCCCAACTTAAGAACGGTGGTGTGATTGTAAGGAAAACCTCTCTCATCTTTCGATAAGAGAGTAATATTGCTAAATACCGTATTTTATTGTCTGAAAAAATACTATCAAGCCCAAAAAAAGTTGAACTTTGACTAGAAAAGATTAGTCTGTACTAATTAATTTGGATCAACAGTCTGTATCCACTCATGATCAGAGGTAGCAGACTTAACAGACAAAATACAAAATTGTTGTACACAATGGTGGTCAGGCCATCCATCACATACGCGGCGCCGCGCCGACCACGACAATGAAAAAACTAAAAGTGCTCGAACACAAATTTATGCGCCTCATTTCAAATTCTGGAACGACATAACTCCGATACATGATTACGTCCAGCAAATTTCTCTTAACTTCTACTCTTTCAAGCTGGACGATAGTCCGTTAACAAAACACATAACGCAAATTAGACAGCATAATGCACTATTTCGGATTAAACACCCCTTACCGCATCAGACGTTACCGATTTTCCGGCAACCCCTGTAGCCAAACTTCACAAACTATAACTTCTGCTTACCCTATCCACCTTTACAATATTTCATATCTTTCGTATTTTTTAATCTTTCCTGTCGCCCTGTTCTTTTCTGTTTATATCCTTTTTGTCGCGTTTGTTTTCTCTTGGTTTCTTTTTGTACATTTTGGTCACTAAGTTCATTTGGCTTTATAAATTTTTAGAAAGTCAAAACATTATACAATCAAAATTTATAAAATCAAAGTTTAGGCCAACCATACGCAGCCCAGCATTGACGTATCTCGCGGGAGGCCCTTCGTTTAAATTGAGATGCTAGAGAAATCCCCAGAGTTTCCAGAGATTTCTTGTCTCAATTCACAAAATTTATTTTTCAAATATTCAGATTTAACGAGTCCATCAGATTTCTAATTTTTTGTCTTGTCAAACATTCTGTTAAAGATGAGAGTGCGACAGAAAATGAAAGACCATCTGTCACCCACTTAGACTGAATGCTTAATAGAGGGTGGAGCTATTTATATGATTAACCTGGGCATATGAAAGCTGTTCTCATCAATCCTTGTTATCATTTAAACTATTTGGAGAATTCAACGACAATTCTTTTAGCATACAATCAACAAAATCAATAATTAATCAACAAATAAGTACTCAGACAAAGAAATAAACAAATATCACACACGAATAATTTTTTTTCTTTCAGTATAAATTTGCAATCAGAATACATATGTGATCTCATAATCGGTCTTAAGATAACAAGGCTATCTTATTGTCTGTCGTAAGTTTGATTCGCCGCTTTACAAGAGTGTACACTTTGCTCAGTGTCGCGTGGGTCTTGCTGATGGTCTATGTGGTATGGGTTCCGAAACACAGCCTCTATCCAGGGTTGCCCCCAAATATTTGACCATGTTCCGTTTCCAATCGTCTTGTCATTTATTTTAAGTTTTTTGATGGTTTTTATGTTGGTAAGTTAAGCGTTGAGAGCCAGTGAGCCTTCACCTCTATGAAGATGACGAATTGAGCACCCAAGATACAATCCAAATGGAAGAAACTTGTCCTGAATAGAGATCCGAAAATGAACATACAGAAGTGATGTGGACTTCCAACTAGTTACGATTGATTAGAAACTTACCTCCATTGATCTGGTTCAAATTATTTCGTGCAGATGCAAGACCAAATGTGGAGAAATATACTATTGTGTTTACACTGTACATTTCATAAGAAAATCACAAGGGAAAGGCCATTCTTCTTCAAAATTTTATATTTTTCGAATGAACTATTTTTTATTTTCATTATGAATGGTGGATGGTAGTTCAGTGGGTTAGCGCGTCTAACTTTCTCACTGTGCATACCTAGCGAGGTGGCTTCGAGCCCCACATACTGCGAAGTAATTTTCAATTATAAATTATCCCCAAGAAGTAGTTCGGATCCCACTATAAACTGTAGGGCCCCGTCTTCTTTACTCAGATAAATCTAGATCTCCTAGACTTAAGAGGGTCACTCAGATGACCTGGAAGGCGGTTAATAAACATTTAACATTTTATTTTACTACAGTAATAACTCTTAAATAACCGTTTTTTAAAATTCTTCACGTGTTGGAGTTTTAATTTCGAGTGGCCTAATTGTCGTTAGTATCACTATTTATTTTATTATGCTTGTTATTAAAAATTATTTATTAGCTTTCAGATTTTAACAGTAAAATAATAAATGCTGTAATATAAAATATTGATAAGCATCCACTTCACACAATAAAACGATACACTTTAATGACAATGACTTTTGTTTTGGTAAACATCCCGATAACCTCCGAGAGTGCATCTTGCGTTAATAGCTTTAATTATTTCTCTTAATTCACAGCAATTGCTCCTTTCAGGACGATGTTATGTACGAGATGACCTCGGAACACTCCTATCTAACTTTAACTTTATTTCAGTCCCAACTCGGCTTTTATAGCTCCACATGAAACACTGTTTTATTGTGAGAATAAAAACGTTATACTGTGTTGAGTTTATGTACGGATAGGCGCCATTTTTTACTTTCATAATGTCATTTTTGACTCTCTGATTCACCTTAACGTACTCGTACGTTAAGTTACTTGTTCTTATTTTTAACATTTTTTGAATTTAAAAACGACTCTGTTTTTCTGATTGGATGCATTTTTCTGGTTTCTCAGTTTTAAAGCGGTTTGCGAGCGTATTTTGGTACAACAGTATTCGAAATACTATTTTGCGGACATAGTCCAGTTATTTGAGGGAAAAACTGAAAATTTTTTGAAGCAGATAGGTTCTTAATAAAACCTTTTATATAGTGTTCAGAATTGTTTAAGGGCCAGAATCTACATGGTCAGAATGAGTGAAATCAAATTTGTGAAACAAACAATAACATTTTTAGCAATATGTTAACTGAGGAAAAGTGGTATAAATGAGAAACAGAAAGGTATATTTAGGTTTCTGTGCCCAAAATAAAACTTTTTTGTCTTGTGAATTTTATAATTTTCCGCGTATTTTTCGAAATATTAGTAGATGAGACGAAAAGTTGGTCCGATCAATCTTAGAACAGGGCGAATCTACCCTAAAAATACAACACTTTTTCCTTTGCAACTTTTTGTAAAAACATGAAAAATCGGGGGTTTCAGAGAAATGAAAAATTTTGAAAAATAAACTATCTAAAAATCTCAAAAAAAATTAAGAAATACAGACCACGACCAAATAAACATTTTTTCGTTCTTATTTATGAATTATTTCTAAAACACATATTTTCCATTGGCCAAACTAGATGTGGCTAATTATAGGCAAATCTCTCTGATCTCGAATATAGTGAAAATTTTTGAAAATATACTAAAAGTTATCTAAAAAGATATGGTATACTATCAGACAAACATTTCAGGTTCAGAAAAAACAGGCCGACGCAAGACGCCATTGTAAAATTAATTGCTAAAATTAATAAATCTATTGATAACAAAAAACCAGCTATATGCGTTTTCGTCCACCTGGCAAAGGCCTTCGATACTGTCAGACACACCCAATTTCGCAGTACGTTGAACAGTATATATATTTTCGAGAGACTATATAAATTAACGTCGAGTTATTTAGCACGCTATAAGCAATGTACTCAAATCGCAGATACAATAAGTAATGTAAAGACTGTAGAATATGGGATGCCTCAAGGCACTGTTCTAGGGCCAATACTGTTTAATATATATACTTAAATGGTCTATTTAATGAAGAAGCTAAGGGCGAAGTAGTAAGTTTTGCTGATGTACAGCCATATTTTATAAAGCTGAAAATTGGGATATATTAAAGGATAAAATAGAAGCTGATCTAGCTACTAAAAAACACAAAAATTAAATGGCATAATCGAGGAACATGACCAAACAATTTTTATCCTTATAGTTTATCCGTATAATTTTTTGAAAAAACGCATATTTTTTCGAAATATCGCTAGTTGAAATTTTCCAAAAATGGGGGAGTTGAGAAAAAGTTTGGCTGATCGATATCAACAACATGGACACGTAAATTTATCGTGAAAATTATTTCAAGATCAATATTATTTCTCATTTGAAACTTTTCTTCATAAAATGATTATTATCCGAGTTTTCTCTAAAAAAACATGAAAATACACGTAAAGATGTAAAACTTTGAAAATAATCATTTAAAAAAAATGATTTTTTTTAAGATTCAGACATGTAGTTGGAAACCAAATAAAAAAAATTTCATTCCTGTAAAATTTTTCAAATATGCAAATTTCGGCTTGAGATCAAGGATTCCCGGGTAGGATATGTTTGTTTAGTGGCATTTTTAATGTGTTACCATGTTAGTAGCAGCGAACTAGGCGAGGTTGGATGAGAGCCAACACGACTAGTCGCTATACCATTCCTGAGTTCGAGTTTTAGCTGCGGCAGATGGCAATGTGGTAGGGAATGATCGTAAATTTACAGGAAAGGAAAAAATGTTTATTGTCTCCAACTACGTCTGAATTATTTTTACAGATTTTTGAAGCATTTATTTTCAAGATTTTACATTTTTCCGAAACCTCTGCTTTTCATGTTTTTGAGGGAAAACTTGGGAAACAAACTCAGGAATCATCAGAGAAGTTGCAGATGAAAAAAGTACTTCCATAATGAATTCATCTGTAAATTTTGAGATAGATCGGACAAACTTTTTCTCTCCTCCATTTCTGAAAAATTTCAATTCGCAAAATCTCGGATTTCCAAAAAATTATAGTAATAAAAAGTTCCGTCTAGAACAATTCCCAACAATACGTACAGTAACTTCTCTATTGGTCTCAAGCCTATCTGGTGGTAAGCACTGATCCAATGAGTCGGTAATAAACACTACAGAAATTAGACAAACCCCAATTCTAGAAGCCAGGGCTTGTGCGGAAGAGGGTTACACATTGAAAAAACGCGGACATGCAACCATTTCCTCCGACAGTGCCAGTGCCGGAGCCAGGATTCGAACCCGGTGGTGCGATGTCCGTGTGATTAATCGCGATTGCCACGTCGCGCCTTAACCCACTCGGCTATCGACCAGACGATATAATGTATCCATATATTAGATAAAACAGTATTCATCTAATGCTGTGCTTTTACATTTTATTTCTATAATAAGAAACCCAAATTGTCTTTTTATATGTTGTTTGATAGTGAAGCATTGTAACTATATAATTAATGTCATATCCCCTCATTCTGAAGAATTCTCCGCAATTTAAAACGTTAAAGACGTGAAAAATGGTTTTGTCTCGAATGAGGGACAAGCTGACTTATTGGCCAACAAAGGAATGTGTTGGGGACGAAAATATTTCTGTACAACGTAAAACAGTAGACAAATTGTCGTGTTCCTTTAAAAATTGTGGTAAATTTTCAGGATTGATTTACTATACTCGTTAAAGTATATTTTTTTAATAAAAAAGACGCCTATGTACATACAAAGAATAATTAATTCATTTCTTGTGAGCTCCTGTTATTTTTAGGTCTGTTATTAATTAATATTTTAACCTTGCTTGTATACTATGATGAATAAATTGAAAACGAAGTGTATGCCAAAGTAATTAACTGCAATAAATAGGACACTTGAAGATATGACTTGTTTTGCAAGAAAGTGAGTTCGAACATATGTATCGCAGTTTCCACTAAACGAATATAACTACTTTTCATTCGTCTTTTGACAAAGAAAAGTGAATAACTCAACTTTATAAAGAAAAGTATGCATTGTGTGGCGGGAAATGTTGTATAGTAAACTTTATAAGAGGACAATTGAAACTGGTCAGTGTTAAAAAGCACAGGACCGTGCGCACTGAACTTGATATTTTGTCCTATATATTTAGCAATGGTATCGAGATTCGAATGGTAGTTGAAACTGTGCAGGCGAGTCGGAGACTGGCAATGTAATCAGCCTGAATTAACCATCTACGACTGCACTGGTTTAAAGATAATAAAACGGCCAATCCTACTAGCATAAAAAACTCATATATCGTTTCTCAGTAGTCAACGGTGGACTTATGAGATGTGCTGTCAATGTGCCAGTGCAGTGCATAAATACCTGTTATAATATCAAGCGTAGGAGTTTAGTTAGTTATTGTTCATATTTATAAATATTTACTACTATATAAAGGGTACAATATTTTTTACTAATTTACCATGGCTTTCTTGAGACCATTTGAAACAGAGGATAATATAATAACGCCCGAAAATCTTATCATTTTCTTATGACAAGCATTTCTGTTTACCTCCGCTCATGTACAATAAAGAGATGCCGACTGTTTTTGCCGGCTTTTA
The DNA here is from genome assembly GCA_963675555.1 of Leptura quadrifasciata. Taxonomy (NCBI): domain Eukaryota; kingdom Metazoa; phylum Arthropoda; class Insecta; order Coleoptera; family Cerambycidae; genus Leptura; species Leptura quadrifasciata. The sequence continues at coordinate 83,416,491 of OY776679.1, read as the reverse complement.
GTTTTTATACGGTTTCAATTAAGTTCGTAGACACTTTAAAAAGTATAACTTATGATATTTATTTGACAGTTTCAAAGAATCAAAATAATGTTATTATTGACAAGTGAAAAATAAAAAAAAGTGTGAAATAATAGGTATTTATTAAGCTAGTGAGTTATGTTACATATAAATCACGCAAGAAAAGTTTGGCTAATTTTCTTAAGTGACTTATATGTAATAACGCACATGTCTAATACAACATTTTATCCAACACTTTCATATAAATGCTTTTTCAGTGACAAACAATACATTTATTAAAATGTTATGTCGTTGATTTTTGTCAATTGTCAATGTCAAAGTCAAAACGCAAGTAGCTTATTGCTAAGTAGATTTTGAATGGATGTGCCGAGAAAGCTTGTTATCCATTTTGTTTGTAACCAGGGGTTTATTTAATAAACATTGTGTAATTAGCATCAACACGGAAAATTATTGTGAAAGATATAATATGGAAATTTCGATTTTTTGCAAGAAGCAAAAGAAGCTACAGCCAATTTACAAGATTGTTATTGCTAAAAAAATACAGGAAGAGCAGCGCAACGAGTCAGGCGATACAGACGTCGTTACTAGTGTAAAGAAAAATTGTGTATAATAGAGCAGTTTTCTTTGTGAAAAATCGAATATGATGACAATAAATGTTAACATAAATATAAATAAATAAGTATACTAAAGTAAAAGTAAAAGTATACTTTAGCTCACTACTTTAACTCACTAATGACTTATAGGCCACTTTATACCTTTAAAATCTTCACATTATAAGAAAGTGTTAGATAAAATTTTTTTGTTCAACGCTTTCATATACAGTGATCTTTATTGATGAGATTCTTCACTTTATATGAAAGTGTTGGATAAAATTTCTTTATCCAACACTTTCATATACAGTGATCTTTATTGATGAGATTTTAAAGATATAAAGTGGTCCATAAGTTACTAGTGAGTGAAAGTAATGAGCTAAAGTATACTTTAGATCACCAGTGAGGTAAAGTAATTTAGTCACTGAAGAGTAATTTTAATATAAAAAAATATATTCTTTAAAATAGGTTACTTTGGACTTTTCTGGAATTAAATTGGCTGTAGCTTCTTTGGCTTTTTGCAAAATATCCATATTATATCTTTCACAATTTTTCATTTTGATGCTAATTACACAATGTTTATTAAACAAACCCGTGGTTACAAAAAAAATGGATAACAACCACAGCTTTCTCGGCACATCCATTCAGAATCTACTTAGCAACAAGCTACTTGCATTTTATAAAAAGGGCCACTCTTTGACACTCGGGCTCCGGAAACAACTTTTCGGAGTATGCTCGAGCGCCAGTCCTAGTTTAAGTGATAGGACATACTACCCACAAGCCGAGTACGCGAGGCTGAGTAGCTCAAGTGGAGAAAGTATACCGTCACATACAAACAGTAAAACTCAGAATTTTCAATAATATCAGTATATTCAGTTAAACCTACTATATACAGGTTTACAGGCTTATTAATTGATCATCTCTTCCAAACTTCACAGGTTCTGAATACTGGGATGTGGAGAAGCGACGCAACGAAACGGAGTAGTATCAGATGACTCAGACAGGGATAACAACCTGCAAAGTAGCAACACAAAAATACGCGGTAAAGCGTCAGCACAGACTAAGCGGTAACACAGGGCAAAGTCATAATACAATACTTGGCTAGTAAAGTGTATACGACCGGAATTGAAACCGTATAAAAACTAAAAGCCGGCAAAAACAGTCGGTATCTCTTTATTGTACATGGGCGGAGGTAAATAGAAATGATTGTCATAATAAAGTGTTAAAATTGTATTCATTTTTATTATTTTTTGTTTATTAGGTTCATTTCGCCAATAACATATTTTTGAGGTATTATATCACTTTTAGATATATAGTCTAAATATTTAAATTTATTGGTTTTGGTTTTAAAGTTAACGCATATTATATTATTGCTCAGCAAGGACCAACGAGAAGGTATGAACATATCTTGCCAGAAGGGGATGGGACAGGTTAGATTAAGGAGGGGCAACGATATTAGTCAAAAAAAAATAAAAATTTAAGTTTCTTCTAAAATAAAAACGTAAGTTTCTTGAATAAAGCAAAGAATTATTATATGAAAATAGAAATAAATATTTGTATATATAAAACATAAATAAAAACAGAATTAAAATATTTCTCTAGAATGAAGTAACTTAAATTAAAATTTCTTGTCAACTAAATGAAATATATTCCACGAAATGTAACAATAAAAAAGTGAATGAAAAAATGAAGAAGAGTTAAATGTTAATTGACGCGTCCGAATCTTCTCTTTCTGAGGAGGAATCATTATCCAGTTGAATTAAAATCGGCGCACTAGGGGGTAGCGTTGGATATCGATTTTCTTCTCCAATTACATGCCTAACGCAATTTTTCCATAAATCAGTATTATTGTAAATGTCATTTATTACTTCTCTTATATGATCAACTACTATCGCGCTTAACGTTGGAGAGTTATTACATTTTCGTAAACGTACTTTTAGTGTTCCCCAAACTATCTCGATACGATTAAATATGCAATAGTATGGAGGTAACCGCAAAAGTGTATGACCGTGTATATTGGATAAGTTATCAATAACATATCCCTTTTTGAAATTCTGTTTTTTTATTCTTTTCAGTAATTCGCGTTTTATTGGAACTTTTACAGGAATTTCCATTTTTTATTTCTCATGAATTTTAAAATGTCTTCATTTTTTGTGCTGTTATTTGGTATTTTATTTAATATACGTGAGTGATAAGAAGCATTATCTAATACAATTACCGAATTTGGCGGAATATTTGGTAAAAGCTGTTGAGAAAACCATTTTTCGAATAGATCGGCTGTCATGTCTTCGTGATAGTCTGCAGAAGACTGCGATATTTTTTTGGCCGACAAGAGCAACGCATTGGGTACAAACCTATTTTCACTTCCCGCATGAAGTATGATAACGCGTTTTCCTCTAGAACACGGAGTATTTAAAACACAATTGTGCGAACTATCTACCCAACCATACTGAACAACATCATGCGTGTCAAACCACGTCTCGTCTAGATACACTATATGCCTGTTTAGTTTACGATATTCTCTAATTTTTTCCAAATAATCTACTCGAAGTGAAACTATACGTCGCGATTCCAGAATTACCATACGACTGTCAAGTTTTTTATGTTTAAAACCGCATTCTAATAAGACATTTCGTAGTGTATCTATAATTATAATCAGGATAATCGCTCAATTGTTCTTGAATCATTTTTAATGAATTATATTTTCTTCATACATATTATAAATTATACGCCATATTACATCTCTAGTGGCATTATCAATATTTTTTAATTTCGTATTTTTCCGTTTCCTCTTTGCGCTGTGATCTATAACATCGCCTTCTTGAATTACGCGATAAATTGTTGATTTTGATATTTTAGTTAATTCGTTAATACGTCGTATTATTTCTTTCTCACATTGTTCAGGATTTTCGCTTTTCAAACATTCGTGTATACTTAAAATAATACGTTGACTTTGTACGTGTAAATCTTGGTTTTTAAATTCTAAATTTATTTTGGCTTTTTCGACAATAACCGGTTCAACTATTTCGGGATTTTCGGGCGTTATTATATTATCCTCTGTTTCAAATGGTCTCCAGAAAGCCATGGTAAATTAGTAAGTAATTAAAATATTTCACCTTTTATACAGTAGGAAATATTTATAAATTTGAACAGTAACTATCTAAACTCCTACGCTTGATATTATAATAAGTATTTATGCACTGCACTGGCACATAGACAGCACGTTGTTAGACTTCCACGTAGTAGGCCTGTCCATCTTATTACCTTTACACCAGTGCAGTCATAGATGGTTCATTCAGGCTGATTACGTTGCCAGTCTCGGACTCGCCTGCACAGTTTCAACTACCGTTCGAATCTCGATACCATTGCCAAATATATAGGACAAAATATCAAGTTCAGAGCGCACGGTCCTGTGCTTTAACACTGACCAGTTTCAATTTTGGCCGTATTTACTATACATCAGTTTACTTATTCCTCCAGGAACTTACTTCCTGTGGTTAGGGCTCGGCACGTCTGCTGACTGGAATGGCCAGATCGGACTGGAATCCAACTGCACTGGTCCTCAGATCCTTTTCTGAATATAAAACAATTTACTATCAGAGTCCTCTAAACGGAATCTAACTAGTCTCTTATCTTCGTTAATGGAAACCTTTTTTAAAACCATTTTAAACGCAAAAATTTTGTAAACAAGATTTTACCATGTTTTAGATTGGATTGCTATAGAACAGAATCAGTTCTTTGAGTAATTTATAATTATAAAATATGTCTTATAGTTTAGAAAGTTTTCACTGTTATTTTAAAATTCTACATTATTTAGCAGAGCTCTTGTTTTGTAATAAAATCGAAAAGGAAGTGAAACATGCGCCCTAAATTCTGTAAAAAATATGTATACAACTTAAAAAATTGCCATAAATTACGTGAATTACAAATTTTATTGAGCTTCCGGTTTTTTAAGCTGGCTTCTATAAGTTTTCGAGTATACAAATGGCAGTAACCTCACGATTACCCGGTATTATTATTTATAAACACTTTAGCAAAGCAGCTTTGGCCCATTTCCAAAACTCTTATTCATACAAATTCGCAACGATTCACTCGAATAAAGAGCCGGGATAAAAGGTTTTCTAAGTTTGTTATATAAATAAAGATGCAACGATTTCACATAGAAGGGTAAACATTGTGTCAACGCAATTATCGGAATTTTATTGCGTATAGGAGATGTGATGTGATTTCATTTATATGGTTATCAACCTTTTAAAAGTTTATACAGAGGAATATAAAGAAATACTGTGTGTCTTGCACACTGCATAAATAATCAATGGGGGTTTCTAGGAAATTATTCTGTTATTATTTGTTTTCTCTGACGTAACATAACAATTCAATCAATTTAAGTATACTAGGCAACATTGACGCTGTAGTTTCAATCAATAATACCACTACACTTTAACTAACTACTTAAGTACCACACATCCTTTTCCTTTTGAGAAGATTTGTTTAAAAAAATACGTTTTATTGCAGAATTATATTTGTGCACATTATTTTAATATGTGAGAGGATTTAACCTCAATTATACAATTAAAATATATTAAATTAAGTTCAATTAAATTACTCATCCATTTCATGACTATTATAACTAATAATAAATATTGTCATTATAATGAATGCAACACACTAAGATTAAAGATATAGGTGCGAATCTGTAAGGTAGAGCCCGCCAGATGGTGTCCTTTTAAGATAAATCAAAACTTGCTCAAAGAGGCGAGCGTAGGTGCGGCTTTACTATGCACATACTTTGATATGCGATGTAAAGCAACGTAAGGCGCGGTTAGTAGTTGGATGGGTGACCATTCCAACTGTTGTAGGGTATGTCCCCTACAAGTCCAAAATAAAATATACAAAAATCCAAAAATCACAAAAATTCAGATCATCCCATGCAGTATGGCAAAACACAAAAAAAGTCAACCAGACGCCATCCCATCGAAAAACCACAGTCAGACCCAAAGAAATCTGAGAAAATTCGCAGACAATCGATAATTCATAAATAACGTAAATTCACTAAATTGCAACCTCAAACATTCATTCAAGCTCATTCGCAACCGATTCACTGAGAAAAACGTCACTTAAAAATACAGCCCCCGTATATTCATCAACCTAACCAAAATCGCTATCTAAATCCAAATTTTCAACATCTTACTTCGATCCGTAAATTTTCTGTAAACAATTTCATTTTCAAAATTTTAAAACTTCTTGACTACGTTCAAAATTAACCTTCGAGCTCGTTTCCCAACTTTCTTGCAACCGCTTCGCATTTTATCCTTCGTACTTTTCGATCACCCCCTGTATACTTCAAATCACGTTCCGTGTCTCGAGTCTTAAAAGAAGTTCAAACTTCATTTCATCAAATTTCCTCAACCCGATTGCTATTTTAAATTTCACCCATTTTGATCGCTCCTTGTATAATAGCATACAAGCATACAATATCTCGGTTCAACTCGACTCGTACCCGTTAGGAACATTTTAATATCTTATCTTCATGCACTACGCACCTATCGGGAACATTTTAATATCGTTACAACTTTTAACATCGGACCTCCGTAATACCTTACGGGGTCGCGTCAGATTTTGCCGATAAAAACTCAAATAACTTCTAAACCAATATAGATCCGACTTTCATTCTAATTTTAATAAATTCCCATTTTCGTTGCCGATTTTTCTATATAACTTTCATCTTCAAAATTAAAAAATTTCCAGTATTGCGCAACATGTCGTAATCGATGACTCATCCTCGCCCGCACGGAGCGATTCCAAGCTTTTCCAGCTCCTTATAACGGGATGCGAGACTCGACGGGGCGCGAAAAACGAAACTTTCTCGAAACAGCATAAATACCGGCGTGCAACAAGCCGAAGTTCAAGTTCAATTTTGGCAGTGACTCCTAAGTTTAGTACTCGCGACGTGATTTAGTGGAACAAGTTATTTGAAAGTGATTTTAAGTGTAATAAGCTTATTTGCTAGTGCTTCCGGTCCGGTTACTATTTAACTAAAGTTGTAGATACCCACCGTCTAGTTAGGCTTTCTTAACCACCGGTACTCGCAGACTTCTCGTGACTAATTGTCCAGGACTAGCTTCCCAGGCCGAAACCTGGTTAAAAAGAGTAGTTTTAAGTATTCGCCTTAGTGGCCTCTTTTTTTTTTTTTAAATAAAATATTTATATTTCATCCCGACAACATTTATTCTCGCCTTTACGGCTCATTAAATCTTAAACCAAGTGATTTTTTTTTAGATTTATTCAAATAAAAAATATTTCAATAATTAATTCTTTGCTAAATTCTCCTGTCAGAATTTATGCTGACGAATAGTTTCATTATACAAAAGAAACTTTGTTAAATAAAATCTATACTATATTTTTTCAAACTTAAATAAATAATCGTTCGTTCCGATTTAAAAACCAGTGTTATTTTTTTTTGTACTACCATATACAGGGTGCAGTCATTGATCTTGTCAAAAAACTCAAAGAACTATACAGTGTTAATCAAAAATAAAATTGAAAGCAGATCCAGACTACAAGATACAGGGTGTAGTATTTGACCCTAACCATCACCACCGAAGTACAACATAAAGACTTCTCACATAAAAATAAAGTGCACGAAGGGTCTCAGCTCTAAACCCCCACTGCACCAAACTTTTATTTTCTCAAAAAGAGGGTCCGATTCGTGTTCACAACGAAGACCGCGTCCTCGCCTCACACATCTTCCAGCGGCTTGTATATCAGTGTATGCGCGGAAGCTATACAACCTTAGGCGAGGGTTGTATAGGGGATATACCATCCTTCGGAGGGGATGTAAAGCCGTCGGTCCCTTGTCTATTAAATGTTAGGCAAGTAAAAGATCCCTACTCCTCTTAAGGGAAGAGGTTGGGCAAAATTCCTGGTTGGGCTAGCTCGTCTACAGGCGTCGGTGATAGGCCTCGGTAGCGGAAATAAATAGGCCGACGTTAAATAAATATATTAAAAAAAAAAAAAACGGGCTCAATACTCAAACATACCTGGGCCGAAGTTATCGATGTTTAGTTATTAGGCCAGTCAATAAGTATATTGAAATCGCAAAATAACTTGTAGTTCTGAATTTTTGGTATGTTTTTAGGACCAGTACCAGTAGTAAAGTAGATTCTTCCGGGTCTTGCCGTGGTCGTCGAACTTGACTTGACTTTTCGCTGATCATCCTGTCAGCTTCTTCAACAACGGCCGTGAAAACCTGCATTCTAGTACCAGTAGTGTAAATCCAAGTTGCAGCTTCGAAACACGTGTGTTACCATCGCGTCGTGACACTTAAAAAATCGGGAAATTTTCGGACTTTTTTTGGTTTTATGATTATATCTCCTGAACTGTCCCATCGAAATGGCCATTCTAAGCTTTTTTAAAGCGGATTAAATATCTGCTTTAATGCTATAATTTGAGATCTGAACCAGCTCTGTACGTCAAATAGTACTCAATGGAAAAACTGCATTTTTCACAAACTCGACTTCACTAGTTCTCAGGAGGGTTTGATGGTAGTTTTAACGAAAAAAGCTATACCAATTTATCAAAATATGTATTTAAACACATTACTCATGAATATTTATGTACAATCTTTGTAATAAGAATCTACAACTACAGTTGGTAATAAAGTTCATTTAAGCCGTTTCGAAGGCGGTTGTGAATCCTCTATTGTAATCACGGGTAGTGGGTCGTCGATATCGTCGTCGTCATCGTCCCATCCTTCATCTATCTGGATAACCACAACTTTTTGGCAGGAGATGCCAGAGCAGAATTTGCACGTAGAGGAGCATCTGACTCCTGTTTTCAGACATGTGCAGCCGCCTCCGGCAACCTTTCTTACATTAGCAGGAAAGAATTTTGAGAAGGGTTGGGGGTGCCACTTCGCCCATCATGGTAGGTAGTAGGTATGAGCCCCTGTTCAATCCTAGTCCAGCCCCACTGAGTGGCATCTTTATCAACCCCCAACCATGGTAAGTTCGGTAAGCATGGAGTGTCGGGGGGCCAGGTCAACCTTAGTAGAGGCGGCCGTTTTCACAAAAATTTTGTACCGCAGGCTATTTAGATTTTCTACCTCGTTTACTATCTTGTAGTCTCCTCTGTACAGAGCTACGAGGCACTTTGCTCCTGAATCTGCTATGGTCTCGTGGGTCGCAGTAGATTGGAGAAATTTTATCCGATGGTTATCAGTTTGGGATATTTCTGAAGAGCGCTCCACAGTTTATTTTTCTCGTACTAGAAAAGGGCAGAGGTGGTGTCGCACCCTGTGAACGCGTGCAAGAACAACACAAACCTGGAAGAGAACTCAAACTCTCCCCGAATGAATGAAATTGAGGAGTATTGCAATGGATCGCAGTCACCTCTGCCACTTTTCTGGAAAAAAACATTTTTGATAGTGGATCCCAAACCATTAAGAAGAACTAGGAGATCCACATCATCTCCAACGATTAACACTGATTCAAAAGGCGGAGCGCAGCAGGGCAATCAATCAATCGTTTGTTACTGTCATTGGCAAGTAACTTCTTCTGAGGCATTTAGATGACAGTTGACTCTTCAAACAACACTTCATTGCACTGAAGAGTACCCTAGCGCCGCACTCATTCAGCAGTTTTCGTTTTAACCCTGCTGTATCTTGAGTACTATTTGACGTACAGAGCTGGTTCAGGTTTCAAATTGTAGCATATTTAGTCTGATTTAAGAAAGCTTAGAATGGCCCTTTCGATGTAACGCACAGTTTAGGAGATATAATCATAAAACAAAAAGAAGTCCGAGCCCTGCTGTATCTTGAGTACTATTTGACGAACAGAGTTGGTTCAGGTTTCAAATTGTATCATACTTAATCTGCTTTAAGAAAGCTTAGAATGGCCATTTCGATGTAACGCACAGTTTAGGATATAATCATAAAACCAAAAAAAGTCCGAGCCCTGCTGTATCTTGAGTACTATTTGACGTACAGAGTTGGTTCAGGTCTCAAATTGTAGCAAATTTCATCTGATTTAAAAAAGCTTAGAACGGCCATTTCGACGTACCGGACAGTTCAGGAGGTGTAATCAAAAAACCAAAAAATGTCTGAATATTTCCCGGTTCTTTAAGTGCCACGACGGTAGCACAGGTCTTTCGAAGCTGCAAACTTGGATTTACACTACTGATACTGGTGCTAACAACATACCAAAAATTCAGAACTACACGTTAGTTTGCGATTTTAGCGTTTTTCAATGTACTCATTGACTGGCCTATATTTTTTTAATGTGTTGCCGAATTGGTAGCAGTGAACTAGACGGGGTTGTATGAGAGACAACACAGTTAGTCGTTATACCACTCTGAGTTCGAGTCTCAGTTACAGCAGATGGCAATGTCGTATGAAATGGTCGTTGGGTAACTAACTGTGTGTATGTATGAATGAATGAATGGAGTTTATTTATCCCAAGGATGTTACATGTCACAGGTATATTTAAAAAATTCAGATAAGTTAAATATTACATACTTATATCTATTGTAAATCTAATATTACATACTCATGTCTACAGTCTATATTAGCAGAGCTAACCTACTTTAAAAATCTAAGGTGGTTTTGAAGATTTGTTTTAAATACTTTTACAAAAGTAGCATTTTCTATGTAATTATTTAGTACGTTCTTGCCTAGTACTATATTGATGGACATCACGTATAAATTTTATTTGGTCTTTTAAGTAATTTGGTAGTAAATTATTGACAATTTTATAAATAAAAATCATTGTATGCATGTAAGATAAGTTTTAATGTCAAATCAGTTTAAGATGTTTAGCATCAAATTAATGTTTGTATACATGTTACATTCTAAAATAATTTGCATTGCTTTATTTGAAGTTTTTGTAGTCATTCTGTGTTAGCATTTGAGGTATTTACTTGTAAACATCAGTATATAAAGTGTCGCAGGATTAAAGAGTTATATACAGTCATTTTACTTTTGACTGATAAACACTGCCTAACTCTTCAAAAGAAATCAATTTTTGTTACCTATTTTCTTCGACATATAGTCAACGTGATCATTTAGTTTTAATAGGTTTAGTTCTCCATCAATAACAAGTCATAAGTATTATCACATTTTCATTATTTAAAATGACATTTATGTTTAGTTCTTTAAAAGAGTTGTATAAACAATTTAAACATCCATTTTTATTTACATTTAACTTATTTTCTTTGAATTTATTTGAGACGTTGCTTAATTCTAGGTTTACTGTCTCCACCAAGTGATTGAAATCATTGTTTAATATATCAACGTATCATCTGCAAAAAAGAGGATTTGAAAGGTCATTGATATACAATATAAACAGCAGTGGCCCTAGGGCGCTTCCTTGGGGCATCCCAATGTTATTTACAATATGTCCGGATTTATTGTAATTATTTGTTTACGATTTGAAAGACAACTCTCAAACCAATGCAGCACCATATTTAAAAAGCCATATGCTTTTAATTTTAATAATAGTATTTGCCTATCAATCATTTCGAAAGCCCTTTTAAGATCTATAAATAATGCACATATTTCTGTTCCCGGTTTGTTTAGTTGCTGATTCCATTCAAATATTATGAACTGTAAAGCTGTTTCGCCGGAATGTTTACCTCGAAAGCCCGATTGATAAGTACTCAATATGTTATTTGAATTTATATATTGGATTACTCGATTGAATACTATTAATACAAGTAATTTTTCTCAAAAGGGAAATATATTGTTGGCTTTCAAATACTCTGGTAACTTAGTAATTGGAACTTTTGGTATTGGTACTATTGTGGACGTTTTAAAACATTCCGGAAAAATACCTCCTCCAAAGACTTAGGTTGATAAAATTTAGTAGGAGATAACCAATTGCACGAAAAGTGTTTTTTTATTAATTTCTTCCCTATGTCATCTGTACTGTATTGTCTTGCTTGGGTACCTACTATTCTATTTAGATTTGTCAATGACATCAAATCAAGAAAGTACATGGTGTAGTTCATTTTAGGTACTGTTTCACGATATATTAGCTCTAGGTTTTTAGAATTCGAGGCATTTTTGTCTGACTCCGAATACTGGACCAAAATTGACCAATTTCAACTATTACGCTAAGAGTCATTACATTAGAAATTCACTTAAAAGCTATAGAACATTAGCTAGATTAAATCAGATAGATAAGATCTTATCTTGGTTATCATATATGTATATTTTTTTATTTCTACCTTATATTTACTTAACAGTTATATATTTTTAGTGTTGAGGGGTAAAATGTTATATAACTTTGGACTATAATAGAAAATAAATCGTTGTGTATGCATTTTTTTTGTATAATAGTATATAAGGTGTTTATTTGTTACGGATCGTATCGGGTAATCATGAGAAATATATACTAAATCCCGTGCTTTATAATGCCACAATAAAGAATGTAATGAAAACTGAGAGCGTTTTTTGTATTAAATTTTTTTACCTCACTGTATAACAGGGTGGTGTTATGTAATCCGCTTTTGTTGAATATAATTTGTAATATAATAGTTTGTGTGTCGTGTGAATTGTTTAAACAGTTCTTAAATAATCCTCCGCATGCTTCCATACAATAGCTAATGATAAATGCTAAAGGGTCATAAATAATGAATAATTTTTTTCTGTTTAATATGCCTTTTAATTGATAGAATTCATGTATAAGTATTCTAATCTATTTGTAATATATTCATATTTATTTTTTATTTCAGGACATGCACAATCATTTCTGTGTTATGGCAATTTCTTTGTTCCTTGTGGTACGGCCATGTTAGCTAGATCCAAGAAACTGCCAAACATTTCTTATTTGCGTCTAAATTAGTATGCGTTTCATATATTAAATCCAGGACCGCTGCTCAGTGCTCTGGTTTTTTCTAAAACCAATGCAGTCATACCCACAAAAACTAGTTAATCTATTTTTAAGGCACTGTTCAAAAATGTTTGCGAAATTGTTTATAACTGATATAGGTCTGTAGTTACTTGCATCTGTTTTACCCCCTCTGACTTGTATATTTGTTTTAATCTTTATTAAATTTAATGTAAATTTAAAATTGATGTAACTATCGACTCTTCCCATCGGTATAGGATAAAATGTCGCGAGATTATATGCTGGTGAATATATTTTATTATTTTACCCAATATGGCATCTCGACCTGCAACAGATTTGTTTTTTAGATTTGAGATAATTGGTATAATTTCAATTTTTGTGATAAGAGTGAAGAAATAAATTTAAATATACTTTTTTATCGTCAAAATGGTTTCCGGGCTTTGGTTATTTCCTTAGAATTTTGTTGCCATTTTATCACCTACGTTTATGAAATATTCGTTTATACACTGACAGACGTAAAAAGCACTCGAAATTTTACTCAAGTTTAATCTGTCATAATTTCTAAACTACTTGACTGACTGCCACGAACCTTTTTTAATTTTGAAGAATGATTCTTTAAGATCATCATACAGGCCCCAACATTTTTATTGGTTAAATTGTTATAATTGATACAAGGAAAAATAAAAGTGACTGTTTTATTCAGGAACTTTAAAACACCCTGTAGATTTATTCGGGACTTGGAATAAGTTCAAAATACCTTCAGTGTTTTAAGCGGAATTCAGATTAAATTGTTGTTCTTGATTGATCTCTTTATCATGCAATTAAAAACATTTTATTGGAATAAGATTACTTTATTACATTATTTTATAAGATTACAATTTACAATTACCAACACGAAATCGAACTTACATAAAATAAAGGTAGAACTTTCTCATCAGAGAAAAAAACAGTCGCGTGTGTTACCTCCTCGTGCCCCGATTCTTCTCTGACTAAATTTGAAATATTGGTCTGTGGAATATTATTCCACTCCTCTATAAGCGCTTCTCCTAAAATATCCACAGTGTCAGGAACCCTATTGCGAGACCTAATTCTTCGCCCCATTTCATCACAAAGGTGTTCTATGGGGTTCATGTCGGAACTTTTTGTTGGCCAAATCATACGGTCTATGGCAACTTCATCGAGCTATTCATTTACGATGTGATGTCATTACGATGAAATTTCTTTTGTGCTGAATAGGCTTTGCTCATATCTTTGTCCAACTCTTCTCCATACCCTTTGACGGCCATCGGATGAAAACAAACAGAATCGAGATTCATCAGCGAATAGGATCCGGGACCAGTTTTGTTCATTCCAATCTGAGTGTTCTCTACCGAAGTTGCGGCGTGCTCTTCGATGTCTTGCAAGTAATCTTGGTGCAGTTGTTGTTCTTCTAGACTTTAAATTGACTTCCTTCAATCTCCTAATTATTGTACGATCACTTACAACTCTTTCTCTTACTTGCCTTAAATGAATATTTGTTTGCACTGCTGTATGAAATCCCAACTTAATTTTCTATTGATTTAAACAACATTGTGGGGGTGGCAATGGTAGTGGTAGAAGGAGTAACTAATGCCAAAATAAATTTTAAAGGCCCTTGATTCTCGTATACACACTAAATCCCAATTTAATTTTTTACTCCCTTTATTAATGGGGTGGGGGTGGCAATGAGGGTTGTAGAGGGGGTAGCTAACGCCAGAAATATTTGAGACCTTGACTCTTCGTACATGCCCTAAATTGCAATTTTATGGACTCTTACCTGCTTGCTTTACCTATTTACCCTTATTTACCCCATTTCCTTCAACGGAATTATATAATCTAGTTCCAGATCTCGTTACAATACATAAGTGTACCAAATTTCAAGTCAATATCGTAAACAGTTCCAGAGTAAACGTGCGCACAAAAAGTTACAGACAGACAGGAAATTTTTTTGCTCAAATTTAAAATCTCGACGTTTCATGACATTTTAAAACTATTTCAACAAAAAAAAAATTAAATATTTTTTTTGCGTTACTATAGTTCCACTGGACGTGGAAGTAAAACACAAACACGACTTTCGATCCGACGCGCGATGTGGTGAAAAACGTTTTCAATGTTTTCTACAAAAACGAATTAAAAATCGTAATTGTTAGCAAGTGAATGCCTGTGATGTTGAAAACATTTTGACACCGGTCATCTTTTAGAACAATGTATAATCTGTTATCTGTTATGGCCTTCTTAAACAAAACAAAATATCAATTTTGTTAATATGCATTTGACATTACTTAAACATGTGCATTTTCCAAACAAAACAAGATAAATAGGTGAATCAGAAACAAACATTTTGAGTTTATTCCATGTGCCGAATAAATCAACAGGGTGTTTTAAATTTCCTGAATAAAACAGCCACTTTTGTTTTCCCCATATCAATTATAAAAGTTTACCTTAATCAATAAAAATGTTGGGTCTGTATGATAATCTTCAAGAATCATTCTTCAAAATAAAAAAAGGTTCGTGGCGATCAATCAAGTAGTTTAGAAATTATGACAGATTAAACTTGAGTAAAATTTCGAGTGCGCCACTTTTTATGTCTCAGTGTATATTTGGCTTTAGCGATATTATTATTTATTTGTTTTCAATTTACATCATTTACATTATTATTAACTATTTGAAGTTTTGCTTTTACTGTGTTGCTTTGTTTATTTTTTCCCTGAACAACTTGACCCGATATTTTTTCTAAATAACACAAAATTGCCTGAATCGACCATTTGTTAGACGGTTATAGAATGGCCTCAACACATTGTTTTTACTAAATTAGAATGTTATTTCTGTAAACATCTATATCCAAACGGAATAAAGGAACAATAAAATATCGTGCGGCTAATGAGTCTTTTGATTTTCCTCACAAACCCATTATTAACACACATTGTTCTTAAAGCAGGTATAATAAATGGATTTTTAATAATAATGAAATATCTTGGAAAACTTCCATCTCTTTGTTTTGAGACAATAATGGCAACAACCTTAGTCAGCATCTTGTTGTTTTATTATACGTATATTAAAACCTTATAAAGAAAGTGAGCTCATAATTAAAAACCTATAACATTATAAGGCAAAACCTTGACAAATTTATCGTTGTAATTTTATGAGGAACAGGACATTTTATATTTTACTATCTCGAACATTGTCTTATTTTCAAGTCGATTTTAACGCACGCATTTTTTTGTCTGGCGTTGCCGCGAGTGTTCTTGAGTTGCGCCCACTGACATTTTTAACTCGACAATTTACTTACAAATTGGCGTAATTTGTTTTAAATTTGTTAGTACGCAATCAAATGTAAATTATTTACATTTCCATTGTAATTGGTGCTGAAGCACGTGAGGTGTTTTCTCTGTTATTAGCTAACCGTTTAGTCTGACACAAAAGCAAACTTAGTTGTTGGCAATTGTAAAAAAAAATTATATAAAAAAATATTCTAAAAAAAAGCTTTTATTGAAATGCTCTACAAAGTAGAAAATAAACTTTGAAGTAAATCATTTTGTTACATTATATAATTTTTTTTATGATATAAAAGCTTGTCGCGAGATTTTCCTGTGTAAAGGAGATTGCTCGCGACGAGCTTTTATATCTTAAAAAAATTATGTAATGTAACAAAATGATCTGTTTAATTTACTTCAAAGTTTATTTTCTACTTTTTAGAGCATTTCAATAAAAGCTTTTTTTTAAATATTTTTTTATATAATTTATTTTCTACTTTTTAGTTTTTTGATATGCTGTAATCCCCAGATATCGATTTTGAGACGAATCAGATCATAAACGGTAAAGTCGCCCGCTATCTTGAACTAAATTTTTGACTAGAAATTCGCAATTGGGGACCCGAAAACCCCAGATATCGATTTTGATCGAATTGGACCATAAATGACAAAAGTCGTCCGTCATATTGGCGACGCCATTTTGAATTTCCGAATTTTGACCAAGAATTCATAATTGGTTATCTCGAATACCCCGAGATATCGATTTTGGGTCGAATCGGATCTTGAAGACGCCATCCTGAACTAAATTTTTGACTAGAAATTCGTAATCGGCGAACCCGATAACCCCCAGATATCGATTTTGATCGATTTAGAGTATGAATGAAAAAAGTCGTACGCCATATTGGCGCCGCCATTTTGAATTCCTAAATTTTGATCAAAAATTTATAATTGGCGATCTCGAAACCCCCCAGATATCGATTTTGAGTCGAATCGGATCATAAACGATAAAGTCGTCCGCCATCTTGTTTTTTTCTTATATGAAAATGTTAAAGTGTATTGTCACCGGACTTATACACATGTGCAAACATTGCAAGTTTAATAAAAGCTTTTAATAAGAGCAAACATTATTTGATAGGGCGCTGCTCTGTTGGACGAGACGTTTGGATACTTTGGAACCAAAATTGGGTTAGATTGGTGACTAACAATCCGGAGTGAAGGGTCAGCAGTTAATAGTCTGGAGTCCGACGCCCCTTTTTTAAAGTGATTATTAACAGGCTGAATTTTCGTGAGTCGCTTCGTTTTGACAACTCTTCTAGTCCAGTCAACGAATTTTTCAATATGGGGGTGTAGACTACATGGACGGCGGCAAAATTTTTGACTTCGGGGATGGATTTAGGGTAGTGAGAAGGTAAACATCCTAAAAGTCCCCGAACCTAGGAGGTGAGCCTTGCGGGGGAGTGCTTCCGGGAGGCCTTAAATTTAGATTTTTTTTTGGTTTCTCACTAGTAACTCGAAAACTATTGGTCCTAGAGGAAACATTATTCTTTAATTGGTGAATTGTTTCCTATAATTTCACAATTTGCATTAGTTATAACTAAATCGAGTAGTCTAGCCATATTATTTAGTATCTTATTACATTGTTTAAAATTGAAAATGTATAAAAAATTCATGACATTTAGTTTTTCTATCAGTTGGATCTAAGTAACAAAGTTTGGAATGTTAAAGTCACCAAGTAACACAGCACTTTTTGTTTGCAAAATATTGTATTATTCAAGGGAATCAAAAAATAATTCAAAATCGATTAATGCTATTGATGAAGGCATATACAGGGTGTTCCATAGAGCAACAGTGGATTTCTGACATTAAAATATGACGATTTAGCTAAACTTACTTTAGTACAAAAGTTGATATTAACAGAGATACAGGGTGTTAAAATCAATATTATATTTTTACTTTTCTCATGTAACTTTTGAAGTTTTTCAAGTATTTTTATGAAAATTGGTGAATGGGGTTTTTTAGATGAAACATTCAAATCTGCTCCCATTTTTTGTGTAGTTCCTAGAAGACGCCACATAAGCATTGTTTAAGGTGTAAATGTACTCTTAACTTTTTACTCATATCGTTATCCCTTTTTTTCAATATTTGAAAAAATTCAAAAGTTATATCAGAAAATTAAAAATATAATATTGTCTTTAACACCCTGTATCTCTGTTAATATCAACTTTCGTGCTAAGGTAAGTTTAGTTAAATCGTAATATTTTAATGTCAGAAACCCACTGTAACTCTTTGGACCATTACGTACGGACAACCCTGTATAAAACTAAAACAATAATTGACTTACAATGTATCGAACATTTAACTGCCAATAAATCAATTGCAGGTAAATTTATATCGAAGGATGAAACATCCAAAACTTCATGTTTAATACAATTTTTTAGTGTTAGCAAGACTCCTCCGCCTTGTTCTTGATTCATAGTGTGAAACTTACGATCCTTTCTATGTATACTTTATACGAGGACAATTGAAATTGATCAGTGTTAAAGCACAGGACCGCGCACTGAACTTGATATTTTGTACTATATATTTAGCAATGGTATCGAGATTCGTATGGTAGTTGAAACTGTGCAGGCGGGTCCGAGACTGGCAATTTAATCAGCCTGAATGAACCATCTACGACTGCACTGGTTTAAAGATAATAAAACGAACAGGCCTACTAGCATAAAAAAACTCGTAAATCGTTTCTCAGCAGTCAACGGTGGACTTATGAGATGTGCTGTCAATGTGCCAGTGCAGTGCATAATACCTGTTATAATATCAAGCGCAGGAGTTTAGTTAGTTATTGTTCGTATTTATAAATCTTTACTACTATATAAAAGGTAAAACGGTAAAATATTTTAATTATTTACTAATTTACCATGGCTTCCTGGAGACCATTTGAAACAGAGGATAATATAATAACGCCCGAAAATATTATCATTTTCTTATGACAAGCATTTCTATTTACCTCCACCCATGTACAATAAAGAGATGCCGACTGTTTTTGCCGGCTTTTAGTTTTTATACGGTTTCAATTAAGTTCGTATACACTTTACTAACTTTCATTTAATTACATTTACTGACATTTTGGTCTTATAACACTATTATTGCGCTACTCTTTACGAATCACTCTACTAAAAGTGTAAAAACATAACTAGATGTTTGTAATGTTTTTTTAACGCTTACGCAACTTTTCGCCACGAAAATTGAAATTGAGCCCTGAATGGGAAACAAGCGACTTCGGAAATATTCATCTCTCATAGTCGGGCGTGTGGAAAACAGACGACGCCGACGCTTTTACTGTCTCTTTAAATGACTTAGGTTCCTAGGAAAACAATGTTCCCCTAAACTGTTTAAAATGCAAATCCACGTGTGTGGCCCTCGAATATATCATCAAAGGGACTTTGTTGAATATGCGTTCCTGTATGAGCCCGTCCTCGGTATAAGCCTGTTATCAATAGCATTACACAGGAAAAAAGCGTCTTTATGCATGTTAAGAATATTAAATTACATTGTTACCGTCATCCGATGGTTGTAATAGAATTAATTTTAGACTTTCTCTGGATTATAATTTATATCGAATTATGGGATTAGGCTGTGTCGTTCTTTGTTAGTTAAACCGTTAGAATGTTCCTTTAATTCTGTTCTCTGTATTCGGAAACGATTATTCAGAAAATGTGGAATTTGGGATGGACACATGTAAACATTCTCAATAAATAAACTGGTTTTATATGATTCTATATATGTCAAAGAAAATTTCGTCATAATATGTAGGTTTTTGTATGAAATATGGTCGTTTCAAACATAATAACAGGTAAACGTTTATTTCACTAGATTATTTATAATGCAGTCAAAATAGGATTTGAAGAGGTTTTATCCCATCCCAGTTAAGTATAAATGAAATCCTGGTAATTTATATCTTCTGATTAATTAATTACTATTTATCTATCTGAAGGATAAACAAATAAAATTGGCCATTTGCATGATCGTCTAGTTTTGTTAGTGTAGGACCCAAATTTCGTTGTGTGTGTGTGTGTGTGTGTGTAGTAACCCTTTTTAATTTACCCAGGTTCTTTTATATAAAGTTTAATATTACTTGCTTCTGTCTGATACTATATAACTTAGAAAATTAATCATTCTGTTAATTGAAATACCTGGTAAACTTGAACACACTGTCTATAAACTGAGAGACCTAGTTAATTGTATATGTTATTTATGTAGTATTTTATTACTCAAGATTGCACTGTACATTTATAGTTGAAGTTTGTTTTCTATTTTGCTTTTGAAACTAAAACATTTATTTAGTTTATTACTTATATGACGAAAAGGTAAAGGTGAAAGAATAAGACAATAATTGATGGGAAAAAAATAGTAAAAAAAACCATTTTATTTTATATAAATTGATGCAACAATAGTCGAACATGAAATCAAAAGTAATCCAAATATTTGAGACAATTGTCTAAATATCATAATAGGAAAATTTGCGCTGCTATAGTAATGACCATACTATAGATATACTGAGTGTTTGATGCTATAACAAGAACTGAGATACAAAAGTATGCTGTGTTATTTTAATAGTAATTAGAGTTGTGGCAATGGCCTGATAATGATAATCTATAATAGAGCTGTTAGCAATCGCTAGGTAATAATGGTTCTTAATTAAAGAAAGTTGTTAGCAATCGCTAGATAATAATAATTTATAATTAAAGTTGTTAGGAATAGCCAAATAATGAATCGAATGCAAAACAGAGGACAAGAATCATGTCATGTTTATACATTATCAAAATTAAGTTGATCAATGAGAATTAAATATTCGTGTAACATATCATAGTGTGTTGAGGAAATATCCTTTAATTATACACAGTTTAGTGATTGAAATTAGAGTAGGAACAATCGTTCAGATAATCATATTAATCTTGCGGAGGTGAGAATTTACACTCATATAAAATCTTTTAGAATGCTGGGGAAATCTCCCTATAGTAATTTAAATAGAAAAGCAACCAGAAGATTGCCTATGATTGCCAAACATACGGAGCCGCGAATCCGCGAAGGTAAGAAAGTGCGTTTGAATCACCCTTCAATCGAAACAAGTGACCAGACAACTGCCTGAAATATTGACATCCCTCGTTGTAACTGAACCCAATTGGAGAACAGAACTAGCCAATTGGCCGTAGTAAATGTTTCAAACCTTTGTTAACGCCAAGTACGCCGAATTCATATAACTATAATATTTTATTGTAGGTAAATGTCCAACAATCAGAAAATATTGTGGTTACAGTAGAAAAATTTTCCTAGTGTACTTTAAATATAAAGCATTCTTGAAAAACCTTACATGAGATGTGGTGGTAACGAAAGTCCACTATTTGTTTTATAAAAACTGCAGAATAATGATAGACATGAAGTTTGGCTAGTCTGTGATAAAGTACCTTATTATTGCATAGCTCTAAATATATATTTCTTGAATATAAACTTGTTACTTTGCAAACGCAAATTTCCCTAGTAAAACATTCAGAAAGTGAAATTTTATTAAATTTGTGAATGAAATCATAACTGAATAACTGGTAATATAATATTCTTTATAGTTAAAAATCAAAGCTAGTATTTCATAAAAACTAATATTCTTTTAGTACCACAAATGTGTAAATTTTCCCCATTACCCCCGACGAAACCAGAATATGAATGCAATTGCAAATAATAAAGTAGAGTCTCGAAATAAGAAAGTAATCACCTTTAGAAATTTATACCAGCTGAATTTCTGTGCGCTCTGGATGGCGTTATATCGCCCGTGAATGCTCTCCTCCAGGTTCTACATGTTTAACATCCTCGTAGGGCATCGTAGAGACGTTGAAACGGCACTTCATAAAAAGTATGTTAAACAATAATTTTCTTCGATGTAAGTACAACGAACACGAAGTACTGCGATGCAATGGTGTATTAGAACTTGATTTCCTAAGTACAGCTGACCGAAGTCTGCAAAGTAACTTGAGCGTGGTTTACTTTTATTTCCTAAGTACAGCTGACCGAAGTCTGCAAAGTACCTTGAGCGTGGTTTAATTTTATTTCCTAAGTACAGCTGACCGAAGTCTGCAAAGTACCTTAGGTGGGATTCCAAATGCATCTCCTCTTCTGAACAGTCTGATCTTCTTTTATATGGTTCCTGATGTTACCCTTCTACGCGGATTATGCATCTCCGCTCGTTTCTTGTGGGAATATGTTTATTTTAACGCTATTATAATATTCGACACGACGTAGCCCTGTGCAGCAATTTAGAGTGGCGCTCAACTTTCTAACTTTCTCTATGGTTAAACTAGTCACGTGCAGGCGATTCCGTACTATGGGAATACACGAAGTACTTGTTTAAACAAACCCTGCGACTCGACTAGATTTTATGTAAATTCTGTCTCAAAATTGTAGCGTTTAACTTTGCTTTAAAAATATAATTTTAAAAATGCATCCTGGTAACTTTACCGTGTTCAATATTAAATGACTAAATAAATGTAAAAATGAAATGAATTAACTGCAATAATTACTTGAATTTACAAACATAAATAGGAAAATATTAAATTTGTGAATGCCCTATATACTGGGCGTTTCAGATTTGAAGTAGAACTTTTTTCCATAAGAAATTTTATGGTTGGATCCTGTTGGGTAGGTGCTCAGGAATACCAAAGAAATGTTGTATTTCAAAGACCTTGTGCTCCAATTGTTATTAACAATTTAATTTTTTTAACCGGGTTTTTCAACCTAAAAATGTAAATAGCTCGAGATATACAGGGTGTCCCACAACGAACTGCAGCGATCGATATTTCAATTGCTTATGGAAAAAGTTCCTTCAATTGATTTTTTTGTGCTATTTTGACTGCGCTATTATGATAAGTCTGTCATTTATTGTAAATAATTTTAGAGATGAACAGTATTACTGAGGTTATGTACGTTGTATCTCTTTCTTATATTTTCTATAAGTACAACAATATTGAAAATGAGGAGGCGCAACAGTGAATAATAGAACAAACCGTCTTAATTAACCATGAAGACGAACCACTTAAAATCCCGTTTAATGTCTTGCCTAATGTCGCTTACTAATTAGATCTAATAGGAAGCCTTAACTGCATATCCGTTCCACCTTTGAACTATTATTTTAGACCAGAAAAATCACAAAGCAGAGACGCCAAACAAAACGTGATCTCTACAATGAACTTAATAAAGTGACTCATAAGCGTTCGTTTGCTATTAATTACAGCTACAATTTAGAGGCGAATTTCATACTGTAAATTGGTTTTAATTGGCAAAGAAACGATATACATTAGCTAAAAGAGAAGCATTTAAAAATATTTTTGTTGTAATTACTGTGTAATCCATGCAATGGGTAGAAAAAAAGGGGGTTGACTTGCAAAAAGTCAGAAAGAAATGAAATTTGGTAGGATGGTAGACATAGGCTTCATGATGCTACACCTAAGTTTGCGACCTCGGGGGGTGTCGCTCGAGGGGCGGGGGAGGTGGAAAACTGTGCATCTCAGCACTTTTTGAGGAATAGCGTTATTTGGAATGATATCGAAAAAATGTCTAAATAAAAAATATAGACTATAAAACTGTGCATCTTTTTGTCTGCGACCAACAGTGTCAGAGACACAGCTTGCCAAATTTGGGGGTTGATTTTCAATTTTCAACAAAATCACATTTTCATTGCGGATTAGTAGGAAGATCGACTGCAAACAATTCCCCAATTATTTTTTTATGAAAGAGCAATACTTTTTGAGTCTGATGGTGCCTGATTTGCAAGGTTTAGTTGTATAGAACGAAAGATGTGATTTTTTGAAGCGCGCTGCGACCTACTCAGATATGTGGATTTTTAAATTATCCATGTTTAAGGTCGATATATGTTTATATATTTTTGTATAATTGACAAATATATTTTTGCATACATGACATAAAGATAATAGGTGTAAGGTATATGTGCATGTAGAAGTCGACAAAAGCATGCACATTGTTGATGGTGGGTTCTTACTACATCGTGTTGTGTGGGGCCGCCAAAATGCATTTGCAACAATATGTATGAATTACATTCATTATATCGAAAGACATTATGAGTCGAAATTGTTGTTTTTTGATGGATATCCCGACAATACTGTAGACATGAATACGAAATCTGCTGAACGAGATCGCTCCTCGACGCTATATTGAGGCACTACTGTACTCTTCGACGGGACCATGATTCCTAACGTGTTGCAAGAAAAATTTTTACTCCAACAAAAGAAGCCTCATTGCATTGCTGATGTTAAAGTTGGAAGAACATAATTACACTGTTAAGCAGGCAGTCGAAGACACGGATTCTATAATTGTTCACACTGTCATCGAAATGTCTCCTTCTTTTTTGTCTTCAATGTTCGTTGTTGGAGAAAATGTTGATTTGCTCGTGTTGTTGACTGCTTCGGTTAGAAATCTCCCAAATGTTTATTTGCGAAAACCGGCTAGGGGGAACAAGGAGGAAATGTTCTGTTCGCTCCAGAGTTTCCGATATAACGATGCTGTTGCAAAGAACATCTTGCTTGTGCATGCCTTCAGTGGCTGTGACACTACATTGGCTCTATTTAATCAGGGAAAGATTCGTTTTCTCAATACCATAGTGAAGGACCATAGCTTAAATGACGCAGTTCACGTATTTGAATAGGTATATAGTTGCTGCTGGAGAATTGTTTTTGTTGAGCAAGTATGTATGGTGCAGGGAATGAGCATAATTGCTTAGATTCTCTGAAATATTAAGAACTTTTGCAGACTATCTCGAAAAATTCATTCAACCTCGCCGCGTTGCTACCAACATCAGACGCTTGCCAACAACATTCACTGCTAACTTATTATCAAGTACGGAGCTGATGAGGTGTGCAGAAGTCTCTCGAAGACGGATGACGGAGGACAAGCACAGGACTAGACGCAATACGGATCACAAGGGCGTCCTTCGTAAGAGCATTTCGTGCAGATGCCAGAAAGGATGTGGAGCAGTTTACGGTTGCCATAAAGCAGGACTAAAATGCTCGGTACTGTGTTTGCACTGCAATGGGCCGCCCTGTGAGAACATTCCAACTTTTGGACGATGAAAATGACGAAAACCAGAACATCTCGATCAGCACGGTTCTGCCGATCCTACTTCAGAATTGATGCCTAAAGATGATGAAAATGAAAGGTTTATATCTAGTAAGTGACGCAAGGTGAATTTAAACTTCGAATTCGACTGTGGACTTGCAATATTTTTCCTGTTTTCCTGTGTGGTTTTGATGTTTTATTGAAGTGTGTCATCGACGTGTTGAGTCTAGGTGTAACAATAAGTCATAAGGCATTGTTGAATATCTGTTAATGCCTTGGTGTTCGCAGATGAGGTGAGTTTAGTCTCCTAGTATTGATAGTCATTTTGCTGTTTGGTGTCCCATTCTGCTATTAAATTTTGGTGTTATCATTGAGGTGTGTTATAGACGCGTTAAGTCAGGCCACTATTGGTATAACGCCTAATCTTGAGGCATAGTGGAAAGTCTGTTAATGTTTTAAGTTTGGTAGACGAGTTGAGTCATGCATTGATGGTTGTTTGACTGTATCTATCTGCCTGTTCTTCCGTTGGATTTTGATGTTTTCATCGACAGTTGCAACTTTCGAACCAGTCATTGTTATTCATAGTTGTGCTGTAGAATTTCTCGAAAAAGGCATTGCATATTTCTACTGGATTAGGAAAATTTATAACATCCTCTGTCAAATCATAAGGTATGCTCCTTTCATTGACAAATTTCTAGTAGTGAGAGGGACTGGGGACAATTTCGATTTCTATATTGGATGTAGCCTTTAAATAGTTTTCCGCAGTCAGTTTTGATTTAACGCCTAAGTTATTTACATTCATTGTAAATAGGTAATATCATTAGACGATTTGTACTTTTCCATAGTGAACGTTTTCTTTTAACGTTCTTTATTATAGAATATACGAATCTAGTGGATAATTCCTGCTAAATAGAAGTAATGCATATATAGATATTAGCCAGGCAGTTTCGAGTAACCTTTAATTGATCACAAGTATCTGGACTTGTATCGAGATTTATCCATATACATGTATCAGAAAAGACTTTGTTTAAAATACTTGTATTTTATATGCATATATGTCTGAGGGATTAACGTACTTTTAGATTGGGCACAAGTATCTGGATTTGTATCGAGATTTATCCATATATCTGTCAGAAAAGACTTTGTTTAAAAAACTTATATGTCTGAGGTATGATAAAGTGACATTTAAAAAGAAGTTAGTCAATATGTTTCACGAAATTGAGAACAATTTTCTCTTTTTAAGTGCATTCTCTGTTATTATTTATAAATTAAAAAAGAAGCGTCAAATACGCAAATGGTAGCAACGTACATTTCTGAAATACAGGGAAAATCAAGGGGCCTACAACATGTTAATTTCTGAATTAACGTTGGAGGATGGAACTCGTTTCAGGAACTATGTGCGAATGGGACTCGATGACTTCGAATATCTGCTGCAAAAAGTCGTACGGCATATACTGAAAAATGGGCAAAAACCTGTTTAAATTGCCAAACTTCCAAAATTAATAGACCCACCAAAACTCCGATTTCAGATTTTGATGTTCTCAAGGGGCGTTTCGAACATATCCACATGGACCTCGTTGGACCCTTACCACCTTCCAACGGGTGTCGTTACATCCTCAGTGTGGTCAAACAATTCACACGCTGGCCAAAAGCGTACCCCTTACAAGACATTTCTGCTGAACGTTTAGGCGTTCCGTTAACTGCCACTACAGGTCAAGGTGTCCAGTTCGAATCAAATTTATTTCGCGAATTTTCTAAATTTTTAGGGTTCCATCGGATTCACATGACAACATATCATCCTCAAAGCAATGGTACGATTGAGAGATTCAATAAAACCCTGAAAACTACATTGTCAGCCATGGCTAATGTAATTCACTGGTATGATGAGTTGCCAATTATTTTATTGGGTTTACGCGCCATGCCTAAAGATGACGTACTTTTTTCATCTCCTGAACTTGTTCACTGACAAACCTTGCGTCTCCCTGGCGACTATTTTATCAAGTCACATACCGATACTCCGGTCTCGCTCTTCATTACTAAATTACAAACCTATTTCGATAATTTACATTTTAGATCCCCTATACCAAATTTCGCTCACAGAACTTTCATCAAGACTGAAACTATTTTTCGCCCCTTTGTGGGAAGGCCTTTTTTTCGTAGTTTCTCGTACCGACAAAATTATTACGGTTTTTAAACGTGGGAAGCACTTTACTGTCAGTCTTGACAGAGTCAAACCTGTGTACTTGTTAGATGATATTACTGATTCTCCTGTCAAACCCGCTTTTAAAAAAGTACATTTCAATATTTTATTGATTCTTTGATAGATTGATTTTTTCTATTGCAGGGGGAAGTGTATGTGGCGTACACTCCTATCTAACGTGTACTAGCCACTTGATGGCCAACTAAAAATTATATGTTTGGTTCGGTAACTAGGAGAAGAAAAAACAAAAATGAATTATTATTATTATTGAGTTATAAAATCATTGAATTGACTTTCGGGATAGATAGATTGAATGAACTGGTTATTATTTATTTTATCTTTATTTTTATATTTCGGAATCCAGCAATGCGCTAATTTATTACGTATTATAGAACATAGTAATTATTATTTCGCCTCCTAAAGTTACTTCAATTAACACTGCTAAAAAAAGGTACATATCATTTTAGTCCTCTTTGTATCTCCGGTCCACAAGACCGTATTCTGTGTGGTACCTCCTGCAGCTGAAAGGTTGCAGGGTTATGTGCATTGTCGTCTACTTAGTATCAGCTAACCAACATATGGTTCGCTTTGTAAGTAATCTTTATCTTTTCTTCATGCGCAACTCACGTTACATTATTATGTTTATGATTGTTCCAACGCACATGCACTTGGGAGTCAATTCCTCATCTTTCAAGAGCCTACGTAATCTTTAAATCTTGCACCTGATTATACCATAATGCAGCTTCCTGATGTCATTCGAGCTTATATAACATTACCATATCATAAATATTTTAACTATTTTTTTTCCTTCTAAGGAATAAACAGTCATTTCGGTTACTCAACAGGCTTTCAGATTACCGCGCTTAAAAATTATCTAGTAAATTTTTCCTGCAAAGATAATAGAATAAGTTCAGAATGATTTGTCTACAAATGCATGCCATTGAGAGATAGTACGAGGGAGATTGATATTTAACGTCAAAAATGTCCTTAAATTTTGGCCGTCGTAATATACAGGGTGTGCGATTAAATACCGCAAGACCCTGTTATTTTGGAACCGCGCCGCCCGATTTAATTTTTTTTTTTTTGACATAGTACTCGATGACCACTTGACCACTTTTTAAAAAATTTCATTTTCATATTTTCAAGGCCTACTAAGGTCCCCTAAAGAATTTCAAGATCGACTATTACGCATTTTTTTATTGGAAAAGTGGATAGCGTATTAGATTCTCAGTTATCTCAAATAGTCTTATGCAAAATTTTAACTCGATACCTCATATAGGGTGTTTGTTACTCAATCGCCAAATTTCTCCAGTTGGAATTTAATACGTGACTTGTTGGAGAAAAACTTTATTTTCCGAACGTAGGTAAATAATAAATAAATAATAAATAAACACCACAGGAATTAGACAACCCCCAATTCCAGAAGTCAGAGGCTTGTGCTGAAGGGGGTTACACATCGAAGAAACGCGGACATACAACCATTTCCTCCGACAGAGCCGGAACCGGAATTTGAACCCGGTAGCGCGATACCCGTGTGATTAATCGCGATTGCCACCTCCTGCCTTAACCAACGCGGCTATCGGCCAGATTGATTACTTTTGTTGAATTTCTATTTTGTCTTTACTTCTAGTAGTACTACCGTAGTAGGGGTACCTTTTTCGCTAGCTGGGACACTCATTGAATTATGCAAGAAAAGCAGCAGCACAAAACACATTCCATATGTAATAGAAAAAATTAGTGATCCCGATTCCAGAACTGCGAAATCCAGCTTCAGATTTTTTGTTGTATTGTTATGAAAACAATGTTGAAACATTAACATGTACATGATTTCAACAATTTATAACCTGCAATATTTTGCTTTTGGCTATTATGTCTTAATAAATTGCATTTCACAATAGATCAGGTTTAAAATAAGCTCTACACGATTTTAGACATTTCTGATCGGTAATATTTTATTCCGTACCATCTAACAGAGTGTATATTTAAAGGAAAAATAGAAAAAAAACTTAGTCTGTTAAAATGAATAACGGTAAAAATTAGCTCTACACGAGTTCCTAAATTTTGAATCTGTATTTTGGTGCGGTAACAGTAAAGCGATGTTTGTTATATTTTATTCTCTATCATCAATGCACAATAATACGAGAAATTTTAGTCTGTTAAAATAAAATAAATAAGGATAACAATGAGCTTTCATGATTTCATGAACTTTTAATTTGTTCAGAAAATAAAGGTGGTCAGAAAGTGCAGAGGGTACGATAATGGTAAAGCGATTTTTGTTATTCTCTTCCAGTTTGGTTTAAGCAAATGTTATGTTGCTCATCATGAAGTATGTAGTCAAAAATATAAACATGATGGATGGTCAGGGGGTACGGGGAAGCCACATAGAAAATTTGCTTGAAGTAAACAATACTCTTCGTCTTCACTAGCTGCATCAGATAAGAAGAGAGAACATTTCCCTTCCCATTTGCAAACTTACGACTGTCAGTCATGTCTTCCTGAGTGCCGTACTACTGGTCTCGATGGTGTCTAGGAACCTACTGATTTCGATCTTAACACTTTTTGACCTTCCAGGCCTTTAACTCCTTTTCCCAAAGCCACTAAGTATCTCGGTCAAAATTTGAGCGGTCGATTAAAAGTGGTGAAAAAGGTGTATCGAGGTCCTAGTTATCCTCCAGTAACGTTTTACTTATTTCTGACGTTTAGTTTGGTCACAGCACACTTTTTCCCGGAACGGCTGGTCGGATCGAACTGAAACTGGTGGCAATCGATTCTATGACTTCAAGTGACTCGAAAACGGAGCATCGCGTTGCCATTAACTCCTTTTTCCAGAGTCACTATGTATCCCGGTCAAAATTTGGGCGGTCGGTCAATAGTGGTGCAAAAGATGTATCGAGGTCCTAGTTGTCCTCCAGTAACGTTTTACTTATTTCTGACATTTAGTTTGGCCACAGCACACTTTTCCGGAACCGTTGGTCGAATCAATTCGGCAATGGTCGGAATCGCGCCTTCGTGCGTCTTCCCACCCGACCTTGTACGCCTTCGGGTCTCCGTAGATAATGTCCCGGCCTGTACCCGGAAGACGCCGACTGTCTTTCTCTAAAAATTGTTCTTATATATATTATATATCTCCAACCAATTTCGATCGGGGGGTATGCTTGCAAAAAACCTTACTTAAATGTTGTTAAATTTTTAGGTTAGAGAACCCACTCGCGCCTAATTTCCCTATTTTTTTATTTTTGGATTAGGACCGTCCACACAACCAGATCCTATTTTACTATTGTTGATGAAATTACCTACGCCAGCTAAACAACTTTAACTTCACTAGGTCTTTAAAAAAATTTAGGTTATGTTTATACTAGTTTGTTTGTGTCTATATTTACGTTACTTATAAATGTCACTGTCACAAGATTAAATTAAGCGACTTCCGTATCCATCGACGCCGTACTTCCACTTTTGAAGACGTACTTCCGTCTAGTACACAAATATAACTGGAATGACAGATCTCAAAATTCAAACATCAATAGCAATGCCGTAATAAGATAACAAGTTAAAGATTTATTTGAAAGATGAAACGATAAACAACTCATTTCGCATGTGATTACCAATGTTAAATGGATGTTTTATTTTTATAAAAGAAAAGAAATATCCAGATGGCGTAGAAAGCAATATCGTGCTGTATATGAATCCCTTCGCTTTCGTGTGACAGAGAGAGAAAATTTGCTGCGAATCCCGAGCGGGGTTCTTGATTTTTATTTTTTAATACGACACGACTTTTTACAGAAAAGTGGATTTTTAAAAGATTTTTTTTTTTCGCATCAGTTTGTTATGCTCTTCTGACTGGTGGTACATCCTGTAAAAGAGTGTTCTCCATTAAATAGACATTGCAATGGCCCAACGTTTAGTTTTATGAATGACTGCTCGCCAAACATAAATAAATACGTTTCAAAACAGTATACAAAAATATTGTAGGTCGATTTAAATTCGCCTAATCGTATTCGCGCTAAAATAGAATCTTCTGGGAACCTTCCGATGTAAAATAAACATCTAATTTTAGTGCGACAACCAAAAAAAACGTGTAAATAAATTAACATGTGCAATTAAATTAACGGCTAGCATAGAGTGCTTTTGTCTCTTTTTTGGGGTTCCGACCCGGCCTGGAGGTTTAGATTTCGTGCGGGCTGAGTCATACCTCTCGGCAGACATGGCGTGGTGTATTTAAAAATTAATTATTTAGTTTATTCATCGAATAAAGTTAATCTGCTTCAAGGAAATAACAATAATCAAAATTATAGAGGCAGCAACATGCGATGTCATTTAACCCTAATATGTGTCTATAATGAGATATCTTGATTGACGTTTCAGACACAAACATTATACACGGATCCACAATATGTACATACGTTGAGTTCATTTTTTATTATCGATTTGTATGCTGTGCTTATGTCGGTGTATATATTTTTTACCGGTGCCGCCTGCTGTGTGGCCTGTTGCGAATACAATTATTTATGTCTAATGTATTCCGCGTTGATCGTATTTTGGGTCGAATCGAACAAATTTAAATTGATATTATGAAAATTAATGAGGAAGTCCAGTATCTTAAACAACAAAAAGGCTTCTACATTTTGTTAATGAAATACACAATGTTAAAATTATTCAATCAACCAGAAATCAATTTGTCGATAATATATAAAATTTATAAGTGCGTCATATCTAAATGCATTTGACAATAATAATTAATTAATTAGTGAAATGAGTGAAAAGTGTGCAAAGTGCAATGGTGGGATCACGACGAAGAAGCCAGCCGTTACTTGCAATGGTTTCTGTAAAACGTGTTACCATATCCAATGTGTCGATATACCAAACGAAATATTAGCAGCAGTGACCAAATATTCTTCGCTATCCTGGAGATGTGAGGACTGTTTAAAAAAATTGCCGACTTGTGATCTCGAACACCTGGAAACTTTGCTGGAAGAAAAATTCAAAATACTTGTGCAAGAAATGACAGATAAATTTAACTGCATTAAAAATGACATAACTCACTCTACTGCCAAAGTTATATGTGATATAAATGCCGAAAAAAAAGTCGAAATTAAAAAAAGCTATTCCTCTGCTGTAAAGACTGAAGCGGCTATCATAATAAAACCTAAAAACCAGACGCAAAAAAACTCAGAAACCAAGACGGATATTCTCAGCAATGTAAACCCTGTGAAAAATAACATTAATATCTCAAGCGTAAAAAATATCAAAGATGGTGGTATCCTAGTAGGATGTTCTAGTGCAGAAGAAGTTACGAAACTTAGGAAAATCGCTGTGAACAAACTGAATCAAAATTATGACATCAAGGACGTTAAAACCTTAAATCCACGTGTGAGAATAGTAGGAATGTCAGAGAAGCTGGAAGAAAGTGACTTAATTGAATATATCAAGTTTCAGAACAAACATCTAATAGGTGAAAAGTTTGAATGTAAAATCTTGAAATTGTGGTCAACGAAAAAAAATGATAAAATATATCAAGCCATTATGCAAGTCGACGTAAATTTCTATAACAAAATCTTGTCTGAGGGAGAAGGTAAGTTATTTATTGGATTCGATCTATGTAATGTTTACGATTCTATTGATATACGAAGGTGCTTCAAATGTAGCGGTTTTAATCATATATCAGAGCAATGTAAATCTAAAATACGGTGCCCAATATGTGCTGGTGAGCACAATGTAAAAGATTGTAATAATAAATCATTAAAGTGCCCCAACTGTTTAGATTACTCTATTACTAATAAACTTGAGCTTAATGTCGAACATGCTGCATGGGACAACAACTGTTTCGTATATAAACAAAAAATTAATGAGTTTAAGGCAAAAATGTCATTTTCTGCATAACTAGGCGTGAAAACAAACAAGAATATTTCAAATAACAATGATCCGAGTATAACAATAACCCCAATCGAAACCACTGCCTCTTCACCAACTCATATCATAAACATATATTATCAAAATGTACGCGGGTTGAACACAAAATTAAAAGACTTATTTCTTGCCTCTATGGCATGCCATTATGATATATATGCTTTCACAGAGACTTGGCTAAACTCGCAAGTACTGAATACAGAAATATTGTCCTCTAATTATAATATCATACGGTGTGACCGGAACTTTACGGAAACTAATAAAAATAAAGGCGGCGGTGTACTAATTGCGCTAAATATTAAGTATATTTATGAGGAACTTAATGTCAGTCTTATACGTGAGATATTTCCTCAAATAGATATCGTTGGTGTTAAAGTGACCTTTCATTTTCAAAATATTTTCATTTTCATCCTTTATATCCCCCCAAATTTACCGTATGCATCCTACCAAGGTCTTTTTGAATGTATTGAGTCTCTAGACTATTTAAACGATGAAAATATTTATTTTATAGGAGATTTTAATGTCCCAGAGTATAACAATCAAAATATTGCACCAAGCAGTCGTGTAGCTGCTGTACAACACTTTTCTGAGTACCTTGACCTCAAACAATTTAATAATGTACTAAATACTAATGAGACTACTCTTGATTTGGTACTGTCAAATGCAAATTGTGACGTAAACAGATCATTAGAGTGTCTATTAATAGAGGATTTACATCATCCCCCCTTAGAAATATCACTAAAAATTACTAATTCTCATCCTGAAAAGTTCCCATGTAATTTAATGGAAATATATAACTTTAAAAAAGCCAATTACCCTCTATTATATGAAAATCTATTTCAGATAAACTGGTCATTTCTAACTGAACTAAATGACGTTAACATGGCTTGCACTGCTTTTTACTCTAAACTAACTGAAATTTTTGATCAATTTGTGCCTAAATCTATTCCCAAACAACCCAAATATCCAACTTGGTACACAAATGATATTGTAAGAGATATAAAGCAAAAAAATATTCAGAGGAGAAAGTATAAACAAACAAAAAGTGAAGATGATTATAATAAATTCAGGAACATGAGAGAGAAAATAAAGCAGGACGTAAAACAATCATATGAAAATTATTTATTGAATATTCAAAATAATATAAAAAATGATCCAAAAAAATTTTGGTCATATGTAAACAGTAAAAGGAATAGTAGCGCCATTCCTGATAATATTACATATAATAACATTCGACACACAAATCCTCAAAATATTGTTGATGCTTTTGGAACCGTTTTTCAATCGGCTTATCTTAATCCTAATAATAACAGCAATAAATATCCCCCCTGTGGTGATGTAAACAGTAATAATTTATGCATAACGACGTTTTCGGAATCGGACGTGCTAAAATCGCTTAAGAAGATAAAACCCAAATTTACTAAAGGTCCAGACAATATACCTGCATTTATAGTTAAGGACTGTGCACATGTCTTCGCCCTGCCCCTTAAAATAATTTTTAATCTGTCCCTGAAGTTACAGGTATTCCCTGATGTATGGAAATACTCTCGTTTATGTCCTGTTTATAAGAAAGATAACAAATATAATGCTGAGAATTATAGGCCAATAACAATAATTTGCAATTTTGCAAAAGCCTTTGAGTTTACTTTGAATGCGTCATTATCCAGGCACGTACAAAATCAGATCGTAACAAATCAACATGGATTTGTACCAGGTAGATCCACTGAAACTAATCTAACCTGTGTTACACAATATCTTTCCGAAAAACTGGATGACAACAAACAGGTTGACATTATCTATACTGATTTTTCCAAAGCTTTTGATCGCTTAGACCACGGTATTCTGATACAGAAACTAAATAATTTCGGATTATCGTTAGCATTATTAGATTTAATCACTTCATATTTAACAAACAGGCGACAGTATGTAGAATACCGTGGTTTCAGGTCTTTTGATATTATAGCTAGCTCAGGTGTTCCTCAGGGATCGGTACTGGGACCACTACTGTTTAATATTTTTATTAACGATATTGTTATAGACCTGGATGTTTCAAGTCTATTATACGCAGATGACTTGAAAATCTATCATGTAATTGAAACTGAGGCAGATTGTGATAAGCTGCAGAATAACTTGGATAAGATAAATCATTGGTGTATATTAAATCAATTGCCTCTTAATGTATCTAAATGCAACGCGTTTACATTTTGTAGAGCCCGCACTCATGTCACCTACAATTACCATTTAAATAACCAAGAGTTACAAAGACCTGATATCATTAAAGATCTTGGTGTTACTTTTGACAGAAATCTAAGTTTCAATGAGCATATGAACTTAACTGTATCGTCAGCGTTAAAAAACTTAGGGTTCGTAATTAGGAATTGTAAGGGTTTTAATAATACGGACATTACGAAACTGTTATATTTTTCCTTTGTGCGGTCGAAACTGGAATATTGTTCACTGGTATGGTCTCCGGGATATGCTACATACATAAACAATATAGAGAACATCCAGCGTCGTCTGGTTAAGTATTTATGTTTTGTTGAAGATGGCAACTATCCTACAATCGGTTATCCACAAAGCATTATGTTAGAAAGGTTTCACATATCGAGTCTACAAAACAGAAGAATGGCACACTCCGTGGTATTCTTATATAAAATTATTCATAATATCTTTGATTGCTCATCTATTTTGGAACAACTATGTTTTCGGGTACCTCGTATAGAAAGTAGAAATCGTGAAACTTTTTATCTCGTTACCCCTCGGACTAATCTATTAAAAACTTCACCCATATATTTTATGTGTAAAAATTATAATTCGCTGCAAAATGAGCTTGATATATTTAATTGTAGCCTTGCCTCGATAAAAAATCTATTATCTGTGTAACATGAATATTAGTGTATAAAAAGCTTAATACTATTTGTATGATAATTGTATCTTTTCTCTGTCTTTTTCACCTATTCTGTTTTCTATAACTCTACATTCTGTTTATTGTATTTATTATATTCTACTGATCTGTAATATTTGTACCTTATATACATTATTATTGTAATTGTTCCCACCCTGTAACTGGTTATCTGTTGGGTGGTTGTATCTAATAAATAAATAAATAAATAAATAAAATATCTTGAACGGTAGAAGGTAGTTTATTAAATTTGCCATGTACCGAAAAAATGGGAATGTCGTATAAGTTAATTATCTGCAATTCTTCTCTAATATCTGCATTTCTTATTCTATCATTTCTCGTACATCCTTCCGCTCTTCTCAAAAACTTCATTTCTTGTGTTTGTATTCTGCTTTCATCTTTCTTTGTTGCTATCCACGATTCACTTCCATAAATGAGTATTGGCACCGACCGCTATTGTCTTATAACTTCATCTGTGTTTCCTTCCTAGTTTTGTTCTTGAGGTGTTTTGTAATTTTTTCGTGTGTATTGATGAACTTATTACATTTTTTTCGATGCCTTTGCTATATTCGTAAGTAGTGATGTCGCATCCTAAATATTTAAAGTGTTTGATTTGCTTAATTGTTCTATTATTTAGGACTATTTTATTCCTTCATGTTTCTGTTCCACAGAAATCCAAAACTTTTCTTTTTTCTGCTGATATTTTCATGTCGAATTCTTTACAGATTTGTTCAAGCTTGTATGTACCTAATTTAAGGTCGTCTTCCTTTTCTTCTGTAAGAGTTAGGTTGCCTGCATATAATATTGAATTCAACAGGGTGTTTTCGTCAAGTCTAGGAATGAATGAAGTTTATTTATCTCAAGGATATTACATGTCACAGTTTTATTTAAAAAATACTGATAAGTTGAATATTACATACTTATATCTATTCTAATCTAATATTACATACTTTTGTCTACAGTCTACGTTAGCAAAATAACCTACTTTAAATGTCTAAGGTGGTTTTGAAGATTTGGTTTGAATACTATTGCAGAGTTAGCATTTTTTATGTCATTATTTAAAATATTATGTTGGATGATACCAGAATGGAATAAACTGTACATAGAACTGATTTTAGAAGTTCTATTAATATAAATAAATGTTATGTTCTTGAATAGTACTATATTGATGGACATAACGTATAAATTTTATCTGGCCTCTTATTACCAATGTTATAAATAGATGTTGTTGTTATAGAACTTTCAGACTGTTATACCAGACAGGGAGGACTGGAAAACCGGTCCTCCCATAACAGCACAAACAGTCTGGTACACTGACGGCTCCAAGACAGAACAAGGAGTCGGAGCCGGGATTTACGGGACAAGGTCAAAAGCCAGTATCCCGATAAGTCTAGAGAAATATGTAACGCGGTGTTTCAGGCTGAAGTGATCGCCATACACTGTTGCGCAATGGAGATAATAGGATAAGGTACTGTTAACTAGTCGATTGCCATTTTCTGTGATAGCCGAGCGGCAATAAAAGCAATCAGTTCCATGCAAATCAACTCAAAATTGATGTGGAACTGCTTGACGGCCCTTACAGAGCTGGGAACTCAGAACTGAGTGACTCTAGCATGGATTCCAAGACACGAGGGACACTAAGATCTACTAAGCCAGAATGGGAATAGGCCTTCTAACTGGTCACTGCCGACTCAATAGACACATGAGTCTAATGGGCCTGGCAGAGGACGCAACATGCAGATTCTGCCAAGAGGAAGAGGAAACCTCAGTTCACGTATTGTGCCACTGTGAAGGCCTGGCGAGACTCAGAGAAGAAAAGTCAAAGACGGACAGCTATACAAAAGGGCCTTTATCAAAGCTGTGGAGTTTAGTACAAAGGACAAAGCTGGATGAGGTACTATAAGGAAGCTATTCTGGGAGTATCACAATAGACCTGAAAAGGTCGCGGTGGTAAAGGCTAAATAACCAGCTCCTTTGCTAATCTAATCTAATCTAATGTTATAAATAAAAGTCATTGTATGCATGTAAAGATAAGTTTTAATGTCAAAACAGTTTAAGACATTTAGCATCGAATTAATGTTTGTATACATGTTACATTCTAAAATAATTCGCATTGCTTTGTTTTGAAGTTTTTGTAGTCTTCCGTGTTAGTGCTTGAGGTATAGATTAATGAACAGCAGTATGTAAAGTGTGGCAGGATTAAATATTTTACTTTAAACTGATAAACACTGACTAGCTCTTCTAAAGAAAATAATTTTTTAACCTATTTTCTTCGACAGATAGTCAACGTAATCAGTTAGTTTTAGTTCTCTATCAATAACAAGTTCAAAGTATTTCATATTTTTACATGTTCCACATTTTCATTATTTAAAATGACATTTATGTTTAGTTCTTTAAAAGAGTTGTATAAATAATAAATAATTTGAACCATTCAACATCCATTCTGATTTCATTTCATTTACTTTTAACTTGTTTTCTTTGAATTTATTTGAGACGTTGCTTAATTCATCTGCAAAAAGGTGGATTTTACATTTTTCCAAAACATTCCAGAGATCTTTGATATACAGTATAAATATCAGTGGCCCAAGGACACCTCCTTGGGGCATCTCAAAGTTATTTACAATAGGACCAAATTTATTATTATTTATTTTAATCATTTAGTACTTACTTAGTATTTGGAAGTTTTAGTATTGATACTATTGTGGACATTTTAAAACATTCCGGAAAAATATCTTTTCTAGGACTTAGGTTGACAACATTTAGTAGGAGATAAGGGGAAGAAGGCATGGTGTAGTTCTTTTAGGTACTGTTTCTAACACACTCTCTTCGTCAATAATATTTACACCAATGCTAACAATGACGTCCTCTATGCTGCCTACATAATAAGTGTTAAGTGTATTAGTAATTTCGTCTCTATCATTATATTCAACTACATTATATATATTATGTTATTTTTGGCCATAACTTTTTTTTAATACATATATTGGTAAAAAATAGTATAAGTCTACATAAGTAGTACTATGACAGGTGTAGTGATATGAATTCTCACGCAATACAGTTAGATTTAATTTTAAAAATTATGTCAATCTTGATTTTGACATATATATAAATTTTAACCTTTAATTTGTTCAAATGCATGGCGTATCTACATGTAACAATAAAACGCAGACGAAGTAAGTACGAAGCAAAAGGATTGTCACAATAACACTCCTAAGAACTGAATCGAAATTTGTAATACAGGATCCTTTATTTGAAGTTTCTTTCAATAAAGTAGGATTTTTTACACTTTATAATAACTATTGAATAAGATTTCAGTATATTTCCTTTATTGGATTTATTTATATTGTGTTTAAATATCTCGCTTTCCTCCATAGTGTTTGATAATCGTAACAGCAGCTCCATTGTACAACACAAAGACATTATTTATATTAATTGGTGAAGCATAAGGAAAACATCCTAGAAATAACATTTTTAAAACATACTGCTCTGCCAATAGTGCATGTGCTGTTATATGAGACAATAAAAAATGTATTAGCAGGTATTGATTTCAGATTTTTTATTGACATCACTCTTAACATATTCCTTTCCAACGTTCCAACTCGAAATAATATTACAGAAATACGTTACTAGTGCATTTCAGGCTCCAACGAATTACACTTTTTTCTATTTGTATGTCACCTTATGTGTCACTAATGTGGAATGACACATCTATTCACAAGGTAAAAGTAATTAAAGAAATGTGATACAGTTTTAATTATCATATCTAATATACGCATAGTGCAGACCTTATTATCATCATTATTGTAAGAAATATAAAACAGGGAAATTATAAACATTTTCCCCGATGCGGCCTTGCTTTATAACAATTAGTGTAATTGATGTTCCGCCTTTGATATATACTTTTTAATTATTTTTTTATCTGTACATTAACATATGTAAGATGATAATTTAGTATAAAGTACAAGTGTTGCAATTTGTAGTAAACAACGTCTATGAACGAGGATGTATACTGCATATCATTAAACATGCAACAAGACAAGATTGAATTGAAACAAATAAATACACATATATAAATATCTGTTAGCGTCAAAAAAGAGAATATGTCGAAAATCCTTACTGCCATGCATGTTCTTTGAAGCTAGTGCTTGCCAGTACTTTTGTCCTACCTATGTTTGTTTTTCTAATAATTCCAGATGTTTATTTTCTGTCGGTTGTAGTGTAGTGCCTATTAAATAAATCAACAGGGATTGACCTGCAGAAAAATATGCCTTGTTAAATATAAATCATTATCAGTAGCATGCAATTAATAAAAATGACATGTTTACTGTTTTTATTGCAATATTTCTTTAATGACGTGTAATAAAATAGCCAGTAAGAGACAAAGGAATACTCATTGTCCAGCATTTCCATCTAACTTTTGTGTAATCAGGTGTTGTGTACAACCTTGATATTTATAAAAAAAATCCGCTAATACACATAATGATATTTATGTAGAAAATTATGAAACCTGCTTTAAAAACGTTTTCGTTTGATGATATAAGGATTTGGCTGCACTGAAAATAGTAGATTGCTATTAGTCTAAGGTTATTGCCTGGAATATTGTTGGATCTGATGATTTTTTCGGGATTCCAACAATGTTGCGTTAGCCGCCTTCATTGAAGGGCCAGTTTCTTTTTTATTAAATAATTCGCTTATTTTCAACTTTATAATGAAAATGGTAGAAACTGAACTTGTAGAAAATTTAATTCTCTATCACCTTCTTTATTATCAGTTTTTCCGTAGAATCGATATTTTTGGACTTGGACGTGAAATTAGGCGGGTGAAATTGTATTATTACATTACTTGCGATTCAACGTTACCGTTCCAGTGTCTGCTGCAATAGAAAAATAAATAGCCTGACTGGGCTTAATTCCATTTTACCATAAGGAACGTAACCAGACTCATGATAAATTGCAGCAGACACTGGACCACTAGATGGCGCCTGCTGACTATTTTGCATGTCGCTATCCTAATGATACCGAGATGTACCAAATAGTCAAAGGATCCTCGTGTCGTTCGGCACATGCCTACCTTGCACTGGCGAGAGCCAACAGCTCAAAACTGCAGTCTGCAATCGAAGCATTAGCGTTTTGTTGGTAATACACAATTATTACACTTAACGCGCCAGGCTTGTAACTTGTAGTTCAGCGCTCGGCAGTGCACATAGCCCGGAGAGTAGCTGTTAGTTGCAGTAGGGTTACGTTCCTTATAGTAAAATAAGAACTTTAGAGGAGTTTTGCGATTGAAATATTATGTTTTGATATTCTACACTCTAAAAGCACATTTGAATTATTATTTACGAAATTAAATTAACGTAAAAAAACGTGTATATAAAAACAATGCATTTTAGCTTCAAAGACGCACAAAATACTTTAGTTAGTGGTATGTGCTTAACGCTGTAACCGGTTACCCGTTATGTCCTATTTAAGAATATCAAATGTATAATATGAAGATGATTATCAAGTCAACTCAGAACTTATTAACTAATGCAGATGTTTATAATTACCCAACCAGAACGAGAGTTAGTATAAAGAACAAAATTGTTTAGTTGTAGTATATTTGAGGTGCGTGATACGAATAATACTGACATTTTTTAAACTAATTTTGATGTTTTAACATAATCATAGCAGCAGCAAAATTCCCATAACTTAGTATACAATATATAAACATATAAATCTTACAAACGAGCATTTGAAATAAACAGTTTTGCTTATTTTCTATTCTATCTATACGTTACTCCATGCTTACCTGAAGTCTAATTTCATCATCTGAAAATAGCGTTTCTGCAAATCCAAAATAGATTGTAAATAAATAGACTAGACATTTGGATTTAGAGACATATACATTCCAAGAATCTTGACGTTTCCCTGTTATTACAAACCTCGGTTTAAACTGCATCCTGTTTTTCTAGAGGTTTTTTAGCCTGTTTCAAGCCAATATGCGAAGGAGAAGTAACTTATTTTAAAATTACGTACCGGGCGGTTTTTTTATGAAAAACTAAATGCTATTTATATATTTTGTTTTCTTACGCTAATGAGGGCCAAATTCACGGTCATCATTATTACGAGTTGCAATCCATTGAGTAAGTCATAGCTCTGGCCATTTGGCAGATAAATCGTTGAACTTCGAACAAACATAGGACAAGGTCATAGTGTATTGTAGGCATATGTTGTTAAGTTCTGCACAACAGGCGTCGGTCAGAATATATATGCGTAAAAAAGAGATGCAAGGAAAATGATTTTTTGAGTTCCTAAATCACTTTGCAAAGAGCGTAAATTATCATTCTGGTTAGTCAGGTGTAAGAAAATGTGTTCTAATATCAAAAAGTATATTAAGCAAATAATCGTGTATAATTGGAGTGAGATTACAATGTACTTTTATAACAGTTCTTTTAAAATTCATATCCTTCTCGCAAAAAGCAGCTGATCACGCAAAAGCGCCTAACTCATAATCCCGTCCGGCTAAGTCACTCCGATAGCTCAGCATCTTGGATATAGGGTGAGCAACTCCCACATAAAAATTAAAAGCCTTGATACTTGAAAAAAAATGCCCCATAGAAATCAGAGTGTTAGAGATGTCGAGTATATTTTTAATTTGATGGGTCCAAAGGTCGCTTCATCATTAACTAAGAACGTATTGGATGGGTCAGAAGTGCCAGTGGTTCTCAAATACTTCACGAATAAATACATAAATAAACACCACAGAAATTAGACAACCCCCAATTCCAGAAGCCAGAGGCTTGTACGGAAGGGGGTTACTCATTGAAAAACGCAGACATACAACCATATTCTCCTACAATGCCAGTGCCGGAGTCGGGGCTCGAACCCGGTAGCGCGATACCCGTTCGATTAATCGCGATTGTCACCTCGCGCCTGTTGGCTAGATTATATAGAATTGTATGTTGAATAGAAGATTATATACCTGTAACTATGATGCGGTTGCTAAATAATTGTATAAAAATATTAAAGATGTTATCATAAAGTATTAAGAAGTATTTATTAATTTACTAACTTCATGGTTTTAGTGTAATTTTCATAAAAAAAATGGGCGCAATAGAAACCGATAACAAAAATGAATTGTCCAAAAATTGTATTTGATAAAACTATGCTTATTGGTAGAAAAAAAGGGGACTCATTGTTACTTCTACATTTACTTTCGATGAGATTCATCCCACCTGCATAATTATGCATTCAAACATGATTACAAAGTAGTATCGCCCTGTTAAAGTTAGTTGTTTAATAATATCTCATTACCGGTAAGTAAGTAGGTACTTAACAAACTAAAAACTGTTGGTAGGTTATGATTATAATTGTCAGTAATTCTGTTTCACGGTCCCAAACAGAAGTAAAAGTTGTAGTCACGCAAGAAGTTATGGGAAATATGTAAATATGGTATTATAAAATCAATATTAACGGATATTAAATAACATTACGTACTTATATAAATAAGATAAAACTGTGGCAGGTTCATATTTTTAAATGTTATTGCGTATAAACTACTTTATTTGTAATAATAAAAGAATACATGGAGTATGTCGATAATAAATATGAAAATAAGTTCTTTGTCTACGTAGAAAATGAAACATAGTCAGCAGGCGCCACCTAGCGGTCCAGTGTCTGTTGCAATCGAAAAATAAATAGCCTGACTGGGCTTAACATAGTTCAAATGTGCTTTTAGAGGTAGGGGTATTAAAACATAATATTTTTAGTCGCAAACTCCTCTATAAAATCTTTATTTTACTATAAGGAACCTAACCAGACCACAAAGCTACTCAGCTATTTTACATGTCGCTATCCCAAAGATAACGAAATGTACCAAATAGTCAGGGGATCCTCATGTCGGTCGTCACATGCCTACCTTGCACTGACGAGAGCCAACAGCTCGAAACTGCAGTCTGCAAGTGGTGTGTGACGACTGGCACGAGGGCTCCTTTAAGAAGAATCAGTCTTTCGGCTGGTGTTTGTTGCAATCGAAGCATTAGCGTTTTGATGGTAATATACAATTATTACAATTAACGCGCCAGGCTTGTAACTTGTAATTCAGCACTCGGCGGGGCACATAGCCCGGAGAGTAGCAGTTGGTTGCGGTCTGGTTACGTTCCTTATAGTAAAATAAGGATTTTATAGAGGAGTTTGTGACTAAAAATATTATGTTTTAATATTAGCCATATTTCCAGTAGGGAAAGGATCGGAGAACTCTAGACACCAATATTTTGAATTTGCTACACAATTGACAATATCTACACAAAGATATCGTTCGTTATTTGTGGAATTATGATTCGTTTGGTCTTTGGTCATAGTTTCCCAAAATTAAAAAAAAACACACTGGATTTCTGAGAGGTTTAACACTCAGCAGTATCATATTTCATATTGCATAACAACTTCTTCCAATAACATTCTTATATGATTTTCATTTGTATGTTCCAAGGTAATATAGTACTTTCATTTTGCGCTTTAAGATTTTATATATTATATATTTGAGACGTTAAGCATTATAAGGGAGAAGTTGTTATACTAAGAAATACACTGGACTTCTGAGACATAGACATAATTCAGTCTTTCATTTTCGAATAATAAATAAGTCAAAATTATTGTTGTAATATTTCTCGTATCAAGTAAGCCAAGA
Source organism: Leptura quadrifasciata (assembly GCA_963675555.1). Classification (NCBI taxonomy): domain Eukaryota; kingdom Metazoa; phylum Arthropoda; class Insecta; order Coleoptera; family Cerambycidae; genus Leptura; species Leptura quadrifasciata. The sequence goes on along the minus strand of OY776679.1, from coordinate 83,371,984 downwards.
TATAACGACATTGTTATCCCATAATAAAGATATACTTACCTCAAGGTAATCGATGTCTAAGCATTTGATAGAAATAGATTTTATAAAGAAAATTTCCACACTATTAAATATATTGTGCACAAATTGGTGGAAAAGAAATTATTTAAGGATTTAAGAAATTTTCGGTATGTGATTCTATTATTTTTGATAGCAATCAAACAATCTTGAAATCTTATTTTTGTTTTTCAGTGGTTGCTTATCCCCTTTCAGTTATCAAATTCTTTAGTGTTAATTTCAATTGGATTTCGAACACTTCACGATGAAACGTGGTAAAAAAATTGTAAGAATTATGAAATAAATATCTTTCTGCTGGGCTTGTTGCAATTGATTTGTCTTGTATTGGACATTTCTGAAATAATACTTATTATTCAGATTTATTTTGAAATAATGAATCATTATTAAATGCTTTCTTAAAAGCTGCAAACTGCAGTTTTTTGGACTGCTTATTTCTTAATAGAATAGAATATATTTCTCGTTTTCACACAATATGTATACAGTCGTTGAAATAACAAATAAAAATATATTAAGTAGCATACAAACATACTAAGTTATATAAAAAACAATGTATATAAGAAAGGCAACTAAGTAAATAACATACATAAGTAAATCACAGACAAATCTATAGCAAGCATAACAAAAATCTGGGTAGGCAAGTAGTCAGATAGATAATGAATTGCAATACTGAAAGTATTCTTCATTACTATAAAAATTTTGAAGTAGTAATGGCCTAACATTTTTTTAAGACTTTTTATACTTATACTTTCGTTTTGTAAATGCCGTGGCAGAGCATTTAATTATAAATTTACTAGACAAATATAAAATGAGTTTTTTGTGTTTGTCAAGCTAGTATTATAACCATGAACATCCTCCTGGGTTAGAATAGAACCTAACATACTTCTCTTTTTAATGTATAGCAAACAGTAATAAATAAAACATGAAGGTAGGGTCATACTACACATGTCCTTAAATAAAGGTCTACAAGAGTCAGTAGGCTTGACTTTAGCTAAAACACCTATTGCTCTTTTCTGCAATACGAAGATCTGTTGAGCATGACAAGTATTACCCCATAGAATAGTATACACCATTACACTATGAAAAATTGAAAAATAAGAAATCTTTAAGTAATTAGCACTAAGTTCATTTTGTAATTGCCTAAGAAGAAATATTAGAGTTGATAAACGATTACACAGTTTAGTATGACGTGCAAAAGTCACAGAGCTGTCAAGAAAGACACCTAATGACTTTGCAGGATCGTCATTTACAACATTTGAAGGTGCCACTGCAAAGTCAAGTGTATGAATCTTATCCAAGTTCAAACTTAGGAAGTTGCTAGAACACCATTTTTGTAACAGCTTTTCAGAAAATTTAATATTGTTTATTATTTCATTTGAAGATTTACTTTTTAATAACAAAATTGTATCACCAGCATAGGCAACTGGAAGAATGTCATCATCAATATTTAAGATGAGATCGTTTTGATATGAATAATAAAAATAACAGGTCCAAAAACCGATCCTTGAGGAACACCAAATTTAATATATTTCTGGTTAGATACTGCATTACCATTTAACAAGCTGAGATCTGTTACATGAATATGATGCAAAAAGGTTTAGTGTAAGGTCTCGTACACCATAGTACTCAAGTTTAGTCAATAAAATATTATGTTCAACAGTGTCAAAAGTCTTTGACAATAGACATCATTATTTTAAGATGTATAAAAAGCATAATATCCTCGACTATATAAAGTGAAAATCCTAAAGCGTGATATAAAGTACAGTATTTGTCGTGAATATTATAATTTAATTAGGTCCACTGAAAGTAACATTAAAAATGACCCGAGCTCTAGAATTTTGTAAATGCTAAGAAGAATTCGTCGAGAGTACCTGGTACTATGATTTATGATGATCGTCCTCTAGCAATTCCTCAAGATATTTCAGTAGTGTATTTTTAAATGACAACTCAGTGAGTAGTGATTCCCTCTGTGTTGAAACATCTGTTGGTGCCAATGTCCTGCACAGTTTTACCGTTGATATTAGTGATATCAGAAGAGCAGTGGTGAAGATTAAACCCAGTTTCACAATGGGTGTGGATCTTATTCCGGTATTTTAGATCAGAGACTGTATTAGCTGCTTTGAAGAACCGTTATGTAAATTTTTTAACTTAATTATCGATAAATGTGTATTTCCAAAGTGTTGGAAATATTTGAAAACAGGTACTAAATCTAGCATTATTAATTACCGGCCTATTGGTATAATTTCAAACATCGCAAAGCTTTTGGAGTTTATTTTGTCATTTGTAGTGTATGCAGGCAGATATTCTTTAACCAACATGGATTTCTTAGGGGTCGTTCTACTCTGTCAAATATTGGCAACTTTGTTCAATTTATGTCTAATGCTCTCGGTAATAGGTTACCAGTTGCCGTAATCTTCACTAATTTCACTAAAGCGTTTGATCAAGTGCATCATGGTACGATCATAAAAAACTTAAACAATATATATTGTGTGAAAATTTGATTGAATTACTTTATTCACTATTAACAGATGGAAAAACTATGTAGAACATACTTACTGTGCAATAAGTGGTGTAACTCAGGGATCCAATGTGGGTCTTCTTATGCTTTTAATGTTTGTCAATGACATTGAGAAATCTCCAGATTTAAGAATGCTAGGATTTATAATTCGAAATACACAATAATTTACAAGTGTTGATTGCCTAATAATATTATATTCAGAAGTTAGAAGTCATTTGGAGTACTCTAGTGTTGCTTGGTGCCCGTATTATAATTTTCACATTAAGATGCTCGAACGTATACAACTTAAATTTTGCAAATATCTGTATTTCATACGCCATAAAAGATACCCCGACCAGAATTATGGTTATAGTGACCTGCTGAAAGAGTTAATTTTTAATCATGTTTGTTTGAATTTATTTGAATTTTTTTTCTGTTTTTATGTAATTCTGTATTGTACTTAGTACTTTACTATGTGTTGGTGTATGTTGTACTTTTTTGTAAAATATGTAATCTTTAAAAGTGCTATGTTTTAGTATCCTATTTATGAACAATCTTGCCTGTTGGATTTTATCTTGATAAATAAATAAACTATGATTGACATAGAGGCCATTAAGCAGAGAATATCACATCTTAACCCTATATTTCTTATAACAATTTTTAACTTATCTATCCAAAAACGCCCGAGAATGATATGGGTTAAGTAGTTTGTGTTTATAATATCGCCTAGATAAGTATCGACGCGTGGCTTGGGAACCTTAGGACTGTTTTTGAATCCTTCTAACGTGCCGCCAACCCCTGCACGCTGGTTTATTTACTGCCAGACCCTCATATCCTCTCTGATGAGTCGCACACTTCACTATTAGGTCACCCTTATTTAATAGGAAGCGACATATGTAGACAGCAATTTCGTGGCTCTCGGTTTACGATGGGCTACAAATTGCTCGATGAAAGTAATAATTGGGGATATATGGAAAGTCGTAAAATAGTTCTCCAATCTCATTTAGAAGATAAAGCGTTAGATGAGATAATTATTTATATCTGTTACCTCAAATAGTTCAACTATGCCTTAACTATGTGTATTAATTGGTACCATTAATAATGTTACTAAGTTTGTTAGTTCATACTTTATTTATCAAGATAAAATCCAACAGACAAGAGTGTCCATAAATAGGATACTAAAACAGCAATTTTAAAGGTTACGTATTATACAAAAAAGTACAAGTAAAGTAAAAATGTATATGAAAAATATGATATAGATATGATATGATAGTAAGGATGCTGCAGACAAAACTGATCATGACATACACTAACACCTAGTAAAGTACGAAGTAAAATACAGAATTACATAAAAAAAGAAAGAAAAATTCGAACAAACGTGTAGATATACACATATGTACAAAAATACACATACAGGGTGTTGCATCATGAGAGGGACATAGCTTAATAGGAGGTAGAGAACATCAGTGGTAACCGGAACCCCCCATAGAAATGTCTCATTGGGCCTTCACTACGAAGTTACAGGGCGTTTAATAATTTTTGGCCAAACCTGTTTTGTGTCATAACTTTGACAGGGAATGAAATAACGGATTCATATTTGGTACGGCTAATGTACTAACGAGCCCCAAGAGGTACATGTATAAAAAAAAATATATCCAGGTCCGGACTCACTATAATTTATGTTTCTTCTTTACATCAATAAAACATCACCCTGTATATATTTTTTTGAAATTTCGATACGATATTCGAAAAGAGCAAGAAAAAACAAACAAAATGGCCTGTTTCATTTTTTTGTTACACCTTCGTGGTTATTTAAATACCTTGTTAAATGTGCAAGAAAATGGATTACAGAACCCTATTAAATGAGAGGCACGTGAAATAAATAGTTTTATAACTAAAATTGGCAAAAATTCTATTGAGCCTAGGTGGTCTGGGTGAATCCTAATTCCGGCACGTTTTAAAGGTCCATTTTGGTAAAAAACTGTGGTCCTAATAAGTAATCGGGTATGAAATAATAAAATTTTTAATCAATCACAGTAGGCTTGTTCAAAGAATAAAAGTGACAGATAATTTAAACCATTTAGGCCTAAGCAACCAGTTACTTTGATCAAGAAAATCATCAACATTTTATACTTAATAAAAATTGGAAAAGAGAACAAACTAAAATCTAAATAAATGAAATATTTTCCATTCAATTAACAATAAATAACAAAACAATAACTAAATGTGTTTAAAAATAAAACGTAATTGACACTAAAGTAAATTTTCAAAATGTCCTTCCCCACATTCTGTGCATTTTCTTGCGCGTTTAGAAAGGTCACCAATTGCTCGACGTATCATTTCTGGATTATTCCGTATTTCGTCGCAGGTTGTAACGATGCGCTGGATTAAATGTTGTCTACTTTCAATTTCAATGCTATAAACCTCGTTTTTTAAGTGGCCCCATAAAAAGTAATCACAAGGGTTACAATCAGGAGATCTTGGTGGCCATTCATGTGGACCCCCGCGTCCAATCCATCTATTAGGATACACATTGTTTAAGTGTTCTCTTACTTGAAGGTTAAAATGTGGTGGGGCCCCATCATGCTGAAACAACATGCCTCTTATACCGATATTTTCTAACATATTCGGTAAAATGTTTTGAAGAAAATCAAAGTAAATTTCACCATTCAATCTTTCTTCAAAAAAATGTGGCCCTATCAAATGTCTATTCACAAGTCCGACCCAAACATTTACAGAAAACCTGTGTTGCGAACGGCGTTGGCGTACCGCATGTGGGTTTTCCTGTGCCCATTTATGATTATTTCGTGAATTGTTTACTCCATCCCTTCTAAATTGTGCCTCATCCGTAAATAAGGTTGTGTAAATGACTGGGCGATGGTTAGACAACCAATGACAAAATGCCAGGCGGGGGATATCGTCGCCTTGTTGAAGACGCTGTACCTGCTGGATATGATATGGATGGTAACGTTCTCTTTTTAGGGTTCTCCATACTCGCCAATGAGGAACACCAGTTGCCAAACTGATTCGTCTAGTGCTCATATTTGGGTTTTCTTGAACTACGTTTATAATATTGTTTTGTTCCTGCACACCTTGTTGTAAAACACGCTCCACAACTGCAGAATTAGGAAACTTTCCGTGTTGTCTTGCATACTGGAACACCGTACTAAAGGTTTTATGATTAGGGCATCGACGACCAGGAAAACGCAGCCGATATTCTCTTTCCGCCGACCTACCATTTCCATTACAGAAACCATAGATGAATATTATGTCAGCATATTCCACGTTTGTAAATTTTACTGGCATAGTTAAAATATTTTCACAAGTTTTCACTAACTAAATGCGGATTATTGACACATTAAATTACTAACAAACAATTATTCAACTGTTTAGGAGATTTCTTTTTATTATCTGTCACTTTGCACAAGCCTACTGTGATTGATTAAAAATTTTGTTATTTCATACCCGATTACTTATTAGGACCACAGTTTTTTACCTATAAAACGTGCCGGAATTAGAATTCACCCAGACCACCTAGGCTCAATAGAATTTTTGCAAATTTTAGTTATAAAACTATTTATTTCACGTGCCTCTCATTTAATAGGGTTCTGTAATCCATTTTCTTGCACATTTAACAACGTATTTAAATAACCACGAAGGTGTAACAAAAAAGTGAAACAGGCCGTTTTGTTTGTTTTTTCTTGCTCTTTTCGAATATCGTATCGAAATTTCAAAAAAATATATACAGGGTGATGTTTTATTGATGCAAAGAAGAAACATAAATTATAGCGAGTCCGGACCTGGATATATTTTTTTTATACATGTACCTCTTGGGGCTCGTTAGTACATTAGCCGTACCAAATATGAATCCGTTATTTCATTCCCTGTCAAAGTTATGACAAAAAACAGGTTTGGCCAAAAATTATAAAACGCCCTGTAACTCCGTAGTGAAGGCCCAATGAGACATTTCTATGGGGGGTTCCAGTTACCACTGATGTTCTCTACCTCCTATTAAACTATGTCCCTCTCATGATGCAACACCCTGTATACACACTAAAATACGGTGTAAGTGAACGAGAAAAACTAGCAAAAATTATCACAAAATATATCAACAAAGTGTTGCAATTCATTGTATTGTCTAGACATAGTGAGTAAGGGTGAATTAATGTGCTGAATGGTGTGGGGTGTATTGTATTTAAATATTAACGACTCTCTAGCTCCAAATCTGGGTATATTCCATTGCACCTGCTCTAAGAGTTGAGGATGTCAATATGACCAAGAATAATTTTATACAAATATGTGATAATCACTACTCTACGCCGTACGAATAACGGCTCAATCAATATCAAACTCTTTTAGCAGGTCACTATAACTATAATTCTGCTCGGGGTATCTCTTATGGCATATGAAATACAGATATTTGCAAAATGTACGTTGTATACGCTCGAGCATATTAATGTGAACATTATAATACGGGGACCAAGCGCAAGCGACACTACAGCACTCCAAATGACTTCTAATATATGCAAAATATAATATTTTTAGGCATTCAACACTTGTAAATTGTTGTGTATTTCGAATTATAAATCCTAGCATTCTTAAACATTGACCATTAATATATTCTGCCACCAGCACTTGGTAGTAGAAAATATGTTAGGCTGATATCTGCCTGAGGGGTATTGACTTGGGGTAGGCAGCAAAAAGGGGGAAAATACTTGATACTACCACACGTATGAGCCCCAGTAGAGCGCTCGGCTAGCTCTGAAGGACCTCAGGGTCTAGGTACGACCAGCGAACTGCCTATAGCAAATACAAAAGAATGTCCAATATGTTACAGTTTATTAGATACAGCGCAGGTATTACAAGAGAGATATATATTTATTTTGGTGCTTAGACCTTTCCCTCCTCACACAGGAGCCGATACAGCAATGCAGATATTATTACTAGTGAAATTTAGGCCACATTAAATACTAAGTAATGGTATTAAATTTACCACTTAGCGATAACAAAAGGTGTCACATACTTACAACTTTCCCAGATGTAGCTACAGGTGGCTTACATCTTTCAAAAGGTATTTATTTTATGTAAGGTAAAATTTGTTAAATTTGAAGTAAGTTAAGTTAAATCACTAAATGGGGCAAAAGATTAATAGTAAATGAAACGGTTATCATAAATAGCTGAGGCTCATCTGCTTGCGTTCCAGGGGTTAACGCTCCACAGGTTTCCCAATCGAAGTGGTGTTACATAAAAATGTTCATCCGGAACCGGAGCCTCAGTTCTTGCCCCAACACAATAAATCCTGAGCTAGACCTCCAGTACTTAGCCTGAAAGAAGAAATCAAGAGTTCTTGGTCCAAAAGAAGAAATCCAGAGATAGATCTCCGGTTCTTACATAGCCCAGAAGAAGAACCCTAATGAGGAGGAAAATACAAATAATGCCTAACATTGTTCATGCTACAGGGATCAACTGGTTTGTTACTTTTTTTCTAAGGGTCCTCATAATTCTGTTGAGACATATATATACAAATAACCAGGGACACCGACTCACAAAACAGATAGTAGACGCCAGGACATACGTGTTAAAGCCCAGAATTAAAATCAATTTACATAGAAAACAGCAGTGACTGCGGTGAGCAATTTCAAGTGTCTAAAAGAAAAATAATTGTGGCGTTAGGGCTGATTAATGAAGGCGTAGTGGTGGGCATGCCCCTTACCTAGACAATAAAATCCCACGAGGGTAAGTTTCTCTCTATGTATAAACATCAAAATTCACCAAAAGCAACACACAATGGTGGAGAATAACTTCTGAAAGGCTATGTACATAAATCCCTTGCGGGCAATCAAAAAGATTGAAACTTAAAGTACAGCCAAAATGATTCCAGGCACTTTTACCGGTGGTCAGACAAAAAAAGAAAGATAGGAGCCGCACCCAAGAGAAAAAATGCTCTCCAAAAGTTTACAGCACTTTGGAAATACACATTTATCAATAATTAAGTTAAAAATCTTACATAACGGTTCTTCAAAGCAGCTAATACAGTCTCTGATCAAAAATGCCGGAATGAGATCCACACCCATTGTGAAAATGGCTTTAATCTTCACCACCGCTCTTCTAATATCACTAATATGAACGGTAAAACTGTGCAGGACTCACTGAGTTGTCATTTAAAAATACCCTACTGAAATGCTTTGCAAAACCATCAACAACACGTTAAGGAGTTGTTAGAGGACGATCATAAACCATAATACCAGGTATTTTCGACGGATTCTTCTTAGCATTCACAAAATTCCAGAGCTGGTTCGGGGCATTTCTAATGTTACTTTCAGTAGACCTAATTAAATTATAATATTCACGACGAATACTGTACTTTATATCACGCTTTAGGATTTTCACCTTATCTATATATTTGAGAATATTACACTTTTTATACATTTTGAAATAATCTTTCAGTTTTATTTTTTGTACCAAGTCTCTGGTATACTAGTGAGGGAAGTGTGAATTTCTAGGTGCAGTTTATGGTACGTGCATATCAAGTATCGTGTAGAGTTAGAATATATAACATGCATTATCAACATCATCAAGTAGATACAGGTCGCTCCAGTCAACCTCCGATAACGCATGATATAATTCATGAGAATTAACTTTTCGAAACTTGTATCGAGTACAGCTTGTATTATTTTCAAACAAGTCGTTATTGTAAGAAGAGAAATTCAAAGTGACGTGCAGCCCCGGATGGTGAAAATCTTCATCAATTAAAATACATTCTCTCCTATTACAGAGTAACCAAGGTCTTCTGAGGTAACAATTAGATCCAAGAGCCTGTTATTACCATTTTTTATATGATTATGTCATACCATATGACAGATATTAGAAAACTGTCGACTACATTGCACGACACAGAAGCATTATTAGTTTCATAGTATGATTGGAGTTCAGGAATATTGAAGTCTCCACTGAGAATTACTGGACACCTTAGCTGGCAACAAGCAGGTCAAAAATGACTTCGTAAATTATAAGTAGTTGAGATGGTGGTATGTATAAATTTATGAGGGTCAATGCTGTATTATTATTAAACATCCTTACAACCAGTAAATCTACTTCAGAGAGAGGTGATTTTAAAGCAAACTCTTCAGACCTATACTTGGCATCTACGGCTATCAAAACACTACCACCTTTATTCTTGTAGTTTTTGCTATCACATCTGTACACATTATAGCAAAAAATTTAGTGGAGTTAGTGCCAGATTTTAGACCAGTTTCGGTAACTAAGGTAACACCAGAGTCACATGCCAAAACATTGGGATAAAAAACATACATCTTACTGTTTAAACCATGGACATTCTGGTAAGTTACTGATATGTAACGTTGGCATAATGCCGAAAGCTATAAATTTTCATGTATTTCCGTTTGTATATAATTGAAAATAGAGATTCTTTCGTGCTAATTATGGGAGAAATGAAAATTTTTGTTACAAATTCGATCATTACTGCTTCAAAGTAATTTCCACATCTCTATATCTCATTAAGAAACGTTACCATCTAAGAAGTTATGATCGTTAAAAGTGCTGGTTGATAATTATTCAGCATTGGTATTCAACTAGGAGACATGGTCGTATAATAACTTTTCAAAACATAATCACAGTATTAAGTATATAAAAACGCACATTAAATTACTATATTTCCTATTCCAATAAAAAATTAATTTATGTCGTAATTCTCATCGTTTCGATGAGATTGTAAATAACCCTTTGTCACAACAAATGATTTGTGACTTGATGAATGATATAAACTGTCATCTGTTTTTAAAATAGAACGCACCCTCTCCAATTCGTTTAGTATGAGGGATTGGGTTTGTATTTATTATTAGAATGCTTGAAAATATCTCTTGGAACATTACTAGGAGACATAGATGGGCAATAATAAATTAAAACGTATATCTAATAAGCATGTATTCTTTGATGTGGGTTTAAAGTCCAGCCTAGGGAAGTTTTCCATAGGAAGGCGTTACAAGTTGATTCATAAGATTATTTAACAGAATTTCGTGCTTGTAATTGAATAAGAAGTATTTTATTATTGTTACCGGATTACATGATCAAACTAAATTGCACTTTATGATCTCGCGGATGTTTGTACTTTATTTTTCATTGTTCATTTTATATTTCATTAAATTTAATCCACTATTTTTTTATGATATGTAAGGGTAGCAGTAGTTCTTTTACATCGCGATTAAATTATAAATATCATAGAATAATGAAATTTTAGTTGTTTAATGGCAAAAATTTCTGCATATCATAGATGGCGCTGTCGGCATATTTTTGACTTTTTTTTATCATAACTTTTTATTATTATTATTTTGGGTTCAAGTGACTGTTTTGACATACACAGCAAAATAAGAGTTTTCCAAAAAAAGCTTTGAAAACGGAAAGAGACTACTTTCCGAAACGTCAGCAAAATACATTATTTCTGTGTTTATTCCGATTTATATTATTTGCAAAACATAACCTCTGACTATTCCTTTGACGTAAACGTCACGGGCGCAGAGGCTTTTTTCCAATAATTATATTATTTTGTAGATTCGGTGATTTGTTTTTGAAGAGGATAATAATACATGTGGTAGAAAACCCAAGTAATAGGAAAGAATATGCCCATTATAAAATTAAAAAGAAACGTATCAAGGCCCTGTACTCATTAAGGAAGCACTTTTGGACTAAGGCATGTTTGGTTTAATCGACCTCAGAGAACTACAATTAAACTGGGTCTCTTTACTTTCCAGACACCCTGTATATATTTTGTCCAAAAAAGAAAATTTGGTTTTTAAGCAATGAAAACGGCTGAAAGTTCAACTTCTATTGTTTATAACTTTTGAAGCTGATGGTACGAATACGAAAACGACAAGTTTTTATTATTAAAAAATCATGTTTTCACATTTATACGATGTTAAAAAGATACTCCTTACCTACTCAAAACTACCATAACTCGTATTATTACTATTTAGGGGCCTCTGGGAAGCTGCAAATTGATAATTTTACTGAGTTATCGTAAAAATTTAAGTTTTCCGTTACGGCTAACCCGGTCAGACGTAATTATCATGCCATCCTGTCCAACATAAAAAATATGTCTTATTAAAAGCCGAAAATAATCCGACTTGCGTACATCTAGAGTGTTGAATGATAAAATGCAAACTTTTTAAAAATAAAACAATATGCAACATAATTAAGGTTCGGCAAAGTTGGAAAATAACCAGAATACTCCACTGAATGGAAGCTGTTTATTAATAAAACCCATCAGACGAACGCCTACTTGGGAAAACTTCGCATGTGGATCAATAGTCCCATTATCTCCAAATGTCTTACTTTATTCCGTTGAATGATACTCATTCAGAGAAATTCAGTTATCCCTTTTTATTTATTATACAGTGTATTTCAATAAATACTATCCACTTTAAATAAATTTGTAATATTTACTTTTCTATTTTATCGCCTTATTTAGATTTTCGTCTTGACGAAGTTTGGCATTAGCTATTTAACCACTCGCCCAGGACACATGCATACCAACAATTATACAACGACCATTGCCTACGATATCGTCATCTGCCGCAGCTGAGACTCGAACTCAGGAGTGGTACAGCAACTAACCGTATTGTCTCTTACACAACCCCATCTAACCTACTCTACCAACTCGGCAACATATAAGGAACGCAACTAAACAACCACGCCCTAGCCAGGATTTGAACCCGCCATTTTAATCCCAAGCGTTATAGTTGATGTAATGATCTCATTATTTATTTAAATATTCAGCTCTACAAAATTTAGTAACTGTTGAGAAGTTCTAAAAGCAATATTTTTGACTTTTGTTAGCATTAAGTACAAGAGTATTTTGGAATGTCCATTGGTATATAAGAACTTAGGTTATTATTGATGTAAAATTCTGCCAGTTGAAATTCGTAACAAGAAAAATTATATATATAATTTTGAATATAGCGAAAGTCTTAAGATATATGCAATAAATAAATTAAATAGAAGTGGTTTTAAGAGTAGGTCCTTGAGGAATACCTGATAAAACTGATCCATTTTGTGATATAAGTATCAATTTTTCTATATTAATACTAGTATACTGTTATTTTTGAAACCAGACGAAAGTATTTCCAGATATGGCATAATAACGTGATTTTGCAATTAAGCAATTAATATCTAAGGAGTCAAAAGCTTTAGTCATATCAAGTAATGTCAAAGAGATGACTTTCGTGTTATCAATGACTCGCAAAATTTCGTCAGTTATATTTCTTTGTATAGAAGTACTGAAGCCTTTTCGAATTCCGGACTGCTAGGAACTTGTTCATAGATTTCTAGCTGTAGGTTTTATTTTTTATTTGGTTCTACAATGTAGTCTTCACTCAAAGTGGCCTTGATAAAGTTTTCCAGTGTATCTTCTTTTAATATGTCGAATTCTTGTTTAATGACTCTGATGTTTTCTTGTTCGTTTTCGTGAATAATTGGGGTTTGCTACGATTTACACGTACATAAACCAATGAATACGTTGGATATTAGTGGTTATAAGATATTACATAAAGAAACCCACTTGGGCTACTGTAGCGTAGCAGATATCGCAGACACAAACTTAACCCGGATAAGTGATGAACGTACCCATGATAAAATTTTTCTAGCTCAGACTATCTCAGTGCATTAAGCCCAAGTTTACATAAACTATGACAAATTATTAGTTTACTTACTTAACAAATCACTGAGGCTTCCATACGTAGTGATCGCAGACGAAATAATGACACTTTCTTTAAAAATGAAATGCACTATATTACACAATTTACAGATATTGGTTCTCTAGCATGTAACCTGGCGATGTTCAAAAGGTGTGGCAAATTTCTCGATTAATAAGTTACTACATTAATAGAATACCTCGTGTAGCTACACATCGGTTTACAACGTGAGGATAAATGATAATAAATTCTGCCACAATTGGTCTGATTTAGAGAACCTCCTTAAATAAATATAAATGCATAAAATCTTTAAATATGTACAAGTTAAAATACAAAAGTAATTATGAAGGGATATAACCGCGCAGAACCACTTAAGGCGGTCCCCGGTAAATAAAACAACACACTTATCTACGGTGGTACGATACCGACTTCGACGTGGAAGAACCTGTAGCCCTACGGAGGTGTCTTCGGGACAAAAGAAATTGACTCAAGGATGGGGTTGATTATAGCCTCTCCAGCCCTGGAACTTTCTACTGTGTGTGGATGCCCCGTCCGTGGAACTTCACTGATGTGTGTAGAAGCCCCGTCCGTGGAACCCTAAAGATATCATGATTTAATTTGCAAAGTCGGAAATGCACGTGAAGCGTGCCTAATGTGAGCAATTCAAATCTGACATAACCTACAAAAGAAATATAATTTACCTCACTGATGAGGAAATAATCCACCAATGTTCCTCGAAAGCCACAGTTGGATGAATGGAGTCGAGTACGCCTTTCAAGTCGACACGATACTTCCAAAGGAAACCCTGCAAATTTGCCAAACACGTGGGTAGAGAACGGGTAAGATGGCGTGAAGAGGTTAGCTTACCTTGTATACTTAAATATCCTGCTTCCGCAGTTAAAATTTACTCACAACAACAAAATATTCCGCTAAACGGAACAACAACAGATTGAGAAAATTTTCCTGTGTTGATAATCCCAAAATCCACCAGGATGCCTTGGATAAACCGAGGTTCGTAGGATTATCAACTGTATACGCCAACAAAAAATGGTTGCCTTCCGTCCCTCTGCTTTTCACGAGCCGCAAGTATATCGCCGTCCCGTGGAGAATAGCGAAACTGTGCTACGGACGTAGCGGTTGTTATTATGCGGCCCACAAAACGCTAAGGCGTATGGTGGGTCGCATACGCTAGAGGTCCGCAACAGGTTGTTGTCGTGTTTTCCTAACGATCGGGTGCCCCGGGTCCGGTAAAGATAATATAACATATTTTTTACTACTTTCCAACCCAGTTTGTCTAAACTACAACATATTCTAGGTTTGCTAGTCTTTTTGTTTTATTTATTTTTATATGCTCTTAGGTAACGCTATACTGTTTCTAATTTGGGTTTTTCCAAAAATTTTCTTTTCATTACCAAATGATAGCTAATTTTTTGGTCGTGTTCTGTTACTCCCACGTTTCCTTGTGTTAGGTTTGGATTTCCTAATTGTTCTCTGACATTATATTTATTCTGGACTTGTTCCACTAAACCTTTCCCCAATTTGAAATCTTGAGGTACAGTACAGCTATTGGGTACTAGCTAGGGGTATCGAAAATATCAATATATTTTTTGTTTATTTTGACATGTATTATTTCTAATTCCGGACTAACTGGAAGATATTTTTAGTGAATCAGAAAGCAAGCTAATAAAACGTAAATCTCTAAGTTGTTCAGGATTTTTTCTTGCGTATACGCTTGATACAGGATGTTTTCCATTGTCTATAAACTTAGTTTCTAAAAATGTATCGTTATGTTGCTCATTAGATCTTAGATTTAATATAGAATCCATGAAATAATTAGAATAGAATAGAATAGATTTATTTGACCAAGAATACAAAAATTTGTTCTTGGCAAGTCACAAAAAAGTATATGGTACAGAACACCATAAATAAACAAATATATGAGTATATAGAACAGTCACAATGTATAAAACAACATACAATATAAAATGAAACAAACAGAAAAAAATGTACCATCAGGAAATTACAAAATAAAAGAAAAGACGGGGTATAATTACCACACGTGAAACCAGAGCATCCCAAACAAGTTGGTGGACGAATTTTATATTAATCCATAGAAAAAATTTAAATAAAATTAAAATTGGGTAGCAAAAAATTCCTCAACGGAACCAAAGCAATACTTTAGAAAATGCAGTTTAATTTCGTACTTAAAATAATTACGGAATGAGGAATATGATTATATAGCTGGAGATTTAACGAATTTTTGCTTGATTTTGTTCATCTAAGCCTAGGCTTTCTGAATTGAGTCGCAGCACTCGTATCATAATTGTGAAAATCAGAATTAGTCGAAGAGGAATCTATGTTCTTGTGGATTTCAAGTAATGTGGTGTACATATGCAAACAGGGAACTGGCATTGTACCTAGTTTTTTGAAAATTGGTCACTCTAGCCGACATTGTCAATTAACCTAACTGCTCTTTTTTGTAACCGAAATATTTTTACTGCATGAAATGAGCCACCCCATAGCAGAATTGCGTGACTAATGTGAGAATGAAATAGAGAGAAATAACAATTTCTTAAAACGACAGAAATATAATGCTTGACAACTTGCTGGAGAGCATCTCCACGTGATTGAACCAGCCGAGGGTATCATCCAAGACAGCGCCAAGAATTTTTATGCTGTCACGTTTTACTACTAAGTTATTTGTAGAAAAACGAGCCTCTGAGTTTTATCTTCATTAAGATTAAGATTATTGGCAGAAAACCAATTACTAGCTTGCTGTACTGAACTAATGCTGTCCCTATTTAAATTACTAATGTTAGAATTAAAATCCAAAATCGATGTGTCCTCGGCATAGGCAAGGCATTTTATTGGAGACATGAAATGAAAGAAATCGTTCAGGTATAAAACAAACAATAGGGGCTCCAGCACAGAGCCTTGAGGCACCCCGTGTCTAATTGTTAAAAGTTCCGAATTAAAGTTATGAATAGCAACAGATTGTTGTCTATGATTCAGATAGGAATTGAACAAATTAAGAGGTAAACCTCTATTGCCAATTATTGTTGATGTCATCAGTATTACAAAGACAAAGAAGATTTGGTGGAATGTTATCCTTTACTCCTCCCCATGACTATAAATTAGTCCTCATTTTTTAGGATTTTTCCAAGTATTATTAATATGAAAAGTGTAAAATGCAGTTCTCTCTTGAATAACGGCATTGTTGTAATAATTGGGAATATCATAAAAATATTGCATGTGAGCAACACTTCTACTTTGTTATATCTTAACAAATCTTTTCTTTTAATTTTTTTAAATTCTGTAAACCATGGTTCTGGGCGCTTGTTAACATTGAAAGTAACCCTTTTTAGAGGAACATGGTGATTAAACAGATTTAACAGATTTACGTTGAGGAAGTCAACGTTTTCTTCCAGAGAGTTAAAAGTATTCGATTAATATCAAAAGCGTCGAAAATTTAGAATCACAACCGCTTAATTCAACATCACAAGATCGACTAATCTTAACTTAAAGCCCAAAAAGATGATTAATACTTATTTACTGGTAGTAGTTTCTAATTATTCCTGTGTGGTAAAATACAGTAATATCAATATTTTTCATAATTTATTACCATTTTCCAGTTCTTCAAAAACACTAGTGTTGTTGCCAAAACACGATTATATCGATCACATTCATTGCTACATAATTATCTAACACTCTGCCTTTCCATTGTAGAATAAACATCGTTATAAATTTGTTTTGCAAATTATGTAAATTTACATAATTTATTACAAAAAGTATTTGATATTTTAAGTAGTTTGTTTATTGACAATCCCACTAACAATGGTGCTATATATAACCAATATAGAACAAACTCTAAACTAAAAATAATAACGACGAATACACCCGTTGACAAGTACAACACATGGCACGATATCATATCGAAACTGTAATTTACCAACTGTATTATGGTTCTAACACTATGAAACTGTATCCTAACAGTTTGAAAATCAGTAAGATTTCCTAATTCAAGATATATATTATTTTTATTGCAGTAGGTAGGTCATCTAAATATAGGACTATGGCATTTTGATCTCACCATCTGAACACAATTGCATAAGAACAGAGTGTCTGTGGAATACACACACAAAAAAATAAACTTAAGGCCATCGAACCATGCCACACGCTTCTTTGTCACAGGGTATAAACGACTTGTTTTACAAATATATGGTTCTTCTTTGCACTGTCTTTCAAGGCAAACCGACCAAGCACTCCTGGTATGGAATAAGGATTAAAAATAGCTATATTTATTGTCGCTAATTGTTTGTCGCAGGCAGAGGAATTTATGTATTTTAAAGTCGGTAGGAACAAGAGTGTTTCAGTGTGGAAGTATAGATACTACCAATGTTAACAAATACATTTAAAAAATGATTAAAATCTAAACGCGTTGATTGAACAAAAAAATACCACACAAAGAACGTTTTATTTTTCAATAAATATAAACGTTGTTTATTTTACTTAGTGAAATTATAATATAGTTCAGTGGGTTCGAGCTCTGATTACTGAGAAATACTTGATTTGGACTGCACTATAAACTTGAGGGTCCCGTTTCTATTTACCTAGCACAGGGGGTTAAGAAAAAAAAAGAAAGCATATGCATAATGATTAAAGATTGTATAGAACTATTACAGAACAATAAATGCTCGTTTATTTTCAAACAAAACAAACGTTTTAATTAAACGTTATTTTAATACAAATTATTTAAATAAATTTCGGTATCGTTAAATAATCACTAATTATTAAACATCAACCGAACTAAATTAAACGCTAAACGCTTATCTCCATGTCGCAGAAGATTTATAGTTTATATATCTCGTGAACAGCTTTACATTTATTTGCTTTCATGAACGCGAAGTAAGTAGAAGTATTTTTATCACAACACATCAAGTTACTCAAAACGATTTAGATTAGCTATAAGTCAGTGACTTATAAGTAGATCCCTCTGTTGGTGTCCTATTCGAATCAAACTGAATAGAAAGCTTGGACTCTGTGCCTTTCGCGTTTTATACCTGTAGATACTATAGCATATCTGTATAATATATTGTTGAAGATATACATGTTTATTCACATAAAACTCCCCAGGCAGTTTCCGTAATAACGAAAAGAGGTATTCAATTTCTGGAAAGACCAGTCGTTACATATTTTTGGTGTCGTTAACTGTTTATTATACTTTAACTTTTTAAAACTTCAGTAATTTTTCAAATTATTGGTTAAAGAGTTTAATAAATAAAAAATTTAAAAATAGAAAATATTAGCTAATTTGAAAGACATTGGCCTTTTTAAAAAATGTGTCATTACAAAATTATATGTATATTATTTGGTTCCTTATCCTGTATGCTGTTTCAATGTTCTAGCTATGGAGAAATAATTTTTCACTTCAAACGCCATCTTTGTACAACCATTTGAAAGATCGCGAATCACTTTGAACTAAGTACCTATTGTATGTAGTGACTACCTTTGAGCGAATTTTAATTTTTTTGCTAGTTACCAAATATTCGACTGAATAATTTTTTTCGATTTATCTCGAAAGCCACTGGTTTTAATAGAAAAGTGTATGCTGCAAAAGTACTTAGAATTAAACAAACTTTAATAATATCATACTTTCAAAGTATAACGACTGGCCTTTGCAAAAACTGAATACCTCTTCGTTAATACGGAAACTGCCTGGGGAGTTTTATGTGAATCACCCTGTATAGTCAAAATACTAGTGAGATTTTTATACGTTGAAATCGGTTTGGGGAAAAAGTTATAAAAACCTTTTTTCCATGTTCTATGACTGCGAAGTTCTTGCCTTTATTTAAATAGAGCCACGACACTTGGTTAATAATTATAGGTCTATGACACTGACGTCGAATTTGGGAAAAATAGTTAAGAAGCAGCTAGTTCAATTTAGGAGATCCATGTAAATTGCCATTTGTAATTTAAGTTCTAACAAAACTCGCGACACAGATCAATAAAATAAAATTTTTAGAAGGAAAATTTTTAAATTTCGATTAAGAAAATTTAAAAAAAATGGAATCCAACAGAATTTGGACTCGAATGTATCCCATTGCTAAAACAACTCAATTCAAAATAGCTTTATTTCTATTAAAATATACAAGCACCTCCTCAGAACCTACCCCGGGACCGAATGTGCAACCACCGCGTTTTTCGTAGTGGCGGATTACAGGATCAGGCGGACTAGGGCTGGTTCAGTTAAAACGACAATTCAAACTTGCAACCTAGACACTTTCTGTTGTTACAAACAAATTAAAAGAGGTATTAAAGTTAGCTATATCTAGAAAAACAGTTATAGCAGATAATGAAACTTTCACTTTCACTAATACATACATACATTCATACAATATTAATGAAATATATTAGTTTAAAGAATGAATTATACAATATTTAATAAAGTTATTTTAATTGGTAATTGGTTAGGGTTGCAACCAAGAAGTCCCGGGTTCGAATCCTGGCTAGGGCATGTATGTTTAGTGGTGTTTTTCATGTGTTACCGAGTTGGTAGCAGGGACTAGATAAGTTTGTGTGAAAGACAACACGGCTAGCTACTGTACCACTCCTACATTCGGGTCTCGGCTGCGGCAGATGGCAATGTCGTAGAGAATGGTCGTTGTATAATTGTCTATGTATATGTGTCCTGGTTGAGTGGTGGAATAGCTAATGCTGAACGTTAATCTAAATAAGGCGTTAAAATAAAAAATAAAAAAATAAGTCCAAAAAAATAAATAATGGTTCCTTTTTTGTATTTCTCTCTTACGAAAGGGATTCTTTCGTTGAATGGACTATAGAACTATTAATTTTTACTTCAGTTAGATATATATCTCCAACTTTCCTGATTACCACACTTCCTTGGGCCAGGCCTACCCTACCATCACTATTCGCTACGTGAGCCTGGGCCAGCCAGACCCTGAACAAGATTTACGATTATTACCGTCGTATGTTTATCAATGGTAGATTATGTCTTGCATCTCTAAGCACCTCACGCATATGTTTTATATGACAACTGAATAAATTTAAGGGAAATGCCGTCTAGAAATGCACAATTTATCGTGCGTGGATGCTTGGCGCCAACATTATTGATTGTTGGGGGAATCTACGCCATTTAGAGTATGTTAAAGGGGGACAGGAATTCAGATCTATGTTTGTGTATGCATTTAATTAATCGAGCGAAATTAAAAAGTGTATAATTGACTTTATAGGTTGTTGGTATGCAAGGGAGTTGTTGAGGTGGATTATAATATACATCATTACATTACTCTACCTTCCTAAATCAAAAGGACGTATCTATTTAAAAACTTGTTCTAAGTTTAAGAATATAACTAAGTATGATAACTAAACTGCTGCAAATAAGGCTTCTTTTGCTTAGTAAATGTCACATATGCCATTTATATTTATGAAACTATCGGGAAAATTACTATGGTTTGTTGGAAAATACATAAGTGAGCACATCTTAGCTATTTTATTATTTTATCATAATTGTCTGTTAGTAAAACCTAATTTTACATTTTCAGCAACAAATCAATATTGAGTGACCTAAATAATAGAAAAAAAATGGGGTATTTCAATTAAATAAGGTGTTTCAAAAATACTTCTTTTCAATACATATTTTTTTAAATTTAGAACAGACGAGACGGTTGGAGACTCGGCTACATCTTTAGCTTTCTTCTCGCGCAAGTTAAATGATGCCCAAAAGCTCTACTTTTGACAAGGAACCACTGTCACTTTATACATCAGTAAGACGTTTCAAGCATTTGTTGGAAGGCAGTAAGTTTTTTTGTTTCACAGATCATAAATCGCTAACCACAGCCTCAGGTTCTCGTTCCGAAAAGACTCCACGCCAAACTCGACATTTGGAACATATCGCACAATTCACAAACGGCATCAGACATATTCGTAAAGAGTAGTAGTAAAGAAAACATCGTAGCTGATACACTATCACGTACAAACGATTTTTCTTCCCTCGAACAACAAACCTATTTACCTCCTGTCCGAATGTCTGCTATTAATTCAGACAATTTCAATTTACAAACATTAAAGGACGCATAAACGATTGTTTGTGAACTTTTACTTTTATTATCCAAAGGGACAAATGATATTAATAAAACGAAATATTCTTTACAAGTTACTACTCCAGGTTCAGAAGGTAAAATTTGGTATGATGTGTCTTGTTCCAAATATCGACCTTTGGTGCTGAAATCTTTGCGTCGCACAGTTTTTAACATTTTCCATAATTTAACTCATGAAGGTATTGGAGTCATGAAGAAACTAGTAGTCGCAAACTATTTTTGGCCCAAAATGACTACGGATTGTGTTTTATGGACCAAAACTTGAACGAATTGTCAAAATTCTAAAATCACTCGTCATACCAGGGCTCCAGTTGGAGATTTTGAAGTACCTATGGTTCGTTTTGAACATATCCATATCGATCTTGTCGGACCCTTGCCTTCATGGAGTGGTTTCTCTTACATCCTCACTGTGGTTGAACGTTTCACTCGCTGGTCAGAAGCTTACTCGTTACCGGACATTTCTGCCTAAACTGTCGCTAAAACTCTATTTGAAAATTATGTATGTTGTTTTAGCATTCCGCTATATGTCACAACATCTGTTGGGCGTCCAGTTTGAATCAGCGTTATTTCGCGAATTTTCAAAATTTTTAGGATTCCATAGAATTCATACGACTGCTTATCATCCCCAAAGCAATGGTATAGTTGAAAGGTTTCATAGAACCTTGAAGACTGCGTTACTAGCCAGGGCTGAACTCCGTGCATTGGTCTGACGAACTGCCAATCATATCATTAGGTTTGCGGGCAATGCCCAAAGAGGACTTACTTTGCTCGTCAATCCTTCCTGGCGATTTTTTTTTATTAAATCGGCTGTTGACACAAACGTATCTTTTTATTAGTAGATTACGAGTCCTAAGCCCAGTTTTTACCCAACATACTTTTATCAGTTCAGACGTTAGATGTTGCAAATTTGTTCTCGTAGGAAAGGACAGGCTTAAGTCAACTTTGACTCCTTGGTACGAAGGTCCTTTCTTTGTTTTAATAAACTTACTACGAACCGTAGACGTGGGAGGGATATTACTGTTAATATTGATAGAGTAAAACCTGCATATCTGTTTGTCGATTTTGTTGATTCACCTACTAAGTCGAACGGTAAGAAGTTTCGCTATTGATTGTTTGGCATT
The DNA here is from genome assembly GCA_963675555.1 of Leptura quadrifasciata. NCBI lineage: Eukaryota > Metazoa > Arthropoda > Insecta > Coleoptera > Cerambycidae > Leptura > Leptura quadrifasciata. The sequence goes on along the minus strand of OY776679.1, from coordinate 83,349,492 downwards.
TGTTTTTTATGGGGGGAGTATATGTAGTGTATTAGGTAGAGCACTCTAATACCACCCCATAGCCATCTTGTGTGACTGCGGTTTGGGTATGGTTGCCTGGAGAAGAAAATATTGAAGGATTTAGTGTTCATACCCAAGAGAGAGATAATCAAATATTTAATATTTTTAGCGATAATTTTTTTTTAAATACATATATTGGTAAAAAGTATAGTATAGTATAGTAGTAGTAAAAGTATAGTAAGAACTATGACAGATCTAGTGATATGAATTTTCATTCAATAATTTCAGTTGTTTTCAAAATTAATTAATTTAAAACTACAAGATATGAAGATTGGCACTATTTTTTAATTTAAATTAACTAATTTTGAAAACTACCGAAATTATTGAGTGAAAATTCATATCATTACACCTGTCATAGTTCTACTTAGGTAGTCTTATACTTTTCTTAATCAATATATGTATTAAGAAAAAAGTTATGGCCAAAAATAATAAATATGTCCTTATCGGATTTGTCACACTTGGATATGCCGACCGTAAATATATTTTCCGAGGTCTTCTTCCCGTTGAGAGAAAATTTACTACAATTTTCTTTTTTTCAGCTGATTTTAAATTTGAAAAATGCACTGTACATAAATAAAATTGTTCACAAAATGATCATGAAAAAGGTTGCCTTTTCATAAAAGAAACAAAAACTTCCACCTAAATCTGAAATAGCATAAGTCTAATGTGTCAAAACTAGTGCGTTTATGCCCTAATAAACAAACCCATTTGGAAATTGTACTTAGAAAAATAAAAAAGGGGTTACATGCCTAGTGCACCACCAGTATAGAGGGTGGCGCAACAATGCTTCCGATTTCGATTCTCGATCTCTGTGATAGCTAGGAATTTGTTTTAAAATTATAAGTAAACTAGATGAAAGAGTCTATAACCTGAAGCTATTTCTAAGGCTATTCTACAGGGTTAAGTGTCTTTAAATGGTCTCATAGATCTCCATATCTTACGAATATTGATTTCTTCTTATGATGATATGTGAAGAATATTGAAAAAATTAGAATAGTTATAATTTACGTTACTGAGGCTTTTGTCTCTTAGAAATTCTACGGTGATTGAGTGATTGTGTATTACCTTACATAGAAATCAATTTGTAAAACAAAAACAGCGTTTTTAATAGTTATAGCATATGTATATGTTGTAGTGCTTAAACACATGAGTCACAGCTGATAATAAACACGTATATAGCTCAAACCATAGGACATATATTTGGCCAGTACAATCCTGCACTGGTACAATTGCATTGTAAAACTTAATGGTGTCGAGAAAAACCTTTTACTGTGTCTGTAGTTATTACCGTTTTAACAACTGTTTTATCCGCTGAGCTACTGCCTGGCAAGCTTACGATTATTGGTAATTAAACATCTAGTTGATATTTATAACCCATAGACTGATTGAGTTTTTGTCAGTTTTTCAACGAGTGTCGTCGTTGTACTTAACATCTGTCTCGTATCTGTCTAACCGAGTCTGTTATTTAGATCCTTGTTTCTACACGTTGCTTAAGATTTTTACATTGTTTGTTTTTATATGTAGGCCACATCGATTTAAATGTGGTTTTGGGATTATTACAGGATTAGGCATCACTTGTAAACTGTTGCATTATTTCATTCATTTTCCGTGGTAGTAGAGAGTATTTCGTTTATTTAAGTGAGAGATAAGTTAGCTCACGTACCCATATATATTTTTTCTACTCCCTTATGTAAATTTGCAGTTTTCTGTACGGTCTGTAGATTGGATAAGTGAACCATTCCAGTTAACTGAACGAATATATACACTCTAGGATGGCTATGAAATTGACCAATCACAATTCGCGTTATAAGTACTTGGGCAACTATTCGTTTTAAAAATTCAAGTTAGTGCGTAAGCTGTCAAAGTAATGTCAGTGCGCATTTGCGCAGTTTGAGCTAAAAAATAATTAAAAGTGAGTTGCAATCGAAAAATAAATAGCCTGACTGATCGATCCTCGTGTCGGTTATCACATGCCTACCTTGCACTGACGAGAGCCAACAACTCGAAACTGCAGTCTGCAAGTGGTGTGTGACGACTGGCATGAAAGCTCTTTTAAGTAGGATCAGTCTTTCAGCTGGTGTTTGTTGCAATCGAAGCATTAGCGTTTTGATGGTAATACACAATTATTACACTTAACGCGCCAGGTATGTAACTTGTAATTCAGCGCTCGGCGGGCACATAGCCCGGAGAGTAGCTGTTGGTTGCAGTTTGGTTACGTTCCTTATAGTAAAATAAGGATTTTATAGAGGAGTTTGCGACTAAAAATATTATGTTTTAATATTCCGCCCTCTAAAAGCACATCTGAACATTTTATAGATACTGATATGGTTGAACCTGCAGCCTCTTGCATTCAATTCAATCCAAACGAACTTTATTAAAATTAAGAACATTACAAACAGTTACCTTCCCAGGAGCTGTCCCAGAACCGATCGTGCAACCACTGCGTTGACGCGGAGGCGGATTGCAGGATTGGGCGGGACGGGCCTGGATCGGCGGAAACGATAAATTGGAAAAATCTAAACCTAAGCTCCGTTTTTTACAAAATAAAAATAGGTAATAAAATTTAACATGTTTCAAAACAAGCTTAACTAAAACTTAACAATACACAGTTTTTAAAACACTCACGAACTTCACTTTTAAGTTTTGGATTCGGACGCAGGCACTTGAACAAGATGCTTTCCGCGAAATATTCCAATGCGGGGCTGAGCAGGGCTGCCTAAACTTTGAGTTTAAAAATGTTGATATTAAATGGTTTTAATTAGTTTCTAAGTTAATGATACGAAATGAATTTAGAAACAAGAAATGTACAAAAAGGGAACGAAGAAAAAACAAACGCAAAAACACAAACAGAAAGGATGAGGGAGACAGAAAAGGATTAAAAATGAGCGAAAGGTGGATAGGGTTAGAGAAAGGTATAGTTGTTGAAACTTGGCTATAGTGGTTGCCAAAAAATGGGCAACGTTTGGTACGGTAAAAGGCCGTTTAATCCGAAATAGGGCATTATGCTCTCTGATTTGCGTTGTGTCTTGTTAGCCATCTGTCCCCAGTTTGAATAAGTAGAAGTTTTGAGAGATGTGCTGGACGTAGTCCGCTATCGGAGTTATGTGTATGTTATAGCGTTCGTAGAGATCTCTAAGGGAGGTCTACCTTCCTGAATTTGATATGAAGCGCATAAATTTGTGTTCCAACAGTTTATTGTTCTGACTGTTAAGTCTGCTATCCCTTATCTATCCATCGACTACCATCTACTATTTTACTAATTCCAATTGGTACCAATAGTAGATGGATAGTAACTTAATCTTATAGATATAAATCGAAACAACGTTACTTAGACCTAATGAACATATTACTTTGGTTTAGAATATTTATCAATATTGGCTTGACGTCAGAGTATGATTTATTTGGTTTGGTGTGTTTCAATACATTTTCAAAGTCGATTAGACGTTGGTCACTGACTAAATAAGATTCGTTAACTTTTAAGCAACCTACCAACGTCGGTATAACGTTGGTAACTAATAGAATAGATCAGGTCAGTTATCAAACATTGACCAGCATTGGTTAGGTATTCGTAAGCAACTTGACAGGTTTAATACTTTTTAATCATCAGCCAACGTTGGTATTGCTATCTCTTACTCTTGAGATAGGGTTAAAGAACTTTTTATAGTACTTTTTAAGTCCTGCTCTCATATATCCTTTTGTCATGATGCAGCCCAGCAACTTCCAACCTTAAAATTGGCTCAGTTCTCTAATTTAGAACGTTCATACAGGCAAACAGATAGATACAGTGATCTACTTTTAAACTCTGTAGTGATATGGTGTCATCGGGCAATATAAAATTCGAGTTTGCATCTTGTTTAACATGATATGAGACCAATTGTCGAAGCTATTAAAGGTTTCGTGTTCATCAGTGTTTATATAAACGCTTTTGCCATCACCTGCCTGAATGACTAGGCATTATTTTATTTGTTTATTTTTTATTTGGGTGCCAGTAGAATCTTCAGCTTTGGGTTAGTGTAGTTTCCACCCTCAAGGATGGTTATCTTTGACGATTTAAGACATAGGATTTTTGTCCACGGGCAGACGAATAATAAGGAGTTAACAGGTACTTATTAAAAATATATCCGTTAATACTTTCCCTTGACGCTGTTTATATCTCACTTCATGCTAGAGATCATCGATGCATTTCCCTTAATTTAACCGTTTGATTCAGTTTCATCATCCAGTCTTGTCATAACTAGGATTAGAACTAGATCCCTATAAAATCTAGATAAATCAAGTTTAGCGCAAAATATTCGATTCACATACCACAGTATGAGTATGAGGAATCTCGTAAAATGCCGTTCCCTACTAATATCAAGGTTTGTTGACTAGCAATCGACTGGCACAAAGAAATCAGAAAATATGGTTACAATTTTCAGCTTAGGGTTCATTTGACTGGCAGTATTAATTGCCCTATATGGAATTTTGGGTTGCTTTGGGATAACTCTAAAGGACGATTATATCACTGGACAGAACTAACCACTCTGAAATACTTATCACTCTTGATATAAAACATTTATGTGATAAGGTGAGACTCCGCGTTGTCGATGCGTATAATTTTTCATTATACTTCTCCAGGTGTTATGTATGTTTGGGAAAAAAAGGGCAGGGAAATAAAAATTCACAGGAATTATATATTGATTTGATATGCATCTTTATACTTCTCCTTGTATAAAATATTGCATTATAATATTTTTATATCAATCATATTTCTGTATAGAAAAGATCTGTAGTAAATTATTTATCATGTACGAAAGTGTTCATTACTCAACTTAATGTAGAAGCCCGTGGAAAACAATGCCTATTAGTCTATCATCTGCCTTGAAAAAATAAAAGGGGTCACGACCACTTAGAACTGTTGCACAATCATCTTCAGTTTGAACCTATGTTGTGTGAATCATAACTTCATTGTATAATTACTTAGTCTATTTAATATCTATTTTTAAATTCGTTTACGGAAGCAGTGTGTTTAGATCTAAAGACATTTGTTAAATCTGTAAACGAGTATATAATATATATAGAGTGTCCTGGCATAACACCAGAATTTTTGAGAGGTGGATTCCGCACTCAAAAATAACGATAAATGTTCCGATCAACAGATGACTGAATGAGAGAAGACTACTAAAAATTTAACGTCCTTATGTCTATTTCATTCGTATTTTTCAGAAACACTATTTATATTACTTAAAGGTGCCTTTCACCTCTTTAGACGGGTACAAAGAACCCACTGGTAATATCATCTCTCTAACACATAATGGCAAGTTTTTACGTATTCGATAATCAATACAAATCTTTTTTTTTGCAAATACAGCCGATATGCTTTACAAATGTTAATGCTTGATCAATAATTATCCTAAATTATCGGTCACTAACTGATTTTGTAGCAGAAGTAAATCGTAAAGATAGTGTCCTATACAAAAAATTTATGCGATTTTTTTTCATTAATACAATATAATACCATGAGAAATTGTAATAACAACCTACTTGACTGAATTGTTTTTTCTAAATCAGCTACGACCAAAAGATCAGTTAATGTTATATTGAAAGAGGATCTGGATTACCCAGCACTTGATATTGAAATAATTTATGAATCAGGTAATGTATGTAATTACTTACAGTATAATGATAACCAAGCCTATAATTTTAGGAAAACCGATTTAATTTCACTATATTTAAACTTTTGCAATGTAGAATGGTTTGTTTTAAACCAAGCAGCGAATGTTGTCGCATGTGGCTTATTTATTATACACAGTAAATTGTATTCTTTATTTAATTAATGTGTGCCTATAGTACACGCAAATAGTACTTTTTAGAAGAAATAATTTCTAATAGTGTTAGGAACAACTAACCATCTAACTAGTGTCCGCAACATTCCTTATTTTGGTAAAAACCTCCCCTCGGTGGTACATTCTACCAGTTTTTCTTAATTTTCTCATAAACCGTTGTTCAAATGCAAAAAACGTATAGGACCAAAAATGTTGCCCATTAAATTCTACACAAGATTTTGCTTTTCTGGATATATGCAGACTTCAATGCAATGCATAGGTATGTAAGGTCTAGGGTTGATTATGTATGTACCGTGTGGGCTCCATCATATGCAATACATTGTTTTTTTTTTTACTACTGAGGCCTAACACCGACGCCTGTAGACGAGCTACCCCCAACCAGGAATTTTGCCGAACCTCTTCCCTTAAGAAGAGTAGGGTCTTTTACTTGCCTAACATTTAATAGACAAGGGACCGACGGCTTTACATCCCCTCCGAAGGATGGTATATCCCCTATACAACTCTCGCCTAAGGTTGTATAGCTTCCGCGCATACACTGATATACAAGCCACTCATATCACCCATATCATGTGTGGGGCGAGGACGCGGTCTTCGTTGGAACGGTCACCCATCCAACTACTAACCGCGCTTTACGTTGCTTTACATCGCATATAGTCTAGTATACTTTAAATTGGCGTGTGTATGTATGAGTTAATATTTCCGTACGATTTCATTTTCTCTTGTACACAAAGATCCAGAAATATTGTCCACGTAAACAATGTTTCTGGACTATTGCTTTAACTTTGTGTACAATATGGAAGAAAATGAAAACGTACGGAAATATTAACTCATACATACACACGCCAAGTTAAAGTATACTAGACTATATCGACGTATGTACATAGTAAAGACGTACCCACGCTCGCCCCTACAATACATTGTAAAACATAGAAAGAATGCAAAGAAAGTTCCTAAAATATTTACATTTGAAAATAGAAGGCACATATCCTCTAATTGGAGATGACTACCAAATATTGTTAGACATGTTCAAATGTTCTTTTGAGGCACGTAGAACCCTGCAATCTGTTATTTTTCTTCATAAAATAACACATTCTCCCTTTTATTGTCCCAAATATTGGAAAAAGTGTTTTTGTTGGTAACAAAATTATTGGCATGCCGGAATGTAAAATAAATGCTACTATTCTTTTTCTTTCTTCCACCAATCCACTGTTTTTTTTCCCAATACTTATCAAACCTTTTCTGTTCATTCGCGGTTACTTTTCTGAGTTATTCTTAGGTAATAGCTGTACATGCTTCAATTATTATAGTGCGTAGTTCGTTAACTGACTGGGGTCTTGACTTGTGAACTACTTGCTTTAGCATACCCCACAGGAGAAAGTCGAATGGCGTCAAGTCCGGGGATCTTGGCGACCACTCAATAAAGGGACTGTTTCGACCTATCAACCTATTTTCAGAATATGTATTCAGCGAACTCCTTACCGCTACTGCGTTATGCACAGGAGACCCATCTAATTGAAATTTTAAACTCTGACGAGCTTGAATTGATAAATCACGTAGTGCATCCCAAAGTTTGTTTTCTAAAAATACACGTTGATTCAAATTACTCTCAGAAGAAAAGGACCAATAGTTCTACAATGAAGTTCTTTGCACCATTTCTGAGTACTCTGCGTTTATGATACAATCAGGATTTTCGGCAGATCAGTATCGTGCTATTTTGAGACGACACTACTCCCTTTGTTGTAAATGTAACAAAATTTCTTTTAAAAAGTTCCTGTTGTTTAGATAGGCTCCCTGAGCCCACAAACAAAATTCCAATCTTCTTTCCTCATCTTTCTGTTCCATACTATATAAAATTTTCTGCTTAAATGGTTTTATTTTCTTTTTTTGTAAGACGCATTCTGATGTTTTCTCTAGGGATATTTCAGTCTAGACTGGCTGTTCTCAAGCTCTAATGAGGATTATTGTGGAAACATTTCAATATTCGCTCATTATTTCTAATTTCCCGGCGTGGATTATTTCTGTTTTTAAAAATATGCTTTGACACACCATCTGTTTCGTTGAAAATTTTATTTATACAATGTACAGTTAGTACTGCTGCTCACTATTTTATCAGGATGCCTATTATTAAATTCTTTGGCAGCATCTTTTGCGGAAAGATTATTATCGCCAACAAGATACGCAATTTCAATTTTGTCTTTCAAATTTTGTTATTCCATAATCACACCAATAAATTGTAAAAATTTTACAATACACAACTCAAATCTAACAGACTAATGGTTTAAGTGGCTTTGTGACATTTCCAATTGTTTCCCAATTTTTATTCCATGGATTACTTGATAAGAGTAAATAAAATAATAAGAACAATGTGATTTAAATTTTACCGCAGAATTATTAATATGCAATATTTCTTTATGAAATTTTGTACGGGCCCATTTCAGAGAGCGCTTAATCCAGAGTTTTTATTTAAAAAATCGCTAATACAATTTCGTGAATTTTCAACCCCCAAAAAAATTACACGGACGGCCTTGGTTTTTGTTAAAAACATGTGACACTTTATTCTAAAGTGCAGCTTCCCACGCTCTACATTTAAAAAAACAAATGTGAAAATCAATAAAAATTTCCCGCTTTCAAGTGAGTCACACTGTATGTATATATAAGAATTTGCCGCAGAGGCGTAACTATGGCAGGGCAAACTGGGGCAGAGCCCCGGGGCCCAGGAGCCCCAGCGTTTGAGGTAAGGCCGGCTATTACGATTACGCAGATATCAGTCTAGGACACAGAAGAGAAAATTAAAATTGCAACAAGGAGAAGCTATCAAAAAACATAATCCTCACACAATTGAAGAAGAAAATTCTGATAAAATATTTGTGAAATAGCCTCCGCGTCTATGTCAGCAACCAATTTCTTGTACCGATTCCAAGACTGTTTGTGAAATTGTCACCACTCCTATTCCTAGCCCTAGCACTTCTGGTAACTTATCTGAACAAGAAAATTCTTATACTGTGAGTACTGTGATTGGTTTGCCTAGCGATCTTGGATTTATTTGGGGAAAACAATTACTAATCAGGATAAAACGGCTATTATTAGCTTTGCGTCCAACAGACCTAAAGGTACATTTCCCAGGAACCAGAAACAAAAAAAAATCGAAGTTTCAGTGATAGTCATTATTTTTCTTCTACGAAACATGGTCTTGTTCTATGGCCTCGCTATTCTATTGTCTTAGATGCAGCTTATTGTGAATCTTGTTGGTTTTTTTTCCAAAATATTAAGCAAATGGAGAACCGATGTAAGAGATTGGAAACATTTATCAACATGAATTGAAGACCACAGTAAAACCAAGTCTCATATTGAAGCTTGTGCCGTCCACGACTTATGGAGAAGAAATCGTGCCATTAACAAGAACCTACATGAAGAAGTCAGATTTCAAACATCTTTTAGGAAAATTGTGTTGCAAACGTTATAGAAAATAACATTACTTCTCGCAAAATGTTCGTTATCTTTTCGTGCTCATCGAATACTACAATAAACTACCAATGGAAACTTTCTGGCACAAGTGAAATGTCTCTCAGATTTTGATGGTACTATGATGCAGGTAATGGATAAGCCTTCTGGATCAGTGCGATATCTTAGCCTAGCTATTCAGAATAAGCTAATAGAGTGTCTGCTAAAAAAAAGCTTACTTCCGAACTAACAAAATTAATAAATTTAGCTACATTTTTCTTTGCTCCTTGACACCACTCAAAACATAACTAAAATAGACCAATTAGGTATCGTCATTCGAACTTCCCATAAAATTCGGGATAAAGATATGCTACATCAGGGCCTGATGAGAAAAGAAACCTTTTTGGGGTTCTTTAAGCTAAAAGATCATTCTGCTATAGCAACGACTAGAGAAGTTCTAGAAACCTAAACGCTCCTTGAAGAGTTAGCGAAAATTTGGCATAAAAAACGCTCCGAAGAGCGAAACTACCTCTTCCACGGCGTTTTTACGTGAAGCACGCTTTTCGTACGAAGTATTTCCTAAGTCGGATTTTGTTACAACGTGGAAAAGTATATCGGGGTTATAGCGTTCTTTAACATTATAAGTGAGGCCTATAAATAGTTAATTAAAAGTAAGTATACTGTTGGAAAGCTGGATTCTTCCTCTTTAAAATGCTACCTTTTTTTTCGTTTTTAATGGGTTCAAATTGTCTTTATTATGTAGCGGCGGTCGAGAAATGCTTCATTTCCCTGTGCGACGCGCTTGAAATATTGAGCGAATGGTAATAATTTCTCATGCTAAGGGAAAAATTTATTTAAAAAAAACTTTTATACTATTTTTATGTAAAATTTCTCGCTCTTTCAGGTGGTGCTATCCGTTTATTATTATTGTTATTATTATTTGAGATATTAGCAAAAAACTGAATTTTTCCGTTTCAGAGGAAACTTTTTGGAGTCACTTTCTACTAGCAAAAAACTAGCCTTTCATGAGAAAATTAGCGAGGTAACAATTAATTCTAACTTTTCACCAAAGTTAGTCTCTGACAACTGTGCTATATAAACTTATTTTAATGGTTATTGTTGTATAATTTTTTAAATTATTATCGGACATATCATTTTATTTTTTAAGTAAATGGAGGGCCCCAAAAATGGTTTGCCCTGGAGCCCCATGACTTCTATTTACGCCTCTAGAATTTGGTTTATTAACAGTTTTTACTGTCCTAAATTGAAAATGTTTGTTAAAGTACAAGAGAAAGATATTAACAAAGATATTATATTTACTATCAACATCAGGCGTTTCATAAACGGTGTGAAAAATATTCATCTTTAATATCCTCATTGAATTCTTTTATAGCAGTTTTAGAAAGAACTCTTATTTTATTGGCTTGTCTTATTTTCTTGCCAACATTAGTGGCTAATAATTGTACTGAGTGATCAGATATGCCAATTTTAGTTGTCGTATTTGTATCTTACAATCTAATGTTTTGTTTGTCTGCATCAGTATAATTCACATTCCAAACAGTACTATATACGATATTGGATAACTACATAGAAGATAAAAGTGTATACGTGAGCTTATCGTAAGCCTTCACATATGGGAAGGTTACGATGGCATGACACGTAAAATTGAGCAATAACCATTCCTTTCGGCTATATCTCTTCGGAAATATTCATTTTATATTGTGTAATAAATCAACCTTTATTTTAGTTATTATATTAGGCAAGGAATAACATTTTTCTATTGTAGAAAGTTATAAAACATATAGAAATATATCATACCTTAGTTGTTCGGATTAATTTTGTTAATTTTTCGCAATATCATGAATTTTTTTCGATCAGCATAATCTGAATTGCATTATGAGTGTTCAGTAACAACCTCACTCATCTTTTTCGTTTCCTGCAGTATAGAAATACTTGGAATAAATAAAGTATATGATTTTTTTAGGACTACACTGATAAGTGCATGTCCATGCTAATACTCAAGTACTGACGAAGTCATAAACAGAGTTTATTATTTGTTGACTAAGTCAAGTAATAACAGTTGAGTAACTAAGTCTCTCTAGTGCCAATGGATTACTAGATGAATAGACAGAAGAGTTCATTCTGGGTCCTTCTTAGCGCATATAATGAATGAATTCACTTCCAAATGAGTGCTCACATGTAACAGATAATTAAAGTGGCTGCCTGGTTCATACTGCATGGAAATCATCTTGGAGTTTGTTAGCATGGGTTGCACGCTTAAAAATATGTTTAAGTATTAAGTTAATTAAGTGTTTAAGATTATTATTGTTGCTCAATAAATGTGGAAAACTTTAAACAAAGATTGTTAACCTTCAGAATAAAGTTACTTCCAACAGTTCCAACACAGTGAATGTAAATTGTGTTAACATAAACGAAAATTTACGAGAAATTTTTAACGTTATTTTATGAATAGCGTGCAAGCTATGACATGTACATTGAGGACTGAATAGATTTTGCCTGTTTTTTTTTAGAACATTCCGTTTAAATTTAAAAATAGTAAATTGTCGTAATTGGGGGAAATAATTTTTAACCAAAAATATTTAGAAAATGAAATTAGTTTTAAACTTTTAAAAAAGACGAAAGGCGAAGGCCCATCAATATGCTACTTTGCTTAGAGAAAATTCTTGAGTTAGTAGCCCATAAACAATTAATAGAGTTCATTGTGAAAAATAATATGTTACATTTAATTCAATCTGAAGAAGAGCACTTTTTTAAAAGTAGACTTTAAAAAATAATTTGCAATAGAGGAAGGTCTTGTTAGTGTAATGGTTTCTTTTTTAGATTTTAAACAAGCCTTTGAAGTTATTACAACTGAAGTATTATTTTAGATTTGATAATTCCAGTTACGAATGCTTTCAATCACAAGTACACAATCGTTATCAAATAACCAAAATCGGAAGAACATAAAGTAATCAATGGAGTGCCACAAAGTAGTGTATTGGGGCCTTTGTTCTTTATTACGTTCATAAATGACATGTTGCTAAATGGCTTAGAAAAAGTTACTTGTACAATGCACCTCCCTTGCGAATGACACAAATTTATTTATTTCTGACATATTGATTCTGCGCGTCAAAATTTAAATAAAAAATATCAAAAAGTAATATGTGTTTGTTTATTAGAAACACAGCTACCCAACAGAAATAAAAAGTTTCAGTTACAGGGCAGGAACACGATACATTATAAGTTACACAATAACAACAAAACATAGAATAGAATAGAATAGAATATAGAATAGAACAAACAAAAGTAACACAACCAGCTATGATAATGAATTGAACTGATCTCTAATTTGATTAATACTACAACAAATTCATATTGTCTTGAATTCGAGAATAATTCATACGCAATTGATAAATAGGAGAGGCTTGAAGTAAATTAGTGTTTGGTGTGTCTAAATAAAACATATTCCGAAATCGTGATGCAAGTCTTGGTACATTAGCATTCATCCGCTCTAGCAGCTTGGGACAATCAAAGTGGAAATTTATTATTTTATAAAAATAAACTTAGATTATATGATTCCACGTGTCCCAAGAAATGTAAGACTGAAGAGGATATGTGCCTTCTATTTTGAAGTGTAAATATTTGAAGAACTTTCTTTGCATTCTTTCTATGTTTTTACAATGGATTGCATATGTTGAAGCTCACACTGTAGATGCATATTCAAGCCTAAACCTTACATATCCATTAAATAGAGGTCCTCATATATGCTTAGAAGCAAAATCTCTTAGTTTCTTATTATAAATCCCAAACTTTTATAAGGTACTATAGAGATTATATTGTAGTGCTCAATGAAGTTTAATTGTTGGCCAAACTTTATACTAAGGTCTTTTAAAGAAATTGGACGATTAATAGAGATACTAGCCAATCTATGTAATTATAAGTTATGTGGTCTGTTTTTTTGGTGAATGTCCGACAGACAGTTTAGATGAATACAATCTCTTATCGATTGAATTTGCAAGTATATTTTTATGTCGTCTGAATAGAGTATGTATTCAGTATTGTACTTTCTAAATCAAATTGGTAATGTTGTTGATGAATATATTAAATAATAATGGAGCTAAAATAGAACCCAGCGGTACACCAGATAAAACATATGTTTTTAGATTTGTGACCTCTATATTGTATGTACTTAAATACAATTTTATAAGGTTTAAAATCTGAGCGCTACACAGAATTCATCTAAACTTCCAATTTGTCTTCTGTGTAAATGACATCAACTTGGCCTTTATTATCAAGACTGGGATATACAGGGTGGACCATTAATAATAGGCCATAGTTCAGGGGTAGATTCTTTGGGCCAAAATATGAGGATATAACCAAATATACTTTATTAAAATATTGCTGTGGAAAAGATACAGGGTGTCAAAATTCAAATTATTTTTTGGTTTTTTTGCAATAACTCAACAGCCTCTTGACTGATCTCCGCCAAATTTGCTAGGGGAACTTTTTCATTCTATGAAACTATAATTTATGAATTACATCACGTTAGATCATAGAGGGTGCCGCAGGACTTGTATCTGATGATGAATTTTTTTCATTTTTTTTTTTTGACGAAATGTTGTGGTACTTCTGACCAGAAAATCGGATGAGGGCGTCATTTCCACGTATAAAAGGTACGTTTGGTAGAACTCGATAACTCCAACCGTTTTCGAGGAAAGTGTCGTTAAACATTTCAATAATTTTTTGAAAGACAAAACTAAAATTTAATGAAACAAAGTACATTTATTGAAAAAAGTACAAAACGTAAGGGAAAACAAAATCGTAACAGCGTAAACTCTTTCTCACTTTCTTATGAACTAATGGATTATTTTCATGGTATTGAGATAATAAATAAATAAATAAATACCACAGAAATGAGACAATCCCCAATTCCAGAAGCCAGGCCTTGTGCGGAAGGAGGCTACACATTGAAAAAACGCGGACATACACCATTTCCTCCGACAGTACCAGTGCCGGAGCCAGGATTCGAACCCGGTGGTGCGATGTCCGTGTGATTAATAGCGATTGCCACATCGCGCCTTAACCCACTCGGCTATCGACGGCCAGGGTCCTTATTCTCGAGCGTAAGAGAACGGGAACATTCACATCACCGAAATGATCGTTCACATCCCCTTGGCTCTGAAATCGGTATTCTCGAACATAGGCGATGAATCACGTTAAAAGAACAGATGATGCAATGTTGCCAGGTAACATTTGGGGATTTTTCAAATATGTAATTTTCAAATTATTATTAAGTAAAATCGGCAGTAGCTGAAAGATCGTTCAGTACCGCAATGGAAAAAGGAAGGATGGCATTTTATGCGCATCGTAGATTGCACCCGCTAAATCGAAAATTAAAGGTGGCACAATTCTATAAAAATGGGCATTTTTTGACACATTTGGATAAAAATGAAACATAAATCTAAGGTTAGAAACCAGTAGTAATGACACTTGCTAAACTCTATTGGTATTCTTCTACGCGATTGCTCCGTTCCCTCAGAAATAGCAGGAGAAACATGTTCTCTTACTATCGGGCGATATTAATGACCACTTGTGTTCAAGAATACGGTTCTAGGCATTTCAGGAGAACCACGCCCATTTATCTCATGAGAACGCTGTTCCCTGATTTTGAGAATTAGGCCATTATTTTTAAAGTGTTAGCAAATCAATCCCAGAGTTAGCGAGGAGAGTTGCAGAACTACAGCGGAAGCAATGTCGTGTGTATGTATTAGGTTCTGTCAGTTTAAACAAAATTGGGTATTTTGCTTGGAATTTTACTAAATACATTTTTTCCGATCGGTTGCATTGTGCACTTATTATTCTTGTGATAAATGAATAGGCGATTGTGAGGAGTGTGGATAGAAGGTCGAAGGCAATTATATTTGTTGTATATTGTAAGTAAATTCAACCCATCAACTGTTTTGTTTGTGACTGTAAACGTTCTTGTAATATTATTTTTGTTTCTGGAACTATTTATGTGGTCAAGTTTCACATTCAACAACTCATTTCGACGACAAGCTCCGTATAGCCTCATAATAAAATAAACCTACAAAGCAATGCTAATTAGAAAACATAATTAATTCATCTATTTATTTTGTTTACCTTGATCATAAGATATTCCGAATCATCTGCTTCCTTAAAAAATTTAATGCATTGCTCTTGAATCAAAATTTTAGACCTTTGGGGCAGGTAATTTACAGAATTTTATTTAAAAAATGCTCGAACATTATGAAAATTATCAAAATTAATATATTCCTTGACTTTAAAAGTGCTTTTCATCATTGATAATTCAACCATAGTGTACTTGCATTTACAATCTTTAATCTTTCCGATAAATAAGTAAGTAGTACATTTTCTGTTAAGTTTTTGCTTTTTTATTCTTTTTCCAGTTATTTAAGAATTCATAGTACTTTCCGTACCGTCGTCTTGACTTTGTAGGTAACAAATTCCGAGAAACATCGCTAGCTTCCTCTTCCAAGTCCGGTGCAGTGTTCGTAAATTCTTCATCACTGTCTGAGTTGTCATTCATTTTAACTTATGCACCACAGAATTACAATTGTTCACAACTTATTGTTATTCTACACTTTTGTTGTTTGTTTTGATTCCAAATTTTGGTTTAAATTCACATTTAATGAAAAATTATGTGAAACGTCAAAGTATGCAAATGACAATCAAAGGTGTCTAGATTGTGAAAACTAAAGGGTGGTTCCTGGGAACGGGAAGTTTTGAAAATGTAATTATTTTGTAACTATAGATAGTTGGCCATGGATTTATTTGTCATATTGCCTGTCATTTTATGCCATTTAGTAATCATGGAACAGTGATCCGGTGAGCAGCCTGCTTTTACAATAAAATCGTTTTATAAAAATAACGACAGTGTAGTTGCTGTGCAATTTCGAGGTCACTTTGAGATTCCTCGTCACAGGAGAGTTCTTTCTGCAGATGCCAAAAAATCGTGGATTCGTAAATTTGAAGAAACAGGTACAACCAACAGATTTTTCAAGTCTACATTTTCTAAAATTATTTTAGCACGTGGAATTAATCACAACTTGTGGTTTTCTAACGAGGCTCATGTTCATTTGCGTGGCTACGCCAACAAACAAAATTACAGTCATTGGAATTCCGAAAATCCACAAGAAGTACACCAACAACCGTTACATAGCCAGAGGGTAACAGTTTGGTGTGCAATTTCTTCAATGGGAATTATTGGTCCCCTATTTTTAAAAAAAAACAATGACGGAAATGCTGTGATAGTCAATTCTGCACTCTGTACCGAAAGGATCCACCAGTTTTTCATGCCACAATTAAACATGTTTGCAGAGATTCCAAATTGGTGGTTTCATCAAGATGGAGCTACTCCATATATCACAAGAGAATCAATAAATGCCTTGCAGAAATTATTTCCTGATCACATTATCTCCAGGTGTGGAAATATTGAATTGTCTGCAAGGTCGCCAGACCTTTTGGCGTGCAATTACTTCTTGTGGGGCTACTTAAAGGTTCTTGCCGACAAACCAAGAAATATTCAGAAGTTGAAAATAAAAATCCGTGAAGAAATTGCCAATATTCCGTTAGACATGTTGCATCCTGTAGTTGAAAATTTTACTAATAGACTTTAAGAGTGCGTACAGATAGGGGGAAGATATTTACCAGGCATTTTTAAGAAATAAAAATGCATATAATTTCCCAGCTGTTGTTACATTTTCTTCTAAATATTTAAAATTACTTTCAAAATTATGACGTTTTCAAAACTTCCCGTTCTTAGGGACCACCATTTACAAAATCATTTAATTTTAATTTGGGTTATCTATCACACGTATCATATCAAAAACAAATCACCGAATCTACAAAATAATAGAATTATTGGAAAAAAGCGTCTGCGCCTGTGACGTTTAAGCCACAGGAACAGTCAGAGGTTATTTTTTTTTATATACATTTATTTAACGTCGGCCTATTTCCGCTACTGAGGCCTAACACCGACGCCTGTAGACGAGCTACCCCCAACCAGGAATTTTGCCTAGGGATCTTTTACTTGCCTAACATTTAATAGACAAGGGACCGACGGCTTTACATCCCCTCCGAAGGATGGTATATCTCCTATACAACCCTCGCCTAAGGTTGTATAGCTTCCGCGCATACACTGATATACAAGCCGCTGGAAGATGTGTGAGGCGAGGACGCGGTTTCCGTTGGAATGGTCACCCATCCAAGTACTAACTGCGCCTGTCGTTGCTTTACATCGCATACCGAAGTATGTACATAGTAAAGACGCACCTACGCTCGCCCCGGTTTT
The DNA here is from genome assembly GCA_963675555.1 of Leptura quadrifasciata. NCBI lineage: Eukaryota > Metazoa > Arthropoda > Insecta > Coleoptera > Cerambycidae > Leptura > Leptura quadrifasciata. The sequence goes on along the minus strand of OY776679.1, from coordinate 83,331,834 downwards.
TTTTTTTTATAACAAATAATATGAATCGAAATAAACGCAGAAATAATGTATTTTGCTGATGTTTCAGAAAGTAGTCTCTTTCCGTTTTCAAAGCCTATTTGTTGTGCATGTCAAATACACAGCTTTAAGATTCTGTTTATGTTATTTCTATAGATACTTACTACTTACACAGAACTGATGATATTTTTTTTAGATAATGTTGAGTTTGTTAATTTCTTCTTTTAACATTGGTAACCAGGTTGTACAAATATCTACAGAACAATTTGATACGTATTTATCTTCATTTAATAAGATTATTCCTGATCCTTTAATTTTTCTTTTTTGTTATCTGCCTCTTTTGTTAAAATTTTTTCCGAGTCCCAGTTTATTCTATGTCCGTTTTCCAAAGCATGTTCACAAATCTTTGATTTCTGAATTTTATTCTTTCTAATGTAATGCTTGTGCTCATCCAACCTCACACTGAAAGATCTGGATGACTCACCTACATAACATCTATCACATTCACACGGGATATCGTAAATACTGTTTTTTGAGTTTTGTTCCCTGTTTATCAGTTTTGTTTTTGTTAAAATGAATCTCAAGGTGTTCCCCGTTTGAAATACCATCCTAACATCAAATCTGTCGCCTATACCGATAGTCCGCATACATAAGGAATTATTGCTGTATAATGACGTGCAGGTTTTTTTTCGTACCTGATTGTTCCTATTTTCAACATTTATGAAAACCCTGTCAACAAAAGCTTCAGGGTGTTGATTTTATACTAAAACTTCTTTGATAAATTTTTTCTCGTTATTTAATATTTCATTATTAGAAGAAATTATTTTGGCCCTATCGTATAAACATTTTACAACATTCCTTTTAACATTTGTTGACTGATTTGAGTTAAAATTTAGATAACTATTAGTATGTGTTGGTTTTCTATAAACGCTGTTTCAATTATATTAGTGCCCTTTTAATTAAAACATCTAAAAACAGTAGTTCATTCCTACTTTCTACTTCTAATGTGAATTTAATAGACGGTTCCTTACTATTTATATTTCCTAAAAAACTATCTAGTAAATCGACACCATGAGGCCAAATTGCAAAGATGTCGTCAACATATCTCCACCAGACAACCGGTTTGTTTATACAATTTTGAACATGTGTGTTCTCAAAGTTTTTCATAAATATGTTGCTTAAAATTGGTGATAATAGAGACCCCATTGCCATACCAAAATCCTGCTGGTAGAACTCATTTTCCAATTGGATATAGGTTGTTTTTAACACATTGTTAAGAGTTCCATTATCGTATTTACACTTAATTTAGTTCTAGTTTCCAAATTATTATCATTCGGCAAAAATTTTAACAAACGAGGCAGATAACAAAAAAAGAAAAATTAAAGAATCAGCAATAATCTTATTAAATCAGGATAAATGCGTATCGAATTGTTTCGTAGATATTTGTACAACCTGACTGTTAAAAGAAGAACTTAACAAACTCAACATTATCTAAAAGAAAATATCATCAGTTCTGTATAAGTAGTAAGTATCTAAGGAAATAACATACACAGCAAATAAGAGTTCTTCGAAAAAAAGCTTTGAAAACGGAAAGAGACTACTTTCCGAAACGTCAGCAAAATACATTATTTCTGTGTTTATTCCGATTTATTTTATTTGTAAAAAAAACTCTGACTGTTCCTTTGACGTAAATATCACAAGCGCAGAGGCTTTTTTCCAATGATTCTATTATTTTGTAGATTCGCTAATTTATTTTTGAAGGGGATAATACATGTGGTTGAAAACTCAAATAAAAGGAAAGAATATTCGTGGAATGCCACAAATAACTTTCAGACAATATTTACAAAATCGTGTTATGAGTTTAGCGGCCCAAGGGACAATAAACATTACTTTCAGTCATATTTTTATGATTAATATTATTTATTTTCATATATTCTAGGGAAAAAGTTGTGTTGGGTGATATAAGATTCCCTTTTAGTGTCTGGGCCGTAAAGTTAAGTACGTTGTTATTACAGTTTCTTACGTTATTATATTGTGCAAATTTTCAGAGCATATCGGCTATATTTGCAAAAAATATTTAAAATAATTGGTTTTGATTATCTGTCATTATATGCTATAGAAGTCTCATATATTCTACACAATTATTGTGTGTGTGCGCTTCAGGTTTGCAACATAACTTTTTTTAAATATTTTTTTCCTAAATATATTACTGAAGGTTGTACCTTTCCGATGGAAGCATTTTTATGAAGTCTAGTTAGCCATTGTCAATCGTAATCAAAGATGTTACCTACGTTAATTGTTTGTATCATAAAAAATTATCAGAATTTTAAAATGACAGGGAAATACTACAAAAAGATTTCCTGTAATAAGAAAAACTAGTGCAATTTACGAAGATTCCAACAAGTTATACACATTTTCTTAAAATTTACTTTGTCATAAAATATACCCTACTTATAGAAAACGAAAATAAAAAAATCATTAAGAAAAAGCGTATGAATTATACCTCATTGTACCTTATTGGAATTTGCATAAATTGCACTTGTTTCTCTTGTTATGGGAAATTTTTGTATTTTTGTTTGTGAGAGTCATTTTAAAATTGAAATAACTTTTGTGTTAATATCTTTAACCTAGTTTAATCTAACATAGTTTTCATTTAGCTCTTCTATACAAGTTTGCACAGACAGTCAAATTCAAGATGATTAAGATTAACCAACTTTTCTTCATATTATCTTACAATTGGTGCTTTTTATTCTTATCGTACTCATCTCAATTTATTCTTATCGTTCTCATCATTAAATATTATACAGTAAACACCAGATAATTACAGTTTGAAAAGCTGCACTTAATTTAATTTGTTTTAAAAGAGAGAGCTGATTTTCTCTGAAAAGAAAGCAACACCATATAGATTACATGAGACAAAGCATCCCGTTTCCTACAATTACCAAAGTAAAACGTTTTCAGCTCATTTGCCCTTCTACCGTTTTGCTAGCTGAATCAAGATAACTTCATTAATTGGGTTTACCGCCCGAGCTAGGCCCGATTTGCATGGAAGTCATCTTCGAGATGTGGGTCTTTATGTACCGAACGATGATTAATTTCCATACTTAAGCCAACAAACAAGTCGTTGTGATTGGATTAAGGACCTTATTTTCCCATAGAAATTAGTTTAAGTTTCAACCGTGACGACCGATCGGCGACACGCTATAGTTTACAAAACAGTCCTATGTTCAAAATAAAACTACAGTGTGTCACTTTATCGGAATAGAAAGTGACTTGACTCAAGACGAATATAATCCTCGAAAATTGTATCCCCGGTTTTATAACTGACATCATATTTTTTTATGGAAAAAAGCAACGGTTAATTAAAATATTACGAGCTGCCAAACACAATTTGGTCTCGAGTTAATATTTGTAAACTTTCTTATTATTCATTTGCTGAGAAAAAGTTTTGCTTGTCTTTAGAAGCTATACACAGAAATTATACGAGCTCCCTTTGAATTTCTTACAGATGAAGTTAGCTTCTTAAAAATGTTCATAAATTTGCGCCTTTTTTATATTTCACCATCTTTGAAATATTTTGAAACATTGTTGTGCCAAAATGATTAAAATATGAGTGAAATATGCTATATACAATTATATACAGCGTGTCGCAACTTTCATGGAGCCTCAGAAACTACTAGTGCAATTTTTTTAATAATGCAAAAATTCGAATATAAATATTACATCTAAAAATAAAGTAAGATCGAGAACAAGAATACAAGAAAATTATATTAATAATAGGGAACTAAATAAACTTAAATAAGTCTCTCCATTTCTATAAAACCACCATCATTTCGAATACATTGTTCAATTCTTTTCTTGTATGTCGTATAACTTTCCGAATTTCACCAGGAGTGATTTCAGCACACTGACTCTGTCCTCTAATTCTTCTTGGCTACGGGGTCTGTTCTTGTAAACTTTATTTTTTAAATGACCCCACAAATAGAAGTCAAGAGGTGTTAGATCGGGAGACCTCGGGGGAAACTCCTGAATTGGACTTCTATGACCTATCCATCTGCCCGAAAATTTTTTTTCTAAAAATACTCTTCCAACGTTATGAGCTGGAGCACCATCAAGTTGATAGTATACGTTTTCTCTAGCATCTTGTAGCAGATGGTTTAGAAATGGGGCAATTTCATCCCGCAACAAATTTAAAAAGGCCTCCCCATTTAATCTTGGGATGAAGAATGGCCCAATGATCCGGTCATTCCATATGCCAGACCAAACATTGGCTTTGGAAATATATTGCCGTTTGGTATTGATAACCCATTTGGGATTTTCGCTAGCCCAAAAGCGACAATTCTGGGAGGATACTACCCCATTTGTGGTAAAGGTAGCCTCATCAGTAAAAATTATAGTTTTCAAAAAATTCGTGTTATTTAAAAATTCGCCCTGTGCCCAAAAACAAAAATCTAATCTTTTCTGTGTATCCCCATCCTCTAAAGTATGTAATATTTTTGGCTTGAAAGCTCTTTGCCTATTTTTTTTAAACAACGCCAAACTCGGTCTTTACTTACATTAAGATCTACTGCTGCTTGTCTTACACTAGATTCTGGGTCTTCTCTAAAATATTGTAAAATACGTTCTCCGTCTGGATATTGTCTATTTTCTAAATCATATTTCTTTTGTCTTAATTTGCGTACATTTCCTGTGTTTTTAAAATTATTCATGATGTTTGCCACCAATTTATGCCGAACAGGAAAGGACTGCTCAGGATGCCGTGCGTTAAATTCAGCAGCAGCTTCTCTATAGGATCTGGCATTATCTCCAACCAATAGAACCAACTCACTTTATTCCCCAATCGTTAAACGGCGAATCATTTTTTTGATAATACAAAAATTTACTCAATTTAAGCACTTATTTGAAATCCACTCACGTACAAATATAGATTTACAAATTGATGTACTTTCAATAATAAATATTTGGGTTTGTATTTGTTAATAATAGAATTTTTGCATTATTAAAAAATTAGGAATTATCGTTCAAATCCAAATCACACTAGTAAAATACATTGTTCTGAAAAAAAAAAAAAATTAAGAATATTTTTTTCACATTTGGGTAACCGTTATGCAAATAAAAAAAATTTTTCGTTGAAAAAGTTTTTTTTTGCGGCCTATATCTCAACCACCTTTGAACCTATCATAACGAAAGTTGGTAAAAAGGGGTTTTTAAGATGCTGATTAAGAATATCCAACTAGATTTTATCTTAAAAAATCGCTAATATAAGTTCTCGAAAAATCACCCCTTACGTAAGTCTCTGTATAGGTACGCCAATGATGATTATCAAATTTTCCTACGTCATTAAGTTCTAATTGCGGGCAGTGATCAATCACCCAAATTTAAAAAAAAATTGCACGAGCAGTTTCTGAGATATAAGAGTGGCTCCATGAAAGTTGCGACATGGTGTATATACAATCGCTTTGGTAAAATGTTGCTGTGAAAGAAGTTTTTTGCAATAACTCAACAACCTCTTGGCTGATCTTCATCAAATTTGCTAGAGGAACTTTTTTATTCTATGAAACAATAATTTATGTATTACATCAGATTAAATCATAGAGGGCGCCGCAGGACCTGTACCTGATGATGAATTTTTTTCATATTTTTTTTTTTGACGAAACGCTGTGGTACTTCTGACAAGAAAATCTGATGAAGGCGTCATTTCCACGTATAAAAGATACACTTTGTAGAACTTGATAACTCAAACCGTTTTCGAGGAAAGTGCCGTTAAACATTTCAATAATTTTTTGAAAGACAAATTAAAATTTAATGAAACAAAGCGTATTTATTGAAAAGTGTGCTTTGGTTACGTTTTAGTTCTGTCATTTAATCATTTTATTTTATTCTTGTGTTTCTCGAGCTAAATGCTTTAACTGCTTTATTTACAATGCCTAGACAGGGCCGCATGCCAATTTTTTATAACGGTTTTACGACACAAAATTTAATTCTTTTCATCGGCATGCAGCAGAATGAAATTATTATATTTGCTATTGAAACTGAATCTTCACTAGTGATACAGGTTTTTTAAATTGTTACAATAATTAACGTGTAAAAATGAATTAACCAATGGGAAAATAATTATTCAGTTAGCACTTTTTAAAATATAAATAGGCACGCTAAAAGCACTTTTCCTTGCAATAAGAAATGTTGAGTTTTGGAATCATCTTTTATCTTGCCTGTCACTTGTCGTCTTCTGTACAATTAGTTATGACATTTTTAGAGGCCTTCATATGACATACCAATTTCTATGTCAAGTAAGTATATTTTAGTCACTCGATCCTTTAGTTCTAAGTTTAAATTTGTTTATCTCACTTTCCTCTCGCGCCTGAGACTTCGCAGAAAAAACTAAACCGAGAACTGCAGTAACTGCACTAATAAAACCACTCTAAGGACTAAATAATAGTCTTTACTAGGAATTTATTAGCAAACGTATGCTAAAATAGAACACACCATCTGGACACAAAAATCGTCTGCATAACCTGTATATCGAATGCGCGTAGGTGGAGTGAATTGAGTGCATCGGAGTAGTTCACTCTGGGAATTTTTAGCAAGTGGCGCCCAAACAATTCTGCCAAGCATTTCCGGCCGACGCTATTCATAGGCGTTCATCGGATGCTTTGTGAGAGGAATAATTTAATTGGGTTATTGAATTTGTAGGACTCGTGGGTCACATTCCTAAAATGACATACGTTACTCACACACTAAATATACAGAGTTCTCCAAATATTAAAAGATTCGCAGCACTGTCAACTTCACTTTAATACTCCACTCAAATTAGACAGAAAATCGCCTTAACCTGGACATTTCAAATAAAAAGCTGAACACTGGTACACACGTTGAGGATGATGTCCTAGTTGGAATCCCAAAAGTCCCAAACAATTCCACTTGGGGAAAATCTACCATATTGGACATGATTTAAGAATAGCGATAGTAAAGGAATAAAAATTGGGTTAAAATGTAGTTGAAAAAAAAATAACGAAAAGAAAAGGATCGAATAGTATGAGCTGTTTGTTTTGACCGATATTCGATATTGAATGCTGTTCATTTAATTAGATTCTCCATAATAAAAAGAAGAAATAAACATTTAAAACGTCTCTGTTATTTATAAATAACAAACGCATTCTTCAGGCAAGAAATAACATAAAAATGCAAATTCACAGGATTCAAATTCGCCGTCTCAAGGCACCGGTGGTGTGTTGTGCTCTAAATTATTGATACGGTTGTGAGAAGGTGGCTATGGTGACAATGCTAGTTTGAAGGGTGTCACTTAAAGTTTTTTTTTTTTAATACATTTATTTAACGTCGGCCTATTTCCGCTACTGAGGCCTATCACCGACGCCTGTAGACGAGCTACCCCCAACCAGGAATTTTGCCGAACCTCTTCCCTTAAGAAGAGTAGGGATCTTTTACTTGCCTAATATTTAATAGACAAGAGACCGACGGCTTTACATCCCCTCCGAAGGATGGTATGTCCCCTATACAACCCTCGCCTAAGGTTGTATAGCTTCCGCGCATACACTGAAATACAAGCCGCTGGAAGATGTATGAGGCGAGGACGCGGTCTTCGTTGGAATGGTCACCCATCCAACTACTATCTGCGCCTGACGTTGCTTTACATCGCATATTAAAGTATGTACATAGTAAAGACGCACCTACGCTCGCCCCCACTTAAAGTTAAAAGTTGGCATGTGTTGATTGTGTTCTCATCATTTGTGAAATGTCGTCTGGAAGTAGGCGAGAACACCAACCTTCTCATTCTAATGGTTACGACATCCAACCCTGGAAGTAACGTCCAAAATTTGATACCAGTAAAAAACAATGCAGGACCCCGGCTCTTCAGCAGTGAGAAGTTGATCGCCGCCCTTGGAGATCTCCGTGACCACTGATCACCTCCTGTTCTTCAATGCAGCAACAGGATGTGATACCACTTCTGCCTCCTTCAGAAAAGGTAAAAAGGGTTCCTTAAAGGAGCTCTGAAACGACGCTTGTTTATGGGATAAAATGTCTGTCTTCAATCAACCGGACGCTACACACTAGGAAATCGCAAAATCGGAAGAATATTTTCTTCTCGTGCTGTACGGATGTGATGTTAAAGAAAGCATAAACAACGCCAGGCATTGACTGTATCGGAGGATACAGTTGCTAAACAGTCCCTCAAGCAGCATTTGACTTGGCTGTGCTTCCACCTACATCCGTAGCGGCTAAACAACAATCGTACCGAGTTTACTACGCGGTAAGGGCCAAATTCCGTCATTTCCTCTGGTTTAAAAACTCTTAGTATGCTAATTCCGGATATTTAAATTTAGGTTTAAGTATGGATGGAAAATCGCCTTCCGGAAAAAGAATGGGGATGGGTGATGCATGCAGGTCAGCTAAAACCCATCTCGACTGAAGAAAATACAGCACCGGACCGGGTACTCTACATTATATCCTGCAACTGCAAATCTGGCTGCGAAAAGAAATGCAAATGCAAGACAAGTGATCTCAGTTGCACAGATATGTGCGGTTACTGCGCTGGACATGGATGCGCAAATCATATGGAACGCAAGGACAAACAAAATCGGACGCTTGTTTCAGTTGCTATGCTCAAAATTGAAAAATCCAAGATGGAGGATTTTCCCCCAATAAGATTGTTTGGGACTTTCAGGATTTCAATTAGGACATCATCTTCAAATGTCCGGGCCAATGTCTTATTTGACTGGCCTATAAGTCTCCTAAGAGTGGCGATAATATAACTTTCCTCCAAGAAAGTAAGAAAGAGGACATCGATACAACCTCCATCAAAACAGGAAGTACGGGACGCAATGAATCGTCTTAACAACAACAAACTCCCAGGAACTCGTAGCATTCCTGCAGAACTTATTAAATATGAAGGTGATACTCTTATCGATCAAATAGATAATCGACAGAGCCTGGAACGAAAAACAATGCAACGGAATCAATCTTCTACCCATTATACAAAAAAAGCGATGAACGAGAGTGTAAAAACTATAAAGGAATAATCCTTCTTAATACTATTTACAAAATATGTTCTAGCGTTCTATACAGTCGTTTAAGTGTGTACTCTGAGGATCTTCTTGGTGAATATCAAAGTGGTTTTAGACCTGACCGATCAACAATAGGTCAGATTTTTGTGCTATACAAAATACTAGAGAAAACCTACGAGTTCAACAAAGATAGTTTCCACTTGTTTATAGATTTTAAATTAGCCTATGACAGTGCGCTGAGACACAAACTTTATGAAGCCATGGACGAATTCAACATTCCCGACAAATTAATAAGATTTGTGAGAGTTACACTGCATAAAGTTATGTGGAAAGTACAAATACAGGACGACCTATCATAACCTTTTGAAACCCATGCAGGGCTACGGCGGGGAGATGCGCTGGTTTGTCTTCCTTTCAATATGACAGCACAAGAAAAAGCTTTGAGGGATGCCGAATTATACAACAGGGAGTTATTTTTAATAAATCCTCACGAACGATGGCCTATGCGGATGACCTAACAGCAAATTAAAAGAAATGTTTGCTATCTTCCCAATCGTCGCAGAAAATATGGTCTTTCGAATAAACGAGGATAAAACAAAAGTAATGCCATCAACTCCTAACATCAAACTTAGCAAGCAAGTAAAAAGATAACTACAATTTTGAGGTATTAAGCAAATTTACATACCTTTGTAACAAATGAGAACTCTACCTCGGAAGAAATTGAGCGAAGGATAATGTTAGCTAACAAATACTAATTTGGGCTAAGTAAACACCGGAAAGACAGATATGTAAATCAAAGGACCAAATTTACAATCTATAAAACCCTGGTCTCTTTGAGATCGACAGACAGGGAAGGGAGTATTCTCCACATCAGTTTTCAATTGTTCTTAGGGCCCTCTGCATTATTTTACAAAGCACTCCTTAGAATTTTCCGCTAAGCATTATTGTTAAATCATCTGCGTATGCAATTGTGTGGAATCCTTCTGAGTCGAGGCGGCACAAGAGGCTATCAAGAACGAGGTAGCGATATTACAGCTCCTTGCGGACAGCCTCTCGCAACCATTCCTCATACAGAAGCATTTCCCACTCTAATTTATTCAGCTCTTTTCGAGATCACGTTAGATAGACAACTTCCCATAATCATATGGACGTTCCTCTTCACTAGAGCCGCTGTAATTTTTGGAAAAGTGGTTCTGTTAAACGCACCTTCTATATATATGAAGACACCTAGGGTGGACTCTCCATTGTCCAAGGATTTCTCAATCCGACTAGCGACTGCATGGAGGGTGGTATCGATGGGTCTCCCCAGCGCGTATGGCTACTGGTTAGGATGCAAAGGGTTGTCTTTCACTACAAGTTCCCTTATATATCGTTCACATAGCTTCTCCATCGTTTTGAGCAGGAACGAGATTAAGCTGATAGTCTGTATGCTTTGGGAGTGGTATAGTCCATCTGCTCTGCTTTTGGAACGAACACAACTTTCACTTCTCTCCATATCTCTATATGAAGGTGTACTAAGCACACCCTAAATACTCCAACCAAGTGCGGCAATAATTCATCCAGTCCCTATTCCTGTAGGGTGGGATAGATACCATCAATGCATGTAGGCTTAAAAAGAAAGAAGCCATTGCCAAGCTGTCTTCACTCACAATTTGGTTGGCTATTCGCCAATCCAAATCCGAGTAGATGTTGACTTCGTTTTTCCATTCCCTAGGCTTCCATGAATGTCTGTGGTTCTTTACTATCACTCTATTTTAATAGGCTTAGGTCACGGTCTTTGGCGAGGTTTTTTCATAAACTAGCATCTCTTTGTCTTTTTCCGACTAGTTTCTTAAACTCTTTCAGATTGGTCTTGTATAATTCCCAATCGGATTCCCATCTTGTCAGTTTTGCTTTGTTAAACAAAGTCCTCGACGTCTTCTTGAAGTCAGTCAGCTTCTGGCACCACCACTTGGTGATCTCATTGGGCTATTGCGAGAACCTCAAGGGGCAGGATGTCTCAAGAGTTTGTCTCGTGGCTGTCTGCAAGATTTTAACTCCTTCTGGACACCCTCTTGTTAACTCCTACCAGGTTCTCCCTGAGTTGATATCGATATTTATCTCTGTCAGTTCTCCGGGATCTCGAAATGGTTTTTTTATGCCTTCGTAAGATTAATTTCAAAGTTTATCCATTGGTAGTCTGATAGCGTTACACAGTCAGATACATGCCAATAATTATGGATCAGGCTAGACCACGTTGTTAGTGTTACATCTACTACAGTTTGATTTCTAGAATTATTAAATGTCGGTGTACAGAACCTACTACTTATGTTAAGGTTATTACCGGTAATATAGTCAGAAAGTGACTTACCTCTTACAACAGATTGCCAAATAACAACCCATAACTAGTTTATCAATTTCTGTTCCCAATTTTTATTGGTTCCCGTAGGATTTGTATATACCGAGTTACCGATAGAACACACGCTCTAAAAAATTATGCTTGGCCTGGCTTCTCTCGTCGGATGCAGAGAAAAAGCGTCCGCGATGTACTTTTTATTTTTGATGGGTCCCTCGTTGACGCAGCATGCCATAGAGTACTTGTGGTACACTAGGAATCTCAAATTATTTAATACTAAAGTGTTTAACATCGATCCAATGGCTTCGGAAATGCATGCAATTAAATTTACCTACGTTTTTATACACTCTTATAGAGTAATCACAATGTGTCTAGCCCCATCTGGCTGATAAAGACCTTACAAATGGAAATATAACTATCGAATATATCAGAATTATATTTGAGTATATACCTGACTTTAAACTTCTTAAAAATGAAGTTATTACACACATCCTTTTGAGATTATAATGGGAATATAGATATCAACTACTGGAATTTTCAATGTCACCGCAATGCAAGTGAAACCACACTTTTTTATCAGAATTAATAAATACTGATATTCCCGTACCACAATACAACACTTTGCTATTTTATTGCCAGAAGAGAACGATTCAGAACAATATTTTATGGATTTCTAAAACTTATAGTATGTAAAATTTAACCAGTTTTGATCTGTAGAATCCTTTGTGGATTTAACTCATCTACTTCAACAAAAAAAAGGTACATGTCGTCAAGTACATCTGCAGAAACTACAAAAATAGATTATCGTTTTGAGTCAATGGCAGAAAGTATTATTACACTTATTTGCTTTTATATTACACATTAATTCATTTTCACTATGGTATACTTTCTTGGCAACGCTGGATTATTTTAATATTTTCTCTATATAGGACATGGTATAATAATAATAATAATAATAATAATAATAATAATTTATTAATCCTTTTGATCACAAAAACATGATATAGGATAAGTCGATTGCAAATAGAAAAAATCATCAGTTAAAATACAATAAAAAAAAAATAGTGAACTAGGTTAAAATAACAAACTTAAAAATAATAATAAAATAAGGTACATATATACAAGTATATACTCGTACATGCAGAATGTACATACATTTTACATATATACAGGAACACTGATATAAAATATACACATATAAATAAAAATAACATACCTAATATATATGGAGAAATAACAAGGAAATAAAAAAAATGATATAAGTGGATTGGTTACAAACTATTATCATCGTGATATTCATTCAGAGAATAATAGCATTTATCTATTAATATCTTTTTGAGTTCTAATTTAAAATGCTTTAGTTGTAGATTCTTATACCGATCAGGTAAATGATTGTAAGCTTTTATAGCCAGGTACTTAGGGCTTTGTTTATATTTAGCTAATCTGTGTAGAGGAATTTCAAGGGTTGTGCCATTGCGAGTATTGTACATATGGTGATTATTAAGCGAATTTGTGCTTAGTTCTGTTTTAGCATACATTAAGAGATTAAGTAACAAAATGCAAGGTAATGTTAATATTCCTAATTGCTTAAACAAATTTTTACAACTCTCTCGTTTATTTAATCCAAAAATAAATCTCAAAGCTCTTTTTTGCAATTTAAAAACTCTGACACTATCGCTTGCAGCTCCCCAGGCAATTATCGCATAAGAAATTACGGAGTGAAAATGCGCATAATAATACATGACCAATACAGCCCGGTCCACAATATCACGTAACTGATTTATGCAATAACATACCGGGGCAACTCTTTTACAAATATTATCAATATGCATAGACCAGGAACAGTTGTCAGATATATATAAGCCTAAAAACTTTAAAGCTTGTTCTTGTCTAATAGTACCATTTTTTGTTTTTATTAAAAGACTTTCCTGATAATTTTCTTTTAAGTTACTGAATCTTAGAAATGCAGATTTATTATTATTCAAAATCAGGTTATTCTCAGTGAACCATTCGTGAGCTTGTGAGATCTTTAGATTTGCTTCATTTATCGTGTGCTCTATTTTTGAATTTGATATTAAGAAAGATGAGTCATCGGCAAATAATAAAGAGCCATCAAGAGAAAAATCATTTACGAAAATTATATACAGTAAAGGACCTAGAACGGACCCTTGCGGTACTCCGATTGAGGTTCCAAGGACATCAGACTTAATATTATTAATTTGGACAAAATGTGCTCTGTCACATAAGTAGCTTTTAAACCATTTTAATGGTTGACCTCTTACACCATACTTCTCCAGTTTATTTATAAGACGAGAATGGCACACAAGATCAAAAGCCTTACTCAGATCAAGAAAGATACCTACACATTTCTTACCTGTATCTAAGCTTTCATAAAGATTGTTTAAAAACTGCATAATAGCCGTTGTCGTAGAGAGGCCTGTGCGAAAACCAAATTGATTACTATTAAAAAGTTTGTGTTTATCAAAGAATTTTACGATTTTTTGGGCAACATATTTTTCAAATATTTTAGAAAAAGAACTCAAAAGTGATATTGGTCGATAATTTTCGACATTTGACATACAACCTGACCTATATAATGGTACTATCTTGGCAACTTTTAGTTTATCGGGGAAAATTCCTTCATTTAAAGAACAGTTTAAGAGTTGAGTTAATGGTTTCAGGATTGGCATTATACATTTTTTTAATAAATTTGTGCTGATATTATCCTCACCTGAGGAATTGGAATTTTTAAGATTTTTTACTATACTCAAGACCTCAAATTCAGTAGCTGGTTCAAAAAAAAATGAGAAAGGGTTTTGTTTTATACATAATTGCTGAGAAATATTTTGAGATATTTTAGGAAGTAATAAACTGGGTACATCATTGAAATACTTATTTAGATGGTTGCCAACAACATTAGTATCATTTGTTAGAGCATTGTTTACGTTTAATATAATTTCATGCCTATTTGTATTATTATTATTATGTCTGATTATGTTCCACGCCATTTTTGATTTATTTTTAGTATTAGCAAGTAGGCTATTGTTATACATTTTTTTAGCTTTTTTTAAAAGTTGTCTGTAGATAGATTTATACTTTTTATAAAACAATTTTATTTCTTCACCCCCATTTAAAGTTAATGCATATAATTCTTTTAATTTTTTTGAAGATATTTTTAAACCGTTTGTTATCCATTTTTTTGTTGACATTTCATTATGTTTTATAGTTTTAGTTTTTACTGGAAAAGCTAATTCAAAATGATATAAAAAAGTATCACAAAATATAGCGAATTTAGTATTTGCATCACATGTTGAATTTAAAATATTATCCCAATTTTCGTTCTTAAGTAAATTACAAAAATGTCGAACATTATCAGGATTATTTAATTCTCTGTATGTTACCCGTTTTTTATTATTAATATCATTTTTAATTTGAACCGAGATTATTTGGGCATTGTGGTCACTGATACCATTATTTATCACTGAACTCTCGTACAATTCTTCATTCAAATTTACACAAATATTATCTATGCAAGATTTAACTCTAGTAGGTTTCTTTATGGTAGGTGTAATACAATAAGAATTAAAAATATCTAAAAGGTCTGTGCGGTTCTTAGAAGGCAAAAGAAAATTTATGTTAAAATCGCCACATATTATTATATTATGTTTTTTATGATTTTTTAGCAGCATGTTTAGCGCTATATTTAGCTTGTCAATAAAGATGGAAACATTTCCATCTGGGCTTCTATATAATGTTAAAATTATAAAATATTCATTTTCTTTTACCGTGTATTTTATAGCTGAGCATTCAAAATCTTTTTCTACAGATAGGTTACTTACATAATCTAGATTAACATAATTTAAGCTGTTTTTTACGAAAATGCATACACCTCCATTTTTAAAACTTTCTCTGCAGTAATAGCTACCTAAACAATATCCATTAATATTTAAGGACATAAGTTGGTCTTTCTTTGCCCAAAATTCAGACACACAAAAGATATCACAATTTATATTTTTTAAAAATACTTCTAACTCTAAAAGTTTGTTATTAATGCATTGCACATTTTGATGAACTATCTTGATATTAGTTGCCCTCGCTGTACTTCTAAAAAATTTCCTCTTGAGTTTATTCTGACATCATTTGTTGCTTCAGAAACTTCACTTTTCCCTTCTGCCGATTCGGACGTCCTTAAGTTCATATTTGGACTTTCTTGCGACAAGGAATTTTCTTCCATATCAATAATATGTGTGTTGTCACTATAATTATTTTTATTTAGTTGAATAAATATTAAGTTTTTGTCATTATTTTTACACAATATGTTGTTAGTAATTGCACAGGCTAAATCAGACTTTCTTGATTCTTCCTTATGGTATTTGTTGACATCTACAATACGCACTTTCCCAGGAATACATTTATTCAGCTTCCACACAAATTCACTTAGCTTATTGTTAAATTTATAGATAAACTTGTCCAATTTTGAATTTTGATATGGCACAGTGGTGATGATAATATTCGAAAGCGAACATAATTTAACTTTTTCCCAAATATTTCTGAAAGATGGATACTTGTCTGTTTTCCTCTGAAAATTATTTGAACCTGCAATGATAACAATATAGTCGTCCATTGTATAGCTTGCAGTTAAAGGTTCTATATTTTCAATAACTTGATCGAAACAAGCCCCAGGTTTGATAACGGTTTCAATTTGGTATTTAGCAGGAGATACTCTTTCATATATCATTTTATTAATGTTACGGCCATAGTCATCACACAATAAAATAATTTTATGTTTTTTTATATGGTTACCTGGGATTCTTTTTGAGGGGTGACTATGATTTGTTGGCTTAGTTTGGCTGTCTGTTATATCTGAATCTGACTTTTTTATTTTGTGGTTCTTGATATTATTAGAATTTTTCAAATTATTAATTATTTTCGTTTCCAAGTTTGCACAGTCTTTAGTCTCTACGCCACTGGATGATTTAAAGTAAGTCTCAGTAGACGTAGATGTATTTTTTGTTTCATTCTTTGTTTGGGTGCCAATACTTTTTAATGTTTTACTGTTGATATATTTTTTCCTAATATGTTTTATCTCCTCTTCTAAATCGGCGATAATTTTTTCCTGATCTTTAATTAGCTGGTTCATCTCCTCTTCCGCTTTTACAGCTTCGTCTATAATTAATTTATTTTCCACTTTTAGTTTATAGATATGCTTATCTTTCAAATTATTGTCCTCATTAAGATCGTCAATGGTCTTTTCTAGAAGAATACTTTTTTCGTCTTCATGGTCACTTGAAATATCTTCCTCACAACACATTATTTTATTACGTTCAATAAAACGTATTTGTTTTTTAAACTTAGGCACGCAGCATTTGTGGTATATATTATAGCATTTTACACACACGTAATGCAAAAAAGGTTTATTTTTGCAACATTTATAATAAAATGAACAGGAGCTCTGTGAACAAGCAACCTTACTCGAAGCCATATTAATACACACTCATGATCAAGAAACAAAGTCCAGGTGTCACTCATATTCAGAACCTAAAAATAGTACTTTTGTTAAGTAACCTAGCTAATATTAATCCAGATAAAATTACACAATATGCTGCACTAAAGAGGCTTGATTTAGAAACAAAATATCTGTACAGTAAAGGAGGTATGCTTGTGATAGAAGCCTAAAGAAAATCTCTTCACAAAACAAGAACAAGAAGGTCAAGAAATTAAATGAAAACCAAAAAATTACATTCCTCTGAAAGTTATAAACACTATGAAGAATCATTATTTGCAATCGTTTGGTAAAAAACTTAGTTTATTGAGCAGTGGGTTGAAATTTGCATTACCTTCATGTGAGGGCATTATAGAGGAAATTATAGTAAATATTGAAAGTTCAATTCAATATTTGCCTGA